>JAESUZ010004923.1:0-2530000 GCA_017311185.1 Proteles cristata cristata | reverse complement strand
TATAGTCATAAGCCACATTACCTCCAATTGTGACTTTGAGACAGAGCCTTTATAGAAGTAATTAAGTTAAAATGCAGTCAATAGTGTAGGCTCTAATCTGATATAACTTTCATATTTTAGAAAGGACATTTTGGATACAGAGACAGACGCACAAAGAAGGAAGACTATGTGAAAGTAGAGGGAGAAAGTAGTCATCTACAAACTAAAGGAACAGATAGAGTCCTTAGAAGGAACCAACTCTGTATATACTTTGATTTCAGATTTCTAGCCTCCAAACTGTGTGACAATAAATTCCCATTGATTGAACCACCCAATCTGTGGTATTTTGTTGCGGCAGCTGTAGAAGTGATAGTGCGTATTTATTTTTCCAAATTTTTTCCAAAAATTTTTCCAGAATTTTTCCAAATTCTGTATATGTACATATATGAATATATGCACACATGCATATACATATGTATGGGTCCATATATTACATATATAACTAACATATTTGAATGCAAATATATAAGTATTTTCATTCATTTGCATATATTACAACTAGTCATACTTAAACCATTTAGAGCTTCATATTTCCCTTAAAGTACACTTTGTGACAGCAATGATAACTTTCTCTCTTAGATCGGTCTTTTTGAAAGAAATACGGTAAGACATATTTGAGAATTAGTGTTTTAGTTTTCCTGCTCAGTAATATTTACCATCTCTTCTTAATCTCGAAAAATATAAAAGTCAATTTCCTTGGCTGCTGTTTAGGAGATAACCCAATTCTCACAGTTCTGATTAAATTCATCTTGAGGATAATATAGTTATTTTAACATATGGTAGAAATAAAGTCACTCCTAGTGCAGTTCTATTTCAGGTTCACATAAAAGAAACCCTACGTTTTCAAAGAATTACTGGAAATTTTTATGATGCCTGGAATCATAAGGATCTCCTTATCACATAGAAATATTTGGGCCATTAACCAGCAGTGTGAACTTGGCTGCTTCACCTAACCTCTCAGTCTATTTTTTTCTGTTATACAATAGAAATGTTGAACTGAATGAATTGCTTCTTCTCTCCTGAACTCTCATGGCACTTATCTTCTCTTCCAATAATGTCGCATATTTTCTTATATTACTTTGTTTTCTTTTTTTACCTTGTTTAAGCTTTTGTATGTTTTTACCTTTGCAAGCTTTTAAAAATACATGAAGGGCAAATGCATATTACATTTTTATTGCACTGTTTGAGCAATACTAGTACCACTGGCATGTACATATTTTCTGTTTATTCATTTCTACATTGCTCAATGCATTTATATAATATGAATATACACTTTAATGTAAATATAAAAAAATAAAATATATCTGGATTTTTTCCAGAGAGGCTACATCTTTATATATACATTAAAATTTATTTCTCATTAAGAAAAATGTCTGAAATTTTATAGTAGTAAATTTACATGAAATAAATTTATTTTCAAGTAAAATATATCAAATATTTATTTGAAAAATATGAAATATTTTTGTTTTCTACCACAAATAGTATCAAATTACTTTCACATTTTTTTCATCAGCTAAGGTCAATTTATATTAGACACAGTAGAATTGGATAAAATGATAAGAATGGCTGTGTTGAAAAATTTGTTAATGTTTTGTTTATTTTTGAAACAGAGAGAGACAGAGCTCAAGTGGGGGAGGGACAGAGAGAGACACACACACAGAATCTGAAGCAGACTCCAAGCTCTAATCTGTCAGGACAGACCCACATGGGGTTTGAACTCAGGGACAGTGAGATCATGACCCGAGTTAAAGTAGGACGTTTAACCCACTGAGCCCCCCAGGAGCCCCTGTTGAAATTTTTAAAAGGCAAAAATTGAATGCATTTTTTTTTTATCAGGATCCTAAGGCAGCTTTAAAAGATTATAGGAAAAGAGTTCAAAGGTAAGTAAAGAAATCTTTCAGTTTGACCCAAAATGTGGGTATATTTAATAGAATTTCAAAATTTTTTAAATTTAATATTATTTGATCCAGGACTATTTAAATGAATTAATATATATATATATATATATATATATATATATATATATATATATATATATATATATATCCCAATATATTTTTTTCTTTTTAAGAAAAGTTGAAATCTTGGTATTTAAAATAAAAAGTCCTATGACAAATTTAAGAGTTTAAAAAATCTATAATATGTTTCTATTCTGGCCTTAGCAGTACAAAAATTACATTTTATTATGAATCAAGGTTATTTTAAAGTGAAATAAGTTGTTTTAGTCACATTTAGTATTTCAATGAATTCCTGATGCAGTTGTCAATAAATATATTATCAGGAGATAAAATATATTTTTAAATTACCTACCTACTAGTTATAGGACTTATTTAATATAAAACAATGTTAGATCCATCCGCAGTCTCCTAATTCAATATTAGCTAATTCATACCTTTAATATGCACTCCAGGTGGCTCTTCTGAACACATTACAGTTTAAACACCACTAATCTGCAGGAAATGACATATGAGATCTTTAAATTATTCAAAATTATCAAAAATTTCCAAAATTATTGTATATATAAGCAAAATATATGCTTTCATATAAGTTAGTTGGTACTAAATGATTTGGAAGATAAGAATGATTTTTTGTGAAAATTGAGGACCCTATGATGTTTCTGAGTAAAAGACTATCCAATCTCAGTTTAGTGGTGCAAGAAGAATGGATGTTTCTCAGAAAATAATGGGGTTTTACATTAACAGATACATGAATGGGTAATTAATTTAACAAGAAAGGACTGTTCTATAAAGAATGGTCACAATAATTTTAGTTTAGAAAATATTTAAAGAAATTTTAACCAAAACCTCTACTTAGTTTAAAAATAACCTTTTAGGCAAATTTAGAATATTTAATTTGGCATAGTGTGCATATCTGTTCTATCCTCTAAGAAAAAATTGTTGGGAAAATGAGTAGCCTTGAAACTGAATCAGATAATCTGTTATGTTTACTTTAAATGTTAATAACCATATCTATAAAAAATAATAGATCGTATTAAGAATTATTGATTCTTTCTGGGTATACTGTCACTGAAGAACTTTCCTGTGATGACGGCAATGATAATGATGCTGATGCTGATGATTTTAACTGTAATACAGTATCACTTATACATAAATAATAGCAGTGGTGGAGAATACCAGCAAAGATCAGCATCTTTGACAATTTCTTAAAGTGTTAAACAGACACATACTATATGACCCAGATATAGTTAACAATTATTAAGATATAAATTGAATATCTCAATGGCTAGAATTCTATACAAAACTCAAACTGCTAAGCCTACAGCTGGTTCCTGTCAGTTGAGACAAAGCTTGAGAAAGAGTCAATAAAAGTCCCAAACAATCCTGGCTTTCTCAAAAAGTAATTGTGGATATAAAATTGGTCAATAGTGAAATAGTGAATGCAAGCTTATTTTATAGTGCTGGATCCTGAGAAATGCAGACTCTCAAATTTCCAGATAAGAAAGTAAGAAATATTTTGTGTTGTCTAATGAGTTTAGGTCTATAATGTAGGGAAAACTAAATATCCTACCTTAAAAGTGTGATACACTGGAGGGTTATATTAGAGAGAACAGGGGCCAATTAAATGAAAACATATAGAAAGACCTTGTATAGTGGAATTCTTGAAATATTGTGATGGCAGAGATTTTTTCCAGAGTTTGTAGCCTTGACCTTTGAAATAATAGAATAGGAGGAATGAATGGAAATTCATTTGGGATGCAACCAGTGTCTATAAACTTGGGGAAATTGGACTTAATTATATTCTTTTTATTCTTACTATATAAAAAATTAGGTGAGATATATGCTACTTTAACATGAAAACCCTACTTCCTAAACAACTACAATTGCATATAAGCCATAAAGTCTGGAGTCCTAAAATGAATTCCATATATTTTGAGTTTTCTGTCTTATAAAACAGTTGTAGAAATTCAAACATCCCAGACAAGAAGTTAAATTAGATGAAAGGCTAATTGCTAGCTTCAAAGAAGGGTAAAGGATTTGACTAAACAATCTGTAACTTGCTTGATTCTCATTAATTAACACAATGCTTGTAACACAGTAATATTTATAAATTGTTGGATGAGTTAATTATACTCATTGTCCCATCAAACACTTTAAAATTTTCAGTATTTTTAACTTTGTTTTATATGTAAGAAACTGTTTACATACTGTAAAAATTCTTGCTGTTATGTTTTTAGCACTTTCTATCTTCTCTTTAGACTCGTATGTCATTATATTACCCCCTTTGTTCTTAACATAATGCTCCTGTAAGAATAAATCTTTGCATTACACGCTGAAGTGAACCTTTCAGTAGAAGACTCTGTCTGCATTTAATGATTTAATTATAAAAGACTGAGTGCATGATTGTATAAATGACTTTGATTGAAAGGAATGATTGTCATATACCATAACAGTGATATATATATAAAAATGATAATCTTAATTTCTCAAAATACCTACATCATTAATTATTTGTAATGTGAGTCATTTTAATAGTAAGAGGGACTCTTTCTAGGTACACATTTGAAAAAAGGTAGATAATGTTTACATGGTTTGATTACAGACTAAATCTTACATCTATATTATATCTATAATGCTGTGGAATAACGTTTTAGTGTTGAAATTCACTTCTGGGCATGCAAATTGGGTAATTGTGTATCTAATTGACCACTTAGTTTGTAGTTGAGTAATTATTGTTGTCAACTGTCCGTTTGCACATTAAATGAAGACCAGGTGAAAATGTTAATTAGGTTAATGATTTAAATATTTTTTGTTATTGAAGAAACATGTGTTTCTGCTCTTGCTGAAGTTTTGAAATCGCTACAGAAAATGTTTTTTACATGCTCTTCTAACATTGAAGACCCAGATTATAAACTAAAATTCAAACCTTTGATTGAATATGTATATCTTATTAAAGGAATCATTTTATAAAGGTTCATCATTAATACATTAAATAATGCTTTCGGGTGAATTAAGAAAAGCTATTAATGAGAAAAAAAATACTAGTTGTCTCAGTGGTGTGTTAGGGACTTCATGTACTTAGGGCCACATTCTATTTTATTTCCTGGCCAGAAAATGTTAACATACAGTTTGTTTCCTTTTAAGTGTGTGCATCAGTGAATGAGTATATGTTTAAAAAAATTTTGAGGGGCATCTGGGTGCCTCAGTCAGTTTAGAGACTGACTCTTGATTTATGTTCAGGTTATGATCTCAGTTTGTGGGATTTGAGCCCCATGTCCAGCTCTGTGCTGACAGAGTGGAGTCTGCTTGGGATTCTCGGTATGCCTCTCTCTCTGCTACTTACCCCCCCCCCCAGAATAAAAAAATAAATAAACATTTTTTAAAAATCTGGTAATCAAATATTACCTTGATTTCTTTTAAATTTGAAAACAATTTTATAGTAAGTATAACTGAAATAGCAAAATATTTTCATTTGAAACAAAAATAATTTGACAGTCTAGAGGCAGGTTTGTTTGTCTATCTATCTATTTATTTATTATCATTTCTCCTAGGGTAGCAGAAAACCTTTTATGTAGGCTTGCTTAGTCAATGGCTTGTGATCACATCTCTCCTGGAGCAAATACTAGATGACTTTCTATCATTTTTTTTCAAGTTATCAAAACTGCCTCAGGTAGTTGGGTCATTAAATAGCAATAGGTATCAACAAAAAGTAGCCTCACATCATTAGTGTTAATGATGTCTCAGACTTGCATCTAAAAAAAAATGGACATATGGACATCAGAATAATTTAGGTTGATTTCAGTGAGAAAGATTTACTGCTAGATAGTTTATAACATAGCAATTGCCATAGCATTTATAATAGCAATTGCCAGCTCAGGGGAATGACACAATAGAAAAGATTTTGACAAAAATATTTGTATCATAGAGTAGCAGTGCATTTTTACTGGTCAGCTTAATTTAATGATAGTGATAAATCAGAGTTCATCTATAACAAGTAGCATACGCATGCTTTGATACATCATCAACTTGACCTTAAAAGCATTCGTTTACCTCAGACTCCTTAGCAAAATGATTCCAAAACTTAGCTAAATTTTATATCTTTTTAAAAAACAAACACAGTTTTTTCTTCTGTTTTCTAATGTTAATATATAGTAAGATCTAAAAGGGACCTTAATATTAGATTACCTACCTAAATATCTAAACTTTTAATGTTTCCATTTTTTTCAGTTGTAGGTATTGATTTAGTTTACCCCTGAATGCTAAGGTTAAATTTAAATTAAAGCATGAAGAAGCTATTAGAAGGTGTGGATCCTGCAGTCATTGTATGACTTGCATATTGGGAGGGAAAAAGTAATGAACGAGACTCCCAGAAATAGACTATCTATTATAATTCAGTGAGCTATAGTTTTCAAAAATTAATAAAAACATAACTATTAAATTATCCAGATTGACAGGAGTGTGAGCTAGTACAAAATGGAAAAAGTGGATACATTTATGAGATTACTTCTAATTTGTGAAAATATAGCCAAAAAAGGAAGAAAAATAAGTAAGAAAGAAAGAAAAGATGAAAAAAGATACAAAGTAAATAAATAAAATTCTGCAAACAAAAATCTCTTCATTCTTTATGAGAATAAGTTGTTCTCTCTAACCACAAATGATTTCACCTTTTCTAATCTTTTTATTTTTTATTTTTTCCCAGAAATCTGAATAGTGATTTTTTTTTGTTTATTGTCAAGTTGGTTTCCACATAACACCCAGTGTTCATCCTCACAGGTGCCCTACTCCATGCCCATCACCCTCCTTCCCCTCTCCCCCACCACCATCAGTCCTCAGTTTGTTCTCAGCATTCAAGAGTCTCTCATGGTTTGCCTCCCTCCCCCTCCTCCACTATTTCCCCCCTTCTTCTCCCTCATGGTCCTACATTAGCTTCCTCCTAATCCACCCATATGTGCAAACATATGGTATTTGTCCTTTTCTGCCTGACTTATTTCTCTCAGCATAACACCCTCTAGTTCCATCCATGTTGCTACAAAAGGCCAGATTTCATTCTTTCTCTTTGCCATGTATTACTCCATTGTATACATATACCACATCTTCTTGATCCATTCATCTGTTGATGGACACTTAGGCTCTTTCCATGTTTTGGCTAATGTTGAGAGTGCTGCTATAAACATTGGGGTTCATGTGCCCCTATGCATCAGCACTCCTGTATCCCTTGGGTAAATTCCTCAGTCCTATTGCTGGGTCATAGGGGAGTTCTATTGTTAATTTTTTGAGGAACCTCCACACTGTTTTCCAGAGTTATTTCCAGAGAATAAAAAAATTTATTTTTTAAAATTTTTAAAAGTTTATTTATTATTGAGAGAGAGAGAGAGCACACAAGTTGGAGAGGAGCAGAGACAGAGGGAGACACAGAATCCTTAGCAGGCTCCAGGCTCTGAGCTGTCAACACAGAGCCCGATGCGGGACTCAAACCCACAAATTGTGAGATCATGACCTGAGCCGAAGTTGGTCACTTAACTGACTGAGCCGCCCAGGGGCCCCTTTTCTAATCTATTTTGAAAAATTTTACTTCAATTGATAACTCACTGAATCTGGCTTCCATCTCTACCAACATAAAAAAAAAAAAAAAAAAAACCTATCAGAAGTCCTTAGTTACTTCCTAATTTCCAAGATCAGCGACCTCCTACTGCGTATCCCAGTTGCCTGTAGCACTTCCCTCCACTAAATACTGACTTTGGCTATGACACCACCTCCTCTTTCATGCTCATCAGACCTCTTCCTTCTCTCCTTGTTGAATCATCTTTTTCTTTGAATCTTAGGGGTATATAATCGAGTGTGTATCTTCTGCCTTTTAATTTTGTCTTCACATTCTGCTTCCTCTTCTGCGAGGGATTTGTCCATTCATATGATTTCAAATGATGTAGAATTTCTGGCAAGATCTGATTTTTGAGTAGTTTAATTTTCCTAATACATGTCCTTGGAGATGGTATGAATGTTTTGGATCCTATTTGTTTCAGTGAGTTCTTTATTTTCTATTCCTCTCAGTAGTGCACATTAAAACATGAGGACACAAACAATAATAAAGCCACACAAATTGTCCGCTGTACATGTATTGCTTTTTGAATGGTGTTGATAGTCATTAAACTTCTAAACTAAAATTTTGAATATCTTTGTCTTTCTCACTTACTGTCAACTGATTGGATACTTGTATTCCACTTGGTACCCAATTTCGTAGTTTCCATTTTTTGAAACATATTTTTATTTTATCAGGTTCTGTTTTTCAGTATCATTGCTTTCACCACAGGTTATTAACATTTCTTTCTGAACTCACCATTACTCATCTCCTTAAAGTTTCCCCCTTGAGTGATTTGCCATTGCCAAGTAACACCATGTCCTTTACAAGTTTGCTTAATCCAACTTCTCAATTCCATTTCTTGACATTTTCTTAAATTTCAAATAAAAACAGGTTTATTTCTTGTGTGCATTTAAATAAAAGCTTTAACAGTAGCTTGTCATAATTTTATTGCTTTCAGTATGATTAGATTATAATTATTTATTTTAAATTTAATGATCATTTTAAAAATTATTTGTTCATTTATTCATATTGTAGACTATCACAGCCAAATTATTTTCATAAAACTTAATGAAAAATGGATAATATTTCTTATCTCAGCGTTTAAAAAAAGTATATTTTATTTTATTTTATTTTTTTAAATGTTTTATTTATTTCTAGGAGAGAGAGAGAGAGAGACAGCATGAGCAGGGGAGGGTCAGAGAGAGAGGGAGTCACAGACTGAAACAGGCTCCAGGCTCTGAGCTGGCAGTCAGCACAGAGCCCGACGCGGGGCTCGAACCCACGAACCGTGAGATCCTGACCTAAGCGAAAGTCGGACGCTTAACGGACTAAGCCACCCAGGCACCCCAAAGTATATTTTAAAAATTGTATGTTAACAGAGTTAAGGAAATTTCATTTTTTATGTTGAAAGGTAGGTTTTATATTGTCCACTATAAACTTAGACCAATTGATTACAAGAGTCAACTAGAAATCATGAATTTCAGCAACTAATGTCAGTGATTTTTTGTTCAGAGGATAAGTATTATGAGAAGTTAGGACATTGTATTATTAAGAGAGAAATATGAGATTGTCATGAATTCCCTTCACATAATTGAAAATGAAAATTTTGCTTATGAGAGATTTTAGGATTTTTAATAATTTACCACCACTTTAGGGGCACCTGGGTGGCTCAGTCAGTTAAGCTTCCAACTTCGACTCAGGTCGTGGTATCACAGTTTGTGCATTCAAGTCTGGCATCGGGCTCTGTGCTGAGAGCTCAGAGCCTGGAGCCTGCTTCAGATTCTGTGTCTCCCTCTGTCTCTGCCACTCTGTTGCACTTTCTCTCGTTCTCTGTTTCTCTGTCTCTCTCTCTCCCCCAATATAGGTAAACATTTAAAAAGTTGTAAATAAAAAATAATAATTTATGATCACTTTAAATATATAATTTTTGTTAAGGCTGATAAGAATATCAAAATCATAATAAAAGGAGGAGCTGTTATAAATAAAGTTTGGATATATTTTTATAGTCAAAATTTGACTACTTTAGTGAAAACATATTTAATATTTTCCTCATCCATCTACCATCTCATCCCAAAACCGCTATGGCCAATAGCAATTGACTTAAAAGGCAAGAAAAGATAATGTTAAACTGTCACATCTTTAGCCTCAGCAAACATTCATATTTTAATGGGAGGATATATCTGAATTCTGATGTGTAGCACAGTACAAATGATATGGCTTAAATCCTATTTTAATTTTAATGAGGGGGTAAGTACTAAGACATTTACAATGTCCCAGATTCCTCCAAATATATTAATTATCTCAAGAAATCGTTTGGTAAGCTAAATCATCTGTTTCATTGTAAATTGGTGATGCACAAAAAAACATGAAAGCAAATATTTCTTGATATTACTGTAATTGAGATAGAAACTAAAAGCCTAAGGACTGAAGGGGAGAACTTAGTTACCCTTTCTGACTTTCAAATCACTGTTTATCATAGGATCTCTGCCCTCAGGTGAACCTGCTGTATTCCTGAAATGGGGCTTACCAAGAGAACTGAATCAAATTCTCTCTTTCTAAATACTGGTTGCCACTTTGAAAATCTGGTTTCAGTGTAAATGAGGCAAAGGGGCAAGATCTAAGTATTTTCGCCTTTGTGGAAATCTCTAAACACCAAGAATAAGCCTAGATTCTGAGTGAGAGCATGTAGACAGGCATACTAAAAGAGGATTTGCTTAAAATAGAATTTTCATTTTCCTTATCTTCAGTATTTTTCTTATTTCATAGTTTCTTTGTCTTATAGATGCTATTTACAAGTAGTGTTGTGATATTCATATAGTCTCCATATTTTTAAATCTCTTGTAACTACTTCTATATTAATATCTAGACATTACACTGTAGGGAGATATTTACAGTGTTTGAAACATATTGCATTTTGTTATAGTGATTCAAAGTATGGCCTTGAGCATCACTGCCTTCATCTGCACCTCTGCATATGCTAAATATCTGGAAAGATCTATTTAACAGATGCCTGTTTACTCTAAAGTGATATTAACAATCCTTATCAGACTGAATTAATTGATTGAGTATAGTGGGGGAATGACTTGCTTGGATGATGTATGTGCCTGCAGGAACCGCAAGCCTCATCTTCCAGTTACATATAAGCGCTTTCACATTAAAATTATGTGTCCTGTGTCATAGTCAAGTCTAGTGCACCATGTACAAAAAAGATATTTATTAGATACATGCTGATTTTCTTCTATTTAATGAAAACTCTTTAGCACTGCTTAATCCAATCCACTTTTATATCTAGATATATTTCTAAGGGTACACAGTATTTTTTATTTCATTTAACCATTGTATTAGCTGGGCACAACTTCATATGAAAGAATCTGTGCAACAGCCCTGGACGAATCAGTAATATAGTAATAATGATAATAATAATAATAATAATAATAATAATAATTGTTGTTAGTATTGCAACTTACAATTTGCATTGCATAATGTTGAAATAAGGCTTTTATTTTGCAGCATTTTATTTAATTCAGCAAAACTTCTGTGAGACAGGTAATACTTTCTGTAACATAACAAGCTCTCAATAAATGTTAATTTCTTACCACTACAGATAGATTGCTGAATTTTTCAAAGTCATGAGCTAGGAAGTGGCAAAACTTGAACACAAACTACGGTTTTTCTGACTCCTGTGTATTCTCTTTTTCTGAGTTCTGGTACTCTTTCTACTGAATATCATATGACTGCAAATGCACTGACTATGGTAATGAAAAGTAGTGAATTTTATTTCTAGAATATTCAAGAATCCCAGTGAAATGTCAGTTACTTGAGGAGGAGGTACATCATCCAAGTTGCATTGGTTATGCTTAGGTCCACTGAATGAGGAGAGTTAGTAATAGTGGATGGTTAAGTTTTAAACAAGTCCTTGGGGCACCTGGGTGTCTCACTTGAGTAAGCGCCGATTTGGGCTCAGATCACGCAGTTTGTGGGTTGAAGCCCCCTCAGATCCTGTAGATCCTGTGTCCTCCTCTCTCTCTGCCCCTCTCCCACTCTGTCTCTATCTCTCAAAAATTAGTAAATGTGGTAAAAATTAAAGAAGTCCCCAGGACTTGTTTCTTCTTAAAAAACAAAGGTAGATGAAGCCAAGAAGAATTTTACATATCTGATATCGTTTAAAATGCCTTTGCACCATGCTGTAAAATTTAAGTCTGTTAGCTGATATTTCTAATATGGTGACTAGGCTGTGAAAATACTCTACTCTACCTCCATGAGACTTAGTTCTTTGATTTGTAAGGCAGAGATAATAAGCCCATTTTGAAATATGCCAACTACTTTGCACTGGCACATAGTTAATCTACACCAAATGACAGATTACTATTTGAATTAAAAAAAAAAATACTGCAGGTAAACAAGCCTAGTCTATTTAAATAATAAAAGCATCCTTAAAAACCTAGGTAAAGGCAAAGTATTGAAGTATAGATTTAAAACATTGAAATAATATACCTCTAAGAGTGCAAGTGTAATTGCTTAGAGTGCATATTAAATAAATAGAGAATGTATCTTTGTTTTAATGTTTATTTATTTTTGAGAGAGAGACAGAGTGCAAGCAGGGGAGGGGCAGAGAGAGAGAGAGAGGGAGACCCAGAATCTGAAACAGGCTGCAGGCTTTGTGCTCTCAGCACAGAGCCCGACATGGGGCTTGAACTCACAGATCACAAGATCATGACCTAAGCTGAA
Organism: Proteles cristata cristata; assembly: GCA_017311185.1. Classification (NCBI taxonomy): domain Eukaryota; kingdom Metazoa; phylum Chordata; class Mammalia; order Carnivora; family Hyaenidae; genus Proteles; species Proteles cristata. Next base: position 2,517,697 of record JAESUZ010004923.1, on the reverse strand, counting down.
GTTGGACGCTTAACCCACTGAGCCACCCACGTGCCCTGAGAATGTATTTTTTAATTTTATTCTCTAGTTTCTAGACTTATTTCTCATTAATGGTCTTTCTTGGTCTTCTCAGGAGTAGAAATTTATGCAAACAATTTAATCTCTGTCTCTATTTTTGTCTGTGCCCTTTGTTTTCTTTTTGTCCTCCTTCCTTTTTCTGTTTCTTTTTTCTTTTCTTTTTCCTTTCCTTTTCTTTCTTTCCTTCTTCCTTTTCCTTCTTTCTTTCTTTCTTTCTTTCTTTCTTTCTTTCTTTCTTTCTTTCTTTATCTCTCTCTCTCTCTCTCTCTCTCTCTCTCTTTCTTTCTTTCTTTCTTTCATCTTCAGGTGCCACAGGCATTAACCTATAGGCATTATTCCAAGACTAGGTTAATTTTGTTGCAGTAATTGAGTTTCCAGAATAACTTTAGTGACTTGATATCACCAGGCTGTGCTAATTTCTTCTAGGGAATTGCTTACAGGTCAGATTTTTCCAAAATTTAGGAAAATTATTACTATAGGAAATTCTGAGCCCCAGTATACAACCAATGAAAGCTGTATAACCAATGCTTCTTTGCTGCTCAGTAAGTTTTTGTTCAATGAAATATCCTTGCAAACTCTTTTTTTTTTTAGATACTTCTTAATATTTTTAACCATTCTACCTTCATAATCAATGACATACTTGTAATATACAAATTTAATAAATGTCACCATTAAGGAAAATGATATTTAGGGCTTGTTGGTAGAGAAATAATACTTTGTATTTTCTTATTTTTCTATAGTGTTCTCAAGGTAATTGAATACAAGAAAAGCATGTGAGTTTTTTTCTACTAAATGAGTCAGTGAAGACGGGGATATTAATTTGAATAATAGGTTAAAATTATCTGAAAGAGTACATCTTAATGCTACATACTTACTAAAGTATTGGATATAATTATGTGAATATAGCTTATGAAATATTGAATTTCTAATAGTAGAATCCATTTGGCTGGAACTCTTTATAAAGAAATAAAACCACTAAAAATAAAGCCTCTGCTATGTGATGTTTAGCAGGAAATTTTACAACCACATAATGTTCTCTGCAATTTCCGCAGGAAGAAATTTTAGGGATCTTAACATTTTGTTCTTGTGGTTGCTTCTAGATTAAGTGCTAATTCAATAAAACTACATCCTTTCTCTGTGTGTGTATGTATGCATGCATATATGTATGTGTACATGCACATGGACATATATATGTGTGTTTGCATATATTGACAAAAATCTGATTTTATTAATACTTGCATCTTGAATATGTATTCCACAATGTGCTTCCTAATGTTTTGATTCAATTTATTAAAACAGGATAACAAAACTTTTCTAATCACCTTTGGGATTGATAAAAAGGAGTAGACAAGCATTTAGGCTTTGCCTATTTTATGTATCTCTGGCAGTCATGGGAAATGTTGTCAATTTACATGGTTACTCTCATTTGAAATCCCATCCTCAAAATGTAATAATCTTCTGAGATGATGAGTTTATGAAATCCCTAAAGAATAATCAGCACTGTCTATGGAGATTAATTATTGTGTTATTTACCGCCATTGATGAAACTTTTTAAACTCATCCTGGTTGTATTGTGCAGGTTTCCTCTGTCCTCATACTACTTTTAGTTAAAAACCCAGAGGCTGGGAGAATTTGTCAGTGGAAATCTAGAATTTACATTTTTGTAATACTCAAGTCTCAGTCATTGTAGTGCGGGTCCCAGGCGCAGTTCAGCTGTGATATTAATATTTATTGTTCAAGGTCTTTTTCCCCCTCTTATTTTTGTGCTCTAGTTATTTCACTCTTCTTTCAAAGTTTGTCTTGAAACAAGGTGACACCAATAAGCCAGTAATATGTAGGGTATAAAACCACTAAAATTTTTTTAAAATGGATAATGAAGAATATGAACATGTAGTTCATTAGAATATTTAAATAAATGTTTATTTTGTCAAAATATTGAATTAAAGAGGAGAATGTATAGAAGGTGAAATACACTTAAAAATTAAAATGTATCATTAAGTCTGATCAATATGAAGATTCTCTATTATCAAAAGAAACATTATTTTTATAGAATACTGGAATGTAAATTCTAAAATATTAAGGCAATGTGCTTTTGGCTCATCTAAGTCCCTCCAGTGCTTTAGCGTTGCACGTCTGAAGCTTAAAATTGAAGTAGAAAGTAATGACTTTTAAACATAGGAAAAATAAGGGAGCTTAAATAATGATTTATTTATTTATTCAATAAGCATTAGTAGAATTATTATATGTCAGTTACTTGGCTGTGCACTGTAGAGGTACAAACTAAATCACAGGCCCCCATACAGTTTCTAATGAAGAAATTTTATCACCTGAGAAAAACAATGAATTAATTTACAAGTAGTAAAAGCAATATCCATAGTGCTAAAAATGCAATATCTAACTTTTAGTAGGAAAAGTATGTTTTTAAAAATGTAGAATTATAGGGGCACCTGGGTGGCTCAGTCAGTTAAGCATCCGACTTCAGCTCGGGTCATGATTTCACAGTCTGTGGGTTGGAGCCCCGCATTGGCCGTGTACTGTCAATTCAGAGCCTGGAGTCTGCTTCAGATTCTGTGTCTCCCTCTCTCTCTGCCCCTCCCCCTCCCACACTGTCTCTCTCCATCTCTCAAAAATAAATAAAATGTTAAAAAATGTAGAATTATAGAGGGGCCACTGGGTGGCTTGGCAAAAACTCTTGATTTCAGCTCAGGTCATCATCTTCCAGTTTGTGAGCTCAAGCCTCACATCCAGCTCTGCATTGACAGTTCAGAGCCTGCCTGGTATTCTCTCTCCCTCTCTTTTTGCCCCTCCCGTACTCATGTGCTCTCTCTTTCTCAAAAATAGATAAGTGAACTTAAAATATGTGGAATTATAGAATATTGTAATTATATTCAAGAAAATATAAACCAGTATATTAATGCCTTTATTAATGAATAATCAATAATTAGTCAGATGTTAGATTGTAAACATTTGTAACACACAAAAAAATCTCATTTGGGAAAGGAGTCACAAACAAACTGCTTATAAAGTGTGATCTTGGTGTTATTCTTAAAGGGGTAATAATTTTTCTGTAAATCTTGTGAGATCAATGTCGGGAGAGGCCTACTAGTTATGGTCTTTGGCCCTTGTAGTTATATTTGGGCAGACTCTCTTTTACAGCTTTTTTTCTCTCCTTTTAAGAAGAGTTACCTGGATCTTTAAAGCCAAATCTTACAAAATAAGTGAGATAGAAAGAGCAGGTATGAATTTTTATCATCTACATGCAAGCATATCTAAAAGAACATGTGAAGGTTCCCACCCTAAGCTATGACAGCACAAAAATGTCGTTGATGGCATGTCTTTACCTGGAAGTGGGATTCATTTCTTACAAAGTGTGGCTTCTCTCCCTTTCTTTAACCAGTCAAACCATAGTTAGTTCTTAGTTGTACTGCGATCTCACCATTGGCCATTCTTCTCTCAAGATTACTATTTTATTTACTGTGACTATATCTTACTAAAAAATAGCTTTCAAAAGCTGTCATTTCCCTCATAAAAATACACTGTAGATAACCATTCAGGGTCATACTATCTCCATTCACAAATAAAAGCCTAAATTACTGTGTATTTTTATCTGTTATCTCTCTGTACCCTTTCTCTCTGCCAAGTAAGGCAATATTTTAATTTGCATATTACTTTATATGTAATTGACATTCTATATAGTCAGTCTGCACATTTCCTAAAATTCTGAAATCACTAAATAAATACTTACTAAATTGAACATAATTGTGGCATTTACCTCCCAATTGTATCCTGATCTTTATATTGGAAATATGTTCTACAAATTGAGCTTTATGCTATAGATTTTTCAATCTTTACATCTTAAACTAGTACTAGTACTAGTACAATGAATATTGCCTTTTTAATAATTAACTGTAATCTCTAGACAAGTGGTTCTCAATTGAGGATGAGTTTGTCTCCAGGAGTCATTTGGCAATGTCGGGAGACATTTTTCCTTGTCACAGCTGTGGGTGGGAGTGCTATATACATCTAATGAGTAGCGTCTGTGGATGCTGCCGTACACCCTACATTATATAGCACAATCTCCCACAACAAAGAATTACCTGTGCCAAGTATACTAAGGTTGAGAAAATTACTCTATGTGGTATTACATAATAATTAATTAACTCACAACAATGCTGTGGTGGACATACTAATATATAAAAAATATATAGCTAAGGAAACTGATCCAGAGAGAGGCTAAACAAAATTTGCAAATTCATAGAGCTAGAATAGGACCCCATGTAACTGGGATCCAAGACTTTTTGCTTAGCCACTATTCTATGGTCTTCTCTATGTCTTTTAGAGTCCTTTCCTTCAAGTTTCTCAGTGAGGACCAAATTTTTTACAGCATTTTTTTTTTAATTTTTTTTTTTTTATTATTTCTAGGAGAGAGAGAGAGAGACAGCGTGAGCAGGGGAGGGTCAGAGAGAGAGGGAGTCACAGACTCTGAAACAGGCTCCAGGCTCTGAGCTGGCAGTCAGCACAGAGCCCGACGCGGGGCTCGAACCCACGAACCGCGAGATCATGACCTAAGCGAAAGTCGGACACTTAACCGACTAAGCCACCCAGGCGCCGCTTTATAGCATTTTTTAACTAAATGGGGGCACTATGAAAATTATTTACCACACTCCCCTTTGCCAATCAATTGGTAAATCTTCTATACAGTGCAACAAATAAATCATCCATCCAACCAGTCAGCATTTTCTGAGTCCCTATTCTGCTTCAGAATCATATTAGGAACATGGATTAAAAAAAAAAAAAAAGTAAGAGGATGAATAGTATAATAAGACAAAAGGATGCTCAATGGTGTTGGCTTGATAGCATCCTCTAAGGCAGTTTAGAGGATCACAGTTAATAAAAGAGGATCACAATGTTTGAATCCTAGAGAAAAACTTCAAAGAGAAAGCTTTCTTGGATCTGAATCTTTTACAGTGCTCTAGACTTTTCTTTGAATTATCTTATTTTTGTATCCACTCCAGCCTCATAACCTCTTTCCTTTTTAAATTTTTTATTAGAATAAATCCCATATATATTTATTGAGAATCTACTGCGTATTTAGCTCTTTGCTAGACACTTTGTTAGAAGTACTTTATAGAGCTTTTGACCATAAAAAGGAAAAAAAAGTATATATATATTTATTTATTCATAAAATGTTTATTTATTTTGAGAGAGAGCATAAGCGGGGTGGGGAGAAAAGAGAGGGAGACACAGAATATGAAGCAGGCTCCAGGCTCTGAGCTGTCAAGGCAAAGCCTGACATGGGACTCAGACCCACATTCTGTGAGATCATGATCTGAGCCAAAGTCAGATGTTTAACCGACTAAACCACCCCGGCGCCCTGATAAAAATGCTTTTAAAGAGACAAAGATGGTTATATTAAAAATTATAACAATAAAAGAAAAAAATGGTCAATCTATAAAGTAATATATAGTTAAATATTAAAGTAATTATATGAATAATCAAACAAAACAAAGCAAAACTGAGTCCAAAAGTGCAGAGTTTGTTTGTTTGTTTGTTTGTTTGTTTGTTTGTTTCATGGTGCAAAGACCAGAGAATTATTTGTCGTGGAGCTAGGGCTTTGGTTGGATTTTGATTGGATAATGTACATGAATGGGAAATGGAAAGTTTTCCAAGCAGTAAGACCAAACACAAGGCGTTAGAGTGACATGATAATTTCTCACTGAAATACCTTCCCTATTTATTTGCAAAAGTGGCTTATAAAATAAGCATTTCAAAAAGTATATTTACAATGCAAAAGATATGTTCATTAACTAGAATTTGTGTTGGTCAACTTATAGGAAATTTGTTAGTTTTGGATTCATTTACACATTCCATATATAGATTGATTCCCTCATTAAAGAATGAACTATGTGATTCTTTTCTGGTAAGAAAACCGTAACTATATAACTTTACCATGACTGATAACCTAGGACATGATGAAACTAGGGATAGATCCAGTTCTTCTAAAATTCACCTCTTTAGGAATACTGAGTTTCTATTTCAGCATTTGAACTATGTCAGGTAAGATGATGATAATTTATATGTATTAAATATGCACAGGTAATTTTTCAGATAATATATTTGGAGATAGGTCTTAATGAAAAATTATTCTAAGCTTAGATTCACCTTTATGACTTTTTATACTTAAGCTTGAGTACAGTTTTTATTTATGCATCTTCAAGTGTTTTAAGTTTAGTGAATAGAAATTTAACATTCTTAATTTGAAGTACTTTTTTGGAGAGTCATTGTAGTCTAGCAATTAAGAGCCAACGCTTTAGTCTAAAGTTAGACTAAAATACTTAAATCTCAGTGAGCCTTTGTTATTTTCACTTCTTAACTTTAAAATTGACAACAGGAGGGGTGTCTGGATGGCTCGGTGGATTAAGTGTTTGACTTGGCTCATGTTATGATCTCACAGTTTGTGAGTTCGAGCCCTGTGCTGGGCTCTGTGCCCATCTTGGAGCCTGCTTTGGATTCTGAGTCTCCCTCACTCTGCCCCTCCCCAACTTACTCTCTCTCTCTTTCTCTCTCAAAAATAAATAAATGTTAATTTTAAAAATATGTAAAATAAAATGGGCAACAGAATCATAAAAGTTAATGTGCACATCTATGTATATATAGTGTGTATATGTGTGTTGTAGCACAGTGTCTACTGCATGGTAAAGATTCAGTGCATGTTAATATTATTTTATTTCATTTCAGTAATGGATATAAGCCAAACCTAACTTTCTGAAACTTCAAAAATGTAAACTCTTAAAGTTTTTATTAACTCATGGTTAGCTAGTGAAAATAAATGTTAAGATTATTTGGTTTAAAACTTTAGAATTTTAGGGGTGTCTGGCTGGCTCAGTTGGTGAGCATGGAATTCTTGATTTCAAGGTTGTAAGTTTGAGGCCTCCACTGGGTGTGATGCCTACTTAAAAAAACAAACAAAGCAAAAAAACAAACAAACCCTTAGAAATTCTTATAATTGGAGATGTGTTTTAAAATATTGTTTTTACTTCTGAACAAAAGCTACATACAAACTTTTACTTTGTGCAATTCTGTACACACACATAAAATTTGACAGGACTAAACGTTCTATGATAACCCTCGCAGAAGAACGCAGTTTAGGAAGAGGATTTTAAAGAACTGTCATTTCACTGAATAATTTGGTTCTAAGAAGATCAAGTACTGTTATTATTTTTAAAAATTTCATGAGTATATCTAACAACTTCTCCTTCCAAATAACAAACCAATAAAGATGGTCTACAGTGCTTAATTCTTCTTGCCTGATCTCATTTCATATGCATGTCTATCTGTCTATCTATCTAGGTATGCAATATGATATTTTATCAAGCAAATTATTTTGCACATTTTTTTCAAGACCTAATCCCTGTGAAAAAGAAAGATTGTTGAAAATAATTCAGGCTCTTGGATAATTTTTGTATGGTTTGTTCTGGGAGAATATGAATGTGGATGGAAGTATGACACAGGGAGAAGAAAAAATGGCAAGGAAGGCTTGATCAAAAGACAGGACGAGAAAGACTTGTAGAACACTGTGAAAATAGCAAATAGTCAAGTTTACCTTGAGATAGAGGGCAGTAAAAGGCTCTACTCTGTAGTTCTGTGCTAGAAAATGCCGGTATCTTATAAGTCTTGTTGACAAACTTGCTCTTTTAAACAAGCAGTTTCCTTCTGTAACATTCCTCCCATCATTTCCCTCCTTTCTTTGCTCTTTCCTTTAATCCTTTCTTTTCCCTACCTTTCTCATTTTCTTACTTATGTCTAATAAGGGGATGATTTTTAAAAAGAAAATAAAGAGGCCAAAAAAGTCTAGAAAGTGGAACAACCTAGCAAAGAAGGTACTGTACAATATGGATGCTTTGTGGAGGTCAACACTTAGCAAGGAAGAGGGCTAAGTGAAGTGGAAGACTGGCATGTTGAAGAAATTGATTACAAACCGTAATTACACAGATAAGGAAATACATTGAAGCTAATGTGAGCCAGCATTTTCACAGTTAAAGAAAGAAATTATGAATATGAAAAGCTTGAAAATCCTGAAGATTTAGTTTTCTATACAGAGTGAAATATAAATAACTACAGATATAAATATGTGTGTGTATGTGGGTGTGTGTATGTATTTTTATTCCCCTCCCCCAGGAGGGCTGGGGAGCAGAAAGATCCCAGTAACAGAAAACAACACCTAACACTCAGATCTTGGTTTCTTCTTGGGAAAATAACTTATTCTAGGGCTGGGGCAGGAAACGTACAAGATGAGCCTAGAAGATGTTGTGTCAGAAATTAAGGACGGGCTCAAAGAATGATAACACCCCATTAGCCAAGTAAAAGCTAATTTGAGCATCAAAATAAATAATGGATATGATGGATTAAAACCTCTTGAATAAAATAAGATACTCTGAATACATACTGATGTAAATAAATATATTAATGAATCTTCTGGGAGAAGAGAAAGCTCTTTCATAAAGGAAAATGCCAGCCAATGAATGTAGTTAGAATTAGAGAAAACCACTACTTGGTAACCACAATAGTAAGAGATTTAACCAGAACTCATCAGTATGCAACAGTTAGTGGTTAGAAGTTTGATGAAGAACAGGAGAATTTTATAGTTTCAGTGGATCTTCTCCCCCAAATTTATTTTTTAATGTTTATTTTTAAGAGAGAGAGAGAGAAGGAGGAGGAGGAGGAGGAGGGGCAGAGAGTGAGGGAGACACAGAATCTGAAGCAGGCTCCAGGCTCTGAGCTGTCAGCACAGAGCCCAACACAGTGCTCGAATCCAGAAACCATGAGATTATGACCTGATCTGAAGTCGGATACTCACCCATCTGAGCCACCCAGGCACCCCTCCCCCAAAATGTATTAATTACAAAGGGATAGAGAATAAATTTACTGGGTGAACCCTACAAAGTAACACCTTTAAAGGTGACCAAAATTATCATCTCCAGTGGAAAGGGAAAATCAAAAACATGCACTACCTGATAGAATGCAATGGGAAGATAGCATGACTTCTGTTGTATATCTGTCCAAATGCTTAAGCTAAACCTAATCATGTAGGAGCATCCAAAAACCCAAACTGAAGGACTTTCTACAAAATAACTAGCCTTTAATTATTAAAAAGTACTAGTCATTAGGGGCGCCTGGGTGGCTTAGTCGGTTGAGCGTCCGACTTTCGCTTGGGTCATGATCTCGCGGTTCGTGGGTTCGAGCCCCGCGTCGGGCTCTGTGCTGACTGCCAGCTTGGAGCCTGGAGCCTGTTTCGGTCTGTGACTCCCTCTCTCTCTGACCCTCCCCTGCTCACGCTGTCTCTCTCTTTCTCTCTGTCTCCTAGAAATAAAAAAAAAAAAAAAAGTACCAGTCATGAAAGTCAAGTAAAATTTGGGGAACTCCTTGGGGTTAAAGAAAACCTGGGAAACAGCATGACAACCAAATGTAGTGTGTGACTGTTTTGGATCTTTTGCTGTAAAGGAAATTATAGGACAATTAGTAAAATTTAAATTGTTTTGTAAATTTGATCAAGTATAAATGTCAATTTCCTGATTTTGATTGTTGGACCATATTTATATACAAGAATGGCCTTGCTTGCAGAAAACATGCACGGTAGTATTTGGGGGTAGTCTCCATTTGTTCAGAGAGAACAATATGTATAAATTTATATATACAGAGAAAGTTATAAAGTGAATAGTAGAAAATGTCCACAATTGGGGAATCCCGATAAAGGACACAAGGGAGTTACTTCTACTAGTCTTGTAGCTTTCTTGTAAGCTTGGTACTCCTTTATAATAAAAAGGGCTTGAAATGTGTAATCACAGCATCAAGTCACAGAGAAGATATTTCAGCCAACTATGAAAAAAAGTGTGTAAAGGAAACACAGCTATAATTTAAATCTACACATAAATTAAGGTGTTGAACTTTTTATTAAATCTGTCTTAACTTTCCTTGATAAGTTGCCATGAAAATTTCGCACCACTATTTGAATTTGTTTTAAATAACTTCCTATAGAGAATAAAGTAGACAAATAGATGTACGACTGTGTTGCTTTGAAATTTTCACAGAATAAGGGTACTCTACTTAAAAGATGAAACACTTTTTTTCTTTATTTATATCAACTTCAGGCAATATGCAAACACACATATTTTTCAAAAAATAACTTTGAAGGGCCCAGGTTGTCAGATGCATGATAATGATGCTCAGTAAGATGAAAGTCTCTAGTAGATTGTTCTATTGTCTATAGTGAAATAGTTGCCCCAACACTGTTTTTGAATAAGGTAATAGTAATGAGGAAGGATGGTGGGTCCTAATTATGCTTTGTTCATTTAATTTTGGAAAAAAAATACATGTTCAATAATGAGTAAAAATACATATACTCCTTAAGAGTTGTCGGGGCGCCTGGGTGGCTCATTTTGGAAATTTTGGAAAAAAAATACATGTTCAATAATGAGTAAAAATACATATACTCCTTAAGAGTTGTCGGGGCGCCTGGGTGGCTCAGTAGGTTAAGTGTCTGACTTTGGCTCAGGTCATGATCTCACGGTTCAGTTCGTGGGTTCAAGCTGCATGTGGGGCTCTGTGATTACAGCTAGCTCAGAGCCTGGAGCCTGCTTCAGATTCTGTATCTCCCTCTCTGTTTCACCCTTCCTTGCTCATGCTGTATCTCTCTCTCAGAAATAAATTTAAAAAACATTTAAAAAAATTAAGAGTTGTGATCTAACAGTGGGAAAAGGATAGATATTGGGAAATTAGAAAAATGGTACATACAAACTCTTTACAAAGTCCTCAAAGACTTAAATATATGTAGGGAAAAAACAAAATGTGTGTTTCTTTTTTTTTTTTTTAACTTCTGTCAATTCTGTATTATGGGATATTATATCTACTACTCAGTTTGAAATTAGGTAGTATCAACATTTTACCTTTAGAGAAAAATAATTTAAACCAGGACCCATTATTTATATTTTATATATGTCAAAGCATAACAAATAAAATCAGGGGGAAAAGAGTTTGATGTATTTAGTCTATAAATTAAAGATAAATTTTACCCCTTTTTGCTTATTAAGGAATAGCACATAATTATACTTAACAGCAATTATTATAAGGCTGGGACATATCATTTCTAAAATGTCACAGGCAAATGAAGAGAAGTACACTATCTTAATTTTTTAAGGATGGTACTATACATTTTTAGTATTTGTACAAATGAACTTATTGGTAAGACCACTGTATGGAAGAATCCACCAAATATATCTGAACCAACTCTTAAATTTCAGATTTTGTTTAGAACCTGTTTTAAATATATTCTATTATAGGGGCATCGGTGTGGCTCAGTCAATTAAGCATCTGACTTCAGCTCAGGTCATGATAACACAGTTCATGAGTTCAAGCCCCACATCAGGCTCTGTTCTGACAGTTTGGAGCCTGGAACTTGCTTCACATTCTGTTCCCACTTTCTCTGCCCGTCCCCGCTCACATTCTGTCCCTCTCTGTCTGTATGTATGTCTCTCAAACATTAATAAAATATTATTTTTAAAAATATATTCTATTGTAGAAAATAGAAAATTACTCATATTGATGTTTCCACAAAATTTAAGTTTTAAAGTACTTTATTACAAGATCCTTTCTTGACAAGTTTTAGGGAAGAGAGTTAAGACATTACAGGATTTTGTGAGTTATTAATTTTTACATTAGAGGAGTAAGAATTATTAGCAAGGTTTGACTGTACATGTCAACATTTCAGCCCTCAAAAAAGTAAATAATACCGTATTTCAGGTAACTTTCAGAAACAAAGGAAAATTGATTTCATGTCATAAGAGTATATGCTTCTGATTTGGAAGGATGTACAGTGTTTTAAAGGTTTAAATTTTTATTTTCCAATTTTTTTATGTTAAAAATGCCAGATTCTTTTTACGTGAGCTCAAAAGCCAAAAAAGAAATTCTGAACTGGGCTCCTCTGTGCTCTATTCCGTAGCCAACTTTGAGTCAAAATTGAAAACCTAAAAACTGGTCTTAATTCTTCCATCTTATAACAAACACTACCCCTTCCCTCCCTTGCTCTCTTAACAGTTTGTCTTCATGAAGGTATATTCAAAAGTATAATTATATTCTTATAACCATTTTATGTGCACACACAAACACATATCAATTGGTGGTAAAGGACGGATACCTTTACTATGGATAATGGATAAAGTTGATGGTTGTATATGATATATCCAGGCCCTTATTTTGTCTGATTTATTTTTTTTTAATTTTTTATGTTTATTTATTATTGAGACAGAGAGGAACAGAGCATAAGCGGGGGAGAGGCAGAAAGAGAGGGAGACACAGAATCTGAAGCAGGCTCCAGGCTCTGAGCTGGCTGTCAGCCCAGAGCCCGACACACGACTCGAACCCAGAAACCATGAGATCATGACTTGAGCCGAAGTCGGACACTCAACCAGCTGAGCCACCCACGCACCCCATTGCCTGATTTATTGAGACACTATCTTCATTGCATTACTTGTATCATATTAGTTTATTTAAATTCTTAAAAATAGGATATAAACATTGTATTTAGAAAACATAAATTCTAGGCCATGAAGAACCTTAGCAAGCAATTTTTAGCCAACATGACATGGGATGGAAAGTTTGGAGTGAAAAACAAGGGATTTGGGGAGTGGAACAGGCAAGATGGTGAGCTGATGGGGAAAGGGCCCTGTGGAAAACTTTAGACTGACCAGGTTAACATAAACATGCATCGTTTGCTACATTTTCATCTACTATCTTTAAAGCTTACAGTAAGGCTGAAATAATATTACACTTTTATGATGCAGACACTGCAAAACAAGGCAAAATAGTCCAATGTTACACAGAGAGAAAGTAGCCATTCCAGTACTCAAAGTCAAAATGTTTTATTCTACAGTTCATGCCATTTGACTTAGCTGTGTAATTCAACAAGCAGACACTGGGACCCATGTGCCTATGGAGAAAGCATACTGTCAAAACCAAGAAGAGATGTTGAATCAAGGCTAGTGAAGCATCAGAATCTTCTTATAATTTCTTGATCTCAACTCTGTTCAATTCTGTTGTTTTCCTAGTGTTTTAAAATTATAGAAAAAAAAATCCTAAATACCGTATTGCAATGACTGTTATACGTCTATCCCAAGAGTGCTCTACACTGTATGACACTAATGACTGTACCCCCAAGCTCATGTCCAGAGAAGTTTCTAAGCCTGAAAAAAAGAAGGATCTTCCACAGAAAAAATATAAAGACATTTACATCTCACCTTAGACAGTTTCCTTCCAGGAGTCTCACCTCTAAACCAACAGTTGTTAGGAAAGGTTATAAATTAAGGAAAGTAGTCATCAGGTTGCATTGTCTCCTACTTCCAATGAATCCTTGCCATTTTTCAGCCACATGATCACATTCTCTTTCCTTATTCCCACAGTCTGCTCCAAAGGTGTCATGTTGTCACCAGATATGCAGTATCTTGTGCTGCAATCTCATATCAGCAACAAAAGTTGTCCATTTATTTTTCATTTTCTATTATCAGAAATAGTAAATTTTGTCCCATTCTGTCTGAGATTTGTTTTCATTTATGTCTTCACGTATACTAACTCTTGTTAACAACGTGTTACGCACTAGCCTCTTGTTAACAACTAGGCTCTTACCTAACAGTGTAGACTAGTTTACATATGGAATTTTTCACTGATTTTATATTCTAATAGTTTTCTCATGAAACAGAACCATGTAGAGCTTTTTGTAAGAAATTGGTTCACATAATTATGAAGGTTGGTGAGTCCTAAGGTCTGCAGGGTGAGTCAGCAAGCTAGAGACCCAGGAGAGCTGACAATGTTTTTCTAGTCCAAAAGACAGCAGGCTCAAGGCCCAGGAAGGGCTGATGTTTCAGGTGACTTCATAAGGGAAAAAAAGTCAATGTCTTAGTTGAAAGGTCATTAGGAAGGCAGAATTCTCTCTTTTCCTTCTTGTTATATTCATAAAGCTTCCAAGTGATAGGATGAGGCTCACCCATATTGCGAAGGACACTTTTGGTCTACTCAGTCTACCAATTTAATGTTAATCTTATCCAAAAGCACCTTCACAGAAAAACTCAGAATGATATTTTACCAAATATCTGGTTATTCCATGGCCCAGTCAAGTGACACGTAAAAATTAACCCTCACAGGAAACTTATGTCAGCCTATTGGAAGATCAGCTTTTAGTAGTGCTGGCTTTCCAAAAAGCATCTTTGAAAAATAAAAACAGTGAGACAAAATAAAAATGTACACTCAGAAGACCATCCTACTTTAGGAATTGCCAGTCAAGTGTATGATCCAATCTTTATGAGAACAAGAGCTGTGAAATAAGTTGATTCAAGCAAACCTAGTTAAAATTAGGCAAGCAGAGGCTAAATGATGAGAGTTTTACCTATAAACTTGAAAAATGATAAAGCCTTGTTAATACAAAAATTCATATAAAGCTGCTAACCCTACCCAAAAGAGAATATTTTAAATAGGTTTTGAAATATCTATTTATTTGTAAATAGTACAACTTGATACATAAAGAAAAAATAATTTCTTATTTCTTTTTATTATATGTCACTGTAATTCCTCAAGGGATTTGCTTCAGGTACAAATGACACAAAGAGAAAACTTGCCCTACTACATACATGCTAGTATTTGCCGCGGTAGCAAGAATCTTTAATATCCTCTCATAATTATAATTTTCTGGATAATTCTGTATTTTCAGAGTTTCCTAGTATAAACTCTGTTTTGGAAATCTTTGTCAAGACATTCTTAATGCAATCATTACCTACACTGTTCTAAATGGCAACTTTTATCTCCTATTCAGAGATTTCAATTGCTCTCTTAAGTGTCCAAAGATTGTTTTCTCCTCGCACAGCCTCTCGGCATTTATTAAGGTTCAGCGTTCAGAGATATAGCGATAAATGAAACAGTTAAATGAAATGAAGTTGTCTTCTTGCTCTAAGTGGCATTTCTTACCTATTCCAATCTCTTCTGTTCGCGTGTTTATATGTCAACCTCGGTAAAGCAGGAAATAAGACATTAAATACAGAGTCTGAAGTTTTCAAGCAAGGTATCACTGTTCACTGATATTTTTCCTAGGTGCTCATTTCTACAGCTAAGGCTTCCCAACTCTCATTTGCTCTTCTTCCCCGTACTGCCTTTCTCTGAAATCTAGATTTGCATTCAGCATGGGAGTGAGAGAGAGAAATGTTTCTATGAGCTTCTGAGAAGGATTATCTTTAGTTTATTATTTGATTTTTTTGACTGAGGACAAACAAAAGTCTATTTGAATATACAGCATAAGTTAAATAGGATGAAATAACACTTCTCAAATATCACCAATGCAACTTGTTAATAAGAAGATAAGATAAAGCTGAGTTTGTTGCTTACCTTGGTGAAGGAGAACATAAACTTAACAAAACTTAGTGTCTTGAAGGAAGAAACCAAGCTCAGAATTTTGAAAATTTAATGTTTTCTTTAAGATGGGCCTTTCAAAATGGCATTTGGTTTAAGATTAGATTAGAGTCATGACACAACAGTCCAGCATTTGTAGACACAGCAAGATAAGAATTTTAAAACAAGGGAGACAAAGAACCTTAGGAAAAACTACCTATTGATATTTTCCATTGAAGAGTAAGTGGGTCTTTCAGAAAGTCCCTATAATGAACAATCAAGTCCTTTCACTGGGCAGGAGACTCCTGGAAAAATAAAGTTAAGACAATGAAGACAAAGGAGTAGCAAAAAAGTATATTAATATAGACAGTAAAATGTGGTTTTTATTAGTATCTAGGCTAAGAATTGGATTAGAAGATTTCATTTCTGAAATAATATACAGTAAATGCTTTCATACCTCTCATGTATAAAAATTTGAATTTGTTTCATGTACGAAGGGATACAAATTATTTTAATGTTGATATAACTTTCTACTAACAAATAATGAGGCTACTGTTATACATTTTTAATGGTCTTATTTTTGAAAGAGAAAGTGAGAGAGAGAGAGTGAGAGAGAGAGCAAGCATGAGCATGGGAGAGACAGAAAGAGAGGGAGACACAGAATATGAAAAAGGCTCCAGGCTCTGAGCTGTCAGCACAGAACCCGATGTGGGCTCAAATTTGTGAACTGTGAGATCACGACCTGACTGAAGTCGGATGCTCAATTGACTGAGCCACCCAGGCACCCCTTATACTTTCTATAATGTCTAAAAATGAGGCTACTTTTAATCTAATATTCACAAAATCAAATATCTATTCTATAATTCATTTTGATAAGAGTGCTATTTTCCTGTGTACCTTGAGTACCTGGTTCACCTCTCAGCCCTTCTACAGCCAGTACTTTTGCATTTTTCTACTATGTACTTTTTCCCAGTTATCTTTAAAAACAAAACCAAAAAGACCTCTTCGTCTCTTTTTTTCCTCATTCCTAACATTACCGTAACATTATTTAAGTATTTTCTGCCTTTTATTTATTTGGTTATTTCATTCAGAAGTTAAAAAAAATACTGTGTATTTAATACAAACTGAAGTCTGTGCATGGATAGGAGAGTCAGCCACATCTGTAGCCTCACAGTGTATTATTCAGTTCAGTCTGGAGACAAAGACTGTATTGTCTGGGACAAGAGATTTGGGTTATTAGCCAGGGAAGATGGGGAAGGAGGATTAGACAATTCTCCCATTTTATAGAAGAGGTGGCTTCTGAGTTGAGTCTTAAAATATGGATTGATATCGCCTGTGGAGCAAGGAGTAATTTAAAACAAGGAGTATTTACTTGAAGCATGAGTTAGTGTGGAAAGAATGTTGGGAAGATTTTGCCTATAGCTGTGATCAAAAAGAAATATTTTCAAGGAACAAGATAAAAATGTTCTCAAAAAATTATTTTAAAGGTAAAACTCAGATATGCTGAACTACAGACTTGATTTAATAGGCTGATTCTAACTTTTCATGTTTACCGCTTAGTACCTTTCTCTGAAGAGTGTGTGAACATTTGATACATATGTGCATTAAATCTATTGATTATTTGATGAACCATATTCCAGATGCTTACTCAAATAAAATATTTCTAAATTCAACATGATTGAATAGAGTAAAAGAGTCATCTTTGGTGAGTTAAAGTATTTTTGATTGCACTCAGTAGTTCTTACCAGGTGATTTGCTTACCACAGTGGAGGAAATATTTCATGTTTTACAATTAACATATACCCTGTTCAGTCAAACAGGGGCATCAGAATGACATCACATGAAAATAGGCATAATTTAAGAAAAAGCTGGTGCTTCTTTAGATTGTTAAAGGGGTGTAAGCTGGTAAAAGGAATAAGGTATTGTCCCTCAATTGACATTGAATATTTAACCACCTGCTCAATTTAATCATGGATCATGGAGGGTTGGAAAGGCAGCCTGGGTAAGAGCTGACAAGAGTGCACTTCCACATATGTGAAGTTTACTGCTCAGGTGCAAGGAATGTGGGAATTGCTCAGCTGCTTGCAAATACATCTAGTCCTGAAAATGGCAATGTGCTTCTGAATTAGGTAAAAATTTTTAAGGCCTGAGTCTTGTCTGCACTCACACACACACACGCACACATGCACGCATGTCTGTATGTATGTATGCATGTATATCATAAAATATATAAAATGGCAGTTATTTGATTATTTACTAAAACACTTTTACATATAATGCAGATGTAAGATTATTACATTTTATCCCTTAATATAAAAGTTCATGTAACTCACATAGTTAATTAGTGTAATTTGAAAGTTTCCTAAAAGGTTAATAATTGAGGTACCGTAGTTCATCTTATGCTATGTTATTCTGATGCATCGAAAACAACTTTATAACATTGGTACAACTGTGTGTTGTCATTTTTTGTACTGTGAAAAGAGTACTGAAAGACAAGCACAGAAGAAAAAGGTAGTCTACTTTTTAAAAAAATTATTTTTTTTAACTCTAGTATAATTAGCATTCATTGTTAAACTAGTTTCGGGCGTACAATATATAGATTCATTAAATTTGTACATTATTCAGTGAACATCGCTCTAAATAAAATCTTAATCTCCTCTACATATTTTACCCTATTTTTTTTAAAGTTGTGAGTCTGATATTAGTAGAAATGTCTTGCGAAACAGAAACACTGGAACATAACTGCAAGATTATCTAAGTTAACAAGTTTACATTAATATATTTGTGGTGGAAAATGGCAAATTTCTCCTGTGGTTATCACAATGCAAGGTCAGAGGTAAAGGTGATTTTGACTGGAGATTCAGGCTTACTATGTACCTTCATTGTCTCACTTATTTGGGGAACCAGGAGTGACTAGATTTATTTTTGGCTTATCTCAGAATTCAATAGTGGTTATTTTATTGTTGTTTTCTTGTTTCTTGGATTGAAAGGTAATGGACAGATTCACAATGGTAAGAGGGTAAAATATTAGTTTTGCCTCCATAGCATCCAAACCACTTCCATGCCTTTTTGATACCTGTAATTTTATGATTAAAAAGAAAATCACCTTCTGTCTCAAATGACTGAATGCCCATGTCAAATCCAGTTTAGCCTTTCAAATGGTGTTATATGCTCTAGATATACTATATCTGTATATTACTGGTTATTGATACAGCTGAATTATTCTCCCTCAAATGGTCATACAATGTGGTATTCTGCTGTTCATAAAGTCATGCTGAGCTTTTACAGAAATCTTAATTTAATACTAATGAGCCCACATGTAGGAGGTTTAAAGCCAGTCCACATTGTTGGTTTTTTTTTTTTTTAAGTTTATTTATCTCTCAACCATTATGAACATATTCCACTTGATCTTCTATAGAGTAATCTCAAATTTGTTCTTAGGGATCACCTAATAAAATGATTTGTTGTGTCTATCATTTTTTCTGGCTAATAATATTTGAATATTTTTTGTTTATTTTTTTATGCTTTAAAGGATTGAGGAGAAAAGGCATATCTCATGCAATAGAAGAATTCCAAAGCTCAGGCTACCCTTAGGGAAGTCGAAGTCAGTGGCTTTTATAACTGAAAAGAAACACGCGGCAGGATTCCATTATATTAGAACACTTCAGAAAAGAATCACAGTTAGGCAATTTCCCTGCTCTGAATTGCAATGTAGGAAACTTTATGAAAATGACAATTGGTTCTGTAATTTTTGTGTTTCCCTTTATCTCTGTTCTTGCCCCTCAGAATTTATCCCTTACTCCTTGCTCCATATACAAGCACTCATAGCTTTAGAGCTTCGGGGAAATATTGTTGTGCTTTATTTTTCAGTTTAATGAATTATATATGACTTTTTTGCATTAAAAATTTCTTTTCAATGAGTTATTTTATCATAGGGAGTCATTATTTAGGAACTTTTTTGTTTCTTTTTCCTTAGATCTTTTATCCCAAGTAGCACTCATTTCAAAATCTCTTTTGCTACAGTATTGCTATGTAATTTGATTTCTATGTTAGTGGTAAAAGCATATTCACTAGATGTCTTTCTTGTTAATTTTTTTTCATTTCACTTAATGCTTTTTTAAAGTCCTATTTCCAAAATTAGTGTACTTGAAATTAGTAAAGGATTAAGCAATCACTTATCCTTCTCTTATAATGAAAATGTAACCATTTGAATTTACAATAAAAATATTAACTTTGAGAAAAGTTAGGATGTTTACCTTTCAATTTCAATAAATGTTAGATTATTATTGTATTATGAACAGATAAAATTTTGCATAATTATAAAGTACTTATTTTTCTCGGCTTAAATCTAAATGCATATGTTATTATTTCTTTTCAATATGATTTTTCTAGGTAGAGATTATAAATCAGGAATAAAACAGATCTATAGAGTTCAATATGTCAACTTTTAAGATTTACCTTTATTTATATTCAAGTATGTGATGTAATGAAAAGAGATTTTTATCCTTAGGTAGAATGGCATAACATGTTAATGAATTGTCTTTTTTTAAGTTTATTTATTTTGAGAGAGAAACAGAGAGTGCAAGTGAAGGAGGGGCAGAAAAAGAGGGATAGAGAGAGAGAATCCCACACTGTCTCCACACTACAGTGTAGACCCTAACATAGGGCTCGAAACCACAAACTGTGAGATCATGACCTGAGCTAAAATCAAGAGTCAGATGCTTAACTGACTGACTCACCCAAGAATTTTTAAGTTTTTATATTTTTTATATTTCCATTGAGATAATTTTAAATATGAGTTTTTTATTCTTGTTTTTTTTTCAACTAAGTATTTTATTTTATTGCACATAGACTCATCAACATATATTGAAAAGACTCTATAAGTGAGAGGGATATAGTCATTTTTGGCTTAATTTGAAGACGGTTTGTCAATATTCTTCATCACTCTCAGCAAATTATAGAAGTCACAGCCAAATTGAGAGACTAAAATGACTTTTGGAAATTCCAAAAACCAGCTGTCACAAAAGAAAAAAACTAATAAAGGTATTTCTATTACTCATCTCTGAATATACATTCCTTCTACCTGACTTTCATCAAATTTTTATTACTGAAATAATTTATTTTTGGTTCAGACCATCTCTCAAAGTTTAGCTAATTAACTTTTAATTGACTACATAGCATAGCCTAGTATTTTAAATATATAGTATTCTATTGAATTATTATCCCAATCTTACCTGAAGGAATCACTTTTCACATTTTACAGAAAGAAAACTCAACTTCTGCAACATCATATAGCTTATAAAAGGCAAAGCTAGAACTTTAACCCTATCTTACTCCTACATCTTTTCACCTATGTCATACTACCTTCCTAAGAATCATATTAAAATGCACTCATATTTTAAAGCCTGGAAGGTAGGACAATGTAGGAAACTTCGATGTCTACACCTCAAAGGGATACTATGTATCAAAGACAAAGAATAGAGTAAATTGGAGATTGTACTGTCAAATGGAGGAAAGAAAACATGGCACAGTGTGGACTCTGACTTCACAGCAGGTTTCATGGTCAATGCTTTTTTCATCCAAATGCAATTTTATAGAACATTTTAAAGACGAAACTATCTCAATACTATTCACATTTTTATATTATTTTTAAAGTTATTTTTATGTTTATTTATACTAAGAGAAAGCATGCATGGGAGGGGCAGAGAGAAAGAATTTCAAGCAGACTGTGCTCTTCCTCTCAGAGTTTGACATGAAGCTCAGTCCCACAAACCATGAGACTATGACATGAGCTGAAATCAAAAGTTTGATCCTTAACCAACTGAGTCAGCCAGGCACCAAACACTATTGACGTTTTAAACTGTATTATTCTTTGCTATGGAAGACTGATCTATATATTGTAGGATGTGTAGCAGAACCCCTGGCCTCTACCCACTGGATTCCAGTAATATCCCCTCCCCAAGTTGTGGAAATCAAAACAATTTACAAACATGATCAAATGTACCCTCAAGAACAAACTTATTCCCTGTTGAGAACCATTGTTGTAGATGATTCTGAGTTTTGCTTTCTAGAGGTACTCATCTAAGAACTTCTTGGATAAACTGTGCCCAGTCTTATTAACAATAGGGCGTCATATCAATCCTTTACGAAGATAATATATTCAAGCCCACTTGGGGACACCAACAAAGAAAGAAGGAAGGAAGGAAGGAAGGAAGGAAGGAAGGAAGGAAGGAAGGAAGGAAGGAAGGGAAAGAAAGAAAAGAAAGAAAGAAAGAAAGAAAGAAAGAAAGAAAGAAAGAAAGAAAGAAAGAAAGAAAGAAAAAAAGAAAGAAAGAGAAGAAAGGTGGAAGGAAAGAAAGAATATAATGCAGATCCATGAAAAATATTTTTACAAGTAGATTATGTATTCAGAGTTTAATGAAATAAAGAGAAGCAAAGTAGGCAGATTGTCTGAGAGTGCCACTGGTTGGTGGAAGTGGGGTCAATTAAAACTGTGTGAGCTGAATATGCATTTTCATGTGCCTAATGATTTCTGAAAATCATTTGCTGTGATGCATTAAGCTAGTCAATTTAAAGAATGATTGACCAAAGGAAAGAAATTGCATAGCCAATAAAATTGATTAGAAATTTGGAAAAAATTGAGCACCAATCTTAGAAAAGCTGTTTATGTGTTACATCCACAAGAAATATTCATTATGAAGACATATTCACTGCATGCTGTTAATTGTAAATTAAGAGTATAAGATATGTGTACCATAGAAATGGATAACTTAAGACTGATAGACTATTTTACTGCATGACTACCCAGACATTGATTTTAATGAGAAATTGAAGCTGCAAATAGGAAAGAAGCTTGTAGATAGTGGGTTGCATTTGATTTAAAATTGTGCAAAATCAACTGCAGGTTAGCAGCTGGTCATTCCTGAAACACTTTATATTGTGACAGTGGTGTTGTGTAAACTCAAACAAATATAAATCATTGTCTTAAGAGTCCTAAGGGATCTGGCAGAATCCCTCCATCAGGACGTCTTCTTTTACAGCCTCATTACACCCGCCAGTGATTCATGGGTGTTAGGCTTGACTGTGAAGGGTGGAAGGGGCTGAGGAACTCAGTATGCTATATTTCAACCATGCAAATGAGCATATTTCTCTGGGACTCAAAGGCAGCACTTCTAAAAGAAATGGATTAATCTCTGTCTATTCCTATTATCCATTTGTTGAGATTTTCAAAGTAACACAAGCCCATGAGAAAGCATTCTCACTATGGCATTGTGTAGCATCTTTAAAGCTAGACATCAATTGTATCAAAAAGTACTCTAATGTGGGAGAAGCAAAGGGATAACAAGGGGCAGGGGCACTGTGCCTGGAATGTAAACGAATGCACTCAGGTAGGCCAGGAGGGGTTCTAGAGCATAGTCTCTAGCCCAATTATGAGTCTGTGAATGGAATTCTTCCTAATGGGATAATGGAGGGTCTAGGAGACCCCTGACATCATACCGACAACAAAACCCTCTTTTCTCAGATTAGTACTACCAATTATTTCTCTAATTCTCTTTATTATAGGTTATTGTGGACAAGAATTTTTGAGGGGGAAAGGGAGATGCAAATATTCTGCTAACTCCAGTAACAGACAGTAAGCAAATTGAGAGAACAAAACTTTATTGGAGTCTGTAGATTGGTCCATTGTTCCTAGCATATTACAAGTGTGACAAAAAATATGATCCCAACCCTCTGAAAACAAAAATTTTCTTTTAAAATTAAACTAAACTTCTGTATTTAAGCATGAAGCATACTCCATCAATAAGATTATCAAAGCCTATTTAGGAAATCATATCAGCAACTCTCCAGTAAAGCATTTAAACTCAGCTTTACTGTAATGCTATTGTATCCCAGGCTACAGTAATATAGTTGTTATATTGTATATGAAATTAAATTTAAAAAATAAATATGTAGCTACAAAAGATAAATATAAAACTATTTGTTCACTTTTTAAAAATATCAAATAGAATTTCTCTCAGTGTCTAGAATACAAGTGATTAATAAGCAAATTAAACATTATAGATTATTACTAAAGATAGCATAGAGAACCATTAGTAAGAAGAAAATAGCTTTCTGTATTTCTGACAAAGCTTATGCATTTAAATACTAACTACTCATCTATTATCATTACCTAATAATACAGCAAGTGTAAAACAAATTTAAAAATATATGACCCATCTATGCTATTAAAAGATAGTGTCTTTGGCAGCATCAACATTCAAAATGTAGTTGTGAACTTAAAACTAGGCAAAATCACAAAAGATGACTTCCATAAATCAAATTTGCTTTTCTGATCCGATAGTTCTGATCTTTGGATTCATGTATTCAACTGCTGATTGGTCGTCACAACTTCCAGAGCATATGGATAGCTGAAATTTAATATGATAAAACTGAATTAATCAAATATTCTTCTAAATTGGCCTCTCCTTGAATATTTAATTTTTGGTACAACCATTTAGAGTAAGCTAAATCTGTCTCACCTTCTCTCCCAATTTACTTAATCCAGCTAATCACACCTATCACCACTATCCTGTAGCAAGCCATCATTACATTGCATTGGTGGATTGATTACTAATGGGTCTTCCCAACTCTGGACTTGTTCTCTCAATATCACTGTTCCCTGTTGCAGAGGAAGCAAGCCACTCCCTTGCTTCAAAGGCAGCCTGCAGCTACAGAGAACCACCTGCAGTATAGCATCCTGAGTATACAATGTCTCATCCGTTGTTTTTACATGCTGCCACCTACAGTTTTACCCTCCACTCTTTCCAGGACACACTACATCATTTATAATTCTGCAGTATTTCTTTTCATCTTTTTCTTGTTTAAACATAAGAAAAAACTTGTGCCTTATCCATCTAGTATTCCAAGGAACTAGCATAGTTACTGGTCTGCAGCTAGTGCTAAATGATTATTGAATGGATTTTCTGATCCATTTTTACTAAGCCTAATGATGGTTCTGACATTATGAGAATACCACTTGCAGCTAGAGAAAATAATCTTCTAAGTAATAGTGGTTCACCTCAATAGAAGCTTTTTGCTCCATCACCTAAGATTCCAACGTGAGTGTTGCATGTCAGAGGGTGGTTTTTCATCATCCAAGATCCAAGTTCTTTCCATTCTGCAGCTCCTCCATTGCATGGGTTCTTGGACTCTGCTTTCAGTCAGCAGAAGAGATATGAAAAAATTGAGGATGAAAAACCTACCACTTCTTTAAAACACACACACACACACACACACACATTAGGAAGAACTAGTTATAAGGCCATGATTGAATGTTAAGTGGGTCAAGGAAATATAGTCACTGTCTGGGAATCTACTTTGACCGGAACTCTTCCCTGCGAAGATTTGGGGAACAGCTAGCCATTTCCACCACATGACTTAAGAAAGCAAAACATATGTATTGTATTTCAAAGGAAACATTTTTTTTTCTGAAGCTGTTGGTAAAAAGAGTGAATTTCAGTTATCAGGAAAAGGCCCTTAGGTATATGTTTTTTTATTACCAACAATTCTGGATGGAATTTGAGGTAGCATTGGCGTAGGGAGTGCTTTTCAAAAACAATTAAGGCCATGCAACTTTTGTTTGGATCTCCAGAAAATTGCAGGGCCTGCCCAATGAGATTAGGCATATGGAATTGCTCAGATGTCCCTGCAGTAATTACATCTCACCCTCTTAAAGACAGATGTTTTCCAGTACAGGGATAGCTGTATGTTTGCTGAAGTAGGTGGAGTGTCTCCAAACAGTTCTACTTTTCAGATACCACAATTTGGAATGAAGGAGGATGTCTCTTTTCTACCCTTCAAGATAGTCCCCAAATTTCAGTTATCAAAAACATTATTTTTAAAGAAATTGCTAGATTTCTGCGTATGAATATCAAATAACTGTATCTACAATTGCCTGCACTCCCCCATTTGATATATGTGAAATTAAATGGAAAATTTGCCCAATAGAGATAGGCAGGTGCTATATAAACACATCTGTAGGTCATTTAGAAATTACTCTCATCACTCTTTTCATTAAAGTGACATGCATATATTTAGAAACTACTTTTCAAAAACCTAATGAAAGACTGTCCTTGATAACTTCTCTATATGTTCACCTATAAATCAGTATTAAAATCTTTTACATAATGCAAGGCACATTCTTGGTAAGGTAAAAATGCCAAGTTTCAATTCTCTCATTTTTTAAAATGTAAGCTAGAACGTTAACCTGCATGTTTACATCATTTATATATTTGTTGTCACTGAATGTGTATAAAGGTGCTTCCTTCACATTTCAGTTTTATGCAGTTATGAATTGTCTAGAATCATATTTTTGCTAACATTGAGATGATTATATTAAAATGCAGAAATAAATGCATAGTTAAGGGCATGTAAAAATTCATACATTTATGTCTATAAGGAGCATTCAGTTTTTCATGTGAAGACTCTCAAGATATCTTCATTTTATATACTTTCAGCACATCATTTATGTTGACATGGTGTCATGGATAAAGTCTAAATTTGTGTATGAGAGGTACAACAGCTGTCTCCTGCCTGAGTACTCAAAGTTTCACCAAGGCTTATATTTTGTCCTGTGTTTGTGGAATCCCTAGCAACACCGTACAGGAGATGGACATAGATTTGTTAAAATAATGGATTTCTGTGATCATCTCACACCCAGTTTCCAGATTTAATCCTCCTTGTATAGAGTTGTATGTAAGGTCATTTCCTAGTGTATATATATATTGAGATAAGATGCTAATATGTATAATTTATTGAAATAGACATGTTGGAGGTAAACCAGTGAGGTCATTTTTATATTGAAATCTGTGAGAAAGCCCATTGAAAAAAAGCATAATGCAAACAGAATATTAACTTCTGATTAAAACACCTGTGGATTCAATTGATAACATTTCATGTTGAACTGCATTGGAATTAAAGTCCCCAAACACCAAGCTCTTTTGTGTAGCCAATTCAGGAGTCTCATTTGGAAACCCAGTTTAGCCTTTATACAGAGCATGCACATTTCAACATATGTAGTTTTCTATTATTTTTTTATGTAAAGGACTGTAATATTTTGATCCTCTCTTTTTATATGGATGGTAGAAGCATTTGAGAGAGACTTACAGGTGTATCTTTCTTTGGATGTTTTCTTTCTGCACTGCCTTAATGGTTATAATATAAAACAATAGATAATGGTAGAAATGGTTAAGGGTACTTGAGGTTAACTATAAACCCTCCACCAGAATGGACATTGGAACATGGGGACTTGTTTATAAGCCTTTATTAAAAGTAATAGATTTTTCCAGAGAAAACACATATTGTGTGTGTATCGTTACAATGGTATTACTGTTTTGTGACTGAAAGGATAGATTTTTAAATAATATATAATCCATATACTGCAATTCACTATATAGCAAGTTTCTCTTTACCAATTAAATCTGCCGGTACCTAAAATAAAAATTATCACGGGACTGTGACAAAAATGGGTGTTGATTTCTCATTTTTAGTTCATTTTAAAAATAGTACCAGTTATATTTGAAGGTGAAAAGCACAAACTGCATTTTCAAGATGTGTTTTTCCTCAGTAGAATTATGTCATGAGGAAACACTGTGGATATCCATCAAAGTGAAACCTACAAGGACATAAGAGCTCGTTATTAGTGAACATTGTTTGTAACCTTCAGATGGCTTCAGCATTTCTGTCACAAAATGGCAAGCAGAATCAGAGATTAAAGCACATTGTACCCCTGAAATTAACATCACTACATAAATTATGGCTTTTATATAAATCTAAAAGGAACTCTTTTTTTACTTTAAAATAATGAATTATTCCAGTCTCCAATCTTTCTAATAAAATGTTACAGTGAGTTCAAGTTCAGTTAGGTCAATGTTGGCTTCAGGTTAACATTATTGATTGAAACTTTCTAAAGCATCCTGGCAGATACAATGCAATCACTTCGGTCAGGAAACTAAGCCGAGCAACATACCCTTGTGGTTCCGATGCTTGTTCTGGATTGTATGCTTGTTCCTACTACAAAAACCTAGAAGGATGGAAAGAGGATTAAGTGTAGGACTTAAAAACATAGGTAAAAGGCAGAATGCTATTCTTTACGTCCTACTGAAAACTTTGGTAGCACACTTTCAATTAGATCTTTTATGTGTCTAAGAAATAGTTTTGACAAATGACTATTTTATTCTTATCCATATGCTAAAAGTACCATACCTTTAAAATGTGTAGTATTTTAATGGTTTTCAAATTATATATAATTCATGTTCATATATATATGTATTCAGATTATACTATATATGGTATATAATATATATTCTATACATTAGTACCTAGGCATTCTTTGTGAGTTAAGAATTTGGAGGGCTTACTCTTTCCTTTTCTTTCTTTTTTTAAAAAGATTATTCCCTATTTTAAACAAGGTTGATAAGGTGATGATAAGTGTTGGAATGAAGGCTGCAATCTACTGTAATGGGAGAAGGCTTTTCTTTTTGCTACCCTGACTGATACAGTTAATGTGTGCATCTATGACCTTGACAATTTTCAACAAATGTATTTGAAGTAATAAGAACTATGCTTCAGGCAAAATATCATAGCAATCAAAACCTTTGGTGGTTAAATTGACTAAAAATATTGGCCTATTATTCAATTTATTTCATTTCTGTTAGTAGTAGCCTTGGTTGACAGAGAGATTACTGGGTGCTTTCATTGAAATTTATGAATAGAATCTAAGTTTAAAGAAAGTAATCCGCTATTGATTTTCTGAGGGACATAAGATTAAAATGATATTCCTTGTATTGTTTACTAGTTATTTACTTGTGGAATGGTAAGCTGCAGAGATAATATTTGAAAATACGTAAGCGGAAAATTCTTCTAACAGATGGAACATTTTGTACTCAGGTCAAGCACACATGTAGCCCTGATTATCCACTAAAATGGATAAACTCTTACATTTAAAAATTTAAACAGCACTATTTGAACTTTTTCCTCTGTGAGCAGCTCTCAGGAAGATGAACACTCCTATAATTGAAATCATCATGTGCATTCTGACCCTAATTGGGTGAGTTTTATATTAGGTGCACACCAAGCGATCATGGAAGCAATTATGGGCACTTGTCCTGGGGCCGCCCTAGCCCAGGTGCTGCTGCCTGATTGTCATTTGGTAATTACCTTAGTACCTCCCAACTACTCCTTAGCATCAGTTAAACGATGCAACATACTTCAAGTAAGTGAAGTCTCCTTGCAAGTACAAGTAAATACTTAAATTATTTAGTTTGTGGCTTCATATAGGGGCTGTTCTGTTCACCTGGAATGTGCAGATGTATAATGAAAATGGTCTTCTGAAGAGACTCACATGGAAGTCAAATTGGAGATGAAATTTTCGCGATTAGCCACACAGTTCCTTTTGAAACATAGGAAATACCTTAAATAATAGTGATGATAGAGGCATTGCCAACTTTAGGACTTTTTTCAAGTCTTTGAAGTCTGACTTTGCAGAACAGATTGTAAATCTCTGGCCCATTACACACCTGCGGAGATTTTGGTGTTTTATTTCTCTTGGGTGAAACTGCAGAAGCCCAAACCATGTTAATCACTGTCAGAACCAGTTGTATAAAATGCCAAAATGCAGTGAACCAAGTGTTTTATAATAAATATGACAATGCAGTCAGAATGTTATTTTGTTAGGCTTGTTATTTGTGGTAATTTTTCATTTATAATCTTTGAAAGGAGAAAGTTCTAAGGCTTTTATCAGAAAAATTTTAACCACAGGGGAGATGTCACCATATTGTATAAATAAGGCTCTAAGTACTTGTATAATAACTAATTCAGACAAAAATAAATAAACTAATTTAATAGTAGCATTTGTTTTAAATGTTTTAAAAATGCTGATTTAAAAAAAAAAACGTCCAATATAAAATACCACCACTAAAATTGTCACTGTATGAATGGTATATCATTCTTAGAAGAATTAATATTCTCATGTATTATTTCATACCAATCTTTTATTTTACTATCATTACTTTTATTTACAATTAAATCTTATATTTTACCAATTAGCAGGTATAATGATTGGAATATGAAAAATACTAGTTTTAATCTTCTCCCAGTGCTCTTATTTGAAATAGTTCATTAACTTGGGTTAAAATTATTATAGCTAGCTTTGCTATGTCACTGACTTTTCCTTACATAGTATTCTGACATTCATGTTCAACTTCTCAGAGGAAACATGTGCTGTGACAAAGAAGAAATATAATATATCATAAATTGATATGTCCAGTTAATGATGGATAATTTTCATACATAATATCTAAATTATGTTATATCCATTTTAACATTCATGCCTTCTGATAAAATAAATTTAATAATGTTAATTTTGAGGGAAGTCTTTTTCTATTGAATAACCACTTACCTAAATGTAAAATACTTTAAATGTACTTGCACATTTATTTCTTGCTAACAATAACCAAAATGTCTCTGTTATTATTTCAGTTCCATAAGTATTTAATTTGTAACTATCAGACATCAGAGTAATGGACAGAAGTTATGCAAAAGATATAGAATACATTCTCCTGGGCTATAGATTTTTACTTAGAAATATAATAATGCCAAGGCTGGATAAGTCACCCTTACTATGTACCTCTACAATGCTAAAACACTATTGTTATTGCCTGCTTACTGCTTGGAGACTTAAAATCATAAAGTCCTTGGACATTGACCATGTTTATTCACAATTATATCATTAGCTACCAGGATAGTGGCTGGCACAGAATTAGAGAAAAGTCGATATAGTAGGGGTGCTCTCTACCATATATATTTCTGGATTACTTTCATACTATGTATATTTTTAAGGTCAGCATTATATAGATATGCTATGCTGCTCAGCCTAGTTTCAGCCCTGTGACTTTGACTGAAAAGGAATGAGTCTAAAATGAATTTGTGGTATACCAAACTTTGTTCACTCTCATGTCCTTCAGTTTTCTCATACATGCGTGTGAATACCACATAATTACACAGGACATATTTGAGAATCAGGAATCTGCAGTTGGAAACTATCTGAAATTGATAGCATGACCTTATAAAAAATGTGACAAGAGTTGGAATCACATGTTCTCCTCCTCATTCATAAATTGGGAGATGTTTAGACTACAGCATTGAAGAAATAATTGAACTAAAAAACTCTAATGAATTATCCACAAAAATTAATTTAGGTGCATTTTTATGGCTTCACAGTGAAAATGTATTTTCAATAATTTTAGCAATTACTAAAGCTATTATCATCTGAGTTTTGTGTATGACTAGATCTCTTGAATACTTATAAGTTTTCAGTTTCAAATCTCTGGGTTATACATCACTAACTATTGTTCAATGGTGATAGAGAAGCATTGTGTCCTTCACAGACCACTAGGTTCTGATGACCTAATTTCATCTTCAACAATAGTTACAAGGAAGAGCAAAAAAATACAGTGTTGAAAGTGGTGTTTTAGCTATTGTACATGTAAATGATTAGAGGGGAGTGGGCTAAGCGTTGTGTGGACCACCATTATTACCAGACATTTCCTGGCAGTCAATTCTTGATTTTCCATGCTAATAGAGTAAATAGTATAAGATAGGGGAGATCTATATGTGAGATTCACATGCATATCTGAAAGAAGCATTTTAGCTAGCAAGGTAACACATTTATTTGCCTTATCCACATATGTTATATGCATATACACAACAATTCTAAAAATATAAATTAAAAATAAATACCTACATGGACCCTTTGTCCAAGCAGAACATACTTTATCCTGATAGGAAAGCTAATAGATTTCTAATGATTTTTATATAGAGTTTAGATAAATTTACCATTATTTCCCTAGTTAAATACTCCTCATTGTACTTCATCTGTATCTCAGTTGTCTACCTTATGTGTTGAGGCTGTAATACAATATCTGTCCCAAATCAATCTCTAACCCCTTCAGGAGAGGAAAAAAAAAAAAGACTAGGTCAAACTTACTTCATCTTAGAGAAACAAAAATCTAATATAAAAAATATATTCCAAAGAGTTGTGATTTCTCTCTTCAGACACCCTTCTTTATTTTTCTGAATAATTGATAATGAACTTCTTTAGGACTAAAAATGTTACTGAAGGAAGACAGAATTTTTTAAAGATGTTAATTGTAATTAAAAAGTTAACTTATTGTCCTGAAATCCCAAATATAAATGTGTATAAAGGTAAGCTATTTAAAAGATTAATAATGGAGAATTAGACCAAAGATTAATAGTGGAGAATTGTTATATGTATATATGTGTTATATGTACTATCACACGTTATATGTACATATATCATATATATAATATATATATATATTATAATCATTTATTTATAAACAGTTCTTCATTACTCTTTGGTCCAACTTCCTATCATTAATCTTTAAGTGTACTTTTTGACAAAGTAACCGCATTCTCTAGGCTTAATTTTTTGTTTTTTCTAGCTTAATCGGTGAGGTTGTAAAATGACAATATTTTAAGGAGGTAGAGAAAAGTGCCTGGAGAATTCATATTTTGTATCACATCAGCCTTCAACAAATTCCTCAAGTGTTTCTGTGTTAAAGAAATAATAATTCCAAACAAAAGTCCTATGGGAAATCACTACTAGAACTCTCTTAAGTGTTTAATGAAAATTATCAATTTTAATGAGGCAAAATGTATTTTAAGATTATATATATTGATAGAAGTATTTTGTTTAAAGGAATCAAAAAAAAAAAGAAATAGCAAAATCAAGAGATTATAAGAGAAGTTTCATTCTTGTATATAAAGAATTTCAAAAAGTAGTATGTCTGGGAGAAAACTATATATAGTCTTAAAATGTTAGTGAGAAAACTATATAAAGTCCCATAATATTAGTGGCTGTAAATGACAAATTATACCTACATTGGTCAAAATGTATGCATTTTATTTTTATATTCTTTGTAAGTACCCATTATAATTTCTAAAGATCATCTAGAGATAGATAGAGGGAAAATAAATTGAGTAGGATTTTACCATATAGATATATTGGCTCACATTTAAGATGTTCAGATATTTTTGAGTAAAATGCTAGAAATTATTTTGTAATACTTAATATCTATTTCCATCTCAGTAGCCATAATGTTATTTTCCATATTTCTGATGGTAAAAGTACCATTTAGTCATTCATTTATTCATTATCATTATCTTATTGCTGAGTCAAATAAAGATAGCTACCTGTGTCCCTTAATATATACTTTCTAATCCCCAAAGCAACAGTGTGCTTTAGATATATTATTCAAATTTTTAAGGTGAAGACACTGAAGTTCAGAGAAGCTAGGTGCCGTGCCAAATTAATGCCACTAATTAGTCATATAGCTAGGAATTGAAGCCAAACCTATCTAATTCCAACAATTGTTCCCCAATCAGGAAAAATTCTCTGTCTTCTCAGCTCCAAGAAAGGAAATGAAAGAATGATTTTTAGATGATATAAGCTGAAAATGAAAAATAAGCAAAACAAAACAAGAAAAGAAGAAAAGAAATTCATTTATATACTATTTTTTAATTACATAAGCTCAAACATGAGGCTTGAACTCATGACTCCAAGATGAAGAGTCACCTGCTCTATCACTGAGCCAGTCAAGTGCCCCAAGAAATACATTTTGAATCAGAGATCAGTTCAATTGATTCCATGTCTAAGAAGAATTAATATGAAGGTGCTGGGTGGCTCAGTGATAGAGTATGACTCAGTTTCAGGTCATGATCTCATGTTTTCGTGAGTTCAAGCCCTGCATCAGGTTCTATGCTGGCAGCACAGAGCCTGCTTGGAATTCTCTCTCCCTCTCTCTTTGCCCCTCCCACACTATTGCTGTCTCTCTCTCTCAAAATAAAGAAATAGACTTAAATTTTTTAAAAAGTATTAATGCTTAACATTCCCTTTTCTCAAATATAAATATGTTTATTTATATAATTTATAAAATCATAAAATAATTGGTTCCCATTCCTTTCTTTAGATAATTCAGCTTTATTAACTTCTCCCAATATAAACACTTCAATACCGTATTTCTTTGGCCATCATATGATATATGCAGCAATGATTAAATGGACGTGTGATTATTCTCTTATTTTTTATGTATTTCAATAACCACATTTAAAATCATCTAAGTAAATTATAATAACTTAGATGGGCACCTATTAATGATGAGTTTTTATTCTAAACATTTCATATGCGCACATAACAATTCACATAGCAACTATATGAAATAGATACTATGATTAACTCACCATTCCCAGGTGCTTGGATTCCAGGTTGTCCACATTAGTTTGTTTCGTGCTTTAAGTTTTCTTATTAATAGACATGCTCTGGTTTGTCATACATGTCTTCGAAGTTACATGCATGTTACCTAGGTACACTTGAGTTTTAACATAACATTGCTAACTATATTCCAACAGATTTAGTAACTGAAATAATAATGTGATACTTTTAATACATATTCACAGTAGGGACCATGCAACAAGGTTTTTGTATAATTAGTAGCACAGTTAACTAATTGATTGATGAATTTAAACTACTTGAACTATCATCTTATTAATCGCATTAGAAATGTAGCAGGGAGGAAAAAAATTAGAGTAAAACATGTTAGGAATATAATATAAAAAAAAGAACACTGTAAAAAGGAAGAAAAATAAGCTGAATATCACACAAATTCTAAAAGCATACGTATTTTGAAATAGGATATATATGATGGTTTACTCTTTATTTTGAACTTGTTACTGCTTTTTTAGTTCAATAGTGATGTCCCATTCTGATATGTTTATAAGGGAGAACATCGTTTGGTATCTCTATATTAAATATCAGAATGAGCACCCATGTTGTTTAAACTTTATAAACAACATTATTAAATCATTAAAGATGAATATTTTACATTTAAGATTAAAAATATAATTTTAAGGAACATTTGAATTTAAAATATAATGCCACAAAGAAAATATTTTCAATGAACTAGAAGAAGAGTTGGTTTTTGATATCATGGAATTTAAAATTTCTGCTGAAAAATCATTTCTACTGACGATTCCTTTAAGCAAATAAATATTTTGCAGCATTAAAGCATTTGTTTTTATATTACAGTCACCAGATAGATCCTCAAATAGAAAATACTTCCTACATAGGAGAATCTGCCCGAGCTTTCAATTAATTTGCTCTTATTTTCTGTTGTTTCTTTCTCCTATAATAAGAGCTTATAATAATGAATATGATATTTGGTTAATGAAGAATGCATTGCATATTTAGAGATCTACATATTTATGTGACCTTCTTTTGTTCATAAATGCTAATATTTATTGCTTCTTTGTTGAGATTTTATTTTGTGTTTTGTGACAAACAAAAGTACAATTAGTGAAGCTGTAAAGTTCTCATGGTAGCTGCCTGTGTTCCCAAGATAGCAGCATTAGTGTCTACAGAAGCAGTTAATGCTGTTTATCATTAGTGACAGAGGCTGGGAAGGACCTTCTGTGGCTTTTATCTTTCACCTTGCCAACAGAAGTTGATGAGCTTTCTGATTTAAATTCATAGGTGATGCTCCAGGATTTATATGCACTTCACATGGACAAGCACACAGGTAAACCCATCGTGCTGATGGAGACTAATTAAGATCATCCTAACATTCTAATACCCGACATCCTTATGAAAACCATTACTTTATCCATATTTAATGCCATAGTTGCCCAATGAGAACATGAAATATAAAAGAGTTTGTAGAGGAATTTTCTCATTCGTATTTAAAAAGGTTTTATTGCCTTATGAGTGACTTTTTTGTGTGTGTGTGTATAAAAAGTAATGGATGTAAAGCACATTCTTATAATGAAAATAAAGTGGTTTTACAAATTTAAAATTTTAATAGTTACAGGAATTTTGAAGCAAAGCAAGACAATTCCAATGAAATGGCACACTTGAAGAGTACTGATTACTTTTTTTATATATAAATGGTTTCCAAAGTGTGGTCCCGGAGACAGATGCCAGGTATCCTAAGAAAATCAGATTATGAGGTCAGATTTATTTGGGAATATGAAATATAAAGTTTAAACAACATTTCGCATTTGTCATTAAGTACAGAATGCTCCGTATTTAAGACAATAATGTGATCATTGAAAACTATAAGATGATATCTGTAGTTACTAAATTTTTCAGAAATCACTTTGAATGCCTTAGTGTTCCATGAAACAGTATTGGAAATATTCTATCACTGTTGGTTAAACACTAGGGTATTTTGAAATTTTAAATAGGATAAATCTCCATTCTATCACCCTTACTACTTTGAATGATTTTCTCTTGCCTTTAAAATAAAATCTAAACTTCTTACTATGAAACATAAAATCTTGTGTGGCCCAGCTTTGCTGTCTTTGACCTTAGTCAAAGTACATCACTGTGCCATATGCTTCAGACATTCCGGTGTTTGTTTTCCTCAAACATGACATATTATTTGGCGTGTCAACAGCCTTTCTTATTGTTTCCCCCCTGCGGGAGGATCTCTGCCCACCTCAGTGTCAGTTTTCTCTATGCAGAGAGATCTTCCTCTCTTGACATTTTAAAACTATACTGTGTAGCACCTTGTACTTTCTAAAATTAGTTTCTTTTGTGTGTGTGACAGTAAGCTGTCTGAGGACAAAGCGTATCTATCTTGTTCACCATCAAATCCCCAGTACCTTGGATGGCACCTGCCACAAAGTAGGTATTCTGTACATATCCTTGAGTGGATATTCATGATTCGTTCATTAAAACTGAGGAAAACTGGGTAAGAGGGGAGAACTCCCTTTATTCTTTCATTCTATCATAAAGGGTGAATCCTCAGAAAAGATGCAAAGTAAACTAAATCACTTATTTTCATGAAGTAAGTGACATTGACTAATATTTCATAGTGACAATCATCAATGTTCTATAATGTTTAATGTATGATAAGGTGTTATTATAGAGCTATTACTTAAAGATTATAAGTGCTATAAAAAGGAATGATTATGAAAATGATGCAGCAAGGGTTGGTTCACATTTATAATAACAATAGTAATACTGATGATGATAATAATAATAATAATAATAAAAGCAAGTAGTTTCAGTATCCAAATCCAACAAAAAAGTTTATTTTATAAATTTATTCATTTCTTTCAATTTCATGAAAATTGCTTAAGTATTTCTGACCAGAGGGGTACCTGGGTGGCTGTCAGTTAGGCGTTGGGCTCTTGATTTCAGCTCATGATCTCATGATTCATGAAATTGAGCTCTGTGTTGGGCTTCACTGTGTGAGATTCTCTCTCTCCTTTTCTATCTCTGTCCCTTCCTAGCTTGTATGCATGCATACACTCCCTTTCTCTCAAAACAAATAAGGGACGCCCGGGTGGCGTAGTTGGCTAAGCGTCCGACTTTCGCTCGGGTCATGATCTCTCGGTTCGTGGGTTCGAGCCCCGCGTCGGGCTCTGTGCTGACTGCCAGCTCAGAGCCTGGAGCCTGTTTCAGTCTGTGACTCCCTCTCTCTCTGACCCTCCCGTGCTCACGCTGTATCTCTCTCTCTCTCTCTCTCCTAGAAATAAACAAAACATTAAAAAAATAAATAAATAAATAAACATTTAAAAAAAGTATACCTGACCAGATAACACTATTAGCTAAATAATATGGCAAAACTTGTCACACCAGATAGCTTTGGATGTATCTATAACTTATTTTTACAATATTGCAATTCTTTAAATATAGCAATGCTATTTATTTTAAACTGTAGATTTTAGATTAAGGTAAAAATAAATGTCTGGTGTTTTCCTAAGTAAGTGAAGAAAAATAACATTGAAACTGAGGATGAGGTGTTTCATTTTCCTTGGGAACTGAGTTTAGTCTGAGAAGGTTTCAAGTCTTGAGAAATTTAAGCATATACTTTGGTTTTCATGTTCAGTTCTTAAAACAAGGCATTTTAATGCAATTTTGTTCTTGCTTTAATGATATCAGCTATATAATCTCACTTCTTTTTTTTTGCAAGAGAAAAGCAACAGAGTAAAGAAAATAGCTTTTAGTAATAAGAAGACACTCCACAAATCAATATTATACCCTTTAAAGGAATCTGAATTTACAGGATCAAGAAATTGTGACCCACAAGATTGTTTTCTTTTTTATCAACAAAAATACATTTTATTCAACTTGTTATGATTTTGGTGCTCCATCAAATTCATTTTGTACTATTCGCAAATATTATACTTAAAGATTAAAACAGTGGCCTTTATTCTATAACTGGAGTTGATGCCACATTCAGCTTTCATTTTTTTTCCCGTGACCCATCTTTTTCTCTAATATCTGTTTTAAAATGCACATTTTATGCAAGACAGCTTTGGCAAACCATTCCTATTTTTCAAACTGTTTGTAGATATCAGCAGCAACTGAAAGAGTATTTCTGAATAATATTTTGTTTAATGATATTCAAAGATGCCCCTTTCAAAGAATGGATCGAACTTCTTCCCCATATTCAAAATATCACCTTGATTTTTGTATACGAAACAGTATAGTTTATAATATTGTATAATATTTGATATATTCAGACATGTATTGATATACTTTAATATCTTATACACAGTAATAAGTATACTATTATTCATACATAAACATTGATTATAAGTGGTATTCACGTTTTCAAGAACATAAAGTTTTTCCTGACAAACAAGAAAAGAAGGAAATAGGAGAAATATGCCAGGTAAGACTGTACCAATGTTTTAGAATTATTACAGTTTGTAAAGATAATGTTAAAATGTTATATCAAAGATAATCACAAGATTTTTAACATATATAAAATGAAGTATTGATATTTTTGTTTTATAATCCATGTGAATTTCAAGCTAAAATACCTTTTATATGAATCAAAATATAACACATAACATTATAACACAATTTTAGAGTATATAATTTAATGTGCATATATATTATATAAAGCTATTTTAATATACATATTTAAAGTGAGATTTAGTATGACTGCTTTGTTAAACTCAAGGATGTGCATGGGAATATATCAGTATATGTAATACATTTTCAAGTCTATAGTTCATCCCTCTTCTGTTTTTGAATTGGAGCACAAATACATTCATCAAATAGTTGGATGACAAAAATCCAGTTAAATCTTAACGTATTCATATTTTAATATCAAAGTAAGTATAGATATTTATTAATCATTGATGTTCTTAATTCTAGATTCCTACAATTCACATTTTCTTCTGATTAATATAATCAATTTATTTTCTTTGGAGACAGATGCTAAGATCAGAGTAAAATCATAAAGAGTTACAAAAAAGTATGCTATAAATCCATTCTAAATAATTAAAGGAAGTTAAAATAGCACAGTGTAGCTACCCAATTAAAACTTGTAATCTTAAAAACAGAAAACAAGGGTAAGAGCTTCCAACCACAGGGGCCCCTGGGTGGCTCAGTTGGTCAAGTGTCTAACTTTGGCTCAGACCATGATCTCCCAGTTTGTGGGTTCGAGCCCCATGTTGGATTGTGTACTGACAGCTCAGTGCCTTGGGGCTGCTTCAGATTCTGTGTCTCCCTCTCTCTCTGGCCCTCCTTCATGCATATTCTGTCACACTTAGTGTCTCAAAAATAA
This sequence comes from Proteles cristata cristata, assembly GCA_017311185.1. NCBI lineage: Eukaryota > Metazoa > Chordata > Mammalia > Carnivora > Hyaenidae > Proteles > Proteles cristata. The sequence continues at coordinate 2,478,575 of JAESUZ010004923.1, read as the reverse complement.
ATAAATGTTAAAAAAAAAAGTGCTTCCAACTTCAAACAATATTTTAGAAAATAAATACAAAAGGAGAAGGTATAGCTATGAAATCATTAAATAAATGAACGGAATTGGTACTTACCAGTAGATATTTATATTTAGTAAATACCTGTACCATTTTATTCTATATGTGAACATAGAACTCGTGTGTGTATGTGTGCGTGTGCATGGATCAAATACTTAAAGAAGTAATAAAGCAGGCAAAGATGTATATGGTCAATTGGAACTGATTTCTATAACGACATATTCTTCAAATTTTGGAATACAGATAACGGTACACACAACTTACCGACTTTATTCTTAAGCTTTCTACTAATTTGGCATTACGTGTAGTTGATGAAAAGCATATTCAATTCTGTACCGAGTTTGTGAGACTTTGGCTTGAACCCTGGGGAGCTTATACTGGTTTTAGAAGGATCAAACCAATAAGTCTGAATCATCTCTACTTTTTTGAAGCATAAAGCGTTCGTTGGCAATTTATTTGTGATGCTATAAAAACATATTTTTATTTATTTATTTATTTTTTACAAATAGTTTATTGTCAAATTAGTTTCCACATAACACTCAGTGCTCATCCCCACAAGTGTCCTCCTCCATGCCCATCCCTACTCCCCCCCACATCCATCAGTCCTCAGTTTTTGTCAGCATTCAAGAGTGTCTCATGTTTTGCCTCTCTCCCTTTCCCCCACCATTTCCCCCTTCTTCTCCCCCTTGTTCCTCCGTCAAGTTCCTCCTAATCCTCCTATACGTGCAAACATATGATATTTGTCCTTCTCTGCCTGACTTATTTCGCTCAGTATAACACCCTCAAGGTCCATCCATGTTGCTACACATGGCCAGATTTCATTGTTTCTCATTGCCATGTAGTATTCCATGGTACAGATAAACCATATCTTCTTGATCCATCCGTACATTGATGGACATTTAGGCTCTTTCCATGTTTTAGCTGTTGTGGAGAGTGCTGTTATGAATATTGGGGTACATGTGCTCCTATGCCTCAGCATTTCTGTATCCCTTGGGTAAATTCCTAGCAGTGCTGTTGCTGGGCCATAGGGGAGTTCTATTGTTAGTTTCCTGAGGAACCTCCACACTGTTTTCCAGAGGGCTGTACCAGTTTACATTCCCACCAACAGTGTAGGAGGGTGCCCGTTTCTCACATCCTCGCCAGCATCTCGTGTTCTCTGATTGGCTCATTTTAACCACTCTGACTGGTGTGAGGTGGTATCTCAGTGTGGTTTTGATTTGTATTTCCCTGATGAGGAGCAATACTGAGCATCGTTTCATGTGTCTGTTGGCCATCTGGATGTCCTCTTTGGAGAAGTGTCTGTTCATATCTTCTGCCCATTTCTTCACTGGGTTGTTTGTTTTTCGGGCGTGTAGTTTGGTGAGTTCCTTGTAGATTCTGGATATTAACCCTTTATCTGATATGTCATTGGCAACTATCTTTTCCCATTCCGTTGGTTGCCTGTTAGTTTTGTGGGTTGTTTCCTTTGCTGTGCAGAAGCTTTTAATCTTGATGAGGTCCCAATCATTTATTTTTGCTCTTGATTCCCTTGCTTTTGGGGATGTGTCAAGTAAGAAGTTGCTGCGGTGGAGGTCAAGGAGGTTGTTTCCTGCTTTCTCCTCTAGGGTGTTGATAGTTTCCTGTCTCACGTTCAGGTCCCTTATCCATTTTGAGTTTATTTTTGTGCATGGTGTGAGAAAATGATCTAGTTTCATTCTTCTGCATGTTGCTGTCCAGTTCTCCCAACACCATCTGTTAAAAAGGCTGTCTTTTTCCATTGGATATTCTTTCCTGCTTTGTCAAAGATCAGTTGGCTGTATACTTTTGGGTCCACTTCTGAGTTCTCAATTCTGTTCCATTGGTCTATGTGTCTGTTTTTGTGCCAATACCATACTGTCTTGATGATGACAGCTTTGTAGTAGAGGCTAAAGTCTGGGATGGTGATCCCTCCCGTTTTCGTTTTATTTTTCAGGATTACTTTGGCTATTCGGGGTCTTTTGTGGTTCCATACAAATTTTTGGATAGTTTGTTCTAGTTTTGAGAAGTATACTGGTGCAATTTTGATTGGAATTGCATTGAATGTGTAGAGTGCCTTAGGTAGTAATGACATCTTAACTATATTTATTCTTCCTATCCATGAGCATGGAATGTTTTTCCATTTCTTTGTGTCTTCTTCAATTTCCTTCATAAGTTTTCTATAGTTTTCATCATACAGATCTCTTGTATCCTTGGTTAGGTTTATTCCGAGGTATTTTATGGTTTTTTGTGCAATTGTGAATGGGAGCAGTTTCTTGATTTCTCTTTCTGTTGCTTCATTGTTGGTGTATAGAAATGCAACCGATTTCTGTACATTGATTTTGTACCCTACAACTTGGCTGAATTCTTGAATCAGTTCTAGTAGGCTTCTGGTGGAATGTGTTGGGTTTTCTATGTAGAGTATCATGTCATCTGTGAAGAGTGAAAGTTTGACTTCCTCTTTGCCTATTCTGATGCCTTTGATTTCCTTTTGGTATCTGAAGGCTGATGCTAGGACTGCCAGCACTATGTTAAACAGCAGTGGTGAGAGTGGACATCCTTGTCGTGTTCCTGATCTCAGGGGGAAAGCTCTCAGTTTTTCCCCGTTGAGGATGATGTTAGCTGAAGGCTTCTCATAGATGGCTTTGATGATGTTTAAGTAGGTTCCTTCTATCCCAACTTTCTCGAGAGTCTTTATTAAGAAGGGATGCTGTATTTTGTGAAATGCTTTTTCTGCATCTATTGACAGGATCATATGGTTTTTATCTTTTCTTTTATTGATATGATGTATCACATTGATTGATTTGTGAATGTTGAACCAGGCCTGTAACCCAGGAATGAATCCCACTTGATCTTGGTGGATGATTCTTTTTATATGCTGCTGGATTCGATTTGCAAGGATCTTGTTGAGAATTTTTGCATCCATATTCATCAAGGATATTGGCCTGTAGTTCTCTTTTTTTGCTAGATCTCTGTCTGGCTTGGGAATCAGAGTGATGCTGACTTCATAAAATAAGTCCGGGAGTTTTCCTTCGATTTCTACTTTTTGGAATAGCTTGAGAAGAATTGGGATTAATTCTGTTTTAAATGTCTGGTAGAATTCCCCAGGGAAGCCATCAGGTCCAGGGCTCTTATTTGTTGGGAGATTTTTGATCACTGATTCAATTTCTTCACTCGTTATGGGTCTGTTCAGGTTTTCTATTTCTTCCCGTGTGAATTTTGGTAGTGAGTGTGTGTTTAGGAATTTGTCCATTTCTTCTAAGTTGTTCAATTTGTTGGCATATAATTTTTCATAGTATTCCCTGATAATTGCTTGTATTTCTGAGGGGTTGGTTGTAATAAGTCCATTTTCATTCATAATTTTGTCTATTTGGGTGCTCTCTCTTTTCTTTTGGATAAGTCTGGCTAGAGGTTTGTCAATTTTGTTTACTTTTTCAAAAAACCAACTCTTGGTTTCATTGATCTGTTCAATGGTTTCTTTGGTCTCTATGTTGTTTATTTCTGCTCTAATTTTTACTATTTCTCTTCTTCTACTGGGTTTAGGGTATTCTTGTTGCTCTGCCTCTAGTTCCTTTAGGTGAGCTGTTAGATTTTGGACTTGCGCTTTTTCTAATCTCTTGAAATAGGCCTGGAGAGCAATGTACTTTCCTCTTAGGACTGCCTTTGCCGCATCCCATAGATTTTGAATTGTTGTGTTTTCATTTTCATTTGTTTCCATATATTTTTTAATTTCATCTCTAATTGCCTGATTGGCCCATTCATTCTTTAGAAGGGTGTTCTTTAACCTCCATGTTTTTGGAAGTTTTCCAGACTTCTTCCTGTAATGGATTTCAAGTTTCAAAGCATTGTGATCTGACAGTGTGCATGGTATGATCTCTATTCTTTTATATTTATTGAGGGCTGCTTTATGTCCCAGTATGTGATCTATCTTGGAGAATGTGCCATGCACACTTGAGAAGAGAAGAAAGTAAATTCCCTGGCCTCAGGATGTAAAGTTCTAAATATATTCGTCAGGTCCATCTGGTCCAATGCGTCTTTCAAGTCCATTATTTCTTTAGTGATTTTCTGTCTGGTTGACCTATCCATTGCTGTAAGTGGAGTATTAAAGTCCCCTGCTATTAGCAAGGTATCTATTTTAAGTACATTTGTTTAAAAATTGTTCCTCAATATATTTGTGAATGATGTGGGTTTTATGATAAGATATAGTATAGGGATAAATATTTAAATCTAGTAAGTAAATTATTATTAATGATAGAAAATAAAACTTTTAAAAACATTTCCTCTTTTGCAACATCATTGGTATTTACTAGTTATTTAACTTTAATAGTATAAGAAAAAGCCAAGTAATATGGAAACCAAATATCTGGCAGTTTTAAAAGATGAGAGACAAGTTTTGAATTTATTTTACTTCTGTATTCTATTAAAAACTACATCAATTGAACTATCAATATTTTTAAGTACAAAATTGAGGCATAGTATAAAAAATCATCAGTAAAGCACTATAGTAATATTCTAAGCATTTAATATATAAGACTAGAATATTTTTGTGTTATGGTAAATAATTCTTTTAATAAAATATTTCACACATAAAAAAGTGTGTGTGTATATATACACACTTTACATATATGTATGTATATATATATGTATGTATATATACATAAAACTTTTACCCATCAGCTAAGTTAAACAATTAACCGATAATCATACCAGTGAATTTTCCTCATGCTTCTCTTCACTGATATTCCATTCCTCCCAAGTTTAACCACTCTTTAAAATGTTTCTTTATCATTTGCTTCCTTTTTTATTGCAAACATATTATATTTAGGCTTTTCATGGTTTAAACTTTTATAGCAATTTCATGCTGTATATATTCTTCAACACTTACATTTTTTCTTTCAATATTTCATTTTAGAGATTTTCCATTCATTTATTCATTAATTGATTTTCACTGCTGTGTAGTATTCTGTTTAATAGATAAACAAGTTACCACAGTTGACTTATCCATTCCTTCTTTGAATTGTTTCCAGATTTTTTTTTCCTTTTAAAAACTCTGCTTCTCTGAAAAGTCTTATAAACCTTATGTCTATGTGGTAATTTACAGGAATACTGTTGTTAGGTGAAATAATATACAAATTTTTAAATGTATAGGATAAAGTCAAATGTGTTTCAAGAGAATAAAACTAGTTTATATATAGCAGCTATCTTCCATAGGCTATGAATTTTCTTTTTATGATACAATCTTTGATAAACATATGTTTTAAATCCCAATGTAGTGGGATTTATTGATCATTTTCCTTTTTCCTTCAGGAAAATGCTATATATCCAGATGAATACAAATGTTTTCCTGCATTTCCTGATAAAAGCTTTATTTCTTTGCAACCACACTAGCCAGTGCAGAGAAGAAACAATATACTGAGCTTTCCAAAACAAAAGCAATCTCTGTTAAGTTTGTGGGTCGAGGGAGCAGGAAGGGGGAGTGTATAGATTTACTGACAGCAGGAAAGAGAATCACAGACACGGCCTATTTGTTAATGTGTGGAAGTGCATGTCCTATGGCTTTACGCAAATAAATAAAACTTAATCATGGATACGTTTTGGTAAATAACTTGTTCATCCTTGTTTTATGAGGTTGGGCTATGAAGTAGTAAAATCTATCAAATGAATAATAGCACAGGAAAGAATTGATTTTTTTGGCAGCTTCACATTGTTAAGAGCTATTTATTTGAAAGATCCCCCCTCTTTTTTTCCAGAGGAGAGAGAATGTATTTTTTTTTTAAATTATGTGGAACATTGACTTTTTTGCAGCTGAAAATATCTTGTAAGAAACACTTCACTATTTTACAGGTATTTCTATGTTTTGGACAGAGAATATTTTTGAAAAACTGAATATATTAAGATTGTGTAAATTGAACAACAAATTCCCTTAGACTTCAGAAAAAGATGTTATTCTTTTTTAAAAAAAATTTTAAATATTTTTTAATGCTTTTATTTATTTCTGAGAGAGAGAGAGAGAGAGAGAGAGCGAGCAGGGGAGGGTCAGAGAGAGAGGGAGACACAGAATTTAAAGGAGGCTCCAGGCTCCGAGCTAGCTGTCAGCACAGAGCCCGATGCGGGGCTTGAACCCACAAACTGTGAGATCATGACTTAAGCAGAAGTCAGATGCTTAACTGACTGAGCCACCCAGGTGCCCCAGATTGGGTATGTTATTCTGACATAGTTTCTACTGTGAGTAATACACACATTGATTTTGTATGTCACATTTGTAATCGCATTTTAAAAACACAGTAAGACATTCTAAATTGTATTAATGATGTTAAAAAAAAAAAAAAAACAACAACAACAACGCAGGCCCCAAATGGCAATCCCTAAGTTAAGGCCCTGAGTCAGTAAATCAAGGTAACACTTAGCCTAACTGCACTTTCACCCCTCTATCCCCAGGAATGTAACCTTTAACCAGTCAACATGACATTTCCTGGTCAATTCTAAGAAATTACCTTAGATCATTTCTGCTCCATTTAGGAGGGCTTGCCAAAACAATAGATTTCTTGCTGATAAATTCCTTTCTTTCTTCTTTTCTTTTTCCTTCCTTCCTTCCTTCCTTCCTTCCTTCCTTCCTTCCTCCCTTCCTCCCTTCCTCCCTTCCTCCTTTCCTGCCTTTAAAAACCTTTCTTTAGTTGAGTATAACTCCCTTTGACTTGCTAGACAGGATGAGCCAGATCCATGGATCTTTTAATAAAGCCAATTTAGTTATGCAAATTTATTCTGTTGAATTTTGTTTTAGAACAATGATTATGTTTAAAACAAATAATATGATCAATGTTCATGTGAAGTATTGTGTTGTATGGGGTTGCTTTTCTTTATGACGAGCTGTTGGCTGAAGGAATTGTTTTCTTAACTATGAGATAATTTATTCGCACCCTTGCAGTGGTGATCCCCTGACTGTAAGAAACAAAGTCCACAGGTATTTCAGGAGTGATCCCATACCTGGAGAAGCAGCACAGATAAATTCAAGGTAGCTAATTAATTTGGAAGACATTTTAGGCAGTGGTTAATTTGAAAGATATACCCTTAGTAAACTTCCATAAACTAGCAGAGATCATGGGGTGTGTGATCCCCTAGAAAAGAGGAGAATAGAAAAGACTAAGGTGCTAAGGAGAGGAGGGACCATCTGGAGAGCAAAGTGAAAGGTAGATGTGAGAAAGGAGCGACCAGACAAGATACCTGAGCAAGCTGTGGAATATGAAATAGAGGCAATATGTGGATGCTGTGGATGTCCATTTCATTTTTTTTAATGTTTTTTATTTATTTCTAGGAGACAGAGAGAGAGCGTGAGCAGGGGAGGGTCAGAGAGAGAGGGAGTCACAGACTGAAACAGGCTCCAGGCTCTGAGCTGGCAGTCAGCACAGAGCCCGACGCGGGGCTCGAACCCACGAACCGCGAGATCATGACCTAAGCGAAAGTCGGATGCTTAACCGACTAAGCCACTCAGGCACCCCTGTGGATGTCCATTTCATAACTGAGAGGGTGTCTCAGGGTTCATCCTATGCCATGTGGAATATTCATTGTAGCTGAAATACGAGAACAGGCTTTCAAAACTTGACTGTGACTTTTTAGCAACAACAGTATGTTTGCGGACAAGGTACTGAAAAGTTTTAGTGTTGTAGTTGTTTTAGCTAGCAACTAGCAATTGCAATGTCCCAGGTTGCAATGATAAAAGAAACAGATAATGGAGTCAAAAGCACTTTGAATACTCACTTTTGCATAATGAAGATTGTTATTGAAAAGTGGGAGGGTTAGTAGTGGGGCGAGGAGGAGTACAAACTTTGATTCGGAAAATCTCCACGTTTCCCAGAAAACACAACAAAGCCTGGGACAAAAATGCTTACGTATTCATAGCCACTATGTAGCAGAGAGGCCTCCTTCTCCAATATGGAATAAAAATTATAGCCTTCAGTACATTTCTGTCTTCCTTATTCACTGTCTCTAGCTCTACCCTCACCCCACAAATAGTAACTGTTTCACAGGGAGCACCTGGGTGGCTCAGTCGTTTGAGTGTCTGACTTTGGTTCAGGTCATGATCTCATGGTTTGTGGGTCTGGGCTCCTCACTGGGCTCTGTGCTGACTGTTAGGAGCCTGGAACCTGCTTCATATTCTGTGTCTCCCTCTCTCTGCACCTCTCCCTAATCATCCTCCTGTCTCTGTCTCTCAAAAATAAATATTGAAAAAAAATAAGGGGAAAAAATTCCTTGGGTAGACCACACCTACGACTAAATTTGTGGTTCCTAAAGCAATCTCCTTGAATAAGAATTACTTACTGTGGCAGTTTTGGTTTAATGAGAGCAAGCAAGCTCTGTGGTTATGATGGAATGACTCCTAGAGTCCCTGGAACAAAGGAATACAAATTAAGGTTCTGTAGAAAGTAGCAAAGAGGGAGTAAACCTGGCCAGGTATCAAATCATGCTCACTGGGCTATAGTTAGTGATTTTCTCCCCAAATCACTCATATGGTTCTGATATCATATTATAGTTGACTACATAGCAGCCTTACTGCAAATCTTTTTTGTAAGGAACTGTTGTAGAAAAAATAAATACTATTTAGTATAAATAAAATGAAAGAGAAATAAAAATCTCTTTAACTCAATTTAAATTATCTACTTTTCATCATTTTGCTACCTAGAAATATAACTCTATTACTTTCTTTTTTTTTTTTTTTAATTTTTATTTATTTCTAGGAGAGAGAGAGACAGCGTGAGCAGGGGAGGGTCAGAGAGAGAGGGAGCCACAGACTGAAACAGGCTCCAGGCTCTGAGCTGGCAGTCAGCACAGAGCCCGACGCGGGGCTCGAATCCACAAACCGCGAGATCATGACCCAAGCGAAAGTCGGAGGCTTAACCGACTAAGCCACCCAGGCACCCCAACTCTATTACTTTCTAACAGAGTTATATGCTTTTGGTTTAGCTGAAGTTGGTGTATATTTAGTTTTCAAGTGGTAAATATGTGTTGGGACAGAATTCTCTTCCCCCCCACCCTCCTGGTACTGCCTAATAAACAACTTAGTGGTTAAAACACAAATTATTTATAAACTTTTGAAAGACAGGCTCTTCAAATGAAAATTTATATTAACTGGCTCTATATTTTTCATGCAATTTGTTGTATAAAATATGGAAAAATTCAAATTTGTATTTTATTAATTATGTAGGTTCACTATATTTTGAAACACATAGAATATTATTGGTATTTTCCCAGATAATTAAAAATTCTGTCATCACCCCCTTTAAAATTATTCCTTTTACTTAGTGTATGTGATTTATGGAAACTGGAATTTAAAGATGGAAGCTTAGATCTAGCACCTGAGTTGCTGGAGTCCACATAGTTACTTTGCTTTTGTTTTACAAGATTCTTTGATTTTCACTTTTGGTTGCTGAACAAACTATTAATGTTTGAATCAGATCACCTTGCAGTTAAGAAAGTTAAGGAGAGAAGTAGTTTTCCAGAGAGGAGCTTCTCTGAGAATCTTTAAAAAATATGGGTGGCTCAGTTGGTTAAGTGTCCAACTTCATTTCAGGGCACAATCTCAGGATTCGTAGTTTGAGCCCCGCGTTAGGCTCTGTGCTGACAGTACAGAGCCTGGAGCCTGTTTCAGATTCTGTGTCTTCTTCTCTCTCTGCCCCTTCCCCTGCTCACACCCTCTCCTTACCTCAAAAAGTAAATAAACATTAAAAACTTTTTAATATGGTTTTAAAGTTTCATAAGTCATCTTTTAGGAAAAACTATATGTGTATATGTGTATGTGTATCTATATGTATATAATATAAGTGACATCTTTTTGAGTTGACAATGCTCCTCACTTTAATATCTTTTTTTTAGAAAACCAAAGAAAGCTATGTATTATATGAAATATACAACCCTATTGTATGCTATTTCTGATTATGGGGTACAACATTTGCCAGAGTGACTGATGTTTTAGCTGGTCTGGCTTTCCCATAGCCAGGAAATTCTGGCCGATTAAGGAGGAAAAGGAAGAACCATCACTCAAATCAAAATTGACAACCAACCCACCTCCACCATTAAAGAAAAAAAAAAAAGACAGAAGAATCATATTTGTCCATCTGGTCCCTTTTTGAAATGCATCAAGTGCTTTGATTTTTTCCCTATGTATGCCATACTAACTAGTGAGTATTAGAAAAGATTTTACAGTAAATTGCTTTCTAAAGACAAGATATATTTTAATGAGAGCCCTTAACCTAGACCCACTAGGGAAACTGAACAAACGGAAGTTCTGATATCCTTTCCCCTGTGACCTGAGAGAGTTGATATATCTCCCATGACATTGAGGTATTTTTTCAGGTGTTATTTAAAACAAAGTCTTCACATTGATTCTTTCATTTAGAGCTAAGCTTTGTCATGCCCTCTTCTAGGCATAATACATCACCCAAGTACATTTCTAGTGTACTATAGAGTAATGGGGTTGATTAATCATTCAAAAATTATTCTATAAGGTCTACTTTGTGCCCATAATTTTGCTAAGTGAAGTACTCATAATCAGAACAGCGTAGAGAGCATATTGTTCAATGTAATTGTTTCAATAATACAGTGTCGTAAGTAGTATAACAAGTCGTGTGTAAAATGTCAGGGCAACATTGAATGATTCAATATGATCTACATTTTAAAGGAGGTTAACATTTGCAGAGATAGAGGAACACCTAGTGCCTTGGAGTTGTGGGTGACTTAAGACTGTATCTAGGGGTACAACAAGAAGTGTATAGATAGTTCAACAGAGGCACCGATTATAAAGACGTAGGCAGAAAACTGAGATTTATTTGTGAGACTGAGACAAAGGTGGAAACACCTGACAAGAACAATAAATGTTAAAAAGAGAGTAATACAAGTTGTAATTATCTCCTGAGTATCTAGAATATAACAGAAGTGCTTTGTATTGCAATTCCTGTCAAACACAACTGTATAGGATAGAGATGAGTAGGGCATATAGAAACTAATTTAATATGAAATGACAAGAGCTATATTGATCCAAAAGGATTTTTTTTTTTTTTTACTTTTCTTGAAATCTTTTTCTCTGATTGAAAGGAACCTATGGAACTTTCTGAGTTGATATTAATATAGTAGAATTTTTTATTTGTGAGAAAGTTAATGGCCATTTTGGGATGTCCTAAGTACATGGTAACAAGCATGCAGGAGGTGATATGTATGTTAGATCCTAAAAATAACAGGAATAATTTCTAGAAGAAGTTGGGAGTGAATTTGAAGATTTAAGAAGTATGTGCACAGGATATATAGTAATAACCATGAAAATGGATGGGATGGCAAATGATCAGTTATAAAGAATGGAGAAAAGGCACAAAGGAAAGACCTTGAAAACATTTATTTGTAGAATGGGAAGAGAGTGGGAAACATTTTAATGATCAACAAAAATATAGTTAAAAGAAAACCACTTGTGGTGCAGCAACATGGAACCCAGAGAGGCATTTTGAAAGCAAGGTAGTAGCTGGGGTGCGTGGGTGGCTCAGTCAGTTGAGAGTCCGACTTCGGCTTGGGCCATGATCTTGCAGTTCATGAGTTTGAGCCCCACTTTGGGCTCTGTACTAACAGCTCAGAGCCTGAAGCCTGCTTCTGATTCTGTGTCTCCCTCTCTTCCTGCCTTTTCCCTGCTCACCCTCTGTCTCTCTATCTCTCTGTCTCTCAAAAATAAATATTTTAAAAATTTAAAAAAAAAAAAAAAACACCCAAGGCAGTGACTAACATAATACACTGCTGCAGAGATAGTAAAGAACATTAATACTGAGAACACTTTTATCTGGCTCAATTAATATAATGTAACAAAATAATGGTATCATTTATTAAAAGCAAGCATAGAGAATATATAAATGGTGGATCACCTAGGAAACTAAAGGATTTGAACAAACCTGAAATTTCATTATTTCAGTTTTTTGATGGTGAAGGAATGAGATGCATGACAGCTTGAAGTAATAGAAGTGTTTATGTCACAAATTAGTTTTAAGGAAGTGCATCAATAGGCTTGAGGAAGGCAGTCACTTAGTAGGAGATATTAAGCAGAACATGCATAAAAAAGGAGAAAAAATTTCATGAATACGGTTTTGGCTAAAGGAGAAGATTGTACTGTTCTAGACACCTAGACTATAACTAGAGTGAATAAAATAAAATATATAGAGATTTAAAAAAGATTACTTTAAAAAAGTTAGGGATGCCTGGCTGGCTCACTTGGTACAAAATGAGCCTCTTGATCTCAGGAACCTAAGTCTAGCCCCACTTTGAATGGAGTGATTACTTAAACAAAAAAGAAAAAAAAATAGATTAGCTGCTGGAAAGAAAAACATTAAGTCTCATTAAGTATCTGAGATTTGATCTCAAATAAAAATGTAGCTCTCAATGGAATAATAACTATTTTATCATATTTTTGTTTTGTGTACCTTTGTGTATACTATCTATAAATATGCTTGATATAATTTTATAAGCAGAATACCCTTTCTTCCATGTAAAAAAATTTTAAGTTCTTGAAGTAAAGAACTATTTTCTGCCCACATTCTTATTGTCTGAAAGCTTACTTCAAACCAGGTGTTCTCATCTTGAAATTGGGCTTTCCAATTTCTGCTTTCCCATTATCTGGAGTGAGCCAAACTGACATTGAGAGCTCATTCCTTCATACTGCCAAGTCTACTCAAGACTTAGCTAGTATTTTATCCTTTTTTTCCTATATGTATTCTATATATTATATTACCATCACAATCTATACTCAATATCTTATGTGTACTCTATATTTTATATTCTAACTCAAGTTCTAATCTTTTAGATTCAGAAGATACCATTTACATTCCTCAGAGTTTTCTTTTATCAGGATATTACAGTAACTGAAGAAATATTCTATATTTTCTGATTCTTTTTAACAACATTTTCTGGTAAACTATTTTCCCTTTTGCCTCTTTATGATTGTATGTGTTATAAAAATACTAGATCTCATGCAGCCTGTGTCTGAATGGAAAAACAAAGGGTTATCATTGAAATTTCAAGGCCAAGTATGTAGCACTGACTATTCATTTGATATTTGCAAAGTACTTTGACAATAAATACATTTCATGTTATTTCTACTTTTCCTATTTAATGATTTTCTGAAGAGAATTGTTAATAAAAGGGCAAGTAAATATTAAAAATGTATGCATATTTTACAAATTCTTATAAAAGAATGAGTCAGCATTATGATTTCCGAAGCCTACTTTGGAATGGTAAATCAAACCTGTCCAAAGTCTTGTAAGCAGGAATTAAAAAGATGATAATAAAAGTACTTAAAATGAAAAATAAATTACAAAGGTTTAGATTATACATTTGTTTTTCAGAAAATGCTTATTTAACAAATATCCAATGTAAGATTACATGCTAGACTAGGAGACATAATTTTTGAAAGTATTACAATATAGTTCATTTCATTTCACTCTGAAGAAGTAATCAAGACTATTTGGCTTTACTTCCATTTTTAAAACACATAATCTTGAAAATCACTAGTTAGTTCTTTGCCAATGCTACAACTTAATCAATTGCTCTTCTACCATGAATCTTCTGGTTGTTGTTGTTTTTTGTTTTTTTGTTTTGTTTTGTTTTGTTTTGTTTTGTCTCCTTTCCAAGGCATTAAAGAAGAAAATCACACACCTTGTTATTTATTGATGCCTGTATACATCCATTAGTTCAGTCTGCCCCAAACTCTCTTAGAATAGGAAGACTGAAATGAATGACAAGCAAAGTAGAGGGACTTTCAAGTAAAACTAGGGACTTGACCTTGTTTGTAAATGGCATACTTAAAGGGAAATGAATAGTCCAGACTTAAAAAGACAGAAGAGACACATTGGAATCATACTATATGCTATAATGTTGGCATTAAAAAGACAGGAAAAGTCTCTTGGTTTAAATGCCAATCAACCAGGCAGTTCTCAGGGGAGTATAATCTACCCCTTTAAATACAGATCAATCATGTATTTCTTTATGTATTCTTTTTCTGAGAACGTGATCTGTTCAGACCTTTTAGTACCTGCACATGCAGAAGATAATCACTCCCTAGCCATTTGGATTAGTTGCATCAATACTGATTATCAAAAGACTGGTGACATTGTGGCCAGATCACTCTCAAATCCAACACTATGAAAGGATTTCATCTACAATGATTTTGAGAAAAGAAATATCAGGTTGTTGGGTTTTGTGTGTGTGTGTGTGTGTGTGTGTGTGTGTGTGTGTACACTTACGAATGACATAAAAGCTATTCATACGATGTGGGGGGGAGGAAGGGTGGGCATGGAGGAGGGCACTTGTGGGGATGAGCACTGGGTGTTATGTGGAAACTAATTTGACAATAAACTATTTGTAAAAAAAAATAAATAAATAAAATAAAAAATAAAATATCTCAGGAAGAAAAAAAAAAAGAAGAACTCATAACAGGTTTACTGTAATATCAATATATGGGTTGTAAAAATAGTTTATAAACTCTTATATATAAAAAAAAGCTATTCATACAAGTTGTCACATTTTGAATGGATATTATCATTGAAAAAAAAATTAGAAGCTGTAAAGAAAAAAGACATTAAATTATTGGTAGCACAGAAGAATATTTCTGCAAAACAGCTTAAAAACATAACATAATAAAGATCCCAGAACTTTGGAACTGCACTTCTAAAAATTCAGTATGGTTGAAGGATTGAGCCAGGTAACCATACTTTATTACATTCTGTCCTAATCTATCAAAAATGATCATATTTTAAGATAAATCTCAATGTCCAAATCTAATATTCAACGTAGAGAAAAAAGACTGTAGATATCCCTTTCACTCATACAGAGGCTTTTACACTTGGTAAAGCCAAAATAACTTTCTTAATAGATGTTATAATAAAGACACATAACTGTGTGATACAGACTAAGGGAACAATCAGTTACAATGACTATCAATTTATTTCATGCTGAGACAAAAAATCACCAATATCTTAGTTGGTTCTTTGGAATCTACAAAATAAATTTAATTTGTCCTCCACATGACAGCCTTTAAATATTTCAACAGGGTTGTTATGAGTTCTCTAAGGCTTCTCTTCTTTAAGCAGAACATGTATCATCTTAATTCTAATAACCTTACCACTAATGACTGTTAGTTTATTATTCAATTTCAAAAGTAGCTCCCCAATTTAGAACAGTTCTCCAGACTGGGGAGTCTGGGTAGTTCAGTAGGTTAAGCATCTGACTCTTGATTTCAGCTCAGGTCATGACTTCATAGTTGGTCATCAGATCCCTGCCTTGGAGATCTCAGTGAGAGTCCCATCTTGAACTCTACACTGGGCATGGAGCCTGCTTAAAATGTTCTCTCTCTTTCTCTCTCTGTTCCTCCCTTACCTGCTTGCATGCTCTCTGTCCCTCCCTCAAAACTAAATAAACTTAAAAAAATTCTCCATAAATTCTGGCCAGTATAGAATAAAGTGATGTTATTTCTCCCCATGCAAGAAATCTATTAACTCTCTTTGTGGGCAGCTTAATTTCATAATAATACTTAATGAACTTAGAGTCAATTGAAATCCTGTGGCTTAAAAAACAAAACAAAACAAAACAAAATGAAACAAAACACAAATTACTGTTCAGTCAGCTTCTCCTCATCTGTAGTTGTGTAGCTAATGTTTCACTTATCCGTCTGGAGGTTTTCATATTTATCCTTATTAGGTATCATTGTTGTAGATTCTGGCTCATCCTTGTACCTTACTGAGAATTATCTAGACAATGATCCTGCACTCCATTTACCACATTGAGAGTTAATAGGGTTTTGATCACCTTGCAAAGCTCAGTGTCATGAACAGTTTCTGGGATGGAGTGTGCAAGTCGAGCTGAAGTATAGGAAAACTGGAAGCAGGGTTGGTTTGAAAATAATTGTTGTATGGGACACCTGGTGGCTTAGTCGGTTATGCTTCCAACTCTTGATTTCAGCTCAGATCATGATCTCATGGTTTGTGGTTCGAGCCCCACATCAGGCTCCACACTGACAACTCGTAGGCCGTTTACGTTTCTCTCTCTTCTCTCTCTGTCTCTCCCCTGAACACTCTCTCCCTCTCACTAGAAAAATAAACTTAAAAAGAAAAGAATTGCTGTTGTCCGAGTATTAGATTAAATAGTCTTAGACCAAGATGGTAGTCGGAGGTAAGACTGTGAAAGAACGGTAAAATTGTATATTAACAAAACTGAGGGACTTACTAGATATATGTAGTAGGGAAAAGGAATAAGTCAAAAAGCTACTCTAAGGTTTTGAGTTAAGATATTTAGAATCTGAGAGTTAATTTTTACAGATAGCACATTTGACTACAGGGAAAGTTTGAGAAGAAGGATGAAGATTTTGACTTAGATATATTGTTTTTGATGTAATGGTGGAACAGACATTTAAACATTTCCAGAGCACAAAAAGATGATGAGAGAAGGCTTTCTGAATTAAAGTGAATGTTAATGATAATTGATAGCCATCTATGCAGAAATTATAGCTGAAGCCCAGAGATGGGTTCAAAATTTTCTAAGAGCTCTAGATTTTCATAAAATTATAAATTCAGAAAAAAATAAAATGATATACTCAAGAATGCCAGAAGTTGTATACTAGCCTAGGTAGAAAAAAAGTTTTAGGTTCATTTTTATTTATCTTGAGAGAGAGAGAGAGAGAGAGCACCTAAATGTGAGGGAGGAACAGAGACAGAGAATCCCAAGCAAGCTCTGTGCTGTCAGTGTAGAGCCTGACATGGGGCGTGATCTCACCAACCGGGAGATGATGATCTCAGCTGAAATCAAGAGTTTGGACACTTAGCTGACTGAGCCACCCAAGCTCCTCTAGGGAGAAAAATTTTAAGAAAGCTCTCTGGAAACACATGGAGGAGTTAAGATACTTAGAAAGAAATCAATTGATACTGAAGAGAACATGTTGAACTTGTCTTTCAAGTGTTTTGTTAGTGGAGTCTTCTGATATTAATTTTAAAAGATTCAAGATAAATTGTAACTTCTTTTGTTACATAACTCTCCATTAACTTATTTTTTTTATTTTTTATAATTTTTTATTTTTTTAAATGTTTTTATTTATTTCTAGGAGAGAGAGAGAGACAGCGCGAGCAGGGGAGGGTCAGAGAGAGGGGGAGTCACAGACTGAAACAGGCTCCAGGCTCTGAGCTGGCAGTCAGCACAGAGCCCGACGCGGGGCTCGAACCCACAAACTGCGAGATCATGACCTAAACGAAAGTCGGACGCTTAACCGACTAAGCCACCCAGGCGCCCCTTAACTTATTTTTTTTTAATGGTGACATATTTGCCTTACTTATTACCATAACATTTTATTTTCAAGCTTTTATCTTTACAAAGCTAAGCGTATTATAATCCTCCTTACATTAAGTTTTATTATTATTATTATTTTTTTTAATTTTTTTAGCCCCAACACTCAAAGTTAAATAATCTGAATAAAGTTAACTGGCCTGACTAAATACATTAATTCATGCCCATGGCTTATTTTAGAACTTGTCCACATTTTGTATTCTCTTCTTTGGACTTCAGTTATCATGATTTATATATGCAGCGAATCACCATTTATAAGCTATTCATTGCATCAGAGGAAGAAGGAGATTTAGAGAAGAGAATTTGTAAAGTATTAATATTACTAAATCTTTATATTTTTTCTATTTTTTAAAAAAAATTTTCATGTTTTTATTTATTATTGAGAGACAGAGAGAGACAGAACATGTGCATGGGAGGGGCAGAGAGAGGAGGAGACAGAGAATCGGAAGGCTCCAGGCTCTGTACTGTCAGCAAAGAGCCCAATGCAAGTCTCAAACTCACAAGTGGGGAGATCATGACGTGAGCCAAAGTCAGATATTTAACCAACTGAGCCACTCAGGTGCCCCTCTATCTTTTCAGCATGCCTCACATGGAGAATTTTAAGAAAATGGCTTTCATGCAAAGACAAAAATATAATCTCTGGTTATAGGTTTATGTTTATTGATCTTCACAAAACTACTTTCCTATATTTTCCTCCTAAGAGATCTTACTATTCAACAATGATGTTTTAAAAATTTGGGAAAATAAACAGTTACTTGAGATTTTTTTATAATGTCATTTTATTGCTAGGTAATAGAAACACCAAATTTTAAAAAATGTGTAATAAGGGACACGCAAATGAATGTAGAAAGTCATAAAAAATTGATTATTTTGTTGTCAAAAATAATTAGATCTAATATAACTATTTTAAAATGGATTAATTTTAAGAGTTTTGAACCGAAATATTAATAGTATAACTCAAAATTGATAAGTCCCCAGATGTCATTTAATAAATATAAATGAAGATAAATCAGCCTTAGGATACAGTACAAATGAGCTTGAAACTTTGATTTATATGAAATTTATGCCTCTCTGGGAAAGTTTGTGGACTTTTTACAGAAGAGTAAAAATTTGAGGGAATACAAAAACTGTTCAGTATAGTCAGTTTGGTGATGACCAATATTTCATATATACTGGCTAGAAAAATCCCACTGAAGTTAACATTCCCAAAAGATAATGAGGAATCAATGTGAAGTTTACATCATTTAAGTATTACATTTATAAAAATGTACATCTATGATTGAAGGATATTCTTGAAAGTTTTTAGGACAAGTTCTATATCTTCAAAATTTTACATAATATATTAATATTACCATATATTTATATGTTATTAATATATAAGTCTCTTATGCCTAAACCTCTTTGTACTTATACAGTAGCAGGAACAGTGATCCAAGCTCCTTTTCTTTGATAAAGTGATTAGTAACTTTAAATTTTTAGTATTTCCCATGGTACTGGTAATGATTAATATTTTCTGGCCAACAAAGTTACTTAAGTGAATATACTTATAATATAGCAATTCCATTTCTAGTTATATACCAAAAGGATTGAAAGCAACAACTTAGATATTGCATAGCAATATTCTGGCAGCATTCTTTACAATAGCTGAAATATGGTAACAACCCAACTATCTACTAAGAAACAAAATATGGTATATTCATACAATGGAGTGTTATTCAGCCTTTAAAAGACACTCTGACACATACTACAATATGAATGAACCTTGATAAAATTACACTACATGAAATAAGCCAGGCACAAAAAGACAAATATTAAATGATATTGCTTCTATGAAGTGTCTAGAAGCAACAAATCCATAGAGATGGAAACTAGGCTAAAGATTACCTGCGGCTGGTGGCAGGAGGTAATGGAGTTTATTGTTTAATGGATACAGAGATTTTATTTGGGATGATGAAAAAGTTCTAGAGATGAGTCATTGTAATAGTTGCACAACAGTGTGAATGTGCTTAATACCTCCAAACTGTGCACTTAAAATAATTAAAATTATAAATTTTATGTTATGTGCATTTTACCACATAACAAATAAGAAAACTCTTGTTTAAAACCTAGACTATAGATGCTATCAACTCTGTTCCTGACATAGAAGAAAAGTAAGAGGGTGAATTTACCCAAACACACTCACCTTGGAGCCACACTCATTTGATCTGAGGAGCTTCTGGGTCACCCT
This sequence comes from Proteles cristata cristata, assembly GCA_017311185.1. NCBI lineage: Eukaryota > Metazoa > Chordata > Mammalia > Carnivora > Hyaenidae > Proteles > Proteles cristata. The sequence continues at coordinate 2,458,944 of JAESUZ010004923.1, read as the reverse complement.
GACTTCTGTGGCACTTTCCTTTTGTACACATTCTCCACTCCACCCCTTCTCACCAGTATGCTCTCTTGAACTCCCTAATCTGGTTTAAGCTACTTACCTGTGTTCCTGTCACCCACTACTAAAAAGTCTGGACTAAATTCTCTACCCCTAGAAATGGTCACATGTTTTCAGATACAGATGATAAACTTTTAAAGCTGAGGGTTTCTTTTGACATAAATAAGTGGATTGTAAATAACAAGAACAAGAAAACAGTGATCACTTTGCACACATGGCCACTCCCTCCCTTTACTGTTGAGCCTGGGTAGAACTTCTATTCACCACATTCATGTCAAGGAGTCTGGATGGGAGGAGATAGGAGAACCACAGCCTGAACTCTGGCACCCCCTCAGGATTTCCAGAATAGTTGCAATTAATAGTTCCCTTAATTCCTTCTTTGGTAAAGATTCTAGAGTTGAGTTGCTCATGAGAGAATCCCAGGTGACAGACAAGGAACCTCTGAGCTTCAGCCAGCCAGAGGAACACTAAGAGTGTGAGATGTAGTATTAAGAAATAAAAGATAGCACATTTAGCCAGAAGAAAGATGTCTCCCTCTTCAGAAGCACACTTCTAAGGACAGCATGATGGATTGGAGACCATTCCAGAGGGAAACTTGATAGACATGTGCTGAAGATGGCAGGTACACAGGAGAAAAAGATCCTGGACCATTTTACTACCCCAGAGAAGAATCGTCTCTGCCCAGAAACATTTGGATTAAGCAGGGACATACTTGCTTCACAGCACACATGAACTTTAAGAACTTGCTCATTCCAATTGATATCTCCTGAGATGTCACACTTAGAATTAAGCCTCTTAGTTAATAGCTTTGGCGAGATCTTTCAGTCTTCTCCCCTGCCTGCCTGCATTGACCAAACACAAAAGAGAAGGGAGAAACACAAAAATGAAGGCTTCAGAGGAGGGAGTTCCCTCAACATTTAGGGCAGGATTAGGTTTTTCTGTGACAGAAGGAAAATTTAAATCAGGAGAATGAACTTCAGTCAGTGATATTGGTTCCACCATTATGCCTTGATATATGCTCATGCGCAAAGAACAGAGTATGACATGGCATTGCTTTGATCTTCTGATTTGCTGTAGGGCTATGTAAGGCCTAAAATGGTCCTGAGCTCCAGGCTCTAGAAAACAGTTCTCTCAATTTTGCTCTACTCACATCTCATATAGAAAATGGAACTTTTTCTTGTACAGTGCATTTGGGTCAGTGGGAAGTACTGACTACAGCTAGAAATCAGCCTGGGGCTTCTATTTGAGCTCTGAGCAGAACAAAATTACAAGTGCTTTGCAGAAACTGGATGGTCTCCTCCTACCACAACCCAAGTGATGCTTTGTCCTGGTTCCTAGGCATTTATTTAACTTGTTAGAGATGGAACAGTCCAGAGGATTCCATATGCTCAGCTATGACTTATGGAATACTGGCAACCAGAGGAAGGGCTCTGTTGTCTTAAGAACCATAGAGACCCCAGTAACTGGTACAAAAGTACCGTTTTAGTTTATTGTGCAGCAACTGCGCAGTGATCTGCTGGTATTGTCTGAATGCTTGAGGTAAGTCCCAGGTCTTTGGAAGATCCTGGCATGCAGTGTTATGGTGTGTTTGTATTAAAAAGTTGATATACTGCAAACAGAGACAAGTGCTACCCAAAAGGTTGTCTGACTACGTAGGAGTATCAAAGAGTTAGTGAGAATTTTAGACTCATTAGACAAACCTATGAAACCTCCAAGTCATCTGTGGTGGGGGCCTACTATGAAGGACAAATGCTGCATTTGGAAGCACCTAATAAATATCTGAATAGGTCATATCTGAGGACAGAGATTTTTTTAAAAAAAAGAAGGACAGAAAATCTCTAGCTTTCATTTTGTAGACTGCTGATGGATTGCCATCAAGGGCAGAGACAGTCACTCAAAGATGCGTCAAAATCTCTCCAATCCCCTATGACAATTCAGAAACCATCTTGAATGCCTCTCAGAACAATGTAGAACAACTTTAGAAGAAAATAATGGAGGATTTGAATGGAAGACACTCATAAGAAAAGTCTATGACTGCTTGCCCAAGAAACTGCAGGATGGAAGTAAAGAGCATAGAAACTGAAGAAACAGAAAAATGCTTGAAAACTCAAAATGCATGAATGAAAGAGGTCTTGTTTGGCAGAGAACCAATGAAATATCTCTGACTGAAACCATGCTTAATATCATGTTTGCTTATCCCTTCGGAAATTATACAGATGGCAATTTAGAATTAGAGGCAAAGAATGAATCAGTAAATGGAGATTACCCAGAATGTCAGAATTTGATTTGAACTCACTGGTGCAGTTAACTTCACCATTTCCTTTTAAAGGATTGCAGGTAAGAGCAAGAAACATCCAAAAATATATGAAGAAAGTAAAATGAATGATAAGCTTACAGGAGACATAACTCTCCAAACTGAGTAAACCTATTAAGTCTGGAAATTCAGAGCTTGAAAATGAGATTTAGGAGCTTCAGCAGAAACTTCAGATGCTGCCTACAGAACATCAAGAACATGTAACACATCTTCAGAAAAAATCAACTGAGGAATAAATTCACTGCATAGAAACAGAGAAGAAACTTCCCAAAGTATACAGAAACATGAACCACATATAACAAAAGGGCAACTTCAGAAGGAAGATGGCAGAAGATACAGACAAGGCATTGGAAAGAACCACTTTCTTCTATCAAAACCAGATTTTTAAAATATATATGAGAAAAGAGCTCAAGAAAGTTGAATGGCACCTGTGTTGAGAGAAAGCTCAACAAGCAAAGAAAAAAATAAGATCACAATAATCACAATAAACAAATACTAGTGAAATTGAGTTTAAGTTCCAGCCTTTTTAAAGGACACCTTTTGCCCTTGCTATTTGACACACAGCCCACAGAGACCTGAAGATCAGAGATCTTCTGGGTCATCAGGTCCCCTAGGAAAGTGGAGGATCATGTTAGGAAGGCTCAAAACCCATGGTCATATGTAGGTTTAATTTGGTTTTCACACCAGTGGACCCTGAAGGGCTACAACCACTGCATAACATTTGACTTTAATAATACTTTAAAATAATTTTATCGGGGCACCTAGGTGGCTTAGTTGATTAAGTGTCCGACTTTGGGTCAGGTCATGATCTCACAGTCTGTGGGTTTGAGCCCCCCACGGCCTAAGTGCTGACAGCTCAGAGCCTGGAGACTGCTTTGGATTCTGTGTCTTCCTGTCTCTCTGCCCCTCCCCTGCTCACTCTCTGTCTCTGTCTCCCAAAATAAAGACATTAATTTTTTTTTAAATAAAAGAATTTTATCTTTTTAATTTAATCATTACTCTATTGATGCTATAAATTCCCTTACTGAAATTTGATAGTAATATAATACCTAAGATAATATTTTTCAAATATAGATTTGTTTAATATAATTGTTATGAATGCATAATGTCACCTCATTAGAACTTCTAAAACTAGATAATGTAAGTATTATATTTTTATTTAAATAAAAGATGAGCTACTAAACCATCATTAAGACTTTACATGGATATTTGTTTAAAACAAACACTATTTCTATTAATAAAACACAAAATAACATACAGAAAAGAACTACACGAGTACAGAAAACAATCCAATCCATATGAAGTCTTAAATTCTACATTAGAAACATATTTTCAACAGAATTAGCCACTAACTGTAACAGAAAATGGTAATATTTGCCACGGTAATAGTAGATAGGCTTTTAAAAATTAGATAAATTCTGTTAGGAGTTCAATTGTTAACCTGTATTTAACTCCTTTCATATAACTACACTAGTATTTGAGAGAACACCAAATTAAATAGGTTTACTCATATTTTCTTTATTGGTCACCTCCTGTATAGATTTTTGTCTTTTTAAAAATACATATAGGATATTATTCTCCCTATTTTACTTTTAGTAGGTCACAAAAGAACATTTTTCTCAATATAATTTTGAAGCACCTAATAAAAAAAAAATCCATCAACTTGTTATTAAATGTATGATATAGAAGGACTGACCAAAGCAGTGAAACAGAATGTCAGAACAAATTGTGACTGTGCAATCTGAGCCTGAGAGCTCACCAGAGGTCTTCCTCAGGACCAATTCATCTTAAAATGCACACAGTCTTTCAAGTAATACCTCACGATGCTGATGCCTGTAATAGGAGCTAAGATCAAAAACTGTAAATCTTTTTGTGACCATGACTTGTACCAAGCAATCAATCTCAATCCCTTGAGACAAGAACTTTGAAAAAAAATGTGTTTCATCTATTCTGAAAGACTAGTAAATCATTTTGAAGTTAATGTCTTATCTAATGCCTATATACATACATATATATATATATATATATATATATATATATATATATATATATATACATTTCAAAATAGATATAGATAGTACATAGTATATATTTGATATATTTTATAATATCTATTTTGATGGTGTAATGAATAATGATGGTTTTGCAACCATATTTTCAGTATCCTTATTAACTCATAGTCAGCATACTTGAAAGGCTAAAATAAAACTTTAAATCTATTTTTGCTAGATATAGTTTATATTTTTGTATATTCTATAGCTCTATTAGATTGTAACTGTTCATCCCGTGCCCTTTTCATATCACTAGATTTGTTTCTGTGTGAGTTAAATGACACTGTATTCTTTAAATTTTAAAGATGCAGTTCCTTACTGCATATCAAACAGTGAAATTGAGTGGAAAGTGCATTGGACCAAATACTTGAGTGGGATTCTCATGTGTGGATATTCACACCCTCTTTCTCCAGGGCAGTGCTGCTTGTACCTAATCCCTTTATAGTCATGGCTGCATGCCAGTGTGTCTGCATGCATTTTTTTGGTAAAAATTTTATTGAAAAACCAAACTATAAGTTAGGCATCTGAGTCAGTAACGATCTCTTCTCACATGCAATTTATCTATAACATAATATAAAAACATCTTAGGAGAGATCTATTCTTGATTAGTCAAATTTTCTGGCTTTGACAACAGGAAGCTTACTAGAAACATTTTTATTAATGCAACCAGCTTGGATATTATTAGATGCTCAAATGTGTCATGTGCTTCAGTTTATTTCTGTGAATATATATATTTTGACATGTAGACATAATCATGGTTTTCAGATTTCTAGCTTGTAGATGACTCTAAATAAGCATAGCATTTCTATCATTCTTATCTCCACAGTATCCAAAGTTGTCACATGTGTTTAGCTGAAGAGCTGAGGACAAAGGCTGTATAGATATGACATCTTAAAAATGCATTGGATTAAAAACATTGATAAACTTTCTACTTTTTGTCATATTCTGTAACTGAATTATATATTGTGAGCAAATTAATCAAATGTTCAAAATCTGGCCTTTACTCGTTGACATATATGTATATATATGAAATTTTACATGAAAGGGAAACAAAGTAACAAATTTGGTTATGCCTTATGTATAGTATAGTAAAATATATATTTTATATGTAGATATATAGCATGCATATCCTAAAAGGTAGACGGTGTAATCAAATTTAAAAATACAGACTACACTTTTGTTTACTCTGTTAGTTTTAAATTTTTTAACTTGTAAACTTGAGTTTGCTTTGAAAGTTTAGAATTCTAAAGCATTCAAGACTTTATCTTGGAGGGGCTTCTGGGTGGCTCAGTCGGTTAAGCATCCAACTTTGGCTCAGGTCATGATCTCACGGTTCGTGGGTTTGAGCCTTGTGTTGGGCTCTGTGCTGACAGCTAGCTCAGAGCCTGGAGACTGTTTCGGATTCTTTGTCTCCGTCTCTTTATGACCCTCTTCTGCTCACAATGTCTGTCTGTCTTTCTCTCTCTGTCTTTCAGAAATAAATAAAACATTTAAAATATTTTTTAAAAATTCTAATTAAAAAAAGTGTTTATCTTGAAATAATACAGTCATCATGAAGCCTCCTCACCCTCTGCATGCCCTCTATTCAAGGTAGCAATTCTTTCTTTTTCTAAGATGCTTATTTTTTTCGAGTTTTCTCCATCTTTTGATCCTTTGAAACCAATGACAATTTTAGTGATTACTTACAAATTTGTATAATGCATGTGTGTGTTTGTAATTTTTTCTTCTTCATAAGAAACAGTCAATTACAAAAAGATTATTGGATATATTTAGTACTTGACTCTGGAGAAGAGTAAAGGAGAACAATTAGGAAGGACATTTTCATAGCATACACTGGAAAATATATCCAATGATTAGGAGAATTAATTAATTTTGGACTATCTGATTGCCCTAACTCTCTAATAATTCTACATTTGTATAAATTTTAGGGGGAAAAATCAACTTTAAAGGCAAATTTAAGTGATAGTAACCTTTTAATTCTATTTTAAAATCTAACTACTTGAATTGACTATTTCTAAAAGATAAAAATACCCAATAAATTTGGGACCACCTGCATAAACTAGGATAGTGATAGGTTTTATTCTTCACATTATTCTGAGACTACAATGATACAAACTTTGTAAATGTACAGAATTTGCAATTACATGCCAAACTTGTTTGCTTTCCTTGAATAAAATTCAGTAAATTTCAGCTGTTTTAAAGTTTGTTAACTGTCAAAATTGAAGTGAGGAAAATTGTTTTAACAAATTACGGAATGATAAAAAAACAGTTTAGAAGTTTAAATAAGTCTTCTTATTATAAAATTGTATTATATATGAGAGACATTTTGGGTGTATCTCATACATGGTTCTACCATGACAAATTATCACAGTGGAAGCAATTTTAAGATATAGCTAACTATTGGATGAATCTTCAATGCAAATATTCAAACATCTCCAGTAAATACCTGAGAAACAAGTTAGGCATTTCGTCTAAGTGCTGCAATTTCTCACTCTGAAAGGGCTACCAGAATATACCATTTATTTAGAAAATCCTTAAATAATTTTTACATAAAATCTTTTCTTTACATTAGAGGAGACTTAGTGGCCAAACCTAGTATTCCAGATTGATCATAATACAAATAATTTAATTGAGTTGGTACCCTATTCCTACGACTATGTCAGGAGGTTTATGTCATTATCTTATTTTCCCCTCATGCCATACCTATTGTTATTCCTATTACTGTAGCAAAAAGACTTCGAGCCAGAGATTTGAATAAACCATCTATCATGCTCTCTGCTGGTGGAAGGGCATCTTGAATCCAGCTCATTAAACTTCAAATCCTTAATATTTCTGTGATACTGCTTTTTGACTCAACTTCCTTAACAAATTCAACAATCTTTTTTTTTGTTCAATGTTGGCCTGACACAAAAGTTATTATGAAACTAACATTCCTTCATAATTGAAAAACCATTTCTGAACTAGCACTTACTGAAAGCTCCTACATTTTAAAATAGAATGAAATTCTATATTCTTGACCTTTCAATTTCACTATATGTGAAAAAATGCATAATATATATGCCAATAGATATAGAAGGAGGGAAGGGGAGAGAGAGAGAGAGAGAATATAGGCTTTCATAAATAATTTAATAATGAATTGACTGTAAAAACACATGTAAAAGTCTTTAATGTACTTGATTTGGGAAACCATAGAGGAAATAATTTTCTATCTATTTTACTAAATTTTATTAAGCCTTATTACTGAATCATTATACAAATACAGCACATTTGGATTATATCTTCTCAATACCTCTATGTTCACTAAGATTTCATTATTGGCTTTACTTTGAAGAAGAAGTAATGCCAGAAATTTCTGTTTAAACAATACTTCCTAAATATTTACTAAGTATCTCAAATTTTTACTAAAATATACTGTCCATATTCATACATGTCACAAGAATCCATTTGAAACAAATCCTATAAAATTACAGAAAAGTTTCTACACAATAAACTTAGAACTTTCTTTGATTTAACACTCATAACTGTGTATATTGTTTTCAACCTTACCTCTGATAAGACTCAAAGCCAAATTTAATATGGAGCTATAATAACTCTTGCCGTGATTGCTTGCATTATTTTCCTCTAAACATCAGAATCATAATATTTAAATGTCTAATTTCTCTTCATGTCAAAGAATTAACTCATGATGTTCTCCTCCAAATCTGATTTGCCTTCAATGTTGTCTGTGTCAGTAAATGAGAGTACCACCTCTATATGTAGACACCAACTTGACACCACCTTTTTTCTTCATGCTCCAAACGAAAGCCAGGCATTGTTACCTCCTTATCACATCTTTCCACTTCATTCCATCTAGAATCATCGTCTCTTGACTAATATGTACTTTTCTTGCTAAGGTAATTCTATACCACTTCTTTTTGTCATCCAATTTATTGTTCACACAGAAGTTATTTTTTAATTAAAAAGAATATCTGATCATGTCAAGTCTTCTGTTAAAACTACTCAGTGACTTATTGATTTAGACTATACACCCAAATTAGTGATATATCCTTTGAGCTCTGTACAGTTGGGTCTCTTATTATTATTCCAGCTCCAATTATTATTGCTTTTCACATAGTTTGTTCATATTCTGTTTAATCTGGCTTTTATTGCAGATTGTCATAGATCTCACAGTCTATTTATCTCAGAACCTTTATAAGGTGCTCTGCCATTTTGGAATATACCCTCCTTTCACTCCCAACTTTTATTAGTGAATTACTCAATCTTTCAAAATTAAGCCAAAGTATCATTTTCTGAAAACATTCCTTTCCTATCCTGGTCAAGCCTGAATGACTTCTTGGTCAGAAGAAAGCTACTGCGTCATGATGTTTAGAGGAATTCTAGAAAGAGGAAGTGATCAGTAGTTGCTACCTCTTCCACAAGCATAAGGATGTGAAGAATTAATAAATGATGATTTTTATGAGAAAATTGAGATAGTCCAATTGAAGTACAAAATAGTAATATTGAAGTATAGATAGCAAGAAAAGATTGATTGCTCTTTGGGTAAATCCTGAGGTAAAACTAGGGTGGATCATACAGTTCAGGAATATTTCTTTCAGATGAGTGGAATAATAACCCGTTTGTAAGGAGAGTAGACATATACAGTGCACTAAATGTAGTAGAGATAATCAGAGTGCCTTACACACAGAAGAATATACAAAACCTAACTGTTCAATTAGATGAATAAAACATACATAGGCATTTGAATATAAAAGACAGGCAGACAATAGTCGAAGGAGAATCTAATATAGCTCTGAAATAGATGACAATATTAAGATTTTTTAATGGTTATTTATTTTGGAAGGAGAAACAGAGTGTGAGCAGGGGAGGGGCAGAGGAGAAACAGAGTGTGAGCAGGGGAGGGGCAGAGAGAGAGGGAGACACAGAATCTGAAGCAGGCTCCAGGCCTTGAGCTGTCAGCCCCGAGCCGGACACAGGGCTTGAACTTATGAGCCATGAGATCACAACCTCAGCCAAAGTTGGGTGCTTAACTGACTGAGCCACCCAGATGCCCCAACAATATTAACATTTTTAAAATGTAGTGTGACTTTTGCATGGACCATGTATTTCATAACTTCTATATTTGGTATGTTTTGAATTTTGAGAAAGCAGAAGAGATGGAAAAGAATAGCCAATCATTGGAAAAAATACTTTCTACTACAGAAACTACAGAGATATTCTTTTTGTTTTTCTGCTACTCAACCAGAGCTGGATTGCTCACTATCCTTAGTCTTGAAGACGGACAAAGGCAACCTATGTGTGTATGATAGAGTTATCCTCCTCGTTCTGAGCAGTGCACAAGTACGAGATGTTCTGTCAGCAGGGGTCCAGGCCTTTTTCTGTCTCCTAAAGGCATGTCTTTTTCCTTTTTGTTTTCTTTTTCCTGCATCTTATAGAACAAGTATATTTGAAAACCCCTTGAGGGAGTACCATTTTCCAATTTGGTGCCACTGCAGCCTTATTTGGAAGAACAGGAAAAAACAACAACAACAACAACAACCATGCAACTAATATTATTTCTATCAGGTTTAAAAATAAACAAGCATAAAATATTAGCTAAAAGCTAATTTGTGGCTTTCTCTTATATCTTAAAACCCAATTTGTGGCTGAATCCAGAAATCCACATTATAGAGACTTCATGTTTGCAAGCTCTGCAGGGTTTTTTTTTTTTTTTTTTGACATTTTAAGTTAAAAATAGTTCACAGCATTCTTGGTAAATATCCCACATACTATTTCTAATCTTCCAGAAGAAGAGTGTAACTTGTGTTAAAAGGTTTTTATTCGGGGAGATGGGAAACCTTAAAATGGGAATATTCCTGAAATTCAATTATAGTCAACATCATATTAAGTCCTGAGATCACATAAAGTGATGTTTTAGTTGAGTTCTAATGAATTTCAGAGTTCAGAAGAAGTTTGCCAGGTGGTTAAGGAGAAAAATAGTACTATAGAGATGTAGGCAGGTGCCACATTATAATAGGCTTTCTGTGTTATACCAGGAAATTTGGATTTTACATTGCAAGTGATAATGAATCACCAAGGAAGTTAAATGGAAGAATGTTACAATCAGATGTGAATTTTCCAGCACTAATTTGGAAAGTATGGCAGAGAATGTTAGAGAAAGAGACAGGGAGATGTATTAATAGACTGTTGCTTTAACTTGGGCTAACTGTGATAAAGGCCAATGTCAAATGAAGACATATTTATGAAATTAAATTGACCAAATTTTGTGACTGGATGTGAAGGTGACACATACATCAGAAGTTTAGTTGGTCCCAAATGTGATATCTGAGGCAACTATACTTCAGGAAAAAAGAATCAAGAATTGATGGTAGATTGGATTATAGAAAATGTGTCGATACTGACATCCTGTTTCCTTTCCTGAACAGTTTTGCATGCAAATTCTGCACCAGTGACATTTCTTGAATACTCTCTGTAGTTACTTCTTTTCTCTTTTCAGCCTGAGGATTCCTTCTCTTTATATCCTCCTTGGTTTAATCATCAGTGCTTGATATCTAAAAGGAGAAGACTAAAAGTAACATGTTGCCAAATTTGATCCAGCAGTTAAAAAAAAAAGTAGAACACAGCTATTCCAATTTATGTTCTCATTTCAAACCCCAGTTAAAATAATTAAGTACATAAGTGTATGCATTCATATGCATACCACCCCGGGGCCCATCATATCCATGATTTATAAATTTTAATTCTCACCATATAACTTTTAAAAATGTTTGTGTGTATTCTAGAGTCATGCTGAACTAATCTAGTGTTCTAGCATTAGGGAAACTTTTAAGTAAATGCACTCTTGGGCATTCTATTTGATTTCACACACTCCCATTTTACACTTATCTAGACTTTTTCTTTTTGCATATTATTACATGCTGATTTTTCTCATACAACTCACTTTCAGATACATTTGCCATTTTTGTGCAATTTGTTTATACACCATTATTAGATCTACATGATTTCATATTTTTTATTTTAAATGAGGAATTTTCAGTGGATTTTGCTTTAAAACAGAAAGAATTGAGGGAAACAAACTAGTAAAAAGTTTAGTTTTAAAACAGTTAAAATCCTTTGAGAGCAGGTTACTCTAAGCAAAAGCCAAGTTAAAGAGTAAAAAGGGCAATTTGGAGTGAAGAAGGGAAATTGTTTCAGAGATATTGAATGAAAGCTCTTTGTTGGTGGTAGTAACAGACAAGAAACAAGCATGCAAGAGAAATATGACTCTGAAGAGCTTAAATTAGCTAGAAAGGAAGGAGACAGGACCACAAAGGAAGAACAACTTCAAACAACAGGTCTAGTGACATACCTGAGGGTTGGTGGCATGGTCTACTTTTAATGGCAGTCAAAATTGAGTAGGCCAATAGACTGATTGATGAGAGAGCCTTGTGCAAAAGAAGCAAAGGTGTCTTTTTCCAATACAAAAGATAGAACCGTTCAAGCAGTACTTTGACAAGGGCACCCTTGAAGTATAGTAATGCATTCAGTCTTTGAAGATGTGTTACTATAGGTTATATATAGTTTGACACGGTACCAAGAAGACATGCTGTTGTAAACTGATCTATTGTATGGTGGCTGATAGAGTGAAAAAGCAATATGATTTAGAGAGGAGGTTACTCTAGGGGTCTTATTAGAGTATATAAAGGCTTAGGCGGCTAACACAAGACTGGGAAAGATGAATTTCTACAGAGCTACAATAGAATTCATGAACATGACTGGAAATCCCAACAAACCATGTGTGCTTCACCTGATAGATTAAATGTTAATAGAAACTTCAAAATTTAGAACTTTTATAGTATTGGTAACATAAAAATCAGTAAAAGTTCAATGTACTTTAGTGTATTAAAATTATTTGATAAAAATATAATAAATAAGTGGATTCATTATTTTGAGAAACTGATCACCAAATTGTTGACTAAACTACAATAACTGACATAAAAATATAGATTTCCATCTAAATGACATTAAAAGCATAGTTTAGGTTCAACTCAAGTGATGTGTTGGTAAATGTCTGTTAACTGGCTCTTTGGGAGGAAGAGGTTCCGATGTGTAGCATTCTCCCAATTTTCATGGCTAAAATGCCCCAATCTTGGCTGTTTTCAAGCTAACAAATTTGCATCACTGAACACGTTTGAGAAGTGATACGGTAGGACTTTCACAACTCTGTAAAGGTCAGCTCAGACTCACCACATAATTCAGATTAAAAACAATTTTTTTTTAATTTTTTTTAATGTTTTTATTTATTTCCAGGAGAAAGAGAGAGAGACAGCATGAGCAGGGGAGGGTCAGAGAGAGAGGGAGTCACAGACTCTGAAACAGGCTCCAGGCTCCGAGCTGGCAGTCAGCACAGAGCCCGACGCGGAGCTCCAACCCACGAACCGCGAGATCATGACCTAAGCGAAAGTCGGACGCTTAACCGACTAAGCCACCCAGGCGCCCCTAAAAACATAATTTTAAGGGATGCCTGGCTGGCTCAGTTGGTAGATCATGAGACTTCTGATCTCCAGGCGGGTGATCTTGATCTTGGTGTTGTGAGTTTGACCACCACCTGGGACATAATGATTACTTTTAAAAAATCCTCATTTCAGGAAAGATATCATGTCATAATTTTCTGTAAGAGATTTTCTAAGAATAGGGACTTTAGGAAGAATTTTATTGGAAATGTAGTTTCTGTATATATTGGGTAAGGGATTTTAGGCAATTGACTATTTCTTTGGTCTCAATTTCCTTATCTCTAAAATGGATTCCTGTAAAGAGTATATGCAATGATACAAGGTGAAATGACTTATAACTCACCATTCCAAGTATGTTTTATTGTAATTTTACAATTCTAAAACGTATGTGAATTCTGTTGCCAATTAAAATGAACATTGACAGTATACACCAGTTGAAATCTAGATCAAATTTTAATGCTGGCCGAGTTTTTAGGGATAGAAGGTCACCAATAAAAACTGCAAGATGAATTCTCTTAACACCACAAAGCCCATTTGTATTGAAACTACAACTCAAGTTGCAGTCCTAGCCCCAAGCTAGTTCAATTTCCTTTTTTCATATTCTTATATTAACAATTTCATGGGAAAGTCATAGTTAAATCAACCAGAGTCCCTAATAAAGGGACAAGTGGAGTTCTCATGGCAATGAGAAGTATCATTTGCTGCAAAATAATTGTGCTACTGAAAATAAAACAGAAAAAAAAAAGAATACGCAAGTAAGATTAAGAAGATGGGGTTGCTGAAAAGTAAGAAACTTGCTTAAGATCACTTAGTATGGGTAAATTAGCAAACCACCTGTATAGAAGCCAGCGTCAGATGCTGGCTAGGATACTGGCTAACAATACTGATAAATTAATTCATACACACACACACACACACACACACACACACACTTGAGAAAGACATATACTTGAGGAAAACAAAAAAAAACCTCCACAATAAAACAAAATCAACAACAAATGTATCTATAGATATCTACAGATATGTATATATATTTCTCAAATATATATAAATAGAGATAGAGATAGATAGATAGATGATAGATATTTGAGAATAACACACCACAGACCTGAATTCTGGCCATTCCAAGGTCATAGTAACTGTATAGTTTTGATACATGAAATAAAATGTTTACTATATGAGTGAAATTAGAGTTTGTCCCAAACTTCTGAACTATTTTAGGTTTTCCTTTCTCCCTCCCTGTTTCTCTCTTTTCAATCTACATATGTTTTGGGTTTTTTTTTTTCCTTTCTATCTGCAGGAGTACCGTTCAATCTCCCAGTCTCAGTTCTTTCTGCTGGCTAAGCAATCCAGGGGCAGATTTCTATTTACATTCTTATTACAGAATTTTTAAAGCTGATAATTCTAGTAAGCACTTTACCAGTTCCCCTACGGATTTTTGCAACCACCTCAAGCTTTTCACATTTTCTATTGAAACTTTACTTTACATTGCCTGTCATTTCGTATAAATTTTGGAAACTTTCCTCTGTCTGCCTATGTGTTATTAAGGGAAAGAATGGAGTGAAAATGTTATTTCTTCTTTAAGTATGAGGTATTTGATTTATATATTAGAGGCATGCCTTTTCCTGAGAACTCTCTCAAGTTGTTGTGACTCTTCAGGCAAAATACTTATTAATAGACTAAGGAATTATGGTAAGTTGTTCATATTCTTTTTATTTTTGAAAAAGTAAATTGTGCAAAACTGAATAAGCCCTTAAAGTGCAAATACTGCCACCATTTGGGCAGGCAGTTTGGGTATGAAATTTATTTAAAGAACCTTATTCTCAATCACTGAGGGTTTGCTATACATTGTGTTGCCTCCAACAAAAAAGCTTGTATTGAACTGTGTGTGTACACATATTTTATTTTCAAACCTACAAAGATCTTTTCCATGGCTTTCGATCGAATTTCAAAGAAACTGGTGTCAATTTGCTTCTACTTTGCATCTTCAGGAAATGTTAGAAAAGAAAACCAGGAAAGAGGGATGTTTGGTTAGTAAATATTTGAAAATATTCACAAAATTGGGGCGCCTGGGTGGCTTAGTCGGTTAAGCGTCCGACTTTCGCTTAGGTCATGATCTCGCGGTTCGTGGGTTCGAGCCCCGCGTCGGGCTCTGTGCTGACTGCCAGCTCAGAGCCTGGAGCCTGTTTCAGTCTGTGACTCCTCTCTCTCTGACCCTCCCCTGCTCACGCTGTCTCTCTCTCTCTCTCTCCTAGAAATAAATAAAACATTTAAAAAAAATTTTTTTTAAATATTCACAAAATTGTCTAAGACCATAGTTCTCAAATATAGTGTGCATATGAATCAGCAAACGTGTTTATTTAAATGATTTCCAGGGTCTTCCCACTCAGGAATTCTCATTCAAGAAGTCTTGTAAGTGGGCAAATGGCCAGGCTTTGCAAAACCTGGCCAATGAAGTAGAAAATTTGGTGAAGTAAAGATGTATCAAACTGGTTAACTCACTTCATTTTTTCTACAGATGAACTGACAAGATAAAAAAGTAATTAAAACCACCTCTTTTAGATTCTTCAGATATTTGTCCTCGAGTTCAGGTGCTTTTAGTGTTAGTATATTTTAAAAGACATGTAAATATACTTTTCTAAATTTTACTAGCACTGTACCTTTTATAGCATGATTTCATGAGAGCTATTAATTGCATTTCTAATACAAGCTATGTACTTCAAACAAAATTTTAGCCTAATGCCTTGATTTTAAGGTTATGATTTGTATACAAATAAGGGATTTAAGACTTATCTGCACTAGGATCAAAGCCTGTAAGGAAGAGTATGTTTTCAGCATTAAACATAAATATATTAGACTTTCTGTTAGGGATAAAACAACAAGAATATTTAATTATTGCAAATTTGTGGGGGGAGCAGTGTATAATATATTATTTATTGTGACATTTCATGCTAGATTAAGCAACATCATAGTAATGCCAATGCCATTTAGAAGCTAAGGAATTAAAATAGAATTCCCCAGAAGACAGAAAAATCATAAATCTTTTTTATAGCAAAACATTCCTTTGCTAAAAATTTAATTTTTCCTATATGTATTTCCTTGCAAATAGCTAGATGGACCACATGTTGCAACATAAAATGTTGTTCTTTTGTAAAATAAATGAAACCCCGATGTCTAAAATTCATTTTAAAAACTATATATCCCTAAGAAACCTTATTTCTAGAGTTTTCCATATTATAGGAGACTCTACATACAGCAAGGGCTAAATGTAATATTAAGAATTTTCTTTACTATTGGACTGTTCTTATGCTTTTAATGATAGCCTTTCAGTTAAATTCTTTATTTATTGAGAAGACCAAACATAATTATACTCACTTGTATTCATTAATCAATATGTTCCACGTAAAAAAGCTTAAAAGGGTGTGCCTAAGTGATGCAGTTGGTTGAGGGTTCATCTTGGCTCAGGTCATGATCTCCTGGTTCTTGAGTTAGAGCCCCAGATCTGGCTCACAGCCCCAGATCTGTTAACCCGTTAGCACATAGTCTACTTTAGATCCTTTGTCCCTCTCTCTCTGCCCCTCCCTCACTTACTCTCTCCCCCAAAATAAATAAATATTGTTTTTTAAAACTTAAATACTGTTAAGAAGAAGAAGATCTTAGACTAATGGAAATAAAAAATTATTTCAGCACATTCCCTGTAGGAATGTTAGAAAACAGGAATATTTTATGTATTTATAATAATTAATACAATGGATGGGAATTATTGAATTGGTCCCATGCATCTTATAAGCTGTCTTATATTGCACTGCTCCTCAGGGTTCTGCTTTGCCCAAAGTACCCAGACCCCACATGTTCATAAAGAACAAGAATGAAAACAGAGGTGCTGTTTTTAGGAATCAGGAAATTGTGTGTGGGGATTAGGGACAGGCCTGAAATGTTGGGCGCAAAAAGATTGACAAGACTATGCTTGTATAATTTATTTTTTCTAATTAAGTAGAAGTCTATATAAATATACATGAAATATACATGAAATATATAAATTAGGGATAGGATAGGTATAGGGTTTTGAAAACTATCTTTCATGAAAAATTCTGGAGCTAAATATTGTATCAGGAATATGTCCTATATCACAGGCAGCCTCAATATCTTGATGGTGCTAAGTTAATCTTAACCAACTGAGCCACCCAGGTGCCCCTGTGCTAAGTTCATCTTAATGAGGATAGTGAAAAGTAGGTTGAGTATTTTTTACTCTACTTGCTTTACTTTTCAATTGTGCTTTATTCAAATAAGGGTTCTGGCTATAAAACTGTGAAGTGCATTTCAAATTTGAGATTCAGCATAAGTTGATTATTTACTAACATATAGAAAAACATTTAATTTATGGGTAATTGAAGAGCTTATAAAAAAGCTCATCAAATACATTAAGAGAAAACAGTAAAGCTTTGAGTTTTACCTTTCAAAGTCATAAGAAGATAATTTTATATTTATGCATTCTTTACTAGCCGTTGCATATTGCATAAAGTATTTAGACAAAATCAACATGGAAACTAACAAAATTCAACTTGTCAAATCTGTTTGCAAATATTCCCTTTTATTTCATTCTTGTACATTTTATACAATTTTCCAATTTCTTACAAGTCTGAAGTCTGAAATGTCGAAAATCAAGGTGTAAGCAAGATGGATTAGATCTTGGGTTTTCCAGCCTCCAGAAATGTGAGAAATAAATATTTGTTGTTGAAACCACCCAGTCTATGGACATTTGTTATGGCAGCCTGAAATTACTAAGACAAGTACCAAGGTGCTAGAGCCTTAAGTATACTGTTCTGTCATACATTTTTATATAAGCATAAGCTTTACTAAAAACAGTATTTATAGCTAGGAAAGAAGAAAGCTTAAATATCTCCTACTGCAACCCAAATGGATTATAAACTGGCTTTACCAGTATAATGTAACTTAAAGTTAATGTGAAACAGGGGATTTTTAGGACAGTGAAGCTATTATATTGACATGTATCATTATGCATTTATCAAAATTCATAGAATGCATAACAAAGAGAATGAATCATAATATAAACTATAGACTTTAGTTAATGATAATATATCAACATTGGCTCATCAATTATAACAAATGTACCACACTAAACCAAGATAGTAATGGGGGGAGGAGTATACAGGAACTCTGTATACTTTCTAGTTTCCTGTGAACACAAATTACTTAAAAATCTATTCCACTGGGGTACCTGGGTGGCTCAGTCAGTTAGTTGGGTATATGGCTTTTGATTTCAGATCAGGTCATGATCCCAGAGTCATAGGAACGAGTCCCACATCAGGCTCCACGCTCAGCATGGAGATTCTCAATCTCTCAATCTCTCTCTCTCTCTCTCTCTCTGTCTCCCCCTCTGCCATTCTCCCTGCTCATGCATTCTCTCTCTTTCTCTATAATAAAATTTGAATTAAAAAATTAATTTCATTCATAATAAAAAAGCCAGGCCAGTGTTACTTACAGTATTTATGTCAAGTATTATAGGTCTATATTGGTTGAGGGTTTAGCCCATCAAAAAATTAAGGTAATAAGAACTTTTTAATGGTTCTTTTACTTGGTTAGTCTTTTACAAGGTTAGTCTAAACCTTGCTTATCTAAAAGACACTTTTTATAGAAGACAAGTATATGACTTGTTAAAATTTCAGTAAATTGATTAATTCTTGTGAGAATTGAAACATTCAGGACTAGAGTGAAAAATAAATGAACTTGGATTTAAATTTTGACCTGCTTTCTCCCTCCCTTCAAAATAGCTTTGCAGGGGCAACAGAGCATCACTGAAGTGGTAGGAGTAAGCAGTTCCTCTTTATAAGTATCAGATGATGACTGTTTAACAGTAATAGACCACACAGCCTCTCTATTTACAATTTTTCTCAATATTATGACTGTTTGACCTAGCTGGCTTATTCTGAGAGAAAGAATGAGGAGGATTAGAAAACAAATATTGCAAGGAATCTAGATAAGTACAATCAGTAATTTCACTGTCCACTTGTTTAAATCAACCTATTCTTTAATACAGTACCATGTTGTCAAGTTTGGCCTCATTCACATACACTCTCCATTCATTACATAACACTAACCATATACTGTGAATACAATATGGGGCTAAAGATATTTCACTTATTAATATGAGCTGTTATTCTTTTTTTAAATATTTATTTATTTAAATAATCTCTACCTCCCACCTGGGGTTCAAACTACCACCTAGCGGTCAAGACTCTCATATTCCTCTGAGAGAGTCAGCCAGGAACCCCTAGGCTGCTATTTTTGAGTTACACATGTTTGGGAGACCACTCTGAGTTTTCAGTATTGAATAATGAAAGCCTTGGCTGGATGAACTGAGAACTTGTTTGTCTTCTCTTCTTATGCATGAATTTCCTCTATCATATCATAACATGTGCCACTTATTTTGCATGTGCATTAGATAATTGCAAAAAAAAAATAATATCTTAGAACCCATTGTAGAAATGTGCCAACTGCTACTACAGTAACTAATAATGATGATGATTACAACAATAAACTGTATTTTTTTGGTAATTAAGCTTGAAATCTACCAAACTAGTGGTTCTCAAACTTTGATGTCCTTCAGAACCACCTGGAGAATATTCACACCCAGATTTCCAATACTCTGCATTTATAGGCATTCTGATTCCATAGATTGGGACAAGGCTAATGAACGTTCATTTCTTTTTTCTTTTTTTCTTTTTTTAAAATTTTTTTAAGGTTTTTATTTATTTCTAGGAGAGAGAGAGAGAGAGAGAGAGAGACAGCGTGAGCAGGGGAGGGTCAGAGAGAGAGGGAGTCACAGACTGAAACAGGCTCCAGGCTCCGAGCTGGCAGTCAGCACAGAGCCCGACGCGGGGCTCGAAGCCACAAACAGCGAGATCATGACCTAAGCGAAAGTCGGACGCTTAACCGACTAAGCCACCCAGGCGCCCCATGAATGTTCATTTCTAACAAGCTCATAGGGATGTACCAGTGCTGTTCCTCGGGACTACAGTTTGAGAACCCCTGTACTAAACAAAATCATTAACAAATCCTGCCAAAGCTTCCAGGGATAAAAATGTGGGTTTTTTTTGTTTTTTGTTTTTTGTTTTTTTTTTTTACATGGAAAGAGGGGTCAGTTATGACAGGGATGTATCAAGTTTTCTTCCAAGACCTTTTTAGAGGAAGGCAGTCTAAGAAAGAATAACTATGTGTTATTTAACATGCCTACGCTGGTTCTTGATTTTCTCTCAAATTTTTGAGGAAATAAAATTAGAAAGAATTCCTAATGCACAATTTTTTTTGACCTTCTGAACATATCTACTTACCCATCTCTATGATGGGTATTATTTTCTGAGATATTTCTCCCAATCATTAACCTCAAAAATGTTTGTTTTATTTAGTCTAATTTTCATAATAGAAAAGAATGTGGGAAAAATGAAAGATTGCACATAGATAGCTTTAACTTCCACAAGAATATGTGGCAAAGTGATTATTAGATTTCCAGGGGTTTTATATATATAAGGAAATAAGGATAATAATTTATAACCCAAACTACTTCTCTGGAATGGAACATGTAATGTGTTTCATGATAAAACCAGGACTCATTTCTTTTCGGTTTTTTCCACCTTTCAGGTTTCCAGTTCTCAATTGTCAGGAATGGATAATAGAGTCAAAGTATTGAAATACTGAAACAGAAAATCCTTGTGTCTCGGTAAAGAGAGCCATAAAACATTTCTGTTAATCACATTAGTAAGTGCTTACTTTAAACAAAACAAAATAAGAGGAAATTAAACAGTGGTTGAAAAAAAAAAGGATGAAACTGGATAAAGGAAATAAAATTTCTTTAGTTTCTTATTCAGTTTGTAGGAACTGATGTTCATTGTTCCTGTGTCATCTTATAATAAATGCTGTATTGTAGTTAAGTTTTTAAAAGCCTTTTTTAAAAGACAAGGTGATATTACACTGTATGTTAACTAACTGGAATTGAAATGAAAACTTACAAAAAGAAAGACAATGTAAATATTCTGGGGTAATTCTTTGGACTACAGACATCTTAATAGTTTTGGTTTTGCAGAATCACTCATGCCACAACATTGATAATGGATGCAAAACTTTTATTTTTATTTAATTAGCAGAAGAATGTGAATTATATAGTCTTTATTCAAAGCACAGTATGAATGTCTATCATTATTTTTAGACAATGATTAAAGGAATATCAGGCTTAAGGTACAATGTGACTTTGAGAAAAGATGTATGCATGATCAAAGAATTTTAGGCTGCAAGACAGGCAGAGCTAAGGATATTGGAGAATTTGGGTGGGTTTTACCTTGTGGAAATCTGTCTGCTGTCAGCCTATCCTGTATTATAACATGCTCTGTGTATTTGTGCTTCTTGTTAAAAGGAGAGCATTTGGCATTAAAAGTGGTGATCAATTATTGCTTGTTGTTTTAATGCATTTCTGTATACAAGTGTTTCTATTTTTAAAAGTGCCGGCAATATTTAGGAGCTAATTTAAATTATGGTTGTCATGTCTTCAAATTAATTATTTAACATGTTGAAATTAATTCCTGCTGAAGAATCATGTTTTCAAAGCCCACGAAGAATGAGAAACGTTAACCCTCTTATGTTTCTTCTCAAGTTGAATATTGATTACTAAAAATTATTCTATTGTGGGAAGTTTGCCATATGTCCTACAAATGTTTATTCAAACCAATTACCACTATCTGATGGTCTTGCATCTTTACCTTTTCATTTCATGTTAAGAGTTTTTGAAATTCAGCACATTATTTTTGCTTTGTTGATATGTACAATATTTTGGTTCATTTACCATATTTACCCACATATCCGTCACTATCACATAATTGCTGTATGTAGAATTTTGTGTAGATTAATTTTAACCAAGTGGCTTACAAAGCAAAAAAGAAAAGGGCAGCAATTATGGAAGTAAATATGGCATATAATTCCTTTTCTGTTTAACCAGAATGGTGGCATTGAGTATCAAAACAAAAATTCGGTTTATCTATTTTTTGACATTTTCTGTTGCTATCATTTTATAGGAAACAGGGTAAAGAAAAAAACCTAGAAAGTTTGTACCCTACTTGTCACTGATAATTTTAGCTTTTGTCCCCTTTGTTCTTTCCCTAAGTAATTGACATTAGAGTTCAGTACAAGTTTTCGTGTGTACATATTATTTCACTTCCACATTTTAATTAGAAGAGTTATTTAATTATGTATTATAATCTGCATATATAAAACTTTTAGATTGTGTGTATAAATATACATGAGCCACACAAGGATTGTAATAACAATTGGTGATATTTTTAAAGTTTTGTAATTTGCTGAAACATCTTTCTTAAAAAAACACACATACAACAAAATCATTATAATTCCTGAATGCCAGAAGCAGACTTAATCATTTGCAATTAAAATAACACATCAGTCTTCTAAAATACTTCCATATTATAGCTTCCTTTTGCTCTTGCTCATATTAATGTTTAATGAAACTATCATATATGAAGATTTTGCATATTTGTGAACATTTTAGAGGTATGTGGCTAATTTATAAATCTTAGCCCATGACTCTTTGTAAACCAGAAACAAGAAAGGAGAATAAAGTATCACAATAGGGCAACCTAGAGTATTCTAAATTTATCTCTGAAGACTATGGAACATTCAGCTTCCCCTGAGGTACATGATCTCAGAACAAAATCATGAATCTGTTAACAAGGAAATAAAACTAGAGGAGTGCCTACTCGATGTTTGCCTGATACGCAACTCTATTTATTTTTAATTTTTTAAATGTTTATTTATTTTTGAGAGAGAGAGACAGACTGATAGACAAATAGAACACAAGTTGGGGAGGGGCAGAGAGAAATGTAGGCACAGAATACAAAGCAGGCTCTAGGCTCTGAGCTGTCAGCCCAGAGCCCGACGTGGGGCTCAAACCCATGAGCCATGAGATCATGACCTGAGCCAAAATTGGTTGCTTAACCAACTGAGATGCCCAGATGCCCTAGAAACTCTATTTTTTTTTTTTACCAGACTTATTTTGGTCCTTATTGCCAGTGGCAAGATGGACATAGCTCCTCTAAAGTTCAGCAACATGCAGTTCGCATTGTTATTCATTCTCTCAGTGTGAGTTTCATTTACTGGGTTTTAGATTATGCATGTGAATCTAATTACACTATAAACATGTGTGGTCGTATCTATCCCATTAAGCAGATTTGCCAGGTCCCAGATATTAATTCCTTTTTGGAAAATTTTTCATCGTTTTCCCTATTATATTCAAATGCTGCCTTTATTTACTTCTATAGTATCTGACAGAATTCTCTTTCAACCCTTTTCTGCTCTGTCCTTTCTCACCTAATTCCTGGTAAGAGTAAAATATGCTGGGACATAGATTGCTTATTAAAAACACAAGAAAGAAAACTTACTATATATTGTATAACATACCTGCAATAAGTTAATAGGGCACTGGAGAGATTTTTGTGAGAAATATATTATGTATCTAGAGAAGTTTTCATATCAGTTACACTCACACTTTTAATATATAACTCCTCAGAACTGCAAAGTAGTGTTCATAATTTAATTTGAGATTGAAATATTTATTTTGTATTATATTGACACCATGTAGATAGTGAACTCTAAAAAGCAAAAAATAATCTTTTGGAAAGGACGGAAATTTTTTTTATTTTTTAAATAGTTATTTATTTTTGAGAGAGAGACATCCAGAGTACCAGTTGGGGAGGGGCAGAGAGAGAGAGGGAGACACAGAATCCGAAGCAGGTTCCAGACACTGAGCTGTCAGCACAGAGCCTGGCGTGGGGCTCGAACTCACAAGCCATGAGATCGTGACCTAACTGAAGTCAGAAGCTTAACCGACTGAGCCACCCAGGCACCCCTGAAAAATAATTTTGTTTCATCTCCTTCCCAATACTCGAATCTCCTCTCTAATACCCTGAGAAATAAAGAAAAGATTATTTTCAAATGGCTCATTTCTTTAAAAAAGATTATACAAATGTTCCTAAATGTAAGGAAGGTTGAGAATATGTAAATTTGGCAAATCTTAAATTAAACGCACTTTGGAATAAAATAGCTATTTATTTATTTTCATAGAGACATAAACATTACAGAAAAAGGATCAGAAGATTGGACATTCCTAGTGGACAAAAGCTAAATGAAAAAGTTAATCAAATCATATATGACACCAAATTGCCACAATATGTCATGCTCGAGATGGGACATTCTCTTATAAGTCAGGGTTCTCCAGAGAAGCAGAACTGAAAGGATACAGATACATATGTATAAGAAGAAATTTATTATAGGAATTGGCTCACACACTTATGGTGGACAAGAAGTTCCATGACCTGCTTTCTGTAGGTGGGAGTGCCAGGGGATGCTATAGTTTAGTCTGAGTCTGAAGGCCGAGAATTGTGGGACTTATATTCCAGGGCAGGAGAACATAAATGTAACAGCTCAAACAGAGAGCAATTATGTCTTTTCTCTGCCTTTTTGCTCTAATCGCTCTCAACAGATTGAATGATGCTCACTCATATTGGTGATGATGGCCTCCTTTATTCAGTCTACCAAATCAAATGCTGATCTCTTCCAGAAACACTCTCAACAGACACACTCAGAAATAATGTTTCACCAGCTATCTGGGCAACCATTTGCCCTGCCAAGGTGACACATAAAATTATCCATCATAGTCATCCTATTATAAACATTATGATATTGTATTAGAGTTTTGTTTTGTTTTTAAAAACTGAGATTTTTCTCTCTTTCTAAAATGGGTTGAAAAGAGTGGAATATGTATTTTTAAATTTACTTCAGGTCAGTGTGGAAAAGGTAAATACAGTTAAAAAGAACAAAGAGCGGACTGTTGGGAAATACCAAATTTGTGAAAAGTTATGTGAAAGAGACTTAAGTGACCAGGTAAAATGGATTAAATAAGAGGAGAAAACAATTAGATCACATTAAGATTGTTTCTAATTAATCGGTACTGAAGTTCAAAAAGTATACCCAGGGGGAGCCTGGGTGGCCTAGTCGGTTAAGCGTCCGACTTTCGCTTGGGTCATGATCTCGCGGTTCGTGGGTTCGAGCCCCGCGTCGGGCTCTGTGCTGACTGCCAGCTCAGAGCCTGGAGCCTGTTTCAGTCTGTGACTCCCTCTCTCTCTGACCCTCCCCTGCTCACGCTGTCTCTCTCTCTCTGTCTCCTAGAAATAAACATTAAAAAAAAAAGTATACCCAGTATAGTTCTTTTAAGCATTTGTTTTGTTTTTCAATTTTTTAATGTTTATTCATTATTGAGAAAGAGCAAGAGAGAGGCAGAATGCGAGCTGGAGGGAGGAAGAAAGAGAGGGAGACACAGAATCCGAAGCAGTTCCAGTCTCTGAGCTGTTAGCACAGAGCCCTACGTCGGGCTTGAACTCACCATCTGCAAAATCATGACCTGAGCTGAAACCAGATGGTCAGGCGACTGAGTCACCCAGGCTCCTTTTTTAATTTTTATTTTTTTAAGGAAAAGAAATTCAATAATGGTTTAGATCTTAATAACCTGGAAGTCGTGTTACTCTTTTCCAATAATGGTCATGTCATTTTCCTTAAATGTAAAGAAAGAAAAAAATACTTCTTTTTTTTCCCTAATACTACTATCTCCAAATTTCTTACCTGTTTTAATTGGCAACCAATGCAATATTAGTCAGAACTTTGGGTTTCTCGTTACACAAAATTGAATGCATGATGAATATGTTAACATATACAAAGATATCTGATTTAATTTCTTTCCATGGGAAGATTATATATATATATATATATATATATATATATATGAATATATATATATGAATATATATATGAATATAAAAATATATAATATTAAGATATTATATATAATATATATATTAAATATATATATAAATATATATAAAATATATAATATATAATATTAAGACAAAGCTGAAATTCAGGGCTCCAGCTCTCCCACCATATACCAAACATCATGCCTTTTGTTGGACTAGATCTGGCTTCCTGAGTGGTTTTTAACACCTTGTCTGTCTGTTGTTCAAGGAGAGTTTAATGTGTCCATTGAAATCCAAATAGAAAAATTGGCTAATTACAGCAAAAATGTCTTAAATATATTCAAATGTGTAACTTTTTGTGTTTTTCTTGGCAAGTATGCTTTCCCTATTACTATTTTTAAATCTCTTTAATTTCATATGATTTCTAATATTTTAGTATTGTCAGTTTTGTGACTGTTAGTACATATAGCCTATATAAAGTGTTTTCATAAACCTTGAAATTACAATTAATTTCAAATAACATATATGTGCCTATAATATGCTAACATTGACACAATCAAGTTTTGATAAAAGAATTGATGAAACACCTGGTTAACCTAGGATTCCATATAATAAGAACCACAAGATTCAAGGATAACATTAAAAGGAATACTAAAATTTAAAAAAAAGGAATTTATTTGGAATTCCTCTAAGCAAGAGAAATACATGGTTTCTTAAGATATAAATATATATAACCAATCAGAAACATATTTTATTTACTCAAAAGAGCAGTTGGTACATTTCTTATCAGTGTCTTTGTCCTTTGTCCCTTCTTCTCCATCATGCATATTTAAAAACTTTAACTCCAAGTAGAAAATGTGATAGAAGGTTCAAAAGAGAATGTTCTGCTATAAATTACAAGATAATAATTCTCTTTGGGGAACATTAATAGCTAATTAAATTAGCTGAAGAGGTATTTTATTTTTATTTTATTCTCATATACTTTTTTCAGCTTTTTAAAAATATAACCATGTATAGGTATAATAAAGCAAGGATATCTTGATTTCAGACAGTCTTTTAAGAATTTTGTGTAACCATGGGGTGCTTGGGTGGCTTAGTCGGTTAAGCGTCCGACTATCGCTTAGGTCATGATCTCGCGGTTCGTGGGTTCGAGCCCCGCGTCGGGCTCTGTGCTGACTGCCAGCTCAGAGCCTGAGCCTGTTTCAGTCTGTGACTCCTCTCTCTCTGACCCTCCCCTGCTCACGCTGTCTCTCTCTCCTAGAAATAAATAAAACATTTAAAAAAAAAAAAAGAAAAGAAATTTGTGTAACCAGATTTTCCAGTAAGTTTTTCCAAAGTCTGGGGAAAGTTCCAGAACTTTTTGCTTGACTGGGATGTGACCATAGGTTCCAGAAAAAACATGCATTAGCAAGTTAGGATTATGAAGAGATTTAGATCATGTTTCGAGCTATGATTTACTTCATGATATTTCCTAGAATCATGTCTTTAAAATTTTATTGGGCCTGGTTGTTGAAAATTACAATACTTCACCTTGTGTAGCAAATTAGTTCTAAGAGAAGAATGATCCATGAAACTGCTTCCACATATATGATTAATTTATATATCTAGGTGATGCTTCATCTCCAGAAAAGTTGTTAGTAACCTCTAAAAACAAGAATCATTTATTAAGTTGAAACGTTACTCAATTCTAATAATTTGTAGCTACCATAATTTGGGGAAAGTGGAAAAATACATTTGGAGAAATACAAATTAGAGCAAGTAGAGTTGACTAAATAGCTAGACTATCAATTAAATGGTACAGTAATTGCAAGCCAAAGATAATAGCTCATTTTATCCAAGTCCAAGAATTTAGACTGTGGTGGAATGGTGTAGTTGAATGCATTTTATAAGTCAAAACCGTTTGATTACAAGATCAAATAATACATGGGCGTTTGAGTGGCTCAGTCAGTTAGGCATCCCAGGCTTCATTTCTGCTGGGGTCATCATCTCACAGTCATGAGGTGGAGTCCTACCTTAGGCTTCACACTGTATGGAGCCTGCTTAAGTTTCTCTCTCTCTTTCCCTCTGCCCTCCCCCCACTTGCATGTACATGTATGCATGCTCTTTCTCAAAACAAATGAACAAATAAAAAGATCAAATAGTACAAGTTAAAATGTCCACTGTTCTCTACCCTGAAATTTGTTTATTGGTGTTTAGATTTTTCATAGGTTAGGCATCTAGGATTTAGCCTTTCTGCATAGTATAAAAGATAATAGTTGCCCAATAAATCTATGAAAAGTACAAAAATCAATACTGTTATGTCATAATTCCTCTTATAAAAGTACTTAGTTTTAAAAGTCCTCACTTTCTGAGTATTAGACAATGACACAGCAGGTATTGTTTTTGTTTGAAATCCTTCCTTTGGAAGGTAACTGCTATACTATCAATTCATCCTTAGAAACTGCTGCTATCTTTCAGCAGTTTATGAAAATCACAATAGCATCAGCATTATTTCTATAAATGAACTTCATGCAAAAATACTTCTGTCATCATTTGACTCTATCTGAATCTTCTAGAACAGGCTATTGAAAACATGTTCCTATTAGCAGTTAATTACATCTTGCTTTGGTTAATTCTAACATTAAGGAAATAACAACTTTTTAGTTCTTAGAGATGAAACATGGATATCTATGTTGTGTATTACGTATACCTAAACTCCAGTGCAGTGGTAAGCTTTGTGACATAACATTTGAAACCATGAAGCAAGTTGGTTTACTATAGTTAACCCAGGTATTGCTTTTGTCCTATTTCAGCTGTAACTAAATACTCATCCTTGTGGTTACACTGAGACTACTGGTCCATGAGTGATTTCCTCCATAAGTGATTTCTGAATCACCTTGTATAAAATGTATCATTATTTAAGTAATACTAGCTATGTTACTATGAATTATCAATTGGGTTATAAAATTCATATTGACCATAGATGTGCATATAATTCATATCTAAATGAAAAAGAGGCTAAAATAGTCCATGAAAAGTTATATTTATACATTTAAACAGTAATGGCAAAACAAAATTTTCACCAAAGTTAAGATGTAAAACTTGGAAAAAATATATAGAAGTACACATCAGTTTTACTAAAGTAATTGTATATTATACAAAACTAACTGAAAGATATTTATGTGGCAATCTATATCCCTCATCTGTTTCTATTCTCTCTTGCCCCCATGTGGTTTTTAAAATCACATTATTTTGCCTCTGTAGGGTTACTTAGATTATCAGGCTGAGCCTTGATCTAGAATGATAAACAAAGTTAGCAAAGTATTAATAGGTTGCTTTGTAAAGGAGGTTAGATGGGGGAAATCAGAATGACCATATGGCAATTCATGTAACGTGAGTAATATATAGGGTTAACAAGGCAGAAATGAGTGGTTTGTGTATGGGTGTGGGTGTGCGTGCATACATGTGTGTGTGTATGTTATGTGTGTGTATGTGTGTGATACGGTGGAAGGAAAGCAGAGAGAATGATCAAATATTGGGGACACGTATGGGCAAAGGCGTGAAACTCAATGTGAAGACAAGTGTAGAAAATTACAAGTTGGTCAGGAAGGCTGCAATACAATTCTTTTGTGTCTTGCCTAGGGGATTTTATCTTAAGGTCAGTGGAATCCAGTAGAGACAAAACAAATATGATATGTTTTTGTTTTTTAGAAGAGACACTCAGTAGACAAGAAAAAGATTGGTAGGGGACTATTACTATCGTCTGAGAATTATGAATAAAAAGATGGAGAGAGATAGAAAGGAAGGGGGTGCATTAATACGGCTGGAATATAGAGAAACGGTAGACTTAGAAGCAAGGATGTCTTGGTGTTGCACCTCATGAGACATGATTCAAAAACTCCACCTGATGAAAGTACCTGGAAAGTGAGGGAAAGGAGATCTTGAAACTAGAAAATGCTTTTAAAATTTTGGTCTGGTGGCTCAGTGGGTTAAGCGTCCGACTTTGGCTCAGGTCATGATCACACCGATTGTGGGTTCGAGCCCCACGTCGGGCTCTGTGCTGACGGCTAGCTAGCTCAGAGCCTGGGGCCTATTTCAGATTCTGTGTCTCCCTCTCTCTCTCTGACCCTCCCCTGCTCATGCTGTCTCTCTCTCTCTCAGAAATAAATAAAACATTAAAAAGTTAAAAAATTTTTTGGTCTATTAAGGGAAGAGACGATACTAGTTAGGATTGGATGATGTTTCCTTAACTATAAAATGGGGATTATATAACTACTTAATAAGCTTTTTGAGAAGATTGCACTACTGAATAATTTAAAGTGGTTTGAACTACACCTAATAAGTAGTAAGAGCTAAATTACTATTAGCTATTATTACTTTATTCGACAAGTTCTAGAACCTGAATCTCAGATTCCTGCTCTGTAAAACTAGGATAATAATGCCTATCTTCAGGGTTTTCAGGGAGATCCTTGTAAAAAGTTTACATCACAAGATTCAGGCTCAGTTAGTGTAACTCAGTTAATGATGCTTATTTTCATATTTCAATATTGTCTCTACCTTCCTTCTCAATGTATCTCTCACCCCACCTCATTCTGTCTCTGTCTCTGTCTCTCTGTCTCTCTCTCTCTCTCTCTCTCACACACACACACACACACACACACACACACACAGAGCCTGCATAGCTAATCCTCATACATCATCCACATGAATGTACATGCTGAGAAGTTGGAGTCAAGACATAGTGTTAAAGACATAGTGAAGCTGCAAACATGTGAGAGGGTGGGTGATGTGTAAAAGATCTTGAGAACATGAAAGGATTACTTTGGAGCCCAAACTGAATGGAAAGAACAATGGTTACTGATGATAATTTTACAAGTGCAATGAATTTAGTTTGCTGAGAATTTGATGGGGTGTAGGTAATAATTTTAAGATTGGCACCAAAATTTTGGAAGACTATTGAGTTTGGAAAAAAGAAATAAAAGTAACACTTTTTAGGTACAGCCATGGGAACAAGATGCCAGTGTTTCCAATGAGCTGTGGTAGGACAGTGTAGAGGTAGCAGAAGCCAGAGTATAGTGGCAGAGAAGAGGGGTGACCTGAAAATTGTTCATTGGAGAGGCTTGCATTTTGGAGAAGAGCAAGAATTTCTGCAAAAATTACTAGTTTCAAGTGTGTAAAATAGAAATTCAGAGGAGCCTTCATACCTCAAAATTATGGGGAAGATTTAAATGGTTGATTTCTGTGGTCATTTTCAATTCCTAAAGTCTATGATAATTTATACTAGTAATAAATGGAATTAGAGGTTTCCATCTCATGAATTGGTGGAAGAGTTGAGAACTATTTAGACTAGCAGTACCAAAACTTTAATGTATATAAAACATTCCCAAAATAGTGTGATCAAATACAAATTTGAGACCATGATACAAATACTGGTTCAGTATACAGCTTTTGAAAGGGCTATAACATTTTATTTTTTAAGAAACATTCCTCATAGCAAATAATAAGCTTTATAAGTAGATCTATAAAATATGGACTAAGTCCTGAAATCTCTAATATTACCCTAATATTTCCACTGTATCTCTAAGATCATAGTTTATCCCCTTCTATTTAGCACTTTTTTAATACACAGGAAAAAGAAATTCACTGTGCTGTGATCATGGAATTCATTATTAATTTGAGAGAGAAGAACAGAACAAAAATTCAAAGCACTTCTAGTAAATACTTAAGGTGATGCATTTCATTTTGTTGAATAATAAACATTAAAAATATATAATATACTTTATATTATATATTGTATGTTATAGGTATAAAGAGAGCATATATACATTAAACTCTCAATTTAAAATAAAAGCATACAAAAATAAAATAAAGGCATATGCATTTCTTTCTGAGTCCATTCTTTTTTTCAAAAGAGAGAATTTTTAAGCAAATAAAATATTAAATATGGAATATAATTTAAAGCAGCTGGCCACTCTTTGAAGTTCATATTTAATCAAGGCCTAGAGAATGTATCAAATGACCCGCATGAATTGTCCAAGACTACCCTATAGAGTGATCATTTCATCTATGTATGCATTTTCTCTTTTTTAATACAAGGAATGAGTGGGTGTATGTTCCTCCTTCAAACAGGCTGCTAGAATTACATTTTTTCCCTGTGGTTGGTGAACAAACTCAGTTAGGAAAACCATTATGGATTGCCTCATTAGAGGATTCCTGAAATTGCTTACTTGTGACTACCCGCCTGGAAAGCAATCTCTTGCTCCTTTGCCAGAGCACTGAAGAAGTGGGGGTTATTGAACCCTCTGTCATGTAAAGAGCTAGCAAATAAAGACAGGTTATGCTGAGAGAAATCACAAAGCTCCATTGTGCAGATGAGTTCTGATTTGCATATTGCCCCATAGACCCAGAGAATAGAATTGTTTTTGCCAATTATAGGTTCTATAGAAATATGGCTAGACTAACAATCAGTTTCTTTTTTTCTTTGAATAGTGCTTTAGTGTACAAGTTTAACTATTTCTCTGTGCATTGCACTATTTGAATGAATCAAAAGAGAATGTCTACAGGAAATGATGCTTAGAATCCTATCAGCACACATACATCACAGCACTCAAGAGATTATAACTTGAAGAGTAACTAATTCATTCACTGGCTAGGGTCAAAATCATTCTTTTGGAACCCTGTGGCCAGGTTACATCTCTCAGCTTTCTTTGTATTTCCAGTACCTATGACGGTTCCTGACATCTGTATGCAATCAGTAAATATTTGTATTTTCAAAGCTAACGATAGTGTATATCAATTGACTTATTAATTTTGCCAAATTTATCCTTTGCTAAATTTTAGCAGGATCATATTTCTGAAGTTTTCTTCTCACCTGGTTCAATTTAAATTGATTTGCTCTTATTCTTTCAGTAGAAAGAAGTAAACCAGTAATTCTTCTTTTATTACTGTTTATATTCTTAAAGACTCTCACTAACTGCTGTTCTTTTGTCAGCTAAAATCAGTATATAACTTAATTTTTTTTAATTTCACTTTTTAAATTTTAGTATTTCTGCTACCTCGCCTTAACCTGGCTTAATATTTTAATTTTCACTTTTTTTTTTATCTTGAGACCTCCAAACTAAGTTCTAAAAACCAACAGTTATTAAAATACTGTGTCAAACTTTGAGATTTCTCTTAAAATTTGAGTGTAATCATTCACTCATTCAACCAATAAGGGCCCATCATATTTTAGAAACTATTATGCATATTCAAAAAGTAGCTATGGAAAAGCAAACTGTTGTTTTATTTATACTTTCTTTCTTTATATTATTTATAATTTATAAATTCATTTTATATGTATACACACACACACACATATGTATACAGCCCTTCTGCTTTGGTTTTATATAGTGTCCTTTGATTTTTTTTTAATATTTTAATATTCAATCTTATTTTAGTAGAATTTTATACTATAAATTTCTGATAAAGCCTAAAATTAAAGGCTATTTTGAAGTCTAATTTCAATATTATCCTCTGAGATTCTAAGCACTCTACTTAATTTAGTATTATCTAAATATAAAAATAAGTTGCTAAGCCATGATCTCTCAACACCGATATTAGTTGCTTAAAATGACTCATTTAAAAGCGAAGAAAGATCTTACTGTCTTGCTGAGTCTGTCTCACTGTCTTTGTAGTGTTTCTATCCACAATAGATATATAGTAGAATGGAGATAATTAGATATGCCTGTATATAATGATGGATTCTAACTTTTCAAATATTTACATTTAGGGATTATGCATAAGCCTAGATGTTATCATTTTATTTTTCAGGCCCTGTTCTCAGTGAGTTATACAAAGAGCAGATGTCAGTTCAGCATAAGTTCATACCAATTCATACAATTTCTTTGATACTTTTATCCATGTGCCATCCTTGCCTGTAATTTTTTATTTTTGCCATAGTAAATAGCTGAAAAGCTTGGGCTTTAGAATCAGGCACACTCAGCTTTTCAGGAACAGCTCCTTATATTGGGGGCATGGTGAACTTGAACAAGTTTCAATTTTTTCTGTGTCCTTATCAATCATAAAAAGTATCCCTCCTTCTTCCTTCAGAGGGTAATTGTGTAAGTTACTTTGCACTGTGTTCAGTATATAATCAATGCCACTAACTGGTAAGAGTGATATTCAGGGCTCTTACATTTTAAGCCATTGAACATTTGACACTTGTGGGCCAGTGTGTTCTTTCAATCCAGTAGTAAAATGAAGTGGAATGAAGCAGCTCACTTTGATTTAGGGTAATGAGAAGATAATATGTGATTGAATTAGATACATATGGAGAGAGAGGTTTGGTTTTTCCATGATTGGATTAGCCTGGGCCTGATGTAAGTAAGCACCACACTTTAATTTACCAGTTTAGTCTAGATTCTGAAGTCTGGTGAAGTGGGAATAATTATGGAATATGGAATACAGGTATTAGTTTGAAATAAAAAATCCAAAATACAAGAATCAAATGAAATAATTTATTTAGTAAACAAAGTCGTGTAAATTTTGCATCACCAAGTAGGGATTTTGAATTTTTTTCCTTGCTGGAGAGTTGAGAGACTTTTAATCACTTGATATATACTCTTTAATTATAGCCTCCAATAGGTTTAGGAGAGTAAAAATAACTTTTCTGTTTTCTTTTTCTTTTAAACATGTTTTCGTTAAAATGCATGTGTCATACATATAGCAGGTATCAGCAGTCTATGGGTAAAATGGGTAAAAAAGAGTAAATTTTGGCAACTGTGGGTGTTTATTAGGTGATTATGCTTTTACAAAAGCAACTAGTCATTATTCAACTAAATCTCATTTAAGAAAATACATTATAGCAATATTTCTCTCAAAAATAGTTGTTTCAAAGAGTAAATATTTTTTTAAATGTTGGTAGTAAAATAAGTTAAATGTGAATGAATTTGAAAATAGAGGTAGACATTCTAGAAATCCAACATGTTTTTACTTAAGAAATATTATTTTTATCGGAAGTAGACATCCCATTACACAAATGACATTTACACCTTCATATACCAAAACATTTATGTTTTTTCTCCATTAGAGTCTCCTAAATCACTTCTATTTTATGATATTTCATAAGAAATGTCCTATAGGGAATTTTTCTTCTTAACTATTAATATATTTGATTAATCACAATTTTGTTATTAATCACACATTCATTAGCCTTTAATATCAATTTGTATTATTTTTTGAATATAAAAAGAAACCATTATCATTAAGAAAAATATACTGAAGGAAAGAAAACTCACTCATTACCTCATTGTGCAAAATAATCCTTCTCACTGATAGTCCACAATCACTGTACTCAAAATTATGTGTTAATGTTTCAATATGTCTTAGCCTGGTTTCTTTCAGTATTTTCTCAATAGTAGATAATAATGATGATAATGATGATGATAATGTAATTGGAAACAAGGCAAATAGATAACTTTGAAGTCTTCTTTTGCTATTTTGCATAATATTAATCGTTGAATATATTTCTAACCACTAAATTTCATCAAAAATATAATTTTTATTACCAAAATTTATTTTATACTGTGAATTTTAACAAAAATTAATCACCACCTTATTTGGGACATTCAGTTGGTTTGCAGTGTTTCAGTTTTGTAGAATATATAATGCCACAATGAGCACTTTTGAATACAAATGATTTTCTACCCATTTGTGCTGTTTGGTTTTCCACATCTAGTGGTTGAAAGCAACCACATTTAATACTTTTCTATAAAAGAGGTAAAAAACAAGTATTGAGTACACCCTTTGACAATCAACCTGGTCAAAATTATGGTTAATGATTCCTTCCTATGAACAGTTGTAGGTTCCAATCCATGTCTGGTTCCCAGACAAAAGAATAATAGTTAAAGGTTATATACCATATTCTGAAAAATTTTTATTTTAAATCTATGGGTGGGATATGCAAAAATATAAAGAACAGAATGATAGATATTTCATTTTATTTCTCATTTAGTATGGTTGCATTTTAACACCTGCTGTTCACAAAGACAAAGTTCAGTAGATAATAACCATGTAGAAGGAATTTGAAATGAGTTTTGGGAACTATATTTTGGGGAGGATAGGAGAAAAGTTAACACATAACTTGGTAATGAGATGATTTTAGTTAGTGTGAAACTCTGGTTGAATGTAAATTAATTTATCACTTTCTCTGTGAATTGTAAACAAATTCCGATTTTTGTTCCACAGTTTTTTGCAATATAATATTGAAATGATTCAGAGATTTAGCATAAAATCAGCATATTTAATCATTTTAATATCTCTAGCCAAGATAATTGTAATCAATTAGCTCAATCGACATGTTTATCCTCTAATATGCCATGTATTTTGGGCCATTTAACTGCCCCTAAATCTTCATGGACAATCTACTAAGACATGTAAAGAATATGGACAAGGCAATATAGGATAGCATTTCCATTCTAGAAGTTTTCTAACCAAAATATTCAATTATAAGGAACAAAAGTAGAAGGTTAAAGTAATTTAAGGTCAGACTCAAAGTCATCTTCTTACTGTATAATATAAAATCAAGGTGGTCTTATTTAATGTAAAACATTCTTATAAATCAAGGTAATTATTTCATTTTATTACATTACTTTTTGAGAAATTCAAGCTAATGCAATTCCATTAGGAGAATTGCTTACATGTAATATATTTTAAGATTAAATGGTAAGACTAGTACATTGCAACTATAAGACAAAGTAGCTTAGAGTTAATGTATTTCTGTGGCTTTTTTAGAAGCACTTCTCCAAATTCATCTGTGGCAAAAGTAGACACAATGGCAGAGATACATAACTTGTGTCTGAGTTTGGAGGAGGTATAGTATTATATCACTGGGTGTGCTTCTGTGTCTAAAGAAGGTGTCATTCCATTCTCGTTTTAATTGAGAAACATGGTTGTTCCTAATGTTGTAAAAACCCAAAGATGAAAGAAGCCACACTTCATTCTTTTGCCTCCCATTTCCTCCAAAACATTTGGGTTTTAGTCTCTCCAAGGCTTAATCTGTCTGTAAAATTAGTGAGTTGATTTGGCCCTTCTAAGAGACTCTTCTAAATCTTAAAATTATATTGATTAACTTTACAAACATATAGTTACTTTATGAAGAGCGAGCTGACGGCAACAAATACACCACCAGGTTAGAATCCTCTTCATGCTGTAACGCTGAAAAATCACGCAACTTTGGGTCTCAAGTTGGTCGAATTTAAGGATGGTCTCTTGATCTCTGAGATTGATTTCCTAACATCTGTGATGATAACATAGACACTTTGAGTCTCTTAGAGGTAAAAAAGAAGCTGCGTGACTCCATGTAGTGATACTGTGTAACATTGTGTTGTTGTTGTTGTTGTTGTTTTTATTTGTTTGGGAGGGAGGGGAGAGAGAGAGAGAGAGAGAGAGAGAGAGAGAGAGAGAGAGAGAGAGAGAGAGAAAGAGCGCGAGGGAGAAAGCATGACCAGGGGAAGGGCAGAATGAGAGGGAGAGAGGATCCCAAGCAGGCTCCACAATGTCAGTGCAGAGCCCGATGTCGCGCGCGATCAAACAAACCGCAAGTTCATGATCTGAGCAAAAACCAAGAGTTGGACACTTAACAGACTAAGCCATCCAGGTGCCTCGGTATAACATCGGTTTTATCACTTTTTATTAATGTGCTTCCTGATAGTCACTTTTTAAACATTAGACATTATTCTCTTTTAATATATAGAAACAAGAAGTCATAATTTTTATAAGTAGTCAAATATTTCATATATTTTCCTTGCCTTTGGTATTTTCTTCCTTCAATTTTAATCCCCCTATCTTTAAACTAACTCGAATAATTTTCAAAGTAATTTAATACTCACAATTTTTAAT
This sequence comes from Proteles cristata cristata, assembly GCA_017311185.1. Classification (NCBI taxonomy): domain Eukaryota; kingdom Metazoa; phylum Chordata; class Mammalia; order Carnivora; family Hyaenidae; genus Proteles; species Proteles cristata. Next base: position 2,421,353 of record JAESUZ010004923.1, on the reverse strand, counting down.
ATTATATTGTTGACAAAATTAATAATATTAGAAATGATCCTAATTAATAATGCCACTTAATATGATTATTAACATGTGGATCGATAAATTTTTACATTACAGCTCAAAACTGTATACTTATAACTAATATTTTTTTCAGTATTATAGTCACAAATAAAAATCACATTTATAACCGCATTTATTTTCAGATTGATGCTGGCATTCAATAATACTAATATCCACAAATGCTTCCTATTTTAGATAATTTTTATGTTAGGCAGAGTTATATATGAATATAACCTGCCAGATTTTATTTTTCCCACCTTTCCTTGGCTACCACTGCTCACAAAGATAAATAAAAACTTGATTTTTATTTTCTTTGTATTATAATCCTGGATTTATAATCTTGGTGCAAAAATCATCCAAATACAAATACTGCCTGAGCACCAGACACAAACAATACACATATATGAAAATATTTTTACAAGGCAACTATCTTCAATATAAAGGAACACACTGGCGGCAAAAAGAAAATTACAGGTGAAAGAAATCAAGCAGATTAACTGTAATAAAGCAGGAGCTCCAGACAGTACAGGTGAAGAAAATCTGTGAAGAACCACATGGAGTTGATATAAAACTTTAAAAAGTATATAATTGATAGGATCGATTGAGAGGAATAATAGATGAGGAAGTGAGAAACAGAGAGAAGAGGCCAAATTATAAGCAGAGGAAGAGTGAAAAAGGAATAATAAATTAACTGAAACTATATGTAAGCAGAGACATTTTGGATCTGTTATGTATCCACACTCATCCCCTGCTTCTTTTTTTTAATGTTTTTATTTATTTCTGAGGGAGAGAGAGATAGTGTGAGCCGGGGAGGGTCAGAGAGAGAGGGAGACACAGAATCTGAAACAGGCTCCAGGCTCTGAGCTAGCTGTCAGCACTGAGCCAGACGCAGGGCTCAAACCCACGAACCATGTGATCATGACCTGAGCCAAAGTCGGTCGCTTAACCCACTGAGCCACCCAGGCGCCCCAAACTCATCCCCCGCTCCTCTTCCTACTTGGTAACTTCACTCCAGCTACACTGGCCTCTTAGCTTTTCCTTAACACACACACACACACACACACACACACACACACACACACACACACACACACACCCCACCCCAAACACACAATCACACACATGCCCTTCTACATACAGACACCCCTGATCAAGATTTTCCCACTTGCTGTTCTCTGAGTGGGAATGAAATTCTCTGAGATATCACCAGATGTCAATGACATCTTATAAAGAAAACTTTCACAATGTTTAACATTCCAGTCCCCACTCCACATTCCTACAGTCCATATCTCTCCTCTTCAAGTTTTTCCATATACCATCAAACTTACTATATAAATGGCAATTATTTGTTTTGTGCAATATCTGCTTCCCAGTTTCGTAATATAAACCCAGTGAGTGTTAGGCCTTCAGGGCAGACTAAATCCTGCTAGAGCACCACAACTAGAACCGTTCTGTGCATAATTTTATTTGTTAAATCAAATAATTGATATAAAACATTATAGAAAAATTTCAGGCACTGTCCCTATCCAGTAGACTCCAACTCCAGTTGTAGTCTAAAGAGGGAGACATTCTTGTAATATTTCTGTTGACACTGAAGTAGTAAATGCATTTTACACAATTCCTGGGGCATAATAAGTGCTATATGTTTGCTATCAGCATTACCATCCTCTAGCATCAGTATCATCATTATCATTGTTATAACTATTATCAAGTGAATATACACTGTTTGTCCAGTCCCAGTAACAACTCTTAAAAGAAGGAGTTTCTGGTAAAATCGTTTTGTTGATGGGAGGACTGAAACAGGGAATTTAAATAAGTTGCCTAAGGAAATAGGGCTAGGATGTTGCAAAGTTAAAATGCAAATGTAGATCTGCCTACATCTAATGCTTGCAATTTTTCATTACACTGTGCTTGCTTCTTATTAAGTTTTGCTTCAAAAACTGTTTAATTTAGTAATAAAATACTATATGCAGTACACGGTAATGAATTTGTATTTAAATCTATATACAAAAATTCTATGAAATTTTAGAAGCTGTGCCGTGGATGTGAAATGTAATCCAGCAAAGTTTTTAAATTATACCCTGTCAAATGAGGTATTAATACATTGTCTGCAATGGTACTGAAATTAATACATCTTGTATAAAGTATAATGACATAATATACACATTTGTAAATCTCAAAGAGAATTTGACTGTATTAATATTTATTAAAATATAGTAAGAAATAAATATATATATTTGTTTTGAGGAACTCAGATTACTTATCTGTTTATTTGTTCTATCAGAAGACACTTATTGAATACTTACATCAGGTGCATCTTACATTTTGGAATAAGAAGACAAAATAAAATAATTCCTATCTCAAGAAATTCATAGAAAGAGGGACAGAAATATATAATGATCATACTGCACTTTTATAAGGGCTATGAGTGAAGTATGAGAGAACAATGAGAGAGCAGGTTACATTCTAGGAAATGATAACTATGAATTGAGTATTTTAAGAAGCTAACTAGATGTAAGAGAAATCTTTTTTGAAATAATATAAAACTGTACAGTTACATAAATATATTCCAAAGTGCTTATAATATATGAGATTGTATTACACATACATTCATCTTCAGAAGTGTAGACCAGATGCTAGTCCTAGATGCTTGTCCTAGATAATCATTACAATTTTGTTTTGTTTTGTTTTTTACCTCAAGAGCATTTTCTCCTGTGGTATAGCTATTTGATACTCCTTATTTTCTCTAGTAGACTATGAGTTAATTGAGGACAGATATCAGTTTCATTTTTTCATTTTTGTGTCTCTATTGTGTTTATCAGAGTGTTTATACACAGCATTCAATAATGAGTAAATTAATGAATGAATGAGATGATGAACATTGTTACTCAGTGACTACAAAATAAACATGTAATCAGAGGCCAGGGCATTAATTTAATTAAAATTTATAGAAGAGTTATATATGCAACAAGGCCCATAAAGAGACATAAAAGTGCCCTATAATTGTACTTTCATAGTCTTATTTGTGTCATAACAAGAACACGGTCAGTGGGATATTTCTGAATGGTGAGTTCCTCAGATTTCAGCGAATCTTTCCTGTAGCATCATTAAACCACTGACTCTGACAGAAAGTTAAACATTTGCTCTGCTTTACAGCTTTCCTTATTTGAAAAAGAATTAGCATTTGAAGATAAGGATAAAAAGATTATTAGAATATTTTATGAAAGATTTTCTGTGCCTCTTCAGTAATATGTTTATACATCACTTCTGGAAGCTAAATATTTAAATGACTTAAGATTAATATATGTTTTGTCAATTTCATAGTTATAATGCATATAGCAATAAAACTTGAAACTATGCCATGGGTTGAACTGGTTGTTTAAATTGCCATAGTGCCCTCAGAGGAGAAACTCTGTGATTCAAGGGAGAAGTGTCAAATCCTGGGGACAGGTGCCATAAAATATAAATTTACATCATCCTAGAAACTACTGGAGAAACTATACTTGGAGAAATGGAATATGACATGTAGGGAAACATTTTAGACAATCAGTTGTTGCCATTTATATTTTAGATATTATATTTTGAGAGAGACTTACTGTAATAGTTCTATGATAAATTATTTGATTTTAGATTTCATTCAACATATCCATTCTGTTAAGATTAATATTTAATTTGCTTTTAATGTGGTTTTAAAATATGGTTTCATTGTTCAGAATCATAAAGCTTTGCCCCTTAGAGATACAAGTGATAGCTTCTGTAGTACATGAAGAATGATAAAGCAGTGGTTACCCTTCACTTCATTCATCTTGTTATTCAAGATTGCATTCCATCTACACCACAAGTTGTGGCTACAAAGAATTGCTTAAGCATTTGTATTTTGCAATCATATTCACAGAATTTTTATTACCTTCATGCCCCAGTGCTGTGACTAAGCAAATGACATTCAGCAGTACATCACAGGCTGTTGTGCTGAATCAATAGTATTTCTGATTCAGGGGTCTCAAGGTTTTTAAATATTTGTTTGTGTTTACAGATATGTGATACATGTATCCTCTTTCTGCTATGTCTATAAAATTCTGTTCAAGGCTAAAGAATGATTCTTAATTATACATTGACCATTGTACTTTACTTTGCAATGGTTCTTAGCTGTCTTTAATTAGGGAAAAGCAAAAATTCATTTAATGTCCTGAGCCTTTCTATGTGCCAGACATTATAATAAAAGAAAAGAAACACAACAAAACACAAAACAAAGGTTGACATTAACTGTATATAATATTAGAAATGTATCTAATCTTATTTTTACATGTAATTGGTGTTCTTTTAACTTTTTAGGAAGTTTTTTAAATTGTCATTGTGTGCTATTTATCTTGGGTATATGTCTTCATGATTCTAAACAAATATTGAAAAAATGAAAAAGTCAGTCCTACATGGTAGTGTGCCGGTGTTAATATAACATAGCCAAACCTGTGATTTTCCCTGTAAATAGTATGTGTGGGATTTGCGTGTGTAGGTGTATGTACAGATGTAATGCCGCATATTGATTCCTGCATTTAAACAGATTTGTGACCTTGTCACAGTCTCTTAATCATTTGTTCTGTGTAGGCATCAGTTGTCTCATTCAGAAAGAGACAATATTGGGCTAGTTGCTCAAGGCCCCTCTACCTCTTTAAACATAATGAAAAATAATAATTGCCTTACTCTGCCATTGTATGTTGATTCTCTTGGACTTTTTGTATAAAGAGCAAACCAGTCTTCAGCATTTCACTTTATATTTTTTTTTCATTAGGAGTACTAAATAAAAGCCTTTTATTTATAGCATTACAAGTATTTATTAAAAGATAAAATTGGTTCCTAAGGGCCTGGGGATGAAGATTTCTTTATAGAAAAGGTAGGTCCCCCCAACTGAAATAGTACATGGAGGTTTAAAGTGTCCCTTTTATTATTATTTCATTATTTTTTATTATTGTATTATTTTATTATTATTATTTTAACATGTCAAATACACTTGTATAAATTATCAGTGCCAGGAGAGGCATCACTGATATTCATACAAATTTGGGAATGATTAATTTGAATGAGGTGTCCCTGAGTGTTAAATAGTTTTAAGTTACAGAATAAAGTTGGAGGATATTTGGAACTATGACTCCAAAACCTAGCTGTAAGGTCTTTTTCAAATGCAATATCTTTCTTTAAATGCAGAATATATATATTTTTCTGAATATCAATTCTTCTTAGCACATAAAGGAACAGTATAATCACCTCTTTATTTCCTATTAAAAGGTATATTAAAATGTTGACTTAAATATTGCAATTATATTAACATGATGTAGAAAATAGATGATTGGTTCTTACAATTCTAGTAATTTCATAAGGATATTTAGAGCAAAGTCAACCTTAGATGTCAACTAATCCAGATGTCTCATTTTACAGATAGTAGAAAAAAGAAGGGAGATTGATACAAGTAGATGCCCATAGTTTCTCTGCTAATTGGTAGTGGAGTTGATACCAGACATTTTTGGTCCCAGTCCAAGGATCCCTCTAGCATACTAGACTGACTTGATTTTGATGAAAATTGGTTCCAGTGAATTAATTTTCAAATGAGTACTTGCTTATGGATGGCAGGTAAAGGGTCTGGGATGTCAGACTAAGGTTAGGAAATAGGTAAACAGAACAAGACTGAAAAGTTGTTCCTATCAAAATAAATGAGCTGTTTGCCTACTTCCTATGGGAAGATCTAAACGATTAACCATTCTGTTCCAATGAAACTAAAGCATCAAATCAGTGAGGAAAAACCTATCAGCCAAAGGCTAACTCTTGTTATATGTGGACTGCATCATGTAGGGGACATGGTGAAAGCATCTAGAATAATTTTTTTTAAATGTCATATATAATCATAACCTAATTTACCTGTCTCACAAATACAATTCAATAAAAAAATGAAAATAAATATATCACCAATACTACTTGTGTGAACCCAGAGAAAAGTTAGTTTAGTTGATTTTATTTATTAGATATTAACCAAATATATGCACACACAAGTAGTTTAGTTGATTTTACTTACTATAATCTTGATCAAATATATGCAGACACACATATACACACAGAAAATTTCAGTCTCAAAATACAGAAAGTTTTGTTGAGCAATAGATTTAGGTTTGCTGTTCAGGCTAACAACTAATTAAGAACTTACATTGAAAATGCAGAATATATAAAATAATAAATAGAATAATGCAATAACAAAAAAAATATAAAATGAATGAATCATTTTGACCAACCGTGAAAATGTGTTTCCATTAAATTTGACATTTAACTACTCTAAAATCTTGCAATTACACAAAAGTATAATAAAATCTCTGACTATAAGTTTACTAGGTGCTTTATATAACAAAATCATAATGTTATATATTTGTTACATATATTATATCTACTAAAACTTTACAGCTTAGGTTTTTCTGTAGATACTGTGTGATAGCAAATGTATAATTGATACTTGTTGTGTCTGAAAAAATAAAACAAAGTGGAATGAGTATGAATTTAATTCAAACAGAACTAGATTTGAGTCCAGCTATACTCTTTGGGCAAGTTTCCTAATCTCCTTAATACTAGGTTAAACATAACTAACTGGAATGTTTTTGAAGATTCAATGAGATAACATATAAGCAGCAAGGCTAATGTTTGCTTGTTTGTTTGTTTTTGAAATAATCTATAGATTCCTTTCGACATATTTTCTCTGGCTGTAAATATTGATGCACAAGAACAGGTAGATAATAAGAAATTACAGTGAAGCTTAGCATTCCAATTTCTTAAGAGTAAGCACATAATTATTTTAGACATCTGGAGAAAAAGATATGGTGAACTTTTAATTTACATTTACATTTTATTTATATTTAACATAAGGTACTCAACACAAAATAGACACTTAAAATGGGATAATTAAAATATCATTCCGTCTCATCCAGAGAGAATGTGAACACTTCTATATTTTCAGAATTTTAAAAAATTGGCACCATTTACAAAATGCGGTGGTGAAAAGCAAAATTATGTACTGTTCAAATTAGGTATGATCGTACTCATCTCAGGAAAAGGAAGATATTTCAGTAAGTGTTTGATAAACATTTGTGGTTTGCATCTTTACAACTGCTTCAGAAAACTTCCCCTGTTAATCCTACCTAGAAGTAATAGTTTGTCTCTGAAAACACATGAGTTTTGCTGCACATCTTTCATAGATCTCAATTTCTCCCTAGTAAAATAAGGACTGCAGATACATCATATACTCCCTTCTGGTCTATAAAGCCATTGTCTTACTCCTCTTTGAAACTCTGAGTGCCTACCACAGTGGCTTTTATACTGTTCTCTCAGTAATGTATTGGTAAATGAATGAATTACCAATTCAGTGTTTACTATTCTGTGCACAAGGCTGATGTCTTTAAAATGACATTTTATTTAAATTACTCTTCAACAATGTTATTCTAAAAATCTTTAAATCCATTTTGTATTTAGGAACACATTAACAGCGGTCAATAATTTAGCTATTAATATGAAGTGTCATTTCACCAGGGATCCATCCTGTGAAATGGATGATATGGAAGTATTTATTTAAAAGAGTTTTTAAAGTACTTATGTGCAGTCCAAAGCACTCAATTTCTAAGCTAAATGCTTCACTAGTTCACTCTCTGGCAAGTCTTTAGGACTTTGGCTTTAAATTAGAGAGCCATGCTTCCTCACATCCCAATTTGAAATATCACCTATATTCTGAACTGCTTTCTCATGTGCTTCTGTAGCTCAAATAATACATTATGGAGCACATGGCAGTTTGAAAAAGCTCTCATTAACATTATTTTATTTGATGCTTAGAACAATGCCACTATTGTTAGGAAAAGCTTTTTTTAAGTCCATTTTATCGGTTAGAAATCTGAGACTTGAGGAGTTTAAAATATATTTTCTTAAGTTTATTTATTTATTTTGATGGAGGGAGGAGAAGGGTCAGAGAGAGAGAGAGAATCCAAAGCAGGATCCATGCTCTAAACATAAAGTCCGACATGGGGCTTGAACCCAGAACTGTGATATCATGACCTGAGCTGAAATCAAGAATTGAATGCTTAACTGACTGAGCCAGGTGCCCCCAAGACTTGAGGAGTTTCATCTCTGCTCATGGTTCCATATGCTGGGTGAGTGGCAGAAAGAGAATCAGTACCTAAGCTTCCAGGATCATGTCCAGTGTGTTTGCCCTTCTGTCTTCCTCTCATTGAGATGATATAAACCAAACCAAACCAAACCAAACCAAACCAAACCAAACAAAACACTATACACCAACAACAACAGTGGATAAATATTTAAAGATGGAGTAGAAAAGGAACAATTTGTATTGAAGGAAACTTTCCGATGCAAAGTATATCCAGTCACATGCTCTTTTTGGTCTTTTGTTTCTTCTTTTGCATTGTTTGATCTTATTCTAATCTCCCCATTAATTTGCTGCATGTTTTCCAACACATTTAACACATACTGTTGTTGTTTATGGAAATTTTAAAAAAATAAACAAAACAACAACAACAAAAAACGGAGACAAAAGGATGTACCAAGCAATTAGTCTTTGTTATTTGAAAGAGCTTTTTAAAATTATCTTTCTTTAAGACTTCATAGAAATTTTCCCCTCCTTCATCCCAAGAGGTAATCTTTAGATAAAAGGTCAGGGGCATTTTCAATTTTGAAGTTGTCTTGTGGCAGCAAATGTGATTTCCTATGCAGTGTTCTCTCTCTTTTTTGGTTATCATTTCGGGAATATGATAAAATATTTACCAAGAAAATCGTGTAAAAACAATGACAGTATGACCCCTACTATAATTTTATGAAAAGGAAGAATCACACTCATACATACACAAACATGCAAACTTATTAACACAGCACACAGACACACAGACACAAATATTCCTAAATTTTGATTCAAAGAAACTAAACCTGACTCAAATAACTTTAAATTTTAAAGTTTCCTGGTGTTTCACAGATTTGTCAATATTTTAAAAAGCTCTGCATAGTTAACCTCTATTTCTTAACTATAAAATAACTTTATTAGTATATATAATTAGGTAATTAAGTTTAAAGCCATGAACAAATTTTTAAAATGTTTGCTGTGTACTTTTGTCTAATTGGTAGTGATAAAATAAATACATGTAATAAAGAGTATTTCTTTAAAATGATTTCACACTCCTGTTAACTTCTTTAATATGAATTTCATATGTTAATATTATATTTTGTGTACATTTCCCTTTGGTGTATTAAAAACACATTTTTTTTCTTTTGAAAGAGAGAAAGGAAGGGTGGGACAAAGGGAGAGGGAGAGAGAGAATCTTAAGCAGGCTCCACACCCATCACGGAGCCTGACATGGGGCTCAACATCTCACAGCCATGAGATCATGACCTGAACCAAAATCAAGAGTCAGACACTTAACTGACTGAGCCACTATGTGCCCCAAAAGTAATTCTTAAATTAACATGATTCTGCTAGTTACATTCTACTTGATAATAGATCATCTTCAATTAATAAATTCTATGTAGTTGTCATAAACACATCTTTTTCCTGCTATATATATTAATATTCTACATCATTATCATATTAATAATTTTTATGGTCAAATCTCTTAGATTTTAACCGAAACTAATAAGCTCTAGAATATTCTAACCTCAAATTTTCATGAAAAATAACATGTGACATCTAAATTTTTTTAAAAATATTTTATTTATTTCTAGGAGAGAGAGAGAGAGACAGTGCGAGCAGGGGAGGGTCAGAGAGAGAGGGAGTCACAGACTGAAACAGGCTCCAGGCTCTGAGCTGGCAGTCAGCACAGAGCCCGACGCGGGGCTCGAACCCACAAACCGCGAGATCATGACCTAAGCGAAAGTCGGACGCTTAACCGACTAAGCCACCCAGGTGCCCCATGTGACATCTAATTTTAAATAACAAATAAGACATTATGAAAAATGATTATACGTGATTCAAAACAAGTGGGATAGATTTGATTTTTTTGTTTCTACTTACCGAAAACACTGTTTAATGTTCCACTTTTAAAGTTATAAGAGGTATATAAAAGCTTCGGATTTAAAATGTAGTAAACTGATATCAAATGATAAGACAATTTTGGAATATATGAAAGGAAATAGTCATAATTTTTGCATATATTGAGTAGTCTGAAAATTTGGTTATAGTCTTTTACTTTACTGTAATATTCACTACATGTGAAAAATTCACCACATGTAAAAATAATCATGAAAAGTAAACTGAAAACTGGTAATATTTCATTTGATGAAAATCATCACATGTAGTAACAGCAAACATTTTTAAAAAGAACCAAGAACAATTAAATCAAAAAAACTATCCAAATTAAACCTAAACTTTCAGTCTTAATTTTTTTAAATATTGAAGAAATCACTAACCCTTTTACTTTTCAGAGTCCCACTAAACGAACAGATGACACATTGAGAATATAACTAAAGAAACAAAGGAGCTAATGGTCAAGGGACTAGCAAAAATGGGAACCTATTAGTACTCCTAGGTTATAAGGGGCAAAGGGTTATTTAATAAGGGAAGTAAATCAAAATGTCTAGATCTAGAATCAAAATGTCCATTGGTGTCAAAATGTGCAAGTTGAATTACCCACTATATTAAAATGTCAAAATGCTTTGCCCACAAAATGTAGGTCCACATTGAATTTAGACAGAAAAAGCTCACTAATAATACATTCCCATTAATTCAACAAATACTTCTCAGGCTCCCACGATGAACCAAGCTGGAATGGTAAAGCATTGCCTGCAATAGCCATTGTTTTTGCATTTACTGAACTTGAGGTTCAGTGAGGGATATTAGTCATTAAACAAATATTAATACGTATTAACATTTAATCAAAAATGATTATATGTGCTGTGAAAAACAACTACACAATATAGTATATATCCCCATAAGATGCCTTATTAACTCAAAGCCCCCATAACTTTTGATGGTTGCACTGGTCAGTGTAAATCAATGCAGATTGCATTCTCCAGATTCATAACCAAAATCACCTCACTGTGCATGTATGCTATGCTGTGGCCAACAGAGCTGTGGTGTAAATAATATCCTAGATGAGTTAAAGGAATTCCAATATATGCTCCCCAAAATGTAGTTTTTCCATGAGGTTTATCTACCGCATTAAGTTAGTTTAGCTAAAAGAAAGAAAGAGAGAGAGAGTGAAAGAAAGAAAGAGAGAGAGAGAGAGAGAGAGAGAAAGAAAGAGAGAGAGAGAAAGAAAGAAAGAAAGAAAGAAAGAAAGAAAGAAAGAAAGAAAGAAAGAGAAAGAAAGAAAGAAAGAAAGAAAGAAAGAAAGAAAGAAAGAAAGAAAGAAAGAAAGAAAGAAAAAGAAAGAAAGAAAGAAAGAAAGAAAGAGAAAGAGAAAGAAAGAAAGAAAGAAAGAGAGAGAGAGAGAGAAAGGGAGGGAGGGAGGGAGGGAAGAAGGAAGAAAAGGTTTAAAAATTAAAACCACAACAAAATATAAATGCAGAAGATTTAAAATTCCCTTTGAATTCAAAACTAAATGATATTTGGGGAAATATTGCTAAGTAACTCAGTACATGTTGCTAATTGCACTAATTATTATTTTGTCACATTTATTACCTTCATCTTTCATAGCATGAGTAATTAAGTGACAAAAACAGGTTTTATATTGTGATCAAACAATATTCTGTTACATCCACCCTACTGATGTCTTCAAAGAAAGTGCTGTCACAGTTTTTCCAGTAAAGAACTTGTAAGTTGATAAGTAGAAAAATGTCTCAGTTTAAAGAACATAAGCCTAAGGCCTGGATGGACTTGATAGCATGGGTAAAGATATGCAAAGAAAGACTTCCAACAGAAACTAATTTAACACAGTTCTTACTGTCTGTGGCATATGGATGCTCTTTTTTAGTACATCCATTGTAACTCTTACTTAATATCACAGGATCCTGTAGATATAACTGGAAGCTTCACAAAGGGTCTTCTCAGCAGAAGGGGAATTCTATTAATGATTGGGTTCTCTTTTAAGTGCTGGACAGCAGCCAGCAGAAATACAAAGCCCATAAGCCTCAAACAATTACGTGTCTGGTTTTGACACAGGAATAAAATAGTGGTGTGTGTGTATGTGTGTGTATGTGTGTGTATGTGTGTATGTGTGTGTGTGTGTGTTGTTTAAAAGATATATAGTCAATCTCTAAGGATATTCTGCCTCATGATAGCAAAAATAGAATAGATAAAATACCCAAACTAACCCAAGCAAGACCAATATCATCTAAAAATACATGAAATGAAAAATAATGACTGCCACAGACAAAAATAATAAAATGACATCAAATGACCTTTCCATGTTCGATGGTGCAGAACTCTGGGTTTATACCTAACTAATTTTGACCCTTAGTGAGATAAGAACTGCTTTCAAAGGAGCATTTCGAATCAGTCTGTAAATGCATCTGAAATACACCTCTGCTGATATTGGCTGACTTTCTGACTATAAGCATTTTTATAATTAAAAAGTCAGCATTGTTTTGTATCAGCAGACACCATTTTGAACCATCCATTATCTAGACAGCCTGAAGCCTCCTTGAGACAATTGATATTTGAGATTGATAGTCTTTTTGGCAGCCATTCCTGGATATTGTCTAAGCTCTAACTCTTTCCCTACTTGAGTCACTATAAAGTTAGATTTCTAGACCACACAATAATATAGACAGTATTATATAACACTTGGCTATTAGATTTCATATGTGAGTAATGATGGCCATATAAAAATATTCATGAATCTTTTGTATACTTGTTTAAGACATCGCACAAAGTATCACTCCATTTTCCTTATCTGAATATCCACACAGTGAATTATTGTGGAGTTGTAATGCTAAGAAATTTTTAGTGCCTTGCAGTAAATGAAATGTCCACGTTTATTTATAAGGTAAGTGTTTTTCATCATGTTTCCCTTTTCCTTGGACACCTAGGATGCACAGATACAATTTTGTGTTGAAAATTGCTCTAGCCTTTCTCTCTGCTTCTTGTGTTTTAATATTTCTATAGTTTAGACTACTTATTGACAACAGCAGCTGAAAATCCATTTTGAAAATTGCTAGGATGTGTGTGTGTGTGTGTGTGCGTGCGTGTGTGTGTGAGTGTGTGTATAATAAAGAAGTAAACTGTTATAAATTTAAATATATTCACCTGACTAATAAAAATGAATATAACATATTAAGTTTCTACCAATGTTAACAACAAAAGTTTTTATGGTTTTGGGTTTTTTTATTTTACTTTGTTATTTTTATACAGAATATGTCTTTAAAAGTTTAAAGTATTATCTTACTCTCTTTAATCTTTATTGATGGGATGTTTTACTGATGACTCAGACACAAATAAATTTTACTTTGATTTCTAAAATCAATTTTATCATTATACTGTGTATGAAACCAAAGAAACAGTGAATTTAAAAGCTAACTTTATTCAGACACAAAGTTAATGTACACAAAAGTAGTAAAAATTTGGATTTGGGGGGCCTAGGTGACTCATTCCATTGAGCGTCTGGCTCATGGTTTTGGCTCAGGTTATAATCCCAGGGTCCGTGGGATCTGTCCCCACATCTGGCTCTACAGTATGCATGAAGTCTGTTTGAGATTCTCTCTTTCTCTTCCTGTGCTCCTCTCTCTTTTTGTGCTTCCTCTTTTTATAAAAAATAAAATTGGATTCAAGAATGCTAGATCTTTCAATAAAAACTATGAGTTTTTCTCACAAGATTACACAGGTTTTAGGTCTCCGTTTTTATAACAAACAGAACTTGAGTTAACAGGCTGCTTAATGACATAGGTGTTTTCACTTTAAAAACAGCCAATCCTGTGAAGCAGTGACTAACTGGAGCAATTTATTCCTATAAAATGTTGAACAAGTATTATTTCCAGATATGTATGAATTAAGATGCACTGCTGAAAGTCAGCCTTATTTTTGAGATTATTTCTAATCATCATCGCATCTTTTATCAGATCCCCTAAAACAAAAGATCTATTATGACGCTCACATTTTAACATTTAAATGTTAGTATGAGAAGAAAGAATTAAATATTAGTAGTGTGTCTTACTTTATCCTACTAGTTTAACATTGGGTTGCAGCCTACATAAAAATGAGCATGAAATTATTACATTTTTTAACTCACAGTTTATAATATACATGAACATATCAAGCATTATCTTATTTTTAGGGATCTAGATAAATGAGATAGTTGCAAGTTCAGTTATAAATACTATAAATTGAAGTATCATGCACACTTAGCATTTTTTATTAATAATTGTATTATAGATTATGATAAAACCAATGGATGCCTTTTAAAATTATTTTTGTTTTACAGGTAAATGTTCCCATTTCTTCATATAGGCTAGACATTTTGAATTGCTTTTGGGCATATCTTTGGGGAATGTCCAGATGTGAGAGAATACTTTCTGGCATTCAAAGATTCCCAAAATATAATCCCCAAGTATTTTTCCAATTTACTTTCCCTGGCTCTCTTGACGTTTTCTATGGTTGAGGAAAAGTAGGCTACCATTTTACTTAGAAACCCATATTATCTCTTCTATCAAAAACTCTTTTTTTCACATTTCTCCCTCTGAAATCCAATCCCTCATTCAGTGTCAATCTCAATGATCTTTTCATTTATGATCCTCCTTACATGATACAAACAGGTTCTTTTGAACTTTTCAAATGCTTTATACTTCTCTTATAGTATTCATATTTTGCTTTGTGGCCACATATATATTATCCTGTCTCTATTACTAACTGTTTTTCTTTGGCAAAGACTTGATCTTATATATTCATCATACCCTGGAAATGCCTAGCTCCGTGCCTTGCACCTAACAGGGGTTTCAAACATACGGGTTTATTATTTTGTTATACCTGTCCTCTGCCTGTGGGAAAAACATCTTTGCATGGCGGAAAGTCCTGGTACAAAAACAGCAATAAGCTTGAGCTCTATGTGCAACAGATTGATCTAAAAGTTTTTTTTTGTTTTCATTCCTTCAACTGATATATGTTGATTCCTTGTGGTTACCTATACACTATTTGAGTCAGAAAGTAGATCATTAGGAAAGGTCATCTTGACCTTTATTATGCCATCTTTTCCAGAATGTAGGTAAAAGATCAGATTGTATTCCCCTTACATTCCTTTTTTGCCTATATTTGAGGACTAGGGGAATGGCTTTGAAAATGTGTTTCAGATAGTGGTGTAGGAGCTATTGAAAAGAAGAAGGATTGGAAACGTAGCAGAGAGCAACTTCATGAATCTGCCTTCTTACTCTTTAACCAGGACAACACTAACACTCTTTCTTTCTTTTAAAAAAAAAAATTATTTTTTAAGTAATCTCTACACCCAATGTGGGGCTCAAACTCACAACCCCAAGATCAAAAATCACATGCTCCTCCGACTGAGCCAAGCAGGCACTTCATTTTTTTTAATATTTGAAATTCTTAAAAATAAAAAAGCAGAAATAAACTTCATTTGTGGAATAAAGCAAACAAACAAATACAAATACATTTGAAAACCACAACAGAAACACAGTACCAAAAAGAAGGCAGGCTTGGAAGGGCGCATTATATTGCATCACTATTTTGTATTGCTTTTGTGATGAATCACTGTCAGGATTCAAATGGAACATTTTCTCCCTTCACAATTGTTCTAGACAATTTAAAGGAAACTGTATCATTTAACTGATAGAAAATTGCAAATGATTATATAAGATATAGTGTTCCTGTAGACCAAATAATTTAGGCTAGATATAGGGTTGAATTTCTTTAAGGTAAAGGGTATTCAGTTGTTTTCTAGTACGAAAACACCCAGGTAAAAG
Organism: Proteles cristata cristata; assembly: GCA_017311185.1. Taxonomy (NCBI): domain Eukaryota; kingdom Metazoa; phylum Chordata; class Mammalia; order Carnivora; family Hyaenidae; genus Proteles; species Proteles cristata. The sequence goes on along the minus strand of JAESUZ010004923.1, from coordinate 2,405,441 downwards.
CCATTAAACAATAGTATTGATGGCTGATTCGGTGGCCCACAGTTTCTGAGATTTTCTGTATCTTCCTCTCTCTGGAGCAAGATGGCTGTAGCTGTCCCCAAGCACCTGGCTCTCTCGTGACATTGTCAAAAACCAATAAGGAAACAAAACCTGTCCCTCAAATCTCTCTCTCCTTTTGACAGAGAGCCACATTTTCCCAGAAACACCCAGCATACTTTCCTCAGGTACAGGTTGACAATCACACTGTTCCAGCAAGAGAGACTAGAAATTGGTGTGTATAGCATATTAGCTTCTGTCAGGAGCTGCGGGCCCTGCCAGCATAGAGAAGGCAGAGAAATGACTTGTATCAAATAGCAACTGAGAAATGGTGTAAAGGAAGAATGCTTAAAAACAAGCAAACAAAACCCCAGATCCCTATCTATATTAAATTAGTGTGGCCCTGACCAGATGCGTTGGTAAGCTATATTTAAAGCAGTTACTTTGAATAAAACTGCATCATTTTAAGTTATGATTTTCTTTTTCTTACAATGTTAACATTGCAAATGGTTAATTGTGTATCACTTGTTTTATTGCTGATTCATTTTCAGTTTATTCATATTTGACTGTCATTCACTACTTTGCCTTTTGAAGAAAGATTAAAAAACAAGTCTGTTTGAACTCTGCATGCAATTTTGATTGTCGATGCCATTTATGCATAGTGTGAATTAAGATGTGCTTGTATTTTTTTCCTTCTTTGATGCTTGTCTTTATGTCCATCAAACATGGTTCTTTGTTATTGCATTGTTTAATCTCTTTATTCCATTTTATATCTCCCAGAGAAAAAAGATTAACATAATTTAAAGAAATGTACTTAACCAAAAGATAAGTCATTTTTAGACTTTATGTGAGAAAACACAGGATACTGTGGAAAATATTTTCTTTTATTCTACCTCAACTTTTTAAAATCATATATCGACATTTTAAACTATAGAAAACCAGTTTGTAGAATTACTGTCTCAGAAGTTAGCATTTATATTTTCCCACTTCATTTCCATACTAAACTTTACAGTTATCAAAGTCCAAGTTTTTCCAACTAACTCAGGTAGCGGTCATTTTTAAGATAGTGAAACATTAAAGGGTCAGAAAGATTACATTATCCATTTAGTTTGTTACCAAAAAGCAAGAACCAGTCTGAAGATAGAGCTCAACTTTATAAAATATACCAATTTTTCAGCTTACATAAATTAATAATTGATCTTGCACTCAGACACACTTATTGATCTATAATTAAAAGACCTCGAAAAGCTATTTTTAAGCTGCTTGCATTCTAAAATGCAACTGAAGTTTTAGAATACAGGAAAATCTTCAGGTTCTGAAGAAGGTTTGATAAGATAAAGGCATACCCTCCAATTCAAGGTTTTGTGGGGATGCCTTTAAATTTCCATTGTGAGATTTTGTATTTTATTTAATCATTATAATCTTTTTCATGTTAAAAAAAAAAAAACCCATCTTGGTAATAGTACATAGAATGCTGGGTTAAAGTCAATCGATTTTCACTATTACATTTTGAATTGCTGTTAATTATATATATATATACCACTACCCCAGCACCAGACCCATTCTCTTGAAAGGTAGATAAAGCAGTTATCTATTGTAAAGGTGCTTTGTTGTTTTTGGTGTATTTGGAGCTCAGGTTGGTGGGCAGCAGGGAGAACAAAACTGTTGGTAGTTTCTGGAAAGACAAAGCACTGAGGCACCCCTCACGAGAAGGGTACTAAACCAGAGGAAGGAATACATTTTTTTCTTGCTGCAGTGAATCTGAGGTCTGTTCTTGTTGACTGAGAGAAAGAAAGCCCGGGAAATGGGAGAGAGAATGATTGAATTCTTTTTGCCTGTGATTTCACTTTCAGTTTATTTTGATTTATGTGTTAATTAATAAATTTTTAGAGAAGTTTGAGGTTCAAAGGAAAATTGAGCAGGAAGCACAGAGAGTTCCCATATTCTCCCTGTTCCCGTTCATTTTCAAGTTGTATTAGAGAAGCATTTGCTCTTGTTTTGGCATGAGAGGTCCAGACTTTAAAGACAAGGTTAAGCACAAGAGTTTAACACCGAAAAGGGCTTGCTCTCTCACCCAGTCAACCCAACAACCTGTAATAGTCCACTTTGTCAGATAATCTCTGTGAGATGTCAGACACAAGTCAGCAAGTTTAGCAAAATAAAGCAGAGATCATATTAAGGGTAAAGGTACTGAAGGATACTTTAAATTATTTGAAATTATTACCCTTCCACTTGCTACCTTTTCTACAACTTCTTATAATATGCACTTTTATTAATATTTTTGCTGAACTATTTATTGGTATTTTAGTTTATTTAGAAAAAAATCAACTACCATAAGTCTGTGGCTCTGAATACTCAGTCACATTGTAACTCAGAAGAAAAGAATTATAACCTTCTGTTCCCCAAATCTTTCTTACACCTGTTCTTTAACTTCCGTCCCTAATTGCCATAACAACCCAAGTTCAGGTTCTTCATGCCTTTGGGCTGGGGTTTGCAAAACTCTTTCATTTTTCAATCCTGATGTATTCTAACCCATTCTATGTAATAATATCGATGGATCTTCCTAGATCACAAATTTTATACTGCCAGTTCCCTACATTGAAAGAAAGAATTAAACTTTCATTGGCTGTTGTCTTGTCCTCTATGGCTAACCAATGTCAAGTTCTAGGTCCTGAAATATTAGACTCAGGTAAAATTAATTTCGCAAAAAAAAAAAAAAATGGCAAAGCTAGACATTACAGGAGGAGGATAGTGGCTATCCATGGGTCTGGAGTTTCTGCTGTTTCTATGGAAATGATCTAGAGGAAGGTGTTCTGATTCCAAAGTACCTTGACCCAGTTATTTAGATAGAAACATCAGCAGAATAGGCAGGAAGGGCAATTAATCAGGTTACCACTGTCTGATAGAATGATCCCATAAGACCATTCAATTCCCTTTGTTCTAATTCTGTGCTCTCAGGAGAAGCATCTAATCTATAATTTCATGTCCTCAGAGAACATACCTACCCAGGAGGGTATGCCCTTGCAGATGACTTGTCCCAGTTGTCAAGCCTCAGAATATCCCTCCAATATAATTTGAAACACTGGCATTCGAGCTTATGAATTAGCCTTCATGTGATTTTAACTCTAGTGACTTGTTCCCCCGGGACCAACACCTGTAGCAATCTAACAAATCCACATTTCTAAATCTACACCAAGACCATGGCAATTCCATTAAACTATATTTCTTGAGGCACATCCTAAAAAAGTAACCTAGGTCACCCACAAATATTATTACAAAATTAACCTGGTTTGACACACCTTTTAAACACTTGCTTGATCTATTCAGCAATGGCCCTTTGAGAAATTTGTGCTTGGCATTATTTTATGTATACATCATTTTAAGACTCGGACTCTAAATATACAAAACACTAACATTATATATCAGTATCTTCTATAATAAAATTGTTTCAGAAAGATCTTATTAGTAAATGCTTACATAAAATAATTCTTTCTCATTCTAGCCTAAAATACTACTTACATTTATAGAAAAAATAAAACCTTCAAAAGCATGGACACTCTCTTCAGTGTTTATTCAAGTACTTAATGCACATTTTCATTAACCAGCATCATATCATGCATATCTTTTGTATTGTGAAAGTAATATGATCACATGGCTGAAAAATTGTGTCAGTATTAACCTAATAGGTTTAGTTCAATAGATATTTATGTTTAGAAGCCTTGGTTAGATTTTCATTTGACATGAGGTATTTTGATGTGTTATGTTTGGTTTCCTCATTGGTGAAATGAGAATATCATGCCACATCATAGGCCTTCTTGGAAAATTAAATTATTCAACACATATGGAGAGCTGAGAACACTGTACCTAGCAAATGTAGCTCTTATGAGTATGTATTCTCACATGCTAATTTATTGCAGCAGATACAGGAGTCAAAGATTTTTTCCCCACTCTTCTGTGACTTTGCTGAGACCTCCAGAGTTATGCCCATTTCCTGGGCCATGCGCATTTGAAGCAAGGGGTGGTAGAATGCTAGGGGTGGTGGAATGCTAAAACTATCTCCCCATTATTCTAACAGATTGTGAATGCCAGACTCTCTCAAAGTGGCTTTTCTCAGATGCTTTCATTGCAAGGTGAGAGTGATTATAGATGTACCTGGCTTGAATTGGCTGGTCTGAACAAATCTGATTCTCTCAAGGAATACATTTCTAGTATTTTGGTGACCCTCAGCGAAGAATTCCCTATTTACTCAGAGTCTACTACAACTCTGGAATAAACTTGGAAATCCATTACTTTATACTAGACTGGATTCACACGGACTTGGTGTCTTATTTTCTTTTTGATAGGAAGGGATTCTAACTATTTACAAATTTTCAAAACATTTATTAATAAATATGTCCTATGAATGTGAAAAAAAAATACATTTTCTGCATTTTAGTCTCCTCCCCCAGTCCCCTGAATGCACAAACATGTTATTTGGCTGGGATGTGTAAATGATTTGCTTTCAAAAATGATTCCAGAAGATATTTTACAGGGTATTTCATAAGTAGGTTTAAAAAAAACAGAAGTTCAATGTTATTTTTCTCATGTTTAGCTCTTCTTTAGTACTTTAACACTTCTTGGCTACTAGACTCTTCATTTCTATTCCTGCCAAAGGAAATAGCAAGATTCACAAACTGCAATAAATTTTGTGTCTGCTCTTACCTCAAAATTTTACATAAATTATTTCAATAGGCCTAATGTTATTGAAGTCTTATATTTGACACCAATTTAAATCTTACTTTAATTTCGGTACATCAAGCATTGTCTTTCTCTGCTTTGGTGATCAATATGTAATTCTTCCAAAATGGAGTAAGAGCAATGAAGCATAAGATTTTACTTTCCCCTAATAATGAGCATATTGTGAACGTGAAGCCCTAGAAAGGATATTGGTGAGTAATGACACCTAGTTACTAAAGCTTTTTAGATATTTATAAATGACTATGACATGCTAAAAATCTATATCTTTCCAAATTTGTATAATATTTAGATGGATTTAAAATGATTATATTTCCTTTTTTTAAAAAAACTTATTTTTTTCATAACTATTCTGATTTAAAAAAAAATGATCACTTCAGATCAAGCTCCTAAACCTTCTTTTTTCCCCCTCCATCTTGAACTTTTTGCTTGGAGACATTTAATGAAAAGGACAAAAAGGAAAAAATCCATCTGTATGTCTCTTTGGAAATTCAGGTTTCTTGAAGATCAGGGACAGCACTCAATAGATCCCTCAACGTTTAAACTTTCTGAATATGACATGATTTGTAATATAGAAGTAAAGGCACATCAAAGTTGACAATTCAAAAATGTGACCTGTCTATTGTATTTAACTTTCAGGTAAGTTCATGAGTTTCTCCCTGCTGTGTCTCTTTCCTGTCCCATTTTAGGCAGATAGAAGGATAATAGCAATGATTTTTTGCTATGTTTTAACATCATGGTTTATACAAAGATGCCATTAGCTTTGTCATTTGGAAAACAAAGTGTGATAACTCGACAGCTAGAAATTTAAGCTTTGTATTTAAAGGAAATAGAAAGCTATATTCAGAATTTTAAGATAGAAAAATTATTTTTAATCATAAAATAGATAACACTGATTGATTAAAAGCATTATAACAACATCCCCTATTTCTTTTGCTAACCTGTTCTCTACTACCAATCAATGATCCATCGGGTTTTAAGACATGCTAAGTTCCCCTGTGTATTTATGTGATGTTAACAAGCAAATCAGGCACTATTATATAAGAGATGAAACACATTTTTGCTTAAATACTGTTGCAAAGAGCCAGAGATATCTGGCTTCAAATATAATAATTCTTAGCAATTGTCACCAGCACTCAGGATTTGGGTATGCAGGAAAATTGGGGGGGGGGTTTAAATATTTATGAATTAAATAATAACTAATATGTGATCAAAAATGTCAAATGATGTATGTTATATATAAGTAAGCAACTTTTAGTACATAATAACCCCACTGACTCCAGCTTTGTCCAAAGTCAAGTCACTAATTTTCATGAGATATTCCTTTTGGTAAAAAGAGGAGTTATTGGATATTTTATATTTTACAAACTGTGAAAGATAGGAAAAATATTTTTATGCTTAAATTTTAGATTTGTCCTAAGACCTGTTCATGAAGATTATAGGCATATATTGCTTTTCATTGTTATTTAATACCATTTCCCTACAATGAGAGACTAAGTGTTTTTATTTTTTTATTTTTTGGATTGGCAGTAATAATCATACATACATATGTTAATAATGTAAAGAAAGCCCCAGGAGATCACATGAACACAGTAACTTGGTGTAACATATACAAGGCTACACTTTTATTTTTCAATTTCCTGAAGGTTATCTGACTTCAGGATTCCTTAAAGACTATTACAGAAGGGACATAAAATGAAGTCTTTTCTGAAAGCATGCATGTTTATTTGTTAAAGCAAAGGGATGCTATATTACCTAAAGGAGAATATATTTGATCTTGCGCTCAACTATCTTACATCCTTGTAGATAAATCTTTTTTCTGTATGAATAGATATAATTCTAAATACCATGTGCTTGTCAGATCCATGAAGTGACTTGGAGAAAGCCTTATTTTCAAAATTATCTTGTCAATTTCATTGTGACAGTAACAGAGGCAGGTAGCAGCAGTTTTTTTCTGATTATGTTAAAATCTCATCTATTATTTAGTTTAAAGCTGACAGCATATATTAAGGCTTAATGAAGGCTTTCAGTAATTTCAGACTAAATTTATCTTTCCCAGTTTTATACGTTTTTGTCATTTGAGGGTTATAATTTGATCAAAGGTTAATTTCAGGAGGAGTTTTTCCAAATTATTTCAACATTAAATAAGTAGAGCATGAATTTTTTTGGGAAATAAATCAACATGAAACTATTTTTAGCAGAAATGGAATTATAAAACAATCATTTAATAAAAGCTTTGATTTTTTTTTTCCAGTAGAAGAATGAAGTCATTATCATTTCTTTCCAGATATTCATCTAGCAGTCCAGTCTAGGGAGTTCTCTACACCCCCACATTAGTCACACTAATTCCTAAAATATAAATAGTTTTATCTCAATGAAAAACATCAAACATAATGATCTATTAGATGGTATTAGGTTAATTGCCAAGGTAAATAAAAGAAGATAAATATTTAGGTGAAAATATGTTATAGGCTAAACAGTTTGCTCACAAAAATAATATTGAAGACACTTCTTTCATTTTTTAGTAAACTTGCATTACTTTTCTGTAATTCCCTTTTACCAACAGTTTTCTCTCATTGGATGGTATCAGCTGATAGAGAATGTTTTCAGCCACTCTTGGAAAATGTGAATTCCTAGAGCTCAGAAGAAAAAGAGATTGCTTTTACTTTCTTCTCACATTCTCTCTTGGAACTAACTTAACATTTTGATCCAGCTGAGAATTGGTCTCATGTAGCCAACATTGTGAATAACTGCCAACTTTAGTGCTTTTTTAGAATTCCCTAAATGTTAGGTAGAAAACAATGTCACAGTACATGTGTTGGGGTTAAAAACCCTCCTAGCCAGAAGTACAGCCTGAATTATTGTAATAATTGCCCTATGTTGGCAATAAGATATATTGTTTCCATTTTATGTAAAAGTGTGCAAGCCAGAATTAGTGGGTTAAAAGCAAATCTGAATTCCTGCAACAAATGGTGGAGAACTTGGTTGTTTATAATGTATTTTTTGAATAATAACAATTTGGCACTTATTGTATACTTGCTATAAATTAACATAACAATCTAACAGTTTGCAATTTTGGTATGTTGTATTTATTAAAGTCATTTTTATATCAAATCATCACCTAGTTAAATATTTGAAGATAGTTTAGAAATGTTACTTATATTGATTTTAAGAAATGCATTGTGTTTTAGAGCACTGAATACCTTCACTCCAACTGAATACCACATGAAATTTAAATGTGGAAGTTATCACTGATAACTTGTCAGAATTCTACCCTGTGATTTATCAGATTTTACTTCAGATTTTCAGTCACCACAAATGTGACCCTAATCCTTAAGAAATGATAGATATATCAGAAAGCTCAGCATACATGACCAGAACCATAGAACATAAAAAGTAAAGAGCTGAATTCTTTTTCAAGTAAATCAGAAAACATTTTCAGGCTTAATGTTCCAAGACTTTGCAGTCAGTGAGTGCATGGATACATGAGAAGTTGCCCACAGTTTCTCTGAAACATGGACTAAATTTTGATATAGGAGTGGGAGGGGTAAAAAAAAATCTTTACAGATATCTATTTAGCAAATACTGTAAGGCATGTGATAAAATGACTTGTGGGAGTGGGTTAAAGGAGTATGCAAAATAAATGTCACTTTGGCAACATGTGTCTCTTAGGAATATGATTGATCTGAAGTGGAGAAGCACACTGCTCATCAATGTGAACACATATGGAAAAGTAACAGGGAATATGAGTCCTGTGTGAGCAGGCATGCTATTCAACAATAGCATCTAAAGGAACCCAAAAGTTTAATTCAAATAATATAAATGGTTAGAGCCAGATTTATTCATACAGCATCAAATATCATCTGTAGGCTATTACTTGGGAATTAAGATAGAAATGGACAGTACTCTAGAAATTTTGTAAGCAAGAAAATGAAGAAAGGATGCAGCTTCAGTTAAGTGAAGATATCAGGTTGTCTGTGACTCAAGGCCAGGATCCAGGTTATGATGAAAGAGAAGATACGGCGTAGTTCCCAAAATCAACAGTGATAATTACAAATAGAGACCAGAAGTCCCATTCTTTCAATCTGGCTAAAATGGATTGAACTCTGAGTTAACATGGTCTGTTTATTCACAAATATAAGTGCCTAGAGCTGTGTCTGACATAAAGTGCTCAATAACTGCTATTAGTATGGACAAATCGGGAAACTCCAATCTGTTTATCAGTGTGTTGGGTCTAGAGTCAGTGACCATGTGGGGCACCAGAGTGGCTCAGTCATTTAAGTATCAGACTTAATATCTCGCTGTTCGTGGAGTTCAGGCTCCGTGTTGGGCTCTGTGCTCACAGCTCAGAGCCTGAAGCCTGCTTCAGATCCTGTGTCTCCTTCTCTCTCTCTGTTCCTCCCCCACTCATGCTCTAGCTCTCAAAAATGAATAAATGTTAGAGTCAGTGATCATGATGAGCCAGGTAAACAATTTTTTGGAAGGGGAGGGAATGTTAGAGAGAAACAGAATAGGTTTTCAGCTGGACCACTCAATACTCAGTACTAGAAAGTGACTTAAGTCAGATTTCCATTGGATTTGATAATGTATATTTATATTCAAAATGCCTATTGGAATTATACCCAGGATAAAATAGAAAGATTTATTGAATGGGTTTAGATTTCAGAATCTCAAAAAAAAAAAAATGAGTCCTATCATTTATTTAGTACTGCCTCTAAAGAACTCACAAACATTTTATGTATAAAAATACATTTGCATTTTCACAATCAAATAACAATGCAAAAATACATACAACATGAGATGGTGATGGAGAGATTCATGAATAATTAGCAAGCAAGGGCCACTTAATGTGGAATAGCTATGCCTTAGGAATAAAGGTAGAAAAGTCAGGATGTTTGGATAGATTTCAAAAATGTAAAACCACTTAAGTCTATATGCTGAAATATAAGTGGTCTTCATGATTCAATAGAAAAGGGAAATAAAAGAGGAATAGAGGGAGGGGTTACATGGAGTTGTCTTAAGGCTAATTTAGGGAAGGCAGTGTTAGGGTCTAGTAGTCTAAAACAGAAAAAAAAAAAGGAAAGAAGAAAGAAAGACAGAATTGGTCTTTTTTCTTCAGATTGACCATGTATGATTTTTGAGAGAGAAATTAAGGAGAAAATCTCACAATTAACTGCAGGTAGGGAAAAACATTTCAAAGTTATAATTTTTAAAATGTCCATGATATAATTAAGACTTCAGATAAAGAGACAATTGGTGTGTCACAAACAGGAAAACCACTTGGTGTGAGAGCCAAGAAAGCCACACATAAAGACATAAATCAAAGTTTCTTCATTTCTAGGTTCCTCACTTATCTCTTTGAATTACCCTGCATATCCCAAGCTCTTGAAAAAGACTAATGTTTAACAAGTTGTCCTACCCAGTTATATTGAAACAATACCCTTTGTTTTGTGATATGTTAAAAACAACTTTAAAACAGATGAAAGTTCCACAGCTGTATGCTGCAGATTCATCATTTTTAATTGTATTTTTACTTGATATTCAGTGATTACCTGGAACACATATAGCAGAGGTTAAGCTTTTCTAACAACAGATTTAAAAATATGATTTCAATAATATAGACTTTTATGTCTCTTTCATAGAATAATCTTCAAATGATTGTGAATTCCGGGTTGTTGGGACGTCTGTTTCATATCACCACTCAGGGACCCAGGTTTCATCTTTCTTGTCCCTCTTCCATTTTATGCGATGCTGCCTTCTTTTCTACATTATCCCAGTTTTGATGAATCCATTCTTCCAAGATGTGGAAAAGCACTTGGAAAAGTATAAGACAAAGTGTAAAATCTCACATTCAGAATTGATACACTTCACTTAGACTCAATTCTATCAACAAGAACTTAATTACACCTAACTTCAAGGGAAGCTGGTGGCCATCTGCCCTGCTGCAAAAAAATTATTATCAAGGCGGGCTTGAACTCACAAACCATGACCTGAGCTGAAGTGAGATGCTTAACTGACTCAGCCACCCACGTGCCCTCAGCCATCAGTTTCTCAAACAGTAATGGTGGCAATTATGTCAATACTGTTTCTCTATCATATATGTGTAATTAATATACTATTTCAAATATTCAAAATAAAATATTACCAATAAACTCAATAGTTAACTTGATTAACTATACATGTAGTTCATTGGACTTATATATTATCATTTACTACAATGAAGGTTATATTTCCATTGAAAATGAATATAAATTTAAAATTTCTGCCATTTAAAATGGAATTTCAATAAATGACTCTATTAATTATTTTACTGAGCATAGTGAGAAATAATGAAGGCGGTAACATCATGGCAGAAATGCATTAATATTAAATATTTACCACATAACTCATCCTTATTGGACACAGCTGTCGATATATATGCCTTTCCTCTTGACAAGTAGCTCCTGTGTTTTGTTTGTAGATTAACTCACAGCCCTGCTCTGTATTCCTTATCTTCATCACTGCACCAGCCCTTTAATTAGGCAGTGAAATCTTCTGCATAGTGATTAGGAAATCACAGTTAAGAAGGTGCTACAAAGAGATGTTTCTGGAAATTACTGGAAATAGCTTCCAGCTTTGGAAATTCTTCCATGTAGAGTATCAAAGAAACATGTTCATATTTCAAAAGCAAGTGAAAATTGACCCTCCATTAATCAGGTTTACCAAAATCTCAATCCTTGATTCTAAAATGTCAGGTGTAACTAGAAACAATCTTGAACCATGGTTGGCAAAGGGTGGCAACTTCATTATTTCATCTGTGAAACAGAGATGATGAATAACTTTCATGTTGAAATTTAAAGGGATTTTAGAATCCAAGAGTATACTAATTTTATGCAAATAATTTTGTTACTACTGTAAGCTAATAGAATTGGAAACTGTACCTTAAATATTGAGAAAGAGATTCATTTTCATAATTATCTCATTGTAAACATTTTATAAGAAGTATTAATTTCAGGCGTGCCTTGGTGGCTCAGTCGGTTAAGTGTCCAACTTGAACTCAGGTCATGATCTCACAGTTCGTGGGTTCGAGCCCCACGTCGGGCTCTGGGCTGACAGCCAGCTCAGAGCCTGGAGCCTGTTTCGGATTCTGTATCTCCCTCTGTCTCTGACCCTCCCCTGCTCATGCTCTCTCTCTCTCAGAAATAAATACAAAACATTTTTTAAAAAAGAAGTACTAATTTCAGAATCAAAATTCATGATTTCAGGATTCAGAAATATAACTGATCAAGGTGAATATAACTTAATACTACCTAAAAGATGATTGAACTCAAGACATGGGTCATATTCATAGATAGTTTTATCACTGTGGAGAAGGGATTTTTATTAATACATCAAATGAAATTCCTATTCACAAAACCCAGGTATGAAATATATTGATGATAGGAGAAATACACTTAAGATATAAAAATTTAATAAGACTTGCAAGGAAGTCTGATAAACTCTTATAAAACTAAGTAACATCATTGTTTCTTTTTCTCATAATTTTATTCATCAAAGAAGGTTCATTTTTCTTAAGCCTCTTTTTTTATGATTTGGATGAGCTCTAGTCATGGGAACAGCAAGGAAGATAGACCATATTGTGGGAGCACAATTATTAACCTAAGTTTTGTTAAAACATTTCAGTTTTCTTTGATGAAAATATTAATAGAAAGATTAAACAAATTGAAATCAGTATCACCATATGTTTTAAAGTGGTTAAAATAATATTCTATGACAAAATTTTATATGGAAAAGAGGTACCAATAAGTATCTTTTCACCGGCATAGAACAATTTCAATTTGATTCTAGCTTTTTCAAATAGTTAATGGTGAATGAAATTGAATCTTGTAGTTAGTCACCTTCTGGAGATAATTTTAGATCTTTAAGTCTAATGACAATACCTCTAGGACTGTTACTTCATAGACTTTCTATTCCACATAGTTTTTTTCTCTTGGTCAGTTTTGGGAAACCCATTCTTTCCTACCAGGCAGTAAAGAGTAGTTCTTAAGTACAAAGGCTGTGGATCCAAACTCCTTGTATAGAAATCTTAGCCTCTACCACGTAGACAAATTCTGTAAACTCTCTGTGTCCCCAGGTTTTTCATATGAAAGGTAAAAAAAATAATAATCTGTGCCTCTTTGGATTGTGTTGATGAAATGAGTTAATATAGATTAAGTTCTTGGAACAGTGCCTGGGAAATGGGAGGCGCTTAGAATATTATTTCTAGGCCAATAGACCTACTTAATGGGTTACTTTGGTTTACTCTCTTGATGTCTTTTTCATTATGTTGAGTCATCTCCCTACAATCTAATGTAAAATATGAAAAGAAAAAGGAGACCTCATAGGAGGAATAGCAAAATCTTTGAAGTTGAAATTCAGTCTCAGCATACATGATATATATATTTTTTGCAGAATTCTACTCTGTCTTAGACTGTCTCCCAATTCAGACTCTCTTGTACACCTTTTCCAGAAAATAAACCACTAGTTTTTCACATGGTTGGAATGAAAGCGAGATGGTTTTGTTGGTGTCTTGAACAGATATTAACCCCTTTTCACTTCCTCTTGCAATTGTAATGGTGAGGATTCCTCTAAAGCTTAAGCTCTGGGGACATTTCACAGTAAAAATCAATTTGGTGCTCAGTCTTACCCACTACCTGTTTTGGATTTGGCTTCTTCAATGGATCTGATAAATAATGTACTGTCTGTCCCTGTTTTCCAGCTTATAAACATCCTTCCTCTATTCTCCTCTCTTCATTCCTTTCCCCCAAACATTTATATTTGGGGAATATTTATGCCTTTTGAAAACATCATTTGCTTGTGTCATGGGACTTGAGGAGGGAAGAAAAAGTAGGTGTCCAATCAAGTGTTTTACCCCCAAAGTCTAGAGAATAATTTAATAAACAGTATTTTAAAATAATTGTGGCTAGTTTATTAGAGATTTAAAGTTGTTTCCTGAAAAACTCTGCTGATATTTTGCCAACTTTTTCAGTTCCTTAGAGTGGGAATGTTGTTTAAACATTTGGATGTAGACTATTTTCTTCCTACAACCACTTCAATTCTCAATTATTTGTCAAGTAAATTATATTGAATGGAGGTTGCTTGTGAGTTACCATTTCTGCTAAAGAATTAGAAGCTGAAAATGTGAGAGATCCAAGTAAAATCAATAATTTACACAGGCCAAAATGAAAGGCCATTATGCAAGCACTCACAAAACCTGAGTTCAGATCCAGCAATGGATCACAGCTTGGGTGCTCAATCATTTTATCTAACTTATCCTGGCTATAGTTCTCTTATTTATAAGATACTAAATGTGAATCCTTCCTTGCATTCTCTAAATATTGTTACAAAGATGGAGTGAAATTTTACTAATGAAAGTGATGAAAAGTTTTTAAGTGATAAGATACAATATCCAGAGTTATCAGTATACCCCCCTACCTGTATTAGTCAGAATTGGAGAAACAGAATCAATAAGATGTGTGTGAATATAAGCATACATATACATACACATATGCACCCACGAGTGCACACTCTCTCTCTCTCTCTCTCTGAGGAAGTAGGGATGGGGAGGGGAAGGGACTGCTAAAGATCAGGCTTTGTTTGAGAGGTGACCTGAGCCAGATTCCTTACCTAGGAGACTGGGACCAGGCCTTCCAGCACCTGGGGTACCCAGCAATTTTTCATCCCAAGACTTTCCTCCTGGTCTTTGTAGGTCTCCCTAGATTCAAGGATATGCCACTTCCTCCCAAAAGAGTGGGTTGAAAACAAAGAATCAAGAGAGATTTATTTTTGAGGAAAAGGTCCTGGGATTGTGAAGGCTTGGTAAATCCAAAATTGTCTTGGTTAGATGGCAGGGCGGAGACCCAGGAAAGACCTGCAATAGAGTTCAAAGGCAATCTTCTAGCAGAAATCCTTCTGGCTCAGAGGAGGTCAGTCTTTGTTCTGTTAAATTCTTAAACTCGTTTTTGTTTGTTTGTATTGTTTTTATGGGGCCCACCCACATTCTTGAGGGCAATCTGTATTACTCAAACTCCAACAATTTAAATGTTAAACTAAGTATCTGGGCACTGTGGCTCAGCCTTTTGACACAATCTTCTCATTACTTTATTAGATAATTAAAATACTCCAACGAGGGGCGCCTGGGTGGCTTAGTCGGTTAAGGGTCCGACTTTCGCTTAGGTCATGATCTCGCGGTTCGTGGCTTCGAGCCCCGCGTCGGGCTCTGTGCTGACTGCCAGCTCAGAGCCTGGAGCCTGTTTCAGTCTGTGACTCCCTCTCTCTCTGGCCCTCCCCTGCTCACGCTGTCTCTCTCTCTCTCCTAGAAATAAATAAAACATTAAAAAAATAAATAAAAGCAAACAACTTTAAAAAAAAATAAAATAAAATACTCCAACGAATATCTCAAATATGTTTGGAATATACACCTTCAAAATAAAATATGATTTATATTATAATTTATATAATAGTGACAGAATAGCATTTAAAATGTGAGCATGTGTGTGAGAGAGAGAAGACAGAAAGGGTTGTTCAGACTTAATGAGTGGGTCTATATAAAGCACTTGAAACAACACTGGCAAATTTTTGCGACTTTATATATGTTATGGAGTTTAGAGGTGCCACTCTTGTCAATGTTTGCCTCCTTCCTAGCCACCAGGAACTCCATGTATGCATAGTCTAACTAAACTGCAGAAACAATATCCTTAGAGGGCAGGAAAAGATTTCACACATGTCGCTCCAAGGGACACCACGATAACACCTGGTTGGCACACACTCATGAAACTCTCAAATCTACCTTGATACTAGAAAATAAATTTTCTTGGGAAGACTAACAGAAGGCCACAGAGGTTTTGGTTATATGCATAGGGAATTTTTCTCCTCCTGCAAATTTGTTTTTCAGACAGTTATTTGGTGATGTAAGGGTAAGGCAAACATTCAGAGTATTTTTAGGTGATTTTATTTTTTTTTTTTATTTATTTTTTTTAAATGTTTTTATTTATTTCTAGGAGAGAGAGAGATAGCTTGAACAGGGGAGGGTCAGAGAGAGAGGGAGTCACAGGCCGAAACAGGCTCCAGGCTCCGAGCTGGCAGTCAGCACAGAGCCTGACGCGGGGCTCGAACCCGCGAACCGCGAGATCATGACCCAAGCGAAAGTCGGACGCTTAACCGACTAAGCCACCCAGGCGCCCCA
Source organism: Proteles cristata cristata (assembly GCA_017311185.1). NCBI lineage: Eukaryota > Metazoa > Chordata > Mammalia > Carnivora > Hyaenidae > Proteles > Proteles cristata. The sequence goes on along the minus strand of JAESUZ010004923.1, from coordinate 2,389,468 downwards.
TTAGGTGATTTTAATAGTGACCTGGAAGTAATGAATTTACAAAAAGGAGAAAATTCAGACATTTAGGCCTTTCCAACTGAGGTGTGCCTCAGTTTTCTAGTTGTGATAAGATAAAACACATATGTGCCTGATCATTGGCCTGCTTATAGCTAGATGTAGACATCTTTTCTTTTTTGTATTGAGGATCCACAGAAGAGCTTCATTTATCTGATTTGGATATATTCTGATTTGGATATAATCTTTTTTTATTGTGTCTATTCTAAGTATAAGTTTTTGCTAAACTATCATGGATTTTATATAGCAATGCATTGGATCCTAAGGACTAAATTTATAAAGATATACCTGCCTAATTATTTATAAATATTTTTGAAGAGATATAATATGCTTATTTAATCACTTAAGTGCTCAGACATAGAAAAAACAACACTTAATTTCTAAAATTAATGGAATGTTAGATCTATAAAAGAAATTTTAAGAACCAGGCACTATTTCTCATTGTTTTATTTTTCTAAATGGATAATTATTATTATTTAATTACTTTAATTAAAATCATTTGGGAGTTTATTATTTTGCAGAGCTGGAAATATGAAAAATATTCAAATTGGAATGTCTGTTATATTAATTGCACACAAGGTACTTAAAAAGAAAAATAACACATAACTGAATTCCTGCCTGTCATCCAAGTAAAACAAAATAATGAATCATTGAAAGAATATTGTTTGCAAGTTATCTATATTCCAATCTAATTATGTCTTACCTCGAATGATTCATCAGTCTGTGGAGATGTCCATTTTTTTAAAAAGTTATTCACATAATAGACCTGACATATTGAAAAATGAGTTGCGTCTATTGGGTAAAGTTGTATTGGTATGGTGACATACAAAGTTTTGAGATATAGTATAAAGATAGAGCTTTTTCATAAATTGTTACAAAATGGGAAAGAGAAAGGTAGTACAATTTGAACTTTTATTGTAGCATTGTAATTACATTTTCTTAGTATTAAGCTGTCTCTATATGTGAAAGAATTTACCTCTCCAACTCTTTTTAAATAATACACACATTGGAGAAAGTATTTTTCCACTTAAAAAACAATATATTTTTTTAAAAGAAAGAAATGGAAGAAAATTCCAAGGGAGAGTGTAGAAATGTCAAATTGAAGAGGTGAACTGAATGAACCCAGGCTCTGTTTTGTTTCTTATTCACTCCTTCCTCTAAAACTTTCCCATGTCACTTACACATTATCTACTGTAGTCCAGGGTCAAAGATTTGCCAGTGCACTGCAAAGATAGTGGAGAGAAGCAAATTCTGCAAACCACTCAATTTGTTAAAATCTATTCCTTCATTTTTAATAATCAACTGCTATACACAGAGTAGACTATTATTCTTAATGCTTGGCTTGCAAAATAATTTAAATCCACAGAAGGAGCAGAATCTTCTTTGAAACTCTGTATCCTTAAAAAATGTAGTATGTTAGTTTTATCTATCTCCTTACCTACCTATCTGTCTTTAAGCATGTCAGTTTTAATACCTTAAGAGTTTAGATATGCTTTTGTTATTGTAAAGATTTTAGACACACACCTACCCATTCTTCCACTTTTTGGGCAGCCACATTTCTGACAGATAATCCTTTCCTCTCTATTGCAGTATTCAACATGACTATATAGAAAACCTCTTTAATGGAATTCTATTTTAAGCTCACATGATTCGCAGCATGTAACATTGGACAGCAGATTAGTAATTTGATTAGTTAAGACTTTTGCCTGAAGGCATAACCATTAGATATGTGTTTCTCAAACCTCAAGAGAGAAGAATACCACACTGTCAAAAAACCATATGTTTCTTTTCTCTTAATGGCTGAAAAACTATAAAAGTTTGCTTTCCAATGGTTAACTAATCTCATCTCTTTGTAACATGGCAGTATTAGTAATTTATAGAAAATTCTCTATTAATAATTCTTTATTTCTTTTGTTTAATGTTTATTTATTTATGTTGAGAGAGGGTGAATGAACAGAAGAGGGGCAGAGAGAAGGGGAGACACAGAATCTGAAGCAGGCTGCAGGGTCTGAGCTGTCAGCTCAGAGCCTGTTGCGGGTCTCAAATCCATTTACTGTGAGATCATGACCTGAGCTGATGTCAGATGCTTAACCGACTGAGCCACAAGGTGTCTCTATAGTTCTTTATATCAACACCTGGTTTGTCAACATCCTTCCACATTCAAGGAAGAGAGGGATTTAAGCAGAAGACAAATATTAAAAAAATTAAAATGAGGGGCACTTGAGTGGCTCATTCAGTTAAAAGTCTGACTCTTGGTTTCAGCTCACGTCATGATCTCACAGTTCCTGAATTTAAGCCCAACATTGGGTTTATTCTGTCTCTCTCTCTCAAAATAAATAACTTTGAAAAAAAATGATGTATTAAAATCCCTAGAAGTTGACTAAATACTGTGAAATCGAACTAAATGTAGTTCAGAATACATATAGCACCTTTTGTAGACTATGGACAAGTAGAATAGACTTTGTGTTCTCATGAGGCTTACATTTAGGAAGAACAAAATAAAAAAAATAAAGGAATAAGATGAAATACAGCATTAAGTGTTATCATGATAAGAAAACAGTAGAAGAAGATAGAATGATTTAGGACAACTTTTTCTGAAGCATATATTTTTCTCTAACAATTGTTTTAATTATCTCTTCTGTCTTTGATTATCTCAGAATTGCTTCTTACCTTCTGCAAAGCAACTTTGGACTAGGTGTACAACAAATAGGTCCAATAGTCTAATCCTTAAATAATGTAATAGGATCTCTATCTGGCTCTATCCCCACAAATTACTCCAGTGGATATTAATAGCATAATATTAAGATTCTTAGCCATTTTAAGGGTTTATTTATTTTAAAAACCTAATTGGAAAACTTAGTGGCGTGGCAGGATACCGCACTTTAAAATATGAGTTGATATAACTAAATTATTGCACCTCAATATGATTTACAATAAGACTTTAATGCCTTCTTCAGTATATGATAATTTAAAGTGAAAGCTCTAGATAGTATGATTAGTTTAGAATCCCTTTATGGGCATGGAGATCTTTTATATATTAGTTACATTATATATATATAACTATATATAATATATATATATATATATATATATATTAGTTAATTATAACTCTTTTCCAAGCCTTTTAAGACTTTTCTCCAGTATAATATGTGGTAGTCAAAGGCAAAAGTTTACTATAGTCTAAAGTTCTTTTTTAAAAATCTATTAACTGAATGTAAGATATCTGTAATGATGTTGAAAATTCTGAGATTTTTCAAGAACAACAATAATAATGTGTTAAGCAACATGAAACACTTCTGATCTATATAAGAAATATTGAGCCTTGTTATTAATGATTCTATTTTTAAGTCTCTGAGTCATTATGTATGTCTATAGTGTTTCTGAAAATATGAGTGTGGTAATGATTGAACAAGATGATTTAAACGATAAAGAAGCTTTGTTAGATTAAGTGGCAATGGGATTTGGCTTTTCATTTCATCCTCACCGTTGGCTGGAAGAACTGACTAGAAAATGAAATTTTAAAAAAATAGGAACTTATCCATTTCCTAGGATAAGAAACAACCTAGGGAATTTAATTATTGTGGAAACAAGTATAATAAGGGGAAGAGCCCTAAAATATTTTATTGAGGTGAAACTTGCATTTTCCTAATGTCTTGAGACTGTACTGAAATCTGCTGAATTGTGAAGCTAGAGAGGTCAGCTGTTGAGGAGACAGGAGATGGAGTAAGTAGAGGAGGCACTGGACATGGCTAAGGATAAATTAATAGGAAATAGTGTATTCTTATTATTGAAGCTATTAAATAGTTCCAGTTTGGCCAACTTTATCCCATGCTATTTACATGCATTTATCGTGTACTCCTTTGGCCTCATAGATAGGGTATGAAGTATTTTACGTACTGCATAGTGGGAAAGATGGCTGTTGGCAGGGGAACTCCCACCTAGAGGAAAAACATCAGCAGTTCCACATAACTATAGTGATACCAGGGAACTAAGACACTTTGAGCACCTATAATATGCTACACTATATTAACTGATTCCATATAATTTTAGTACATAAAATCTTAACAAGAATCTTGAGAAGGTGATATTTGCTCTTACTGATTTTACAGATGAGAGAATAATAAATAGACTCAAGAGGAGTAATAATCTGGATCACATAGCAAGATACTACTGAAGCAGGGATTCAAATCTGGATTTGTCTGCTCCCCGAATCCTCATAGTTTCATGACACCTCCATGTACCGTCACCTCTTCTCTCTTGGATTGATCTTTGATGTCATTTATCTGAAATGCTGAAGTTCCAACTTATAATTCATTCTAAAGCCCAGACTTGTCAGGACTCTCTATATAGTAGATCTGTTTTAATTATCTAGCTAAGTGGAACTGAATTAGGCAGTAATTTACTAAAGCATCTTTTTTTGTCAAGTTTGACTGCTAAACTTAGGAGGAAAAAAGACATTTGTATTTTACTTCAAATTCCCCAAAATCTGATCAAAGTCCAGTTAAATATAGACTGTAAACAGGTGGTGTCTAGTTATTTGACTTAGGATCTTGATATTTTTGTTCAGCTATGTAAATTTTTGGTGCGAAGGGTATATAGTTTTAGAAAATATTTATGTATTTTATAATTCTTGAAATATATAGGGAGTAGAACTTGCAAAGATAAACCTAATACACATTCATGGCTTTGGCTAAAGGTAATTTTACCATTCTGACACTAGAAGCAACCAAAGTGCAGAGATTAATACAAGCAGACTAATCTTGAACCATTGTCTGTACTGCTGGATCTTTCCAACTTTGACTGCATTTGATAAAAATGCAGTCATTTTTTTATTTTAATGATTTATTCTAATTTATTTTAATGATTATTTAAATAAATAAATAAATGATTATTAAAATAAATAAAACATTTATTTTAATGATATATAAATTAATTAATTAATTAATTAATTAAATGGTTATTAAAATAAATAAAACATTTATTTTAATGATTTTTATCCACTCCTTCATGGTAAAGGTAACTTTACTATAAACCATGTGATGTTTTATCAACTTGATTGTATCCATTATCAAGATCATAAATAAAAATCTAAAGAAAAGTCAGTACAATGAGGTGGTCAACAACCTGAATTGAGTAGATTCATATTCAAACTGCTATTTCTACTCTGTTACCATGGACAAGTTATCCTGTTCTTCACCTAGGCACCTCATGTTACCATACCTTAGTCTCTTCTTCAGTAAAATGGGCACAGTAATAGTGCCAGCAGCACTATTGTAGCACAATGGGCTTATTGTGATGATTAAAGAAACTAAAGAGTTGTAGAGGGGTACCTGTCCCATAAATATTATGAGGGATTTATTCTTTTTCCTCTGGACATAGCAATATTCTTTGAGTAGAGTGATCTATAAACTCCTATTCATATTATATAGTATCGACTACTACTTGTGTAGGATCTCATGACCAAATCATTTTGTCTTTGAAGACGATGATGATAGGTCAGTTTACTACAGGTTATTCATCTGAATGTCCTCAGTTATGTGATGGGGTGCCAGGGTGGCTCAGTTGGTTGAGTGTCTGACTGTTGATTTCCGCTCAAATCTAATCTCATGTTTCATGGGATTGAGTCCCACTTCAGGCTCCATTCTAACAGTATGGAGCCTGCTTGGGATTCTCTTTCTCCCTCTCTCTTGGTTTCTTCCTCTGCTTGGTCTCTCTGTCTCTATCTCTCTGTCTCTCTGTCTCTCTCTCTCTCTCTCTCAAAATAAATATTTTTTTTAAATCTGCAAACTTTAATATCTATTTATTGAATTAAATTGTTTTAATTTTTTCTTAAAAAATGTATTTCACATCATTTATTTTTGATAAGGATACATTTTTTGTCATAAAGCATAAGCTTTGTATGATTTCTCTCTCAGCACAGTTGGAGTCTGAACTTGAGTTGTTTTTCATCTTATGATCTAAGGTCTATATTTGCATGCAAAAGGAGGTAGCAAAATAGAAATAAATGTAGCCATGTTTTTAACTATTTTAGTTTAGTATATACTTATTAGCAAATTTTAAATCTGATACATACACTAATCTTTTTAATGGTTATTATATACTTAGGTGCCATATAAAAAATTATATATAATGACTACATTGTCTCTTTTGTGTTTAACATAGAATCAATTTAGAAAGCTTATTATGTATATGTATGATCAAAGTAAATCAAGGTACGTATCAAAATGGTTAATTTATCACCAAAGATCTAAGGAAGTGCTCCCATATTGACAGATAAGTGATTCTTCTTTTATTCATATTTCTTAAGACTCTTTTGTGAATTTTACAAGAGTGAATAGATTCTTATTTAAATGAATAACTTTCTTAGTTGGATACAATCTACTAACAGCATGACTATTAGGATGGTGAATAAAAAGATTGGAACGATTTCATTAACAAGTCAAAAAAGGCATTTTGATTTGTTTCCAACTTGGTAAAGCCTTTGTGATTTCCACCCATAAACACAGGAGGTTGGGGGTGAGAAGGTTTTGCTCTATAATAATAAAGAGAATTACCACTGAGATGTTAGGGGGGAAAAGATTTAATATCCCTTAGCACAATGTCAATTTCTTTCAAGCATATTTAAATCCATGTGCTAGGATTTCTGTCAGCACAAGATACCAATCAAAGTGAAACTTTCTTCTTTCAGGTATTCAAAAGAACTTCATTTTTTTTTTCTTTCTTACTCTTAAAATATAAATACCCTGATGAACACTCTTGATGTTATTAGTGTTCTTTGTGGGTTGTGGAGAAAGTTGCACTTCAAAAGAAGTCAGAAAGAATTGAAAATTCAAAACAATAAATAGAGATCAATGGGACAGTGTAAGTTGCTCTCCTTCCTACTGGGCAATTTCATGTGTTAGAGGTATAAAGGGGAAAGTATACACGATGATTTAACTCATTAGAATATGCATTTAAAAAAGCTTCATTTTTATAAGTGTTTATTGAAATTTAAAATATTTCTTTTATCCTTAGTGCACATTTAATATTCCCTATGCTAATTTAAGAGTGCACAGCTTTTCTGTAAGATACGGGAGATTCTCTGTGGCACTACTGCCGGCAATACCATACTGCTACCTCCTGACAGGGAAAAATAGAAGTCTGCTCGTTAAAAAGTACACACTTCTATGTTTAATGAAACTCTTGGAATTTATTTTGGTTTCAGTCATATTTCTGGAAGTCCAATTATCCCATAGTAGTTTTGGGGAGTTTAGCAGGGACTCTCAAAAATACTGGAACAATTAATGCCATTTCTTAGCTTCTCATAAGGTGATTGGTCTACCAAGTAATCTCAATTTTCTACTCGTGATTCTGATGAATAATTTTATATTTGAAAAACATATCACTGTGTTGGACATGAGACTGCAGTAAGACAAAATGCAACTGTGAGGAGTTCATATAAAAACTTATTGAAATATGTGTGGTGACTAGTTTGATATTTTTTGAAGAGATTTCAGTGCATTTTTATTGATGGTTCATGATAGAAAGAAATTACCTGATCTTAGTTTAACACTCATGAAATTATTAGTATTATATAAAAGGCATGATAAGCCAGAGTACATTTGTAATTGTTATATTCTATAGCTTTTTAGTATAGAAAAAATGCATACTTTGAATGAAATAAAGGAAATGGAATATATAATTTTTTAAATTTTGATATTTAAGCTGTGAACATTTATTTGAATATAAGTGAATATTAAGATGACTTACGTTAAGTATGTCCACATAATCTTTTACAAATACTTTATGGACATATAAATATTTAAGGAAATTATAATTATTAAATCATTCCCTTCATCTAACTAATAGAATCTGAACACACACATATTCAGTGTTGATTAAGAGGCATCTATCAACCTGCCTTTTGCATGTTCTTTTACACACGTTTATCCTGAACATCACATAAGTAGTATGTTTCTTTGGAGTCCTTTTTTTAAAAATATAAATAAATAACATAATAGTTGGCATTTTAAGCCTTTTAAGGGTACAATTTAGTGGCATTAATTGCATTCATAATATTGTGCAGCCATCCACTATATATTTTCACAAAATTTTCATCACCCTAAGCAGAAACCCATTAAATAATAAGTCACCTAAGTTCTAAATGTTATATTTTTGAAATTGGGAAATTTAATTTAATTTTTTTAAGGTTATTTATTTTGAGAAAGAGAGAGTACATACATGAGTGGAGGAGGGACAAAGAGACAGAGACAGAGACAGAAATTCCCAAGCAGGCTCTTCACAGTCAGAGTGCCAGATATGGAGCTCAAATTCACCAACCATAAGATCATGACTTGAGCCAAAATCAAGAGTAGGATGGTTAACCAACTGAGCCACCCAGGTGCCCCTTATGAAATTTAATTTTAAACTATTTCCACACTAATTCGTAAATCACAATTGCTTTTGTAACTTCATATGTGTATATGTATATGGATATACATGTGTATGTGCATGTGTATATATGACCCACATATTGATCATATTAACTCAATTTTGTATGGCATTTATATATAGTTTTAGGTGCATCAGACATGGACATACATCATAAGGCATTTCTAAATCTGTACGTACATGTTAATATGTGTATATATACATTATAGGCATATAGTTATATATAGTATGTGTGTATATATGTATATTAGACATTTATTTGATGTGAAATAATTTTAAAGGAGAAATATACCACATTTGAAATTAATCATCTTCTTTATACCAATGATGTTTTTACTTTTAAAAGTCTTCCTGAATTATTATTTTGTAACTCATTAATAGAAGTTACCATTATCTTCTGATGTTTTCTGTCTTAAAAACTGGAGGGTATATAATTTTTGAAGAAATTGAGTTACAAAACTTATCTATGTCCTTATTGTTGGGGCCTGCTATTTTTGCTTTTAAACTATTCAGTGTTTTGTTTTTTTCTTCTATTTCATTACAATGTCTTCTCTGAAAATATTCCAGTTTCTTCCTCAACAATCAGGAATAGCTTAGAAGCAAATCCAATGTATATAGTAGTTTCCCTCTGCATTTAACAACTTTAACAAAGACACCAGCTACAAACTTCAACTTTCCTGGGGGTATTTGAGTAGGGTTCTTTGAATGAGTTACTAGATAACATTGTGTATATCACAATGCTCTAAGGTGGCATTGACTTTGACATTGAAGCTTTCCTGATATTTTGCTGCTTACACAGCATTAACACAAAAATAGCCTTTTCCTAAATTGAAGACTTCTGCTTTATTTAATACCTAATTTCTTAGAATTATATAAAACTTTAAGAGACAGTATTTTATAAAGAAAAGGTATCAATACCCTGTGCCAGAAGGCTACCTTTTTCTTTAATAACACTCTACAAACTTCCATATTTTTAAATTAAATTTGTACTCATAAAGTATCATCAGTATATTCATTCTGACAAGAGTTTTCTATTTTAGGTAGTCTGAGATGTAACCAATAACTGTCTTTCTTTTTAACTCTCAATTTTGCATTCAGATAAAAAGCCTAGTTCTTACCACAGTACCTTGGAAACCACATCCCTATCTCCTTACCATCACTGATCCTATCCACATAAGGACAATGAGTTTAATTTCAGACCTTAAAAATGCAACTATTATACATTTTTCTGACATTTTTATCCTTAATTATTTATTGGGGCTTCATAGATACCCTGTCAAACTATTCTTAAAAATTTAAATTTAATCTAAGTTATAATTGTACATATTGCATAGTCATATGATTATATGGCAGACTTCATATATTTGACCCCTATTTTACAGAAATATTTATTGTCCTTCATGCAATTTTCCGATACAGCATAGCAATGATTATAGGTGGGCTTGAATAATCACAGATCCTTGTCAATATAGTAACATATACAGTAGAGGGGTGCCTGGGTGGCTCAATCAGCTAACCTTCTGCCTCTTGATTTTGGCTCAAGTCATGATCTCAGTTTGTGAGATTGAGCCCTGTGTGGTTCTCTGTGCTGATTGTGTGGAGCCTGCCTGGGATTCTCTCTCTTTCTCTTTCTCTGAACCTCCCCTCACCCCTGTCTCTCTCAAAATAAATAAATAAACAGTAGAGTCTTTTTAAAACACTTTTAGCAATCCAGAATAATAGATTATAATTTATATTTTACAAAATGGGATTAATAATTTATATGTATTTCTATTCCCTTCTAATTAACAATAAAGTATGCTTTACTGTCAAGCAAATACTTATCCAGAACCTACTTTTCTATGTTGAGCACCATCATAGGTTTGGGGACACAAAGAGAAATCAGACATATCAGGTAACCATGTAACATATTCAGTGGTATAAATTCCTAAATGTCATATATTTTAAAACTTAAAGTTATTGCCCCATATTTTGAGGATAAATTACTATGTACTATGAAGAAAAGACATTCTGACTCTATAACATAACCCTTTGGATTTGCCACTTTATAAATTCATGTTTGAAAATCAGCCAAAAACATTGTTCACTTGCTTTTCTTCATGGTTCACTACTCATATTCAGACATATTTCAAATTATTCCTTAAAGAACACTAGCAGGTAATTGACAACTGAAAAAAAATAGCCACAACTTTAGAAATAAATCACACATATCGACATCCTGCACGTGTGGTAGGCCACAGTTATTTGAGCACCTCTGCCTAGCAATAGCATCTATATATTTCATTGAGTCCCTAGAATTCAAACTGACATCAGGAAAATAAAATTTAATTGCTTATAAACTAACCTCTTGTCAACATAATTATATTTTACTAACATGAAAAGTAACCACTTATTGCATTAAATAAAACCGATAAATTAAATAGCTTTCTGATTCATTTTTTTCCCTTCTCTAAGAGTCATTGTAAGAAGAAGAAATAAAAAGTTTTACCCCAGGAGGCATGTTTAACTCTGTGCCTATGGGTACTTCATTGGAAATTTTGTGATGCTTATGGAAAAAAGATGATGAGTATATGGTATTACAAACCTCATAATATACTCTTTCAGAATTCAAAGGCTCTACTAGCATCAGGAACAGCATTTTACATTCAGTATAGTTCATGATAATGACCTTCAAAACTTGCTCTTATTTATTGCTAAGTAAAGAACAGAGTAGCAGAGTACAAAATGATGACATCAGGGTCACAGCAGGGAACTTAGACATATTTAAAGTAAAACTTATTCTCTCTTTAGTGGAACATATGAGTTATACTTTTTGTATTGCAAAGTATTTAAATGACCTAGACATTAAAGTGCTATCTTCAGAATATAATTTCTTGAAAACATCCTTTCATCTGTAAGAATTATGAAAAAGAATGTCATTTTAATTTTTGTGTGTGTATAATTTACATTGCAATAGTACTTTTATAGGCAATTATGGGTGAGCAATAATAGGAAATGGAAACACTTTGACCAATATAATGGGAATACTTACATAAATTCATATTATAACTCTGTTACAATCTTATTTACATAAACATGTTTGATTTCCATGTTGAAAACATGTTATAATCACTTAGGAAATAAGATTGTTAATTAATCTAGTTTAAGCATAAATGTCTAAGTATTTTAAATCTAAATTGTATTTTCACTGCTACCTTAAATAGATGGAAAATTTTAACTATTGTCAAGGAAAAACTATGTTTTACAAATTCTCTATTTTGTAGTATGAAACTGTGACTATAAAACAGCAAATTCTTTCCAATAGGTTCTATTTGAAAAAGGCTTCTAACAGATTTGATGATTCTGTCGATGTATATGGTAGTTCGACATATTGTAATATGTTTTAAAGTTATTTTATAATTAAAAAAAAAAAACCTCTAAAGAAGCAGAGAACTATGTTCTGAATCTAGGTAGCTTTACTGAACCATAAAAGAATAGAAGCTAACAAATGCCAATCTCAAACATAATCTCTATGGAAGGTAGCCAATCCAGAAGAATATAAAGTCAAAACATAATCCTTACATTTTTCCTCTGAAAATATAACACAAATAGATTTAATTAAAATAAAAATCATAGCAGAGCATCCCTTCTACAATATTGAACAAACGTTCCTTGAGGACAATAAATGATCTGGTTACAGATTGATAGGGCTGAAAATCTCTTCTAAAATATCAAACATTTTTGGCCTCAATTTGTTTTCCATTTCCACCAACTCTTACATTAATTTCTCACTAGGATAATGTTAGGCAATGCTATCACCGAGCCTGGGCTTTCAAAAATACTGTGCTCTCTCAGTTTCCCTAAGCTGTGTTTGAACGGGTCTTTTCCCCTTTCTATCATTATATGCAATATTGAACATTTTTAGAGAGATCTGTGTGTGTGTGTGTGTGTGTGTGTATGTGTGTGTGTGTGTGTGTGTACACAAGAAGAAACTACCAGGACACCGTGTATTTAATGCCACACAAAAGCTTCCTGACAAATGGTACCTTATTTTTTTTTTCCTTCATCAATACTGAAATCTAATTTGCTCATCAATCTTTTCCTTGGTTAGTACAAAATTTTGCTGCTTTTATCCCTCCAAATTACATACCCCATTATGCACTGGATATAGCATTCTTTTTAATATCACATTTTTTCTTCTATTTTCATCTATTTCAAAAAGATATTATCCAGAATGTCATCAATTTAATAATTAAAAATACTTCATATATCAATAATAATTGCAAGAAGTTATCCAAAAGTAATAAAGAAATGCTGTTTTCTGTATTTATATAATAAAGGATCCTTTCTTTTTCTTCTACTAATGGCATTTAAAGGTCACATAGGCAAAAGTAAGGATAAAGTTGAGTCCACAAAGCCTGAAGGCTATTCAATTTCTCTTATTCAAATTTATATTGACTGTCAGATGAGGAAAAAAAATCACATATAAGTTAAATTCGTTTTTCCAAACATCTAAGTATTTTTATTCCACAAAATATAAAACAAGGTAGAGATCATCTAATTTCTATTAAAAAAAAAAAACTTGCCGTATCTTTAGGACAGATACTAAAACATCTCCAGACACATGAAGTATAGTAGCCCTGACTAGACTTTTGAGATGTTTAGTAGTCTGCTTTTGGTATGTTTTAGATGCAGCCCTTTCTGATACTTCAGTTTTAGTATTGTCATTTCAGAGTAATTAAAAACAACAATTTTAAGAAAGAAGAATATAAACCTTGTCTTACATCACTCCCTAGATCATTTTTATAACTTAAAATTAAAAACTGAAGACATCTGTGTTTATAGCAATGTAATAAAACTTCTGTTCTACTGTTAATGGCTAAGTAAAATTAATTTTGTTCTTGTGCTATTAGACTAATAGAAAATAGGAGTCCTAAAATAAGAGGTTTCATTTACTTGTACTACATTGTTTCTCTTTAGACTGAGATATTAATAGTGTAGTTCATATATTGATTCTGGAAATTTATGGTAGGGATGTTCCAATTTTTAGTTTAAAAGAATCATAATTTTTACATACATTTCTTTTTTAAAATGTACCATTTAAATCCTTTTGCAATCTGTAACATCAAATAACAGATCGGTCTTGTTAATTAAGAGGAAACGAACTTTGAAAAATAATGACTTTGTAAAAATTCAGCTTTCTCTAAGAAAATATATTCTAAATACAGGGGAAAGAAACATGTGATCCTGAACCAACTAAATGAGATTTTATTTACAAGAATGACTCCATGCTTTCTGAGAGGCAGTACCTGATCAAACAAATTTCAGATAATTACTGAAATCCTATATCATATAAATTGTTATTCTGAAATATTCAAAAGTATATTCTGAATTATCTAATAGAGTTAATTATATTCATTAGAAAACTTTGTAATACCTAGCTTCCTAAGGTCTTTAGCTTTTTCCAAGCTACTACTAATACTTTTGTATTTTATTCCCACAAAAATCACTTGGGTAGGTATTGGTATTCCTATTATAGAGTGGCCGAAATTGAACTCAAATAGTTTATTTGCCAAAGATTTTACTCAAGACTTAAATTCCTCTGATTTCAGAGTTGTTTCACCCCAGTGTCTGGTAGCATGAGTTATAATATATGTGCTAAGAGACATGTTTGGAAAAATCCCATTTCAAGAGTCAAAAAATGTTACATGTTTAAACCTAAAATAAAATTGGATGAATCATGGTACTTCACTCAGTATTCCTCTTACAGAAAAGTCTACTGTGTTTAAATGGCCTATTTTTATTTCTGATATCTCATGCAGAAAATCAAACACTCCTATGCTCTTGCTGTGATGAGCACCAGGTGTTGTATGGGAATGTTGAATCACTATATTGTACACCTGAAACTAATATTACACTGTATGTTAACAAGCTGGAATTTAAATATTTTTTTAAATTAAACATTTCTGAGGTGTTTTACAATAAATGACTTGCAAGAATAATTGCTATTCAGGGTTCTATGTGACTTGTCTTTACCAAGGAAAAAGATCCACTCTTATCAACTATTTTAGAGAGAAAAGTAACATAATATAAATATCTTTGAATTCAGATAGCTGCTGGGAAAAAAAAATGAGAAAACCATTTGTAGGCCACATTTTAGCTAGGCAGGTACAGACTTAATTTATTTTTACTTAAGATGCATTTCAGATGTTTAAAAATAAGCAGTGGTATTTTAAAAGAAAATACATAAGTGTTCTTGCTCTTCTTAGAATGCTGAGATTACCATTTATCATTTTAAGTCAGAGCATTAAAGCATGTACTGAATATAACCTGAAACATACAGAATGCACTGTGGAGATGATAAATTTGCTTGATGATTGTGATAATTTGCTTTTTTTGCAGAATAAACATGGAAGGCCCTTGCCTTCTATAAAACAAAATGGTAAAAGTGTGGAATGTGGACCAACCTTGCCTGAAGTTGTATGACAGTTCAGATATCAACCTGTGTCAGAATGGATACATTGGGGTTGCTGGAATTTGGAATTATTTTTTAAGTAATCAAAATAGAAAAGGAAAGTATAATAAAAATGTCAAGGGATTTGCTTACTTGGCATCACTTGAATTTATTTCCATAGAATGATAGCTTCTTTTCTATGAGGAATTAATTTGCTTCATAATTTTTCCAGTAAAATCACAGCTACAAAAACAACCAAGAAATACAGTATAACACCATGTGAGCACACACAGAATATATACATTTTGAAGTTACATTTCAAAACATTTTAGAAAGGTTAAGTTGTGTGAAAAGCTGAATTATGTTTCCACCTTTGCTTCACCTGTTCTTGGCAATATGCCAATTGTCGTCTGATAGTTCCTCCTCTAGTCACTTGAAGTTTTCATCAGCATAACTCTATTCCAGTCTTCTGTGACAGATACTAGGCAGGGCGCCTGGGTGACTCAGTCAGTTAAGCATCTGACTATTGATTTCAGCTCAGTTTATAATTGTACTTTCATGACATGAAGCCCCACATGTGGCTCTGCTCTTTTAGTCATAGTTCAACATTTAATCATTATTCATTAATAAAATCTCCCTAAAATTAGAATTTAAAGACAATAAATCTTTATTGTCTTTTTAAAAGTAACAATGTGCCCCTACATATTTAGCTTTAAAACAAATATTAAAATCCAGAAGCAATTTATTAACTTATTAAAAACTTTAGTTTGAGATAAATTTCATTGGATTTTTTTCTTTCTCCTCTAACCACATAATTAAAATTTTTCTCCTTGTGAATAGATGGTTTTTAGGAAGAGACATTCCATTTAAAGTAGAATTATCAGCCTATTATTTTTACTTATCTAGCAAAGATAAGGTTCATCACTGAAAAATTAAAAACTATAGTTGAATTAAGAGCTAGCATCAATAAGGGATTATATCTGGAAATTAACATAAAAACGGAGCAAACTGAGGACCCTTGCAGTTTGCCACACAAGAAAGGCATACGTTAAATGAAAGACAGATTTGATAGGAAAGGATAGAAAAGCCAAAAATGTTAGCATATGGCTTCTTATTTATTCTTGAATTAGATCAATTATATTTCTAAATCTACATAATTTAGGAAAAATTAACCAATCAAAGAGAACTTAGAAGGTTGGTTAGAAGGGAAGCCATTATTTTATGGCCCTAGGTTACCCAGCAAAACACTTCTATCCAATAAAAAAATCAAAACCAACTATTACATGTTAGTTCTGCAATTTTTACTGGATATGCTAAAATATATTTTTGCGGGTCTTCTGGGTGGCTCAGTTGGTTAAGCATCTGATTTCAGCCCCGGTCATGATCTCATGGTTCGTGGGTTCAAGCCCCGTGTCGGGCTCTGTGCTGACTGCCAGCGCAGAGCCTGGAGCCTATTTCAGTCTGTGACTCCCTCTCTCTCTGACCCTCCCCTGCTCACACTGTGGCTCTCTGTCTCTCCTTGAAATAAATAAAACATTTAAAAAATTTTTTAAAATGAAATAAATTTTTGCAAAGAATATTATAACATTCACAAATACCATCATTTTAATATTTCCATATATATTAGCATTTAATAAAATAGCATAGAATAAATTACTTTAGATTTATTTCACAGAACTTTTTTTTTCCAAATAAATTTTTGTGGTTACCAGCTAAAATTGAAAAATCCTCTTCCATGTACATATAATTCCCTTTTGCCCCCCAGCATGTCCAGTTTTCCCCTGTTGTACTGACACAGCTATTAATTCCCTCCTTCCAAAAGTACCCAGTTTCAAGAATATAAGGAACTCTGTAAGGTACATATCAAAGCTTGTTGAATTTTGTGGTTTCTTTAAATCAGGCACTGCACATTTTTCACTGTAATTTTATTGGATTTATCTATGAGGGAACATTGTCTCATGTTAAAATTAGAATTTCTTTCCCACTGAAATGAGCACAGGTGTTAACTTGCCAATTAAAGTGAAGTAAACTGTCAAATGAAAAATTTTAATTACACTTTCTTCATTTTGACTTTGTCTTTTCATTCTACTGGAGTCCCCACAACATCAGTTTGGGCATGCTGTTCTTAATGATTCAGCCTCAGAGTTCCCTGCGGAATCTCTGTTGCTCACCTGTCATCAAGAATGTGGCCATTGCCTTGCCTGTCTACGAGGTTGCTACTGTGACAAAATTAAACATTTAGATTTCTTGTCAGCCCTAAGATTTGTACTTCTGGTAATAATAGAAGAGATGTCACCTGAGCATATCCCTGTGAGAGGTATGATTTCTCCTGAGAGATGATAAAAGTTCCTTTTTTTTTTAAACGGAAACTGCCATTTAGATACTTATCAGTCTTCTTTCACAAAGGAATAAATCCTCACATCTAACAATACAACAGCAAGACAAGAATGTTTCTTTCCTAAATAGCCATGAGTTGGCAGTTTTAGTGTTTTTTTGCCATGCGAGTATTTGGTGAATGTTTTAGTGGACATAGGAAATTGGAGTGTTTTTTTTTTTTTTAATTAAAGGAAGTTTATTCAACTATATAATATTCATTTTATAACAACTTAAAAATAAAACAGGTAACAAATTAGTTAGGCTGACTTTTAAATTGAAAGAAAAATTGCTCCCATTTCCTTAATTTTAAGTTGTAAGAAACGAATCTGAAATTTTAAACTTCTTAAAATATCATAGTCAAATATATTTGTTTTATAATATGGCTTTCCTGCTGTATGTCATTTTATAATTCTGTGTAAATTTATACAAAAATAATCTCCATTTAGAAGCAAATTCAGAGGTCACCCAAGACATGATAGCAAAATCCTAAATAAGAATCTTATATTTTACGTTTTGGTCATCTACTTTGGAAAGGATAGTCCTTAGTATTTGATGTTCACTCCATAATTGCTTGTATTATACGCACCATCTCAGGCATAAAGTCTATCTCTGAATGACCTTGAGTTTTATGTACTTAAAAGGTAAGACACTAAAAAGAGTCATTAGACATGGCTGCACTACACAGACAACGAATTGAAGGGACACATTAAGCCATCATTCCCATTGAGGACTGTATTGACATACTGAATTATTTTAATCTTAATTAAAAATAATTGTGCTGCGTGTGTGCTTTCTTAGCCTTTAATTAACATAAGCTCTTCAAAACCAAAGTGGCAGCATAATAATGCATTCATAATTTATAGTATAAATGGTGGCCCTAGGGAAAATGCATTGGTATAATTCCCTCGTAGGTCTCTTTGTTGATGTCATACTGCTGATGAGAACGCCAACCAAACCAGAGAATAAACAGGGAAAAAGAAAGCCTTAGACATGGATTGTATTTTTTAAAGTATTATATTTTCTTGTTTTGTCACTTTGCATGCCAATTAGTAGTTGATAGTGCCTTATTTTCTACCGTGTGTGTGTGTGTGTGTATGTGTGTATGTGTATGTGTGTGTGTTTGTGTGTAAATTGTGTGTGGGTGTGGTATGAAGTGTCACAATTCTAAAGCAGGTTAGTCAACAGATGGCAGTCAAGTGAATTTAAAGAAAATAGGCTTTAATTGTAATTCCAACCTAAGTAGCCTGAAAGTAGTTAAAGAGAAATCGATGATCGCTGTGGTAGAGCAGACAATGGCAGGCTCTTCAGAGATAGAACTAATGTTAATTTTCTCTTCTTCCATGAATATCTTTTTTCAGCCTGTGGTTGATGATCTGTATTTTTGTAAAGAATCAGTGGGGCAGATAATTTAAAATAAAACAGACAACCCCCTAAATTATTTGCACATGACCTTGGAAAGAGTTATAAAACTTGAACAGGGAATAGATTCACATTCTTGATTGTTTCTTCATTTTGCTTAAAGTGCAGTGCAAGGTGTCCCAAAGGAATTCAAGGTAAAAAAGGAAAGTCCCAGAATTATCAGTTTGAATCATGGGCATGTGGATTGGCCTCAGGTCTTTCTGCTTGTTTCCCTAACTAAAAATCTAGTGTCTGCTTGTTCTTTATGAGTCTGCTGATTCATTCTATCCTGAGACCAAATATATGATTACAGGCCAGGAATTCCTGAATCCTCTTTAAATAGCATGGAAAATGTAGGTTAGTCTCAATAACCCATTGGGAATATTTCATACAAAATATACATTCTTTTCAATTAAATTTTAGATTTTTTTATTGGTTCCTAATAAGTAAGCACTCTCAGTAAAATTCTGAAATCCATAGTGTACTTTGACTAACAGTACAGTAATATTTTAGAGCTGCTGCTTGCAAGCCATGATGAAATACTTTTATCTTTTTTGGTGTTTCTTTTTCTTCTATTTCTCTGTTTTAGCTTAAATAGAATGTGACATAATGATCCCTACCATTAAAAATTGTTTCATTTTTCCCCATTCATTCTTGCCAGGAAATAAAAAGACGGTTGATGTAATTTTGAATACATGCTTATTTTATTTTTTTTTTATTTATTAATTTTTTAAATGTTTTATTTATTTCTAGGAGAGAGAGAGAGACAGCATGAGCAGGGGAGGGTCAGAGAGAGAGGGAGTCACAGACTGAAACAGGCTCCAGGCTCTGAGCTGGCAGTCAGCACAGGGCCCGACGTGGGGCTTGAACCCACGAACCGCGAGATCATGACCTAAGCGAAAGTCGGACGCTTAACCAACTAAGCCACCCAGGCGCCCCAATACATGCTTATTTTAACATATCATGTTCCTCTTCTAGAGAAGCAACGCATGCACACATACATACATACATACATACACACAGTTTATAGAAAACTTCAAGGATTTTCTTTATTTGTGGAAAGCTAATATGTATGTATATCTTATCTAAAAAATGTTCTTGTATCATCCAGTCACTTCATTAATTAGAAATTTTGGGTAAAGATTTTTGTCTTAGACTTTCAATTTGTCAGTAAGTGGAGTTAGTCCCACCAATAACAGTGTTTTTGTTAGAGAGTAGTCATCACAAATTATTTCATTGTAATCTATTCAGAGTACTATTCAGAGTTCTATTCAGAGTACTAATCTATTCTCTCTCAAATGTGTTTCATACTCTAAATCATAACAGAAGTACACTTTTCCTAAAGAATAGAATAATTTGGTGGCACTCATGTGGCTCAGTCAGTTCAACATCCATCTCATGATTTCAGATCAGCTCATGATCCCAGATTTTTGGGATCAAGTCGTGAGTCAGGCTCTATTCTCAATATGGAGATTGTAGTTCTCTCTCTCTCTCGCCTCTCCCCTGCTCATGCATGCTATCTCTCTCTCAAAAATAGGGCACCTGGGTGGCTCAGTCTAAGCCTCTGACTTCAGCTCTGGACATGATCTCACGGTTTGTTTGAGCCCCGTGTCAAGCCCTGTTTTGGGCTCTGTGCTGATGTTCAGAATCTGGAGCCTGCTTCTGGTTCTGTGTCTCACTCTCCCTCTGCCCCTCCCATGCTCACGCTCTGTCGCTCTCTCTCTCTCTAAAAAATAAACAGTTATCTCTCTCTCTCAAAAAATGTAGAATAATTTTGCATTTAGATTGTATACATTTTGGATTGTGGTATTTGTTTGAAAAAATAATGAAAAGAAAATTGAAATGAAGTTTAGAAGTCATTCCCCTCATGGGTGGTATTCTTTCTGAACCATCTACAACTCAGAGCATTTCACTCCTTTCCTATTGATCTTTTAATAAATAGCTTACTACTCTGCCTAATTGCACAATACTTGATTGGATACTTCTGGACTTAAAAATTCTCTCTAAAGTGGAAGCAAAATCTACTTTTTAGTAGCTTCTAGACATTTGCCCGAGTTATAACCCCTTAAAACCAAAGTGGAAAATACTGCCTGATAATACTTTAGAAAAATCCTTCAGATACTTGAAGGCTGCTTTTATCCTCTCAATTTTCTCTTTCTTTAAGATAAATATCACCAGACTCTGCAACACTCTTCTTTCCTAACTTTAAATATAAAGATTTATGTTTCAGTGAAGCTAATGACAACCTACTCAGCAACTTCCCTGTCGCTGCTCTCAGTAGTTGAATCCTCCACTCTTCATAAGCTCTAGGTAACTGGAAGTTTCCTTTTGGAATTTTTCTGACTGAACTGAATTTCATATCAATTATTTTTCCTGTGGAATTTTCAAAGAGAATTTGATAATCATGTCTTTTTTTAAAAGACTGGCTAAAGTAAGAAAACAGAGACCCCTTCAAATTTATAGTGATGAAATAATTCCAATTTTCTGGGATTTTTAATGTCCTGAGGAATTGTTTTCAATTCCTATTTCTTCATCTTATTGACAAACATATCAAGAGAGAATTAGATTATTTCTAAAATCTTAGTATTTTAGTTTGTTTAGAGCATCCTTTTGAAATAAATTAGCTTAGTATACATCCAAACAAAAGCTGAGAGAATTAGTTCAGAGCCTGTCATCCCTTGAATAATCTAATAAAATACCAAGTAATCACTAGTTATTTTCACAGTGTCTAAAAATCCACTGTTTTTTATAGTTTAAAAATTTTTTAAAGAACAATTGTTGAAATATCTCTTGCCATAGTTTTGTTTCTCAGTTTCCAAAGACTATCAATAACTATACCAGTAATGTTTGCAATACCCCATGATGCAATTTATCTGTATTAGAAAAGTAAAAAATACTTGAAATATCTGCCCACCCCTCTCCCCATTTCTGGAACTTAATTCATCCTTTAAGAATGTTCCTTATATTTCTACCTTAAAATTCTCTCTGAGAAAATCAAAGCAAAATAGGAATTAAGCAACTGTGGTGTTTTTTTCCCCTCACTTTTTAATCCTATGCCCTATAACTCCCAAGTTTTCATTTATTCATCAAATGTTGGGTGTTCTTTCTCTCTCTCTCTTTTTTTAAATGTTTTATTTATTTCTGAGAGAGAGAGAGAGACAGCGTGAGCAGGGAAGGGTCAGAGAGAGAGGGAGTCAAAGACTGAAACAGGCTCCAGGCTCTGAGCTGGCAGTCAGCACAGAGCCCGACGCGGGGCTTGAACCCACGAACCGCGAGATCATGACCTAGGCGAAAGTCGGACGCTTAACCGACTAAGCCACCCAGCCAGGCACCCCGAGTATTCTTTCTCTTAAATTCAAGGCATTCAAAGTTAAATAACACCTCAGGATGCCTACTATATCCAATAATCTTCTGTACTAAGTATTCTTCTGAAATTATACTAAGTTTACACATTCAAAAAATATATCCTAGAAAGACCTCTTGTTGTCTTTAGAATTAAAGTTCGTTTTTTTAGAGTCTTCTACATAATGTGGGGTGGAGCTGGTGATTACACATTATTCAGTTTGCATGGGTTAAAGCAAAGGGTGATAAGATCCAGGTTCTTTACATCCAGCACCTTTATTATGTAAGCTAAAAATAAATGATGTCTTCAGAACATCTAGGACAATAATATGAACATAATAGGAAATTACTTATGAACCTGTGCATCTGGTAAAGAGAAGGGAATAAAACTATTCTTATCAGAGTGACTACCATATGAAAAAAACATAAAGAACTCCACGTACCTTACTACTGTCTTAAATATGAGGAGGAATTGGTAGAAAATGAAACTAAATTATTTGGCTCTAATCTCTCTTTCTTCTTGTTTTGGAAAATAATAGAGAATTCTGAAGTATTATAAAATCTTATGTCTACTTATTGAAAGAATAAACTTTCAGATAGAAGTTAACATAGAAAAATATATGTTAAAGTATTTTAATTTCTGATTATATTAGGAAAGCAAAATAGCATATTTAAAAGCTATTGTGGTTTTAAAGAGCTTTGTAATTCTCATCTTTCAATAATTATTGAATTAGGAAGATATAACTTTAAAAACATTGATATATTTTATCAAAGCATTATTAGGATTTCATAAAAATCTAAACATTTTTTTCTACATTAAACTATTTGTTACAGAGGACAGAAGGAAGGTCAAGGTCTAGGATTATGGGACAGATGGGAGAATAGTCAAGATAATTGGCCTTTGAATATTATCTTCAACTTTAAGAATAATAGCCATTTACAAGTATACATATTCACACAGATATATAACCCACCTTCATTATTCAGATCCTATGTTTGTAGAATTTCCTACTCATTAAAATGTATTTATAACCCCAAAATTAATATCCACAGCACTTTTATGATCATGCATGGACATGCAGACTGGTAAGAAATTAGTCTCATTCAGGACATGTTCTCAGCCAAGTTCAAACACTCTAAGATGACACTCTGCGTTTTGTTTCAGTTCTCATACTGTAAACAAATATGTTTCTCATGGTCTATTTAGTGCCATGTTGCTTTTGTATTTTTGTGTTTAGTTAGAGATTTCACTATTAAAACTGGCCCCCAAACATTGTACTATAGCACTTCCTAGTGTATTTAAGGTCAAGAAGGTGATGATGGGTTTTACACACATGAGTTACAGTGCTGTAGGCTTTAAGTTCAATGTGAATGAATTATCAATATAGTACAACCAGAAAAAGGAAGAGGATTTTTGTAAAATGCACATGAAGCCATCAGCATAATTCTAAAGTAGTAGTTACCATATAATGAAGCTATGATAAAATGGAAATGTGGCTAAATTTATACATTAATAATATTACAACTGTTTTATAAAAGCACAGTAGATTTTCACCATTCTGACAGATATGGTCTCTGTCAGATACCACAATATCTCATTGTGGTGTTGATTTGCATTCCACTGAAGATTAGTGATGTTGAGCATCTTTTCATGCATCTGTTGATCATCTGCATGTGTTTAGAAAAATGTCTATTCAGAGGATGCTATTCAGTCAGTAGGGCATATAACTTCTAATCTAGGGGTCATAAATTCAAGCCAGCCATTATAGAGTGTAGAACTTACTTTATTTTTTTTATTCTTTTTTTTTTTTTTTTTACAAATAGTTTATTGTCAAGTTGGTTTCCATATAACGCCCAGTGCTCATCCCCACAAGTGCTCCCCTCCATGCCCATCTTCCCCCTCCCCCCCAACACCCATTAGTCCTCAGTTTGTTCTTAGTATTCCAGAGCCTTTCATGGTTTGCCTCTCTCCCTCTCCCCTACTATTTCCCCCCTTCTTCTCTCCCTTGGTCCTCTGTTAAGTTCCTCCTAATCCTCCTATACGTGAAAACATATATTTGTCCTTCTCTGCCTGACTTATTTCGCTCAGCATAACACCCTCAAGCTCCATCCATGTTGCTACACATGGCCAGATTTCACTGTTTCTCATTGCCATGTAGTATTTCATCATATAGATAAACCACATCTTCTTGATCCATTCATCCATTGATGGGCACTTAGGCTCTCCATGTTTTAGCTATTGTGGAGAGTGCTGCTATGAACATTGGGGTCCATGTGCTCCTATGCATCAGCATTTCTGTATCCCTTGGGTAAATTCCTAGCAGTGCTATTGCTGGGTCATAGGGGAGTTCTAGTGTTAACTTTTTGAGGAACCTCCATGCTGTTTTTCAGAGGGACAGCACCAGTTTACATTGCCACCAACAGTGTAGGAGGGTGCCCGTTTCTCCACATCCTCGCCAGCATCTAGAGTTCTCTGATTTGCTCATTTTAGCCACTGACTGGCGTGAGGTGGTATCTCAGTGTGGTTTTGATTTGTATTTCCCTGATGAGGAGGGATGCTGAGCATCGTTTCATGTGTCTGTTGGCCATCTGGATGTCCTCTTTGGAGAAGTGTCTGTTCATATCTTCTGCCCATTTCTTTACTGGGTTGTTTGTTTTTTGGTTGTGGAGTTTGGTGAGTTCCTTATAGATTCTGGATATTAACCTTTTATCTGATATGTCATTTGCAACTATCTTTTCCCATTCCGTTGGTTGCCTATTAGTTTTGTGGGTTGTTTCCTTTGCTGTGGAGAAGCTTTTAATCTTGATGAGGTCCCAATAGTTTATTTTTGCTCTTGATTATTTCGCTTTTGGGGATGTGTCAAGTAAGAAACTGCTGTGGTGGAGGTCAAGGAGGTTGCTTCCTGTTTTCTCCTCTAGGGTTCTCCTCATGGTTTTCTGTCTCACGTTCAGGTTCTTTATCCATTTTGAGTTTATTTTTGTGTGTGGTGTGAGGAAATGATCTGGTTTCATTCTTCTGCATGTTGCTGTCCAGTTCTTCCAGCACCATCTGTTAAAGAGGCTGTCTTTTTTCCATTGGATATTCTTTCCTGCCTTGTCAAAGATAGTTGGCTGTATACTTTTGGGTCCACTTCTGAGTTCTCAATTCTGTTCCTTTGGTCTATGTGTCTGTTTTTGTGCCAATACCATACTGTCTTGATGATGACAGCTTTGTAGTAGAGGCTAAAGTCTGGGATGGAGATATCTCCCATTTTGGTTTTATTCTTTAGTATTAATTTGGCTATTTGGGGTCTTTTGTGGTTCCATACAAACTTTAGGACAGTTTGTAGAACTTACTTAAAATGCATACATACATACATACACAAATAACAAAAAAAGAAAAAACTTAATTAAATAAATAATTCCTCTGTCCATTTTTTAATCACATTTGTTTTGGTTTGGTGTTGAATTATGTAAGTTCTTTATGTATTTTGGATATTAACCCCTTATCATGTATATCATTTGTAAATATCTTTTCTCATTCACTAGATTGCCTTTGTTTTTTGTTGATAGATATAGATATTGATATATATACACATTGATTATATTTGCTATTTGTATCTATAATTGACTGTCATATTTTACTCAAGTTTTATTGATTTTCTTAAATATTTTTATTTATTTCTAGGAGAGAGAGAGAGAGAGAGGCAGCGTTAGCAGGGGAAGGTCAGAGAGAGAGGGAGACACAGACTCTGAAATAGGCTCCAGGCGCTGAGCTGGCAGTCAGCACAGAGCCCGACACGGGGCTCTAACCCATGAACCGCGAGATCATGACCTAAGCGAAAGTCGGATGCTTAACCTACTAAGCCACCCAGGCGCCCCTAATTTTTTTAATTTTGAGAGAAAGAGAGAAGGAGAAAGCATAATTGAAGTTAGGGTAAAAAGAGAGGGAGAGAGAATTCTAAGTAGTCTCCATGCTGTCAGTACAGAGCCCAATGTGGGGTTCAGTCTGACTAACTGTGAGATCATGACCTGAGTCAAGATCAAGAATTGAAAGCTTAATGGACTGAACCACCCAGGCACCCCTACTGAGTTTTTTTTTTTTTTGAGAGTTCAATATATCACATTAAAAGAAGTAATTTTAATAACTGAATTTTCATAATGTTTCACATATTAAGAACTTAAACTGTTTTTCACATATGTTCAATTCAGGAAACCAGATTTTATGGATTTTAAAATGCCTTTTTTAAAAACATTAATTAATTTATTTTTGAGAGAGGAGAGAGAAAGAGAGAATGCAGGCATGCTATCAGCACACAGCCCATCCTCGATCTCACAAGCCATGAGATCATCACCTGAGCTGAAATCAAGAGTCAGGCACTTAACCAATGGGGCCACCTAGATGCCTCGTAAAATGTTATTCTGCCCAATACGAAATCATGTCTTATCACTTTACTGTATTCATTTATTTGTCCTAAATCTGACAGAAGTTAAAAATAAAGTCCATATTTTAAGTTTCCTAATCATACTGGCCTTCTTCCAGAGATAGTACAAATTGATAGTTTAGAGAAGCAAAATAAAAGAGACAATAGTATTTTTTAAGGTATCTTTTTGCATTGCTGGAACTATGAGAGTGATCAACGGAAGCATTTGTTACCCCATGGATATCAAATTTCCTCTACACTCAACTACTGTGTTTGGATAACTGAGACTCTCCCAGGCAGAAGAGTTGCATCATTAAATTAAGAGTTACAGATTGATACTTTTACATATTTATTAAAACAAGTTTCCTGAGGAGCACAAATAAGCAATATTGTTAACCTAGTTTTCTTAAAATATACAAAAGTGCAGTGAAATAAATATTTTTAAAAAATATTTTAAATCATTTTTCATTTTGATTGGCTACCCAATTAGGACAAATTAATTAGATTTTTACTAACAGTAATCTGAAACATTATTTTGTGCTTAAAAGTGATTCTTAAAATTATCATAAATATATGATATCTATTGATTGAATAGTAATAATAGATACAGGCTGCTAGGATTGAACCTTGACTGTTTTGATCCATTCTAATTTTTCATATATCTTGCCAGAATAAACTAACTTTAAGAAAAGTAAGTTATTTTAACAACAATGTGTTGATACATGTATATCAAATACCAATATGTGAGCTCAGAGTATCTGCAATAGTATGTTTTGAAAATAATAACTACTATAAATATACATTTTAGTTGTCTCACAAAATTTTTAATGTTCTTGTTATTTCTTCCTAGAACAAGAACACTTAAAAAAATCACAATGACAACAGTAAAACATACTGTTGTTCTCATAAGGATGCAATGTGATGGACAGAATGTCAAAATAATAGAGCAAATGATGGAACATTCTCAGAGGAAATTTAATTCTTTGGTGAATTTCATAATCTGACAGTGCGTGTTTTTCAGGGATCGTGATTTTTGGTTTGTGTCAAAGAGGTCAAGTATTTAAAGATCTCCTACTGGTTAAGCTGTCCTAAAGTTCCCTTGGTAGATATACTGTTTTGAGACATAAATTATCTGAACTTTAAAATCTGGCAGTCTCATTGGCATTCTTGGCAATAAGATTCATCTTGTCTGAATGTGAAAATCAACATTGATTTTAGTTAAATATGAGCATATTTCTAATAAGTTCATGTATTTCTTTCATCTGGACTCACATAGCTTTTTAGATACATTTGTGAAAAGAAAGTAAGGGACTTACATAATTCTTTCATGATTATGATAGCAGCGACATGGTGAGTCATTTTTTAAATTTCATCATTTGTGGTGTCTGAGTGGCTCAGTCCACTGAATGTCCTAATCTAGATTTAGGCTTCAGTCATGATCCCCCAGGGTTGTGAGATCAAGCCCAAAATCAGGGTCTGTACTGAATAGAGGCTGCTTGAGATTCTCTCTCCACCCCCCTCTGATCCCCTCTGCCCCTCTCCCCTACTCATGTTCTCCCTCTTTCTCTCTCTAAAACAATTTTTTAAAAAGTTAAAAAATATATAAGACTAAAAATAAAATTTCATTATTTTACTGACTCCTTTGAGCAAGCTATTAAAGATCACTTTTCTTTTTAAGTGTTTTTTGTTTGTTTGTTTGAGAGAAACAGACAGAGAGAGAGAGATCAGGGGAGGAGCAGACAGAAAGGGAGACAGAGAATCTGAGAGAGAGAGAGAGAGAGAGAGAGATCAGGGGGAGGGGCAGATAGAAAAGGAGACAGAGAATCTGAAGCAAGTTCCAGGGTCTGAGCTGTCAGCACAGAGCCTGACAGGGGGCTCGAACCCACGAATAGTGATGAGATCATGACCTAAACCGAAGTCGGATGCCTAACCAACTGAGCCACCCAGACGCTCCCACTTTTCTTGGCATTGAGGAAGCCCTTCCTGGAGTTTACAAAAATATGTCATTTAAATTAAAGTCTACATGGAAAACTGGTAAAATCTTTCAGAAAGCCAGAATGAGTTCAAACTTTCAAAAAACTGGCATAATGAGTGAAATCTACTTAGTTTTCCCATTAGACTTTGTTTAGATATACTGTGATAGAAAAACTTTCTTAGCTTATAGATTCCACTTTTAATTTATTGGCTAGCGTGGAAATAACAACACTGGGGACATTGAATTACTGTTAGCCCAAATTATTTTACCTATATGAATTTTCTAATTCAGTTCTAAATTTTATGAAAAGTTTGGGGAACAAAATTGTACTAACTATCCAGAACTTTACCTGGTTTTAACTGTTTTTTTAAGCTCTTTTTCCCTAAAAAGCAAAACTGCAATATACTTAGGCATCAGGAGTCATTAAGAGTTCTTTTTCTAGGGGTGCCTGAGTGGCTCAGTCAGTTAGGTGTCTGATTCTTGCTTTCAGCTTAGGTCATGATTTCATGGTTTGAAAGTTTGAGCCCTGCATCAGGCTCTGCTCGTACAGTGCCTAGCCTGCTTGGGTTCTCTCTCTCTCTCTTTCTCCCCTTCTCTCTCTGCCCCCTCCCATTCATGCACACTCTCTGTCTCTCTCTCTTTCTCTCAAAATAAATAAAATCAAAGCAAAATAAAATAAAACAAAGAGTTCATTTTCTAAGAAAATCACATGGCCAAAATGTTATAAGTCATCTATTCAAAGAGCCATCATTTACCATCTCTGAAATTGGGATGCATTTGATGATAGATGATGTACTGTATTTTAATTGATGAAGTTTCTTCTCAGAGTGATACATAAAACTGTAGCTTTATAGTTTTATAATTGGCTTATAGGTTTTAAAGAAATAAATTTCACTTCAGGCATATTTTTATAGGTGAGAGAAATGTTATTTTTGAATTGGCTTGAGGAGTTTCTATTCTTAGGATATATTTGTCAGCTGATCATTTAAATTCTCACACTATTGTTTCTTCAAGAGGAGTTTTACAGTCAAGCCTTTGGAGAGTTAAAATGAAGGGTAGTTGGTTCCCTGATTTCAGTTCGATTTTCATAAACTAAAGAATACCTAGAAATGTGCTTCACAGCAATTTCAACTTAGCTTCCAATTGCTTTATGAATAATATTTTGTTATAACATATTTTTGGCTCTCTGTGGTTTTATACTAGTTTTGGGGAAAGAAGAAGAGAAAATTGTGGGCTAGTATTGTAAATAACAAAATTATATTTTCCTGAGACCTTAGAATTATAATGAAATACTGTGAACACCCAAGTACTTTTAATATCAAAATGTGCAATGTATTAAGTAGTCCAGAAAGGGAAAATAACATAGGTTAGGGAAAAGATAGAATAATGACCCAGTTGGCCCCGAATGTTATAGAACTTAGCTGTTCTTACAACTCAATCTTCAAGAAATTTATAAGAAAAAAATGCATGTTTGTAGTAACACACCCAAGTTATTAAAACAACTAAACATTTGCATTTGTTGAAATGCTAAATTTTAAATAGTGTTACCACTTATTTTTAAATTCTATGCTTTTATATGGGATCTTCAATTAGGTGCTTTCAAACATTTTAAACAGATTTGGAGTGATACAGCAGAAAATGCCACTTAACAGAGCTAGCAGCCAACAAAAATTCTGAAATATCCATGTTGTTATTTCAGTTAAGTTCTACTTAAAAAAAAAAACTTTTATACTCAAATCTTATGATAGTCAAACCAAATACTAAAGATTTGTAAAATACTGTGATTATTATAATTTAATATCAATTTTATGTAGAGCATCAGTTTTAAATCCTAATTGCTCACAAAGTTTGAGATCTCTTGTTTTCCTTAAGAGATGTGAGGAATAATTTAGCAGAATTGTAATGATGCTTTACATTCTATGTGATTGGCTATCTGATGCAGAGTAAATCACTTTTACCTATGTGTCTATCTCCTAGTAAGTTGGGAAACTAATATTTTTCAAAGAAGTTTTACAAGCTTTCCTTGGGATGAAAATAGTGGTACTTTATAAATATTTTTGGATGAGGGAGAAAAGAATTATCAAAGCAGAGAGTCCTAGGATTTTCAAAGTCACATCGATTATTACTTTGAAAAAAATACAAATTATTAGAAAACAAAATGTACCATATACTTATAGTTCTATGTATTTACCTTCATATTCAGATTGTTTTCTATTTAACAGAAAAAACACACAGACATAAATACATATATCCTATGTTTAATTACTTTCGCATTGCTTTGGTACCAATGAGAACATGCTCTTGGGTTTGATAATTAATGATGAAGAAGTATATTACATGAAGATAATGTAAATGAGTTACAAGGGAAGCCAAATTAAAACATGTCTGTGATGTTTCCTCTCTTCTCCTTAAACTAAGCAACATCTACTTGTAACATACAAGGATGACAAAATTGGCAATGTACTGATATATTCTAATAAAAAGAAGCATACATTTAAACACTAAATGATGCAGAAGTCTTAAAAAGAAAGAGAGAATGAAAGAAAGGTAACCAAGCTTTTAGGACTCATCTCTCAGAATGAAACTCTTCATTGAGAATTCTTTCAGGTAAAGGATGCACATGGAGGCAGTAATCAAGTAGATGCATTAAATGACAAGAAATATTATTGAGATATAATGTAGTACACCTAAGCAGTATATTTATTTGTTCTTCAGAAACCCTTATCCACCTAGTTTCCTCTTAACCACTATTTCTTGTCACCTTAGCGAGTGAAGTTCAAAATGTTGTGGATTTCAGGTCGTGCAAAGGAAAACAAAATTGCTCAATTAGACTCTCGAGAAAGGCTTCATTTTTCATTGTGAATTACTTTGGTCGTTGGCCACTATTAAGAAGGAAAAAGGGAAGGGAACAAGGTATCATGCTCTGTGAACAGGTCAAATTAAACTAGCCAGGTGGGTTCATGGTGTCATACATATTGTAGAAAAAAGAAAAAGAAAAAAGCTTTGATAGCTGATAACTTAATTATCTGCCACTATCAGTTTGGAAGGGCTTTTAAACATGTCCAAAATGTCTACCAAATTTTCAGCAGGAATGACAGCAGATTTTTAAGTAAGGATAAAAATGCAGCAGTCTTTCTAGAATAAAACTCTGACAGACTATGATGAATTACCTTATTATAGTTGCTCGCATGACAAATGTACTTGATCAGTGTTTCTTCCTGGGAATAGTTGAGCTTATCCAGAGGCAAAAGTTGAAAGGAAATGAGAGCTAACTAGTAATCCTAAGTGTAATACATCAGCATTTCTATGAAAGTATTCAAGAAAGCCTTATCAATTACTGTTTATGTCAACAGAAAGTACTTTCTCTAGTCCCTCATGATATAACCTCTTTTTGAGGATTTAAGTGACTTTTTAGTTTTAGACAGGGAATATAGATGACAGGGAAGGTTTTCATTTTTTTGTGTTTGTTTTTATATTTTCTTTACAAGTATTATAAGTTATGCTGCTTTTAAGAGGATCCTCAAGCATGTTCCAAGTCCAAGTTTTGGATGATACAGTAGCCACATTTATTTAACTATACCCCTAATGCAAATCTTTTTATTGATTCAAATATTCTAATATCGAAAAAATGAGCAATTGGGAAAAAGAGTGAAATTAAGAAAACAGTGCATTTCTAAACATATAATTTAAATCACTGAGTAACAAATCTCTTAATAAGTTTATTTATTTAAGGGAAAATGATTTCAAAATATTTCTGCATTTGCATAATCTTGCTGCTATTAGAAAACATGATCAGGAAACCAAAGACATTTCCCAAATAGTTGCATTATTTTTTTATGTTACTATTTAAGGACAGGTTTTACATATATCTACTGAGTTTCATAATTTTACATGAAAGACCAAATAAAGCTAAAATTTTAGTCACTACTTAGAAATTAAGTGTAGAAGATTAGTTTTTAATGTTTTGCATATATACTTTTTTGTTACATATGTCTTTAACATTTCCTAGATCATGCTGGCATCATTTTTTATTTGAAGAAATTTATTTCCTGAGTAGTTTCTTTTCATTTTTCTGTTACATGTTATATTAATAGTTGATCACATAATTGTGGATTGCTAACATTTTTGTATATATCTTTTCACATCTATTTGTATAATTGAGCAGATCAAGTGATAATTATCTAAGCAGATCCCAATGTTCTACTATTTCTGCCTTCATAAAAAGTGTGACGTGTCCAGATAGTTAATGGTGCAGGGTGATCTAGCTAAGAAACTCTCACAACTACCTGATCAATATACATATTCACTGAAGCTTAGTTTTCACAATATTATGTATATAAGAAATGAATGTTTGTGTTCTGGAGTCTACGAACACATCATCGGTCATGTATTTCTCTCAGTCTCTTAGAGTGTACTGTTTTTTATGTAGAATGTATTCCATGTGAATGGGAACTGAACAGTAATTTTCAAACTTGCCTAGACCCATTAGTAAGCCATATTAACAGTTTACATATTTATGAACAATATTTTTAAAATAGAGAATAGATTATACACAAATATATGAATGATTAATGCTTTATGGCACTTTCTAACTGTATGCATGCATGTATTCATACAGGCTAATATGTTCATAGGGTCACATCACACAATCCATTTATTTACTGTATAAATACATTTACACAGTAAATACATTTACAATGTATTTATTTACTATAAAAGATCCTAGTGTCTCCTAGGAGAAGAAGGAAGCATTAATACAGTAATAGCAGATAAACTCAACTGGCATTTCACAAGGTAAAGGCTAAGAAGAGGCTTCTCATCTTTGTTGCTTTTATAACCATGTGAGGCGTTTTTGAAACATAGAGATGAATAATTTCTAATCAGAAGAATTAAATCCCAAACACCTGGTGTCCATATGTTTTGTTTTTGTTTTTAGAGCTTTACAGGCAATCAGGATATGTATCCAAGTTCTAGAACCTCTGCCATGGAGTAACGATCATTATGATTTCATTTTCAAATTGTCTTTTTTTTTTTTCACTTGGTGATTTTTGACATTTGATATCATAGGATTTGAGAATATTTAAGTATCAACAACTACAAATTAATAAATTAAAAAAGGACACTTGGGCAGTATAAAACTTGTTCAAGGGATTTTTATATATTACAGATATATATTTATGCATATACAAACTTTTGTTTACCAGTCAATGAGAGGAACATCAGAGAGACAAATAGTATAGTTAACTAACTCGGAGTATAAGTATTGGAAACATTAAGAACACAGTAATTGATTTTCCATTCTCTTTCAGTTAATTATATGTTAGCCTTCACTGAATGATTATTTAAAATCTTTGATATTTTTAGAGGTGCCAGGCTGGCTCAGTAGATAGAGCATCCAACTCTTGATCTCGAGGTTGTGAGTCAGAGCCCCATGTTGGGCATAGAGATTGCTTTAAAAATAAATAATAAATAAATAAGAGATTAAAACACACACACCACACATCTTTAATGTTTTTATTTATCTCTCTGTTTATTGTTTGTGTATGTTTTTTAAGATCATAATTTCATCCTTTTCACTTAAAGTTCAGCTTTCCTCTTATAAATCCTCAATTCTTGGGGTGCCTGAGTGTCTCAATCTGTTAAGCATCTGACTTCAGCTTAGGTCATGATCTCATAGCTCATGAGATGTTGAAGCCCCACATCAGGATCCCTGCTGTCAGCACAGAACCTACTTTGGATCCTCTGTCTCCTCTCCTTGCCCCTCCCTACCTCATCCTCTCTCTCTCTCTCTCCCTCTCTCTCTCTCTCAAAATAAAAACAAATCCTGTTTCTTACATTCTTCTTTCCTCTCTTTAAGAGTTGAAACTGCTGGTTTGTTTTTTTTTTTTACTTGAGATGAATGTCAAAATTTTATTGATTGAGATGAATGTCAAAATTATAAAATGTCTAGCATTAACGCAGAGATGTACAGAGGTCCAGGGCCACTTGAGAAGTAAACTGACCCTCTTGCATTTGTTCCTCACTGTCCTAACTACCAGTTGTTTTGCACATCTGTGGCTGAAGCTGGAGAGAAGAGCAGCATAAGCCATGTGAACAAGTCGATTTGGACTTCCGTGTTCCTTTCACTTGGTTCTGTTTGTTTTGTTCTGCCTAATTGAGCTGCTCTTTAGCTCGTAACTCTCAAAGTCAGTACAAAGTCAAATACAGAGAAGACCTAAATGATATAAACAAGTTTGACCAGCCCAAGTGATGTGAGTAAGTTTGACATCTTTTTAGAATGTGTGAGCAGGACCAGGATATGCAAGGCTAACTTTCCAGCCTTAGTCCTGATCGTTTTCAATAACAGAAGGTCAGGCTGCAGCAGTGCATGTTGAAATATAAAATGAACACAGCACAAATTGGGAAATAAAGAATTTCAAAGATTGTATTTTAATTTGATAGAATTCTTCTTATCTTTATTCTGCAGTTTTGGTTTTATGTTTTTGTATTGATGCTAACTATATTTTTGCTGATAAATGCTTCATGAAAAATGAATTGCCACATTTCTACATGTATGTTGGTGTGGTTTCAATAACTGTTGTACAAAAATTCACCTCTTTTATTAAAAGTAAAATTATCCTTTTAGTGCTAAGGGTATAATGTATTGCCTAGAATTTTTTAAACTAACAGACCCAAGCAATAGATATAGTATCATTAAGTTTCTTTACCTTAAAACACTTTGTCAGATAACTTATTCAAAACAAGAATAACAAACATTAATTATGGTAGAAAGATAAATGTATCAAGGTAAACGGGGATTTTTTTTCAAAGCTTATATTTCAATCATGCTGTTAAGTCATAGCTGGAAGTTTTTTTACTGGTCTGAAAAAGACTCATATCTACCTTTTTTGAGCAGAACAAGGTAGGGCGCCTGGGTGACTCAGTTGACTGAGCATCTGACTCTTGATTTCGGTTAAGGTCATGACCCCAGCATCTTGGTATTCAGCCCGTGTCAGGCTCTGTGCTCAGCATGGAGCCTACTTAAGATTCTCTCCCTCTCCCTCTCCCCCTCTCTCCCACTCATGTTCTCTCTCTCTCTAAAATAAAAAAAAAAGTGGATAATATGTTTAATATAAATAATTCTTTATACTGAAACACTATTAAAATCCATATGATTTGTCCCTTACAAGTCTAGTTCCCCTAGTAATAGTATTCTCCTTCAAGGAATAGAATCTTAATCAAAATATTTGTAATCATAGTCCTAGAGCCTCCCAAGGTGAGTGAGTGGATGAGTGAATGAAAGAAAAAAAGAATTTCATTCTTTGGGTTCCTCAGTATTATTGCATTTATGGATGGAGTTTTACACATAAATGACTTCTCATGATCCCAAGTATGTATCAAAAAAAGTGAGTAAGTACATCTGTCTCTTAGTGATAATTTTACCAATAACCAATTTTATACTCATGACAACATCCAGATATGCAATTACAATTTTCTAGAACTTTTTAAAATTGCCATTATTGCTTAGCCAAGTTATAAATGTCTGCTGAATTTTGCCCTAATTATGTATTTTTGCTCATTTTTACACAGTAGTGTGTCTCTTCATCAGTAGTAAGGATTTCTACAATATTCCAGGATGAAAGATCTTTGGAGATTATCTCATCCATGTGCCTTCAATATATAGATTAGGAAATAAAGAGCAAAGAGGTGAAATACAGAAGTTGTCTTCATGGCCATTCCCAAGATGGACTTCCATTAGCATATACTGTTTCTTGTATCATATCCTTTTGCTATTTATGACAATTTATATCAATTGATACCCACAATATCATGAGTTAGTAATCTATTTCAAAATGGCTAGTACTAGTGGCAACCAAACTATGACCCTTTGCAGAAATTTATACTGTTTCTACTGTGTCCTAAATAATGTGTACTCTATAAAGAGAAAGCCAGTTTGGCTGTGCATTAGGATTCCTATGATACGGATATTGTTGCATTTGACCGTATTGCTGAGCTCTCGAACTCTTCTTTCGTTTTCCTGGATCAGTTTGTCTCTTTTTTTGTCAGCTTCTTGTTTTTCTATAATAGTGTCTTCTAAATCACTTATTCTCCTTTCTGCCTCTTCAATCTGTGCATTGGAGGCCTCTAATTTATTATGTATCTCATTTATCACATCAGGAAGTTTGCTACCAAACATTATTCAAGAACAGAGAATATGCTTTAAAAATAAATGATTTTACTTGGAAAGATGACCCAAGAGAAGTTGGGGTGACATTAAGGATCCCAATTTGAGTAAAAAAGAAAGGCTCTATATTGAAAGAATTCAAAAGGGAAAATCAAATCATCAGAACAGACCAAAGCTGGGAGACTGGTATCTCTTTATCTGAGACTATGAGTTCAGTGAGAATCAAGTAAATACAAAATGAAAACTTCCTTGCCCTTGTTTTGAACTTAAGAAGAAGTGACTTAAGTTCAGTAGTTTAGGCCTTGAGAGATTTTAATACCTGAGGGCAAATCAGCAATAGCATTGCTGAACAGAGTGGATTCTTTAAAGAAAAATGAGGAACTTGATCATAAAAGATATATCAGACACGTGCACCTGTTCATTTTCAAGAAAGACTGGCTAGTAATCACTATCCAAATGAAGTCAAATTATTTTTATTTTAACATTGAATATATGTCAAAATTATGCTGCCAAACTATTAAAGCACATTTAACTCTTTTTATAAAGAATTTATTTCTTTTACTTTTTAAAAGTTTATTTGCTTATTTTGAGAGTGACAGAGAGAATGCCAACAGGGAAGGGGCAGAGAGAGAAAGAGAGAGAGAGAGAGAGAATCCCAGAGAGAGAGAATTTGCTGGTGGTATAGAGCCCAATATGGGGCTCAAACTCACAAAACCAAGATCATCACAGTTCATCCTGAGCTCCTTTAAAAGAGAGTCAAAGGAATAATGATTTCCAAAGTAAAGTGAAAAAATAGTTGGAAATCAAGATCTGTATGACCCTACGTAAATCACTC
Organism: Proteles cristata cristata; assembly: GCA_017311185.1. NCBI lineage: Eukaryota > Metazoa > Chordata > Mammalia > Carnivora > Hyaenidae > Proteles > Proteles cristata. Next base: position 2,352,058 of record JAESUZ010004923.1, on the reverse strand, counting down.
CATGTCTCTAGATGTTAGTGTTTCACATTTAGGAAGTTAGAATTAACTGTCCCTCTCCACCTCCCAAAAATGAATAAATATTAAAAAAAAGCTAAAAGAGGAAAATGGAAATTACCATGAACTACTGGCACAGGGTCCATGAGTCAGGCAGTAGAGCATGTTGGAAACATAATGCCTGATGGTATGTATCATTATCACTATCATAGTCCAAACAACATTGCAGTTCATATCCTCAGAAGCTACTGTGGCCTGGTTTGGAAACTGATACACTATTTAGCTTTCCTAGTGACTGCATTTTAAAAAAATAGGTAGAGACACAATTAGATGGCATGTTTAAAGGATTTCAGTTACATCAATTGTTTCCAGTTTTTAAATGTTATATCTCATCTCTATAATATGAATTTAGTTGTGGTTTTCATCCATGCGGGCAGAGGTAGTCTACCAGTCTGTAGATAGGCTTCTTATTTTGGAAAACAGCATGTTACAGTTAAAGGCATATTGTGCCATGAATATAGTCTAGACATACAGGCAATATTAAAATTAAAATTCTATCCATGTAAATGTATCACTTCTAAAAAATGTATTTAGCTTATTATGAAATAATGGAGAATCTTCTTATATTATAATCTCAGAGTGCCAATCTTCCTATAATTATGGTAATAATAATTTAGATTATGCCTTTTCAAAAGAATCTAGGACAGTCTATAAATAATAAACAAAAAATAAAGCAATCTGGGCTCACTGCCCAGATTATCACAAATATGTACAATAGAGCAAAGAAAATAAATACTTATAAGCACAACTAACTTCATAAAGAGGTAAAAAAAAAAAAAAGGAACAGCAATTGGTCAAAACCGTGCTAGAAAATAATTATAGGCCTTTGATGAATCTTCTTTGTAAAAGCTATGTGTATCTCTAAGATTATTTTTTTCTTTAGAATTCTTCAGTAGTCCCTTTGAGATAAACACAAAGGAAACAAAAGAAGCTACCTATGCCTCCACCATGTTGGAGAAATATCATCCAAGGAAACTACAATTTACCTACAATCTACAAATCTGTCTTAACTATGTTAATTGGAAAATCAGCATATTCCAATTAGAAATTCTACCTCTCAAAACAGACATTATGTGAAACGAATTCCATTCTTAGTGGTAAACGGCAACATAGAATTATTTTACATGCCTAAAATTGCCCAGAATTGCTTCTTAATATTGTATTGATGGGACTTTCTAGTTTATTGAATCACAAATCACTGTTGTTGTTGTTTTTTATTTTAATTTTGAAAGGTTTACAAAAATTTTTTTTTTGAGCTTTAGAAGGTATTTAGAAGGTAAATACCCAATCAAGCATCTTTTATTTACTATTTAGTATTCAACTCTTTTGGATTTTATTAGTTAATAGCTTACCTTCCAGTTTTAGTTTCTCAATTATTCTTTTATCTATTACTTCTATAGAAAACATATGTAGCTACTACTATGTATCTAAAACTGTGCTCGATTTTAGAGTCATAAGCAAATATGATTTCTGACCTTACAGCATTCAAAAAAGAATGACACAGAAATAGACACAGAAATAAAAAATCCAGTGATGGTTCATAGTTCTTGTATAAATCATACAATATAAAACACAGATTCTTATGGAATATGCAGGAATAAACAATCATTTCACAAATTTAATAATATTGGAGTTTTAAATGTATATATATGTGTGTGTGTTTATTTTATATATATATTATATATATATATAATATATATATAATGTTTTATTTATTTCTGAGAGAGAGAGAGGGACAGCATGCACAGGGAGGGTCAGAGAGATAGGGAGACACAGAATTGGAAACAGGTTCCAGGCTCTGAGCTAGCTGTCAACACAGAGCCCGATACGGGGCTCGAACCCACGAACCGTGAGATCATGACCTGAGCCGAAGCCAGACGCTTAACTGACTGAGCCACCCAGGCTCAGCCAAATATCCCTAAATGTATATTTTTAATTTATAATCCCAAATAAGATAATACACTGACATTTCACACATGAAATCTTTGGAATGTCAGACCTCAGCTGTAAATTACTTCAGCTTAAAACCGCACTTCTCCAGGAAAGGGTCAAAGTGCCCCCTAGATTTGGGCCCCTTGCTCAAATTTGAGGTAGGTGGAAAGATAGGAAAATGTCAGTCTTTAGGGATCACAGATGCTCTGATTTAAAAGACTTCAAGTCTTAATTTGGCTTTACCTCTAAGTCTACTAATAGTAAGTAGAAAAAGTAAAAGTTCTAGTCTTACCATAGACTTATAATTTGCTTATAATTCATAGACATATGTATTTTATGTTTATGACACATAGCGTGTAATATAATATGTAATGTACAGGTATAGAATAGGATGCTTTATTTCCATTTCAGTATTACTGAACCTGATTTTAAGCAGATTTACATTCTAAAATTTCCTGGGCAGGTAAATGTGGACAGTATGATCACTAGCATAGTAGAACTACCATAGATGCATTTGTAGTAAGGATGTTTCTAAGACGTTTTGGGAAGTAATAGAATTCCACAAACCTTTTGTTGATATTTATTTGATTCATTGTATGCTGGTGGCAGAAAAGAAATGACAAAAATAGATGTCTTCAACTCAGTAAAAATGTACTTGCCGCCAAGTCATCTGTAAAGGCTCCTTTGCCTATGCAGCTTTGGCAACAACTTATTCCACTTGATTTTGTCACAACTATAAAGATCTCTGGGGTGCAAAGGAAACTAGCAGTTGTAATGAGAGTTGTGATTGTTTATCTGCCAGGTCTTATTTTCTCCACAGCAAACTTCAGAAAAATAATATTACTTTAAAACTAACAACATGTTTTGTTTTTTTCTGTTTTAGGTAAGCACATTAATCATTTGTGGTGTAATCAGACTACATCAAGGTAAACCAAGAATAAATGGCTTAATTACATTTCATAGCAATAATCAATTTGTAAATATAAAACTTGATCAAAAATGGTTAAAACCAAGTTTGTTTTTTTAAACTAAGGACTGAAAATACCTATAGAAAATTTAAATGTTCACTTTGTTTTCATGTTATGTTCTGGTAACAATATCATAAGCTTGCAGTATTTGAAATTGTGCATCACGTGGAATATTAAAACCATTTATTAATTTCTAATGTTATGAGGGCATTTCTCACTATAAAGTGAAAAATGCAAAACAGAGTAGACTTTAAACGCAAAACAATTTTGTGGTCAATATGCAAATTAATATATTTGCAACACATATTGGATTAAAGAGAAATTGAAATATAACAAAGAAGTGAATTTCAGATACTAGAAAAGATTTCTTGTACATATTTTTAAAGGATATAGTTTTTTTAACATCACACATAATTAGGAAATATAGAGTAATAATCATCAATACTATTTATCATTCTGAAGATTAATTATCAACATATGAAATAAACATCTCTGGAAAATCAATTGATCATTTTTCTAGGAGATATAGACTATCATCTGTAAAATTTATATATTGTTTTTTTCTATAATCAAATCATAGTTAAATATGCTATTTTGGTATTCACAACCAAAAAAGCCAAACTGAATCATTGTTATAAGGGAGTATAAGATCTAACACTTTCCAGAAATATAGTAATATTTAAGTTAATAATTATAGGTAATGTTTGTTCCATTTCCAATATTTTTTATTTCAAAATTAGATAAAGGTATGCTTATAATTCCTTACATCTTTACGTTTTGCACTGAAGGGCAGGAGAATTCAAATTCATAGGAACACAGCATCTATAGGTATTTTTAGAGATGCATCACCAAATTTAGTGCCTTTTTGGAACAAAGACAACAAATTGATGGTTTAGGAATGTACATGGCTTTAGAATGTAGTACTTTTAAACTTGACAGCACTGGAAGGGGAGGTGAAAGCTCATTATCTCAAAAAAGGACAAAGTGATTTAATTAGAAGAAGAGCCATCATTGTTCATTATATGGTTTGAAACTAAATAATGTTTATGTTGATATAGCAAGGGTGTTCTCTTTCCTCAAAAGGAACACTTGAATGCAAGTAGAGAGACTAAATATGACTTTAATTTTTTTAGTAATCATACTGGAGATATGGTATATTTTTCTAAATGTAATAATTTGATACTGAATTTAAATAAAAATATTCTATCAATATGACTTTGATACAATTAAGCCTTTAAAATAGTAGATTGAGAAGAGAAAAAGCTTGTTTGGCTATTGTTTTTACTACCTTTATTTATTTATTTTTTAACATTTGTTGCTTTTTTTTTCTTTCCTGTCTGTCACTGGAACACTTTGTTAAAAGAAGGGCTTTTTGTTTTTAATTAGGAACTAATATTTAATAGATCAAATTGAGTCCACTTTCTGTTAGCAAGGATACATGTCTACAGTGTAACTATGTATGAGAAACTCTAAACATTTTACAACTTTCTTTCCTATCAAAATGTGCCTGTTAAGAAGAAAAAGCTCAAAATTTCTGTCACTGTGACCACTATCCTGATAATTAAATATAATTTTATAGAAGTAAACATACCAAAGATACTGTATGATTTCAAAATATTTTGACTGATTTTTCCATATGTTAGAAAAATGTTATGTGGTTAATTAAATAAATCTTTTTTTAAATTTTTTTAATGTTTTATTTATTTTTAGGAGAGAGAGAGAGAGACAGGGTGAGCAGGGGAGGGTCAGAGAGAGAGGGAGTCACAGACTGAAACAGGCTCCAGGCTCCGAGCTGGCAGTCAGCACAGAGCCCGACGCGGGGCTCGAACCCACGAACCGCGAGATCATGACCTAAGCGAAAGTCGGACGCTTAACCGACTAAGCCACCCAGGCGCCCCAAATTTTGTTTTTAATGTTTTATCTATTTCTGAGAGATAGCATGAGCAGGGGAGGGTCAGAGAGAAAAGGAGACACAGAATCCAAAGCAGGCTTCAGGCTCTGAGCTGTCAGGACAGAGCCCGACACGGGGCTTGAACCCACGGACTGTGAGATCATGACCTGAGCCAAAGTCGGACGCCCAACCGACTGAGCCACCCAGGCACCTCTAAATAAATCTTAAAGAGAAAACATTTTAGTTTTAAATTTCTATGACAAAAATAGATTTTTAAGACCCATTACAGTTTTCTCTTTAACTGCAGAATTGGAAACATAATTTAATCTTTCTTTGTTGACTGTGAATTATGCCTTATATCAGGATCCATTGCAGTAAATATTCTAATAAAACATCATAAGAGTGAAAAATACAATTATAAGTGCTTTTACCAAAACAAACAAAAACATAAGCAAAAACAAAACTACAACGACAATATAGTGTTCATAATATTATGAATTATCTCATAATAAGCTTTTTCTCTTGGTATTTGGCATTTTTGTATCAATAAAAAGCAGAACAAACTTCTTGGCATTTATTGTTAGCTGAATTCCAACTAACTGAGGCCTTACATAACGTTGTTATTCCAGATTATACGATATATGTTCCTTGTCCATTTGAGGCTATGCTTTGGATGTGAGCAACCAAAAAGTCTTATGAATGTAAGATTGATAGTTATTTGATTTAGCAACATCTGTTTTTGCTTGATGTACTCCAAGCAGATGCTCTTCCTTGAAATTCAACATGCAATTTTATCTACTCTCATCACATATAATCTCAGCAGAAGAATACTATTTCTGCACAGGTATTATAGTTAACAACTGTATATGTCTTTGGTCAAGTAAATGTCAATAGACTGGGTCAAACATCATTAACTTTAATAAAGATGTCATGGGCAAACTCTGAACAGCTTCTCTGTAAATTGACATAGAGTTCTTTAATGTTTCAGAACTTCTAGAGTCATTTTTTTTCAATTATCAATTCTTTCTTTTAAATTTCTTTGAGAATGAATGAAGAAACAACAATATGCATTATCAGAATGTCTTTTCTGTTTCAAACCTGTCACATTGTACAAAGGGTTGTAATGAGAAAAGTACCAAGAGATAGGCACTACTGCTTATTTGATTCTTTATTCACGTTTTGTAATATGCTGCAACACAATATAAAACCAACACAGTTGTAACTGAATTATACTGTTTCATGGTTTATATCAGGACATCTAGGGATTTAGGATAAATATGAGTGATCATGCTGAGGATTAGAGAGTTCTGATCAAGGGTTTTCTAGGCAGAAAAATATCTATGAAAACTAAGCAAAAGTGTCTTTGTCCTAGGAAAAATATGAAAATTACATAATACCATAGTAGTGTATTATAGCTCTAAAGAGATCTGATGTCCTATAATGGAATATGTATCTGATTCTCTTTTTCTAAGGAAGTCTCTTACTCAGTGTTAACAATCTAATGATATCTTGTGACCTTTTCTATGCAAATATGAACAATTTGAGGCTATCACAATCTCTCATGCATTCCTCCTTAAAGGGACATTCTTAATTGCTTTTATAGTCTCAATTTTATTTTAACCTCCATTACCTATAATATCTTCTCTGAAGCTTGAAATTAACTTTTCTGTCTTCACCATTTTATTCTTTCCTATTTTGGTAAGCAGTGACTTTACTTTCCCACTGAAATTCTAAGGAGTTTCATGCAACATAGACATAATTAATTTAATGTGATATGGTACATCTTTATTATATTATTCTGTTAATCACATCCACCAAAAAAAAAAAGCATATATTTCTTTCCTATGGAGATCACCCAAAGATGTGGTATTCTTTTTTGGTCTTAGTTTATTTAATTATTTTTGAGACAAATAAATAGAATAATAAATAATAATAATAGAATTCAAGAGGGGAAGGGGCAGAGAAGGAGGGAGACACAGATTCCAAAACAGGCTCCAGGCTCTGAGCTGTCAGCACAGAGCCCAATGCAGGGCTCAAACTCCTGAACCACATCATGACCTGAGCCAAAGTTGGTCACTCAACTGACTGAGCCACCCAGGTGCTCCAAAGATGTGGTATTCTTTTGCATACAGAGCAAGACTAATATACTGAAATGAATATTATCTTTTGGATTTCCTTTTCCTACCTGTTTTTCTAGTGTTGAATATATCAGCCATCCCTTAAATTTAAATAGATTTTTCTTTTAAAATGATTCTATCACTTCTGAGTTATGAGGCAATAATAATGTATATTTTCTTATCCTAAAAATAAAATAAGAAAATTTAGTCTTTGTGTTCTTATAATTGTAAAATGGTGGAAGATTATAGTGGCATCACTGTCACATCCTCAAATGTTTGATATTTTCCTGTAAGTAAGCAACTGATGATAAAATTTGGCCCATAACAGTGGATATTCCCTAAGTGCAGATCCTGTTCCCTTTTCGCTTTGTACTTTTCGCAAAGTATGTGGCACATTTTTAGGCATTTACAAATACTTTTGTTGTTGTTATTGATATATGCATTTCTTAGATTATTTTATAGAGAAAAGCTCTATATTGATTGTTTGCAAAATTTCATACAATATAAACATTTGAAATTTTATAAATCATTTATAAAAAATATCTATCTTCAACTCCTTAAATGAGACAAGGAAAGGATGCTAAATTGGTAGATACATGGATGACAATGAATGGCTTCCTTTAAAAATTTGCTGTTAATGGGGAGACAGGGTGGCTTAGACAGTTAAACATCCGACTCGATTTCGGCTCAGGTCATGATCTCATGGGTTTGTGGGATTGACTCTGACTCTGTGCTTATAGCGCAGACCCTGGTTGGCATTCTCTCTCCCTTTCTCTGTCTCTCTCCCGCTCTCTCTCTCTCTCAATAAATAAATAAACATTAAAAAAAATCACTGTTTTTATGTTTGTTTGTTTGTTTATTCCTGAGAGATAGACAGCATGAGCAGGGGAGGGTCACAGAGAGAGAGAGAGATACAGAATCTCAAACACGCTCCAGGCTTTGAGCTGGCTGTCAGCACAGAGCCCAACACAGGGCTCAAACCCACGAATCATGAAATCATTACCTGTGCCGAAGTTGGCCCCCTTAACGAACTGAGCCACCCAGGTGCCCCTCCAACAATTTTAGAAATATACCCATTATTATCACATATTAGCTTTCTTAATAAGATGCAAAATATTTAATTTAATCTTATACCCCTGTCTCTCTCAGAGACCTATGCCAGGTTTTTGAGATATATTCATTTGTATGAATACAAATGGCAGTGTGAAATCTGTTTTCAAAAAGTCATTATCTAACTGTATAACAAAAAATAAATACATGAGGTTATTTATTTATAAAAAGAGATATAAGAAGCATGGTCCAGCTGAGGCAATTAACCTCCAGATGGCCAGAGATATTTTATTTGTAAAATCATACTTCCAGAATTGTACCTTTGAGCTATCTCTTTTAGTAATTTGACATTGGCCACTGAATAAATGCATGCATAAATTAATACACTGAGTGAAAATTAACAATTCAATGAACATTATTTGTTTAGCACCATTTACAATATATATTTTACCTAAACTCATTCATTTTCCTTCATTTTTTAACTCTTATTGCCTAATGTTTGTTTTCCATTATCCTTAAGAAGAGTTTGTCCTCATTACTCATACATAATTCTCAAAAAATATTGGAAGATATAGACAACTAGATCGTGTTTGTTATTCTAAATCAAAAAAATGCTTATAGAATTCTCTTATATAGTGAGTATGAATAGATAATTACCTAGTCTCTTAGTTCAAGAAAACCATATGGTGATCATTTGATGGTTGGATTTATTTAATATTCATATTTGAATTTCAATTTAACTCCTTCTGCATAAAGCAATATAAGAAAAACTTATATTTCATAGCCAGCATTTCATAGCTTGCTAGTGCATCTCTCTCATCTCTGCCTCCATGGCCACATGCCCTCATCCTCTTCTCTCTATGCCAAATCTTGCTGCCTCTCTCTCATAAAGACCCTGTAATGACATGTAAACCCCACTGAAATAATCTCTACCTCAGGATCCTCAATATAGTCATATCATCAAAGACCCTTTCTTCTTATAAAGTAACTTTTATTGGTTTTCCAGAATTAGAACCCGTTATCTTCAAGGACATTTTTCAGCCTACTACAGGGACCATCCTAGAATTCTGTCTGCTACTTCCTGTAACTAAGAAGTAGGTATAATATAACACTAACAGTGTTGTGTTTTAACTTTTGGAGTACTTGAGGCTATTCATTATTTTTATTATATTCACTGAATTTAATATAACAAAAATATGTTATGAATATATTTATAACATAACTTTAGGCAATAGTGTAAATGAGGCATACTAGATACTTTTCATCTCCTTCACCAATTTCAACTGAATGGTAGTGGCTCTCTTAAGAGATTTCAAGTCCACATCCAAGCTTAATCAGAAATGGTGGTATGTTTTGGGGCCTGGGAGGGGGTATTTATCATACAAGCAACTCATATTTGCCTTTCAAGGTCAGATATAGTAATAAAAGATATCTGATGATCATTAAAGAAAAAGAAGTAAGAAGTAATATGTATTTAAGCAGTGTCTTCCTCTTGAAGTTGATATTTGATTTTCTTTTTTATAATCTTACTCCTTCTATGAAAATTATGCCAGATTTTATTATCATCCAATTATTTTCTCAATTATATATTTTTCCAGCTTATTCAGGTATCAATAAGCATTACATCAAATTTCTACATGTTTTGAGAAGCTGAAGTCTTATAGGTAGATTGTATTATAAGTCTATCATTAAAATTCAGTATAAACACAGAAACAAGACTAAACTATAAAGTTAAAGTAAACCCATGGTTAACTGGACTTTCTATTTGGAGGAAATACTATAATTTGGCAAAATTTCTCACACTATTTTAAATGTATGAAGAAAAGTTCGTGAAAGCAATTCAGTACAAGTTTGTTTGTTTATGCCACTGAATTTGGAAAGAAATTGCATAATGAAAGAAAGTTCTACTTCACTGAGTAAAAAAATGCAAAATATATTGCAAAACAGAACCTGTATTTTTATTAACAATTAATATTAATTTTCTCAATCAGATACACTGAAATCTAAAATCTGCCAACAGTGCTTTAGTCCCTAGAGATGTATTTGAAATATCCATATGTTTATTCATTTTAATTCTGTATGCATGATATACTTAGTGTGTATAATTAATTAAAGGACATTGTTACAGACATAAACTTTAACTCTTCCATTTGGAATCAATGGTAAATAACATTATCTGTGAATTTTCTATAGATAGAATTTCCAAAGATTTGGTTGTTTGCATAGACTGTTTTGTATTTGACACTCATCAGCCATCTGTATTTTAGGTCAGATGAGAAAAAGTAAAATACATTAGTTTGGTTGGCTTAATAAATTCCTTTAGATGAATACATTAAAGGAAAAATATGAGTCATTTTAGCTAAATTTGAATTAGAAATTTGTTAACATACCAGCCAGTAATGTATGTATTCATATGTATTCTTTAAAAAATTATTATAACTTGTTTCACGTCCAACTCATTATAAATTGAGAGGCGGATAGCATTATTGTCCCTTGCAGAAAAGTTTACGGTATATTTTACTAATATGCTAAACTCTGCTAATTAATTTAGATTAGGCATTTCCAGTTTCCAGTGGAATACGCTATTCCATTAAAAAAATATGGTGCAACATAATTTCTCATCAAAAAGTGTTAACTATCACATGAAGAGACATGACATACTATCTGGTTTCCTGCTTAACTCATAAAATTATTCACTGATGGACTTTATCAAATGTAATTAAATTCCCACTTTCATAGAAAAAAAGAAAACAGTGTTTAGGAAAAATCAGTGTCAATTCACTCTTCCTCAAAATATCTAGAAAAGATTAAGACAAATGGATATTTTAGGACAGGTTACTGCATGATTGTTTGTATTCCCTGCTTAATTTTTTGATGTATCACAGGTATATAGTTCTATAATTGTTTTTAACAAGAACTATATTATTTTTTCCTTAATTTTAGGCCAATCCATTATACAACTCAACTAAAGCAACTCTAATAAATTGCATCTTCCTGAGGAATTAGACTTTTTCCTCAGAAGACCTATGTATCCATATATGAAAGCTTCCTAGATCTTTGCTAACCATATTCATTTTTTACACTCAATGTTATCAGCTACTATGGCTATATGCTTATTAATGTCATTTGCATTTAAGTGTGATGATTTAGGTCACTCTTTTATGTTTGCATCTTTGTTTATTGAAACAGAGCGTTATTTGGGATTTGTTTGCTTTAATGGTTGTAAGCACGTGACTTTCAATGAAAGTAATTCCTTTCTGTAAATGAATATTTTGAAAATGAAAAGTAATTAGAGACTAACAAAAGTAAGTGAATGGATTTTTTAAAGCTCCTTAATTATTATTTAAAACACAATGGGTATTTAAGATAACCAATCTTCCGCAGAAAATTTAAAACCCTGTAGCTAATTTACACACACAGTGCATTCTTTCTTAGAATACATTCACATTTGACAGGTGAGAGAATTGTGCAAAGAGTTTAAGAGGGTTATGTAGGGTCATTCAGAAAATCAGCAAAAGAGCAGGAAATGACATACAAGTCTCTCTTCCTGTATTGCTTTGTGGTGATCCTTTAGTAGTTGAAAAGAACACTGCACTGAACCACTCACACTGAAAGGAGGTGAGCCCTCCCTCAGGGATAAGGGTCTAGGTAACATAGTGAAAATCACTGTTCTAGCACAGGGTGTCCCAGTTAGCAAACTACCTTTTTAGGGCTCCTGAGTGCATGCTTGTGAGTTTGGGAAAATACTCCTTTTGTGTGAAAGACAATATTTTTTTTTTTCCTTTATACTTTTATAGATTTTTCATCTATTTCATCCTGGTATAATCTCTTCTCACTTGACTGTCTGTTGGGCATATTATACTCTCCCTTGCCTGTTTCCCTTCTCTTTAGATCCCTCTCGCACACATACACTTCCCCCAATTTTATGTTAATATACATAACAATATGATAATCTGAATATTTAAAAATTCATTTCTTGTTTTCCTCATGGTAATTAATGTTTTTTAGTTGTTTTTGAATCAAGTTAATTAAATGGCATTTGTAGAATGCTACATTCAGTCTGTGCCACAAAATAAATGCAAAATAAGTAATTTCTGTCATTTCTTTATAGTATAGAGGTAAGTCCATTAAATAACTATCAAAAACAATATTATAGGCAGAGGTAAAGTAACAAATATTGATATTTTTAATTTTTAATGTTTTATTTATTTATTTTTACAAATAGCTTATTGTCAAGTTGGTTTCCATATAACACCCAGTACTCATCCCCACAAGTGCCTCCTCCATGCCCATCTCCCCCTATTTATTTATTTTTTAATGTTTATTTTTTTGAGAGAGAGAGAGACAGCATGGGCAGGGGAGGGTCAGAGAGAGACACACACAGAATCTGAAACAGGCCCCAGGCTCTGAGCTGTCAGCACAGAGCCCGATGCGGGCTCGAACCCGCAAACCATGAGATCATGACCTGAGCCGAAGTCAGACACTTAGCCGACTGAGCCACCCTGGTGCCCCGATATTTTTTAAATCTACATGGCAATTCATTCTAATTGTTATGAATCTGAATAAGTCTGGAAACTAGTTTCAGAGAAAAACGTTTATAGGCCATATCTGTTAGCTGCCACTGGACTTGATTCTGTTACCTCTCTGTTCTGGTCCACAATGAAATCAAGAAGCTGCCTTAAGTAGGAGCAAAAGACAAACACAGTAACTATGTTCTGAAGTTTAAAATGGAAAAAGCAAGTGTCAAAAAATCTAACTCCAAGAAATTAGAGATTAGGGAGTGACAGACATAGGGGTGATAGCCTCTGAATCTCCAACATTAGGAATCCTCCGGGAAAGAGAAGAGAAAGAGAGAGAGTGGGAGGAAGAGAGAGAGAGAGAGAGAGGCCACAGATAAGTCCACAAATCCTGGTTATGTAGTACAAAAAGTAAAAAAAAAATAATAAAAAACAGTATGCAATACTATAATACAGGTATTACCAGGAAATGATATGATATTATTTGTAGCTGCCTTACCTGAGAAATGCAAGGAAACCCAAGGGAAAAACAGTACACAAGCATCACCTCCATCCAGACCCCCACACATTAGCTAATTAAATATTAATGTGGACGCATATATCCCTTATAAGTTTCAGACTACCTGAAAGTATCATAGAGGTAAGGACAGATTTCCTTGTATCTTGATTTATTTCTCACACTTGACACAAAGCATCTTATAAAAAGAAAGCCTCCAACATATAGGGATTTAATGAATGCCCAAACATATTTTAGTTTCACATCAATCATAGAGGAAGGAAGAAGTGTCCTATAGGAAATTTGACTTAGTTGTGTCTATATCCAACTGCCAGATTTCTGCATCCCAAGACACATGAGCTACATGTCTCTTTCCTTATCTGTAAAATGGGGTCAATAATTAAACATGTTTCCACAGAATAATTTGAACATGAAAATATAATTATATAGATACAGTACTTAATATACATATTAAACATTCAATAAAACAATAACTATACATATTTAAATATGTATACACACACACTTTCATTGGCAAGGAGAAATACTTCTTTTCCAAAATATATATCAGATTTTTTACTTGCTTCTCTGAAAAATTTCCTCCAGCTTCAGTTGCAAATATCCTTAGTAAAAGCTTTAACAGAAGAGTGAATCTGCCACTGTGTGAGAAACTGATTTTTTTTTTCTGGAGAAGCATTAACGCATAGGACAGTACTGGGTCTGCGCTAGGGAAAAGTATGGCCACAGAGAGTAAAAATAAAATAGATAAGGTGAGATTTTAAAAAATCTATTTGTAGATCGGTAAAAAATGATCAGTGATGCCTATATACCTTAGCTCAACAAGAAAATTAAACTGCTTACTTAAAGAATAGTCAAATCAGAACTATATTTAATGTATTATAATTAATGGAGGGCAGATATAATTTGAGGAGGGCATTCATTTTTTACTACCAAGGTAGAGATACACATCAGGCTACAGGGAATCATTAAACATTATGAAGATCACTCACAAGAAACTACCTCTAACAAAATTAGAAAACCCCTTCCTTTGTGAGTTACCACCTCCAAAATAATATTGACCAGGGGTTGATTGATTTTACTGGGCTTTTTGCTTTATTGATTTTTAATTATTTTTCTGTTTTCTATATTATTAATTTCCATTCTGATCTTTATTAATTGTTTGTTTTTATGTTATATGTATTTTGCTCCTCTTTTCGAATTTCTTACATGAAACTTGATGTCATTAATTTGAGAATTTTCTTTTTTCCTAATGTAGATAATGAGTATTATAATGTCCCTCCTAAGTACAGCTTTGACAGCATTTCACAAATTGTCATATGTTGTTTTCCATTTTCATTCGCTTATTTAGATGTGGGTTACTTAGTTTCCAATATTAGGAGGTTATTAAGAAAACATTCTGTTTGTAATTTTCTATTCAATTCCATTGTTCAAAGAGCATTAAAAACCAACAATTGTAGGTTATTACTAACTAAAGTCTATATTTTACTCAGATCCTCAATTTTAACTTCATGTCATTTTTTCCCATTTCATGCCTCATCCAAGATACCACCTTGCCTTTAACAGTCAGATCTTAGGGTTTTGTGGCTGTGGCAGTTTCCAGTTTTCTTTCACTAGTATTAGTATGTTATGTCTTATTTTATTCTTTGACTTTTAACCTATTTGTCTTTTTTTACCTAATGATTATTATGATTATTTAAAGCTTTATTTTTTTTTTTTCTGACAGAGAGAGAGACAGTGTGAGCAGGGAAGTGTCAGAGAGAGAGGGAGACAGAATCTGAAACTGGCTCCAGGCTCTGAGCTAGCTGTCAGCACAGAGCCTGATGGGGCTCGAATCCACGAACCATGAGATCACGACCCAAGCAGAAGTCGGATGCTTAACCGACTGAGCCACCTAGGCACCCCTATTTAAAGGTTATTTATTTTTTATTTTTTGAAAGAGAGAGAGAAAGAGAGAATGATTGGGGAAGGGCGGAGAGGGGGGGGGAGAGAATCTCAAGTGGGCTCTGTGCAGACAGTACAGAGCATGATAACACAAATACGGGGTTCAGTCTCACACCATGAGATCATGACCTGAGCCAATATCAAGCTGGAATAAGGGAGGAGGGGGAGGAGGAGAGAGACAATTCCAAGCAGGCTCCGTACCACCAGCACAGAGCCCCACACAGGGCCTGAACCCAAGATCATGATCTGAAACAAAGTCAAGAGTCCTCCATTCAACTGACTGAGTCACCCAGGTGCTCCACCTTTTAATCATTTGTATTTAATGTGATTATTGATTTGGTTACCTTTAAGTCTATCATCTTTGTATTTTCAATTGTTTTAATTTGTTCACCTTTTAGTTTTCCTTTGTTTTGTTTTGTTTTTAAAGGAATTTCTTTTTATTTGTT
Organism: Proteles cristata cristata; assembly: GCA_017311185.1. Classification (NCBI taxonomy): domain Eukaryota; kingdom Metazoa; phylum Chordata; class Mammalia; order Carnivora; family Hyaenidae; genus Proteles; species Proteles cristata. The sequence continues at coordinate 2,336,625 of JAESUZ010004923.1, read as the reverse complement.
GTTTTTAAAGGAATTTTTATGGTTCCATGTTTTTCCTCTTTTGCTTTTTTTATTATTTTAGTAATTGCTTTGGTTTTGTAATTGACATCTGTAATTTACTATATTCTATTTCCAACATATAATACCAGTTCACATAGAGAAAAAGAACCTTACAATGTATTATTCTTTTTTTCTTTCAACATTTATTCTATTATTGCTACACATTTTACTTTTACATATTTATAAACCTCACATTACATCATTACCATTTTTTATTCGAAAACTCAATTATGTCTTCTCTCTGGCACTCTGTTTCAAGAAATATGGTGATCTTGGGAGTCAGCCAGGCTCCTCTTGGGCTTCCTGTCCCTGTGGTGAAACATGGAAACTCTCAGGGTGCCTGGGTGGTTCATTCTGTTAAGCCTCCAACTTTAGCTCAGGTCATGATCTCACAGTTCAGGGGTTCAGTGTGTGTGTTCCAGCTCTGTGCTGATAGTGAGGAGCCTGCTTCAGATTTTCTGTCTCCACCTCTCTCTGCCTCTCGGTCTCTGTCTCTGTCTCACTCTCTCTCTCAAATAAATAAATAAACATTTAAAATACATGGAAACTCTCAATAAAGCAAAATGGAGTATTTTAAAAGCTCACCTTGTTTGTTTTCCATATTTCAGGGCTCACTTTCCTTTATTCACTGTCTAATAAACAATGTTTTTCAAACTGCTATTTCATATATTTTGTTTGTTTCAGTGAGAAGGTAAATGTGGTACTTATAAAAGCATTTTGGCCATCTAAAATATATTAAGAGCAGAGTTATTCTGTATGTAAACTGTGGTCCAATCTCTCTCTTTATCATTCTCTCTCTCTTGCACACACACAGAAAGACACACACACACACACACCACACACACACACACACACACACACACACACACACACACATTTTAGCTCCTCACATCCCAGTCCTCTTACTAGGAATTATAAAAATATGTTTAAAACAAAACACAACAAAAATCTAGGTATACAGTAATGTGACATAATAGGAAGAACTCCAGACTTGAAATCACACAACCTGGATTAAAATCTAGGAATGTAGCTCTGTGACCTTGAACAAATGACATAATCTATCTTACACTCATTTTTCTCATGTGAAAAACCGAATTAATAATTCTAGGATCACAAGATTATATTGAAGATCAAAACACCAAGCACACTATGTAGCTCATAATAGATCCTCTACAATGTTTGTTTTATTCTCCATTGAAATAAGTGTGAAATGGGTATCCAAAGCAACTTACATAAACTTTAATATCCAATATGTGCATGGTATCAGCATGTATTATAATTTGTATTTCAAGACTCTAAAAATAACAATTCCTGTTTTATAACTAAGGAAACTGAATTTTTATATAGATAGTCGTGGATGATTATACAAAATGAGCAAGCATTTTTTTAATAGGACTTGAACCCAGTCCAGTTTTGATCCATGCTTTTTTCGACTTATTTCTATTGAACTTAAGCCTCCTTTTCATAAAATAAGTTATACTATTTTACTTTTGAGGATATGAATCAATACCAGGATCTTCAAACACAGCACTCTAGCGTTTGCTGTTTCATGCACTAAATTTATCTATGATTCTATGGAATCTGTAGTTATATACTGCTACTTCCATAAATTCTACATCGTAATAACTATTCAAAATACTTTCCTCAGTAAGTGGATTTAGTTTTATACCCAAAATTAATAGGTTGCATTGTTATCATTTCCCTTAAATTATAGTGTTTGGCTATAGAGTTATGACACTCTCAAAAGACTCTTAGTTAAAGCTTGAAAAATATCCAAATACACACCCAGGAGGAGACAGTTATCACTTTTTACAGTTCATGATTCAGCACGTTTTGGTTATTCTTTATGATCTAACTTAAATTTCTGTCATGAACACTACAAATTGACAATTTCAGAAAAACAACATTCTGGAGGCCTGGCAAATGTCATAACCACTCTTAAAATCACATACCACTTTTTTATGGTAGTATTTTAAAATGTTTTACATTAGCAGCACTCTGAGTCATTATAGTGAAGACTACATTTTTTCCCTAGTTGTAGTATTTTATGCTCTTTCAGTGTGACATTTTCTTTCAGTCTATTTTGGGTTCATCTTCGTTTCTGTCAAATATTCTTTGGTAAAATGCTTTAGTAGTCCATTTCTCATATATGATCTTTGAGATTGTATTTCTCAGTCTGACTCTATGTCTCTTCTATCTGCATTTAGATATGCATGCCTTTTTTGCTACACTCTCACAAACACAGAAATCCACATTTGTATCACCTCTCAAGTTTACATATTTTTCTACTGGCCAAGCTCTCAGGGATCTATCTTGTCACTTTTTTATGTGTCTTTGCTTAGGAGAATCTTCTAACACTTTCCTGTTGTAATTATTGTAGGTGCCACACATCAGTTGGCTGCCATATTTGCCCATGCCATTCTGAGGAGAAACTCCTACGGCAGCTCAATACTAGAGTAACGATGGGGGAACATCAGCTCACACATGCACACATGAGGCCTTTCTTTTTCTTTATAGCTTATTGGTTAAGAACTCAGGACCTGCAGTAAGCTTCCTGGGTTCAAAACCTATCTCTTTTAAAAATAACTGTGTGATAGTCAACAAACCTTCTAATCTCGTCGTGTGTCAACATTCTTAGCAGCAAAATGGGAGTAATTCATACACTTACCTTTAGGTGTTATGCTTAGAAGAGGGCTTGCTATGTAGTAGTTATCAGGTAAGTGTTAGTTTTGACTACTGCTACAGCTAATGCTACTGCTACTATATTGCAATGATTGTCACTGCTATTGCAGTACAAGTAAAGGCTCTTTTGGGTAAAAGTATGCTAGAAGCAAAATAATGATTTCAATGCCTCCATGGCATCAAACTCTCCCACACTGACCCCATATCTGGAACATCCCTACTAATATTATTTATTTCCTTCTTATTATTAAAGTCTTCTTTCAGGGAAAACAACAGCAAAAAAGGAAATAAACAAAAAACAAGATGATTCCTTTAATTTGATTTTAAATGGTATTTACTTTCAAAATCTGTCTACTTGTTAACAGGAAGACAACCACAACAGAGGAATAGTTAGCTTTATTAACTACATTTTGAAGCCTGACAGGACTATACACACATCACTTAATCATCCAAATACCCTGTCATGAAAGTATTATTGTGCCATTTTACAAATGAAGTTATTAAAGCAGAATAGCTTCATCAAGGTCAGATATAAAGTCAGAGTTTGTCCTGAATATCAAGTTCAGTCTTTTCTGTTTCCAAAGATAAAGAAATGAAATCTTAAGTTCAAATATGAAATTTCTAATTGAGTAACATATCATAACTAGCTGAATGAAGTGATATTTTGAGCACCTAGATATTGGCTGTTTTCTAAGCACAGTTGCAATTTCTGCTTACAGTTGACAACCATATGTTTCTATGGCTCCTCAAACTTGGTGTAATATGTAAGCAATAAATAAGGTGGCATTTAGATGCCTACACTACTCTTTGGGCCAGAGCACAGAGAGCTGCCAATCTTGTATCCATCAACTCACTTAGTAGATAATTTAATTAATCCTCAGGATACCTGAGACTTTGTTGCTCTTTTAACAAACCATTCACTTAATGTTAAATTTAATTGCTGAAGGTTATTCTTTCAAACCATAACTTATAATTTAGATCGTTGTCATAGATGGGGCTGGTATAGCAAAATACCATACACAGGTGTAGCAAAATATAGTAGATGAGAGGAGATCTATTTCCCACAGTTCTTGTGGATGGGAAGTCCAAGGTCAAGATAATAGTTAATTTGATTCTCTGGTGTGGGTTCTCTTTCTGGCTTGCAAATGTCTACTTTCCTGCTATATCCTCACATGGCAGAGATCTCAAGCTCTGGTCTCTGCCTCTTTTTATAAATACACTAATACCATCATGGGACCCCACTGCCTTGATCTTATCCAAACCTAATTACCTCCCCAAAGACCCAATGCTATATCACATTGAAGGTTAGGGCTTCAACACATGAACTTGGCGTGTGCACAGACATTTTGTGCATGGCAGTCATGTTTCTTTTCTGTTTCACACCCTTTAATGATTGCCTGAAATAATAAAGTATGTTTCACTCTGTTCTCCTTGACCAGATACCTCATGTGGGACCCCTCCCCTCATTCACTCCTTCCCTCTACCCTGACTTTTCCTCAGCCCTTGCAATGTATTTTCCCCCCCAGAGAATGGTATTACATCACATTGTTCCTTATACCTATGAATTTCATGTTCAATCTCCTCCTGGTTGATTTATCTTCAAATTTCTGCCTAAGTGTTAGTTCTTAGAAATGCCCTCTCTGAAATCCAGTACCTTGTAAATTAACTCCTCTTCTTAATCTTTCTGTTAACTATTTTTCTCCTTCACAGCATTTCTCAAAACATGTAATTACACATTTAATTGCATTTGTGTAATGTTTTTCCCCCACCTGATAAACTCTTGTGGGGTCAGAAATCATCTCATTCTTGTTCACTATCATAATCTCAGCACCAGGCAGAGTCTGACACATAAAAGGCACCTAATAAATAATTTTAATAAGGAAATGTATTAATAAAAGGGTACATTTTGTCCTAGCAATTAAAATATTGTAGGCTTTATAATCAAATTAGTATATGTTAAAAAAGAAAAAAAAGTCAACTCAGTTCCTGAATGACCTCAGGAGGGTTCTCCAATATTCTTGAAACTCAGATAACCTCCTCAGTAACCTGGGTAAACAAATACTCTCTTCATTAGAACATTTTGAGAATTAAATGTGTAAATCTTCTTGCCTAGATTGTTTTAGTTTCCTTCTCTTTCCATGTGAGACATAGCACTGATTTTTACATGTGAACTTTATTCATTGGATACCCTTCCACTAAAATCATGAATTTTTGTAAAAGCAGCTCCCTGAGTTTTCTTCTCATTGGTCATTATTTTGATTCACTTCTTGCTTTTTTTCCTCACAAGCTCATGACTAAATATAGTGTCTTAATTTCTTGATTTTAGCAAGCTGGAAAATAATTCTAGTTTTCACTAACCTCTGAAGATGAGAACCAGAAAGATATGAAAAGTCTTCTTCAAGTTGTTAGTAGTAATGGTTTCTGTTTTAAGCAGCTTATTTTTTTGACAGTCAAAATTCTGATAAATTATTTAGAATCTTGGTTTTTTTTGTGGTCTGAGGTTACTTTACCACTTGAAGAGTGAGTTTAAAGGCATAAACAAAAGAGATTAAAGGAGTGTAAAATAATGCATATTATTACCAAATTTTACTCGGAGGAATTTTTTTTTTTTTTTTTTTTTACAAATAGTTTGTTGTCAAATTAGTTTCCACATAACACTCAGTGCTCATCCCCACAAGTGTCGGAGGAATATTTTTAATACAATTAACTGTTAACAGTTACAAGAGTGTGTTCACCATTCTTCTTTCTGTGTTTGTTTGTAACTCTTTGGCTTTCCTGGTCTGCCTTCTCAATTGCCTCCTCTCAAAATATATCCAATAAAGGTAGTTAAGAAAATACTCATGAAGAAAATGTTCCACTCCACACTTCCACCTCAACTCCAAAGATATAGCCATGATCTCTGAAGAAAGGAAATAAAGGTAGAAAAGCAGAAAAATGTATATGAAATGAAACAAAGTAGCCATTCTCCATTAAGTCAGTCTTCTAATTCTATTATTATGGTTCTTCTATTGTTTTTTCAAGGGTACCTATGTTTAATATTTGCAAATGGCAAAAATAAAAATAGGTAACAATGTAGCAGTATTTTAATGTTAATACTAAAAAAACTAGATGCGGTATTTTTTTGCAGTATAATATAATATAATATAATATAATATAATATAATATAATATAATATAATATAATATAATATAATTAATATAATTAATATAATTAATATAATATAATATAATTAATATAATAATATGTAGTGTAATGTAATGTGATTAATGTAATTGCTGCTGACTTGAAATTTATGAAATTGAGAAAAGCACTATTCATAAAAATATGCATGCCATCCCTGTCCCCTAGAGTATGCATTTCACAGACGATTTACATTTTAAATATCTTTAAGTACTCCAATAGAGTAAATCAGTATTTGTGAGACACAGCCTTACACTGGTTAACTCCATTTTGCTCTAGTTACTTACGCATATAAATTTTTTTCCATGTAAAGACTACTTTATGATTTTAAGCATAGAAGCATCAATGTTTGGTGGCAAATATCCATAAACCTTTGGATTTGATTGGCTCTACAAGCAATACGGCAGCCTTAAAAAATCTCAGGGCAGCTGGGTCTTTTTGTCTTTTGGCTATACCTGATTGAGTGACCTAGGAAACTCAGTCTGCATAATTTCCTTTATAATTAAACCACATATTTCCTGTTCTTACCAAAAGAGGATAGACGTAAGCTTTTCTGATGCAGTAATTTATAGCACAGCAATTGAGCTTGATTGATTTATATGATAAACTAATTTACATGCTTAAAAATGTCCAACATTGACAACTAATTGAAAACTAATTTTTAAAATAATTTTGAAAGAAGCAAAATTTTGGCTCCAGCAGAAGAGATTCTCTGAAATTTAATCAAATTTAGGTATAAATGAAAATTTGGCTTGTATGAATTTTTTCAGGTGCAAAGATATGATAGCCATTTCTAAAAAAAATAAATCAAGTATCTTTTTTGTTGTTGATGTTTTTCAAACAGAGTCATGGTGATTGTTTCAGATGCTTTTATTCTGACAAAGTAAAGGCCAATGAATCCAAATGGAAATAGAATAAATAGTATGTTAAGGAATTATTACAGCTGAGTGTCATTAGCTATAATCAAGGGCCGGCTAAGAGACAGAACATGAAGCAGAAGGTGATTTGATCTTAAGCCAGATCAGAAGCCATGCACCATGGAGGCCATCTGGATGCCCAGAAAGTTAAATTCTGGTCATTGATTTTTATTTAATTTGGAATAACGCCTTAAATTCTAGAGCAAGAGAAAACCTTTTTATAGATAGGCTGGAAGTCTCTCTTCAAGTCTCTGTCACTATTGTAAAATATTCTAAGTATATCATTTTTTAGAAATGCCACTGTCAAAGGAGCTAAGATGCAAAATGATAAATTACAATTCAACCCTAGCAAAGTTGAAATCTCCATATTTAACTCAGATGTGCACCATATGTTGATATTTTCTTTTTTCTATTCTTCAGGAAAAAAGTTCACTATCCATTAGGAAAATACTGAATATATTTCTGTTTAAGCATTTTGGATATCTGATTCTTTGCTTTTGTTTTTGTTTTTTTATTTGGTGTGTGTGTGTGTGTGTGTGTGTGTGTGTGTGTTGGTTTTGTTCTTTTTGATATCTGATGCTTAAAGCAGCCATTGTCTTGGAAGTTGAATGTTTCCCATAACTATTGTTATTCAACTGCTTATTATCATACAGAACTTTCCATATAGCTACTGTTCAATATGGTAACCACTGGCCACATGTAGCCATTTAAATGTAAATTTAACTAAAATATATTAAAAACTCAGTTTCTCAGTCATACTAGCCATATTCCAAGTCATTGGTATCCACAAGTAGATATAGACTATTTCTGTCACCAGAGAAAGTACTATCAAACAGAACCATTCTAGACCAGGTGCGTTGGTAAATTATGTCCTATTCGTCCAATCCTGCCCATTGACTGTTACTGTGAATAAAGTTTAATGGAAACACACCCATGCCTATACATTTAATGTTACATATGAGTGCTTTACCCTACAAAGACATTATTGAGTAGTTGTGACAGATAACAGTGTCTCCCACAGAGCCTAAAATATTTACTGGCTAGCTTTTTATAAGAGATGTCTGCTGAACAAGACCATTGTCTAAAGTACATTTTTAAGAGCTATAAAAATGAGTAGCTCTTCACTTTTTCTTTCCATTCTTTTAATTTTATGTAATTTATGTTTTGCATAAATATGCTTCAAGGTTCCTATCTTGGGCTCTCCTTACAGAGTGATAATCTTAAGAGCTTTCTCAGATCCAGGTAGGAAAATGATTGCAAGGAATGGCTACTTTTGTTGTTTATGTCAAATTGAAGTCATAAATTCTCTAGATACAAGGAATGCTGGGTATTACGGCAGCTAAGCCTGCCATTACAGTCACAAAACGTATCATAAATCAGTTTGGAGTTGAGAATATTTACAAGCCTCTTTCTTCGTGTCTATTTTATAATATGTAACAAATGCAGTTCACGATGTTCCTCAGTAATTTGGAGTTCATTTTGTATTTACAGACTCGATTGCACTTTATATGCAAATGACTCATTATACTTTAGAAAAGCAGTATGTTAATTTGATTAATTCCTTACCTTATTTAAATCTTATGAAATGTCACCTGCCATTCAATCTACACACCAGTTATAACAAAACAACAAACATTACAAAGAGCTGAAGCATTAAATTTCTCCTAATCAGAAGACAGGTATGACAGGATTCACTTTATGCACATACGCATACTGGATATGTTGGAGATTTGGAACTCTCTGCAACCAACCCCTCCATGGGCCCTAAATATCAAACTCCCTGTAATGAAACTGTCCATCTAAAATAGACACCTGGGAATGTTGATTCTATTTTTTATGTGGTTTGCAGTAGTTTGTGAATTAGGCAATTTCTGTTTGCAAGTCTGAGGTACAAAATAAATAAAACATTTCTTTGCAAGTATCTTCTGTATAACTCCTTGTATCTAGCATGATGCCATCTCCTTTGAAGGAGTTTGTTTCCTCTTGTCATTGCCTCTGGTCATGGGGAATGATAAGGATAATTATGTTGTCTACCCCTGTGATAGTTGGTGCTGTGTGTCTCCCTGGTAGGATGCCATATTTCCTCTTTTCAAAGCAGCTTCCGTTCCTTCTGTCCACTGTTCTCTCAGCTTTAAGAAAAGGGGAAATGTACAGCATAACACTGCAGGCTAGAATTTATTCCTGGAAGCCACAGACGGAAAATTAGCATGGTTATGTGGAAAGAGCAGCCCTGGAGCAGAGTAACCCTGTAGGGTCAGTTGGCTCTCACACACTAATGCTGTGTGTAGAAGGAATGATATTTTAGGGCCAGAGACTTGTGTTATCATGAGTTTCTTGTGGCAAAACTGGATGGTTTATTAAAGAAATAAAACTTAGGGACTCTTGTTTGTCCCAGCAACACCATGGGAAATTGTAGCACATGAAAAGGAATATCATGGTCAAAGAGCCTCAGACTGCTTGGAAGTCCTGGAGTATCTAGAAAGCAAAACATAAATAGACATTTTATGACACAAGGGAAATACAAATTGGAAACAATTATAAGAATATGAGAAAAGCCGAAGAGAGGATTTGTTAAGTAAAGAATACCCAAATGTGAGAAAGAATAGCACATACCTGGGATCCACTAGGAAAAGCAAATTCAATGGAATACTAACTGGCCCAACAGAAATTAGAGTAGAGTAAATCATGGTAATTGACTTGATAATGCCTTAGCGAAATATTCTTTTTGTTTCTTAATCCAAATTTGTGTTCAAAATTGGCCTTTTTGAATACTTGTTATTTTATTTTATATTTAGATTGAGTGATACTTTGCCTTTCCAGGTTTCAGAAAGAATAATTTGTATTTTCCATTGATTGGATCAAGTTTTATATAAGGTGACTATTAGAAGCTGTTTCTATTTGCAGTTTCTTCTCTCTGGATTGATTAACAAGGAGCTTTTTTAGCTCTTTTACTGAGGAACTTTGGAATGACCTTGAGTAAAGTAGGAGTATGCAGACAGACATCTGGTAATTCAGGGATTGTTGTTTGCATAAAGAATAGGGGAAAGATTTAGTAAATAACAGAGATATATATAGCCAGATTAGTAGAATATTATTAATGACTTTAGACCATAGTATATATTTTAATTGATGTTTATTAATAGCTTTGCTCCCTGTGGCTTTGTAATATAACATTTTCCAAACTTCTTTTTTGATGGAATTTACATATGGCACATCAGGATGATTAAAAGCCAGCGGTCTTTTCACAGCATGGCAAAAAATAGGATTTGATTTATCTTCATGCCTCGCCTACCACTTACTGTGACGGCACTTTTGAAATTTTAATATTCTCATTTCTCATAAGGAGTTTGTTATGTAAAATATTATGTAAATAACTTCCTACATTTCTCAGAATTGGAGATTTTTTATGAATCTTTACTTAATAAAATACTTGTATGAAAGAGGAAAGGTAAAGTTGGTTCTCACAATCTGTAATGTTTTTCCAAGAGATACTATGTGCTTTAAATTAAGCAACATTGTACATATTCAAACATATAGAAATGTCAAAATTACTAATACGATGACTTTTTAAGAAGTATTTAAAAGATTTCAAAGTATGCAGCGTATGTAGAATTATCTGCATTGGCATATATTAGCATTGCTATAACATTGTTAAAAATTAGAAGGTTAACTGAATTGCTATTCTCTCAGAAAACACAATTCTGAATTCTATGTTAAACTGATGTGATATATAGAATAGAATATATGTTAAAATGTTATATAGTTATAAAATGCAGATTGGTGATAGTACAAGTAACGTATGTGTGTGTGAGAGAGATGAAATAGTACATTGTTAATATGAGAAGAAAATGCTTTTCTTTCCACAAACAGAATCATCACACTGTTTAGTGAGTGTACCTCACTCATATTTTAACATGACAGGATTGTAACAAGTTAAATTGAGTGATATTCTAATTTAGGTAAAACAGACTGCACACTTGCTTTAATAATTTCATTCCCTGATTCCATATAAAATAATATTAGCTACTATGAAGCAAGAACTCATTATGTGTGAGCAATTTAACAACATTATCTTACTTCAGCTTTATCATAATCTTGAATTATAAGTAATGCATTCTATAGTGGGATAAATGTAGACTTGAGGTATTTATTAACATGGCAGTGGTCACAAATAGCAAGCGGCAGTGTCAAGAGTTGAACTCAGAAATCCATGGCAAAAGCTTGATTCAAACCAAAGGTTTACATTGTTTTATTTAAACACTGAATCATTCTTCTCTTTATTAACAGAAAACAAGACATGTAAGATCTGTTTGAATATTGCATGTTTAATTGTACTTACAGTAGATCTTCCTTGGGTGTGGGGTTTCGAGGTGAGTATCTAACATACTGGAAAGAAGGTATAGAAAGTTGTTCCTTTAAATACAATGAGACACAATTCTGACAAATGCTCTCATGCATATAGTCCTTTACCAGCACAATATTTTAAGTGTCTAAACTTCTTTCATACTCATGGTTCCTTTTTGATCCCCACTGCTTGCGACCAGCTTGCTGACGGGAAAGTCTCATTAGATCCATGAAACAGGTGGAGGGGCTCAGGCTCCTCATACTGCGGTATATGGTCGTGAAAACACTGTGCTGAGACTCAGGTTCAGCTCTTGAAAGTAGCCTTAACCTTCCCACTTCACCACAGCTGCTTTCATGAATGAAAGAGGAAAGAGACTGCTTTGTTCATGTCTGTTTTATTGCTTAAGAAAAAAAAAATCACTGAGAAGTTTGAGAAGCTGGGAAAGGTTTCAAAGTTAAAAGCCATGGCCATGGGTCTGCATGTCAGGGTCAGATGACAGTGTGTTGTATAAAATTTTTATCATGAAAACTATTGTCAGGAAATTGTTGATGCCATTTCTAGTCTGCTTATAATAAAATGTTAGTGTTAAAATCACCCGCACTCAGTGCTTCTGTAGATTTGATTCCATTGAATGTAGCTGGATTTTTGCCATGTCAGTCTGATGTGGGAAGTGAGAGAGGTGATAGCTGGGATACAGGAGTGCGTGCCTAATCAGCTACACTGACCTTTAAGGACTGTAATGTCGTGAGTTGAATACATTATATTGCAGAGCTATAGATAACATTGTGTGGAGGTGGCAGAAGATTCTGAAATGTATGCTATTTAAGACCGAATATATTTGTGAGTAGGGAAAGCTTTTTTTTTTCCCCTTAGAAAAACTGCTTAATACAGCATTCAGATTAGGAGTTCGTTTGCCTTTTTTATACAGAGAAGTCTAGATTTAACATCTCTGTGATGGATGCGGAAGCATCATTTCCTTGGATTGAATGACACTTAAAGAGCTTTTATAATGACAACTGTTTAGATTAAAAAAAATAGAGAGATTACATTTTTTAAAAAGTAAAACAAAACAAACAAGCAAAAAAACTTAAAGTAAAACATATTTGTAGGATTCTTTCAATGCCTGATTTGTGTGATTTTTTGGTTAAGTATACTGGCACTAAAAAATGTAATATATCAGTTTGACTGAATCCAATCATATTGACATGTAAATCCACATATCATAAAAGTCCAGAGTGCCCTAATAAAATAAAAGTAAAATAAAATATGATACTAAATTTTTAAGAAGACTTCCTGTTTCAATTATTACTATAAAATGTTTCCAGAACATGTGAAGTCTTTGAAGTTCTCAGTTTTCTCAATTCCCCTTTCTACTCCACTGCTTATGATACCCAGTGTATGGGAATTCCTTTACAATTCTATCCCTAGTTCCCTACTCTTCACCTTTCTAGTATTATATGCTCCAGCTCTATTAAACCCTATTCCATTTCACTTTAATATATTTGCCTTTAGTTCTATTTTATCAGAGGTCCACCAGGTAATTTAATCAAGTCTTTGTAAATAATCCATATTCTTTTCAATGAATGATACTTTGGGGGGTGTCATAATCTTCCATTCATTAGTTTTTCTCAAGGAGTAGAAGTGACAGGTGAAAATTAAGTGGATTGAATAATGGCAGGGGGTACCAATTAAAGATGTCAGTGAGCAAAATAGGGGGAAATGGACTAGGTGAAGTTTAATACATAGATATTAAGATTTCAACTTGGGAGATATTGTTTGAATTGCCTCTATCTTCAAAGAAGAAATGTTACTTGGAAAGTTCAATATATAACTCTAGAGTTAGAATAGAAATATAACTAGAGATAATCATGTCTGATTCATGGATTAGATATGACAATCTTAGCAGAGGGTAAAGAGAGAGCAGGACCTGGGAAAAAGCCCTTGGGATCTTCATCATGATAAATCTATTTTCCCACTAAGTGTGATTTTAATGGAATCTTTACTTTCAAACTTCATATTATCATATTATTTGTGTTATCATGAAAGCCAAATGAAATCCTTTAGGATTATATTCATTTTCATCAAAATCTATAAGATAAAGGTGGCTATCACTATACTAGGCTATTGCCTGTACTAACTAGGGCCCTCAAATCTCCTTTAATTTCAGAAGATTAAAACATGAGAGCCTTTTATCAGCATTTTACCTGAAAGGTACTTTGACTATTTTAGTTTCTGAGCTTGTTGTAGGTCTTTATTGAACACAGAAGTCAGTAGAAAATTGACATCCTTAAGGACAGATTCTTTTCATGTTATAACAGAGACTGTTTAAAACATGTTGACTATATAAGTGCTTAGAGATGACAAATATGCTTTTTTCATAGCAACAGAAATATAATCATCATGTACAGTGCAGTATTTTTGAGTCTAGACCTGGCTTCAGAGTACTGCCTGTACTCTGTACATCACAGAGATAAGATTATTCTAAATCGGGGTGCCTGGGTGGCTGAGTTGGTTGTGCATCCAGCTTCGGCTCAGGTCATGATCTCATGGTTTGTGAGTTCGAGCCCCGCCTCAGGCTCTGTGCTGGCAGCTAGCTCAGAGCCTGGAGCCTGCTTCATATTCTGTATCTCTCTGTCTCTCTCTGACCCTCCCATGTTCATGCTGTCTCTCTCACTCTCTCTCTCTCTTTCTCTCTCTCTCTCTCTCTCTCAGATATAAATAAAACTTCCAAAAAAAGATTATTCTAAATCATATATTTGGAGTAAAGATGTACTCAACTTATCATCCCCATTATGATTTTAATGTGAATATATCAAATATTTGTCAAATAACAATTTTGTAGAAAGCATTTATTGTGATGCATACTGTATTAGTCTGTTAGGGCTACCATAACAAAATACCACAGACTGGGTGGCTTAAAAAACAGAAATTTGTGTTCTCAGAGTTCTGAACTCTAAAAGTCTAAGATCAAGGTGTCAGCAGGTTTGAGTTCTGAGGCCTCTCCTCTGGGCTTGCAGATGGCCGTATCCTCACATGGTCTCTTCTCTGTGTGCACACTCCTGGTGTCTTCCCCTTCTTAATTATTAAAGAATATTTTTTTATTTTTGATAGAGAGACAAAGCACGAGCAGGGGAGGAGCAGAGAGAGACAGAGACAGAATCTGAAGCAGGCTTCAGTCTCTGTGCTAACAGCACATGGGCTCAAACTCATAAAACATGAGGTCATGACCTGAAGTGAAGTCAGACGCTTAACCGACTGAGCTACCCAGGCGCCTCTGGTGGCTTCCTCTTCTTATAAATACACCAATCCTAATGGATTATAGCCTACTATTTAACCTTAATTATCTCCTTTAAGGCCTTCTCTCTAAATACAGTTACATTAGGGGTTAGGGCTTCAATGTATGAATTTAGGGGAATACAATTCAGTCAATAATAGATATTAAAACCAATGAAATGATTATTAAAATATAATCGTGCCTTCAAATCCATTCTAGCCAATTTGGCGCAAGTATATGTCTTTATCTTCATTATATACATCATGCATCCACACATATATGTGTGTCTACACACATATATACATGTTATATTTATACACACTATGGAAGGTATTACATGGTAACTTCTTTGTAAGTATAAAGTATTAGTGAAGTTTAGACATGTATCATTAATAGGTGGAGAAATGAGAGTAGGTACTCATAAATATTAAAGGAATGTTTACAAAAGAAAAATGACTATATATTAAAAAAATGACTGCTGGATGGGAAGTGCCAGTTTCTAGAGGTAGATTGTATCACTTCAAATCCTGGCTCCACTTGCTATATAACCTGAACAATTAATTCTTTAAAGAGCAACTTGAATTGTTGAAGGAATTAAATTCATAATGTATGTCAATTGTTTATATCAAAGACAGGCACACAATAAAAAGCCTCTAAATATCTTTTATTATTATCTGTACATTTATGAGGAAATAAAAAGTGAGTAGACAATAGAAAGGCAGTAAAGAGCATACGCTGTTAATGTTTTTTCTTAATAATTTCAACCTTTCCAAATCTTCTCCAGTGAAAGTATAGTAGTAGCTCTCACTCAATTGCTCTCCACTAAGACATAATCTATCATTTCCCAGAGTGATTGATTGCCTGCCTCTTTTCATGAGTTGATTGCATTATGGCAGCCCATAAATTTCACGACTCTTTAAAAACCTTAAGATGCTCTGTGACATCCCTCTCAGGTTTTAGAGCTGTCTGTCACCCATTGAGCCACAAAAAGTTAAACTAGCTCTGGAATGTGCACACAGTAGGAAATCAGTAAAGGCCGGCTTTTGGCCTTAAAGAAGCATGAGGAGAAAAGAGACAACTTACTGCCAGAATTCTCTAATCCCTCCACTTATAGGTTGCCCTCAATCCCCATCAAGCACTTTACCTTAACATAAATGCAATTTATTTTTCGAAAACCCAAAATTTTATTGCCTATATTCCAGGCATGGTGATATATACCATAACAGCTTGTTCAGGGTGAAATCAAAGATTCTTTAAAGCATTAGTGTTTCATTAGTTGTTCATCTCTTACCCCTCATAGGATAATTTCTATATTACATTTACCAGGATTTTCATGCATTCTCAAAATCCATATACCATGGTTAAAACCAGAATCAGAGAATGCTGCTATATCAAAATAAAAATCTCCTTCTAAATTATATTTAAACTGTGTCCTCACTTTCCTGTTAAGGTTGTATTTAAATAAGTTGACATAACTATTAAAATTGACTGCATGTCCTCTAGCTTCTGTAGAAAGAAAAACAACCGCCCATTGCTGTCATGACTGTATTGTTTTTAAGAAGGAACAAATGTGGGAGCATTTGAAGCGAGTAGGTAATTATAAGAAAAAATGTTTAGAGTCAAATATATGAAATGTAACATCAGTGGTGTCAGATATTCTACACTGAGTGAGGAGTACTTCATGATTCCATTCCGTCTAATAATTCAAATCATTCAACTATTTATGAGTGCACTACATAGCTCTGTCATGCTGGAGAGCTTTGGAGTGAGCTCTCTCAAAATCATATGGCTGATAGTGGTCAAATTGTACCACTGGCAATTTTTACTATAAAATGTTTTTGTTATGTTTCATGTCAGAAAAGCTGGAGAACTCCAGAAATTGCACAGATTTTGCTGTATAAATCATTACTTTCTCTAAAATTCATTCTGAATGGCACCAGATGACCTGGTTCTCTACATGGACAAAAATAAAGCATGTTCCAAATGTGTATAAAAAATACACTGCCTCCTCAACACATATACAAAGTTATAGAACCCTTTGGACCAAAAAACATAGAATATAAAAACATCCTATATTCACTAAAAATTCACTGTGCCCAGTGTCTTGATAGCGTTTATATTCTACTTTAAAGTAATCTTTCTTTAAATTACACTTAATTTTTCTTTTTCAAATTAGAAATCAATTTTAGCATTTGTTGGATGTAGAAAGAGAAGAGTTAAAATGGAAAACAAAATTATAATACAATTTATAAGAAAAAATAATGTTGATTAAAACATAGACAAGTAATTACATACTTGTTTTGAGAGTGGGTATATTCTAGTTAAGTGTAGAGGAGAGACAAATTCTGACTGATGTCATTGTGTAAGTACAAAGTGCAGTAAGTTCTTGAAAAAGGCCCATTGGGATGGCTAAATATAATTATGAGAGCAAGCAAAAAGGAAAAAAAAAACCCACATTGCTGGCTTAGAGGACTGTGTGAGGAAAATTATAGAAGCCCAAGAAAAATATCAAGGAGAGATGTAAGAGAATGCCCAGTTGATATGAAACTTTATTACCAGAGGCAATTCCTAGATAGGACATAATAGGGAATGGGCCACTTTTATGAATTTTCATTTCTTCTGTCTAAAGTTAAACTTGTTGATGATATCTTATAAGTGTCAAAAAAAAAGTAGAAAAAAAAAGAATAGAAAGGAAGGAGATGAAGGAAGAAAGGAAAGTAGGAAAGAAGGATCTGTTACATTCAACCATTCAATCCCATATAACCTAGATGCCTTACAGTGTATAAGGTCTTTTTGTCACATTGTAGTTAGATTCATCTCATATTGGCAGAGTGACCTTGGGCAGACCCATCATCTCTGCTGCACATCCCAAACACAGGCCAGAATTGTGCCTTAGGATCAGAGTTATGAGATCTGATGCTTTTCAAGGCATGTTTTCTTTTTTTCCTGTTGGTTTTGTTTTTAAATTTTCCCCCTCTGCCCTCCTAAAAGAAAAAGAAAAGAAAAGAAAGAAAAAGCCTAAATTTTGCTTTTTATCAACTAGGTTGGGTGAACAAGAACCAGAACCTCTGTCTTATACTCTTTCTCCATACCAGACATCTTGATCTTGGGATGAGAATGTATAGATAACAGTGACTACTATTTTGGCCCAAGTTCTTTTCCATCCAGTTTTTCAGTGCAAGAAAAGATGACTAGATATGGAGAAATTTACTCCATGTGAAGTTATAATGTGAAGTTTTTATTTTTCTTAAATAGCACATATTCTAGATAGTAGGAACGTAATTATCTAAAATATACCTGACCATGGCAGCTCATAATGCATGAAAAGCTCCTAGGAATGTCCTAAATCATACTGTTCTGTTGCCTTTATGCTGAAGTCACAGGGATATAGATTTTTACATACCTAAGAAGGTGATCTGATAAGGATGTTCTTCAAAATTCTAGCATCATGCTGAGCAAATCTTGGGTAGGCCTGTTGTTTGTCAATCTTGACATCTCTTTCATTTTTTAAGGCAATTAATCACCTGCAGAGATACCAAGATTTGCCTTGAATTTTTACATTTTGAGTTGCTTCTTTGATAGCATCTTCCAGATTTTATTTAAATAGGAATTCAAATAAACAATTAAAACAGCTAACCATACCACCTCCTTTTCTTGCCCCTTGATAAAAGATGCAGGAGGCATTTCTGCCTTCTCTCCTTTCAGCCTTCCCACCCTATTCTTCTTTTGTTTTAAAAGCTGGCCAGAAGTAAGATATAGATATAGAGCAGAGCATTTGTTAATACTAGAATGAACTTAAAGAACTAAGATAACTTCTATCATTAAATTATACACAGAGAAGATTCATTAGATAAAAACACCAAACAAGAGTATAAGGAGCGGTGTCTTATACTCTTTCACCACACCAGACTTTAGACGGGAGAGATTACGGTAAACTAAGTCATAGATTACCAACTTCAGTTTACTCACAGGCATACAGAATAGGTTATTTCCCCACTAATATCTCCTCTTTACTGGTGAAGCACGCATCAAACAATCTAATAGAAAGCAGTGAGTCAGATGAAATAAACAGTAAAGAAGGTAAATGGAGTATTACATAATTCATGTGGTAGTCAATGGGAAAAAAATGAGACATATATACCAATACTCTGTTTATATTTAGCAGAGAGAAATATGTCAAACACCACTGTTTTCTATCACATTTTAAAAATATTTTTGTTGTCTAAATAAAATTTCTTTTTTTATTTTATAAATTTTATTAATAGGAAAGTGAAGGGATTTCATATTTCTTGTTTTCTAATAAGTCTGGAAGCAGGGATGTAAACACTTAAACAAAATATATTGCGCTGAAGATACACATATTTTAATGAATATAAGTGTATATACATGTTTATCAAAATGATTCAAGTAAAATGAATTAAGCATTTGTTATTTTGATGCAAAATTTCATTTGAAAACTGTGTTTTTCAAACTAGTGATAGCAGATCTGTAATATAATAGCCAGCAAATGCGTAGTTCTTTGCAAATATTTGTTCAGGGCTAAGCACTTGAAAATTTTGGCATGGTGATTTCATAAAATTCAAGCTGCTATTTATGATTGTTTGAATTATACAGTGCAATGGATGGCAGCAATTAACCAAGAAAATATGAAGTGAATTATCCAAATAATTAAATCAGAGCCTAAGCTGTAATTACATATTGAAAATCCACTTGCAACATTTAATAATCAGCAAGGCTTGCTGATTTTTTGTCATAGGAAGCTGTTTGATATTGTGGAAAGAAGGCTTGACCTAGCAATTAGGAACCCTCATTTCTGTTAGCTCCAAAACAAACCTACTCAGTGTCTGATATCATCACAGGTTGGGAACTGGTGATTGCTTAGGTCCTTTCTGGCTCAAAAAATGCTGTGAGTCTTTAAAATATCCTATAAAACTAACTAGCCATGAAGTAGAAGCTCCACTTTGTTAACAGGTTAAGAATTGTTTGGACTTATGCAAGAGATTGTTGGTGCTCAGTATGATCAAGACTGTCAGTCTTTGGATCATCATTGAAAACTTCAGCAATGTTCTTATCATGGAGATCACAAGTCATCCCCACAGTCACAGAACAAGTTCACTTTTAGACCAAGTTGGCATTTAGAATAAGTTGGCCGAGGTAGATAAGCTAACAGCTGTTCAATACCATTTAATTTCAGGACCAAGGACTGCTGAACCTACGAGGAAAATCACTACTCAATACAGATATAAGTGAGACTATAGTATTATGCTTTTTTATGAACCTGATCTCAATTAACAGTTACTACTCAATGTGGATATAACAGAGAATGTAGTATGATGCTTTGTTTATGAACCTGATCTCAGTTATCAGTCCTGAGTTGTAAACCAGCATCTCCCACTTACTTCTGTTAAGTAGGGTAAGTTGTTTTATTTTCCACATGTCAGTTTCTCTATCCATAAAATGGTTCCTATTTCATAGTTAGAATGGCTAAGGACATAAAGCATTTTATAGTCGGCTTTGACAGTGCTTGCCAGACAATAAGGGCTCGAGAACTGAGTTCAATATCGCTGTGATAGAATATAGTCGTTATGAAAGGAAAGAGCGATCAGAGACGAGGAGTGAACGACATGGATAAATTAATTCACATCCTTCTCCCATAGTATTCCCTAAATGATTGTTTTGCTGAAGAGATTGAATCCCTGGAGTTTCTATATTTTTTCAGGAAATTGGCTCATTTCCAATGGTGTGTGTTTTGTGCTTTCACAAATATTCAAGAGTAAACTCTTAGAGTCTGGTAGGTGTGTGCTTACTTGCGCTTTAAGCATTCTTTTTAAAGTTCGACCAAACAGCTTATCTTTGTTCCACAGAACAGCATACAGTACATAGAGTGTTGACTATTACAGAGAAAGCCTCTAATTCTGCTTGGGAAGATTAAGACACTGCTGAAAAATGAACCCTTTGTCTAACCACAGACCAGGGAGAACATAAGCCCTCAAAACTACCTTCTTCCTGCTGCCTTTGCTGTCGCTCTATGCCCTGCTCGAAGGGCATTGCCACTCATTCGCCATCAAACACCACTCCATGTCCTGGGAATAGTGCTGTAGCGTGAGTGATAATTTTCTATTGAGAGAGGAAGTGAACTGTCCCATAGCACCTTTGCATCTGTCTTATGGGAAAACTTACTAAGAAAGACCCCTATTATATACCTACAGCCAATATAGAGTTAGTATAAACAGTTGGAGAATAATTTCAATCCCTTTCTATAGTATTTCTTTTTAGGATTCAAAAGGGTCATAACGGACATTAAAATTTTGGAGGGAACTTAAACAAATAAGCCACCATTGATCTCTGTTCCCTGAGAACATTTTAGACAGTGTGTTTTGTGAGACTGTGGGCCTCAGACCTTCTCTGCAGTGCTATTAAAATAAACATATACTGCCTTGTTAAATCACAGGTGATCTGGATTTCAAGTTACTGACAGCTTGCTTGGAACTCCCATTTAATCCTCTCACTTATCCGAAAGCTCTACTGATTTCAACCCTCTTTCATTGGGCTGAAGCCATTTCATGTTATGACCTCAGAGATAACATGCCATAGTCTAAGATGTTTAGCTAATATGGAATTGCTTTAGCCTGTGGCTTTGCCTAAGGATAAATGTGTGCCACCCCGGCCAACATGAAGAGGAAATTTGTAGCAGTGAGAGCTCTACAGTCTAATTAATTATTTAGAGGTTTCAAGGGGGTGGGGGGAGAAGAAGTCTAGAGTCCCAGAGTTCCCATTTGCAATGCATTAAACAATCTGAATAATAAGAAAAAGCAAAGAGAGGACTGTCCTGGCTGTCTGGAATGTGTAGTATGTAATTTAAGGACCAAAATTAGAAATAACCTAGGCTCTTAAAAACAATTTTAAGGCTGAAGGTTATAGGAAGCAAATCCTTCTAGAATTGCAGTACTATTTTTTCCTCCTTTTGTCTTTATTTTTGTATCTTGAAATGTCTGCAGAACTTTACTTCCTTGCTTCCTAAATTGCCTTCATGTATTAGAAGTCTTTGGCTGAGCATATAATTAAAGAGTCCAAATGTGAACACCGGGGAGAAAGGTGTCTAATAAAGTAAGTGGCAAATGTGAATTTATTAAAAGTAGGTCAGGTCATACATTGTAATAGCCTCCTTTGGCATATCTCCTAACGTAAGAGATAAAAGTAATGAAAGGATATTGCATACTTAAGTTTGAGAAAGGCATATTTTATAGTGCTACATAATAGATGCCTATAAATTAAATGGATAAATACCAGAAAGAAAGCCTGGCCATATAAAATAGAGTAAGAATAATCAATAAATGCAGGCCTTCTAAGTGGAGACCTACAGGGAGAGTCTCAAGGGGTCAGTATTAGCACATGTTAACTATTTTGTTAATGACATGCTCACATCTGTGGAATACATTTTCTGATACCAGAATCAAATTAGCCAGGAAACACACAGAAGGGCAAAGCAACCTGCAGAGTTAACAGTAGTGAAATGAAAGTCATAATGTATCTAAACTAATATTACGATAAAGAATACACAAGATGAATGTAATAAGAGAAACTAGTCTGTAAAACACTGAATTGGAGGCAGATGCATGATACACACAGGTGTGGGCAGTTAATTTTGAACTTCTCTTATAATTACATAACCGTTTGTAAGAGGAAAAACAACTATAGATATCTACCCATATTTACATAATGCAGTTTTTCCGTATACTTTATAGCAAGGTGAATGATCAGTAGGTGAACATTAAAGAGTAAGAACAGATACGTTTTTGAAAGAGGAAACAAATGGCTACAAACATTGTTACTATTTATACTCTTTAGTTATTTAAGAGATTTAAATTAAACCATCTTTTTAAAAATTTCCCAATGAGGAAAAAAATGATGGCAATAGTAATAGTAAACACATGTATCACTTGCTGGTATCAGGCATTGTTCTAACTGACTTAATAGGTTAACTTATTTATAATAACAATAGTCTTAAGCAACAACTATTATAATTTTTTATGGATGACATTGAGGGGAGCAGTTAATGACTAGCCTAAGATCCACACCTTGTTGAACCCAAGGAGTCTGGCCCCAACGTTTGTGATTTGTTACTTTTTACCACAACTACCCAATTTTTGAGAG
Source organism: Proteles cristata cristata (assembly GCA_017311185.1). Taxonomy (NCBI): domain Eukaryota; kingdom Metazoa; phylum Chordata; class Mammalia; order Carnivora; family Hyaenidae; genus Proteles; species Proteles cristata. Next base: position 2,314,034 of record JAESUZ010004923.1, on the reverse strand, counting down.
AGAGAGAGAGAAAGCATGAGTGGTGGAAAGGCAGAGAGAGAGGGAGACAGAGGATCTGAAGCAGGTTTCGCACTGACAGCAGAGAGTCGGCTGCGGGGCTCAAACTCGTGAATAATGAGATCATGACCTGAGTCTAAGTCAGAAGTTCAAACAACTCAGCCACCTAGGTACCCCCTTATTGTGCACTTCAGATTCGGAGACTATGCACTATGAATTGGTTCTGAACAAGTTAAAGAAAAGTCTCACATATGAATCTGTTGTGGGAAAGAGATTCAAAAGTTTAGGTCCATGGTTCATTCACTGAGGTCAGTGGTTCTTCATGTGTAGTCCCCACAACATTTGTAGGGAATTTTCTACAAATGCAGATTCTGAGACCCTAATACAGATATATTGAATCAAAAATTTGAGGTCGGGGTCCCTGTGATCTGTATTTTAACAATTTCTCCATGTGATTCTGGTACACTCTCAAGTCTGGGAATCACTGATGTAGATACAAGAAGCTCTTTCTTTCTTTTTCTTTTTTTTTCCTTAATTTTATTTTATTATATTTTATTTTATTTTATTTTAATTTTATTATATTATATTATATTATATTTTATTTTATTTTATTTTATTTTTTCTTTCATAGTTTATTGTCAACTTGGTTTCCATATAACACCCAGTGCTCATTTTACCAAGTGCCCTCCTCCATGCCCATCATCCCCCTTCCCTTTTCCCCCTCCCCCATCAGCCCTCAGTTTGTTCTCAGTATTCAAGAGTCTTTCATGGTTTGCCTCCCTCCCTCTCCCCAAGTATATTTTTCCCCTTCCCCTCCCCGCCATGGTCCTCATCAGTAGCTCTTTCTTACTGGTGAGTTAGATCAAAGACATTTAGTCTTTAAATTTCCTTAAATTTATGTGCAGGATTTTAAAGGCAGCCAGTCCTGTTGCCACTGCCATAAACTCTCTTCCCATCAATAATGTTTCCATTTTTCTGAAACAAATGAAAAAGCTTCTTTTAAAAAAAAATTTTTTTACAAATAGTTTATTGCCAGGTTGGTTTTCATCTAACACCCAGTGCTCATCCCCACAAGTGCCCTCCTCCATGCCATCTCCTCCCTCCCCCTCCCCACACTCATCAGTCCTCAGTTTGCTCTCAGCATTCAAGAGTCTGTTATGGTTTTCCTCTCTCCCTCTCCCTCACTATTACCCCTTCTTCTCCCCCATGGTCCTCCATTAAGTTCTTCCTAATCCACCTATATGTGCAAACATATGGTATCTGTCCTTTTCTGCCTGACTTACTTCACTCAGCATAGCACCCTCAAAGTCCATCCATGTTGCTACACATGGCCAGATTTCATTCTTATGAGAAAGCTTCTTATCTTGAACTAAAATGTCTTTCTTTTGATTCCTGCACCTTCCTTTCTAGACTCCTCTTGATCTCAGCTCGCCCCTGTGTCCTTTTCCAGTCACAGACCAGTCAATCCCTTGTGGCCATCTCATTTTACTCCACATGCCTTTGTACATGCCTTTGTACCCACCTTTCCCAAAGTTGCTAATAATATTTTCTACCTTCTTCTCTAGTAAACTCCAACTTAGTCTTAGATTTTAATTATCAGTTACTTAGAAAATCCTTCACTGACCTCTGTGATTAGTATGTTTTTACTACTTGATCTTTTAGCTGCAAGGAACTCTCTTTTGAAGTCTACATTGTGATTGTACTTTATAATTACTGATGTAACTAATCTGTCCTGTCTATTGAACTGCAAATATCATTTGGATAGGTACATATGGTGATTCATTGAACAAAATGAATGCATGCATTCCTTCCATTTTCTTTCTTTAAATTTCCAGCGTGGGATGATTTATTATGAATTAGAAAGTTGATATCTTTATCTTTTCAAGAATGAGTTAAAGGATCATTCATGGAAAGAATATTTAAAGAATATTTTTAATAGTTTGTAAGAAAAGAAATCATTAAAAATATTACAACATTCTTATCTTTCCTAATATCCATACGCACATAACTACAATCTTTTTTGGATTAGCTTTTTAGAAATCTAACGAAAATTCAGTACCCTCTCTTCAAAACAGTTCCTACCTTGCATATAATTAAATAAAAAAAAAAAGTCACAGATGCCCTGAAGTCCAGGTAACAACTTTTATTTAATTTAATTTTGTTTTATTTTATTTTATCTTAAAGTTTATTTATTTTTGATGTGTGAGGTGGGGGCATCTGCAGGGGAAAGGGAGAGAGGGGAGAGAATCCCAAGCTGACAGTACACAGCCTGACACAGGGTTCATTCCCATGAACTGTGAGATTACAACCTGAGCTGACATCAAGAGCATCCACCAACTGAGCCACCCCAGTGTCACTTATTTTATTTTTTTAAGAAGTACAGTTTACTTATAGTTATTAATTTGAAAAAAGGACTATAAATCCTATTTAATTTATAATGTTTTTGTGATTATACATACATTCACAAACACTTTTTTCTATAGAAATGAATTATTTCAAATTTGTAGTATCCATCTTGTGAGAGATCTATTGTAATTTCTATTAGAAAATTTTATCATTTATATCAGTTTTTCACTTAATAGAATCAATCAAACCAATTAGTGGGGCAAGTAGTACAAAAAGGGCTTTGCTAAATAAATATTATATATAGAATGCTAAAACTCTTAAAGTATAAGAGACTGTGGATATTATCCAAACTTTTATTTATAGGTAATAGAATTGAGGTCTAAATGTTATAAGTGAATCATTAAAGATCAAACAATTAGGAAGCAAAACCAGAATTAGAGTTCAGTTCTATGACATTTGACTACGACATTTAAAAAATAAATAGGAGACAGGTGTACTTTATTAAATATCAGAATCCAAAAAAATTACAGCAATAATTAAATCACTCTGATATCCTTTTAAGAAGACTTAAGTTATGCAGGACAATCTTACTGATCAGGGACTTTACAATGATATATTCCTTTAAGATAAATTTTACTGTCTTTTTTAACGTTCTTGACTACATGTGTCTTGGTATATATGATTAATGTTATATTCTTAGAAATCTAACTATTTATTTTCCATAATTAAGGTAATATTATTCACAAAAATACTTATATAAAAAATACCAGGGATATCTAAGTCTGTAGATAACTAACCATGAAAACAGAAAATGTGGACATACTTCTTTATAACAGGGTTGAAATTAGGACTGAGAAGTTGATGATACTGATGCTGATAACTATTTTCCAAGTATTTACTATGTATCAAATACTTCAGCTAATTCATTGTGTTTCATTCCTTAAAAAAAAAAAAAAGAAAGTGTCAGATATAATTCTTCTTACCTATATACAGGGAAAAACATTAATTTCTAGGAGCATAACTCTCCCATGGATATATGATTGTTAGGTAATACAGGCCTGGCTGATTTTTTTTTTAACTTTATTTATTTTTGGCAGAGAGAGATTTAGAGAGAGAGGGAGGAGGCACACAAATGAGGGAAGGGCAGAGAGAGAGAGAAAGAGAGAGAGAGAGAGGGAGAGAGAGAGAATTCTGAGCAGGCTCCTCACTGTCAGCACAGAAATGGTCATGGGGCTCAAATCCACAAACCATGAGATCATGACTTGAGCCAAAATCAAGTCAAGAGTCAGATGCTTAACCCTCTGAGCCACTTTACGACATAGACTATTTATTGTTGTTCTACAAAATTAACTAATTTCACATCAATCTCTTTATAAAACATTAGAATTCTATAATGTTACTGAATGGATATGTTTGGAATATGTAAGTGGTTCTCAAACTTTGGTATACATAAGAATCCTGGGTAAAGCACTGTCTCTCTTTCACTCAGAAATAAATAAAACATTACAAAAATTTTTAAAAATATATTAAAAATCAACTAAACTCTTAAAACTATTAGAACATTAAAAATATTATAAAAAGGTTCACTTCCCTCTCTAGGAATGAACATCCATAAACTTTATCATCGACAGGCATGAAACAGATTATTCATATTGCTATTTTAATAAGAAAAAATCCAGAATGTTTTTTCTGAGTAAAAATGAAAGTTATACTTTATGTTGGAATAAAATCTCAATGTGGTAAGTAGTAAATTGATCCAATAATTGATTCATTAATTCAAAATTAATATTGTCTGTGTTCTATGATTTTACTGTATTTGAGACCTCAGTAAATGAGATTTTCTTTTTTTAATTTCTTTTTTTAATTAAAAAAAATTTTTTTTGAGAGAGAGACAGAGACAGAGAGAGAGGGAACAAGCAGGGGAGGAGCAGAGAAAAAGGGTGAGAGAGAATCCCAAGCAGGTTCCGCACTGCCAGTCCAGAGCTCAAGGCAAGGCTTGAACTCACAAACCATGTGATCATGACCTGAGCCAAAACCAAGTTTCAGTCTCATAACTCACTGACTGAGCCACCCAGGTGCCCCAAGACCCCAGTAAGTGAGATTTTTAAAAAACGAATCATATAAGTTGAACATGGTTTGAAAGTGCTTTATTTTTTTTTAGATCAGCATTACATACAGATGTACAGGGTGAGAAATTACCCTATTTTTGCTAAAATATGAATCTAAATAGGACATAAGGGAATTTTAAACTTTAGTTGCTTTGAAATTGACATGAGTTTATTCTACCTGTGCTTATCTTTAAAAAATAAATACTTCAAATCATTGTTTTACTAAACTTAAACTCTGATAATCTTATTTTTAAAAAATCTAAGTATGCCACTGCTTTCACTGTGTTTTTACATGTAAAGTAAAATATGAAAATATAGAGTTAGGATAAATCATTTAGTAAAATAATTATACCAATTTTCTGATAATTTTATATAGAAAAAGTGTTTTATAGGGGCGCCTGGGTGGCTCAGTCGGTTAAGCGTGTAATTTTGGCTCAGGTCATGATCTCATGGTGTGTGAACCTGCTTCAAATTCTGTAACCCTCTCCCTCTGACCCTCCTCTGTTCATGTTGTCTCTCTCTCTCTCTCTCTCTCTCTCAGAAATAAATAAAACATTTTTTAAAAAGAAAAAAAAGAAAATACTATAGGTGGCTTATACTATACTTACATGTGTGAACATGGCCTTTGATAATTACAGTGTATTTGATGCTTTCAACAATTTAAAGTAATTTACGTTGTTTCCGTTATACTCCTCATTTCTTGTTTGGCATTTAAGATGCAAAGTAACACTTTTTCCACAAGATTTTAGATGCTGTTACTCTTGATTTAAAATAACTACCTTGGTCTGGATATTGATAAAAAAGTGGCAAAGAAAAGAAAACGTAGTATATGGTAGAATTTGTTGTCGTTCAGTATGATTCTAATTGATTTAAAAATAATTTATATAACCAAAAGTAATTACATCTTAAGATAATATGTATGAAAGCAGGAAGAAAATGAATCAACCTTGAAATTTGGTGTTATTTTGATTTGTCCTCTAAGTTATACCTTTGAATTGTTCAGTATGTTTGCTAGGGAAAAAAAGAATAAATTATATGGGACATAGAAATACCTTACAATTTCTTATAGAGTACACACTTGGTATTGTCCTTTGTTTCACAAGGTGTTTTAAATAAATTCTCCAAAGTTACTCATAGGACAGGTTTCATATACTTTGATCTCAATTATTCTTTATTAACAATAGTAACAACACACACACACACACACACACACACACACAACTAGGTTATAGATTGGATTGTGACTTTTATTTTGTAAATCGGAAAGATATATGAAATATTTTATGTTTAAAATATGTATTTTCAATATTTAAATATTTTAGTTTTATAATATTTTCAAAATATTTATAGATGTTCATATTTAACTAAAACTCAGAGTAAGCCTCCAAAGGTAACTAATATGTATTATCTGTATATATTATGTATATCTATATAGACATATATTTTATTTTAATACATTAAAAATATATAACTCACAAACTATACTGTAACTTTTTAAATGTCCACAGATTTATGTTAAACAATGTTATCATTCACAGTGTTTTAAGGTAAATTAAAAGAATTATATAATAAAAATAAATTGTAAAATCCATGCTTTTTACAAGGGTAGCAGTAGTTATTTACATTTTGAAATTTACCTCCAAACATTATTTTCATGTTCGTCAGATCAGTTGAGAGAAAATAAAGATTGCTCTAGGTCAACAGAGAGATGATTTATTTCACAAGTGTAGCTCTCTGAATAACTTTGTATTCTCTCATTAAGAACAACAGTACAGGAAATCATTTACTGACCATTTTACAATGTAGATAATATCCTGTGTATGCTTAGGCAACTATAAGGTGATTTACAAATCTGGACAGGCGTCAAAATTACTGAAGTTAGAAAATAATTCACAGTGTCAATGTGAATAAATTTCTAGATTTTGACAATATATTTAGTCCAATAAAATAAGATTCTTTATTCATGAACGAATTTGAAAGGTATTCAAGCAGGACTCCTAAACCATTTATTCTGAATTATTGGGTTTATTATTTTAATACCATTTTCATGTCATTTTGTGGTAACCTTGTGACTGCATAACAGAAACCAGAAAAAGAGATCAGTGCAGGGCAGGATGAAGAGTTATAAATCAACAAGTATATCCTGTTTTTCCTTTTAGAGAAAGGAGGGGAAAATTATTGTAATCAGATTTACCTTACCGCTGCAAGGTTTCCTATAAGAATGAGCCAAGGTGATAGATGGAAAATAAATAAAAATAAAAATGTAAGTTAAAAGCAACATACAACTGTATACACACATGTGTATACATACAACTTGTGTATTTAATTGCAACTGAGATGAAAATTATCTCTGCTGCTTGTGAATTTAGAGAGGACACAGAAAAGAGAGCTGAAGTAGGAATGAGAATAATAACCAATAATTTTTAGAATAGTAGACTTCTAATTTTTCAAAATAATTGAAAAAAGAAAGTTGGTATTTACCCTGTTCAATTTATTCCTTCAAATCTTTTCTTTCTTTCTTTCTTTCTTTTTTTTTTTTTTTCATTGTGGGCAGGAGTTTCTTAGCAAAATCAAACATAATAAAATATAATTATCACTAGCGTAAACCCCAATTTGTGGTTCTTTTTTTTTAGTATTAAAATTTTCAAATGTTTATTTTTGCGAGAGAGAGAGAGAGAGAGAGAGAGAGAGAGCAGGAGAAGGGGAGGGGCAGAGAGAGACGAAGACAGAATTCATAGCAGACTCCAGGCTCTAAGCTGTCAGCACAGAGCCTGATGCAGGGCTCGAACTCAGGAGCTGTGAGATCATGGTCTAAGCTGAAGTCAGATGCTAAACCGACTGAGCCACCCAGGTGTCCCTCAATCCCACAACAATATTTGTCAGTAATTCATAGCCTCACATGGTACTCATTAGATAGACAGAAATTATTAAAAGAAATATAAATGTATCTGGAGGAAGAAGCCTGACTCTTTCTGTGCATCTAAATTTTGTACTAAAACTAAAGATGGACTAATTTCGTAGTTTGTAGTGAACGCTACCTAAGAAGAGCCTCTATTTGGGGCATAGAAAATAAAGGATGATATAAATGATGCTGATTCTGTCATATAAAACGTAGAATAAATTTTCTTTTCAAAAATGGCTTTCAAAATATTATATGAGTACAGTTAGCATGATGATGCTTTTATCATACTAGGCAATTTATTAAACATACAATGAATTACTTTATAATTCAGCAGACTTAAATTTATGGTTCTGATAACCCTATCAGTTTTTTTTTTTTTAATTTTTTTTAAATGTTTTTGTTTATTTCTAGGAGAGAGAGAGAGAAACAGCGTGAGCAGGGGAGGGTCAGAGAGAGAGGGAGTCACAGACTGAAACAGGCTCCAGGCTCTGAGCTGGCAGTCAGCACAGAGCCCGACGCGGGGCTCGAACCCTAACCGCGAGATCATGACCTAAGCGAAAGTCGGACGCTTAACCGACTAAGCCACCCAGGCGCCCCTTAACCCTATCAGTTTTTAACAGTAACATTTTCTATAATATCTGTTATATAAATGTGTATTTGTACATTATATCATTGCATCCTTAGGTTACTGGTATCAACGACTTAAGCTTTTACAACTAGAGCTTGAGTATCTTTTCAGTTTGGAGAAGTGTTGATTGCAAAGCTATCCCGATATTTAGTATGTATGAGGTCCCATGAACGGTACAGATGGCATCTTAACCCCGTCCATATGTTTAAAGCATCTCCTTCATTTGGAAGTCTTACAGGAACCAAAACAATCAGGGAGAGAAGTGGTCTTTAAATTTTAATTTTATCAAAATAAACTAGATCTCTTGTGTATAAAACCTTTGCCAGAAATGGATTTTCTTCAACAGACAGTGAGCCAAACCCATTTGTAAAGGCCAAAGAAAAGACTGATAAGTATGCATTTGATTATATGAGAGTTAGATTAAATTATCTTTGTTTTGGCCATGATATTTTTGTTTATGCATGCACTTTCTTGGGTATTTTTAAATACCTTTCAACTAGCTTGGGTCTCTTTTCTGAGACTTCTTGATTTTTACTGTGCATTTGTCTATTATATTGTTTTTAGCTTATACATTTATCAGTTTATGTGGTATAAAGACTAAATATAAGAACATATATGTATTTCTAAATCATACTTAGTAACAGTCTTACTGTTAATATAGAAAAGTATTTTTTCATATTTTTACATATAAAAAAGACATCTCTTTTGATAAACACAAGATCCTATATATCCTTTATTCAAGCTTTTAGTGGCAATGTCCTGGCTTCTTAGATTCTTTCCATTTCACCAGAATGTAGTCTATATTTTATAGTGATATGGACTATTAATGGTTTATTTAGCTCCTAAATTAGTATATATTAACGAATTCATAAACGTCAGCTTGTTTCCATCAGACAGATCTAGAGAGGAATTATATATAAATATGTTTTTAGCTTTTTCTCTTCTTTTAATGGAAGCTTAAGCGTTCAGAACAAACATACAAATTTTTACAATATTTTTATTACCCAACCCATGATTCTGCAGCAATTCAAACTTCACTTCCGTTGTGCTTGAAAACAAGCCAAGATTTGTTGAAATGTAGGTAGAGAGAAACTCCATTCAGTGATGGCAATTGTTTGCATGATACTATTAATTTTAAAGTTTAAGGAATGAAAAAACATCAGATTAGAGCTTCCTACCTGAGATAAGGTTTGCACCTAACACCTCCTCATAAACCCTTTCTAACAAAATTAATATAAACATGTCTATGTTGACAGCTAAACTGCCTTGGAAATGGGAAGAAGTTCTCTGAGTCATAGTTCCAGTTTAGAGAATTAACTCACCCCTCTACCACTTCTGAAATGAACAACAATGATTGTTTATGGATTAAGGAAATGTAGAAGGAAGCTTACAGGAAAAAAAAATCCTGGGAATGTCTTCACTCTTTCCATGAAACATTCCTACATGCCTGTAGTTGTTTTCAAAGCTAAACTGGTGAACCATGAGGGGATTACAGTTTTATCAACAGCCTGATTCTGCACCAGCAGCAGGTGCACTGGCTTGATGACCAGCAAGGCCACTGATGCCACAGAACCTGAGTTTCTGGCAGTAGTCATTTTGTGTTAATACCATTATTGATGGTGGTTCAAGCAAGATAAAAGTTGCCAAGGAATGAGCTGAAGTACTAAACATTGCTTTAAAAACATAGAGGAAAGGAAGAATGACTTAAAAAAAAAAAAACACCCAGATTCTAGCGCTTGGCTAATTTCTTGTACTATGCCTGCCAAATACAGCCAAAGCACAGCTCTGGGAGCCGTTGCCACTTGAGAGGCAGACACGCCTGGTGGAGGAAATTGGAAGGACTGAAAAGTCAGTGCTGAAACTGAAAGCAAAGAGTGCCAATTCAAATGCTGTATTGTGCAAGTAAAGGATGTATTCCTTACCCTTTTTCACAATGAGGCTTTTCTTTTACTCCCTCCTGTTTTGATCAAAGAGCAATGTTCTCAACTCTCAATCACCAAACTGCTGTGGTTTGTTACTTATTTATATTAGTTGTGAGTGGATAGTTATGCAAATAGCTATAAGAGTTAAACTTTAAAATGTACAGAAAATAGGGACGCTGGGTGGCTCAGTTGGGTAAGCATCCCACTTCAGCTCAGGTCATGATCTCACAGTTTGTGGGTTCAAGCCCCACGTTGGGCTCTGTGCTGACAGCTGGCTCAGAGCCTGGAGCCTGCTTCAGATTCTGTATCTCCCTCTCTCTCTGACCCTCCCCTGCTTACGCTGTCTCTCTCTCTCTCTCTCTCTCTCTCTCTCAGAAATAAATAAAACATTTAAAAAATGTACAGAAAATAGTATTGCAGTCCCCCATGAGCCCAGCCCCAACATCAAATGTAAATATTTTGGCATATTTTCTTATTTGCATATTTTACATATCTTCTGATTTCATCTCCATAATAATAGGACCTTGACTTACATAAAGTTGTTTAAAAGTTCAGAACAGGAGGAAGTCAAATGTTTCTGAGTGCCTTCTATTTACCACCTCCTGTTCTAGGCATTGGGGATACAGCCATGAATAAAACCATCTGTTCATATGTTCCTTCTTTCAATGAAAATATATTAAACCTGTCCTTTTTTTATGGGGAGGCATTGTATCCAGTGCTAGATTTTTAAAGGTAAACACTATGCAGATATTTAGAGTTTAAGACTCTACTCAAATTTACTAAATGTCTTGCTTCTACTTCCTTATATCAGCTTTACAATTTTAGAGAAGTGTTACTTCTCATTGATTAAATGCAGGAAGCAAGGAAGAAAATAATAAAAATTATTTGGTAGGGAGAAAATAATCAAGAAAATTCTGAAGAAAACTAAAAAACATCTCAGATTCTAAGTGAAACAACGGAGGTCCACTAAAGGTAAAGATGTTCCCATAAATGTATGTCAGCCTTGGTACTTGAAGCTAAGTAGTGTTGACTAAGCATAGGATGAGTTCTTGGCTTAAACCCTGTATATGGTTTGGTGGGAACATGGAATAAAAAACATCAGGACTTTAGTTTCAATAGTGGTCTTATGAACCTTTTCATAACTGTTAATATAAAATTAGAATAATAATAACTACTTTGAATCAGAAAATATCCATGATGTGTTTAGCATAATTCCTAACACATGGTAGAATTTTAACAATTGCTAGTTCCATTTTTATTAATTTCCCAAGAAAATACACTTGCTTCACATTTATAGCCTGATCTAAACACACTCATATACATACTCATCTTTTTCCTCTATTTACTTTTATTTTTCTGTGATTAAAGGGGGAACGGATGTATGAGATAGCCAATCTTAAGCAGACTCCACCCCTAGCATGGAATCTGACCTGGGGCTCAATCTCACAACCACAAGATCATGATCTGAGCTGAAATCAAGAGTCAGATGCTTAACCAACTGAGCCACCCAGGCGCCCCTGCCTACCCCATTTCAGAGACTTGTCCACATGTGAATATGGCAGCCTCCTTGCCATTATTCACTACAAAGCTATCCAGTGATCAGAAATATCTAACTTGTGACTTAATAACATTTATTCCAGAAAGTTATTCTACAGGAAGGGCAATCATGTCCTTACATTTTCTAATCAGCTTCCTGGATATATAAACACAACACCATACTGTAACATTTGCTTTCTATTGTCTTACTCAACTTATAAATTAAAACTGATGCTCCAATATCACATGGGAAAATAAGATTCTATTTATCAGAAAATTATTAGGCAACACAACTGTGCCAGAATGTAAAAGTCACCTAGAAAATGAACTTGATAAATTATTGAAATATGAAATTCTGTTGGGGTTAAGAGGACAATGTCACATAAAATTCATTCAAACAGTAGCAAATCTGGCAGAGTACCTGCTGTAAAATCTGCTTATAGTAGTATTGATTTTCAGGAGTTGAGTGAGTAGATTAAAATGGAAATTTGATAAGTCAAATTTGATAAGTCAGATACCTACCTACCCACACCAACATTTTAGAACCTTTATTTAGAAAAACTTTTAGAACTTTTGGCTTAGAAAATGATTCTACATATTGCAAGGACAAGGAATTTTTGTGGGGGAAAAGGTAATTTATTTAAAGCATGAGACCCAAACTGAACTAATCAATTGATATTATTAAGTTATAAAGACACAAAAACTATACAAAGAGAAAAGATACTAGAGTATCCTAAGTATATAAAATTATGAATTCTATATATACTTATTTTCATGTAATATTTTTAGAATGGATTCATGCCTTTAAAGTGTATATCTGGTTGTAATTAAATAAAAAAATTGTAAATAGTTTACATTTTAAATGTTTATGTTATTTTTGAGAGAGAGAGAGAAAAGGAGAGGGCAGGAGAGACAGAGAGAGGGAGACACAGAATCTGAAGCAGGCTCCAAGCTCTGAGCTGTCAGCACAGAGGCCACATAGTCCTTGAACCCACGAACCTGTGAGATCATGACCTGAGCCAAAGTCAGATGCTAACCAAATTAGCCACCTGGGAAACCCCCCACCAAAATTTTAAATACTTCAAAACAAGCCATGACATATCTTAAAATCAGTCAAGTAAAACTGTCTTAAGACTATTAGGACTGTAATAGTGAAACGCCCAGAATTCGAGAGAACCCCAAAAACAGACCACCAGAGACCAGAGTCAAAGCCAAGCGGCAAGGGTTGTTTATTTGCAGGTTCGAACCCGGTCCTCCGCGCAGTCACTCGTTGCCGGTGACGCTGAGAGGCCCTGAACAAAGCCTCTGCAGCCTTTTTATAGACAGAAGTAAACAAGTCATGGGGAGGGACAGATTTCCATGGTTACAAGTTTGCCATTGGTTAACATTCAAATGTGAACATATACCGTATCTGATTGGTTCCCGCCATCAGATTTGGCTGGATCTAATTACAACATTTGGGATACCTTTGAATTCAGTCTATCATAGAGCGAGTTTTAAGTCTTGTTTGGCGACTAACAGGTTAACATCTCTCTCTCCAGGCCCTTCTCTCAGCAAGGTGGGGGGTGGCTGCTGGCCTTTTGGGAGTGGCTGCCCCCAGGGGGCTAGTCCCTTGGGCAATCCGGCGGCGGGGAAGCGAGCCTTAAGCATCGTTACAGAAGCAGAGAGAGCTGGTTAGGTGTTAGCTTCCCGCAGCGCAGGCATTTGCTCAGAAGTGGAAAAGCTGGTTAAGTTTATTTAGGCCTGGGGCTATGTGCAGCCCGAGGTTTCTTTTAATGGAGGACTTAATTTTTGGCTCTACAATAGGACTAATTTTCACAATGCTAAAAATATATGATGTAGTTTAATTGAATAGCAGTGTATTCATAGTTTTAAGGTTAAGAAGAAAACCATTAGTTTTATTTCTCCTTAAAAGTGCCAATGGGGCACCTAGGTGGCTCACTCAATTGAGCGTACGACTTAGGCTCAGGTCATGATCTCATTGTTCATTGGGCTCTGTGCTGACAGCTCAGAGCCTAGAGAACCTGCTTTGGATTCTGTGTCTCCCTCTCTCTCTGCCCCTAGCCTGATCTCTCTCTCTCTCTCTATCTCTCTCTCTCTCTCTCTCGCACGGTCTCTCTCTCTCTCAAAAAAAAAAAAAAAAGAAACATTAAATTAAAAAAAATACCAGCAAAGTAGTTTGAAAGAGGAGGGAGGAAGGGGATATTTATAGATGAGTGCTATTTTCAATTATCTTGGTATCTATGTACAAGCCATCATGACCCCTTGAACAAAATCCCAGGTTTATACAGGGCCACTAGAATTCACAACTAGGTTCTAATGGCAATTTTTACTTTCCTGTGAATTTTTAAAAAGGGAGAATTCCAAGGTTTTGAGTCAAGATCTTTGTTTACATATGGAGCCACAGAGGTAGAGTTAACTAAACATAAAGCCAGTGGCTAAAATCTTCCACATAAATGACTGACCCCAAAAGACTCTTATGTGTGACACTTGCAGGAACTCCGCATATTCTGGGAAGCAAAGAGGAGACCTCCCCCATTACTATAAATATGCTTTCTGCACCAACAGAACCCAGATCTTACATAAATCATCGCTGCTTTGTATTTGTTCAGGTCTTTAATAAGCCCTCAAAATATTTTGACAATATCCTTCTTTGAATTTCTTTAGAAACATTTAATTTGTTAATTGATTGTTTTGTCTTTACAATAAGATTGTAAATAATTCCAGGCCTTGGTATGTCTTTTGCCCCTATTAACATTGATTAGCGTGGTTCTAAAAACTTAGTTGTTCAAATCCGTTAAGTGCATTTTGCATGTAAATAATTTAGAAAGCATTATGCATTCTCTCTCTGCTTCTTGCACTATTTTATTGTGCTAAATAACACAGTATAAAACATTTTAAGTGTATAATTCTGTGACATTAAGTGTGTTTACACTCTTACACATTTTCTCTTAAATGAGACGGACTTTTTTCTAATATGATTTATTGTCAAATGGGCTGACATACAGTGTATACAGTATGCTCTTGGTGTTGAGAGTAGATTCCCATGATTCATCACTTGCATACAACACCCAGTGCTCATCCCAAGTGCCCTCCTCAATGCCCATCACCCATTTTCCCCTCTCCCCCACCTGTCATCAACCCTTAGTTTTCTCTCTGTATTTAAGAGTCAAAAGAGATGGTCTTTGATGATAATAATTATAGAACACAAATCTTAGAGATGAGATATGCCTCAAGTTGATGAGAAGTCCTGTGGGGAAGAACGTCCTATGACCCATCTTATAAAAGGGTGGAATTAAGTCAGATAATAAACAACTCTGATACTCTACAGTCGGGTCCTTTCATTGATACTCCCAGTGTCTATTGCCTGATTTTAAACTTTTATAGAATCTTTATTCTACACTCTAATTATACAGTGGTAGTAAGATATGTGATTAATTTATCTTCAGGACGTCAAATCATGTATTTACATGTATGTGCTCACTAGAAACAGTTTTAACATACATACTTGTGTATTTTTCTACAAGCCAGGGACATACATTGATACATTCTTTAAAAATATCTATATATATTGGGGCGCCTGGGTGGCTTAGTCGGTTAAGCGTCCGACTTTCGCTTAGGTCATGATCTCGCGGTTCGTGGGTTCGGGCCCCGCGTCGGGCTCTGTGCTGACTGCCAGCTCAGAGCCTGGAGCCTGTTTCACAGTCTGCCACTCCCTTTCTCTCTGACCCTCCCCTGCTCACGCTGTCTCTCTCTCTCTTAAAAAAATAAATAAAACATTAAAAAAATATATCTATATATAAATACTTAGATATTACAAATGTTAGGATGGGAAGAGCAAGATATGTAAGATCTATCAATTCATGACTGATCAATTCATGACCGAAAAATGAAAGCTACCTTAGGATGCTGAGAAATAACTCATCTGAAAAATAGCGGTCTTCTAAATGTGGCCTTTGAATCTGTGCACTATATGTTGAATAGTTGTGACTCCAGTGAAAAGTGCTGAGATGTAAGGTAAATACTTAAACATTCTACAGAGACACAAGATGTATAGCTTAAAGTCTCACATATGTGTAGATCTAACATATGCCAATTGAGATACATCTGGCAATTTCAGGAGCTGGATGAAGAATTCACTAGCCATCATGAACAAAAACAATTAGCTGGATTATGGTGTTCTTAATTGCAGATGGTACCATGCCAATGTATTCATACCTCATGGAGTTCTTCTGTTTATGCTCATTGAATAGCACCGTTTATAATTGCTCATAGAGTTGTTTGGCTTTATAACTTCTGCCAACCTGTTTGTCTAGAAGAAGAAAAAACATACTTCCAAATGTAATTTGAAGCACATTTTAGGCTATTTGCATTAACTATCTTTAAGAAGAGTTTAGAGTATTTTAAGAGACTGACATTTAGAGCGTATAATCTTTCATGTAAGAAGTTTCATCTTTGTCTCCTGAGGCTTCTGTTTATATATGAAGAAAACTGCAATGTGACATTTACTAATAGTGTCTGCTGAAGGAATGCTACATCTTCAGGGTATCTTGTAGACATATAAATTGTGGCAATTATTAATGAGATAAATGAAACCATTTTGGAGCACAAAACTGCTTATTTTTTAAGTAAACTTACCATGTTTGATGTATGCCACTTTTCTACTCCTCCCAACAAAAGAATCTTGATTTTAAAAAATCTTAATCTCTCTTTTTGATTGTATCTCTACTCTCCCTAAGCAACAACAACAAAAAATTCAGGTTTTAAATGACCATTTAGTAGATATGTAAACTTGAAGAGGACAGTGTCTCCTCAGCTCTAAGATGGGGATAATAAAACATTCCTATCTTTTGAAAATCCATTGAGATTATATACTGGAAAATTTCAGTGGAGTATTACATAAAATTAAATATTATTTACATTATTTAAATATTAAATTAAACAATATTTAAATATTATTTACATTTTTAAAATTCTAAAACCCTTTCCTATTTAAATTCATTTTTACTTACACATTTTCTTTTGACTTAGAGCTTCCAAGCTGTTTATAAGTAAGTACTTGAATGTCCACTTAAATGTATAGTATGGAATATGGTTTAAAAAGAAATGCTAGCAGGATGTAGTGTAGCTCTCCAAATCTCTCTTGAGTTGTGTAAAAGCATTTGAATGATAGTAAGGCATCAGTGCTTTAGATAAAAACATTGTTTAATACTTCATTTTGTTAACTAATCAAAATCATTGCCTGATAAAATGTTCCAAAATTGAATTTTGCAAATGCCTAACAAATCCATAAATATACATAGCAAAAACTTATTGTACATAGCTTCAGAATTTTCTTTATTAAGTCTATTTATTTATTTATTTTGAGAGAGAGAAAGAAAGCATGAGAAGGGGAGGAGAAGAGAGAGGGAGAGAGAGAATCCTGATGTGGGGCTTGAACTCACAAACTGTGAGACCATGACCTGAGTCCAAACCAAGAGCTGACGCTTAATGACTGAGCCCCCCAGGTGCCCCTCAAGGATTTTTTAAATATAGATTCATGTACATAAGATCCCATCAAGAATATATGAATAATAAGACTACAAAATAAGAAATGATACATTTTATTTAGGTGTCTCAAAGGTGATTGATGAATTATCAGACTTAAAACCTGAGAACCAATTTATGAACCCATCAAATTTTTTTGAGGTATATTTTAAGTTAGGAAAAATTTCTCTACTTTTTTCCTCACTCTAAAAGTAATCTGTCCACTAAATGTATATAAGAAGTTTCACTGTGACAGCATCTTCTATTTCAAATCTCATTTAAAGTAAGTCTCGGCAATCAAAAGGCAAGTGAAAAATGAATCATTTAGTGAACTAAAATGTGAGTAACTAGAAATGTATTTTTAAAAATAAGTACACATATGGAAAGTTATAGAAGAATTTAATCTCTGAATCATTGCTTTACATTGTAAAATCTGACTTGAGTTTTAACATCTATTTCCTGCATTTAGAATGAGTATATACAAACTTGTCTCCCCTATATGCATCAATGTGAACATATTAATATCTAAACAATACATTCCTTTCTAGAAAACACTGGAAATTTGCTAATAGGCAAGTATCTATCTCATAGAGACATGCTACTTTATTTTATTATTATTTGTGTGCATGTGTGAAGTGTGTGTGTTTCTAGTAACTGTGGAGTAGATGGATTTGTTTTATACAACTATTTCTAGAAATATTCTAATACTTTCGAAGCAATATAAAGAAAGTAATACTCAATTAGTCCCAACCTTCAAACAAATAAAATGTACTGTCTCTGTTTTGACCTAAGACTGATCAGGAAAAGGCCTCTCTGCAAGTAGAGATTCAACATGCATGCTAGGCTGAGATGTTCAGTTATATAGTAAGGACACAGGGCTAATTTGGTATGAAAGCAACTCACCTTAATGACTCAAAATTTTAAACATCAAATTAATTAATTAATTAATTAATAAACATCAGCTTAGTCTCTGAATGTGTTGAATTTTTTTGTTAGGCTAGTTGTAGAAGAAGTTATAAACTTTTAGTACTTTCAAGCAATCTATGCAGCCCCATTTGATTACCAAGTTAGTGGTAATTGAAAATGACAAGGAGGCTGTCACTGTATGCTGACTATTGTTTTAGTATTGTCCTTTCTATTAGGAGGAACAAGCAAACTTAACCTCTGTCCTCAGTTTCAGGAGCATGTGTGATTTTCATAAAAAAACTTTATCCTACATAATGAGCACTGTGACTTTTTAAATGATTGTTTTCTTCTTTGAATTGACTTCTAGAAAGCCAAATGTGTTTTTTATTTTTAGGAAGTTAGATGTATACCTTTGGTAATCAAGTAGACCTGGGTTTAAATCCAAAATATGTCACATTCCCCCTCAATTTCTTTCATGTATAAAGGAGATAGTGACTATGTCACAGGGTAGTATTGGTGATCAAATTGGCTGACACATAAAGCACATAAAATAGTGCTTGATACTTAGAAACGTTAAGCTTATGTTGTGTGTAAACTTCATCAGGCTGCTGAATGATTTTGCACATTATGAATCATGTCCCCTGTAGGTGAGCAGTATGTAATATATCAGCAATAAACTTTACCTATTGTTTCTTTTAGAACATTTATTTTTTTAAAAAATGATTAAAACTGCTATATTGCATGTATTTTAATGCCAACTTTAAATTATTTTTAATAGAACACAGATAATAAAATAAACAAATTAATATTTAGATTTCTTCCCCACAACTAGATTACATACCATACAACTTCCAGAGTGAAAAAACACTCCCTGTTTTGTTTAATTTCTCTTCTCTCATTCCTGGTGGCTATAGTACAAATGTGTATTCGTATGTATTATTTTAGAGAAGAGAAGAAAGGCTGCAGGGCAGAACTTGTGTCCTTACAATTCAATGGTCATTATATAGAACAAAGTATAAGACCACAGTGCATTCTGTTCAGTGGTACAAGAGTGATGTAAAAAGCTTCACACAGATTAACATGCATGGAGTATAGATTACAGGGTAGAAGTAAGGAGAGAAGGCATAACATGTAAAGAATGATGAGGACAAAAAAGTCTAAAAGCCATATTCTGGATGTCCTTATATATAGTTTTGAGGAGTTTGCACATTTTTAATTTTAGAGAAATAACATGCAAGCAGGGAAAAGGGGCAGAGGGAGAAAGAAAGACTGAGAGAGTGCGCGCGCGCGTGAGAATTCCACAAGGGAGAGAGGGAGAGAGAGAGGGAAGAAGAAGACAGAGAGAGAGAGGAAGGGGGGGGTTAACCGGAAGTGGGGCTCATGCTCGCCTGAAGCGGGGCTTGAACTCACCCAAAACAGTCCTCAAGTTCACCCAAAGCAGGGTTCGTGCTCACCAACCGTGAGATCATGACCTGAGCCAAAATCAGATGCTTAACGACTAAGCCACCCACGAGCCCCAAAGTTTGTTTCGTTTTGTTTTGTGTTGTTCTAATTAAACTTTTCATTCTGAGGTATTTATACATTCATGTGAAACTTTAACCAATAACAAATTATATTTGACAAATAATACGGAGATCCCAGTGCTAGAACACAAATAATAAAATTGTAATATCTTGCAGAACTAGATTACAATATCACAACCGTAGATATGGTTCTATCACAAGGATCCCTGGTATTACCTCGCTTCTACCTGTATTCCTGATCCCCAACTATCACTAACAAATGTTATCTAAATGGAACCATAAATCATTATATGTACTTTTCACAATAGTTTGGATTCTTTTCATTCAGCTTAAATCCCTTGGATAGATAAAAGTTGTTGTATGTGTCAATAGTTTGTTCCTTTTGAACACTGACTAGTATTCAATGGTAAGAATATAATACAGTGCATTTAATCATTTGGCCATTGCATGATATCTGGGTTGTTTCCAGTGTTTTGCTATGATGGATAAAACTGCTCTAAATATTTATGTATAGGTTTTTGTGGGAATATTGTTTTCATTTCTTTGGAATAAATGCCCAACAGTGCAATTGCTGGTTCGTATCACAGCTACATATTTAGTTTTATAAGAAACTGTATTACAAAGTGGCTGTACCATTTACATTTTCACTTATAATATGTGAGTTCTCCAATCTCTGAATCCTTGTCAGCATTTAGTATTGTCATTAATTTTCACTTTAGTCATGCCACCATGGGTTTTTTAAAGTGGATGACTTGGTTCTGTTAATGTTTTAATTTTTTAATGTTTTATTTATTTCTGAGACCCTGAGATCATGACTTGATCTGAAGTCAGAAGCTTAACCAGCTGAGCCACCCAGATGCCCCTTTTTAAATTTCTTAAAAATGTTTTACTTATTTCTGAGAGAGATACAGCATGAGCAGGGGAGGGTCAAAGAGAGAGGGAGATACAGGTTCTGTTAATGTTTTAGAAGGAACTTTGTGATGGCAAAAAATGGAAGATGGAATGAAATGGGAGAAACTTAAAAATGCATTGCAGTGTTTTAGGTTCAAAAAACCTGATCCACAATACAGCAATTAGGATTGGAAGGGATTTCTGGGAGAATCTTACAGTCTTTTAAAGATGTTATTCAATGTTTTTAGAAAATTTTGGATTGACAAATTAAAATTGGTTAACTAAGTAAAATTTAAAGGACAGTTCCTTTAATCTCCAGTGACAAAATGACCCTACTACATGGAAACACAACTTATTATACATAACTGTTATTCAGAAAACAGCTATATAATATCAATGGCGATTATCCTTTAAGTTAGATTGCTTTTATGAGTGTACTTAAAGATTTGACAGGTTAATTTGAAAACTCAGAATAGTCATTTAAAAAAGATAACTTCTAATATATCTTTCAGTCTACATATTTCTTTGATAATCTACCTGTGTACTGTCTCTCTCTCAAATATCTGCCAGATCATTTTTATTGACTTTGTGGAAATTTTTGTAGTCCCACAGGACCCTAAAGAAACATGGGTTAATAGTTTATGCACATGGAAATGGAGACTATGAGGGGATGCCCAGTATTATAGTAGAAATAGTTTATGAAACCCAAGAAATACTTTTTTGAAACTCTAATATAAGTTAATATAAAGAATCAAAAAGAATAAAATAATTCTTTAAGGAGCTGAACTAATAGATGTAAACTGTGTAATATATTTAGCTTCAGTCTGTAGACACACAGAGCAAGATTAATGTCTATATTGTATTATCAAAGCTATCTGTGGTTTGATATGAATTCTTCTCAGGAATATAGTATTTTTGTGAGGGCAAAAATAGGTAGCTTTTTTAAAAACTGATTTCAAGACTTAAATTAGAGTATCGAAACGTACATGACCTAATGGAGTGATTGGATATAGTGTACATTATTACAGATAGTTGTCATTATCTCAGTGAAAAATATAGAATTTTGGCTTCTTCCATTACAGATAGAATCTATTATCACAAATCTGGAAATCAATAAAACTTGTTTTGGGAGAGTAAATGATTACTTGATAATTTATCTTCTACATCATCTTCCAGTGAAAGTATGACTAAGATTGTGTGTGAATCTAATCAGGTGTGAGTGCTGCTGTAAAGTGAGAGCTGCAGCTCAGGAAAGGGAACTTGAACAGAAATTTTTAAAAGTACCTGAGAGGGGTGCCTGGGTGGCTCAGTCAGTTGAGCGACCAACTTTGGCTCAGGTCATGGTCTCATGGCTCGTGGCTTTGAGCCCTGTGTTGGGCTCTGTGCTGACAGCCAGCTTGGAGCCTGTTTTGGATTCTGTGTCTCCCTCTCTCTCTTACCCTCCCCTGCTCACACTCTCTCTCTCTCATAAATAAATAAAACATTAAAAAAATTTAAAAAGTACCTGAGAATTTTTTATTTTACTATAAGAATAACTAAATATTAGCAGCATGATCATTCTTGTTGTTGTTAGTTACGCAAAGTTGATGGTGGTCTGGGCTTTTGCCTTGAGCTGCTGCTAGGCTGCTCTAGAAAAAAGAGTCCACATCAAGATCTTTTTCCCTGTGCTTCTGTTTGCACCATTCTGATGCAGGGATTCCCTACAAAGACTTTCTTTTGACATAAAATTCTAATAATTTTACTGATGAATCTGCAAAGTAAGAACATTAAACTAATAAATTATCCATATGAATGTACTTTCAAGACATTAATAATTTATGCCAAGTATTCTCATTTTATATAATTCCTTTCCTCAAAATGGCTTTCTTCAGTTGAGTTATAAAGCTTAGTGAAATAGAATTGGATTTTTATACTTAAAAAAAAAAAAAAAAAAGCTTGCAGTATAGTTCTCCAAACAGTTTTCTGCTGAAATTTCCCAGACTATTCATTCATTTAGGGAACTTTCAGCTTGGGGTGTATGTGTATGTGCTTACACATTAGAGAAAATATAGAGGCTTAAAATTAACAAATTGATGCCTTAAAATTAGTTAAATTTTATTAATGATGATTGTAAGTACACATGTCTATGTTCGGTATTTATGGATAAATGTCTATATATCATATTGAATTCTTACCTCACATTGTAGACTAAGATATTTTTTCTCATGCTTTGTTGAGAACTCAAGTTAATATGTTATTTCTCCCAAAGGTATTTGAATTATAATTCTGATCTCTAGTTATTGATAGATTATATCATCTGTTAAATGAGTCTCTGGCACCAAAGGGTAACTCAGAGACTATTTTGTGAGGGAGGTCTGTTTTCCAGGTGATGTTGAACACATAACTATTGTCATCAGCCATCAGACCTAATAATGAAAGGCATGACCTTGAGACAAAGAGGTTTCAATAGTATTCACTGAGCTCTGACATTGCCTATGTCAAAGACAAGGCCAACTTCACAGTCTCTGTTAGCCATTCAACTAATAACAAGCCAGCTTACGAGACCTCTATTTCAAAAGATTTGCATGATATTTCATGCTATAAAATTTTATAAAACAGATGTGAATTAAAATAGCTTTTTAAATCTATGCATGCAGATATACATACTTTTAAATATATGTACTTAGTGATTTAAAGAATATATAAAATGCAGTGATTTTAGTAAATAATATATTTTAATAGAAAAATATAATTTCTATATAAGTAAGTTATTATTGTCTTTAGAGAAAAAATAATAGCTTAATTCAAGACCCAATGTCAATAATTATAATAATGTAGAAAAATATGTGCTTTTAGGGGCAGCTGGGTGGCTTAGTCAGTTAAGCAGCTGACTTCAGCTCAGGTCAAGATCTCATGGTTCCTGAGTTGGAGCCCCATGTTCAGCTCTGTGCTAACAGCTAACAGCCTGAAGCCTGCTTTGGATTCCGTGTTTCTGTCTCTCTCTCTCTCCCCGCCCCCCCCCTCTGTCCCCTTCCCCCTCCATTCTCACTCTGTCTCTCTCTCTCTTTCTCAAAAACAAACAAAAAGAAAAATGTGTTCTTTTATTGATGGTGTTTCTATTGTCTGCAGCCAGTACTGGATTAGAAATTCTTGAATTCTAATCCAGGTTATGATCTTGTATAAATATGTGGTCTTGCATACATTATTATTGCACATATTTTGTGCATAAAATGAAGCAATTGGATTAGGGCTCAGATCTAAGTTATCTGTAATAAAGTTATGACACCCTACAAGTTGGTCTGATCTTATTTCTTGCATTATCCTTCTCAAAATATCTGTTACCATTAATGTTACCTTACTAGTGTTTATGTAATTTCTACCCGTAAGAACCAGTTCCCACAATCTTCCACCACATCCCCGATACTACTTAAGAATTTGTTACAATAATTTATAGGCAAGAAGTAGGCACTACTCGTAAAATCCAGTTTCTTCTCCGCAGTGCTCAAGGCTTGTTCCTATATGCCCTGGTATATTCATGAAATATTTTACTTAATCATTCTATGCCTCCCTCCACTTCACTTTTCCTAGTTTCTCTGCCCATGTGAGGTCAACCTTTGTTCATTTAAAGTTCAAGCAAAGGCCATATTTCTGGTGCTCAGTCCTGGCAAGTGTTATAGTCTTTGACATTCCCTTGTTCTTTATATGTGATTGCTGGAATTCGGACCTTGATGCTCACTGCTGTCACTCAATGCCTAATCATAAACAAAGGATGGGTTTGCTTTAGCAACACAGTTTATCTCCTTGTCTAATTAGTGTATCTCTGACTGCGGTGCTGCTAAGGTAGCACAAATTTGGCTTCTAGCTTTGTGCTGCTAATGAGGATTTTAGTCTGCAAGTATGTTTTGCCTTTAGCAACTTGGTTTATTTACTCCATTTTAGGTCCATTTATCGTCAGTCCATTACACTGTTCCAAATTGTAAAATGATATATAGTCACAAGAATATTTCCTGTTATATCTCTAGGGCAGGATCATCTGCAAAACATGTTCCTTGGCTGAATCATGTACAGACTCACAATCTGTTCAGTTTCTTGTGGCTTTACTAACCTTCAAGGACGTAGTTGTTTCATCTCCTTTAACAGAATAGAAATATTCAAATGGGCTCATATTAAACAAAAATCCCAACTTGGTAAAATGTGCAGTAGAAAATAGGTATTCAGGGTGAAATCTTGTGTTGCATGATATATTTCCTTAGCTACACATTCAGAGTGGATATCTCTGATTTTTGATATTAGATGCCTTCTGTATGCATTGAGAAATGTGTCCTCTCACTCATTCTAGATAGTTTTGATGAAGCTGTCTATTACTATACTTTGTACAATCTTTGGTTACAGGAGCCACCTGGCCCTGACCTAGCCAATCATGAAACCACATCCTTTTCTTCAGATGGAGGACCCATTACCCAAGGAAAATCAGAGTTCCTCACTGAGATTAAATGGATACTAGGAGAATGAGATTCATTTATTTCTTTTTAAAATTGCCTTCTGTAAAGATATTTAAGTCTTTAACAGTTAACAGCCTTTCTTTTTCAGCCAGTACCAGCCTGAGTATAAAATACAAATGGTGATGAAGAAAGAGGCATGATATCTGGATCTAGCCAGGTCTTAAATGAGATTACTCCTATAATTCCCAATTCCATGTATGAATATATTTTTTTGGCTTAACCTACTTTCAGTTAGACTCCATCAGCCAAAAAATTTTAGCTTGTCAAAAACATACTTTTTGAAAATGATTGTTAGTAGCTTGATAATCTAATGGTTTGCTAAGTTTCATGCAATTTAAAAGGAACTGGTATAGGATATATCTTTCATAAATAGATTATGTTGATTGTAAGGGACATATTTTATAAGTAGATTATGTTGATTGTCTGGAACTACATACTTGATAATATTACTATAGAAAATAATGACTTAAGAGTAAGTCCATGGAACATAACTTAATAATTATGCATGCAGAATAGTTCTCCCACAGAAACTCTGATTTAAGGGGACAGTAGTAGGATAGTAAGATGTTAAAATGTTGGTGAAGAAAAGGAAGGAAGACTGTGAATGAAGACATATTACAGATGTATTTTTTTAATTGTGTTTTGGGGTTTTTTTTGTTTTTTTTTTTCAGGTTTATGTTTTTTATTTTTTTATTTTTTATTTTTTTACAAATAGTTTATTGTCAAATTAGTTTCCACATAACACCCAGTGCTCATCCCAAGTGTCCTCCTCCATGCCCATCCTCCCTCCCCCCCACATCTATCAGTCCTCAGTTTTTGTCAGCATTCAAGAGTCTCTCATGGTTTGCCTCTCTCCCTTTCCCCCACCATTTCCGCCCTTCTTCTCCCCCTTGTTCCTCTGTCAAGTTCCTCCTAATCCTCCTATACGTGCAAACATATGATATTTGTCCTTCTCTGCCTGACTTATTTCGCTCAGCATAACACCCTCAAGGTCCATCCATGTTGCTACACATGGCCAGATTTCATTGTTTCTCATTGCCATGTAGTATTCCACGGTATAGATAAACCACATCTTCTTGATCCATTCGTCCGTTGATGGACACTTAGGCTCTTTCCATGTATTGGTTATTGTTGAGAGTGCTGCTATGAACATTGGGATCCATGTGCCCCTATGCATCAGCACTCCTGTATCCCTTGGGTAAATTCCTAGCAGTGCTATTGCTGGGTCATAGGGGAGTTCTATTGTTCGTTTCCTGAGGAACCTCCACACTGTTTTCCAGAGGGGCTGTATCAGTTTACATTCCCACCAACAGTGCAGGAGGGTGCCCGTTTCTCCACATCCTTGCCAGCATCTAGAGTTCTCTGATTTGCTCATTTTAGCCACTCTGACTGGTGTGAGGTGGTATCTCAGTGTGGTTTTGATTTGTATTTCCCTGATGAAGAGGGATGCTGAGCATTGTTTCATGTGTCTGTTGACCATACAGATGTATTTTTTAAGCAGCATGCACACATATGTGAGAAGAGCATTTTCAAGCAACTGCAAAGAACTCAGCATAGCTTGAGTTTAGAACTAAAGATGACAATCAAATTGTAGACAGAAGTCAAAATATCAAGAACTCTGAACATTTTTAACCTCTATGAACCTTCATTTCTTAATTTATAACATGGAAATAATCTTATCTGTAGGATTTTATGAGTTTTAACAAAATTTATGGAAAGTGCTTAGCCATAAAAGCACTTAGAACATGGTTTTTGCATTGTTATAGTGATAATGAATTATGTGAACCTCCTCATATATACACAAGGTTGTCAACTTTTTAAAACATAACATATATTATAAAAAACTAGTTACATAAGCAGTAAATTTTTATGTTTCCAATAAAAATAAATTATTTTGAGAAAATCTTTATCATTTGTCTGGGGAAGGCTGACCTCTAGTGTTAATATCCTCAAATTGCAGACATATAGTCCTCATAGCTGAGAAAGGATTCAAATTACCTGCCAGATTCAAACCATGAATTAGGGTCTCATTTGGAAACAGAGAATATCTGACAATTTTGGAAACATCAAATCTGAATTCCTACCATATAGCTTCTTTCAAAGCCCTGATGCTGACAGTTTTTTAAAATATGAATTTAAAACGATGTTTCCCAAAAGTTTATATGTATGTAGCATAGTATCACAGTTTACATAGTTTATATATATGGTTTATATATACCATATATATTATGTATATATTATCATATTTTTATATATGCTTCACATAAAATTTTGTATACTGTATATAATATAGATTTACTATATATATGTATATATATATAAAATTTTGTATACTGTATATAATATAGATTTACTATATATGTATATATATGTATATGTGTATATATATATGTGTGTGTATATATATATATATATATATATATATATATATATATAAACTCTATATACATATATATGTCACATCCCTATATACGTATTGGTATAATACGTATCTTCTCTATTAGAAGTACTGTCTTTTTTATAAAGTAATAATGATAGTACATTGTAGCTCTTTTATGTACTTCTTTATTTGGATTTTATATTATAACTTTCAAACTGAAGAGTTGCAGTTTTATCTCTATTCTCTCATTTCGTTTCAAAATTGTACTTTAATTCCGAAGCCAAAGGTTTGAAAATATTTTATCTCTGTTTATTTAAAACAAAAATCCTCTGTTGAATTTTTAATAGAGTTTTAGTGTTCACCAAGAAGAAATAGCAACAGAAAGGACATAAGGGTGACAACATCCTATTGTTAGTGAACCAAAATGAAGACCACTGTAACAAAATTCTCCTACATGTCAAAGTCAGGAAAAATATTTGTCTCTGTCAACGAACTGGTAAACTTCCCATACAGATAATGAAGATTGTACAACCCATCTGAATGTTTTTTTTCATTTGTTTCTCCATTTTAGTTTGCTGACTTACATTGGGTTTTCCAGTCTACATTGTGGATTCACCATTCATAAACTACTTACAAATTTTAGTCCCATTTAGCTGCATTTTAATGACAATTTTGTAAATATAATATACAATGGCAATATATATATATAACACATTTAAATGTTGAACTATAACATATTGCCATCTGTGAAGTCTGTTTTATGACTTTTAAAAAAATAATGTTTCCTAAATATCCTGCTATATATCTTTTATAAATAGTTCTGTGTAACATCAGACAAGCAGAGGACATTTCTCAATAAACAATAACTTTATATTAAGCACATATTCCATTCATTCTGTCATATCAGGTCCTCTATTCCACTGAAAAATCATCCTCTAATGTTATAGGATTTATGTAAATTTGTGCTACTAATCACTCCTCATTTTTCCCAGTATCGCTTTCAATGGCTTAGAAGTAGGAAGTCAGCATTGTCAAATGTGCTAATGATTATGCAGTTGGTTCAAAACAAAACTGAAACACAAAAGAGTATATTCTAACAGATGAGTCAAAAGATCTACCATTCATCCCCGACCCTCTATCACAGCAGCAAAGAGATTCTAGTATTATTTTGAGATTAGGGCATTGAATTTTCCCTTAAAATAGGTTTTCTTACTAGTATGGTAGAAAGGTTTTGTAATGAGAGGTAGATGAGGTTAAAAATAGGGCAAAGGCCATACATTTTTTACAACACTCTAAATATATTAATATTCTAGAGTTCTTTTATTTAATAGACCTTCCAGAAGGTAAATTTGTATGCAGTTCAAGCACTTGAAATTGTAATTTATTCGTTAGCATCGCTTTCTCTAGCTATTCTTTATGAAATGGCATCATGATACTTTGCAATGGAATGTGATTGTGCAACCTGATACTACTTGTGTGTGCTGATAAAGGAGGAAGCAATGATTGTATTCCCATTCTTTCGCATACTATGAATTTAAATTTCAATTAAATCAGATTAGATATTCTGTTCTATGCCATCTTTTATTTAACATTAGTGGTGATTAGTTTCTAATTTCTGCTGCTATTGATAGCAGCTTTATACCCTCCCATCTGTGAATATAAAGTGAAGGCTTTCACACATTTCCATTATATTTATTTGTATTTTGAATTTACAAGGTATTAAACCTCTTAAAATTTAACTAAGTGTGAAATGTTTCAAATTAAGAACCACAGTCTTAAAAGCATTAAAGCACACAGTCAGATGTTGAAGACTATAGCTGGTAAGAGTTCCAAATTTATTTCAAGTTATGTCTTATTTTCTCCTTAAAATAAGTGAGTAAAGAAAGAAAGAACGTAACTTAGATCCAATGCTAATACCATAAACAACAAATTTACAAGATATTTACAGAAAGAAAAACAGATGTGGCAAATAGTTTTGAATTATGCACTTAATTTATAATGTTTAAAAAATAATCCTTTAGCATATGTCACACACACACACACACACACACACACACACACACACACACACAGACCTTCATCTTTCCCCCTCATTTTGTTCTTTTCCTGTATTTTCTTTGCAACTAATTGAATTGCAAGCACCCATTGACTCTAGGACTCCTAGTTTCTCTTCCTTACTTCTCTCACATCAGTGTCCCCACTGTCACTGTCTTAGTTTAGAGTTTGATTATCTCTTCCTTTCATGCCTGCAGTTGCCTCCAGGGTGATATTTCTGACTAGTAATTTCATCCTCCACAAGGCCACTAGACCAACTTGTCTAAAATGTAAATTTAGTCAAGGCATTCCACGGTTCCCCATTGCTTGATGATAGAGTCAAGTTTGTTAAAGTGGAATCAGGTAGCCCTTGATTTATCCCAGATAATTGCACTTACTTGGATTTAAAAAATATTTAGTCTCAAAGTAACTGAAGCAATGGTCATAGGCCAAAGGACGTAGGAGGTAAATATGAAAGTAGATATTGATATTAATTAGGTTTTTTAAAATGTTTTATTTATTTCTAGGAGAGAGAGAGAGAGACAGCGTGAGCAGGGGAGGGTCCGGGAGAGAGGGAGTCACAGACTGAAACAGACTCCAGGCTCTGAGCTGGCAGTCAGCACAGAGCCCGACGCGGGGCTCGAACCCACGAACCGCGCGAGATCATGACCTAAGCTAAAGTCGGAAGCTTAACCGACTAAGCCACCCAGGCCCCCCATATTAATTAGGTTTTGAAAACTTCCAAGAAACCAGCACAGACCAAATCTGATGTAATTGACACCATTAGTCTAGATATCTGTGTATTAACAAAATCATTCAAAAGCCTCTTATGGGTCTCCTTTTCATGTAAGGCAACAAACAGATTGCGGGTGGTCAGGAGACAGGATGAAAAACAGACTTTCCTTAAGTCCCCCTCTTAAGAAGATGACAAGTCCATTCCCTGCTTGTTGCCACAGTTTCTGGATCTATAAAATGGGAATAGTAATGCTTGACTTGCCTTCTAATTTACAAGAGATGTCATATTGCTACAAATCTAAGTGAAAAATAGAATGTGTAATCATTTAATGATGGAAAAGTATTTTCAAATATTTTAGGCCATTTGATCCTCACAATAAGGCAGTGGTTAAAAACCTGTCATGCTAGACACCTTTAATATAATAAATATTTTATAATTCCCTCTCTACAAAACAAAACTAACAGATGATACAACTTCAATCTATATGAGATTTTTAAAAACGCAATCATCTATAATAAGTGGAATATTATTCAAAAATGTTTGTTACTGAAATTATTAATGTAATAAAATAAGAATTACTTTCCTAATAAAATACATTTAAAATAATGGATAGGCTTGTACAAAAATAAAATAAGCAAAGAAAAGGAGTTTTTAAATGTCTCTGACATATTAATATGTATATATATATATACACACACACACACACACACACACACATATGTGTGTGTGCATGTTTGTATGTTTGTGAATGCACACATGCATCCTGTAGTATACGTATACATTTACATGAACATATGGGAGGAAGTTATCAGTTAGATTTCTTGGTAATATAGTAATCAAGTGGGTAAATAATTTCTACTCAGCTAAATAACTGTCAACGGCTTCTATATCAGAAGTGTGAGGACTGCCATGAGTCCATTCCATGATCTTTTTCAGTTTGGATCAGCTATTGGAGATTAGAATCATTAATCAATCATTAATATGACTCTAAAACTGGAGAGTTTTGAAATTTAGCTTGTTTATTGACCCACTTCATTATTTCAATTGTTTATTACAATGCCTAGAACTTAGATGGAATTGTCCATTTTATCTGCAGAACAATACCTCCAGTAGAAAGTATTAAATTGTCATATGTCACTTATGTTTTAGTATTTCCCTTGTTCCATTTAGAAGAGAAAACAAAGAAAAGAAAGAAAAAGAACCTCTATAATGCATCTTAGTTTGTGGGAAACTGTGGGTGGTAGTGTAAAAGGTTAGAAAATTATCCCCTAAAGACATTTTAGGTTAAACAACTCTCAGAATGTGATTGGAACTAACCCAAAGGTATTAGAATGAAGGGGTGATGTGGGTAGTCAAGGTGGTTTGTGGCTAGAAACTAATTAGCATTGAATAAATTACTAATCAAATTTTCTTTTTCATATAAAGATATGATTTATCCCAGGGAGGGTCTTGGTATAATTGACCTAAATATTGACCTATTTTTGCTATCTTTCCTGGTATCCAATAAAAACCTCTTGATAGATGAGAATTTGTCAGGTGATTTTCCTAATATTATTTCATTAACAAATTCATGTTTTTGTTGAACTATGATGCATAGCAAGTTCAGTTCCAAAAATCTTGTAAAATGCTGTTTAAATTTTTGTTTATATATTCTTGCGTTAGTCTCATACTTCATTGGTGAGAATTCAGTTTGTTAGTACATGTAAAGTAGTTTAGAACAAGATTTGGCAATTGGTAAGTGCTCAGAATATGTTAGCTCTTATTTTATATTATTTATAGATTCATTCCAATATGTAAAGGTGTACATATATACATGTGTGCATTTTAAAATAGCAGTTTATTATATATCCAACATGTCTTTTATTTTTGTTGTGTTTTTACTTGGTGAGACTATTGAACATAAATTATTATTATGTGGAGTGTTTATGTTGTATACAAATCTGTTTCAGTAGTAATTGATGTCTATGTTTGAATGTTCTTTCAAAAACATTTTCAGTGCATTTTTCCTTTTTAGACCAACCAACAAACAACACAGATATTACATATTGAACACTAGGCCTGTGCACAAATATTTGTATTATCCCTTTTAGGAAAGAAGCTAATATCAAAAAAAAATGAGATTTATATGAATAAGAATGATTGTTATCTCTTGTCATAAGTGCTAAGCAGAAATGTACCAGAATTAGAACTGATCCATCCTGAAGTCAAGGATGTCTTTAAGAAAAAGGGAAGGTTTGAGGATAAGTAGGACGTTCTGAAACAGGAGAATAAAGGCATCTGCGAGAAAGTCAAATGTTTCAAGAAATCTAGTCATTTCAAAAGCATGATTATTTTTCTTATGTTTGCAACACAATTGCAAACAATCCTTTGCTAAATTACCCTTCATTTAAGAAGGTTTTGGTATTGAACACTGTATCACTTGAGAACTTGCCCAATGATCCCTGGAGCACAATAAATTTGCTTATACGTGGAAAGCTAGGTTATCACGTCTTTATTTCTAGTGACTGGATAATTACCTGGACAATTTCGATATAAAAGTAGAGCCAAATAAAAACAACATTAGACATTGCAAGTGCTTAGTGAGCTTCATGATTATTTAGTCTTCAAAGAAAGGTGAACTGAAGATTTTAGGTATAGAGTCTGGTGATAAATTTTAAACCATGGTATTTTTTGTAATTCTTATTTCAGAGTCACTTTAGCAATATTTTGGAGTCAAAAATTTTAAAACTCAATAAAATAAAGCATGAAAAGTAACTATGAGCCAGAAATCATAATTAGATAAATCAAAAAATAAATTCCAAAGTTACTCAAGCAGATGATAATTTGTTGGGTTTGGTAAACAGAGGAATTCTAAGACCATTTACTGCAATGATAGTGTAAGAGCACTGTGTTAGCTGGGGCTGTCATAACAAAATACTATAGACAAGGTTGACTCAAAAGCAGAATTTATTTTCTCATAGTTCTGGAGGCCAGAAGTCCGCAACCAGAGTATTGGCACAATCAGGTTCTGGAGAGCTCTCTTGCTGACTTGTGGGTGGCCATCTTCTTGCTATGTCCTCAGCTAGTGGACAGAAAGTGCTAGCTTTCTGGAGTCTTTCTTTACAAGGGCAAAAATCCATCATTACTGCACCACCCTTCTGAATTTATCTAAATCTAATTATGGCCCAAAGACTTCATCTCTAAATATCAATATGTTAGGGGTAGGGCTTCAACATATGAGTTTGGGAGTAATATAATTCAGTCCATAGCAAGCACTTAAGTATGGATATTAGCCTGAGTCAGCTAGTTATCTTGGAAAGTCTTTGGACAGATGCTGGAACCTAGCAGCCTGAATTACATAGGCTAGTGGAATTTCTGCTCTATCATATTCATGTTGGTGATCAATGGCAGTCATTTTCTTACGTTCTCTAAACATTAGTTTCCTCATTTGTAAAATAAAGGCAATAATGACATCTACCATAAAAGTGCATAGGACTGAAAAAGGTGAAGTACACAAGTGTGTAAACAGTGCCTGACCCATAGGAAGTACTGAATAAATGTAGTTATTTTTCTTTTTTAAAATTTCACTACATGATGAAACGGGTAATACATTTATGAATGGTATAATTTCTAAGCATTTCAGTATATGAGGAACACATGAAATCAGTGTGTTCAAATGAGAAATATTAGCATTATTTTTTAAAGGTCTATTCAGAGACACATAGAATGTTGGAATCAACATATTATGGAGTACTGGGATTTTGAAATATAATTAAATTTGATAATTTCAGATATAGAAAATTTTCAATATGATGGTTACCACTTACATTTTTAAATGTATGTATTTATTTGGGTGATTTAGCCTTTTTCTGTGGAGATCTTTAGCATCACACAAATACTTTCTACCATCTATTTTGAATATAATATGGCGTATTACTGTCATCAAGTAAGAATATTTTAAGTCTGTTATAACTGAGATTTTTTTGTTTAGGGTACATTTAGATTAATGGTGATCTAGCATTGGTGTACATAGACACACAAGTAATATATACATACTTAACCCATAAAATTTAAGGGCCTTACGTTTTAAAGAAAAAAAATAAGAGAAACTTAGGTGTCAGGGAATCAGTCTGTAGAATACTGATAATATTCCACAGGGAGCGTTTTGTATATTTCAGTCTGTAGGAAATTAATCCCTTCACCGTAATCATTTTATTTAGGTTCATTTTTATACCAAGATTTAAATACAAATAGTATGCAAATAATAGTTTGCTATTCACTTATCTATAATAATGCAAAGGAATTCCAAGACCTAACTACTTAGTTTCATATCATTATAAACAAATGTATAGTATTTATTATCAAAAAGAAATAAAGCTGGTGTAAATGTACACGGAAAACAAAGGGATCATTGGATTTCCCTGGGCTTTTCTTTTTCTTTTTTTGAAACTATGACATGCAAGTTGCCTTCTCCAACTAATGAAATCTGGAGATACTTGTGTAAAAAAGTAACACCCCCTTTGTGTCCAGATGTTCATATGGCCAAAGTTTGTTTAAAAAAAAATGCAAAGTAAGAGAAACAGGGTACTGTTGGGACATGCATTGTTCTTGGTGAAGGAAGCACAATATTTTAAAATTTTTATGGGTTCTGAGAGAGACTGGCTCTGCTTGTAGCATCTGAAAGTTACAACCCAGACAGTTCCCATGTAATCACCCCAGGAACCTGTGGTTTTGTACCATTATTCCTGAAATTCAAAGCTTGTGCCTCGAAGCTAGCCCCTGGTAGGGACTCTAAAGATTTTATCAATTAAATTTAATCATTATCAGAGAATGAACTTGAAGGAAGATTTGTCAAATCAAATATAGTGGCTTTAGAAATTTATCATGATTTTTAGTGCCAAATAACTGTGTTCAGAATGCAACTGATTTTAAAGATGGTAACAGAGTCAGAATGAGAAGTGATTTGGAATTTGAAGACATGGGCTTTAGCCCTACCCTTTTAATTACCATGTTGGGTAAGTGGCTTAAGCAGCTGAGTCTTATGAAGTTATATGAAGGGAAGAATGCATACTTATTTATCCCACCTTTTGTAAACATCAAATGAGATAGTATATATGTTAAAGCTCTTAGTAAAACTTCAGCCATAGAAGCATAAATGTTACCATCCATTTAAAAGATATGATACTGCTTAATGAATCACAAATAAAGATAAGCCTTGCTATGCTTTTTCTAGGGATTTTGTTCTACAATCTAATGTGTGATTTTGTTTACTGAGGAGCCACCGCTAATTAAAGTGTGGTTGATGTTCATGCTGTTCACATTTGTCCAGCTTTTTGCCCATCATCTACTGATAGTAATTCATGAACATTTAAAATGTACAGCAACAGTCTGCTACAGCATAGCCTATCTCATATCCCTCTAGCTCATGCTGGGCTTTCACAATGGAGCCTGCTGAGACAAAACAGTTTCACAGTCTTCTTAGGGTGAATTACTTTCCATTTATCCAGGATAAACCAAATTCTAAGCAATTCATAGCAAAAGCCTAGTTAAAAAAGAAAAGCAGAATAAAGCAAACAGAGTTTCTATGCAAAATCAAATGTTTTCCTCAAATGAAAATGTGAATGAAACAAAGAGAAAACATTAATGACAAATACAGTATTTCATAATAAAATTGCTATTTCCCATATAGATTTTATTATTTTTCCCAAGAAAATTCTTTAATATATTTTTTATTTCCAAATCATTTTAATGTTTTATATATTCAAAATATCACATGGAATCAATGAGAATACCCATGGTTGGGGCAGAAATGAGCCAAACTTGGTATTCATTGATAACACAAGATTCAGAAGGAAAAAAATACCCAAATACATTTTTAAAAAGTCAAGTTTACTAAGATAATTTGCATGTAATAAATACCCCTGTTTGTAAGTGTAAAATCTGATGAGTGTTGACAAATGTATACACTCCTGCACTAACCACCACAAACAGGATAGGTGGGATGTTTCCATAACCTCATGCTCCTAGATTTCATTAGAAAAGATAATATGAAAAGTAAGGCCTGTAACAAATATCAACTTCAATAAATAACATCTTAAAAATTCAAACTTCAGGTCATTTTGAAAATCCAAAGTGAAGCATCATCTCTGAGTGACTGTATTTCATTGCAAAGAGAAAAGCTATCCAATACTCTGGAGCAACTGAGCACCCCAAAAACAGACTCCACATTCTGGCACATAGGTATGGTGGCTTCTTAGTAGGTCAAAAATTAACTTTTAGCCTATAGACAATCATGAGTATGGCCTCTGAAAGGTAGGGAGCTGGCTACATGAAGATTCTGGTGTATGGGAGGCAAAAGGAAGAATGGATAGCATGTGGGATTCATTGTGATAAAGTAATTTTGATACCATACAAATGAAAATTCTAATCTTGTATACAACAATCTTTCTGAGATTTAGTTTTCTGATTTGTAAAATGAACATAGTAATACCTATGTTATTGGGAATCTGTAAAGAGTAAAAATCGTTCATGTGCAAAGTGCCTGCCAGAAAAAGTGTTGTTAGTAAAAGCGACTAGGTAGTTATCCCTGAGAAAAGATGGGAAGTTAGATATAAACCAAAGCCAGATGTCCAAAATTCAGGTACCCATGGCAGACATTATTAACCCATCACAAAAAACTGAAAAAACAATATTTGCACCAGTAAAATTAGAATGTGTTCCTAAGTAACATATTCTTTTATGGATTAAAGAATCTAGTCAGGTATCACCTCATCCATATATTAAATGAAATGTCTTAGGTAAATCAGATTTTATATTGTTAGAAAATTTACTCTGATAAAACCTGCCAATGAATGTATATTAAAGTAAGGTAAAATTACTAGATTTCCTGCTATGTCACACAAAGTAATCAGCTCCTATGATGGATCTCTGAGTGTGCACATCTCTTAGCTACCCCCCAACCCCTACCCCATAAGCTTTAACCTGGTTCCAAGTAGTTGTCTCTACCCCACAAGCTTATTTGTCACTCATGAAGTATCCCTTCTGGGAGATATTCATAATGACAATAAGATATAGCATGCCCCTCAAATTATGTGAATTTATATCAATTCAGTGGTCACATCTTAAGGCAAATGGAAGGACATTTGCAAAATCCAAAGCTGAGTCATTTCAAAAGTAAGATTTGTTACAGTAAATCCTTAGCCTATTATATAATTGCCACAAGATAGTACTAAAAAACACAAATTTGGGTAACAGGAACAATACACACATTTGTTGAAAACCTGACCACTGTTGATGATACACAGAAAATTTTCACTCAAAAAAATGATATTTTTATTTCAGTAGAGCCAGAAGGTGACCTATGTGTGGTTAAGGCTGCAGAGAGGATGTCTGAAAGCATGCCTGCCATTTGATTGGAGGGAGAATGCTCACCCCACACTGACAGTTAAGTTTATGACACCAGTGTTGCAGGAGGGAAGCCTGCGAGCATGCCGCAATAAGACCCAGCAGATCTGCATTAACATTTTATACATTGAATTTAATAATGTATTCTTCATGCTAAATAACTTTCTGAAACTTATTTCATCTGATTTGAGATGTGATTTGAGAACTGCCAATATGTTAGGCAATCTGCTGCAAAATTGTCTGTTTTCATCTAAGTACCTCTGCATCATCTTTAGCTCTGCTGTGTACCAATTCTTCTTCTTCTTTTTTTTTTAAGGCAGCCCTACCCAGCAAATGAGAGAGCTTAAATTTATGTTTCCAGTAGCAACAGTATGCTGGAGGGATTATTTTAGCTACATTTTGAGGCCAATAAGCAAAGGTAAATGTCAGCATTAGGGCAAACACTAGGGTATGTGCAAATAGTGAACCTGTCTAGAGAACCAATTAGATTAGACTGTAAAATAAGGACACCAAGTGGGAAGTAAATGCCCACCTGATGGGATTTCCAGAGTCTTGGGAAGGCCTGTCCATTCCACCTACTGCTGGCTGATGCATTAAGTACTTTACTGGTGAAAGTTCATTCTTTAAGTCTAATGTTGCCAAAAATGCTGTACCTATTAAAATGTAAACACCACAGGGAGGGTTAAAAGGCTATAAATTACATCACACACATACAATTTAGTATGAATGGGCTCATAAGAGACAGTCCTGAAGGAAGACTTTGATTAAGGAAGTGATGAGAGAATACTCCAAAAGAAAGGAATATGTTTGTATTTTAGGGAGGTGTGTGTGTGTGTGTGTGTGTGTGTGTGTGTGTGTGTGTGTGTGTGTAAGGTTGTGTGAGGAACATTTCATTTTACTACTTCACTGTTTTGTTCAACCAACTGCCCTAAAATGAGACATGCAACCTCATTTGGGAGCTCCTATGTTTTCCTATTTCTCCTACCATAATATTTGAGTTCCCAACTCTAAAAACTAAAATATTTAGATATAATGGTTTTTAATTGAATCATTTCATTCTGGAAAGTAGTTGTGATCCATAGGAAACCACAGCAAAGTAAAAATCAGTTGTACTTATTGACTAGCTGCAGGACCTCTTAACTATAAACAGCCCACCAGCATGCCTCTGGCACCTAATTCCCAAATCTCATGATTGTTCTTCCTGATGTACTAGAGCTAAGAACTTCACCAGAATGCTTTACTGTTGTACCTCTGATCTTGAACCTTGACTGAAGTTGGTGAATAAATATGACAGCAACATCTGAACATGTACATTGAAAATATAAAGACAAAAATAATAATTTCAACAATAATGAGATCTGTGTAATTTTCTCTTTGTTTTTGTTAAAATAATTCATTAAATTATTTTAAATGAATTGATGCTTTTAAAAATAAACATAGAAACAATTATAATTATCAGGAAAATATTGACCAAGTTGCATATGACTTGGGGTTAAGGTTGAGAATTTATAAAATGAAAATGACTATAAAGAAAGAGTAAGACATATTACTGAAAATACATTAATGGAAGAAATGAGTAAAATGTAGAAATAAACCTATTAGGCTTAAGGGAAAATGCTACCAGGTTAGCCTGAGCCCAAGGAGAGATTTAGGAAACATGAGTATCACTCTAAGACTAGGGATAAGAAAAAAGAAACCTGATACAAAATATATCTTAAGAGAGAGTTCATGAAAGGTACATTAAGGAAACAGCCCAGGGAGTATTTATATTTTATTTATTCATTTATTTAATGTTGTTTTTGAGAGACAGAGAGAGACAGAGCACTAGCAGGGGAGAGTTAGAGAGAGAGGGAGACACAGAATCTGAAGCAGGCTCCAAGCTCTGAGCTGTCAGCACAGAGCCTGACAGCCCTTGAACCCACAGAACGTGAGATCATGAACTGAGCTAAAGTCGGACTCTTAACCAACTAAGCCACTCAGGTGCTCCTAAATGAAAATAAAGTAAATGTGAATCTATTAGCTTGGAGGCCATTGATAGTTCACTCAGAAAGGAGCCTTTCTGTAAAGTCTATCAGAATCCAGTTTAAACCTCTTAGGACAGGCAGAGTCTACTAAAAAACTGGATTTTATCTAGGGAAAATATATCTTACTGGTTACATCTTTACCAAAGTAGCTTTTGACATATCCTTAAAGACCATGCTAAGATCCATAAACCAGTTTGTCATAAATATCAAGGGGCGAGGTCCTTGCAGCAAGTGTGGAAGCTGTTTAGAGGCAGATGCTTCATTGTGCTCGACCACAGTGAACTCATTACCTAAATAATTCAGGCTTTCCAATTGAAAGCAAGAACATCACTAAGACGGGTAAATGGACTAGAAAAATAAACACATGGTATGTTAGAATCAATTGAAAGGATATATTAAAGAAAAAGATTTACAAAGAAAACATAATTCTGTGTAGTGGGTACTGTGACAAAACTAATTATATAAATTCCATTTTAAGTAGGAATGAATGTTTTCAGAACTGCTATGGAATTTAAAAGAAGCTTGAGAGGACAAGAATTAAAGGAAAGGCATTGAAAAATAGGTAGGTGATTTGCGACTATCTTTTGATGCATAGGAGCACATGTACCCCAATGTTCATAGCAGCACTCTCAACAATAGCCGAAACATGGAAAGAGCCTAAGTGTCCATCAACGAATGAATGGATCAAGAAGATGTGGTTTATCTATACCATGGAATACTACATGGCGATGAGAAAGAGTGAAGTCTGGCCATGTGTAGCAACATGGATGGAACTTGAGGGTGTGATGCTGAGCGAAATAAGTCAGGCAGAGAAGGACAACTACCATATGTTTGCACATATAGGAAGATTAGGAGGAACTTAAGGGAGGACCTTGGGGGAGAAGAAGGGGGGAAAATAGTGGGGGAGAGGGAGAAAGTCAAACCATGAGAGACTCTTGAATGCTGAGAACAAATTGAGGACTGATGGAGGTGGGGGGGTAGGTGTAGGGAGGGTGATGGGCATGGAGGAGGGCACTTGTGGGGAAGAGCACTGGGTGTTATATGGAAACCAACTTGACAATAAGCTATTAAAAAATAAAATATTCAATAATACATACATATATACATACATACATACATACATACATACATACATACATACATACAAGAAAAATAGGTAGCTGAAAAGGGTCTGGAATCTAGGTGATAAGGGGTTATTTTCTGAGCACAAAAGAAAGAAACTTTATGTGATACTAGAAATCGGTCTGCTGACAGTGTCCTAGAAAAAACTAAAGCAATTCATCTTCAACAAAAATGAATTTATTGTTAATTGAAATATCTTCATACTATAACCAAAAGAGAACTAAGAAGAACTTTTAGGTTATACTATACTTAATATTTTTAAAAAGGAACATCAAATTAAAATATTTGGGAACTCAAATTTTCTTTTGCTTGTAATGTTGTTTTTGATTAGTCGATTAGTATTTTAGAGCTCTTAAATTAGGATGTTTCTGGCTTACGGTACCTTTTGTGGTGAAAACAAGAGTTCTGAAGTAGTGTCACTTTTTTCCCCTCATGGTACTTCAGTGTTAGTTACTTTCTGAAAATTGACAATTTGGTGTGGGATGCTTGTCCGAGGTTTCATAGTGTAGAGGTTTTGAGTCTGCTATTCATCTGAGCAGTCAGATGTTTTGTTTTGCCTTTAATTCCAACAAAGCTGAACCTTTACTGATGCTAAAATTCTGTGCACTCTACAAATCTGTGAAAATTAAAAATGAATTGAAGATGATCCATTTTCTTAGCGTATGTACTTTTGGAAGTCTGGACAAGTAGGAGGATATTTAAA
Organism: Proteles cristata cristata; assembly: GCA_017311185.1. Lineage (NCBI taxonomy): Eukaryota > Metazoa > Chordata > Mammalia > Carnivora > Hyaenidae > Proteles > Proteles cristata. The sequence goes on along the minus strand of JAESUZ010004923.1, from coordinate 2,272,886 downwards.
ATGCAAATATTATACTGAGATGCTAAAACAATTTACATTCTGAGACTGCAGTTTAAATATAATTGCATTACATTAAAACACAGTTGGGTTTATCGTGTGATATAAATTTGGTTTATTTCTTACAGATTTATGGTGACTAGGATTTTGTTTTGATCTTGTAGTATGTACGGAAATTTCACAACCATCTCTTATAATTTGTGAAGCTTTAGCAGCAACATTTGTAAACACAAGGGGATGTTTTCACTTTTTAGTAGGGGAAGAGCAGATGGTTGGGATTAAGGGAATCACTCCTTCGTGTTTAATAATGCAGCAGGGAAGGCAGTGGCAAGCTAACTTTTCACCAAGAGAGAATAATTTTTCAGAGCATCAACTGGATCTTTCCTAGCTAGAATAGAGCCCCTTCAGATGTGTACCATCTGCATGGGAGTGAGTCACAGCAAAAGATCTAATAATACTTGTAAAATACACTTTGTTCCCAATGAGTTCTATATAGAGAAAATAATCTGATGGAAATTTGATGGAAAGGACTGGTGAGGAGAAAATTTGCATGTAAGTAGAGGACTGGTGGATAGAAACTCAGTAAGGCAACAGAAAAGACATTAACCAACCAGTCAAATATATAAGAAACCAAATTAAAAAAAAATTTAGGTAAGTTTTAGGATCTACTGAAACATAGAAAAAGACTCAATAGGGAAAAAAAAGAATAATTGTAAGAGGTACTATTTAAGTGTAATTTAAAGTATGAAGTTAAGAGTCACCAGAAAATTTTTGGAAAAGAGTAAACGTGTAATGTTAAATTTGCAAATTAATTATTCATTACTATAGAAAACAAAAATATTAGTGGAATACATTATGTAATGCCAACACCGAGACAAGGAGAACATTATAGAGGATTTCTAATGAACATGTATTTTCACTGTAGTTGATGATTATTAGAAAGAATTCAATATAATAAACATCTACTGATTCTCCTAACACCTACCATTTCACATCCCCTACTAAGAAAAATGCAAGTGGCCTATTTCATGATTATCTCAGTTCAATTGTTCAACATCAAATTCTAAAGTAGGTTCTTCCAAACCACTGATTTTTAGGGAAAAACCCATGATTTTTAGGGAAGGAAATCCTGTGACTACACTGTCAGTAACCAAACAGAAATGTGGCCTTGATGGAATCGTAAGTTTGAGGATGAAATTTAACTATTTTTCATAGCTTTGGGTTGGCTATTCTTTTACACATAAGTCATCATTAAAAAAAAAAAAACATGTATTGTGGTATGATAGCTTCATAGCCATGGATATAGGCAAGACTATAACTAGAGAAATTTCTTTAACAAGTATTTTATGAATCCTAGATGTAAAGAGCTTTACCAGTGGCTAATGTCATTTGGTTCTTTGGTTTCCAAGTGTATTTTTCCCTATTTCATTTGAACATGGTTCTTATTTTATTTTAGTCCATCCCCCCATCGCTCAATATACCACATAAGCTTAGCTTTTTATTTATTTTTTATTTTTTTTAAATATTTTTTATTTATTTCTGAGAGAGAGACAGCGTGAACAGGGGAGGGTCAGAGAGAGAGGGAGTCACAGACTGAAACAGGCTCCGGGCTCTGAGCTGGCAGTCAGCACAGAGCCCGACGCGGGGCTCGAACCCACAAACCGTGAGATCATGACCCAAGAGAAAGTCGGACGCTTAACCGACTAAGCCACCCAGGCGCCCCTAAGCTTAGCTTTTTAAAAATGAGATTCTATTTGTTTGAAAATCTAGGCAATAGAGTAAAAAGAAAAATAAAATTGGCATCCTTTTTTTCTTCTTTGGTACCAATTCTGCCAATTAAAATTCCAGAGTCTTAGTTCTTTTTCTATAAAATGAACAGAGTGTATCAGAGGATTATTAATGCACCAACCATTGCGAAAGCGACATAGCTGTATTTTTGGCCTTTGTGTATGGACAAACAAATTGTTTCAAGTGATCTGAAATACAAATGTGTTAGGCACTTTTTCCCTAGACAGAATAAACAGATGCATGCATATAAGACCATAGAGACATAAGTAATTTCTAAAATATCAGATATTAAAAATAAACAAAATTGGGTGTCTATCAAATTTCTGATGTTCAAAAATAGATTTTAAACTTTAAGAAGCTTTTAATCTTTATATTATGGAGTGCTAAGCAGGAAGGAATCATATAAGAGAATTTGCATTATCTGTTAACTGGGTCAAGGACTCTTTCCAAATACTTGAAGTAATTCTCATTGTCACCCCTATCCTAATATGAACAGAGGGAGGCACAACTGTAAGAACACAATAGAGATTTATTTCTGTTAATCACTAGACAAATTAATATAGGTTAATTGAAGATTAACATTGTAGTTGTATCAGCTGAATAGAATGGAGGGAAAAAGGTAAAGTAGATTATATTAAATGTCTCAGGGATGTATCTTATATCCCGGCTGTTACTGGTTGCCCATTTGCTCATGTAAATTCTCAAAAATAGTAATTATAATATCAGACTTCTTAACCCTGTTCTTTAAGATAATCTTTGAACTATTTTTATTTTTAAACTGAGAACAGTTGAAAGGTAATTACAAACATTCAACATAAAAAATGCACAGACCCTTAAATGTCTTTTAAAGATGTTTCATTTGCTTAGTTCCAATTCCAGAGTCTCATAATGTAGGCATTCTACAGTTTGTCTTGAACAAAATTAGGATATAAATAATATAAAAATCCCAAGGCTTGATTAATCAAACAGGTTTATTTATTTAAATGAAAGTATAGAAATATAAGTTATAGGGAATTTAACCACTTTTTCAAATATGATGATTGTATTTTTCACATTTTATAGTAGAGACAATAGTGAGTTGATTTGTTGCTCAAAAGTGGCTGGCAGGGATGTGAATTATTAAAATTAGGAATGTTTTCAAAAGGCAGGAAGAAAACAATAGAACCAATTGTGTGTGTGTGTGGGTGTGTGTGAGTGTGTGTGTGTGTGTGTGTGTGTGTGTGTAGTAAAAGAAATGAAATAGACATCATATTTCCATTTAAGCTTTCATTTAAAGATGATAGGAGTATAAAAAATATGTGACTAGATATGTAAAAGTAATGTAGAGTAATAGATGTAGAGTAATAGAAGTTATCATTCTGTTATGAGGGAGATATTTTGGAATTTTCATAAACAAGCTATATTTTTAAAAACGTTTTGTTTATAAAATGTAATAACAAAGAGCCTAGCCTCTAAATTCTGTTGTATTTGAAATATTATAACCTGAGGCTGTGGGTTCATACATTAGCTATGCTTAAAGTATGCTTGTTACTACTTGGCACCGTCAATTTTAATGCAGCTTTTGTTGGCTTTAAATACTGAAACAAATAGAAAACAATCAGGCTCTAGTGGCTTGGAACCTGGATAGCAGCCCAGCTTTCATTTATTAGGACCCTGGGAAAATAAATTTAAAAGGGAAAAATTTTCAAATCCGCTTTTGGGTTACATTTAACAAGTACTTTTTCTAAGGATCTCCAAGCTCTTTGACTTGTATTTATTCTGCTGGTTGATAATATAAGTATTGAGGTGCACAACCTAACATTCACTTTGTTATTTAATAGTATATTCATTGTTCTACTTTGCCCACTGAAAATTATTCTGAGAATTCAAACATTGTCCGATTGAAGGACATGACAAGATATGCAAACAACTTCAGAACCATATGTAATTGCTCTATTATTTTCATAGTGCTGGCAATATTGGAGTATCTTAATTTTGCCATTTTATGAATAGTCTGTGTTAGTCACAATTGGTAATAATCATTGTAAATGATTTTCTACCATGAGTAGCATGATATAGTATTCCTATAAGATGGGTGAAGAGTATAAGAATTGTCCTTATCTAAACCCTTCAGATTCTGGATTATAATTTCCCAATGTAATATAAGACTAGTGATGAAAATAGGACCTCATACAGTTCTTGACTTTTCTCTGTGATGAGGGGACATATAGTCTGTTGAACACTTCTTTGGATAGATCACTTTATTTTATCCACCGACTTCTCTCTTATAGTTTAGTAAATTCCCCTCTTCAGAACTGAAATATGTTTATCTTGCTCATAATTTTAAAAAGTGCTACTTAAGCACCATGTGTTATAATTCCCTCTTCTAATAAAATTGTTAAACAAATGTATATTTTCATTGATGAGGTCTTCAAGTATTACTTTCTTTTGGCCAAGGCACTCTTGGTAAATGAAAAAAAAAATCCTGTCTCTGTGAGAAAATTTAGTGAATTATTAAAAGAATATTGAAAAATAAGACCTACTTAATAATGTATATTTTTATTTCCACTAATGGACTTAGTTCCTGAAATCGCCATACCAAGTTATCTTTTTCATTTTTCTTCAACGAAAGTAAATTTTGCTACTATTTAAATTAATTGCTACTTGATGGGGCACCTAGGTGGCTCAGTCAGTTAAGTGTCTTCATCTTCAGCTAAAGTCATGATCTCACAGTCTGTGAGTTCGGGTCCTTCATCAGACTCTTACTGACAGCTCAGAGCCTGGAGCCTGCTTCAGATTCTGTGTCTCCCTCTCTCTCTGCCCCTCCTCCACTGGCACTCTGTCTGTCTGTCTGTCTCTCAAAAATAAATAACCCTTAAACAATTTTTAAAAACTATAAATTAATTGCTATTTGATTTCTCATGGGATAATTATATATTTTGGCTTAGTTATTTAATGACCTTAAAATTATGTATCATTCATTCTTGACCCATACATATCTCTGTGACTGTCTTCTTGTGATATATATATATAAAATTTTATTACCGTATTTTATTTTTTGACCAGTGAGGTCCAATAGAGTAAAACAATTCAGTTTTATTATGAACCATAATTTCCACCTTGAGTTGAATTTATCACTAATGTACCAAATGGCTAATATACAGATTGAATGTGAAATATATTCAGTTAAATTCAGATCATGGGTTTTGGATGTAAGGATCTTAGAAGTTGCCGATCTATTCTAGCAACAAGTAAAAAACTAAGCAGACTGAAAAATCAGCTCTTTTTGAATACATCAGAGAGGGGAAGATACAGAACAAAAGGTTGCCCCCAAGATTGAGGAGGCAGGCATATTCAGGGGGTTGAGGCTTACTTAGAGATACACAAGTGGAAAATAAATGTCAGGGTAGGAAAATCTAAATTGTTGAGATGTTGGCTGCACAGTGTAGACTGTCTAAGAATTAAAAACTTTATGTGACTCAACCATAGGAAAACCCTCACAGCATTGTGAGATTTACCTCCAGGAGCTTGACCAGAGTCCCACAGTAAATATCAGAGAAAAATCCTCCCCATGGGATCAGAGATAAACACTCCCTCTCCTCCTCCTTTACGCCCTCCCTTTGGAGAGTTAAAAGGAGGCTTTTTGAAATACCACCAGAACACTCTATTTTTTTAATGAGGCTTGACCTCAGAGGAACTAGTTAACTGGAGCTTAACCTGCTGGGGTATTATTATAGCTTAACTGACCTGAGGAACCAACTCTAGCAATCCTGTCCCGCCTAACGTGGGGGAGAAAAAAGTGAGAAATGAAACACTTGCAAAATGTATAATCCAGAGGTATAGGTTCAGTGTTGACTGAGTTACTGAAAGCTAATTATAGGGCTATAGAACACTTCCCTTACCTGAACATACCACCTCATTGTTAATTTGCTTTAATTCCTTTTACATAGTATATCATATCCAGCCAAAGGCAGGCCAAAGGGCAACAAACATGATTTCAAGTCACAGAGCAAGCATCAGAGCTAGACATGGCAAGGACTTTGGAATTATCAGACCAGGAATTTAACATAACTATGATTGGGGGCCTCTGGGTGGCTCGGTCAGTTAAACATCTGGATTGACTCTTGATTTTGGCTCAGGCCATGATCTCATGGTTGATAAGATGGAGTCCTGCATTGGACTCCATGCTGACAGCCAGAGACTGCTTGGGATTCTCTCTCTGCCTCTCAATCTCTCTCTCAAAATAAATATATAAGCTTTAAAAAAATAAAACAACTATGATTAATATGCTAAGTGCTCCAGTGGATAAAGTATATAGCATGCAAGATTAGGTGGGCAGTATAAGCAGAGAGTGGTAATATTAAGAAAGAACTAAAAAGAATTGCTAGATATAAAAATAAAAAGCAAAACACTGTAATAAGAATGAAAGATGCCTTTTTTGGGCTTATTAGTAGACTAGACACAATTGAGTAAAGAATCTCTGAGCTTGAAGATCTCCCGAGAGAAACTTTCAAAAGAGAAAAGAAAACAGAACAAAGACTGAAAACAAAACAAAATCCAGAATAGAAAATCCAAGGACTTTGGAACAATGGCAAACAGTGTAACATGCAGATGGTCCACAACTTACAATGAGGTTATGTCCGCATAAACCCATTATACCTTGAAAATATCATAAGCTGAAAGTGCATTTAATACATCTAACCTACCAAACATTATGGCTTAGCCTAGGCTACCTTAAGTAGCCTACATACATGAATTATTAGCCTGTAGTTGGGTAAAAATATCTAACAAAAAGCATATTTTATAACAAAATGTCAAATATCTCATGTAATTTATTGAATAATCTACTGAAAGTGAACTGGTGTTCTTCCACACTTTGGCTATCGTAAATAATGCTGCAATAAAAATAGTGGTGCCTATATCTTTTCAGGTTAGTGCTTTTGGGTTTTCTCTGAGTAAATACTCAGTAGTAGAATTACTGGATCATACAATATTTCTGTTTTTAATTTCTTGAGGAACTTCCATACTCTTTCACAGTGCTTGTACTAGTCTGCACCCCCACCAAATTGCAGGAAGATTCCTTTTTCTTCACAACCTGGCTGACACTGGTTATTTCTTTTTTTTTTTCTTTTTTGATACTAGCCATTCTGAGAGGTGTGAAGTGGTATATCACTGTGGTTTTGATTTGCATTTCCCTGATGTTAAGTGATGCTGAGCATCTTTTCATGTGTCTGTTGGCCCTCTATATGTCTTCTTCAGAAAAAAATGTCTGTTTAGGTCATTTGCCCATTTTTAATCAGATTATTTGTGGGGTTTTTTCTTTGGTGTTGACTTATTTAAGTTATTAATATATTTTGGATATTAACCTCTTACTAGATATATCACCTTTTATATTGTGGTAAGAACACTTAACATGAGATCTACCCTCTTTATAAATTCTGGGTACAGTATTGTTAACTATAGGCACTACATTGTACAGCAGATCTCTAGAACTTATTCATCTTCTATAAATAAAATTTTATACCATTGAGTAACAAATTCCCATAGAAAAAGTATGTACTTTTGAACACTGTGACCTCAAGCAACATACTAGATAATGCAACCTTCATTTGTGAAAATTTCATGAGGAAAATGTCCTATCATTCTGAAAGCCTTATACCTAGCTTTGAATAGGCACTCAACTGACATTTGTAGACTTAGTAGCATATGAGTAAATATTTCAATGAAGTAAGGATTCCATTTGTTTATTTTTTTACTGCAAGGCAATAGTGGTGTTTAAAAGCTTTAAGACTCTTTTCTCAGCATGGATTACTCAGCATGGATTACTCTTCTGCTTCTATGACAACTGTTACTTGATTACACAATAATGCCTTACCTACCTCCCTATACTTAGCTAATTGGTCTAGGTTTAATTTTGCATCCAACTGACCTATGCAATTCTCATTTTGGAAACTGGATATTAGTACTCAGATATACTCACACATGTTTGTAAAATGGTTAATTGTAAAGTCAGAAACAATGGGACAGCCATATCCTATTGTGTTTTGAGAACATCCACCCATTGAAGAAAGAAAAGGAGTCCTGTGAACTTCCAGATCCTGACTCCAGAGTCCATTCTTCTTATGTGAAGTTCATCTATGGTCATGAAGTATTTATAGCTGTGTAACACATTCTTGCTTTACCATAAGATAGGTCACTTTTGCTGGTCTTAATTGAAACCAATCATATTTTGACTAATGCAGTGAGACAGGAATATGTTTTTCCATCTGCATTTAATAATTAAGGAGACTGAAATTTAGAAAAGTGGTTTTGTGCAATCAAGGAAAAGGGAAATAATAATACTAAAGCTGTGTCTCTTAATTTATATTATACTCTATGTCTTTGGGTAAAAGTAAAGTAAACTAGACAAGTTATTGAAGACAATTGAAAATATGTTGAGAAACATTTTGTCCAGTTCCCATTAAAAGGTAAAATAATAGGAACCATTCTATTTGGATGTAATAGCAGGCCAGATAATTACTTGTTTTAAAGAACAGTTTTAAAAATCATGAACTAAGGAAATAGCCATTCTTGTGTTCATCTTTGAAGATAAAGTGAATATTGATGTTAGAACAAAAACACCTAAATTTTTGAAGTAATACAAGATATCTAGAACGATACCATCCAGGATAGTAGCTACATATAGATGTTTAAATTTAAATTAGTTAAAATTAAATAAAAGTATACATTTAGTTCTTCTCTGCTAAAACACACATTTAAGTGCACAATAATTTCATGTGGCTAGAGGCTATCATATGGAACAAGGCATATATAGAATATAGAATATTTCTATCATTTCAGTTACTTCTATTAGATAGTGCTAACCTAGAACAATGGGATTACCTCAAGTAGAACTCATCCCCAAACCATGATTTCACATGATGATGCCAAAAAGTCAGTATAGTAAAAGTGTATGCCAAATTTAGTTAAATATGCTTCACTGTTGTGTGCTTCATTTTTTGTGTAATACAGTTAGATATGGGAGATATTTATGTAATAAGTATATTTTGTTTCTTTTATTTCACTCTGATGTGTTCATAAACTGAATATACTCTTACTGTAGAAACTGGATAGACAAGAAGACCCAAATATTTTTTTATGTTAATTATGTTCTTGTATTCCCCAGGATAATAGTGGTATATTAGATATTGTGGTATTTTGGGAGAGAGAAAAAAAGGAATAATTTATATGCCATTTCAAAAAAAGGTGCACAAGACTGTCAGGAGATTAAAAATTACTCTACATAAGAAGCAACTTAATACAGAAGCTTGTAAAACTCTCAAATCCATATGGTACTTAAAAGGTTAGATATCATCTTAAATTTATCTAAATCTACTTAGCACTATGGTAATGCTGTGCAATAATGCTAACTGTGCCTTTAATGTGCTTGTCTAGATAGGTACATATCTTAACTGATGTTTATTAATGCAAATCTTTATATAATGTATATACCTATCCCTTTGAAAATCACATTTTTATTCTACATTGTGTCTATATGCTTTATCTGTGTACCACTGATATTTTAGTTTCTAACTCTCAAGAGATAGCATGATAGTGGAAAACAAATTATCAAAGCAATTAAAATGTTTTCATACCTACAGGAGCTAGAAATCTCTGCTTTTTAAATTAATTATTAGTTTCAACTCCTAAAATGTAGACAGTGCTACAGGTACTCAATCAAGCTGTTAGAATGTGCTATTTTGAATCATAATGAAAGACATTTCTGTCAAAAGTGTAACTTAATATGTGAAGTGATTAGAAAGACTTATTGGACTTCAATTTTGAAAAATCATTGAAAATAGAGGATTTTCTGGTTTGATAAAAAACAGTAAAAAATCTAATCACTAAATCTCAAATAACAGTACTTTTCAGGGTAGATGTAATACTCCTTAAAACCTTAAAACTTTTAGTTGTTTACCTTGAAAAATACATCTAGATGTTGAGAAGCTCTACATATTTGCTTTTAAATACTTGTAAGTAGGAGGTTTGGAATAAATTAATACTATAAATTCTTTTATAAATAATATTTTAACATTTCTCATGTAGCTTTAGATTACACCCTGCTTCTAGCCAGATTGGTCTCCTAGCCTGGTTCCCCCAGGTGCCTTGGGAGACATATTTTAGGGTATTTAATACTGACAGTCAGATTTAAAGACTAACAATCTGGTAGATAGTTGTAAATGTGACTCTCTCCCCTGCCCGCTACACAGTACTAATAAAAATATAATAATAAGTAAATAACCAGATAAACCTTTTGAAAAGCATTTCTTTTTTATTAGATACGAGCTTGACTTCAGCATTCAGGCTGGACTTTAATCTTGTGTTAAGAAACTCTCATAGACCTTCCTTCTCATCAAACCAAAAACCCAATTAGAGATTTAGAAATGTGAAGCAGCCCTGAGATTCACCTATAGATAAACACTCTTTCTCAGGCCTTTCCAGCCTACTAAAATCTCTGGAATTTCTAGCAATAAAGTTGAGAAGTTTTTAGACAGCATCTGTTTCTCCTTTTTGTGTCAATTAATAGCTGTATCTAAATATTCCACTGTAAAATATACAATATTCCACACACAAAGCAAAATTTCAATAGTTTAACAATGATTTACTTAGGAAAAAAAAAAAGAAATATGGAGACAAAGTGAAAAGAACACTATTCTGGTAATTAGAAGAGTTGGAAGCCAGCACTGGTTATATATCTATTTAATTGGCCATCTTTCAAAAAATACTTATTGACATAAATACGTATTATTACTATGTTCCAGACTTTCTGTTTTATATGCTGATGATTCAGCATAAAAATTAAAGCTCCCAGCATTCAGTGTGTTTGCATTGTAGCAATTATCCTTCCAGAAATTGCATAATTTCTATCATCTATCTATCTATCTATCTATCTATCTATCATCTATCTATCTATCACCTATCTTACATATACATATACTTAAATGTTGATGGGTAGATGGGTGATGATATAGACACATAAATAGAGCACAAGTGGGGAAAACACAGACAGAGAGAGGGAGAGAACAAATCCCAACCAGACTCTGCATCACCACTGCAGAGCCCGAAGTGAGACTGGCGAAATCATGACCTGAGGTGAAAATGGATGCTTAAAAACTGGGCCACCCAGGCACCTCCATATATATTTTAATCCACAGATATTATCAGTATATACTGAGGACATCTAAAATATGCAAGGAAATGGCCATTTTATTTGTTGGACTTCACTAAGTCAAATCATTGCTAACACTTTAGAGTCATATTGAACTTCCCACTTCAAGTGCTGAGTTGCACAAAGCAGAACTATTGTATCCAGGTTTGCTGTTGTGTGTCTCACAATAGCAATGACCTTTCTTTACTGTCATATTACATTTAGGACAGATACCTGATTTGCTATCCACCTTCAGATTCTTTTTGGCAATGTAACCTATTCATTTTCTTTTATCCTTTGAGTCCTTACCTTTTAGAATTACTTGCTATAAAAGTTATATTTGTTACAGAGCAAAGGTTAGCAATTACTCTCACTAGAGGCCACTATTAGGACTTGGATATCTTTTAAGGGCTGAATTATTACATTATATTATGGTTGGAATTATAGTCTTTTTACTTGGAATGGATCTTAAGGATCATCTGGTGCTATCCTGTAATTTCAGAGTGTTTAACCATCTAACACAAGGTCACATAGACACTTGGTAGCAATTCTGAACTCTGTCTAGAGTCCAAGGCTCTTTCCACTTTCTTCCTGCCCTCAAAACCTCTCACTGATATACATTAATGTTGTTCCACCCTATATTGTCCCCCCTGCTCCTAATGTTAACAACAGCAATGTACTACTTTGATGTAGCTCATCATGTATCCTAATGATGTCTACTCCCACAATTATTTTCTAGCAAAATTACATTCCTGAAAAAAAACACATGCTTAAAAAAAGTTAACTTAGGAACACAATTGTTATCAGATATGAGAACAGAGGAATCTCAATTGATTTTAGATTAGCAAGAGTCTGGTGAAAGTCATCTTCTTATAGAACAACAAAAATAACCACAAAAGTTCTGAGCTATTTTGAGAAGCTTATAACTGACACTCTCAGATATTATTGTTTTATTCTGATGCACACCAAGAATTAGCTGAACTCCACACAAAACAGTAAACAATTATTTTTTAAGTGCTTAGAAGTTATATAATTAAATAATTAAATGTTTTTCCTTATAGAGTTTAAGAGCAACACTGGAAATTTTAAAGAGGTTGGTTATTTCCCCAGATGGGATGAAAAAAAATATTTTCATTTGGAAATATATTAGTAAAATCATAAAGGCAATAAAAATACATAAGTCTTGGTGCAAGCCTATTGGATAGTAAAGCTTATTTGATTTCATTTTTTTACTTTCAAATATAAATTATTGCTTTATAGGTGCTGATTTAGAATGTCTTTTGCCATTTTAAGCATCCTTATATACTTGAATGCCAATACATAGCCTACTTCTCCACAGCAACAGAGAATTCCAGACACAAAAGGAACCTAGATGATCACAGATTAATGTAGATATTTTCAGATGGACTAGCTGGGTCCTAAGGAATTAGGTGAAGTGCTGCATCTCTGTAAACTCCATTAGGCTAGGGGCCATATCTATCTTGTTTCTTGGTGCCTTACAATAGAGGAAGTGCTCATTAAATATTTGTAGCATGATATAATGAGTTAGTGAATGAGTGACGCCCAATGCTATAGTCTAAAACTAGTGAAGGGAAATGTTTTATCTGCTCCCAGAGAAACTTGATAATAAGAATGTTTATGCTTTTTATCTCTTCGAGGTTCTTAGAACTTTGAACTTGGAATGTGTATCCTGAAAGAGCTGATTAGGAATTAGGATGCTAACATAAGGCAGTGTTCTAAGCTCTTTGTGATGCACTGTATACTTTGTAATTTTTCTTTGGAATACTGTTAATTCTTGGAATACCACATGTAGCCAAAAACAAATATAAACATTTGAATGAAATGAATTATTATTAAAATTTTCAGCCATCTGTATCACTGCCATACTCTATTAACATAGATTATTTTGGGTTGATTCTATAGAATCATAAAGATTAATCTTGTCAATCTAATTCGATTTACTTCTGTGGTAGAGGGCCTGTATCTGGTGTATTAAATTAAGAATATGCAGATTATAACTTGTTGAATGATGAAATACCAGCCACCCACACAGGGTATCCAAGCTCCCACTTTGGGGAAATAAAATCCTAGCATCATTTTGACTGAAGGCACATTTAACAGTTAACACCCATACAAAGGATGTAAAGTCACAAGATCTATTCCTTACAAATCCTAGAAACAGGTGTGGGGTGTGGGGAGGCCCAACGACCAATCTTCTGTCCCAGGTTACAATTGAGCAAAAGACAGAGCTGTATAAGAAGCACCTATTACTTATCAGGGGGTTCGAGCAAAGGTCACTAACGTTTTGTGGACTCAACTCTAAGTGGTTATTTTAAATGGTGTCCTGGGGAAAGCAAAGTGGGAACCAGGGGTGGGAATCCTATGTTCAGGTCCTTATCTAAATGTTTAGACTCTGGGTGAGATCAAGGTTGTCATCTTATAAAAATGCCAAGGCCACAACTCAAAATTACTGTTTATTTTTCCTCAAAGCCTCTAGACAAAATGAGAAGATAGTTAGATTAGGGAGAAAATAGCAATCATGGTGATACCTCTTAACTTTGAATTAAAGGACATAGAGATATAAGTATAGAAACAGATAAATGCCCTAGAAATCACTGCCTCCATATATATATATACACATATGTGTATACATACATTTATATGTGTAAACATATATGTGTGTATTTACATGTTTATCTCTATATCTATGTAATCTCTCATCTATCTACCTATCCTCCTTCCATAATGAATGGAAACAAGTAATCAGTATACTACACATATGTATATGTCATTTTCTCTCAAATAAGATAGAGAAGAGGTCAGATTGTGTGACAATGATATCTTTCTAAATATTTGGAAACATTTTTTAAACATGAGTAAAAATGCTACATTAATTACATATGCATTTATTTTCTTTTTGGCTGGAGGAGCATCTTTATCAGAAAGTCATTTATATTAAAAATATTGAAAGTGACCTATTCTTTTACAGTTATGACACATTAACTCATATAAATTGTTTCTCAGAATATCTGAGTTCTGTAACATCACGTAAGATATGATGTTTCTTTGCTCCATGAATGGGACTGTTTTGCTTTTGTTTGTTTGAATAGTTCCAATTTTAGATCATCTCACAGATCCCAATTAAAGTCATCGTATTTGTAGGAAATAAAATTTTTCTATACTTCTTTCTTCTTTGGCTAATTTATACTAACTTTTTAAACCTTTATTCCCAGGTTAATATGTATTTGTGTCTGTTTAATTAATTAATTAATTTATTTTTTATCTAAAGCATATCCCTATGAGATTTCTGTACTTCTCTTTCAGAATTCTTTCTTTGTATTCATTTATTATGCATCAGCCTCAGCGATTTTCATGAGTCTGTTGTTCATATTACTTCATAGTCTGTATTTAATTGTGTCAAGTTTTCCACTCCTGTTTTCTTTAGTTGTTATCCTCACATCTTCTATTTATGTATTTAAATTTAAACAGAAATGTGACTTAAAATTGAAGCAACGTCAGCTGAAATCTTAGAGCGGCCAGAAAAAGAATTAAAAGCAAGTCAAATTAAAACTGTCAGCAGGAAACAACTTCAAACATCCTTCCTTTTCAATGGCTACTATTGTAATTCAAACTTTCACTTAGAATTAAAAGCAATTATGATTAAAGGCTTTCAATTTTGATTTTTCATTAAAATGTAGCAATGTAAGTCTGTTAATGCTACAAAGGTAAATTTGTTTAAGAGTGTACAGTTGGGGATTTAAATAAAATGTGGTTATTTAAAAACCTTTTAATTTATGTTCTGAAGCTCCCTGCTGTTAGAACCTGTTTCAGAACTTAATTATCTTGATGACTACTATAAAACTCTGTGACAAATTACCCTAGGAAATATAAGAACATAATTTAGGACAAAAAGGTTTTAAATTAACTGGATTTTGTTCAATGGAGTTCTTTCAGGCAACCTTTATTTTGAAACCGAATATTGATTGATGGAGAAATGAAAAAGATTACAGGAATCTTCATACATTTTTTGCAAACTAAGTTCCAGCCTTCACATTCCTTATCAAATAATAAATCATATCATACAGTCTAAAAACTTGAGGCATTACTTTTTTTCTAGGCTTACTATTTTGTATAGAATTTTAGTTTGGTGGATATGCCAGCAAGACCAGAATCAAGATCAGCAAAGGCATTTCCAGATGTGACATTTTGCAATTAATTCTGGCAAAGGTGTTCAGTCACATGATCCCTTCTGTATAATTTGCATTTGACCTTTGACAGTTCTTGTTCTCTTACATTTCAAATTTATTGTTCTCAATGAACTATTTTCTTCAGAACCTCCTATATTTCTGGCCTCTCTTTTGCAGTGTTTGCTTATGTTGTTGCTTTTTTTGGTGGTCATTCTGTTTGTTTGTATTAACTTATATAAGCAGAGTGAAGAAAAACCTTGTTTATATACCAGGTTACATTGTGCACTGTGTCACTAATCACATTGTTTTAATTATTTTCATTAAGTCTTTCACCCTACTCGGTGGTATAGTTCTTAATGTCAAAGATGATATATTTTTCATTTTTATATCCTTAGCACCTAGCCCAATGTACATGGATCCAAAACACATTTTAATCTTGAATGCATAGAGGAGTAGAAGTCTCCCACTCCTGAGACTAAATTGTGCTGAAACTCCATTCCCAGACTACATTTCCCCCAACAGAACGACTGACAATACTTTCTCTTGGGGAGTATGGGAAACAAGATTTGTGATTCATGTCTTTCGGTACTTGTTCAACTATGTAATGTTACAGACAAAACTTTTTAAATGGCTTCCCCTTTCATTTTTTTCCCAGGTCTCATCCTATAAACCTTTGTTTTTCATCAATTCTAAGAACAAACTCATGTGTCAGCTTGTAGGACTCTATCAACCTTCTTGGATAATTCCCTTAGGAACTCACTTGCTGTGTTTGAACTAATATATATATATTCCTTTTCGGGCAAACAAAGAGGGGCTATGCACTGTCGTCAGCAACTAACCTCTTTTCACTTGCTCAGCACCTGTCTCCCAGGCAGATTAATTTTAGTTTTATTAGTACTTTCTGTATTTCCTTTGGACGTGGCTGTGGTGTGATTTCCTTTCACCCTGAGCAGTTGAATTTCAAGCAGTATACTTAAGACATGTTTTAAAAGTTCCCTGCATATTTTGAAATGGGATCTTCCAAATTAATCAGTATAACTACAACCGGACTAGATTTCTTAAGGAGTTTCTTCTCATCGAATAAACAATAATCCAATAACTTTTTTTTATTATCTTCTTAACCCTTCCTTTTAAAAGGAAAATTTCTTTAAAAATATTTTTAAAATAAAAGGAAATTTATTTAAAGTATTTAAAGTTATCACTTGGCTTCTCTTTCTCTTTGCATTTTTAGTTATGAAAAGTTGAGATTTAGGAAATATTAAAACATTAATCTTCATTTAAGGAAATTAGAATCTTACTATGAATATTCTGAATGTGTTTTTTTTTTACTTTTGCTTCTCTGTTTTTTTTTTCTTTTATTCATCTAACCATTATCCTGTGTAAGAAAGAATGGATGAAAACCATATTCTTTCTGGGGCATCTGGATGATTCTGTTGATTGGGTGTGTGACTCTTGATTTTGTCAAGATCTCACAGTTTGTGGGATTGAGTTCCACATTAGGCTCTGCACTGACAGTGTGGGGCCTGCTTGAGATTCTTTCTCTCTTTCTCTCTCTTTGCCCATCCCCTGCACATGAGCTTGTACACTCTCTCAAAATAAATGAATAAACATTTTTTTAAACATGTTTTCTATACACATGATTTAATAATGCCCTAAATTTACTATGAGCTTTAAGATACATGACTTTATTTTATTTTCATGTCCATGCAGTGAAATGTGCAGAGCAAATAGCAATCTTCACATGGGAGGAACTGACAGAGAAATGAGTAATATGCTTCCCTTGAGGTGTAAAGACTTGATATCATCTTGTCACATATCTAGCGCCTTTTTATTTTTTATTTTTTTTATATATTTTTATTTTATCTCTAGGAGAGGGAGAGAGAGACAGCGTGAGCAGGGGAGGGTCAGGGAGAGAGGGAGTCACACACTGAAACAGGCTCCAGGCTCTGAGCTGGCAGTCAGCACAGAGCCCGACGCGGGGCTCGAACCCACGAACCGCGAGATCATGACCTAAGCGAAAGTCGGACGCTTAACCGACTAAACCACCCAGGCGCCCCATCTAGTGGCTTTTTAATCTACTTCATAAGGTATATACCATGGCATCCTTTCATGTCCTTCACTCATCCAGCATCATTCCTAAAGACATTACTATCGAGTGTACATTGTGAACTCTACACGAAGAACATAGTTTATCCATATGAAATCTCTGTATATATATGTGTGCATGTATATAATATGTGGCAGTAATAGAAACTTTGAACCTTACAATTGCTACATGATAATGAACTGGTTGTCATTGAACAAAAACCTCAGGTGAATGACTGATCATTTATATTTTAAGAAACTTTAGTGGATATTTTACCCACTCCTTGGATCAATCTCAGATCATAGTAAACATCAATGCTAGCATCTTTTCATTATGATGTTAATTAATTTCTGCCAAGAATCTACCATTCTTATGTATCCTCCTAAAGTAATCCATCATCATGCTAAGGCAAGAGGAATTCAATCCATCACTGCTGGATTCTGATAGAGGGCTTAGGGGGAATGCAAGTCATCTCCTCAGCAGTAATCAAACAGCTGTGAGACATGCCACTTTACGCTTATATCATCATATAATAGATGGCTTTCCTCTTCATGGAAGCTTGCCTCAAAATTTTCAGACAGATGGACTCTGATGCAAAGGTTTCATTTTGTGGAATTTAAGGCTGTGAACTAGTTATTGACAAATACTACATCATCAGTTCCAGTTGAAGACACAGCCTAATAAGTAGAACATTGGCACTAATCCTTATTTAATCAGCCTTAAAATGGTAATTTCAAATTGATGAGGGCACAGGGAATAGATTTTGTACTCATAAAGTGCTTCTAAAAATACCAGTAATGTGTGTATACAACCCAAGGATGAAATTAAAGAGTCCCCAGCATGTATAATAAGAAGAATAAACTATAAAGAGCATGGTGAAAGTACAACTGAAGGACCTTATGAAAACACGGAGAGGCAAATTCCTCCTGGTCTCTCCAGTGACACATATTCATGTTTATAGTCTCCAAATTTAATACAGGGAACAAATATTCATAGGATTAAAAGAGAAAGGTTTTTAGAATGTGAGTATAAGTATCATTAAGAACTTCTGTCATTTCTGAAGACAGTATAATCAGAGAGCGAACAAGCTCTAATGTTGAAAGGGATTTTGAAGCTCATATGGTCCAGGGCAATTATTTGATAGATTAGCAGGATAAATGAGATTAAGTTATAAAGATAGCAGGCTAGACCTCCATTTGCTCTGTGTTCTATATTTTTGTACTGTCTCTTAAACATAGGACCATGAAGACAGAAATAGCTTGGATCTGTCTCATGTACTCATAGCCCCATCCTGCTCACAGGAAGCAGCTCTTGCACCTTTATTCTGGGTAAAGCTACAATGAAGAGAAATTGCCTACCTATATATGTTTCCAACTTCCAACTTTCTTTTCTGCATGACCAGCCCTCCAGGGCATATCCTTCCCACTCCTTAATTTCTTGCTAAACCTGATTTCTGCAAAAGATCTGTGAAAAATAACATGTGATCCCTTCACCTGTGGTAACAGGGAACTCCTGAGTAATGAAGCTTGGAGATAAAGATTCATGACTCCAGGTGAGTCTGATTGTGAAATTTCAATAGTTAAAAAAGAACAAAAAATGTCTGCGGGGCAGATATGCATTCTGTCCCATGCTCCAAGTGACTTTCTAGAGATGGTTTCTTAGGCACAATTGGAAATTTGGCTTCAATAATAATAGCAATAACGAATATAACTAATATAGACTGAACATAAGAGCATTGTAGACATCAACTCCTTTTTCTTTACATAATCATTTTTATCCTTATTGTATATATGAGGGAATTGTGAAAGGTTAAATAACTCATGAAGGCTAGTGCGTATCAGAGTAGGAATTGAATTCTAATCTATCTGATGGAGAGTCTTTCCCGCAATGATCTTAATGCACTATTTACTAACCAACACTGCCTTCCATATGTTAGAATTCTCTGCATCTTTATATGTTTTATCTCCCCAAACTTGGAAGCTAATATATATACAGCAAGATCCTAGAGTCTATAGTTTTCTACAGAATCTATAAAGCTTCTCTAGAACCATAGTTTTAGTATATCTCACTTTTGAAATAATATGCAATAAACACACATGTGTTTTGCAATGCTGAGATTTTTACTAAAGTACTGTGACCAAGAATCACACTGAAATATATGGCTTCACAGATTTATCCTTTCAGTTTTATTATTATAACAAATACATACATTAAAATTATGCTATTTATAAAATTATTATATTTTAATAACCAATATACAAGTATAGTAGAGGTTTGTATATTTTATAATATTTCAGAGTACCTACTCTCTTCTAGCCCTTACATTAAGTGATATGAGGCTTATCAGAGTAAAGCTTGAAGATTTCTGGAGCTGAAGGAGAAAAGGATATCTAGAATATGAAGGAGGTTTGGGCAAAAGTGCTTTGGGGTTATTGAAGGCTGCTCTATGAAATCAGACAATATAGATACTCATTTTTTACTGCGATGCTCAATGAAGACATTATGGAAAAGTTTGTAGCTGAGCAAATACAAAATAATAGGCGTAAATTGAAGGAGATAATGGTGTTACTGAATGTTTTGGGGCAATAGTGTATGTATGAGCTAAAAAGATTGAATCTGTAAGATGGAAGTGGAGAATATTGAGGGGATTTGAGTTTTGAACTATTATCTTTAAATTACTAGCCATTTGATTGCTGGATATAAGGGACATAAAAGATGAAGAGGACAATAAGAAGGATATGTTAGGAAACAATATATATAAAATATACCATAATTGAGCTTCTAATATGCAGTAGCTACCTTATACACATTATTTCAGCTATTACTTCAACATCTCTAAAGATTGAGTATCAACTTTTTCTACAAGTGAAAACATTGAAATTCAGAGGAGTTAGATAGTGAGCCCAAGGTCATAAGAATTTTAAAAGGGAGTAATGTTTTGAAGAGGTTTAAGAAGATGAACAGTGATTAACATTTGATGATTAAGTGGTCATTGGTAAACAAATTCTTTACAGGGGTGAAGACAGAAGACAGCAAAGAATGCAAAAATGAAGTCTATTTTCATAAATGAATGAATAAATAAAATATACAATGACAAGGTCAGATAATAAGCTAAGGGATTCTCATGTATTCATGAAAGCATTATGGAAATGGAGGATTTGATGGCTGAGGGTGTGAGAAGGGAAAAATAGGTTAACTAAGCAAGTGTCACAAGGGAAGTCAAAAGTTAGTAAAAGATTACAGAGATCTCTACGGAATTAAGAGTTTTGAAAAATTAATACTTGAGCAACTATAATTTTTTTAAACTGATCCTTTCTCAATTCATAAGCTCATAATTAATAGTTAAAATCATACATCATAATTATCCTAGCCACTACCTATAAAGCTGTCTAAAACTGCCTAATATTTCATCATTTAGTCTATTTTCAAACTATATGGGCATGTAATGAATCCATTGATATGTCAAACTTTTAGTTCACAGTTTCTCTTTGGCACCAATTGTCTAATAAAATCTTATTTTTTATTTTGAAGTATTGGTAATGCACAATGTTACACTATTTTCAGGTGTCCAATATAGTGATTTGACTAGTTTATAAGTTCTGTTATGCCCACCAGAAATGTGTCTGCTGTCTGTCACCATACGACACTATTATAATAGCATTGACTATGTTCCCTATGCTGTACCTTTTATTCTTGTGACTTATTAATTCCATACTAGAAGGCTGTATCTCCCATTCCCCTTCAGCAATTTTACCCATGCGTCCACCTCCTTCCCCTCTGCCAACCATCAGTTTCTTCTCTGTATTTATAGATCTGTTTCTGTTTTTTATTTTTCTTTTCTTTTTCTATTTTTTGTTTATTTACTTGTTTGGTTGATTTCACATATAAATCAGATCATCTGGCAGTTACTTTCTCTGTCTGATATATTCCATTTAGCATAATACCCTCTAATTCAATCCATGTTATTGGAAATGATAAAATCTCATCCTTTTATGGCTGAGTAATAGTCTATTATGCATATATACAAGATCTTTATTCATTAATCTATTGATGAACACTTGGGTTGCTTCCATATCTTGGCTATTATAAATAATGCTGCAGTAAACAGAAGTGCATATATCTTTTTGAATCAGTGTTTTTGTTTTCCTTGGGTAAATACCAATACCCTCTAATTCAACCCATGTTGTTAGAAATGGCGAGGTCTCATTCTTTTATGGCTGAATAATATTCTATTGTGTATATATACAACATCTTTATCCATTAATCTATTGATGAACACTTGGATTGCTTTCATATCTTGTCTGTTATTAATAATGCTGCAATAAACAGAGATGGATACATCTTTTTGAATTAGTGCTTTTGTTTTATTTGGGAAAATACATAGTATGGTTTTTCTATTTTTAATTTTTTGAAGAATCTCCATACTGTTTTTCACAGTGGCTACACCAATCTACATTTCCACCAATAGTGCATGAGGGTTCCTTTTTCTCCACATCCTCTACAAAACTTGTTATTTCTGTCTTTTTGATTCTAGCCATTCTGACAGGTGTGCTAAGAGATATCTCATCCTGATTTTGATTTGAATTTCCCTGATGACAAGTGATATTGAGCATCTTTTCATGTGTTTCTTGGTCATCTTTATGTCTTCTTTGGAAAAATGTCTATTCAGGTCCTCTCCCAGTTTTTTATTGAATTATTTTGGGGTATTGGTGCTGTGTAAGTTCTTTATATATTTTTAATATTAACCCCTTAACAAATATATCATTCGCAAATATCTCACCCTATTCCATATGTTCCCTTTTTGTTTTGTTGATGGTTTCCTTCACTATGCAAAGCTTTTAATTTTTGTGTAGTGTCCCAAAATAAAAGCTTGGTTTTGTTTTTGTTTCCTTTGTTTTAGGAGACATATCTAAAAACATATTTCTATGGCCAATGTGAAAAAAAAATACTGCTTAGATTTTCTTCTAGGAATTTTATGGTTGGAAATCTCACACTTAGGACTTGACCCATTTTGAGTCTATGTTTGTGTATGGCACAAGACATTGGCCCGGTTTCATTCTTTTACATATAGCTCTCCAGGTTTCTCAGCTCCAATTATTGAAGAGACATTTTCCCCATTGTATATCCTTGCCTATTATTTAACTATATGCATGTGGTCTTATTTCTGGATTCTCTGTTCTGTTCCATTAAGCTATATGTCTATTTTTCTGCTAGTTCTACACTACTTTGACACAGCTTTGTAGTATATCTAAAAATCTGGAATTGTGGTACCTCCAACCTGGTTCTTCTTTCTCAAGATGGCTTTGACTGTTTGAGATCTTTTGTGGTTTGACACAAATTTTAGAATTACTTGATCTGGTTCTATTAAAAAATGCTATTGGTATTTTGATAAAAATTGCATTGAATCTGTAGCTAGCTTTGGATAGTACATACAATTTAACAATATTAATTCTTCTAACTCATGAGCATGGAATATCTTTCCATTTCCATTTCTTCAAATTCTTTCATCAGTGTTTTACAGTCTTCAGACTACGGGTCTTTTATCTCCTTGGTTATATTTATTCCTAGGTTTGTCATTCTTTTCAGTTTAATTATAAATGGAATTGTTAATTTCTTTTTCTGCTACTTTGTTATTAGTGTAAGAAATGTAACTGATTTCTGTGGATTAATTTTGTATCTTGCAACTTTACTGAATTCATTAATTAATTCTAATAGGTGTTTTGTGGAGTCAATAAAATCTTATATTAAAAGTAAGACATGCTTTTGAAAATGTATAGGTTAAATTTGCAAAGTAATTATTTCCAATAAATATCTCAGATTTCAAGGGGATATTCCTGTGAGTAGGGTCACCTACTCAGTCACTGTTGGATAGGTTTATTTTAAATCATTACTCTCAGTCAACTCTAAATCTCTGTGTTCATTGATGTTAGATTGAATAACCAGAATTCAAAAGTCTTGATTTTGTTTGCATTCTGTTTCTATAAACTTAGTGGAGCATTTTACGAAAAATATTGATTGGCTTCTAAAATTCCCAGAGGTGATAAATAACTCAATTAGAATCACTGAATTTTGTTAATTTAGGACAGACACAAATGAATGGCATTGTAAAATACATGGAATAAAGAATACAAACATACAAGCAATATCAGCTTAAAAAGTGAAGGTAATTCAGTTGTAGGTTATTATTTAAGAGACTTCAAGGATTATTTTATGCTGATCAAACTAATTATACACTGTAGAATACTCTCTAGGATAATTGAAGTTCTATCTTATCACCAAGATTTCTCTTGTCCTGTTGCTTTGTTAGTAGTGGAATTTAATTTGAAGTTACTTCAGGATAAGTAATAATCTAGTAAACAAAAAAGCCCCAAATGAGAAGTCAAAAAAAAAGAAAGAGTGGCATGCATTTAAAAGCTTTCTTGGTTTGCTCTCATTTTTCTCAGCCTGCCTGAGTTTGAAAATAAGTAAAATTCAAGTTAAGTCAACTTCTGTTTTCAAAACTACTTATCTGCATTATGACTAAATATATTTGTGTCCTTTTTTAAAAATTTCAATTGAATTTTTTGTTTGTTTTCATTGATACCATGTTCCTCTATCTCCTCCATGCTTTTACAGTTGGCTTTCTCCCACCCTCTACTTCCTATCCCCAGTCTACTGGAATGGCCAGTTTGTCCCAAACTTGTGTGAGAACCTCTATCCTTCACTTACCAGATAGAGCAATTGTTTTAGATTTGCATCATTGTAAAGCATGATTTCCTAATATTTTTTCATAATGCATCAACTCTATATTTCTATACTCTGAGAAACATAAGAGAAAGGATATATACCTGACTAGTCCATTCAAGTATTCAATAAATAGTGTTGGACATACATTGAATATGAAAACTATTTTAACATGTTTAACTTCTTCAATTGAAATGTCATACTTCATTCTGGTCTTTAAACAGGAAGAACAGTACATGATAGATTGAGATAATTCTTGCTCTTTTTGTTTAAATTTATGCACCTAATACATCTCTGCAAATTGGCAAAAGTAAAGATACATGTCTTTTTAAAAATACCAAAATAGGAATGCCTGAGTGGCTGTTAGTGAAGCGTCTGACTCTTGCTTTCAGCTCAGGTCATGATCTCACAGTCTGTGAGTTCAAGCCCTGCATCAAGCTCCACACGCCATTATGGAGCCTGCTTGGGATTTTCTCTCTCCCCATGTCTCTCTTTGCCCCTCCCCCACTCATACACATACTCTGTCCTCTCTCTCTTAAAATAAATAAGTAACCTTTAAAAATTAAAGAATGCAAACTAAATAAATAAACTAATATTTTACATAATTTGAAAATAAATAGTAGGCTATATAGTGGGAAAAAATATGTAAACCTGGAGAAAGATGTTGCTGTTATAGCTGGAATTGCACACTGAGTCCACCAATAGTTCTTACACCAGATATATAGAAAGCAATAAAAGCTCCCAGTTTGCTTCCTTGATTGAAGTATTAAATAACAGGTTATGAAAAACAGAGCATAGAATCAAAAAGGAGAGAAAAATCCTTAGCATATAAAGTCAATAGTGGGTAATCATTTCCAAGAATTTAGTAGTAGTGCCAAAAGTTCATTCATTCCAAATGAAAAATTTAAAAAAAAATTGTGACTACTGTATTCCCAGGATCTTTTTTTGCCTGGGATACAGCTGCCCCCTCCCCTCCGATTCCCCATCCTCAGAGTTTTTATTTGCTCTTATCGGTGTGCTAAAAATACACCCAAAGTTAAAATCAGATTAACCTGGAAACAAAGCAGCTCATTTTTATAGCTTTGTTTTGCCTGATACTATTACTGATGAAGAATTTCAATTCTTATAGAACTTGGTACAGTGATGGGTACAGGATAGTTTCTCAAAAATAAAAGATTTCCACTGACTGCACCAAAAAGCCTTCAGCATTTAAAGCCTGAAATTTGAATACTAATGCTATTTATCTAATTGCTTTTAAAGCTAAGAAATCTTCTTGTGAAGAAAGGGTGGGAGATATATAAACCTATCTTATAATCAAGTCTACTTGGACATTATGTTTACACCTCCAATATGTTTTGTTTTGTTGCAGAGCTGGTACAAACTGAGAGTTTGAACCAATAATTATAACATGTTTTGATTTTTAAAAGATCACAATTGTGATAGAATTTATTTTTCAGAAGGAGCATCTAAAGAATTGAAGCAGCATTTATATAGAAAGAAGAGATGCAAGGGGTGCCTGGGTGGCTTAGTCGGTTAAGCGTCCGACTTTCACTTAGGTCATGATCTCGCGGTTCGTGGGTTCGAGCCCCGCGTCGGGCTCTGTGCTGACTGCCAGCTCAGAGCCTGGAGCCTGTTTCAGTCTGTGACTCCCTCTCTCTCTGACCCTCCCCTGCTCACACTGTCTCTCTCTCTCTCCTAGAAATAAATAAATAACATTAAAAAAAAAAAAAAGAAAGAAGGGATGCAAATGTTTTTAAGTCACAAAGGGCCAGTACGTATGTGAAGCTCCAGAATGGAACCACTTACATTAGCTGAATCAGGTTTGCAATGTATTTATATAACATATCTAATTGCCAATTTGCCATGTAATTATTCTACTATGATAGAGGTGATATGTATATATCATTTAAAAACCACTAGTTGTTTTAAGCAGAACTCAAAAAAGGGCTTCTAATGAGCCAAAGTGACCCATTCACTTTGTAGATATCTATTTCTTTATCTTTAAAATAATTCTTGGATTTTACAAGACTAGAAGCTACCTTAAACAGCCTTTCTGTAAAAGATCTTTGAAAAGTGGTATGGTCCTATTATGAGGGGTTTTTGAATTCAAAATATTAAAATATGGTTCAATACTGATATATCATTACAAAATATAAGCATTATAAAATGCTTTTTTTGGCAATTTCTTTTGTAATTTATCTTGATAATAGGCAATGATGTCACAGAATGGTTTATATTAAAGAGTTGATTTTAATAGAGGCACAAGGCAGTTGATTAAATGAAAGCAAGACAGGATAATAAGTCAACTGTTTTGAGTACTTACCATGTAGCAAGCACGCTTAAAATTGCTTTGTCTTAACTTCATTCATGTAAAATGTGATGTGTATGTTAAATGTGACATTCACGTAAATTGTGATGGAAACTAAAGTGCAAAAATATTGGAGAATAATCACCAAGTTCACATAGCTAGTAAAAAATTGATCTGAGGATGCCTGGGTGACTCAGTTGGTTAAGCATCCAACTTCTTCTCAGGTCATGATCTCACCATTCCTGAGTTCTAGCCCTCTGTGCTTACAGCTCAGAGCCTGGAGCCTGTTTCAGATTCTGTGTGTGTGTCTCTCTCTCTCTCGGTCATTACCCTACTTGTGCTCTCTCTCTCTCTTTCTCTCAAAAATAAGTACACATTAAAAAAAATTAGGGCACCTGGGTGGTTCAGTCAGTTAAGCATCCATCTTCAACTCAGGTCATGATCTCACAGTCTGTGGGTTTGATGCCCACAATGAGCTCTGTGCTGACAGCTCATAGCCTGAAGCCTGCTTTGGATTCTGTGTCTCTCACTCTCTCTGCCCCTCCCCTGCTCACACTTTGTCTCTCCATCTCTCCCCAAAATAAATAAATATTAAAAATTTTTCATTAAAAAAAGAAATTGATCTGAGACCTAATATTATTTTGTTGACTGAGCTCTTAACTACTTCATTATGACAACCAGTAATCAATGCATTAAATATACCTTTAAATTCCTCTTTAAATTTATAATTTATGATATAAAGTGTCATTAAAAATACCAATAGAACGAAGGCTTTAAAATAATTTGAAAATGTTTGTGACTAGCATTGATAATGATTATGACTAATGTTGTATTGATTTTTAGTAGAGTAATTTAACAGATTATTTTGCTTTACTTTTAATTTGTGTTGCATTTCCTCATGAGTTTTTTTTTTAATTTAAATTCAAATTAGTTTACATATAGTGTAATAATGATTGCAGGAATAGAATTTAGTGACTCATCCCAAGAAGTGCTCATCCCAGTGCTCATCTCAACAAGTGTCCTTGTTAATGCCCCACACTCATTTAGCCCATCCCCTAGACCCAACACCCCACCAGCAACCCTTAGTTTGTTCTCTGTATTTTTTAAAATATTTGTTTATTTTTGAGGGTGAGAGAGACAGAGACAGAGTATGAGCTAGAGAGAGGCAGAGAGGGAATCTGAAGCATGTTCTAGGCTCCGAGTTGTCAACAGAGTCCAAAGGAGGGTTTGAATCCATGAATCATGAGAACATGACCTGAGCCAAAGTCGAACAACCAAGAGACAAAGCCACCCAGGCACTTCTGTTTTCTGTATTTAAGAGTCTTTTAAGGTTCATCTCCCTCTCTGTTTTTATATTATTTTTGTTTCCCTTATGTTCATCTGTGTTGTATCTTGAATTCCACATATGAGTGAAATCATGTGATTTTTGTCTTTCTCTGACTGACTTATTTCACTTAACATAAAATACTCTAGTTCCATCCATGTTGCTGCAAATAGCAAGATTTCATTATTTTTCATCACTGAGTAATATCCTATTGTGTATATATACCACATATTCTTTAATCATTCATCAGTCGATAGACATTTGGGCTCTTGCCGTATGTTGGCTGTTGTGGATAGTACTGTCATTAACATTGGGATGCATGTGCCTCTTTGAAACAGCACTCCTGTATCCTTTGGATAAATACCTAGTAGTGCAATTGTTGGGTCATAGGGTAGTTCTATTTTCAATTTTTTGAGGAACCTCCATACACTGTTTTACAGAGTGGCTACACCCATTTGCATTCACAGCAGCAGTGCAAAGGCTTCCTCTTTCTCTTCTTCCTCACCAACATCTGTTTTTGCCTGAGCTATTTATTTTAGCCATTTTTACAGGTGTGGGGTGGTATCTCATTGTGGTTTTGATTTGTATTTCCCTGATGATGAGTGATGTTGAGCATTTTTATGTGTCAGTTGGCCATATGGATGTATTCTTTGGAAAAATGTTTGTCAATGTCTTTTGCCCATTTCTTCACTGGATTATTTGTTTTTTGGATGTTGAGTTTGATAAGTTCTTTATAGATTTTGGATACTGGCCATTTATCTGATATGTCACTTGCAAATATCTTCTCCCCCTTTCTGTCCATTGCCTTTTAGTTTTGCTGATTATTTCCTTTGCAGTGCAGAAGCCTTTTATCTTGACAAGGTCCCAATAGTTCATTGTTGCTTTTGCTTCCCTTGCCTCCAGAGATTTGTCAAGTAAAAAGTTGCTGTGGCCAAGGTCAAAGAGGTTGTTGCCTGTTTTCTCCTATAGGATTTTGATGGCTTTCTGTCCTACATTTAGATCTTTCATCCATTTTGAGTTTATTTTTGTGTATGGTGTAAGAAAGTGGTTCCAGGTTCATTCTTCTCCATGTCACTGTCTAGTTTTCCCAACACCGTTTACTTAAGACACGGTCTTTTTTCATTGGATATTCCTTCCTGCTTTGTCAAATATTAGTTGGCCATACATTTGTGGGTCCATTTCTGGGTTCTCTATTCTATTCCATTCATCTATATGTCTATTTCTGTGCCAGTGCCATATTGTCTTGATGATTACAGCTTTGTAATACAGATTGAAGTCTTGAATTGTGATGTTTCCAGCTTTGGTTTTATTTTTCAGGATTTCTCTGGCTATTCAGGATCTTTTGTAGTTCCATACTAATCTTAGGACTGTTTGTTCTAGCTCTCTGAAGAATGCTGGTGTTATTTTGATTGGTATAGCATTGAATATGTAGATTGCTTTGGGCAGTATTGACATTTTAACAATATTTGTCCTTCCAGTCCATGAGCATGGAATGTTTTTCCATTTTTTGTGTCTTCGATTTCTTGCATAAGCTTTTTATTGTTTTCAGTATATAGATTTTTCACCTCTTTGGTTAAGTTTATTCCTAAATATTTTATAGTTTTTGATGCAATTATAAATAGGATCCAATCCTTCTCTTGCTACTGCTTCATTATTAATGTATAGAAATACAACCTATTTCTGTACATTGATTTTATATACTGTGATTTTACTGAATTAATGTATCAGTTCTAGCAGATTTTTGGTGGAATCTTTTGGGTTTTCCACATAGAATATCTTGTTATCTGAAAAGTGTGAAAGTTTGGCTTCCTCCTCGCTGATTTGGTTGTCTTTAATTTCTTTGTGTTGTCTGATTACTATGGCTAGGACTTCCAAAATTATGTTGAATAACAGTGATGAGAGTGGACATTCTTGTTATGTTCTTGATCTTAGGGGGAAAGTTCTCAGGTTTTCCCCATTGAGGATAAAAGCAGTGGGTATTTCGTATATGGCCTTTATGATCTTCAGGTATGATCCTTCTACCCCTACTTTCTTGGGGGTTTTTATCAAGAATTTGTTGTATTTTGTCAAATGCGTTTTTTGCAACACATCCCTGTGAGTTTTTAAACTCCAGAGAACATCGTACTCTCCTCTCTCTAGATGTCACAGTGTAACCTGAGAGTAGTATTGTAATTTGATTGTAACTATTATTTGCTTTGGGATTATCAGACACTACTGATGATTTAGCTCTGAAGGTTCATGTGCTAGCTCGAAAAATCTAATAAACTAAAAACTAAAACTAATAAACTAAAAAAGAAGAGGTGAGAAAATTTATAAATAATAAAAAGAAATAATATCAGGGAATTAATACATAATGCTTTTCTTTTCTTTTTTTTTTTTATGTTTTATTTATTTCTAGGAGAGAGAGAGAGACAGCGTGAACAGGGGAGGGTCAGAGAGAGGGAGTCACAGACCGAAACAGGCTCCAGGCTCTGAGCTGGCAGTCAGCACAGAGCCTGACGCGGGGCTCGAACTCACGAACCGCGAGATCTTGACCCAAGCTAAAGTCGGACGCTTAACCGACTAAGCCACCCAGGCGCCCCCATAATGCTTTTCAATATAGTGAATAGGGTTTGATTTAGTCAAATGTTATGTGTTTAATCATAGTTTGTCATAGATAATGCAAATATTCTTCAGTGAAAACATACATTTGTCTCACTGATGATAATAATGATTCTGATGATGATGTGAAAATGTTTCTATTTCCTGCAAAATCATTCTTTTGGCAACCTTCTGAGACACTGCAAATAATATATTAATAATAGACCTCAGCACATCACACATACACAAAAAGAAACAGATTTCAATTTTTCAAAGATTGAGTCTTACCCTATAATGAAATGTGATAAGGAATACATAAATGAATAAGGTCATTTCTGTCTCAAGATGTACTCGAAATAAAAAGTGGAGAAAACGACCTAGAAACCTGCTCTAATAAACTGTTAAGCACATTCCAGCAATTTAAAAGGTTTTTCTGAACAGCCAAGACAAGAGCAATTAATTCTGTCTCAGAGTAAAGGGTTGAGGAGGTTTTCTATAGTGTGACCATCTGTGAACTTTACCTTGGAAGATGAGTTTAGCTTACCAGGAGGAAAGGATATTTTCTAAGAACAAAAGATATGGTAAGATAAAGTGCATGCCCAGATAGTTATCTTCCTTAGAGAATGGAGAGATTTGGTAACACCATTGGCAGACAGGCTAGAGTCCTGAATCTTGAAGAGGACATATGTCTGTTAGGGAAACACAGGCATTAAGTTGAGGAGTGGGTAAATGTGAAAGCTGCATTTCGATTAAGTAGATTATTGTCTAAAATAATAAGATGAGATTGGAGCCAAAGTTTCTGAGGGCAAAAAATGCTCTTAGTTTGAAACTACCAGAGCCAAACTTGGTTCTCTGGTGAGAATAAATAGGTCTCAACCCAAGTCATTTATCAACAACCAGGTTAAAAAGGGAAAGTGAGTAGACCACTTGATTATCATTTAAGAGCTCCATGCCCATAGAAAATTTTATTAAGTCTAGCAAAGTGAAAACAAGGATGATTCACATGCTGTGTTTCAGGAACTTATAAACGTATATAATGATAAAATTAAAAGATCAAATTTGATTAAAGGTTATTTCTTGGGGTACCTGGGTGGCTCAGTTGGTTAAGTATCTTACTTCAGCTCAGGTCATAATCTCATGACTCATTGGTTTGGGCCCCGTGTCAGGATCTGTACTGACAACTCAGGGCCTAGAGCCTGCTTCAGTTTCTGTGTCTCCCTCTCTGTCTCTGCCCCTCCTCTTTGCACTCTTTCTCTCTCTCCCTCTGTTAAAAATAAATAACATTAATTATTTTTAAGTTCTTTCTTATTTTATATCGTTTAGGAAACTTATGTCTTTGTTTTAAGAAATATTAATTATAATTGTTACGACAACAACTAACGTTTAGCAATTACTAACTAAGCTTATAGCCATAGTTAGCACTCTGCTATGATTTTTCCATGAATTTGCATATGTTGTGAAAGTTGACATATTTAGTAAATTATAGTGCCTGGTCTTCTAACCCTATTCCTTGCAAAATAAGAATTGCAAAGTGTATTCACATTTCACTTTTAAAATTATTTATTGACACTACAAATACCAATAATGGGAATTTGAACAGTAATGATTTAATACTATAAATAACATTTCTACATTTTCAAACTATTGATATATACCTTAGCAGGTATCCAACTACAGACTGAAAAATAAACCAAGTAATTATGCTAAGTTCATAAGATGAATTAGCAGATTTAAGATTGAAATACCGCAATGCCAAAATTTAACCAGTTTGAAAAAAAAAAACAAAATATTACCAATGGTAATTTGAAAGCAATTTTTCAATTCAGTTTAGCTTATTAATATAGTAGGTTTTTATGAGTGGCATTTATTGAAACATAAAAATATAGCATAAGAAAAAAATTTAAAAAGCTGTTGGCAGCAAATTTTTATTATTAACATGATAGCTAAATCTCACTAAGTATATTAATCACATATTGAAGTGTATTTACCATAAAGTAACTGATTTATTAAATTGAAATCAAGTATTTTTTTAAGATTCTCAATTTGCACTGTGACCAGTCATTTTGTTGATTACATGTTTAAGTATAGTGTAATTGATCATGACGTCTTTTCCTATAAATTATAGTAAGGGAATGACAGATTTCACAGGTTGGTTGTGGCTTAATGACATATTTCACAGTTTGAATAAAGAAGAATATAAACACACACAGGAACAAGGTAGTTGCATAGATTCATGATTGAAAAGTTCTTTTCTAATGCATACAGAAATATTGATAAATCAAATGTGAGAATACAGAGAGAAAATTAAGTGGTGAAGAAATTGCAAGATATGCTATCAATTCCATTTATCCAAACTTTTTGGTTTAAAAGGACAGACAGCTATATATGCCTTAATGTTGAAAATCCATAACATTAACCCATTAAATACAAGCTTATAGCTTAATTGAAATATTAGTGAGTAAAAATTTAGAATTAGTTATTAACTTACAGTAAATATTTCATAAATAGTGACTATTTCATATATATATATGAAATATATGAAAAGTATATATATTATTTTTCCACCCATTGCACCTTTGATTTTGACAGGAACCAATTCCTTGCATACAAGGAGGCAGCTCTTCAAAAAAGTACACCATTCTACCTTTCCACACAGCACTAAGGTCCTTGTATAAGATTCATAAATACATGAATATTAACAGAAATTCTTGGGTGCTGGCCAACTGTATAAGATTTAATGACCAAGATGCCAGAATTCAAGAGAAAAAATTCATATTCTTTCTCTTTTGGCTTGGGAGTGAAATACAGCCATCCCCCATATTTCAAAAATTCATGTTATGCCACTTTGTTTTTACAAAAGATGTACATTAGTACCTGATTTTGCTAACTGAAAGAAATTCAAAGAAGATTTTCACATTTATCAGAAAAACATGGAAAGCAAATATAGCATTCACAATATGTTTAGCAGAGAACCCTTAAAGAGGCAGCACACATCACCAGCACAGTGGCATCACCAAGTGCCTGCCGTGGGAACCACACTCTGCATCTGAGCATCACGCTGCCGTAGCTTTGAACTGTATCTACAAGCATCTATGCTTTATCTCAATTTGTTTTGTGCAAGATATGTCCTAAGCTATTAGAAAAGCCTAAAAAGATTATTTTTTTAGGTCTGGGAATGGGCAAAGTTTTTTCCATATAAATTAACTGTCTTTGCTTCTATACTTTACACCATTTGGCTTACAAAAGGTTTTCATAGGAATGCTCATTTTTTCAAAAGCAGGAGAAACTGGTATTTTAATGCTATCTAATATTTTTTGATCACTTTTTTATAAGTATGTTGATTTTTAAAATTATTAGGAAGGGCCTGTGTGTGTGGCACAGCTGGTTAAGCATCTGACTCTTGATTTCAGCTCGGGTCATGATCTCATGGTTCATGGGATTGAGCCCCACATAAGGTTCTGCACTGACAGCATGGAGCCTTCTTGGGATTCTCTCTCTCCCTGTCTCTATCAAATAAAATAAATAAACATGAAGAAATTAGTACATTTCTATGAAAAAGCTAAATGATTGTCAATTCAAAACTAAGTACTACAAAAGAAAAGATGAAAGATTATAAATATAATTGCGTAAATAAAAATATATTTTGGGGACATCTGGGTGGCTCAGTCAGTTAAGTATCAGACTTCGACTCAGGTCATGATCTTGTGGTTTGTGGGTTTGAGCCCTGTGTCAGGCTCTGTGCTGACAGCTAGCTCAGAGCCTGGGGCCTGTTTCGGATTCTGTGTCTCCCTCTCTCTCTGACCCTCCCTTCTCATGCTATCTCTTTCTCAGAAATAAAATGTTAAAAAATTTAAGAAATATATATTTTGATTAGTATCACAATACTGATGACATGGTAGTTAATTTTTAATGGTAATTATTTTAACATGGTAATTATGTTTTTAAGTAATCTTTCAGTCAGACATGCTAGTGTTCAAATAACTTTCAAACAATTAAACTTTAGGGACACTATATAAATTCACAAGGGCTTGGGTTGTGTTTCTTTAAAATGGCACAACAGTGATTTTGTAAGAATTAACTGAGCACATAATAGATAAATGTTCATTAAATGAATTCATTACTTATTACTAATAGTAGTAGAATCTGTGTTCATGTAGCTTCATTAATATACTTTCAAGGATATTTATTGCAAAATTATATTAACCAAATATTGGAAACTACTGAAATATATCTATAATAATTCATAGATATTAGAAAGATAAATCCAAGTGTTTTGGCACTGATATATGTCCGAAAAACATTCACAAATAATATTAATCTTCTTTACATGATATTATAGAAGCCCTTATTTTACTTTATCCCCTTATTGTGGAATTTTGTAATTAAGATGTGGTGTTGTAGTGAATATAGAAAATGCATAGATAGATTAGTTAATATAAATAATTTTGTATCTTAAAAATAATTATAATACTTTAATTAAAATAATGTAACAGATTAGAAAGGAACTTGTTGAGCTCTGCAGTCATCCAGTTACTCTGCGATATAAATACAGCAAAAGAGAAAATATGCAATGGTTTTACTTGTATTCTACTCTTCTTCACTTTATAAAGTTTTTTTCATAAATCTGTGTTCTCTTTTTCATTTCTTTTTTTGTTAATCTCAGTGCCTATTACTTTCTATGATCTGCAGGAATTGTAAGATATATTAGTGACTTGTTAAAGATTCTTTATTTTGTCCTTTGTGTATATAATGACAGATACCTACAAACATACAAATCTTCTTTCATGTGAAAAAAGATTTGATTTTTCATATATGTGTAAATAATAGAATTCAAATATAATTTATTATTTATAGTTGAGTGTAAATATGTACCATAATACTGGTGCTGACAGTGCTAGCGAGTGCTAGGAGGGTAACCCTTTACTCTATCCCTTATATAAAAGACTAAATCATCTAAACAGAAAAAAAATAGAGATACTAACAATAAATGTAGGTACAAATACACAGTACAGACATATTTAGCTTAGCAGTCAGGCTATTAATAACTAAATAAAATATAAATAAAATAAGTAAATGATCTAAGCATAGAAATGCTAAAATGCATTAAAAATGCTATAGATTATAAAGAAAGCAGAGAACAAGGATTATTTTTTATTATTTATTATTATTATTTTTTTTTTTTAGATTTTTATTTTATCTCTAGGAGAGGGAGAGAGACAGCCTGAGCAGGGGAGGGTCAGAGAGAGAGGGAGTCACAGACTGAAACAGGCTCCAGGCTCTGAGCTGGCAGTCAGCACAGAGCCCGACGCGGGGCTCGAACCCACGAACCGCGAGATCATGACCTAAGCGAAAGTCAGACGCTTAACCGACTAAGCCACCCAGGCGCCCCACCAGGATTATTTTTTAAATAATAAGAGAAAGATTCTTGCTCTGCTTTCAACTCTGTTTATCTCCATTATACTAAGTTGCATCCCTGATCATGGTATCAAACAATTGTTATTTTAAACATAGAATCCTTCTTCTAATGTGGTAGAGGAACACTGTCTTAGAAGTTAGAAATTGTTTATAATTAAATACTAAAAAATACCTTAAACACTTAATATTAAAAATCTCTATGAATTGGGACACCTGGGTGGCTCAGTTGGCTAAGCGAGTGGCTCTTAATTTTGGCTCAGGTCATGATCTCACAGTTTGTGAGATCAAGCACCCCGTCAGGTTCTGTGCTGATGGTGCAGACCTGTT
The DNA here is from genome assembly GCA_017311185.1 of Proteles cristata cristata. Lineage (NCBI taxonomy): Eukaryota > Metazoa > Chordata > Mammalia > Carnivora > Hyaenidae > Proteles > Proteles cristata. The sequence continues at coordinate 2,236,985 of JAESUZ010004923.1, read as the reverse complement.
TAGGCTTTTCTCTCCCCCTCTGTCTCTGCCCCTCCCATACTCACAGTCACTGGCTTGTTCTCTCAAAATAAATAAATAAACTTTTAAAAAATGTTTGAATAGAGTATTCCATTGAAAAATGGAATAGAGTAGTTCAGGTGAAGTTAGGGGGGAAAGGATCACACTGCCCTTCTCAACTTCCATTATTCAAAGGCACACTATAGCTACGAAAGTCATTGTAGTGATTTAAGTAATAAAATAGCAACAATGAAATAAAAGATATTTATTTTGTTTATATATTGTTAAAAATTTAGTATTTTTCTACCTTTAATTGATACCCTTAACCACCTTCGTAAATTCTACAATTTGTTCCCCTAAATTGATTTACAAGAGATTATCCGAGTCTAAACGTTTGGTTGACCTACATAGTTCTTTACCTTGATATATAATTCTGTGTGCACACATGTGCACACCAACACATACACACCTAGCACTTCCGTTAAACCTTGGTACACTTTATATGTATAAATTACTTAGATTTTCATTTGTTTCATCATAAAATTCTACTCAACAGAATTTATGAGAGGAGCGCCTATTTGTTATCTCAATATGTGTTGAACCAATGCTTCCTTATTACTCATATTTAAAGGGATAATAGAGAATTTGAATTTGAATGATTCACTTTTCTGTGAAATAAGATATCCTTACTTCCAACTTTTCTTTCTCCCGATAAGCAGTCAACCTCTCAAACTGAAATTTCAGTTTGAATTTATATTTTAATAGATTGACACAGAGTTCTGTTTTTTCCCTGACCTTAATGGAAAATTGCACACTGACACTTTACAAATATCAATGCTACTCCTGACATTGGGGTCATAGAGACCCAAGCATGTGTGTGCACATGTGCGTTTTTCTGTCTCCCTATCATGGCACAAAGGCTGCCTCTTAACAATTCTTAATACTTGTGTTCACTTCTAAGTGATTTCAGGGGAAAACAAGATATTTCTTTTAAATATAAGTGCTTATATACATTTATGAAAAATGGAAACAAATAAAATCATTTCCATAAATAACAATTTCAAAAATCATTTAACTTTTATGTATGTTAATTGAATTTAGAGTATATGTGGCATAGAAAACAAAGAAAACAAATCATTTGAGAAACTGAACAGATATTTATTAAAAAATAAAGCTGACTAGGCCAAGGAATTTAGAGATTAAAGTCTTTGGTATTATGAGAATTTTAAATTGTCTGCAGCTTCTGAGACCAGGAATAGAATTCATACATCTATATTTTTAGCTCTTTCAAATAACAATAACAAAATTTCCCCTAAAAATTCACACTGAAAAACCCCAGAGAACAAAACAGCATATGTACCCTCTTTATCCTTTTTTTCTCATTGAAGAGAAATGCAATTCTCTTAAAAGAGAACCCTATTTGACCAATTGCTTTATTCTCTCAAATTTCTTTTAGCAGAGTAAGATTTTATTGTTATAAAAGTAACTGCAAAACGCAGGACTCTATTTATAGATTCCATGACAATTTGCTAGGTTATTTATCCTCAAATTAAAGACTCAGATCAGAGAATATTTCCTATGCAATTGGGAGACCACTGGTGTCTTCTGACAGAGCAGATTCACTCTTGTATTCAGATTTGACCTTTTATTATGCATACTATCTGTTGCCATTTCCCGGTGTGTAGTATGATTCCTAGCCACTCATTAAATTATACCTGCTAGTGCTTAACACAGTGGTTAAGAGCATGGAATCCAGTAATTATGACTGAGTTTTAATCCACTTATTAGTTGTTAATTTTAGGTAATTTACTTAACTTTCTTCTGCCCTAACTTCCTGCCTACTAAAGATGATGATAGTAATGGTGCCATCCAAGTGCCTGGCACATTTTATGTGCTCAATAAGGAAAGCAATTATTATGTTCTCATACATATATATGCATCTCATTCCAAAAATATTAGCTGAACAAAGATTAACACAAGAGTACCAAACAGCATGTAAAATTATAAACAAGAAGAAAAATAAAACATATGTTAAGACTCTAAAAACTTCCAGATCTAACAAAAACAAAAATGCCACATCTAATATTAAAATGCAATTGAATAAATTCTATTCCAGATTACTTTCAGGGCACAGGAGGGCATAGACAAGCGTAATGAAATTTCAGCCACTATCACTGTGCCTGCTACTTCAGCAGTAATGGTACCATGAGGATTGAGAGTCAGTGGATGAAAATATAAGCACCATTTAATGGTGTCAGTTTGCTGAAATATATATATATATATGTGTGTGTGTTATATAATATAATATATACATATGTTATATAATATAATATATACATTTGTTTATTATATTTACAGATATTTACTTGTTAGAAATTATTTAGGGAAAAGAAAAGATGCTATGAGAAAAGAAGATGCTATGAGAGCTTGAACTGTCAGAAAGAAAGCAAAGCAAGAGAGAGAGGAAGAAATTGACAGAGGAAATAAGGAAATAATCTTTTTCTTTTTTGAGAGAGCGCGCGCATGAGCAGGGAAGAGGGACAGAGGGGAGGAGAGAGAGAGAACCCCAAGCAAGCAAGCAGGAACCATGCAGAGCCCAATGTAGGGCTCTATCCCACAGCCCTGAGATCATGACCTAAAGTGAAACCAAGAGTCAGATGCTCAACTATCTAAGCCATCCAGGTGCCTAGGAAATAGTCCCTTTAAACCAATTGCAGTGCCATCCTCATTTTATCAAAATTGTTTCCTTTTCACTGAAGAAATACTCTGCTCGATGCAGATGACTATGCATCACTGTCTCACACTTGATACCATATGTTGAATTCAGCTTGGGATTTTGACTATAACCTTTCTGAGAGAAGAACCTGGCTTATTCTAACATGACCCATCAGTGTTATTTTGAGAGTTGGTATCGAAAGACAACTGAGGATTAAGATTCACTGAGGACCATTTACCTATTCTTTCCCTTTTCTTTTCTAGAAATGTGTATCTTATATACTCAAGAGGAGACTCTAAAAATTACTTTCATCCCTCAGAAAGAGACATTTGAATAGTGTGATCAAGCATCTTATCTTTAAGGAAGAATTCTACCACTAACCCTGGCCCCAATTCTCAGTGCATGTTAGTGAGTAACATAAAATAAACATTGCTTATATAAGAGCAAAGAGAATTTGTAACTAAATCTCCTAAAGCTCAGACTGTCAGAAATTTTAAAAAGACAACCACAAACCAACCTATGAACTGATAAAAATCATTCTGCAATCTATTATACAAAACCAAACACAAAGTGTGATTAAATGTCTTTTCATGAAAGTGATAGTTTTGCTCAAATGCATGAACAGACACTCTGAATACGATGCCAAAGTTTTAAGCTATTGGCAGGCAGAATTGACTCATGTCCAATAGCCCAATATCCTCTCTTTTGTCAAGTCCATGGGTACCAGAGTGATGAATTCACATGGAATGGAATTAAAGCTAAAGAGATGATATTAGGATGAACAACTAGAAATATTTATATCATGTACTGTTTTGAAACAAGGAACATAAAATAGCGTAATCAAATAAACAAGATAGTTTTATCATTTGGTTTGTATTTCACTCTAGAAGTGTGCATTATAAAACTTAGCATAAAAACAAGAATTTTGTATATAAAATTATTTGAGCAAGCAATACACTGTTATACACACACACACACACACACACAGCTATGTATAAGGATGGTAGATGGAGAGAGGAAAAGAGAGAAAAAGAGAAAAAACATTGGGGCTATTATAAAGGAAATAAAAATAATGAAAATCCCTTTAAGAATCATTTATAATTTCATGGGGCGCCTGGGTGGCTTAGTCGGTTAAGCGTCCGACTTTCGCTTAGGTCATGATCTCGCGGTTCGTGGGTTCGAGCCCGCGTCGGGCTCTGTGCTGACTGCCAGCTCAGAGCCTGGAGCCTGTTTCAGTCTGTGACTCCCTCTCTCTCTGACCCTCCCCTGCTCACGCCGTCTCTCTCTCTCCTAGAAATAAATAAAACATTTAAAAAATTAAAAAAAATCATTTATAATTTCAGATATAATGTTTTAAGTAATGATTTCTATTTTTCACCTAGTAGTCCATTCTCTCAGTGCCTCCTAGCAGCTGTAACAAAACTATATGATTTCTTTTTTTCTTAAATAGTTTATTGTCAAGTTGATTTAGATATAACACCCCGTGCTCATCCCAACAAGTGCCCTCCCCCATTCCCATCACTATCCTTCCCCCTCCCCCACCCTCATCAGCCCTCCGTTTGTTCTCAGCATTCAGGAGTCTCTCCCCAACTATTTTTCCCCTTCTTCTCTCTCATGGTCCTCTATTAACTTCCTCCTAATTCTCCTATATGTGCAAACATATGGTATCTTTCCGTCTCTGCCTGACTTATTTTGCTCAGTATAAAACCCTCTAGTTCCATCCATGTTACTACAAAGGGCCAGATTTCATTCTTTCTCATTGCCATGTAGTATTCCATTGTATAAATATACCACATCTTCTTGATCCATTCATCACTTGATGGACACTTATGTTCTTTCTGTGTTTTGGCTATTGTTGAGAATGCTGCTATGAACATTGGGGTACCTGTGCCCCTATGCATCAGCACTCCTGTATCCCTTGGGTAAATTCCTAGCAGTGCTACTGCTGGGTCATAGGGGAGTTCTATTGTTAACTTTTTGAGGAACCTCCATACTGTTTTCCAGACAGGTTGCACCAGCTTACATTCCTACCAACAGTGTAGGAGGTTGCCCATTTTGCCACATCCTTGCCAGCATCTAGAGTCTCCTGATTTGTTCACAAAATTATATGATTTAAAAAGAAAGTTTAAATTTTAGACATGTGTCCAATCCTCAAAACATCTTTTCAGTAATGATTGTAGTAATCTGGATTGTGATATGAAGTATTCGTTGTAGAGCATTGCTATAATTAAAAATGTTAATGATGAGGGGCGCCTGGGTGGCTTAGTCGGTTAAGCGTCCGACTTTTGCTTAGGTCATGATCTTGCGGTTCGTGGGTTCGAGCCCCGCGTCAGGCTCTGTTCTGATTGCCACCTCAGAGCCTGGGGCCTGTTTCAGTCTGTGACTCCCTCTCTTTCTGACCCTCCCCTGCTTACACTGTCTCTCTCTTTCTCTCTCTCCTAGAAATAAAAAAAAAAAGTTAATGATGATACAATTAATCTAGCCCCATCTCTTTCCAGCACCAGTATATTTTTATGTGACTGTGCTGATGCATAGCCTCTAACTTGAGTCAAATACCTCTAACTTTTGGAAGGATGCTGTTTCATATGGGAGTCCACCATTTTTAGTTAATTCTATTTGTTACAATGTTATTTTGAGGTGAAATCTACTTCCCAGTGACTTCCGCTGTTAAGTAATTTGTTCTTTGTTATTTTTTAAAAAAAGAAAGCTGAAAGAATGATGTTTCAAGATAATGTTCAGCTGTAGATATTGTCTAATAATGGCACACTAGTCTTATATCAGTACATACATTGGCCTCTGTTCTGACAGAAATATGCAATTGTTATCTAGTTACATTGTAAAAAAAAACAGGTACACACCCAGGAACTGTCATATTATCAAAAACTATGTTTGACAATTAGATTTTTTTAATGAGTAAGATAATGGGTTATATTTTTAGATGTTGTGTAAACCAGTTGTATGGAAGCTGCTTTCAAGTACTATAAGTTGTTTCTTAAATAAAAGGCAATAATGTCTATTCATGAATGGAATATTTTTTTTAAAAAGGGAGATAATAACTTTAAGGGGATATCATATCCCTGCAGTAATAATTAATGAGCATGCAACCTGTTAAAATAAATGATAATTTGCATTAAATTCTTATTAGATTTATTTTAGCTAGTACATATAGTAGAAAATAATTTATATTTGAAATGTACTATGCCTGTATACTCCTCTTTAGATTCAATACAATTATTCTATTCTGTTGTAACAGTGAAAGCCTGTAACAAAATAGAGTTAAGCTCATTCTGGGCAGAGGTTTATTTCTAATAAATTGTATTGCTTAAAATCTTTTTTATTAATTTTATTTTTCCTTGGAAATCCTATGATTTGGATAATGAACACAGGGTTTTGAGATTTTTTTTTAAATCCATCACGATGTTTTTGACACATCAGGCAATCACAAAACCAGCCCTGGCCGGAGCATGATGACAACTTGTCAGACTGATGTGCTGTGTCTACCTAGGCATTTTCATGTTTTGTAGATAACAAGGTGAAAAGTGAGTAAACATTATACAACAAGAGCACAAAAGAATTTCCAATTTACATTCCATTGCTTACATCTTCTCTAAGGGTTATTTTAGTCTTACAAAATGAAAGTATATATTTAAGTTTAAAACTGGCAAATGAAAGATTTGAATACATATGAAAATGAGCTTAGAAAATTAGAAATTCAAGCAATTACTTACCTTACATGATAGATGGCCTATTTCCATAGGGTTATATATGGATAGAAGTGATTTGAATTCTGACAAATAGATTTTATAGATAGAAGTCACTCCGTCACCACAAATAACGATCTGGACACTTTTTTATTTTGGTGAGGAGGGGAGGAGGAGTGGCAGAGAAATAGTTTACTTTGTAAGCAACACAATATATACTGTCTTTAAATATAAAGCTTCTATTATTTTCTTTATGATACTGAAAATACAGATTCTACATACAATTCCAATCTTGTATTATGCACCAAATTAATTTATCATCTTCAAATTAAAAGAATGTTGTTAATCTAAGCAACATGCTAAGATTAGGTTATCTTATATACTTGTATGGTGGTTTTGTTCATTTAGAATTGATGATATCATGTGTGTTTTTTTTTCTAACCTTGTTTATAGATTCTTTCTGTAGGAAGTTATCCTATGGAATCATCTACTAGTTCTTTTAGCTGTTGTTGCAGTTAATACTTACTCTGAGTATTTACTATTTTTCATCACATTTTCCCCTTCAATAAATGTTAACCTAAACCTACTGATTTTATTTTCTTCCACCATTTAGACAGAAGTATCATGATCAAACTTATGATGGTAATTTGAATGATTATACTCTCCACTCCTCTCTGCCTTCTCCACTCTCCACTAGTTTTTAAAAGCCTCACTGTATTTTGTGGCCAGGGTTACAGGCTACTGGTGGGGATCAGGCAAGACTCACATATCTCTTTTTCTTGTGTCCAGTCTGAAGGATCAGCAGGTTACTAGAGCAATTACTTCCCGTATGGATGAGAGGAGTGGGAGAGGCCAAGATGAATCATACAAGTACCTTTGAGGTTTCTGGTGTGGCCACGCGTTTTATATCAGCCCACATTCCACTGGTCAAAGAAAATCAAATGGCCATGTCCAAAATCAGTGGAGCAGTGAAGTATATTCCACAAGCAGTAAAGTTTTAGTGTGGGCTGGGAGAGAAGGAAGAATTGTGAACCAAATGCAATTTACCGCAACTAGCAAAAAGGTGTTTCATTTTTCATTGCACATGTTAACTGCATACAACTTCTACTCAGCATTTAGCACCTGAGATTGCTTAATCTGATGACATTGATATTCACTTTGTTCAGTAGGAGGTATATGCCCTTTTTAGGTTTGCATGGTTAAACATTTTGATGAAAATATATATCTTTTTACTAAAAAGATAACATGTTTACCAAATGTAAATATAACATGTTTACTAAAGTCCCTTGATCCAATTTTTTTAAATAAGAAAGTGTTATTTTGACCAGATAAGGATCAAACAGTTGTTTAAAGAGTAATTTACTGCATGAGCAGTCCAAAGGTCTAATGAATAGTTGGGGGTTTTATAGTAGTCTCCTTTTTCTTCTAAGACAAGTAATTATGGAATCATTGTGAATCATTTGGAGGCATAGTCCTTACCAAGGAAGGAGAGTTAAGCATATTTCTTTATTTATTTTTTAAGTTCATTTATTTATTTTGAGAGAGAGAGAGAGAGAAAGAGAGAGAGAACAAGAGCTGAAGGGTCAGAAAGAGGGGGAGAGAGAGAGGGTCCCCAGCAGGCTCTGCACCATCAGCACAGAGCCCAATGCGGGGCTTGAATTCCCAAACTGTGAGATCATGACCTGAGCCAAAATCAAGAGCCAGACACTTAACTGACTGAGCCACCCAGGTGCCCCTTTATTTTTAAGTTTATTTACTTATTTTGAGTGAAAGCAAAAGATATAGCATGTGCCCACACACGTGCAGGTAGAGAGGGGCAGAAGGAGGGGGAGACTGAATCCCTAGCAGGCTCTGCTCTCTCAGTGCAGAACACAACTTGTGGCTTAATCCCATGAACTTGAGATCATGACCTGAGCCAAAAATCTAGATTCTGATAGTTAACCACTGAGCCACCCAGGTGCCCCTGTATTTTTTTTATTTTTGAGTGTTATTTATAGTGTTTTCAATGGACATCTGAATTTAGTGGTGTCATTAGACAATTGTCAGAAATGTTGGCTTCAGGTCAACTACCATAAAATCAAAATATTCACATATTGCATAATTCTTCAATACTGAATTGGTATATTTGAAAACACTAAATAGCTAGACTATTAAGTCATATAGGTATATAGAGGCTTGCTTTGTAGCAAGCTTTTATCGAAGCTCATCTTTGCATTATACCTGTGCCTGGTATGGAAGGACACATCAAGAATAACTCCTCCAGACTGGTCTTTAAATTTACTTTAGGGGCTTGTAGAATTTATAATCCACTGCTTAATGTACATTGTTTTCTTTCTATGAAGACCAATTGGAGAAATATTTCTGTCTCATGAACAGTATTTATTGTGAGTCCACGTAGTAGATTGAGGAAGACTATGAATGTCATAATCAGACAGATGTGGGTTCAAATATCAGCCTAATATTGGACAATATTCTAATCTAAGCTTCAGTTTCCTCACCTGTAAAATAGAAAAATAAGTACACTACTCTCCTCACAGAATTTGTATAAGGAATAAATGAAGACACACTGGCCACATAAGCTAGTTAACAACACTCCCATTACCCCTAAAATTGCTCAATGAATAGCTTTAATGCTGCTATTGCTGCTGATGATTATGAAATATCCTACATCATTTTTTATCTTTGCTCCTTGGAAAATCAGATCCAAATTCTTTATCTAACTTGATTCATTTGGCAGGACTTCAGCATACATTTATGTATTTTATATGCTCTGGTATCATTTTATTATTCAGTTTCTATTTTTGTTTTGCTATTTTTTAGATCTTTTACTTTTTAATAGATTTTCTTGAATCTGTAGGTATGCATGAGCGTAAGTAGGAGAGTATTACATGGTCACCTTTACAATGAGTAATTTCACTCAAAGGAATAAACTTTTTTTAAAATTTATTTCTAGGAGAGAGAGAGAGACAGCGTGAGCAGGGGAGGGTCAGAGAGAGAGAGGGAGTCACAGACTCTGAAACAGGCTCCAGGCTCTGAGATGGCAGTCAGCACAGAGCCCCACGTGGGTCTCGAACCCACGAACCGCAAGATCATGACCTAAGCAAAAGTCGGACGCTTAACCGATAAGCCACCCAGGCGCCCCTGGAATAAACTTTTTTAAGAGAGAGAGAGAGAGAGGAGAGCAGAGGGGGGACAGGGAGTGGGAGAGAGGGAATAGTAAGCAGTCCCGTGACTGTGTAGAGCTCAGTGCAAGGCTCCATCTCACTAACTGTGAGATCATGACCTGAGCCGAAATCCAGAATCAGATGCTCAACTGACTGAGTCACCCAGGTGACCCTGGAATAGAATAGTTTTAATGCCTTCTATTATCCATTGAGAAAAAGCACCTATATACCCTTTAAAATCGTAGAAATGAGCAGACCAAATGTGCACCTTAGTAAGTAAGAATGTCAGCTTTCTGGAAGTGTATTATTATGCATAGTACAGAGTGGCAATGTTTAAAATAGGGTGAAAATGGAGAAGATTTAGCATATTTGAGAAGGTACCTATAATAATTTTTAACTTTATATAAACAATAAACTTTTATCCTGTGCGGTGAGCTACAGACAGTTTATAATGAATTTAAGTACTGTGACAGATATTAGAACAAACTTAGTCTGTTGTTTTTTTTTTTTTACTCTAATTAAATGTTGACACTGACTTTAAATGTTTATTTTAATGTATTGCCCTCAATATTTATTTACATTAAAATGTAATTGACAGATGCTTTTATCCTACTTTTATATCTATGAAAGCTGTCATTCATTTTAGGAAATTACATATAAAGCAAAATTCTTTGAAATTATACAATGCTATTTTAAAATCATAAGGCAGATAATAATTCTAAACATATATATATTACTGTGTTTTAATAAAAATAATTCCTTGACAAATTTATAATAGATACTTAGAAATTAAACAGATATTCTTAATTGGTGTGGATAAAACCTGAATAGTGGAGTATTATTTTACACAGTACATGTTTGGAGATTTGCAGTTACAGCATGCTTTCTAGTTAAATTAAAAGATCATAAGAAAAGAGAAAGATTAAATGACATCAAAGTTACAGTTCACCTTAGAAAATAATTACAAACATCCTAGCTAATATGAATATAGCTTATCTATCAACTCACTCCTAGTCATCACTGATGTCCCTTCGGTAGCAGGTAGTATTGAAAATGTTGAATTAAACACTTTAATTTACAATGAAATGAAATGAATCTCAGTAGAATAAATCAAATGTCTCACCCATGAAGGATAATTATCTTTCTTTTTCTAAAAAAAAAAGACAACCATGACTGAGTTCTGTCTTCTCACACTTGGAAAGTAATGGAAGCTATTTCCAGATAGTTATTTATATCCCATCATTTAATTTTTAATATTTTCTTATAATTTTACCTGATTTTCTAAAAATATTGTCAATAAAATAGTAGTTACTGGGCCAGTTAATGATGATGGTGGAAAGGTTTCTTGTGTAGTTGAAAAATATCAATTATTCACTCAAAATCTGTAAACTGAATGAAATGTAATTGCTACTATGAGTATCTTTTTTCTAACTTTTAGCATTGTGAATACTGTCATTAATGATCCCATATTTCCCCCCCTTACTTTCCTTAAAAGCAGTTGGATATACATGAAAGCGAAGTTAAAATCACCTGCTGGCAAATCAAGTCAGTGTATAGTCTGGCTTCATTCACCAAGGGCAGAAATGAAACCTGTTATGATGGATGATATTAAAGCATCATAGCTAAAGGCTCTGGTCCTTCAAATAGTTTGTAGAGACTATAGGGTCAAACTGGAGAGGTTTTTACTGAACAGTGTACAAGAATTTTAGTTAAATTGCTTTCATTAGGTTTAGTATGAGACTTTTTAAAAAAGCCTATATAACACTTTTAAAATAGTAGCGATGAAGTAAACTTTCATTAAATGCTTTTTTAGTAAATATCCCTTCATTATTTTGTGGAAGTTTGGAAATCTTCTGTCTGACACTTAGAATAAGTGTTGTTCTCAAGGTCAATAAAATGACCCCCCTATTACTGAATGTAATTCAGTTCCAAGAAAAATGAAGTTTTCTTACAGATGCTGGCTTTGTAATGCTTTCTGCTTCCTCTCACCTTTGCTGCTGAGATACATATTAAAGTGCAGACACCTCATTTGGAATGGGTCCTGATTGTTTTTCTGACAAGGTTCTAATCTTGTGTGTCCATATATGGACATATGTACATATATGCATCCATACACAAAGGAACTCTCTTATAACTATGGAAGAGTGATACTTTCTATAGATAATGTTAATTAAAGAATCATGTAAGAAAATAGAAAAAGGCTTTTTGAATCAAAATACTTTAGCCATTTTAGTATTCTGCATTGTGTGTCTATGAGATGACCAGTTATATAGCTACAGCATGTAAGGTATAATCCATCCAAAGGTGTTTGAATTAATATAATAATGGCTTTCTTATGCACTAAAACTCTACAATTCTGTTACTTCAAATTTGGTGGACCAAAAGAAAAAGAGATAAAAGCCAACAACAAAACAAAGCAAAAACAAAAATACTTCTCCCAGAAAGAAATAAGGAATACACAGCAAAGAAAAAGTCAGCCTTCCAACAGTTCATTTTCATTTTAGTTGGAGATAAATTTTAAAAGTTTTTTTATTGACAATATAAACTAGTTAGAGAATTTGAAAAACTGCATGCAATCAACTGTGGTACTGTTACCACAAACTTGATTGCATATTAGTATTAACTGGATTCTCCGGATTTTCTTATCCTGGTGCAGTTCTCCACTCTGTTTCAAAATAAACCACTTACAAACACTTCCCCAAGCGCTCGAGTTGTTGGAATGTTGGGCTGAACAGTCTGAATCGGTAGTAATAAAAGCATCACCAGGATTCATTTGCAGCCTCCTGCCGGGAGACACTTTACCTTAGCAGCTCAAATTATATTGAATTGCAATGAATGAAGAAGTGGATCCCTGCCAGGGAATAGTTTGTAACTTGGAAAAGTAGATATAATTACATAATAATTCTGCCTTTGCGGAAGGTGGCTCTGCTTTAGAAGTACCTGATGTTATTTACAGCTGTTACTTGCAGCTCTGTTTAGTCATCGTGTTGGTATATCAATCAAACACAAGAATTTTATGTTCTTTTTATTTCTACTTTATTGCTAAACAAAAAATGTAGTGGCATCTATTTCATTCCTGCAATTTATCTAGGATTTCAGCGTCTTAACTCCTAATACTCTGCTGCAGGTTTTACTTACTGATCATAGCTATCTTTAATATGGAGGTATTTTTAAAGTTTCTCACTCTCTCTCTCCCTCTCCCTCTCTTTAGTCTCTCTTATTCTCCCTCTCTCTCTCTTTTTCTATAGATTTATTTGCTTGCTGTAGAATTTACCTGAATACTTCACTTGTACACAAATTTATATATTTAACTCATCTACCTATCCTATAGCAAGAAATAGCAAATGCTTAATGGGCTATTACATGGGAATATTTTAACTGCATTTACAGAGTGGGGATGTCCCCATTTCTTGGGGATCTTTGGCTTTTATTTCTCTCTTGATATTTCTAAAGTTAAAGGCCATAGAATTAGTGCATCTTTATTACTCTGGAATTGTCCTAGTCTCTTAATGTGCCATTGCATTACATTGATTAAGCTCAAAACATAGTAAAAGGGATATGTTTGAAAGAAGACCTTGCTCTATTTTATATGTGAAAATTATGATTAAAATTATTTATGCATCTAGTTTTAACAACATAACAAACACAATAGTTTGCATACATGTAATATCAAAACATGTGAATTTCAGATGATGTATTATGGACACACATATATAAACATATATCTATAAATTTTAATGTAAATTTTCAAAGATATTTTGGAATATCTTGTGGATAGTATTTTATTAATAGTACAAAGGACAACAGAGTTGAGTCATCATTCAATATTTAGTGTGAAACTTATTTTGGCTTCAGAAACATAATACTCATTTTGTCAACAAAATGGTGGACAAAGTCTCTGCTAAAAGGAACAGACACTCTAGTGATAGTAAGAAGAGAGTAAAAACCAGCAAGTGCTGAGGATAAAGAGAATAGAAAGGAAAATGACTTAAATATAAACACTGAAAATAATATTTGAATGTATTAAATTTTATAGTTAAGAAAATGCGAATTGATACTAGTTAATATTTTATTGGAGTGCCTGGGTGGCTCAGTCAGTTAAATGACATTTGCTCAGGTCATGATCTCACAGCTCGTGGGTTCAATGCCCCATTGGGCTCGATGCTGACAGCTCAGAGCCTGGAGTCTTCTTCAGATCAATGTGTCCCTCTCTGCACCACCCCCACTTGGACTCTGTATCTCTCTCTCAAAAAATAAACATTCAATAGTAATAATAATGTCTTATTAAAAGCTGTTTGCAAGGAGGACAGGAGATTAAAGCAATGGTGATGATCTATGGCTGCTTAGGTGTCAGGCATGGTATCAAATGACTAGAGCATATTTTATTATTTAACCCGTATAGCAAATATGAAGTTGATGTTTTATAAGAAAATTCCTTTAGAATTCTCCTTTAGAGATGATCTGTAAGTTATCCAATGCCTGGTGAATATAAAAGTCTACCACTCCATATATTCACAGTGGACTACATTCTATATTTCATAAATATATGGTAAGCCAGACAAACATATAACAAAATTGGTTAGAGATGAGTAGATCAATTCTATTTTATTAAACTTTTCTCGTGTTTTATTAATAATATGGGGATAATAAAAGCACATATTTGGTGAGGTTGTTTTGAAGTTTAAATGGCTTAATTTGTGTCAAGTGGTCCTAAAATATTTATTTTTCTCTATTGCAGTGTGTCTATAGGGGTTTGACATAACTACTTACTGTGTGAATAATGGGTGTAAAAAGACACAATGTTTTTGATCCAGGTTAGGTATTTGAAACATACTTTTCCCTGTAATGTTTTATTATCCATTATTATTTATAAGTGTGGTGATTATGAGAGACTCTGGGACCTGGATTTTTACCACATTGCAAATTCATAAATTTGTGGGGTTCAAATTTTCCCAGGGTTAATCTCTTTCTCCTACCCCAGCACTGCTTCCCTAATTTCCTGAGATCTAATCATGATGAATTTCCTTTCTGACCCATACCTGATCATCTTTAATCCTGTATCTTGTAGCATGGAAATGAATTTTCCCACACTCCCTTCAATTTGGAACACACTGGCTTCTGATTCAAGGTTCAGTTCAAGGATCCTTTTCTCTTGGAAGCCTTCCCTGTCATTACTGTCATTGCTACATTGTAGGAACAACCATTTCTTTGAACAATGTTATCAAATGTTCATATGCATAAAAGTCACCTGAGTAGATCATTTAAAAATGTATATTCTCAGGACCCATCCCTAGAGACTAATTCAAAAAGTATAAGATGAGGTAAAAAAATCTGCGTTTCTACCTAATGAGGCAAATGATTCTTATACAGTCCCAGGATCATACTTTGAAAAACTCTACATTAGAAGGAAATGTAAAATTTATATCAAGAATTACTTTAGAATAACTCAGTAGGTACTGCGTGTGACATTAAAACTAGATTTACTAAGAAATAAAATTAAGTATTCACCTCTTGAAACCTCTAAATGCCAGTTAGGTTTTCACCTTTCATCACATTTCTCCATATAATCCCCTCCCCACAGAGCAGTCAGAGAGATCTTTTAAAATATCAGCCAGGTCTCCTGCTTAAAACTCTCTAATAGCTTTCTATTGCTATTATAAAAAAAATCCAAACCCCCTTCTTATGCTTGCCTACATAGCATGTTTAGTCACTTCTTATCTTGCTGGCTGTATGTCTTAGCATTATTTCCTAGTTTAAAAATATTCTTGTTAACTGGATCTCTTTTTCATTGCTCAAAATCTCATTCTCATCATAGGAATTTTTGTCCCTGCTATTCTCTGGGCATAGATCACTCTTCTTTGCAAGAAAATGCTCAGTCTCATCATTTCAGGTCTGTGCTCAAACATTATCTCTGCAGAGAAACATTCCTGAACACCCAATCTCAAGTGTACCTCACCACTTGCATCCCTTGTGTGGGCTACAACACATGATCTTCAGCACCAAGGACAGCAGCTAGCACATAGGAAGCACAGTAACCACGTATAGCATGTAATGGAAATTCTAATCTCTATTATCTATAAGATATTAGAATTTTGAGGCTGAAATATTTACAACTGTGTATTGAAATAAGTCTTATACCAGTTTGAAAAAAGGGTATACTAGGCTAGAGGAGATCCCACAGTTTGAATGAATATCCCCAGTTTGAGTCAGCAAGTGGAGTTATATAAGAATACAGATGAGGGAAATCAGGTCGGAAGGAGAACATTAACAAGACAGTCTCATCCTACAATCGATTTATCATTGAAACAGCTACTTTCCTTATAAAAGACGTGTATACCCGATTGCTTAAAATATTTTAAATAATTTCTAACAATTCTTTTGAATTTTAGTGTATTTAAATACTTTTTGTTATATTTTCTCATGGAGAGAAATTATATTTTTAAAACAACAAAAATAATGGGGAGATTTTGAACAATCAATATTTATCAAAACATACCTTTGTTCAAATGCTTAATTGAAATACCAACAGATCATGGTGGTATTATTTCCATTCCATGCAAATTTCTGTTTTTATTTCATTAATACCTGCCAAATACTAACAAACTGGCTGGATCTTAGTCCTTTAGTTCAAAGACTTGAAAATTTGTATTATAATTTTGATTTTGTTATAGCTTTGCCTCTTCTTTACAAAACTTTAATGACTTCTAACATAAATTAAACAAATGAGCAATAATACCAAAGTCAGAATAATATATCATTTGACGAGCTGTTTTGTGACCAGATACTTTTATGGAAGAGACTTTTGTTGGCTGGAATAAGCAAAGCTTTTTGGCTGGTTCTTTAAAATATGGCTAATTTTCTCTATCACCATATGGTTTGTAACTTCAGCCATAAGTGCAGAAATTATAAAGAGCTAAATTTAGACTATGCCCATGACAGCAACACATTCAGAGACTCCCATGAGGTAAATGTCTTGCTTTTATTACTCCCATTATGGTACATTTTTGTGACTATTTTGGAAAATTTCCAGTGCCTGTAACAGGTCTCAAGTTCACAGTCAAGTTGTTTTTGTTTTGTTTTGTTTTACAATTACAGCAGCAACAAAATTTTTCTTTCTTCATGGGATGTTGACTTAAAATTACATCTCTTGCAGTTGTATGGAAACTTATTGTGAGCTGTCATACCATTTTAGGTACAAATCTAGTAGAAAAGAGAATAAATTGAATATTGTCTTTCTTGAAAGATATTGTTAATTCAGATGGCAATGCTTGGGAATCCAGTGTAGAACTTTAGGAAATCAGCATAGTAAGCTATTGTCAAGTACATATGATACTCATCAAATAATTTGACAACTGCAGAATTTTCCATAGTAAAGAACAATAAATGCAACTTACTCAGTTTCTTATGAGAATTAAGTCTTGATTAATCATAATGTTTATAGCTCAGTAATACACGTGGACATGTGGTTAGTGTTACTGTTAGTTTTTTGTTGTTATTACTTGTGATCTTTGTTGTTGTTGTTGTTGTTATAAAACTAAGAACAACAACAAAAACACCACATCTTTTCTTTTGGTTTCCAGCTTTATCATTCTAAATTTGTTGCACATTTTCCCATATGATTACTACATTCTTGCTTTAGCAAATTTAGCTGAAGATAATGCATTTTTCATTGATAATATTTGCATATTTCAAATCAAGAGCTGCTGCTTTCTGATTATATAATCTAGCATAATGCTTGAGTCATTTAGTTTCTATAATCCTATATTTCCTATTTTGGAAAATGGAGATAATAATTCATATCTCAGAATACTATGAAATGTAGTGTTTTGAGAAGTAAATAAGAAAATCTATTAGGTTGAACCATATAAAATTTCCAGTGACTGTGTCAGTGATGCCCGATTCTACATAGTATCAGATTCACCAGGGGCATATACAAACAATATTAATGTCTAGGTCCCACGACAGACTACTTAGATCAGAATTGGTAATGGTGGAGCAAGGGCATAAGTATTTCCTTAAAATTCCAAGGTGATTTAAATATACAGCGAGGGTTAAGAACCAATGATGTATGTAATCCATTTTTTTAATAGAATCTCATAGTTTCTACTTGCACAGAGCCAATCACAATATGGACAAAATGACCTTCCATTTAAAAGGATAAATAGAATATTTAAAAGAGAAAGAAAAACTTTTTTAAATGAGGCTGCAAAATGGAAATGGTTTTAAATGTATTCAGATTTAATTTTGTGCCATATAGCAGTTCAGCATGGACCTTCTCAACTGAGTGGATGATGAAGCAGTGAACAGTGGTTGCTATAGTATCATTAGCCCTACCTAAGTTTTGACAAAAAGAATGAGGAGACTTATTCTTAATTAAGAATGAGTCCCTTAAAAAAGCAACTGTGGAAAAGTATGATCAGCATTAGGAATAAAATAAGTAAATAAAGAAGAGGGGGTTTTAATTTCTTAAAAATATTTATTGATTTTTAAGAGAGAGGGAGACAGAGCACGAGTGGGGGAGAGGGGGAGAGACAGAGAGAGGGGTAGACACAGAATCTGAAACAGGCTCTAGGCTATGAGCTGTCAGCATAGAGCCCAATGCAGGGCTTGAACTCACAAGCCATGAGATCATGACCTGAGCTGAAGTTGGACACTTAACTGTCCGAGTCACCCAGCCACCCCTAAAAGGAGGAGATTTTTAAGTCCAATTTCCAGGGCTCTTTAGGTGAGAGTTAAAGTCTCCCTTGTCTGAGACTGCTTTGAAACATTTTTGCCATACAGAAAGCAATCTAAATGAAGCAAAGTTAAGAAAGTAGGAGAGAAAAGAGGCAGAAGGCAAAGTAACTAGTTAGGAACCAGCTATCTTCAATAAAGTATTAAAATGTACTACTACTCTCGTAATTCAAGTTGCTTATAAGGAGAACATTTTTCTTAATGCATTAAAAGAAATGAAAACATGTAAATTCCAAAATTTTACTGTTTCATATAGATGTATATTTTATGAGATTAGTGGATTGAATGATGCACTAAATTCAATAAATTGCTTGGGGGCTTGTTTTAATTTTTTTTTCTTTTCATTTTAAATATTGCTTTCAACTTATATTTTCACTTTCTACCTTCTGTAAAAAAATATATATATACAATTGTACCTAACTGCTGGCACTAATTTACTAGTTTTAGATAGATTTAACAAAGAAACTCTTTCTGTGTAGCAATGTATGTCAAAAAGGTTGCAAAATTGCCATCAGACCAAAATTGAGTTAGTGAAGTTTTACATTCTTTGGCCATTTTAACAAACCATTGTTTCCTGGAAATTTGGGATGGACCTCTAGAGAATTGATTACTTTGCGAATAATGTAATCTTATTTATATGTATATAAGCATATATATCAGAAATTATACCTAACAAGTTCTCCACGTGGTTTTTCAAATCAGTCATGTTGGATGTGAAATTATCATTTCAAGTTCCTAACTTTCCGACCAGACAAACACAGATTTCTTGACAGAAATTACGTGGGAAATTTAGCATTCATTTAATTTTGAAACAAAAGATTCAAACCACTTTGGAGGTGTGTTGGTATGTGAGTATACATGTTTAACAACTTATTTCACTAATATATGGCCAGGGCACCTGGGTGGCTCAGTCGGTTAAGCGACGGACTACAGCTCAGGTCATGATCTTGCAGTCCGTGGGTTCAAGCCCCACGTCGAGCTCTGTGCTGACAGTTCAGAGCCTGGAACCTGTTTCAAATTCTGTGTCTCCCTCTCTCTCTGACCCTCCCCCACTCATACTCTGTCTCTCTCTGTCCCAAAAATAAAATAAACATTAAAAAAATAATTTATGGCCATGTTTCCTGATCTAGAAAATAGGAGTTATAGCAGTTCCTATATCATAAGAATGTGGTGAAGGATGACACCGCTTGTTCTAAAACTCCATTGCTATATGGCTTCATTGTTTTTAACATAGTCTCATTAAAATGATAAGAATCATGTTCTGCCTGATGCATGAAAATTTCCCAAGACAGAAGCAGTTAGTGGCACAGTCAGGAATAGGACCTAGGTCCTGTTTTTTCAATTTTTGAAATATTCTCTTACATCGCACTGTCCCCTCTTTTCCTCATGGTAAAGTTATTTATAAATGGCTTTTAAAATGCTATTACAGAGTTAAGTGGAAATATTCCAAAGTCTAAGTATAGTAGCTTCATGCAAGTAGTTTTTAAAGACTATTTTTTGGTCGTTTTTCTAAGATTGCTGCATACTTGATAAAACATTTTTAAAGGCGTCTTTTCTTTACTCTGTGTCCAACACTTTTCATGCTCCAAGTCTTATAATTAGAAGGAAAAAAGTCTTTGAGTTAATCATTTCCTTTTCACTATTTTAGTATTGCCTTTTTCTGTTACATTAGATAATGGTGAACTAATTTGCTGTATCATACAGGATCTATTTTAGGAATACAGGAAAAAATTAAGTGCATACAGTGTTATAAATAAAATAAACACTGATTTACAATGCATACTATTTACTCTGATTTCAATCTGGAAAAAAATAGTCTTGTGAAAAATAATGCATTTATTAGTTCATTCAATAGGAAATTATTAAATGCATGTTATATTTTATATATAATTTCCTTAATAAGAAAAATAACCACAATTGTCCTGAAAGTTAAACATTAACCTTGAAGTCTCCACTTTTTGATAACATTTAAGTGTCAAATTACCTGTCCATTTCATATAAGCATGTATATTCTTTCTTTACTGAAAATGTATACATGAGTACAAGGTTATATATCATCTGAAATTAAGACATGCAAAGATAATTCTCATGCTGACATTAAATCACTTTCAATAAACTATATTAATCACAATTATTACTTAATTCAAATAATAACCTTTTGACATTTACTTTGTTCCAAGTCTTGAATTAATTTCTTTTGCATCTAAATTTTTAAAAAGTCATAGGAAGAAAGTGTTATTAAATTTATTTTTTCAGAAGAGATAACTGAGTTTCCAAAAGTGATTATAATTAACCCAAGCCCCTAGTAAGTGAATGCAGTATCAGGACTCAAATGCATGCATGCCTTATGATTTTAAATCTATGATCTCCCTGCCATTAAAGGCTACATCCTTGAAAGAAATTTAACATATGAAGCCAGAGGCATTTATCACAAACCTGTAGACGAAAGCAGACACAGAACAAAGCTCTTAGCCCAACAGAATCAAGTGTAATCAAAGATACCAAAGTTTCCATAGCCCACAGCCATGTTTTTTTGTCCTGTATTCTATTCATTCTATATACGAGGAAGGGAATATATAATCTTATAAATAACATTTCTATACAGTACAGTTCCTGTTACCAAAACAAAACAAAACAAAACAAAGACTTTGAAGCAACAAGTTTCCTTAAGGAGTTTTAATAACAGTTAAAAATATTTAGTGAATGGTAATTTAAAATTATCTCTATTATTAATTGACTATGTAGATATTACAGATGTCTCCTGAACTCTCAAATTGAGCCAGAAAGTTTATTCTTTGGAAGATTTCACTTTAGAGGGAAAGCAATATTTTAAACATCTATATATAATGCATAAGTTTCAAGGTACATAGAAAAAACATTATGTTATGAATAAAGAATTAGCCCTAATTCTGGACTTATTCTAAAATTATAATATTTCATTCTGTATATCTTATAGTCCTCTATCAAATAACTATCTCCACAGAAGAGATGCAACTAAAATTATAGAAACATTCAAAATATATTTTCCAACACTGAATGTTTGCTACTTGGCCAAAGTTATGATGTTTAGGACAATAGCCATTCTCTTTCTATGCTTTAGTGGAACTACTTGAAAATTATATTTTAAGAAATTCAGAGAACATCAGTGTTTTAAATTTACTGCATATCAAAGATACTGTGCTATACTTAGCACAGAGAATATTCTAGAGTATTTTTGCTATAAACGTTTTTTTTTTACCTTATCCTTTATGAAGTTTTTTTTAATGCATAAAATCTGAACTACTGGATGTTTCTTAAATTTTCTTTTAAGCACCTTACGTATTCCATATATATTTTCCCTCCCTGAAGTTCTTTTTCTTTCTAAAGGGAAGTGTTTTTTTTCTTTCTATAATCTCAAAATATAATATCATAACTCACAAGTGTGCATCTGTAAACTACATAAAAAGACATTGGGACTTTTTTTGTATAGTAGCTTCCAAGATATTTTTCCCCAAGTTAAACATAGAAAGTATTTTTGAAATGGAGAAAAAGAACAACAAAACTAAAAGACAATCTGCGGAGTAGGAGAAGATATTGGCAAATGGCACATCTGATAAAAAGCTAGTATCCAAAATGTATAAAGAATTGATACAACTCAACACTTAAGAAACAAATAGCCATTTAAAAAATGGGCAGAAGACAGAGAGATTTCTCTAAAGAGGACATACAGATGGACATCAAACACATACTCAAGATCTCTCATCATTAGGGGAATGTAAATCAAAACCACAAAAAAGTATCAAAAATCAAAAAAATCCATTAGGTGAATAGTATGAGTGAGACATCAACTCATACTAGTCAGTATGATAAAATAATAAACAAACAAATAAACAAGAAACAATTAGCGTTGGCAAGGATATGGGGAAAAAAAGAAACTTCTTAAACTGTTGGTAGGGAAATGCAGTCTGGGGCAGCTACTCCTCTTGGGACTCTTTCAGCTTTTGCTCAGATTGTTTCTTTTCTGACTCATCTTCTGTGGGGAAGGGGAGGGAAGGCAATGTGTAGTCAGGGTTGGTGGCTAGGAGGAAGAGGGGCTTTTAGACCTAGCAGGCCCTGCTGTATTATGTATATATTGTTCAAGTTCTGTTTTTTACTGAAAAGCTTTGGGCTCAATTCCTAGCCCATTCTGTGGGGCCCTGGGTGATTTCAGTTCCTTGTAACCCAGCTACCATCAGGGGCTGGTGTGTAGGCAGGTGCCCTAGGAATAGGGTTGAGCTCCAAACACACTCCTATGGGATGGCATTGGAATGAAGGTGAGGTCCCAAGCCACTTGCGGTCCTTTGACACTAACCCCAGTCCACACCTCCCCCCACCCCCACCCGCCTCCACGACAACCAGGTTTCACTTTGAGGCTTCCTGTTACAAATGCTGCACTTTTGGTTCTTACTTTTTTATCTCCAGATTCTAATTTATGCCTATGCCAAAAAATTAATTATGCCCAGGATTAAAAAAAAAATCACACTTCTATGTGTTTACCTAAAGAACATGAAAACACTAGGTTTTAAAAATGTTTATTTCTTTATTTTGAGACAGATAAAGTGTACACTGCACTAGTGAGTGAGGGGCAGAGAGAGGGAGAAAGAGAGAATCCTAAAAAGGCTCTGTGCTGTCAGCACAGAGTTCATCATAGAGCTCAATCTCACCAACAAGAAGATCATGACCTGAGTGGATATCCAGAACCAGAGGCATAATCTCTGAGCCAAAAAGACATCCGTAAAAACTATTATAAACCTATGGTTGTGAAAACAAATTCAGAGTTCGCTAAAAAGTTATGGCACATCAAAGATGTTAAATATCAGTTTCTGTTACTTTTTCACTTTGAAGTCTGTTACAGGATGATAGAAGACAACAGGTGAATGTCCTTGAAAAAAGTAGAGGTGTGTTAAAATAGTTGACAATCATCAAAAATTTTGAAAGAGTTATTATTCACCCTTAACTAAACATTGCATTGACTGCTGGACTTATGTGTGCCTTCTCATATGTTAAGCCATGCATGAAATTCAGGAGCAATATTTAGTAGAAACAAGGAAAGTTATTGACATTGACTTTGTGAATTTTTTTTTTACCACATCCCTTGACTTTTTCAGGTGTCAAATCCAGTCATCTTATAGAATGCCCCACATCCTGGATTTGTCTTAGTTTCTTTAGGTCATCATTTAACATGTTGCTTTATCTTTGTGTTTTCTAGAAACTTCCAAATAATTTGCCTTCTAATTTGTTTTTTTATTAAACTCATAAATACTGTTGATACTATTTTATTGGTAATTTAGGGTGAACAATTTTTTTCTGATGTATTTTTAAAGAGGATTTTGATCTGAAAGCAAATAGAGGGAAAAGATGTCATCCATTGAGATGAAGAATTTAGGTTAGAAGCAGAGGATATCAGACAATTTTTTCCTACTCATTTTGACTGAGGCTTACCCTAATAAACAATTAATTATTTGAAGGAAGGTAAACTGTTCTATTAGATATAGTCCTAAATCCTGGTATAAAATGTATAATGACCATAGTAATTCAAAACAAGATAAGAATAAGTGACATGAAAAGAAATACAAGATATTGAAAAGATAATTTTTCTGCTTGACTTTCAAATGATTTTATAGTCCAAAATTTTGAGAATGAAAGAAACTTGCCATAGAATAGAAATGGCAGTTAACTCTTACCTATTAGTTTATTCACTAATTAATTCAAGGCATATTTAATGAACACTTATGAAGTGCCAGGCAATGTGTTAACTGCACTGAAAGGACTTCATTACTCAATGTCTTTCATATTACTCTTTGTCATCTGTCTGCTATGTGCTCCCATGACACCCCGTGCATTTCACTACTATAGAACTTATCACTAGGTATTGTTGTCAGCTGTTTCTCTATTTTCCCTCCATTACTTTGTACATTCTTTTGCACTACTAGATAGAATGCCCTACCAGGGCATCTGGATGGCTCAGTCAGTTAAGCGGCTGAATTTGGCTCAGGTCATGATCTCCCAGTTCATGAGTTTGAGCCATTTCATGGTTGTAAAGTTGCCGCTTAATTCACTGAGCCACTCAGGCACCCCAAGAGGATGATATTTTTATAGAACAAGAGATTTGATGTGTTTGGAGCAAAGCACTGGTAAACTGGGAAAATATATGGAAGCCAGATTATCAAGGGTCTTAGACATTATACTAAAAAACCTCTGGTGGTGTGGGGCACTGAGTAGCTCAGTCAAATAAGCATCCAGCTCTTGATTTTGGCTTCTCTCATGTTCGTGAGTGTGAGCCCAAGTCGGGCCGGTATTGGCAGTCGTGAACCTGCTTGGGATTCTCTCTCTCTCTCTCTCTCCCTCTCCCTCTCTCTCTCTCTCTCTTTCCCCCCCTCCCCTGCTTGTTCTCCCTCCCTCCCTCTCTCTCTCAAATAAATAAATAAAACAGTTTTTTTTAATCTTGATATTTTCCAGAAGGTAGCAATGTGTCAGTGGAGGTTACACAAATTAAGTAAAAGATCATTCTGATAGCACCTAATAGGTGCTATTCTGATAAGATAAATGAGTGATTAGGGACCGTTGGGGGGAAAAGAAAAGAAAAGAAAAGAAAAATTAAAATCTAAAGCTTATTATGCTTGCATTCCAAACTCAACTCAATTATCATTTGAAGAGACCAACCAAGGAGGTGACATTATTAGCCTGTGCTCAGAGCCCTGATAATGAATTAGGCTACTAAAACCTAGCTTTATAACTTACAGCATGCTGTAATTTAAATTAGAGGCTCCACCACAGCATTAAATGTCATGAACATGTTATTGTTTTAATGTATTGCATTAAGGCATTTTAATGTCTAACCTTGGTCCGTTGCTACTTCCTCATTTAAAAAATATTAGTATAGGAGATGCTATGTTTTTTCCAGCTCAGTTAAGCATCCATTATATAACATTCTCTTTTCTACACAATACTCTCCTCTCTGGTTCAAAAAACACATTGGACTGAGTGAGAAAATTTCATAAGTTGGATTCCAGAATAAATGTCCTAATAACATGGTTTTCATGTGAAGGAAGGAATAATTAGAGCTGGGCATTTTTTAACCAGACTAAAATAGGTTTAAGCAGCCTACAGTCTTCATCTTAAGTTAATTTTTTCCCAAAATTCTACTGTTAAGAGAGGAAGGAAAAAATATGGAGTTATTATCTAGCAGAATGATAGCTGATGTATTCAAGAAGATTTTCTTTAAACCTTTGAAACCTTACTTTTGGTGGCTAGGGTATAAATATAAATGAGGTTTGTACTCTTGGTATAGTTCTGGAGCTTTCCACCTCTTCACCCTTCAAAAGAAAATTTTGAAATCCATTTCACAGAGCCCTGATGGAAATGAACACATAAGAAATACCTCTCTCATTCATACATATGGCAAACATTCGTGGAAGACTGCTAGTGTTTGCAGAGTTGTATGGAGAGTGTCTCCTTTTACTTTGATACAAACCATTGTCTAATATTACACTCTAATTTATGGTTAAATTGGGTAATCATTAAGGAATTCATACATGATAGAATATGGAATAAGGCCCAAATGTGGACACAATAAAGATATTTGAGCTATAAATCTATGAGTTACTAGTTTACTACTAAAATTAGCAAATAAAATGTTAAAGTATTACATAATAGAAACAATAAAATAAAAATACTGAAAATGGAAGTAAATAAAAATATCACTCACACTCATAGTAAGGAGGAAGAATAGATCAAAAAGTTTAAAAGATATTAAGAAAAAACAGTCGTCATTTTTTATTGATTTTAAATAAATATGGGGAAAGAATTAAAAATTTTAAATCATGATAAAAATTTTATGAAAAAATTCAAGTGCCTATGATTTGCTCAGATAACCTAACTTTACAAGATAATTGTCCAAAGTTTCATATAACTTTTCTTGTGAACATACTGCTTGGAAATGTTATTAATGAAGCAGTGGTAATAATGAAATACCTCTAGAAAGATGATTCATTGTTCAGTGGAGTACAGTCAAGCAATTTTCAAGTTGTTTAATTGTGATAGGAAAAGAAAGTGACAAAAATAGAAGAAACTTTGTCACAGAGTACAATTTAAATATAGTATTTGAGAAATGACTGGGAAAGACATTTTCCCCTGAAATCTGAACCAACTTATTTGCCTCATTTTCTTTTCCGTGGTGTTTTATCATAATGTTTTCCCTTGTTGAATTTAAATGACATTCTTTTTCCTACTGTGACATATTTTTAAGGAGATACTGTCTTAGGTATTAATAATTCTTAAATATGTTTTAAAATATTGGTTTTAATTGGAAAACAATTAAAATATCGATTGTTCATGGTTCAATTTCCTGGAAGATATTTCTTCTGCAAATTGCTGTTGACAAAATTGTGATTTTTGAATTATATTGTGCTTGTTTAATGTAGCATGTACGCTTTCTTGGCTCAACGTGGGCTGCTTCTCAAAAGTGTATAAAACTGGCTTCTTTTTATTCTCCAGCAAAGGGATGGTACGCTGCATGCATAATTCAACTTGTTGAAGCATCCTAGAAAATTTTTCTTTATTGTTAGAATTGTAGCAACAAGTAGAAATTAATTATTTGTTATAACACAAAGAACTTTTATGCTATATTCCCAATTTTGTTTTACACTGAAGTCTGATTTGCAAATGTGAGTGAAAGATTGACTTTAAATATCTAGAGATGATTAACTGCCAGCTCTAATCAAATTGAGAAGTAATTAGCAAATCAAAACTTGATTAGCTCTTTGCTTGATTTACTAAAATTATAGTTTATGCAGTTTAAATAATGGGGGAGGGGAGTTGTCTATACTTCAGATACAGTAGAGTCTACTATGTTGAGGCAGGAGAGGAGCTTACTACTTTAAGTACTTTCTAAATCTCACAATACTTTTTGTAGGTGTACAAACATACACTTTGTAACACTATAGCACTACACATTGGTATCTTTCTTTTCCTCACTGAGACTAAAGCTTTGTCTTAATTGTTACATAAAATACAGTAAGTTAAATACAATTTAACCTCTTAACTATCATTTTTAAAATTTCATTTATTTATTTTGAGAGAGAAAGAGGGTGGGAGGTAGGGAGGGAGGGAGAAAGAGAGAATGAGCAGGGTAAGGGCAGAGAGAGAGAGAATCCCAAGTAGGGAGTTCATGTGCAGGGCTTGAACTCACGAACCATTAGACCATGACCTAAGTTGAAATCAGGAGTCAGATACTTAACTGACTGAGCCACCCAGACACCCCAAGAACCATTTTTAATATGTGTAAAGCCATTTTTTAATAATGAAGAAGTCAAGTCTATCCAGGATTGTTTTTCATTCTTTAGACATAAAAGATGTGCCAATCCTTGCATTGAATTCTTGGATACTTAAGGTGTAGGAATAGGAAAACAGTACACCACTGCATTAGTCTGTTGGGGCTGCCATGACAGAATACCAGAGTCTGGGTGGCTTAAATAACAGAATTTTATTTTCTCACTATTCTGGAACTTGGTACTCCAAGATCAAGGTGCCAGTAAGTTTGGTGTCTGGTATGGACTCCCTTCTAGGCTTGTAGATGGCTGCCTTTTTCTGCCTCCTCAGTTAGCCTTATATCTATAAACATATATATATATATATAAACATATATATAAATATATATATTTTAATTATAATAATATATATATTTTATTTATATTTTTTATATTTATATATAAGGCTCCTCAGTTAGCCTTATATGTATAAACATATATATATAAATATATATATGTATAAACATATATATATAAATATATATGTATAAACACATATATAAAAATATATATATGTATAAACACACACATATATATATTTATATTATATTTATAATATATATTATATATATAATAAATATATATATATATATTTTAATTTTATTTCTAGGAGATAGAGAGAGAGAGAGACAGCGTGAGCAGGGGAGGGTCAGAGAGAGAGGGAGTCACAGACTGAAACAGGCTCCAGGCTCTGAGCTGGCAGTCAGCACAGAGCCCGACGCGGGGCTCGAACCCACGAACCGCGAGATCATGACCTAAGCGAAAGTCGGACGCTTAACCGACTAAGCCACCCAGGCGCCCCTCAGTGTTTCTATATTAAACACCTTTTGGAACAGGGAAATGATGCACGAGACAGACAACTTTTGCTGTCCCATAACCAACACTGCCAACAGCAGCTGCAGGGCAATAGGAGATGTACCAAGGAGTCAGAGCCTAAAGTGTCTTCTGCACCTCTGGAGAAAATAATCAGAGCTACAGTAATCCTTCTAGAATTGAGCCACAAGGAATGGGTTTTTCATCACAGATACCAAGATTTTTTTTCCCTCCCCAACCTTCTGCCCAAAAGTAAACATAATAGCTCTTAGAGTTAGAAGTGAAACTAAATGACTCTCCCTACTTTTTTATAACTAGGTATGTATTTCTATAACTTTGAAGTCTTAACAATTGCTGAATGAGCAGCTCATTATTGCCTGCCATCTATTAGTTTGCTGGTTCACTTGTTTATCCCTTCCTAGACAAAGCCAGGAGGTTAAAAATGTTGCTTTATACATCCAGAGAAACATTTCTCTGGTTCCCCAGGAATAATAGCACAATTATATGAGGATTTTCCTCGTGAGTTTTTTCAAGTATTCTATTTTTGGAGAATCTTCATAATATTAACTGTTTAAAAGTCATTTCTGGGTTTTCAAAATATACATTAAATCACGTTTCTCTTCCTCCCCACTAGAAAGTACCTTATGGAATATTCAGACATCATTTTTAACACTTAGTTATTTTAAAATTCTGATTTGTGGAACATTAAAATTGTATCTAATTCTTATTTGATATTAAGGATTTTACTCTCCCCCCATAACACTTTTTTTTAGATTCTTTCAAGTTAGTTAATTAAAAGAAATCAACTTTAGAGATATGACAAAACTGTTGAAGTAGTTGTAAAAGCAGCTGCATTTTAAATTAATTTTAAACAAAAGTCTTTGAAATATTGTAATAAAATTATGAAAACATGTACACCTAAGAAATACGTTTTTTCTAGAAAATATGTCAAAGACATTAAGTTTCTGAACCAAACACTGTACATTTAGATAAGTCTTTCAGTTTTTCTTCTCACTTTGTTTTCTATATAAAAACAAATATAAATCCATTCCTATGGTTCCTGTTAGTAAGGAGGCTATAAAGAGACTATATCAGTCACCGCAGAATTTTCAGGTAATTATAAAGATATGTCTCCTTAGGGAATTAAGCATCATTTGAAATGTTTTTATACCAAAATTATTCTTTGTTAATATTCCCCTTGTAAAAATCATCTTAGGGATAAAAGTAAAATATGTGTATCATACATGCTTTTTAAAATTTTTAAAATATTTATTTATTTATTGAGACAGAGAGAGACAGAGGGTGAGCGGGGGAGAGGCAGAGAAAGAGGGAGACACAGAATCTGAAGCAGGCTCCAGACTCTGAATGTCTGCACAAAGCCCAACAAGGGGCTTAAACTCAAAAACTGCAAGATAATGACACGAGCCAGTTGGATGCTTAACCGACTGAGCTACCCAGGTGCCCCTATATATGGTTTTAATCAAAAGAATTATTCTGGAAATCCAAAAAACCTTATTAGTGTACTGGGAAGCAGACACTGAATTAGATCAACCGTCAAACCAACTGTAGAAGTTACAAAGTCTGACTTCAGATTCCTGACATGGTAATTTCTTGAAAAGAGTAACCTATTGCAACAGAACAAAATTATGAACCTGGGAGTTTGTCTGCAGTTTTGCTGCATTTCCCAATCTCAACTCCAGGAAACCACCCTTTCATTTAATATCTCATCCTAACTGTATACAATCATATCAGGTGTTCATAACTATAGTAGCTAATTACAAAAGAAAGCTGACTTTTCCAAGTATAGTTTCTTATCTAAGTATATTTGCATTTTAAGAAAAAGTACTGTAAATAAACCAATAAAAAGTCTTGAAGTTCCAAAGAAAAGAATGGCATTTTCAGCACCATAGCATATAGTAAAAGCAGAGTTATTTGGAGCAGTAATCTTTCTGGTTACTCCTCAAAGAACAACATAGAGGTGGTCTGTTATTACTTATACTTGAAAACCAAGCCAGATTTAAAGTTAGGGCATATAGTATTATTATAACAATGTATTTCATATTAGCTGCCAGTGTGTCTTGTTAATACTTTCTAATACTTTTGTCACTATTTAAAATATAGCAATAATATATTCTTCAGAGTGTCTGTCTCTCTTTGGCTTATGATAAAACATTAGGTATGGTATAAGTCTCCCATAGACATATAAGTCACAAGGTATATTTGTGATAAAATATTATTTGTTTCATCTGTGAAAATCAGGAAACCTCCATTCTAGGGCTTTTTCTAGCATTAGCTGGATTTTTGATCTTGGCCAATTTAACTGGTTAGCTGTTTGTATCATTACCTGTAATAGATAGGGTATTGGATACATCAGGGATGGCAAATGTCAAAGTCAAGATCCCTCAAAGCCTGCCCCCTAACCACATACCCACTGAAGACAGATTATCAATCAGTCGTGTGTTTTTTCCTATGCAGAGCTTGAAATATGCGTCCAAAATTTTGCCACATAGACATTGCATATCATTTGGCTTTAGCACAATAGATAAACTTTTTTCCAATATCTAGATAATCACAAAGTCTTCCTTACAGCTCAGATTTTTTTACTGTATCATTTCTTATGTGTAGAATGGTATCTCATGTACAATGCACACTTAAGTTTTTCTTTTTTGGAAACTTGAGAAAATTTTTGTGAAGTGAGTGTTTTTATCAATGCTTTTTTCCAACTGATTTTAAGAAAATGCCATTTATAAATAATGTATATTGTCACATAGTACAGAGGCAAAAAAATAGTTGAGGTGCATCTTTATTTTATAAATTTTTAGATTACTAATTATCCTCAAAAATTTCTACAGCTATCACATTTAAAAATATGAAAACTACAAAGTCAAGTAGATACCTGATCAGTGACTGCATTTCAACTATGATCAATATTATACTGGTCTACAGAAATAAAAGAGGAACCTGAGTTGCCACTCAGTCTGTTAGTGGTCTTATTAGCATAAGCAGACTTATTAGTATAAGTCCTTACTGGGTGTAATCCATTCTACTTTTATCATTTTCCTAGTATCCCATACAGATTTTTTCCTTCACTTATTCTGTATTTCTATTAACTCCATTGACTTATTGATTTCATTTACAGTTGAAATTATTTTCATCCTGCCCATCAAGGAATTGTTTCGCAGTCTCTTGTTTGAACTTGAATACAGATTTTTGCCCATGTTTAAATGGTGTGATTTAGGTAATTGACAGAGACAAAGCCAGTTCACAAAGTTAATTAAAATTTTCCATCTCTTCACTTTCAATTAGTTTCAATGATATGACATATTTTTTCCTATTTAATGTCTCACTGTTATCACTAGACAGTACACAGGTTATGCTAGTCTGTCAAATAAATAGCGATTATTAAAATAATCTTTAAGTAGACACTATTTTGATGTTTTAATTGTTCTCTTTGAGGAGCTGAGTGTTGTAATTGTATTTACTTCATTTATGTAGCAATTTTAATTTGTTCCTGAGGGGTTTTTTTCTTTTCCATTCTTATCTGGGAGCCAGAAAAGGTTTAATGGAATGCAGTGTATAAAGGAAGAGTGGTATAACTCTAACTTCAGTGTGGTAGATAAAATATTTGTTTAAGACTAGAGTGTTTAAATTAATCCTGATTCTTTATGCTACTCGTTATTACTTAAAAATAATTTATTTTGTGGGACAGTAAACGCTTGAATTCTGTTTAAAACTAAAGAAACTTTTGTAGGGATACTATTAAGGAAAATTTTATAGATTAATATTGAATCGTTTACTCTGAGGAAGTCTAATAATCATTGAAAATTTGTTCCAATACTGAAATTTCACCTGAATGGCTCAGTTTTTCACACACACACACACACACACACACACACACACACACATTACAAAAGTATTAGTAATTTTTCTTTTCATATGTTTTGTATTTCCTTTTTTGAAAATCATGTCATATTCATAGAAGTCAATAGGCTGTCAAAAACACTTGAAGCTTTTATGTTTTTACTCATAAATTCAGACTCATAAAAGTCCCCCAATTCTATATTTCACAATGGTCATGTAACAAAAGAGGAAATTAGTTGCAGTTTTGATGATTTGGGTTTCGACATATTCCACCTGCTCTTTACTGAGAAAGACAAGTTAACTGAGCCACGTGAAGGATTGGTTTTTGTTTTACATTTTCACAACATAGGCCCTTCTTTGTGGAGATTGAGATCATCTAAAATAAAATATGTGTGTTTTAAAGCAATAACAAAACAATTTAGACAATAAGTACATTACAGAAAGTGTAATTTGAATTTAGAATACTTTGCTGACTCCTAAGAGAAGAGATTAGCATCATCTTGTCTGTAATGGACATATCAACATTAATCTTTCTGAGACCATTTCTGTTCTTGAGAGTTTGTTCTGTTTAAGAGTAAGTAATTATATGTGCTCATTGGTTAGTATAATATTTTTGTAGAGTCCTTTAAATAATCATTCTAAATTAATTATTTTATAGGACAGAAAGGTTAACAAGTAACAACAAAATAAGATATGCATTTCTTCTGAATTTTTATCTTGCATCCTGTTTCCCAGGAAGTTTTAACTTCCATGTTTTGAAGTCTATAAAGAAAATATATTCTATAAACAACCAACATTTAGTTATTGTTATGTCTCAAAATCATACAGCTCTGGATGCCACTGCCTTTGGATGCCTTTGTTACAAAAATCATAAAATTACTTACCCCTAAGAGAAAAAGGATTTATTTTAAGGCTATCGACTTCATAGAATTAAAGGAAAGGCTTAGCATGGATGAGGTCAGCTCTTAGATCACCAAGGATACCATAATTCTACTGTTTTGAGTTCTGCATTGGTGTGATTCAGCTACAAGCTCTTTCAGGTTCAGTGTCTCATGATTTGAATTCTTAAGTCACATGACTCAATTCAGTTGTAGATTAGCTCTCATTTGGTCAGGTATTGATAAGCTGTGGCCAGAAGAGGTTGTGTCACATTATGCAATAGGACAACCATACCTGTGGGATAGAGTATATGGGAGAGGACCAGGGAGAAGTCAGGATGAAAAGAGAGCAAGAGAGTAACCAATAGCTATTAGCAGCATCACTGTAAGATCCTTCAGACTTCGTTAATTGCATCTGCTCTGAAATCTCTTTAGTTTTGGAGAGGGTTTTAACTATTCTGTAATACAAGTAGCTCTAATTCTATATACTTAAGTTGAACTTATCATATTCTTCCGTGTGTTAAGTTATTTTTCCTGGCTTTATTCCCTTGAAAATTGTTATGGTTTAAAAAAAATGTTATCATTTAGGTAACTGAATATCCTGTACATGTGAAAAGGTTGTTTTGAGCATTCAGCTCTCCCTATTCAGGGTATAAGGGGTGAATCTTTCTGAAAAGTTTCTCCACAATAAGTCAAGATCTTTTTATATGAAAGAAGGAAGAAACGTTTCTGTGGCAAATGTTGCAAGTAGACAAAATTTATTTTTTGAAAAGCCTTTCACATTTGAAGACAAGCGAGTACATGGAATAAGGAGGTAATGTTATCACATGATGCTAAATTTAAAAACAGTTTCAAAACAAGTTTTAAAAATATACAAAAGATACTGTTTGTGTGTGTGTGTATGGCTATGTGTGAAATGTGTAGGTGTTTCTATACGTAAATTGTATTTTAGGATTAAAAGTAAAACTTAGAAAGATCAATGCCAAAATGTTAGATGTGATTTCTCTAGATCAGTGGTCCTCACAGTGTGGACACACAGCATCAGTGTCACCTGGGAACTCATTTGAAATGCAAATTATATCTTCTGAATCAAAAACTTTGGGAGTGGGCTGGGGTATCTGAGTTGTAACAAGCCCACATGTCTTCACAGTCATACTGTTGGGCACTAAAGTTTGAAAACAAGTACTCTTGTGCAGATAATATGAGTATAGGTGATGTAATTTCTCCCTGGTGCTTAATGACTGTGTAGCTGATTTGAATTTATAAAGCACCACACGTTAATTTTTTTTTAATTTTTTAAGTTTATTCATTTTGAGAGAGAGAGAGAGAATGAGCAGGGGAGAAGCAGAGAGGAAGAGAGAAAATACCATACAGGCTTTGCCTTGTCAGCACAGAACTTAATACGGGGCTCGAACTGACAAACTGTGGGATCATGATGTGAGCCAAAACCAAGAGCTGGATGCTTAACCAACTGAGCCACCCAGGCCCCCACACCTATGAATTTTCTAAGTAAAGATGCTTTTGGAACAGTCACTTTGTATACTTCACTGTAAATCCCACTCCTGCAGCCATGGTTTGCATGTATGAAGTGCAATAAATGCTCACTGATGGCTTTATTGAAATCAATTTCAAAGTATAGCTCCATCTCTGCTTATTCCAGATTCAAGATTCAAGTTCAAGGTACATGGCTTGAACAACTTTTAGTAATGAAGTGTGAAATAATTTATGTTAATACATTTCTTCAGGGCTACCACATAAGTAAAATAAAAATCTCTTGCATTAACTATACCACATCATAAGAATGGAATTATTTAATCAATTTCAAAAGTTCAAATAAGAACTAATTAAATACATTGTTAAAAAGGCCAGAAACATTTTCTTTTTTAAAAAAATTAATGTTTATTTATTTTTGAGAAAGAGAGAAACAGAGCATGAGCAAGGAAAGGAGGGCAAAGAGAGGAAGACACAGAATTTGAAGCAGGCTTCAGGCCCAGAGCTGTCAGCAAAGAGCCCAATGTGGGGCTCAAACCCATGAACCGAGATCATGACCTAAGCCAAAGTGATGTTTAAGCAACTGAACCACCCAGGTGCCCCAAGAAACATTTTCTACTGAGGTAGACATAAATATCTCATTGCTATTGTCGAGATTATTAATGCCTACAGGTCATATTAAAGGTCACTTAAGACAATAAGAAAAAAATTGCAAATTAATTTTTTCTTTGAGTATTTGTACTCTACCCATTTAGTATTCTCTTAGAGTTTTCAAAACAGTATAGCATGTATAACATGTACTCTGGGCAATATAAACACAATTTGGTAGCAAGAAGGAGTTTGACAAAAGAGAAGCTTAAAAGAAATGACTTTTAAAAGGGAAATAAAGATTGTTCCACCAAGACTAAAAAAACAGAGATGAGGAAAGACATTGAAAGTGATTTCAAATATAATGGAAATAATGAAAAATGAATTATAATAAAATATTTTGCATTGTTTTGTCATCTTTAGCAATTATATACATTTCCACATAAGCCTATCCATTCCTCAAAGGAAGTTCAGGTAATACTAAACCATGATAGATTTCTCAAACCTCATTAATTTTATTCTCCTAAACTCTTGCCACACTTACATGTGGCATGACACAATCTTAGCAGTTAGCTAAGATTGACTTTAAAAAGTCGGTTTAAGATATTACTCTTAAAGGCAAACCATGAGAGACTTGAATGCTGACAAAAACTGAGGACTGGTGGATGTGGGGGGAGGAGGGGTGGGCATGGAGGAGGGCACTTGTGGGGATGAGCACTGGGTGTTATGTGGAAACTAATTTGACAATAAACTATTTGTAAAAAAAAAAAAAAAAGATATTACTCTTAAAGAGTAAGTACCTTGAGATGCAAGAGATTCGGTGAATGTTTCCTTTGTACCCTTACCAGGGTCTTAATAATAAAAAATAAACAAACAAATAAAAAATATTTCTTTAAAATACCACATACTGCCTTTAAAGTTAATTTTTCATGTGCATATTCCAAGTTTCATTGTGGCATCAGACACCATGTATTTCATAATTCTTGTATTCTCTACATCATTGATCACAGTGCATTCAACCTGTTGCTAATTGATTGACTGATGGCTTTGGTAATAAATGAAAGACAACCATGGAATGTAGACTTCGAAAAGTCTCAGACAACATTGAGTCTGTTCCAGCATTTTATGTTAAAAAACATTCAGAGCAAAATAAATTAACAAACTGGGCTAAGGTCACACAGTTTATTCAGACTAGGTATCATAAAGTAGTGAAGAAACTATTTTTTTAAATTTTATTTTAAAATTTATTCATTTTTGAGTTACAGAGAGAGAGACAGAGTGCAAACAGGGAAGGAGCAGAGAGAGTGACACAGAATCTGAAGCAGGCTCCAGACTCTGAGCAGTCAGCAAAGAGCCCGATGTGGGGCTCAAACCCATGAACCATGAGACCGTGACCTGAGCTGAAGTCAGACTGAGCCCCATGAAGGAACTTTTATACTATATTTTAGAATATCACACTTCATTTTGGCTCCATTTGTTAAAAGCACCAGTGTTCTTCTAATCACCGTAAATGAGAGGCAGAAATTCACTTTAGTAATTCCTTAATCTGAGCCATATCTATCTAATTGTTACTTTGCAAGAAAGCTATCACTGGTTAGTGTTCATTTCATTCTAGATAGTACACTAAATGCTTCGTAAGAACAATTTCGTATAGTTCTTACATCAATTCTATTGTTTGGGAACTCTGTTACAGATGGAGAATTTGAAGCTTACCCATTACAAATGACTTGCTTAAAATCACACAGCTTATAAAAGCATCATGAATTCAAACCCAGAACCACACTCCCAACTAATTGAAGACAGTGATTCTCAAACTTTGAGATGTATCAGAATTGCCAGAACAGGTTATTAAAACATAAATTGCTTAGGAGAGCCTGGGTGGCTCAGTCAGTTAACTGTCCAACTCTTGATTTCAGCTCAGGTCATGATCTCCTAGTTCATGGGTTCGAGCCCCAGATCAGGCTCTGTGCTTGGGTTTCTCTCTCTCTGCCCTTTCCCTGCAGTCTCTAAATACATACATACATACATACATACCAAGTAACACAGATTATTGGGCCCCATTTTTCTGATTTTCTTAGTAGGTTTGAGATGGAACCCAAGAATTTGTATTTCAGACAATTTCCCATGTAAATACTGTTGCTGCTGGTCCAGGGACCTCATTTTGAAAACCAAAGAGGCTTCTTATAGCCTTATTTTACACACAACAATATATGTATAACAACATATAAGTTGTATATATGTGTATAATTATATATAAAATTACATATATTATATTATCTCTATATAAAATTGCATATATATATAGATGTAGGCATATATCCACATTCAGTTCCTGAAATTTTTAGTGGGGGAGAAAACAATTTCTATTAAGATCTTTTTATCATTTCATAAGTGTCTGATGAATCTTGCTTGAATCACTTGCCCAGCTTTGGCCTTCTCATTGTGGAAAATGCGGGTCTCTGATTTCTCTCCGAGAGCCTGTGTCGACTTCTGGGGAATATAATTGACAGCATAATCATAACTGTGTTTAGTGAAAGTGATGGTTTTCTTAAGAAAGACATTCAGCATACCAGAATGTGCTTACTGCATTTTTATCTCTGTTTCTTTGTAATAATATAATTTATGCCTGATGCCCCCCAAAAGCCAATCGTATATTTGTTTTGAGTTATTGTTTATTTAGTGTTCTCCTAACATTTTCTAAGCTTGAATATGTGTACTATGTGTTATTCCATTTGTCCCTTATATGAATGTTTTGCACAAGGAAAATTTTCAACAAAGGTTCTGGGATGAACTTGATTTAATGGAATACTCAAAGGCAAACCAAAAAAAATAATGCAGAAATATACTCACATAGACACACACAGACACAGACACAGAAATCTACAAAGATGCAAGGGGAAACATAATTTCAGGAATGCAATGCATACTATTGGAAATTTTCATTTTCTGGTTTCCTTTAGTTTAGAATTCTAGATAAATTTCTCTATAAAAATCTTTGTAATAGCAGTTACTAATAAATTCAGTGTATGTATTAAAAATAAAACCTGTGACAGGTATTTGATAACATGGTCAAAGCATGGTTGATTTAGGGCAGTGCTTCTCAAAGTTTGATGTGCATTGTATCACCTAAGATCTTATTAAAATGCAGATTTTGAGGGGCACCTAGGTGGCTCAGGCAGTTAAGCACCTGACCCTTGATTTATGCTCGAGTCATGATCTCACAGTCCATGAGATTGAGCCCTGCATTAAGCTCTATGCTAACAGAGCAGAGCCTGCTTGGAATTCTTTCTCTCCTGTTCTTTTTTTTTTGTCCTCCCCTCCTTGCACACACTCTCTCAAAATAAATAAGTAAACTCAAAAAAATGTAGATCTTGAGTCAATAAATCTTGGGTAGGGTCTAAAATTTGATATGTCTAACAAGTTCAGAGATGGACCTGATCAGCCTCACGTGTAGACCATAGTTTGAGGAACAATGGCTTAACCTAGAACACAAAGTGAGAATTACATCAAACTGTGGACATATTTTGTTTAGCCAGAACAGGATTTCAAGTTTTTAAAATGACTTTAAATGCCTTCTTATGAACGCAAATGCTCCCAAATTACCCATACTTACTCTAGTACTTTAAAATTCATCACTTCTCAAATTTAAATTTTCAGCTTGCCACAGGTGAATATTTGTAGTTTAGATGCCTGTTCATCGATTCCCTCTGTTCATACTGAATGATTCCAGTGACTCATCTGAATGTTTTCAGGAGAGGCCCTGGATGTGAAGTGCTTTCTCTGGGACTACAAAAGGGAGAGATTCCTGTATCCTTGTTAAAATGTTCGAGTAGGTTTAGATCTTACTCTAATCATTTCTAGCAGTCTCTATTCTTCCTACAATGGATGGAATATATGGTAGAGGGAGGGGAGGCAGCAGGGAGAGAGAGGTGATGGTTTGCTGGATTTTAATTTTTAGAGAACAGCAGTCTACAACCTTTTAGACTTTCTCTTTAAGAACTTGCCATGTCCAGATCAAAGGAATTTATTAGGCTTTTAGCTCTCCTGTTTTTTTTATAGCTCAAAATGAACAAATTTTCAAGTACAAAAGAAATGCTTTAAAAGAGTTCTTTTAGTCTTTATTTGAAATCTCCTGCTCTCCTTCAGTTCACAGATATGGCGTACACTGAATGGAGGAATCAGACTACTACACTTTGATCATTTCACTATCTTGTTTGATTAGTGTTTTCAAACTATGGAGTTTATCAGCAGGAGGCAGGTTGATCCCTGTGGCTTATAATGGGCAAAGTATGGGGGAAAAATAGGTTTTTAGAAATCGTTTAAGATCAATCAGTTTCCTCCTTCTTCAAGGTTTAAAAATAACATCATGGACAGATAGACTTTGACACAGAATAAGATCAGATATTTCCAAAGGGAAAACTGACCAGCATGTATGGAGCACTTTTTCCCCTCTTTCTCACTTTAAAATTGTGACTTCTAGTCTTTAGATTATTACAAACTATAATCAAAATCCTTTAAAAAAAACAGAAAGCAAGAGGTGCAACTGCTCAATTTTAACTTTCATTTACTGAGCAAACATCACTTTCAGAATGAAGGTTAAAGTTATTAAAAGAGATTTTAGGAGTTCAGCTCTTGGGGGGCAGGTACTGAATTGTGCCGCATGCATCAGTTTTAACTATTGTTGTGAACTTAGGTTATTTGCTGTCCACATAGGGATCATTAATTTGCATTTCTATAGCTCTAACTCAGAAAAAGCTTTCCTCTGATAATAAATTAACCCTGAAACATGGGCTATCTTCTTTGATATTTTGATGATATTTTGAGTGACAAGGCTGTGCAGGCTGTCAGCCAGTGACCTTTTGATATGGCCACATATCAGCGCAAGGGATGAGTTCCTTACAGATCTGGGGAATGCTGTCTGGTTATGGATTTTTAAATTGGTTGGGAGAGGGTGATTGAGATCATGTAGGACTTTCCAGTGTAAATAAATGTAACTAGCTTTCATTGTGAAATATAACTATGGGCACAAAAAAACTAAAATTAAAAAAAAAAATGCTTAGTTGGGCCAGATTCTCAAAGTTCAAGTTTCTTCCTAATGTTCCACTCTGAAGCATCCACTAGGACATGCGTAATGGAGCCTGTCTAGGTTAAGTGGCCCCTACAGTTGTTCACATTACGAAATGGCTAGCACTCTTCATAACCCCAGTTGTGTGAAGAAAGACATTCTAGATAAACTATTTCATACTAAAAAGCAAACAGCCACTAGCACAGGTGATCAAATGAAAATTTCAAGGGAAACAGTCTTAGGCATCTTTATAAAATAAAATAAAGATTATCCCAAAACCTATATAAGATATTTTTGGATTTTATAGGTATTCCAAGAGTCATTTTTTTAAGTTTTACCAGAATAGTCATTGTTAATTTTTAGTTTTAGTTTCAGACAGAAATAGTAAATATAAATACAGTAAAACCTAGGATTGTGAGTAATTTGCTCTGTGAGTATTCCACAAGATGAGCAAACATTTCTAATACATTTTAAGTTAATAAATGAGTGATGTCTTACAATGCGAGTAGTATGTGATGCTGAATGTCAAATGATCACCACCGAGCCAATGGTTCTTGAAATAAGCTTTGATATATTAGTGCTTTGGATTACAAGCATGTTCCTGGAACAAATTATGCTTACAAACCAAGGTTTTACTGGCACACATAATATACTATTTTCTCAAACTGAATGCAAGATGCCATTATATATCTTTTTTTCTTGTGGTAAATATAGAGTAGTTAACCTTATTTACTGTTTATTTATTTATATCTATCTTGCTTCCCAAAAGATTACTATATTTGACTTCTTTTGGGACATTTCAAAGTTTGTTAGAATAACTTTGGACCAAATTTCTATGTTAATTATGTTTTTAAAATTTTTTAATGTTTTACTTATTTCTAGGAGAGAGAGAGAGAGACAGCGTGAGCAGGGGAGTGTCAGAAAGAGAGGGAGTCACAGACTCTAAAACAGGTTCCAGGCTCTGAGCTGGCAGTCAGCGCAGAGCCCGACGTGGGGCTCGAACCCACAAACCGCGAGATCACGACCCAAGCGAAAGTCAGACGCTTAACCGACTAAGCCACCCAGGCTCCCTGTTAATTATGTTTTTAAAACAAGATTGCTAACTATATTATATGCAATACTTGTTAGAAGAGATTTATATCTGTTCACTTATTAGTTATTGATAAATTTTTTCAACAATTAAAGACATTTTTTTCACTTTGAAATGTCGAGAATGTAGATGATTTGGTGGTGGTGGTGGTGGTGTTGGTACTAGATACACAAAAATTGGGATAATGGTAAGAAACAAAAAGCAGTGCAGTGAAAATTGAAACATATTTCAAGAAATTTCTGTCAGTCATAAATTGATCTCTTCTTCATCCTCAAAATTGCTGCTTCCCTCCCAGTTCCCAGGTAGTGGTAATAATACTAAAATGGACCTGTTGCCTCAAATATTCTCTCCCACTCTCTTTCCAATATATCCTCTGAATTGAGTCCGGGATTTTCTGAAGAAAATGCAAATCCTCTCATGCCTCTCCTCCCCTCTGATTTTTAAATAGCTCTCCAGCTGTTCCCAGCCCACCTTTCCCGTGTAATCTCCCTACGCTTCACCATTCCTTCCAGATGGAGCGTCTTCAGACCCCTGCAAGTGATAATTTTTCCTGCCTTTGCACATGCTGTTCTTTGCCTGAGGACCTTGTGTTCATTCTTCAAGAATCTGCCTAACCATCATACCATCTGGGAACTGTTTGCTGACACCTTTTCTTCTCACTTCCCCCAAGGATAGTGAACACTCCTCCTCTCTAGTTCCACTGAGCATCAATTATAACACTTACCGTGGTACATTGTGATTGTTTCATCACCTGTTTCTCTACTAAAATATGAATATTGTGAGAGCCAGAGCTGTGCTCTATTTCTGGAAAATTTACACACACCTCCACTACCAAAGTACAAAATTGCAATAATTTCCTTATTCTTTTGTTCCCACGCCTGCAACCTTCTCTTCTTTTTGCACTCCATATCTTAGACATTGGCATTAAGATCATGTAGTTGCCCTAACTAGTTATTTCTTATACGCATGGGATAAACAATTCATGGGAACAGTTAAGTGTAGTGGTAAGTGGTACAAGCTATGTGTGCATTCGAATCAAGAGACTTAACCCTTACTTATTCTAAGGTCTTAGGCAATTTCTTTAACCCCCTCCTTGTTCCTGAATTTCTTCAACTACCATGGGGATGGAAATAGTAACTATCTCATAGGGCTGTTGTGAAGATTATTCCATACTCAGCTGAAGCTAAATAAAGTTGAGGGGTGCCTGAGTGGCTCAGTGGGTTAAGCGTTTGACTTTGGCTCAGGTCATGATCTCACGGGTCGTGGGTTCGAGCCCCGCATCAGGCTCTGTGCTGACAGCTAGCTCAGAGCCTGGAGCCTGCATCAGATTCTGTATCTCCCTCTCTCTCAGACCTTCCCCTGCTTACACGCACTCTCTCTCTCTCTCAGAAATAAATAAAATGTTAAAAAAATTTTTTAAAATAAAGTTGAAATGAGCACACAGCAGGCTTACTGGACTCTAAATTTAGACTCTGTAGCTTTGATGGTTTTTAGCAATCACACTATATTTGCACGTTGTTCACTTTTTCAGTTAGTGACAATGTTATACCTCTCCTTTCTCTTCACCTTCATCACATCTCTCACTACTCTTTTTCATCTGATGGTTCTGCTTCCCATTTCACTGAGAAGAATAGAAGTAATCAGAATTGAAGTTTGTACAATGTGCCATCAATACTTCCATCCACCTTCTAAACTCCACTTGTGGGAACACCTGGGTGGCTCAGTTGGTGGAGCCTCAGACTCTTGATTTTGGCTCCTGTCAAGGTCTCACCGTTTCTGGATTCGAGCCCCACATCCAGCCCTGCACACTGATCATGTGCAGCCTCCTTGGGATTCTACCTCTCTCCCTCTCTTTGCCACCCTCCACCCCCGCCTACTCAGGCTGTCTCTGTCTCTTAAAAAAAAAAAACAAAAAAACAAAAAAAAAAAAAACCAAAAACAAACAAAAAACCCAAAAACTTAAACTCTGTGTACACTGTCTTTTCTCTTATTACTATTAATAGTTATTACTGGTGAGAACCAACACCTCTGTTTGTGTACAGACCCCATCTTCTCTCATCTAGGGCTGCTACAGAGCCCCGCAAGACTCCTTTCTTTTTCCTATATCAGCAGTTTTTACCTACCCTGCCCCTGAATCTTTCCTATCAGCATCAAAGCCTGTATGTAGTTATTTCTCTCTCTCTCTCTTTTTAGACTATTTTTTTAAAATTTTTTAAAATGTTTTATTTATTTCTAGAAGAGTGAGAGAGACAGTGTGAACAGGGGAGGGTCAGAGAGAGAGAGGGAGTGACAGACTCTGAAACAGGCTCCAGGCTCTGAGCTGGCAGTCAGCACAGAGCCCGACGAGGGGCTCGAATCCACGAACCGCGAGATCATGACCCGAGCGAAAGTCAGATGCTTAACCGACGAAGCCACCCAGGCGCCCCCCTCTCTCTCTTTTTAAAATAATTATTGGTCCTACTTCCTTTGTGGCTACAGCCCCACTTCTCCCCCTATTATGTTTACAACAAAGCTCCTCAAAGGAGTTATCTATACTGTCTATTATTCCTGTGGTTTTGTGCGAGTTTGAATTCACTGCACCCAACCTTCTACTGCCACCACTCCATCAAAAGTATTCCAGTCAACATCAGTGGTATATTCAGAGTTCCTATTTTACTTACCTAAGCAGAAGTATTTTACACGGTTGATCACTGACTCTTACTAAAAATATTTTATTCGTTTTCCTGCCACAACCACAGCCTTCTACTTTTCCCTCCTCTGCATAGAATTCTCCTTCTCAGTCTTTTTTGGGTAATTCCTCCTCAACTCCCCAGACTCTAGGCTTTGGCTCAGCCCCAGGACCCCTTCTCATTTCTATATACTTTGATTTAATTGGAAATGCATGCTTTAAAATACCATTCAGAAGCTGGTGATTTTTAAATTTGTATCTATAGGGAGAGAATCTCTTTTGAATTTCAGATTCACATATTCCATTTCCAGTCTCCACTTTTGTATCTAAAGGCATTTCCAAACTAGAATGTTCCAAATTGAGGTACTTCTCCTACCTCAAAATCTCTTTCTTTCACATCCTTTTAGTTTTCAGAAAGTGTCAATTCCATCCTTGAAGTTTCCTAGGACAAAAAACTTGAAGGTATTCTTTACA
Organism: Proteles cristata cristata; assembly: GCA_017311185.1. Classification (NCBI taxonomy): domain Eukaryota; kingdom Metazoa; phylum Chordata; class Mammalia; order Carnivora; family Hyaenidae; genus Proteles; species Proteles cristata. Next base: position 2,192,420 of record JAESUZ010004923.1, on the reverse strand, counting down.
CCTCTCTCAACCACACACTACTATAGACACACCAACAAAGGTCCTAATGATTCTACCATCCTTATATACTCAGAATCAATCCAATGAACACTACCCTCCTGCATAACCACCGTGGCACAAGCTATCACCATGCCATGCCTTTACAATAGCCTCTTCCTTTACTGCCAAATCCCCAGATCATTGAAGAGTGCCTGGTGTGCCGTGGTGTCTTGTTCAATATTTGTGACTATTTTTTTTAATTTTAAGGTTATTTATTTATTTTTCAGAGAGAGACAGAAAGAGTGAGCTGGGGAGGGACAGAGAGAGAGGGAGAGAGGGAATCTCAAGCAGGCTCTGCCCTGTCAGCATGGGGCCTGATGTGAGACTCAAACCCACAAACCATGAGATCATGACCTGAGTCAAAACTAGGAGTCAGACGCTTAACGAACTGAGCCACCCAGGTGCCCCTAATATTTGTGACTAACTAAATGATGTTGGAACTGTTATTATCATTTTCAACTATCTTCCTTCTTCTCTGGGGTTAACACAACTGTTTTCTATTTTGAATGCTGCCTAGCAGCATCTGACATGTTTTAAATGCCCAGGAATTGTAAAACAACTTCACTTTTTTTTTAAGTGGAGTGGCCATTTCTAAAAATCTGAAAGTATATTTAACCCTCTGATTTTGCTAAATGTAATTTAATTTTTGATAATTCTAAAAACATGAAAGTATAGTGACTTGGAATTATTATTGATACTTTCCTACAGATAATGGTTACAAGTTTGCTCTTAATCTACGTTGTCTCTTTATTATACACTGAAAGTAGGTTGCTATTTGAAAGAGTTTTATTAACAGTTGATCTTGTTTATAATTTGCTTTTTTCAAATGAAAGTGAATAGCAGAAATTTAACTTGATATTTAGTCTGTGCTACTCCATTACTTTACTGTTAATCGTTAAAAATTTTTTTTAGGTTTATTTAGTTTTGAGAGAGAGGGAGAGAGAGAGAAAGAAAGAAAGAAAATGAGAATGAACTTGAGAGAGAGGGAAAGAGGGAATCCAAGCAGACTTCATGCTGTTAGCACAGAGTCCTATGCGGGGCTTGATCTCACAAACCTTGAGATCATAAACTGAGCCCAAATCAAGAGTTAGGTTCTTAACCAACTGAGCCACCCAGGTGCCCCACTGCTAATAGTTATTAATGAAAATAGAAGGTCTATTTTGCCAGGTGATTTTATTCTTTTCACCAAAGTCTTTTGTGTTTTTAAAAGCATTCTTTCTTGGAGCAGCTGGGTGGCTCAGTCATTTAAGTATCCAGCTTCAGCTCAGGTCATGATCTCATGGCTGGAGCCTGGCATCAGGCTATGTGCTGGCAGGGCTGAGCCTGCTTGAGACTTTCTCTCCACTCTCTCTGTCCCTCCATCTCTCTCTCAAAATAAATAAACCTTATATATATTATATACATATTACTGTTTATTTTTTAGAGAGAGAAAGAGAGAGAGAGACAGAGTGGGATAGAGATAGGCAGACACAGAATCTGAGCAGAGTTCAGGCTCTGAGCTGTCAGCACAGAGCCCGACATGAGGCTTGAACTCAAGAACCGGGAAAATATGACCTGGGCCAAAGTCAGACGCTCAACTGATTGAGCCAACCAGGTGCCCCTAAAAAAGATATATTTTAAAGGACAATATTAATCATAATAAAATTTTGAACTCAGTGTATCTAAAACATTATTTCCATATGTAATAAATATGAAAACTATTACTGAGAAGCTTTTTTTGTTTTTACTTACAGTACATTCACTTCAGACTAGCCATGTTATAAATGCTCAGTTGCTACTGGGCTAGTGGTTGCCATATAGGATTGTGTAGCTTGAGGTAAAATCAATATAAGTACAGAGCACTTCTCTTAGACTTGAATACCAAAGGATCACCAGGAGACTTCAGCCAAATCTAGATCTTCCTCCTTGAATTTTCTTTCTGTGGAGCACAGTCAGTACTTGGGGAATATCCTGATTTTAGGAAATGTTATTCTTCTAATCTTAATGCCCCAAAGGCCTTAAATCTACTCAGGGCAGACAGAAGAGTAGTGAAGGGGAAGAAAATTTATAATCTGTCAGACCCATTTACTAACTAAGTAACCTTTACTCTCTAAATATTTCCTCGCTCAAAAAATGGGATTCATAATATTACCTTCCTCACAGGATTGCAGTGGAATTAAATGATCTCATGATGTCAGTGTCAATAATTATTGCTCAATAAATGTTCACTGCTATTATCCTTTCTTCTATACTTCAAGACAAACTTATCCTAACTATTAATAATGTTACCTCGTAGTAGATTTTTGACAAAGTTTTGCTTATGAGAAGTAACTACAAATTAAATGTCAATTAGTTTTTGCAACAAATTTGTGATATGTTCATATTTTAACAATCTTAGAAAATCACCACTTATGTGATCATGGTAGACAGCAGAGGAGGTAATTTTTTTTCCCTCCATGGCTTTCTGTTTTTCCTCCTCCTAATAGTATCAGAAAATGGCAGGGTGCCTGGGTGACTCAGGTGGTTAAGTGTTCAACTCTTCATTTAGGTTCAGGTCATGATCTCATAGTTCTTGAGTTTGAGTCCCACAGTGGGGTCTGTATTGACAGTACAGAATCTCCTTGGGATTCTCTCTCCCTCTCTCTCTGTCTCCACCCCTCCCCTCTTCTTTCTCTCTCTTTGTCTCAAAATAAATAAATAAACCTTAAAAAAAAAAAAAAAAAGAAAAAAAGAAAATGACATATATAAGCCTCCAGCTTTACTATTACCTGCCCTAATAGTGGGAAAGACAGATCATGTTTCCCTAGTGCCTAATTTTTTTTAAATATTTTTTAATTAATAAGCATAATATTTAGGCATAAATAAAACAGGTTATTGCTTTTCTTTTTTAACGAACAAAGTGGTTTGTAAGTCGTCTATTTGAGTGTTAATGCATGTGACATGTGGTTTATATACTTTTGATTTTGTACAATGCCTCTGGTGGTTCTCATTGTTTTAATAGTCAAATACAGTTATTTCTTTAGAAAGAAATGGATGTGGATTTTATAGATGATAAAATATATATAAGGCAGACCTGACTCAAATTTTTCCCTGATAGGGAAATCAAATTTTCCTTTCTATTGTTTTAGAAACAAGTAATTTCACCTGATAGAATATAAATTTAGTTAACAGATTCCCTATTTCATCCCTTAAAGAGCTTGTTGACTTCAAACTTGTTTACTGTACCCACTCCCATCCTCAACATCATTTCCATCATTTTATCTTGACACTTCTAGTATTCTCCTTGTGCTAAGGGAAGCTTCTTTCCTCAATAATTGATAAGATAAAGAAACTTAAGACTTCACTACTAGTTCATTTTTTTACTTAGATGGTTCTGCAGCCATCATTTGTAGCAGAAAGCACATTCCTTCCCTGAGGCCAAAACAATTATCTTTGACATCATAAAGAAGTTAAACTGGCACTTGTGAAAAATGCTTGATGCATTTCACTCAATGAAAAGAGCAGTAAAAGGTTAAAGGTCTTTTTGAAAGTGGTATCCAGAGGTATGGAGCATAAAGAATATGCAGCTGTAATGCATATGTGTGTACACACACACACACACACACACACATACATATGTATATACATATAGAGAGATAGATATATTGCCATTTTACTTACATTCTTGAAATCTGAACAATGATCAGTCAAAGAGCAATTATGATTGTCACAAAGAGAGTGTATGTGATTTCTGCTCTGAAATATTTCAACACCATGTGAATGCCTATGTCTTTTAGAGCACTTTCAAAGAACAGAGAGATATGTAATCATTAGTAATATGTAAAAAACAGGCATAATAGTATGAAAGGATAGTATCTCTTTCTTTCAGGTATCCCTAGAATAACAAATCTCTAAACCTAAGGATAATAAAAATAGAACTGGTTTACAAACAACAGAATATTTAATTTTCTTTAATTTTAATTTTTCAATGTTTATTTTATTTTTGAGAGAGAGGGTGGGGAGGGGCAGAGAGAGAGGGAGACACAGAATCTGAAACAACCTTCAGGATCTGAGCTATCAGCACAGAGCCCAAGGCAGGCTTGAGCTCATGAGCTGTGAGATCATGACTTTATTAATTTTTTAAGACAGAGACAGAGTGGGAGACGGGCAGAGAGAGAGACGGAGACACAGGATCTACAGGATCAAGAGGGCTACAATCCACAAACTGTGTGGTCATGACCTAAGCTGAAGTCAGACACTTAACCAACTAAGCCACCTAGGCACCCCCAAACCACAGAATATTTACAAAACAACATCAACTGATTATTACAACACAAAACATAGGGCACAAAGCACAAATGACTTTTTTAAATATATAGATTACATTTTGTTTGTTTGGGGTTAAATCTATGCCATTATGATGAAGGAGAAGCAGCATCATATATGGAAATACTGCTCTGGGACTTAAGAGTTCTGGATTTTCTTCTCAACTGTGCTACTAACTAGGATCTCCATATACTCAAATAGTTTCCTTGAGTTTCAATTTCCTCATCTGTAAAGTGAAAGAATTAGATCAAATGCTTTATACGGTCTTTTCCAGCACAAATATTCCCCAATTCTATTGCTATGCTACAGACCTATTTCTGGTCTCAGTGGAGAGGATATTGAACTTACAAATCTGGCCTCAGTGAATAGCATACAATAAATGGTCAGTACTCTTCATGTGCTTTCTCAAGTTCCTGTTCACATATGAATTACTTTTTCAAACTAAAAATGAATCTATATCATTTTGTTATTCAGGAAATGGAAATATACAGTAACTTACATATCCCTTTTATTCCATCAACAAATAGGAAGAACGCCTTAAATTTCCTCGCTTTTTCCAATCTCAGATATCCCCAATATAATTCTTATTCTAAGATTCTTACTCAATGTCCATTAGGGATGGTTTCCAAATTTCTGTTTTTCCTGCTGATGATATTTAATTTTCCCATTCTTTCCATTCTCTAAACTATCCATCCACAATCTTCCATTATTTGTTAATAGCATAGCTTAACTCCAAGCCAATCAAACTCAATTTTTCACCAGTTTGTACAAACAAAAGCCCCCAAGAGTATAAATCAATAGCATGAAGGCTGAACATGAAATGTTTTCACATTAAAAAAAAAAAAAAAAAGAATTCAATACAATGGCATATGTGACCTGAAGTTGTGTGGGGACGTTAATTCTGAGACAGAGACATATGCTGTGAAGAAGAGATGAGGAAGCTGTTTTTAGCAAGAGGGCAGAGACCTCTTTCTTTCTCGTTTTCCAGCCTGGCAAAGAAAAGACAAAATGTGGGTGGTTCAGTTGGTTAAGCATCCAACTCTTGATTTCGGCTCAGGTCATGACCTCATACTTTGTGAGATGGAGTCTGTGTTGGGTTAAGATGGAGATGGAGATCTGTGCTGATGGTTCAGAGTCGGCTTGGGGTTTTCTCCAAGCCCCTCCCACACTTTCTCTCTCTCTCTCTCAAACAAAATAAACATTAAAAAAAAAGAATATTAAAAAAAAAAGAAGAGGGGCTCCTGGGTGGCTTAGTTGGTTGAGCATCTGACTTAAGCTCAGATCATGATCTCATGGCTTCTGAGTTCAAGCCCCGTGTCGGGTTCTGTACAGACACCTCAGAGCCCAGAGCCTGCTTCAAATTCTGTGTCTCCCTCTCTCTCTGCCCCATCCTCACTTACACTTTGTCTCTGTTTCTCAAAATTAGATAAACATTAAAAAACATGTAAAAAAAAAAAAGGCAAAATGTGCTCTGTAGATCATTTTTCCCCAACAGTCCCATTTAAGCTATACCTCTAGAAGGTTTGGATTTTCTTAGCCAAACTGGGCATTAAAGTGCTTTGTTGAATGAGAGATTGCTAATCCCTGGAGCTGAATACTGATTCTCCCATAGAAAGAATAATCTGACACTGTCCGTGTTTCTATTAACTTGTATTTTTTCTTCTCTACATTTATGATAAATCTTTCACTTGGAGCGACAAGAATGATTCTCTGTAGCTTGCACCTACAAAGATGAACTAAAATAATAAATATTTGTTTCTTGATTTCAAAGCTTGTATATCTTGAGATGAGAGAAGTAGAAAAATGGACAATATTTTATTTCTTCCTCCAATAAGTCTCACTGTTTGATCATGACAAGACAGGAGGGAACTTATTCCCTAACAAAATATTAATTTAATCATTGATTCTTTATAGTTTACTACCACTCTTCTATTTTCAAGGCAGTTACTTCCATTTCAAATTTACATATGGTAAATAATTGGGAAGTGACTGAATGAGAAATGGCACCTAGACAATCAAACTAGCCCTCTTCTCAGGGCTTCCCACTGTGTTTAAGCCAACAAGCCCCTACGTTTTCAGACATCATTTCCTACCTTTCCCTTCTTCTGCTCCTCAGGAGAAGTTTACTTCCTCAGGACCTTTGTACTTGCTGTCCCCTATACATGGAAAATCTTCCCTCAGATACACACGTGATTCACTCTCAGCATATTCAAGACTGATTAAAATGTATCTCCTCATATATACATTCTTTGATCATTCATTCTAAATTAGTACCACCCATACTCCCATACTCTGTTCTCTCCAAATATTCCTTCTTTGTTTCATAGTGCTTAGCACTACCTGATATTATCTTATATATTGATTGTTTTTCTCTTACTTTGACTCATACTATCTTAAAAATCTACTGTCCACAAAGTAAGCTTCATAAATGCATAAGTTTGTCTCATCTGGTTGATTCAGTATCTACAACACCTACTATAGTATTTGTCATGTAGTAGATGTTCAATAAACATTTATTGAATGAACGAAGCAAAAAGTTAGTATTGGAAAATAAGTTGAAAGTCTCATAGAGTTCATTAAAAACAAGTCAAGAGAAAAACGAGCAGGCAAGTAAAATCTCCACAACTCTAAAAATTTACTTCTAGTGTTTTCTTAATGAACAGACTCCCTGTCAGATAACACTGATACTCAGTAGCTAGGTGAATGTAAGCCTCTGCTCTCTAGTTATATAAATAGCAATATTTCTTAAAGTGACCTATTATTTAGATCAATAATCCTTTGGAGGAGAAAAGGTAAACTACTCCCTCGAGTTCCTGATAATTTTTATGAATCAAGAAATGTTACAATTACAAATATTTATTTAGCCAATAATTCAACTTATTTTTAAATCCTATGATACTATGACATACACATTTTAAAAAATTACAAAGTACCTCTCTCTTTTGATGAGTTAACAGGAATGATTATGTATATAAAGAAATGTTTAAGCAATCTCAGTGTTGGGTTATTTAGAATACACACAGATTTTTCTTTTTTATTTAATCTTTAAATTGATCTGATTTTGCAAGTAAGCACTAATGGCAGTTTAAAAGCCTGGTGAAAGCAGAATGAGTGTAGAGTATAGAATACCGTATGCTTCTGTTTTTCCCTTGACTGAATACAGGAACTGTGTTAATGCAGTGTTTCTTGCCTGCCTGTTTATCAAACCATGTTAGGGTCAGCCTTTCTGGGACTAAACTAGTAGCCTTTGAGTATAAAGAATGTCAGGTAAATGGATGTAAATTGTCTGTCTCCTGACCCCAGGGCTCAGATGCAGCCACAAGGGACACATGCTCCAGAAACCCAGCCCATTAACCAGGAAAGCCCTTTGCCTGTGTATAGGGACAGAAGGTTACCAACAGCATGCAAGTAAAAACCTCACTGTCACAATTGGTCACAATTTCTCTTCCAAGCATAATAGAATGCACTCCGTGAGCCACCATTATTCAGCTTTCAAATTCTGTCTGCTCAGTTCTAAGACACTGACTATCCACCTAAAGCCCTGATTAAGAAGGAAAAACAGAGTAGTCTCTAGAGGCATACTAATTTCAAGCTTATGTAAGTGTTCCCATAGATAAATTCACCAAGGTTACAATGTGCTTGGTTGGCAATTTATCTAGATTATTGAGAAGAGAATGCTGTAGGGAAGAAAAACAAAACAAAACAAACAAACAAAAAAAAAAACCCACCTTACCCCAAAGCTAAACTAATAGCTTCCATCCATTAGGTATGAAGAGGATGTACCTAAAGAAATTCTAATCTCAACAGAGCTATTGTGTGATAAACATATCAGCACTCCTCTCTCTGAAGGGCCTACCCTTAAGATTTTATTAAGCAGGGAGGAGGAAAGTAAAGGAGGTAGTCAGGGAGAAAGTGGGGAGAAAGATGGAGAAAGGGAAGGGAAAAAGTAAGACAGTATACTTCATACTCTGGGTTACTAGCTCATTTAAACCCAAATCAATTTTGCTCTATTCTGTACTTTCTTTGAGATGTATGGGTTATGGGGAACAGAATGCTAAATTAGAAATGCTCAGTATTGTATTTGAATTAAGACCTTTATGCGAGAATTATCATTGAAAGACTTTATCCAGTAAATCTATAAATAAAAATATTCTGTGATACTTTCTCCTTAAGATTAATTCCAGTAGTTTATATGCAGGCAACCTTCACTATTTTCTGTTTCTCAGAGTCATTTGTTTAATGCACTACTGATGAGGGTGGTCACTGTGTTCCCTTGGGAATATAAGTCAATGAAAACAGAAAGGATCCCAGGACTCTGGGAAATTACAGGTTAGTAGGGGAGACAGATAGTAAAAATATAGCACATACACAAAAATGCACCAAGTTAATGTTAACATATACAACTGTGAATAAAGGTAAATATAAAGTATCTACCATCAACGTGATGAAGGAAAAGTTCTCCATGATATGAAAAGCATAGGATCCTTGAAGATTTTCAATACCTTGAAGGTTTTCAATACCACAAAAAACCTTCATAGGTTTTTTAAGGAAGTGGTATTAGATGGTAATTCTGTGAGGTGATGGAGGTGTTAGCTACCCGTATTTTGGTCATTGCTTTGCAGTGTATGTGTGTTTCACATCATCATATCACACACCTTAAACTTACACAATGTTAAAAGTCAGCTATATCTCAATAAAGCTAGAAAACGAAGATGTGATATTTGAAGAGATAGTAGAAGAGATAAACAGGAAGGCAGCAAGCACAGCCAGTAGGTGTCAGAAAGTGAGCCAACAGTCAGAAAGGGGCCTGAAGCCCAAAGGAAAAGAGGTCCTAAGAATAAATGAGAGTTGAGAGGTGGATAAGGCTGCATCACTCAGAGATTTTCCTTTCACATCACCCAGAGGAATATAAAGTAAGATACAGATTCCAACTGTTTTCCCAGAGTGATTTTAAAGTCCATGACATCCTGTTATCATTGTCTCAAGTACCTAAAACAAATGATTTTTTTATGTCAAAAACCATTGATTAGCCAATAATAACTGAAAACCAGATATTCTGAATTTTTAGAATTTTTACCTTACTGAGAATAGAAATGCATACACTCAAATGATTTATGAAAATTGTAATTGATGATTAAACACTTTATAAAATAGTTAAATATTCTAATTACTACACCCAAGTTAGCATTATGTATTTCAGGAACCCTATATTGTGTTTAGGGTTTGAACAGTTTTGTACAAATTATCATTTTTATGTTATATTTTGTCTAGAGAATGAATTATTAGGTTTTAAACCTGAGCTGTGATACTACTGGCTAAATAGAAATCTCTAAGCTATCTTGCAAAGAAGTCATCAGGAATATAATTAAATCAGAAGAAAAAATTGCTATAGAAATGTTTGGGCTCTAGAGAGATTTTTTCTTTTATATTTTCTTTAACATCTTTGATGCTGCTTCTTGATTTTTGAAATATTAAAATGAGATTGTTTAAATAGATGGAGGCAAATCATTAATTTGTGATGAACAAAGTTCTTGTGGTCTGTCAGCAGTAAATATGACCAAGTATGATACCATCAAGATTTTTAATAGTATTTTGTTCAATGATTTGTATTATTTTCCTGAAAAGTAAATCATCAAATCTTTCTAACCACATTAATATCCTTTCTGGTGAAAAGCTGCTCTACTTTGTGTCACTCGTGTGAACAGAATTATGAGCATCATGAGGGATAATTTGTATTTAAATATTGAATTTCTGTTTAAAAAAGATGCTTGCACTTCATGTCTGTAGTAAATAATTGTTTTGGGGCCTCATTTTGATTTAGTTAGATCATTCTTAAGTTTGGCCCTGAGTATAGCAAAAGTACAAGTAGCTAGACAGCCAATTTTACTTGCACTTTACTAAATATTTACTAACATTTGGTTAATATTCAATTATTTATCTCACGCCTAACTCCACCTATTACAAAAATAATGAAAAAGTACTCACAGACCAGTTTTCCCTTGTATGGTTAGGACACATGAAATACCAACTGATCATTTAAAGAGTTAGATTTGAATGTTATCAATTTTCCATTCTTAAGTTTATATTTAGCCCTTCTACTTCAGAATATATAAACTTTAGGGGCACCTGGGTGACTCAGTCGGTTAAGTCTCCAACTTTGGCTTAGGTCATGATCTCATGCTCATGGGTTCGAGCCCCGCATCAGGCTCTGTGAGGACAGCTCAGAGCCTGGAGCCTGCTTTGGATTCTGTGTCTCCCTCTTTCTCTGCCCACCCCCTATGCTCTGTCTCTCTCTGTCTCAAAAATAAGTAAAACATTTTAAAAAAACAAAAACAAAACCCTTTAATTGATATTTTATGGAATTTGGGGAATTTATCTAGTTTTCAAACATCAAACTTCCATTAACCATAAAATCCATGCTTTATTTTAAATATAGATATTTTACGGGTGTCTGGGTGGCTCAGTTGGTTAAGCCCCTGACTTTGGCTCAGGTCATGATCTCATAGTTCATGAGTTTGAGTTCCATGTCAGGCACTGTGCTGACAGCTCAGAGCCTGGAGCCTGCTTTGGATAATATGTCTCCCTCTCTCTGTGTCCCTTCCCTGCTTGTGCTCTGTCTCTCAAAAATGAATAAATGTTAATTTTTTTTAACTAATAAATATGTGTATTTTAATTTCTTTGAAAAATGCTTTTTTAACATATTTTAACAAGAACTTTAAGTGTAAAGAAGAAAGTGGTGAATATAATTGCTATGTGTGTTTATACCATGAATTAAACAACTAAATTTTTAGAAGCCAAGTGATACATGTATGTACTCTTATATCTATCTTTGTTTTCATGCCCACACATAAAACATGCAGAATTCTATATTATATACATGTCTTCTGATATCATTTTTTTGAGTTTTACATAGAGTAGTTGTTTAATAACAATTTTTACTAGTGGGAATGAAGAAGAAGAAATGAACAAGTGAGGGTGTCAGTTAGCAAAAGATTTCATAGGAACTGTTGGGGAAAACCATCTATACTGCAGATATTGTTCATTAATCTCAAAGTGTTTACTTTTGTGACCAAAATGTTATCTAAATGTTATCATAGAATTATAGAGGTAAAAGAACTTAAAAACGTAAATTAATTTCTTATTGTATGTATGTATGTTTTGGTGTTGAGGCTAGGGCAGATGAATGGGTCAATAGAAGGGAGAATAAATAATTTCCATAGCTTGAATGTGGGAAAAAAAATCCTTGCATATTTTAACTACTATCATGCTTTAGCATTTATGGGCTAATTAGAGAGACTGTTCTTTTTGAAAAAAAGATGCAGTATCATTTGGCTTCTGGCACTTATTTGCACTGAAATAGCCAACACTCTCCTGGCCACTCATGGCTATTGACACCGAAGCAGATACCTCACCTTGACATCTTCCTGATTCCCACTGATAGATCTGTTGCATTAGGTCTCCATGCCCGAGTATTAAAACACAGCCCATTAATTCCATGGAGCCTCTGTCCTTTGTAATAAAACAGGCTTACATTCCCCTTAAAATCAATTAGTTTTACACCATAGAAATCTAGACTCTGAGGGTGTAATGATCATCTTGTCTACTTCTCTTCCAAACCCCAATAGAAAGCTTAAATTCTATTTGGCATGAAATTCCTGCCTCCTGCTATCTATGTTAGTCACAAAACTTTTAACAATAAGATCTCCCTAGGAACCCATGTCTATTATTTTAAATGTTATCCTGTTTTGAGATTAAAAGTCCAAATGCTATTCTTTTTTAAAGAATAGCCTTTCTTAAATTATACAGATATTTATTTAAAATATAATTTTAATTGTTGTAGCATAGGGCATAATAGTGAGATTTAGAAGTCAGTTTAATATCATCGAAAATAACTTCTCAGTCACACAGAAATTTCCATCTTGATGTCACATGAACCACTGGAAACAACTTCCTTTTATCAAGCTGATATTTGGTCCCTTTCCACAGAATTCAGTTAAATCTTTTATAGTCTATGGACATATGTTTTTTCTCTTCCATTTGACAATCCTCCCACTCTATGAAAACTGCTTTTTCTTTTCAAGCATCTTATCTCTCCAAGTTAGGCATTCCCAGTTGCTTTAACATTTCCTTGTCATCCTGTTCATCATTTCAACAACACCCTCCCTCACCTCCTCCCTTTTTTTTTTTTTATCACCTTAAAAGTATGGCATCCTAGATTAAATACAGCCTGGAGGTGTTGTCCACACAATGAGCAGTGGCATGGGACTATCACTACCTAGGCTCTCATAGGAGACTTATGATAATGTAGCTTCACATTGAATGAACTTTTTCGGTTTGATGACCCTTTTCATATGAATTGACTTACCGATTAAAATGCCTATGTTAAATATTTTCCATATATAGTATATATAAAGTAATAAATTTTTGTTTTTGTTTTTAACCAAAGGGATGATTTTTATAGTTTTTGGGATCGTGATCTGGTTAGATTCAACCAAATACTTGATAAGCTAAAAACATGAGTGTATTCTTAGCTTCCTATTTTTATGGCTTGATGCCATTCATGGTATTTATTCAGGTTCTACCTCTATAATGTCAGTTAAGTCTCCAGATGCAATGAGAGAACTGGTTAGGGCAACGATGTAAGAGTAGCAGACTAGAGAAGCTATTTTACATGACCATGACTGGGGGATAGCCTCAAATTATAAAATAAAACATTTATTGAGAATTTATTACTTTTTTATATTGAGATAAATTAGGAGTGGAATAAAAAATAATTTAAAACTCTCAGTGAATTCCTAGTTTTCAGGACTTATTTCTTTAATATAGATTGTAGGAAAATGTATGCATACAACAAGGAAGTATTTTTTAACAAAAGTAGAGCAAATCCAAAAGGACAGAGTATATAATTGAATGGTGAAGGATGGGAACTAAGGAAATAGTCTGAATGGGATAGGAGTAGCTACATAAAGCACCAATGAAGAATTTATGTTTGCATATCTTGGAAGAATTGCTCAAGGACAAGGCTTCCAAAAATGTGATATGATGAAATAATGATCTTTCCTGAACTAGAGATGGACAAGCAGAATCTGATTAGTGATATTTCACAATTATAGAGGGAATCCAAGAATTTTATGAGAGTTCTGCCACTTGACCTCTGGGACTCTTTCTACATTTGATAGACTATGACTCAGAAAGTAAAGAATAAAATTCCAAAAAGAAATCACTACTTTTTATACCTACAGCTGTATTTGCAGATACCTCAGAAATCAGAAACATAAAGTCTTATTTCATAGGAATTTATCTCAAATGGGAGAATAATGCAATATTATGTTTAGAAAAATGATTTGCTATCCTGCATGGAACTGACCAGTGGGAAGTCAAGTTTCTGAGAAATCCATATGTCGGACTTGTGTCAGATTAGTTTTCTCTGAGAGGTAGAAATTGAGTTGTGCTTTCAATGCAGAGAATAGGAGTGAGATTAATGTTCCAGGGGAGATTTTCAGTGAGAGTTTCAGATAGAAACATGATGCAATAGAAGAATGAGGGATATTGAGAAGGTCATCTTCGTTGGCATCTCACCCTAGTTCAGGACTTTAGTCACTCTAAGATGTGTGGCTATCTCAGAAGCTGTGAGGGTCTTGGGGTTATTTCTGGAGTAGTGGATTTCAACTAGTGCTTGGTCAACTACTACTGGTCCCAATTTCATGCTAATTGCTAACTGAGGTCTTCATATCTTTAGTCTTTTATTGATACTAATTTTCGGAGTCCTTACTCTTTAATCATCCTACACACCATGTCAGCTCAATCTTTTAAAACTATTGCTCTGTTAATGGATCCATAACAATGCTCAATAGTCCATATCTGTTCCATCTAACTTGATAGTAAAGTTCATCATGATTACACTGTTAACTAAGTTTGAATTGAAGATTTAACATGTACTAGTAACTGAGCCAAATATCTTCCTTACATTATCTCATTTAATCTTCATAAAAATCCTATGTAATTGACAACACACAGTCTAATATTTGGTTATATGATGCCTATATGAGTTCACTCACTTAATTACTGATCCAAAAAATCATTAAATATATATTATATGTTGGACACTAGTATGGGATGATAGATCTCAACTGAGAACAATTTTGCACACTTGGAGATATTTGGCAATGTTTGGAGACATTTTTGTCCCACTCGAGTGGCTATTGGCATTTGTTGTGTAGAGTCAGTGATGTCACTAACCTGCTATGCATAAAGCATGCCTTCACACCAAAAGATCATCTGGCACCACATGTTAGTAGTGCTGGGGTTGAGAAACTCTAATGTAAGGTTAAGAGATATAATGTCTAGCAATCAGCCTTTGTAGAGCTATGTCATTAGTTTTGGAGGCAGATGTAAAATCAATAACCACTAAATTAAGTACATAGGTATTAAACGTGATAAATCACTTGAAAAGAATATATGGGGCACTAAAAGAGAATAAAACTGCAGGGGTTAGTTTAGATTCTCTTGTAGAGAAGTGTCAGGGAAACCTCTCTGAGAAAACAATATTTAAACTGAAATCTAATGGAGAAATAGGAGTTCACAAGGCAAAGCATGTGCAAAAGATATGAAGAGGAAAGGAGTACTACATGTTCAAAGAGTAGGAGAAAAACCAGTGGGAATGGACCAGAGTGAACTGGGTGAGTGATGAGGCTGGTCTCTTACTGTCTTATGTATATAAGTCTTTTCTCTCTAATAAGATTGCAGACTCCCATGTGGAGAACGTGACAAATACAGTATTTATTTTCTATCCCATGGAGCACTTTGAACAATATTGGGACATAATAGGTACACAATAACTTCTTGCTAACTTGACTTATGCATTTTTCCTAAGAATCCAATTTCTAGATTGTATTATGCTTGTTTCCACTTTGGGGGAATGGTAGTGCCTTTGACAATTTCCCCGATTAATTCAGGGTTTGCTTCCAATCACAGACCGAGTCTGAGCTCTGCCATTTGTCAGGCAGTCACCGTGTCTACAGGCTGCCTGGGGCTACACTGAGCTTTTTATGTAACCACTATTAGTAACTCACTTGTTGTCAGCTGGCCTTATTTTGGAATTTGAATAAAAAACATGGATTCTGTTATTCTTCCTGAGGAATTCTTGCTAAGTATCATTTTCCTCTCTACTGAGTATTTATAAATTGTTTAAATAGTAGGGCAAATAGTCACTTTGATATGTGAAGAATTTAGATGATTTATAAGACACTGAATTATCACTATCTATTCAATACCAGGAGTGAGCTAACATAAATTCTTATAAAACATTATAAAATATAGTAAAGAAAACAAAAACCCTTTGGGATGTGAGATTCTCTTTGAAAAACATTTTAATTATTATTAACATAAGAAAGTCAAGTTTTTAAAAGCCCTTTTAGACACAGGGAAATGTCTCATAAAGAATACTTTTGATTAATTTTGAAAACTGTGTGAATATCTATAATATTTTATAAAATGAAGTGAGAGTATCAATTTAGATCAGAGAAATTACCAAATTCTTCATACTTCTAAGAAGTATGCCATTGTAAATAAAAGTTAAGAAAATCATTAGGTGCTGAATTATAATTTTGATTAATCCTCTTCTAGAGAAAAGATAGAATACTGATCTTTAAAATTTCACAAAACAATAACCTATTTCCATTCTAATAGATAAAACACAATACCCTCCATCAACAGCCATGTATTCCATATATAATTGGTTTCAGTAACTTAAGAATGCTAAGTTTAATATTTTGTTGGAATATGAGCTTCAGTATCTCTTAGTATATTTAGCATATAGTTAGTGTTCTATGTGCTCTATTAGTTTTTATATTTATTGAATGACAGGATTAACAGATAACTATTAAAGAACTAATTGTGTCATACACCTTGCAAATAAGTTGGCAATTTTTTGTTTGTGTGTATATGTATATAGGTATATGTGTGTATGTGTGTGTGACTGTGTATACTCACATTTTTCTTATTTTAATGGAAATTTGCTTTAGGCAATATTCAAATTCAATAAATTCAAAAATATTTCTCTAATTAGCACTTTGCTCTTCTTAAGTCTCTTGATTTATGAATTGCTTGCTTTCTGCACTTAGTCTGATATTCTTACGAAGCTGCAAAAATGGTGCAAACTTATCCAAAGGTCAGTTCAAGTTCATGTTCCTTTGGCCTCTTGCCACCTGGGGGATAAGGTTCCCAACAGAGGACTGTGTGATCACTTCAGAGAATACTGGCATTTGAAGAAGTGAAAAGGAACAAAATCTATAAAACATTTATGATCCTTTATTGGCATGCATACTGTTATTCGATTTTCATCAGACAGTAAATGAGAAGAACCTGAAGTCTTGTTTGTGTTAACAGAGCTCTTTTAGATGCTGGACAGCCCTTGAAAATAAATGCTCAGCATGTCATGAAAAATTCTACCACTGCATACAAGAATAGGCTTTGTCACATTGGGACCTATATATAGGCAGTGATTTTCATGACTGGTCACTATTAATAAAAAATTTACATTAATAACAAAATGCACGGAAGAGAAAATGCATCATGAGATGACATTACCATATAGGGTCCAGAGGCAGCTGTGAGATTTATAGTTCATTAAGTATGCTGATTACATTCAGCATTAAATTAATATAGAGAGATAAAAAAGAAGACTATCAGTTTTTGCAAGTATATTTTGGAAAGCACTTTCTATCTAATCTTTAAACTAAGTGCTGCAGGTGAAGTTGAAATATTTCCCATCTATAACAAAATTTAATGAACATACTGAATTGCAGTGCAGAGTTAGTGGCATACCTTAAATATGCGGCTCTCTCTAAATGATAATCGTCTTTAAGTCATATATATGTGAATGAGAGGCAGTGTGTGATTTATGATAATTAGAGTGGCTTAGCATGTGAGAGCTGAAAGTGACCTTAGAAATCATCTAGAACTGTCTGCTTCATTTTGCCAGTGATGAAACTGACACCAATGAAGTTAAATGATTTCTCAAATTTTCATGATAAATTTCTGAAAGTTTCTTTCCACTATTTTTCCCTTTAGCTTCTTATTATCACACAGAAAAAAATTAAATACCATATTTTTACTTATAGAATCCCAAGTTAAATTTGATCCATCGCTTCTTACTAATTATTTAGTAATTTCCAGGTTAAAATCATTGTAAAAACATAACAGGTTTATGCAAATACCTGTATTATTTTACATAGATAGCTTGGTTTGGAAGTCAAGAAAAATGTGCTAAAGGGCTTAACATGCATTTTGCAATGTGGAAGAGACAGGCATTTTTATTTAGCTGTTGATCTGTTGCTTTTAGCCATGAAGCAAAGAATGCGCTTTGGTTTGCTTTTCTCGAAGCTTCATTCCTCATGTGTCTCAGAGTGACACAAATAGACAGGCTGACAACAGATTTATTACCTAAAGCTCAGCTGAAAAATTAAATGATACAGCTAAAAATCACAGTGTGCCTGAGCACCCACTTGCCATTACAGGAGTAAGTGAGCACTAAAACACCCAAAATAATAAAGTGGTAAAATATTTGGTATAAAAAGAGATTGGAAATAAATCACTAATATGATCAGTCTTGACTCATAGACCAAAACATGAAAATAATTCTTTAAAAATCTGCTCATCTTTACATTTCTGCCTTTCTAAAAGGTAGAGGGAAATCTTGTCCTATTCAGTAACCTATTAAGTTATTTCCCCATATTTTTACACTGGGATAGAATTCTTTCATAGAAATTTTTCATATTTCCTCAGATAATCTTTTGAGCATTATAGCAAGCTGGTTTCAGCAGAGTGGTATGCAAAAATGTTCACCAAACTGAAGTTTAAGCCCAGACGAATGTTTGTTTGACTTACATATTTTCAGATAACACTGCATATATTGAATACATGATTCAAGGTAGCTAGAAATAATTTATACAGTAAAAATTGCAAAAGCACTAAGTTTTTCTTATTTTCTATGTAAGGTCTTATAATAATTTCTGAAATAAGATTGACTCTGAAGCTTCCGTTTTAAATAAGAGCCTAATTATCATTCTGTGTTTAATATAAAGAAGGTCCCGATTTCTACTTTATTAAAGATATTTTTGGGGCGCCTGGGTGGCTTAGTCGGTTAAGCGTCCGACTTTCGCTTAGGTCATGATCTCGCGGTTCGTGGGTTCGAGCCCCGCGTCGGGCTCTGTGCTGACTGCCGGCTCAGAGCCTTGAGCCTGTTTCAGTCTGTGACTCCCTCTCTCTCTGACCCTCCCCTGTTCACGCTCTCTCTCTTTCTCCTAGAAATAAATAAAAAAAAAAAAAACATAAAAAAAAAAAAGAAAAGATATTTTTGTGTATCTTTTTATATTGTTTCAAGAGGACAATTTAATGATTTTGGTGTTCTTTATTTTTTTTTTTATTTCCACAATCATGGTAGAATGATAAGATATAAAATATTTTCAAGTCTAGGAGATTTTGGTGGGTGTGAGAAACATGCCCCAAGGTAAAAGTAAGCTCATGTCTTACTGAATATGTTCTGACACTTTCTTCTCTTTCTAATTAAGTAAAGAAGTTATTTCAAAAGAGCTAAAAGGTTTATTGTTCCAGTGTACTTACACAATGTGGATAAAATAATATGAACAGAATAAAAATATTTCCACTGTGAGTGCCACTTAGGTAATAAGTGTATAGCATATATGATCACAGAAGTATATCTTAGAAGGAACTACATCCCAAATCATTTCAATTTTCTATTGTTTCTTCCCATACCCAGTGGGAGAAAAAGGTTGAGAAATGGCAGGGGATAAAGTATTTTTGACAGTTCACTATTCCACCTAAAAGTCTCAAAGTTTGCTAATGTGTTTATTCAGAATTATTCTAACATGATATTGTTCTTTATGGTTGTCTGATTTGCTTATATGATGCTATTCCTGTCTTAGGTGGAAAGCGGAATGAGTGCAATAGAGCTGTGTGTGTCTTTTTTTGATGAACAGAAGCTTTAGTGGAAATCTAATAACTTCAAGCATAAAATATTGATTTTGCTCTTATTCTCATGAATTCTTTTAATATTATAACATCTTATATTTTCACGATTACATGAAAAGCAAAATATAAGGTTAAAGTTTGCTTTCCTAATTATGATTGATTTATCCTTTGTGATGCTGAAGGTCAAATTCAGTTTACTGAATAATTATAGTAATATTTAACATGAAAAAATGCTCATTTTGCCTGGGATAATAATGAGCCAACCTGGGGCCAGTAGGAAAACCATCTTTTTGTACTTTCAACTGTTTTCTTGAGCCCCTCAGTCACATAAAAAATAGTGGCGACGTTGAGTTAATTGAATCCAGATATCTGCATTTATTTTTTCTTTTTCTCCTATAAGATGTAACTCTTAAGAGAATAAATCCTTCAAATAAGTGCTCACTAGAACAATTCTAAAATCACTAGTTGTAGATCTACATGACTCTCTGGGTGTTTGTGAATCTCTGTACTGTAGCAGGGAGCTACGCTCCTCGGCAACCCCTAAAAATATTTCTCCTGAATATAACTGGAACAACATGATGCAATGTGTTCACACCCACTGGCAGGCCAGCCCTAACATTTGCAAGGTGTGAAACAAGAGAACAAGTGGAAGCCCACATACCATAGTTCTTAATATTTAAAAATTGTAAATCATGCTAATAACTGTAAATTAGAATATATTCAAATCTCCTACCTTGACAAATATATCTCCCTAATGGCCTGGAAAAACTGGTTTGAATTTAGTATTCTTGGATTCCTTTGAATTCCTCATTTAACATGATGGTGTGCATACAGTTTACCCCTGATCCTTGTTTACTTTCCTTTCCCCCCAGGCTTATGTAACAGGAGACTTTGCTTGCGGGTATGGACATCCCACATCATATGTCAGCTCTGCATCCGTACCTCTAAAGACAATTACCTATTAGTTTGGCAATGGGCAAATCAGCGGAGGAACCCACTTGTGTCCTGAGATGTCTCAAATACATTTGGACTGTTATTTCTAAGGTCTTGTGTACGTGGAATATAGTTTGGAACCTTGGCATTCAAAATATTCCTCAATAAGCAGCACCAGTGAAACCTGGGATCTTGTTGTAAATACAGAAACTCTGGCTGCACCTCAGAATTAATCAGAATTTGCATCTTAAAGGATCCCCATGATTTCAGGGTGCATCAGTGTTTGAGACCCACTGGTCTAAAAATGGCAAGGTATTTGTCACAGATGACAGCTGGGCACAACTGGGCACACCTCTCAGACTTTTCTCCCCATGAGAACACCAACTTCCAAATCTAGGCTGTAAGACACATAGAGACAGCTCTTATTCACCAGTGTAGCTACTGGCTGTGGATTGTGTGTCTGGAAAAAATTACAGACTAAAGACATATATTCTAATAGAATAACTATAATGCATTGTGCAATTCAAACATCCCATCTCTTACTGATAGGGAATAATTAGGGTAATAGGAAGCCTTCATTTACACAAACACATGATTTTATTTGGTTATAGAAATTTAAACATAAATATCTTATTTGTTTTTTGCTTAAAGGCATAAGCTAAAGTTCTCTTCTATACTTATAAATACATACATTTTACTGTGTGAAGTATACATGCAGCTGCTGCTGATGGCCTAAATTTCAGCTGCATAAATTCACAGACTACAACACAGTTTCTAATGTTTAGAATCTAATACATTTCTAACAGTGAATACAACAGTTAAAGTTTTATCATTCGTGCTTTTATTTTGGTTTTAATTTTACCTTGAGTCTTCATTCACTTTCTACTAACATTAGTCATGTATATATTTTTAGAAAGTCAATATAATGGTCACATTTATCATCTCAGTTGCCTTGTATATACTTTTAAAATAACAATAATAGTTGGTATCCTTTACATTTTAATGCATTTTTTAATTTAGAAATATGTTTATATATACTTCTATATATAGTAATGGTATAAAGCTTATACTTTTTTTTTTTAATTTTTTTTAATGTTTTATTTATTTCTAGGAGAGAAAGAGACAGCGTGAGCAGGGGAGGGTCAGAGAGAGAGGGAGTCACAGACTGAAATAGGCTCCAGGCTCTGAGCTGGCAGTGAGCACAGGGCCCGACGCGGGGCTCGAACCCACGAACGGCGGGATCATGACCTAAGCGAAAGTCGGACGCTTAACCGACTAAGCCACCCAGGCGCCCCATAAAGCTTATACATTTAATCTTTATGTAGTGGTTGACATTTTTGTTTTGGCTGACACTATTTTTGATGATGATTATTGATTTTTTATACCAAACAAAATTAATATTAGAGGGCTAGCAATATTGGCCTTAAAATTATTTATGGACTACAGTAATTATGTAAAATATTTACTATCTGTAAGTCACTTTTGCCCATTTTATATAATCAAATATGACATCAAAGTGTTAGTTTAGAAAACTAAAATTTGCTGCTAAATATCTATATATGTAATATTTATTACAGATATCCCTCAACTGAATTAAAATACTACTACATGCCATGAAATTTTTTTTAATGATGTTTATATTTAATGGTTAACAGAATGTTAACATCATTAACTAGGACTACTTACTTATTGAGGTGCCTGTTGGCTTAGTTGGATAAGCATCTGACTCTTGATTTCAGCTTAGGTCATGATGTCATATTTCGTGGGATCGAGTCCCGTATTGAGCTCTTTGCTGACAGCACGAAGCATGCCTGGGATTCTGACTCTCGCTCTTCCTGTCCCTCCCTGTCTCTTTCTCTCTCTCTCTCCTAAAATAAACTTTTTTTAAAGGATTACTTATCTATGGACTAGAACATTCAGAATGATTTATAGTTACAAAACTTAAAAGAATGTAGTTATAGTTGGAAACTAATTTGACAATAAACTATTTGTAAAAAAAAAAAAAAGAATGTAGTTATAGTAAGTCAAATATAATCTAGCCAACGTTGATTTTAATGTTATTATAATTATTATTAATAATCTTTAAATTTATATATTAAGAGACACAGAAGTAAAGAAATGAAAGATTGTTGAGATAAAAAAGGTGAAACAGAATTAAAGTAACTAAAAATGTGTAAAGTGAAAAATATGCTAGAATGCATTACTGCTTCATCCAAAAATGGGAAGTTTACTAGAAATAATATAATTCAAGAGGAAATAAAGGGTACTTGGAATTTTTATATTCTTAGAAAGAAATAAGTATACAATTTTATGATTGATTAGTAAGCAATATTAGATATGCTTAATCTTCTTCTGCTTACTGGAAGAGGAAAATATTTCAGAGCAAAACAGATCAGTGTATCAATATGAGAATATGAGATTGAAGTGTGTGGATGACTGAGATATGCATAGTTCTGCTATTTCACCTTAAATGGTCCAGAGTTTCTCAACTTAATTTTACAAAACTAGCAGTTATGACACACAAAAACTCATGGACCATGGGCCTGAAATAGGTACCAAGTATATATTTACTCTAAACTATATATATATATATATTTCCCACTCAGAATTCCATAATAAAACGAACAATACATTAAACATATGTATAAGATTTGGACAGTCACATCAAATAGGATGACAAAAGAGCAAATGAATGGAAGTATCACATCATTTGTCATTAGTGAAATGCAAATTAAAATCACAATGAAATACCATTAAATACCTATTGAATACCTATTATAATATCTTAAATGAAAAAGGCTGAGCATGCTCAGTGTTGGTGAAGATGTTGGAGAACTGGAATTCTCATAAACTACTGCTGGGATTGAAAAATGCTATAATCACTTTGGCAAAGCATTTGAAGGTTTAAAGCATTTGAAATAATAAATTTAACAACAATTCATCAGTTTATGCACAAGCAGTGACTTTACAATTGCCTCTGGTTACTTACTCATCACCAGTTATTTTCTAATTCAATAATACAAGAGGTTGGTTCCTTTTACTACCAGATAAATATTTAGTAGAGAGTCCTACTTCAATACTTATTCCAATTCTAATCAATTCTTCCAGCAATAAGATCATTAGTTTATTTTGATGGTGCACATTGATAGGATATTTTCACCTCCCTCCACCCCACTGGTTGTTGGAAACTCAATAGGAAAATTACAAAGAAGGAGGTGTTTTTGTTTTGCTTTGTTTTGTTTTTTTGCTCCAGGCACTTGCTAGGCCCTGGGATTCCTGACATGAGTAACATGACTTCTGTCCTTGCTAAGTCCATGGAGTGTATAATCCTTTCCCGGGTTATTTCAATGTGCATCTCCTTTGTTACATAGAATGAGAACTAATGTACCCTAAAATGAACATTGTCTGCCCTTCTCCTTGACCTTCTCTGTTAGAATGTAAGCCTCTGAAGTTTAGTCCTTTTGTCTTTTTATTATTGCTATATTCCCAGAGGTTAGTACCAGATCATAGTAACCCAATCTCCCCTCAAAAATGCAAAAATAATGGCAAACATTTATTGTTTTATATTAATGATTCTCTAAGTTCATAAAATGTGAAAAATATATTTATTAAGAGAGTTATAGTCTTTGTTATTATATTTATTAGCAAGTTTCTATCATTTTTGTATTAACATTTCATTTCAGTGGATAGAGAAATTTGAGGTCCTATGCATATATATGTTATTTGTCTTGACATTTTGGAGCTATGAAGACTATATCAAAGGTATAAGAGTTAGGAAGTTAAAGAATTTTCTTAAGTCAGGAGTTCTTGATTCTGGGTTTTCTCTATCAGTATCTCTTTCTATATTTCTCTTTCTTTCCCTTTTTATGACTATAGCTGTTATAGAAAATTCTAAACTTCCATATAGTAAATAATAATAATAAACAGTACTATTTCATAGCGCATTCTCCTTTTATTGTAACTTCTTTGTTTTGAAGTCTGTAGCATGTATTTTTGGGAAAAAATGTATATTAAAAATTCAAGGAACCAAAACAATGTTTTTTCTTTCCCTTCATGATATAGAAGCATTTTGCATCTTTATTTAATTTTTTCTTGACACAGTTTTTGCTGGCTTCCATCATACCTTGACTAAACTATTCCAAAGCCCTCCTAATTGGTATAATTTCCTTATACTCTCTACTGATGGCAAATTTACTATTTTAGAATATAAAGTCAATTGTGTTAATACATTGCTAAAGAAAAAAAATTAAATTAAATTAAGAAAACAAAAAATTAATCATAAAAAACAAATATTTCTAGAACCTGGAAATTACAGTTCAGTTAACTGACATAATGCTTATTTATGTTCCTTCATTTTCTCTTTTGGCTCTGACTCCTTTACAATGTACTCGTGTACTTTAGAGCTCAAGGTAGAGGCACAGAACACTATGTTCAAATATTTCTATTTCTTTGTATTGTTACTAAGGTTTGAAATGTGCTCCTACCTCATTTCTGCTTATTGAGATACTATTTATCTTTCAAATTTGAACTCTCATAGCACTCTCCTTCTAATAGAAGTCTCCCACCACCATCGTGGAAATAAACTGCCTGTCACGTGTGATCCAATCCATCCTGGTTTATAACTCTGCTATAACCTTCCCATATCATGTTGCATTATAAATTGTGCTCTCTTTTGTGAACTTAAATTTCTCAAAGATATTCCTTGTTTCTGTGGAATAATAGTAGGAAATGGATTACATAGGTTTGGTAAATTGACTTCAAGTTATGAAATAACTTTATTTTAAAAATCTTGAACATAGGTGTAGTTTTTAGTATGGTTTTTTTTGGGGGGGTATGTTTTATAACAACATGTTAAAAACATACAATTTCCCCCTATTTAATCCTTGAAGTTCCGGTAATTAATATTTACACATAAAATATTTTTGTTTTGGGTCAGTACACTCTTTTGCCTCTTGATATTCATTTTTTTTTTCTAGGAGAGAGAGAGACAGCATGAGCAGGGGAGGGTCAGAGAGAGAGGGAGTCACAGACTGAAACAAGCTCCAGGCTCTGAGCTGGCAGTCAGCACAGAGCCCGACGCGGGGCTCGAACCCACGAACCGCGAGATCATGACCTAAGCGAAAGTCGGACGCTTAACCGGCTAAGCCACCCAGGCACCCCATGCCTCTTGATATTCATTAAAAAGTCAAATATATTTACTCTTTTTTTTTAAATTTTTTTATTTCTAGGAGAGAGACAGCGTGAGCAGGGGAGGGTCAGAGAGAGAGGGAGTCACAGACTGAAACAGGCTCAAGGCTCTGAGCCGGCAGTCAGCACAGAGCCCGACGTGGGGCTCGAACCCACGAATCACGAGATCATGACCTAAGCGAAAGTCGGACGCTTTCGACTAAGCCACCCAGGCGCCCCAAATATATTTACTCTTGAAGTTGTCTTTAGGTTTAGTTATAAGTGTGCTATGTACTTAAGATGATATTAATTAATAAGAATTAGAATATCTTGTGCATTTCTGTATGGAACTATGGTGTCACATACATGCCAGGTGATAACCAAGGTGGCGATGAAAATCTAGATGATGTATTCAGAAATGTTTCACCTCATTTTAAAAACTAAAGAGATAGATTTTGGGTGATAGTGTCTTATCTTTGTGAAATATTTTCATAAACAGAGCAATATTATTAAGGTCTTTGTGACTATAATACAAGCTACAGATTCAAAATACTAGCTAAACTTGAGTGAGCCCTATATCTACCAGCCCTACTTTATAGTCTAAGTTTCTGGTTGCAGGTAGGAGGCAGCTCCATTTAGCTTCTCTGCCCATAATAGGAACAATACTGCAGCTAGATTAAATCTGTCATAGATGAAAGCATATATTTTTCTCCTTCTAATTCATTCATAGTTTGCTAGATCCATAATACTCTAGGGACTGTCATGAATCGACATAATGTTCCCAAATGTTAGATATTGCATTTGTATATGTGATTTAACTGACAGACATATAAAACCACATGCAGCTAGATAGCCTCACAATGATTGTGCAGCTGTGAATTCTAAAAAAAGGCCAGCTATCCCAGCTAAGGTAGCTGGACAATATAATTAAAATATTCCAAATTCCATGCAATTATAATTACGTGTATGCTCAAAATCTTAGTAACAGTGAAACAAAGACCTTTTTTTGAATATTCGTAAGAGGGTATGCAGAAATAATGAAAGAAGATTAAGAGAAAATAATTATGTTTCTGTTGTGTTTCTTTACTTCTTTAGTGGAGCTTGTAAACTGTAATTCTTGGTGTAGTGCAGCTATTATTGTTTTCATGGCAGTTGGTAGATATCAACATAGGCTTCCCACTTACCTAATGGTGTGAAAGGCAGAGAGATTAGGATATAGAATAGATTAGAAGCATATGGATAGATGCAGATTATTGGTTACATTCTATTTCTTGGTGTTGGTGTATTCCTCTTGTTCATTATATAATCATTTATAACTTATGTGTGTGTACATAATTTTGTAGAGCTCAAATATTATAATGAAAAGTTATACAAGAGGAAAAATCAGGAACACAGTTATTTCTTTGCATCTTCTGTTTTGCAATAGTCACTGAACTTAATATGCATGCTTTGCTGAGGAACTAAGGAGGTCCTGGAAGGCTGCATCTACCTGACCATTTGTGCCTTGTGTTGATTTTTTACTGATTCAGTAACAACTTAAAGTAAGATCTGTAGATATATTTGATTCATCATTCTCACCGATCTATCTTGTGATTCGCCTGGCCTAGTTATTCGCTACAAAACTCTGTGGTTTAAAGCAACAGCCATTATGAGGCTCTTGGGTGTCTCTGTCTGTTGAGCATCCAATTCTTGATTTCAGCTGACTTCACGATCTCACAGATCGTGGGCCTGAGCTCTCCATGGGACTCTGTGTGGATGGCATGGAACCTCCTTGGGATTTGCTCTCCTCTTTGTCTCTGACCTTTCCCTTCTCCTTCTCTCTCTCCCTCTCTCTCTCTCTTTCTCTCTCTCTCTCTCAAAAATAAATAAAATTTAAAAAATAAAGCAATAGCCATTTTATTACAATTCATGATTTTGAGGATCAAGAATTTGGACAGGTCACTACTGGGAAATTCTGCTTTTTATGATACCGATGGACGTCAGTCACTGATATTCAGCTATAGAGGAGCTGATCTGTAGGACCCAAAAGTTTCACTCACAACTGACATCTCTAGTCAGAGGTCTGTGGCCTCTGTCACATATGTGCTCTGGAACAATCAGACTTGTGTGAAGGCTCAGGCTTCTAAGAGCAAGTTTTCTAGAGACTAGGATGGAAGACACATGACCTTTGTTACCTCATGTGTGTGGCATCTCCTTTGCTGCCCTCCACTGGGCAAAGAGGTGTTTGTTCAGATTCAAAGATTTTGGGCATAGATCCACCTCCCGATGGAAGGAGTGTCAAAAAAATTTCAGCTGCGTTTTTAAGCCACTTTACACAAACATATATATATATAGCATTCCATTTCGTGCCATCATTATATAAACTTCACATATTCATTGATTTTCCAGTCATTTTCCCTGAAGGTCTCTGAATATCAGGTCCTAAACTGGTCAATTCTACCAGGATCCATAAGGAAGCTTTGGACAGAAGTGCTCTCTACTTTCATTTATTCATTACTTTTTTTATATATATTATTACCACCACTCAACTCACTTTCACTGTATGAATTGGTTTGTTGTATAAGACTAGCTACGTATTTCTGTCTATATGTATATATATCCTTTCAATTTCTCATTTAGTATAGCTGCTGCTCGGGAGAAGATCGTGGCCAAAGGTTACTTTGCTTTAGACAGCATGAGGTGCGCTGCCTGCAACTTTAACAAATGTATTTTTATTCTTGAAATTCATCTCCAGCCTGACAGGCAGTGTTTACTTTATATTTTTATTGTTTTCCTCCCATCTACATAGAACCCTCATGCCAAACCTGCTAACAACTCTGGCTTACAGTCAGGAAGGCAGTCCATTTACTCTCTACACAATTCCTTTATGACTTTCCCCCTTGCTTTTCTCATCCTTCTACTGCTGGCTTCTTCTATTAGGCTATTTTGTTCATCCTATTGATATCATACTTTCTTTTTTTCTTTAAAAGCTTATAATTTTTAAAGTTTATTTATTGAGAGAGAGAGAGAGAGACAGAGAATGAAGCCCCTCACTGCGGGGCTTGAACTAATGAACCATGAAATCATGACCTGAGATGAAATCAAGAGTTGGCTGTTTAACCTACTGAGCCACCCAGGTACCCCTCGCTTTATTTTTATCTGGTCCACAACTAAAGGGTTAAAAAAGTTACTGATAAAGTATCAAAGACAGATCCCCATACACAATTATAAACTCGTGGCCAAACAGGTTTCTTCTTTTCAACATCTAGACTTTTGTTTGTTTCTGAAGCAAACTGTGATATTCTAATTCTATCACTTTCTCTTCATCCATGAGCTTAAATAGAGCTTAAATATTTCTATAAAGAGAAATTAAATTTCACCGTTGATTCCTATCCCCGAGGTACTGTTCATATACAAACGATAGGATAAATGCTTGATTCTTTTCTGTTTGTTTTTGACGATCCTAAAATTAACTAGTTAGGTCCTGCTTGACATCTTTCAAAGGTGAACAAAGAAGTTTGTTTGTTTATGTTTTTGCTTCTTTGTTTTGAGGATCAGTGCATTCATAAATTTCAGCATATTTGATGTGTCTTTATCCACTGGAGTAATTATTCAAATAGTCCCATATTTGATTAATGACTGCCTCTTCAATTCTTTTGACATAAAATCAGCAGACTTCTATGGCTTTCTAGCTTTCTGGACCATACATTATTTTTGCCCCCTAGAAATTATTTATTCAATAAATCTTGTTTTCTTTTCATGGAAATATATTTAGAAACCTCAATTATAGTACTAGGGATGCTCACTGCTACTAGATTTGTATTGTTCCTGGATCTTTTCAGTGGCAATACACACATACACATATAAATGTGCGCGCCCCTACACACACACACACACACACACACACACACACAAACTGTTTTTAAGACAAAATACATTGTCTTTAAATCGATAACTTCCTACTCAAATTTTGGGCTAGAGAGATGTTACTTACTATTAATAATCTTACCCCTCCTTCTCTGTTGCCAAAAAAAAAAAGATGATGCAATTTTTCGTTAAGTCAATAAAAAGGCAGAAAGGAGGAGACAAGAAACTTTTGCCAGGGAGCCCTTAACTCTCAAATCCCAAAGAGTTAAATGTCATTCACATTTACAGGATTAGCTGTAAGTAAAAATTCCAGACTCCTTTACCTATTCTAGCCTTTCCTCCACTCTGCTCTTTGATGATTAATATTCTTTTAATGAGGTCAGTGTTCCACTGCCCAGAGATAAAAGATTACTAGGTACACATCTAGTATATATAACAGAATGTCTAAAATATAGTCATGCTAGGAAAATAATCAGATTACCAAAACAAGGGAAAATGACTTATCAAAGTTTATCTTGTTTTCAAATGGAGGGGAGGCGCTTATCTGCGAGTGAGTCAGACTTCTAATTAAGGAGCAATATGGAAGAGAAAGCAGAGTTTGAGAATTCTGAACTCATAATTCCTGATCCTCAGTTCCTGAGATGTTTTACTGCCCAATTACACGGAAAAACCACAAGGGGCCTAGACAGTAAAGAGAAAGAGCCGATTGAGAAAAGAGATAAGGATATATCAGGTTGAAAAGGAACACTGAGTAATAAGATATAAACGTTATAAGACTCAAAGCCTTTTCAAAATCTGTTCCTGTTCACATTCAACAGAACATGGGCAATCCAGAACCCCATTTCTCACCTTAATGCAGTCTTATACCATGAAGGTAGCAAGAACATTCTCTTTCAAAATTCAGTAAAGGGTTCCCTGGACACCTTCTCTGTCTACTTTGTAAGCACTGTTCACTTGCCAGTCCTATCCAGAATAATTAATGTAGGTTTCTTAATTAGCCTGTTAAAAAATATGTGTATATATAATGAGTCAACTTGTTTTCAATAAAGCTTAAATCCAAGAAGGTCCACTCATCCAAACTGTACCTTAGATGAGTCAGTATTACACAGGAGTCTATAATCACTTGTGTATAGTGGGTGTTTTCTTCCCTTACATTTAAAATGTATTCTGGCACATAAATATATGACATATGCACGTGGTTTATCTTTTAAGGACACTCTAGCTGTAAGACACCGAGGCTCACTCATGTTGCTCCTCCAAAGTTGGTTGACAGAATGGAAATCCAGGAGGCAGTCGTGATTACTCCTACATAATTACTAATTATGTCCCTGAAAGGAGGAACACAAGGCACATCCTAAAGTACCTTATCATCATCTTTCCCATTTCTAGTCCGTTTTCCATTCTCTTTCTAGTTTGGCTTCAGCTACATACCATGCAAAATGTGTCAGTTTTGGCTCCCTGATCACAATCTTCTAGTTACCCAAGCACATTTTCCCGAGAGAATCTAGTTAATCATTTTTAAAGCAGGGCACTCACATTATATATTAAGTATGGCAAAGACGAAAATGATTCATGTATATATTGATATGTATCAATAAAAATGAGTAGGGCACGATCTCCTTTGGGAAGGAGTATCTTATTCTTTTTTCCAGATGAGAGGTGGAGTGGGGATGGGAATCAAGTGACTTTAAATATGTCTAATACAACATTTATTTATATGGCTGTTATGTGATATATTTATTTACACTAGCCTTTTTGCTTTTCTACTCTAATAGTAAACTTAAAATTTGCATCACTCGTTCCTTAACTACTTTATACTTGGGGACTTTTTTTTCCTGTAGAACAAAACGACTCAGTATTAGACAAATTGGAAAGGTACCTCAACTATTTTGCATCAATTTGTTTAGAGTACATCAATGTGCTAACTTTTTTTGATCATTCTTCAGTCAGATACAGAGGACATACAATGGACAGAGGACATACAAAACAGTGACAGTATTGTAAAGTCAAAAATTGGCAAAGATCTTGTTTTCATCTTTTGTTTCCTCAGAGTTAAGTGCAGTACTTGATACATAGCAGGTATTTTATCTTTATTTATTCAGGAAGCTTGTTAAGTGCCTATCAAATGCTGATTTCTGTATGAGGAAATGGGTTCCTGATAGTGAACAGAAAATACAAAGCTTCCAGTAAAGGAACAAGGATACACATCATTTCTCTATGACATCATAAAGCCTATAATAAAAATAGCATTGTTTCCATGCCTTTAGTGTGTGCCAGACTGTGCTCTAAGTGCTATATATGGATTGATTCATTTATATTTGTATTATAATTCTATGAATCAGGTACTGTTATTCTCATCCCATATTAGTGATGGAAAATTTGAAACACAGAGACAGGCCGTATCTTCTTCAAGTTCACATCAGTAAGTGATGAAGGCCGGTGTTCTAAACCTGGTGCTAAATGCTTCTAGTAAGTAAACATGCTACATGAACATGACATAAAACACTGCATAGGCAATTTTAGTTTAAAAAATTGATCATCTTGCAAAGACAATTCTTGCACTTCCATTCTTTCCATGATGATTCTCCAATATGTTTATATGTATAAAGGGTCATCTCCTGATTACTGTCTCTTTGAGGCCTTCATTATGTGTCCTCTTAAACTCCATGTGTTGACATATTTAACTAGATAGTGTTCTACAGAACCTCCTGCCGTTTGTGAGCATAGTTCATTAAATACCCAACAGTATGATAAGTCTGATATGTAACCCTTCAAACTTTACTTTCAAAAAGCCTAAGAAAAATTGGAGTCTAATTTAACTCTGAAAAATGTATTCTGTCATTACATATGGACTTCCCCCCTCAGATTTTATCTTTGATTATTAATAGGGAATCATTTCTCATATAATTTGCTCACTGTCTCATAAAAACCTAAAAAAGTATCCATGAAATATGTATACTTGCTAATAGTATGACCTCAGATTTATATCTTAAAAAATGTTGCTTAGAACTATATTCACACAAATAAGGTCCTTTTGTAGATTCTTTGTCATTTTATTTTCCTTAGTAAATCTAATAATATGATTAGAGTTGCTCAGATTATCTTCCATCTCAAGGTTTTATTCATTTCTGATTCATTGTGTCTATTATTAAACCCAGCTGTTGATGTTTTTGAACAAACTGATTTCTGAATTAACTCTACATTGTATTCTATAATAACCCCACTTCAGTATTATCATGGGTTGCTCCCAATTTACTTTTAGATAATTAAAGCCTCTCTTTATTTCTATCCAAGTTGCCTGTTTTATTTCCCAGAACACAAGGATGTGATTTCATTCATGTTGCTCTAGGGGTCTAAAGTTGATAATCATTTTTCTACATCTGCCCTCATCAGTGTCTGCTTGCAATATACATTACTGTATCCTCCATCCCTTGGCTTTCTCTCATTAGCATGCACATTCCCACTGATATATTGTGTTTTTCTGCCACAAGCCATTCTTTCTTGTTTTCCTATAAAGGCAGTACCTTTGCATCAGAATTGTCTAATTTCCCTAGCATATTAGATATTTTCCCTGTATTGACTTGTTTATGATGATTATTTACATATGAATGAATTGGCTTAAGAATTGATGACATCTATTACTGAAATATGAAAAAAATATATAGTTCTCAATATCTGAATAAGCAATTCACAAGTTGGTATAGGGAGAGAAGAAAATCTAGGTCATCACAAAAAAAACCCTTGCTTATTTTTCTTTTGTTGTCATGATGGAAAGTCTAAATTTATTAAATTTATATATTATGTGATAAGCCAGAATAAAATAAAAGTTACTTAGATAGTTGTCATATCCAATATATTCTAGTGGGTATTCATTTATAGAATGTCACAGCTATAATTATGTATACATATTTGAATGTATATTTATATAAGTATAGGTAGGTAAATTTTACATTTGATATGATTTATCAGTTTAATTTATATTTTATATTCTTTATATTAATATTTAATTACTATATTATTTGGTAAGTTGATTAACTAACCAAATATTTACCTGTAAAATGATAAAATAATCATTTAAGGACTTTGTGGAATTGCTAGATCTCTGTTGCTGTGATTTAGAACTGATGTGTACAGTGAAGGGTCTTAGATTTTATACATTTCCTTCTATAGAGTGCATTTCCCACCCTTCCCTGGGAAGACCATGTCATTATATAGTTGTATTGTAAAATAAGCATTGAAAAGTATAGTTGACGTAGCTAAGATATTTCCATGAAGGTAAAAGTCATTATTCCTATTACATACCTGTATTACTTTGTTATTTAATATCTTTCTTACCGAATTGCTTTGTTTTAAACTGAAGAATCACATCTACACTGTAAAGTTCTTATACCTAGAAAACATGAAAGCCACATTTTGAGATTGTATAGATGAACTTAACATTATATAGTCATATAAAAACACCTCATTTTTCTCTCTTGGTAACACCCAAACATCTATACTTTCCCACAATGTTTACCAAGCAAAAATACAACTTCCTTTACCTTAACATTTTTAAAACCATTTATCAGTATGATTTGCCTTTTAAAGAATATGATTTCCTTCATTCTTGCTTTAATTTTTCAAAACTGGATGCACTTAAAAGAATTAGAGTTAAAATATCAGTAATCCAGATTTTCCTCTTACTTGCCAACACTCCCCACCCATGTGAGATATATCATAAGAATCACCATAATCACATATGATGGGTATTTTGGAAAGCTTTATATTTTACAGAAAGAGGACTTGGGAAAACACTTTCCTAAAATTTAGGGCTGTTATTACTTTTTGGTAGACTAGGAGGATGAGATTATAGTTATTTTCTGCTTTTAGAATTTCAGATATTTGATTTGAAGATGTGAATGGAATTTGTGTGCTGATATCTGATGTCTAGAAATTTTTGTATATAATACCTGGGATGTCATACATTCTCTATACCATAAACATCTCAAATCTTATTAGTATATACAAAGATATAGGTACAAAAATAAATAAAATAAATTTTTACAGCCATAATGATGACAATTCATTGTGAAAGTACAATCTTTAATGTTTCTTTTTAAATGTTATTGGGACACAAATGACAGTGAGTTTAATGTTTTCAGAAGCAGATTGGATAGACGGTGCCCAAAATATACACAAGTTTCCTATTGGGAAATTAAGAAGATAAGGTTGAATGTGTGGAACAGTTTAAATTATGAGAATTCCTGTGTATTGTTCTATGATAGCTCTTTCTAGTCTTTTGATTCTAGCCTTTTGTCTCATGCAATTATCAATTTTCATGTAAAAACCTCTCAATATGTGTGGCTCAGTGATATTTTCTTTCAGTCAATGAGAACTAGAAAATTAGTTATAAAATTTGTCCATAATCTTTAGTAAAAATTAGGTATTCTCATGATTGGGTCCTTAAAAGAGTATTATAACAGCTCTATATATTTGATATTTTTCAACTTAATTTTGGCTGTTTTAGTGTATATTTTCACCGATGATTCCAGTTCTCACGATCCAAGACCAAGAATTAAGCTGATGAGTTAAAGCTACTTGTTCTGAATTAAATGGCAATCAATATTTTCACCTGTTCCTAAACATAATTTTTAGTTTAAATTTGAAACAAAAAGTTATTTTTGACAATTTCTTTTGGTATTCAAGTAGGTTAAAATGTTATCTATCCTCTTTTGTAAATGTCAGTGAAAAATGTCAACTTTGAACCAGTGACACTATATTATACTCTTTGTGTGTTTTGCTGCTTTACATACAAGGTTTTTCTTATAGTTTATTTCTCCCTAAGAGGCGGCACTTTGTTAATATCGCTGTGTACAATTTTCTGACAAGTGCTGAACCTACGCTAACAAAAAATGGTTCTTATTTATGATGTGTCAAATTACTGTTCTGAGAGTAGACCTTTTAGGTTGCATTCAGCCTTTAATTTGACTGAATTTAAATGGCATAAAATGCCTTTTAGTTGGGCCTTGGCTGGCATATTATATATCTCATTTCAGTGAAAAACATTCACATGCAAATATGGTTTGTTTGGAGTGAGGACAAATGCAACTATCATGACTGATGAAGGCTTTTGATCACAGTTCTACAAACTGAAACCCTGAAAAAGAAGAGGCTATTTGGACTGGCATCTGCAATCCCATGAATTATTTAGTTCACATTATTCATAAATCTCTTTGAAGAGGAGGTTTTATGAGGTTCTAAGGAGGAGTCGTCATAGTTGTGTTGCCAGCTCCAATGTTCGCTGGAAGTGCCTGTCCGCATAGAAACAATTCCTTTAAATGTTAAGTGTTCTATGTAGCCTGTAAAGTGCATTAGCCGACTAGTCTCACAGGTTAATCTCTTCAGAAATGGCATCTGATGCCCTTCTCTTCCTCAAGCCATCCATCATTGAGTCTAGTGGAAGGAAAGGTGGAGTAAATTAATGTAAAGCAATTCACATAGATTATAAATACAAGTGGATAGATACACCAGCCAAGCACATGTTTTCTAACTCAGCCCCAGAGCAGAGCTAGATCAAAGCTCTCCTTCCTTCAACATCATGATCCTTCTTTCCTCTATACCTATGCACTGATGCAGCTGCCTGGAAGGCCCTCCCTCCTCTCTTGTTCCAGATTTCCAACCAGCTTTGTTTAGCTGGTGAATTAATTTCTAAAACTTAATCCCTAGCCTAGTTTTACACTTCCATTTCTTCCGAATTACTGTTCAAAACAAATTACACATTCGTTTCCTTTTTTAGAAGATAAGGTCTCTGAGGACAGGGATCTTGTAGTAATTACATTCTTTGTTCCAGAGCAACATCATCCCTGTAAATTATAGGGCATGTTCAATAAATGACTGTTAGGTTATCTTCATTTGAATTGCTGGTAAACTGCATCTCTTCAATGGAACAATGGATATGTCTTATATTGTTTCCAGTTTTTATTAAGGACTATAACTTCAAAATTATTACCCAATTGAAATATTACGGAAAGTTTAATACTGCTTCCACTTTAGGAAAAGCATCCTGTTAGGGGTCTTCTATTGGCTTTTAATTGGCACAGGGGAGTGACTCATGTTCAGAACTAGTTTCAGGGAATGAATCACAACACTTAACTACAATTTGGTCATTTGAATTTTTAAGTAATGCTTTTGAGTTTTAAAATTAATGGACAGTGCAGTTGATGTTGCCGAATAGCTGTCTTTCCCTGTATTTAGAGTGCACATTATTTGATAAACAACGTTGGGAAGGAGGTTAGGCCAGAAAACCTTTAATGGTCCCTTCTAACTCTGAGATTCTCTGATTCTCTGAAATCATCCCAAGTAGGATTTTAGGTTTAACAGTAGATTCAAATACAACCTGTTTAAATTTCTTACTGTTTGTCTGTTTAAAAATCCTGAGAACTAACTTTGTTTTTTCTCTAAAATATATTTTCTTATAAAATGTCAGGACTTCTCAATATGGTTATTAATATATACATATAAAATAGTTTGTGAAAGAATGACTCAGTGGGTTAAGCGTCGAGCTTCAACTCAGGTCGTGATCTCAGAGTTCATGGATTCTAACCCTGTATCAGGCTCTTTGCTGACAGCTCAGAGCCTGGAAGCCTGCTTCAGATTCTATTTCTCCCTTTCAACCCCTTCTGTGCTCATGCTCTGTCTCTCTTTATCAAAAATAAATAAAACATTAGGGGTGCCTGGGTGGCTTAGTCGGTTAAGCGTCCGACTTTCGCTTAGGTCATGATCTCGCGGTTCGTGGCTTCGAGCCCCGCGTCGGGCTCTGTGCTGACTGCCAGCTCAGAGCCTGGAGCCTGGTTCAGTCTGTGACTCCCTCTCTCTCTGACCCTCCCCTGCTCACACTGTCTCTCTCTCCTGGAAATAAATAAAACATTAAAAAAAATTAAAAAATAAATAAAACATTAAAAATTAAAAAAATAGTTTGTGAAATTATGAGAAATAGCATCATGACAAGTACATTTTCTTTCTTGGTTAGTTGTATTATTGTTCCAAAGATAAGAGAAACCAGTTCCTTGGTAATGAAAGTCAGGAAGTATGACAGGAAAAGTCTCTGTGACTGGATTCAGGTTACCTATTGACATTTTACTGATCAAGATAGAATGTTTTTGGAAATTCCTTTCTTCCAAATATGTAAACAATGTCAGTTATAATATTCCATTCAGAGAATATTTGACTCCATTGAAAAATATGTATAGTCCAGACCATATTCATCTTTTTCATTTTTCAATTGCTGTCCATGTTTATTAAGAGTATATTTGATACAGAAATCTAAGTCATGTTGTTTTTTATAATATGTTTATATAATACTTCTAAAATAACTTTAAGAATACATTTAACAAAATATCTAATGCCCTTGAGGTGGGACAGGTTATGGTGCATTTAATTTACTTTTTGTGTTTGTCTTACAATAGAATTGTGAGACCTTATCATATCTCAGAAATGTCTGAGATTATATCTCCAAGAAATCCAAAAAATGCTTTGTGGATTTCAAATTGAGATATAGTAATAATACATCCTCAGTTGTTCATCATTTGTTTTCATGCCTTACCTAAAAATTTAATATCTCCCAAACACAATGTACACCCTAAAATTCATGTTATGATTAACATTACTCTATCAGTCAAGGAAAAATAGTAAATTTATTGACCTAGAGTGTTATATAGAAGGTAATGAAAATTTTCTGGAGAATAAATTATACAAAAATCACTGATTATATCAATATAAAATAAATGTTAAATAGAAGACAAAGCCAGAGAAACATAGAAAAAGAAGACGACACTGAGGTTCTCCCTAAGACCTACTGCAATCAAATATTAACAGCCCAGTATTTATCCACCTACTTATAATTGATTCAATAATGTGATTTATTTCCTGTCCTTATTAAGACTGTAAATAAAATAGCATCTATGTATCAGAAAG
Organism: Proteles cristata cristata; assembly: GCA_017311185.1. Classification (NCBI taxonomy): domain Eukaryota; kingdom Metazoa; phylum Chordata; class Mammalia; order Carnivora; family Hyaenidae; genus Proteles; species Proteles cristata. The sequence goes on along the minus strand of JAESUZ010004923.1, from coordinate 2,154,209 downwards.
ACTTGATTATATTAAATTACAGTGAAAAATACTGAAGATCAAGTCCAAGGAATTTGGAAATGGTATTTCTAAATGATCATAGTCTCTGCATTTGGTTTATGGAAGTATGTACTACTGTAAATAGGTGACTGTAAAATTTAAAGCACTACTTAAATTAGCATGCCTTAAATACTGAATATATGTTAAGTATGTATATCTTGGGTCTGAGCTCTTAGTGTGAATGACTTAATTTTAGGGAATCATAACCCTACCTGAAGTATAACTCAGAATGAGATCAGAGAAGCAGCAGAGGCTGTGCATAATATTCTGCAAGTCACTTTTCACCTTGCTGGAGCTCCTTATTGGGGTGATTCAGTAGAGGTCAAAACCAAGTATTTCTTGATCATATGATCATGCATGGAGAAGCTTGATTTTGCCAGTCACACTAAAATTATCACCTTTTGATCCCCTGGGAATTGAACAAGTTACCTAAACTATGCTGAAGCAGATTAGATAGATTCCCTTAAATTATTTCTAACCACATTTTCCATTGCACAGCTTTTCCAGAAGTAACCCATCATCTAGCAATTAAGAGTTAGGGGACAGAAAGTCTATGTTCACTTCATAACTATTTGCTGGAATGCTATAGGCATACCACCACATGGTTCTGGTTTCACATTTCTCTCTATTTATACATCTTCTCAAAAATGTCTTATTTTTTGTCAAATATATTTTCTGCTCCGCTTCTTGACCCATCTGTTTTCACTGCTGTCCTTAAGCTGAAGCTGTAAACTGTTGTACTCAGTATAAGCCCCAGGTAGTATTGATTCTCTTCTTTTACATCAGTGAATACCAGTCATCCATTATAATAATTGCAAAACTGTTGTAAGTCAATAAATGTGCTGACTAGAAGATACTTTGACTCTCTAGCTGAAAACCATTCTTAACATTAATACGGAGTCCAGCAATGATTCTTCCTGGTTAAAAACAAAAATAATAATTATGAATGGTATAATGTGAACTGAATAAACTGTTATAAGTGCATATGATTGCACAAAATTATTATATAAAATTATATTCTATCTACACACATACACATACACATGTAAGTACACAATAGAATATGTCATATAATTTTTTCATATCGACTTCTGCCTTAGAATGTGAATATAAATGTCTTATTATTAATGGTTGTATATGACAACTGGAGAATTTTGGTGGCTCAAAAAGTATTCAGAGAAGGATATATAGTTGCTTTATAATTTTGACATTAGTATTTAGGAGCATAAATTCATCATTTACTTTGCATATATTTAAATTAGTAAGATAGAATATATTTTAAGTTGAATTATTGAGTAAAAAATTCCAATTAGAATAATTTAGCAGAAAAAAACTGAAAATATAATTATGATACCTAGAAGATAGAAAATATGATCAATCTCACTGATGTTGGGAATTAGTTTTCTAAGTATTTTTTTATAAAATACTTCCTTATAAAACATTTCTTAAATCTAACACTGTCCATGTTAATGAACAATCTAAAGGATGTATACTAAGTTTATCCATTAAAATTAGCCACTGAGGATCTGGGGAATAATATGAAACTAATCTCCAACACTATATTTTAGTCCAGTTATAGATTCATGATAATATAAAATAGCTTCCTGGTTTAGTAACTTAGACAAAATATAACTTCAAAGCATAGCCGTGTACCTTATTTATTGAGAGCCTTTTATTCTGGTAGTGCCTCAAAGCTTTCATAATAATATATGACTGATACATCTGAAGGTTTGCATTTATTTTATAGTCTCTTCTAGAGGCATGGGTCTGAGTCCAGTTTTTTTACAAAGCCTTGGAAACTTATCCCTATTCCTATCACAGTGAAAGTCATAAGCCTACAGGGAAGTATGGAATATAACATAAGAAAAAGAGATTTATAAATTGGTAGTGACTCATGAAGTTTAAAGGGATTCTTGAGAGCAAAAGAAATAAATAAAGAATAAGGTAGTGTAAATATTTTATATATAAACTATCAGTGCTAGAAGCATGGAAACAGAGAGAAAAATTCTTAATACAAAATAACAGTTATTTTGATACATGCAATTAATTCAAAAGTCAAATGGTTAGTTCATAGAGGAAATTAGTTCATAATTTACTCATATGACAAACTGACCACATTTAATATAAAAAACAATATATAGTCAGTACTTGACTGTTTTATATACATTATTATATTTAATCATATTTATAAGAAAAGTCATGTAGAAAAAACTAATATTTAAAGCAGAAATAACCCTAGATGTTTAACTGAATATTTTCAAGATTTTAAAGATTTTTTATTATCAGAAATTTCAATCATATACAAAACTAAAGAGTAAATGTAATAAGGAACAGGCATCCCAAGATTATTTGAAAAGAATACCCGGGGGGCGCCTGGGTGGCTTAGTCGGTTAAGCGTCCGACTTTCGCTTAGGTCATGATCTCGCGGTTCGTGGGTTCGAGCCCCGCGTCGGGCTCTGTGCTGACTGCCAGCTCAGAGCCTGGAGCCTGTTTCAGAGTCTCTGTCTCCCTCTCTCTCTGACCCTCCCCTGCTCACGCTGTCTCTCTCTCCTAGAAATAAATAAAAAAAAAAAAGAAAGAAAGAAAAGAATACCCGGCAGTAGGTCATCATTTTATAGATATTTACTTTTATAAAAATATAATGACTTAAAAAATAGTCTATTAATACTATCCCACCTAAATATTAACATAATTCCTTAATATCATCAAATATCCAGTACTCAAATCAGATCCAAAGTAGTTTGCACATGGCAATTGTTTTGGTATGTCCCTTAGTTGCCCCTTCCTTTTATTTATTTATTTATTTATTTATTTATTTATTTATTTATTTATTTATTTATTTATTTATTTTTGGTCCCTTGAAATCTATTTGCCAAAGGAGCCAAATGCCAAAGTTGTCTGTGTGTGGTTCCCCATATACAAGATTTGACTAATTGTATTGATTCAATGTATTTTTTTGTCCCGTTTTAATTGGACATTGGAAGTTCAATATAGAATCATAATCCCATCCAAATTTAGTCATCTTCACAAAAACAAAACAAAACAATACTTCTTAAAAGGTATTGTGTCCTTCCATGGGAAAGGTATATATAATGCCTACCAGTCTCCCTTTAAATGATGCCAGCATGAATTGTAGTAGCTGCCTACATATGAGAATTTATTAGAAACTATAGAATGGTGGTTTTCAAATTCTATTATTTCCTCCTTATTCAATGACTGTTGTATTTGTGTAAAGAGAAATTTCCACCCATAAAATATTTGGATATTTTGGGGTATAATTTCTTTAACAAACATTTCTTTCTCAAGCATCATTTTTTGTGCTTGTTTCCCACTGTAAAATTTGTGTGGTTGAGAAGGAAAAACTTGTGAAAGAAATTAGGTTCTGTCACATGTTTTCAAGTCTTCAAATTCTAATGAGCTTTACGGGAAAATTCTAATGTTTAGACCATGTTAGTTGTTAGCTAAGAAAGATGTTATTTTAAATAAGCCTCAAGTGATTAGTGAAATAATGTGTTTAGCTTTGTGTTGGATGGTATGAGAAAAATGAGAAAAGGTCTAAATGTAGGTGGTTATGCAATTAGTTTAATGTCCATGTCTTGAAAGACTATAATAATGTGGCAAATATTTGATAAAATAAATGTCCTACTATTTCCCCTTTTCAAATCAGCATGATATCCTTCTTTGTAAAAAGATATCAAACTAACTGGCATTGGTTAGTACTACATTGCTATGCTGTATCTAATGATTACATTCATGTAGCAGATTTTAACATATATGTCTGGTGTTTTGGTTGTAAATTCGTGAATGGCTTTGTGATCTAGAAAAAGAAGTTTATACTCTCTGGAGACCAGTTTTGAAATATTTTGGATCTCTTAGTTTCATTGTATTTCTTCTAGAAAGTAGTGATGTGTATTCTCTTTTATTTTTACAAATTATATATATATATATATATATATGAGTAACTTTTTCATATTTAAAAAATTATTTTACATTATCCTTGACAATAAGTTTTGTTTATTTATTTTTGTTTCATTGCAGATAGATTTGGAGTAAGGGAAACATCTACTATATCTGAATACTAAGTCATAGATGTCAGTAACTTCTGTCTCCTTAGAAAGTCTAAACATTTTCTAAGTTTATGGCTTCCATATGAAGAAACAATGATGCTTTATCTATATGTTCGTTTATGACAGGAAGAGTACAAAACACTAGGCTAAAATATCAAAGTATTTTGAAAAACTTCTACATAGTCTTTAAATGAAAAGATCCATACTGCTTTAGCATTAGCTCCTTGTGAATAAATACCAGTAATATCTTTGCTATTTACTAAATGTTTCATTGGCAAAGAATTTTTCAGCAAGAATTTCTAAAGGTAACCACAAATTCTGTATATTCAACACAATACATTGCAGACACTAATGAAATATATCACTCTTTTGTTATGACAGTAGATCTTAAAATAAGAAGTAAGAATTTAAAAACATATGACTAGGTCATATCAATTTTGAGGTAGGTAAAATTTTTCTAATCTCCCTGGAGAATGTCCACATGCCCTATTTATAGTTCTTGTCCTTCATTTTGAGAAACACTGTTAGATTCACAAAATTTTTCACACAATTATTCATGATATCTTTTAAATAGAAAATCAACAAATTCAATGAGCAAATTGTTAACCAACTAATTGTATTTTTACTTTTTGATCATTTGTATTTGAGTTTTTAGAAATAAATCTTATTGATAGAATGCCTAATATTCACGAACTATTCAGCAATCATATGTAAATAGCTATGATAATTCTATTAATATTCACATTTTTCTTCAAAAGCTATATGCACAAGTTTTCACATTATTCATTTAATTTTTAACAGTTACAAATTTAATACTATAACTAATCATCTCTGAAAAAAATAGTACAAACAACTATAATGTTATAGTTACAAATTACTGTTTTTCATATAAATGTGAAGAAATGTTGTTGATGTCATCTCTAAAACTTTTCTCTGGTCAAAGTACCTTTATTTCCTTTCTTTTCATTTTAACTGTGAACGTTAAAATTGCATTTTTTAAGATAATTTCCAGCCCCTTTTGGGTGGTGTGCAATGTGCACTTTACAATTGACTTATAATTGGTCTATGCTGACAATGGAAAATCTTACAAGTATTGAACATGACATTTGTGACAGTATTGCTGTCATCTTGGCTTCTTTTATTGAATATGCAGAGAATTATAATTGGGCTAAGAAGCCTGGTAGCCTGGCCTCTTTCCAATTATATTAACCAGCCTAGTCTAGTATTAGCTGCCTGAACACCCAGAAACAGGCAGAGAGCTTTTGTTTTCCTTTCTATTCTATGTTGGTTTCTACCCAGTAATTTAAGAATACAATCATCTGCCTCAAACACATGCAGTGTTTGAGAACTTTCAATTAATCACCTCCGTTCCACTGAGAAATGTAAAGATTTGCCTTCTCTATTTTTATTTCTGTGATTTTACCTAATTTGATATGAATTTTTGTGAAATACTGGTTGTATCTGTTACATATTAAATACCAATTATTGTCTCAAATATTTCTAAGAGTTTTAGAAAAGTTTTCCTTGATATTATACTAAAATTTTTAAGTGATAAATTTGAATTTGAAGCAAAATCTCTCTTCCCGTGAATAAATTAATACACTGATGCATTGAAATATTTTCTCTGAAATTGAGGCAGATAACATTTTGCATGTTCTGACAATGCCTTTCAGCTTTGTGTAGTCTTAAAAACAATATGAAAGAGAAAAAAATTCTTAATGATTAGAATTCTGATATCTACTAAACATATACCAAGAAACTAAAAATTAAATTTAATTGAAAAACAAATAGTAAGAAAGTTAAGTGAAACAGTTTTTGGCTTAAAAGGTTCAAGGCAGTGTATCATCCATTTCGAACACTAGATTCTATAGTTCTCTTTGTCTATTTTCTTCCCTTTTTTCTGGTTTCTTGTTTTAGAGCATTCAATATATTTGAGTATTTCCTTTCCAAACAATCCCGATTCTTTCATCTGTAATATTTAAGGTCTTCACCTTTGTCGGTGTTTTATCGTCAGAATAAAAATAGAAAAACAGCCTACAAAGTTCTCCTGCAGAAACAAAACACCACTACAATACATTAGAAATATGACATAGGAGGTGCACTGTGATTATGTTAGTAGCAGAAAACAACATTCTACAAATGACCTGACTGTTTACCAATAGGCAAATAGTTTCACGTTCATACAGACTATCAAGAAATATGCAAGTATTAAAATAGTGAATTAAAAGTCCATGCATTAACCTGGAAGATGTGAAGAAAATCAGACTGAAAAGTAATGTATATGATCCTGTTTGGGGAAACAAAATACACAAAATATATAGGTCATTAGCTTTTATAAGAATTTCAAAATTTATTTTTCTACCAATAGCAAACTATTTGGAGGTATCTAATTATGCATTGTGTTTAGAAGTCTTCTTTCGAGCAAAGAATGCTCCTGTATGATACTTCTAATTTCCTCATTAAGTTTACTTTTGCTCCAAATAGTGTTTACCACTAGATATCAATAAATTTAAATTACTACTTCTTAATGGGAATAATGCACTGTAAAATAATGGAGTTTTCTAGTTATATAGAAATGTGGTCAACCAAATACCAAATAACTGAAATATAATGAACCATGCAATTTTGATTTGGCTTTGTAGACCTGACATTTGCAGTTCAGTGGGCGACTCAGTACCTTAAATCTCCCCCTAAATCACAGATTTGGAAAGAAGTTACACCTAGGATCAAATCCCAAATTTGCTTCTTTTCAGCTGTGTCAGCAAGTAACTTGACTTTTCTAAGTCACAGTTTCCACATCTGTCAGGCAATCAGTGATAACAAAACTTGCTTCTTGATGCTGTCATCATTAAGTGGCAGATATATGGAAAGCACACAACCTCAGTGTCTGGCATTTAGTATGCACTCAATAAATTCAAGGGACTTTATGGACTATATTTTAATTGTTAAATAATACAAAATATATTTAAACTATTTGTGTGTATTTCTTTAATTGAATTAACTAAAGTTGAGTTAGGAAGGGGATATAGAAAGAAAACATATACAGTCCTGAAAAGGAATTTACTGCCTTATGGTGTTTGGAATTGCACTCTATGTCTCCTATCTATTCTACTCTTTCTTATACAAACTCCAACCTTTTACTAACAAAATATAACCAATTATCACTGTCTTAATTATAGATTCTATTCATCTAAAGTGTGTTGATTATGTAATCATAAATATTACCATTTAAACTTTAATAGTAATAACATATCTATTTTTCTTACTAATACTCTAATATCTAATATGTTTGTTCTCTTATTCTTGTGCAATCTTTCCTTGGAACCAGCGGCTGCTTCAAAGAATAAACTTAAAGGTGAGCTCATACCATTTTGCATGACTCATCATGATTCATTTTTCTGGTCAGTCATCTAAGCCATCTTAATTGATGGAGCCAATTCTGTTGGTGAAAAAAGTAGTTTCGTGTATGGACGTTAGTTGTATATTCCTACAAATAAAAATATATTGGTTATTTCAGTTATTCAGTTTCTGATATATGTCTATGTTTGCATGATTGTGAGTTTGTTTTCTTGTTTTATTTCTCACTTTATTCCTAGTGGAATACAGTGCTTTTGTGCACTAACATTTTGCCTATTGACCCTAGTTTTCTTGATAAAATTGTGAACTGAAAAAAAATACACCAGAAAATAAAGCTGATAGCAAAAGTTTCAAAAGCAAAAATTCATAGAATTACATGAAAAGAAAATATCATCCTTTAAAAAATGAATATTATAAACTGTACATTTCTATTTATGACTTTTCTTCTATTTCCTAGTTGCATTAAGTTGGTATTTGCTAGAATCCTGGAAATATAATTTCATGAGTGAGGATGTGCTTGTCTAATGCCAGAATATCTCCCTGAAAGGAAAAAGACTTTTGGCTCAATACATTCTTTTTTTTTAAAAAACAGTTTATTTTCACATTGGTTTTCATATAACACCCAGTGCTCATCCCCACAAGTGCCCTCCTTCATGCCCATCTCTCCCCTCCCCCCCACATCCATCAGTCCTCAGTTTTTGTCAGCATTCAAGAGTCTCTCATGGTTTGCCTCTCTCCCTTTCCCCTACTATTTCCCCCCTTCTTCTCCCCCTTGGTCCTCCATTAGTTCCTCCTAATCCTCCTATACGTGCAGTCATATGGTATTTGTCTTTCTCTGCCTGACTTATTTCACTCAGCATAACACCCTCAAGGTCCATCCATGTCGCTACACATGGCCAGATTTCATTTTTGTCATTGCCATGTAGTATTCCATCATATAGATAAACCACATCTTCTTGATCCATTCATCTGTTGATGGACACTTAGGCTCTTTCCATGTTTTGGTCTCAATACATCTTTACGGTTTTGAAAAAATTCAAATATATGTATGGGTTTATAGTTCAAATATATGTCATGGATTTATAGTTCATATGTTTTAATTGTGTACTCTCAAGAGCACTCTATATATTTAATTTTTTCACCTTCTTATATAGCAAAAATATATATGGTTTATCCTTCATTTATCTTTCAAATAGCTTTCATTTATAGAGCAAAACTGCAGTTACCTTATTGGTCATATATCTATTATCTTCAGTTTCTACATCTACAGAGTTATAAATAACAATAAAAACTTTAAAAGGTTGTGATGGTGGAGTTAAGTAAAATATGTAAAACTGTTTGTAGACTACTATTTAAACAATGCTAGTTTCCTTTGTTTTTCACAAACCTAGCTCTTCGTAGAGAATTTCTGAATCTTCATTGTTTAACACTGCTCTGCCTAATACCTTACTGCATGAGCTCAGGAAGAACTACCAGTAGTTTTGTCTTTTTCACCAATGTCCCATATTCAGATCTGCCACAAGGCCACCCTTTTCTACTATCTATCTCCCTCCAGTCCTGCCTTTCCCCACGTTCATATTTTACAGCTTATTTTAACAATATGACAGTTTCATCTTTGAAGTGTTAATGACTCCCTATTTATAAATCTAACCATTTAGTGCGCAACTACCATTTTCCTAGCAATATCCTTGTTTTATAGAACACTGAAGATACAAAAGACGGGTGGCAAAATTATTGTTACCCTGTTTTACCCTCCACTGTAGCCTCTTATTTCAGTTGTTTCAGTAAATACCCTAATAGAATTAGCCAATCCTTGCCACAGTAATTTTTTGTCTGGCAGTGAACAAAAGAAATGTGTTCATATAGCATTCAAGAAATTACTTCATAATGAATGCATGTTTATGAATATATCGCATAATGTATATAATAAAAGCTTAAGAAGTAAGCTTTAAGAATGAAGATTTAAGAACAGTGTATAATAATGTCTTCGTTGTAGTATATAGAACTTAATTGGAAAGAGAGTTAGGGAGAGACATACATATAGAGGTTGAAATACACGTTCTCAGGGAATGCTTTCTGTTGGGGGTAGAGCTTGAACTGATTCCTGAAGGATGGATAGAGTGTAGAGAGAAAAAAAAGTACATGGAAAAACTAATTTGAAAATATAAGTAAATAATTGAAAGCAGGAATGAGTACAGTCCATTTCAGGATAGTGAGGACACCTTTTGAATGAAATCTATGTTTTTATGAGAGTGAACAGGCAATTGTGTGATTATGAGTCTTACTGCATGTGATTACATAAAACCTCTTGTAATAATCACATCTATGGTCACTGGATAATTCTTAAAAACAACAGGTGATAATTCAATTTAAAATAAACAGGTTAGGGGCGCCTGGGTGGCTTAGTCAGTTAAGCGTCCGACTTTCGCTTAGGTCATGATCTCGCGGTTCGTGGGTTCGAGCCCCGTGTCGGGCTTTGTGCTGACTGCCAGCTCAGAGCCTGGAGCCTGTTTGAGTCTGTGACTCCCTCTCTCTCTGACCCTCCCCTATTCACGCTGTCTCTCTCTCTCTCTCCTAGAAATAAATAAAATATTTTAAAAAAATATTAAAATAAACAGGTTAAAAAACATGAAGTACAGGAACCAACTTTTAATTGGAAGATTATAACCATAAATTATGTTACAAATGCCTGTTAAATCATGTCAGGATTCAAGCTGGCTAGGATTTTGCAATGCAAACATATTCCTATGCCTCATTTAGTACTTCTCAGAAAGACATTCCTACTGTCCCACCCCTATCTATTTTATTTGAATCTCCTTTCTCCACCTGTGTAGAAGACTACAGGAGGTTTAAGAACATAGTTTAACCTATGCCTATATTTTTGGATCTCCAAAGTGTTATGGAGACACAAAATGATACTTTCTAAAAGGAACTGTGCCTCAAGTAGAAATTGAAAATTTATTTCTAATGATGGATTGAGACAGATGTGTATTACGTAGAGATAACAGAGAGAACTACTCCGTGTTTTTATTGTCCAATTTCCATGTCAAGGCAAGTGGTCTTCAGACAGGAAAGAAACAAAATGTAGGAAAGAGGGAAAGAAAACCCAAGGTAATTTAAGGGCAGTTGGTTGCTTAAAAATAGTTTGTTTCTCCTGACCCAAACAAAAACATATCCCAGGGAACCAAGGGAAGTATTGGAGAAGATCCGGTCTCATTCATTTATTCTTATGGAATCATCCAAATGTGGAGAGAATCCAAATGTGGAAAGAAGAATATGTCTTGATTTTTTTTTTTTTTAAGGAAAAAGGATTACATTCCAGAAACCATAGACTGGAAAATTTGACATTAAATGCCCAGTAACATTTTTTTTAATTTTTTTTTTTTCTGAGAGAGTGAGAGAGAGAGACAGTATAAGCAGGGAAGGTCAGAGACAGAAGGAGATATAGAATCTTAAACAGGCTCTGGGCTCTGAGCCAGCTGTCAGTGCAGAGCCCGACGCAGGGCTCAAACCCACGAACTGTGAGATCATGACCTGAGCTGAAGTCGGAAGCTTAACTGACTGAGCCACCCAGGCACCCCGTATTTTAAAATAAGACTCTAAACAGCAATCTATGAGTGTTTAGATTAAAATAGAGTTCGTGGAGTCAGTTAGCAGTTATTAGTAACGGCATAGAAAATTACCCTAATTTTCTCCCACTCCTTTTTTTTTTTTATAATGGTTGGTATATCAGTATCTGAGGGCAATAATATAAACATAATATATCTGAATATCATCAAATCTTGTAACAACTAAACCTTTCCTTATCTGTGTAGAAACTGTCATTCTGAAGATCATTAATTATTCTTTACTGGTCAAATTCAATGGTGGTTTCCCAGTCCTCATATTGCTTATTTTTTCCTGCTGAATATATATATCTTGATATTATGTGTATGTATATATTTCCCTTAGTTTTAGTGTCTCTGTATAGATTTCATTTTCTTCTTAATTCCTCTTTGCCTTTCTTTCTAATTTTCTATCTTGTTTTGGAATATAGTTTTCATTTAGGTGGTATCTTTGATCTCTCAAGAGATTGCTTATTGCTGTATTGGTCCAGTTCTTTATAGCCTCTTGGGGAGATGAACTTTACTTGTTATAAAATAAAGGAAGCAACTATTTTCTAGATGAATATGTACCCACAACCAACCTCCCCCCACCACTTTTTATTAAGAGAAAGACAAATGATCCAATCAAATTCCTCTCCTGAAAACTTACAACTGGAAGAGGAGGGTGGAAGTGGCACCTGGGTGGCTCAGTCAGGTAAGCATCAGATCCCGGATTTCAGCTTAGGACATGATCTTACTGGTTGTAAGGATTTTATTTTTAATGTTTTTTATTTATTTTTGAGAGAGAGATAGAGACAGCATGAGCAGGGGAGAGTTAGAGAGAGAGGGAGACACAGAATCTGAAGATAGACTCCAGGTTCTGAGCTAGCTGTCAGCACAGAGCCGGACGTGGGGTGTGAACCCACAGATCGTGAGATCGTGACCTGAGCTGGAGTCGGTCACTTAACCAACCGAGCCACTTAGCCACCCAGTCGCTCCTTACTGTTTGTAAGTTTGAGCCCTGTGTTGGGCTCTACACTGAGAGTGCAGAGCCTGCTTGGGGTTCTCTCCCTCCCTCTGTGTGTGTGTGTGTGTCTCTCCCAAAAATAAATATATAATTAAGCTTAAAACAAAAAAAAGAGAAACTGAGAAAGGGGGAAGGAGAGAATAGGAAAACTGAAAGGAATAAGAAAAAGGAAGAGAAATGGGAATGAGTTTGTTAGACTTTGTGGTAATAAATTTTGTAGGTAAAACTGAATGAGGAGAAGAATTAAATTTGAAAAAAAGAGAAACAGGAATGTACAAGGAGTGAAAGGAAAGAGAGTGCCCTCATGGTGCCCAGTTCCCTTCTTCTAATAAAAGATTCTATTTTATCCTTGCCCTTTGGGTTTAAGACACAGCTCTCTTATAGTTAAGCTTCTAGATAGATTTCCTTTGGTTGCAGTCAAAAGAGAACAGATTAATATAATCACCTTCTTCCTCTGAAGAGTTCTTAGTTGATTTTTGTTAACACTTCTCTAAACTTGGTCTTCTATTAACCTTACATCTGTAATTCCCATCACCCAGCTGAGCATTTGAACCTGAATATAAAAACTGAATCTCATATTTTTTTCAAATCTGAACTTTTGGGGTTTGCTGTGTCTTCTCATGAACAACTATTTGCCTAATTTCCTAGATGATTTGAAACATGCTTAATCCTTCCACCTTAATGGCCCCCATCGATGATCAATTATCAAATGGTCCTAAGTTTGTGAGGATAAAATGATTGTTTTGGTTTTGGTATGGGGATAGCTTTTGCATAGATCCCTCTTCTTCAAAACATTCATTTCTCAGAGATTTCCTAGAGTAGTTTCTATTTGTCTCCTGCTTTAATTCTGAACATTATACAAACTACTCTGTATTCATATATCATGTTAAATTCATATAACATCAGTTTACTATCCAACTTGCTTTCATATAACCTACACTCATATTTCAGCAAGTTCACTAGTGCCTTGCCACTTAGAGAAAAAGGTACCTTGGAGTGTTCTTAAAATTTATTTTCATGAAAGGATTATATTTCACTCTGTCATAAAACTATAGACCAAGTGTATCATAGTAATTTATATTGTTACAGAATATTACACAATTTCTAAATAGTTTTAATGCCATAAATATATTTTTGTTTTCAGTCTGATTTTTAGGCTTTAGTTTTTATTCAGAATTTGACAGCTATAGAGGGGATAATATTTTATGCCATTTCTAGCTATTACCTGTAATCATATAATCATTTTTCAGTGTTCAAATAAAAATTAACATAATTATTCTAACTTTGCATAAGAATTTAAAGATAATGAAGGACACTCAACAGTCTAAATTGAGATACATATGTGGTTTAGAGAAGAATCGGCATTTTAATTTATTGGATTTAAGTGATAGTCATACATAATATTTTTAAATAAATGACTTTTTCATTTATTCATATTGTAAATATAAAATCTGCTTTTCAATCAAAATACAGCATTTAGTATCCCAAGTTTCCCATCATGAATTAAAAGGCACATAAGAGGCTGACACTGACACATTTTTTTAAAGTACTTTTAGATTTTGTCTTAAGTGGAGCTCAGTTTATACTGTATAATATACACTATATATTAAGAACTTCTACTTGGTAGTCAGACAGACATACGTCCAATATTGATTTTTCAACTTACCTGATTTGAGCACCTGGAAAATTGTTTAACATCACTCAACATTCAACTGTTGTGAAAATTATATGGAATAATGTATAGAAAGAGGTTAACCTAGGGAATGGCACATAATAAACAGTACATTTTACTATAATTATTGTTATCATCATTGCTATCATTATTTAAATGACATCTGAGGAGAAAACAAACATGTAGTCAAAGTCAAATAAACATGTAGTTTAGTCCAAAAACTAAAACTTCTCTTCGAGAGTCTGCTATATTTCATCTTTGTGGCGGTATTCATGTTTATATTCATTATAACATAAAAATAAACACAAAATATAACATGAATGATCCACTTAGACATATGTATTTTTTCTTTTTTCACATTTAAATATTAAAATCCAAAGTGTATACATGATATCATTAAAGAAGCTCAACCAATAGCAAAAGGAAAAAATTAAGAAAATTATGTTACAGTGAGATCCATATAATACTTAAAGTATAAAAATTACTTGTTTTCATTATATGTGAAGAAACTGAGAAATAAGATGATATATAATTTCTTTTGAAACCATCACTCTACTCCTTTGGTTGAAGCTCTGTTTATATTTTAAATTTAAAATTATAAGGAATCGGAGGCTTAGTCAATTAAGCAGGCAACTTTAGCTCAGGTCATGATATCATGGTTTGCTAGTTCGAGCTCCACATTGGGCTCTTTGCTGAAAGCTCAGAGCCTGGAGTCTGCTTCAGATTCTGTCTTCCTCTTTCTCTGTCCATTCCCTCACTCACACTGTGTGTGTGTCTCTCTCTCTCATAAAAATAAATAATCACTAAAAAATAGTAACTTAGAAATATAAGGAACTATTCAAACTCTTGTATAACAGCTAAAAAATCTTCAGCAAGTGTAACTTATCAAGAAACAAGCTTATGTTTTTTATCCCACACAAAGCTGATCTAAGGAAATATACTGGGAATGTTAAAAATACACCAGTCTCCCTTAATCCACAGTTTAGCATTCCATGGTTTCAATTACCAGCGGTCAACCTAGTCTGGAAGCAGATGATCCTCATTCTGAGTATTGTCAGGTCAGCAGTAGTCTAATGCTACCTGTGACATTCACTTCATTTCATGTCATCATAGAGGCATTTTGTCATCCCACACCATCACAAGAAAAGTGAGCGCACCATAACATGATATTATGAGAGAGGGAGAGACCACATTCACAGAACTTTTATTACAGTATACGGTTATAAGTTGTATTATAAATATTGTTCTATTTTATTGTTGTTGTTAATCTCTTTGTAACTTATAAATTAACCAGTATAGGTATGTATACAAAAAAGCATAGTAAATATAGGATTCAGTATTATCTATGGTTTCAGTAATCCACTGGGGGTCCTGGAATGTATTTCTTACAGATATGTCTGTAAGGGAATTTAAAAGCATGCTATGTTTCTATAATGGATTCACTAAGGGGTTTGGTTGGAAGGCCCATGGATGGTACCTCTTAGAAGATTCTTTTCTGCATCCACCTTCTTTACTTCATCTCACTTCTCTAGGAAAATTGCCAAAGATACTGATGTATATGATAATGCAATGATATTTTTAAATATATAGCTTATTCCTGAAGCTTTTTTTTTGATTTTAAAAAAGTGGATAACAATTATAATAGTTAATATTTTCAATGTTCACTATGTACCAAACATTACATTGGACATTGTAAGTGTGTTTTCTTTTTTTAATGTTTATTTATTTTGAAAGAGAGAGAGTGTGTGTGTGTGAGTTGGGGAGAAGCAGAGAGAGAGAGAGAGGAAGAAAACCAAGCAGGCCTGACACAGAGCTTTATCTCACAAATGTGAGATCATATCCTGAGCCAAAATCAAGACTCAGGTGCTTAACTGGCTGAGCCACCCAGGCACTCCTGTATACGTGTTTTCTTTCTTTCTTTCTTTCTTTCTTTTAAATGTTTTATTTATTTCTAGGAGAGAGAGAGAGACACCGTGAGCAGGGGAGGGTCAGAGAGAGAGGGAGTCACAGACTGAAACAGGCTCCAGGCTCTGAGCTGGCAGTCAGCACAGAGCCCGACGCGGGGCTCGAACCCACGAACCGCGAGATCATGACCCAAGCGAAAGTCGGACGCTCAACCGACTAAGCCACCCAGGCGCCCCTGTATATGTGTTTTCTAATTTAATCTTCACAAAATCTTTGAGATAGATCCATTATTATCTTTATTTTTCTTCAATGAGGAAAGTGAATGAATGAATGAATGAATGAATGAAGAAAGAGAAAGGAAGAAGGAAGGAAGGAAGGAAGGAAAGGAGGAAGGAAGAAAGGAAGGAAGGAAGGAAGGAAGGAAGGAAGGAAGGAAGGAAGGAAGGAAGGAAATGAAGCAAAGAGTTAAGAAATTTGGTTCACAAAATCAGTTACTGACTCCTGAGTTCTAGTTTTTAATCTATTAAAGCCTCTAAAAATTTCAGACTAAGTTAATCAACATTATGATACACCTAAATCTTATGCATTTATTTAAATATATTTACCTAGGTCTCATCCACCCATGTAGATCTGGGGCTGAGAATGGGAGTAAAGTAGAATGTTGATCAGTTGTTCTTGGGAACAAATAAATTGGACCTACCTACTGGGGTATATTGGCAAGGAAATTATTCTCCCAGTAGACTTCTTATTTCTCATTCTTTTTAAATTCTTTTCTGTGGGTCTCTCATTCATTCACCTTATGTTAACCTCACTCCTCACTTATTCTCTCTTAGGAAAGTGAGGAGGTAATTAGTTTCTCAATAAGATGAGTAGTGTTCTAGAAAAGCTTTAGGCATAACTAATGTGAAATGCTGAAATCAGAAGAGGGTAACAGGGTTAAAGAGTGTGTTCATAAAAATTTCATTGTAAGATGATTCAGTAGGTCAAAATGTAGATAACTTTTCTTGTTTTTAAACTGAAGCTTAATTTAATGTGGTTTCTGGTATTTATTTCTCACTGTAGAGGGGTTTTGACATGTATTTGTTCTGTGAAATATCTTATTACTTACTATTGTACAGCTGTCCCTCTTCATGCTGTATAGTACAAACTAGTGTAGGTCAGGATAGAAAGACCTTTCCAGATACTCCACTCACGATTCTAAAAGAATATTATTTTTCTCTTGATTTTATGAAGTTTCTTCCCCCCTTGTCTCTCCTGTATTCTTGAAATGCAAATAAAGATTTGAGCTTTCCTGTAGACATGTGGATAAAGATAACTCATTTGCCACCAAAATTCTAACTTTATAGAATTAGAAACTGATTTTTGTTGCTACTTTAAGTTTACATCCTCATTTCTATCATAAATAAATCATTGTCATATTTTTTTATTGCATCTAAACACATCTCATCCAAAAGGCAGAATCTTCTGGGACTCGATTTATTCAGTTGGTTCATGTCATTCTATTATGTTAATAAAATTGGTATTTGCTTATTCTACAGCTGCTGTGTGGAGTTTAGAGAGTCTGTAATTAAAATCCCAAGGTTTGTGAAATCTTACAGGTTTCTAAACAGAAAAAAAAGTCTATTATAAGGAGAAATACAGTGATCAATGTTTAACAGTTGGGCATTTAAAGGAAGTTTCAAGCTAAGTGCCATAAAGTGAAGAATTAAATTACACTAAAAATAAATTCTAATTTATACTTCAAATTAGATGGAGTGATTTTTTATGAGTCTTTAGTGGAAAAGAATCATTTTACTTGGCATCATAATATAAAATATTTATCACTAGCAAAGCATACTATTAAAGCTTTGGGGAAGTTTATCAGAGTAACTTGGTTTTAGTATCTGCTCTACTATTTACTTGTTCTTCACATTGGTAAAGTAAGGATAAAAAATATCAGTACTAACTAACTCGTAAAATTATAATAATATATAAAAAGAATTTATAATGATGATTTTATAATGATATATGTAAAGAATATGTGAAAACACTTTTTAAATAGCTGATTGATATTTAAATGTATAAATAGTTATTAATTAGATAAGACATAATCACATAGCCAGGAACTTGATATTTAGTAATAAATAAAAGGTGGCTCTTATTCTGAGTCCATTCTCATGATTCATGTGCTGGAAAGACCTTTTAATAATGATATCCATTTTATGCTTTTTCTTATTGGGCACTCTTGGAAAAGGAGCAAACAAATATGTTTCTCAATTTAATAATTTTTATTGAGTGTCTGTACTATGCTAATATATAATAGAAAGAAAAAATACTGCTTAGTTTTAACTTCATGAGGCTTTCACTCACTCATTCATTCATTTATTCATCCAGCAGTTCCAGGGATAGCTACAAATATATCAGTGAGAAGAGAAAGTAAGGTATACACTATTGTGTATTGCAACATAATAAGCATTATGAAAAAAAAAGCAGAAGAGTAAGACAGGAATATGTGGCCAGAGTAGAGAATGGAGGTGGTTCTAATTTTGAACAGGGAGATGAAACATGAGGGCATTTGAAGAGAGTACTGATGCTGAGATACCAAGCCAAGAAAGTGTGGAAGAAGCATTCTAAGAAGAGAAATCAGCAAGAGCAGAGACCTTCAGGCAGTGAGGGACCTACCTTATTTAAGAGACCCAGTGGAATTAGAAAAGTATGAGCTAGGAGAGAAAAATAAGAAAGAAGTCATAGAAAGAATGAGGACCCAAATCATATAAGGATTTTTGTTTTGCTCCAAGAATCATTTTACTTGGCATCATAATATAAAATATTTATCACTAGCAAAGCATACTATTAAAGTTTTGGGGAAAAGCCACTGGAAGTTTGAGTAAATGAGACACATATACTGATTTAGTTTTTATAAGATCATGTTGGATGTTCTTATGAAAACAGATTGAAATGAGAGCCATTGGCACATTTTTCTAGGAAACCAGTGGAGTGAAGATGGTGGTAGGACTCAGAGTCATAGCAATGGAGATGGTGAGAAGTAGTCATGGAAGTCATACCTACCAAATTTTGCTGACTGGACATGGAATATGACATAAAAGATGAGATGTAGGATGATATCAATGTATTATTTGATTAGTTTTGTTTTTGTCTGAAATAATTGGATGGATACATTTACCTTTACAAGATGGAGAAGACTTTGGGAAGAACATGGTGAAATAATGGAAACTCAGACTTGAATACATGAAGTTGGAGATCCAGGTGACAATGACATATAGAAATTGGCTATACCAAAAATGAAATTCAGGAGAAAGTTCTGGACTGTAGAAAAATTAGTCTGGAAATAGTTGTCTATGAAAGCATATAAAGCTGTGAGATTGAATAGATTTATTTAAGATATAGTTTAGAGAAGAAAAAAAGCCTTAGGACTGAGTTTTCAGGTACTTAAAACTCAAGTGCAAACACATAATGAGATATAAGCTAAGGAGTCAGCAACTGAATTAAACGTTCTTTTTTAAAAAGTTTATTTTCTATTTTGAGAGGAGAGAGAGAGAGAGAGAGACCAGAGGAGGGGCAGAGAAAGATGGACAGAGAGAATTCCAACCAGACTTGCTGATGCAGAACTCAATCACAAAAACCCCAAGATCATGCTCTGAGCCCAATTCAAGAGTTTGGTGCTCAACTGACTGAGCCACTCAGGCCCCTGAGTTAAATGTTTTGGATAGATGAGAATTGAGAATTTATTACTGTATTTATCAAAGTAGAATCAATGGGGACATTGGTAATTGCCATTTAAGATAAAGTATATAGAGATAAATCAAATATACATCTGAAGAAATATGCAAGTTTGCTACTGTAAAACAATGGCATTAAAATACAATGAGATCTGATTACAGAGACATTTACTTTAATGAAAGAAGGCATAGGGATAACTTCTTGGAAAAAGTGATGGTCAGGAGAAAAATAAAGAACAGCTAAGTAAATGAAGAAGAGAGGGAAAAAATTCCCAAGTCAAGGAAATGGCAGCAAAAAAAAGCAACTAAAAGGCAATATAGTTTCTGTGAGGAATCAATGGGAACAAGGGTCAAAATAACAGTGGACATCAAATCCAAAGAATCGTTGCCAAGACCAATGCCAAGAGACTTACCTACTATATTTTCTTCTAGGAGTCTTATGGCTTCAGGACTGATGTCATATGTTTAATCTGTTTCATGTTGATTTTTTGTATATAGTATACATTAATAATCCAATTTTATTGTTTTAAAGATGGCTATCCAGTTTTCCTAACACCATTTATTGAAGAGACTATGATTTCCCTATTGTATATTCTTGTCTTGTCTTGTTTAACTACATATGCATAGGTTTATTTTTCGAGTCTCTATTCTGCTCCATTGATGAATGCATTTGTTTTATACTAACAATGTACTGTTTCAATTACTATAGCTTTGTAATGTGGTTTAAAATCAGGGAGCATAATGCCTCCAGCTTTGTTCTTGTTAAGATTGCTTTGGCTATTTGAAGTCTTTGGTGGTGTTGTACAACTTTTAGAATTGTTTGTTCTATTTCTGTGGGAAAAAAATGCAATTGGAGTTTTTAGAGAGCTTGCATTGAATCTGTAGATTGCTTTGGATAATGGAGACACGTTAACAATGTTAATTCTTCCAATCATGAACATGGATTGCTTTTCCATTTATTTGTGTCCCCTTAGTTTCTTTCATCCATATCTTATAGTTTTCAGTGTCAGATCTTTTACTTCCTTGGTTAAATTTATTCCAAAGTATTTTATTATTTTTGTTGCAATTATAAATGTGATTGCTCTCTTAATTTCTCTTCTGATAGTTTGTTGATGTACAGAAACACAACTGATTTTTTTTTTATATTAGTTTTCTATCCTGCAACTCTACTGAAATAGTTTATTAGTTCTGACCATTTTTTGGTGGAGTCTTTAGGGTTTTCTATATATAATATCCCATGTAGTGCCTTGAAGTTTCTGTTACAGAGCTTTTTCCCTATTCTAAAAACAATGGAAATTAATCTAGGGATTTTAAATGGAAATAAGAACAGGGATAATGAGATGGACTCACACATATAATTTGAAAGAGATTACTGAGATTTCTTGAAGAACAAATTAGAAGAGATTACTATAGATGACAAAAAGACAAGTTGAATTGTCTGAAGACTTATGGTAGTCCAGGGGAAAGTAAAGGTAGATTAGCCGAGAATAATTACTGGTAACATCAAGGAGAAGTAGATTTGAGAGAATAGAAAATCCTTTTGGGAATACAGTTGAAACATTTAACAGGAAAAAAAAAACCCAACCAACCAACCAACAGCAACAACAACAACAAACAAAAACAAACCCTGGTCCATGAGTACATTGGTGCCTCTACATATTTATTAAAGGTTTAAAATATTTTATTATTCTTCATTTCTCTTCATTGTCAACAATACTGCAGATCTAAAAGCAGAAACCTAGAATTACAGTCCTGATATTGTCATTATGTCAGCCACAGAAAAATATGTTTATATTGTACCATGGAACAGAACTAAAGGAAAGGAAAATTGTAGACTATATTACCAGGAAAGAAATTAGTAACATTTTCTTTTCCCTGAACTAATACTTACGTATACAATTGATTCTTATAATTGAAATAGTTAGAAAGTTTCATATATCTAAATAATTCAAGGAAGAGGAAACCTTATATTTTTAAAAAGTCAGAAAAACACACTAGAAGTCATAAAAGTGCACATCGTAATTATATATGTACTAGTTGGATCTATTTTGGATACGTCAAATTAAAGTGTACTTATATATTTGATTTTTGATGAGAATTAAATTTGAAGTTATTTTAGTGACATCAAAGTGGTAATAATGTGTGTGGTATATGCTTCAAAAGGTTTATTAATTTATCTCACTACTTTGGTGTTTTCCCATCCTGGCCAAAGAAAAGCCTCCTACTGGCAGAGTAAGACACCAAATTATTTCTATGTAATCTTTTCTTCAAGGTGTGATAATCATCTTAGAGTTCACTTAAATATACTTTCTAGGTACAAGGCAAGAATATTGTTTGGCTTGAACAATCACCAAATAGTTCATGAAGTAATTGTTTTCTAACTCAGCCAGAAATCATCTTGGGAAAGGCTGTCAAATGTCTTGACTGCTTCACCAGAGTTTGGGAATCCCAATAATATAGAGTCACAATGGCAGGTGCAACTAGTTTGTGGTAGTGTCCTCAAATGGATGTTGAGGGATCAGAGAGCTAATATCTCTTTATATCAGGATACAGTTTCCTCTAGAAATGAGATAGATGCTTCTCTGCAATATGTTGTTTATTTCATTAAAAACTTTGAGTTTACTTCTCTGCAAATAATTACTCTCCATGCATGAAATAATTTCTTTGTTACAAACTTAAGGAATGAATTTAAAGATAGGTGAAACGTAGCTATACAGCTGTAGATAGATACATAGGTAGATTGTAAAACTCCATAAAAGCTTTTTGGGGGGTTAACTAATGCTTTGGGATTTTTCACATTCAAATCTTATTTAATGTATCTGCCATGGCCAAGAGTAATTTCAGTGTGATAATGTGACTCTATTACAGCAATATAAGTGTTTAATGCACATTTCTTCCTTGGCTATCTCAATAATCATAAGATTTTAGAAGTCCTAGTCATTTCCAGGAGATTCCTTAAAATAAAACAAAAGAAAACACATATGCCCATGGCCTAATAATAAGAGATCTACAGAAAGAAAGCATTCTTTATAAACTGTTTTGTTTTAAAATCTAGTAACTGGAAATGCATTTAGTACCACACTAACTCATTCATACTTAATTATTTGTGGATTCATTTCCAAAATACTTATTGAATTGATGTGTAACTCACTAATCAAAAATAGTAAGAGCATACTGTATATTTGGGAATCAAATCTAAAATCTCAGCAGACATACCTATCAGTCTCAATGATTTAAAATAAACTGTATGTAGCAGAAAAAATGAATATGTTTATAATCTAATTTTAAAAGACCACATATGATTTTTGCAAAAACTTTCCCCAAGAAAATAAACATTACAATTTTGTCCGAGATTATCTCATTTATCATTGACTTCTATGTAGCAAAATGGAATAGAAAGTTGCATTATCAGTTTATATATTCTGTTATAAACTTCGACTACTACCGATTTACATACCAAAACAAATTTTGAATGAATAGAGTCATGCTGCTTTTGTTTTTGAAAAGTTATCTGTAGTCTTAAAGGAAACTGTCACTTTAAAATGTATTGGAGTATGGGCAAGAAATTTTAAGATGTCAATCATATTATTACTTCTAAAACTGGTAAAAAGATGAATACACTAAAATATATTTTCTGTTACTGAGCTTTAAACAAAGGAGATGAGATTTGTTTACTTTTAAAATTATATAACTGCTTTAGTTTCATCAATAGTTTCTGGAAATATAAATGACAGATCTGAAATTAACTTGGGCATATAATTGAGGAAGAGAAAAAAGTAATTTAAGGGGAAATAATAACGTGGCTGGAAAATGAGTAAGATGACAATAAAATTATTGAAAATACATATAAAATGCAAGTTGCATTCATTGTGGAGAGTACAATGTTAGAAAGTGCTTTTATTTTGAAAGAAAATAAAAGGATTTTAATTTTGAATATCAAAGCATTTATAGTTGCAGGTGAGAAAGCACTGGAATAGATAAAATTTAAACAATTGTCCAAGTATGAATAAAACTTGAAACAATCTGTTATTGGCAATTTAAAAAACAACAGACATGTCAGAAAATCAAAATTTAAAAATATGATGTGAGTTCTTCTTATCAAATTCTATGAAATGTGACATCCAAATTTTATTGAGAATCATATGCAAAGGACAGATGTGATCTCTGATATGAGATGAAAAAATGTAATTCTAACTTTGCAAATGGGCTTAGCTCAATCAGCTAGTTTTACCTTAGAAACGAGTCTGATATGAATAATAGTATTCAATGTTAAAGAATAGTCCAATACAATTAATATCAAGGTCAAACACCTTAAAGGAAAGAAATTAATCATATACACATTCATGTTGGAATTTAGCTGGAATGGATCACCAAACTGATAACATTTTATTTCTAGGAAATTTGGTAAACTAGTCTGTGTATCTTTTTGATCTCTTTAGATAGAAAGTGTTATTCCTACTCACTTCGTCTTAAAGAATGTTGTACTCATCCAGTTGGTAAACAGTATGCTCTGTTTTCATGCCTTGTCCCAAGGAAAGCTATTACAGCATTTGATCCAATAGCTTCTGTAATAAATCAGGTATAATGAATTCTCCTGACAGTGTGGGGATCAAATAACTAACATTTTTCTACACTAATTCTAAAGGTTTGCTTTAAGTGACCATTATATCAAGCTATAGTGACTATTCTTCAGGTTTATTATCGAAAGGCTTTAATTTTTGCTTTATTTGGGGCTTGTATTATCATTGTCAATTACACTATCTTTTTCTTCTTCTTCTTCTTCTTTTTTTTTTTGGCTTCCTTTTGTTTCCATCTTTCTTCTTGCAACTATGAGGAATATGAGACCCTAATCATTTTCTTCTTGAATCAGTACAACAGTTTATCACCAGATTCTGTAGTTGTTGCTATTATTGTTGTTGTTTTTAATTACCATAACAATTCATAGCCTTATTTAAGAATTTCAAGTCCCTACAACATCAGCTGACTCCCTTAGAATCGTTCTTTTCCTGCACAAGGAATTTGTCCCGCAATCCTACCACAAAGTAGTTGGAGCTAACTTCTTTCTGGCCCTCTGAAGCAGCTTGGAATTTTCCCAGCACTGATTAATTCCTTACATCTAATGTTAATCTCTATGTCCCTTCTTTAATCATATTCTCTATTAGAGCTCAACTCTATTCTCACCTGATCTAGCAGCTTTTTCCAGAATAGTACAAATACTCATCAGTAGTTCTTGCCCAGGAAGAGTTCTCCTTCTCCTTTCTACAAATTAACAGGCACTTTTGTGTTTCATGTGCTTCTCAAACAGTTGCCTACTGAGACACTTAGTATCAGTTATCAGATTTCATTAGATCTTGGCATGTACTTTGTTCAGTCCTGTTGTAGGAATTAATAGCCCTAAGCAAAGAAAAGGTTGGAATTCTTCAACCACTTGACCTGAGTGAGCATCTAAGATCTTTCAGTATCATCATTTATTTTATCATAAGGAGATACAATTTTGGCAAATAGCTGCCCTATTTATATTTTTGAAACCTTTCCATATAAATGATAAGTGTGTTAGTGCAAAGTTCGTTGCTCATCTTAGATAATTATTTTCCCCAGGAGAAAAAAACAGAGTAACTTATATTTCCTTACTAAATAACAAATTATTTCACATATGGGAAATTCTCTATTCCACTATCACTTTATATTATTCAAGCTGAGATTTAAGAAACCAAATATACTTGTTCCTCCACTCTTGAGTTGTATGTTATTGTTTCACTCACTTAGAAAATAAAATGGGAAGGAAAGTACATATATTTTACTTTTCTTAAAAAGTTGTCCTTTAGACAAGAGAGACAATTGGAAATTAGTGTTTCATAAATCATTTGAATTATAAGAAAGCATGCAGTGAATTTCTAAATCTAAAACACTCCTTTTTACAAATTATTACTTGTTAAAAATTCTTCAGGGATATTAGAGCTGTTTGTTTGTTTTTTCCAGTAACTACCTATTATGTGTCAAGTACCAATCTAGCAGCTAAGAACATAAAGGATTTTGTGTACTGGTATCTAACACTCTCTCATTTCCTATTACCAGATTATAGAACACAAGAGTACACAGTATATTGTTATTTTATTTTGCTTGTTAGAGGCTCTGACCACTGATCAGAAGTAGCATTATGGTGGTATCATCCAGTGGTTCCTATGCCAACTCACGGGCAT
This sequence comes from Proteles cristata cristata, assembly GCA_017311185.1. Taxonomy (NCBI): domain Eukaryota; kingdom Metazoa; phylum Chordata; class Mammalia; order Carnivora; family Hyaenidae; genus Proteles; species Proteles cristata. The sequence goes on along the minus strand of JAESUZ010004923.1, from coordinate 2,128,639 downwards.
TTGCCTATAGAGGTATTCTTTTACTTTCAGTGTGTGAATTTTACCTGATAAAGCATGCTATCAATATTATGCGTGCATATCTTTCTACAAATGTTATCCTTTCCTGAGACCTTGTGTTGAAACCCACTATTAATACAGTGTGTCTGTGTCTCCATTCTTAAAAGCACATGATAAACCCTTAAGAAACAGAAGATAAATTAAGTTGAATTGATATTTTTAAATGACCTGTCAGTGGCTTAAATTATATATTTTATTTTGGTTTTGGTGCATAGTATTTGAGACAGTAATTATTAGGAGCAGAAATGAAACATAACCTGAGACATCATGAAAAATATTTCTGCAAAACATTCTAACGATGCTTTAAAATGATGTCATTGTTTTCCTCACTGGCTGTTATAGCATGTCTGAAGTCTTCTATCTTTTCCACATTAAAAGTAATCAACTGCAAGTATAATTCTAGTGTTCCATTTGGCAATCCAGTGGCACCGTTTGATCTTAAGGTAAAGGCCATCTATAGAATGTAGATAAAGCTTTCTGATGGAGGCATGCTGGAGTACTTCTCAAGTTCCTATTTGGCACCATCATTGTACAATCTGTTTTCTTTAAAAGACAATATATTTTCTTCTGAGATGTTTTTCCCTCTGACTACTTGTTATATATACCCTTCATTGATTTAGTTCCTTCTGCTATGTGATTGCATTTTTCTTTTTCTGAGTCTACCAATTTCTGCAAAGTTATGGCCTGAGCAGCTCACATTACTCTCTGGGTGGTTTATGTAAATAACAATAATAAAAACCCCTGAAGCTTCATCTCTGTTCCCAGTGGTATCCCACTGACCTCTTTTCAGCTTGAAAAGGTTCTATCTATGGCTGATTTTTTTTCCTTCCCACTGGCAATTTTCAGACTACTGTGCTTCTTCATCTGATTTCTTGACTCTTTCTTGACTTAAGAATTAATTATTGAAATGTATCAGATGCACTCTGAAAATGTCAGAGTATTTGGTTGGATTTACGAAGAAGCACAGCTTTTCAGCCAATATTATATTGGAACTGAATTTCAAGTAGTGCCTTTCTCCACATATCCTTTTCACAGGCAACACAAAAACATAATGCAGATGATCTATACCATCTCTGAAAGGGTTTGTGCTGTGGAAGGCCATTTGTCTCTATCACTTTAGAGCAGAATGTTTAGCTTTGCATTTTAGTGCCTTTTTTCTCATTGAAACTTTAACAAACACTTTGTGTAGAACTACAAGAGACTCACAGAAGCTGTCCATCTATCCTTATGCCTCCAAACCAGCCTGTGACTAATTTAATCTGTCCAGTTCAGATGGTTATTGATCCTGGTATAAAAGGAATTCACAACCTCCCTTATATTGGGTGGAATATTCTGCAAGTCTTACTCTCATAGACTCAGACACAGGAATCCAGACACTGAATAGCACAACAAGGCAACTTGAGAGTGGTGGCAATTTAAACAAAAAAACTAAAATCACCTGAAAAGAGGTTCAAAAGCATTTATTAAGATATTCCGTGTGAGTTTAAAAAAGGAAGAAACGTTTTAAGTCACAAGACATAATTTTAAAAGGATATGAATAAAAGAATATTTTAAGTAGTTTAGACTCCATACTTATTCACTAACTTATGAAATAATTATTAGGCACCAACTGTAGACCAAGCCATGTTTCACGTGCTTCTGTTTAAGTAGTGTATATCTGGAGCAAAAGAGACAAAATCCATATCCCCAGAACACATATCCTAGTGTGGGAAGACAAACCACATGGCAAAACAAGGAAACAATATAGTTACATTTGAAGGTGATTAGTACTATGAAAAGAAGACAGGGAATGAGGTTGGACATGCCTGTAGGTGGAGATATAGCTATTTTTAATGAAAAAGGGTAAAGTCTTATTGATACGGTAACATTTGGACAGACTGAATATGTCAAGGGAGCATGCCAGGAGGATATTGGGAGAAGAGCACAGAATAAAGAATAATACCAGTGCAAAAGCTTTGAGGCAGGGATATATTTGCTGCTTACGAAAGAGGAAGGATATCTGGTGTAGGTAGAAAAAAAGGTATCAGATATGGAGAGGAATAGATGAAATCAAGGTGTAAAAGGACCTTGTTGCATAGGGGCTGCTAGCTAGCTTAGGGATTCAGCTTTTACAAAGAGTGCATTGGGAAAGATTTGGAGGATTTTCAGCAGAGAGCTGACATGATCTGCCTTATGCATTTAAAAGATAATTCTAATTGCTGTGTTGGGGGGTGGAGATGTTAATACAATATGTTAGAAAAGAGATAATGGTGGCTTTCAGTTTGTGCTAGTATAGTGTTGGTAAGAAGAAATTGCATTTGATTCCAAAGGGTAGCCAGTGGAATTTTCTCATAGTCTAGAGGCAGCATCAAAGATAAAGAAAAGAATCAAGAACTTCTACAAGGCGTGGGCCTATGCCACTAGAGGGATGATGCCTTTTTCATTAACTGAGATGGGAAAGACTGTAAGAAATAATGTACAAATATAAATGGAAAAGTTGATAGTTTATATCCTATCTCCACAGCTGAGAAAATTGGTTGATGTATATTATAGATATTATTCATAGACATATATGTATATGTATGTAATATTCATATTATAAAACTGCATAAATAAATAATTCAGGCCTATAGTATCATCCTGCAGCTCTTAAGCCAGAATGGGGGACACAGATACTCTGAAGGGCCATCTAAGACTCTCTCTTCCTAGACTAAACATGTTGCCCTATCTGTTTTAGGGGCTTTTGCTAACCCCAGGGGCTACTCAGGCAGGGTTGCTCCAAGGTCACTGGAGCTTCTCTTTTTTTCCAGCGACTCAGCAAATAACTAGGCCTCTTTCCTACTCATAGATTTTTCTTCTTGTGGTTGTGTCTTATCTCCCCACCACACCCCCATCATATTTATTTCTAAATCTCTTGTTTAAGTACAATTATTTTTGCTCCTAAGGCCTAGGCTTTCAAAATCTGAAACTTGGGGGAACATTATTTCTTCTAATTTTGAGCATGTAATTTCCATCATAATATTGAATAGCCTAACTACTGCCTGATATAGGAGACTGGAGCAGAGTAAAGAGGAGACTCAAGTGTATGGGGAAATACATGAAAGAAAGTAGTAATATTTCAAAACTGTGCTGCCATATTACAATATCTACTGGAAGTACTGTAAACAACATCCTATACTTACCTGAACTTTAAGCATTTTCACTTACATTTTTAAAAATGATTATTTATTCAACCTTGTGAGATAGTAGCTTTATAGATGAAGAATGTGTGATTAAAAACATTAATTTCTTTTATGATCATCTATGAATAATTAATAAATGTGTTAACCGAAACCTGGATTCTCATATTGTATACAAATAATGTTTTACTTCACACTTCTTCAAGTGCTTGTATATTAGCAGACATAAATTGCTCTCCTTCCATTTAATAGAAAGGGTGACTAAGACACTTGCAGTAAATAATGAGAGATGGATAAGTGCTAGAGGAAGTGAAGGCAGTATCAGTGAAAATGAGACAATGAGAGGCATTGAATCAACACAACACCTTTAGTCTTCTGTGATGTTCTAGTTCCTTATAACTGGGGAAAGAAAGAAAGAAAAAAGAAAAGAAAGAGAAAGGAAGGAAGGAAGAAAAGAAGAAAGAAAAGAAGGAAGAAAGATAGAAAAAAAGGAAAAGATTAGAAAGAAATATTAAATACATATGGTAGCAGCAGTGCAATAAAAAAAATATAAATCAGTAGTCCTGTAGGTAATACACAGACTGTTTCATTGTTCAAAATAGAATGAAAACTGCAAATTTATGAAAACTTTGGACCTTGTTAGTTCCATAAATATTTAACATCATTTAAAAAAAAATTTTCTTTAATGTTTTTATTGTGTTTTTGAGATTGAGAGAGAGAGAGAGAGAGAGAGACAGAGTGTGAGTCGGGGAGGGGTAGAGAGGGAGAAACAGAATTCAAAGCAGGCTCCAGGCTCTGAGCTGTCAGCACAGAGCTGGACACGGGGCTTGAACTCAGAAACTGTGAGATCATGACCTGAGCTGAAGTTGGATGCTCAACCAACTGAACCACCTAGGTGCCTCTATTTAACATATTGATGAGATCATCAAATTTACTAGAATAGTTTCTTGTTTGTTTTTATAATTTGCATATTATGAGGAAAACGTTCTAATAGATTATGTGCTATAGGATGATATTCTATGAAAAGCATGACTAGGGTGAATCTAATATAAGGAGGTAGGACAATTGATATATTAAAAACTCTGATTTCAATGAATTTCTTCCTTAGCTGTAATGGCATTTGAATCAAAGGAATATGGTTAATTGTTAACATTTTACTATATCAAATATCTTCAATGTATTTTCAAAAATTCATGCTTGTGAAATTGTTTTATAAACTGATAACTTTTTCTTTTTTTTTCTGTTGAAGCATAACTCCATTAGTGGAAAAACAATATAGTTTATGTAGATTTATTTATCAATCAAATTCTTTAGAAACATTCCTTTTCTATACATCAAAGCCTTCCTCTTGTCACACTGTCCTTAATAGGTCTCAATATTGTTAGCTTTTAAAATAAAAGAATAGTTCATTTATATTCTTCTTATAATCAACTTTATCTCATTTCTTTTTTTTTTATTTTTTTTAATGTTTTATTTATTTCTAGGAGAGGTAGAGAGACAGCGTGAGCAGGGGAGGGTCAGAGAGAGAGGGAGACACAGAATCTGAAGCAGGCTCCAGGCTCTGAGCTGGCAGTCAGCACAGAGCCTGACGTGGGGCTCGAACCCACGAAGCGCGAGATCATGACCCAAGCGAAAGTCGGACGCTTAACCGACTAAGCCACCCAGGCGCCCCCCCCTTTTTTTTTAAATTTTTTTTAATGTAACTTTATCTCATTTCTGTCTAGACAGCCATTAAAAAAAAATAAACCTGCAGCACTGCCAAAAGAAAATAAAGCAGGCAAAATAGCTTAAATTGCCTTTGTCTCTTCTCTCTAGTCAATTGACCTGTCTACCCAGGTTTCTGATGGGTATCTGCGTCTTTGCAGGATTTCTGACTGTATCTACTCCAGCAGAATGCTCACTTATCTGAGTCCAATGACATCAAGGCTCTAGAGTCAAATGGGATGGGAAAGACTAGGAGAGAAGAGATGGTGTTGGTCATGTGGTGTATGGCTTAGTTTCACTTGAAGTAAAAGCATTCTCTGTCTGGTTTACTCACCCTTTCCACAATAGCTGTGATGCCCCATCCCCTCTGGGTGGCCTTCATTTGTGGTCTCCTGGTGCCCTGTACTTCCTCTCTCATCGAACATACCATACTTTGTTATCTTATCTGTCCCTATATCTTCATGAACTAAGAAACTGCACTTGTCCCTAATATGGGCCTGGCAATCTGTAGGTATTCAATGTATCCATTTTAAGTAAATGGATGAAGGCAGCCCAAGATGTGCTGTAAATATGAGGCTAACAGTAACAATAATGAGAACGATAATAGCTAACTCTTATTGAGCATTTACTAAGTACAAACGCTTTTCTAAGTGCTTTTGACCATTATCTTATTTCATCTTTATTACAACCCTAGAAGAAAGAGAATTATTATGGGCTTCATTGTAATGAAAATAATTTGCATGATAATTACTCTTCTGATATCTCCACTTTCCCGGTATAACCTATTTTCCCTACTTATCTTCACATTATTAAATGTTTTAATGAAGTTCAGATCAATTTTGTTATAAATTGCCAATCTAAAAAGAGAATATTACCTGCTGTAAAATAGATATAATTTAGGATATATCCGTGTCTTAGAACATTGTGTGGAATGTTACATAGAAAAAATGCTCATAGAGAAGTTGATGCAGTAAGCAAAAAAATAGACACATTTTGTATATTTACATGGTGGGATTATGAACCGAGGAAAAGAACTGTGTAGCAGCAAAACCACTATCACTAAAGAAAATATTTTATAGAAAGATGTTCAGGATTCCTCTTGGAATTAAAATAAAGTAAATGCACGATGATTCTACCATTCCTTTTTCTAAGGCTCAAGTACTAATAGTTATTTCTACTTGAATCGTTGTTTGTTTGATTAGGAGGATTTGGAAATACACTTGCTATCGGTTTTTTCCTGTTACTACTACCATTTGTTTGCTTTGCTTATGGTATTAATTCCTTTTGTTTTAGTAGTATATAACTATTCTATTTTCATTTACTAAAGATCAGGATTAGGTGCAAACCTGTTCCTGTAAAGTGATACAATTTTTTTCCCCATGCATCACTCTTGTTATTCCCCATTACATATGAATCATAAGCACTATTAAAACTATCCACCAAGAAGTTTGTTGAACTATCTATCTTAAGACAATTTTTCTTAAAAAAAAGAAAGAAAAAGAAAATAAAAAGACACGTTTTCTATTCCACTTTCATTTAATATCAAAAGAACAGCCTTGATCATACATTTTCATTTTGCTGAAAATGCCTAGTAATTTTCTCACCAACTCCACATCATTTGGAACGTGTTTTCCTCTTAAATGAGTGTACTTTGATGCACAAGTTAACATTTACCAAAATGTGAAGGGTGTCTTCTCTGCTACTTAATCTTCTGAGGTCATCCCCCAACACTTCTACAATTTCCTACCTATCCTTTTGTCTTGAATCCTGCATTTGCAAACTTGGGAACAAAGCTGAATGTTAGAGCTCCTGAGACTGACCATAAAAACACTTCCTCTTGATTTCTTGCCATATTTGAAATATTCTATGATTCACCGAAGACTACTTTGAGTTGTGGCATCAGGTACCATATATTTAATTTTAGGTTTTTATGTTCTTTATTTTTAAAATTTATTTTTTTTAAAAGGGAGAGAGAGAGCAGGGGATGGGCAGAGAGAGAGACAGAATCCCAAGCAGGCTCCTCAATGTCAGCACAGAACCCAGTGTATGGGCTGGAACCCATGAACCATGAGATCATAACCTGAGCTGAAATCAAGAGTCCGATGCTTAACTGAATGAGCCACCCAGGTGCCCCAATTTTATGTTCTTTAAATATTCACATAATGAATATGAAAAATAGGATGTGAAAAGCATTTTCATTAGTACTATTTCCAATGGTAAGAGGAACTAACTAGATTTTTTAGTTGGACAGTTACATATTGTAATAAACCTATTTTATTAAACCTATTTTAAGGTTGTATTAACCTATTTTAAGGTTGAAAAATGTCAGATGATGTGATATAAGAAAATTAGAATTTCGAGCATTATATCTGATGTTGCTCTGACAGTAAGAGAAAAAATTTGGAGTAGTATTTTGTTAACCATTTTACTAAGCTAGGCTCCTCCATGCTACCAGTGTGCTAATCCACAGGGGTACAAATAGAACTTCAAATGTGACACTATTTACCACATCTTATAATTTAACAAGTTTAGTAAAAACTTGATTCACGAAAAGTAAGCACTCCTAACTCTCTCAGAAGACTCATTACAAAAATAGATATAAATATTGGATTTGGAATTCAGAGAAGAGAGGAATTCAATATTAGCTAAAATAAGCACAATGCATCTTTTTAAAGGTAACTAACCAGGAATTTTGAGAACAGAATTGAAACAATGTAAGTTAAAGCTGGAGATGGTTAAGCATGGGAAGTCAGTGACTGAAGAGGAAAATAGTGAGCCAAGAGATGAAGGAGACAGTGTCAGAAGTCTAAGAAGGACACTCAATCCTAGACCTAACTTTTACCGTAACCACTAATACTAGCAGAGCCTTTACCCAACATCCCTGTACTATCAGCATGGATTGTTCAAGGCCCAGAAAGGTGTGCTGTGAACAACTCTTCACATAAGACTTTGTGCCTTTGGATTTAGCCAACATCACTGGACCCCCACCCAGAATGGACACAGCTCGCAAGCCCTTTCATAGGGATGGGAAATCAAGGAAAAGAAAACAAACAAAAACTAATTTGACCCCTGACCTCTAACCCTAACCTTAACCCTAGAAATAAGTGTAAAACTCATTGAGAAATTATGTTTGGAAGGAAAAGAACTGATATGCTAAACTGAGCTTCCTTTTTTCCAATGCAAAATATTTTTCAAATGTTTTCAGGATTTTGAACGGTTAAAGTCTTAAAAATGTTTTTGCCATGTTAAAATATTTATTTATTAATTAAATATATATACATATATTTTTAAATTAGTATATATTATAAAAACCATTTATTGAGATTTGGTATTTTATTTCTATTCACATATTTCAATAGAAGTTTTATTCAAAGTTTTTAAATCTGTCCTTGACATCAGAGTCTTGCTATAACAAAAGCCACTTGAAACATTTAACACAATTTTCCCAGCACATCTTCACATCTATTCAAGTTGTTTGAGACATTGCAGCACTTTTTGATTTGATTCTGACTCTGGACATTTTAATGCAAGCCTAAAGTATCCATTTACTATCATCATCTACAGAGGCAACCATTTAATATATTTCTTAAAGGATCTTTTAAAAACTTGACAGTCAACCCTTGCAATGATCAAAACATATGCTTCTGATTAAGTCCATGTTAAAGTCTGTTGGTTTTTATTATTCCGTTTGTAAAGATTGTGTGGTAACTTCTGTAAGTATTCATAATTAGCACTAATTGAGGTCATTTGGTAAATGTGTAGAGCTTTTATAAGGACTTTAATATCAACAGTAACTTTTCTTAGAAATAATTTTTAGATAGAATAAATCAGTCGTTTCCAGAAATAAAGTCAACTTAGCATAATTTGAAGAGAATTTAATAAAGATACTATTAACAAATGTGTGGCAGAAGGTTGGAAAATTACAAGCGACAGTGCATTACTCCATAGATGGTAACAGGGAAATTATTCTCAACCCTCAGCCTGAAGAGCCAAGAAGAGATAATGATTTCTAAGATAAGAAAGGGAGAATGGAGTGGAGAGGTCCACCTTTAAGACCTACCCAGCTTAATATGTCCTTACAGGAAGTGAGATTCTTCTCTCTCTTCTTCCTTCCTCTGATCTCCTAAAAAGGTTCCAGATTTGTTTAAATTAAGCAGAAGTCAGACCAAGAAAACCTACTGTGTAGATAAGCTGCCCAGGCCAGAAACAGAAGAAGGGAAGAGTGTGGGGGTAGATCTGGACAGGCAAATGAAAGATATCCTGAACAGGGAAAACTTGAATCCTTCATGTGTGTGTGAGAGAGACAGAGAGAGATAGAGACAGAGACAGAGATAGAGAAAAAGGCAGAGAGATTAAAAATTAATTTAAGTTTTTCCCAAACCCATCAACATGTGGGATTCGCTGCATTTGGCCAACATTAAGGAGTTAAGCTTTTGAATTGTTATCCAAGAAGAGAGAAGACAAAAAAACAATGAGGAAGAGACTATCCATTCTCATGTCTCCTGTCTAATAAGCCATTCTAAAGTATTACCATCTAATCCTCAAATACTAATATCTAGATTGCCCCACCTTAGAAAGGAAAAGAGCCCTGGGTTTTTTATTCTTCAAGTAAATAAACAAGTTTAATTACATAAATGTAGAGTTGAGGTAACAAAAATAATTTGCAGAGAGAATTTAATTATTCAGTCATTGAATATGAATAATAATCTGGAAAACTAAGGTGGATAAAGGAAAAGGAAACCAAAAGCAGAGGCTAAAAAACAAATCAACCTAAAATAATAGAAAGAAAACTTTCCTGGACTGCATATGGTGAATTCTTTCCTTGCTGGATAGGTACAAATAAAAGATGTGCACAGAGATATTTTTGTCATGCAGCTGCAAAGGTAGGCAGATCTGCTTCCTATGATTGATGATATTGTTTTTCCTTTTAATATGACAGAATTTCTTTTAAAAAATAAAGCAAAACAACTGTGCTCCCAGAGATATTGGAAACTGCACTGTACACAGCAGATGTATGGTTTCTATACAATATTCAAACACATCAAATACTTTCCAAATGCTGTAGCATTATTAGAAAAGTAGTAAGACAATCCTGCTTTCGTGACTCAAGAAAGAGATCACGTTACAAAAGGATTTTAGAGGAGACATAAGGAGAAAGGAAGAGGAAATGCAAGATAACAATTATGAGGTGATTTTGAGAAAGAGAAAAGAAGACAAGTAGAAATGGAAGAATAATTGTAATTGGAAGGGGAAATAGGAAAAAACGGGATCCCTGAAATACTGCATTTAATTCTAACGAGACCCTATTGCATTTTTCCTTACATAACACATACAGGTTAAAACACACACTCCACATCCATGTACAATTTGTGTACTTGTTACTATGATATTAAAGAGTCTTTTTGCAGATTACCTTCCCATGTGTTGCCCTCTGCCTCTTCAGGGGAGGTAATCAGGCACTGGCAAGTCACAACCTGTGTAGAGAAGGTAAGAACTAGAGCAGGAGAGCACAGAAGTGCATGGTAAAGGCACTGAAAATAAGGTGTTTGCATGGGTGCCTGACATAGGGATCAGTGCTTTGTTAGTCATTACTGCGTGTAGAACTCACTGCAATCCCACAAGGTTTGTTGAATAGTCTTTGACTTAAAATACGTCTCAGACATATTCTTATGTTTTTCATATAGATCATTATCCCTATTAACTGAGCAGCCATGAGACTGCACTTTGCTGGATTTGCCAGTCTGCACATTTATTTCACTTGATCATTAAGTAATTAATGTAAGTCAAGTTCTCCTATTAAAGACCAAAAAATATTCATGACACTTGTTGAAGACGGTGAAGGAGATTGTATTCAACGGTAGGTATAGCAATAGGTTTAGAGATTACTGTAATGAAGTCTTTCAGCTGGGGAGAGATATTGGACCCAACTCCAAATTCAACATTGGCAAGTGGGAATTTATAGCCAAGGAGTTGGATGGAGGTCAGTGAATGGAAAATGACTAAAAGGATGTATCAGAGGTAAGAAGGGGATTCTGGTTAAACCAACTTAGCAGCACTCTTATCAAAGGTATCCCAGGATGATCAGGCATCACGTGGGGAATGGTGGAGGAGGAAGAAGCTGACTACGTATCAAGAGTGATTAGATATATAGGGTGAAGGAATCTGAATAGATAGAATTAGCAAGACTCTCGTTAAAACTGGAAAATGCAGAGAACAACACTGGAGCCTAAAAGGAGTATAGGAAGCCAAAGTCAGATTTGGTCAAGGAGAGATTTTTGTCACCTCAAACGAGTTTTGTGTGAAAAACGAGTTTTTTGTTGTGCAACAAAAGCATTGCTGATGGTTGTCAATTTTTCTCAGTAAAATGAACATTATGATGTTTTCAAAAACAGAAACTAAGTTTACCAAATGATTTTGTAACTTCACTACAGAGCATTAATATTTTTTTAAATAGTATACAACTCAAAATGGATCTTGGCTTACAGAAGGATGAAATAGAAATGTCCTTGGAAAGTAAAATAAATGGGCTTATATTAACAGTAAATTATGAATGATCAAAAGTCAGGTTCTTTTTAGTTCCCAGTGACAGAAACTCACCTCCAATAGCTTAATGGTATATGGCATTTTCTTTCTTTGTTTTTAAATGTTTATTTATTTTGAGAGACAGAGAGAGAAAGAGAGAGAGAGCATAAGTGAGGGAGGGGTGAAGAGAGAGGAAAGCAAAGAATCTGAAGGAGGCTCCAGACTCTGAGCTGTCAGCACAGAGCCCTCTGTGGGGCTCGAACCCACAAATTCTAAGATTATGACCTGAGACAAAGTCGGGCACTTATCGGCTGAGCCACCCAAGTGCCCCAATGGTATACAGCATTTTCATCACTAACTCTCTGACACCAGCTGTGTGTCCCACAATTTAATTCAATTTTGACACTAACTATCTGGAGTTAGCACAGACCTACAAGGTAGGGCTCAGCTTCTCAAGACTGTTACCACTTCAGATGCCAGCCTAAAGTTATCCCCAAGTAACCCAGATTTTGCCTAACTAATCATAAATATGGGAACTCCCAAGAACCCCTGCAGGTTAGAAAATTTACTAGAATGAGTCATAAAACTCAGGAAAGTCCTATACTATGACTGCAGTTTTATTATAAAGGTTATGACTCAAGAACAGCCAAATGAAAGAGATGCACAAAAAGGGGGAGACACAGGGCTTCCCTGCCGTCTCCTGACATGCCTCCCTCCTTGTTCATTCATGTATTCACCAACCTGCAGGCTCCTGTACAGGGTTATACAAGTTTTTCTGATTCTATTACTTAGGCATAATTGATTAGATCACAGCCTTATGCTTGAATCAATGTCATGTTCTCCTCTCCTCCCTACAGGTTGTAGAGTGGGGCTAAAAATACCAGTACTCTAGTCACTTGGCTAGCCCCTTCCTTTAGTCTATTTAAGGGAAGTATATTAAATATGAAAACTACTTATCATACTGATTGCAAACAGCTGGTATTCTTTTGAATTATCTCAACATAGACATTAGTATTATATTACTAATTTTTTAGTCCTTAGTTTGAACCAACTGAACAATATTGAATAGTTCTCTGTGGTGAAGAATGGATGAATGTTTTATTTTCAACTTCTTTATCTCTGATTTTGAGAACTCTTGACAGGGTTATTCATAAAAGTTGAAAATGGTAAAATACAGGAAAAAATGTATAATTTAATCTCCTGCACAGTAGAAGAGTAGAATAGCATGGTTTTAATAAAAATATCATTTGAAATTTGGCACAGAGTTTTAAACAATTCAGATAATTCATTGATCTCCATTTGGGTTGGCTGAACTCAGGAGAGGAAGATTATCTTAAGTAGAAATTACTGAATATTAGCTGTTTATGGCCTCATAAAATATTAAGTAAAGAAAAGTCTCCACTAGTAAAATTTACCATGTACTTGGACTTAAATACCACAAAAGCAATTAGGAGAAGAAATTAACATCTGTAATGTGCTTAAAAGATTATCAGAAAAGGACTAAAGATGAGAGTTTGGCTTGGAGATGAGTATTTGCTCATCCTTTTATTTATTCATACATCAAAATATTTTTATTGGACAATAACTGCATAAAAGTCCAATTGTGTTAAGTTCTTGGGTTATTGTGTTAATAAGCTCTTGGGTTATAAAAGTAAATAAACATAGTTCATATATTTCAGGCGCTCATAGCTGAAAAGGTACAAAGACTTGTACTTGGCTTCGTGAAGTATATAGTCTGGTCAGAAAGGTAGATAAGTACATAAATAATTCAAAGAAAGTGTGATAAATTTTACTGATAACCACTAGGTATTGTGGGAAAATACATAGGAGCATTTTTTCATGAACTGGAGTAAGGACTCAAATAGGAGGAGTGACAAAGGCTAAGTTTATAAAGCGTAATAGAAGTCAAGCCAGATGCTGAAGGGAAGGGCTAATACATACAAGTGCATTGGGAAGGGACCGGGCTGTAACATTTTGGGGACTTCAACTTTTATGATGTAAATGCGCAGTACAGGGAATTGAGTGATAGGAAATGAGGCTGGAGAGTGAGATGATTCGGATATTAAAGGAGGATTTTGAATTTAATCTTTAGGATCCATTATAGAATACTTAATTAGCAAGTGACCTCTTCAAATTTATGTTTTGAAAGATTTTCTAGGTAGTACTACAGTGGATTGCTTTATCCTAAGCCAATTGCATTTGGTAACTAAGCGAAACTTTTATAGATTTCACCAGGGTGTGGAAAAGATCTAAACTACCACAAACCACCAGATGGAAAAGTGTAAAGTTGAGCTGCTTTATTTGTTTTTTAATTACTCCGGATATATTATTGGCTTGGCAATACTCACTTAGAGACAAAGGGAGGTAGGAAAACAATAATGGGCAGAGATATATATAAACTGAGAAGTGTTTTGTTGGTAGCAGAGTTCAGTAAATTAGCACCAGGTTGGTACTGTCACATAATTTGCTGGTAGGAGCACCACAATAGCAGCTTGTAAGAACAGATGAGCCAAGGCACAAATAAAGCAATGAACATAAATCAGAGAAACTTAATTTAGCATTGGACATCTAGATGGCGGTCAGTGATCTGATCATTATCACCATACTGCCATGAACAGAGGACACTCAAAAAATATTTGTTGATGATAATTACAAACCCAGAAAGAAATATGACTAGCATTTTCTCCCCATTAGGCCATCTTTGTCTAGAAAACATTTAGATGTTCATCATGATTAGTAAAAGATGCCTTGTGGAAAAATATTTTGACCATTATCTGGACTTTAAGATGGTTTTATTTTTTAAATTTCTTTGTCTATTTTCAGAATGAGCAAGCATATGTGTGCAAGCATGAGCAGGGGAGGGCAGAAAGAGAGCGGGAGAGAAAGAATATCCTAGGCAGGGAGAGAGTATCCCAGGCAGGCTCCATGCTGTCTGTGTGGAGCCCAACTCAGGGCTTGAACCAATGAACACTGCGTGAGATCATGCCCTGAATTGAAATCAAGAATCAGACACCCAAATGATGAGCCACCTAGGTGCCCAGGACTTTAAGATACTTTTAAATATGATGTTTATCTTTTTAAAGCAGAGGTAATTTATTTATATACTGTATTCTATTTCTAGTAGAATGTCTGATATGTGCATATTTCTGATGACTCAATATTTAGTTTGGTCTTATTTGAAACAAAGGTTTAAGTGTATAATCCATTTAATTTAAAGGCAAATATTATTAAATATGACTGAGATTTTCAAGGTAGCAGTAATCTCACCAAAGATTAATCTCTTTGACTATTATATTGCTAATTTACTTGAACTTGTCTATCTCATATTAATTCTTCATTTTTTGTGCACCAAAAGTCTCAGTGTTCTTGCTTGACTACTGAAAAGATTGCTCACGTTTCTTTACTTTGTCACACTGTATATATATATATGCACATATGTGTGTATATCTAATACAAATTTTTGTTTATTTATTTTTTTGTTTGTTTATTTTTACTTGAACATGGTCCTTAGCTAAATTTTAAAAAGTGTGGAGGGGGGTGCATCTGTGTGGCTCAGTCGCTTAAGAGTCTGACTTGATTTTGGCTCAGGTCATGATCTTGCAGTTAATAAGTTTGAACCCCACATCAGGCTCTGTGCTGACAGCAGAGAGTCGGCTTGGGATCTTTCTCTCCCTCTTTTTGCCCCTCCCCTGCTCTCTTTCAAAATAAATATACCTTAAAACAAACAAACAAACAAAGAAACATGGTCTTTAGCATTAGAAGACATGAAGTTAGGTTAGAACAAAACCTAAAATAATGCATCTACATATTGTAAATTCAAACATAATAATGTCCATTTTGATAATAGGAAATAAAATAAAACCATTGGATATGTAGCTCAGGCTATAATTTGGGACAAATTCTCCTCTACTCTTCCAACTTTGAGTTGAAATTCAGACAGAAGCTGATTTCATTTTTTAAAGTTTTGTTTTAAATAAGTACATCAAGGGGCGCCTGGGTGGCTTAGTCGGTTAAGCGTCCGACTTTCGCTTAGGTCATGATCTCGCGGTTCGTGGGTTCGAGCCCCGCGTCGGGCTCTGTGCTGACTGCCAGTTCAGAGCCTGGAGCCTGTTTCGGTCTGTGACTCCCTCTCTCTCCGACCCTCCCCTGCTCGCACTGTCTCTCTCTCTCTCCTAGAAATAAATAAAATATTTAAAAAAAATAAATAAAATAAAATAAATAATTACATTAATATATCATAAATGCTCTAATGTTGATTCACTTTTTGTTGTTGTTAGAAAATTTTACTTGAAAACAAAGAGCACTGTTTGAATTCCTCTGCTAGAGTTGTTCATTTCTGCCTAGTTCTTTACTGTGTTGTCCTAATTTTCCTAAAATGTGTTATTTAAAGCATTTAAGCTTCAATCAGGGAAAGAAAACCAACACAAAATTGAAATACTTTTACTTATGATGGCAACACAAAATTAAGTTTTGATGAAATACTATGTAATACAGCACAATACAATATAATACAACACACTACCACAAGATGCAATAACATAAGTTAAGCTGTTTTATAAGCAGTAACAATCACCCCTATCTGGGCATTTAAAAATACTGTTCTGTAAAATTCATCTGGTCTCAATACCATCATTGTAGATGGTAACATCTTTTCTGTTAAGAGTGTCATAGAGGAAGGGCTAAGCTGGAGAGGTTTATACAGTTTATTCAGAAATTCCACATGACACTTCTGCCCTTTTTTCATTTGGCCATTACTCAGTTACATGGCTACACCTAGCTGCAAGACTATCTGGAAATGTAGTGTGTATTCTGGAAGTAACATGCCCAGATAAAATTGAGGAAGGAAGAACAGATATCGGGAGATGATTTATGTTCTGTACCAACCTTATTACCTTAGGGATATTAAGTTATGTCATCTCCCTATTTTGATGTTTGCTAGATTTTAAACAACAACTATGAACTTTTCCCCCATGAACTTTCTCCAAATTCTCTTATAAATATTTTCTGAGAATAAAGATTTATTGTGGTCAATAAATGCACATGCCAAATGCATAGACTTAAAAAATAATACCGAAGTTGTGTGAGAAAGAGACCGCAGTCCATCGTTTCTTAATATTTCACTGTTCTATAAAATATTAGAAAAACCTTTTGTGGTTTCCATTTGAGTGCTTAAATAATTTCATTTTAATGAAAGTAACATCCATATGTAATGTCAAACTTGCCAGAAACACTAAGTTTTTCGAGCTCTCACTGTTCTGAAAGAAATGCTTTTCTAAAAATAAAATGTACATATTGGGAAAATGTTCAAATCAATGTGCTAGTTGTTACGTTCAAAATTCCATTACTGTTAATGAGATTTGCTGGCGTAACTTGCACAGCAAGTTACTCTGAAATTTTTCCCAGCTGTGTCCTTGAAAGATGGATACTTATTTTTTTATTTTTTTAAGAAAAGCATTTTATCAGAGCAGTTGCTTTTCAATTTATCTATTTGTGTTTGATGGCATTTACTTTACACAAAATGTTGGACTTCCGTGTAGGAAAAAAATAAGGTATTTGTCCACTACATCTGTATGAGTCACAAACAACTCGTTGACATGAACTTTAGCACCTTAGTGGAGTTCTGGTGTGGAACTTCTGCATAATTCATTATAAAAGAACATGAAGCATTCAGAAGTCGGTGTTCATTCAGGGATGTGCTGCAGTATTCACAGCACAAGGAAATCTGCCTTTTCTATACATAATTTACACGAAGCAGCTGATAAGTTTTATGATTCATAATAGATTTATTTCGATCCCTTTAGAGTTGTTTGGCAATGTTTGAGAAGTAATGCATTAGAGAAATTATATTAAAACCAATTTTCTTAGCATTTTTTATTATTTTATGTTCTGTATACATTTCCTTGAAAGATAATTAGTAGTGGTTAAATTCAAATTCCTAAAATTGTTTTTAATAGGTAATATATGCACATGATTCAAAAACACAAAATAGGGAGAGGGTATATACCCTTTAAAAATTGTTAATATGATTTTTATCTTATCATTTTTACTTATACCACACAGACTTGCTTCTTCTGAAGAAATAGAAAATTGATTTATATCATGCACAAGTCCTGCTGGCAGTATTTTATATTATCAGAGTTAATGCCTTTGACCATTTCCTTTAGTTTGATTCTCCACAAGGCAGGTGAGGAAATGCATATCAGGATCATCTGTAGAAACATTTGCAAAACACACCCCACTACTACCACCACCTCCCCAAACTGTGTCTCACTAAGTCATAAGCTGTAACCATTGACTGGACTTTTTGTATTCTTCTGCTTGGGATATAAATGGAGATGGGAGCCTTTTTTTTTTTTTTTTTTTTCAGGAAACTCTATAGAACACGTTTACATTTTCCATTAGAAAATAATTATAGTTCCTTTATATGTATATATTTATATATAATTATCCTCCATGTTTTGATAGGGATACAAAATAAGTAAATACAATTAATCCTATGAATAAAAAATGTTAATCTTATAAAATAAAAATTTTTTAAAGGACATTATATTAGTAACAGCATGATGAATTCAACCATCAACACACAGACACACATACACCCACACACACAACTGTCTCATTCTTGGCTATTTGGTAGAATCATTGTGGTTTCCTCCATACTGATCAGGCTTACATTATTTATGAATTCTGTCCTCAAGGATATAATCTTTAATGTCTTTGTGATTGACATCTAAATATAAGTCACAATGAACATGCACAGTAACCTATTTTATATGATCAGAGAAGAAGCTGAGAGTGGTTATTCATTAAATAAATACTAGATGAAAGCAATGCAATAAGAATTATAGAGTCATATAAGCAGGTAGAAAGGATCAATACAATCTGCCCATTGTCTTGGGTGAAGTTCCCCAGGAGAACACTGAGAGTGTGACATTGATGAGTTAGCTTTCCTGAATGAAGACAATTCCAGGAGAAGGGCTTCACTGACTTACCCAATTGCTAAGGAATGAATGCCTCAGACCTGAAGTAACACCTCTGTAATACCCTTCAGCACCCTTTCTCCCTGATTTACTTTCAGATAGTGAGTAGTGGGCAACCTGGGTTTTGAAGGGTTACTAAATGAAACAGAGAAAGATTTCTTGATTTGGTTTGGAAATATTGTTAAAAAAAACTAGGGCACACTTTAAAATAACACAGGAAGTCCTTTATACAAGCGAACCAGAGAACAAGTAATAGATGGTGAAAGAAGCAAAGTTTTAGTGCAGTAGGAAATCCCCATTTGTTAAAGAAGGTGGGAAAGTTTTTGACAAATGAACTATAGAAACCTGGGAATGGTGATATTATAGTCCCCCTTGAAGCCCTTCACCATTCAGCACCAACCTGTCTTCTCCAGTGTTACTTCTGTTGGTACAACTCCTAAGTTCACAAATTGGAGATGTTTCTTCTGGTGCTCTATCATCTCTCCTTTCTCCATTTCAAGTCCTCCCATCCTTAAGGTCCTATCTTGCTCACCACTTCCTCCTAAGACCATCCCAGTTCCCTCCCTCCTAAAACTCCTACATCTCCTGCTAATTCACTGCATGTTCCTCTTTTCTCTTCTCCCCTGCCCTCTCTTTTCCTCATAACCTCCCTGTCCCTACCTCTTGGTTTGACTTTCTCATTCATGTTCTGGCTGTTTTTAACTTTTCAATAAAAGCATAAAACTTATACATATTTATACACTATATATATATGTGCACATATATACATAATGCACAATATATCAATGTGTATTGTAATTATAGAGTATATGTGTAATATACTACGTATTGTATATAGGAAATGATTCCTTTAGTTTGCTCTTTACTTCTCTCCCACTTATGGGATCTTATCAGATGTATTGATATCAACATATTTAGCCATTCAATCATTTTAATCGAGGGTCAGCATGCTATCATGAATAAACCAGCTTTTATTTTCATATATATATATATATATAAAAATATATATTATATATATATATAATATATATATATATGTGATGACAGTTCTTTGGGTTGTTTCTAATTTTTCATAACTACAACCAATCTATGATACATATCCTTGGACATCAGTGACATATATTTATTAGAATTTCCAATGAGAATAGGAGTTCCTCGAAGAAGGGAATACTTCTAAGTCCCACGATTTTAGCACAGGGCTGATGGCATACTTGTAATCATGTTAGCATGTTTCTTTTCTTCCTGCCCAGAGATTGGTTACAGAGCAATGACTTCAAATCCAGGAGCAAAAGCTTCTGTCCTATATATAACAAGAGACACACTTATAGGCAGGCAGCACTCCCATTATGCTTATTTGTGATTATATACTAACTACTCATGATAGAGGTTCAAGAAACTAAGGTTATGTTGCATTCTTCTTTATTTATGTGAGACTTCTCATGATTCATTTCATTTAACTGCCCCAAGTTTATTTACTGATATAATCACACAACTAAAGTTGTTTGGAAATGTCATCTTCACGTATACAAGGTACCTTCATATAAATTTCCTTTCCAGTAACTCTCTCATAGAAACACATAACTTCTTGCCATTTTCTGAATGGGTCAATTGCGTCTTCTTAGGAACATTTCTTACAGCACTTTAAGTAGTTCAGTGATATGACCATCTCTCATTTTGGCCACAGCACAACTTTCCATTGTCTGCCATCTTATTGTTTTTTTTTTTTTTTTTAATTTTTTGAATGTGTATTTATTTATTGCTGAGAGAAAGAGACAGAGTGTGGGTAGGTGAGGGGCAGAGAGTGGGGTAGGGTGGGGACAAAGAATCTGAAACAGGCTCCAGGCTCTGAGCTGTCAGCACAGAGCCCCATTGTGGATTTTGAACTTCCGAACCACGAGATCATGACCTGAGCCAAAGTTGGATGCCCAAGTGACTGAGCCACCCAGGCATCCCAGACTGCCCTCTTTAAACACTGTCCTCCTCTAATCAATTGTCAATCTGTGGCTGCCCTAATAATCCATTCCTCCCATTGCTTTGGCCGTGACGCTTTTCTCATTTCTTTCTTCCTATAGCTTCATAATCTAGACATCGGGCTGGAGAATAGCAGATTCTATCCCAAAGCTTTTCATCAAAAAGCTTTATACTTATTTTCTCTGTTCCTGCATAGATCCTCTGCCCCAGTATTTCCTGGCAATTTTACTCACCCCATCCCCTTTTATAATCATCTTATGTGGCCTCCCTTTTTCTTTCATGAATTTTCTGACTTGGCTTGCAAGAACTCTATCCTACTTTATTCTATTTTTAATAGGCATTTTCAATGATTGTGCAATTTACAAGGTGAATAGAGGGAAATAGGAAAAAGAAGGAAGAGATCTTACCATCTTGTGATATCTATGATTGTCATGCTAGTATGTGTCTTTTCTTCTTTCTGTATTATAATAAAACATTTAGCCTCATATGTATACCTCTACCTGTAAACTTATACCCTTTTTTTTTTTTGCTAAATACTGTGTTATATGCATTTTCCATACACTAAAAATTCTCTGTGAACAGCCTTTTCCCAGAAGAAACTAAAAGTGTATGGAGGTACAGTACAGAGTACTCTATTCCAATCCAAACTACAATTAAAAATGAAATAAATTCAGACAAAAATTCAGATAGTTTGTTGAAAAGAATTACTGATTATTAGTAATAGAAAGAGTCATTGAGAGACAAGAAACAAGTGGATAAAGAATTTGTTATGGAGCTAGTTTGGAACTTAATGGGAACAAAAATGATAATTTTATATACATAGGATTGAGACAGACACTACATGTTCCAAGTCAAGTCTTTAGTAACAAGCAGTATTTGTTGTTATAAAACCTAACCTAAAATTAGCATTTGAAAGACAGCAAGGAATCTTTTCCTGTGTGACATGCTTATTCAGTTCCAAATTCTTTATTCATTGAGAAGAGTATCAATGCACCAAGAGTAGGGTCATTTCCAGAAAGGAATGTGAAAATGACTGATGTTCTTCCTAAAGAATTTGCAAGCCCTTAAATGACTAATAATAATTCCTTACATTTGTATAACAAAAGTGTTATATGATCACCTTCATATTAATTATCTCCTTTCATGCTCACAATAAAGCTGTGAAGCAGGTATTATAATTATTCTATTTATAAATGGATAAACCAAGGTCAGAGAAGTTAAGTGAATTACTGAAGATGGTACTGTTAGTAGAAGGTATCCAAAACCAACCTTCTGATTCCATCTTTTTGTGTGGGGGTTTCTGTTGTTGTTATTTTTGGCTGTTTCTCTAACAGTGTTAAGAAGGTAGGCTTTGGTAATGATGACAGAGAATGTCTGTTTTTTTTTTTTAAATACAGAGACTTAGACTTTCAAATCTTAATATTTATTCTTTTCTTCATGGTTTGTTGTATGTCCCAGCATGTAGGAAATAATATATTTTCTAAGCTTTCACACAAGAACAACTTCAGTGGGTATAAAACATTTTCTCTGACTTAAATGCTATTATTCTACTGTCTTCTAGCAATTACTACTGAAAATAAGTGCTAATCCTCCTACTTTTTGAGAGTTATCTACTTGGATGCAGCTAGGGTTTTAAAGTACATTGTTAAAATATTAAATATGTCTAGCATCTCCCTAGTTAAGAGTTCATTAATGTTGTCTATGGGGTAGTCAGTACATTAGATCTTCATATAAACTGCATTTCTTATTTCTACACTTATTTTTAAGCATCACAGTTCCAATTATGCTTACTTCTCCCTCACACGTTCCTGTGATTGAGCCCCAACCCCCATCCACCAGATCTGCCATCTTGTTTTCCAGTGTTTTAATTCAATTGCCATCCCATCTCAACGTTGTTGGAGCTTTCCTTGAATTCCTTTATTTTGCTTTCTTGTATCAAGATGTTCTTGATTACCTCCAAGTCAGATGTTAGGTCTTCAATTGCTTTTTAAAATTTTTTCTTGTATCTTGTAAAATGAAAATCTTAGACATTTGCCTTTCTTTGTGTATTTTTGATTTTTCAGATTATCCTATTCTTTCCACTTATCATGCTTCTCCTATTTCACTGAGGCTGTCTTCCTTGTGTTTGGTTGAGTATATTACTAAGAATGTGTCATTTCTAAGAAGAATTACTATGCATGGCAAGACTCTACCTATGTATTTGTTTTGTTCACTCATCGATGAATGAGAAAATTTTATCCAATATTTGTGCTTCCCACAGAGTACTCAGATTGCTTTTGATTTCATTTTCTTTCCACATAAGTATTTGGATGAATACTCCTTATATCCAAGCAAAAGCAGAAAAGATGTGCATAGTTTCTGAATGAATTCATTGAATGTAGTCAGAATAAAACTATTTATTAGATTAAGATGTAATTTTCTTCCATTCTCACTACTTTTTGACCTGATACTCTGAACAGAAGAAGTACATAGCAATGATAATACTAAAGAATCACATGGGCAATCCTGAAATAATTCTGTCAAATTTACTTTACAATGTTGACCTTTCTTTCCTGGTTAAGAAAGCAACTGGCAATTCCTCATATAAGCAGCTCCATAATATACCTATAGCATATATGTTGTTGTTGTTATAGTAAATATATAAATTACTGTCCAAAAAAGGAAAATCTGAGTGGTAACCAGGCCAGGGCACCAGCATATACTAGGATTATCCCAGGCAAGTAGGAAGTACGGCCACCAAAATTCTAGGGTATTCAGATGGATATGGAAGATGAGGTACCAACCCAAAAATAAGGGAGCTGGAGTTCTGCTGTAGTTTTGTTTCCTGAAAGGACAGCCATTATGTAGCAGAAAGACGGGCACTAAGTGTTTGGAGTGGCACAAACTTTTCACTTCTGGATCAAAGATCAGATTCTTGCAGAAATTTCAATTCTGTCATACTGGAATTTTGCTCTTGTAATTGCATAAGAGAGGAAACCAACAATCCATAATCTCAGTTTGCTTCTCTTGGCCTTGTATTTTATAGATATTTTCCTGAAATGCTTGTGATCTCATTAATAAGTCTCACTGTCCAGTTTGCCATGAATTTTCTTTTTATGTATGTGTCTCTGTAATTATTTTGCTGCGTGCTAGGAGAAAGGATGTTGGGATGTGCAAGCAAGATTTTATAGGACTTTTTCTTTCTATTTCATTCATTCTGAACATATGTATTCTTAATCATGTCTTAAAATCTACTTCTGCTTTCTTTCTTAATGTATTACATTTAATAAATATGAGTTCGATTTCTTCCATCATTTTTACATAGATTAGCAACTCCTACAGAGTATGGAACAATAGAGTTAATATTTATACTGAGTATCTCTTAGTGTATCTTACTTTTAAACTTGCTTGAAATACATTCAACATTTTACTCCAATGTGTCAAGTGTTTTACTGCCAGCAACAAAGTATGTGCCATAAATTGAAAATTTTCTAGTTACCATATTTAGTTCTATTCGTGACTATCTTAAAGCTTAACCTAGTGATTTAGGTATATTAACTGATTTACTTAGGTGTACTCTTAACTTCATAATAGCTGACTATTAATATTGAACGTGAGGCCATAGGGCACTGCTCCCAGTGTGCAAGTAACCTGGCTGACTGCTTTGAAGGCATTTAGTGAAAAGATAAATTCTGCCTACGCAAAAGTGGTTTCAAAATGTAAAATTAGGATGCCTGGGTGGCTCAGTCGGTTAAGAGTCCCACTTCAGCTCGGGTCATGATCTCATGGTTCGTGGGTTTGAGCCCCGCATCCGGCTCTGTGCTGACAGCTCAGAGCCTGGGGCCTGTTTCAGATTCTATGTCTCCCTCTCTCTCTACCCCTTTCCCACGCGTGCTCTGTCTCTGTCTCAAAAATAAATAAACTATTAAAAAAAATTTAAAAAGAGTCTGTGTCTCCCTCGCTCTCCGCCCCACCCCCGTTTGAGTTCTGTCTCTCAAAAATGAGTAAACATTAAGAAAATTTTTTAAATGTAAAATTGTGCCTTCATGCTCATGATTTAGCTCTAATTAATATGCTTAGTTGTATACTATATGCAACTATGCCTATTTTTATTGATAAAAAATAGAATTTGCAGAATAGCCACAATATGAGTGCAAATTTAATCCATGAAGTTTCGTCTCCAAGTTTCTTGTAGCTGTCTCGACTATAGTGATCTCTTATTCTATAGCCTGACGTCTAGTCTTCTGTGCAGTAGACGTCAGCTCCTCCCAGGACGGTGGCGTCACCTCCAACCATGACCTTGTAACACTTCCCTGTTCCCCAAAACTGCATGTAGCATGACAGAAACAGTTTGAATTTTTCAAAGTTTCACATACACACAAAAGCCTCTGGCCAAATTTTGAACAGCTTAGGGAAAGTCCCGTGTGCCTTTCCCTCTTCATCCCTATTGCCTTTAGTTTCACCAAAAATAAAGCATAGAGGATGTTGATAGAAGATCTATGCCGTTTGATAAGTAATCAAAACAGATGGTATTTTTAGCACACTCAACGAATGTACATTATCTAGTCTTTCACATCTGGTTCTTTTAATAGTTTTGTACAACACAAGACGTGAATTCTTGCATTTGTTGGTTTTGTTGCTTACAGTATAATTTATTAGTGCCCAGATGATCATATGTCTTCTCATTTTCTGTTCTTCTTTATTATAACTTCAATGATAATTTATCAACCAAATCTCATGTTTAATTCTTTGCCATAAGCTAGTTCATTAACAAGTAGTTTTTAGGTAATATGGGTAATTATTTAAAATACATACATTCGCTGAGGTAAATAAATATCTTCAATATGTTATTTAAACCATTATAATATTTTTACTGAGAAGTGGAGCATAGAATGAGAGCTTTTTAAATACTTCACTAATATACCACATTAAGGGTCAAAAGAGAATAATTGTATTTGTAGTTTGCCTTCTTTTCTTTTCTTTTCTTTTGCTTCTACTGGGAGCAACTGGTATGGAGCAAAACTTCTGCATAAGTTTATAAACATGTGAACACAATGTGTTCATATTGTGTAATAACAATCCCTATTAATATCTAACATGCATATTAGAGAGATATATGGATATACTTAAAATAAAAATATATCTTTATAATATATATATTTTATTCTTAGTCTTGAATGAGAAGAAAAGAGAAAAAAGTGAAAAGAAAAAATGTAGCAATTAATTTTGCTTGGTATTTTACTGCTAGAGTAGAAAATATACTCAATTTAAAATATGAGTTCAAATACATACATATTCAAATATATATATGTACACATATATAAACCAGAACATATGCATATATATGCATATATATACATACATAATTTTTCTTGTTCAGATAATCCTATGTCATACAACTAATTACCCTTTAAAAGTTATATAAAAATACTTCATTAGAGAAGTGTTGTGCCTTCCATGCTTAGTTTATTTTTTTCTGTATTTATATACCAATTTGATATTTCACATATTAACAAATTCGGCCTCTTTATTTCATTTTAATGAGTAACGGTGCTTGGTTTTATCTGATTGTCTCCTATAAGCATAAAAATGCAGTATTTTGTGACACCTACATTTCAGTGCTCCAACTTCAATGAAAAATAAAGAAGAGAAAATAATTAACCTTGGTATTTTGCTGCTAGAAAGTAAAATATTGATAGCTCAATTAAAAATATGCATTCAAATTAAATGTGAAATGTACTTGCTCATTGCAAATTTATATGCAGTTCATAAAAAAAAGCCTTATTGCAACCACTTTCAATGAGATGTTGTAGAAGCAGGGTACTAAACTGAGAAGCAGGAATCTCAGTTCCTTGGCCAACCCTACTAGTAAAAAACTGTGCCATGCTGGCAATTACTCACCCCTAAAGGCCTTGGTTTTCTCATTTGGAACATGACAAAGTAAAATTATGCAGTCTTTAATGTCACTTCTAGATGAAAACCTAATGCTATGTGCTTATTTGGGAATGATGATAAAATTTTAAGTATCTTCACACTGTTGTACAAAACACTAAAAGTAAAGCACCCCTAGCAACATATCCAAATACAATGATTTTATATGTTAGCAGGATGAAATATAAAAATTACACCATGACTGTCATTCTAAAAGTATGTGAAAGTCCTTTCCAGATAAAGGTGACAAAGGCATGAGAGATGAGAAACATAAAGCCATTGAACTGTAATATCTAGAGTATCCCTTCTAATTCTTCATTTTCCCTGAAATGCGGTCATTTCCTTCTTGTTGTTGCCCTCATTCAAGGCCAGCAAATGGTTTTCCCCTGTCTAAATCCAGGCATGTTTTTCCATACACTTCAATAATTTGCTTCACAGCAAGGGCAGACATAAAATGTTCTTAACTATTGTGTTTAGCAATGCGATGATGTAGTGCTTAGACTTCGTGGTCTGGGATAAATGTCATTTACAATGTGTCCCATGATAGATGTCATTTCTAATGTGTTCCTCTATGGCTCTCTAACCCTTTCTCATATGGAATAAGTTAACCTTCTTATTTTTATGAATTAGAAAACAAAAATTCTTCTAGCAAAGGTGTGTGAGCCCTGGAAGTGAGCACTTTATCAATCTAAATTAGACCATAAGCATTTTGTTCACTGAAGCATGGGCTACAGTTCATTGATTTAGTAACATTAAGTAATTATCATGTTAGAATAACAGCACTTTCTGAACTTCTTAAACTCATTGGTCAATCCACAAGTCAGTCAATATCTCTTCAGAGAAATGTAATGAAAATTAATGTTCCTGTAGATGCATTAACAGAATATGTACTTACTACCTTAAGTTTAAATCAACTGAAAAGATTATCAAGGAATATTCTAGAATTATATATTTTTGTAATGTCTGAATGGGGAAAACCTAACTTGCTTAACAAGCTCCATAAGTTATGTGAGTGAAATATCTATCTGCCTATATTATTTATACTATCATTAATAATTTTAATCCTGCCTATATTATTTATACTATTGTATAATTTATGTATGTTAATAATTTTAATCTGGCCCTCGTTTTGGAGTCTATACTTAATGTGTTACATGCTTTTAAACATCATGGATATATTTGAAGGACATATTTAGGAAAAATTAAGGGAGTTAAGTAAGAATAAAAAGGAATTCAAAAAAGGCTTCCCCTTTGTGGGTAAATATTTTTTTTTTTAAATGGAGAACAGGCTAGAAATTTATGGTGTGCTGATAGGATTATTTCTGAAGAACATTTTTTCCCAAAATGAAATATCTGTCTTTCTTCATGTTCCATCTATCTAGATAGCTGATCTATAATGAGCTGAAAAAGAGATTTTGCTCTTTCCTAAGAGTGTTTTGTCAATGATCAGAAAGAACTGGTTTCAATTTTTTTCCAAGCTGAACTAGAATGTCATAAATCAAGAAAGGTGAAGTTTTTCAGCAAAAGGGGTAGTAAATGTACTGATCCTTTACAAGCTGGCATAGTATTGTATTTTTTTCTCTTTCTTTCTTTCTTTCTTTCTTTCTTTCTTTCTTTCTTTCTTTCTTTCTTTCTTTCTTGGTGTGTGTGTGTGTAAAAAGTATTGATGAAAGAATTTGTACACCTCTGACACTTTTGGAGGCAAATGAAAATATCATGGAAAAAGAACAAAGTTGAGGTTACCAGAATCGTTCCTACCAAAGAATTTGTAAAACATTAAACAAGTTGGACCAGTTTTAAAATTGTATAAGACAAGACTCACGTTCATTTGTGTGAAAAAA
Source organism: Proteles cristata cristata (assembly GCA_017311185.1). Lineage (NCBI taxonomy): Eukaryota > Metazoa > Chordata > Mammalia > Carnivora > Hyaenidae > Proteles > Proteles cristata. Next base: position 2,100,496 of record JAESUZ010004923.1, on the reverse strand, counting down.
GAGAACCTTCATAGTGTGATAGTGATATTTTTATCATTAAGTTCTTTTCAGTGTCTTTTAGGTTTCATATTTTTGCATTTGAATATTGCAATTTTCCTTTCTTACTTAAGTCTTTATTTAAATGTATGCATGTGTGAAGTATGTGTACATTGTCTTAATCTTGTATGCCTATATGTTTGTCTAAGTGGAATTTATGGAATACCTAAATTCTTGAATAAAAACCTTAAATAAAAATATAGACTGCTTCTCAGAAACAAAGCACATTTGTATATTTCTTTTTTTTTTTTAATTTAAATTTAAGTTGTGTAACATACAGTGTAGTCTTGGCTTCAGGAGTAGAACCCACTAATTCATTTATTACATATTACACCCAGTGGTCATCCCAAAAAGATGCCTCCTTAATGCCTATCAACCATTTAATCCATCCCCTTACCCACCTCCCCTCCAGAAACACTCAGTTTGTTCTCTGTATTTAAAAGTCTCTTATGGTTTGCCTCTCTCTCTGTTTTTATCTTATTTTTCTTTCCTTTCCTCTATGTTCATCTGTTTTTTCTCAAATTACACATATGAGTGAAATCATACATTATTTGTCTCAATGTTACTTCTTTTGGCAGTGACGACTAATAGCAAACATATAGTTCATTACAGAATTCCAAAGTGCTAATTGATAATTAGTTATCACTAAGGAATGTTAACCACCCCCCCGCCCCCAGCATCCAGGGTATTCACAGCCAGGGATTAACTAAGAAGTTCAGTTTAGGGGAAGAGAATATTTATGTAGGTCTCAAAACAAAAAAATACTATTGAGAATCAACAAGCATCCGTTTATACTTCATTTGCTTCTTGGTCAAATCAAAGGGCCAAATTTTGTTTTTTCCCCTCACCATTGCTGCGTACTGTCTTTAGTGTTGAGCAGTGCAATTCTCTTTTAGATCTGTTTTCATTTCTAATTTTCTTCACTTTTTTTTAACCCCAAATCCTCATTTTCACTTTTGTTTGCAGCTAAAAACTGTGTTCCTTTTATTGGGTGAATCTTTTAAAAAATATATTAGTTAGGTACTGCTAGCTGCTGTAACAAATAGACCGCAAATTGTATGATGGTTGAAATATATTCTTGTTCCCTTATTGATCTGAGGTGAGTACCCTTGATCTGAGGCATGGTTCTCCTCCTTCAGAAACAGGCTAACAAAGGCTTTGGTCATCTTCTGTAAGGGGGAAAAATGCATTTTATATTGCTATCACAGTCACACAGTCAGCCAGAGGGGAAGAAGAACATAGCAGTGTTTGAGATGTTTTAGTGGGTCAAGTTACAAAATAAACCATCTCCTCTGCTCACTGTCCTTTTCCATTTAACTATATGGTCACTCTTAATTAAAAAGTAAGATGGACAGGAGTGCCTGGGTGGCTCAGTTCAGCTCATGTCATGATATCACAGTTTGTGGGTTCGAGCCCCACGTCAGACTCTGTGCTGACAGCTAGCTCAGAACCTGGAGCGTGTTTTTAATTCTGTGTCTCCCTCTTTGACCCTCCTCTGCTCATGCTCTCTCGCTCTCTCTCTCAGAAATAAAATAAAAACATTAAATTTTTTTTTAAAAAGTAAGATCGACAATACAATACAGCCATGAGGACAGACAGGAAAGTGAGGAAAACATTTTTATGAATAACTTCACTGTCTCTGCACAAGATTCTTGACACTGTCATACTTTTTGTCCATTTAGCCCTGCCACAAAAGCACCTATATCTCCAAATCTATAGTTTTCAGATGAGAGAAAGGGTTACTTAAATGCCTTTTACTGGTCAAAGATGCATATGCATTAAGAGCTTCTTTACATTTATTTATAGTTAAGTCAGTTTCCTATCTAATGGTAATGCTTTAAGACACATTTTTGTCTGAGATTTGATCAATCACATATATCATTCAGGGAAAGACTGGAGATTATTGCTTACTCGTTTAGTGTCCTTGATTTTTCTGTATTTAATGTTTCATAAGGTTTACGTCCATTTTAATATTAATCATTTCTAATACCTAATAGTAACATCAATGCTTCTCTTATGGTATTAAAGTAATGTATATAAATGTGTGTTTAATGAATGAAAAAGACTTAGTTGATGAAATGGTATAATTTCTGGATTAACAATTAAATTATTACCTTCAATAGAGATGGGATTTCCTTTTTAAAGTTAAATGTTACTCCTAGCCAGATCATTTTTGAGGCATATACTTCTTTTTTTTTTTTTTTGTAACATTGGTTATGAAAATTTAATTACATAAAATATGGCATTATATATTTTTTTATTTTTTACAAATAGTTTATTGTCAAATTAGTTTCCACATAACACCCAGTGCTCATCCCCACAAGTGCCCTCCTCCATGCCCACCCCTCCTCCCCCCCACATCCACCAGTCCTCAGTTTTTGTCAGCATTCAAGAGTCTCTCATGGTTTGCCTCTCTCCCTTTCCCCCACCATTTCCGCCTTCTTCTCCCCCTTGGTCCTCTGTTAAGCTCCTCCTAATCCTCCTATACGTGCACACATATGATATTTGTCTTTCTCTGCCTGACTTATTTCGCTCAGCATAACACCCTCAAGGTCCATCCATGTTGCTACACGTGGCCAGATTTCATTGTTTCTCATTGCCATGTAGTATTCCATGGTATAGATAAACCACATCTTCTTGATCCATTCATCCGTTGATGGACACTTAGGCTCTTTCCATGTTTTAGCTATTGTGGAGAGTGCTGCTATGAACATTGGGGTACATGTGCTCCTATGCCTCAGCATTTCTGTATCCCTTGGGTAAATTCCTAGCAGTGCTATTGCTGGGTCATAGGGGAGTTCTATTGTTAGTTTCCTTAGGAACTTCCACACTGTTTTCCAGAGGGGCTGTACCAGTTTACATTCCCACCAACAGTGTAGGAGGGTGCCCGTTTCTCCACATCCTCGCCAGCATCTAGAGTTCTCTGATTGGCTCATTTTAGCCACTCTGACTGGCGTGAGGTGGTATCTCAGTGTGGTTTTGATTTGTATTTCCCTGATGAGGAGCGATGCTGAGCATCGTTTCATGTGTCTGTTGGCCATCTGGATGTCCTCTTTGGAGAAGTGTCTGTTCATATCTTCTGCCCATTTCTTCACTGGGTTGTTTGTTTTTCGGGCGTGTAGTTTGGTGAGTTCCTTGTAGATTCTGGATATCAATCCTTTATCTGATATGTCATTTGCAACTATCTTTTCCCATTCCGTTGGTTGCCTATTAATTTTCTGGGTCGTTTCCTTGGCTGTGCAGAAGCTTTTAATCTTGAGGAGGTCCCAACAGTTTATTTTTGCTCTTAATTCCCTTGCTTTTGGGGATGTGTCAAGTAAGAAGTTGCTGCGGTGGAGGTCAAGGAGGTTGTTTCCTGCTTTCTCTTCTAGGGTTTTGATGGTTTCCTGTCTCACGTTCAGGTCCTTTATCCATTTTGAGTTTATTTTTGTGCATGGTGTGAGAAAATGATCTAGTTTCATTCTTCTGCATGTTGCTGTCCAGTTCTCCCAACACCATCTGTTAAAAAGGCTGTCTTTTTTCCATCGGATATTCTTTTCTGCTTTGTCAAAGATTAGTTGGCTGTATACTTTTGGGTCCACTTCTGAGTTCTCAATTCTGTTCCATTGGTCTATGTGTCTGTTTTTGTGCCAATACCATACTGTCTTGATGATGACAGCTTTGTAGTAGAGGCTAAAGTCTGGGATGGTGATCCCTCCCGTTTTGGTTTTATTTTTCAGGATTACTTTGGCTATTCGGGGTCTTTTGTGGTTCCATACAAATTTTTGGATAGTTTGTTCTAGTTTTGAGAAGTATGCTGGTGCAATTTTGATTGGAATTGCATTGAATGTGTAGAGTGCCTTAGGTAGTAATGACATCTTAACTATATTTATTCTTCCTATCCATGAGCATGGAATGTTTTTCCACTTCTTTGTGTCTTCTTCAATTTCCTTCATAAGTTTTCTATAGTTTTCATCATACAGATCTCTTGTATCCTTGGTTAGGTTTATTCCGAGGTATTTTATGGTTTTTTGTGCAATTGTGAATGGGATCAGTTTCTTGATTTCTCTTTCTGTTGCTTCATTGTTGGTGTATAAAAATGCAACCGATTTCTGTACGTTGATTTTGTACCCTGCAACTTGGCTGAATTCTTGGATCAGTTCTAGTAGGCTTCTGGTGGAGTCTGTCGGGTTTTCTATGTAGAGTATCATGTCATCTGCGAAGAGTGAAAGTTTGACTTCCTCTTTGCCAATTCTGATGCCTTTGATTTCCTTTTGGTGTCTGATGGCTGATGCTAGGACTTCCAGCACTATGTTAAACAGCAGTGGTGAGAGTGGGCATCCCTGTCGTGTTCCTGATCTCAGGGGAAAGCTCTGAGTTTTTCCCCGTTGAGGATGATGTTAGCTGAAGGCTTCTCATAGATGGCTTTGATGATGTTTAAGTAGGTTCCTTCTATCCCAACTTTCTCGAGAGTCTTTATTAAGAAGGGATGCTGTATTTTGTCAAATGCTTTTTCTGCATCTATTGACAGGATCATATGGTTTTTATCTTTTCTTTTATTGATGTGATGGATCACATTGATTGATTTGCGAATGTTGAACCAGCCCTGTAACCCAGGAATGAATCCCACTTGATCTTGGTGGATGATTCTTTTTATATGCTGCTGGATTCGATTTGCAAGGATCTTGTTGAGAATTTTTGCATCCGTATTCATCAAGGATATTGGCCTGTAGTTCTCTTTTTTTGCTGGATCTCTGTCTGGCTTGGGAATCAGAGTGATGCTGGCTTCATAAAATGAGTCCGGGAGTTTTCCTTCGCTTTCTATTTTTTGGAATAGCTTGAGAAGAATTGGGATTAATTCTGTTTCAAATGTCTGGTAGAATTCCCCAGGGAAGCCATCAGGTCCAGGGCTCTTATTTGTTGGGAGATTTTTGATCACTGATTCAATTTCTTCACTTGTTATGGGTCTGTTCAGGTTTTCTATTTCTTCCCGTGTGAATTTTGGTAGTGAGTGTGTGTTTAGGAATTTGTCCATTTCTTCTAAGTTGTCCAATTTATTGGCATATAATTTTTCATAGTATTCCCTGATAATTGCTTGTATTTCTGAGGGGTTGGTTGTAATAAGTCCATTTTCATTCATAATTTTGTCTATTTGTGTGCTCTCTCTTTTCTTTTGGATAAGTCTGGCTAGAGGTTTGTCAATTTTGTTTACTTTTTCAAAAAACCAACTCTTGGTTTCATGGATCTGTTCAATTGTTTCTTTGGTCTCTATGTTGTTTATTTCTGCTCTAATTTTTACTATTTCTCTTCTTCTACTGGGTTTAGGGCGTTCTTGTTGCTCTGCCTCTAGTTCCTTTAGGTGAGCTGTTAGATTTTGGACTTGCGCTTTTTCTAATCTCTTGAAATAGGCCTGGAGAGCAATGTACTTTCCTCTTAGGACTGCCTTTGCCGCATCCCATAGATTTTGAATTGTTGTGTTTTCATTTTCATTTGTTTCCATATATTTTTTAATTTCATCTCTAATTGCCTGATTGGCCCATTCATTCTTTAGAAGGGTGTTCTTTAACCTCCATGTTTTTGGAAGTTTTCCAGACTTCTTCCTGTAATTGATTTCAAGTTTCAAAGCATTGTGATCTGACAGTGTGCATGGTATGATCTCTATTCTTTTATATTTCTTGAGGGCTGCTTTATGTCCCAGTATGTGATCTATCTTGGAGAATGTGCCATGCGCACTTGAGAAGAAAGTAAATTCCCTGGCCTCAGGATGTAAAGTTCTAAATATATCCGTCAGGTCCATCTGGTCCAATGTGTCTTTCAAGTCCATTATTTCTTTACTGATTTTCTGTCTGGTTGACCTATCCATTGCTGTAAGCAGAGTATTAAAGTCCCCTGCTATTAGCACATTCTTATCTATAAGCTTGTTTCTGTTTGTGATTAATTGTTTTAGATATTTAGGTGCTCCCATATTCGGTGCGTAGACATTTATGATTGTTAGTTCTTACTGATGGATGGACCCTGTAATTATTATGTAGTGCCCTTCTTCATCTCTTGTGATTGTCTTTAATTTAAAGTCCAGTTTGTCTGATATAAGTATCGCTACTCCAGCTTTCTTTTGATTTCCTGTAGCATGATATATATTTCTCCATCCCCTTACTTTTAATCTGAAGGTATCTTCCCGTCTAAAATGAGTTTCTTGTAGACAGCATATAGATGGATTTTGTTTTTTAATCCATTCTGCTACCCTATATCTTTTGATTGGAGCATTCAGCCCATTTACATTCAGTGTTATTATTGAAATATGTGGGTTTAGAGTCTTTGTATCTTTTGTAGGATTCATGTTTGTGGTGGTGTCTCTGGAATCTTTGTTCCTTGCAACCTTTCCTTCAGAGCATCCCCCTCAGGATTTCTTGTAGGGCTGGCTTCGTGGTGACAAATTCTTTCAATTTCTGTTTATTTGGAAAGGTTTTTATCTCTCCTTCTATTTTGAATGACAGGCTTGCTGGATAGAGGATTCTTGGCTGCATATTTTTACTGTTCATCACATTGAAGATCTCCTGCCATTCCTTTCTGGCCTGCCACGTTTCAGTAGATAGGTCTGTCACCACTCTGATAGGTTTCCCTTTGTATGTGAGGGCCCTTTTCTCCCTAGCTGCTTTCAAAATTTTCTCTTTGTCCTTGTATTTTGCCATTTTTACGATGATATGTCGTGCAGAAGATCGATTCAAGTTACGTCTGAGGGGAGTCCTCTGAGCCTCTTGTATTTCCACATTGACTTCCTTCCCCAGGTCGGGGAAGTTCTCTGCTATAATTTGTTCCAGGACTCCTTCAGCACCTTTCCCTCTCTCTTCCTCTTCTGGGATTCCTATGATACGGATATTGTTGCGTTTGACTGTGTCGCTGAGCTCTCGAATTCTTCTTTCCTGTTCCTGGATCAGTTTGTCTCTTTTTTTGTCAGCTTCTTGTTTTTCTATAATGGTGTCTTCTAAATCACTTATTCTCCTTTCTGCCTCTTCAATCCGTGCATTGGAGGCCTCTAATTTATTATGGATCTCATTTATCGCATTTTTTAATTCTTCATGCCTATTTTTATTTTCCATTCTGTCTGTAGCCATAGTTTCTTTGATGTCGCCTATGTTTTTTTCAAGCCCTGCTATTAATTTCACCATTATTATTCTAAAATCTTGTTCACTTATGCTGCTGATATCTGTTTTGAGCAGTTCATTAGATGTCATTTCTTCTTGGAGTTTCTTTGGAGGAGAGCTCTTTCGTTTCGTCATTTTAGTTAGCTTTCCGGCTCTTGTTGGTTTTAAAGACCTGTTATGCTCTCTGTTTCTATGAGCACTGCTATATCCAAGGAACTCTTTGACTTTCCAGGGCCTATCCTTTCAGAGATTATTTTTTGAATGGTATCCCTCGGTCACTCTTGTTGGGACCTTAGTTATTTTATTTTCCTATTCGTAGTGATATTTGGGACTCTTCACCTTGTGTACTCTAGCTTGTTTCTTGAGGTAGCCCTGGAAAAGAAAACAGACAGACAAACACACAGGGAGCAGGAGCACACAAACGCACAGGCTGATTCAACTAACATGCAAAGTGAGAGGGAAAACGAAAAAGTTAATAGAAAAGACGGAGGAGGGAGGGCGAATAGGGAGCATAAAATACATAAAAGGGTCAAAAAGGGGAAAAGAAAAGGAAAAAAGAAGAAAACCGATGGACAAAGAACGGTTTAAAGCATATACCTGGATTTCCCAGCTACAGTTAAATAGCCGTGTGTATGCAGTGCTGGTTGAAGAGCATAGAGAAAAAGAGAGAAGGCAGGGTGAGACAAGGCAGATTTGGAAATAGAATGAACAGGCAGAAGGGATAAGAAACTTTTTTCAAAGAGGTAAAGGGTAGAATGTGGTTGGATAGGTGAGAGAAGAATGCTGGAATTATCCAGAGAAACTATATAGTCTAATTACTCCTGAGAGAAATAGCTGAAAAAGTCAGTAGGTGTAGAATTTACATTTACAGAATGGACTTGTGATTGTTTAAGCAAGCTGGCGACCAGAGTTAATCAGGTCAGTGTTTTGGGGAAAAAAGCGAGAAAAGAGAAAAAAGAAGAAAAAAAGAGAAAAGAAAGGGGAAAAAAAAAGAAAGAAGAAAAAAAAAAGGGAAAAAGAAAAAAAAAAGGGAGGAGGGCACCTCTCAGGCAGGGATGGGCGTGGCGTGATCCGATGCCTCAGGCGGGGGTTCTGCCTTGGCGATTGTGGGAGGAGAGTGACGGTGCTCCAGTCCCTTCTTGAACCCCGCGCTGCAGCTCGCTTTTTTTTTTTTTTTTGGCGTGTCAACTCCCCGTTCCGGGGACGCAGCCGAAGTTGGTTGCACTCTTCAACCCAGGCCAGTCCAATCTCCAAATCCCAGCCCGCGCCCCGCTGAAGTTGCCTTAGACACAGCTTCCCAGACAACCCCCTCGGGCTATTCCAGGCTCCCTGCTGAGCTCTGGGGGCGGAGTCAGGATCGCTGCTTTCTTCTCTGGTCGGCTCTGGTGCGCATGCGCGGGGGCTTGCCTGCAGCGTCCGCGTAGCCTGAGCCCGCTGGAGTGAGGAAAACCGGGTCTCTCTATGGCTCGTCACCCGAAACACGAACTCACAGGCAAATTTCCCAGTTTTTAGCTCTTTGCCTTCCCTCTCGAGTTCCAGCCAGCCAGGAGCGCGGACGCCTGGTGTCTGCGCGTCTCCTTCAGGGGTCCCAGCCGCCCTGGAGCTACAATGGCGGCAGGCGCGCCGCCGCTGGAGTGAGGAAAACCGGGTCTCTCTATGGCTCGTCACCCGAAACACGAACTCACAGGCAAATTTCCAGTTTTTAGCTTTTTGCCTTCCCTCTCGAGTTCCAGCCAGCCAGGAGCGCGGATGCCCTGTGTCTGCGCGTCTCTTTCAGGGATCCCAGCCACCCTGGAGCTACAATGGCGGCAGGCGCACCCGCTCCGCTTTAAAACCCCACCTCCAGGAGCGGCACAAAGAAGCAGTTTGTGTGCTCAGCCTCCCCCAGGACCAGTTGTCGCGAGGGGACCTGGTGTGCAGATATTTGGCAAGTACGGTCTTTCTATGCACCGAGCGGAGATTTTTCTGTCTCGGACTCTCTCCTTTTCCCCTCTCACTCCCCGTAGAGGGTAGAGGGGGATCGCCTCCCACCCTGGAGGCTCCGATCCCGGGCTGATTTTACCTTCCCCGGTTCGCACTCACGTTAGAAGGCTTTCTCAGTGGATTCTGCGTCCTTTTTTCTCCCAGTCTCTCAGGTTTTGTATGGTTTCCAATGGCTTCAGATCTTTTCTGTGTGATGTATGGGCGCGAGTGCAAGTACGGAGCTCCTTACTTCTCCGCCATCTTGCCTCCCCACTGAGGCATATACTTCTTGCTTTGAAAGTTATGTTTGTAGAACTTGTCTCTGAGTACCCTTAATACAAAGCTTTTGCACTTTTATTGATTCTTTGCCTACATTTTTCATCCTCACATCACTATCTCCTCTAAATCCGTTTTTAAAAATATGCTTATTTATTTTTGAGAGAGGGATAGAGCATGAGAAAGTGGGGGGTTGCAAAGAGAGAGAGGGACAGAGGATCTAAGTCAGCTCTGTGCTGACAACAGAGAGCTCACATCGGGTTCAAACTTGCAAACCATGAGATCCTGACCTGAACCGAAGTCAGATACTTAACAGACTGAGCCACTCACGTGCACTACCTCCACATCCTTTTACTTTCTCCAAAGAATATGAATTTTAGCTGCAGACGAATATTTACCAAAGAGTCTGAGAACAAACATGATAGACATTGTCTATCAACAAACAAATGTACAGACTCTTAGCTTACATGGATATGACAAAATGTTATTCATTTGACCTCATATGCAGCTGAGTGTTTTCAATTTAATATGAATAGCTTAAGGACATCTTATACGCCATTATTTATGGTGAAATTTCTTGTCTTGAGAAAGAAGCAACTAATAAATAAAAGACAGTCATTTACAGAAGTTTATAAAAATTTTATGAAACATTTATATATGGTAGTACAGTTACCATATGAAAAACAGCATAAACAATAATGCATGTTAATGTAAAGATAAAAGTTTTCATTCTTAAAAACAACTTCATGGTATAAATTTATTTAATGCCCATTCCTTATTACTTTCAGTTACAAAAATATTATCCTCATGAACAGTTTTATCAGTCTTATGCAACCAGATTGTCACTTTTCTTAATACTGAAAAAAGCTCTGGAATTAGAAAAATTGAAGTTTTCTTTAAAGCTTCATTTTTAGTCTTTATTTTCCCAAAGGATTATGAAGACTTCCATCCTAATAAATCATCTCATTCAAGTCAGACATAACATCGCTGCGCTATATAGTTACTTTGGATAACATTAGTAAATATTAGGATTTGATAGACCATGGAAACACTGGTAAAACACCAAAGTTGTATAGTTTCTATTTAATAGCTAGTAGGCCCCCTAGGCTCAGGGTGATTAATCTTCATAATATTCAAAAATAATTTAAGAAGTTTTCATTCAGTTTTTCTGTGTGTGTATCTAAAATACCACCAATCAATTGGATCTAGAAAGTATACATACATAGACATATGTAGTACACATACTATATATTTATATATAGTATACACACATATACATATATATATACACACACATATACATACACATCCATAAAAATGAAGATAAATCCTTTCCTGTAACAATGTCATCAGGTGATTTTAATAAACCTACATCAAAAATAAGGTATAAAGAAAGTCAGCTTTAGAAATAGAATGTTTAATAGGCATGTACCTAAAGAGGCATCTATGTAAAGCATTGACTGATGAACTTAAATGTCAAATAACAAGTTAAGATCTAAACCTTTAAGTGCTCATTTACCAGAAATATTTTGTAAACTTTACAATTATTTCAAATCTTGAAAAGGAGAGAGTTTGCATTTCTGTAAAACAGTTAAAACTACTATACTTTAACATTTTATTTATTTATTTTGAAGTTGGGGGAGGATCAGAGAGAGAAGGAGAGATAATCCCAAGCAGGCTCAGCACTGCCAGCACAGAGCCTGGTGCGGGTCTTGAACCCATGAACTGTGAGATCATAACTAAGCTAAAATCAAGAATTGGACACAAACAACTGTGCCACTCAGGTGCCCCTAAAATTGCCCTCCTTTAAAAACCTTTTTGCCTTGTATTAGTATAATGGCATCACTGCTGATATCATTGGTTCTTATAATGCAGGAATTAATAACATTGGTACCTGACTCAGACCTGAAATACCTAATTTAAGATATTTATATAACATTTAACAGGCTGTGATGACTATGCTGTAGCTTTATGCCTGAAAAATAAAATCTATTTAGAATGCCCTTATTAAGATAATCATTTTCATTCAGAATTTTATAAACTGCATTTTCTGTCTATGTAAACTTCCATTCTGTAGCTCTTAGATATTTTTGATTCCTACAAATTATACTCTATAAAATAGATTTGATGCTATACTAGGTGAATTTGTATATTACAAGATTACTAGAGATTGATCGTCCATTATTTCAGTTACCTACAATCTGATACAATAAACTTACTCACTGACATGCAAAACGAATTATGCTCTCATTTATGAGAAAACCATGCTCCAACACACAGTTGCTATTCAAATAAATTCATTCATCCCTACATGTTATTAGGTACTAAATTACCTTTAAAATAATTCAGTAATTTAAAAAGTAGAAGGTTTTTATTAAAGGGTTTTTAGAGCAAAAGAAGAAATGTAATTTTAGTATAGGCAACCATTGCTAACATGTATTCGCTGATCTAGAAAATTACTCTATTGTACATATCAATATACAACCCAGTTGCTTATATTTCAGCAATTTTTTAAAAATCTATGAATTTCCTTATTGTGTATAATGAAAATATATAAGAAATTTTCTTAGTAAGATTATAATTATGCCTTTATTATTGTTATCCCAGGAAAATAAAGTTTTGATTGATAAGTTGTTAATTAATTAAAATTAATAGCAAATCTAAAATGGGAAAATATCTTTCATTCTAGGTTTGATGTAGTCTTTCTGTATGGAGAAAAGTGTGTCAATAGAAAAATACATCTTCAACTTGTTTATGATAAAAGACTGAGTAGCACTTAATTTGAGATCAACCTGGACGTCTCATATTCATGTACATTACTGAACTCAAATCACCATTTTCATTTTTAATATAATTTTAAAACACTATGTCTGTCATAATGTTTGGAATACAGTGGACACTGAATAAATTATTTTTGAGTGGATACTTTAACAGAGAATTATTTAATATAAGATATAGTTTGAAATTCCCATCTTGCTATTCCCTAGCTATTTACCTTTAAATGTATGACTTATCTTTATTTATGTGGTTGATGGTTGATGACAATAATTTACGTCTTGAAATTATTTCTGCTCTTTACTTATAAGGGACCATATTTTTGTGCATCAGAGAAATGTAATATTTCCACATAAGTGGTAAAGCATTCTTAACAAAATTTTCATTTCTAATATCTTACATAAATAAACCCTCATTTGTAATTGTTTTATTTCCCAATCATGTTAGTGATAGCTGTTTACTCAAAGATACCCATGTTGCAAAAGAAATACGGATCCCATCTAACTTTCGTTATATGCCAAGTATTTGAAAAACAGGATATATCTTTTGTATGCCTGAAAGTTCTGCTAAATAATATGACTTGATTTGATATGGTCCTTGAATCACAATTTAATTCATTCCTGTTTATTTGTTCCTCTAGTATAAATCAGGTTATACATTATTTATTCATGTTTCCTTTTAAACCATCTCAAATTCATTGCTTATTATATTTCCAAAGTGTACATAAATATGCATATATTTCCTTCTCTAACTTTCATCTACTTATGCAAATTTTTCACTTTGTATTTCAGCATTATCATTTTCATAAATAAATTCCTTATGACATTCTTCTCCTGACATTCTAATGTATCTAGTTGCATAGAGCTCATTTGCTGTGTTTTAAACTCATGTTTCCATGGTTGGTTCTTCTCTCATCTCTTTCCATATTTCATTGCCTATTCTTTTTACTGTCTCACCCTTCTCCTTTCAGGATTCCTAATGTAAAATAAAATTTAATTTATAAAGAGTTTTCCCACAATGTACATTATTCAGTACAAGTGTATAAACTCAGTGTTTAGTAAGAACCTCATGTTAAATAGTTGAACTCATAGGCAAACTAATTTATAGAATACTTTTTTAAGTGTCCCAATTTAAAGCAGCAGTAGAAGCTTCTCTGGACCACACAGAAATGATGAACAATCTTCAGGAAACAAACTTTAAAATCAAAGTGGATGAACTCACCAATGTTACATCCCACCTCACTTTAATATGCATACTTTGTACTTGGCAAGCACAGTAGGAGAATCGTCATTGATTTGTGTATGAAGGCAAGGAGAGGTGATCTAGAATATCCACATGGATGGGACCTGGTTTTTGCTAGCATAACTTTAGCAAGACAAAAACTTTTGGAAATGTTTGGGGAGCGGGGGAGATGACAATGGGAATGTTAATGTGTTTTTTATTATTTGGTGGTTAAAAATGCACTTACTGGAAAGCATTATTTAGAAAGGGTGCCATTTTTATTTCCTATTGATAGAAATATTTCAGCATCGGGGCACCTGGGTGGCTCAGTTGGTTGAGCCGCTGACTTCAGCACAAGTCACGATCTCATGGTTCTTGTGTTCGAGTCTGCTGTCAGCCCAGAGCCTGCTTTGGGTCCTATGTCCTCCCTCTCTCTCTCTCTCTCTCTGCCCCACCCAAGCTTATACTCTCTCTCTCTCTCTCTCTCTCAAATCTAAGTAAACATTTAAAAAAAGAAGTATTTCAGTATCATGTATACATACACAGTTCTAAATAAAAATAATTGTTTTGTTATAACGCATATGTATATGATATCATATGTTTATATATATATATGATATCATTCACCTCCTATTGCTTTTCTAATTTGTCACTCTTCTTTCTTGGCCTCAGGGTCCTTTCCTCCTAAGGTTGTTTTGATTCACCTTTGTTGTTCATTTAACTATCTCTTCCCATCTGACCAGAAACCTTTGCATGCCATTCTAAGGGCACTCTTTTCAAACACTTTATTTGCATTGTGTAATACACAAATAAATCCTTCTTGCCAAATGCACATGACGGCTCATGCTTTCCTTCAGCACAGGAGGACTCATGACTTGATTAGATATAATCAGGGTTAAATCTAAGATGGAATTTTGCTTTAAGCCATTGTCCACTTATAAGATTATGAGTAGAATACTTAAGGAAGATTCTAGGTATTTTATGACCATGGTCTGTATGGGCCATATTTTGGTCAAAGGAAAATCATCATTCTTTTGTATTACTTGATGTTTTTTGCAGTTAATCTTTCCTTTTAAACATAAAATTTATTTTTATATGACTTCATATGTGTAAAGCAACTATGAGAAATCATCTTACCATGCCTAAATTCTCCCTTGTTTAAACTGGACATCTTTTTATTATTGTCTATATGTTAAGCACCTATAGGTAGTGTGTTCTTACTATATATGTAAATAAAATTGGACACATGTACATTTGTGAGAATTATAAGTCAATGAGAAACTGCATTTCCTTGTTTTCTGTTAGATTTCCTTAACTATTTAGTTTGAGAATAGAAGTAAATAATACAACTGGTAGGTTAACAATGATTGAACTGGTGAAGACTAAAAAATATCTAGTGGACCAGTAGCATTTTATCAACATAGGATAAAGAAAAAAAGAAATATTTCTTGCGCTTCTATAGCACTTAAAAATAATACTGCAAAATAAATATCAAGATCATTTAAGAGAAATCCGCAATGTGAGGTATGGTGTACTCTTATTTACCTTTATAAATGCAATATATTTTTATTTTTATTTAAAGTTTGTTAATGCTGCCATCAGAAAAAGAAATGAGTGTGGACATCAGGCCAACACATTTATTCAGAAAGGACTGTGCTGATCAACATAATAACTACTGATATAAAATTAGGGCGCCCATTTTGAGATGCCTTTCCTGAAGTGAGAAAATACTGGTGTTGATTATCCTTACTCTTTTCACTTTGCCTGATAGATCAAAGCAAACATTTATAAAATAATTGTCCATAACACAGATAGAAGTCACCTGAGTCAGAATTAAGGTTATGCAGCATAATTGCTATTAAGTTATATAAAGAAGTAAACAGCAAAACAACAAAAATCTCCCTCAAATTCTGTATTCTTTTTCAGTTTTTGTTCAGTCTCACTATCAGGTTCTTCAAAAGTGTTCATTACACTTAAAAGCTTCATTGGATCACCTCTCATTCACTTTCTAAAACATTGCATTCTGCTTTCTTTTTTCCCCTTTTGTCAATTAATCTTTTCATGCCAAAGCCCCTACCGGTGTATTGGTGGTCACTCCCCATGGACATGACTCTGATATTTTATAAACTTGGTTTTCCAACAATATTTGTGTTGTGAAAATCTTTCATTCTTAATTGTTTCCCTGCCTTTATATGTACCACTCTCGCTTCAATAATCAGGTATTTTAGTCTCCTCATCTGACAGCCGCTATTTTGTTTATTTTACTGTACATCTGTTCCCTTGTGTGGTCACTTTCTGCGTTAACTCTGGGTTTGACCCTGTGACTAGTTTTGGCCAATGGGGCAGTAATAAATTGGAAACCAAAAGAGACTTAGAAAGTGCTTGTTCATTGGGCTGCACTCTTGGGAGCCAGGAGCCATGAAATAAAGCCCAGTCACCACCTGTCATCCCAGAAACAGCCAGCCTATCCTCAGAAGCAGAGCCCCCAAAAGCAGATGACAGGTAATTGACCATAGGTCCACTAGGGAGCACAGCCAAAATTATAAGAACTGTCCAGTGAAGCCCAGTGCGAATTGCCACTTCACAGAACTGTGTACTACAAAAATGATTCTTGATGTATGGCACCGTTGTGCAGTGGTTTGCTAAAATGAAAGAAAATAACAAACATACTACTTTTCCTTTTGTGTCTAGATCTTAATTAGTGACACCACCCTCTATTATATCATCTATCTGGAAATCCAATTATTATCAGTTGTCCTCTTTCCATTCTCTTTCAACAAATGGTCTTTAATTATTGTTGTTATTTTTATTTTATGTTTTTTGTTTCATCATGTTCTTATTTTTAAACCTCAAATTATTTTAATACTGAAGTAATTGAATATTTTATAAGCAATATGTATTTTTTATCACGTGACTGCTAGAATTTTTAAAGCAATGACTAAAGTAGAATGATTTGTTCATTTTGGAATATGGATTTTAAGTGCTTCTGTCTACCCTTAGGTTCTATATTCCATTATCTCTTTCACAACACGCAAAATATTTCGATTATCTTATATGGCTCAGGTATGAGTCTATTGTTGATTCTTTTATTTTATATGTTATTTAATTAATTCTGAGTATTCCGACAGGTATTTGAAGTCTCCTTTTTCAAAGATAATATAGAGAATGAAAATGTAGTCTATTTATTGAGGTTTCTTCATTATAAAAACCAGAAATTGTGTCTGTTTGTTTCACTTAGATGTAAAATATCCATCATCTTGATTCCTTGTTTAACCAAAGACTTTGCACAGCTTGCAAATAGTACTTTTGTAGATAATTAAATCTCTGTAGCACCTCTGTCTCATGGCCATGTTTGCCAGCTTTCTGGACCAGAATTTCTATTCTCATTTAAAACGCTAAGTAATACCCACAAAACCCTTGAAGAAATTTTAAATTAAGTTTCTGACAATTAGAGTACAAGAGGGAAAACTATTAAATGTTTGGCATTGGATAGTTATATGAGTGAATGTCTTTTCTAATTACACCTATCGTTAGTGATATGCACAGAAAGCATTTTAAAATACTGCTTATATTTCTTAGCTACTTAATGCTTTGTTACTTTGCTCAAAAGACATGCCTCCTATAGTAATCATGGAAATAAATGAGAACAATTCTTCTGTCAAGCAGCCACTCAGGACTGCTTTTTGAGTCAATTGAATGTGTTGTAGGACATTGTCAACATCGACCTTATTGAAACAACTCCTATCAAGTATTATACTATAGTATGCTTATGCATCTTATTATTTCATTTCATTTGCATATGATGTGCCTTAGTCATAGTAGATGTTCAATAAATAAGTTAGAATAAGTGAAAATTAACAAACATTACTTATCTATTTGAATTTATTTACTGACTTTTTATGCCTCTGTCAATAGGAAATATATCCTGCTATCCTATAATAATGGGGAAAGCACATAGTTTTGGAGTCTAAGAAACATACTTCAACTCTTAAAAATTTCCCTTTACATTAATATGTTGGTTAGAGGAGAAATATAGAGGTAAAAGAGAATTCTAAAATACAGAATTTGAATACAAGTAATAAAAATCTAAATCTTATCTTCTGCCCATTTCTTCACTGGGTTGTTTGTTTTTCCAGTGTGGAGTTTGATGAGTTCCTTATGGATTTTGAATATTAACCCTTTATCTGATATGTCATTTGCAACTATCTTTTCCCATTCTGGTGAGGATGTGGAGAATCGGGCACCCTCCTGCACTGTTGGTGGGAATGTAAACTGGTACAGCCCCTCTGGAAAACAGTGTGGAGGTTCCTCAAAAAATTAACAATAGAACTCCCCTATGACTCAGCAATAGCACTGCTAGGAATTTACCCAAGGGATATAGAAATGCTGAGGCATAGGAGCACATGTACCCCAATGTTCATAGTAGCACTCTCAACAATAGCCAAAACATGGAAAGAGCCTAAGTGTACATCACCGGACGAATGGATCAAGAAGATGTGGTTTATCTATACAATGGAATACTACATGGCAATGAGAAGGAATGAAATCTGGACCTTGAGAGTGTTATGCTGAGGGAAATAAGTCAGGCAGAGAAGGACAAATATCATATGTTTGCACGTATAGAAGGAGTAGGAGGAACTTAACGGAGGACCAAGTGGGAGAAGAAGGGGGGAAATGGTGGGGGAAAGGGAGAGAGGCAAACCATTAGAGACTCTTGAATGCTGAGAACAAACTGAGAACTCATGGGTGTGGGGGGGAGGGAAGAGATGGGCATGTAGGAGGGTGCTTGTGAGGATGAGAACTGGATGTTATGTGGAAACCAGCTTGACAATAAACTATTTGTAAAAAAAAATCTAAATCTTACAAAGTTGATGGGTACTTCACTGGTTCAGTGTGAGTGAGGATGGGCAGATGGATAAGGGACAGCTATATGAATTTAATCAGATTGCATTCTTAAGGGTGTACATTTTTTTCTTGGAAAGTTTAATTAAATCTGAGCCTGCTTTTGTCACTTTTCAACATGGCATCAATAAAATGTAAATTAAGTTTAGTAAACTACAAGTTGGTTATACATTTTCCATTCATATAACAAATATTAGGAATAAACAATTGATTTTTTTTCTGGTTTATATCTGAAAACAACTAGCATATTCCAGGATTAGCTCTATGTGCTTACATAAATGCTACTGTGTTATAAACAAAAGTGTTTATAGGGATTTGGTTAAATTAAGTAGCAAAATGCACAAATATAAGCCATTAAAAATGGCTTAATACTCAATTTAAACCACTGATGACCACTATTTATAGGTAAGTGTGCACCCTATTTTCTCACCAAACCTTCTGCTTTCTATTTGGCATGCATCCAAATTTCTGCTGTGTTAACATTTGCTCCTGGGAGGAGATGAAGGAAAAAAGGTCCATAAGGTTTCCATTGGCCCAGATAGTAGAAACATCTGCTGGGTTCATGAGCAGCTTGCTGGCCCAAGTCAGCAGGGAGAGCTGATGCTTATCAACCCTGCCATATGAGTCGATATTTCCTGTGCCCTGGGGCTACACAAGCTTAATCAAGAAAAAATAAGGAAGCACATCACATGTCAAAATTCCCTCATTAATTAAGCATTATATATTTTTAAAGTAACTATCATAGCATTATAAATTATGAGTTTAGTACTAATGAAATTCAAATTGTAAGAAATAGCAGATTTTATTGGATTCTATCATTCATTAGATAATTTTTAGTAATGATGGATTCCATTCATTTAGAACTTTACTTACAGAGATTTGACCCTTAAATATGGAGAACTGGTTAGTGTTCTAGGTGAGAAAAAGTTTGTCAAAAATCATGTACCATGGTTTTTATTCATAGTCATCTTTGTCGGTATGTTTAAGATCAGCTGGTCAATTATTTCAATAGTGAGATTTGGAGTTATAGTCCCATATATAAACTTGATGGATTGTTATTAAATATAATGTTAATTTCTAACACACACATACATTTGCTTCTTCAAAAATAGTTGCATTCAGACGTGTATACTTATTCCCATGTTGCTGCCAATACACCAAATACTTGAAGGAGTGTTTTTGTTTTTTACAATTACTCTCTGAGTCTGTTACTTATCCTATTCAATGTCCTAAATTTTAAAAACATGCACCGTCCAGGGATTTAATACTTTTGAAAAGCACAGCATTCAAGAGATATCTCAATTTAAACAATGAAATGTAGTAGCTATTATTAATAATATGCATTTCTGTAATATTTACGTTTTACTTATATATGTGGACTTCATGAAATATGGTGGTCTATTTAGTTTCAATCTGATATGGAAGGGGAACGGGACAAGTAGGAACAGTTTTGAGCATGAATAACATGACTACTCTGTTCGTATGGGAAGAGTCTTTACCTCAGCAAATAGAGTAGGCAGAAAGAATATTTTGTTGTTAATCTGATATAGCTGCTATGCCCACTTTACTAGAGAAGCAGCTCAATTTTTGGTTTCATGGATATGATAACATCCATGAGATAAAACAGGCTTTATCCAACATCAAATTTATCCAAAGGTCACAAGACACGTGATACAACAAGGGTGTCAAGAACTAGCAGAAGCTTTGTGATTCCCTGACATGGTTCTGAATGTGGACGGTTACTCTTTATCCAAGACTAGACTGAATCTACTTAGTACCACCCCTCAGAGAAGCCTCCAGTTCTGGAGTCTATTCAGTTTTTATGCCTCAGTAGGCACACAGCTTTCACAAGATTATGTCATCAGTTCCCATTCTCTGGTACAATTTCATTTAGTCAATACTAATTTATTATTCAATAAATATTCCAAACAATAAAATGTAGGTCCTCAGTCTAGTACAGTATAGCCACCTCCCCAATTCTCATTTATTTTGGATCCAAGATACACCTATGAGTTCCTTGAGTAGCAAAGACAAATCAACCAAGAATCAACTTTGTGGGATGTCTTGAAACTAAAGGAAAAGTAAAAAACCAGCTGTTAACACTTTCCTTCCCGTGAAGAGAACACTGGTTTTGCTATGAATAATTTTTCTCAGTTATCATTTTGCAACCATCTCTCCAGAACATCCATTCTTTAAATTTAAGGAATCAGTTGAGATATTTTTAATTCCATTTCAATTTATTTTACTGAAGTTTAATTTTAATAATTTCCATTTAAAGCATTCTAATTCATTATAATTTTCTATCAACAGATTTAAAAAGTAGTAACACCAAAAAAGGGATATGAGAAGATGGCATTAATTCCTTCTCTGTCTCATCAGAAGTATAACTCTTTGAGCTGACTTATCTGTACAAATCTATACAAAGTATCAAATTTCATTTTAATATTTTTTCCCACAGCAGTTTCCACTTGCTCTCATAGGGCAATGTTCCCCTAGATCTAATGTGGCACTACAAAGGACTTGAACATCAAAGCATGTAAACATGGACAAGATGGGTGAAATCAACATTAATGAAATATTTGTGCATTCAGAAATGATCAAACAGTGAAAAACACATCCTATTAACCACTGTGTTATTACATTTTTTCTTAAAGGGAGCTTATTCCTTAGGGAATATTCCAAGTTGATTTATATGTTACCACATATTGATCAATAGTTACATAATTAAGGAGATATCATTTTGAACACATGTGCATGTGTTCAGAAATATGTGCCCACATTATGTCCATGACAATATCTTATGCCTGTTAGAGAATTAAAAGTAATATATATATCTGCCCCTGCTATCAAGAACTTTCTACATGTCTCAGGTTCCTATACTAATGGTTTCATTGGGCATAAAAATTTTCTTATGAGAGCAGAAAACACTCACTTCTATTATATTAATCAAAGGAAGAATTGTTTTATAAAGTTTATAAAAGGTACTCTTATACAGGGGAAAAATTCAAGTATTTTATTACCTCACTTTGCAGTCCTTTGGGAACTCATTATTTATTTGAAAGAGTGTTGTTATCCATTCAAAGAAATACATCTTTGAAAAAGAACCCTTTTAAAAATAATGTGTACACCCATAGATAGTTTACCAGAAATACTTTCCGTTCTCCCAAATACTACTGCAGGTTTTAAAACAAACAATAAAACAGAAATTCACCACTATTAATAATAAGGAACTTCCCAAAGCAAGAACACGTTAGAGTGGAGGTCAGGGATAAACTGTCTCTCAAAGAGGAGGGGAATATGAAATGTGCATAACAATTCTGTTTTAATACAAGCTCAGGTCAGTAAAAGATGGGTCTCCATTTACAATGGAAAATAAAAAACCAAGTTTAGTTGCCTTTACAAATTATCCCGTGAATTAATGGATTTCTTGAACATCAGAAAAGCAGTGCCTTCTGAGAATGTATACTGAATCATTTCCCTCGATAGCTTGCCATTGCATGTTAGAATAAATGCAAGCTCCTTATTAATATAAAACCTCAGCATGATCTGGCCTTGATGTTCTTTCCTCCTTTATTTAATTTTTTTTTTACAAATAGTTTATTGCCTAATTAGTTTCCACATAACACCCAGTGCTCTTCCCCACAAGTGTCCTCCTCCATGCCCATCCTCCCTCCCCCCCAACATCCATCAGTCCTCAGTTTTTGTCAGCATTCAAGAGTCTCTCATGGTTTGCCTCTCTCCCTTTCCCCCACCATTTCCCCCCTTCTTCTCCCCCTTGTTCCTCCGATAAGTTCCTCCTAATCCTCCTATACGTGCACACATATGGTATTTGTCCTTCTCTGCCTGACTTATTTCACTCACCATAACACCCTCAAGGTCCATCCACGTTACTACACATGGCCAGATTTCATTGTTTCTCATTGCCATGTAGTATTCCATGGTATAGATAAACCACATCTTCTTGATCCATTCATCTGTTGATGGACACTTAGGCTCTTTCCATGTTTTAGCTATTGTGGAGAGTGCTGCTATGAACATTGGGGTACATGTGCTCCTATGCATCAGCATTTCTGTATCCCTTGGGTAAATTCCTAGCAGTGCTATTGCTGGGTCATAGGGGAGTTCTATTGTTCATTTCCTGAGGAATCTCCACACTGTTTTCCAGAGGGGCTGTACCAGTTTACATTCCCACCAACAGTGCAGGAGGGTGCCCATTTCTCCACATCCTCGTCAGCATCTAGAGTTCTCTGATTTGCTCATTTAGCCATTCTGACTGGCGTGAGGTGGTATCTCAGTGTGGTTTTGATTTGTATTTCCCTGATGAGGAGCGATGCTGAGCATTGTTTCATGTGTCTGTTGGCCATCTGGATGTCCTCTTTGGAGAAGTGTCTGTTCATATCTTCTGCCCATTTCTTCACTGGGTTGTTTGTTTTTCCAGTGTGGAGTTTGGTGAGTTCCTTATAGATTCTGGATATTAGCCCTTTATCTGATATGTCATTTGCAACTATCTTTTCCCATTCTGTTGGTTTCCTATTAGTTTTGTGGGTTGTTTCCTTGGCTGTGCAGAAGCTTTTAATCTTGATGAGGTCCCAATCATTTATTTTTGCTCTTGATTCCCTTGCTTTTGGGGATGTGTCAAGTAAGAAGTTGCTGCGGTGGAGGTCAAGGAGGTTGTTTCCTGCTTTCTCCTCTAGGGTGTTGATAGTTTCCTGTCTCACGTTCAGGTCCTTTATCCATTTTGAGTTTATTTTTGTGCATGGTGTGAGAAAATGATCTAGTTTCATTCTTCTGCATGTTGCTGTCCAGTTCTCCCAACACCATCTGTTAAAAAGGCTGTCTTTTTTCCATTGGATATTCTTTCCTGCTTTGTCAAAGATTAGTTGGTTGTATACTTTTGGGTCCACTTCTGAGTTCTCAATTCTGTTCCATTGGTCTATGTGTCTGTTTTTGTGCCAATACCATACTGTCTTGATGAGGACAGCTTTGTAATAGAGGCTAAAGTCTGGGATGGTGATCCCTCCCTTTTTGGTTTTATTTGTCAGTATTACTTTGGCTATTCGAGGTCTTTTGTGGTTCCATACAAATTTTAGTATAGTTTGTTCCAGTTTTGAGAAGTATGCTGGTGCAATTTTGATTGGAATTGCATTGAATGTGTAGAGTGCTTTGGGTAGTAATGACATCTTAAGTATATTTATTCTTCCTATCCATGAGCATGGAATGTTTTTCTATTTCTTTGTGTCTTCCTCAATTCCCTTCATAAGTTTTCTACAGTTTTCATCATACAGATCTCTTATATCCTTGGTTAGGTTTATTTTTTGTGCAATTGTGAATGGGATCAGTTTCTTGATTTCTCTTTCTGTTGCTTCATTGTTGGTGTATAAAAATGCAACCGATTTCTGTACGTTGATTTTGTACCCTGCAACTTGGCTGAATTCTTGGATCAGTTCTAGTAGGCTTCTGGTGGAGTCTGTTGGATTTTCTATGTAGAGTATACTTTCTTCTGTGAAGAGTGAAAGTTTGACTTCCTCTTTGCCAATTCTGATGCCTTTGATTTCCTTTTGTTGTCTGATGGCTGAGGCTAGGACTTCCAGCACTATGTTCAACAACAGTGGTGAGAGTGGACATCCCTGTCATGTTCCTGATCTCAGGGGGGAAACCTCTCAGTTTTTCCCCGTTGAGGATGATGTTAGCTGAAGGCTTCTCATAGATGGCTTTGATGATGTTTAAGTAGGTTTCTTCTATCCCGACTTTCTCTAGTGTCTTTATTAAGAAGCGATGCTGTATTTTGTCAAATGCATTTTCTGCATCTATTGACAGGATCATATGGTTTTTATCTTTTCTTTATTGATATGATGTATCACATTGATTGATTTGCGAATGTTGAACCAGCTCTGTAACCCAGGAATGAATCCCACTTGATCTTGGTGGATAATTCTTTTTATGTACTGCTGGATTCGATTTGCAAGGATCTGCCTGAGAATTTTTGCATCCGTATTCATCAAGGATATTGGCCTGTAGTTCTCTTTTTTTGCTGGATCTCTGTCTTGCTTGGGAATCAGAGTGACGCTAGTTTCATAAAATGAATCCGGGAGTTTTCCTTCGATTTCATTTTTTGGAATAGCTTGAGAAGATTTGGCATTAAATCTGTTTTAAATGCCTGGTAGAATTCCCCAGGGAAGCCATCAGGTCCAGGGCTCATATTTGTTGGGAGATTTTTGATAACTGATTCGATTTCTTCACTCGTTATGGGTCTATTCAGGTTTTCTATTTCTTCCCGTGTGAGTTTTGGTAGTGAGTGTGCGTTTAGGAATTTATCCATTTCTTCTAAGTTGTCCAATTTGTTGGCATATAATTTTTCATACTATTCCCTGATAATTGCTTTATTTCTGAGAGCTTGGTTCTAATAAGTCCATTTTCATTCATAATTTTGTCTGTTTGGGTGCTCTCTCTTTTCTTTTTGATATGTCTGGCTAAAGGCTTGTCAATTTTATTTTTTCAAAAAATCAACTCTTGATTTCATTGATCTGTTCAGTTGTTTCTTTGGTCTCTATGTTGTTTATTTCTGCTCTGATTTTTACTATTTCTCTTCTTCTACTGGGTTTAGGGCGTTCTTGTTGCTCTGCCTCTAGTTCCTTTAGGTGAGCTGTTAGATTTTCGACTTGCGCTTTTTCTAATATCTTGAAATAGGCCTGGAGAGCAATGTAATTTCCTCTTAGGACTGCCCTTGCCGCATCCCATAGATTTTGAATTGTGTTTTCATTTTCATTTGTTTCCATATATTTTTAAATTTCCTCTTTAATTGCCTGTTTGGTCCATTCATTCTTTAGTAGGGTGTTTTTTAACTTCCATGTTTTTAGAGGTTTTCCAGACTTCTTCCTGTAGTTGATTTCAAGTTTTAAAGCATTATGATCTGACAGTGTACATGGTATGATCTCAATTCTTTTATATTTATTGAGGGCTGCTTTGTGTACCAGTATGTGATCTATCTTGGAGAATGTGCCATGCGCACTTGAGAAGAAAGTAAATTCCCTGGCCTCAGGATGTAAAGTTCTAAATATATCCGTCAGGTCCATCTGGTCCAATGTGTCTTTCAAGTCCATTATTTCTATAGTGATTTTCTGTCTGGTTGACCTATCCATTGCTGTAAGCAGAGTATTAAAGCCCCCTGCTATTAGCACATTCTTATCTATAAGCTTGTTTCTGTTTGTGATTAATTGTTTTAGATATTTAGGTGCTCCCATATTCGGTGCGTAGACATTTATGATTGTTAGTTCTTCATGATGGATAGATCCTGTAATTATTATGTAGTGCCCTTCTTCATCTCTTGTGATTGTCTTTAATTTAAAGTCCATTTTGTCTGATATAGGTATAGTTACTCTGGCTTTCTTTTGAATTTTTTTTTTAATGTTTTATTTATTTCTAGGAGAGAAAGAGAGACACAGTGTGAGCAGGGGAGGGTCAGAGAGAGAGGGAGTCACAGATTGAAACAGGCTGCAGGCTCTGAGCCGGCAGTCAGCACAGAGCCCGACGCGGGGCTCGAACCCACGAACCACAAGATCATGACCTAAGCAAAAGTCGGACCCTTAACCGACTAAGCCACCCAGGCTCCCCACTCCAGCTTTCTTTTTATTTCTTGTAGCATGATATATATTTCTCCATCCCCTTACTTTTAATCTGTAGGTATCTTCAAGTCTAAAATGAGTTTCTTGTAGACAGCATAGAGATGGATTTTGTTTTTTTATCCATTCTGCTACCCTATGTATTTTGATTGGAGCATTCAGCCAATTTATATTCAGTGTTATTATTGAAATATGTGGGTATAGAGTCTTCGTATCTTTTGTAGGGTTCATGTTTGTGGTAGTTTCTCTTGTATCTTTGTTCTTGCAACCTTTCCTTCAGAGTGTCCCCCTCAGGATTTCTTGTAGGGCTGGCTTCGTGGTGACAAATTCTTTCAATTTCTGTTTGTTTGGAAAGGTTTTTATCTCTCCTTCTATTTTGAATGACAGGCTTGCTGGATAGAGGATTCTTGGCTGCATATTTTTACTGTTCATCACATTGATGATCTCCTGCCATTCCTTTCTGGTCTGCCAAGTTTCAATAGATAGGTCTGTCACCACTCTGATAGGTTTCCCTTTGTATGTTAGGGCCCTTTTCTCCCTAGCTGCTTTCAAAATTCTCTCTTTGTCCTTGTATTTTGCCATTTTGACTGTGATATGCTGTGCAGAAGATCGATTCAAGTTACGTTTGAGGGGAGTCCTCTGAGCCTCTTGTATTTCCACATTTACTTCCTTCCCCAGGTAGGGGAAGTTCTCTGCTATGATTTGTTCCAGGACTCCTTCAGCACCTTTCCCTCTCTCTTCCTCTTCTGGGATTCCTATGATACGGATATTGTTGCGTTTGACCGAATCGCTGAGCTCTCGAATTCTTCTTTCCTGTTCCTGGATCAGCTTGTCTCTTTTTTTGTCAGCTTCTTGTTTTTCTATAATGGTGTCTTCTAAATCACTTATTCTCCTTTCTGCCTCTTCAATCCGTGCACTGGAGGCCTCTAATTTATTATGTATCTCATTTATCGCATTTTTTAATTCTTCATGCCTATTTTTAGTTTCCATTCTGTCTGTAGCCATAGTTTCTTTGATGTCCCCTATGTTTTTTTCAAGCCCAGCTATTAATCTTACCATTATTATTCTAAAATCTTGTTCAGTTACGCTGCTGATATCTGTTTTGAGCAGTTCATTAGCTGTCATTTCTTCTTGGAGTTTCTTTGGAGGAGAGCTTTTTGTTTCATCATTTTAGTTAACTTTCCAGCTCTTGTTAGTTTTAGAGACCTGTAACTGCTCTCTGTATCTATGAGCGCTGCTATATACAAGACGACTCTACAAGATAGGGCCTATCCTTTCAGAGAGTGTTTTTTATTTTTTTTTATTTTTATTTTTTTAATGTTTTTTTTAATTTATTTCTAGGAGAGAGAGAGAGAGAGAGAGAGAGAGAGAGAGACAGCATGAGCAGGAGAGGGTCAGAGAGAGAGGGAGTCACAGACTCTGAAACAGGCTCCAGGCTCTGAGCTGGCAGTCAGCACAGAGCCCAACGCGGGGCTCGAACCCACGAACCGCGAGATCGTGACCTAAGCGAAAGTGGAACGCTTAACCGACTAAGCCACCCAGGCGCCCCACAGAGAGTGTTTTTTAAATGGTATCTCTTGGTCCCTCTTGTTGGGACCTTGGTTATTTTATTTTCCTATTCATAGTGATATTTGGGACTCTCCACCTTGTGTACTCTAGCTTGTTTCCTGAGGCAGCCCTGGAAAAGAAAACAGACAGACAAGCACACAGGGAGCAGGAGCACACAAATGCACAGGCTAATTCAACTAACATGCAAAGTGAGTGGGAAAACGAGAAAGTTAAGAGAAAAGACGGAGGAGGGAGGGTGAATAATAGGGAGTAGAAAATACAAAAAGGGGTCAAAAAGGAGAAAAGAAAAGGAAAAAAGAAGAAAACTGATGGACAAAGAATGATTTAAAGCATATAACCGGATTTCCCAACTACAGTTAAATAGCCGTGTGTATGCAGTGCTAGTTGAAGAGCATAGAGAAAGAGAGAAAAGACAGGGCGAGGCTGAGGCAAAATTGGAAATAAAATGAACAGGCAGAAGGGATAAGAAGCTTTTTTCAAAGAGGTAAAGGGTAGAGTATGGTTGGATAGGTGAGAGAAGGATGCTGGTATTATCCAGAGAAACTATATAGTCTAATCACTCCTGAGTAAAAGAGATGAAGATGTCGGTAGGTGTAGAATTTACATCTACAGAATGGACTCGTTGTGATTGTTTAAGCAAGCCAGCGACTTGGTTTAATCAGGTCAGTGTTCTGGGGAAAAAAGAGAGAAAAGAGAAAGAAGAAGAAAAAGGAAAAAAAAAGGGGGGGGGGAGGAGGGCAGCTTTCAGGCAGGGATGGGCGTGGCGTGATCCAATGTCTCAGGCGGGAGCTCTGCCTTGGTGGTTGTGGGGAGGAGAGTGACGGTGCTCGAGTCCCTTCTTGAACTAAGAGCTGCACCTCGCTCTTTTGGGCGTGTAAACTCCCCGTACTGGGATCGCAGCCAAAGTTGGTTGCACTCTTCAACTCAGGCCAGTCCCAATCTCCAAATCCCAGTCGGCGTGCCTTGCTGAAATTGCCTTAGTCACAGCTTCCCAGGCAACCCCCTTGGGGCAGTTCCAGGCCCCCTGCTGAGCTCTGGGGGTGGAGTCAGAATCGCTGCTTCCTTCTCTGGGTCCAGCTGGCGCGCATGCGCGGGGGCTTGCCTGCCAGGTCCGCGTAGCCCGAGCCCGCTGGAGTGAGGAAAACCAGGTCCTTCTATGGCTCGTCAACCAAAAAACGAACTCGCAGCAAATTTCCCAGTTTTTAGCTCTTTGCCTTCCCTCTGGAGCCCCAGCCAGCCAGGAGCGCGGACGCCTGGTGTCTGTGTGGCTCTTTCAGGGACCCCAGCCGCCGGGGAGCTACAATGGTGGCAGGCGCGCCACCACTCTGAAGTCCAGCCGCCAGGAGCCGGCAGAAAGAAGCAGTCTGAGCTCAACCCCGCCCCCCCCCTCCCCTGGGACCAGTTGGCGCGAGGGGACCTGGTGTGCAGGTATTTGGCAAGTACTGTCTTTCTATGCACCGAGCGGAGGTTTTTCTGTTTCGGACTCTCTCCTTTTCCCCTCTCACTCCCTGTAGAGGGTAGAGGGGGATCGCCTCCCACCCTGGAGTCTCCGATCCCGGCCCAATTTTATCTTCCCCGGTTCGCACTCACGTTAGAAGGCTCTCTCGGTGGATTCTGCGTCCTTTTTCTCCCAATCTCTCAGGTCTTGTAAGGTTTCCAATGGCTTCAGATCTTTTCTGTGTGATGTATGGGCACGAGTGCAAGTATGGAGCTCCTTACTCCTCCGCCGTGTTGCCCTCTCTTTTCCTCCTTTCTATTGGTCCATCTAGCCTGTTGTTTTTCACACACCAGACTCACTAGTTTTTGTTTTGTTTTACTTTTTTTTTTTTTTTTTTTTATTTTCAGTTCCTTCAGTAGTCCACCTCTTGCTTAGGATCTTTTACATCAGCTAACTTACTTTTCTTAGTACTGGCCACCTCTCTCCAACATTTTCATCCACTGGCAATTTTTAAATGGCTGGGTCTTTCTCCCCATTTAGGTTTCGGCTAAAAGGTTTCACCACCTTCTTAGCCAGGCCTTTCCTTTATAAATTTGTGTTTTCTTGTTTTACTGTTTATATTTAGGCTATACGTTCTAAAGATAAAACTTTATTTCTAGACTGTTCACAATTGTATCTCTAGCACTTTCCAGTTGAAACACATTCGAGGCACAAAGCATGTATTTGTTGAATAAATTAATGTCATGAATTATATATTATAACAAAATCCACTACAAATGTGAAGGTAAGTTTCAGAAAGCATTAACATTGTATATCTTTGTGTATATAGTTCATATATCTAATATAAATTTTTTGTTTATTATTGGATGACATGTTTGATACCTTATTTTTTCTTAGTTGTATCTTATATCTATGACATCTCAAAATTTCCTATTACATCCCACAATCCAAAGAGTGATAATTCAAATAGATGTCTCTGTTGCTCTTTATATAAACATCTTTATTCAATATACCAATGCAATTACTTAAATTTTCTGCAGAGAATAAAATGTGAAAAAAATATTAATGCATAGACAACCTGGCTAATAGTCAATATAATTTTATGTTTGCTGAGTATGCAAAGATGTGGAGCCATCCAAAAGAAAATTATTAACAAAAAATTACTCCTGCAAGTAAGTCAAATCACTAATTAGCAACAATAAATTACACAATGATTAATTTGATTTGGATATTTTTTTTATTTGGAATTAGGGAATACCAGCATGAAAACCAGACTGAAGTCCAAGTATCTCTTCAATTTACAACTTTCATTTTTCTGTTTATGTAGCTACATTTTGTATTTTTTAAGCAATTATGTATTTGAAATTAGGGTTTAATAATACTTTTATTTTCTTGCATTTTTTTTTCATTTAGTTTGCTCCTAGAAATGTTATTAGGAATTTTAATTTTCCTCAAGGTTATTATATATTGTAAAATATATTATAATTTAATTTTGTTACTTTCTTTAAATAAATGGACATTCTAAGACTTACTGGTTGAAATAGAAAACATAGGTATCATTTTCCCCCTTCTTACTTGTCGTCGTTGCAGAAAGGCCATGCTTATTTTCTCTGTATCGTTCCAGTATTAGTATGTGTGCTGCCAAAGCAAGCACTCTTTCCTTTTTTAGTCTGAGGTTAAAGTTTTTCCCAGAAACTTCAATTTTAAACAGTTGTCCCACCCAGTACTTTTTTTTCTGCCAGAAGATTTATTATTGTACATTCAGCACTATATTCCTCACCGTCTTTAGAAGAGTCCTACCATCTGTGTGTTCCTTTCCAGAATATTTCCTCCAGGTTGACATCTCAGTTTAGAATTTAGTTATCTGATTGAGCTTTCCTGCGAACCAGACTGTGACTGTGGTCATAAATTTCTTTTCTCTGGAAGGCTGCCTCTCAAATGTTCATCAGTTAGCAAGTAAAGTTAGTCAGTTCTATCTAGGTCTTGTTCATTCACCCTGATACCAGTATTCTAGAGAGATAAAATGAATTTATACACACATGATAATTACCATGTAAGTCTATAGGAAGTTATAAAAAAACTTTAAATTTCTCTTATTCTTTTACAATGCTTTATAGGATGTACAGTTTCCTTTTCATTTTAAAATTATTTCCTTTGAGGGACGCCTGGGTGGCTTAGTCGGTTAAGTGGCCGACTTTCACTTAGGTCATGATCTCACAGTTTGTGGGTTCGAGCCCCGCGACGGGCTCTGTGCTGACTGCCAGCTCAGAGCCTGGAGCCTGTTTCAGTCTGTGACTCCCTCTCTCTCTGACCCTCCCCTGCTCACGCTGTCTCTCTCTCTCTCTCCTAGAAATAAAACAAAAATTTAAAAAAATAAAATAAAATAAAATTATTTCCTTTGCTTTTTATTTTTCCACATTACAATACTTGAAGATACATATGTATAGGAAGAAAAACAGCTTTATGAAAATAATTGTGAACAATTTATCAAGTTCATTTTTTTCTTGAAAAATTATCATGCCCATTCAATAACTTACTATTTCATTTTTTGAGAAAACTCAAAATCCTTTAGAGAATAAATTAAATATATATAAATAAATTAAAGCAAATACATTTTAATGTCTTTATTTCAAAAACCTATTTCAGTTGCAAAATCCGATATATTTGTATTAATTTAGTCTAGTAAGTTCATGATATGTTAACAACTTTTTATTGTTTTATTATATTTATAATAATAATTTTATTTATAGTATATTTATTATTTTTGTTTATTATTTTGTTTATTATTTTTGCAGAATAAGAGGCAGAAAAACAGGCAAAGAATGAAAAGAACTGATTATGTACAAACATAAGGTTTTTAAATGTTGGGCATATTTTTAAAAAATCAGATAATGCTAAAAAATTTTTTAATGTTTTATTTATTTTTGAGAGAAAGAGACAGAAACCGAGAATGTGTGGGGGAGGGGCTGAGAGCGAGGGAGACACAGAATCTGAAGCAGGTTCCAGGCTCTGGGCTATCTGCACAGAGCCTGCATGAGGGTCACACTCACGAACCGTGAGATCATGGCCTGAGACGAAGTCTGATGCTTAACCAACTGAGCCACCCAGGTGCCTCTAAAAATCAGATGATGCTTTAAAACATATTAAAGCAATACAACCAGTAAGCAAGGACATAAAACAGCTATAAAATAACATTTCCTAGGATATTATAAATATTATCTGCAATTTAAAATTTTGTAAATTAAGGAAAATATAAATTTTGTGATACAGCTGAGTAATATAAAATTAATGTAAGAAATTGAAGACATATACTTTAGGTAGAAAATATAACTGCTGGGAATATTTATAATACAGAAGGATAAAGTCTACAATCTCACAAAAACATTTTTGAAAAGTAGGGAAAGGCTCTGATGTTATGTTTCACCTCCATTACAAATTTCTTCAGAGCCAGCCCTGATTCTGATAATCAAGAATTGACTCTAATTATAAACCCTATCATAGACACAGCAAATGGTAACTAGTTTTGATATGATGTTATGTAGTTAACTGGGCCACCCACTCACAGTTACTGTGTAGGTTAATTGGAAAGAATCCAATGGTAATCCCATCGGTTTCCTGTTCTGCTGTGAATGTCCAGGAAAACCTATTACCACATTCTGAAAAAGGGAAAGAGAGGTGAAATTTCTACAGGAGAATTATGATTCTCTGGGTCAGGAGCTGTGGGAGCCACTGTAAATCTGAAAGAGCCTTTTGTCATGGATCAGAAGCCAACAAAGGCTCTGGGCCAAACTTTGAGTACACAGAGATTCTGCTCCAGGAGTTGGGAGCAGAATGGGTCACTCACAATGGCCATAGTGAACACCAGAATCTGGTCTACAGGATTGCAAGTGGTGAACCTGCCAGTTTGGCACTGTTGTGCTCTGATATCAGAAAGAGAAAGCCCTTCCAACCTTCCTGGCCTTGCAAGACCCACTGCCCGCCAGCTTTGTTTCTTCCCTGCCTTGGTCTGGCAGTTGCAATGGAACACAGGTCTCCAAAGTGCTTCCTGTCTCTATGGAAACTGGCAACCAGCACCAGACTGATGGCCATGCTCCATAGTGGCTGGGCACAAGGGTGGCACAGAAGGTGGATACCAGGTGTTGTCCCTATAAGGCAAACTGAATCCTGAAAGGACAGAGTCAAAGAAAAATAAATGATGTGGTAGCCTCCAAAAACAGAATACTTAAAGTTTTTCCGACAAACCTAAGAGCTAGAATGAAATTATGGGAAAATTACTAGAGAATTCTAAATATTCGTAAGAACAGAGGGACATTCCAAAAGTGGAAACATTTTGCACTTAGTTATCAGTCTTAATCTTTTCTCCAATTTCCTGTCTCACATGATAGAGCATTTATTGCACTTCTCTTGAGAATTTTAAGCTTGCATTAATAGCATTTGTGCTTTTCAATCTAATAGGCTTTAGTATGCAATATGTGTTTCGGTACACACAACTACTGAGCCACAACTTTCACATTAGAAGGTTATTTGTTTAGAATGCCTTCAGTAATTTAGTGGAAGTAATAGCATGCTGTGTGTGCATTTAGATATATTTTTAGGCTCTAAGCAATAAGAATGATCTTGAACTTTCTAAGATTCAGGCTCTTTGTATAAATCCCAAACCTGTTGACTGAACAGAGGAGAGGAAGTGGGGAGGGAAAGAAACACAAAGTTGAGAAGAGTTGAGGGAAAGACCTAAAGCACAGTAAGCTATCTTTGTATTTCAGTTAAAAATGGATTGCCTATTTCTGTCATCTCTTATATTTCAGAACCTTTAGCATATTATATATCTGTTGATCCATTTGGCACTTCTGCTTTTCGTAACCAAAATATAAGAACCTTAATATTAGTTAGTATTTTGCATTTAAAATAAGGTTCTGGGACCACCTGGGTGACTCAGTCAGTTAAACGTCCAACTCTTGATCGCAGCTCAGGTCGCGATCTCCTGGTTTGTGGGATCAAGCCCTCCTTGGGCTCTGCACCAAAAGCTTGGAGCCTGCTTCAGATTCTCTTCCTGCCTATCCCCTGCATGCACTCTCTGTCTCTCAAAATAAATAGATAAACTTAAAAATAAAATAAAATAAAATGAGCTTCTGGAGAGACACAAAAATATTTAAAAACAAGCCAAAACATTATGTATGCTGTTTGATTCAAATGCTAATAACTCTATTTAATTAAATGATTCTGTAGGCCTCATTGACAGTTTTCATGAAGTATAAATATTTTCTAAAATGAAGGATCAAAATAGGTGGCATTTTTATCTCGTGAGAAGTTCATGCTTTCTTATTGAAAAACTATATCTTAAATTCTCTTCACATCTTGTTTTTATTTGTTCCTCTTCACTGTTGTTAAAGCTTGTTCTTCCTTTGAAAAAGTTGTGCTCATTTTCAGGAAGAAAAATAATGAGGGTCCTCAGTTCCTGTTAAATAGCCCACAAAATTTGATGATTTACCCTGAAAAATCACTGACTGCAACTCACTCCCTCTAAGATGTGCAGAGACTCAACCTCTGCCTGTCTGTCTAGATATATCTCAGGTGATTATTGCTCTTAGTAAGTAAGCACTCATGCACACTGTGCACTGATCCACTATTGTGGCCCACATTTAATCTTTAGCACAGGGAGACAGATGGAGAAAACCATTGCCTTCACTCATCATCCATTCAGGTGATAGCAAGGCTTGAATGATGCCGGTTTTGGAAGCAGAGCTGTGTTTGGGGATCAGTGTTCAAACATGCGTCTTTGCCTGTCTGCTCTCTTTCAACAATACTGCTGGCTTCAAAGAGCTCCCTTTGCTGCTTTGCCTCTCTATGGTAATGGCACATCACAGCCTGTCAGCAAGGTCGAGGTGGCCATGATCTTAGAATTTGCTTCTTTATGTACTGTGTGACAGTGTGCTAGGTTCTGCGTGGTCAGTCAATGAAAGCATTCTTGAAATGTGTGAAGCAAGGACAGCTCGTAACTAACTGAGGTCAACTGAGGCCAACAGGAGTTGAGACTCAGTTCATTTGATTTTGAGTTTGGTAATTCCTAATCTAGACAAGGAAAGGTTTGAACCATTTTTCCTTAAGTATACGAGAAATGGAAACATTGAAGGAATAATGGCAGCTTCTCTTTCTGCTATTTAAAGACAGGGTCAGGTGGGGCGCCTGGGTGGCTTAGTCGGTTAAGCGTTTGACTTTCGCTTAGGTCATGATCTCGCGGTTCGTGGGTTCGAGCCCCGCGTCGGGCTCTGTGCTGACTGCCAGCTCAGAGCCTGGAGCCTGTTTCAGTCTGTGACTCCCTCTCTCTCTGACCCTTCCCTGCTCACGCTGTCTCTCTCTCTCTCTCTCCTGGAAATAAATAAAACATTAAAAAAAATTAAAAAAATAAAAAAAATAAATAAATAAATAAAGACAGGGTCAGGAGACCCATCTTTGCAGGCTATTGAATCATTGCTCTTCATTAAAGTGTCTTTCACAGCAATAAATTAGCAAATTGTTTCCATATAACTACTGAAACTAACCTAAATGGTTTTCAAGCACTGATGCTAGTTAGAAATAAACTTGGCAACCTAAGAAGGTTCAACAGAATAGAGGAAAAAAGGAGATCATTTAAAGGACTTTTACCGAATAATGGTGTGGGTGGGGAAAAGGACTCTTGGAAAATGATGTGAGGATAAAGGGGAAAATAAGGCTGAGGAGACTCAAAAAATGAAGAAAAGAACTTCATAAATGAACTGTATTACATTAGAAAGAGTTCATTGGTTTTCAGAAAGAAATAAAAACTTTATTTATGCTAGAGGTGCATGTCCCAACAAGAGACAGTCCCAACAAGTCCCAACAAGTCCCAGCTGTCCCAACAAGAGACATCAAAGGTAGCTTTTCCAGTGGTGTTTTATAAATGTTTAACAACTGGCTCTGTGGGGAAAAAAAAAAACACTGACTTGCGTTGTTTGCTGATTTCCATAGTGAAAAGGTTCTCAGTGTGGTGATATTCCAGCTACCAAGGCATGTCATTGAGCTTAAAGAGAGAAGAGTTGACTCTCCTGAGCTGGTCTGACTCAGCTCAAGCATATCACAGCTTTTACTTGAATTTCAAGTGTACCTTCAATTATTAAAAATGGTTGTAAAAGAGGACACCTGAATGGTTCAGTCAGTTGAGCATCTGACTCTTGATTTCAGCTCTGGTTATGATCTCATGGTCTTTGGATCAAGCCCGACACCAGGCCAGTCTGTGCTGGACTTAGAGCCTGCTTGAGATTTTCTGTCCCTCTGCCACTCTTAACAACTTACGTGTTCTCAATCTCTCTCTCTCTCTCTGTCTCTTTCTTTTTCTCTTTCTTTCAAATAAAAATTAATTGAAAAAAATGTGAAAGTTTTAAATGCATCTTTGAATTGTTTGACTCCAAACTCTATGCTCATTTTATAAGTCACTCAGTTAGAATTAAGTTCACTTTATTTTCAAAGCAGTTTTTTGGTTAAGCCCATGAGGTCTGAAGACAAAGTGCAAGAGTTCAAAACCTAGCTGCTCTGCTTTCTAGCGCTGTGGATGTGGGCATATTATTTAAACTCTTTTTGCATCAGTTCCCACATCTTCAAATCACTGATAAAAGAAATGCACTTAGAATAGTGCCTAGAATATTGTGAAGGCTCAGATAAGTTTAGCTGTATTTTTCTTATATTTACCATTGGCTTAGTGACTGTGAAGGGTGAGATAACAGAGGAAGAGTACTGTTAAAATGGATGTTGATGCAAGGGAAATTGGACGGGGAAGGGAAGAATATGTCCAGTCTCTGAGGTCTGTCTACTTAAAAGGGCTTAGGTAGGGTTTATTATATATCTTTTGTTTTTTTCCCTTCTGCAGCATAAATTTGGCACAGTCTGTCTTTTTATGTTTCATTTTGGGGGTTGACAATGTTATTAGATGTCTCTTTTCTAGATCACAATCTGTTACATCTTAAGTACACTCCTCGTGATTTCCAATTAGAACTTAAAATAACTATCTTAAGATATTCTATTAATAAAGGTTTTATAATTTAAATTCTCCATATTTTTTTTTTCTTGCCGAAGAATCTCTCCCTCCTTCTGCCCCTCTATTTTGACCATGAATAAATGCTGGCAGACTTAAGCTACTCTGGTCATTTTGTCACAAATCCCCCTATAAATGCCAGCCCCTGCCCTGTGAAGATGCTTCATTTTGGACAATGAACACCCACTGGGAGTTCCAACTCACAATGTAGAATGTTAAGCAATGTAGCTGATTCAAAGGTAAGGAAGACAACCTCAACACCTGCCCTTTAATTAGCTTAGGAATAAGTAAAGGAGACTGATATTTATGCAGATAATGAAAGGGCACAAATACAAGGAGGGGAGGAGGAAAATGATGGACATAAACTGCCTGTAAAAATAGCCAGCTTCTACAATTCTAAATTGGAAATTTTGCTTCCTTTAAATTTGATCATAAACTTGTTTGATAAGAATAACTCCTCGGAAATCTAGGATAGTGCTGAGCTTAGCTAGAGAAAGGATCATTTACAGTAAGGCCCCAAATGGTATGGCCAAAACATCTCACAAATTCTTACAGCTGGGAAAAAATAATGAGTTATATACCTCACCTAGACTGCCTTCTCCCTGGCCATCACACCCTCTCCCAAAGTTTCTGAGTTCTGCAGCCTCTTCAGGAAGTTTCTCTTCCTCTGTGCATGTTTCAGATGTTGATTCATACAAGACAAGGCATGTAGTAGGCCGTCTAAAATATTTGATGATTGCACTGCAAATGAATCCTTAATTTGGTAACATACTAATTTTGCTAATTGGGAAAATTGTTAACTTCTTTGGAAAAACTCTCTGAAATTGAATTAAATGACAACCTTGAGCCACAAGGAGTTAAAAGAGAAAAGTAGCTGTGAACCTGATGTTCTCTCCAGGTTATAACCAGAAGTAAAAGGCAATTCAAAGCCCACGAAGAAGTTTGACTGCCTACAAAACTGGCTTTTGAATTGATTTTGGAAGCCACATATCCTAAGGGTATTTAAGATTAGTAGATTCTCCACATGAGTTTGCTCTCTATTGGGAAAAACTAAATTATTTGACTGCAGGGATTTTAGGCTGCAGGTCCCAGGGAACTGAAGTCATAATACTTCAAAGTCAGAATCCACTTGGGGAGAAGATGGAGGCAAGCTGTCCTAATCTCCTACCTGAAAGGACAGGTGTAGATGTGCTAGTGTATATACAGGAACTGGCATGTAGAAGACCCGAACAATTATTGCTTCCTTTCCTCTATAGGCCAGTAAAGAAAGATTGAAATAATTGTCCAAAGTGAGTTCTGAATAGGACAGGATATTTAAGAGCACTTGACACTGACATCCTCTGTTACCTGATTTTAATGTTATAACTGAAACTTATGACAGTATAGCTCAGCTAGGTATGCAATTGGAAATTTCATTGTCCAAGGGTTTACTCGTTTATTTTGTTCTTGTTGTCTGATTCACACCTAGGCCAATAGTGATGAAGTTACTATGGCTCAGCAGCCTTTGTGGAAAAATAAGAATAAAATACTGAACTTTCAGAACAAACTCCAAATGGTTCATTGACTTTGTTTCACCATGGAAAATCACTTAACCTCCCAGTGTCAGTTTACCCATCTGTGAAATGAGAAGGGTAAGATTTTCTTATGGGGATGTTTTGAAAATTATTTTGCAAATGCAGTGGATGAAATCATTGCAAGCATCACTGCTCTTATTACACTTCTTTAAAGAAGCAGATGATATTATTTATGTACCAGTTGATTGTCAAATTGTCATCTGGGGTGAACTGTGTATTCTTATTAGCAGTTGTGTGCTTTTTACTACTTAAAGAATCCCACCTCCCCCAGCTTGTTCAATTTCTGTTACAACAATACCTGGGAATTTGAGCAAAATATCTTAAAATCATTCTGAGCTTCATATTTACGAGCTGCTCATCGGATATCTCTGGTAATTATTCCTTCTTTCTATTTTAGCTCATGTTTTCTCTTATGTAGTTTTTCGCCTCACCTCACTTCACAAGATTGATAGTTCTCCACGTTCCCCTGCTACAGGTCACCTCTGAGCTGAAGGCAAAACACATCCCACTCTGGCTCCTGTTGACTTTTAAGTCAACTATCAAAGAATTTATTCCAGACATCTCCTAACCTCAATTTAAAAACTCCACCCTAAAGATTACAGGGAGATATCCTGGGGAGTTGCCATAGTGACTCTAAGAGGTTGGCATTGAGAAGACAAAGCTACTGATATCAGATTTTATACTTGATAGGCTTAATTATATAACATGGTCATGAACCTCTGTGCTTGTGTCACTTAGGTCTGGAAAGAAATTTTCCCCTTCAGGCTCTTCTGTCTCTTATGGTGCCAATCAACAGGCTTCTTGGTAATAAGATCCTTTATGCCAATAGCTCCAGCATAATCTCAAGTGGTGCTTGTAGTAATGATAGAATCATTACAAAATGAAAGAAGAAAAGGGAAATATATTTCATGGGTGTGATTAAGTCATCATAATGTTCTTGCATATGTAAATTATCCTTGGCTTAATGAACTACCTTGCTCACATAATAGTATTTTAACCTGGCTCTGGAAAGTCATTTTTTACCCATGTTGATAATTGTTACCAGACTCAACAGAGCTCATCTCCAGATCATCTTGCTAGAGTGAAATTTATGTGTTATGTTTCCATGTGCATGAGTTTTGTTTTAACTATTAGAAGTGTTCTTATTAAGTAAAGTTATTATATGAATTATTTTAATAAATTCGTATGATACTTGGGAAGATAGAAAACTTGATTATATTTTAATGACATCCCGTTTGACAAGGGTCATTTGAAATACAAGATTTTTTTTTCTTGATTATAAAAGAAATATATATTCATTGCGGAAATCAGGAAACAAGGAAAAGGAACAAGGGAGAATATTATCTCTTACCCTAAATTAATCTCTTTAAGGGTTTGATGGATATTCCACAAGATGAACACTTCTTGAAAAATACTTACATTGTTTTCTCCAACACATTTTGTGTTTCTAAAAACAGCTACATCTACAAAAACTCTGGTAGAAATAGGATTCATTTTTTTTATGTTATCAAAAATTGAATCTAAAGTCTAGTATCCGTATTTCATAGACTTTATTCAGGATTATAAAAGCTGCCAGGGAAATGTCTTGTGTGTTTCCTCTGCTGCTTTAGAGAGTTCAATTCAGCCAAAATTATTCCAGTGACTTATCTTCAAAGATGACTAGAACCACTCCATATGATTAACGCAAGGCCAAAGGAAATTAATGACAATCATGTTACCATTTGCATATAAATCTTCATGTGTGCCTAGGAGGAAAAGAAGGTTTCCTGGAACATATAAGGGAGTCTGAAGGAGTCTTTATCATATGTCAAAACGGTTGTCCTCTGATTAAGGATTTTCAATTATTTTTTTCTGTCTTTTCATAATACATAGTTATGTTGTTTGGTTGGTTTAAATTTTATTTGGAGTGAGAAGTTAAGCCCAATGTAGCTCTTGGGAAGTTAATCATTTTATAACTCTCATTTAATCAACATTTTCTTTAATCCCCTTTTAGGCAGCCAAGGGCAGTTTCCACTAACACAGAATGTAACGGTTGTTGAAGGTGGAACTGCGATTTTGACCTGCAGGGTTGATCAAAATGATAACACCTCCCTCCAGTGGTCAAATCCAGCTCAACAGACTCTGTACTTTGATGACAAGAAAGGTGAATACATTTTCTTTTAAATGTTTTAATCATATTCTGAAATATCCTAATTATAATGAATTTATATTTTCTAAGATGATTCAAATTATTCGTTTTGATTACCAAACTGCTGCTGCTTGTATTTAAACATGTTAAATATTAAATACTTTAGTTTGCAAGTCATAAACACTAAAGATAACCCATGCCCATGTCAACTTTTTAATAAAATAAACAGTTTCAGTTCTGTTTCAAAAAAATGTTTTATGCCTTCTCTTAACCATTATCTTCTCTCTAGATATCATATTTCTCATTTCTGTAATTGTCTTGTGTATAGATTAAATACTTTTTCCTCACTCAAGGTGATATAACTTTTTAAAAAAATTAACTTTAGTCTAATATATTTAGAAGATGCATGATTTTGCAAAGTTTTGTGACTTTATTCTTATGAATGGGCTTGAGAGTAAGAATTGTAGAACCTGTTCCCATAATAAGTTTAAGTATCTCCATGTTTCAAAATAAACTGAAATTAAAAAGCTGTATTTACTTCAAGTTGAGTTAGACTTCATTAATTAACTGGGTTCCTAATTGGATGATAGATTTTGATTAAACTTTTACGGAAAGTAATGAAATTCATACTATTTAATTCTAGCAAACAACTAAAAGTATACACTGAATTTCCAAACCTTCATCCATTATTATAAGCACAGGGGCAGGGTGGGAGGGAAGTGAATTCATGAACTGTAATAAAAATATGGAGCTGTTGCTTTAGATAATTTAAATATATAGAATATAAATATCTATATATCAGCTATTTATCATGGTCTTAATATCTGGATTTCTTATGAATCTGCGTAGGTAACAGTAAGAAAATTAGAAACCAGCTCCATTTTAATAATTAAAGTGTAGTCAAATTAGTCTAATAAATGTTCCCACTCCTCCTAAGATAGAAATTCACTATGTGTTTTACCTTGCTGTAGGTTTTCCTCTTTGATGTACTCCAGATTTAAAATGAAAATTTTATGGGGCACCTGAGGCTCAGTCAGTTAAGCATCTGACTTAGGCTCAGGTCATGATCTCCTAGTTTGTGAGTTTGAGCCCTGCATCGGGCTCTGTGCGGACAGCTCAGAGCCTAGAGCCTGTTTCGGATTCCGTGTCTCCCTCTCTCTCTGCTCCTCTTATGCTCATGCTCTGTCTCTCTCTGTCTCTCAATAATAAATAAACATTAAGAAAATAAATAAAAATAAGATGAAAATTTTAATTCATTTTAAACTTTAATATATAATGAAAGATTGGTTAAAAATCTAATTTATTGACTCAACAAAATATTTTTGAGGTTTCCTTTGTAAAAGGCATTAGAGTTAGTAAACAATCAGATAAAATATCTGTCCTTATAGATACATACAGCCTAGTAGGAGACAGACAATAAACATGTGAACAAAATATATTTTAGAGTACATTATTAGGGTTCAAGTATTCTCTATCTCTATATGTAAATAGATGCATAGAGAGATGATAACTATCTGCAGAGAGTGAAGGAAAGAGAGAGAGATGGAGTGTGAGGGAGGAAGAGTGAGACTTTAAG
This sequence comes from Proteles cristata cristata, assembly GCA_017311185.1. NCBI lineage: Eukaryota > Metazoa > Chordata > Mammalia > Carnivora > Hyaenidae > Proteles > Proteles cristata. Next base: position 2,058,255 of record JAESUZ010004923.1, on the reverse strand, counting down.
AAACTAGCTCAAGTGATTGTGGAGGCTGGCAAGTCTGAAATATACACGGTAGGCCAGCAGACTGGAGACCCAGGGAAGAGTCTATATTGGAGCCCACATCTCCAGACTGGAGACAAAATCCCTTCTTCCAGGGACCTCACGTGTTTCCTCTTAAGGCTTCAACTGATTGAACAAGACCACATTATGCAGGGTAATCTGCTTTACTCGAAGTGTATTGACTTCAATGTAACCTCATATAACCAAGTATACCTTTACAGCAACATCCAGATTGGCATTTGACCAAATATCTGGATACTGTGACCTAATTAATTAGTTGTCACATAAAGTTAAGTATCACAGAGGGTCAGACTAGCATTTCTATAGAATTATATTACTTAGAAAGACATTTTATTTATTGTTTTAGGGATGCCTGAGTGGCTCAGTCTGTTGGGCGACCGACTTTGTCTCAGGTCATGATCAGTCCCCATCAAGGTCTGTGCTGACAGCTCAGAGCCTGGAGCCTGCTTCAGATTCTGTGTCTCCCTCTCTCTCTGCCCCTCCCCCATGTGTGCTTTGATTCCATCTCTCTCAAAAATAAATAAATGTTATTTTTTTAAGTAAAAGACAAATGCAGCAGATTTCACTAAAGGTCATATATTTATAGGAACACAGGGGAGAAATGGGATAAATGTCTCACAGTTATGTGAGATTTAAAGTTAATATTGGGATTTAAAAATATTGGGACTTAAATATTGGCCAAACTTAAAGCCAGTGTGCTGACTCTATATTTGTATTTTGCACGTTTTGATTAAGAGTGTTTGATGTGAAATCACTCATATTTAACAGGGACCAGTAGTCATAGAGATTACTTTTATTTCCTTTTGTTTGTTTGTTTGTTTGTTTGGGTTTTTTTTTTTTTTTTACTTTAAGAATATTTTAAAGAGTCTGGAAATGAATTTTAAAACCTTTGTCTGCTAAACACTCACTCTAGCCATATTCATGTAATTTTAATTCTTATTAATATTGTTGATTATTTAATGCTTCTGATTAAGGACTCTTATACCATCTAGAAGTCTTTAACCATATTTTATGAGACTATAAAATATCTCTTTTTAATTTGAAAAATATAAGAAATATCTAATGTGATAGTTTAAAGCTTATTTAAAGGAAGGGTATTATTCAAGGGTAAAAATGTGTTTAATTAATTAGTTACTTACAATTTCATAAAGAAAACCTCAAAAAATAGCTTGTATTTCAACTATTTTCAATGGGAATAAACGTTGTACAAGTGAACATGAAGCTTAAAGACTTCCTTTGATTTCACTGGTTCTTAGTAAAAAATATGTCTAAGTTTTATCATGCTAATATTATATAAGCTTATATTTGGTTTTAAATTTACTAGTGCTTTTGGAGTAGTGATGGCACAGATCCTTTAAAAAACGTGTCAGTGTTTACCTTTCTTTGCTCCTTTATGGTGTTTGAAGGCATTTGTGGTTGTTTAAATCAAGTGATCTCTGTTGCTTTTCAAAGAATGAAGTCACATTAGTTAAAAAAGAAAATACATAAAAGTCACACAGAGATTGAACAAACTCTTTTTGCTTTTAATATTAGTTGATTACAAGTATTTGTGAATAAAAATTTAAACATATATGCCCAAATATAAGGTGATAATCAATTTTAAGTAAGTCTCTTGTTTTCCCAATGATATAAAGCAAGAGAAAATGTTTTAGAGGGAATAGTCATTTAAAGATGCTCATAGAACAATGAAATATATAGCCATACTATTTAATTTGTTGATTTGATTATATGTGCATATTTAACCTAATATAAAAACATATATTCATTTAGAGTTATTGCTTTTCCATCCTGGCATTTAATGAAATGATCTTACTTAGCAGTGCTTTTTCAAAATGTAGGATAGTATCAATGAGAAATTTGTCCCAAGCAACACTATGATTTTTTACGACACCAGAACAATTTTTTGTTGTCCATTCATCCTGCAAGAGTATAGTAATGATCTCCACTATGTAACAACTTAGTGTCCTGTTTTTTAAGGAGATCTTTGAGAGTCATGTTTACAGTGACATCTACAATGGTGAGGTCAAATCCTCAGGCACAAAAACAAAATCTATACAAAATGTCTTTGCTTCTTTTTTCAGTGATTCTATAAGTTATTCTTCATAGAACATCTAAAACTAGAATCGATTCAGGGCATTTCAAGCTAATGTGTCTTAGGATCCTGATGAAAAAAAAAAAAAAAAGAAAGCTTGTAATACAAGAAATACAAAGACTTAAAAATAAGGCAGCCCCTCTTTCCTGAGGAATAATTATAGTGAGAAAAATTCATCATGTTACATTTGGGATATATACCAACATATTCCTGCATATTATTGCTATAAAATAGCAATAATTTATTGCTATATAAAATAGCAATATCTGATCATATGAATTGTTGTAGTGTCCCCTTTATTTCATTTTTTTCTTTACCGATTACCAAGGAGGCTTAGAGTTAATGCTGAAAAAAACCTGTGTGTGTGTGTGTGTGTGTATGCGGTGCGTGTGTGTGTGTAGTATAGCCAGTTTCTATTTTTCATATTAGACTATTTCTATTCTAACTCTATTATGGTTTTAGAAGTCTATTGCCACAGAGTAACAGAAAGTTGTGCACAAATAAATGGCCATCTAACATGTGTGTTTCCTCACAAGTCATTGGTTCAGTTCCTTTGTGACGTCTCAGTGGAAGGGATCCTTGACAGTGATGTCTATCAAATGCAAGAGTTTGAAAATGAAAGCATTTTTTTAGGGGCGCCTGGGTGGCTTAGTCGGTTAAGCGTCCGACTTTCGCTTAGGTCGTGATCTCGTGGTCCGTGAGTTCGAGCCCCGCGTCGGGCCCTGTGCTGACTGCCAGCTCAGAGCCTGGAGCCTGTTTCAGATTCTGTGACTCCCTCTCTCTCTGACCCTCCCCTGCACACTCTGTCTCTCTCTCTCCTAAAAATAAATAAAAAAAAAACATTAAAAAAAAAGAAAATGAAAGCATTTTTTGACAATGCCAAATCACAATTTGTCCCACATCATCTTTTTGTCCTCATTTACCTGCCTCTCCTCTATCCTAAAGCTTACCTTGAGCAAACAAACATGCTACATTGTGGCAGAGCCTAAGTACAGAAGTTAAGCATGGGTTAGCATGACTAAAGTAACACACACATGCTGTGCAAGTAACAAATGCTCAGGAGAACAATAGAGAAAACGAGTGATTGTGTCTCTGATCGCACCACTTTTGCAGGTGGCTGCTACTGTTAAATAAAGGCTCCCTTCTTAATTCTGTGCTTATTTCTGTCTCATATCATGCTTCCTATTGTTTTCAGGAGATTTCAAAACAGAATGTTTCAAGGGTATACAGTATCACAGTGTTTTAATTGTGTCTCAGATGCTTTTAAAATGCAGCTGAGATTGGGGCGCCTAAATGCTCAGTCGGTTAAGTGCTGACTTTGATTCCTGCTCAGGTCATGATCTCAGCCATTGGTGGGGTTGAACCCTGCTTTGAGCCCCATGTAGGGCTTTGTGCTGAGAGTGCAGAGCCTGCTTGGGATTGTCTTCTCCCTCCGCCCCCCGCCCTTCCTCTGCTTGTACTCTCTCTCTCTCTTAAAATAAATAAACACTAAGAAAAGCAACTGATGATGAAAAGCTTTGAGTTAAGTCAATTTTCATATGAGCTCTGTATCTCTAAGCTTAGGTTTTGTACTGACATACATTATTGAGAAGGAAGGGAGAAAAGGAAAGAGAGCAAGTGGCCCAGAATGAACAAGTGCTTCTTATTGACACTGCTACTGCCTCTATGAGTCCCAAGACATGTTCTGAGAAGTTTTTCATGCCACCCAGAGATACAGGTCTGCAAGGGCCCTTCCAGCCTATGAGGGCTGAACAAAGAACTCAGGATGGCAGCCCATTGGCCCAGTTAGAATTGGAAAACCTTTCTTGTTTACTTGGAATTATTAGCTAAAGAAAAAACACGCTGTAGGTGGACAGTTGATGACCAGCTAAAGGAGAATTAAACTGAAGCCTTTTCCTGGTATTCTCTGTCATGGAGATTATATGTGAATATTCAGGAGTCTCTTCGCAGATGGAGGTAGGTATCCAGAGAGAATTGGCTAATGCGAAACTAATATCATAAGATTTCTCATTCAGGTAAAATAAGGGAGAAAGCAGTGAATTTGGTGATAAAAAAAATGGGCTTTTGCTGCCTTGAACATATTTAATATGATCAGTAGCTTCCTTATTTACAAGTGAAAAATTACGGATCAAACTCTCAAGGATATTTGTCCACAGGCATTCAGCAAATGATGGGTAGTGAAGACATTTGAATCCAGGTGTGGCCTCTGTCAGTTTTCACCAGAATACCCCTGAGAACAAAGGCATCTGGCACCCGGTTGGCTTAAGTATAACCCAAGTGGCCTCTACCATTGATAATGGCAGCTTCCTTTTAGCTAAAGAGCAGGAGTTCCTTTTAAAATGTTGAAGACATACATAGAGTAAGACATAGGGATAAATTATAGTCAGCACTGCCCAAGAGAATTTTCCATAACAAGGACAATGTTCTATATCTGTGCAGAACAAAATTCTGTAGCCAGCAGTCACAAGTTAATATTTAAATTTAACTTAAATAAAAATTAAATAAAATAACAACTTAGTTTCTCAGTCACACTGGCCACATTTCACGTACTCAACAAGCATGTGTGGCTGGTAGTTACTATTTTGAGAAGCACAGTCCTAAGTGTTGATACACAGTCCTAAATGTTGATTCACTCTATAGTTGCCACAATAGACCTTGTGTAATTCACCTCAGCTAGTGGAATATGTATTTTCCAACTGAGAAAACTCTAGGTCATCATACAAACATAGTGAATATTATATAAATGAATTTTTGCTCTTTAAATTGCATAGCTTTAATGGGGACATTGTAGCATCGGACACAGGAGTCAGATCTGGCTTCTCATCCTGCTTCTGACACCAATTAGCAGAGTAATAAAAGGGGTTCATCAACACCGAACCAATCAGATGTTCCAGTGGTTGAATCAGTACTGCATTTTAAACAATTTCCCTGTCTATTTTCTGTGTTATCGGCACACCAAAAATCATTAAAATATGAAGTAGATATTTAATTACATTTCCATTTCATTTCTGCATAGTTGCTATAGGAAGCCTTTTTTTTCTATAACAAGAACCTGCATATATAAATAGAAAATAAAAATTAAGAGGACGATTTTACAGATTCTTATGGGTCAGGGGGACTGAGACTAGACATACCAAACTCATTCAGTTGCATGTTCCCCTTCTCTTTCTTTTTACACCAATCTTGCCCCATCTGTTATAAATAGTAAGTAAGCATTTGGAATAGAGTGGGTATAAGGAGACAGAGAGAATAGGGAGTGAAGTTCATTGAAACACCGCAGGAATGCCATGTGGCATTTGGCAATGGAAATAAAAAAATCAATTATGTCACTGCGTCTGTTTCTCTTCAGGTGTGGGGAAAAAAAAAACAGTTGAAGTACTACAATCTGATCACTTAATGCTCAGGAAAAACACACTTCAATTCCTGCCTAGTATTGACAAAAAATACCGTGGACAAACATCTCCAGGGGTGCATAGTGTATGCATTAAACAGACATATTTCTATGTGCTTGTGTTTGTTTTGATATAAAAATATAAAATACATAACATTTTGTGACGTTTCTCTTCACAGTAACTTTGCTTTTTTCAGTTATGTTTGAACGATTCTCAAATATTTCCTGAAGGAAATTTCATTACTGAAGGAATGAAAATAAAATTTTATTAAGGGCATAGCCAAACATCACAGGTGTTAATTATCTAATTATTCTGCTGGTAATTTTACATTAATACTGGGGGCGTTGGGGGAAAAAGAACACGAATAAGGTGTCTTAGAACAAGGAATGATAAAGAGAAGAAAAATGAGATGAACCTCAAATGAAAGTACAGGATTTCCTGGCTCCATGCCAACCAGCACCACCTGACACTGTCTGTACCCATGACTGGTTTCCATCAATGTGACAGACTGTAAAATATTAAAGAGTAACTCTATAAGGCAGGTATTCAAGTGGCCAATATTACCCTTCTTTTTTGCTTTCTTAAAATATTTTTTCAAATAATATGTATAAGTTACAATAAAGATATGGAACTAATGATGACAATTTAAAGGTACACAATACAAAATTTTTAATAACCTTTATATTTGCATTTTCTCACTAAATTCACAACAACCCTGTACAGTGGGCAGTCTCCTTTACTATACAAAGTCCCATTTTATATATGCAGATGTGAATACCTTGAGTAGTAAATGACAAGACAATGATGAGCCTGAGATTTCTTATGATGAACCTAATTCACTTTATGCTGGATCATTCTAGTAAGGGCTTCATTTTATTTTGGATTTTTTGTTTGTTTTAATTTCCTGTGGAAATGATCACCCCTTTTAAGTCTTTACTCCAAAGTTACCTTCTTAGTAGTGGATCTTCTGAGCCCACTTTATTTCATATTTCAGCCCCATCAGACCACAGTCATTTCATATGCATTAACAGATTTCCTAGCAAACGCATGCATATTAAATTAATATGTGAATCAAGTTACCATTAAAAAATATATTCATGAGCTAATAAAGAATGAACACACTATTTACAGATAGATAGTGGCATAAGTAAAGGAACTGTTCAAGAGAATGCAGCACCCAGGAGCCAGGAATGGTAGGAAACCAGCCTACCCTTGGACCTGAAAGGGTGACGAAGAAGCAACAACTATGATTGTGAGAGAAGCTTCTGGTTAGAAGCTATGGCTGATTCAGAAGGGGAGCCTGTAGTAATATGCCAACTGATGTCTCTTCTGATTTCTTGACAATGCTTTCCATGGTCTGAGCCCGAATGGAATTCATAGGTCAAAGGATCATGGGTAGGTTATTCTCCTAGAGCAAAGACCAGGAACAGAAACAAATATAACGGGAAGGATATGCAGGAAGTAACCATTACTACCTACCATGTGCAAACAGAAATATCTTCCTATCCAGTTTTCTGTAAAGATAATTTGTAAGGAAAACCTTGCATCACTCTACACTCATGACTACCTTCAATAAAATTATTTCTTTGGAGGAGAAATAAGTAACATCACAGTTTCCAAAACATATTAATCTTTTCAATGTTATATTCTTCAAATTTAATATATATGATAAACTCTGTGTTAATAAATTTTGCAAAGAAACAATTTCCTTTCAGTTAATCTGCTAATGAAAATGCCATTATTGGAAATTTTCATTAAGCATAAGCAAAATCTTCAGTTGTATATAATATACTTTTAAGTTTATTGACTCTAGTGTAGTTTAAGTCCAGCATTTTCAATAGAAACATAGATAATCATATACATTATAAATTTTACTGGTTATATAGTAGATTAAGTTATAATAGCATCAAGATTTGGAACTTGGACATTCAAAATCACATAGGTATACCTGAATGCTTTCAGCAAATGTTAATTTTTGGATATTTTGGAATTCAGCATAATTTCCATAATTGATATTATATTTTAGAGAAACTAGGTTTTACTAATATTACTACTTTTTCATAATGCTTTTACTTTAAAATAAAAGTGAAATATAATACAAGTAAATCAGGTAAATGCAGGTCTTGGAGAATGAGCAAGTTCTGAATTAAGTGCTCTTAGTTATTGTACATTGCACTAACAATTTTTTTTAGCAAAACCCTACAAAGAGAAAACTTGTTGAATATCTTATTCTACCTTCTGATGATTAGCTTGTGTATCCATCCATTCATTAAATACTTGCTAACTATCTAAAGTGTGATAAGTACTATGCGAGGTTGTTAATAGTTATTGTAGCTAATTGATTTTTGAGTACTCTTTTCCATGTTGACTAGAGCTACTTGAAAGAAAGTTTGTCTTGGTTAGAATTAGATTTCCTTTATCTTCTAATTATATATGTTTCTCGAAACATAGTTTACAAGTATATTAATATGTTAGTAAGATATATAAAGTCAGTACATAATCAGGATTTATTAAAATGATCATAAACCACCTGAGGAATAACACTTTTTATGATCATGTCCATAGAAGTGGGATGATGGCTAGAGTCAGGCTAGGTGGATAGTCACCGCCATTGTGTTAACTATTTCCATCTCCCAAACCAATTTAAAAAATAATGACCAACCAAATTTTAGGAAAATGCTCTGGTATCTTTTGTGCTATTTCAGATCCTTGATTTGGGGAATTACTAGTTACTAAAGAAAGGAGATTTCGCTAAATAAATGCCTTTATTCTATAAATGTCTAAGCAGATTTAATTTTTAAAAGATTTCTAAGTCTCGATTTCAGTTCAATTCTATGAAACACCACTATGTCCCAGGAATTATCCTGGGCATTGGAATTACTAAAATAAATAGAACATGGATTTTGACCTCAAGTAGCAAGTTGTTATGTATCATCTATATAATAGAAATGGTGTGTGATACAGGGGGAATGTATTGGGTCAAGCACTCTACAGGTAGGTAAATGCAATTCTACTTACTTCATAGTAAGCCTCATCATTGAGGAAGTAAAATTCCCAAATAATTGGTAACTATGTCTTCCATGAGCCTAGGTAAAAATAATTTCACATGACTGACTACTTTTTGGCTGAAATGAGTTTATTTAAATAAACAGTTATAAATAAACTATTATCTATTATTTGTCAAATATGTTAAGTAATGGTGTACTGCACAGGGACTTGATGTCCTGGTGACATACTGATATGGTGTCTGTGTTGAACAGCCTTTTAATCAGGGTCTGAACACAGACCATAGAGAATGTAAGATGTAAGATATCCTAACATTTTTAAGTAAGTTTCAAACTAGTATTGACATTATAGTTCTTGGTAAGTAAAAGAAAATCATAACTATATCAAAATATGCTGTCCATAATGTATAAATTTAATTCTATTTGTAATAACATAATTTTGATTTATGACAATATAATTCTATTTAGGTAAAACATAATGTTAAAGGTTTTACTATTTAGGAGCACCTGGGTAGCTCAGTCGCTTAAGCATCCAACTTTGGCTCAGGACATAATTTTACAGTTTGTGCTGTCAGCACAGAGTCTACTTTGGATTCTCCATTCCCGTCTCTGCCTTTCCCCAGCTCACAGTCCCTCTTTAAAAATACACAAAAAATTTTTTAAATTTTACTATTTACTTTTAGTGTTTTTGCCCATTCTATGATTTTCTTAATAATTTATAACAGACTTTTGGGGCGCCTGGGTGGCTTAGTCCGTTAAGAGTCTGGCTTTCGCTTAGGTCATGGTCTCGCAGTTCGTGGGTTCGAGCCCCGCGTCGGGCTCTGTGCCTACTGCCAGCTCAGAGCCTGGAGCCTGTTTCAATCTGTGACTCCCTCTCTCTCTGACCCTCCCCTAATCACGCTCTCTCTCTCTCTCTCCTAGAAATAAATAGAAAAACATTAAAAACATTAAAAAAATAATTTATAACAGGCTTTGAGACAGTAATATCCCCACCTGTGGTGAATCTACATTGTAGAAATGGTGCTATTTTTTTTTTTTTTGAGTTTGAGACTGATGAAAATTTAGCCCTAGAACACTAACATAAAGATCATTCCACTCAAAAACATAGTCAACTACATTTGTCTCTCCTAGTTTCAAAAATCCCGATAGAGAGAAATGGATTGGTTCAGCTCACATTAGGTGCTTCCAGTGTGCTTTGCAGTGTAACTACAGGTGGGGCCATTGAGCCAAGCAATCACTATAATATACATTTTCTACATTCAATAAATCTAATATTCAATATGTTCAGTGTGTAAAATTTAGGTAGAATATTCTCTCCTGAAAGAGTCATATTTTATGAAAAGAACTTCAGCACAAATACTGAATGAATAAGGAACCTCTATTTCAAATATTACTACTTAGATTTCCCTAATTAGAATAACGTCTTTTTAACCCGACTAACGTCTTTTTAACCCGACTGAGCTTTTAAGTTTATATATATATATATATATATATATATGTATACATATATATAAAATTTATATACATTTATATAACTTATATATGCACTATATATTGTATGTATAATTCTTTTTGGTAGGCCCCATGCTGGGCATGGAGCCTGATGCAACTCATAACCCTATATTCAAGACCTGAGCTGAGATCAAAAGTCTGAATCAACTGAGCCACTCACGGACTCCCCCAGTGAGCTTTTTTATAAGTAAACTTGGATGTATTGATCTAAGGACCAAAAAATAAGACCTAAAAACAAACACAGTCATTCATTAATGGTGATGCTAATTTAACGACTATTAGATTATTGGTTTTTTGGTGGAGTCACTAGGATTTTCTACATATAGTATTATGTCATCTACAAATAGTGACAGTTTTACTTCTTTGGTACCAATATTAATGTTTTTTATTTCTTTCTCTTATGTGATTCCTGCTGCTAAGAGGTTCAGTACTATGTTTATTAAAAGTAGTAAGAGTGGACATACTTGTTTTGTTCATTATCTTAGAGGAAAAGCTCTCAGCTTTTCATCACTGAGTATGGTGTTAGTTGTGGATTTTTCATAGATAGGTTTTATTATGTTGAGGTATGCTGCATCTAAAACCTACTTTTTTGAGAGCTTTTATCATGAATGAACATTGTAATTTGCCTAATTTTTTTTTCTACATCTACTGAGATGATCATATGGTTCTTATCCTTTTTCTTATTGTGATATATCACATTGATTCATTTGCAAATATTGAACCACGCTTTCATCCCTGTAATAAATCCCACTTGATTGTGGTAAATGATTTTTTAATGTATTATGGGGTTTGGTTTGCTAATATTTTGTTGAGAATTTTTCCATTTATGTTTATCAGAGATATTGGCCTGCGGTTTTCTTTTTTTGTTGTGTCTTTGTCTACTGTTGGTGTCAGGGTAGTGCTGGGCTCAGAATAAATTTGGAAGCTTTCCTTCCTTTTTTGTTTTTTTAGTATCGTTTGAGAAGAATAAGCATTAACTCTTCTTTAAATATTTGGTATAATTCACTTGTGAAATCATCTGGTCCTGGACTTTACTTGGTTGGAAATTTTTTGACTGCTGATTCAATTTCACTGCTATTAATTGGCCTCTTCAAATTATTTATTTCTTTTTTATTCAGTTTTGGAAGGTTATATTTTTCTAGGAATTTACTCATTTCCTCTAAGTTGTTGAGTGTATTATGGTTTAAAATTCTTAGTCAATATAATCTACTTTTCAAGTTATTCATTTGTACTTTTTGTAACTAATGTTGGATATTTCCTATACTTATAAAAACCAAGTGTTTTTCCTCCCTCACACCTCTTCAGGTAACATTTCTCCACAATCAGAAAGAATAATGCAATATAGAAATAGCTTTCCTGAATAAATATTTTAATATATTGTTTTATACTGCGTGAGTGTGAAGAGCTATAAATTAGTATAGGCACTTTATTTTCCTTAGTTTATTATTTCTTCAGTCCCAGCAGGCTCTTGTGAGCAATCCTTGAAATAGCAGTAAATGAGCATTTTGCAGCACTGTGAAGTGTAGGAGGCATGTTATTTTAGTGCCAAAGTGTGGGTGTTTGTCAGAATTAAGTCTCCTGGTTGTATGCCTATCTATATTGAGATTAGACTGAAGTATGTGGACTGAAGTACAAATGGAAAATGGGAAGGAGAAATTCTCTGTAGTGTTCCCATTAACATTTTAGAAAGAATGGTAGTAGTTTAGAAAGAATGGTAGTAGTATGAATCAAGACAGACTTTCTTCTGTTGGTCTTTCAAAGCCCCTTCAAATACATACAGCCTATCTTTCTTTTGATGCTGAAAACTGCATGCCATAAGACTGGATAGCCTATTTCCTAATAGTGAATTGTGATAAAAGCATCTCCTAGACACCAATAAGTACGCTGTCCTATGAAACTGATTATTGTTTATTATTCATTTTTTTTAGCTTAAAATCCTAGCTCATGAACTTTTGAAAACATGATAGAAGAGTTGGTTGGTTGAAATTTTATAGGTTTGGTAGTCTGGGCAGCTGAGTTTAAATCCCAGTTGCATCATGGATTTGTGTGTGATCATGAACCAACCTTGGCCAATTACATAAACCAATTTCAGTTCCAGCCTAAATGCCTCTAGAGGCCAATGTGTTGTGAAGGACCACCTGCTGCTACGTCCAGGTTTGCAGACTGGAACTCTTAGAGTTTATTTTGAGATTTTTGACATGTTGGAAAATCAAATGCTGCAGCAAAAACAACAAAAATCTGTGATTGAAATCTTAAGCAATTTCATTTTAACAGGAATTTGAGATTGTAAATATTCTCTTTAGACTGAAAGTGGCTGTGAATGAGTAAATACCTAAGAAAGGCCTTTTCGTAAAGCAGAAATGTTTTTGATTTTTTTTTAATGTTTATTTATTTTTGAGAGACAGAGCGTGAGCAGGGGAAGGGTAGAGACAGAGAGACCTACAGAATTGGAAACAGGTTCCAGGCTCTGAGCTGTCAGTAGAGGTCATGACCTGGGTTGAAGTCAGACACTTAACCAACTGAGCCACCCAGGCACCACAAGCAGAAATGTATTTAAATGATGATATCCAGTCTCATTTTTTCTTAGGTACTATGACTATGCTGAAGGTGAAATATGGAGGCTAATTTGCTACTCTAAAGGCTTTGGGGAAAAGGACCTATATTAGAGAGAGAGAACTTAGGAAGAAAAAAAGAGATCTCTCCCCTTCCTACCTCTCTTTATTTTATTTTGAGTGTAAGCTCTGTGGTCCAATATTTTCATAAAGAAATGTTGGGCCTCTCCCAACTGCTCCACTATCACTGAGTTTATGTGGGAAAGAGTCACAATAGAAGCCATTCCTTATACCTCAATTCTGGAAGCTACTCTTTTGCCTCCTTTTATACAGTGACTAGATAGCTACTAAGTCAAAATATACATTTCTGCTTTGTTTATTACCTCCTCACTAAATACTCTTACTGATCCTAAGAGTGTTTGAACTCCTTTTAGCTTTCTCATTATACAACCCTGAGTTGTCTATGAATAATTGTGATTAGGGGCGCCTGGGTGGCTTAGTCGGTTAAGCGACCGACTTTCGCTTAGGTCATGATCTCGCGGTTCGTGGGTTCGAGCCCCGCGTTGGGCTGTGTGCTGACTGCCAGTTCAGAGCCTGGAGCCTGTTTCAGTCTGTGACTCCCTCTCTCTCTGACCCTCCCCTGCTCACGCTGTCTCTCTCTCTCTCCTAAAAATAAATAAAACATTAAAAAAAATAATAATTGTGATTCTACTCTGAAATGGCCATAGCTCTACTTTTGTCTGTTGTTTCCTGCTTTATCAATGAGCCACAATATACACTTTTTTTAAATAGAGAAAAAAAAAAGTTTAGTATTTGAAGAGCTACTTGCCCTAAAGGAAAATTTGAGCTAAGGAAAAAGAGAGCAAGAAGATATTTGAAAGGTATTCAGGCAAGGGATTGATTGACTGGGCTTGGTAATGTGATCAAACAACCAAAAATCAATCTCTAGTTTTCAAACAAGGAGCAAAGTAACCTAATTAACTATGAGTAGCCATATGATTTATTATATTATTAATCTACTCTCACCTATATATGTCAAAGAAGGCATGACAAGAAATTAATTATAATTCTTAGTTTCTAAGGGATCCTAAGATTATAGATTTAAGGGGCGCCTGGGTGGCTTAGTCAGTTAAGCGTCCGACTTTTGCTTGGGTCATGATCTCGCGGTTTGTGGGTTCGAGCCCCGCGTCGGGCTCTGTGCTGACTGCCAGCTCAGAGCTTGGGGCCTGTTTCAGTCTGTGACTCCCTCTCTCTCTGACCCTCCCCTGCTCACGCTGTCTCTCTCTCTCCTAGAAATAAATAAAACATTAAAAAAATTAAAAAAAAAGATTATAGATTTAAAGCAATTAGGAGGTGTTTCATTTACTCAATCTTTACAGTTTGATACAACATACATCAAAATACTATAGGTAGTACAAGGAAGAGGAGCTTTTGTTGTTGTTATTGTTGCATACACAGGGAGTTGAGGTGTCCTTTCTGAAACTTTCAGACCAAGGTTCTACGTGTGGTCCTGCAATAGTGACCACAACAGATAAACTAACCTTATTCATGGAACCCAGTGCTTCTCAAATCATCTGTGGTGAGAGACCTTTGTCTTTCCTAAATCAAGGATAAGTGATGCTTTTATAAAGTACCAAAAAAAAAAAAACTATTAAAAAATGAAATAATAAAGATAAAAATGAAATAACACAAAATGTAAGTCCCAATTTTTTATTATTAAGTTCTACAACCAAAATATATAAGAAAAGAAAAAAATTATAAAATTGTATACATTCACTGAGTATTAGTATATTAGGAATAATACAGAGAATTATTAATATACTTGTAGTGTTTTGTTATTCTACAATCAGAACTAAACAAAAAGTTATGAGATGAATAGCAACTGTTCATATTAAAAACCTACATGCATAGTTTGAATGAGCATTATATATATCAATTATTTAAATTTTAATATGACACAAGCTTGCCTCCTGCTTTTTAATTTGTCTAATCTCTGGATTAAATAAAGCATTTCTTACAAGTTATGATGTATAATCTAAACTCTTTACATGTCATAATAATGCAGTCATAGAGGAGGAATGAATCTCAGTCAAATATGTTAACAGGATAGGAAAAGAGATTTTGAAGCAATTTCAGCAGTCTTAAATACTCATTTTATATTTTTTAATTTTTTTAATGTTTTATTTATTTTTGAGAGAGAGAGAGAGAGAATGTGAGCAGGGGAGGGTCAGAGAGAGAGGGAGACACAGAATCTGAAGCAGGTTCCAGGCTCTGAGCTATCAGCACAGAGCCCGATGCCAGGCTCGAACCCGTGAACTGTGAGATCATGACCTGAGCCGAAGTCGTATGCGTAACCAACTGAGCCACCCAGGCGCCCCTTCAATATTCATTTTAAACTTTATCAAAATGAGGCAAGTTTGCTGCATTTTCAAAATTCATCTTCAGTCCTTCATAAGTATCCAGTTCCAGTATTTATCCTGTAAAGTTATATAGTTAAATACATTTTGATGAAAAATATTGATTTCAGGATCCATGACTTTCTATATGTGGGTCTTTTTAATGGAATATACAATTTAAAATGTCCTATCAGTATTGTAAACTTATCTGTGATCACTTTTTGCAAGTGTCAAGATGATCACATATTTTACTGATAATTGTACATAATGTATGGATCATGTTTCTTAACAAAAAACTCTGTTCTTCCAAGCTTCTAACTCTTCTGCTTTGCCCTCCAATCTTATCTGCCATTGCAAAAAAAAAATGTTGCATTCCCTCCTTGCAAGAAGTATTAAGATCATTGGAGACATAAAATGTATCAGACAAATAAAGATGACTGGCTGTCTAACTCACCTATTTAAAATTGGGAATGGGCTTATATTTTTTAATCTTCAAACATTCTCAACAAAAGTTTTTACTTCTATAACTTTTGTGCCTCAATATAATCAATCTCTATCTGTATAGAAAAGAAAATAATCTTGGGGCACCCGGGTGGCTCAGTGAGTTAAACATCCAGTTCTTGGTTTCTGCTCAGGTTATGATCTCACAGTTTGTGAGTTCAAGCCCAATTTGGGCTCCACCGCTGACAGTGCAGCCTGCTTGGGATTCTCTCTACCCCTTCTGTTTGCCCCTCCCCCCTCACTCTCTTTATCTCTCTCAAAAATAAATAGGAGTGCCTGGGTGGCTCAGTCAGTTAACTGTCCAACTTTGTCTCAGATCATGATCTCATGGCTCATGAGTTCGAGTCTCATGTTGGGCTCTGTGCTGACAGCTCAGAGCCTGGATCCTGCTTCAAATTCTGTGTCTCCCTCTCACTCTCTGCACCTCCTCTGCTTGCACTCTGTCTCTATCTCTCTTTCAAAAATAAATAAACATAAATAAATGAATAAACTTTAGAAAGAAAAAAAATGTTGCACTTAATACATTAGCTTTAACATAATTCACAGATCTTACTTATTACACTGCCAAGAACCCTGATATTCAGCTATTATTTTTATTGTCCAGCAATACTTTCTTGATGAAGAGAGCAGCACACTGGTTTATGGTCTGCATTAGCTCCTTAATTAGAGTACCGTAAAATGTTTCCCTGTCATTATAGCTTTCCCATTGACTTCTACAAAAACCATAAGCCACAAACCAAATTTGTTGAGACAGATCACACACATGGAAGTCATGGCAATGTCAAATTGCTATAAAAGTTTCTAAGCATTTATTCTCAACTTCTGTAGTTATCTCTTTGCAGGTAAGTAATAAATAGTTTGTAACTGGCACTTTGAGAAGCACTGTTGTATACGAAGTGGAGATAATGCCTACTTTGCAGAAGTGTGGTTAAGATTACCAATAATCCCAGAAAAGCCCCTACCAAACAGTAGGCATTTGATTTAAGAGAACTATTAAACTGCATTATACTATTATATCTTACTTTAAGTAAATCTATAGTTGCAGGAAAGGATAAATAAAACACTATGTGAACTTAAATATGTGAACCTTCTTATGGGGAAATGTATTTGTCTGTCTATACCTATGCCTCTATGTATACACATATAATGATATGGATATATACTTAGGAGCACCTCCTGTAAGAAAAACTAACAAATTACTAGAGAGTGGTGACAATATAGGCAGAAAACGTATATTAAATTAAGAAGATCAGAAAAAAATTCAAACAGGAGATGGATTTTGAGATTATCTTAAAAAGTTGACAGAGCAAGTTAGGGCAGTTTAAGACAGTACCGAAATCTTTCTAAGTATTTTGCTGTTGTTTTCCTATCCTGGCACATTTTTCCGCACAAGAATGTACTGGAGAAAGAGTGGATAGTCTATTTTGGCTGACAGTACTTGAAAAGCATTAACTTGTATAATACTCACAGTGGAGGTAATATCATGTGCCTTTTAGATATTAGGATACTGAAGCAGAGACAAGTTCAGTAACCTGCTCAAATTTGAAATGTGGGCAATGATATAACCCAAGGCAGTCTGACCTCACTTATAGCCTATGCTCGCCAATGATTACAGTGCTCTCTCCTGAGGAGTAGATGGGAGCTAAGAATGGAAAAGTTAGAATGAATGCATATGGGGAAGATAATGGACAAAGGGTCTTTCCAATGAAACCCAAGGTGAACACAAGGTATGCCGTGAAGGGTGATTGCAGGAAGGAGGTATGGCTGTTCTGTGCCCTGGGGGGATCAAACTGGCACCACTGTGCATTAGGAATCAGAGCTACAAGTGGAGCAGGGAACTGAAAAGAAAGCAGGGTGGAGTCTCATTTCATTCCTTGGTTAGGTCTAAGGGTATGTAGAGGGTGAAAATCAATTATGTTTAAATTGTTTAAAAATGCCTAAAAAACTCATCCTAGATGTGAGAAGCAAGACCACCTAAGGAAAGAACAGCTGTGCATGCTTCATATCTCACTTGTGTACTTGGATATTTGCCTTCTGAATGAAGTAGTGGTCTTTCCCACACCATAGGGGGCCAGATAGCTCAGTTGAGAAGAGTAAGAACTAAAACCAGGAAAAGAAAGAGGAACTGTTAAGAAAGTCTGAGAACTTTGCATTTATACTGGAGATAAATTGGCTTAATGTATAATTTAGGCTAGGCGTGGATAGGAGTCAGTAATATTGATAACTCAGGTCTCAGACCTCTGTGAAATGTGATGCTCTAAGCAGAAATAGAGACTTTGTGTGGAGATGAATGAGGAGAAAACCAACAAACTGCTAGAGAGTGGTTGAAAGTGGGAAGACTTTTTTTTGAAAACTTTCAAAAGGAAGAGTAATTTGTCTTGAAAATTATGATTTGTATACATGAATGCATGTATTATATAAACCGAGGTATATTTGGTTTAGATGTTTGAGAACCAAATATAACTAAGAAGCATTCGAAGTAAAATCACCCTAAGACTATGTAGTCAGATCACAGCAGAGAACACATGACACCATCAAAAGGTTCAAGTTAAGAGGATTCAATGTAAGGGTACAGAGGGGTAGGAAGGTTTGAGGGAGCCAACAAACAACCAGTGACTGAGGGGACATAAATGCTAGAAACTATTCGTAAGCCTGAAATGATACTTGACCTAAGCTGTCAACAAACATGCAGCCACTACCAGCCAAAATGGCACCTTACTGCTCCCTTCTACCCCACAGTCTCTTTCCTTTGCCTCTGTTTGGCTGAATGTAATTGTAAGTGGAGAACAGGGATGACTTGGCAATGTATCCCATGGAAGTCAGCTGCTCAGGCCACATAGGGGACAGGGGAAATAATGGTGAAATCAGACACAACCAGAATGACTAACAAAATTGTTCTGAAACATATTTTCTTTGTTAATAATATTTTTCTTTTTTAAAAAGGTTTATTTTATTATTTTGAGAGAGAGAGAGAGAAAAAAAACAAACAGGGGAGGGGCAGAGAGAGAGGAGAGAGAAAACAAACAGGGGAGGGGCAGAGAGAGAGGGGAGAGAGAATCCCATGCAGACTCAGCATTGTCTGCACAGAGCCTATGCAGGGCTTGAACCCATGAACTGTGAGATCATGACCTGAGCTGAAATCAAGAGTCAGATGCTTAACTGACTGAGCCACCCTGGCACCCGTATTCACTGAAACATCCTTACGAAGGACTATCTGTAGGATTTAGAATATATGTTTACTAATGTTTTCTAAATTAGCATTTTCTAAACAAACTTTTTTAGAGTCACTGAGTGCAGATACTTTGAAGTACTAGGTCAGGTATCAAAGCTTACTCTTAATGCTACAAATCCTTCTTAGATATTTTCTTTACTGATGAGAAATATGGATTGTATTCAAAATGATTTAGAGTAGAAACTGTTTTAATTATAATTACCGTGTTTTAGAATCCCAGTAATATATCTTTGCAACTAAAATAATATAGCTGAGATTAGTTTTATAACCATATCAAGATAGTACAATCACTGACCTGTTGTTTTAGTGCATGTTTTCATAGAAATGTAGCATAATTTCAAAAATACCCTTATCATTCTGATATAATCCATTTAGTGTAAAATTTGAAACTATATTATCAATCACTTTACTTGGAGAATTATAGAGCACCAAAAATTACTCATGGTATTTGTATAATAATTGGCAAGCTGGACTCTATTTTTTGTAGGGATTCAATGATTACTTTATACTATATTTCTATTAAAATAATGACAAATTGCTGGGGCGCCTGGGTGGCTTAGTCGGTTAAGCGTCCGACTTTTGTTTGGGTCATGATCTCGCGGTTCGTGGGTTCGAGCCCCGCGTCGGGCTCTGTGCTGACTGCCAGCTCGGAGCCTGGAGCCTGTTTCAGTCTGTGACTCTCTCTCTCTCTGACCCTCCCCTACTCACGCTGTCTCTCTCTCTCCTAGAAATAAATAAAAATAAAAAAATATTAAAAAAAAATAATGACAAATTGCATGTGCATATTTTAATCATTAAAATATAATAATGAAGTTAATGGCTTTCTTGATTGCAGGTTTTTTAATTTTTCCAAATGATTTTTATGACATTCTTTCATGATTAGCATACACACATATAATAGAGATTGTTTTAATAGACAGGAATTGTTAAGGGAAGGTATGAAATACCTTCTTCTTTCCCTCAATTGCAAGATTAAAAGATTCCCCCTACATATTCCAAATAACACTGGGAAAATGAAATATGGGGACCAGAAAAGAATAAACACTTAAAAAAAAAAAAAACTAAACCATGGGGAATTTCTGGAAGATTTATAACTATATTGGCTCATTGATTACTCAGATGGCAGAAAGATATTCTCAGTGTGTGCTCTTTTATCCTAATGAAAAAGACTATTAACCCACCTCAAAATGTACATTAAAAGTTTTATTTTTATTCAATGCAGAGCTCTGTTTAACCCATTTGGAGAATAGGCCTCTACTTGAAAATTAGCAGCCACTTTTGAAGAAGTATTACTGCAACAATTACAAATCAAGTGGAAATGAGAACTGAGATAGCGTTGTTATACTCTGATTGCAAGGTAAATGCAGTCAGGAACTATTGGATTCTTTGTGGCTCAGATTATGCAGAAAATTCTAATTTTACTAAGTTATCCAAATTGACCCCAAAATGGAAGGTCGCATAAGCAGGCTAGAAACTGTATCAAGGATGCCAAAAAGCACCATTAATACTGCCTTTTCAGTCACCTTACAGTAAAAGTATTAAGGAAATCACAGTAGATTTCATTGAGATCACTCTTTTTATTGAATAAAATTGAACACTTAAGTAAATGAATAATCATTTTTGGACAACATAATATGAAAATATATGACCATAAAAACTTGATAGCCCTCCAGCAGTGCTTGTGGAAATTGCAATCTCTTACAAATGTTCTAGTGGGTGGTAACTCAGTAGAAAATTGTAATGGCTGTCTAACTTGTGGTACATTTCATTTCTAAGACATTTCATAAAATATGCATTTTTATTACTTTTTCAGGTGCATGTAGTAATGTATATATACTGTATTGTGTAGTGGGCTGTGTAGATTCATTAAAGTACTGTATTTTCTGTAGATCAGAAAGCCTGACTTTAGAAATTCAAATGATTCTCAGTAATTTAGCAGTGAGGAGATTATTTTATGTATAGAAAGCTTAATTATTTTCAACCTGTTTTATCATTTTAGAAATACCACTTGCTTTATTGTGTAAATAAATAAATAGTAGACCAGAAGCTGCTAAAGGGATAATTGATTATAGAGGTTCACTTGAAATAGCTTCACAAAGGAAGTAGTACTGAGAATTATTTTAATATAAGTGTTTAGAAGGAATAGTGAATGGCTCTGTGCTATAATTTCCCCAAATACATTTAACCATGTAAAGAAATCTCTATGTGTTTCTACTAAGGAATTTTATAGTACTTGAGCACCAACCATCTGTAAAATTTCTACTCTATAAAGAAAACATAAAGAATTGCTATGATTGTCAAAGATTTCTTTTTTTAACTTTATTTATTTATTTTGAAAGAGAGCAAGAGACAGTGAGAGAGAGTGTGTGAGCAGGGGAGGGAGGGTAGCAAAGAGAGAGGGTGAGAGAGAATCTGGAACAAACTGCACACTGTCAGTGCAGAGCCCAACATGGGGCTAGCTCTCATGCACAGCGAGATCATGACCTGAGCAAAACCAAGAGCTGGATCCTTAAACCACTGAGCTTCCCAGACACCCCAAAGATTTCTTAAAGCAGAGACAAAAAAAAAAAAAAATCCTACATTTAATCATTTCCCTGTGACTTCATTTAAAATGAGATTAATTTTTGTTATATATTCACAAGTCTTTCAATGTTCATAAATATTGAACTATCTGTCCTTAAGAGTCATAAATCTGGGCATAACAAACTAAACACTATCCTATATGCAAATCACAGATTGCCATGGGACACTTAATTGGTTACAGGTTTTAATTACGTGGCCTTAAGAAAACTGGCTATAGCACAGCCAAAAAATATACAAATTAAAAATCATCAACTAATAAGAAAGATTTGGGGAAATAAACAGAAATTCTACTTTCTACATTGTAATCATGTTTTATGTTGTAGATTTGTGTTATTATCATGTATTAAAGTCTTTCTGATCCACTGTGTTGAGCAACTGTTTTTTAGGAATAATGATATATTTTTAGTCATCAGTACTCATCAGCGCTTACTTTACTTCAATCCTGTGGTCCCTGTTCTTCGTTTGACTTGTAGTTAAATCTTCATAGGCAATCGAACATGATGAATCTACTGGACACATAGGGAGCAGAATACTTCCAATAATGGCCTCATTTGCAGAGTTAAATACTTCTTGCTCTTCTCCCCATCCTTCTTAGGAGAAAAGAAGTGAATACATAATAAGTGAAGGGTATATAATATATAAAAAAGTAAATATATAAGAATATATAAAGAAGCAAAAGGTATACAATAAGTGAATTAACATTTCCCAGTTGATTTCTAAATAGCCCACAAGATGTTATCTACAGGCAACATCTTATTTAATCTCAACTTGGAGATCCAGAGTCCCAGAGAAGTTAAGTTGTAAAGGGTTACAGAACTCAAAAGGGACACAGCTGAAATATAACTATCATTGACCCTTGAACTACATGCGTTTCAACTGTGCAGATTGCATATATACAGACTTTTTAAAAATAACTACAGTACAGTACTGGAAATGTATTTTCTCTTCCTATTAGCTTACTTTATTGCAAGCCTTCCTCTAGCTTACTTTATTGCAATACAGTACATAATATATATAACACACAAAGTCTGTGTTACTTGACTGTTTATGTTATTGGTAAGGCTTTTAGTCAACAGTAAGCTACTAGTTGTTAAGTTTTGGAGGAAGCAAAATTATATGTGGATCTTTGTCTATTTAGGGTTCCATGTCCTTAATAGTTTCATTGTTCAATAGTCAACTAAATATTAGCCAAAGAATTAAAATGAGCTAACTGGATACTCATACAGTGTGGATGTGTGGGAGTGTGCTTGCATCCATGAATGTTTGTGTGTGGATATTGAAATAATGGGTGTGCTGGCCTCTTGATCCCAGTGAGATGATAGAAATGAAAATTAAAGACTTGTTTTCAAATGTCTTAAAAAACATCAAAACTGTAGTGGACCAAGAAACAAATAAACAAACAAAAACACAAAAAAGAAAAGCTTTACTCTGCCAACAGCCCTAGTATTTTGTTGGGATTGCCTTTTTTCCCCTCATATACTTGTGATTAATGTTTTGATAGACATATTTTGATAGCTTTTAAAAAGTTGCACTTTAAAATTTGAAATGTGTACCACGTAGCTATTATGAGAACAGTTTCTGTTTCTTTTCTTTTCTTTTTTTTTTTCTGACATGTTGGCCTTCTCCTGTTAATCATTGTTTACTTTGAGCTGTAGGGAAATAATCAAAGATTGCCGAGAAGTTAAGCCCACAGGGGCATTTTTCATTTTGGAAACTTCAAGAAGCTGTGTTAGAGACTGGGGACCTCAAGGCAAGGCAGAGGCCCAGAAACTCTTACTCTGAATTCTGAATTCCCCAGTAAATCATGTATTTTAGAGAATTTTAATTTTGCTTGTTTATTTTGATTGTTGGTGTTTTTCCTAAAGAACCTTATGTGCTTTGTCTTTTATTACTTTTCTTAGTAAAAGAACTTGCGATTTAATCCCCAAAGGTAATCTTAGAGACCTTGTTTGTGTGAATATATATTTAAATATATTCACATATATATATCTTTCTTACAAAAGACAGACTTGGTATAGACCAATTATTCTGCTATATCATAGTTTCTCTGGTACAAATTATCTAGCTGGTAAATTTTTCCTTTAATTAAGTCTTTTCATGGTATTCCCTTTATTTGTACTGAAAGTCATCATATTTCTAGTTAAGTTCTGGCTCTAAAGCACCAGATGTGTTTAAAAATCCTCAATGAGGAAAATATTTCCCTACCACTCTCATACAGGCTGATATTTTAAATGTCATAATTGCCCACAAATTGTCAGTTTTGAAAATGAGTTTTAGTTTTGAGACACCAAATGGACTAAAAATGATGTTATTGACTTGTAATGAAGGGATTAAAAGCACACTGATAGCGTCTGACCTTTTATCATCATGTATTTAAAGAGCTTTCAGGGGAAAAAGAGAAAACTCCCTTTAAAGAGGATAGTGACTTTCTAGAGAAGTGCATTTTCTCTTAGTGTAGTGAGACGAAAATAGTCAAAGGAAAAGGCCCAGAAGGCAGGACTGTAAAAATGACCATTTGTTACTGGCATACATAATAATTTATTCCAGTGAAAGAAAAGAAGATATTGTGGTCACATGTAGCTACAGGTTCTAATTCTTTCTACCTTCTGCTGTCTGCTAACAATAATTAGAAGTTTTTAGAGGAAACTGATCAAGGCCTAGAAGATCAGCCTCCTTCCTCAAGAGTTAATAGTAGAGGTCAGAATTAATTTGTTGCTTTAAAACATGGAAATTACTCTCTATGTTTGAGAGCAGTATGTGGCACCCCTTAACTATATGATAAAAAGGGCCTTGAATTTCACTGTACGTGTGTGACATAAAGGATAACTATTTGGAAAGATTTAATGGGCATTGAATAGAGGGTAATAGAAACCGAATTGGAGTAATTTATGTTGTGCACCAAAGAAGATGGCCAGGGGAACTTCAAAGACAATCCCTTCTGCATGACTAAAACTGAACAGGCATTTCAAAGCTATCTTTCTTTTACATGAAACTAAGTATCAATCTATTGACTTCAGAGCTTATATCTTTAAAGGTTTTGATATGAGCAAAGAGAATTGCTACAGCCATGTTAGTGGCTGACCAGCTAAAAAACAGTTCAGTTAATAGGCAAAATGATTTCAGGTGACTTTTTAAAAAATGTTTTATTTATTTCTGAGAGAGAGACAGACAGACAGCGTGAGCAGGGGAGGGTCAGAGAGAGAGGAAAACACAGAATCCAAAACAGGCTCCAGGCTCCAAGCTAGCAGTCAGCACAAAGCCGGACGCTGGGCTGGAACCCACGAACAGTGAGATCATGACCTGAGCCGAAATCAGACGCTTAACTAGCTGAGCCACCCAGGTGACCCTCAGGTGACTTTTAATTAACCATTTGAGGAAGAAACTGAACTTACTGATCATGCTTTCATCAGAGAGACTGTTACCTTCCTTAGCTCTGAAAATGAAGGTCTCAGGGAGTTTGGGTGGCTCAGTCAGTTGAGCATTCAACTCGATTTTGGCTCAGGTCATAATCCCAGGGTCATCGTATGAAGCTCAGAGTTGGGCTCTGTGATAAGTTAAAGATTCTTTCTCTCTCTCTCTCTCTGTCTCCCCCTCTGCTCTGCTTCTCTACCCCTCTCCCTTGTTCACATACATTCTCTCTTAAAAAAAAAAAAAAAAGGTAAATGTCTGAGTTTACATATGGGATACCCTTGGTTGATTATGTTTTATAGTCCGAAATTGGAAATATGGTAACGGCTATGTTCAAATCATACTTATTTTAAAATACTCCTCATGCCACAAATAGCACAAATTAAAATTAACACAGCTAAGTACATTATGGAATTTTATGTTGATAGAGTTAAATTTGGGGATCTCTGCTCATTCAGTGGAGTGAAACAAAGCCATGAAAATAAAGGGTAAATATCATGCTGTTCAACTGAATTTTGTATTTTTCTGCTTCTGAAATAGAAACCCATCTAGGCATTTATAATAGTCTTTCTCCTTTTGCCTAAAGTTCCACAAGGAAAAGAAACTCAGATACAGTAAAATACCACAAGCTCAAGGAAGAATAATTCATCATGGTGGGTTTAAAGTGTCAGAACTGGGGTTGGGGCAAAGGGAGCCTGGGAAGAAGGCACTGTTTGCGCACAGTGATTTTTGTTTTTGTTTTGCCAAGTGTGTGTCAGTTATGTCTTATCATCATTCTCTGGAACTGACTGATGTGCTTCAGCAATCATTTTTGAGGTTCTATACACATGAGAATCTTGGACTAGAACAAGCTTTCCTTAAAAATATCTAAGTGAACCTTGACAAACAACAATACTGTTGAAAAAGTGCTCTGCTCTGTTGCTATTCTGCAGGCACATTACCTTAGAATATATTTTTACCATAACACATACGTTCTGAAAGTAGACTCTAGTAGGAGGTAATCTTTTTTTTTTTTTTTATGTTTTATTTATGTTTGAGAGAGAGAAAGAGGAGGAGGGGGAGGAGGAAGAGGAGTGGGGGAGGGGCTGAGAGAGAGGGAGACACAGAATCTGAAGCAGGCTCCAGGCTCTGAGATGCCAGCCAGAGCCTGATGTGGGGCTCAAACTCACAAACATGGCGGTCTTGATCTGAGGCTAAGTCAGACACCCAACCTACTGAGCCACCCAGGCACCCCAGGAGGTAATCATTTTAATCAATATGCAGGGATCTAGTCTTTAGTTATATTAGAGAATTATTATTTAACAAGATACAATGATAAAAGAGGGCTGACAAAAGTCATCTTTATGATGGCTAATAATTCACAGGATCTCTTCCTCTATAGCTCTTATAAGATGTCTCCTATTGGTCAAAGGTACGTGAATAGCAATTCACTGGAGCATTGTTATTGGCACACATAAATCAGATGAAATGTTTGGTCACTTAGATAAATTTGAAGTAATTTTTTTGACAACCATATTTTATTATCACTCATTTACACGCTCAGTTTGAATTTCAAGGGACTATCTCGTTTATGGTGGCTGAGGAACTAGTTAATGGAGGTACATGGTCAGTTTGGGAATCTCATTGAAGCACTTAGAAACTATTTGAATTTGAACAAAGGGCTTGAAGTTTCTGCATCTTTATTTTTTCGTGTTTATTTGTTTATTTAGGGAGAGAGAGAGTTAGGGAAGGGCAGAGAGAGAGAGAGGGAGAGAGAATTCCAAGCAGGCTTTGTGTTGTCATCACAGAGCCCAAAGCAGGGCTGATCTTATGAAATTTGAGATCATGACCTGAGGCAAAATCAAGAGTTGGTCACTTAACTGACTAAGCCACCCAGGTGCCCTATAAACTTTCTGCATCTTTATATGGGAACAGAAATCAGACTTACCTCATAGATTAAGACCAGATGCTTAATCTGTAGTTTTCATGGAAAATAAAATAGTTGTCCCCTTGTTCAAAATTCATGACCGATTTCAAGTTGCCAACAACAGAACATTAAACTAAACCTTTCCCAGCAGAGCTTCAAGACATGCATGGAGCCCTTGTAAACACAGGGCCCTAAGCAAACCAGTTTAGAATTGTCACAAGGATTAAATGAGTCTGTAGTGGAAAGGATATAGACTATTTCCTAGCACACATTAAACACTCAATGATAATATAAACAATTATTTCTACAAAATTTGTCTTTGAGTTACCTTGGCTCTATTATTCGTTTCTGAAAAAAAAAAAAAACTTTAACTTAATAGTCTATACTTTGTTTTGAAATTGTAAAGCTATTAGAAGTAGCAACAAAATGTTGCCCCTGAAAAACCAGGTGGTCAAATGAGGGTGTCATTCATCCCAAGAAGGAGTGCAGAGTAAGGCCTGGGGAAAGGTGGAGCAGAGCCCACTATGTTGACAAGATCATGGGAGGCTGGATTATACAGAGAGAACTATTTTGGGCACAAAGGACAGAAACCCAAGTTGATAGAATTTCACAAAATAGGGATATATTAGTCATTCCACTATGAGAAGGATCGGTATAAAGTTCAGTCTCAAAATAAATTGCAGCCTTGAATATTATTTAGTTTCTCTTTTTTATATCATGCTTTTTACTGCTTATTGCCATCATGTTCTCCGAATAGTGACTGGCTTGTTGAAAATGGGGGAAAAATATCTTCCAACAACTCATGATATTAACTAACATCATTTGGTTTCCAAGAACAGAGAAGGGCTTTTCGTTCCTATTTTTGCCTTGTGAAAAGGCTCGAGGAAAGATGTATGATCTACTGTATTTGGTTACTGAAACAGTGCATTCCAGACTGCTAAATTATGGTGGGATTGGGGATGAGTGCTCACAAAGTATAGACAAGGTCATTGAGAGCTGAACTTGTGTCCAGAATAGGCCAATTCCACATAGCCTAATGGATAAGGTAACTGATTCCAGAACAGGGCAACACTGTGAAGGCAGACATGCTAATTAAGCTCCAAAAAGAAACTATATTTTCTCTAAAGAACAGAGAAGTTAACATAGAGACTTAAAATAGCAAATGAGTAAAAACTGGTATATACTATACCATCATGCTATAGTAAAGAAGAGGGGAAGTACTAGGTAAGCAAGCCTATAATAATTAAGTTTATCAGAAATTTCTAAATTTCTTATTAGGGCCTTATTATTGTTGATAAATTGTTCTAACTAGCCTACTATACTGCCAGTGACTCTCAGTCTCTGTTATATCTCAGTATCACTTGGAGGAGATTTAAAAATTACAGAGGTACAAGGCTTACCCCCTGAGATTCCGATTCAATTGGTTTGAAGCTTGGCTCTTGCAGTAGTATTTTAAAGATGCCTCTGGTGAATTTCACATGCAGCCAAGATTGAAAATCACCAGGTATTTAACTAAATGACTTCCTATTGGCTCTGCACAATATTTTTATATTTGTACAATATATAAAACAGCAGTCATAGATTTAAAGTAATTATTTTTGCTTACAGTAATAGAATGGGGATGGGGTTCTGAAGGTGACTAAGGTGATCTGTATGGTAGAAAAGTAAATACACAATTACTGTCTCTTCAAGGGACTTAAAACCTGCAGCTTGAAATGTAATTGAAAGGCCCTTACAGCAAATCCACTTGCGTGTGCTTGGTAAAATTCCAGATGCTTTTGGACTTACCATGACCTACTGAATCAGAATCTGTGGGGATAGGACCCACAACATACATTTTACCACACTCCTCTCTTTAATATATGTGCGTGAAAATTTCAGAGTTTCAGAGCCATGATCTAGCGTCACATGCCTACTCTCCTCACAGCTATTATTTCTTGAAACAAACCTAGCAGCAAAGACTGTGGTACCCTAATTAACATCGTGGCTCACCTGGCAGTGATAACTCATTGTGTAGCATAGTGCCTGGGAAGAATGAAAAATCGTCTTTGATTTTTTTTGTTTTGTTGAATTTTTTGGTCTGACTACCTGCATCAACCTTCATTTTACTTATTGAAATAGTACTATTTTCTCTCTATTCCGTTAAAGGTGACTATTCTGGATTATAATGAAATTGTTATTTTTATATACCTCCATCTCTTTTGTAATAGTTACAATAATTATTATAATGGGCTATATATTTTTCTCCTTTGCACTCAGGTAGTATTTTTAAAAAGGCTAATAATAATAACAAATGATAAAAGCATAAGGTTATTAGTTTTTCTTTGCCCTCTTACTGTTTTAGCTTTGGAACTATTCCTTTAGATTATGGATATATTCCTAAAAATATATTTATATTCCAAAGCCTATTATGGAACAGGCTGTTATGGAACTCAATAAATGCACATTGCTATTGGCATACTTACTTCATGTACAGAATTCAGCTTTCTATCTAATTGATGACATTAACCAGGATGAAGGGAAGTCAGTCTGAAAGAGTAAAGATGATCGTATCTCTGAGTCAAAAACATGGAAGTCAGGGTCACTCATTACACAATTGAGAGGAACACATCAAAATCTTATTTTCTTACATTACTCCTTGACTAAAAACATGGAATTTAGTTACTATCTCTTACATTAACTAAATGGCTATGTGCTCTTTATTGATCTTATGAAATAGTTCATCCCATAAAAACGAACCATTGTATCATTGCCATTTGCCATTTGAGAGTTATAAGTAATTATGAGTAATAAAAAGGGGACAATAAAAGATAGCATCATTTCTTGCCATCCCTTATTACTCATGGAGACACGTCAGGATAAAAACAAGATTCCATTAGGAATTGTGTGTTTCAAACTTCCCTATATTTGTTTATAATACACCTGTGCTTTCTATGTTTTAGCCTTTTTCTGTAATTACTTGAATTTCATTCTACATGTGTCCTTTTTTTTGACAGTCATGTTTCCTTAGTTCAATAAATGTTATCAGGCATTCTTTTACTGTTCCTATTGCATCAACCTTAATTAGCTTTTGATTACTGTTAATTTCACAGCATTTTCCCTTTAATAAGTTGCATCAAAATGCTTTCATTTCTGTTACAGCAACTTTAATTAGTTTTTGAGCTTTGTTTCTATTTTCCCTTCCACTTTTAGGGAAGAAAAATGACACCCACTTTCTTTCTTTCTGTGAGGATATCCATGACTAACAACTTGATGTTCACCAGAAAACCTCACCTGAAACTTAACAATACAAAACCCTGGTAACTTGGAACCTCTTTATTTGCATCAGGAATTTTCCCATATACTTACATATTTGTAGTTGCTTCTGATCACTTAAACATATAGTATAACTGGATTCTCAAGTTTTGAAAGGACTAATTTATTTTAAATAACTAGCATTCTTACTGGCCCACAAGTTTTGTTAAAGAAGGTGATTAGCACTTCATGTATTCAATTGTGTGACACAAAATGTCTGTATTCTCTTGTCAGTTGTGAATCCTTTCCCAGGCCTCAGTTCTAAAGTTCGGCCAAGAAAGAATGCAGAGCCAAACTCTTAAGCAAGCATTAAATAGCAGTTAATTCAAAAGTACACTCCAGAGATTGAAAAGACTGCAGGCCCAGGGATGTCTGGATAGGTCGTAGATCACAGCTAGGGTGGTATCTGACTAAGTTTGCAGACAATCATCCAAGGGACTCCTCTTACCAGTAGGTGGGGAGGAGGAGTTTTTGGCTTTATATGGTCCTTGTCCAAACTGTTGTGGCAGCCACTGGGAGGGGGTCCATTAAAATTACAATGTAAATGTATTATATTGAAGGTATAGGTCATTATAGGGTAGTAGTCAAAGGAGAGAATTTATGTGTATTCCCTAGCATCTGTCCAAGCTTTTCTGCCCTTTTACCAGTATGAAAGTACTTGTTACCTGCCTCTTTCTAACTGCCTACTCTATTACTTTTCAAAAATATATTTTACGTTTTGTCTTAATGAACCAAACTGTTACTTCTAATACCACTTACGACAAAATTGCACCCATACTACTTTCTGTAACTATAATAATTAGTTGTAGTTTTATTTTATTTTATTTTATTATTTTATTTTATTTTATTTATTTTCAAGAGAGGGCACAAATGAGCGAGGGGCAGAAAGAGAGAAAGAGAGAGAATCCCATGAGGTACAGAAAGAGAGAGAGAGAGAAAGAGAAGTGGGGCTCACCCAGTGTGAGCCTCAAACTCACAATCTGAGAGATCATGACCTGAGCTGAGGTCAAATACTTAACCAACGGAGCCACTCAGGTGCCCTAGATGAATTTAACATGCTGCATGTATTTACTGCTTTCAAAATAGTATGTATAAAATTACAAGAATACATCATGTATTTTCAGCACGTATAATTAATTCTTTGATATCCTTTTGTACGACATGAACTATCTATCTATGGGGATTAAAAACTTCTAATTACCTTCATCAAAGATAAGTTAAGAAATAAGACCAAAGATGGGGCGCCTGGGTGGCTTAGTCGGTTGAGCGTCCGACTTTCGCTTGGGTCATGATCTCGCGGTTCGTGGGTTCGAGCCCCGCGTCGGGCTCTGTGCTGACAGCCAGCTCAGAGCCTGAGGTTTCAGTCTGTGACCTCTCTCTCTGACCCTTCCTGCTCGCGCCTCTCTCTCTCTCCTAGAAATAAATAAAACATAAAAAAAAAAAAAAAAAAGAAATAAGACCAAAGCAACTGTGCATACAATGCATATTATTATGGAGTGACAACCATTTAAATATCAATCATTCTAAGATGACTTGTGATATTCTATGTTAGAGTGAATATTATAATTGTAGTAATAATAAAATAATGTTACATAATTAATGGGGTTCAGTGAAAGAAATGTAAATGCTTAATTATAAAATTGATTACATTGAATAGTATGCTATACTCACTTGATAGCATGAAACTCTTCAGAAAGAAAATCAGCAATTTTAAAACTAAAAATTGAGTGTTACAGGTAATGGTATCCATTTTGCACACATCTAAATGCGCTTTTTTATGCTAGACTAGAATTATATATGAGGTGGGAGAAGGAGTAGAATAACAAAAGAGAATTAAAGAGAAGGGGCTACAAGTCCAGTACTATATGAATTTAGAAAAGTACTATACTTAGAAAATACAGATCCTGGCATTTGAAGGAGCTTAAAGTTCATCTAGACTTACCATTCTTTCTAGTGTTTCCTTCATTTCCATATCATTCTTTCAAATGCTCATTTAAACTTTGTTGGTTAGAGAAAACTTCCTATCTTCAAAGTCAGTCCATACTATCTTTAGGTAGTCATGAAATACTGATTTTAAGCTAAAATCTGCAAGGTTGTTGCTTTCATACTTGGGTTCTAATTCTACTCAACCAATCCGTATGGGTGGCAGTTTGGGGCGAGGAAGATACACCCTGCATAATTAAGGTTCAGAATCACATGATACTTGTTTAGATTAATGGATTTTACTAACAACTATATAGCACTAAAGATACTATATAGCAACAGAGATACATATTTTTAAAATTTTTCCTTGTTTTGTATTTAGAGAATCACCTGTCACATCTTCTTTTCATTGAGCTTAAAATAACTCTAGTCTCTCTGTTTTCATTGATATGCCTTTATTAAAAAGCCCTTATAATGATGTTGGAAAATTTTCAGGGCATGTGTTTGTAAAATCACAGTTTCTGTCTTGTAACTAATTGTAATGTATGTTTACTTTCTATAATAAACCCTTCTATCACACACACATTACTGGTATGTTATGCCTTTTACATGTTTTTTTTTCTTCATTTAATTGCTTTAATGCATATATTTTCCAATCCTGCAGCTGCTGCAGAGGTTAAAAAAAGTCTACTAAGAAAACACTCACGATGAACCATCATGATTAGTGCCTCTGCGTATTGCTCCAGAGAAAAACAAATTAGCACTAGAAGGAAAATCTGTTCTGGGAAGTCCCACGCTGCTGGTGTAATGACCTAGCCCCACAAGAGGATTGAATAGAATAGATCCATTGTGACTTCTCAAATGATCATGGCTGGCAGCCTCTAGAGATGAGGAACAACAGCTGAAGTAATAGAGAAAATAAAATGTTCTGCTTGAATGCAAGCTGTATTTGCCTGCTTCCCCCAACCCTCTTTCAGGAAATGTTGCCCTTTCAAGACCAGGACACCTGCTGGGTATTTTGTTTGTTTGTTTGTTTGTTTTTTGGGGTTTTTTTGTTCTTGTCGGTGCTTTGTGGCAAACACTAGACCTGGTTCAATGAGATCTATCTTCTTGGGTCAAATAATTTCCTATTAATGATCACTTAAATTCATCTCAAATCTCAGTTTCTTCTAGAAAGTTCTCCCATAGACTAGACACCATCACGTGTCTTCTTGGGTGGATGAAGAATTAGGAATCAGAAAAGCCACATCTCTTCACCCCACCTTCTCTGCAGAGTCCATTGAGGAACTGAAGATTAAGAGAGGCATTCACTTACGTTTCAATTCAACCTGTCTTCTGTTTATTGAACTCATCCTTATGTCAGTTCTTTCAGTTGTTATAATTTTTCCCTTACTGTTAACTTCTTGTGGGAGACAAGATTATGACTCGCAAATGATTCTAGATCAATTCAATAGATATAAGATTCAAAAATTATTAGAATAGATACTGTAAACAAAAACTATTTAGCATGGATCCTATACCTTAAATAGCAGATTAAAAATATTATAAATAATTATGACCATGCATTTATATAGCAAGTTACAGGTGCTATCTGTAAGTACTAAATATAAGTGGATAACTGTAATTATATACTGGTAGCACTACATACATGTGGAGAGGAATTAAGAATAGGAACCATACAACAGTGATGAAATATTTAGTATCATTATAGTTTAGAAGCTGCCATAACCTTTAGATACACTAAAAACATCTTTTAAAAAATAAACATGGGATAATACCAAAATATGTTCTTAAATTATACTTACATCACACTTATAAAACTGTAAAATCTTATATATTCTTTATATAATTTATTTGACTTTTTTTTAGACGACATTAAGTACACATATTAAACTAATAGCAGGACCATTTCTTTCTAACTACAGAGTTATCTTAATCATGTAGGATATGGCCTATTTCTCTTTCTCTCTGTCCTTTTGTTCCTCAGTGACAATTTATAATAGGTTATATGATAACTCTTCAAATGTTTATCATGAATCAAAAAGTTAATCATCTTTAAAATTTAGTCCCTCATTGTTTTATTATTTAAAATAATATACAATTTTTAATAGCAAATATTTATTTGAGGCTTTCTAAACATTCCATTACCTCAATATTTATAAGTAATAAATATCTAGTTTGATTCTGTTTCATCAGTTTAATAAATATGAGCAAAATACCCTCATAGGATTAAGAGGGAAAAGTATTAACTCACTATATGCAGAATTACCATTAATAGACATTTAAGCTGGCCTTTGTCCCAAGCCCAGCAGTACGTTTGAATATCACCTTAATGCTCCTGGTAAACAACAGAAGCTACAACTCCAAGAGCAACTCGAATTCAAATATGCTTTATAACTTTCCAAAAATAGGTCTAAGCAAGAGTTTTTATTATAAATCTTTTCAGAAAGTGGTTCAGGTGTGTGTGTGTGTGTGTGTGTGTGTGTGTGTGTGTGTGTGTGTGTGTGTGTGTTCTGAGGGTAGTTAATAGAAACAAAAACCTGATGTTCTTAGTTTAGGTATTAAAAGTACATTGCCCCCAACTCCTACCCACCAAGGAGCGACAGGGTATCTAAGGAGTCGGTTCTGCAGGTGGACTCTGGGTCAGCCCCAGCACCACATCTTAATAGCTACACGACCTACATAGAGAATGAAGCTGTCTGGCCATTAATTTCCTCATCCCTCCAAGTGGGACATAATATTAATTTCTCCCTCATACAGTTCTTGAGAGGAATATATGAGATAATCCAGGGATCAGGGATTTCTGAGCCTCAAAGAAATGTTTCTCCATATAACCTAATAATAGCCAATTACAAAAGATCACTGAATTTGTTATGCTGAAGAATAGGTTGTGGCTTTATAGGGTAAATGTAGCGTTCTCACCTATGATTTGGTGTCCTTTGGCAAGTTTACTTATAATATTTCCCTTTTAAGCTCTTATGTAATAAAAAGAAACACATTTTTAAAAATTAAAAATGAAAACCATGAGAAATATAAGAGGCTTATTTGTTGCTCTAGCTTTAAGAGGATTGATTTGGTCACAATAAGAACTAAAATGATGAGAAACAAAAAAAGAAAATGAGAGGCCTCAGTTCAAAATGAGTGTGATCTTCTGTTCAATCATACTTGGAACATTATAAGCGAAAGACTTTTCTGAAGTAAATATTCAGTTCAATGATTAAAATTAGCATTTTTGGGATGCCTAGGTGGCTCAGTCAGTTAAATATCAGACTTTGCTCAAGTCATGATCTTGCAGTTCATGGGTTCGAGCCCCACATTGAGTTCTGTGCTGACAGCTCAGAGCCTGGAGCTTATTTCATATTCCATGTCTCCTTCTCTCTCTCTCTGCCCCTCCCCTACTCATGCTCTGTCTCTCTCTGTCTAAAAATTAAACAAAAAAAATTTTTAATTAGCATTTGTTTTCCAAATGTTGCTATATATAAAATAACTATAGTTGAAAGATCTAAAATGTTAACCTTTAATAATGAGGGTCTAATCTAATCATTCCTGACATATGTACATGTACATATAATATATGTAATGAGAGACGGTAAAATTAATCTTAAGGAACAAAGTTAAATTGTGGTCAGAAATTGGGGTGTGATATTCTATTCTCTTCAAGAATGCTTTGGTGATAGGGGCTCTGAGACTTGGCTCTGTCTTGGAATCAAACTTTACAGGTGACCCTGAACTTGAACTCTTAGGGCCATAGAACCAAGGTCTACGCTAGAGTGACCACGGGGCTGGGGCTGCCTGAGTAATACCAAGTCTTGCCTCTGGTCATGGGAAAGGGGAAAATTTGAAGTGAATAAGAAAATCACAGGTCATCCTTTCTGTAATAGAGGATCGGAGGAGGACAACAAAGGCATTTAAACTTTGAAATTTTACAATTACTCCTGTTATTGCATATTAGGTGTGAAAGTTCAGAACATGAAAATATAGAGTTTTTGCTGACTGAGATAGTACTATATTTTTAGTGAAAAAAGATGAGTTTGGAATTTTTTCTAGCCTTGCATTTCAATTACTACTTATAAATGCTTAAATATAGAAAAGCCAACATTCATTCATTTACTTACTCATTCAGCAAACCTATAAGAAGCACCTGGTATGCTCTAGAATGACTGAGCAACAGACCCTTAGAGGAATAACTTGGAACAAGTAGGTTTTTTGTTTCAGTTTTTGATATTCCTATTTGATATTTTCAAACTTGAAGATATCTGAAATAAATGGGTTGGGAGTTTAAGACAAAGGATGTTCAGGGAACATTTTATCAAAAAAGATAGCATTTTAAGGTCATATAAGTATTTATAATCAAGTAAATATGAAAATACAAACTTAAGATTATGTGCCTACATTTCCCTTTGACCTCATGGTCAAATGACTGGATATTGAAATAACTATAGAGCCCTATTAGGATGCATTTAGATTAGGATGAGATCTACTTGGTTAGTATGACTGTTCAATTTTGCTGCCAGAAACCTATAAGTCAGAATATTACATTCAAGTCATAGTTTACTGCATACCAGCACCATGGTCTTCAAGGGAAAAAAGGGTAATGATGTTGATATTAACAGTATGCCAACTTGTTAATAACTTCCAGGCTGGCATACTAATTTAAACATAATAGGATTTATTTTAAAAGGTGATTGTTTCTCCTATGAAGAATCTTTCTCATTACATATTAACTAATCCCTATCCCAAAGCAGTATCTAAACTAGCTTGTATACTTAATAAAGATGGAGTAAACTAGAAAAACAATTTATCTAGATCATTCTTACACTCCAAAAACCAAACAACAACAACAACACACACACAAACACAAACAAATTAAAAAATGGATTTTCATCATAGGCACCAATAGAATTATGAATGATTTTTATCTCAGTATTTGATACATTAACTCTCATCTTTATTCTTATAGTCAGTTAAGGAGTGACTTTACAAAATCTTTGTAAAGATTTTGTTAATTTTCTCTATTCCAATACCTAAGAAATATTTCTCTGGCTAGGTGTATTTCATGTTTTTCTCAGTTTTATACAAATATTTGAATCTTCTTATATAATATTTTAGAAAAAAATACTTGATGCATTAAAAAAACAAATGAAAAAATTTAAAAATTTCTCACTGAGAAATTTGATATCTCACTGAGTTTTCAATATTGCCTAATATAATTTTAGATGAATGTGTTAGTAGAATAAAACATCTTCATAATGGTATTATATCTGCTGACAATAATTAAATTACAGACATCTTCATTGCATATGTTAGCTTTGTCTTGAGTTTTTAACTTTCATGGTCATAATGAAAAATATAGTAACTTTTATTTAAACAATTCTTCTAAGTAATGTTAAGTAATTTTCCCTCAAATTGGAACCTAAATTTAAGAAATTCACATAAGAGAATAACTGGAAGAAACTAGACAGGTAGGTAGGTAGGTAGATAGATATAGATATGGATATAGATAGGTTTTTTTTAAATTGTATTTAAGGAACAACTTCATTCACTTACTATGTGCCAGGCACTGGCCTATTTTATTTAATCCTGATGACCAACCTAAACGTGGGGCCCTTTACTACCCTATATTATAGATAAAGAAATTAAACCTCAGAGAATTTAAATAACTACTAAATTCACACAGTTGTTAATTGGAAGAATAAAAATATGAATCCAGGCAGTTTAAACTTGTCATATTCCATTTGGTGAAAATGATTCATACGATTCAAAGAAATGAAAGAGACTGCGTAATGTAGTCTCTACCTCCAAGAGATAATTCCACAGAATGGTAGATGGAACGTGAATTTCAGCAGGACACCCAGGCATCTGTAATACAATCATATTATCTAAAAATTAGCCAATGCTCTTTTACATACAGAGAAATCTATTGGATAGTTTATTGATTAGCGTCAGTGTCAGGAGTATGAAAGATCAGTAGATTGTATGCATTCCTGTAACTATATTGTTTTCACAATGATTGTATGTTGTTCTCCATGTACACAATCACTGTTAATTTTGAAAATATATATCTATCACAGATTACTGAATTTCCTATCAATCCATTTTCTGAAGAATTTTAACCCCAAATGAATATCTTTCAATTAAAATCAACATTCTTGTCTTGTAAAACATATCTTGAATTTTAACATAATCTTTTCCAAAAACTGCTTTCAGCTTCAGAATTTGGCAGCAGTCACACCTTGCTTAATAGCTTGGATGGAATATGTAGCATACTCCGTTAGAAATAAACCTTGCTGAAACAGTTTGCTATACTTCTTGTCTGGTTAGCTCACCAGGAGCACCATGTTTTGAGTATCTATCAGTATAATCCACTCCAGTTCAGGAATTTATTTAGCACCAGGATTTCCAAACTAGGGAAATTATTTGTTGGCTCATTTGTTTCTATGAAACATTTTTGGACTTGACTTTACCAGACATGCCCTGACATCAGACATATCCAAAGTTAATGCATGCGAGACTTAAGAGAGCACAGTGAATTGTTAGGTACAGGACTTCTCAGAC
This sequence comes from Proteles cristata cristata, assembly GCA_017311185.1. Taxonomy (NCBI): domain Eukaryota; kingdom Metazoa; phylum Chordata; class Mammalia; order Carnivora; family Hyaenidae; genus Proteles; species Proteles cristata. The sequence continues at coordinate 2,019,847 of JAESUZ010004923.1, read as the reverse complement.
TCTTTGCTCTCAAATGCTCTTGCACACAGAGTATCACCAAGAGGAGGATTTAACAGAGAAATATTTTGGCTTGAGACACACTAATCCACACAAACATAATTGAAGGTGCTTTAAATTCAAGACATCATCAAGAATGTTAAGGATGACTGACTCTGTAATAAGAAATGAAAACTTTGTATATTTTACTGTTCATTAGCTCAATGCTTTCCAAATGGTTTCATGTCTTGGCACAGAGAGAAAATAACAATTTTTATATGGTGAATTCAGGTAAATAGACAAGGGTGCTTGTACCTGGGAGCTATAGGTCCAGGGGCTCTGTTTCTGGAAGGCTGAGGAGATTATAATCACTGCGCTGGTCAGTTACAGTAGAATAAGTTGTAGTTTGCAAGGAAATCAAGGCCAACTCTTGAACAGAGTGACTATGAGGCTGCTCTTTGTTCTGGTCTATTTAAATGCCACTTTCCTGTCACACAGGTTGTCAATTGCAAGATGTTTCACCCTATGCCTTGTGTGTATCTGCTATATCTCTGAATTATTTTGCTTTGCATAAAGTTCTTGCTGATTTTGCATCTTCAAATGCTGAAAGTTTTTTTTTAAATATAAGCTTTATCATAGTGTCTTGAGAAAACTTGACGAAAGCAAAGATTCCTTTCATTCTGCTTTGCACAGTGTTGGCTGCCTACTGGTAACATTGGGAATGGAGTAGGTTCACAGTCTGCCTAATCTGAGGAATGGTGACCTTTCACTGTATACCAAAACCTCTAACATAGTGAAATAAAGGGAAGGCTTTCAAAAATCTGGGGGAAAACGGTCTTACTTCCAATTTGATCCAGTTGAAAGTAGTTCTCTCTTGTACAAATAAAAAGCTGGACGTAATGGCTCTTCCAGCGTAACCCTTAAAATCTCTCCTCCCCTGTAAACTTTTAATTCATTTTGTGCCCAATATTTTATAGAATACACTAAAACATTTTGATTGTGTCTATTTAAAATAAAATTGTGGTTTGGATTATTTTGTTCGAGAAAATTTATAAGTGAATGTGCTGTCTATTTCATGTTTAAGTTTGGAGTCTGGAGGACAGTTGTGACATTTTTCAGTTGTTTATCATGATTAATTGAAATAAGCATAGGAAGGTGAATATTCTTTCCAGCTGTGACTTCTCTGTTGGTGTGATCTTTCTTAAATTGCTCCCAGTTTTTCTGATATTTGTCTTTTCATGTAAAATAATTTTACAAACAAAGGTGAAAGTTCAGTCACTTACCATGTCCACAGGTTGTAAAATAATTCATGACTCCTCTTAGGAATCAGAATAGTTTTCAGGACCAATTTTTGTATCACTTTGTAAAATAAGGAAAACAAATGTATTCCAAATCTATTATTCTAGTTACTTTATTATTTTTAATAAATTTAATTCTCACTATAATCACAGCTTATAATAAATGTCCTGAAATCAGCATTCTGCTATAAAAGTTTTCATCATACAGAAAAAGGAAAATTTTAAGTTAGATCAGAAACTAGCTATTAACAATTTGTACAAAGATACTCAGATCTGACAAAAATAATATTAAAAACTGTCTGAGTATGAAACTCCAGAACCAAACACCTGGTATTTATAAATTCATATTTACTTATAATGATATTGCAATTAGCATGAACTATTTCTAATGTAAGCTGTTGAACCAGTTTAAAAAAGTAAAAATAAAACAAATGATTCTGATTTAGAGTTTATACATTATCCAGTTGCTCCTAGTAAACTATGTTATTCCTGTATCTGAAGTATTTGTTCATTTCCAATATCATCTTATTACTGCAAATTATTTCTACTTCAAAGCTGGTCTCTATACTTCTGGGTATGTTCTTTTATTTATTTCTTTATCAGAATTAGGTTCATCTTCCTAAAACATTTTTTCAGATTATTTCAACTTTCTCTAAAGTCTCCAAAGCCTCCCTATTGCCTATCGTATGTGCTTCTTTCTACTCTTCAATATTCCTTTTTTTTTTTTTAATAATTCATGGTCTATTTCCCACCATTACTCAAATAGTCTTCTTTGCTCTACGAGGCTTTAATAGCATACTCATGCTTCAGCTGCTTTTAGTTCTTTTTTTGCTGCCCACTACTTGAACACCTCTCCTCCAATTTGTCTCTCAAATCTCATCCATTCTCCTATTCTAATGCCCAGGGCATAGGCTCTCTTCTCAAAGTCATGACCACTGTGAAAAACACTGGCATGATTTCTCTGAGTTGTTATGGGAATGAAAATTTTGCATTTTTTTTTTTTTTGCTTCCATGCCTCATTTTAAACACTGATGGCCATTTGTTCACTGAAAATGTATATACTGAATGCTTTTATGTACCAGGTCAAGTTTTTGGAACCGAGTACACAGTTGTATACAAAGCAGTAGCCTAACCTTTCAACATATTTATAGTTAATTAATTGGAGACAAACAATAAATGTTTACCAGAAACTTTCCCAAATAAAACATAATTATAAATTGTGAGGCATGCTATCTTAAAGAAAGGACTGGGTACAATAAAGAAGAATAACATGAAAAACTAATTTAGAGTGAGGAAGAATTTGGTAAGGGAAAGCATCTCTCAATAAAGTACCTTTAGCTGAGACCAGATAGGTAAGTAATAGTTAGCTAAAGGGAGCAGAAAGACAACAGAGGGGCTAAATGAGAACGAGAGAGTAAAGAATTTGGAAAAAGAATTTAGAAAATGTATAAAATATGATGAATATAAGAGATGAAAAAGATAGATCACGGATTTCAACTATACCGAGCAACTTAGGCAGATGAAGTGCTATTTAGTAAGATAGTGAAGGAAAACTGGGGAGAAGAGGAGGCTGAATCAGTAAGTGGTTTATTTTAATTGTTTCTTAAGTTTGAAATTCTTGTAATATATCTACATGAAAATATCATGGGTCTAGGGGTCGGAAACTTATCTGCATTACCACAAGAGCCTTCAAAGTAAATGATCATTTCCTCTTTGTGTAATCTCTCTGATCTCCTGTAATAAATTAGATTTTCATACTCGCTGTCCATATGAGTGCATTTGTTTGCTTATTAGGTAGATTGTCTATATGTTGGTTGGTCTCTGTTTTCTTGGAAGTAAAACACTGTGCCTATAACAGCTCCAAGTACACAATCGACACTCAATAACGTTTGTTGCATGCATGAATGAATGAATAGATAAATGAATTAGACATTTCAATAGGACACGTATATTTGTCTTTTTTCTCTCCTAAAGACTGATAACTGGTTGCAGGCAAACATCTTGTCTTGATCTTCTTTGAGATCCATTACCTTGTGTAACCATTAATGGACATTAAATAAATACTAATTGATTCATGGATATTCAAGTAAGATATACTGGTTCAACTGAACAATTCCAGAATTTGTCTGAAAGAAGTCACCTCATTTACCCTTTCCCCCCCCCCCAAATTTGATAGGAAATATGAAGAGAGAAAATAATGTGTCAATAAACAGGAATAAGACAAAGATACAGAAAAGCAAAGATAATACAAAGCTAAAAACTGGTGATGTTAAGGCATAAAGACAAAGAGAAGAGCCTTTAATCACTTTCATGCCTAAAATTATATCTTGTGACATTTTGCTTCAGCTGAAATAATCTAATTAACATTATACTTTGCACATGATTCAGATAGAACTAAACACTTTATATCATACTCATTTGTTTACAGATGATTGACGCCATGAAAATCTCTTTCTTAGTAGTGTCAGCACATGGCCAGAGAAGTCAATTAATACACTTTTTGTTGAATGAATTAATGATGCATACTGCTAGTAACTACTTCTTCTCTACCTAAAAATTTAGCTAAATTCCTGGAGATAGGTAAGAACTCTTAAAATCCCAGCTGGGCCAGTGATTTTAATTTTAAGCAATATTTCTAAAAATATGTTCATTCTCTGCTAGTATTGTCATTAGAACATTAGCAGTAATTAAAACCATAAGTGGAAGTTCTAGATGACTGGGCAGCTAAAAAAGAGCAATTAAGCATCATAGCCAGGAAGAAACTTGCATTTTCCACATAATCAGTCGTATAGTTATTAAAAGAAGCATTAGAGGCTAAGGGGAGCAAAAACAAATAAAAATAGAGAAAGAAAGACAGAAAAAAATAATGGTAATGAATAGGACACTTATCTGTCTTAAATTGTTTCCATTTTTTATTCTTTTAATACAAAATCCAAAATTAAAGTCAATTAAGCAAATATTACATCAAAGTCTTAACATTATTAAATTATAAAACATAAGCTAGGTAATTCTCATACCCTTGTGGTTTATGAAATTGCTAGAATGACTTGATTAAAATGGCCTTGACATGCATGGTTACTTTCCTTTTATCCTTCTTGTAAATATGTAATAGATACATAGAGAAAGAAAGAATAAAATGTTACTTAGAGAAATATGAAATGTTTCTTCAATCCATTGAAAATCAGAAACTATGCAGTGAGATTGAAAAAAATAATAAGTTAAAGGGAAAGCATGAAAATATACAATAGTTTATCTAAAACTTAGATCTTTTCCATAGAAAATTTAAGGAGAAGGAAATAGTAAAAATAATAGGTAAATGCTATTGTCAATCCAAGTAATATTGTGCTTGAAATTCCAGTTAAGGGGTGCCTGGGTGGCTTAGTTGGTTAAGCGTCCAACTTTCGCTTAGGTCATGATCTCGCGGTTCGTGGGTTCGAGCCCCGCGTCAGGCTCTGTGCTGACTGCCAGCTCAGAGCGTGGAGCCTGTTTCAGTCTGTGACTCCCTCTCTCTCTGACCCTCCCCTGCTCACGCTGTCTCTCTCTCTGTCTCCTAGAAATAAAGAAACATTAAAAAAAAAAAAAAAGAAATTCCAGTTAAAACAATAGAATGAATTTTTCTGGGCCTTTGTTCAAGGACTAACCTCTCCATGAGCCAACGTCCTCCTTTAGATTATCAAACATTTAAATGCATTAATGTAAAATATATCACTCTAAGCTCTGTGGTGATGCTAAGATGAGCCGGTGATGATTAAAAACCTTACAAGTGTATGAAGGAAAGAAACACACGTTCAACTGATTGCAGAACAATCTGGCATATAGTAGGACAAGATATTATGTTACAGATAAAATTTTTAAAAGGATTTCTGCAGGAAAAGCTTCACTTGTTTATTTACCCTAGATATTCTATAAGTAGATAATTGGAATTTCTTTCCAGATGTTACATGCCACAATCACTCTGAAAGTGCTTATAAAATAATCTGTTTGCATATCATGTCCGTAACTCAGAGAACGACCTATAGTCCTTGTTTTTTGGCCCCTTAACAATATGGATACATCTTAGTAACTTTTCATATGGCCCAGAATATTCTATTTTATGACTACACTATATAGAGTTTATCAATATTTTATATTAAGAGAGAGAAGTTTACATCTTACATTCATGGGGAACTTTTTATCAGATTCCATTAAAATCGCTTCCCTCCCCTGCTACCAATTAGGGGTTTTCTCTTGATTTTCTCTACTCTCCCTTCCTTCTAACATATCCTCTCTTCCTCTGTCCAGAACTATACTTCTGTCTCATTAGTTACCTTCCTACTACAGTCAATCTGCAGCTCAAGAAACAAAAGAGCTACAATGTGTTGGGAACACCCTCTCTCTAACACAGAGAACTCACAACCTATGGAGTCTCAAGCTTTCCCTTGGGTCTCTTTCCTCACCCAAGCTCTCCCTAAACTTGGAGACACTTGCACTGCCCTTCAGATGAGTTAACAAATAAACCGTGTACATGCCATTACATGCTAATTATGATACTCTTCCCTTGTTAATTTTAAAATTTCTTTAAAATTAAATTGCAGAGCATCCTGATTCAGTGATATACATAGATTTCCAATGTTGCCTTTTGACAGAATGAGTGATTTATTCAAGAGGGATTTGGCAAAATTTGCCATTTTTTTCCTTCAATAAAGACTTCAAGGATTTTTAAATGTTTTTTTTTTCTTTTTTTACTTTTAAGAAGCATTTTAATCTTGGGCAATCATACACACTTACAGGCTGATTAAGAGAGAGATCAATGCAACACATTGCATTAGATCATACTTATCCTTTAATTTCTTACTCCTCTTCATAATTCTTGGAATTGAAACATATCACTTAAAGTGATGAACATTATTTCTTTTTGCTATCATCTAGTCGTCATCAGTAGTGAGGAAATATAAAGCTGTCTAGTTCTACATAGGTGGACATTATAAAAATATCTTTATTTTTTAATATGACTTTTTAGCCTACTGTTACAACAATATTGTAGGCTTATTTCTTTTAGAAATCTTTGTTAATACATTTTATCTCCAAATATACTGATAATAAACCATAAAGCCTTTAATTATAGAAGACAATGGCACACATATAGTTAAGTACTCTATATTTTTTCATAAAGGGTTTGTTAGCTTTTGACCAGTTTTTCTAAGCCTGCTGTAACATGACTTATTAAACTTTTCCTGTAGTAATGGATTATCTCAAACTATATGCTGTTATTTCAGGAACATCACAGAATATTTAAACTTTTCTTTTGTAGTCCATATTATTAAATCACTGTCAGAAACATGTTCAAAGATTACAGACATTGAGAGATAATGCATAATGAGGGATTGTTTGGAAATGGCAAAATGCAATACTTGAGAAGTTGACTTAGGTTTTAGTGTTGAATAATTGAAAAAAAAACTTCAATTTCTTTAATTAATTCTTGGAAATCTGTAACACAAAATGAAAAGCTATCTCATTTTGTTAGTCTTCATTAATAGACTAAGAAATAAAAGCTTGCCTATAAATCACATTTAGGAACAGTGAAGAATCACTGTGCGGGAAATTAAAACTCTGTCTCCCTTTTTAAGTGGGGTGAGATGGGCCAAGCAATGCCCTGAGATAGACCATATGTGGTATTTTCTGAAGAATGTTGAGGCCAGAGATAGAATAAAATAAACAAGGCAAGAGGCTTGATCTTAACCAAAGTATGGTAGAGAGCCCCAGGAAATCTAGGATAAGGCAGGGAAGTTCTGGGGAATACTTGCAGCAGAGTGTTCGCTGCCCACTATAAATTGTTTTGTTGTTGTTTTTCTTTTACAAATCCAGGCTCAATTGTGTAGGTGTGCCTGGCTAATTTAAAGGGACAGAAAGAACAAACCGATGCTGAGAAAATACAATCTGTTTTTATAACGGTATTCCCACAAATGTGGAGAATAGATAATTTGACACTTCTTAGGAGTAGCCCCTGGCATTATTGTTTTCTTTACTATCAGAATATTTTTAACTCATTACGTTTAATTTTTACCATCATCAGCAATGCCGATTAAAGGAGAATAAATATCTTTGTTTACTAATACACTGTCAGCAAAAACAAAACACAAGTCTAATTTTAGTTGCTTTATTTTGATAGTTGTAGTAAACTTATAAATAAGAAAGTATTGTCACACTTACAGTATTCATTATTTTCATTCCATAAATGGACTTTCTATTTATTTCTTTTTGCATTTCCACTTAATCCACTCATGTATTAATCTTTGAATACATCCTCTTCTTAAGTGTTATGTTTATTAATATTAATATTATCTGTTACATCTTGAGCTAATCAGATTGCTATATTATGAATCTATTGACATCTGCATATTTAATTATGAAGTATAAAACTTTGTTGAGCTCTATATGGTTTTAGGAGTTTCAATATATACTCTTGAACACTACTTACATACTTAGTAACAATTCATTCATTCATTCCAAAATATTCCATGATTATTTATTGTGTGCCACCTACTCTTCTGAAGTCAGTGGGTATTGAGGGGTAATAAGTTATGAAGTAGAAATAATAATAAACTTACATATGGATCCTGAACTTATGAAGTAGAAAGAATAATAAACTTACATATTACAACTGAACAGTTGAATAATAAGAGTCTGGAGCTTCACAGTACTTCTGAGTTATCTATAAGAGGTCCAGTGTGTTTTACTAAAAGTGAAATCTTCTGATAGGTTGTGATAGCATTTGTTTAACTGCTAATGAATAGAACCCCGAAGTCATGATATTGCAATTGGTGAAATATGTTAAAAGATAGATTATTCATAAACCTCCACAGGAATTATAACTTTTGTTTATTACATTATATTACAACGACCACAATTTTTTGTCATAAAATGTCATCTCAAGACCCATTGTCATTCAGCCATAAGCAATTTAGTGAAAATGCTAATGGACTTGAATTAGTAAAAGTTGATGGCTTTCTAAAGTAACTAACATTACAGAATTACTCTTCCAAAATATATAAAGCAGTTTTGTTAGAGCCCATAATAAAATAAAATAAAAAAAAAATAAAATAAAATAAAACAAAACAAAACTGTATTCAACTCACATATTTCATTCACATATTTTACTTGTACGCTGCCCTGAGGAAGCCCAGATGGCTGAAATGTTGGCAGGTTTCTGCACCTGCAATGATAATAAACTACTCTGTTATTACCTGGAATACGTGCTTTGAATACAGTTATGCCTTACTTGCTGTTAAATTCAACTGGCGAGTCAACAGTTTATATGGTATTTTATAGGATTGGCAAATGTGTCTTGCTGGATTTTTCTGAGTTTACCTTTAGCAATAGAATGCCAAAGGCTACTAAAGCACTTTCATGCTGACACATTAATCATGTGCGGGAGCCTGACGTAGAGTGGATTATTACTACTATAACATATAGAAAAAGGAAACAACTAAATGGGCTAGTTGATAGGTTAATAAACATGGATGTTCCTGATACACCAAAGGAATGAACTTCTCAGTGTTAGAGATAGTTTTTATCTAATATCTATGAATAAGAAGAATGTATTTGAAGAACGAGGCCAAAAATCTCTCCATGTTACAATATTTTAATGTAAAAATACAGCATGTTCATTGTATTACATTTGAGATGTACAGAAATAATGAAAAAGGAGTAAGTGTTGCTCACAATCCCATTACTCCAATACAACCTTTGCTGACATTTTAGTGTTTTTCTTTTTAGTTGTGCACATCACTGGGAATTTATACAGGTTATATTGTGCTTTACTAAGTAGCAAATATTTTCCTATCCCATTAAATATTTTTTGCAAATTGCTCTCACTAGGAATCATCTTCCCCCCAAAACACTTTCATCTTGTTGGCTCTTGATCTTGCTTCTCCAGATCTAAGTTCTGTCTTTACCTTTTAAGGACTGTTTTTTCTGATGTCACTTCCTACAGTGTTTCCCTATATTAAATGCCCTCAAAGTAACTCAAGCATTTTCTTAGCTGTTTTTATGTCAGTTTTCATGTTGTTATTTTTGTAAGCTTTGAAAAAAGTATCAGTGGGGTTTTGGATGGAATTTTGTTAAATTTATAAATTAATTAATAAATTATTGTCATATTTATATTACTCAATCTTTCCATTCCATAAATAAATTTTCACTCAATTCTTTTTTCATATCTATTTAATGACTCGCGTATTAAATTTTGAAAGCATATGCTATTCCTAAGTGTTATAGTTTTATTAAAGTATAATTAACATATAGTTATGTTAGTTTAGGTGTACAACATAATATGATCCAACAATTCTATACATTACTCAGTGCTCATCATGGTAAGTGTGGTCACTGTCCGTCAAAAATAAAATTATTACTATAAGATTGATTTTATTCCTTATGCTGTCCTGTTCATCTCCATAATTTATTTACTTATTTATTTGTTTGTTTATTTTTCACATTACTCATTTATTTTATAACTAGAAATTTTACCTTTTAATCCCTTTATGTATTTCACCCATCCCTGCATGTCCCTCCCTCTTGCAACCACCAGTTTGTTCTCTGTATCTAAGAGTGTGTTTATTTGTTTACGTCTTTGTTTCTTCATCTGTACATTTGCTTTGTTTTTCAAATTGCCATTAAGTGAAATCATGTATTTATCTTTCTCTCTCTGACTTATTTTACTTAGCACTATATTCTCTAGGTCTATTCATGTTGTTGCAGTTGGCAAGATCTCATTCTTTATTATGGGTGAGTTATACACACACACACATACACACACACACACACACACACACTGATATATATACACACACTACATCTTCCTTATCCATTCATCTATTGATGGACAGTGGGTGGCTTCCAGATCTTGGTGATTGTAAATAATACTGCAATGAACATAGGGGTGCATACATCTTTTCAAATTATTGTTATTTTCTTTGAGCAAATATCCAGTAGTGGAATTACTGGATCATATGGTATTTCTATTTTTAACTTTCTGAGGAACCTCCATACTGCTTTTTCCATAGTGGCCACACCAGTTCACAACCCTACCAACAGTGTGTGAAGTTTCCTTTTTCTCCGCGTGCTTGCCAACACTTGTTATTTCTTGTCCTTTAGATTCTAGCCATTCAGACAGGTGTAAGGTGATACCTTGCTGTAGTTTTGATTTGTAGTACATGTTCTATAGAGAAAAAAACAAAACAGGAAAGAGGAATAGATCGCTTGGGGGGATAACATGGTCAGAAATGTTCTAAGAAAGTGAGGAAAGTTCTTTTTGAGGATATCAGGAGGGGAAATCATCACATAACAGAACAGTGAATGCAAAGCCATGAAATAGGAACATGTCTGCTTTGTTCTAGGAATCACAGTATGGCCAGTGTGGCTGGCACAGAGTTAACAAAGAGAGAGTAGTGTGATGGAAGATCATAGAATTAATGGTAGGAGGAAACCAGATTGTGTGGAGTCTGTTGGACTACTGCAAAAATTTTGAGTTTTACTTTGAGTAGGATAGGAGACGATTGGAGGCATCTGAGAACAAAAATGACATGAACTGATTTAGACAGTTGAGAATAGACTCTGGGGGCTGGGGGTGGGTATTAGTCAGCATTATCCAGAGAAACAGAACGAATGAGAGATGATAGCTAGATGGATAGAACATGCATAGACACACCTGTGCACACAGAGATACATATGCAAATAAGATTTATTATAGTAACTTGGTTTATGCAATCATGCAGGCAGAGAAGCCCTGTGATCTGCTGTTTGCAAGCTGAAGACCCAGGAAGGCTGATGGTATAGTTCAAAGGCCTGAGACTCAGAAAGCCAATAGTATAGATTCCAGTCACATTTTGCTTGCAAACCAGAAGCACTGAGAGTAGAAAAAGATTAATGTTCAGCTCAGATAGCCAGAGTAAATTCCACCAGTTCAAATACTAATTAATCTCTTCCAGAAAGACCCTCACAAATATACCCGGAAATGTTTAACAAGAGATCTGGGCATCCTGCATATAAAGGGTAATCTCTAAGATAGAAATGTCAAATATTCAATGAGAGATGTTGTGGCTTAAGCTAGGTGTTAACAATAGAGGTGGTAAGAAGTGGTCAACTTCCTGATATGTAATTGAAGAGAGAGGCAAAAGTATTTGTTATGGTTGGATATAGGATGTGAGGGGAAAAAAGTAGATAAGCATGATTTTATGGTTTATGGAGTTGATATGAAATGAGATGGAGAAGTATCAGGAGAAGAAGTTTAGGGAAGAAGATCAAGAATTTTGTTTTGAACATGTAAATCAGAGATGCCTTCAAATGGAGCTGTGGAATGGGCAGTTGTATATATCCTCCGTCGTTCAGAGAATATGTATAAGCTGTAGGTATACATTCTTGAAGGAATGGGTACATATTCTCAAACATATTAGCCTAGATATTTCTCCTTAAATATTTGTCAATGGTGATAGTAATAAAAGATATTCAACTTAACAAATATTTATTTATCAGCTGCTAAAAAATAATGATGAATAAGAAAAATGGTTCTTACCTTTATCCATCTTAAAATATATTGGGATGGGCAGACCATTTACCATTTTGCTGTAATTTATACTCCTACAAATAAGTGAGAATAACTCAAAACTGATAATATCGTAAATAAGTCAAATGTAACTTTAAAAAATTTAATATAACATCCTAATATATTATCTAAAACATATGCATTCAAACTTCATCCTTTACCCCACTTTGACGTTTCTTCCATCTGTCTATTCAATCTATTTCATGCTCCACAAGAGAAATAATTTTATTAATAAATAGCACAAGCAAAAATTAATTATAGAAATTATTCATTACTTGTCACAGCTACTTTCACTTTAGTCAGAGAAACAACTTTGATCATGATCCTGTATATTTTATTCTCAAAACTTTCTTAAGTTAATGTTGATTCATGTTATTTAAATAATTTTGCTTTTGCTATTTTATTTTGCAGTAAGAGCCTAACCATTGTTGTCCTCACAATTAGGATACATCTTCTTTTTCTTGTAAATACCTCACTACTATTTATTTCTGAATGCTTACCAAGGAAATACAACTTTATAATTATGTGATAAAAGCACTGCACAACATCTATCTAAATAGATAACTCTAAACAGTAGGCTTCCTATACACTGTATACTTTTCATGGAACACTGACGTTGCATCTTAAGGTAAATTTTTAAGCCACAATTAATTGAAATATATTACTAGATTATTTGCAAGTTTATGTCAACATAGTCTAGGCAATGGTGGCAATATTAGTTTCCAAAATGAAAATAATGCAAATTTACCCAAATTTTTACTTAGAGTAATCATGGTAACCCACATTTTTTTGCATTATGTAATTATTATTTTCAGTTAATCTGTTAATTGTCACATCTAAGTGATTCCGGATTTTACCTTTTGGGAAAGAAGATAAGGGTCACTGAACATCCAACTACTCTATAGATTATTTTAATTGTAAGATGAAATGCAAAATATATCATTAACACATCTGACCTTGGTTTGGTTTTTCAATAAATGAGAACCAATTTCTCCTCTTTCTCTTCCTTCTCTTTATATATTTTAACTGAGATGAAAATTTTAATTATTTTATGTTGAAAATTGGTTTTAGCTTATTGAAAGAATATATTCCATGATGAACAAAGAAATGCTTTTCAGAGAAGCCAAAAATCAAGAATAAATTATTTTTGATGATGAATGTCATCATCAATAAATGCTTTTTAGTTTATTATTTAAAAAAAATACAAACAGTATAGTGAAATATATAACAAGTATCAGTGTTTACCCTATTTAGCATCATAAAAAGTACATCATTTTGCAATACTTATTTCAGATTCTACTTACGGAAATAAAACATTACAAAGTAAAGTCCTCTGTTTCCTCATCCCTAATAAAGTTATTTTCATTCTCTCACAGAAATAGTCAAGGCCCTTAATTTGGTGCTTATCACTTCCTTATTTGTATTGTTGTTGATACATGCATTTTATTTATAGTGTTTGAATATTAATACATATTATTTTTACATCTTTCAAACAAAAATAAAATTGCATTGTGTGAAACTGTCAGTTATTGAAACTTTTGAGATTTATCTGCATGAATTCAATGTTTATATTTGTTTATTTTCACTGTTACATACTATTCCTTTTTAGAAAAATGCCATAAATATATACCAATTATTTGTCCATAGAAATTTTACATTTACAAATAGTGTTAGGGGCGCCTGGGTGGCTTAGTCGGTTAAGCGTCCGACTTTCGCTTGGGTCATGATCTTGCGGTTCGTGGGTTCGAGCCCCGCGTCGGGCTCTGTGCTGACTGCCAGCTCAGAGCCTGGAGCCTGTTTCAGTCTGTGACTCCCTCTCTCTCTGACCCTCCCCTGCTTACTCTTTCTCTCTCCTAGAAATAATAAATTAAAAAAAAAAAATTTAAAAAAAAAAAACAAATAGTGTTAGCAGGAATGTTCTTGTACTATGGGATAAATTTCTGTACCATACTTAGTTGTATTTGAGCTGAGTTTAAAAGTAAGAATCACTTTAAACTTCTCTAGATATTCACTAACTGTTCTCTGAAGTACTTATGCCAAATTATACTCCTACTAGCAATGTGTAAGAATCCCATAATCCCATAACTTTGCCATTATACTTCTTATACTGTTCAACATTTAAACTGTTGCCAATCCCCAAAGTATGAAATAGTTAATTTAAATTTTTATGACTACAAGTGATTTTCCCAGTGTTTTTCTACAAATCTAGGTTATTCTATTTTTCATTTTTGTCTGTTCATATCCTTTGCCTACTTTTTAAAATATTCTTTTTCTGGTGCATTTCTTTTTATGTGTCCTGGATACTAATCCTCTGTCAGTTATTTATCTTGACAGCATCTTACCCAATTGGTAACTTGTCATTTGCCAATTAGTTTTCTTTCAGTTGTATTGAAGTATAATTAACATGCAGCAGTCATTTATCATTTTTAATGTCTTTGGTTGAACTAAAGTTGTACACTTTAACATAGTCAAATTTAGCAATGATCTTATTTATGGTGTGTGCATTTGTGTTTTCTTTAAGAAAACCATCCCTATTTTTAAGTTACAAAGTTAGTCTTTTACATTGTATTCTAGAAAAATTGCTATCTGTAGGCATTTTATTAATTTTTCCATATATAAGTTATGTATGGGCGCCTCCTCTGGATTAGGTGATACTCTAGCTGCTTCAGATAGCTTTTGGAACATGACAAAGAGTCTGTCCTTTTAGAGCTTGAATTCTATTGGATAGAAACAGAAAATTTAAAAGATAAGGAACTGTCTCATAAATGTAGGAAAGGGAAAAAAAGTGTGAAATAGAGGGAAGGGGGTGTGAAATTTTGGTAATGGTGGCAAGAGTAGGCCTTATTAAAGAGGGGGGGCAGTGTGAGTAAAGACCTGGAGGAAATGAAGGACTTAACCTTTTTCTGAGTAAAGAGCTTTTGAAAGCTAGAGGACCAATGGCTACTAAATGAACAAGGAAAAAGTCACAGGAGAGTGAGCAGTAGACCATATCCATGAGGGCTCTTAAGATCAGAATAAGGATTTCTAATTTTATTCTGAGTAAAAGGGGAAATCATCGAAGGGTTTTGAACAAAGGAGTAACCTACTCTGACTTATGTTTTAAGAGGATCACTCAGGATGCTATGTTGAAAATAGCCTGAGACACAAGGGTGGAATCAGAGAGACATGTTTAGTAATCCAGGTAAGATGTTAGGATGTCTCGAACCATGGTAAAAATAGTAGAGAGATGAGAGGTGGTGAATTGGGGACACATTTTGAATATATAGGTGCCAGCATTTGCTGATACATCAATGTCTAGCAGGTAAAGATAGAGGCAGGCATATGAACACCTCAAAAGTTCCTTTTACCAAAGCAACCAGATAACTGGAAATGTTAGTAGATGTGGAAGACAAAAGGAGTTGGGTTAGGGAGGAAATGTTATCAAAAACTCTTCTTTGAACATGTTAATCCTGAGTGCTTTTTAGGCATTTGCTACAGGTGTCAAATCAGTTGAATATATATGTCATAAATTCAGGGGAAAGGTCAGTCTGGAGATATAAATATAGGAGTTGTCAGCCTGTGGATACCATTGAAGCCATGCGACAAGATGAAATCACTTTATATGTAGATCACACTCTTTCATAGGGGAGCAGACTGAATTCTAGTTAACTCAGATGTGGTCTTCCCAAGTGAAGACACTGAAGTAAAGGAAGGATGAGAAGGTTGCAGGTAAGTACAAGGGGTTGATCTTGCTCACAGCTGTGTCCCCTAGGACCCAAAAGAGCCCTTGATAATGCTTTGTATACTTAGTACATATACAAACACAGTATTTGCTGAATGACTAAGTTTAAAAACTGACCATGAAATCCAAGCTGCATAGGTTAGAGAGAATGGGTGAGAGCAACAGTGTGGAAGGATCAAAAGATTTAAAGTTCTGGTTGGATTAAAGGAGTCTCAGAGGGATGTACTGGAGAGATGAGAGGTGGTGGTCAGAAAATTGAATGTGTGCAAAATGTGGAAGGGCTGAATACTGGTTATGATAAAGGGAGGAGAACATCCATGGAGAATGACTTGGGGGGAATGGAGAATGAGATCTTCTGATGGGAAGGAGTCAAGGAAAAATGAGCACAATTGGAATGATTGCTGATATGAAAGTTAAAATCACCAGTTCTCTTCTATTCCAAGATTTTTAAGTTTTAACATGACTGTTATTAGTTTCATAAAATATTTTTATGCATATTTTGAGATCATTATTGGTTTTTCCTCCTTTATTTGTTAGCATGGCAAAATAAATTGTTTGACTTTTCCATACTAAGAAACACCTTGCATGATTGGAATAGGATCGCAGATTGTTAAGGATATATTATCTTTTATGTATATCAGTGGATTCTATTGCTTAGTATTTTGGTTAGTAGTCTATGCTCATAATAGATTAACCTATAACTTTTAAATGTATTTCTTCAGCTTTGATAAAATTTCAACAATTCTCCATTCAAATAATACTACTCCACCATTTAGTTCTTCTGGATATACTATTAGATATATTTTGGGGGCTCTCAATAGAGCTTCTGGTTGTTCAATTGCTGTCATTTACACATATACTAAATATATATCCTTGTCTTTCTATCCTTGTCTTTCTGACTATTTCCTACTGATTTCCTCAAAGAGATCTATAAATTTGATAATTCCATTTCTAATTTCAGTGACTATATTTTTTAACAATTTTACTACTGATTTCCTCTAAGAGAGCTACAAATTGGATAATTCCATTTTTTATTTCAGTGCCTGCATTTTCTAACAATAATTAAAATTACTTCTTTTCATATTGACCTTTGTCTTTTTTTCATTTATTTTTGTTTTTATTTTATAATTTTGTACTTTATCTAAATGGAAATTAGTCTTTCATTCATTAATGGAAACATCTTAAACAGGCTCATTTTACATTCTTTGTCCAACTGAGATATAGTATTTATGCAATTTTGTTTCATACATTCTTTGGAAGTGGGAAAATTTTTTTTTCCTGTCTCTCTCGTTTTCCTTCTCCCTCTCACTTTCTCACCTGGATAGCTCTTTCCTGTCTGGAGGTTGTATATTATCTTATCTCTTATAACTTACTTTCCGAGGCCCAAGGCCCAGACACACACTTTTTTTTTTTGGTTATGGCATATCTGGGTGTGGTGATCTAGTTAGAGAGCCAGCTCGCTCAGTTCTTGATTAAAAGGCTTTGTCTGTATTCTCACAGCCTGAGACCTGTGGGTTGTTTGAAGCCACAGCCCAGATTGTGGTGAGTTTTATTTTTAGCTTCCTTCAGAGTTGGGGAGCTTCACTCCAGGCCCTGGCTTTGAGAGCTTTCTATTCCTGGTTCTGTTTGTCTGAGAGCACTTAAATCTCTTTAACTCCATAGGAGCAAACTTTAGACCTTGAGGTAAAGAGGCCTGTAGCTCTGCAACCACTCTCCACTTCATTATATTGTTCTTTTCTGCTTATTTTACACGGAGGGCCAGTTTGTATGTCTGTCGTTGTTTTCTTTGTATTTTTACTATTATTATTATGTATTTGCAAGAATTGTGTTGAGTCATATGTGAACCCCTGCACCACCTTACCTGGAAACCCTGGTTTATTTGAATCATTTTTTTTCCTGGTGGGATATGTATTTGTTGAATAACGTATAAAATCTGACATAAACAAAAAAAAATTGTTAATAAATTATATGGGCATTCGAGTAAAAAACATTTTTTTAAAAAATGGTAATAGGACTATAACATTTTCTAGTTATTATAGTCATGTTTCTTCTTTTCATGTGTTTTAGTTCAGCTGTGAGGTGGACACAGATGACTCAGGCACATGCATGATATTGCTCTTAAGAAACCTAATGTACAATAGACAAAATATTAACATAGATAATTAAAATATATTATAGAGATTGATAAAACCCCAGTGAGAACTCTATTTAAAGTATTCAAAGAAATGGGGCATCTTAGTGAGGAGGGTAAGCATAATTTCTATGCAAAGAACTATAAGAGCATTAGCTTATCAAAATAAATAGGATTTGGAACTCAGAGGTATGTAGGAAGATACCACACACAGAGAGATCCAGGAGAAGAGAGGCCCAGAAATGGGCAAGTTAGCAACCATACCTTTGACTGGGAAGGACAAAATAAATGTGGATGGGCAGGAACTCGAATATACTTCTGTGTGTGGAAATATGTGCTCCTTTTCTGGGCCTTCTCACCCTTCTACAAAACCACCCTTCCTTTTGCTAGAGCTAATTCTCTGCCCTTTGGTCTCCCACCCCAGCTGCCAGTTCATGACCTAACTTCATATTTAAATTTCCTTAATAGTTTTCTTGATTCATTAGATTCTTATTTAATTACGTTCTATCCCCAGCTCTGATTTCAGAATTTTGTACTGCATTATCATTCACTTGTTTTCACGTTGCTCTGCAATTATCACGTACCTATTTTATAGCAGTATGTTTAATCTCCTCAAAATTGCAAGTTCTTCAAAATAAGTACAGGTACTTACTACTTCTTTGGAACTTCCTCTATACATATTCAGCATTATGAACAAATGTTTTAATCAATAATTTATGTACCTGGAAGAAACCTATTCAGAAACACAATCCACATCCTAGGTATTTTCCTTTTGTTGCTGTTTCTTCTCTCAATTTGTCTCTGTATCTCTGTACTTTCTTTCACTATGACTCTCCTACCCTCTCACTGCCTGAACGTACCGGTATATTTTGTGGGCATACATATATACACATCTGCACACACATACATGAACATACAGAATCTCTATGAACAAACAATACATCTAGAAGCAATAGTCTCTAAGAGGGATAATGTATAACTCCATTTAATCAAACTGTAAATTCCTTTATCTTATTTATTTATTTTTAGGCAAAGCCAGCATCTTAGGAAGCTAGAAAAGTAAGATGTCCTTAAAGCCATCAATTCAGTCCTTTTATATATGTATAAAAGGTAACAACTGTATGTCAAAGACAGTGTCTGTGTCTATGTGCCGTCAATCACTTCCCCTCTTTTATTAGTCTCAGATAGAAGATAAACAACAAGACTGACAGTTTTGTGTCCTTTGCCATTTTGTGTCACCATCACAGATAAGATGATATTATGTCATCCTTCAAGACTGTCACATTTAGTGTCTTCTATTTGTCTTAAAGACTGTTTTCCTTATAATCCTCATAAACACACAAATCACCTGTTGATTATATATTATTTCATTATGGAAATATTTTCCCATAATGCAATGCCCTCTATCATAGATGAGAGCATTTATTGCAGCTGCCAAAGCCTTCAGAATATATAGATGTTTTAAAGAAGTGTTTCTTAAATAAATGAAAGAATAAATATGACAAGCTATGTGGCTTTTCTTTTTCAAAATTCTCTATTATGAGGAAATTGTAATAAATTTCTACATCTGCATAACATGGACATCAAACAAAGAATTTTGATATTTTAAACATTAACCGTGAAGTATTTAGTACTACAATAAGAAATAGTTTTTTTTAAACTTTAAATTCTGTTTATTTTGTTGGGGATAGGATATTTCTTTAAACAATATATGTTTGTTCAGAAAACTGATATCTGAGCTGAAATGATGATCAAAACTAGTGAAATGGAAAGACTTTAATATCGTTAATATGATAATCACAAGTTCCTTTTTTCTCTTTCTATTTTTTGGAACTTCATCTACTTCCACATTGTCTTATTGCCACATTTCATATTAAGATTTTATAGTATATTTATTGTCAAAAAACAGTCTAAATAAATGAGGGGGATCGATAACTAGCTAATAACCAATTTCAGTAACCATATGATTAATATTAAAAATATAGTTTGCCGGGGCACCTGAGTGGTTCAGTCAGTTAAGTGTCCTACTTAGGCTCAGGTCATGATCTCACAGTTCATGGGTTCAAGCCACGCATTGGGCTCTGTGCTGACAGCTAGCTCAGAGCCTGGAGTCTGCTTTGGATTCTGTGTCTCCCTCTTTCTCTGACCCTCCCCTGCTCACACTGTCTCTCTCTCTTTCAGAAATAAATAAAACACTTAAACATTTTTAATAAAAAATAAAAAAATAGTTTGCTATTTATTTTATATTTTCTAAAGTTTTAGTGTTTTAAAGATATATTATAATTTATTTGCTAGAAATGAGAAAATTCAGAGAAGTACAAAGAAGTAAGAAAACAAAATCACCTGAAATTACAATAGTCTCATACATTTATATTTTATCATAAAACTGATACCAATCTGAATACTTAATTTTACTTCTGTTTTCAATTAGGGTTATATCATTTCCCTATGTTGAAGGTCTAAATGCTTAATATATGAAGGCTTCTTAATATTCTATCAAAACTTTGTTTCCTGTGGCGCCTGAGTGGCTCAGTCGGCTTCAGCTCAGGTCATGATTTCACAGTTCGAGGGTTTGAGCCCCTCTGACAGCTCAGAGCCTGGAGCCTGTTTCAGATTCTGTGTGTCCCTCTCTCTCTGGCCCTCCCCTGCTCATACTCTCTCTCTCTCAGAAATAAATAAAACATTAAAACATTTTTTTTAAAACTTTGTTTCCTAATATTTGGTATTAAGTACTTTTAATTATTATAAGTAATATGATGATGACTATTCTTATGCATATAACTGACAGCTTGTTCTTATGATTTTCTTCCTTTTATAATAAAACAATTTTCAAATGATTTTCCTAAATAAAGGAAATACATAGTATTTTTCTGAGACCTTGCATGTCTAACAATTTTTCTGTTGCAACATCATGTGGACGATCAACTGGTTGATTATAAAATTTTTGCTGTATAAACTTTCATTCTCAAAGTTGTGGTGATATTGCTCCTTTTGTTTCAGCAATTCAGTAAATTTTAGAATGAAAAGACAGATTAATTTTAGCCATAGAAATTATTCTACTAATGTGTCTTTAATTACATTCATCATATTTTTTTCAGTGATCTCTCTGTGTATTTGCATACACATGCGCACACATGCATGCACACACACACACACACACACGCACACAAAACAAAAGGCTATATATATCTTTGTAGTTTCCTTTGTTGCTTGGACTACCTTTTATTTTGCATTCTAAGAGATCTCAAATTGGATATCTACATCCCAGTTTCCATTTTTTACTACATTGATATGGTTTTGACTGTTGCCTTTACTTTGAATTTGAATTATTTTTATTTTTAATCTATCATCATCTTTTTGTTATCATATCCTGCTTTCATTATATTTCAGATAATCCTTCCTCTCCCTCCTTCTGCTCTTTTTAATTAGAGTTTGTAACTTCTTATAGCATACCAAGGATTCTAAACACTTGCGTAATAATTTTGCTGATTCCTATAGCAAGTTCTGTAATAATTCTTTGGGATTATGTCCCTTTCTTTTTTAAAATATTTTTAAAGTTTATTTTTTTTATTTTATTTTATTAACATTATTTAATTTTTTTTGAGACAAAGAGACAGAGTACAAGAGACGAGAGGCAGAGAGAGTGTGTGAGGCATAGAATCTGAAGCAGGCTCCAGGCTCTAAGTTGTCAAGACAGACCCCAGCTCAGGGATCAAACTCAGGAATCTCCAGATCATTACCTGAGTCAAAGTCCAGGTGCCCCTATGTCCCTTTGTTTTAATCAGTAGTATTTTTCATAGGACCCATATCATTTTTTATTTAACTCTTTTTGGTTACTTGCAGCAATGCTAGCTTCATTAACAAACAAAGTCATACATTTCAGGCATTAAAAGCAATAGGATTTTTATTCTTGCTGATGTAGTGTTCAATACAAAAGTTTTAGTGTCCTATGCCCTTTCACTCTGTGGGGATTCAGGAACCTGGGGTTCTTCAACTTCATGGCATTTTTATCACCTAGGGCTGTAAAATCCTCCACTTCCAAACAGGTGAAGGAAGAAAGGAGAATGGTAAACTCCACCAACATCTTAAAAACCTCAGCAATGAAATGAAGTCTGTCACTACTCACTTTCCAATGGCTAAATCTAGTTACATGGCTTTACTTTAAAGTAAGGGGTTTCTGAAACAAGTAGTTCTTCATTGGACAACTACCTTCTGAACTTAATGTGGCATGGAGAACACTTTTTTTGGGGGTGGTGGAGAGTAGAAAACTAGTCATCCTAGCCTCATTCATCCTTTGAAATAGAAAGATCTACCTAATCTAATGTATGATGGCATTTAATATGTGACTGTTACTTCTTATTCCAAAACTAGATGATAGATAAATATGTTAGCTCCTAGAACAATCCCAAATCTCTAGTTTGGCTACTCACAAAAAGTCATGTAGATTTCGGGTGGGATCTCACCTGTCCCGATTTTTCTGGGATCTCAGATATTACTAACAAATCAGAGTTCAGTACGGCCTACAGTCCTCATGGTATGTTGCTACCAAAGCTCTCCTTGTTCCCATCTTCTGCCTACATTTCACCTGTGAATACAATGTACCACTGCCACTTCTAGATCCGATTCAGATGGCAGGATAATGCTTTTATTTTACTAAATGGATTATTGTAATATAAGATCCCTGGAGCTTAGTGGGAAAAGGATTGTTTACTTCAAAAAGCAGCATTTATGTGGTGTTTGAAAGCTGTTCTTTTCATCTCATTTCTTTTCTTTTTTATTTCTTTTCTTTTCATTTCTTAATAGAGAATTCCCAGAAAGTATTTGCATAGTAGGTTGTTCTAAGTGTGTTGAGGTATATACAAGAAAATACAGTTATAGCAGAGTATTTCTAAAACATCGAATTACATGATTTTCTTATTCTCTTCTGCATTGGAAATAGCTTTCCAATGCAGAAGAGAAAGTTTGGAAAGTTTCCAATACGAAACTCTTCCCTTTCATATTGTCTTTATTAAATCAGTGAATCTTTCTGAGAGAGAGGCAGGTTCTTTTTTACAGTATAGGCTAGTAGCTGGACTGCCTCAATCTCCACGGCCAAGCCAAGCTCAAAGCTCAAAAGTCTAGACCTCAGAGCTTCATATGAAAGCTGTGGGGTCAGCAAGTATAGGAACCTTTGAAGCAGTATATATCGTGCTATGGCTTTCCATCCTGAGAATTAGCAAAAGTAGAGTGTGTTCAGTGCTTTCTCTCTGGGTTTCAGAAGGCACCTCCACAGTATATCTCATTTCAACCCAGCTACAAAGTAGCAATGAATTCAAGGTCTTTACTGAACCATTATATTTAATGCAGTCAAATACAATGTGTTCTTTTATTATAGATTTCACATGATGTGTCTAATTTGATGTATATTTTTCTAATCTTTTCAGTAAGTTTTGGAATATTACTTGTGTGGATAACTGGAAAAGAGTCTTTTTCTATACTTGCTCCTAAAAGCCTTTTATAAAATTTGCTTTTATCAGTCACTCCTCATGTGTCTTTGGCTTCCCAACTTTAATGATTTTAGTTGTGCATTAGATTTTTGTCCCACACTATTTCAAATTGCCTCCTCATTTATTTATTTACACAAGTATTTATATATACCACAAATATACATAGAAGTCTATGTATTTATATAAATGATATGAATTCCTATACACAAATAATTTTAATTATTTTATATATAATACTATATAAGTAAGGTAATAAAAACATGAACATTTTCACAAATATTACACTTTAGTTGTGATATATTAAGATATGTTACCTCCTCTTTTTTACCATCACTGATTTTCTTTGCCATTTGCTAAAATGAGTCATAAGTAAAATTTGAATGCCCTACATTTTTATATATTGATAGGTTTCTGAAAATTATCATATAATTTAATATGAATTAGCGCTTTAAAAATTTTTTAAGGTTTATTTATCTTAGAGAGAGAGATGGGGTGAGGCATAGAGAGAGAGGGAGACTAATTATCCAAAGCAGGCTCCAGGCTCTGAGATGTCAGCACAAAGCCCAATGAGAGGCTCAAACTCATGAACTACAAGATAATGACCTGAGCCGAAGTCAGATGCTTAATCAGCAGAGCCACTTAGGCACCCCAAAGTAGCACTTTAAAAAAAAACAATTTTGACAGGTATGATAAGGAAGAGTCAAATTGTCTAATATAAAGAAAGAAAATTCAAGCAGTATAGGGAATGTTTCAATTTAAACTCGGAAAGTAGAATGTCATCCTTCAAATTTTACATGGTAAATTGTGGTTTATTTTATGGCTCTGACATTCATTACATTCCCATTAAATGCTTCTTAATTTATACAAGAAGATATTTTAGAAATAAAATTCATGATCAATATTAATTTGCTTATTTTTCAGAAACAGTGTTTACCTTCTGGAAGATTCACACTCCCCTCCTCCCCCACAGAAGGTGAAAAATTAAGGAAGGAAGCAAGATAAAGTTATTAAACTTTCAGTCATAAAATTAATTAGCTATGAAAAAATTAAACACCTATGAAAAAATTAAACACCTTTCATAGAAATCTATAAACTATTATTAATGAAATCTGTATATGGTTATGCATGAATTTCAAAAATATAAAAATAATTTTCTTAAACATATTAACAGATTCCTAGATTTTCAAACTTTGTGTAATGTAGAATTTATTTCACCTAATAATTACATTGTCCTCCAAAAGAAGGAAAAGCTGTGAATATTTAATCCTAATTTCAGGATTTAGGAGATTAGACTGGTTTTATTACAAATGAACACAACATAGTATTGAGTCTCTTCCTTTGTTACAAATACTAATGCAAGCCTTTCACAAGGTATGGAGCCCTATAAAGTTACAAGATAACAAAATACCAAAGGCTGATTTCTCTATCTAATGAAGGCAGATGTTTTTCATTCCCCATGTACATTTGTATATGCATTTCCATAATAGAATCACACATAATCTTTTTGTCTCTTTGATATAAATGCTCTATGAGAGTTACACCACATGGCTACATATGGTGGTTTTATGGTGGGATGTAAAAAATGAATTTCATATGTCTATAAGGAGACCAATATATTGTAGGTTGTGGAAAGAATGAGAGCTTACAGAAACAGCTCAATTCAAATACCACATCTTCTTTTGTTCTATGAATCCTGGCAAATAGTGAGCTGTATCATATTGTGAACTGTATCAAATAAATACTGAAAGATATTTTCTCAAGGAAAATAAGAAATAATGCAAAGGACACCTAGGGAAATATTGTTTTGAAGAGTAAACAAAATACTCACAAACTTTTATTTGTGGGAAATGCGTGTTTCATGAGAGGGAAGTGTATGCAAAATGACTTCCCAAAGCCAAAAGAGCTTCAAGACCTAAGAAAAAGACTAACAAATCTAAGTTGACAAGAAATGGCTTATTAAAGAGCCTTACTAATAGAACAGGTCTTGGGCATCTGCTAGATCAGTAGATGGTCACAACCTCACCTCCCATAAGACCTGCTTTTATAGCCTTAGAGGCTGGGAGTACAGGTTGCGGGACCACCCAAGAGGGGAATGTTTCCCCTTAGGTGTGTGGCTCATAATCATATCTCTAGGGTAGATTAAGGATATTGTGCCCCCTAAGGTGTACTTAAGGTTAAGGGTGTGGTTAAACAAAAGGAGAGAATGAATGTGTGTGTGACTGGCTGTGCTCAAGATTTCAGGTCACAGAATAGTCATTATGGTAGATTTGTCCAAAATGATGTTAGTTTGGTTCACACTATGGGGAAAAAAATTATTTTGGTTTTTTTTCTGTATAAGATCCTTAAAAATGTCTATGAGAATTTTGTAATTTTTAAAATTTGATAGTCATCTACTAACAATCTTTCCTTGTTTCCAATGCTACCCACATTGAACATTAAACAATATAATGTACTAAATGCAATTGAGTGGTGTTCACGTTAGGATGAGGCTACTATTAATCATGGTCTTTATTCACTAAATGACGGGAATGTAGTTGCATAGATAGCAGTATTTGAACATTTACAATATGTAACGAATCAGAATTAACATTTATAAATTATAATTTATAAATTTAATTAATGATTAATTAAATCTAATCATTAATATAAATTATATGTTTATATTAAAATTTATAAGCTTTGTGGTGTAAAAAAAACTTGAAGATCAAAGTTGCTAAAATTGTATGCTCCTACTTAACTTGCACGACATGTTTTGTTGATATGTTGCTACTTGTAATGGTATGTTTATTTGATGTGTTTCTCAAATGCAAACCATACCAAATGTGCAGATTGTTGAATCTTTTGACATTTTATATTTGAATTTTATACACTAGGCTTCTGTTATGTTTTTACACATTCTGACAAATGGTATATTCTTTTCTCCTTAACCCATTTTTTGAAGAGAGAAATGCACTGAAATGCCTCTATTTTTTGAATAGGCAAGATGATATTAGGGAGACAGAGTCATCTTATGTAAGAATGTTTTGAGGCACCTAGGTGACAGTTGAGCATCTGACTTCGGGTCAGGTCATCATCTCAGTTTGTGGGTTTGAGCCTCGTGTCTGGCTCTGTGCTGACAGCTCAGAGCCTGAAGCCTGCTTCAAGATTCTGTATCCCCCTCTCTCTCTCTCTGCCCCTCCCCTGTTCGCTCTCTTATTCTGTCTCTCAAAATAAAGACATGAAAAAAAATTTTTTAAGGAATATTTTATTTATTGTAATTTTATATATATATTT
This sequence comes from Proteles cristata cristata, assembly GCA_017311185.1. NCBI lineage: Eukaryota > Metazoa > Chordata > Mammalia > Carnivora > Hyaenidae > Proteles > Proteles cristata. Next base: position 1,993,386 of record JAESUZ010004923.1, on the reverse strand, counting down.
ATATATATATATATACACACACACACACACACACACAAAGCAATGCATTACTATTTTTCCACGTTGTCCAAAGTGGATTTTGTCATTTAAAATTTCACCTTTTATCAACTAGTCATGTATGTGTGTTTCTTTGTGACTTTGTGCTGCTGTCTCCCTAAACACTTTCTTTAGCATTCTCATTCATTTGAGGTGAATACCAAAGCCTAGGAGAAAGAGAAACCATTTTGAAAGCATGCACACTAATTTTCTAAAGATGAAAGTTTGAAACATATTTGATTATCTGAGTAGTTCTTGTTGAATTCTTAACTTATAAGTGATATTATTTTCAGCTTAAAACTCAGTCAAACTAGACCTACATATTGAGCGCAAAGTGGAATTCATATCAGATGATAAGATATGGATGAATAATACTGTTAATAAAATTAAGGTGTAACTCATTATTTGAAAACACCTTTAAAAATCTACCAAAGAGGCGCCTAGGTGGCTCAGTCGGCTAAGGGCCCGACTTCAGCTCAGGTTATGATCTCAAGGTCCGTGGGTTCGAGCCCCACGTCGGGCTCTGTGCTGACAGCTCGGAGCCTAGAGGCTGTCTTCAGATTCTGTGTCTCCCTCTCTCTCTGTCCCTCCCTGCTCATGCTCTGTCTCTCAATAAAATAATATAAATAAATAAATAAATAATCTACCAAAAAATTTTAATAGATGAAAGCATACGTATGGTATAATATACCATTAGTAATTTCCAACCACTGAAATTTGGAATTAATTTGATAGAATACATTTAGGAGTTGAATTTATGATTGAATTTAATAAGTTACTCATAAAAAATTTTTCAAAAGTCACTTGGACATTCTCCTGCAATGTGGGAAAGACACATAAACATTCCTGCCAAGAGACCAGGCAGCCATTACTTGAACAATTTCTTTGGCAGAGTCCACTGTCTCATGAGCTTGCTCAAAACAATTGTGAAGAGCTCAATAGATAAAAAAGTAGTCTCTATATTAAACCCAAATCAACTTCTCACTAGCTTCTAATACCCAATGGGTTTGACCAGGATAAAGATGATCTCCGCTTTAGGTGCCAATAACTCCTTCTTCCTCTACCTTCCATGTTTTCTTTTCCAGTAAGACAACTCCCAGATTTAAAAAAAAAAAGAAAAGAGTTGGCACTACTTTCATTCTTTCTTAAAATATACTATACAGATTGTCAAAGATATGAATTAATATATACTGATAATATATGGGTTGAGGGTGTATGAATGTGCATGGTAGCAGCATTTTCCTTCTCAAGCAGTTATCTTAGTGAAAATTTATTTAGAATTCTCAAATACAGCATTGACATTTTAGAGGATCTGTCATTGTCTAAAGAAAATGTGGAATTGTCTCATAATTGGCTTAGAGTTATATTAGTTTAAGAAGACATATAGAATTTTATTTCAGTTTGTTATCCGAATTGAAATGAATATTTCACATTCTATTTTGGCATCATGTATACACATAGGTACATAATTAATATACATTTACAATTAATACAAACCATCCTGAATATTTTTTTATTCTAAAAAAGTTCTTTCGTGAATAATTAACAGTAATTCACCTCCCATTCTCTAAAACTAGAGTCATGCTCATAGCTTAGAGGATGGCATATTATAGAAAATAACTATAATATCTACTTTCATAGATACTTCTTTTTTGAATCTAAAGAAGTGTTAAGGAGAACATAGTCAAAAGAATAGATTCATAACATTTTCATAATTGAGTATTTCAACAGAATTTTTGTATCAAATCACAACAAAGTTATGACTATTTTAGAGAAACTGTGTTATCTACTGCTTTCTAACCTTCCTGAATATCTACATTAATTTTTACATAGAAACATCAGTGAATACAGATATACTGGTACAAACAACCTTATAGTAACAAGGCAGGAACTAACTGCTCACCAATCTCTCTCTTTCCTGTGCCAACAGCCAGACTACATTTGCCAGAGTCCCTCAAATATGGCCATGGACCTGAACTTGAAATAGGAGCTAAAATAGAACATGCACTTCTAGGCCTCTGCTGTTAAAATTTCTGACACATGCCTCCTGTGGCTCACTTCCTCTCAGAAGATGTTCACAGTCAAAAGTTGAAGATGCAACTTATGTTCCTAATACTTCTATAGTGTACATTACCCTCCACCAATAACCTTGAGCCGTCCTTCACTGTTATGTGTTAAAGAACTCCTATTGTTCTAAGTCACCCCATATCCAAAAGCAAATCCTTATTGTAAAGACAGTGAGTATAATGATATTTATGTGGTTAGCTAGAGATACAAAAGAACACTTAAATATATTTGCTTTAGCTTTATAAAGTTCTTTTTGCCTTATGACATTGTCAAAGTGGGAGTAAGGTAGCTATCTATCTTTAAGAGAAAGAATAAACTGTCATTACCTGACTCCACAGATTCAGAAGGTATACCAGCATAGACCACTATAAAGAATGGGATGGCAGCTCTACTGCCTTAGATTTTTTAAATTTCAGTTACATAATTCAAATTATATTATAACATAGAAAGTAATTGTTAATGGAGTCTTAAAAATGAATTTTGCTTTGTCTGTATTGTGAAAATATGTATTATATTTTATTTTTAAGATTTTGATCTCTACTAATGATATTTTGGCATTATACAAGTAAGAAAACAATAATGACTTAGAACCTAAAAACCAAAACCAGCAAACTCCTTTTTTTTTAAATTGATTTTTGAGAGAGAAAGAGAGACAGTGTGAGCAGGGAAGGGTCAGAGAAACAGGGAGATACAGAATACGAAGACAGGCTCCAGCCTCTAAGCTAGCTGTCAGCACAGAGCCTGATGCAGAGTTCAAACCAATGAACCATGAGATCATGACCTGAGCAGAAGTCAGATGCTTAACTGACTGAGCCACCCAGGCGTCCCCAGCAAACTCCTTTTAAGTCAAATTTTACAAAATGAAAATTCATCAGGGACAAGGAACCTATGAGAACATAAAATCTTCAATGTCATTATCACATTAAAATACATCATTACTTTATCATACTGTCCTTTTTTTATCCTACTCTATGACAGAATTAGCCAGGTTCACCTGCCATTTTATACATTTGTACTTCCACCTGTTAATTCATTTACTTTTCCAATAGAAAGGATATTATATTTAGGGCACTATGTGATTTATTATGGAGAGTAGCAAACAGTCTCATCCATGGCTGGATGTTCCAAATGATGAGCACCTAGTAAGATAAATGGTACATATCAGTATATAAATGCTGGACCATGTAATAATGTTCACTTTTAACCTCATTGGCTCAACAAATGATTATTGAGCTTCATGCAGGTTCCTGCCTAGGAAAAATAAAGGAAGACATGAATGTAGTTGGAGGTGTACAGAAAGAAAGAAATATGTTAGTAGCCTGAATAAGTATGACCTTGAGACATGCAGAGGAAATGATATACCTTAGGTAAAAAGGCATGAATTACCATGTTTGAACACATGCTCTTATACTTTTAAAGTATTAGGCATTTTGAGGAAGGATAGGGAAACAGACTGGAAAAGTAGGAACTTATGTTACATGACGAACTGTTTAAATGTTATGTTATAGAGGAGATAATAGGGAAGGAATAGAGATCAATAGATCAGGGCTTTAGGGACTTAGTAGAGTGGAAGCCTCTCCATCAGGACAGATCTTGAGGAGGACACTGTGAGGAAGAGATGCAAGCCTCAGCAAAGACAAGAAGATTGGAAGGTAGAAATATCATGGAGCTTATATTTAGTCCTCAAACATTAATAACTTTTCCATATCCAAGTTTATGAATTATTAGTATATTTTAGGTGTCATAACATTTTGCTTTTTTATAAGGTTCCATAATAATAAACAATAAACATGGGAATGAGAGTAGTGAATTTTGTTTTTATTCACTTGCAAGAAAATCTGAGATTTAAAAATTAAAATTCCACCACTGGAAAAATAAAACTTTCTTCAAATAGTGACACAGTTTCCAGATTTATTGCTTGGGTTTTGTTCACATTTTCTATTCTAAAACTCCATTTACTATGGCTTCAGTAAAAATCCAGTCCAAGCTGAAACTTGGTATACCGAATATCAGCTCTGGAGCAATGCTTGTTTTTACAATTTTCCAGAAGATTGATTTAGATTGCTTTGTGTTGTATGATTGTAAAGAACAAAATAGAAAAGGATTCACTAGTATGATATTTTATTCTGTCTGTGTTAACTTTTTTTCTGTTCATAGTATAAGTACAAATAACAATACTGATTTGTTATTATTATAACAATACAGTATTATTATTAATACTGAGCTATTAATAGAAAAACACTTTTATAAAAATGACTAAGTGTGGCTAGATTTCCTTTCTACCTCATTTACAATATTTTGAGGCATATTTTGATATCATACATGTCATACATGTCAGATAAGAGTTAAGCCTCGGATCTGTGACTCATTTGAAGACTATTAGAGGTTACTTGACTTACTTTTTTTTTCTGATTTTTTAGGATACAGATTTAATTAGTAGAAAAATCATTCTGTTATACCAAAACAAAGTTGACCTCACTAAAGCTTGAATTCCTTGTTCTAATTCTTATCCTTGGGGACAGTTGAGATTGAAGCTGAAAAAAAAAAAAAAACAAGGGTTAGCAGATTGCATGAGTCAGATTGCTTAGTGAACTGTTCTAGAGAAATCAGCAGGGGCAAAGCAGAGTAGGCAGTTAGCATGAGTCTGGGTGGACAATGTGGGGGAGCAGGGCTGTTGCAAAAACAAAGTTGGAAAACAAAGCAGAGTTGCTGGTCTGGGAAACCTTAAAACAACAAAGTCAGATTCGTGGGAAGGAGTCTATTATCAGGCAGCAGGCAGCAAAATAAACTTGATATTGAATCAAAGGGAAGCATTCTTAGGTACAACTTTCCCATAGGCGTAACTCAGCTTATTGTATTGACACATCTAACTCTCTCTAGGAATCAAGTAGGGACACTTGGATGGTAGGGAGTTAAGCTGCAGTCCAAGAGAATGAAAGCTGACATACCTATAGTTCCTGAAATCCCATCACATTGGTGATGCTAAACTTCACAAAATGTGAGTTACTGGTTAGATAATAAATGTATTTTTAGGGGACTCCTGCGTGGCTCAGTCGGTTACGCATCCAACTCTTGGTTTCGGCTCAGGTCATGATCTCATGGTTTTATGAATTCCAGCCCCATATTGGGCTTCTGCACAGCTGGCTGAGCGGAGCCTTATTGGGATTCTCTCTGTCTCTCTCCCTCTCCTTTCCCCACTCACATTGTCTCTGTCTCTCTCAAAATAAATAAATAAACGTTAGTAAATAAATGTACTTTTAAAACTTCTAAATGTTTGCAGTGATTGTCTTGGCTAAAGTCCATGGTGTAGGAGAGTATGCTTTTGGAAACTTATGCTCAACATTGAGAATTTAAGTAGACAAAATGACACTTGAAATTACTTCTGTCACCCTGATGCAGGTTTTATCCTGAATACTTGCCTATAGAATATAATGAATATTTATAACTATAAAGTCATTCGGTATACATTATCCATTTAGCATAAAAATGTTTCCAAAATAAAGTTAATGTATATAATTAACTTTGTAAATGTATGCAAAGGTTGATGGTCCGCATATGAAATTTAATGTAACACATTATTAACTGGCATCTATATAACATGGTATGTGTAAAGCCTCATTGGAAATACATAGTGATATAACATAATCTTTATTTAAGGAAGTTTTAGGTAAAATGAGAACTAGGACAAAATACAAAAACAATAAGATTTGCTAAATTTTAATAGTCTCTTAAAAGTGATTACATAAGAAAATATGATTTTTATCATTATTTAAGCACCATAAAATGTGACATGAATTATTTATTACTCACTGGAAACCAAGTTATGTTTGAAAATGTTTCTGGCCAGAAGTTTGTGATCACCTATATAAATAACATAACACTTAAGAAAGGGAAACTATTAATGCAAATATGCATAAATTATTATCAGGTTCTTAAATGAATGATGTCAGATAAATAAAATAATACTAGTGTTATTAAGTTCATTTTTTAAAAATAATTAATATATAACTTATTAACTCTGGCCAGTAACTTTTGTTAGAAATTAGTATAAAATGCAACTAAAGTCCTCCAAGTAATTGCCTTGGGAATTTTTATTTTATATAACATGCATCCCATATATTCATTTGTATGATTGATAAACCGTTTAAAACCAATGGTATGTTGGGAAAATATTTTTCCCAGCATTAAGTATTACTTAATTCTTACTGGTTCTTAGATTCTAGATTCTTACTGGTTGATCAGTGCTTCTTATTTGCAGCTAAGATTAAGTTATCCAGAGTTCAGAGTTTTGAGCCATGAAATCATTTCCCCAGTGGGTGGCAGGCACCTAGTAGCTGGTGAGGTGTGAACTCAGAGTAGCCCACTTTCCCATTAGCTCATTTTTAAAAAAAATTTCTTAATGTTTAGTTATTTTTGAGACAGAGAGACAGAGTGCAACCAGAGGAGGGGCAGCAGAGAGGTAGACACACAATCGGAAGCAGGCTCCAGGCCCCATTATGTCAGCACAGAGCCCAACACGGGGTTTGAACCCATGAACTGTGAGACCATGACCTGAACTGAAGTCGGACACTTAACCGAGGGAGCTGCCCAGGTGCCCCCCCCACCAATTAGTTTATTTTTAATCTCTGTGATGTGTGAGCAATTGCCTTTTATTATTTTATTACACAGTCATCTCTTCAATTATGTTTAAAATCTTTTCTTAATGAGATCTTTGAGTTTTTATTTTTTTTAAGTTAAGGAAAACATTTTCTTTGAAAGATTGAATTCACTCCAGCTAACAATTATCACAATTCTTTATTTAGGTTCACATAATGTTTGGGACTTACTATATGGAAAAGTTAAATAATACGGATTTTCTCTGATTAGCTACTGCTTTTGTGTTCATTTGAAAACCATAAGCTCACATGACAATAGCTTCAGAGATCACTAATTCAGTATTTCAAATCATTTTCCATGAACTATCACTTTGTTAAAAATTTTCATAGCATGATGTTTCTGGTTCTTTTATGCTCAACAGTGTCTAACCAGGACACTTTTTTTCTTCTTCTTCTTCTTCTTTTTTTTTTTTTTTTTTTTGGCTTCTCTCCCATAGGGGAGCCTGTGGAGATATATTCAACAGGACTTCCTAGTTCAGTTCTTTTTCACTCTGCTCTTATCATATACAGACAGAGTTGGCTCTCAGCTTCATTTCAATAGTCATTCACTGACTACCTCCTGTGCAGATAGTGATGGTGCAGGGCGCTGAGATGGGGAAGACAAGGATCCTGCTCACAGGGAACCCACTGAGTTATAGTATATCCCTCTCTGGGCTTTTAAAGGCTTTCCTTTATTCTTTCATACTAGAAATGTTATACAGTAAACTTGCAGATGACATCATAAGTATTTACAAACCTGAAAAGATAAATACTACCGATGTACAATTTGTTTAAAATACTCAGTCCAATGAGAATCTCTCTGGGCAAGTGAATTATCAAGGAAATTTACAAAATAAATAGTCCCTTTACTAATTGTGTCAATTTCATGGGTCTTGGAATTATGTTTTCAGGTTTTGAATATGTATTTATATGTTTCAATGCTCTAAACCATATTCCTTATTTTTCCACTCAATTGTTATTATCTCTGCCCCACACTCCACAGACTGAGGCACAAATCTGAGTGACTTGTTTAGTTTCCTGTGGTTAATCAGGGAGAGAGTTTACATTAAAATGCAGATATTCTGCAGAGCCTGGTTTTCAGTCAGACTGGTAGGAATCATGTAACAATTCAAAATATCGTATGATTTGGTAAACTAAATCAATGGGGACACTTCAGACACTAAAATATTCAAGATCTCATAAGGATTCTAAACTCAAAATATCTTAATATATCATTGTAGATTAGCTTTAAGGGATTTACCTGAAATCATTTAGTTCAACTCATAATCAAAGATGAAAATAAATCGGGAGTTATTATCCACAGGAAATCTGACTGTGGAAATAAGCGCCTAAAGCAGGCTTTTTAAATCTCAAGTCATTGCTTAGCCTTACTCCATGCAAATGGTCTAAATATTTAAGTTTTATATTTGTATACATATATTGAATAATGCAGTTTGACTTCGGTGATATCATACAGTTTCCACAAAATAGTCTGACCAAAAAAGAGTTAAATTTATTTTGCTAAGATTCACTGAAAATTGTAAGCTCTGTCTCTCTGTCAGTGGGAACTGTGTTAGAAGAAATGAAATTGAACACAGGGGGTAAGTAACAAGTTTTACCCGTATAACATCATGGCAGAAATCTTGGATTTTTCCTTTTGGTGACCTCTTTTTTGAAGAAACAAGAAATACGTAATAAATATTTTTCTTAAATAAATCCCAGCTTTGAAAAGTGGTTGCTATAGCTTGAGGTCCTATTGAAGAAATAACAAATCTGTGTCCCACTGTTTCCTCTGGAAACTGAACAAGGCATATATATATATATATATATATATATATATATATATATATATATATACATATACATACTATATGCATACTATATACGTATATAGTGCATGTAGGAGATAGGCTATGAAATAGACATTTTTTAAAAATGTCTACTGTATCTTAATAGAGTCGCAAATACAAACATAATCAGACTTGCCTTATGTTTTATATTCAATAAGGTTAGTTTCAAAATATTTGTAACCATATGTCTCTATAGAATTAGAGTTAATAAAGACTGGTAGCAGAGGGACTACAATCATTAAGATGAGGGTCATTTGAGTATCTGGATTTTTTTAATGAATATACTTAAAACCATGACAGTTTAGAATTATCCTGAATATTGTATATTATTGCCTGCTCCCTTCACAAAATATATAGGGGAGGTATAGGAAATTAAAGAATATTTGGCACTTGGGATACCCTTTCTGCTCTGTGGCAAATGTGTATAATAAATTTTAAGCTTTGATATCCTGACCACTACTCTATTCCTTCAAATGTACACAAAAATTTTTAATTGAGTTTTTATTGTAGATTCATACTCAGTTGTGTGAAATAATGGAGAGGTTTCATCAACCTTTGACCCAAATAACGTCTTGCAAAGATACCACGACTAGGAAACTGATACTGATATAGTCGACCAATCTTATTTGGTTTCCTCAATTTTACATGTACTCATCTGTGTGTGTGTGTGTTTGTGTGTGTGTGTTTGTGTGTGCCCGCATGTGTGTGTATTTAGTTCTATTAAATTTTATTTCATGTGTAGCTTCATGTATTCATCACTATAGCCAAAATACAATACAGTTTCCATACCACAAGGATTGCTTTGTGCTATCCTTTAATAATCACATCCATGTCCCTCCCCATCCCTTCTACCACTTAGTGTCCATAACCCTTGGTAAACTCTAATCTCTTTTCTATCTTTATAATTGTATTATTTCAAGACACTATATAAATGTATTTTATCTATAATTATAGGGTTTTTGAGTGTATTACTTTGTATATTTTCTTAGTAGTTGCTCTGAGATTGAAATACACATATGTGATTTATACACAATCCACAAGTAATGGTTTACCATTGTGAGTAAACTATGGAAAACTTACTTCTTTTTAGATCCCTTTGTCCTGCCCACTTTTTACTTGTCTTGAGTATTCCTTCTATGTTTCCTCAACATTAAATCAATTGATGTAATTTTTGTTTCAAAAATCATATAATGGAGACGATTCAGGAGAAGGCTGGTGTATATTGTATTTACCCATGTTTGTGTTCTTTCCATTGTTCTTTCTTCCTTCCTGATGCTCCAATATACGTTTTTTTTCCTTAAAGAAATCAAGTTTTCAAGACAGATCTGCTAGAGAAACATGTTCTTAGTTTTTCTTCTTCTAAGAATATATGTATTCCCTTTTGATTCCTGAAGTTTCGTTTCCCTGGTTAAGAAATCACTGTTGATAATTCTTTTCTTTCAGCACTTAAATAATGTCCCACTTCCTCTGGCCTCCATAATTTCAAATGAGAAATCTATTGTCATTTAAACTGATGTTCTCTTATAGAGTATATGTCTTTCTCTCTGGCTGCTTTAAAGACTTCTTTTTGGTCTTCCAGTTTAATTTTGATGAATCTTGATATAAACTTCTTTGAGTTTATCACATTTGAGATTAGATTGATTCTGTACATTACAATTATATCTTTTGGCAGATTTGCAGTTTGAGACCATTATTTCTTCAATCTCTTTCAGCCCTAATATCTTTCACTTATTTGAAACTTGTATAGTGCCTATGTTGAATATTTGGTTATTGTCCCACAGTTCTCTGAGGCTTTCTGCTTTTTTTTTTTTCCAATCTATTCTCTTTCTCTTATTCACATTGAGTTAATTATTATAGTGCCCTATCTTTAAGTTTACTAATACCATCATCTGTCATCTCAACTGTACTGTTAAGCCAATTTAGTGAGTATTTTTCATTATTGTATGTTTTGTCTTCTACATTTTTCATTTGATTTTTTTATCATTGCTTTGCTGAGATTTTCTATTTTTTGTTTCAAGATAATTACTAATTGATTGCTGATGTATTTTTATGATGGCTTCTTTAAATTATTTGTCAGATAATTACATTTGTTTTAACTCAGTGTTGGTGGTCTCTATTGATTATTTTTCCACCTCAAGTTATGATTTTCCTGGTATTTGGTGTCACCAGTGATGTTTTTATTATATCCTGGACATTCCAGCTAGTATATTAGGAGACTCTGGATTCTATTTTAATCTTTATTCTAGGAGGCAGTCACCCTGTTTAGGTTTAACATACTGGTCCTGGCTTATATTTTCAAGTCATGGTTGAACCAACAACTGACTTTTCAGAGCCAAAGTGTGCTATTTGCTCAGCTTGAAGTATATAGTTGTACTAGGTGTCAACCTGGTCCCCACTGTAACCATTTAAAGAGGCAGATGATCTTCCACAGGTCAGGCTGCTTGATGGCTCTAAAGGGGTATGTGGTTCTCTGGCTCATAAGAAGATCACTTTAAGGGCTGGGTACTTGTCAGAGATGGATCACTTCTCTGCCATCACTGCCTGGTTGATCACTATCCGTGGTCACTGAAGGGGAGTCTCTAGCCCAGTGGGGAAAGAGATTGCTTTCCATGGCCATTTGTAGTTAGTGACACTCCCACTTGATTCCTCTTGAAGATAGCCCAGTCATTTCCAAAGATGCTGGCAGGGCTTGCATTTGATATGTGATTAAAAAAAAAAAAAAAAAAAAAGTCTACCTAGGCTACATTCTGTTGCTAGGTTGTCAGTGGAAGAAACTAAGCTTCAGTTGGTTTTTGTTATTGGTTGGGAAAAGGCTGTGTTGTTCTTCAGGTCCCAGTGTCCTTAACCTGTGCTCTTTCCTCTTTCTATCTTTCAGAGTCCTCCTTTAATGGCCTCTTGCTTACTTCTGAACTTTATAGTGGTACTTAGTAGGAAATATAATAATATTCAAACTTTTTAATAGTTTTCCCAAAATGAAATTCTGTGACAGAAAAGGTGATGTGAACCAAAGAATATGCTTAAAGTATTTAACAGATGGTACAGTAGAGGTACCAACAAATCAAGGCAAATTTAAATATTCAACACCTTACAGGTGCTTTTCAGCTGAAAGCTCTGGTTTAAAGGAAGTTCAACATGTTTCTCTACTGTAGAGAAAATGCTTTCAATATGCTAATGTGAGTTGTTAGTCTCTTAGAAGGAATGCAGCTATCACAGTTTTCCCAAATTTATCAGTGCATATAAGTGAAACCTGTTTATGGTTTTTCTAGATCCTAGAATTCCATGAAAGCCTGTGGAGGAAAGCCATTGTTATCACCAGCAATATCTACCTCATCTGAAGTATTGTACTAGATGCAATCATTTAATTAAAAAGTTATTTCTGAGAACATCATGGAACACCTAATTCTACTTTGATTTTTTTTTAAATCTGATAAAATATTTCCATATATTTAAACCTTCCTATAAACTGTATCAGGAAATAAGACTTAGATGAGATTTACGGCCAAAGACAATATTTATTGTGTTGTGCTAAAAATATTTACTCTAACAGTACTGATTTTTTTTTCTAATGTTATTTGCATTTTCAATGTTTTCACTTTCTAGCTTTAAGGGACAACAGGATTGAGCTGGTTCGAGCTTCCTGGCATGAATTGAGTATCAGCGTCAGTGATGTGTCTCTCTCCGATGAAGGGCAGTACACCTGTTCTTTATTTACAATGCCTGTCAAAACTTCCAAGGCCTATCTCACTGTTTTGGGTAAGTACAAGGAACTGACACTATGTGATCACAAGCTACAGCAACATGATTCAATAACAAATGTATATTCTGAGGATCATATTAATAGATATAGTTTAGTCCCTTTTCTGCTACATTTTAACAAGAGGTATTTAAAAAGTCACTTAATCACTGTTCCAGTTTAGAAATAGACAAAGTGTAACAGTTTGTATGACTTCCCGAGAGCACCCATTTTGTTTCTTAATGAGCAATAGATACCAGGTTTCTTGATTTTCAACTAAATTCCTTTGTGTTAGATCATCTAGATATTGTATATCTGGTGATCCTTTATAAAATAATAGAATAATGATCATAGTGAATTCAGTGTGTCTATGGAGCAGTCTTCCATTTTATTGTATAAGTCATCTGAGAAGGGCCTTCTCTAATCTTTATAGCTTTCAAATATGACTTTGTTTATATTAGCATTTAAATGACTGACTTTTTGCATCTTATCTTTTATATTTTCTAGATTCTTAAGTGAAGAACATAATGTCAGTCAACATGTAACTTGTAGCTTCTCTCTGGTTTTATTTTCTAAATACTGGGCCATTTCCCCAAAGGTTAAAGTGACACAAAAAAGCATTACATTCATAGAGATTCAGAGGAAATAAAGTTGCAGCTACGAGCTCTCTGATTCCGCAGACGTCACGGCCCAATCAGTTGAAATTGCTGCAGTTCATTGAAACACACCTGCGTACTGAGCAAGTTAGAGGAGTTTAAAGATTGATTTTTTTTTTTTTTTGCCCCTAGCTTGCCTTCCTTTTTTATAGATAAAGGCATAACATTGCATATAAAAGAACTAATGCATGTTGTTCTCCTAGGGAGGAATATTAAAGTTAATCCAGCTAGTGAATTGGTTTTGTACCTGCAACATGAAATATGTTACTTTGCAAGTCCCACTGGGACTATTATTAAAAATCTTCATCAGTTTGCCACCACAGACAAAATATATCCACTAAAATGGAATATTTCAAGATAACAACTGCCTAAGTTTAATGTATTCTTCTGTCGAGAGCCACCTTGAGACCCCAGCAATAGACAACGGGTTGATTCAGTTTATTAATGATGGTATAGCAAATATTAAAAGAAAGCATATGAATGTGAATAGGAAAAAAAAATCCAACTAATCACAACATGTTAACCCGTCATTGGTGTTCCTGTTATTGCTTTAATTTATATTTCTCTTATTGGTGCTTTCCAACATTCTTACATTTTATTCTTTTCAAATTGAATTACACAGTACAATAAAGATATTTCAGTCTGTGTTTAATTATTGAATGATTTTAAAAGAAATTTCAATAAACCTTTATCGCAACAAGAGAATATTACACAAGAAATATGAAATGTTCAATTATTTAAATCATCCATGTACTATCTCTGCATATTAGTTATCTACTTAGTCACTGGATGGCTTGGACCAGAGAAGGCAGTGGTGATTAGCATCAAAAATAATATGCATCATGCCTCATAAAACCACCACTGCATTTCTAATACAAATGACATCAAAACCCTCTGTTTAAAAATCAGAAAAGTATTGTTGCAGTTATTGATAAATCTCTTATTCTAAAATACATTTTTGAACAATGTGCATAGATGATAATAATATCTTTTTAAGCTATAAGAATTATGAAATCAGGAAAGCAAAGTGCTCTTTTAGTTAAATCACAGTTTGCTAAAGAATAAGGAAATGTGCTTTGTGGATTTTTTCTCCCATTGCAAACAATTTACCTTCTTAAATCCTTATACTGATCAGTCTTACGATATGCTGAATGGCTGCTTTTGAGATTTACACAGTATTTTTTGCAAGTAAAACTTTAAAAGCTACTTTGAACTAAATGCATTTTAAGTGCTTTCTGGATAACACACACATACACACAGACACACGCACGCACACACACACAGTAGCTTCCCTCCCCCCCCCATCCCAGATTTCATCTTCCACAGCTTAAGTTACCGGTGATTGGTGATTGACCCTGGTCTGGAAACAGATGATCCTCCTTCTGACTTTTCCTTGGGCCAATAGTAGCCTAACGTTACATCACAATGCTTACGACATTTACCTCACTTCCTCTTTTCACATAGGCATTTTATCTTCTCACAGCCTCACAAGAAGGGTGAGTACAGTAGGAGACTGCATTCACATAATTTCTCTTATGGCATATTGTTATAATTATTCCATTTCATTATTAGTTATTGTTGTTAGTCTTTTACTATGCCTAGTTTATAAATTAAATTTTGTTGTAGGTATGTATGGATAGGAGAAAAACAGTTTATATAGTGTTCAGTACAGTTTCAGGTCCACTGAGGGTCTTGCAACATATCTCCCTCAGATAAGGGGTAGGGGGAACTACATATATGTATATATAAGGCTGTGTGTGTGTGTAGATATATACACAATTTTCCTCTCTCTAATATTAGAAAAATATTTTAAGCAGCTTATTTTATTATATAACACTTTATTGTTTTCTCTTGAAGTTATTGTCTATTAACAACCCATTTTAGCTTTGTGAAATAGTTATAAGAATGAATCAGCCCTGGAGATTGATGTTTACTCTATTTGCTTACATTACAGGTGTTCCTGAGAAGCCTCAAATTAGTGGATTTTCATCACCGGTTATGGAGGGAGACTTGATGCAGCTGACTTGTAAAACATCTGGTAGTAAACCTGCAGCTGATATAAGATGGTTCAAAAATGACAAAGAGATTAAAGGTAACAGGAAAAGTTCCCCAAGTCACAATTACTGTGTTGAAACTAGTATGAAGTGTTAGATGCAGGACATTTGACATTTTGTTTTTCAAATCATAGTCATTCTCTGATTAAGCATAATTTATACCAGGTTTACCCATTTCTTAAATTAGGTAATTCTGGAAGGTATATCAATATAATCTCTGTGTGCCCCATTTTCCTCTTATGTATAACAAGTCTAACAATAATATATACCTCATGGAAAAGTTGGAGAAATTAAGGAGTTATGCATAAAAAACATAAAGATTCATGCCTGGCAATAGTGAGCACTAAGTACATGTTAGATACTATTATTTCCAAACTCCTCTATAGTATTTAGATTACAGACAGAAATTCCATGAATTATGTTTTCAATTCATTGATTTCTGGAATTACAAAGTTCTGAGGGCAGAATTAGCTAAACATCAATAACTGCTTACTGGCAGTTCCCACAGGGGCCAAAAAAATGTACTCATCTCAGTAAGAATGCATAGTAATTTAAATATTATTAAGTATAGCTCTGCTTTTCATACGACTAAATTTAGACATACAAACACACACACACCCTTTAGATAGGAAATAAGTTTATAAAGGAGATGTCTAGTGAGGTAAGTAGTGATGTTTATTTGTTTGTTGTTTGCCTTCCCCCACACACACACACAATATAGGTATCTTGGACCTGATGTCACATGCACATTAAAATCCAAGAATTGTTCATGATGATTGTTAAAAATGTTTCCTATGGGCATGCTGGCCCAGAAGAGATGATAATACAGTATAAGATTTTATTATATAGAGAGAATAATTATACATTATAAGATATTAGAATTATTATATATTATAAGATATTATATAATATATGATCACTTCTATTACTAAGAAATTAAAGGTTTATGATCTATTTAATTATCCCCTTTTACATTTTAATTACTCTCTGTATATTTCTCTCCAAACAAGGACTTATCTTTAATTTATCCCTAATCACTACTTTTGTTTCAGAACTTCTATTAAATACATTTTCTCGAAAAAATTTTACAGAAATACAAGTCCACAAGAAACAAGTTAAACATGTTGCTATACTAAGATAAACTTTCAGGTTAGTATAAAACCTGATCATATATTCTGTCAAGGCTCAGTAACTCTTATTCTAATTCTACCTTTAGTATATGTTTGTTATGTCTGGACTTGGTTAGATCTTTGATAAATGAACCATCTACACTGCTTTCAGAGTTACCATACTATGAAAGGAACTCATCCAGTCAGTGTTCTGTTTAAGCACTTCTGATCAAAAAGCATAATCTGTAGAACAAATTTTAAATCTGACTTCCTTGTCCTAGAGGAAAGATCCAGTCAGTTTTTCTTGAGGACTCTCCTTCAATTGCTTTATTCCCTACATGAATTCTGACATAGTTTATTAGTTCCTCTCAATTTCTTAGCATTTTGTTTGTTTCAAGGGTTTGTCTCAAGTCCTTCTCAGGGAGGTCAGAGACTAACATACTACTACTTCATTAATATTGATTGACTATTTTTAACATTGTAGCCTGAAGGGAATTCTACATTGTACTCAAATTTTAGAAAATACCTTATTTTTTGACAAATTTGGCTTGTATTCTGAATGCCAAACAGATTTCATTATATCCTCGGTAAGGAGGAGACTTTTGTTTATATGGAAAAACATGAAAAGATAAAAGTTTGATCTTATAAACATCAGACTTGAAAATCATCTAGGTCAAAAAGAAAAGAAAGTCACCTAAGTCAAGACTAGAAAAAAAATCAAGACAAAAACCATTTACAGAATCAGTATATGCTTCTGTGCTTAATTCAGAAGTAGTAAGGCCTCCTTTATCTCTGTGTACTCCAATGCATGGCCATCATAGAGCACTCCTTATCCCTAAACTTGCATTCATCTCTATAGCTTTTTATTTTTTATAATTCTTCTTTTCAATGTTGATATAGTTTGTCTTCACAATTATATGGTGGACTTCCTGAGTGCATTAAACTATTTTTATACGTATATATGCAAATATGCTGTGTGCAGTACTCTACACTGAATGCGTTCATTACTCTTGCTGTCCTTAGAAATGTTCAGTGAATGTTCACTCTAAAATCCCTCAGCAAACACTCCTCACTGAAAGGAACTTTCATCCTTAACTTGTACTCCTGGCTTTTCAGAGATCCAAATCTGACTTCCTATTACCATTTAACAATTTTTACTATAATATCACTTGACATTTTTTAAAAAGACAATCCCTAGTGTAAAGCAATAGAAAAATATAAGTTAATCAAATTAAATTAAATTAAATTAAATTGAATAAGAAATTGTTAAAATGCTTCCTGATAACTCAGATTTCTGTAATGCATGAGTAAAGATCCAAATGAAGAAAATAAGAACTTTGACCTGGAGATATTTAAGATATCTTTGGGGATGATAAACAAGTTATGGAGAATATTTCCCTCTACAGAGGAATGTGTAGCTGATGTAAATCCTAGATATTATAGTTAACAGAAAATATTATTCTCGTTATGTTTAACTCAGCATTTGCAAGTTCAGTGTACTGACAGTGTGTTCAGTTTTAGACTCTATAATGGATATGACTTCTGAGTTCAAGATGAGTCATTTTTTCTGTTTGTTTTACTTTTCTTCCACCTAACATATGAATATAATTTCCAAGTTTCCGGTTAAAAGTTGTTTGAAGGTCATAGCTGATTATGTTTTCTTGGCTAAGATATTTGTATATTGATTATGGAGCACTGTTTCTCATACTTTGGCTGGTATACTCACCTACAGGAACTGTTCAATCTCAGATGATACAGTCCTGACGCCAGATTTTATGATGAAGTAGGTGTCTGTTGGAACATGAGAACACACATTGTTAGCCCTGTGTTACATGTGTGAATGATGCTGATGCTCCTGTTTGGGAACACGGTTGGTGTAGACAACATACACTTGAGAACCATCAGTAACTTATATAAAAGTCTTACCTCTGTCTCTGAACTTCAGTTTTCTCACATTATAATGTGATTATAATGTTTGCCTAAATGGGCTATTGCAAGGGTTTTGAGCCAATATGCATAAATTGTTTTCACAATAATATGAGGAATAACTGAAAGCATTTTAGATGTTCTCCTTATTACTACTATTATTACTACTATCTTCAGCCAACTGTGATTAATGAGTTGTAGCATCCCTGAATTAGTCCTAGAGATATAAACAAATAAAACAAAATAATTCCTTTAAGGTATCCACATTTGGATGCTGGACATATAAATATAAGATTTAACAGGTATAGTAATAGATACATAAACTGGTTCTCGATTTTGTGCCAAAAAAGAAGCAGAGATCAACCCCACTTTGTGGGACAGGTAAACATTTACCAATTCATTGATGAATACAGGCACTCAGTAAACAGCTGTTAAATAGAATAAATTTGGGGCTCCTGGATGGTTCAGTCCATTGAGCATCCGACTTCGGCTTAGGTCATGATCTCACGGTTCGTGGTGTTCGAACCCCGGGTTGGGCTCTGTGCTGAGAACTCAGAGCCGGGAGCCTCT
This sequence comes from Proteles cristata cristata, assembly GCA_017311185.1. Classification (NCBI taxonomy): domain Eukaryota; kingdom Metazoa; phylum Chordata; class Mammalia; order Carnivora; family Hyaenidae; genus Proteles; species Proteles cristata. Next base: position 1,974,751 of record JAESUZ010004923.1, on the reverse strand, counting down.
TTGGGATTCTGTGTCTCCCTCTCTCTCTGCCCCTCCCCCACTTTTGCTGTGTTTCTCTCTGTTTCAGTAAAAGTAAACATTTTTTTAAAAAAAGAATAAATTCATCATAGAGGTTGTGGGTATAATTATGTGGGAGAGAATTCCAAGGAAAGAAACAATGTATTTATTTGGAAAGAAAGCATGTTTGAAGTAACCATGAAACTTTCTGTGTGATACAGATATGAGAGGTAAACAGGAAGGCCAGTCTTGGAAAATCTTGTATTTTTTATTAAGGAGTTTGGAATTTATTCTGTAGGCAGTGATTGAGACTTTTTTTTTTTTTTTGCATAAGCTTTAAAGCGTAGAATGAAACATAATTTTCATCTAACCTTCTCCTATCATGAATCTAACTCAGAAATCCCTTTGGTGCCTTTGGATAGCTCTGTACTCAAAACCACAGGTGGTTTCATTGCAGCTTTTAATCTGTATAGCAAGGAAATCTGAATATTTGCCATTTAGTGTGGGGAAAAAGATGAGCATTGCCTTTTTAAATGTACTAGCTCCTTGAGAACTCATATACTATAAACTTTATAAATTTTTATAAAGTTTAATAAGTTTTTATTCCATGTATAAGCTTATTAGTTTGCAGCTTGAGCCATAACTATCATAAGATCTTAAGATTTGCTTTTCCAGCTAACTAGCTTTTGCATTAGGGTGTGAGGCAAAATTCCATGACAACGGTCAATGACCCACATCCTTGTATAATCTCTTCCCCTTGAGTGTTGGAGGCACTGGTAAATATAGTATATATGGTATCACTTCTGTGATCATGTTACCTTATATGGTAAGCGAGATTTTTGCAGCTATAATTGTATGTCCCTTTTGAGATCATCAAAAGGAGATTGTCAAGGGTAAGACCAGTGTCTTTTAGAAAGTGTCAGAGTCAGTGTCAGAGAAACATTCTCCTCCTGGCCTGGAACAAAGTAAACCACTTTTGTGTGAACTGTCTATGGGGGTCATGTGGCAAAGGACTGTGGGTGACCTCTAGTTGCCGAAAGCAGTTTCTCAGTGACAGCTAGTGAAAAATGGGAACCTCAGGCATACAGCCTCAAGGAAATAAACTTACCAACAACCATGAGATTGAAGAAAACCCGAAAACTCAGAGGGAAATCACAGCCTCAGCCAACACCTTGAATTCAGCTGGTGACATTGAAAAGAGGGCCAGGCTATGTCTTCTCTGGACTCCTAACCCATAGACATTGTGAGATAATGAATGTGTGTTGCTTAATCCATTAAGTTTATGGTAATTTGTTCTGCAGCAACAACAGAAAACAGATCTAGAGAAGCAGAATAATTTCTCTGGCAAAGACTGGGCTTAAGTATTCTAAGACCTAGCACCTGAGTTTGGGGAGAAATCTGAGGGCTGGAAGAGTATTTAAGAGATATTTCAAGCATGAGTTAATAAGGCACTAACCTAATGGATAAAATGGAATTTTTAAGAAAATGGTAGGGGGAATAAATTTGAAAGAGAAGCCAAATCTGACAGATGAAGTGACAGCAGAAGTCAAGACAATATAATTTGGGTGTTTGAGTGACTTGAGTAATGAGCATAGGGAAATAAGAAAGGCATTATGTGGGGTACTGGGTGGCTCAGTCAGTTCAGCATTGGACTTCAGCAAAGGTCATGATCTCATGGTTTGTGAATCCAAACCCTGAATTGGGCTCCATGCTGACAGTACAGAGCGTGCTTGGGACTCTGTCTCTTTCCTCCTCTCTCTCTGCCCTTCCTGTACTCTCTCTCAAAATAAATAAACTTTAAAAAAAAAAGGCATTAGGAAAAATTTGTTCATACATATGTGATAATATATTTAAAATATTGATGTTGAAATAATTATATGGAAACTAAAAGTGAAGCTTTGTAGGCTTTTGGAGTTGGGGTGACTTACGTCTAGGAAAGGGATTTTGACCATAAAAAGGTTCATCATTTCACAATGAGGGACATTTTTAGTTCTAGCCTTTTTAAGTAATCATCACTCTTCATATGTGCTGTACTCCCCCCCATCCCCCACCCCTTAGAATTATGCTATGAAGGACATGCATATCCAGCAAAGCCTGACTTTGTGGTGAGCCATTGAAGCTTGTCAGTATCTAATAGTATTGCTTGTAAATAACAAGTGTTATTTACTTATACACATTGTGTGTTTCAAATGTTTGACCATCAAGCTTAAGATGGCTTTAGCTGTGTTTCTCCATGTAAATAGGTTTTTTGACATTCAATATAATCTCAGTCAAAAATAATGCAAAAGCTCGTTGCAAATATGGTATAATTTTACTGTAAGAATCCTTAGTAAATAACTTTTTAGCATTTGGAAACATAAGAGTGAATTTCTGAACTCTGTTTCTCAAAAAGCAGCCTTTATTTGGATTAGAATCAGCTGAGGTGCTAGTTTTAAAAAATGCTGATTCCTTTAAAAAATGATGATTCCTCTTCTTAATGCACACTTTAAAATTAGAATTCCTCGATGTCAGACCTAGAAATCCTAATATTTATTAAGTACCTCTGGTGATCCTTAGCTCACTATTTTTTGAGAATGCATAGGATTAGAGACTACTAAGCCAAATATTAATACTTGATTCAAGGAAAAAAAAAGAAGGGGATTCCAATCTATTAAATTTAGAAAGAAATTCTTAATATACATTCTAAGTCTGTTCTTACAAGAAGATTCTCTAAAACGAAGTCAAAATATACTTTAGCATGTAAACATTTCTGAGAATTAGTATAAAAATTTCTTTAGCCAACATCTTAGCAGTCTTCTTTGACCACATGTTTGCTTTTGTTTCATGGGTTTTTTTTGTTTTGTTTTGCAGTGATTTCTATGAAGTCTACTTTGAAAAATGGTAGATTATATATTTAATTTAAATATTCTGCTTGGTGGTGCAAAACTAGATTCAGCCTAATGCTTCATTTTATAAAACTTTAATTTAAATGAGAACAATATTAACATGTAACACAGGGATTGTGAGTTCTCTGAAGCTAAGCATAAAAGAAAATAAAAAGGAAAGATTTGTGTCCCCTGAGGTTAAAGTTCCTGTATCATGTATGATAAGGATTAACTGGAAGTATTAATATTTAAACTTGTTCACCATAAATGAATGTTTTTTTTCTTATTCTTGTGTTTATACTTACCGGTTTGGAAATGTCTTGGCCACCTAAATATGGATCATGCTGGACATATATTAAATGTTGAAAGAAAATAGCATTAATAATACTTGTATGCGGTGTGTGTGTGTGTGTGTGTGTGTGTGTGTGAAGAGAACATGCAAAACTTGGAGATTTCTAAATGCTGTTAAGATATTTCCTTAAGATGCTACAGGCTACACTATGAGTCTCCCTCTCTCTCTGCCACTACCCCACCTGTGCTCTCTCCTCCCCTCTCTCAAAAATCAGTAAATATTAACAAAAATTTATTTTAAAAAAAGACATCTTGGGGCGCCTGGGTGGCTTAGTCGGTTGAGCGTTCGACTTTCGCTTAGGTCATGATCTCGCTGTTCATGGGTTCGAGCCCCTCGTCGGGCCCTGTGCTGACTGCCAGCTCAGAGCCTGGAGCCTATTTCGGAGTCTGTGTCTCCCTCTCTCTCTGACCCTCCCCTGCTCACGCTGTCTCCCTCTCTGTCTCCTAGAAATAAATAAAAATATTTTTTTTTAAAAAGACATCTTATGGAAAGAGATAGAACAATTATTTCATATAAGTATGGATGATTGATTAAAAAAATCATAAAAAACATTGAGAAACTTTCCTTTTTAATATTTTTATTTTTTAAAAACAGCTTTATTGAGATATAATAGAAAACAATATACAGATATTTGAAGTGGACATTTTAGTATATTTTCACACACGTACAGAGTAATGCAACCTAACCACAGTCAAGTTAATGAACATACTCATCATCTACAAAAGTTTGTTCATACTTCCTAATAATCTTTTCCTCCCCATTCCCCATCTCATGCTCAAATCAGAACCACTATTCTGATTTTTGTCATTATAGATTAGTTTACATTTTCTAGAATTTTAAGCAGACTCATTTAATAGTCTTTTCCCTCTGATTTTTCTTAGCATAAATTATTTGAGATACATCCATGTTGTTGCATATATATATGTATATATATATGTGCATATATATATATAGGTGATAAGTATTCTGTTGTATGAATCTATACCATAATTTATTTATTTACCTAGTGATAGACCTTTGGGCTGTTTATAGTTTGGGGCTATTGTATTAAAGCAGTCATGAGCGCTTGCGTATAAGTCTTTCTGTGTACATATGCTTTCATTTCTCTTGGGTGAATGACTAGGAGCAGAATGACAAATTCATATGGCAGACATATGTTCAATTTTTCAAGACATTTCCAAACTGTTTTCCAAAGGGGCTGTACTACTTTATGAAGTCCAACTTTTCCATTTTATCATTATTTATTTGTTACTTTTATGAATCATGCTTTGGTGTTATGTGCATGATAGGTTTTCGTACCCAAGATCACAAAGAATTACTTTCATACATTTCATATGTATAGGTTTTGAATGTATTTTGAGTTATTTTGTATTTTCAATGCCCTTACCTTTTATTTCTCTGAACTGTATTATTTCTAGGTCCGTTTAGATAAATTGATTGATCTCATTATAGATAACATTTTTCAGCTTCTTTGAAGGTAGTCTTTGATTGGATTCCAGACATTGTGAATTTTACTTTTTGGTGCTGAATCTTCTCATACTTGCGTAAGTCTTATTAAGCTTCCTTCTGGTTAAGTTACTTAGAGTTTAATCCTTCCAGAGTTTTTAACATTTTCTTAGGCAAGAGCAGAGAGGTGTTTATTCTAGGAATTATTGCTTTACTGTTACTAAGGTAAAATCCTTCTGAGTGCCCAATGTACCAGTTACAAGGTTTTCAGTCAGGTTGGTTAAAACAGGCACTGTTCCCAGCCCTGTATGAGCGTCATGCACTATTTCACCTGATCCATTTAGATGGTTTTTATCCAAGTCTCAGTTTCCTTCCACAGATACACTGATCAGTACTTACTTTGCTGAATACTGGATAAGAGACCTCTGGAGTTCTCTCTTTGTGCAACAATCTCTCTCTTTTGTTTTGTTTTGCTTTTTCTTACTTTTCCCTGAAAACTTTAAATAATACTTTTGTTTAATGGCAGTGCATTTTAATTATGTCTGTTTTCTTCTTTTAAGATAATACGATGAATTTAAGAGGATATACATGAATAAGGGTGAAATGTGCCCCTACTCACTTTGACATAATATTTTACTTCTTTTGAAATGACACTCACTCTTGATGATCAGGGTGCTGGGGGAGTGACTATAGACTGGTTTTCATGACTCGCTTCTCTGGCTCGAAATGTCTGAACTAGGATGAGAGCCTTGAAGATCTTTGTATTCTTGGTCTGTGAGTCTGGACTGATTAGGGCAACAGGCCCCAGTCTGTCAGCCACACTCAGATGGAATTGGGCCTCTGCATCTAAGGGCAGGAACAAGAGGAAAACGGGAGTGAGGCCACCTGACTCGACAGGGAAAATATTGAAGTCCTTGACAGGGCACTGGTGAGGAAGAGGAGTCCCGTCTTCTTGGAGACATTCACTAGGAGGCAAGCTTCCCTTGTGCTGAGTTAGAGGTGGATTCCCAGTAATATTTAATAGATTTCCTTGAATAATTGTTTTTAATTAGCACAATTTTTATATTTTAGCACAATTAGCACGTAAATATGTGTGCTTTTAAATAATTTCACCAATCCTGATTCTTTGGGTGGAGAGGGAGTCTACAAAGTCCCTTATGCTGGCTATTCTGGAAGTCATCCTCTAATTTCTCTTTTATACTCATGTCTTTTGACAATGTCGACCCACACATTATTCAAATATATGATCTTTCAAGTAGCTTCCTTTATTTATTCTTACAAATTGTTTTATCTCTCATTTCTTGCTATTTTTTTCAGAAGAAAACTGTATTTCACTTCATCACCAGTTTGCATTTAAAATTTATTTTTTGCCTCTACATTAAACTATTTCATGATTTCCCTTTTCCTGATAATTATTGGTAATTTTTAATTGTGTTCTTTTCTTTATGAGTTTTATATGAAATGATCACATATGAATTTTAAGAAAAGATTCAACAATTTGATGTATTTTTAATTTCAGTTATTTTTATTTTTTTGTAGAGATAGAGCACAAGTCAGGGGTGGGGTGTGAGGCAGAGGGAAAGAGAGAATCTTTTTTTTTTTTTTAATGTTTTATTTATTTCTAGGAGGGAGAGAGAGAGAGAGAGAGCGTGAGCAGGGGAGGGTCAGAGAGAGAGGGAGTCACAGACTGAAACAGGCTCCAGGCTCTGAGCTGACAGGCAGCACAGAGCCCGACGCGGGGCTCGAACCCACGAACCGCAAGATCATGACCCAAGCCAAAGTCGGACGCTTAACCGACTAAGCCACCCGGGCAGCCCGGGAAAGAGAGAATCTTAATCCATGCTTCACGCAAAGCCCAACATGGGTCCGGATCTCATGACCCTGGGATCATGAGCTGAGCAGAAATCAAAAGTCAGACTCTCAACTGACTGAGCCAACCCAGCACCCCTAAATCAGTTATTTTTAATTAGTCTTTTAAAAAATGATATCGCCAGTCTTCTCTCTCCCTTTTTAACTAGAGTGAAATACATCTGAACTCCTGCCTTTGGAAGTTCTGATACAGGGAACTCTGATCTAGTTAGGCTGCACTAAGGATTGCTATGCTCAAGGAAAATAGTGAAGGGAAGAACCAAAGGGCAAGTACAGGGAAAATATAAATCTGAGTAAAAGAAAAGAAGCGATAATCAACAGTAGTCAACAAGAGTGGAAAAAAATAATAAAACAATATAACTGCATCAGATAATGATGATTTATTTGCATGTAGTGTGTCTGATTCCCAATTGTTGATGATTTATCTCCAGCTTTTGTACTTGTCCAAAATGGAAACCTCTCACTTATTCAGAGGTAGACCAACAACAGCTTCAGTTTTTTTGGAGAGTGATGATAAGAGGATTAGAGAGAGAGGCAAGTCATGAGAGACTCTTGACTATAGAAAGGATTAATGGAGAGGAGGTGGGCAGGGGATGGGTTAACTGAATGATGGGTGTTAAGGAAGGCACTTGTGATGAGCACTGGGATGTTATATGTAAATGATGAGTCACTAAATTCTACTCCTGAAACCAATATTCCACTCTATCTTAACAAAGTAGAATTTAAATAAAAAGTTTAAAAAATTAAAAAAAAATAAAATCCACTACACAGAAAAATGGTAACAAATAACAACTGCCACAGGTCATACATGATGACATGGTCTGAATCTACCAGACTAAAAAAAAAAAAAGGAATGATTTACCTAATTGAATATGCTTATTATTCTAATTAATTAAGAACAGACTTATTAAGGATCTATGATGTTCCAGACTCTGTCCCAGATACTGGATATGAGAACTCTGCAGAAGTATAAAAAATAAGAATATCTGGAGAGAAAACAGAGATAAGAAGAGGAAGAAATAATGGAAGAAAAACAAATAGTAAAAAAAGCAAGACAGAAACAAAATTTAAATTCTAAATTATCCCTTATTTTATGAATACATGAATTATATTGAACCTGACAAATGGCCTAGTGGGTAATTGGAATTTAAAAATGATATGTTGCTCAGGAAACAATACAACCTGTTGAAAACTAGCAACAAAACATTCCTGGTAGATGGTATGGAGAAACATTATAACATTCAGAAGGCTAATTTTGCAACACAGATGTTTTACTGATACAAGTGATTCATTTTCACAACATGTAGATGAGGGGCTGGTTGATTTTTCTTATATGTGCTGAATGCTACAAGAGTCCATAAAATAAATTGTTGGATGACTAGAAAATTGCATCACCATAGGTGTCTCAAAGGAGTAACACTTGCCTGTTGCTTATAGTATTTACTCAAATGGATAGATATTTTTATTTTCTTAAAGAGTTTACTCTAATGGATGGAATTAAAAGTTTCGTTTGTCCTGCCATCTTTTATCATCTTTTTGAGCCTACAATAAAACACCTTTTAAAGTAAAAAAAAAAAAATATAGAAGAAATCTTTCAGTCTTTAGCAGAAAAAAGGACATTAAAATCTGTACAAATACAGTGAATACCATGAGGCATCAGACTTAGAGTCAGGTAATTTTTCCCCCCTAGTCAGATGGTTTGATCTTTTTGATTCATTCTAAACACACACACACACAACCGGTGCACAAAATATAAAATATTTTCTTAGTGCTACAAGTGAAAGTTGACTTCTCACATCCAAACTTTCAGTTAATGGTACTGAGATTCACTCCTCCTAGTGTCAAGTGAAAAGAAGTTATAGTACGGTTTCTCTTGCCATGGCCAAGTGAAAGGAACATGAGGAAACCTAGTTAAAGCCATAAAGGTTATTCCTTGGATATAAGGAGTTTACTCACTTACTAGCTTCATAATGCATTACCTCCTTTCTGTCTACAGTTGCTACCAGTTATCTTCTTCTTCCTCTGTTTTACACAATTTACCCTACTTCATGAATTATGGTCTCCCAGTAGACTGACTAAATCATGGCTTTCCCAGAACTAGGAAATGTAGGAACTGTGGCAAGTAAGTATGCATGCAGGCTCAAGCATGTGTTTTTAACTTCACATATTTTTTGAATTCTTCAAAGTTTTAAATCATGTTAAGATAAATGATAGACAAGGGATGCCTGGGTGGCTCAGTCAGTTAAGGGTCCAACTCTTGATATTGGCTCAGTTCATGAGGTTGAGCCACACATTGGCCCGTGGTGAGCATGGAGCCAACTTGGGATTCTCGCTATCCCTCTCTCTCTCTGCTCTTTCTCTGTGCTTGTCCACGTGCTCTATCTCAGAATGAATAAACATTTTTTTTAAAAAAAAGGATATATGATAAAGAATCTGAAACATACTAGCTTAATCACATTGTTTCTGCTTGGGGATAAAGCCTCATGCCTGCAACCCTGGAGATTAGTTACCTGGGCTCACGTACCTCTTCAGGTTTAGGCCTTCCTGGCTTATGTCACGTGCTACAGAACACGGCCATTTATAGGCAAGGGATATCTACAAAAGAAATTACATAGGAGAGGAATTTACTATTAAAAGGCAAACCTGGTTATGGCAAACACTGTGAATTCACATTCATTAAGTATAGGTGCGATGGAAGATTACAAATTTATTATCATATTTTAATATAATTTTTAGATTTTATGACTCTAATTTCATTAGATATAAAATATTAAGGAGCCCCTAATAAAATATTGTGATCTGGGATTAGATTTGTACAAGGCTGCTACTTTTTGTATTTATGAATAATAGGTAGAATGTAAACTAAGCTCAAATTGCCCAAGATAAATTTCACAATCTTTCTGCTGATAGTGTGCAATCCACTGGGGATTCCATCTCTCCCTTGTCTCTCTGCACCTCCCCCACTCATGCATGTGCTTTCTCTCTCTCTCTCTCTCTCAAAATAAATAAACTTAAAAAAATTAAAATACGGGGGCACCTGTGTGGCTCAGTCAGTTAAGCATCCGACTTCGGCTCAGGTCATAATCTCATGGTTCGTGGGTTCGAGCCCCTTGTCGGGCTCTGTGCTGACAGCTCAGGGCCTGGAGCCTGCTTCAGATTCTCTGTCTCCCTCTCTCTCTGCCCCTCCCCTGTTCACACTCGCTCTCTCTCTCTCTCTCAGAAATAAATAAAACATTAAATTTTTTTAAAAAATTAACATACACACCTAACTTGCTGAATGAGTAAATTAAAAAATTTACAGCTGAGTTCCTTATCTTCTAAATATGATGTGTTGAGTTTTAGAAAATTTGACCTATAGAACTTCTTTTAAACCATATTTATACAATATACCCAGTTGTCTAAAATTGTTACTTTAAATCTTTGACATATTGTTATCTTGTATAATGCTCACATTTTCTCTTCCTTGTAGCAGGAGGACATACATCCAGCTTACTAACAAATTATCAAACCATTAAAGTACCATTAATATGGATTCAGAACAACCCCCTGACATTATCATCTGATCCACCGTAAAACACTTTTACAAACCCAGACTCTGAAAATAATAGTAAAGCTCAAGTTCTCTGTAAACATCAATATCTGAGGTTGTAACTCTGCAGCTGTAAAAGTAAAAGTCCAAATAGATCAGGAGAAGTTATATTATACCCTACATAATTCCTAAGAGATATCTCTGATGGGAAGTTATGGCATTTCCAGTAATGGGAGCAGGTGGGATCTGTGTCTAAATCCTGCCTAATTCTCACTGTGGCTGTGGCATACTGGCCTTCCAATGGATTAAAAGGAAACTGGCACATGTGAAGTCAAGTCTAATAAAGAAGACTGCACAGCATGCAGGACATGATTTCCCTTTGTAAAAATGGGATGTTCTTCTTTCTGGATCTGTTTAAATGGGATCAAAATCAGAAAAGTGCAGAAAGCAAATGCATCACAAAAATTCAGAATGCAGTACTCAGGTTGATTAGAACCACTATGGAGACAAGGTAAGTAACTCTCCAAGGAACATCACTTCAGAGGACTTCCTTTTTAAAAAAATCCAGTCAAAAGTGGCTGGAAACTATAGACATAAAAACTGTTGACCTAACATTATGAATCTGAAACATGGATATAGAAGAAGTTCCTGAGATTTGCTAATTTATGAAAAGTTTTGAATATAAAAAACAAAACAACAACGACAACAACAACAGTGTCTATATGACCTTTGTTCCTTGGCTAACCTGACTCGGTGCTTTTAAATTTGTTAATTTGCTCACAATTACATCTGCATTTTTTTCCACCTTAGCTCTTGGTGAGATAAAATCTAAAATCCCAAATATACATGAAAAACATTTAAAAAGTGGTGGGGGGGGGCACCTGGGTGTCTCAGTCAGTTGAGCATCTGACTTCAGCTCAGGTCATGATCTCACAGCTTGTGGGTTGTACATTCTGTGCTGACAGCTCAGAGCCTGGAGCCTGCTTTGGATTCTTTCTATGTCACTCTCTGCCCCTACCCTTCCTTCTCATGCTCTGTCTCTCTCTCTCTCAGAAATAAATAAACATTAAAATTTGTTTTAAAACAAGAAGTGTTCAGGAAAATGACAGTGAGCAAGAAGCATACTTGAGGAACTTTCCTAAGCAGATTTATTTCTAACTTTTTTTATTATAGAAAATTTCTAACATAAACAGCAATAGCATAAGACAATTCTAAACCACCACCCACCCAAAACAACTACTGTTCTGATTATTTAGGAATAAGTGCTAAAAGTCTAGAACCTCCTTTGGAAAAAGAGAGAGGGGGTGCTGCAAGGATTATGAGCAAAATAATCCTACAAATACCTCTTTTTATTGCTTGCTCTCAACTTGTGCTGATAATTATCCCAATGCATTATTTATGAAATGCATATTTTGAAAAATATAAAATATAAAAAATTGCATATTTTAAAAGACTCAAGACTCATATTTTAAAAGACTCGGGTACTCAGTCAGTTGAGCATATGACTCTCGATTTTGTCTCAAGTCATGATCTCACAGTTTGTGAGCTTGAGCTCTGCATTGGGCTATGCACCAATAGCACAGAGATTGCTTGGGATTCTCTCTCTTCCTCTCTGCCCTTACCCTGTATTAACTTGTGTGCACATGCTCTCTCTCTCTCTCTCACACACACACACATAAATAAATAAATAAATAAATAAATAAATAAATAAATAAATAAATCTAAAAATGTCTTTAATAATTAAAATAAAATAGTAAAGGTAGAATGGAAGCTAAGGAAGAGAGGAAATTAAAATGTTAAAGATAGAGTGGGAGGTAGAGAGAAAAGTGGATAGAGTAAGTCCCAATATTTCCTCTTCATCTTTGGTTAAATCTCTGACATTGACGTATCCACTTTACTCTTACTCCTTAAAATATATCCTTGGGCCAGCAGTTGACTTTCAGGCTCCCTCCCACAAAATATTGAAATCAGAATCTGCATTTTACCAAGATCCAAAGGTGATGTGTATGTCCATTCCATTTTGAAAAATACTGCTATAGATCACAATGTTAATGAAATGACATGCTGAAGGAGAAAAAATGGAAACTCTAAAAGAAGACAGAACATGAAACAAGAATACATATGCAATCAGCAAACTCTGTAATATAAAGAAAATTTCTATTGATTCTATAATGTGAATGCATCAGTTATTTTATAAAGATAGAAAGCAAAAATAGATATGAATTTTAAGTACTATTTCCTGCCTGTTGTGCTGAGAGGGGGGATTGAAAAAGAAATCAGCACAAAATATAGAGAAAGATAATATGATTGGCTTTTCTTTATGTTTTTTTTTCTTTTCATCTTATTGCTTTTAAGAAATCTATAAGCTGTCACATAAGCTAATATTAAAAGCAACAAATTATACTTTTGTTTATTCTATTTGAATGATGCTCGTTAAAATTTTATGTTATACATAATTGCTATCAGATTTTATTTATCCAATTAATATTATATTAAATGATACTTTTGTAAAGGAATTGGCAAAAGGAAGCAGATGTTTGGGTTCTTAAAATACAGCTGTTATTAAAATTAAACAATCAGCAGAAACATTTTCTGAATAATTTTTCACATATTGTATAACACAAGTTTAAAAGTGGTTTGTTAAGAGATCTAAATTTTCTTACACTGTCACTGCTTACAGCTACAAACAAGAGCACATTGGACATGATATTATAGGAAAGAATATAAAATATAGATATGAGGCAACATTTGTATAATTCTATGACATTGAAAACTAAGAGAGCATCATAGACATATATATTTAACATAACAAAGGACTATAATTGTATCTGTATTATCCTGACGTATTTTGAGTAAAAAGAGATAATTCTATTTTTTACTCTAATATTTTTAACTGATTGAAACTAATTTTCAAATCTAAAATCTCAGAAGTGACTGGTTAGCACAAATAAGATATTTCATAAAACACGTATTTATGGAGAAACTTGAATTCTATATGATTGACTTCTAATTGTACAATGGAATGAGATTTTGATGTTCTTCCCCTACTTTTCAAATGTTGGAAATTTTTCTAACTTTCAGACCTGCATAAATTACAGAAAAAAATTTAAATGTAAAATCTTGAGTATTTTTTCCCTAATTTATGAAGACAGTCATAAATATATTTTCAATAACAATACACAGAACATTTACCCAATTTTATTCTGAAGTAATATTTATTTAATTTTAATTTTTTAAATCAAAATAAGGTAAAGTCAGACTTCTCTGGAAATAAATAAAACTCAATGGACCATGCAAGTATCTACCCACCAAATACCTAAAAGTCAGTATTAATTTCAAACTCAAATCTTTATATGGAGTAGGTGACTTATGTTACTTTGTTGTCATTAACCAGTCTTTAAATGTTTTAAAAATAAATTTAATGCATGGTAAAATCAAATGTGTTATGCACAACCTAACTCTATTTCTGAAAATACTATTAAGATGAAAGAGTAAGAAAATAGAACAGCTTTCTCTCAACTCTATTTAAGATCTTACTATAATATCTTAACTTTAGCCTATCATTTTGATTTCTAATCCATTAAAATTACCCTCTTCTTATCAACTACTTTAGACTTAAGAAATCTTAAGTTGAATGAAAATATTATTAAACCTCTTTTCCATAGAGAACAAATAATGCCTGAACGCACCATTTAGCGATGAATCTTAATCATGCGCAATAAGTTTAAATATCAATAAATGGATTCACATCTTGAGAAAAGTATTCCTCAAGATTTATTTCACTCATGCTGAAATAAATTCTTCAGCCAAGTGAAGAGCATTTATCTCAATCTAAATTTCATTGCAAATACATATTTTTAAATATTCAAAATATTCAGATGACTGTCTTCTTCCCTTTTTTATTCAAGTAACATTTCTTTGATTTATTTATTTATTTTTGTTTCAAACTTTTATTTAAATTCCAGTTAACATATAGTGTAATATTGGTCTCAGAAGTAGTGTTTCATCACTTACTTATAACACTCAGTTTTTTTCACAAGTACCTTTCTTAACCTATCACCCCTTTAGTCCATCCCCCACCTACCTCCTTCTATCAATCCTCAATTTTTTCTCTATAGTTAAGAGTCTCTTTTATGCAGTGTGGAGGTTCCTCAGGAAACGAACAATAGAACTCCCCTATGACCCAGCAATAGCACTGCTAGGAATTTACTCAAGGGATACAGAAATGCTGATGCCTAGGAGCACATGTACCCCAGTGTTCATAGCAGCACTCTCCACAATAGCTAAAACATGGAAAGAGCCTAAGTGTCCATCAACAGATGAATGGATCAAGATGTGTTTTATCTATACCATGGAATACTACATGGCAATGAGAAACAGTGAAATCTGGCCATGTGTAGCAACATGGATGGACCTTGAGGGTGTTATGCTGAGTGAAATAAGTCAGGCAGAGGACAAATATCATATGTGTGCACGTATAGGAGGATTAGGAGGAACTTAACAAAGGACCAAGGGGGAGAAGGAGGGCAGAAATGGTGGGGGAAAGGTAGAGAGGCAAACCATGAGAGACTCTTGAATGCTGACAAAAACTGAGGACTGATGGATGTGGGGGGGAGGAGGGGTGGGGGGAGGACACTTGTGGGGATGAGCACTGGGTGTTATGTGGAAACTAATCTGACAATAAACTATTTGTAAAAAAAAAAAAAAGAGTCTGTTTTATGGTTTGCCTCTTTTCTCTCTCTCTCTCTCTCTCTCTCTCTCTCTCTCTCTCTTGCATGCTCTCTCTCTTTCCTTGTGACTTTGTTTTGTTTTTTAAATTCCACAATTAAGTGAAATCATCTGGTATTTGTCTGTTGCCTGTATTCCTCTCTCTCTCTTTCTTTCTTTCTTTCTTTCTTTCTTTCTTTCTTTCTTTCTTTCTTTCTTTCTTTCTTTCTTTCTTTCTTTCTGTGAGAGACACAGAGACGGGGCAGAAGGAGATAGAGAATCTTAAGCAACTTCCATGCTCAGGATGAAGGCTGATGTGAGACTCAGTCTCATGACCCTGGGATCATAACCTGAGTTGAAATCAAGAGTTGGACACAGAAACTTCTTATCTGAATGAAATCCCAATAGTTTACTTTTGCTTTTGTTTCCTTTGCCTCCAGAGACATGTCTAGAAAGAAGTTGCTGTGCATGAGGACAAAGAGCTTGCTGCCTTGGTTCTTCTATAGCATTACAATGGTTGCAGATCTCACAAATAGAGTTTTCATTTACTTTTAACTTATTATTGTGTATGATATAAGAGAGTGGCCCAGTTTCATTCTTTTGCTTGTTGCTTTCCAGTTTTCCCAACACCATTTGTTGAAAAGACTGTCTTTTTTCCATTGGACATTCTTTCCTACATTGTTGAAGATTAGTTGACCATATAGTCGTGGGTCTATTTCTGAGTTCTCTATTCTGTTCCATTGACCTATGTGCCTATTTTTCTGACAGAACTATACATTCTTTGTCACTGTAGCTTTGTAATATAACTTCAAGTCTGGAATTGTGACCCTCCAGCTTTTCTTTTCTTTTCTAAGATTCCTTTGGCTATTTGGGATTTTCTGTGGTTCCATGCAGATTTTAGAATTGTTTGTTCTAACTCTGTTGGTGCTTTGATTAGGGATTGCCTTAAACCTGTAGATTATTTTGGGAGTAAAGACATTTTAACAATACTTGTTCATTCAGTCCATGAGTATGGAATGTTTTTCCATTTCTTCGTGTCATCTTCAATGTCTTTCATAAGTGTTCTATAGTTTTCAGAGTACAGATCTTTTACTTCTTTGGTTAACTTTATTCCTACGTATCTTATGGTTTGGGGCACAATTGTAAATGGAATCAGTTCCTTGATTTTTCTCTGCTGCTTCATTGTTGGTGTATGGAAATACAACAGATTTCTGTACATTGATTTTGTATCCTTCGTCTTCCCTGAATTCACATTTCAGTTCTGTCAGTTTTTCGGTGGAGGCTTTTATGTTTTCTACATAGAGTATCATGTCATCTGCAAATAGTGAAAGTTTGACTTCCTCATTGGTTATTCAGGTGCCTTTGATTTCTTTTTGTTATCTGATTGCTGAGACTAGTATTTCCAGCACTGTGTTAAATAACAGTGGTGAGAGTGAACATCTCTGACTTGTTCCTGACCTTAGACAAAAAGCTATGCTTTTCCCCATTGAGGGTGATATTAGCTGTTGGTTTTTTGTATATGGCCTTTATGATGTTGAAGTATGTTCTCTCTATCCCTATTTTGTTGCGGGTTTATATCAAGAATCGATGCTGTACTTTGTCAAATGCTTTTTCTGCATCTATTGAGAGGATCATATGGTTCTTATCCTTTCTTTTATTAATGTGGTATACTACATTGATTGGTTGGTGAATATTGAACCACATGCAGCTTAGAAATAAACCCCACTTGATTGTAGTAAAAGATTCTTTTAATGTACTATTGGATTTGGTTTGCTCGTACTGTGTTGAGAATTTTTGCATTCATGTCTTCTTTTATTATTTTTTAAAATTTTATTTAGATCGAAAGTAGTTAACATATAGTGTAATAATGGACTTGGGAATAGAACCCAGTGATTCATCACTTGAATATAGCACCCAGTGCTCATCCTAACAAGTGCCCTCCTTCATGCCCATCACCCATGTAGTCCATTCCCTCACCCACTACTATGCCAGCAACCCTCAGTTTATTCTCTATATCTAAGAGTCTTTTATGGTTTGCCTCCCTCTCTGTTTTTATCTTAATTTTCCTCCTCTTTCCGTATGTTTGCCTGTTTTGTTTCTTAAATTCTACATATGAGTGAGATAAAGTAAGAATGTGTATTATTAAGCAAAATAAGTCAGCAAAAGACAAATACCATATGATCTCTTATTTTCTTTAGCAAAGAAGATAACTTTCTCAATGTAGGTGTTCTTTGCGAACTATATTTATCTCACATTGTTCATGTTGAAATTATAGCTCAGATGGATTGTACTTTCTTTTAGGCATAACACGATGTTGTGAATTTGCCTTTCCCAACTATACTTGTCCCTCAGATATTTAGGATTATCTTCTGCAACACTTAAATATAAAGAAAGGAGATGAACATTATAAAACGGACTAATTTCCCAGATGGAGTGTAAAAAGTATTTTGTGCTTTAGTTTCTTTAGAAACAAAACTCTGCATTCCACCCTTCAATTTTATTGATATAGTCACCTTTTAAAATTTATTTCTGAAGTAGCTGTATCCTTGCTTAAGTGGAAATGGAATAAATGTTAAATTAACAAATAATTTGCTTTTTAAAAATGAAAAAGATGGAGGGATGGATGGTGCTTCCAATTGTGTCTCAAGTAAATGAAATCTGTTACATTTTGAAGGATGATGTCACAGAGTTTAAAATTTACATTTTATTTTCAGATGTAAAATACTTAAAAGAAGAGGATGCCAATCGCAAGACATTCACTGTCAGCAGCACACTGGATTTTCGAGTGGACCGGAGCGACGACGGCGTGGCTGTAATCTGCAGAGTAGACCACGAATCCCTCAATGCCACCCCTCAGGTGGCCATGCAGGTGCTAGAAATACACTGTAAGTAAACACTGCTCCCTTCCCAATGATCTCAGCAGAAGCAACTCCCTTCATCTATGTTTAAAATCATTTCCAAATGTCCTGAAGTTACCGTATAGGTGCAGCAAAATCTACAGCAAAATGAAGTAGACTACCGTTAGTGGTATTCATAGTATTCAGAGGAAAGTAGTTCTTACCAGAGTATCGTTCTTAACAAGGGAGTGAAATAGGTTAAAACTTCTAGTTCTCTTCCACACGATGACTTGATGTAAGTGTATTCATCTGGGTAGGGTAGGAAGAGTAGGCATTTTGGCAGAATCAGATTCCCAGAGGGTTGGGAATCTGAGAGGACCTTGATGGACCTTACTGTATGAAAGTAACTTGGTTAATCACAAATGTGTTGTGCTATTTGTGCTTTAAACATGAGATAATTTTTACCTTCTATATGAGACAATCTAAATTTTTGTAAATACAGGGGCATATCCATTATGGTTTCTCCATCAACATCATCATTACTTACAAGTGATAGGAACATTAATTGTATATCTCCAATGGGCAAGGAGCAGTGCTAACTGCTTTGCTGGCATTATTTCATCTCATGTCTCATGTTAGGGCATCAGCATAAAAACCTGATGATGATTAGTTACTGTCTGTAGTCACAATTGATGGATGAGGACACTGAAGATTATAGTGGCTGAGTCACTATAATGACTAACTAACAAGTTCATGCAGCTAGCAAATGGTAGACTTGTAATCATGACATTTTTAGTAGTTAGCATGGCATTTGGAATATAACAGATGATCTATAGATATTTATCCCATGAAATTGAATCAACTGAGATATATAAGAAAAAGTTGAAATAACTAGAGCCCAGAGGACTATATTTCTGAATTGTCTTAGTTCATTTTTTTAAATACTGAAAAGTTTTTGTTTGCTTTTATTATATGTGTTAAAGTTATAGTTTGAGTTTAGAATTTGTGTGTGATATAAAATTACATTAAATCCTAAAATGTTAAATCTAAGTACTAGTCTTTAATAGACCCCATTGGATTTTGGTTTTATTTATTTACTCAAAAAAAACTTGTTGGGTCCCTACTATGAAATAGGCATTGTTTTGGGCACTGGGGTTACATAAAGGACCAAAAAATAATAACATTAACAAAACAAGTTAAGATTGTCTTCATGTGTTGGAATTATCACCACCAGCAGCAGACTCCAGTTACCTTATAGCATCCATTTTAGGTGAGAATGACAGAAAATCAAAGTAAGTAGAAACAACATACAGCATGCTATGTACTAAGTGCTATGGGAAAAAAATAGCAGAAGTGATAAGGAATGTGTGTATACACACATATACACACATGCATATATAAAATGTTTATATGTAAATATATATTGGAGATATATATTATATGTAAATATATATGTTGTTTATATTATACATATATTTAAATGGAAAATATATATATAATACAGACGGAAGAGCAAGTACAAAGGCCCTAAAGTAGGAGCATGTATGATTGTTTTTGTGTTTCTTAGAACAGCAAGAATACCATTAAGACCAGGATAGAGTGAAAAACTGGAGAGTATTTATGAGAGATCAGAGAAGTACCAGGGGGACCAGGGTTTTGTTTTTGTTTTTGTTTTTTTTCACTTTTTATTTTTATTTTTTATTTTTTTAAATACTTTTGTTTATTTCTAGGAGAGAGAGAGACAGCGTGAGCAGGGGAGGGTCAGAGAGAGAGGGAGACACAGACTCTGAAATAGGCTCCAGGCTCTGAGCTGGCAGTCAGCACAGAGCCCGACGTGGGGCTCGAACCCATGAACCACCAGATCATGACCTAAGTGAAAGCCGGAAGCTTAACCGACTAAGCCACCCAGGCGCCCCCCCTTTTTTTTTCACTTTTTAATAAAAAATGTCAATCTGATTATGATGTTTGATTATTGCCCACTGTTTTAATTATTCTTAGTTTACTAGTAATGGAAATTATCATAACATTTTAAATACTTTTAATTACATTAAGTTAGTTTCATTAATTTTCCTCCTGTTATTAAAACAGACTCTGCAGCAAGCATATTTTAAAGCCCAAATTGAGATTATTTTCAAATTTCGGCATGTATTTGCAGTGACACAGAAAAATTACTGAAACTGCTTGAGCTTTGATTATAAATTAGATAGTTTAGGTTCTTCAAGGATCAAACTAGGCAATTTTTTTATGGTATTTAAAGAACTTTCTATAAACATAAGTTCCCTTAGTTAGTTTAGGCTGCTGTAACAAGTATACCCATAGACTGGGTGGCTTATAAGCAAAAGTTTATTTCTCACAGTTTTGTAGTCTGGAAGTCGAAAATCAAGGAACAGGTAAGGGGCCTCATCCTGGTTCACAGTGTCTGCACATGGCAGAAGGAGCTCAGGAGCTCTCTGGATTATTGTTGTTGTTATTTGTAAGGACACTAAGTCCAGTCATAACCTTCCAAAAGCCCTCTGCCTCCTAACACATCACACTGGAGATTAGGTTTCAACATACGAATTTTGGACGGACATAAACGTTCAACCTATAGCACCTTCCATTTTCTAGTCTTATTTCATCAATACGTCTTTAAACATGTGTAAGAATATATAATTTGGTATGTTGAGATGACTCAGGTTATCAGTACCTTTATTTAAACTTTTTCTTTCACTTATATATAGAGCAAAATATATATATATATAGTTATACTTATATACTTATATATAAGTATATACTTACATATAAAGCAAAATATACTTATGTAGAGAGCAAAATATTAATTTAAATATTATTTAAAAATAATATTTGATTACTAATTTACGTATAATTTTTAACATAAAATAAAATAATAAAAATTAACTCATAAAACTATTAAAGGTCACCAGCCCCAAGATTAATCAACGAGACCCACCAATAGTGAGGCAAATCAAATATACTTAGTTTGCTATGGCGAAGAAGAAGTTCATACCAGAGGAACCTCTGGTGCTGGTAAAACAGTTTGAAGAGGTTTTGTCCTGAATATTCTAAAGAGGGTTCTAGATTGAATGCTGCCAAGACTGGGGACAAATTGCAGATGTATATGTTGATAGTTTTTACCTGGAAAGCAAATATTAAAGCAGAACTAGATTTGCTGTTACGAAGATGAGCAGTTTATCACGCTAATTTTTTTTTGGTTGGTGAGTGTCCTGGTCCCTGTCTTATTTCAGACTTGAACATGGAATAGACTTGCCTTTGTCTTCTTACACCCTACAGTCAGAAAGCAGTTCCACCTGATTATTGTTTAGATTCTAGAGAATCGTTTATGTTTGTTGAGAATATTTCAGCCTAGCTGTCAGATGCCAATTGTTACCTGCCAAAGTCATTTTTGCTTTTTTTGGAATCTAAAATGGAGCCATTATATATATACTTTCTGGGCATTTTTTGCAGTTCACTGTATTTCATTGTGCATTATTAAGTGAAGTTTATGGAGGAAGGCAATTGAATTCCCTCTTTTTTTAGAAAGTTTTAGATGAAAAATGTTATACTTGCTGTCTAATTAAAATAGCAACTCATTTTTATCATGGCTTAATATGTAAGAGGCTGAAGACAGAGACCATATCTATTTAAATTATATACTTCAGAATCTAACATACCACCATTCAAGTATGTGAAGGTAATTAAAGCTAACTGATGATAGTGCTGAATGCTCCTTTAGGGATGCAGAACATTGCCCAGAGATAAAACAAGAAGTGAAGAGGGGACATTTAGCAATAGTTTGCATTAAAATTAGAGCAAATTGAACAACTTGTATGTGTTCTTAATGGCTCTGCATAGGTACAACGTGCAATATCCATGATGTGATAATTTTCATGTATGTAAGTAGAGGAAACTAGAAAGAACTGAAAAAGGAAGAAGGTGGTTAGTCTAGAATTTGTGGAACATAAACTTAGGATTCCCACATTGTTTGACAATGGTCTTATCATGAAAAACCACAAAGACTGGCTCAAATAGAGCCCCAGAGTAAAAGACTTGCTGCTGTTTTCCGAGGTGAGTGACCAGAGTAAAAAAATACCCAATAATAAAGGAAAGTTGAGACTATGCATGAAATGAAAAGGCATGTTTGATAAGAAATTAGAAAGAAGAAGGGTGCCTGGGTGGCTCTGAATTCAGCTCAGGTCATGATCTCATGGTTCATGAGTTTGAGTCCTACATCTGTCTCTGTGCTGACAGCTGAGAGCCTGGAGCCTGCTTTAGACTCTGTCTCCCTCTCCTTCTGTCCCTCCCCTGCTCATGCTCTGTCTCTATCTCTCTCTCAAAAATAAATAAACATTAAAAAATGATTTTAAAAGAATTAGAAAGGAGAGTTATGTAGTATGAAGAGCAAAAGATTATATAATAGGAGGAACTATATTTCTAAGGCTATGTTTTAACTCCATAACCCCGTGATTCACAATTTAGGACTCAGCCTTTAAAGTATGTCCCAGCAACATTCATTTCTTTATAAAATATTAATCCTAAATTTTAATTCTACTATGAAGGAAGATCATTTCTTTAAACATAACATTTAAGAAACTCTAGACTTTCACTGTGAACCACAAATGCCTGCAAATTTCACACAGCGGATAACAGCATACTTTGTACCTGAGCCATGGAAAAGCCACACTTCTTTTATAGGTGGAAATTCTATTTCATCTTTCTATTTTTATGCAGATCTCTTTGAAAATAATAACTTTTTATTTGTCTGATTTAATTTTTAGAAGAGCAGAATGTATAAGTCAGATTTTATTTAATTCTCAGTAAGAATAATGTATCTTCATGAACAGAAAGAAATATGCACAAAACACAAAAAAGAAAAAAATAACTGAACATTCATTTTCTATACATGACACTGACAAAATTTCATAAAAAGATAGCTATTATTGAAAAGGAAAAACATAAGAGGCAGATTAGTTAAGTATTTCAGAATAGTGAATGCTCTGAGAAAATATTTTAGTACTATGGCATTGAACTGCCAATATGGATAAATAAGAATCCAAATTTTAAGTCTCTTGTGTGTTTGTGTTTTAAGTGAATTACACATATATACATACATATATATAATATATTATAAATAATTCATCAAGTTATGAAATCTTAGGTTATCATTAATATTTGTTTAGTGGTTCCCATTTGGTAACAGTGCTATTCACTACCTGTAAGTAACTTGTTTACACATGCACATCATAAACAAGTTATAAAACAACACATAGTTAATATTGTTCACAGAAGAAAATCTGCTTGTGAGCCTAAATAAAATCCATATAAGCAACCATATAAAAAAACTATATATGCTTGGTGTGAGCAACCCAAAAAGAAAAAATAAAGAACAGAGGGAAGGAAGGAAGACAGGAAGGAAGGAAGGAGGGAAGGAGAGAGGAGGAAGGCAAGAAAGCAAACAGGAAGGGAGGCAAGAAGGAAAGAAGGAAGGAAGGAAAGAAGGAAGGTAGGAAGGAAATATAAATGGAAGCTGCAGTGTTAAAATTGTGTATTTAAGTGAGATGAGTTAGGCAGCACCTGGCTGACTCATTTCGTAGAGTTGGTGACTTTCAATGTCAGGGTCTTGAGTTCAAGCTCCATGTTGGGCATGGAACCTATTAAAATAAAAATATATATGTGTGTGTGTGTCTGTGTGTGTGTGTGTGTGTGTGTGTATTTAAATGAGATCAGTTAGGTTAATGACTGAATATAAATGCATTATATATCTTTAAATAATGGAAAAAATACTGGATTTATTTGTTGCTATAACAGTATTTTTATAAGGAAATAAATGGTCAGTTTATAATCCTGACCTTTACCTTTTTGAAGGTTTTAATCTCCATTCTAGTTAACATGCAAATGAATAATTAATCAGTTTTTCCCTTAACACCTTGTTAAAAACCGTATTGCTAAAGAAATTCCTTTCTTTCTCTTTTAAGCAGAATTACTTTATCTCTAGATGAACTAAATTCTTGACTATACATTATTAGCTACTTTTCTGGATTGTCTAATGTACATGATCAGTTCTCCCTTTAGCTCTACTTATCCTAATAAACAATTAAGATTCTAGGGCACCTGGGTGGCTCAGTCAGTTAAGCTTCTTAAGCTTCTGCATTCAGCTCAGGTCATGACCTCAGTCTGTGGGTTTGAGCCCCACATCAGGCTGTCTGCTGTCAGCACAGAGCCTACTTCAGATCCTGTCTCCCTCTCTCTTTGTCCCTGGAGACTCTCTCTCTCCATCTTAAAAATAAATAAATAAACATTAAAAAAAATAAAATTCTGATAATAGAAGAGATTCAGTATATAAGGGTTTGAGAGCTTTTAACTATTTTGTTTATATCTCCATTTATATCTCCACCGTAGATATACTTGAAATAGAACAGACATATTTTCAGATGCACGCAGAGATTTTTCATTAAATATAGTTTTTTTGTTCATGTTTACTTATTTTTGAGAGACAGAGCATGAGCAGGGGAGGAACAGAGAGAGAAAGAGAGACACCAACCCCGAAGCAGGCTATAGGCTTTGAGCTGTCTGCACAGAGTCCAATGAAGGGCTCGAACTCACAAGCTGCAAGATCATGACCTGAGCTGAAGTCAGATGCTTAACCAACTGAGCCACTCAGGCACCCCACTAAATGTAGTTTTTGATTGTCCTTTTTCATTTATAAAACCAAAAATTAAGTTCTCACCTACTCAATCCTCCCTTACCTCTAGCCCAGGTCAATGTCTTTTAAATTGTCCTGTGTTAGTTCTATCAACTATACTTCTACCACTTGTCTATTTATTATGGAAAGCACTTGACTCAATGTTTCAGGCCATCTAGGTTTATTAGACAGAAAGGTGAATGTTACAAGTAGATAAATATTTCTAAATAAATATTTAGAGATAAATATTTATTCTAAATAAAATATTTAGATATTTTCTAAATAAAATATTTCACCCATTTGACATCTCATTTGTGAAAAGCTGATTATCTTGTTTATCACCAAATTATCTGTGGTCCAGAGACACAGAATGTAAACAGAGTCAGGAAAGGTAAAATGAGAAGTATCTGCAGGTTAAATTTCCAAAACTTAAAACAAATTGTTACTTTGATTTACAGAATGACACACTTATGCCTGAGGATACTTTGGAAAGATTTTGAAGTTTCAAAATATTTCACAAAACTCATGAAATGAATACATTTTAGAATCATGAAGTAATCTATCATGCTTAGAAAAAAGATGCATTTTTCTATATTAATAAAGGTAGCCTAATGTTCAACCTTTATCTGAGATCCCAAAATAATTGACATACAATATTCTATAGTTTCAGGTATACATTATAGTGATTTGATATTTTTATATATTACAAAATGATCACCAGAAGTTTATATACCATCTGTCACCATACAAAGTTATTGCAGTATTACCAACCATATTCCCATATTACATCTCCAGGACATTTTTATTTTATAATTGGGAGTTTGTACCTCTGAATCCCCTTTACCTGTTTCATTCACCTCTCAATTCTTCCCCCTTTTGGCAACCTACAGTTTTTTTCCCCCTCTCTCTAAGGGTCTGTTTCTGTTTTTTTCATTTGCTTGTTTTGTTTTTTAGATTCCACATATATGTTAAAGTGAATGCATATGGTATTTGTCTTTCTCTGTCTGATGTATTTTACTTACCATAATACCTTGTCAGTGCATGCATGTTTTTCCAAAAGGCAAGATTTCATTCTTTCTATGGCTGAGTAATATCCCATCACACACACACACACACACACACACACACACACACACACACACACACACACCTTCTTTTTTATCCATTTATCTATTGATAGGCATTTAAGTTGCTTCCATATCTTGACTATTGCAAATAATGCTGCAATGCACAAAATGGTGCGTATCTCTCCTCAGACTGGTGTTTTGTTTTTTTTCTTTAGATGGAATTGTTGGATCCTAGAGTTATCCTAATTTTAATTTTTTGAGGAAACTCCATTATATTTCCATAAGTGGCTGCTCCAATTTACTTTTCCACAACAGCACATGAACTTTCCCTTTTCTCCACAGTTTCACCAACACTTGTTATTTTGTCTTTTGAAAATAGCCATTCTGACAAGCATAAGGTGATAATCTGTGTGGTTTTGATATGTATTTCCCCGATGATGAGTGATGTTAAGCATCTTTTCATGTACTTGTTAAACATCTATATTTCTTATTTGGAAACATATATTCAAATCCTCTGCTCATTATTTAATGGAGTTATTTTATTTTTTTTATCTTAAATTGTGTAGGTTCTTTACATATTTTTATAATGATCCTTTATCAGAAGTATGATTTGCAAATATCTTCTTCCATTCAGTAGGTTGTCATTCATTTTGTTCCTTCACTGTGCAAAAACTTTTCAGTTTGATGGAATCCCATTTTTTCCTTTATTTTAGCTTTTATTGTCTTTGCCTGGGAAGAGTTATTCAAAGAAACATTGAAAAGACTGATGTCAAAGAGTTTACTGTCTGTGTTTTCTTTTAGGAGTTTTATGGCTTAAGTCTTAAAACTGAAGTCTTTAAACCATCTTAAATTCATTTTCATATATGGTTGTCCAATATATTTGTCAACTTTTTCAGGGAGGATACATTCATATATTTCCCATAGTGATATATTATTGACATGTGTCATGAAATACTTATTTATTCTTTTATTTGTTAAAGAATATTTTATTTAGTCCCTGAAATATTGATTTATTATTTAACCAGCAAATATTTTAAGTGATCTGAGTGCATGGATTCAACATGTTACTATAAAGTTTCTGTTATTAATAGAAGTAAATATTTTTTGTGTTATTAAATCTCAGCCAAGAGAAGTGTATAAGTTTGTGAGTACAGATTCCAAATTTTAATAAGTATTAAATTCATATGTTAGGCTAATCCAATGTTTTCTCAACTGGCCTTTCCTAATCAAGCTTATTATAAAGTATTCATTTACAAACTTTTTTAGAAGTTTTAACATTATTTTAAGCACACTTTTTTTTTTATAAGTTTTAAATATTTTTAGGAGTTTTAAAATTATTTTAAGCTATTCAAAAATGGTTCCCAAATGAGGGAATGTATAAATGGTACAGATGACAATGTATCTCTTTCAGTTAATTTTAAGTCAATTTAATTGAGAGTAAAAGCTGGATAAGGAAGTGAGGCAGTAAAGATTTTGACAAGTAAAACCTAATATTGAGAAAATAAGCACAAGTTATTAATATCCAATATTTTTAACTTCTGATTTAATAGCATTCTGTTTTAGAAATCTATTTTTAAAATATAGTTGAAGGCTGATTTTTCCAAAGTGACTACATATTTTTGATTAGTGTCCTATATTTTATTAGTGTCCTAATATTCTCAAATTGTTCTAGTTCTATTTTCTGATTGAACTATAATACATATACACATACACACACACATTTCTAAGAGAAAATATGCAGTTAGAAAAATAGAATCAATTGATGTATTGAACTTTATTGGATTAGTTTCTTATATATAATATATATTATATATATAATCTTTTATATATAATATATATAATATATATATTATATATATATAACTTTTATATATAATATATATATAATCTTTTATATATAATATATATATAATCTTTTAGTATATTATATATATATATATATATATATATAATTTATTTCTAGCAGAGAGAGAGGAAGAGAGACAGCGTGGGCAGGGTAGGGTCAGAGAGAGAGGGAGATACAGACTCTGAAATAGGCTCCAGGCTCCGAGCTGGCAGTCAGCACAGAGCCCAACGCAGGGCTCGAACTCATGAACCACGAGATCATGACCTAAGCGAAAGTCGGACACTTAACCGACTAAGCCACCCAGGCACCCCGGATTAGTTCTTAATATACTTAATATTATTACTATTTACCATCTGAGTCCAAAAGATTTTTTTTAATTAATAGGCTTAATTTTTATGAGCAATTTTCAGTTTATAAAAAATTTAAACAGAAAGTACAAATTTCCCATATATACACTTATCCTAACCCCCCCCCCCCACTTTTTCCCCTATTATTAACATCATACATTATTGTGGTACATATATTAACAATTGATGAACTAATATTGATAGACTTTTAAGAAGTCCATAATTTACATTAGCATTCACAATTTAAGTTGTATGATTCTATAAGGTTTTGACCAGTGTCCTATAGCCATGGTTACAATATCATACAAAATATATTCATTGCCTAAAAAAAAGTCCCTGTCCTTCACCACTTGATTGCCCTTTCCCTCTCCTTAACTCCCTGGTAACCTGTGATCTCTTAGCTAGCTGTATAGGTTTTACCTTTTCTAGGATGTCATATAGGTGGAGTTATATAGCATATAGTCTTCTCATACTGTTTTCTATCACTTATAAATATACATATAAGGTTCTGAATGTCTTTTTGTGACTCCAGAGCACATTTCTTCTTATTGCTAAATAATATTGTCTGGATATACCAAGGTTTATTTATCCATTTACCTATTGAAAAAAATCTTAATTACTTTCACATTCTGGCAGTTATGGATAACGCTACCATAAATATCTGTGCACAAGTATTTGTTTGAGCAGAAGTTTTCAACTTTGAGTAAATGGCATTCAAATTTTAATTAGAAAAGTTTTGGCTAAAGGCAAATAAATTGATTTTAAAGAGGAAACATAATGTTACTAAGACTAAAACATAAAACTTAGAAAATCTAAACATGTTTATCTTACACTATAAATCATATTCCTGGATTGTATGGCAAGACTATATTTAGCTTTGTAATGAACTACAAACTATCTTGCAAAATGGCTACCTCATTTTCATTCCCACCAGTGATGAATGAATGTTCCTATTCCTCCATGTCCTGACAAGCATTTGGAATCATCAGTGTTTTAGATTTAGGCCATTCTAAATAGTAGTGGTATCTGATTTTAAGTTGCAACTCCATAATGTATTATGACGTTGAGCATCTTTTCATATGCTGTTTTCCACTTGCATATCTTCTTGGGTGAGTTGTCTATCTAGATTTTTGCCAAGTTTTTAATTGCATTGCTGTTTTTCTTGTTGAGTTTTAGGACTTAGTTCTTTGTACATTTTGTGTACCAGTCACTTATCACACACATCCTTTGAGAATATTTCCCCCGTTGTCTTTAAATTGTTTTAAAGTGTCTTCCTCAAGAGCATACATTTTTTTTAAATAAAGTTTATTTATCATTTTTTCTCTCTCATGGTTTATGCTTTCTGTGTTGTATCTAAGAAGTTGAAACTAAAGCTGAGGTCATCTAGATTTCTCCCATCTTATCTTTTAGAAATTTTATAGTTTTGCACATTACATTTTGAGTTAATTTTTGTGAAAGATATGAGTTCTGTATTTGGATTCATGTTTTTGCATGTGGATGTCCAGTTGTTCTGGCATTTGTTAAAAAGACTATCATTTCTTCATTGAATTGCCTTTGTTTCTTTGTTGAAGATCTGTTGACGACCTACATGTGGGGCTTTCTCTGAGTTCTCTAGTCTGTTCCTTCATCTATTTATTTTTGCATTAATACCATACTGACTAGGTTACTGTCTTGAAGTGAGTAGTGTCAATCTTCAGGCCTTCTTCTTCTTCAATATCATAATTTTATCAATATTTATAAATTTATAATTAAAATTATTATAAATTTGATTATATTATAATTAACACAAATGTAATCACCAATATATTAAACTTTATTATACTAATTCTTGGTATGTCAGGGAAGAATGTAATTACCACTTGCCATCTGGGCCTAAGCCAAATATTTTTAGATTTTTAGGTTGTAAGTTGTTTTTTGAACAATGTAAAGATGTAATAATTAAGGGATAATGAAAAACAACTCTGTTAGCCTCTTTAATAATAATTTAAATATAGCAAACTTGGATTTCTATTCCATATATCCCTGGATTTGATGATACATATACCCCAAATGGGCAACAACTGTCATGTGTGTTCCTGGAACATATCATGTTGTAAATACCAAGTCCAGATTTCAAATATATGTCTATTGTGTCCTATTTAGTCATTGTTTCTGGTTCTTCTTTCCCTTCAGTTGTCCGAATGAAACATTTGTAGAAACTTTGGTGGTTCCTAATTTTGTCAAAGGGAGTAAACATATCATTGTTCTTTAATCACAACCATTTTTATTTTTCAATTTGTAAGCACAAGATAAATTAAAAAATAAAGTGAATTTAAATTTTATTATTATCAAATGACTTCAGCATTTATCTACTATACAAGTTCTTATGCACAGAAATTATAAAAAATGAAAAAACGTCATATTTCCTTTTTAAAAAAAGCTAGTTGCAAAATATTGTGTGATGAAGCCCTTCCTTTTGTTTCCTCTGAAACAAATTGTTTACTCATTGCTTTTTAGATTTAATAAAATTCATCTAGGATTTCATGTGTGAAGACTTCTGTTTCACCGTCATTATATTTCTCGAGTCCTACTGTTTTCTCTCTGCATTTATCATCTGATCTATCTAATAATTTTGAGATGTCTTTCTCTGTCAATTTTCTTCTCTTGCCAATCTGAGCAGGAAATGAAAGATTCAGAATTCTCAACTGATCATGAAAGCTAAGAAACCAGCAAACAAGCAAACAAAACTAGAATGATGATATTTTTATTTCCAGATTTCTTTTCTGCTACCATGAAAGAAAATATAAAACCTGATCAACCCTATAATGTAAATGGGGATCAGGCAACACTGATGATTTATATCACTCTCACATAATCCTTCCACACCAGCACTGTTTAATAGAGTTTTATGTAATGATGGACATTTTCTTATTTGTCTCAAGATAGTAAGTAGCCAATATCTAGCTACATATGACTACTAAGCATTTGAAATGTAGATCTTGTGACTAATGAGGTGTGGCTTCAATTTTATTTAATTGTCATCAATTTACATTGAAATCGACATAGTCACACGTCACTTGTTGTTACTATATTGGACACCATTACTATAGATGGTTTTATCATACTTCAATTTTCATATTATGTCATTCCTTTTAGCATATGTAGTTAGGTGTAATTGAGGAGTTAGGGTCATGTTAATGGTGAAGTAATTCTTAAAATGCTAAAGTAGCAAGATTTTTCACACTATAGAAAATGTATCAGTATAATCTTATAATGTTATCTTAGATTTACAAAAGAGTCAAGTGTTTTCATGTCATAATTGAAAAGTAAATTTGCTCTTTGTTTTTTGGAGGACTTGTAAAAAAGGGTACAGATCATGAAATGCAGTCTCTAAAAATACAGCTGTTTCAAAAAGAAGCTCAACAACTAAAATTGGGGCCTTTGGACTCTAATAATATGCTAAGGGTTAACCTTGCTTATCTTTTTAGGAACAAAATTTTTATATTATTAAGAACAAGGCTAGTGATTTTGGTAATTATTACAGAGCTACAGACAGTTTTATTGTGTCCTCAAAATTCAATGCCTATGATTTTAGAATTTGCTATTTCGTTTATGGTGTGAGTGTAGAATGATCACATTGGAGCTCATGAGTGAGTAGTGAGCACAGTCCATTCCTTCTTTGAAGCGGTAGGTAAGATGTGCCATATGTGGTTAGGCCATGCTTTTACAAGACTACCGTGTTTGGTGTTCCAATACAGATTAACAATCACTACAGTGATATAGAAGCTTTTAAAGAAAATATATTTGGAAAACAGTATGACCTTGAAAATCAATACTGCATTTTTAAAAGTTCTCGTTCTGAAGTCGCATAAGGCTAGGTTGGAATTCAAGCTTCTAGGTGACTTTATGCTAGTCACTCTAAACCTAATTTCCTCATTTGGAAAGTGTATCTACTTCATAATTGGTTTTTTTTGCAAGGATTAAATCAAGTAATGTATGGGAAGTCCTTGATTTTTTATTATTGGTATTTTATTATTATTAGGAAAGTAACATACCTTATAGATGCAAATAAGTTTAGCAAATAATTTGAGAGGTCTATACATTGTGAGAGAAAAACATAAACACTTGAGAATACAAACAGGAAACCTATGAAATAGTAAAAAAAAAATAGGGAGAGAGAGAGACTGGTTACCTTGTAATTTTGCCCAGGACATATATTGTTTACCAAAATAATTTTTAAAAAGTCAGTCTTAAATTTGGTGATTTTGCAAAGTGAAATAAGTCAGACTGAAAAAGGTATGTGCTATATGGATTTCATTTATATGTAGAATCTGAAAAACAAATGAATAAACAAAAAGTAGAATCAGACCTTTAAATACAAAGAACACACTGATGGCTGCCGGAGGGAAAGAAGGGCGGGCAGAATAGGCAAAATGGGTGAAGGAGAGTGGGAGACACAGGATTCTAGTTATGGAGTGAATAAGTCACAGGAATAAAAGGCACAGCACTGGGAATATAGCAAATGATACCATATTAGCATCATATGGTGACAGACAGTAGCTACACTTGTGGAAAGCACAGCATAGAGATATTGAATAACTATGTTGTACAGCTGAAACAAATAGAATATCATTTGTCACTTACACTCAATAAAAATATTAAAAATTTGATGCTATCAGAAAAATAAAAATAATTTTAATATATTTTTCTTCCCATTAATTAGAGCTACAAATAAAACCTTTTTATCCTAAAGGAGAAATTTCATGGAGACAATCTGCCATAACTATGTAGTTATTTTTTGATCTGGCTTTTCTCAGTTCAGACATATTTCAAAATATACCATTAAATGTAAGGATTATTATTGTAGTTGTGTAATGACGATAATGATGATGATGGTGATGATGATGTTTTGGCCTTTGTCATATTTACCAAAATTGTATAAAAGGGGGCATTTTAAAGATTGGGTAACACATGAAAGAAAAATATGATAGTTGGCTAAATGGTTAACAAAGATTAGAAGAGTTATTAACTCCCACACTAAGTTGAATAGTGTTATATCAGCTCATCATATTTGACTTAATCTATGCATTGTCTATTAATATATGTTTGTTAAATAAACAGTGCTTAGGCCATCCCATAGCAGATTTATATAATCTAAAACAATTTTATGTTAATGTGTTCATTTCCTTGTTTACTGTTTCTTTTTGCATCCCCATGATGAATTCTTTTCATGATGACTTTGATACATTTTCTTTAAAATAGTATCAAAAACACAAAGAATTTGAAAATGTCTAGATACACAGTGAGTTCTGTTTTTTTTATTTCATCCATTAAACAATGATTTGGAGCTTTCTTTTTTTAATGAGCTTTCAGAAGTGTCAAAATATCCTATGTAGTCATGAAATTTAACAAGTTGCTTCCCCAATGCCTTTGCCTAAGCAATCCATCTCCAGTGTGGAACTAACTGAATTTATCTCTGGACCAGCCTCCCCCACCTCCAGAGCACAGCTAATTCTATCAACAACACTGAGTCAAAAACTATGCATTTTACATCATCTTATCAACCATTAAATACAAGAGAGCTTCATTTGATAAATTCCTAAATTTTATTTTTTATTTTAATTATTATAAATTCCTAAATTATGAATCCCTTCATTCCCTAGATATGTTGTGATTATGCTAATAACTAGAATAAAATATTGGAGAAACAATTATTTTAAGCTAAAATGTAAGAATAATCAATGAGATAGATAAAATGCACTTAATATTATAGAACCCACAGTTGTAGAAATTTATGAATTAGAATACAAGCAAAAATATTGATGTATTTATTATCTCTATTTTCATTGCAACCTTTTTCTTTTACTTAAGATCTTCATGTGGCTCAACTTTATAATAGAGACATTTTACTTCTAATAACTCCCTGATCTCTTCAGTTTTAAGCACTGGCAAATATCTCCTAAATCTTGATTCTGAGGCCAATACTCACTTGATCACAAACTTAAGATGGCTTCTTATTGCCTCTAACATGGTGTCCAAACTCTTTAGCCTGACACTGAAGGTTTGGAAAATATACCCCCTACAGTACTTCTCTCAGCAACCCTTTAGAGATAACATATCCTATACTTTACATTATTTCTAGATGTCTCACATAAAACTTCATACACAGCCTACATCTTCTCCACATCAACCCTTTGTTCAACTCTTTGACTTTTTCTTATTTTCTTTACCTGTAGAAAAATTATGCCAGTTCAAATACTGTGTGATCATTGAACTGCTTTAGGTGCCACTTCTCTGGGTAACATTTTTGTTTGTTTGTTTCTGACAAATACATATAATCCCTTCCTTCCTAACACCCATAATTCTACATCAAATGCTGTATTCCTTTCAGTTTCGAATTTTGCTTGATTTTGAACAGTATGTGATTTATTTGAATAAATTACTATGGGTTACTATATTTGTGAATCTATAGTACTTGAAAAGTGGTAGGGGTCTTGTTACACACACTAATTTGTATACGTTTGTTGAATACATAAAATACTGTCACAAAAATAATTTTTCACTAGAATAAAAGGAATTTCATAGACTGTTGAAAGAAAAGTATCTGATAGTTTTGAGCATTCTCTTCACAATGTTTTGAGTTAAAAGGAAAGTGATAGTTTGAGTCTTGTTATAAAATTACAAACAGGAAAAATAAATTCGACATATTAGAAAAAGTCAGTCTTACACAGAGGAAAGAGAGAGCAGATAGTGCTGTAGCTGGAATGTTGCTACTTAACTGTTGGAGTTAAGCAGCACAAAAAGTGGTAGACCTTGAGGGGTAACTGGAGTTTGGTTTTCAGCTTTTTATTTCAAGAAAGTATTATAGTGGCCTTACTCAGGGTTTTCAGCACTTCCTTCATTTCAGAAGTAGTGATTTAAGAAAAGACCAAGTATCTCATAGGAATATACATGGTTTCACAGTTCTCTGGTGGTTGTTAACCTGTTGCAACAAGGAAGAGCTATATAGGTAAAGAATAGAATGAATGTAAATGTTTCACAGAAGGGCACTGTTGTCATCTTGGGCCAGGTGATTCTTTCTGGTGCAGGGGCTGTCTTGTGCATTGAAGGATGTTTAGCAGCCTTCCTGAGCTCTGTCTATGAGATGTTAGTAGTATCCCTTCTACATGTTACCATCCCTTTGCTCTGTAAGGAGCAAAAATGTCTCCAGATAGTGTCAAATGTCCTGGAGTAAGGAAGGTCCAAATTGCTTCTAATTGAGAATCATTATTTTAGAGAAAATTCCAAAGAGGCTTCATAAAGGTGAATCAGTATCTAGTTTTCTTTAGTATTAATGTAATTACTGGGGATACTTATAAGGTTGCTAATTAAATTATTTTGTTCAGAAACCTTATATAACAAGGCAAATAATCACAACTCTTTCATCTACAAAATACTTAAAAATTTTCAATTGTCCTTGGTAGAATTTTGCTGTAGGAATATTTCTGTATTATTTTATAGAGAAGAAAAATACATTGTTGAGAAAAATATGTCAACTATATGGTCACCTTATCTTTGAGAAGGATCTATCGAAATAATTAATAAGAAAAGAGAATTTGTGGGGCGCCTGGGTGGCTTAGTCAGTTAAGCGTCTGACTTTTGCTTAGGTCATGATCTCGCGGTTCGTGGGTTCGAGCCCCGCATCGGGCTATGTGCTGACTGCCAGCTCAGAGCCTGGAGCCTGTTTCAGTCTGTGATTCCCTCTCTCTCTGACCCTCCACTGCTCACGCTGTCTCTCTCTCTTCTAGAAATAAATAAAAATATTTAAACAAGAAAAGAAAAGAGAATTTGTTTCTTTGTTTTTAAAATATCTTCCTAGTTTTGGGGCACCTGGGTGGCTCAACCGGTTAAGCGTCCGGCTTTGGCCCAGGTCATGGTCTCACAATTCGTGGGTTCGAGCCCCACATAGGGGTGCTGACAGCTAGCTCAGAGCCTGGATCCTGCTTCAGATTCTGTGTTTCCCTCTCTCTCTGACCCTCTCCTGCTCACATTGTCTGTCTATCTGTCTGTCTGTCTCTCAGAAATAAATAAAACATTAAAAATGTTTTAAAAAAATAAAGTAAAATATCTTCCTAGTTTTATTGATATACAATTTTATATATAATTGATATATAATACTATGACACTGTATTAGTTTACCGTACACAACATAATTATTCAGGTTATAAATATATAATATATATATAAAGTTAAAAACATATATGTAGTTAAATATATATGTATATACATAGTTAACATCTATCTCTGCACATAGTTACAATTATTTTTCTTGTGATGAGAACTTTTAAAGTCTGTTCTCTTAGCAATTTTCAAATATGCATACGATATTGTTAACTATAGGCATCATGCTATACAGTATATCCTCAGAATTATAAATCCTGTAATTGGAAATTTGTACCTTTTAACCACTAGACTGACAGTCCAGTCTATGTGGTTTACACCTAGAATTCAGTAACAGAGCCAAATAGGCTTTATAACTTGTAGATCATACTGAGTCAAAGCAAATGTTCACCAGTTTCCAATTCAACCAGATGAAGAAAGTTGATTTTGAAGAACAATAGAAGAAACAAAAGTTTCTACAAAAGGCACCAGTTTCTAGTGTCATCTAAGAGGGAACAGGAACACAAATTTATTGAGGTGTGGATAGGATCAGGGGAACAAAATTAAAACTGTGTAAGTGATTTGTGACTCTGTAACTGGGGTTAGTGACTCCTCTGAGCTTTAGTTTCATGCTCTGTGCAATAAGTCAACCAAGGTCTACCTTGCATGCTGTATAAAAGAGTTCAATGAGCCAATACATATAGAACATTTACAAAAATGACTTTTACCAAGTATTTGATCAATGTTCATTTTATTAGAAGATAGCTATGTCAATAAATTTGATTTTATAACATGCTGGCGGCCCTAACCAATAGTTGGAAAATATCATAAAAGTCTGTTATTCATTTATTCAATAAATATTTAATTGTAGGCCAGGAGTTATATAAGGGCCAAGGATAAACCAGTGAACAAGATAGACAGAATCTCTGCTCAGATAAGCATGCTTTTCTAAGAATTATACTAAGCACTCAGTAGCCTTATTTATGAAAACTAACACTAGAGCTTTACAGGTTACAATGTGAATGTTACAGCATATAATATTATCATGTTACATTTGTGGTGAAACAATGGATACAAATGGGTAATAGCACAATTACTTATATGTCTTAGGAGCTATATAAATGTTAAATGAATTATTTGAGACAACTCATAAGAAATAACTTTGTGAACACAGAAAGTGATCAATATAATATTTTGCTTTTAACCAAGGATCCACATAGTGCTATGAGCACTATGCAATTGACTGTTGCTTTAAGTTATAAAGCATTTTGTTGACTCAATATATCATACTTTATGAAATGATATAGTATATAGCTAATTATACTGTAGTAAGCTAATATTAGATGTTCCCTTATGTTTGTTTCTCTTAATAGCAATTTTTCATCATTCAAAACAGTCTGATGTTATTTTATATAGCCTTAAATTTCTGTTGTATTTCTTTGATTACAGAAGAACTAAGGTTTTTTTTTCCTCTTTTTCTTTTTATTGGTAAAACATTTGATTTAAAATTTTTTTTCACCTACAAAACCCTTAGTGATGGATAAATGTTGAACAACTGACACTAAATACTTTAAGAGCTTGTGCTTTCAAGATTGTCCATTAGGTGGTTTAATAGTAGCTTCATCACAGATCTTTTCTCTTTTCTAAAATCTTTGTTAAGGGTCCTATGGAAAATCCATTTCACTGGATCAATATCTGTACTTTGATTCAAATCTTGAGTTGTTCAAGGAAAACAGATGTCCTTTCTTCCCAAGTTCATAAAGCTTTTAAAATTTTGAATAAAAATAATAGCTGTGCATTCATCTATCTCTTAATAATAATTTTGCTTGTTTCTAAGTGAAACCCAGAATTTGTCAGATAAGTAAAAGTAATAATGCTTCAGAATAAAGTGTGTTTTCTTTCCACATTTTAATAATTTTAAAAATAGATTTTAAAGAGTGATATTGTTCCTACAAAAGCCTTGGAAAGGAAATGTTGTGCTTTTAAAATATCTGCTTATGTTGCTTTTTTGCTAGTAAGTACTGAAAATTATTTGTGGAAAAATGAATATATCCCTATTTTCTATATTCTTATGCAAAACTTTCTCATTTGCTTGCATTTTGAGAGAAATGAGAAGCAACTCATTCATTTATTCATTCAGCATGTAAAGAACCCTTACAACATTTCAGGCATTTTGTTAGCATCTGACAATATACAATTAAATAGGTTAAGACCTTGGATCTTGAAGGCTCAAAATGTGGTGAATGAAGCAGCCATGTAAACAATATATTTTTTTTACTAAGTGCAGTGTTTTTATATTAACAGTAGATATGCTGTATTATGAAATAAGTTAAATGGAATTATTTACTCTTCTCTGCCATTTGTATGAGTTTATTATATGTTATATATATATATGTATTATATATATTTATATGCTATAGACATAGAAATTGTTATTTTCAAAAAAACAAAAGTGTAACATGTAAGACAAAACTAAGGTAAATTCATAGCAGTAATAATGCATTTTTACTCACCTCCTTATTTACAATACAATGTATTATATTAGTAATGTAAAAACAGAATGCAATAGATATCCACAAGCTACTAAAGAAAAATGCCATTTGTTTTGTGAACAAATGAAACAGGATGAAATGCAATTCACATTCCATGTAGGAATAGGTTATTCCTATAGCAAGCCTGAAGTTACTATTTAAGTAAATTTTAGATAAAAAAAAAAATTCCCAATCTTGAAGTGCCTGAGTGG
Organism: Proteles cristata cristata; assembly: GCA_017311185.1. Classification (NCBI taxonomy): domain Eukaryota; kingdom Metazoa; phylum Chordata; class Mammalia; order Carnivora; family Hyaenidae; genus Proteles; species Proteles cristata. Next base: position 1,936,350 of record JAESUZ010004923.1, on the reverse strand, counting down.
CACAGTCAGTTAAGTGTTAGACTCTTGATTTTGGCTCTTATCACCATCTAACGGTTCGTGAGTTCAAGCATCAGGCTCTGGGCTGACAGCCCGGAGCCTGCCTGGGATTCTGTCTCTCCTTCTCTCTTTCTCTATATTAAATAAATAGATAAACTTTGAAGATTATTCCCAATCCTTTTGCAATGAGAAACTACAACCAAGAAGAAAATCTACAAATAACTTAAGAAATAACTTAAGAAACTTAAGAATGATAAACAGAAAAAAAAGTTTAAAATTATTAACAAATGACTTGGTAAAGGCATGCAATAAAAGTTTTGGATTATATAGTGTTCACTTTCTCATTCCTGTTTATACCTTGGTTAGTAAAAGATGAATTGGCTAATACATGCACAAATTTAAGACCATTTTTAAAATCATTATCTTATCTGTTGTACACTGTGACACTTTTTAGAAGTGACACTTTCTCCATTTGCTTTGATATATAACAAAATAAATTGTAGAGAAAATATGTTTACATGTTTTTAATTATTAAAATAAATGTTTTGAAGAAATTCTGGAGATTGAAGATTCTTAAATTTAACTCAGTTTTTGAAATGACTATAACTTTTGGTTTGTCTTTTTGTTGGCTAAGATAACTGTATAAGTATTGGAGTTCTATACTAATTTGAATATATTTTTATAGAATATTATTTGATATTTCACTAAAATAATTTTAATCTAGTAGCACTTGATCATCTCCCTATGGATATGACAAAGTGATGAAAATAAAATAGGAATAGTAATAATAGATATCTTTGTCATTAAGTAAAAAACAATTAAAGCCCGAAGTACTTTTTGTTTTTAAAATATTTATTTGGGGCACCTGGGTGGCTCAATTGGTTAAGCATTCAACTTTGGCTCAGGTCATGATCTCACGGTTCGTGAGTTCAAGCCCTGCATCAGGCTCTGTGGTGACAGCTCAGAGCCTGAAGCCTGCCTCAGATTCTGTGTCTCCCTTTCTCTCTGTCCCTCCCCCATTAGCCCTCTCTCAATCTCTCTCTCTCTCTCTCCCAGAAATTAATAAACATTAAAAATATTTAATAAAAATATTATTTGAGAAAGAGTCAAGTTTGGGGTCATAATCACATTACTGTAGTATTTGATATGGTAAAAAATATGATTTTGTGTATATTATTAAAATGGAATATTTAAAGAAGAATTCTGACTTACATGGAAACATAAACTAGAATTTTGGCTAATTGAATAACTTTCTTCAAAATTCAGTGATACCCCTGCCAAAATCAGAAGAGGAAACTAGTTTATTTATGAGATATTTGCATTAAAAAACAAATTGGCATTTTTATAATCATGAAAAGTTATTATCTAATGTTATCTAACACAGAAGATTTATATAAGGAAGAGAGTCAACAATAGAAATTTAATTAAATATGAGCTAAGAGTAAAAGTCTACCTAAAATTTATAACATGAATATTTAAGATTAATTTTGCATGCAACAGATTGCAACAAAATTTCAATTAAGCATTTTTAATATTTAGAATTAATATACCAAACTGATAAGAAAATATAACAAAATCTGTAGTGTATTCATTCTTCTAAGAATTTATTTATCAAGCACAGATTTTGTATAATGCATTGTGTGAGATACTGAGGATATAGCAGTGACTGTTTGAAAATCACATAAACATGAAAAAGAGAACATGGAGAAGAGGTATCTCTTCTATCAAACTTGAGGGTAATGAATGAATGTCCTTACCAAATGATATTTGAGTTGAGATTTAAAAGAGTTAAATAAGCTCCCCAGAATGGAGCATTTTAGACAATTTGTATAAGAGCAGAATGAAGCACATTTATTAAAGGACGTGAGAGAAAGTATAATTATCTGGAATTCAAAGAATGAAAATATATATTAGAAGGCAACAGAGTAGTGTAAAGATCACATGAAACTGAAAGGCTATCCTAATAATTTTGCTTTTAATCTTAAGAGCAAACATTAACCATGCAGAAAATTGTTGGTATCAGATTTATGTTTTGAGAAGACAACATTATTAAGTTCTAAGAGTTAGTTTAGGGGGACAAAAAGTAACCTGAGAGAGACCATTCACTATTTGGTAAACTAGATAAAAGTAGTAGTTGGGGAGCTATAAAAAGGAAATGAATAGATGTGAAAACTATTCAGTAGGTAGATCAACCAGACCTGATTAACTGATTGATGACAGAAATGCAAGGAAACAGGAGGTGTCTGACTGATGTATATAGCCGGGTGGAGGCTGATAGTATTTGTAGAGCTAGAGATTGCTGATTGAAGAACATGGAGGTAAGAGTTGGAGACCTTAAGTTCGTTTAGGACATGATAAAGGCACCATGTCTTTTAGACATTCAAGTGGCCATGTCAGACGGGTGCTGCATATAAGTTGTGTGGCTTGTGGTAGAGAGCTGCTCTAGGATGTAAGCCTGAGAATGATTGGTGAGTAGTAGGAACTGAAGGGATGACTGTGGCTGAATGGATCCAACCAGAATTATCGGAGAACAAATCATGAATTCCATTCTTGGTGATCTTAGTATTTAGAGGCTAAATGCAAAAAAATAACTCAGCAGAACTTGAGAGAGAATAGCCGAAGATGAAAGAGTTGAATCAGAAATATGGAGTGATGGGGTGTGGAGAGGGGGGGTATTCATTGTGTTATATCCCTCGATTTTGGTTACTTCAGAGGTGGACTTCCTGAAAGCTCCACAGAAATACACGCAAAACATATTATATTCTTCAGCATTTTCTTATACTTAAAAGTCTGAATTTGGAATATAAAAGGAATCCTGAATCACGCCTCAGGGGATAATTTGCTATACAAATTCTCACCTTTAATAAACTATGTATACAAAACCAGCAGACCTACGAGAAATCAGACCATATTCTGTTTTCCTCTATTCTAACAGCTACCCACTGCTATATATTTTACCTTACTGAAGCAGATTCTAGCGGTGACTTGCCCATATCCCTTTGCATACACCATTTCTGTGCACTGAGTAGGCTAGGAGTGCCAGAGAAATAATATCCCCTGCTTCCTCTAGAGTAATCCTTAACCAAACACTAATGAAAATTGATAAATATTCCCCCAATACTGCTGTCCCTTGCTCATTGAATAAAATAACTCCAAGGCATTCCCTAAATTGTCTCAGAATTCCACAGCAGAATCGAATTCCAGTTGCCACCGTGTAATCTGCTCAAGAGCACATTCTTTATTTACTTCCTTCTCTTCCTGTCTCACTTTCTAGTCCTTCCTAATATCATGTCCATAAAAGTCATGTCTGTTTGTTAGATTTCTGTATTTTTCAAGGTTCTCCAGAGAAACAAAACTAAAAAATGTATACATAGAGAAAGAGATTTATTATAAGAGATTGGCCTACACAGTTATGGAGGCTGCAAATCCCCAAAAAAAAAAAAAAAAAAGCACAAATCTTCTAGCTTGAAGGCCATCAGGCAGAAAGAATTCTCTCATATTTGGGGAAGAATCATCTTTATCATTGTATCCAGTCCTTCAACTCATCTGACAAGGTCCACCCACATTAGGGAGTACAATCTACTTTACTTGGTCTGCAGATTTAAATGTTGATCTCTTACAAAAAATACTCTCAGCCCAGAATAATATTTGGGCAAGTATCTGGGTACCTTTGGTGCAGTCAAGTTGACACATAAGATGAACCATGACAGACATTCAAGTTAACAAAACTCTCTTTCCTAGAATCATTTTTTTTCTGATCTTTCTTCTCCTACTTCTTTCTCTGGAATTGAAGCATGTTTTTATTTGTCAGGATGAAATTACATTTTGCTCTATGTATATATGTCAAAGTTCAAAAGACAATAGATCTCATTTTCCGAAATCATTCTGGCTCACACTTTGTACCTTTGTTACAAAGGGTAACTTTGCTACTCTGAATAATTATTAACATTTTGCCTTCACTTTCTAAAATATCCTGCTTTGAAGAAAATATTACACAATCATCATAGTCAATCACTGATTTCATAAATGTGATGGTGATAATCGAAAAATACCAAAATGTAATTTAATCTTTTATTAATTTTTTTCTCTCCGTGATAAAAGTATGATGAATATGTGTCATATTTCCTCAAATTGTTTTTTTCTAGGTTATTTCACATTGAAACTATTTACCATAATATATATGGAATGCTTATTTGCAACCAGGATGTTACTGTTGATTATCATGAATATATTGTTGAAAGGACTGAAAAAGAATGTACTTAAACATATACATAATTTATAAGTATGATATAAGGTCTTCCTCAGGATCATAGCTTACTGTTTGATATATGACAAAGCTGAGTAATATTTTCCTGATGGAAGAGAACAAACGTAAAAATTACAATTGATATTTATTTAATTGGATTCAGTCAGTGAGTATAACCCCAGACTGGTTCAGTTCTTCCCTCACAGCTAAGGGAAGGGAATGTAATTGTGACTGTCTGGAGCATTCAGAGCCTACTTTGTTTATTGATGAGGATACAGAGATAAAAGCAGGAGGCAATCCCATGTTGGTTGGCATTCCATGTTATGTTGGCCACACAATGCCAGGACTAGCAATAAGCAAAACAGGTGTAAGAATAAGGAGATGTAATAAGCAACAAGCATGTTTACATCATCTCTGTTTTTAAGCTTATTTCCAGGTCTTCTATAAAATATGTGTCTCTATGTTGATTAAATAATATCAAGGCATGAAAATTATGTCTTGAAGTATTTTTGAATCCTCTTGCACCAAGGATTATTTTATTGTTAAATGGAAAGAAAATATTTTATAATAATTATGTTGTAGCATATATAATAAAATGTTAACTTTCTAGTAATTTTCAAAATAACTATTTTATATTATTTGCTAACTGTACTTTAGAGCAAACAACATGTGCCAAAGTACTGCATTACTGCATTTTCAAAGATTCTGCATAATGCTTCTGAGACAGTATGCTTATGATCCTGAGTTCTTTGTGGGTTCTTTATTGTGATTCCTGGTTTTCCAGCCACAGAAAGTGCTGTTATTCAAATGTACATAAATGCATTCTGTCCATAATAATAGTATTCATAGCCATCTATAAATAGTGGAAGAAACAATTGTATGGAATGCTTGATATTCATCTGAACCACCTCTTGCAATTTCACTTTTATATTCAGATTTCAGAACTAATACAACAGTGATGCTCATAAGATATTCAGATATTTTTGTCAGCTTTTCACAGACTGTATGGTAGTTTCTTAAAACTGTATACTTTGTTTCACTAACTTTAAGAAATTCCTTGTAAATATAAACAATAGTAAGAAAAAGCCTGAGCCTACACTATGATGTGCAACTATTAAATATATCGTTTTATGGGTATTTAGTGACATTTCTTAATATTCCTTTCCATCTTTTTTTCTAGATACACCATCAGTTAAGATTATACCATCCACTCCTTTTCCACAAGAAGGACAGCCATTAATTTTGACTTGTGAATCCAAAGGAAAACCACTGTAAGTGATTTAACGAGCAATAAAGTTTTTCACTTTTTCTCCTATACTCCTTTGATTTCAGGCTTTGACAGCAGAAATCCACTGTTTTTGTCTTTTCTTGGTGGGCAAAGTGATCTCTAGCACAGAAATCCCCTGAACCATGTCTTCATTAAGTATCTGTGGAAGATTGGTCTTTTACTTTGTCATCCAGTGAAGTTTCTGGGAAGGTTTCCAGCTGTGATTTTTCCCCCTTTTATTTCTAGTAAGATATTTCAACCTGAAAGGAAAGTGGGCTTAATCAGTCACTGTTTACATCATGAGACTGATAGAAGTTACACATTGCTGAACTTACTTCTCCCATGAAAATCTTTGAAAATGTTGAAACATCCTCAAAATATCCCCAAGTTTTAAAATTAAATAGGAACTCATTTTTGTACTAAGGGAAATCACACCTACATTTCCAATGTGGCCTCCATGATATAATTTGTAAATGTAATATGCTTCAACATTTTCACTTGTAAGGTGATTTCATTATAAGAATATACAATCCTAGTATCACGTCAACTTTAATATTTTACTTTTTGGCATTCATGTTTATAAAGATGAACCATGTTTATAAACATAGAAAAACATAGAAAAATTCAAAAATTTTGAATTTATACAAAATTCAAGTGTGAGTTATCCAAATATGGATTACTCAAAGACTATTTGACAGCAATTTGATCATTCTAATATAGTAACTGTTTGGACTGAAATGAAATGTATTTGATTATTTTAAAACGTTCAATTGATTTGTATTTCTGTTTAAATTTTAAGAGTAGAAATTTAAATGTTTTCAGTATATAACGATAGGGGGGTTGCTTCTGTGTCAATCAAGTTAAGTTCCTAAAAACATTTTTCCTACTAATATTTTTATTTAAGTATATATTTCTTATTATTCCATGAGAAATTTTTCTAAAGGAATTTTAAGGCAGAAGCCTGAAATATCAACTCCTCAATTATGTGATATTATCATTTTTAACACACTAAGTGAATTCACACTTTCTTTATCAAAGTTTTGATATTTTAAAACTGTTCTCTCCTCCAGTAATTTTTTCCTGAGGATATAAATAATACTGATTTAAAGAATATTCAGTAAATCCATTATTTTTCTTCTTTTAAATAATACTTTAGGTCTTTTAGACCTTGAAAGGAAATTTTTTTTCATAGTAGCTTGCTACATATATACTGTGCAATTCTCTTATAAATACAGTTCTCACCTTCTGGTAAGCTTAAATTGCTTATAGAAAACATTTTTCTACTGCAGTATGCTGAGTGTAACCATGCATTTTGGTATTATAGCTTTAACAAGAACTTTTGGCTACAGGCTCAGTACTTTCAACTAGAGAAAGAAGTGGAATAGACTTTAGTCAGCTTCAGACATGCTTCAACCCTAATTTCTTTAGTCCTGATTCTGTGTATCTAACAACAGAATTTCTTTCCCAACTTTTCCTTCATCTCCTCTCCTGTTGCTTTCACTTTATTATTTCCCAAGTCAGTCTGTTCTCTCGGTTTGCTTCCGCTTCTATTGTTATTTTGTTTTGTTTTGTTTTGTTTTGTTTTTGCTTTTCTTCCTCCTTATAATCTCAGAGGTCAGCATACTTATGAGGACACAAATGGACTCAGGATGAGGGCAGAGCAAAGGGGTTTTGCTTTTACCTTTTCATCACTGATCTTCCCCAAAGCACATATGTGTACATTTGGAATATATGTACAACTGAGGCAATTAAATGAGATGAGGATGGGAAATAAACATATCCCTGTTCAAATAATATTTAATTACCTGTCAATGACTATTCTTTGTTTCCATATCTACTTCCAACAATAGAAACAGCATTTAATGTATGTGAATAATTTGTTTGGGAGGTCTACATAATTGGGTCTTTAGGTAGTCCATTTTCCCAAGCTCAGATATGGCTGAATAATTTATGGTTGTGTCTTTTGTACGTCTCTGCTACAGTTACCTAGAAATAAGCATGGGTGTGTATAACTCCTCTGCACTGCAGATGGACAAAAAGTACACTAGCCTTTCATTTATTTATTTTACTTGGTAATACAAAGCTTTCAGAGGTTTGGGAAATAGAAAATGTTACTTTTAGCAGAAAAATCCCAACTAATATCATATCACTTTGGAACAAGATAAAGAAAATAAAAAGGTGCTCCTTATTTTACAGAAAAGAAAACTAAATCTCAACAATGTTAACCAGATTTCCTTTATTCATCCAAGTTTAAAATGGATGACTCAGGATTTAAATTCAGTTCAGTCAGTGTCCCAGACTTATATTCCTTCAGCTATTTTCTGCTACTTCAATTGCTGAGTTTAAATTGTCACTTATGTTAGCCACAGTAACTTTTGAAGAACTAGAATGGGCCCTACAATAATGTTTAGCCCTGAAGATGAACCACTGGATACCTAAAGGTGAAAAACTGGCTAGTCTCAGGAAATAGTTTCCTTTTGCCACCCTTTTTTATCAGACCTTTTTCTATATGCATGCCCTTTCAGGAAACTTGACAAAATCCTAACAAACTGACTGTTTCTAGCAGGAGGTTATAACCACATAAAAATGAAATATCCCTAATTAGTATAATATCTTTTGGTGACTATCTTATAAGCTCCCTAAGAGTTAAAATGGTTTTTCTATTTTATCTTTATCGTCATAGTTTCTAATGTTATATTCTGTATGCTATAGTCTACAAATAAATGTGTATTAACTAATTCTCTTGTATTGTACACTCATTTGCAATTTCCTTTTTATCATTTTGTTTCCTTGCAGACTGGCAGGCCATTGACATTAGAGAAATAACCATCTTCTTTGAGTCCTTCCGGTCGTTAGACCACGGCTTCTCTTCTGTTCTTCCGAATCATCTTAAAATCCACTCTTCTGCATTTTCTAACTAACTATCATTTCTAGTAAATGAAGGCATTAACCTCTTTAAAGACAGGGTAATTCCTAGCCTCTCTTTAGTTTTATTCTATCCCCAACAGTGCCAGATGAGGCAGATAGGACAAAAAAACAAGGAAAGACTAAAAAGAAATCATTGGATTTTTCCCAGAAGGAAATCTTAATGATCATAAAGAAAACAGTCTCACTAGAGCAAATAGAACAGAAGGCAAATTGAAATGGATTAATCAGGGAATTAGTAGGCGGTGGCAAAGTAAAGAAAATGGAAAGACCACCCATTTCAGAAAATGAATCATGAAATGTAGAATGGAATGAGAAAAGAAATTTATGTCAAACAGAGTTTTAAAATAAGAAGAAGAGTAGAGAGATTGTCCATATTTTGAGATAGAATTTTTTTTTAAAAAAACCTAAGGAATGGGAGAGAAAATGAGATATGTGATTATCATATACACCCAGCGGGCAGGCTCAAATTTCTTGTCTTACTCTGGCAATCACTGTCAAAGTTCTCCTCTGTTACTTTGGAGGCTTTACACCTGATTCCCCATTTTGTTATTTTAAAACCACTAAGAAGTAACACCATTGGCTTTTCTTTCTATTGGTTATGTAAACACTTAATTTCTACTGTCTTTAACATTTGCCTGATCCATCTTGACTAAGCAGTTGAAAATTAGAAATGGTTAATGGATATATGATTCCTTTACATCTTGTACCTTTAATCCAGCATCAAATCTTTACTGTTTCTTAAAAAATTTTTGAGAGATGCCTGGGTGGCTCTGTCGGTAAAGTGTCTGACTCTTGACACTTAAGAGTGTCATTTTGGTTGAGATCATGACATCATAGTTCATGAGTTGAGCCCTGTGATGGGCTCTGTGCTGTCAGTGCTGAACCTGCTTGAGATTTCTCTCTCTGTTTCCCTCTCTCAGAATATACAAATAAACATTTTTTTAAAAATGTGACTAGTGTATAATTTCCTGAAGAATGAGTTATTCAGTTATTAGGCATATGAATAATAGACAAAATAACACCACTATCTTTTGTATAAATCATAACATGATGGCCTGGTTCAATTTGTACTGAGACTCATGTTCCTAAACTGCCCTCTATGCTAATGTTCTTTTCCTTGTTCTAAATGTGAGGGCCCCAGTGACTGTTTATGAACAATCATGCCTTATTTGCCTGCTTTGGACGGAAGCCTTTTGCTGTTTTCCTGTGGAACAGCTGCATAACTTGGGCCAGGACCAAATTGTTCCACTTGACATTACTATAGAGGCATTGTATTCTTTCCTTAAAAGAGAGATTACTGTACATGTCTGTCTATTGTTTTAATTTTAGTTTAAAGTGAGGACAGAGCTAATGCCAACCACTTTTCTTTCAAGTCCCCAGAGTTTTTGCAACCTTCTTCTTTCTTTGGCTGAATTCCCAGACAGCTTTCAGGCAGTAGCATTCTCCATTTATAGAAGTGGAGAAAGAAAAAAGCTGTTACATTACATTAAAGTCATGACCTTAAAAGGTATGGGGTGGCCCCCCCACACACTATAGCTAAAGAGTCATCATTTATTTTAATCAAATGCTTAACACTATGTAAATTTGCTTCACAAAAGCAGTGAGACATTTTCAGTCAAATAAATGTATATTTGGCATTTAATCTCTAAAAGAAAATAATTATAGGTATGGATAAAATTTTCTGTGTATCCTGCATGATGTTTATGTTTTCTTACTATTATACTTTCTGGTAACCACAATTTTTCTTATGTTTTGGCATAAATCTAGTATATATGATAACATGGCACATAACATCCCCTGTTCTATACAAGAAGAAATATTTTAATCTTTTTTTAAATGTTTTATTTATTTCTGAGTGAGAGACAGACAGCGGGAGCAGGGGAGGGCCAGAGAGAGAGGGGGACACAGAATCCGAAACGGCCTTCAGGCTCTGAGCCGGCTGTCAGCAGACAGCTTACACGGGGCTTGAACCTATGAACCGTGAGATCATGACCTGAGCCAAAGTCGGACACTTAATCGACTGAGCCACCCAAGCACCCCAGAAAGATTTTAATCTTTAGGAAGACAGATCACATACCGTATAACAACTAGCGAGGTATTTTAGAGGGACAATTATGTATCTGTTTTCAAAATGATCAAGAATTTAAGAAGAAATCTGATAACATATTGATACATTTTATGTATTTTCCTATTAGCATAATAGAAATGAAAAGTGATATGTAAATTAAGGCAAAACAGTTTTATTATATCAAGTCAGTTTTCTCAGCCTAAAATGACCTTTTTAAAATCATAGATTATTTATTATTTGTTGTACAATCTAGTCACAGCCAGAAGAAATGACGAAGTAAACCAGGAGTTAAAGAAAGCAAGTCATCAACAAGGTGAAATGTTTTAGGCCAAAACTGGACAAAGCATAAATTGTGAAAAAATAATATTGATCTACAGTGATAACGATGTTATATCATTTGACCTAACACAAAACAGATGTTAATTGCATGATAGTTATTTCTCTCCTGCTATCTGTGTTATAGCAAGTCATCTAGTTCATCATCAAGGTCTGTATTTCTGTTCAGATGTCATGACTAAGTAGTCGTGCTCTGGGGCATCAAAAGTTGTGGGGTGCATGAGAAAGAGAAACACAAAACTAAGTTTGAATTGTACATCTGTGGATACCTGTGGCTGGAGTGGATTTGAACAAGTCATTTAGCTACAGGAAGTATTTTTTTGTTAACTAATCCATTTTACTTTTAGAACAGTTGTAGGTTCATAAGGAAATGGAGTAGAAAGGACAGAGCTCCCATATACTCCTGTCCCCACACATGTTCAACATCTTCTAGTATCAACATCCCACACAAACAGTGATGCTTTTATTACAAACCATGAACCTACATGGACCCATCGTTTTTACCGCAAAATGCATAGCTTACATCGGGGTTCACTCTTATTCTCTAAAAATTAATAAAATTAAATCTAGTGAACAAATCGTTTTAAAGATTAGTAACAATGTATATGAAATTTCTGCTTCTAAGAAATTTTGTAATAAATAATCATGAAGATGATGATAAATTTTGATTTTGTCAAAGAATCACATATTGTATATCTTATCAAATTTTAAACTTGGGAGTCTTAAGTATTAATTTCATACATATAATAATATTGGACTGCTAAAGTAATCCTAGAAACAGATATCATCTCAGATTTCTTCCATGGCTCCAAAATTCAGGATTCCAAGCAGAATGAACACGCTCTAGGACAATGGTCTGTGACTTTCAAAAGCCTGTTTGAGCAGCAAAGATATCTATACCAGAGTCATGGCTGATTGAACTGACTGAGCAACATGGCTATGTTAGTTGAGGTTAAATGGCAATAATGAGGTGCTAGAAGAGAGGTAGAGGCATGGACCCATGTCAGGGGCAAAATATAATATAGCTTGAAATGGGAAATTGGAAAATACTGAGCCACAGGTGCAGTACCTTCATAGTGTTAAAGGTAGAAAAAGTTTTAGAATAATTGGAATGGACCGGAAGGGATAGAGAATGAGTTCTGGTTCCACAAATGTAAGAAAAGCTACACTCTAAAGCAGTTCTGATGAGATTAAAGAGACTAACCAGTTAGCAAGTTTTGATAGAAAGCCAAAGCAGAAGATCTGAACATCTTACACGACAAAAATTAGTGAAAGACATGATTCATGAGTGTTTGAGAATACAGGGTCTTTGATGCATAAATCTGATTTTAATATGGTTTCTCAAATTCACTTATGCTTATTGTCTTATTTAAACCAATCAACTATCTTGTTGTAAAAGACTTACAAATTCATAATCATTTCTATTATATAGATGAGGAAAATAAGTCTTGTGGAGGTTATATGATCTTTTCACACAGCTATTAAATGGTATAACTGAGATTACAAATATGCCTTAAAAAATGTTAACAACACTGAAGCATCTGTGTGGCTCAGTCATTTGAATGCCAGACTTCAACTCTGGTTTTGATCTAAGGGTTCGTGAGTTCAAACCCCGAATTGCACTCTCTGCTGTTAGTGTGGAGGCCCACCCGCTCTCTCTCTCTCTCTCTCTCTCTCTCTCTCTCTCTTTCTCAAAAATAAACAGAAAAAAATAACAAAACCAATGGTTATGTTTTCTTGTTTACCCAATGTTTTCAATTCTCCTATTTTACAGATTTTTCACAATAATCTTGTGAAGTTGGCAAGAATGAGAGCTTCAATACGTAAAACAAAATGTAATTTATAAAACAATTAGCACTTATGTAAGCTCAAACTGTTAGCATACCTAAGTATTTCTAAAGAGTTTCTAAATATATCTAAATAACTTCTGACCAGCTTTTATGATTAGGTATATTTGTTTTATTGTAACATATAGTTGTCTTTAAAAAGCAGATTATAATCTTTAAAAAAAAATTTTTTAATGTTTTATTTATTTCAAGGAGAGAGAGAGACACAGAGCGTGAGCAGGGGAGGGTCAGAGAGAGAGGGAGTCACAGACTGAAACAGGCTCCAGGCTCTGAGCTGGCAGTCAACACAGAGCCCGACGCGGGGCTCAAACCGCGAGATCATGACCCAAGCGAAAGTCGGACACTTAACCGACTAAGCCACCCAGGCGCCCCAAAAGTAGATTATATTCTTAATTTTATATATATTTAAGGAGATTAAGACTGCAGGTTACAACCACAAGGCAATGCCAATGCAAATGCAAAACCAACACAGTGGAATGCAGTGTGAGCAGAATGAACAGGAAGTAAAGAGAAAACACTCTTCACAAGTATGTTTGTTTTCTTAAGTGTTATGCTTACATTATCACCAAAATAATTGGTGGAATAAGCATCATGAGTGTCTCTTTCTCATTTAGGTACTCTCACATTCTATCTTTCATTGGCATAATAGAAGTTACAGGACATTTAGATTGTTTTTTGCTTTGGTGTGTGTGTGAGTGTGTGTGTGTGTGTATTTTATTTTTTGCTTGTGTTCCAATATCTATATTCAAATTTGACTTAAAGTTAAAGGCAGTATAGCTAGTTTCTTCTAACATGTGTTTAAAGGTATAAAACTTGGGAAATTAGCTCTAAGCTTTCATAATTAAAAAGCCTATATATTCATGCGCTGTCCTTCCCATATGAATTTCTTTTCTGAGGCCCATATGGTCTTTTGCTTCCATCTCATGGCTTCAAAATTTAATCACACGTTGACTCTCTGGAAACACACAAGTGGTTATCTTGGAAATGAGACGGAATATATTTGGTTTTGTTTTTGAAATAAGAAGCTGACTCTCAGTAATCTCCACTGCTGTTATTTAGGCTGGGCATCTGTGGTGTGTTGGGCACTCAATCATTTTCAATTAAATGTTCCTATGTCTTGCAAAAGTCCCATAAGAGTGTGCAGAACCACGATTATAGATCCATAGAGGAAGTGTACTTCTTGAACATTTCTAGGTAAGCAGTTTTCTTGCAACAAAAAGCCAATTATTTTGAGGGATTATGTAAATGTTCATTGAGAAACTAACACAAAGATGTCTCAGTATGTTTAAGACACCATTGTGGAATGATGCTGTCATATATGTTGATGAAATTTTCAAGATGTGGACTTTTAGGCTCATAGGTTTAAAAATCTGTGGGTTTTTATGTATTAATTATGAGATTACATCCTAGCATTTTACTCTTTATCTAAAGATATATAAACATTGCATGTGTGGTTACATAAAAACAAGTTATCAAAATGGTAATTGTAGGAAAATTGCAAAAACAAGAATAACTCTTAACATTAGAAAAACCTAAAATCCTATAATACTATACCTTATCCTTTTTTATATCTCATCCTTAATTAAAGAAAACATTAACCCTTTGCTCAGCAAGTGCTATACAATAAGATTTGTTGTTTTATCCTTCCAAGTTTGTTTTTTTATTGACTGTGATATTTATATAAATTTCAAGTTAGTTAATGTACAGTGTAGCCTTGGCTTCAGGAGTAGAACCCAGTGATTTATCTCTTACATATGTCACCCAGTGCTCATCCTGAAAAGTGTCCTTCTTAATGCCCATCACCTGTTTAACCCATGTCCCCAACCCACCCCCTTCCAGCAACCCTCAGTTTGTTCTGTATATTTAAGAATCTCTTATGGTTTGCCTCCCTCTCCCTCTTGAATTTTATCTTATTTTTCCTTCTCTTACCCTATGTTCATCTGTTGAGTTTCTCAAAGTCCAGTTATGAGTAAAATCATATGATATCTGTCATTCTCTGACTGACTTACTTTGCATAGCATTATACCCTCTAGTTCCATCCCCATTGGTGCAAATGGCAAGATTTCTTTCTTTTTCATCGGTGAGTAGTATGCCATTATGTGTATGTATGTATATTCGTGTGTGTGTGTGTGTGTGTGTGTGTGTGTGTGTGTGTGTGTGAGAGAGAGAGAGAGAGAGAGAGAGAGAGATAATGTTAGAGTTAACATTCCTCTGGTGGTCACCAGGTCACCAATCAACTTAAGGAGAAATAGATTATTCTGCACCTGTGTTAAATATTTTGACTATGACTTTTGCATAATATGTGAAGGAAAGAAAATGAAAGCTGAAATTAATTCAATTAAAAGTGAAATAGAAAAATCTTTTTTTTCAGGTAAGTATCCAAACCATTCAAAATATTCCAACTTGAGAAACATAAACCTTTATCAATACTTCTCAGTTGTGGTAAATTCATTCTTCTTAGATCTCTTTCTTCACTGTTGTTGGTACCATTCACCTGATTCTATATATATTTACTTTAGAGAAGATGGGCCAAATGAGTAACAACAGCATTTTTGAGACAGCAAATCCAAGAATACAGTAAAATATCTGCCTTGTTCTTTTGAGGGAAATGTAGAATAATAAATATCTTTCTCCTTTGAAAGGAAAAAGTCATTCTCAAAAGGACACTAAAAAGCAGTCTGTATGTACTTTTTATAAACCAAATTCAATACAAGAAATGTCCTTAGTACATAATGAGGATAAACACTCTGTAAGTGCTAAAACCACATCAGTTAGATTCTAAATTTATGTTGAATATTCACAATCAAATAGAATTTATATATGCTAATTATTGCATGGGTTTTCATAATGTTTTAGTTTTATAAAATCTAGCTTCCATTAGTGCTCATTCACATATGCGATTTGTCTGGTAGAACTCTTTTCCTTTATTTATTTATCTATCTAATGGAAGCCTGGTTGACATATAATATTACGTTACTTTCAGGTGTACAATACAGTGATTGGACATTTATATACATTATGAGATAAATGCTCACCACAAACAATATAGTTACTATTGGTCACCATACAAAGTTATTATAATATTATTGACTATATTCCTATACCATACTTTATATCACATGACTGTTTTATAACTGGAAAGTTGTGTCTCTTAATCTCCTTCACCCATTTTGCCATCCCTCCATACTGTTCCCCTTTGACAAACACTAATTTGTTCTCTATGTATGTTTTGTTTGCCTTGTATTTTAGATTTCACATATAAGTGAAATCATACAAATTTGTCTTTCTGTTTTGAATTATTTCACTTAGCATAATGCCCTCTGAGTCTATCCATGTTTTTGAAAATGGCAAGATTTCAGGAATTTTATGGTTGAGTAATATTCCACTGTGTGTATATGTATGTATGTCTTCTTTATCCATTTATCTATTGATAGATTGTTAGGTAGTTTTTGTGTCTTGGCTATTATAAATAATGCTACAATTAATATAGGGGCACATATATCTTCTTGAATTAGTATTTTTGTTTTCTTCAGATTCATACCCAGAAGTGGAATTGCTGGATTAAATAGCATTTCTATTTTTAATTTTCTGAGGAAACTCCATACTTTTTTCTATATTGCCTGCACCTATTTACATACCCATCAACAGTGTACAAGGGTTCCTTTTTCACTACATTCTCGCCAACACTTGTTATTTCTTGTCTTTTTGATGATAGCCATTGTAACAAGTGTGAGGTAATATCTCACAGTGGCTCCAATTTGGATTTCCATGATAATTAGTGATATTGAATACTTTTTCATGCCTATTGGCCATCTGGATATTGTGTTTGTAGATATGTTTATTTATTTCCACTGCTTGTTTTTAATCTGTTTGTTTTGGTGTTGAATCATGAGTTCATTATATATTTTGGATATCAGTCCTTTATTGGATATGTCATTTGCAAATTTTCTCCTTTTTGTTTTAATGGTTTCTTTTGCTGTATAGAAGCATTTTAATTTTATGTAGACCCAGTAGTTAATTTTTCCTTGTGTTTCCCTTGCCTGAGGAGACAGATAAAATATATGTGTGTGTGTTTATGTATGTGTGTGTGTGTGTGTGTGTGTGTGTGTGTGTGTGTGTGTATTGCTGAGCCTGGTGTCCAAGAATTTGCTACCTGTTTTCTCTCAGTTTTATGGTTTCAGTTCTTTTGTTTAGGCATTTAATCTATTTTGAGCTTATTTTTGTATATGATGGAAGAAAGTAATTCCTTTTTTTTTTTTTTTTTGCATACAGCTGTCTGTTTTGCCCAACAGCACTTATTAAAGAGACTATCTTTTCCCCATTGTATGTTCTTACTTCCTTTGTTATAGAGTAATTAGCCATGAAAGTGCAGTTTATTTCTGGACACCTTATTATGTTTCATTTATCTACATGTCTGTTTTTAAGCCAGTACCATACTATATTGTTTACTATATAATTTTTTAATTTTTTTAGTTTATTTATTTTTGAGACAGGAGAGACAGAGCACGAGTGGGAGAGGGGGAGAGAGAGACACACACACACAGAGAATCTGAAATAGGCTCCAGGCTCTGAGCTGTCAGCACAGAGCCCGACACAAGGCTCAAACCCACAACCATGAGATCATGACCTGAGCTGAAATTGGACGCTTAACTGACTGAGCCACCCAGACGCCACTGTTTACTTTATTTTTGTAGTATAATGTGAAATCTGGTAATGTGAAACCTCCAGTTTTGTTCTTTTTTCTCAACATTGCTTTTGGATATTTGGGGTCTTTTGTGGTTCCATACAAATTTTAGGATAATTTTTTCTAGTATCATGAAAAATGCTATTGGTATTTTGATTATGACTGCATATAGATTGCTTTGGGTAATATGGTATTTTACAGTATTAATTCTTTCAATCTGTGAGCATGGAATATCTTTCCATTTATTTGTATTATCTTCAATTTCTTTTATCAGTGTCTTAAATTTTTCAGAGTATAGGTCTCTTACCTTTTTGGTTAAACTTATATTTAGTTGTTTTTTTTTTTAATTTTCTTTGATAAGATCATAAATGGGATTTTCTTAATTCATATTTCTGCTAGTTCCAAACTAGTGTGTATAAATGCTACAGATTTATGCATATTAATTTTTTATCCTGCAACTTTACTGAATCCACTCATTAGTTCTAAGAGATATTTTTTTATTCGCAGAGACTTTAAAGTGTCATGCCATCTGCAATAGTAAAACTAAGAAAATTCTTATTCCTCTGAAAGCCATGTACTTAAACAATCTAAAGACATTTTCTTGCATTATACAGGTTTTTATAATGTGGAGTATATTTATTCACTTTTTCAGATATAATCTCAATTAAACAGAAGCCCCTAAACTTCACAGTTTGAAAAAATTCAAATGGCAAACAATACCCCAAATTGTAGAAAATATGAATATTTACAAAAGTCTCTAATTAGAATAGGAAGAATCTGCCAGTAATTAATGATGGCTTTACAACTCAATTCTTGCAAATTCAGAGTACCAGAAATATTTGGGATGTTTCAAGGAAAGAAGAAAGAAAAGAAAACCAAGATAAAAGTAAAAGAAGAGAACGGCAACCACTGTGACTTGTGACAAGCAGATGTCTCTGAAATGGTGTGCTGTCACCATCTCCAACTTCATCACTGGCACTGAAGGTCACAAGTCTAGGGATGAACATAGTGAGGTGACGATAGGAAAGCAAGATTAAAGCTATAATAACTGTGCAGCTCTAGGACAAGAAGACCAATAGGCCATAGGAGCTCTCACTATGAGTCAGTGTTTTTCAAACTGCTGGTTGTGGCATATGAATGAGTCATAAGATCAGTCAACAAACTGTTTTTAAAGGCCCAACCTAAAATAGAAAAATCATAGAATTACAAAGGTAAATATAGAGAAATAAAGAAGAAAAAGAAAAGTAAAGAAAATGTCACAGTGCATTAAAAAGAGCAAGCTTTCATTTCCTGTATGCGTTTGTATATTTTGTAAGGTTATAAAATATATTTTTCAGTAGATCACATCTCAGAATGTTTGAAAACCATTGCATAAACACCAACTGAGGTGAAGTTGAAGTCTAAATCACTTCAGTTTCTCTAAAACCATCAGTATACAAAAATGTATCTTCAAACTGAAGAGATCTTAGCTCCAAAAAGAAAAAAAATAACCAAATGCCACTAAGAATGTGAGGTTAAATAATGCAGATAAGTTAGATCTTTTGAGAAGGATTTTATTCAAAAGATTAAAATATGCTTTCAAAAGTTTAAGTCTTAAATTTCAATTTTCTTTAGTATTGCCTTATATGGAACATTTAATTCTCCAGCTACCAGATAAATGATGTACATTTTACTTTTCTTTCTAAGACCATTTGTTTTAATATCAGAAAAGAAACAAGTCATGGAGCAGAAGCAGTTCTATAACAGAAACAGTGTTTAACATAAATATTAGATCTTATAAGGTTAATTAGCATTATTTTATAGTAGTGGAAGTAATGAATGTAAAGTAACTCTTATATGGAAAATAGGATCCCATCATTGCAATGTACTCTGGAGCTGAATGGTTTTTAGGCATCTGATTAAGATGCTTATACATATATTGTATATGGCAACAAATAGCCCTTTTAATGTACACAGGTTAAGTGTTAGATTCTAAAAAACTTAGACTCATAAGTTCTTGATTAAAAAATAAAAAGCAAAAATGTCCCAAAATCTAGGGTAGCTAAAAGAAAATTTCAGAAGTGGCTAAGTTTTAAATAAGTTGAAAAAATATTTTCTAAGCATGAACATTTTTATATATATCACGGAGATTTTAAGTTTATTGTGTATATATGTAAGCTTAAGTGTATGTGTGTAACAATTTATTATTGCTTAGGTCATGGAATGGGTGTTTACTCAAGACTTCTTGATCTTTTAATCAGGAATTAATATTTTCTATTTACCAAAGAAAAATGCTAAGTATAGATAAGGCATGGGTAGTTGTTTTTGCTTTAGCATAAAGCCCTTGAGAGATTATCTTAAGCATTTGTCACAATCTTGAAAATTTTTTCTTCAGTGCTAAAATCTGGCACTCCTTCAGGATCATAGCAGTCTTATCTTTTCTAGGGATAATCTTTTATTTGTTGTGCCACAAAGGCTGGAATTATACGGTTTACATTATGACTGCATTGTTTCTCAAAACTGTTAAAATAATCATCAATGAACACTGTCTTTTTTTAAAAAGTGGTCCAGGATTTCATAGACACTTTCAAAAAGGCCATTATTTTCAAGTCTTCTAGAGAGCACTTACCTCTTACATATAGGATATTTTCTGTTTCAACTACAAGCTTTTAAACTTGAAGGCAAGAAGAGTCTTTAAAAAAAAAAAAAAGCAATCAAGTAGCATATGCTTAGATTAATCAGGTTAGAAGTCCCTTTTTTATTTGCTACCGAGGTTTCTAGCCTAAAGGATGAATTTAACATTGATGTTATTGTCCCATCTAAATCTAATCTTTAATGTAATGAGACTTCTACTTGACACTGTAGTCATGTAATAGTTGATTTCAGGAACTTACATGAGTGAGTACATAGATTCAGCATCAGGGTGTCAACCTGTAATTTACTGGTAAAAATAGGCTTGAATTTTCCACTTCAAACTGACTTCATTTATTACTGCATTAAACACCTTTGACCCCATCAGACAGAAGTACTTTTGATGATATTTGAGTTAGGGGTTTCATTGTTGAGTTTTTCAAACAGGAATCACTGAGATTCTCAAACTGCAAATAGAAAGAAAAAAAAAAAACAATACAATCCATTGCTCTTCTTAAAAAGAATTGTGCAGGTTAGGGAAATATCATATCAATGCTGAGCAAGGACTAACCTATGAAAATTATGAGGATAAAGCATCTGATTGAAGAGCATGTCCAGAAACCACTAAACACAAAAGGGCATGGAGACCAGTGAGGAAAAAAGGCTAAGAAACCATTCGACAATTTTTTCCTCTCATACAAAACACACAAAGGCGTACTTATTAAATAAGTCAGTACAAATAACTGCAAATGGCTAGAAATACAATGGAAAATCATATATTTAAGAGATAATTTTTAAAAAATTCTTTCACCTGAGTAATTTCTTCAAGCCTTTCCTTTCTTTTTTCTCTTCACTTACTGTACTATTTCAGCCCTAAATATTTGAAATATGAGGGCAGAGTGAACCTGATAAATGATATTAGCTGTATCAAAATATAAATTTTGTAAAAATACATATTTTAAATATTAAAAGAGTTTAAAGGCAAAAATGTGTAGGTCTAATCATATATTCTAAATAAAGTTTATAATGATACATGAGGCATATTTTCACAGATCAGAAAAGCAAACTGTAAATACACATATACTCAAAGATATAGAGATAATATTTACTTTGGCTTTAAATTTTTTTAATAATATAAAATTGTTTTTCTCATCGTTCTCCATGCTTATTCTTTCATGATAACTTCAAGAATAGTATTTAAACAAACAAGCCATTTACCTTCTCCTCATTTTTCTTCACCTTGTTTTGATGTTCTGGTAAAGACAAAGAGAATCATGCCTGGGAATTAAACAAATAAGCACAATGGATGGGAAAAAGAAAACAGCAATCCTGATAGCATTTAAGACTGGTTAAAGAGAGAAGTAGGTGGTAAAGGGGAATTGAGGTTTAAAGGTAAATAGTGAATTCATCATTTAGGATTGGAAGTTTTAATGTATAACAAAACAGTGAGCTGAGAAGATGGGAGGTTATGATTTAAATACTTCAGATTTTTCAGCTTCATAGTAGTGAAGTAATGATGGTGACTAAGTTTAGTGTGTGACCATGGCTGAGGTTAGGCTAACAAAATAATTATCAAATATGAGGGGATCAGGAAACTGAGGGGTCAAGGTATTGGATGGGTTATAAATGTAAATGTTTAAGTCAGTGAATCTTTGAAGAGATTCTAGTTCATATGGCATTATTCTCTTTTGACTTCTCTCAGACCTCTTGGACTTCATTTTCTTTCTTTTCTCATCCAGTAGGTAAAAATACTCCACAATATTCAGTAATCTACTATTTTGTTTTCCTTGACTTTGGCTCTAATATCTCTCTAAAATAAATCCAGCTCTGCCCTCAGCCCTGATTTCTAATTTCTCATTTCCTTATTGCTGAATAAAAATATATTTCTTGTTTTTCTCCTAGCACTTGAACTCAGCATGTCCCAAAGTGAAATCATCAACTTTCCCTATCTGCTACATCTCAATTTGTTTTTATCATGATTTATTTTGTTTGTCTATTTATTTGTTTATTTGGCTGGTTGTTTAGTAGTATGTTGGTTTTACATTGTTATTTTTCTTATTTAGGACTGAGATTGCTCCTATTACATAGACTGGGCACTATAAAGAGAATAATTCCTCTCTCTTCATGAACACCATACATTTTCTGGTTCCAAAAAGTTGTGTTTACTTTCCCAAGATCCATTCTATTACTATCTGTTTTTCTTTATTACTCCAACTTTATGTAGGATGTGGTTTTCACTCTTAAGAACTCTGTATATGGTCTCTTGATTGAACTTCCTTTTTCAGATATTTCACATTGCTATACTTAAAGGAAACTCTGATCAGAAATACTTCTAAAAAGCTGTAGCAAAGTACTTTTATTTTTCATAAAGCATAGATATTTTAGCTTTGCATCCAAAGCCAGGCTTGAGTTATGAGGGAAAAAATATACAGTGTTTTGGGGTTACCTCCCCCAACACATGTCTATATCCCAAATCTTTCCTTTTTTTTTTTTTTTTGCTTTTGTTCATTGTTCTTTTTATGACCAGAATGTTCCCTACCACATGTCATCTCTTTCCTATACTAATGACAGCATCAGTCTTTTGGTCTAACACTAAAATAATACTTTTGTTTTTCATTTTCAGCTTTTGTCTTATAAACTTTGTCTTGGACCAACCTCCTGATGAGCATATTTGATCCTGGTTTTTCGTAACAGCTTACATCTTGGCTTTTGATTTTATTACTCCCAACTCAGTTATCCTTTTGTTACTTTAATTTTGCCTTTTCATAATTTGTTATCTTAGCAAAGCACAATATTACCTATTATTAACCCTATTCTCTTCTCTTGGCACTTGTCATATTTAAATCCATCTTTTTAAAAATATGTCCTCTGGAGGGCAACACCTTATCTTGCATTCTGACTTCTCCTGAGTTGGCATCATTCATTTCTACTATTCAAAATCCTATCACAACTAAAGACACTAATCAAGAGTTTTATCTTTTGTAAAGCCTGTTCTAATGCCCCTAATATGGGTATGATGAATCTTTATATGTTTCATAACTCATTTTTATCACTCACCATGTCCTTCAAATTTCACAGTTGATGATGGTTGATGACGTATATCTTATATAAACTACCAAAATGTAACATCATAGAAATGTTTATTTTTCTCACATCTCTCATAATTTCTGGTTCAAAAACTTGCACATATTTGTTGATAGTTTTTAGATATTAATTATATAAACTTATGAAGTACCTATTCAACAAACAACAAAAATCTCCATTGATCTCTTATCTGTTTTAAAATTATAAGTGTAAGAGTAGAGCATTTTCTGGTAATTAAATTCATTGAGACTCATTGAAAACTACTTTAAATGTTCCTGAAGTTTTGTTTTCCTTTGAGCAGAACTGTGTCTATAAAGACAGATACATAAATGTTTCAATGATTATGTTTCAAAATCAACTTCAACCCTGATAAGTAAAATATTCAAAGTTAAGTTGGATAACATAAAAATTCATTGGTATTTTAAGAATCGCTTCCACAAAAAGCATTAAACCCATATTAAGAATGAAAGGAAAGCAAATTTTATCACAATTAAGTTGCACAACAATCTAATCCGAAGAAAAAATGCAGCTTGATGAATTCTCCAAGGTCCTAGATCAATGTTTGTTAATACTTAAGAATATATTTAAAATATATGTAGGATGTTGTTTACAAATTATTTTCAGAAACTTCTCATTTGATCCTCAATAACAAGATAATCTTTTTTATATCTTTTTTTTAATGGTTTTTATTTATTTCTGAGAGAGAGAGAGATAGCATGAGCAGGGGAGGATCAGGGTGAGAGGGAGATACTGAATCTGAAGCATGCTCCAGGCTCTGAGCTAGCTGTCAGCACAGAGCCCTACGCAGCCCGATGAGGGGCTGGAACCCACAAACTGTGAGATCATGACCTGAGCCAAAGTCACACATTTAACTGACTGAGCCACCCAGGCGCCCCTTTTTTTATATCTTTAAACCTGAAGTGGTTAATGTAATAAATAGCTTGAAAAGTAATCCCTTTCATTTTTTTTTCCTATGTGGCAGCCACATCCTTTGCTTCCAATACAGACCCATTACAAAATTATATTTTGAATTGGTCTCACAGCTTTAAGAAAGGCTACTCCTTGAACTTGCTTTGTATTTATATTTTAAACCTTAAGAAGAGGAGTAAACAATACCAGCTTTTAATATTTTCCTCTTCTCTTTTTTTCTTCTAACTCACTTGGTTGGCAATGTTTGGGCTGTGGTTTATGGATACAACCTCCATCCACTCAATGAAGAACTGCCTGAGCTAGATTTCCTCAGAATTCTTCTTCCCAGAACCCCATAAATTTAAGTTTTCTTCCTTGAACTGAATTTTAAACTCACTTGTAAGTTTGCATTTAATTTCTTTCCCTCCATTTTTCTTTCTCTCCCTACATTTTCTAAAAATTTGATAGCATAAGCACAGTTTTATACATAGACTCTTCAGTATAATTTCTTCATTTAAACATTTTTGGCTTAAAGCAGAAAAAGGGATCAAGATGTTTATATAACATCTACCACCTTCTTTCACTTTAGAATAAAAATATCACAGAAAACAGAGGAGCAATGTGCTTAAAAAGATTCTTCCTAGTATTAAATCTTCAATCACATCTACCACCTGGGAATTTTTAAGCTGAAATAAAGGCAATAGTCATCTTCATGTGCCATACAATTATAAGTACATAAGTATATAAGGCACCAACTTATTAACTATTATTTCCTGTTTTATCTTATATGAAGGAAATGTAAGATACGTGTATTTGTAAGTTTTTTAACTTTGAGCCAGAACAGGATGATTACTTGGATACTATTATAGTGACTTATTTTTTCTCTTTCATTTTCATAAGTTTCATTTAGTAAGACTAATTTTAGTGTTAGATCCCAACACGTTCTGTGCTTATGAAGGAAAAGATTCTGCAGAGCTCAAAGGAGATAGAACCATTTGGAATAAGGAAGATACTGGAGAGTAAATCCATTTCACAGTTTGAAAGACCTTTTACTCCTGTCTACTTCTACAAGGATACCAGGAGAATTCTTTTTTAGGAGATCTGCATTATGACACTTGCTTTTCCGTAACCGAACTGCTTATTCTTTATTCTTCTTCTCAAGCATGATCCTAAAAAGGATGAGAGTTAAGAAGGCAAACCAAGATTCCATTGCCATCAATACCTAGGGAGTAATGATGCCATATACAGTTGGAAGAATCAAAAGGACTATTCCTATGGTATAACTTTACAGAATAAGTGCCCCAAAGACCAAATAAAAAATTTCATTGGGAAGGGGTAATCAGGTTTGTATCCAGTTCAAGATATTAAATAGACTGCTAGCTAGTCCAAAGGAGTTGTGGCAATTCCTTCTCATACTAATTTATTATAAGGAGTTATTCAACATTTCAAGGAATCTATCATTAGATATCTAGAAAACAAAACATTTTTTAAAAATTCTGTTAAGGTAAAACAACTCCACCAAGACCTTAGAAAAAGAGAATTAATGCACCAGCATGTTTGGTTTCTTCTTTCTCTTTTGTTTTGTTTTGGTTTTTGTTATCGTCATTGTTTTCTGTTGTTGTAGGAAGAAACTGCTGCAAAATGTCGTTAGGCTCATAAAGAAGGAAAAAAAAAAAACACATCTTTTTAGCCCTATAGATATGGTAGACAGGATCATAAATCAAATGTTATCTCCCACAGAAGACTTTCAAATTCTAATATCAGGACTTTTTAACGGGAAACTGAATGGACTATGTGAATGTTCTCACTATGGAGTTATATAGTGTTATCTCATGCCTGATGCTGTGCCACGGTCCTGTTACTCCTGGTGGCTAGCTCCTACTCCTTTTCAGCCTTATCACATAGAAACTATAGACTGGAACCACTTTTTAAATGATCTCCTTTGGTTGCCTGAACAGCAGGGAAGATTGTTATTCATCTGCAGCAAAAAACTCAATCATTTCTGGGTTCCAATTAAAGAAAGCCTAGGGGCCCTCTTTATTAAGATGAAACACAAATTGTATCAAGACTTGCTAAACCACTTAATATTTTTATGGTGACATCAAGAAGGTTGAACATTTTAAGTACTAATTGGAATATGTGTAGGGTATTTTTAATCGATGTATAAACTCTAACCTCCATTTCATTAAAATTGTGTCTTATGGTACTGGCTTTTTTGCCACCTTGAAGATTTACCATACAGAGTAGGATCAAGAATCCTGCAATGTTCAGTGTCAGCAGTGATTTACACTGCTAAAATCTTCTCGTAACCATTTGTGCTGGAGTGTTTTCATTATTTTATAAAAAAAATATATCTTTTAGGAAAATGGTTTTTAATATAGAGTGACAACCTAAGTGTTTATCTAGAGCTTTGACTTCATTTCTATGTACACAATGTAAAAATAAATATCCAAACTTAATTATGTGATTACAAAGTCATATATTTTAAGATGTAAATTAAATCTTATAAGGAGGACAGAAAAATTATGAAAATTTGGATTTGAGGTGCATAAATTTGATTGTATATAAATGTATAGATATATACATATATGTACATATATATACATATATACATATATATGTATATGTATGTATTCATATATAATTCCTATATATATACATATATATATAATTATAGCTGTGTATGTTTAAAACAATCTTGACTTACACATCAGAGAAGTATTGCCTCCTAATAAAATACTTCCATTGAGTAGTATTTTAGGGATGAATCTTTTCAAATTCTACTTATCCTTAATAGAACTTATTTTAATGTTGGCCTTATGTAACTTTGTAGAAAAGACATACCCTCTAATATTTCCATTATATGCAGTAAGTCATAGTTTTATTGCACCAATTTTGCCTCCTCAAAAGGTACAATATTATCCAGGCTATCAGTTTTGTTTTGTTTTGTTTTGTTTAAGTTTATTTATTTACTTTGAGAGACAGAGAGAGCTGAAAGAATCCTAAGCAGGCTCCATGTCGTCAGTACAGAGCCCAACATGGGGCTCAATCCTGTCAACTGTGAGATCATGACCTCATGATCATGAGGTTGAAATCCAGAGTAGGTCCCTTAACTGACTGAGCTACCTAGATGCCCCCTGGCAATCAGTTTTAAAATAAAAATTAGGAAACTCAATGATCAACTAACAGATGTTGGATCCATGAAGCAAATTGAGAAATATTAGTGGTTTGGGCTTTATTAAAGATACTATGAGAGTGACTTGTATATAATTAAATGATATAAATAATAGTATTTTTCTAGTATTTTTGGATAACTAGTTTTTTGTTTGTTTTTGTTCCCTAAAACAACTCTTCAAAGTTTCACGGGCACAGCTCTGATTGTCTAGTCTTCTCTTTGTTCTCTCTGCAAGTATTTTTACTACTTAAACTAAATGATTCTTTCATCACATTGCTGATCTTCTTGTTTTGATACTATTTCCTGTATCTTTATTATTGGTCCATAACCTTTACCATTTCTACAGCCTTTTGTCAGAAAAATACCTTTGTCTTAGAAAAGGTGGTGTATTCATAGGCATCACTTATTAAGACGTATTATATTCATAACGAAGAGGAATAAATGTTTTCACCAAAATAAACAAATAATTAAAGCTGTTTCAAAAATAATTTCTGATGATGTGTTTAACATGTGTTAAAACATGTTAAAATCATGTTTAAATAGAGCATTTGTCATATAAGAACTAGGAAAATATGCATCATGTTAGAAAGCAAGAGGTAGTAGACAAAGCATTGACTACAGAATCAGACCAGGGTTTGGATACATCTCTGATGCATATTGTTACATGCACTAAATTTTTAGAAAATTGTATCAAAATGTTCTTGTGAGAAGTATAGAATAGATTGATAACATATCTAGGATAGCTCCCATTATCAATACATGGTAATAGGTATTATTAAGTATTCCTATAACTAATAATTATATATGTATGTAAAATATTTGAAGATGAAGTCCATGTTTCATTTATCCTTTGTTCTCTAAAAGCAGGTTTTGAGATAGTAATTCTTTAAATAATTTAATCAAAAGAGAACTATCAGTTTCTATAAGTTCCTAAAACTTTTTTTAGATTCTACATATAAGTGTCATCATACAGTATTTGTCTCTCTTTGTCTTACTTAGCCTAATGCCATAAAGATCCATCCATTTTGTCTCAAAAAAGTAGAATTTCCTTTTTTTTTTTGATGGCTGAATAATATTCTATTATATTTTGAATATGTTTTCTTTATCCATTCACCCATTCATGGAAACATAAGTTATTCAATGTCTTGGCTATTGTAAAAAGTGATGCAATGAACATAGTGTGCAGCAATCTTTTTGAGATAGTGATTTTTGTTTCCTTTAGATATTTACTCAAAAGCAGAATTTCTGGATCAATTGGTAGCTCTATTTTTAATATTTTGAGGGGCTTTGATGCTGTTTTCCATACTGGCTGCACCAATTTATGTTCCCACCAATAGTGTGCAAGCATTCTCTTTTCTCCACGTCCTCCCTAGCACTTGTTACTTCTAGACTTTTTCATAACTAGACATTCTAACAGGTATGAGGTGATAAAACATGATGATTTTGATTTGCGTTTATCCAATGATTAATGATGTTGAACATATTTTCACATAATTGTTGGCCATTTGTATGTCTTCTTTGAAAGAATGTTTATTCAATTCTACTGCCAATTTTTTAATTAGGCCATTTTTTTGCACAAATTCCTTAAGTATTTTGGATACTTAGTTCTTTAGCATATAAAGGATTTGCAAATATTTTCTCCCATTCTTTAGATTGCCTTTTTATCTCCTTAATGGTTTCCATTCTGTGCAGAAAGTTTTTTATTTTTTAAGAGTTTTTATTTAAATTCCAGTTAGTTAACATACAGTGTTATATTAGTTTCAAGTGTACATTATATTGAGCCAGCGCTTCCATACAACACCTAGTGCTCATCACAGCAAGTACACTCCTTAATCCCCATCATCTAATTTACCCATCTGCTCTTGTAACCATCAATTTGTCCTCTACCATTGAAAGTCTGTCTCTTGATTTGGCTCTTTCTTTCTTCCGCTTATTCATTTTTCTTTCTTAAATTCCACATATGAATGAAATCATATGGTATTTGTCTTTCTCTGACTTATTTCACTTAGCATAATACTTTGTAGATCCATCCATGTTACAAATGGAAAAATTTCATCCTTTTTGATGGCTGAGTAATATTCTATTGTATATATATATCACATCTCCTTTATCCATTCATCAGTTGGTGGACATTTGGGTCGTTTCCATAATTTGGCTATTGCAGATAATGCAACAATAAACATCAGAGGTACATGTGCAGAAGTATTTAGTTTGACATATTCCCATTTGTTTATTTTTGCTTTTGTTGCATTTGCTCTTGGTGTCACCCAAAAGATCATTGTCGATACCAATATCAATACTTTCCCCTATTTTTTTGTCTAGCAGTTTTAGAGTTTCAGGATGTAAATTCCAACTTTAACCCATTTTGAGTGGATTTTTATATAAGGTAGACATTCAGGATCTAGTTTGAAACTTTTGCATGTGACTGTCCTGTTTTTCCAGCATCATTTATTGAAGAGATTGTTATTTATTCATAGCATATTCTTGCCACCTTTTTCAAAAATTAATTGGCCACATATGTGTGAGTTTATTTCTGGGCCCCCTGCTTTGTTCCATTGATCTGTATGTCTGCATTTATGCCAGTATCATACTCTTTTAATTACTCTAGCTTTGTAATATAGTTTGAAATTAGGAAGTTTGATGCCTCCAACATTTTTCTTCTTTCTCAAGATTAGCTTTTTGTGGTTCCACAAAATTTTAGGATTGTTTTATTTCTGTTAAAAATGCCATTGGAATTTGATCACTTTAGTAGTATTGACATCTAATATTAATTGTTCTAGTCAATGAACATGAGTTATCTTTCCATATGTATATGTTCTCTTTCATTTATTTCATCAGTGTCTTACAGGTTTTAGTGTATAGATTTTTTACCTCAAACTTTTCCTAAATATTTCATTCTTTTTGATGCAATTTAAATGAGACTGTTTTCTTAACTTCTTTCTAATAGTTCATTGTTAACATATAGAAATATAATTGATTTTGTACATTCATTATGTATCCTGTAACTTTACCAAATTCATTTATTAATTTTAACAGTTATGGGTGAAGTCTTTAGGGTTTTCTTAATATCATGACAACAACAAATGGAGGCAATTTTACTTCTTCCTTTCCTGTTTGGGTGCCTTTAATTTTTTCCCTACTTAATTTCTTTGGCTAGGACTTCCAATTCAATGTTAAATAAAAGTGGCTAGAGACGGGATAGGGTAGTGTGCAAAGGTAGTCAATGGTACAAACTCCCAGTTATAAGATAAATAAGTTCTGGGGATATAATGTACATCATGAAAGCTGTAATGAACACTATTGTATTTTATATTTGAATGTTGTTAGAGAGTATCTATTGAAAGTTCTCATCACAAGAAAAAAGATAACTATGTGAGGTGATGGATGTTATTTAAGACTATGTGGTAATTATTTGGGATTATATACATCATATCATTCTTTTGTACACTTTAATACATCATTAGATATCAGTGCATCTCAATAAAACTAGGAGAGTAAGAGAGACAACTTCCAGGAAAAAACCTGTTGGGGGATGAGACGGCAGGGAACATAATGGGGAGAAGCTTCAGGTGGTCTTAGACAAAGCTCTGTCATAGTGGTCCCCCCAGATGCAAAGGTATAATTCCAAGTACTTCTAGAAATGGCTACTTCTAGAAGTAGCCGAAGTACAGTCCTCCAGAAATTAGTAGTTATGAGCCATTAACATCAGTATCAGGAACACAGGATGCTCTAATGACTCTACAAATTTATTCCTTAACACATGTCTGCTTAGCTAAGCAGAATAGAATTAAATTATATTTGCCGTATCTCCAGATCTTCTCTGAGAGCATGGCCATTGTTTGGTACCTTATAGAAGTTAGCATATGGATATTCACAGAATTATTGTTAAATATCTAAAAATTGCTTGATTTATTTAAGTTACACAATATGAAAATTTCTCATTTTTCCTATTTATATGCATATTTAAATCCAATAGGCCAGAACCTGTTTTGTGGACAAAGGATGGTGGAGAATTGCCAGACCCTGACCGAATGGTTGTGAGTGGTAGGGAGCTAAACATTCTTTTCCTGAACAAAACGGATAATGGTACATATCGATGTGAAGCCACAAACACCATTGGCCAAAGCAGCGCAGAGTATGTTCTCATTGTACACGGTGAGTACTTTTTTGACATCATTACATGTGAAAAAAAAAAATAAATTACTTGAAAAATTTTAAATTTATCATAATCTTTAGAATAATAATAAACCAAACTTTAAATAGGCTTTGTTGTTCTTTCAGGATTTTTCCTAAAAGATTCACAATTAATGTGTTCCAAGTCAACTAATAAAATAAAATTACAATATATGATAAAAAATTATTTTTATAAAAGGTTTTCTTTATTACAAATATATAAGTTTTGGTGGCAATGAGTAAATAATAATGGTTTTCTTTAAATTTTATAAATGCTTTTAGTTATAAATCATAGTCATGAAAGCTATATTTACCTTAATTTTGGTTGTATTATCATAAAAACATATACTCTGTTATCATGAAAACTAGCTTCACAAAGAATTATAGCATGTTACTGAGATGTAGCAAAGACAGGTGTGCAGTACTAACTGCACTAATTTCTTATGAACAATGGTTAGAAATACCCACAGATATTTTTTCTTCACTGCACTACTCTCACAATTTAAGTAAATGTAACAAAATGCAAGAAAGAAGTACCAGTACCCAAGATTAAGAGAATCTCTGTTTTTCCAAACCTCCATAAGCCACAATTGTTGTGTATGAGATAGTTTTATTTAACATGTTGCTGGATACAGATGAACTTTTATGAAATTGATAAATAATGCAATAGACAAATTTAGTCAAGTTTCTTTATTGCAGTACTTCTCAGAGTTTATTAAATATGCCAGGGTATATTGTGAATTTCCAAGAGAAAGAAGCTTTAAATAATGGAAGGATATAAGATATATTTCACCATGAACCTTTTCTAAGACTAGTATTGTGTTTTATACAATATTAAAGTATTCCAAATGAGTGTTGTATAAAACATGATGTTGTAATAAATCCATTGTATCTTAAAAATCACGGAGAAAAGGATGTTTGTTTTATATTTTCCCATGCATCTAATCATAAAATATTATAAGAAGTATGAATTAGTTCTCTGCCTTTCCTTTTTTAAAAATGTTTTTAATGTTTTACTTATTTCTAAGAGAGAGAGAGACAGCGTGAGCAGGGGAGGGTCAGAGAGAGAGGGAGACACAGAATCTGAAACAGGCTCCAGGCTCTGAGCTGGCTGTCAGCACAGAGCCTGATGCAGGGCCCGAACCCATGAACCGTAAGATCATGAACTGAGCCGAAGCTGGACACTTAACTGACTGAGCTACCCAGGCACTCCAGTTCTCTGCCTTTCCAAAAAAGAAAATTGGGGGTAAAGTCTTATTCTTTGTGAAGGGATTGCATTTTAGGGAAAAAAATTAATCTAGGTTGTATCCTCCCCCTAGAGATTTATTTTGTTATGATGCTGGCCAAAATCTGAGAAAAAGAATATATTAAATCAGTATACAAATTTAATATTTTGAAATTAGCTAGTATAGGCAGTCTCTCAATTCTTAATACCACTTTGTTATTGAAAGCTAAATAAGTAAATTGACTACAGTAAATAGACTGTCCACATATAAACTTCTTAAAGATAGAGCTGAGAGATTGATTTCTACCATCCTGTGAGTTGTACAGATTACAACTTTGGGGAAAGATCAACCTAATCAAATTAGATTTATAAACCAGAATTAAATGTGGTAACCCCCTGCAGACACACCCTGACGGGCTTACTGCCAGAGTGTCACAACCACTGGGTGTGTCAAGAAGATAAGTAAGATCCCTGGAGCCAGACCCAGGAGTAGCTTTCAGTTCATACTTACCTATATGTTTAGATCATGCAGTCACGGAAGTGTAGTCTGATTCACTCTTAACTTTCTATGAGCTTCTCACTAACAGTTTTTGGGAACCTGGAGGCATGTTGTATAGCATGTCACATTGTGTTGAAAGCAATGTGACATAAAAAATATAAAGAATTAGAAGACAAGTGACAGATAAAATAATATGGTTAGATGAAAAGTATGTCATTCTTTTTTTCCTTTCTTTTTTTTTTTTTTTAAGTAATTCAAATGGAGCAAATGCATATGTTTTCCCAGTGTTTGCAAGCTAGCCAACAGCACGATTTCCTAAATAGCCAAGCTACCTTTAGGTATTTGGCAGTTGACATATTTCTAATAAATACTTCTCTAACCACTTTGTAAGAAGTCATTTCTGGCTTTGCTTTTTGAACTACAATTCATCAAAAGCACCCCATAGATTAATGTTATTCATGCTGCTAGATAAATGCTGTGAAGTTCAACAGTAGTTTACCTAGGATTATTGACACGCGTAATGAGAGGCTCGATGAAACAGTGAAGCCATACTACACTGTGTTTAAAAAGAGCTCCAATTGGGTTCATTACAAAATAAAGGTTTTTTTTCCCCTTTGCACACATGGTATAATGTTTCATTAGTCACTGGTTGTATAAATATAAAAAGTTACTCTCTTCTGTTAATGGTTTGGCTGTTTCAAAACCCTACTAAATGATGAAATTTGAGTGGCATTTCAATCTATAATGAATGCTGTATGCATTTCGGAATGGAGTGATAAGTGATCATTTGTGAGAACTTTACCCTTTTATCTTTTACACTGAGGTTGATTTTACATTAGCTGTGATAATTTAATATAGCTGTAGCACAGAAACGCCTTTCATGAGCTGAGACTGTGTCTTTGACTCCACCACAGTTGCCTTGGTTCTATTGATTCTTAACTTGATGGAGGTCTGAGCACTTTCCTATGAAATCATCTGCTATCTAGATGCCATCCTAATGGTTAGATTTTATTCTTTGGATGTTAATGGAAGTACATTATTTAAATGTTATCACATTTAGTTGTTAACAGCCTTGACATTCTGTGTTATGGTCACTGGAAGGCTTTTCTCCCCCTCTCCTAATTACACCTTTACAAATTTCAGCTTTAGAACTACAGATGGTAATTTGAAACTGCCAGTCTAAAATTCACCCTCAGTGAAAGGTCTAACAAAATTTAGCATACAAATACTTGCAGGATAAAAATTATGCTTGTGAAATATTTGTATTGTGCTGGTTCCATTGGGAAAGAAAGTAGTATTTTTCAATAACAAGCTCAGCAATGGAAAATTTATCTGCTAAATTGGTAGCCTTCGTTATTTTATTAATTCATGTAAACAGAATAGGGGTTTTTTTGCTTGTTTTCTTCATCTGTATAAAAATATTGAAGTCATTCTCATGTTTTAATTAGTATCATGCTATTTATTTATTTAGAAGGGCTGATTATTTCCATATTAATGGTGTTTAAAAATCCTGTTGCATTGCTGTTTTCACTATTTGGAGAACTCAGATCAAGAGAAAAATTCATTCGCCAAATAAATCTTTAGCGTTTATCTACTTAATACAAAAGCACTATAGTAGCAAAGGTGAACAAAACTCAAGAAGTTTAGAATTGAGCATGGAAGATAAGTTAAGCATTCAATCAGTTATAATACCAAAATAAAAGAACTAGAGAAGCATGGACTTACAATGATGTAGCTGTTCAGAGTCTTTGAAAGTGTGGTCCAAGTATCTGGAAGAAAAAAAAAATGTAACACAGCAATTCTGAATTATTAAAAGACAAATGCTATACATCATAAATTGAAGTACCCAACACAGTGCCAGGTGCATAATAATCAAACTATTATTATTCTGTTACTAGTAGCTGTATGATACCAAAGGAAATCTCAATCTAATGCTCTAGTAAAAAACTACTCAAGAGTTGCAGACAATTTAGTGCCCACAGTCTTTCCTGAATGGTACCCAGAGTATGAATTAGGTTATCTCTATCGAAGAACAAGGTAATTGTAAACTCTTGCTAACTAAGCAGTAGAGAATATCTTGAAGAGAGTGCAGGAGAAAAGTTATAATTACTCATGTTTCTCTAATGCAATGTCAAATTTAGATGATTTAGATACAATATCTTCTCCCCAAGAAAAGACCTCCCAGATACACATCTTCCAAGTAGAGAGAGTATAGAAAATACTATTTTATCACACAAGCAATGGCTGCAGAGAACTACAGATGAGCTTGGGCTAATCTTATTTTGTGGATGGAGGCAACTCAAGTCCTTATGTTTACTTGTCATCAACTGATGTGAAATATATATTCTTTTGAAAGTGTCAGAAACATAGAGCACCCAGGAAAATTTGAGAATGAATATGGAAAGTGAGAAATACAAATCAGTACATTTCCTTTCAAATCTTTAACTTTGTTCTCAATGCCCAGTATATTTCACTTCCCATCACATTCCTGCTAGAGAAATTTGTAATTCTCCTCAAAGTACAAATGGAAGAGAAAAGATGTTGGAACTCTTTAGTATCATTTTCATCCTCAGAACCCTCCCCAGGATTTGGAAAGAAATACAGCAACAAAGTAGAAAAAAATAAGTAGCTTATTTTTTCTTCTACTGGTAGTGGCACTAACTATGGCAGGTCTAGGCTGTAGGAGAGAGTAACAGGGAGTCAGATTGAAGTTTCAGTGGAGAACCCAACTCAGTGTTGTCTCAGACAGTCGCAACAGAGTTGAACACTATTCTAGAAAGGTTACATAGTTCCCGTCTCTCTTCAAACATATTCTTCCTATTACCATAAGAATGCTTACATGAGATTTAAAATTATTTTGCTACTGCTCTAATATTCCTTTACTTCATTATTGTTCTACTTTTGTGGATAAGCTTTTGAAACAATTCATTACTTCTTCATTATCTTAACTTACTATTCTTGTTGTGAATGAAATTATCCACTACAGACCCTGCCACATTTTTACTTTTATGTGTAGATATTTTGCTTTTCTAGCAAATTTTAGCTTTATGACCACATAAAAACAAGTAATATCCTCCATAACTAGTATAATTATGGTAGAAAGTAAAAAATAATAAAAAGTTCCTTTATATTTCTGTAATGTCAATCAGTTTACTGACAGTCACTGACTTGATATCTCTAAAATTTCACTTGACAGTTATGGTTTGTTTTATTTATTTGATCATGTATCTGTTGAAATGAATACTGATAAAAGATATGGTATTGCTTTTTTTACGTTTCCAGGGTAATTTACCACAGAAATCACACACACACACACACACACACACACACACACACACATACACACACTATAGGATCCATCACATTTTATTGTTAGTTAATAAGAACCATCATAAAAAGAGTGTTTCAGATTTTTAATAGTAAGAGAGAATATTACTGCTAGAAATATATGTGTGTTTCAGTCTAGAGAAAGCTATCAAGCTATTAAATATGCCTTTTCAGCTTTTAAAAATCAATATAACTACTATTTTCATTTCACTCTGCTTTTATTGTAAATAATAAATATCAGAAATACTCAGAGACAGAGTTATACACACAGATATTGCAGACTTCTGCATCAAGCCAAGTATCTAGCTTTGTTGCACATTTTGGACATATATCTTTTTCAGAGATTATACATTAAGTATAGGCTCAGTTTCAGTCTTCAGTGCTGAAACTTTCCCTTTCCCTTGATTTGTTTACCATGGGAGAGGGGCAAATTGAGTCATGGAGGATAGGCTTTCTTTCACTTTAGCAAAAATCTCCAAGTCATCTATCATCACCTTCAAAGTTTCACTAGGGTGTAAAACAAAAGTTCAGTTGCTTTAGGGTTATTAGTACCTGATCCTAAACTTAACAAAATAATTAATACATGTATAGGTGGATGAGGTAATAATTATAAAATAGATTAGGGATATCATAAACCAATACCTTAAACTTGTTTTTAAACACCTCTTACCATAAGAACTAACAAATATGATTATTTAAATATAATTTAAATTATTAGAACTTTTCTAGTCATGAAATATATGTTACACATATCCATGTCATGATTGTCAATGATTTGAAAGCTCTTGAGAACTCTCATCACATTAAAATGAAAATGTACCTCTGTGACTCATAGTAAATGTGTAGCTAGACTAAAAAGTTGGCAGTAACATGTACATTTACCAGTACATTTATCTAGCAATGAAACATTTGGAAACATTGAAAGCCTACATGACTTTTTTCCCCCTTAGTTGTAGTGTTAGGTGAGGTGTAACAGATCACTATAGAACTAAAAGAGTGAATATTTCAGTTCATATGGGTGGGTGGGCAGGGAGAAAGAGAAGCCTGGATTATAGACAGATGCGCAGCCTAGTAAACATTAAAAAGGGATTCAGCTAAAATCTGTTCCCTCACACAGAAACAGACCTACCAGTTGGTAAATTAATTCTGTAGAGTCATAATGAGCATTTTTCCTTTGGAGAAGCTTTCTTTAGAAGCGTAGATGGGAAAATACACAGGGTGGGAAGAAAAGGAGAGAAAAGACATCCATATGGAGCGAAAAACAGTGCACTCGTGGAAGAATCCTATAGTTGCTGCCCTTATCTCTGGTAGAGAGTTTGCAGACAATAAGCTTGTTGGACGAGCCTTAAAACAGTGCCTTCTTTAATTGCTGAGATAAAACATCAGCTCTGGACACGAATACAGCAGGGAGAGCTGCGTTGCCTGTGGGAAAGGCACACCTCTGCATAAATATGCTGTTGAACTATGCAGAGAAAAGAGGAATAGGATCAAATAGTGGAGACAGGAGCACTTTTGCATTATAAAACATTTAAAAAGTTGCATATGTTCAGGCATACATTACACAATGTTGGGGTTTATGCCATCCCTTTGTTTTGGGATGAGCATGAATTGGATAAAATGAGGTTTTACCTTTCAGAGTAAAAATTCCATTCATAGACAACACTCTACCATTCTGCAGTAAATTTTCCTATGGTACCTACATGGACTACTGGCTAAAATGTCCATGCGGAAAACCCTCATTCCTGCTTGAAGGGAGGAGAGTCCACCACCTAACAATTGTAGCATTGTAAATATCTTTTCTTACACTGTTGATACTTAATATTTTCTCTCAGTTGCAGTAAGGTAAACAGAACAGAAGAATATAATCCATGACTCTCAGTCTTTCTAGATTTTTTATGTAGAAATAAGGCTAGGTTGTAGCTTTACAAAGATGGACAGAGTTCTTATACTCAAGTGTATTAGTACTAATTGGCAAATTCATTTAAGAATTCAAGCAATATTCAATGGCCCATTGGGGAAAATTTGAACATTTGTTTTCAGAAATAATGGCACACCTAACTAGAAAATACAGATTTTTTCATAAAGCCTGCTTTGTAGCTTCTTACAATGTAATTTTTACTAACATTGTAACAACACATCATGTGCTTGTTCCAGAATCTAAGAACTATCCTTGACTCCACTTTAGACTAATAACCAATTCATCAGCAAATTTTGATGATGTTATTTCCAAACCATGTGTCAGAATGTCCACTTGTCTCCATTATTCTCTCTACCCTACACTGTTGACTTCCATGTCTACAATCTCTTTCCCACACAGCTGTAATATATAAATGTTTTAAATACATATTCCTTCATATCTTTCCCCTATTTAAATTTTTCCAAAGGCATTTCATCACATTTAGTGTGAAACCCAAATTATTATTAACCTAGCTTACCAAACCATACAGAACATGCTACCACCTACATATGTGACATCTCATTACTCTCTACATAATCACTTGTTTCTCTGGTCCTCCTTCAACTTCTCTAAGACATCAAACTCAATTTCTTTTAAGGAAGTTTGCTTCTACCCAGAATGCTTGCTCAGGAAGTACAAGGAATTCTGTCATGAACATTAGTATTTGCAAGACTGATTTCTTATTATTCAGATCTCAGATTAAACTAATCTGAGAGGGGACATTTTTGTCCCACTCCAATCTGAAATGGCCCCAATCACACATCACTTAATTTTAATTCTCTGCAGGACATTTATCATTATTTGGTATTTTAGTTGTGTATTTGATTGCATAAATGTGTATGTATACATATATGTATACATTTATGTTTATATACATTATATATATGTATCTGTATATATGAATATATTCTATATCCAACCAGTAGATTATTACTTTCTTGAAAACATAGATCTTATGAGTCTCATTTATCTCCATATCTCTAGCTCTTAGAACAATGCCTTCTACATAGTGAGCAATCAATAAATACTTCTTCAATGATTCAATTTCTTTATCTGTATATCTCTATCTTTGTCTCTCTCTCTCTTTTCAAAAGAAGAAACGTTAATAAAATATGTATGAATGTGTACATATATACATACATAAATGTCCATATCCATGTGTGTGTGTGTGTGTGTGTGTGTGTGTGTGTGTGTCTGTCTGTATACATTGCCTTGACCTCTGAACAAAAATGGGAGAACTAATATTCATTCTTTGGTCACCCAAATCAAGACCTTTAGGTTTCATCTCATATTAGCAGGAGTGAGATCTAGAGATATATTTATTTCGCAATCCATATGTAAATGATGCCTTATACAGTTAAGCAGTGTATGAAATGAACACCTGTATATAGAAGAATTAATATCTTTCATAGAAATCCTAGAAATTATAAGACTTCTATAATTGAGTTCAGATGTCCTTTTTTTTTTTTTTTGCAAAATTATGTCATGATTGCTTCCTAACATTTGGATTTATTTTCTTGGGACATCTGTAACATCTGTAACATCACTTATAAAGATAGCATTTATTTCTGGCCATTTATAAAATGTTTTCTGAAAATCTATATCACAATGTTATAGTACCTAATATTTTATTATTTCAGGAAATCTTTCTTCAGAGATGTTTTTAGGATTCCTTCATTAATTGTAATATTCTAAGAGACACATTCAGAAAAATATGAAATTCCATAGTAAGAAATACTTCAGTAAAATATTCACTTTCTAATTAGAAAATATTTTAGATGTAAGTAACATGAGGAAAGTTATCAGTTTGTATATCTAAATCCCATGTGGAAACCAGTTCATTTAATAATCTATTGTAAGATTAGGAAAGACCTTTCTTTATGTTAGAACTCTGAATATTAAGATATAGGTCAGGATCTGGATTTCTCCATCAGTGTTTTTCTACTAGATCACATTTCCCCTGTGTATATTCATATTTGATTTGAGCTATTTTTCCTTTAATGCGTGACAGAACTATTCTCCAAAGAACAACCTTTCATCCTCACAGAACTTAAAGTATTTGACCAACTCATCTGATTTACTTTTTGGTAAAGGACCTTTAAGAAACAGCATACAGTACTGACACAGGTGGAGCTAAATAATGTAGGATCATCCACTTGAAAGGATTTTTCCTGCTTTAAATTTTACTTTACCCTTGTCAGTTTGGAATGTGAAGAAGAATTTTAAAAGAAAAAAATGCATACTGTTTTTTTTCAAATAACAGACTGATTTTATTCATAACCTTTCCTTGTAATTACACAGAACTATTGGTTACCGCCTACAGTTGAAATTTGCAGTACTTTTCATTTTTTAAAAACAGCTTTTTTGTTTATTGTAAAAGGATTCCATTTAGTACATGAAGCCAGTGGAAGCTATCAGAGGAATGAAAAGGGATTCATTCCAATCTAATTTTTTAAAGAGCTCCTTTTTATGAAGCAGATAGGATTACCATACAACTCTTGAGGAGGAAGCATGCATTGGCAAGTTGGGGCCTTGTCAACCTGGTGGTTGTCATTTAAGTAAGAGCCTTGGTGCTGTTATCCATTCTTCTGCTACATGCAGCTGAACATAATGGGAACAGATAAACGCCCTTCTCTGCACAGGTGAAGAAGCAAATACAGTACATTTTTCCTCTTACAATTGCTACCAATGGCAGTGCAATTATCAGTAAGAAGGTTAAGGATGCCCTATTATTTTTAAGGTTAGGAAATGTGGAGGACTTCTATCACAAAGATACTTCTTACCTTAATACTTCTAATATACGTTGAGTTCTTACACTTCTGTATCTTCACTAATAACCCTTGGTTTGGACTCACTCTTGATTACCCTGGGACCACCCTGGGGAGTTAGTGACATAAAGCAGAAAGAAAGTAGACATATGGAGTCCAGACTAACTGGTAGCAATTTTTCTCCCTATTGAACACTAGTCCTTAGAGAGAAACAAGCAGCTTGGGCTTATGGGACTCTTTAGACTTAATTTTGCTTAGAAAATCCATTCTGAATAGGCCAGAATGCCATTTTTAAAAAGAGAAACTGCCACCAAACAAAACAGGTTGACAAGTTAGAAATTATTGTACACTGCATTTGTAGAGAACAGAACATACCTTTAACCTGAAAAACTCGTTATTGGAAAAAAGGTGCTACCCCACTCTTCAATTTATTGTATACAGGGCTTGTTGGAACTGATTTCATTTTAACAAGGTTATACAGGATCTGCTGTGCTCTAATAAGCCCCAGTAACAAAATGTGGTTATATTTTCTTAAATTCCTTCATTAGGATGTGATTAGAAGGGGTACTTTTCTATTTTTTGAATTGGATGACATGATTTAGAGCGCTAACACTTTTTAAAACATTGCAAAACTGCATTCAAAATATAAGATTCTTCAATGTGCTACATCTTAATTTTTTAAATAATCATTTGGACTTGAAGAGTCTTAGCAGAAATTTCTAAAAACTATCTTAGACATCGTATTAGGAAGGGGGAGGAATTTTTTTGCACATATTAACCATAAACAAGGCTTAATTACTGATTTGTGTTATTAAAAATGATACTATTCCCTATCTACTGACATCACTGTCATTATCACTAGTAGAAGTATTATTTATAAGGCACTAGTCAAATTCAAAGCATAGAGCCAGGTACCTGAAGGAAGCCCAG
Organism: Proteles cristata cristata; assembly: GCA_017311185.1. Taxonomy (NCBI): domain Eukaryota; kingdom Metazoa; phylum Chordata; class Mammalia; order Carnivora; family Hyaenidae; genus Proteles; species Proteles cristata. The sequence continues at coordinate 1,894,320 of JAESUZ010004923.1, read as the reverse complement.
AGGTGTATCATAGATTCTGTTGTTATCTGTGTATATTCTGCATACTGGTATTTTATTGTTAATAAGAATTTGAATGGAGTATATTAACAGATTATGTAAATTAGAGAAATAGCATCACACATGTATTTTATTCTTCACTGGGGGAGAGAAAGAGAGACATGGAGCTAGTGAGAGGCCCATAACTATAACTTTGGTTGTGCTCATAGTGGTGTGTCTTGAATACAAGCATTATTGTCATGGGGGTCTTGTTAAAAAAGTGAGGGAAGTACTACATAAATTCAAGAAGCATGATGCATGTTCAGAGAGAAAGAAAATCAGTTGATAATCAGTCAAGGAAGACTTCACAGAGCAGGTCTAAATCAGGCAGGAACTTGGGAGTAGCATTTTACTAGGTATATCAAGAAAGGGATGGATATTGGAAAATACTAGGGGGTTGAGTCAGAGTAAACTTGTCCCCCCAAAAATGATATTTTCAAAAACAAAGATATGTTGTCTTATAACAATGCAAGCATATGTAGAAAGAAGTATGTGCTAAGTGCCTTGAAAGTGCTTTGAAAGAAGATATTAACTGCAGAAATTGGAAATGCTTTGCAGATGAGATCATACTTAAACTAAACTTAAAAGACAAGAAATGTAATGATGAATGTCATGTAACAGGATGTGACTCTGAGAACATGGCAGCAAAGAGAAGAACAACAAGAGCTGAGTCTAGAATTTTGGGAAAAGACTTGTTTTAGGGGCAGATGTTTCCTTGTGTGCTTGACTTCCACTTCTTTGCTCATGTTAACTGGGCGCTATGAAAAATAAAGAAGCAGACATATGCCTTGAAGAGCTTTAGTCCCTGTTGTCCCAGCACAGTGCCTGAAAACAATGGTGGAGGCAGTTTGGAATTCTTCACGGCAGAATCAAGTAGGTTGATCAGGTGTGACGATGGACTCCTGAAATTGTCAGAACAAAATTTAGCCATGGTCCCTGGACACAGATTGTAGCTTCCTGATTCAACAAGTTCATTGTGTGAGCTGAAATTGTGCTTTTGCAAGTGAATAGGTCCTTATAGAAGTATTCCACACTATTTATACTGCATTTGTTTGTAACGCAGCATTTAGGCACATGAATAACTTTTGCTGCCTACTTAGACTTGGTCTGCACTAATATGCAATTGTAGAATGAGAAAATTTGGGGTTCTGTCTGACATTAAAATACTCCTGAAATTTTCTTTTACGTGAAAACAGTATATATGTTACAACTGGAATGATAAGTGTAATTTATTGTAATTCACACTTTATGTGTAGGTAAAACTCTAAGCAAATATTTTCATTCTTGGAACCTTTACTTTTCTCAGTCTCCTATCAAAAATGCTCACATTTTTCCTTTAAACCAATCCGTGAATTTTCTATAGTAGGCATCTATCTAGACAAATAAATTATAATTCCTTTTACTTTGTTCACTTCCCAAAATACTATTTTTATCCACTAAATATTTTAAGTTACTCACTCTTCATTCTTTATGCCTTAACCTCTAGAAAATATATAATACAGTTCATTTCTTTTGTAAATTGTAAATTCTTAACTTTTTATTGGTAACTACTTTTTTCCAGGGAAAGTCAATATTATTTGATTGAAATAAGACCTTCTCTGAGGAAAATAGCAATAAAAAATTTGACCCCCTGTTAATTGATTGACTTACTATCTACTTATCATTTCTGAATTTTAATATTCATAAATTATGTCACAGATCATTTTCTCTAATTTTCTAATGTATAGTTACTTAGTGTCCATGCTCAGACATCCTTTAATTATATGATGTTAACATATAAGGCATATATTAAGATCTTCTAAAATCAACAAGTCATATTCAGCAAATTACACAATATTAATATGGCTGCAGATTATCTGACTTGAACAGAGTAAATTAATGTCAAATCAGGATTCAGTTATTTTTATTATGTGTGTGTGCATGTGTATAATTCTTCTGTGTGTAGATTAGTGTATTTTTATTCTTGAAAAAAATAAATGGATGTGTCTTAAAAGGGGTAAAAAATGACCTGCATTTTCTATCCCGTACTGTATTTGATTGAGCAATTTGTGTAACGGTATAATGGTTTTAAAAATGTACAGAATTCTAGCCACTTCTAAAATGATGTAAACGATTGGTACCGGTGTTTCTAATCTCATGTTTCCTTATGAAAATGTAGTTCCGTCTTCACTATGAATGTCTAAATAAAAGACCAAAAGTGAATGAATCGAATCAAATCTCTTAAACACTTGCTAAATGATACCAAATGTTGCTACTCAGTTATAGGAGTGAAAACCAGAGATGAGTGTTTTGACTTAGAAAAGGCACCTCAAAGTCCTTTTCTATTATCTACTTTGACAAGAGTTTCAGCCAGGCAGCTAAAATAAATAATCTTGAGATGGAAGTGTTGGAGAAATCTCTCCATTATACCCATAGGAAATAAAATATTCTCTCTGTACCACAACATGCATATATATGCATATATACTTAAATTTAGAGACAAGGAAGCTCCACCTCAAAGTTCTATCACCCATTAAGTGGCAATAATAATAGATAACTTCAAAAATTGTCATGATCTTTTATTACTGATCCAATAAGATTTGCTTAGTGAGCCCTTCTGACCTTTCACCCTTTTTCTGAAGGTTTCAAATTAGTTGAAAATGAAGAGAGTTCATAAGGAGACATGGAGAACATAACATGACTCTCCAGTCAGGCTCACACTGCTCTCAGAGAAGCAGGAAAGGGGAGCAATAATTCATTTTGTTAGCAAGGAAATATATTGAAGGAAGAAGCTGTAAGTCATGGTCTTAGAAATATATCTTTCAGGGGCACCTGACTGGCTCAGTTGGTAGAACACATGACTCTTGAACTTGGGGTCTGATAAAGTCCAGCCCTGAGGGTAGAGTTTACTTAAAAGAAGTTAAGACAATTTTATTTTTCAGAAAATAATTGTTGTCTGTCTATATTGAAGACAGAGAAGAATTTTTTTAGGTGAAGTAATATAATCTTTTAGCTTTATATTAACCAGATGGCCCTGTGAAAAAATGGACTTTTCTAGATACCCTAAAATGTTATATGCTTATAATGCTATGAAAAACTTCATTTATTCACCTTCTAAGTACTAGAATTCTAACAACAAAGTAGGCAGAGTTTTTCCCTTCAAGGATTAATTCTCAAGTGTGGAAACTGACATCAATAAAATCAGAGCAGACAGAAAGCTTAGAAGAGAGAAATATCATACTTTTTTTTTCTAAATCTAAGATTTTCCAACTAATCATATGTTGTTGAATTTCAGTTGATTGTGATTACTCTTCTATTGTTGAATATTTATATTACTTCAACTTTTGCTCCTTTACAATAGAATATATAATTGGACAAACAAGAATGTTCCATAAGAAAGATAAAGGAAGATGTTTAAAATGTTTCAGAACACATAGGATGAGATAAAGTTAGTAGTGATTAAAAACATGTAACAGTGATTGAGAGAGATTTTTTGTTTGGCAGATACTTTTCTTGATGCAAGTATCATTCAGCCTTGGTGCTTTCCATTGAATCATTTCCAGCAGATTTGTTTTTAGGTACATATGAAGTCAAGAGGGAAGGATGAGAGGATGATTAGCCAATAAAGAGGAGTCAGTACGAGTCAATAATGCTTTGTAGTGTTATCTCATCTGTTTGGATACTTCAAAAGATTCTATGGTGGTTCTCTTAAAGTAGATTAACAATTATTAAAATTATTGTTTTGTTAATCCTTTAAATGTTAGCCAAAGAAAAATGCTACATTCCATGCATTTTCACAGTTATAGGAAATAAAAATATTGGTTTATACACAAATGTTCATAGTACCTGAAAATATATAGACTCTTTTCGGAAACAATTCAAGCTGATTTTTGTTGATAAGGAATAAAGAAAAAAAAAGTTCAAATAATGGTTTTTTTTGGTTAAACTAAAAAAAAAAATGGACCAAGAAAAAATACTAATACCTATTATTTACATTACACTTCTTAGGAATTGAATGATATTAGCTGATTTTGAAAGGCTGCTTTTCAGATCTAATCAAATCTTATTTTAATTCATTGTCTGGTAGCTAATAACCTAATGTTTATCATCTGTACTAGATTTGGTAGTAACAGGTTCTTTACATGGAGTTTTATAGGACAAATATAATTATATGTATTATATGTACTTGATAACTTTTTAAGGTATTTCCTTTTGCATAAATTAAATGCATATATTTTGAGATCCTAATGAGCAAAGAATTTTACTAGCAGATGAAGAATGTATTATTTTCTGCTTTAGATATGCCTGAAAATTAAATTCCTCATGTTCTTTTAATTTAGAAAATGTCTTTCATTGACCTCCAGCCTGCCTAAACCATTTAGGAAAGCTTACCATGAAAATAAGAAGGTATTATAAAAATTGGTAAATAAGAGGTATATGTGCACGTACACATAATATTTATTTGGATTATAATGTTGTTAAAGTCAGTTCAATTTTATGATCGTGGTAATTGCACACCAGGCAATACCCATTTTCTCCAGTGATTAATGTGACACCATTGAGTTTTTAGAAGGTTGTTTTCTTAATTTGTCTAGGAAGCATTTTCCCTGTTGAAAAACAGGTGTAAACATCAATACCCAAGATAAGAGAGTGAGCTCCTACTGTTTTCTGATGTCTCCAGTGCAGAGAATCCAGCAGGTTAAAGTCTGAGGATTGAGTAAGGCTAATTTATCAGAAGTAAAAAACTAGAAAATTTTTGGTGCGACTCAAAGAGTTTAACTGAGAGAATGACAGGAAGCCTTTAACAGCAAAATAATCTGTCAAACACTTTGAATATTTAGGGACTGTGTGGCAAACATGTGAAATCAAACCCCAGCACAGTAATTACAGGTAATTTGTGGACTGTTTCTCATTTCCTCACTGTGTAAATTATATGCCTATCCTCTTGAGACAAGATTTGACTTTTTGAGAATCTTACTGAGATTCTGTAGCTTGATTCTGGCCCTACTGTTTCAGTGCTTCCTACGCTGCTCTTCAAATTCTCAGCCAATTTCGAGTGAAAGGAGGGAAGATTTCGGCGTAAAGCTCTAAGTTATTCTGTTTATTATGTTTCCTTTATTTGAATAGCAATAATCAAACTTTCGGCAACTTTGATTATGGATCAGGTGTTGAATATTATGTTCAAGTCTATGTTCAATCACCTCTCCTGTGTATGCCAAATAAAATAAATCATAAACCTTTCAGAATATGGGTTCCATGCTAGTTGACTCAATACCTGTTAAAGACTCCCAGGTACTGCAAAATTGTTAGAAGGCGTTACCAACTATCAGGGTAAGAATTGCAAGTCTCTAAGCTGTACATTAACATCATTTGTGAGAAAAGGAAAAGCAAAGTAATAATAATAACAATAAGCTTCTTTTTTTGTTTGTTTGTTTCTTAAGATTGCTCTCATCTTATTTCCTACCATTGTTTTCCTAAAAGAAAAAAAATCAAAGACATTTAACACACATATACTCATCCATCATTAACATTTCTTTAATCTTATATGGTGGTGTTATTTGTGTTTATTTCTGTTGTGTTTTTTCTTCGTTTCCTTCTTTGACAAAGCATGTCATTTTTTGTTTTACCTTGTTGTATTTTGCTAATGCATGTCACATGTTTTAAATGACTCAGTGAACAAATGAATTCTTGTCATTTTAAATTTCACTCTAAATATTACAAACAATCTGCTCATTCTCAAACATTGCTCCACGCTTTTGCTTTGGGTGAGAGCATGCAAAAGAAGTGAACCAAAAAATGGCAAGAACTATGTGGTTTGGCCAGCTTTGTACCTGATAATCTGTTGAAGCCTGTTAAAGTTAAACCTAAATAAGATGTATGTATTTATAATTTGAATCATTTGTGTTTCTCTTTTGTTTGCATGATATGATTTTGTTTTATATTTTGTTTTTTTCCACTCACCAGATGTTCCCAACACTTTGCTTCCCACTACTATCATCCCCTCCCTTACCACTGCAACAGTCACAACCACTGTAGCCATAACAACCAGCCCAACCACATCTGCAACAACCAGCAGCATAAGAGGTACAGTATGCTTCTTTGTTATGGCCTGGAAAGCACAGTAAATGAAGCTTTAAAGGGTTTTTCTTTAAAAGAGTAGAAAAATTGAGATCCAATTTTACTTAATTATAAGAAGTAATTAAGTCACCTAAATTACTATCAATTAGGGTTATTGGAATAGAATATGAGACAAGATGTTACATTTTAATTTTTTATTGCCACTTATGACTACTATGAAAATATTCCAGAATATAGGCTAAAAATATATGGAGCAAACACTGAGCAAAACTAAGTGTGAACATGGGGACACTTTTTTTGCCTTGCCTTGTAAATGTAAACAAATAAATAAGATGTTCAAGGTTGCAGAGGAAGCTTTTGCTTTTAAAAGACCTTAGTTTAATGTAAAGGACTTAATCCTCTGCCATTAGATTAAAAATACCCACAGTGTTGAATGTGTTCAAAAATTGCCATAATGCATGGGGTCATTATAAACTATTCACCACATAGAACTTTTAAGTAAATATTCAACATGTCATCCTAAAGTATTCTCTGAGTAGATATATCTACTATCAGAGTGTTCTGAAAATGAATATTGGTAAAGTTGTCCAGGATGATAGGAATTCACATGTGGCTCCATGAGTAATTTCTGGTATTGGTTTATTAATAAATATTTTTGCCTGAAGAAGAGCAACTTTGAAGAAATTGAAATAATCTTTAAAGGCAAAAAAAATTGTTACATGATCATTCAGAAATATAAAAAAGCATTCCTGAGCAGTCATTAAGTGGTCAGTAGGTGATGAAGAAATTAAAAAGAATTGTCTTGAGTGCATAAAAACATGTTTTAGACTTAATTTTTGCATAAGCAATGTTCATAGAGAATTTGTCCTATTTTAAGTGTGTCTTTTTGTACTTCTATATGTTGTATGTCATATTGGCTTTACTAATATGCATTAAACTTAACATTTTAACTTGAAATCATAGGGACTTTACATTAATATATATGTAATCAAAGTTGTACTAAGGACTGGCTTAACATTATTTTCCTTCAATTAGACTGTTTTTCTTGAGATTTTTATTAACTTTCAATATTAAATTGAGTTTCTAGCTTTGATGTAACAGTTATCAAAGTATTTTTCTCTTGTTTCTAAAAAATTCTGATATGTGATAATTATTAATTTTGATAATCATGTCAACTGTATTATATAATATATAAGATTGATAACTGAAGTTTAATGATAGTAGCAATAGGAATTTCTCAAAAATTCCTGTTTATTTTAGTATTGCTAGACAAACGGTATATTAAATCTACAAAGGAGAAGAATTTAAAGATTTTTCTCATATCAATTTCTGAGAAAATTGGGTAAAAGTAATACAAATGAAAACAGGTAAAAAATACTTTGTGACATTATATGAAAGAAATCTAAATTTTTACTTTGCTTTAGTTTATTATTTTTCCAAAGATTTTTACAAATAACAATTTAAATAAAATGTAATTATTGCATGCTAATGAAATCTCTGTGATAATATTAAGGTCTGACTATATAGATAAATTGCTTTAATGGAAAAGGACAATGACATAATGATTTAATTTTTTAAAAAATCCTCTTAAAACAAAAAAAATTTTTTTTTCCGAGGAACCTGGGTGGCTCAGCTGGTTAGGCATCCAACTCTCGATTTCAGCTCAGATCATGATCTCATGGTTCATGCGTTCAAGCCTTGTGCTTCAATAGAAGCACAGAGACTGCTTGGGATTCTTTCTCTCTCTCTCTCTCTCTCTCTCTTTCTGCCCCTCCCCTGCTTGTGCTATCTCTCTTTCTCTCAAAATAAATAAACACAAAATAATTTCTAATGGTCAACTATTCCTTACTTTTTTAAAAAAATTTTTTGAGGGCTTGCTATTGATATATGGGGCTATGCAAGGTTATGCAATTATAGAAATTAAGCATATTGTATCTAAAATCACTAGCAATTAAATTACTGCATTCTGCACCATCCCTAAGTAACTAGTATCTGTGCTTAATCTTAATTAAGGAAAAGTATTCATGCTCTTTGTGAATATATATATATATTCATTATATATATATATAATTATATATATATATATAATTACACACACACATCTCAGAGTAAAAAGGAGAAAAATGTTTTATTTCAGATGAAGTCTTTAATTACATTTTTTATACTTGTTCAGATGCATCTTAAGTGGTCTACCTATTAGATCTTAACCAGTTGTTAAAATGAAATCAATTTTCTACTTTTTCAAGTAAATTCACCTTTCAGAAGTTTCCTAAAATGTTCTATGAACTTTAAAAGTGATAAAGAAGTAATCTTTGCTGCAGAAGAACATGCAAATAAACTAACCTCAAAGAAGATACACACGTGCAAACACACGCACACACATACACACACACACACACAGACACCTCATTCCCTGTTATTTTTACCTAACAGTTGAAAGACAATATTTTTCAAATGGCACCAAGATATGTGGAAAGAAAAATGTATTTTATAAGTTAGGCAATTCATAGTAATTATTTTGTATAGGAAAAAAGTAGCAGCACTGACATTAAATATTAATCTTATGCCTACTTTTCTCTCCTATAGGAGAGAACCCCTATAGGGGTTCAACAAACCCCTGGGGATGAGGAAAGTTACTTGGTGCACCTGTATCATTAATGTTCTAGTCCATATTTGAGGAAGCAGAGGATCCGTCAGCACATAAACATTGTTACAATTTTTTTTTATTTTATGTTTTTATCTGTTTAATTTCATTTCTGAAGTTCATCAGAGCTAGGACCTTAATTGTCTCACTTTAAAAAAAATAATTTATTTGAGTAGAGTTGGCATACAGTGTTATATTTGTTTCAGGTGTACAGCAGAGAGATTTAACAAATTTATACATTATGCTGTGTTCACCACAAGTGTAGCTGCCATCTGTCATCACACAGTGCTATTATAATATCATTGACAATATTCCTTATCCGGTGTCTTCTATTACCGTGACATATTCATTCCATACCTGGAAGCCTGTATCTCCCACACCCCCTTACCCATTTTGCCCACCCTTTAATCCCTCCCTCTCTGGCAATAATCAGTTTGTTCTTTGTATAAATTAGGTCTGATTTCGCTTTTTGTCTGTCTTATTCTTTGTTTTTTTAGATCCCACATATGAGTGAAATCATATTGTACTGATCTTTCTCAGTCTGACTTGTTTCACTTAGTATAAAACTCTAAGACTAACTATGTTGTCGTAAATGGCACAATCTTGTCCTTTTTTTATGATTAATATGTGTGTATATATGTTTGTGTGTATACTTGTGTACACCACATCTTCCTTATGGACATCTTCCTTCATGATGCTTCCTTAAGCGTCCATTCATCTATCAATGGTCATTTTAAGTTGCTTCAATTTCCTGGCTATTATAAATAATGCTACAATGAACCTAGGGGTGCATATTTCTTTTTGAATTAGTGTTTTTATTTTATTTGGGCAAATACCCAGTAGTGGAATTATTGGTTCATATGGTATTTCTATTTTTAAATTTTAGGAAGCTCTTTACTTGTTTTCGCATTGTTGTGAATTTTGTACGTATTTTTTTTTAAGTTATATGATATTCCTTTATTTGCTTATTATCTATTGGAGCTTTCAGATGCAATTATATTTTAAATGTAATTCATTTATTCATAAATTAATAAAAAATGTTTCAAAATTATAGTTTAAAAAGGATCATAATAATATATTGCCTAAGAAAATCTGAGAACTGAAGAGAACTCAATATTTTCACTTTACAGTTTTTTTTTTAAGTTTACTTGTTTCATCCCTTTCATTCGGTAATCTAAACCATATTTGATTTTATGAGGTTATTTCTTTGAATGTCATAAACTATAATATTTACCTATCTATAAATTTAATAAATGACTGCAAATAAATCACCATTCATTTCTTTATCTACCTTCTTTCACCACTACTAAATTTTCCATCCTGAGATATGATAAATGTAACTATAGGGAACAAACTGAGGGAGGTGGTCAGGGAATGGACTAGACTGGTGATGGGTATTAAGGAGGGCACTTGTGACAGACACTGGGTATCACATGTGATGAATCCCTAAATCATCTTCCTATAACCAATAGTACACTGTATGTTGACTGACTAGAATGTAAATAAAAATTGAAAAAGAAATACATTTAAAGGGTTACACCTGTGCCTATATTGGAAATCAAGATGAAATAGAACAAAAGAAACTCCTCAAATTCTTCAAATCATCAGTCATAATTTTGAGAATTTTCACATCTCTTCAATTTGTGCATGAAATGCATCCCCTTTAGGAGGAATAGGAACTTCAACCATATGGAATGAAAGCTGGTCATTAGCACATTTGTTACAAATAAAGGTGTTAAGACATAGAGAAGCCAGTGAACTTCTGTGTTTCCTGTGTTTTTTTTTTATCACTGTGGTAAATGTTAATGAGTTAAATATGATAATTTATAAAATGGTTCCAAATGACCTGATGTCATTTCTAGTATTAACATTATTTTAGTGTGGTATATTTAATTTGAAAACATTTTTCATTTTGATCATATCATAGTTTTAATTTCATAATGATTATGTCATAATCTAGGAATCTTTAGCAGCACCGTCATTTTACAGATAGCAATAATAAAGTATTAAAAATTCTAAAACCATATATGAGGCAATGACATATATCAGTGGTTATGTCTCTTCACATGATTTGTAGTATCAGAATTCACCAATGAATGTTTTATACTTACCCAGACAAAAAACCCAGAACTTCCAATTGCAGTTTCTGGCTCTGCAAAACTGTGAATGCCTTTTAAATATAAAAATGAGATGATAGGGGCACCTGGGTGGCTCAGTTGGTTAAGCGGTTAAACGTCTGACTTGGGCTTAAGTCATGATCTCATAAAGTGAGTTCAAAACCTGTTCAGTTGGGCTCTGTGCTGGCAGCTCAGAGCCTGGAGCCTGCTTTGGATTCTGTGTCTTCCCTCTTTCTCTGCCCCTCCCCTGCTTGTGCTCTGTCACTCTCAAAAATAAATGAACATTAAAAAAAGCTTTAAAAAATGAGATGATAGATATAAAGAGAAGATATAAAATATCTGATATATTTCCCATTCTCCTACTAAGTCTGTTCAAATATTTCATGCATTTCAGAATACCCAATAGGGAGACATAATTCCTAAACCTGATGAAATTGTTTATATAGTATATCTATATAAACATCTAAATGAATTCTTGGTTCAAATATAGATTTGGCTTTACTCTAGGCTTTGAAATGATAAAATAATTTTATAGTAATAAAATTACATTGTCAAGTATTCTTTTTTTTTTAATGTTTATTTATTTTGAGAAAGAGCGAGGGAACCCAGGAAGGGCTGAGAGAGAGGAAGCGGGAGAATCCCAGGCTGGCTCTGCACAGAGCCCAATGAAGGGCACAATCTCATGAACAGTGAGATCATGACCTGAGCGGAATTCAAGAGTCTGAGGTTTAATCAACTGTGCCACCCAGGCACCCCATTTGTCTAGTAATTCTTAACCGATTTATTAATTATAATGAGGCTACTTGCAATGGAACCTTATTTAAGCACAGCATTGCAAAACCAAAACAAAGGATATCTTTTAAAAATTCAAGAAATTGACCATTATCAAACTACCTACAACTATAGTAATAATGACCCAAACTCACAATATTTTAAGATGTGTACCATTGTGTTGATCCCAGCTTATTGACAGTAATGCTTTCAGTGAGGTATGCCAGAGGCACTGTCCTGGGTAGGCCCCTAATACTTGTAGGAGCCCCCAGACATTTCTTCCACCAAGGTCAATGTTGTGGCTGGACTAGCTTTAGTGGTTCTTATGATGTCGGGATACATTTTAGCAAGAAACCATCCAAAACTATGAGTGTCAAAATTTATTACTCACAGTTCCTGGAAGGCCACAGAGTGAGGCAATGAGCAGAAACAAAGAGAGTGTGCATGGACCTGGGGCTCTGCCTTTATTAGGGTGTCTAAGGGCTTAGGGGTTCACTAATTGGCAAATTTAAAGCGTAAGAGCAGGAATGAGGGCACAAGAAGGAAGAAGTAGGGTTAATCAAAGCTATCAGTTATCTAGGTTATTCATGGCTTTCTGAAAGAGGAAGCTTCACAGGTGAGGCAGCCTAGTGTCTTATCTGGTTGTTTTGTCAGCAGCTGTATCCTACTGTACTCTACCGTATTCTACCTGTATTCTACTGTATCCTACTACTGGTGATATGTTTATTCAAGGTGAATGTCTTTTGAAATGAATACCTTGACAATCAAACGGTTAATGTCAGGCTATTCCACTGCAAGTTCTCAAATATTTACAATTAAGTGACATGTTAATTTTGTTACTCATGTTTAAAAATGTAATATTAAGTGAAATGTTTTAAATCATCCATGTGGAATAGAATGAATTTTAGCATAACCATAGCTCTTTAGCCCATACACTGCCATTGTGTTTTTATTTTGTTTTTTTTATTTTAATGTTTTTAGTTATTTTTGAGAAAGAGAGCACAAGCAGAGGGTTAGGGGGCATAGAGAGAGGGGAACAGAAGATCCAAGGTGGGCTCTGCACTGACGGCAGAGAGTCTGATGTGGGGCTCGAACTCACAAACCAGGAGATCACTACCTGACCCCAAGTCGGATGCGCCTAACCAACTGAGCCACCCAGGTGCCCCACCATTTCATATTTAAATCATGTGAATGACAGGGCTCCTGGGTGGCTCAGTTGGTTAAGCATCTGACTTAGGCTCAGATCATGATCTCACAGTTCGTGAGTTTGAGCCACATGTCAGGCTCTGTGCTAACGTCTCAGAGCCCAGAGCCTGCTTCAAATTCTGTGTCCCCTCTCTCTGCCCCTACCCTGCTCATGCTCTATCTCTCTGTCTCTTAAAAATAAGGAAACATTAAAAATAAATAAATAAATCATATGAATCACATAATATTCAATTATTTAAATGTAAATAAGGATAGGGACCTGTTTCACCATTAAGTATAATCCTAAATTATTGTTTTCTAAAAGATTTTAATACTTTCTTCTCTAAAGATTTCTTGAAGTAAATCTAACTTGTAAAAAAAACTTCATTAACACAAAATTAAACTATAGCAAAAAAAAAAAAAAAGGAGCTGTTAAACTACTTGGTGCCAGCATAGAGAAATTGAGACAAATTGTGAAATTCCATATGTATTTCATATGATTTGGTCATTTTTAATCAACTGCAGTTGCCTATAATGTTGACTATGAAATCGTATTTTAAATGCAGATTTGTTTACTTCAAATGTCATTTCCTTTCTCTGGCTTCAAAATACAATAAACTAAAGTAAAATTAACACAAAATGCATACATGTGTACTTCAAACCACTGTCTGAAGCATCTGTTTAATTAAATCAGCTTTAAAAGCAATAATGATCTGACCTATGCTTCTATTCTCTATTTTCTTTATATCAAAAGAAATTCTAGTCTATATTTTTATAGGGTTTTATTGTGGCACCTCCTTCCCTTTTTGGTATAGATACTTTAAAAAAATTGAATACAAAAGTATAAACATTTAACAGAATAAAAAAAAAAGCCAGCACTGAGAAGAATAAATGAAGTCATTATAGCTCTGAGTTAGTCACTATAAATGCACTCAAATAGAGCATTTGCAATGGTAAAATATATCATCTTGACACAGTTAAGTCCCAAAGTGTGCAAATCAAGAAGTTGTTTATGAGCTTGTATTATGAGTGTTTAGCTATTAAAAATGTTTCTGGTTTTATTGGTGGTTATAAAACACAATTTGCATGGTGTTGTGAGCTTTTAAAAATTAAGTGTCAATATGTTGGGTTTTTTTCCATCGACAAAAATTAAGTAATAATTCAGTCTCCAGATGGTCCATACAGAGAGACCTGGCTTATCTCTAAAAACACAGGTTTCCACATTTCAGCTGCAAGTGTAGCTAAGCTTCCATTAGTCTTTTTAAAAACAACACTTATTATATGAAGTTGACTCAGTTTTAAAATTAAACATATGAAAAATAGCTTAAATGAAAACAGAGTACTAAACATACTTCTACTTGAAAAGAGCAAGCAACATGTATGGACCATAGTTGAGGGCACTTTCAACCTGGGCACAAATACTGTGTTGTTAATACTGAAGGCAGTGGCTACAAGCTGGACCTGGGAGGGAACACTGATTGGGGGTCCTAGTCTCTTAGTCAGCTATGGATCCACACACTTGAAAAATGGCAATGTTTCAGTTTAAATTCTTCCAAGAATGCATAGAAGGCTAAGGTCATATTTTGTTTTTATATATATTCTAGTAGATCTTATTTGGAACAAGAATACCTATCGCTTGTTACATACAATCATGTCTACAACTAAACAAACAAAGTATTTGACTCCAACTTGTAAAGTTGAACTCTGGCCATGTTTGAAAATCTTTAAATATTTACCTATTTCTTTATAGCATTTGGGAAGTAGTTGAGGAAAACTGGTATTCTTGTTTTCTTTCCAATACTACCTATTAAGGGAAGCAGCACTCTTATGCTCTTCTATTTTCTAAGGGCAGTCTTGTGGTTTATGCAATTTAAAACATCAAACAGTTTTAGGAGTTTCATTTTAGGCTTATTTATTTCTTTGGTTTAGATCAATTTAAACAGAAATCTTTGTTCCATTAGTTTACAATTCTGTTTACATTATAAGTAAACAGTTTTTGCTAATATTGTTTTTACTTCTAGAAGTGTAGGAGTTTCTTAACTGATTTTAAGGTAAGAATCCTAGATTTTATATAATCTAATAATATATACATTTCCTGAAAAACAATCTTTAAGAAAGAAAAGAAAACGTTCCCTAATACAACATGTGCCATTTTTCTTGGATTTATTTTTATGTAATATGCATATATATACAAATATTAAATTAAAAATTTTCCATATTTATTATATTCCAGAAAGCACATCACTTATAAAATAATAAGACTTAACTTAGTCTCTTATGATTAGATTGATAATCTGTTTTATGTTCTAAAAGCTTAGCCTACCTACGTGAATAAATACTTTTCCAGAACATCTCTAAAAGTATTTTAAAAATCATTAATAAACTGAACTGGTTGTATCTTTCTTCCTAACCAACGAATTAAATTTATGAGCTGTGCCTTTGAAGCCGAAAAGATTACTGGTATTGCCCTTGCTTCTTTGACACTCCACATGAAACACACTTAATAACCTCCTGTGTTAGCTTGGTGAAACACCGAATTGATACTAATTATACCAACTTTTGGATAGAAGGTGACCTTGACTCCAGCTGGAACTTTCTGCCAGGACAATAAATAAGAGCAAATGCCATAAAGCATGACTTCTGAGAAGGGTCTAATACAATCTATTAACTCTGGGGAGTTCATGGAATTACAATAAGTCCTTGAATAATTGTAATATTTTAAAACATCTCTTGCTTCAATAATACAGCCATTTTTTTTTTATTTCTCTAGATTTCAAATAATCTCCCGTTAACTTCCTGCACTCATTTAAATTAGCGGTGGCCAGAAAATTAAAAGCTACTTGATGCACAGTGTGTATAAGGTGATTGCAAAGCAGAGAGACAGATTTTTATTGAATTATTACGACTTCTCATATATGTATATAATGTTTATACAATTTTCATATCAGACTGCTTTATGCTAAAGCTGTGAAACACGGACTCTTAAGTGAAGAGATGTCTGTAAAATGATTTTTAAAAATGACTTTAAAAAATGATTTTAAAAAAAGAAGAAAGTACTTGTCCCAGTAGATACACAGGTTTAAACTATTGTAAGAAAACCTGTCAAGGCTAATGATGGACATCAGTTTAACAGTTAAAAATGTGAGTTCAGTAGTTTTAAAAAGAGCCAGTAAAGTTGCTATAAATAGTATAAACAGGTTGGTAAGACCAGAAATTAAACTTTCTCTACCAATATTGTTTAAAGACTACATTAGTGTAAGGAAAATTCTGTTCAAAGTGTTCAGTATAATAAGCAGAAATACTAATTTAAGTCCTGTTATTCTTCATTTTAGATAAAAGAGATGAACTCAAAATTCCCAGGGCTATTTCATTTAACTCAACAGTAAGCAAAGAATGCTGATCAATGAGTATTTAAATAGAGAAAGACAAAGCAATGAAACTAACATGAGGAACTGCAATAGATACAGTGAAAAACGTTATTTTTTCCAAAGTGAACCGAGTTTGATGTCTAAGGAGTAGGTTCCATAATAAAAAGCTTGATTCTCTTCTAGAGTAATGTGTTAAAGTGAGTAAGTTACAATGGTCTTAACACAATTATTTTTCTTCTTGAAGTCCTGTTCTTTAAATAATGATTATAAACTTTTTTTTTTACTCCTAGTTTAGATAGTATGTTACTCGGGATATCAGCAAGAGTTGGCAGCATTATTAAAAAGAGGGTAGCTAAACAGCTTTTGATGAGGAGACTTTCACAGAAGTATGGACAGTGTTTGGGAAACCAATACAGATGTAGAAACACAAGGAAACTCTAAGCAACAAGGTGCTATTACCAACACTGGACCTGAAATGCCAAAGAAAGTAAACACGGTTATCCTAGTTCGAGAAGAACTGGGCCAGAAAAGGGGCAGCTTGGAAAGATCAGTAGAGAAGGACAGAGCCAGAATCCACAGCTCGGCCAGGTGGAGGCATTGGGAGAGGAGGGATCGATATGGGACCTCTTTCTTTTCCTGCCTTCCAATATCTTTCCATTAATTGAATTCTGCTGAAAATCAGAAGTCAAGGAATCTGGTAGAGCAGTGCAAAGAAGCCAGCCTCCCAGAGCAGAGAGTAAGGCAAAAAAAAAAAAAAAAGTCAGAGGATAGATTTGTGAACCAAAAAGAAAATGAATAGCAGAGACATATGGATGTAGAATGTCATCAAACTTATTTAGAATATGTCATAGAACTTGTTCACTCAGGGAGACAGATGTCAGATTTCATTTTAGTTTTGGATTTTTCTCATAAATGTACATAACACAAGTCTATACTAGAAAACTAGTAATGAATCTACTAATGGTGGTAAAAGAGCAGCCCTCCTAATTATTTTAATATATAATCTCCCTTTTTAGGCTACTGTTGTAAAGAGACACTCTTAATGGTAGAGGGCACATAATGAAGCTCCATAGGGCTGGCATTATTGTGAGATACAAAGAAATCTAAAAAGACATCTATTCTTATTTAAATAACTTACTTCCCAGGAGGAAACCATTTTGAATCTCAGTGTGAGGAGTACCCACTTAACTCATTGAGCAGTGAGAGATTCCTTATTTGAAATATTCTCAAATCTGCTTGTAGAGATGCAAACTATTTTCTTTGAATTAAGTGCTTTCAAAAATTTGGTTACAGGGGGGAAAAAAGCTCTATAAATGAGTTATGTGTTAATAATACACTGATACAGATATGTATTATTAACTTTCTATTAAAAGAATTTTAGTGTCACATAGACAAATAATTTTCAGTCCTGAGATAATAGCTTTTCAGAAAAGAAAATCACTTTCTTGAGAGAAGATTTTAGAAGCAGCAATCATAGTCTTTAATATATTGCATGATATTTCTGCCTTTGATGTCTTTAAAGGATGTGTACTTTATTAATTCAGTTAAGTTGGCAGATAGGAAACATGTAAAAACAATTCAGCTTGTTTTCACTATAAAGCAACTGTCTATAGTACAGCTAGGGTCCCTTGGCATCTTATCACTGATAGGCCAGAAAGGTTTGTTGAAACTGGGATATCAGAATACTTTTTTTTTAATGTTTTTATTTATTTCTGAGAAAAAGAAAGAGAGACAGCATGTACAGGGGAGGGTCAGAGAGGGAGACACAGAATCCAAAACAGGGTTCAGGCTCTGAGCTGTCAGCACAGAGCCCGATGCAGGGCTCGAACCCACTAACCGTGAGACCATCACCTGAGCCGAAGCTGGACGCTTTATACCGACTGAGCCACCCAGGCACCCACAGACTACTTTTTAAAGAACTAAGAATAATAGCCTCATTTTTTCTGGTATTTCTAAATATACTATCCCCTTGTTCTGAGATTTAGCTGGAAATTGAGCTCTGCATCTCAAAATACTATTTTAAGGAACTGAAAACAAATTCTCGTATCCCTTTCTCTTAGAACTACCAGGTTAAATCGCAATATATTCCACCTGAAATCAAGTCAAAAGAAAAGAAAATTCAAATTAGAAGGAATTTCTAAGCATTCATCTTATAGTTTATATTCATATTTCTAACTTCTCTATTCAAAATTTGGCAATATGACAATGAAGGATGTTTCCATGATGTATAATGTGAAATTTTTAATTTTTAAATATGGTGGTGCTCTACTAAAATTAACAATAGTACACAGCACAATCTAAATGTATAGTTATGTTTCACTGAGTTAACAACAAATACCATACATACACTTAGCATGAGACAATGAAATTAGTTGCTGGGCACAGGATTTTCTGATATCATCCTGATTTGGTCTCTTGAATGTGATCTTAAGCAGAGCAATTCAGCTCTCTTCACCCACAGGGCTATGTGAATTCCAACATGTTTCTCAATTCTTGAACTCTGTGAAATACAATCTGCATATCTGAACCTTTCACCAGGGTTTCAGAGATTAGGAGAGTTTCTAGTGTTTTTCAATCAGAATTTGTGGATAAAATCTCTTTGCATTTGAAAGGATTTCATTATTCATTTATGTCTGAATGTTCTGAAAAGCTATAAGATTAAAATTAATTATTAAACTCTGACCACAATATTTGGACTCTGGCTCACTGTTTCCTAGCCATATGCCGACTTGTTTTTCCATCACTTCCATTTACACACTCATTTCAGTGTTTTTTCTTCTTACAAACTTTTATAAATCTAAACATTATTTATTCTATCTGTGAATTTCTAACCCCACAATATGGTGGTAAAATAAATCTTGAGTTCCAGCTGTGATGTACATTAAACTAATGTGGATGGCCTATTTTCACGGTTCTGTAACTGAGTCCAAAGTCTCTGTTAATCAAACACGTTGTAGCCAAAGTTCACAGCATACACAGGCTTTCTGATACTGTTTTCTACTGGGATTTGAGACTGATCTTTTCAGATTGTATTAAAATGGTTACAGGATAATACAATAGTGGACAGTATGGCTTCTTTGGGACTCATATTATCTGGGCATTTTTTCCACTTAGCCACACTTAAGTTTTGTGACCTTCCTGACACTATTTATGCCTCAGTATCCTAATCTAAAAAAAAATCAGAAAATAATAATACTATCAAAACCTTATAATGTTCTATTTGAAACTAAATATATCTATGCATTTCATATACAAATTCCTTGCTTATAACAACTCATTAAGTGTTAGGTTTATAATAATTACTAGTAATTTTCATAAAATGAGCCTTCTAAACTATATAGGAATGGGCACCTGGGTGGCTCAGTTGACTGAGTGTCCAACTTTGGCTCAGGTCATGATCTCACAGTTCGTGGCTTCAAGCAGTGTGTCAGGCTTTGTACTGACAGCTCAGAGCCTGGAGCCTGCTTCAGATTCCGCGTCTCCCTCTCTCTCTGCCCCTCCCCTGTTTGTGCTCTGTCTCTTTCAAAAATAAATAAACATAAAATATTTTCAAAAAAATAAAGAATATAGGATAAAATTTATTTTTCTTTTCTGACGATCAATGAGATTAACTACTAACTGCTAGGTAAAGGCTACAATATATGGTAAATAGGCCATCCTTTAAAATCATATACGTGCTCTTCAAAGTCTAGAACTTAAGGGTTTCTGTCATGTGATTTAAAGGGAGTAGGATAAAACATTCTCATTCCATTTTCTAATTATTCAATTAGATCAATTATCAAGTAAGTCAGAAATATAAGTTTTAAACAAAAGCAATCTATTTTGTAGCTAATGTTCTTTACCCAATATTAACAGACATTTAAAATGGTCTTGGGGCCCCTGGATGGCTCAGTAGGTTAAGTATCCTTCAGCTCAGATCATGATGTCACACTTTGTGAGATTAAGCCCTGTATAAGGCTCTGTGCTGACAGCTCAGATCCCGGAGCCTGTTTTCATTCTGTGTCTCTGGCTCTCTCTGCCCCTCCCTGCTCACGTCGGTCTCTCTTAAAAATAAATAAACACAAAAAACAATTTAAAAAATAAATAGAAAACTAAAATGACCTTCAGTAGCAGAAATATCTAGTTGGGACACCAGGTATGTGACATGCAAGTTATACTAGAAAGTCCTTTTTCCCCATCTCTAAAATGATTATATTAATTTACTTATAGAGACATTCTAAACATCAAAACAAGTGTTCAGGTTTTCTGTTATTGTATAACATGGGTGATCTTCTAAATATGGTGAAGCTATTATTAAAAAATACATTGATGGTGTATCATTAATAATTTTAAAAATTGGGGCTTATTAATAACCATTTTTAGCATATTTTAATTAGTGAGATTTAACATTCATCTTCAATATGTTGACATAACTTATTCAACTTAAAACTGCCCATTACTAAATTCAGTTGATTAAACTATATTTAAACTTCTACAGTAGAGAATTCTGTGCAATGTTTGGGAAATTACCTAAGCACATTCAAGATTGGGAAGACCTATTTCTCATTGATTAGATCAATTTCAAAATTTCTAGCTCCTTGATAATTTACAATTTTTTTCTATATGCCTCATTTTAACAAGTTCATCACAAATAAGTTAGTTAAAAAATGTTAAGCAAACTGAAGGAAAGGATGTGTTCCTTATCCCATACTATTGAGATACATTTTATTTAAATGTGTAGCATATATTGTATATAAATATATAGTATAAGGTTTATATAAAATGTTTTGATATGAAATCCTATTCTGCATTTTCTTTATTTTGTATCATGATTATCTTACTATCATTGATTATAATTCCACATGATGTTTTCTTGAGTTTAAATGCCCTTCTTCAAATATGAAAGGGCAAATATAAAAGAATCATTTTATGTCTCTAAGTTTATAAGAATTATAATTTTAATAATATTTTGCATTTATTCAGCATCAGTTTAACTGTAGTGGAACATTAAAATATAGGTAAGTTTATGAATCCAAGTATATATCCCAAATATAAACCAACAAAAACTGTTGTAATTTTTTTAAATCCAAGATAATTAAGATATCTAATGATAATTGTGGTAAAATAGGATTTTACCTATTTCCTCAGTGGAGTTATCTATTCAAAACTTGATATTTTGTAAGATCTAAGTATTTCAGTAATTCCTCTTCAAAATGTGAAAAACATCTGTTTTGAGAAGTTATTTTTTTTTAAGTCACACTAGTGATGGTTTAAAGATAAAATGAGAAGTCTGCATTGTTATAATGATGACAAATGTTATCAATGATCTTCTACCTATTAAATCATTCAACTTAAAATTTTATTCTTGTTCTAGTGACACTCAAGGTAATACAATAATAAGTTTATCTTATGCTATGTTTATCAGCCAAAATATCCTTGAATGATTTTTACATTTATTTAAAATTTAAAAATAATAGTAGAATCATAGAATGATCGAATGACCTTCAGAGCAATGCAGACTACCTACTTCCCCATTTTCTGGATGAAACTATAACTAGACCTAAAACCATAATCTTTTGAATCATATTTTCCCACAATAACCCATGATAAGTATAATTTCCTATAGATAGAGACATTGGTTGACAATTTCTAATATAAACCTAGTTCAAATTTAATGATTTAAGAAAAGAGGTGGGAGAATTTAATGTAATAAAGTATTATAAGATCTTATCTAAAATATCTTAATATGTAAACATATAAATTCTTAAAGCATAAGAATTTATATGTTTTAAATGATGCCACTAAAAATCATTGATTATTAAGTCTGGAAGGGCTTTTCACAGTTTAAATTTCCATCTCACTTTACTAATAATTACATAGCTAGTTTTGAAATTAGAACTAAAATTCAAAATACGTAATTCTATTTACTTCACTGGGTTTTTTTCAAGCAATTTACAAACTTTCTTTGTTTCTTTCCAGACAGTTAAACTAACAACAGCTAATTTAAAAAGCCAAATCAAGAAAAACAATATGTAAGCTGGAAATATTTTTGTTGAAATACCTATAAATGTGCAGATGTTTTTCTAATATTCTTTCAGGAAAATGTAGATAAAGGACTCTTCTGGTTAAAACATTTTCTTCTGAAATATTCTGGGAAAGTTTGTAATTCTACTTCAGAAAATTTAGCAAATACATTTTATACATTGTTTCTATACATCTCACCCCAGCCTGATAGGAAGCTCATCTTTTAAATATGAAGAACAGTTACTGAGATTAGTTATTTTACTAGCTTTTTCTAAACATCTTAGTTTTAGCAAATCATTAAATGAGTCTTAAAACAAGATAAAGAATTTCTAACTTTAATACCTCTAAAAAATCCTGTCTTTAAACTTCCTGATCATTTTTACTATTTTAGTGACTTGCTCTCCTATCCAATCCTAGCCAGGCATGCCTTATCTTATTATCAGAAGTGCTAAGTGATACAATGGTCAGTGTAGAGCTTATAATTGCTTTGTCTTCCTTCCTTATGGAAGAACTTCTCTGGAATCTATCCAAGGTCAAGGTTGCCACTTCCTTTTTGCCATGAAATTTGGCTTTACAATCAAAGTATTTTGTATTTTAAACCTCAAGGTTTAAGTGTTCAAAAACTAAATGCAATTGCTTTGAGAATTTGATCTGAGACACAAAGAAGATAAAGCAACATAATTGCTTGAGTAACGAACTAATTTAAGCTTCCACAATGAACTCCCAGTGAAAACTTATTATTTGCGTAACTATAACTTAATTATTAAAGTAGAGTCACCTTGATTATTTATCCATAATCTAACAAC
The DNA here is from genome assembly GCA_017311185.1 of Proteles cristata cristata. NCBI lineage: Eukaryota > Metazoa > Chordata > Mammalia > Carnivora > Hyaenidae > Proteles > Proteles cristata. Next base: position 1,871,333 of record JAESUZ010004923.1, on the reverse strand, counting down.
TAGGAGTCATAATTATGAATGTGGGAGCTTTTCGGGAAGTATAAAATACCACAAATAAATGTTTCTCATCATTCTTCTATTTTTTCAAACCTTTTCTAAAACCGATTTTTTTTGGTTGGAAATTAAAAATATCAATATCCTAAAAAAAATCTCAAGTAAAAATAATATTTTCTTTTAAAGATAGGCTTTGTAAAAACTATAGTCAATTGAATTTTTACCCACTACTATTTGAATAGTATGAGAAATCATTTGTGTAACTGTGCAGTTATGATGGAATAATGTAAAATGGAGGGAAGGCGGAGTCTTGACATTCCTTAAACAATTCATCTTTAGGTTTTTTTTTTTTCTTTTCACATGCTTTTTAGGGAGTCCTTGCCTTTAGTAGGTAAGATGAATACCTCATCTAGCTGAACAAGCTGACTTTGGAGCAGGATCTTAATAGGGACAGAAGTTTAAAATAGTCACGAAATTTCATGGTCTTCATTTTGGTGATTAGAAAATTTAATATATCAATGAATCCAGTGATATCAGACTCTTAGAAGAAACAAATATATCATTTATCATTAGTTCTTTATGTAAACATGTATTTAAACCTTTATTTTTCACTAAGCATTCAGTATGAAAAGCAGCAAGCATACCTAGTTACTGCGCTAATGAAAAAGGAAGATGAGTAGGAACACATCAAAATTTCTAGAGTAGATTTCCTTATTCCATGAATAATTATCATTTACTTCTATCAGGCACTATGGCAAACTCCAGAGATAAAGAACACAATAGATGCTGTCAATGACTTCATAGGGAGTTGAGAGAGATGCTATGTAAAATATGTACAGAATCCTCTAATTTTTCTGGGAGGTCACTTTTCATTGAGAAAGACCGGGTAACTTAGAAAGAAGGATAAAGAGATATTAAGAGGAGGTTTTTTTAATGTTTATTTATTTTAAGAGAGACAGAGTGTGAGTAGGGGAGGGACAGAGAGAGGGAGACACAGAGTCTGAGGCAGGCTCTGAGCCATCAGCACAGAGCCTGACGTGGGGCTGGAGCCCACGAGCCATGAAATCGTGACCTGAGCTGAAGTCTGACGCTCACCAACTGAGCCACCCAGACGCCTCAAGGGGAGGTTTCTTAATAGAGGGATCCTTCCAGATACAGATGGTGTTAGCATAATTAAAATACTCTGGAAACAGATAGAGAAGATAGAGGATAGAGATGCATAGATGCACAGCTCTTGGATGTGACTTGTACATTTTTCATTTTTGTTTTGAAAAAATCCTTATTTTCATACTGTGATAATACAAATAGAAGTACAACTTATGTTTTATTATTCCTACAACTAATTTTCTAAATTTTGACAGTTTTATAGTATTTCTGGCAGGTGCAATTTTATCTTCTCTGGAACCTAAGAAATAGGACTTCTCCAGTTCCTTCAATGCTGTTTTTATTTGCAAGAATTTTTTTTCTCAAGCTCAGTGAAGAACTGGAAGAAGCAGGGCAGGGAAGAGCAGCATGTGCAAAGCAATAGTGTATAAAGAGTATTTACACATTCAGTTTGGCTGGAATTATACATAAAAGAGAAATAATAAAAGGCAAATGTTCATACATTCATCTATGCATTGATCAAAAAGATAGTTTTTCTAGGCATAGGCAGAGCAAATTATAAGAAATGTAGCAGATTACACTTAAAAGTTCAGAGTATATTCAGGAAGATGAAAAACAATTTAAGTAAAATGATGAAAGTTTTGATTAGGTTTTTGAAAGATCACCCTGAAATGGTGTAATGAATGAAAGATTGAGGAAGACAGAATGATGGGAAGCTATTGAAGAATCTAGGTCATTAATGATGAAGACTTGGAGAAGAACAGTAGCCAAAGGCATGGAGGAAAGGAAATGGTTTCAAGAAATTTGGGAAAGTAAAACTTGACAGGTTTTGTAAGTGATCAGGTAAGAGATTTTAGTTGAAAGAGTGAGAAATACCAAAATGACTCCCAGGGTTTTACCTTGAGTTGCAGGGTATTTGATGAATTTCATCAGAATAAAAAATATAAGAGGTAGGAGTTTTATAGGAAATATATAAATGATATATGGAAATATATATGACATGCTCCATTTTAAACATGTGGAATTTTAAATATCTTTTCTATAGCCAACAGGATATTTAATAAATAAGTTAGACATACAATATGTCATGTAGGTTAAAAATACAGATTGTTGGTTGACATTCCTATAAATAAATGGTAAACCATAAAAGAAGTAGATAATCTTAGTAGCATGTGTGAATTAGGAAGAGAACCATGCTAAAGTTCATACACTGAACTTAAAAAAAATGTATCTAATTGTCATGCTTAGGAATGTTATGATGCAAAAGTGTGAGTAGAGTCAGATCAAGCCAAGAGAAAGAGGAGTCATTTGAGTCTAGGGTGGGACGTTCTTAGTAATGGCAGGGAAGTCCATAGTGCCAAATGGCTCAGAGAGACTAAGGGTAATAACATGTGCAAAGTATATATTTATTTGAATTTTATACTAAGAGTATTTGATGAGTTTAGGGGGAAAAACATTTTTAATGAAATGACCAGATAAAAGTTAGACTACAGGACTTGAGAAGTTAATGGGAGGTAAAATGTGGAGAAAGTCAATGAAATCTATTATTTCAAGACTGTTCTGTAAGGGATGCCTTAGTGACTCAGTCATTAAGCATCAGACTTCAGCTTAGGTCATGATCTCATGGTTTATGAGTTTGAGTCCCACATCAGGGGAACTTGAGCCCTGAATCTGGTGAACTTGAGCCCCGTTTCAGGTAAAAGCACAGCCCTGCTACAGGTGAGTCTCTTCTCTCTCTTTCTCTCTCTCGTTCTCTCTCTCTCTCTATCTGCCTTTTGTGAGATTCTATCTCTCTCTCTCTCAAAAATAAAATTTGTTCTGTGAGAAGAAAAGGAGAGTTACAAATAAGTAGAATGTAATTAACACTTTTGAAGTGTGGTACACACTTAGCCTCTTTCAAATGCCATAAGAAGAGATACAATAAACAAGAGCAGTTGAAAATATTTCTTAAAAAAGAAGTAAGCTGGGAAAAAAGGAGATAAACTGATAGATTAAAGCCCAAAAGTGTTCAAGATGGCATGAAATATATATATTTAATGTATTTAAATTATGTTAAATATGAAATATATTAAAATTTTTATGTTTTTATGTATTTTAATGCAATCATTAGCCTTGTACACATGGACACACTCTGTTTACTACGAGTGAGGAGAGATGGTAATAATAGTAATGGACAGATACTAGTTTTCCAGCAAGGGGTGGGGTGTGTTCAGGAAAATGGGAAATTAACAGAGTTTTTGTCTGATGACCTTTGTTTTATCTGTAAAATAAGACAGACAGTCTTCAAAGATGGATGGAAAATTAGCATGGAAGTGATCTTTAAGAATGTGGTGAAGTTATGAAATAGTTACTGGCTAATAAAAAAGGAGGGTGAGTAGGAACACATCAAAATTTCTAGGAAAGTTTTCTTTATTCCATGAGTAATTATCATTTGCTCCTATCAGGCACTATGGTAAACTCTGGGGATAAAGAGCAAAATAAATAAAGCCAATGTTTTCATGGGGAGTAAAGGAGAGAAATGCTATGTAAAATATGTACAGAATTTTCTAATTTGCTCTAGGAGGTCATCATAGGGGACCTTTATAAGATAATATTTGCTGGATACAAAGGGTGTGCAGGATGTGAAGTTGGGGAGTAGGCAAGGGCATTTTGGGAACAAGAAATAACAGGTGCAAAGATCCTGAAGTGCAAAGAAGGTTGGCCATTCAAAAATCCAAAAGAAAGGGGACACCTGGGTGGCTCACTTGGTTGAGCGTCCGACTTCGGCTCAAGTCATGATTTCACGGTTCGTGGGTTAAAGCCCCGCGTCAGGTTCAGTGCTGACAGCTCAGAGCCTGGAGCCTGTTTCGGATTCAGTCTTCCTCTCTCTCTGCCTGTCCCCTATTCACGCTGTCTCTCTCTGTCTCAAAAATAAAACAAACAAACAAACAAAAAAAAATCCAAAAGAATATAGATTGTGTCATAAACGCTATGAAAACATACACTAGTTACTTGGGTTAGAGTCTGCAGAACTGTAAACTTATTTTTAAGAATTTGAGCAAGGGGCGCCCGGGAGGCTTAGTCGGTTAATCTTCCGACTTTCGCTCAGATCATGATCTCGCGGTTCGTGGGTTCGAGCCCCGCGTCGGGCTCTGTGCTGACTGCCAGCTCAGAGCCTGGAGCCTGTTTCAGTCTGTGACTCCCTCTCTCTCTGACCCTCCCCTGCTCACGCTGTCTCTCTCTCTCTCTCTCCTAGAAATAAATAAAACATATTAAAAAAAAAAAAAAAGAAGTTGAGCAAGTATCGGAGCGCCTGGGTGGCTTAGCCGGTTAAGCGTCCGGCTTTCCCTTAGGTCATGATCTCGCGGTTTGTGGGTTCGAGCCCCGCATCGGGCTCTGTGCTGACTGCCAGCTCAGAGCCTGGAGGCTGTTTCAGAGTCTGTGTCTCCCTCTCTCTCTGACCCTCCCCTGTTCACGCTGTCTCTCTCTATCCTAGAAATAAATAAAAATATTTAAAAAAAAAAGAATTTGAGCAAGTATCATAAAAAGTGGTTAAAGAAAAAAGAAAGGAAGACAGAAAAAGGAAGGAAAGAAGGGAGGGAGAGGGGGTGAGGGAGGAAAGGAGGAAGGTAGGAAGAAAAAAAAAACTGTAACCGGTTTTAAGAAAAATGATACTATGATCAGATTTACACTTAAAAATAGACTTCTGGCTGCATAAGAGCAAATGTAGGAGATGGGCATCAGGGGACAACAAAAGTTAGAGAGCTATAGAAATAATTGTGGTGAGAGATGATATCGTTTAGACTAGTGTGTTAATACAACTGATACAAAAGATGGAATAATTAAGGTTAGCATGTAAAATTCACAGCTTTCCTGATTGTACGGTTATGTGGATTAATGAAAAAAAATGTATCAAAAGTGTCTGGCTTATCAAACTCAATGGATAGTAGTGCCATTCACTCAGAGATAGGAAACTTTGGTGGTAGAAGTAGAATTATGAATTTATTTTGAACATATTGAGCTTGTTGTGCATTTTATATCTTCAAATAGAGATTTAATACTGAGTAGATAGGTGAATAAACATATTTGTAGCTCAGACTAGTCATGATTGTTTAGAATTGGTGAAAATTAACCTTGAGATTATGCAGGGAAGGTATATAATGAATGATCTTTAGCTGAATTTGTAGCAGTGCAGATTTGCAAAGGTTTTTATTTATTTTTATATTTCTGAATAGCCCACATTTTAAATGGATATACTGATCCTTTGAAGAAGAAATGGCATTGTGATCAAGCAAGGATAATGGAGGGAAAAGATCAAGTGTTGTAGGGAGTGATCTTTAATCTGAAAAGGAGATTAATGGGCTAGACAAACACAGATGTATTTAATAAGACAAGCAGAGAGTGAGAGGAAAGGAGTATAAGATCTAAAAACTACATTTTTTTGCCAGATGAAAGAATGTTAGAATTAAAAACTCTGCAGTGGAAAATTTCTACGTAATCCAGAGAGTGGCCATGAGTAATTCACCCAATTGCTTCAATGTCAGAATAAGAAGTTTTTAAATGACCAAATAATGGTTAGATAATAATTTAATATTTAATAGTAGACACACAAGTGTTGAGCTGTGAATTTAGAAGCCATTAGGGGCGCCTGGGTGGCTTAGTCGGTTGAGCGTCCGACTTTCGCTTAGGTCATGATCTCGCGGTTCTTGGGTTCGAGCCCCGCCTCGGGCTCTGTGCTGACTGCCAGCTCAGAGCCTGGAGCCTGTTTCAGTCTGTGACTCCCTCTCTCTGACCCTCTCCTGCTCACGCTGTCTCTCTCTCTCCTAGAAATAAATAAAAAAACATTAAAAAAAAAAAAGAAGCCATTAGTATATGCAGTTGTAAATCTGTGAATGTCTCTTTCAGTTGGATATTGGAATTTCAATATCACAGAATTTAGGTTGGAGAAGAAAATTGTGAACCTGATAGAAAAAAATGGTCAAGAAAATTGGAAGATTTGTCAGTGAGTTGGGAACATATATGAGTGAATGGCAGCATGGCCACCAAGAAGATAAGAAGGAATCTAAAATATTGATGGGACTTGGGTTCCTCATTCAATCCAGAGTACTTCCTTCTTAATGTCAATGTTCCTGGGAAATTATTAATTAATTAATAATATGAGCATGGATGCAGAGTAAGGAGATGTATGAGGATAACGCATTAATTTCATCAAGCCTATATCTGCCTGGTGAGCTGCTTACACCTTTTCCCAATTTACGCCTTTTGAATAAGCAAATCCCTTGTTCCTCAAGGATTAAAAATATTCTCTATTATAGCTCTGAATTATCATATAAGTTTCTTATTCTTTGAGCTCCACCTTCATTAATGTCATTTTGACAGTGCATGGTTTGTTAAAACATTACTTACAATAAGAGAAAGTTTTAATTTTATACTTTCTTAGGTGCAGTCATGATTCCATTGTGCCTCCTCAAGGTGATGTTCACGTCACCTTGACTCATGTCCTATTGTGATAGGCCACACTCACCCACTTGGTGATCATCCATCAGAGCCACATGATCTCTAGGCTCTCTTCAAGTCTGCACATCAGATTCCCCTGGGGAACTTTCTAAAATTAAGTTTTCTTAATTGTCTTTAATACTACAGCTATATATTCTGATATATAGGCCTAAGGTTGACTGACAGAATCCATAATTTTTTTAAAGCTCCCTGGAACAGAAAATTTAGAAATTGATGATTCAAATCTCAGAAATAGGACATATTTTTTTTTTATTCTCAAGTTAATTAACATACAGTGTAGTCTTGGCTTCAGAAGTAGAATCCAGTGATTGATCACTTATATACAACACCCAGTGTTCATCCAAACAAATGCCCTCCTTAATGCCTATCACCCATTTAACCTCCACCTCCACCTCCATCAACCCTTAGTTTGTTCTCTGTACATAAATGGGACATTTTAAATTGTGTTTTAAAGTTTCTCTTATTTCCCAGAGTTTAGGTTTCTATTAAACTTTATCAATACCTGGTCTCACCCAGATCTATTACCTAGCTTTCTAAGTATTATTTGTCATTTAATTTATAATAACATAGTTATTTAGAGTGAAAAATTGAAATGCTATTTGAAAACAAAACAACATGTTATTTTTTATTGATCCCTCCTCTAAGACCATTGAGAAAAGATAATCTTTTATTGCTTTAAGAATAGGTGTTTAGCGGGGCGTCTGGGTGGCTCAGTTGGTTAAGCGTCCGACTTCGGCTCAGGTCATATCTCATGATTCGTGAGTTCGAACCCCGCGTCGGGCTCTGCGCTGACAGCTCAGAACCTGGAGCCTGCTTTGGATTCTGTGTCTCCCTCTCTGTCTCTGCCCCTCCCCTGCTCATGTTCTGTCTCTCTCGTGAAAATGAATAAACATTTAAAAAAAAAACCTTAAAAAAAAAAAAGAATATGTGTTTAGTGAACAGTCTTGGAAGACAAAGCTAGCATCTCCCTTCTTGGCAGAGGGCAAATTTACTATCCAGTTTAATGATAATGTCTCCCTCCGGGGCAAAGGGCTAATGTGGGGCAGGTTTTCCTTCCAGTCCATTATAAACATTGGTTATCTCTAACCTCAGGGATTTCATAGCCAATAGAAACCTACCATGTGCAACATCCACTAATCCACTCTCTGTTGCCCCCATGGAACTGGAAATGCGAGGGGAACCAAAGCAAACTGAGCTCATGCTAGTTGCTCTGTGGTAATAAATGGCTTGTCACTAACCTAGGAGTCTCGTATCTTCTGCCAGCATGTATGAAACTGCGGCAGGTTAACTTGTTAACTTGCAAGCAAGGTAAAACCTGAGAATATTCACAATTCTTTTTTTTTCAATGTTTTATTTATTTCTGAGAGAGGAGAGAGAGCGCGCGCACGAGAGAGAGCATGAGCAGGGAAGGTTCAGAGAGAAAGCTAGAGAGCTCGCATGAGCAGGGGAGGGTGAGAGAGAGGGAGTTACAGAATTTGAAACAGGCTCCAGGCTCTGAGGTGTCAGCACGGAGCCCGATGCGGGGCTCGAATCCACCAACCGTGAGATCATGACCTGAGCGAAGCCCGACGCTTAACTGTCTGAGCCACCCAGGTGCCCGAAGAATATTCACAATTCTTGACACATCTGTAACTAAAAACAAGGAACACTTATCTCATAGAATGTCTGTGATTACAATATTGCTATGAATATAATGAGATAATAAATATAAAGTGTTCAGAATAATACCTATTATATATGGAATAATAATTCCCTAAAAACAAAATCTATTCATAGTGCCAGTATCAGTAGCTATAGAAACACCTCAACCCTCTCCATCACTTACATATATGTGACATAAACACACTAAAGCTTCATATCTTAAATAACTAATCCCCACTTAAAACTCTTTGTCACATTAAATTAGGGACAAACTCAAATGACTCCTGAAATTGCTTAGGTAAATTAGTGAGAACTGTGCAAGTGGAGAGAAAAAAATCTTGTTAAGGAAGCAGCCCTAAGAGTTTCCTGCAGACACTTCTTATGTGGGAAAACTACGGGTCCATTGTTGCCAAATTTCTTATTTTAAAAGGAAACCCATAATATTACAAACTGTGATTTTTATGGTTAAATATACTTTCATATTTATTTTGAGCTCATGAACTCAAATAAAATAAGTCTATCAGTCAGCTGCAAATCATGGATCCTTTGCTGTATCAAAAATAATAAAGAGTACCCAATTTATCTTATAAATGTACCACTAAGAAAGGAAGATCATAGTTTCTGGATGGTGGATTCATGGAGGAGAATGATCTTGCAAAAACAAACAGGACAAATCCAAATGAAGGAACCAAAGATTTTATCTTTTTTTTTTTAATTTCAAAATAAAGAGGATTCCAGGAAAAGTGGCATAAGAGTTGCACATTGGTATCCACACTGTACTTACTTTTGATGCCAACAAACACCTTAACTCCAGATTTACAAAGGAATGGAATCATGGGAAGGACTTTGGTGCTATCTAACGCTGAAACATTGAACTATTTTTTTTTAATGTTTTATTTATTTTTAGGAGAGAGAGAGAGACAGCGTGAGCCGGGGAGAGTCAGAGAGAGAGGGAGTCACAGACTGAAACAGGCTCCAGGCTCTGAGCTGGCAGTCAGCACAGAGCCCGACGCGGGGCTCGAACCCACGAACCACGAGATCATGGCCTAAGCGAAAGTCGGACGCTTAACCGACTAAGCCACCCAGGCGCCCCTGAAACTCTGGACTATTACTGTATATTAGTTCATGTGGTATTTGGCAAATGTTGCTCTTTCCCTCAAAAATTTAAAATATTTCACAGTGCTCTTGTGAGATCATTGTGGTCCCAGGGGAAGCTTCAGCTGAGTCGGGAAACCAAACCATAACATTATACCACACGCTAGTATATACGGAGCATAGGAAACTAGATGAATGTTGTGGTTCACCAAGGATTAAATCCTTATCTAACATTTGCCTGAAGTTAAGTCTTTAGGTTGATTTTGTCCTATTCATAAAATTGGACCTGATCTAATTCTTAGCAAAATAATAAGCATTCGGGAAAAATTACCCCTGCTGTTGGCTATTTCTACAATAGCTGCTTAACATTTCTTATTGATTCCAATTTTATCTCTTTCATTATCTACACAGCATCTAGAGACACCTCCATAAAATGTAAATCTAAGCAAAACTCATCAGTGTCTCCTGTCACCCCTGGGTTGGAGCAAGTTATAACTCCCAACTGAGGATTTTGTGCCTCTAATGACCACGCTATCCCACATTTCCTGTATCTTGATTTACAGAAGGACTTTCAGTTTGTCAAAAGCCACTCTTATGTCTGAACCAAATGCTTTCCTCTTCCAAGACATTCTTCTTTCTCTCTTTTGCCAACTTCCACAAAACCCAGGAATCATTTCTTGCTCCACGTAGTCACCCCTTCTTCCAACAGCACAGGCCTGACACTACCTGCTACATTAATAAAAATAGGACTTTGAAGGCAGTCATAAGTGGTTTCTACTAGCTTTGCTTTTAATCACTTATGATTAATGTTTGGTTCACTACTTAATGTTTGGTTCAGTACCAAATCATGTAATATCCCAAGAATTATCCCAATACCCAAACTTTATAAAATCTTATAATAATACTATTTGGTAAACACATTATAAGGAACTAATGTAAGATTTTGCTCTGTTAAAATACATCCTCTAAGGAGGTCCGTCACAAATCTCAGTGCATTGACACAAAAGTTTGTATCTCTGATGACAGAATTGTCAGCATAGTGGCAAGAATCAGGGGAGGGTGTGAGTTTAGAAGTACATAATTCGTCCCATCACATGGACAATCCCGTCCCCACAAACGTAAGCTCTGCCTAACATGATGAAGTTGTGGAGCATTTCATCTGTTGAATATTTGATTTCTTCCTATCCTAGAGAGCAATGAATGAGGATAGGATGATATTTTGGAAATCTGAAGGCAGGTGTATCTTGAATTATTTTCTCACACTGGGAATAACCTGCCCGATGTAACAAGGGAAGATTCAATTGAGGTTCAAGTGAACCTGGCCAGGGGGCTACCTTCATTGAAATCATGAAGCACGTAGAAGCTGTTTTGAGGATTATTCTGCTTTAGAAATTCCTTTGACAGTGTCTTTCTAAGGCAGCAGGTCTTACTAATTTGAGAATATGAAGAGACTTCTTGGCTGTGGTCCACCTGTCATCCTTCTGTGGGGCTCACTATTGCCACATATCTTTATGATCTGGTAATAGCTGAGGGACAGGTTGAGTTTCACTACATTCCAGATTCCAGCAACTTAATAGTATTTTTGTTTTCAAACTCTGCCTATATTCAAAGTGAATTTGAAAAGGCTTAGCAAAATATGTATAGGACATCATAATAACAATAATACTAAAGATAAAGAGTAGTATCACATGAGGATATACCTGGGCAGGGAAAAGAAGGAAAGGAAGAATAAAATGGTATGGGAGTAATGCTAATAAGTTGTTCTTTGGGTGTTCCAAATACTGCACACTGGAGCACATTTAAATTGACACAGAGCACACACTTAATTGAGCCTTCTAGCAGTCAAGGCAAAGAAAGAAGTACAGGCATGGAGTTTCTACCTGGGAAAGCACTACTGGTTTGTTCTATTTCGTCAAGCTGTAAAGTTCAGGACATACTTCTTTTAACCTAATTCACATTAGTTTTTTGCTACACGAATGACACTTAGAAGAGATGGTTGCTTGTTTGGAAGGACAAATAAAGATGATTTAGCAATTATCAAACTGCAGTTGGTGACTTAAACTTCTCCAACTTAGACACTGGAGTAAGAGTATAATACATTCAGGGGCGCCTGGGTGGCTTAGTCGGTTAAGCGTCCGACTTTCGCTTAGGTCATGATCTCGCGGTTCGTGGGTTCGAGCCGCGTCGGGCTCTGTGCTGACTGCCAGCTCAGAGCCTGGAGCCTGTTTCAGTCTGTGACTCCCTCTCTCTCTGACCCTCCCCTGCTCGCTCTCTCTCTCTCTCTCCTAGAAGTAAATAAAAAATATTTTAAAAAAAAGAGTATAATACATTCAAACACAGGAAAATTTTTGAATCACTACAAAGGATTTTTGACTCCTTTAGGACTTTCAGTTTTCATGTCCTGTTTAATAAGTGTGGGAAAAATAATGAAAGACCATGGCATTTTTTACCCCAACCTGCAAAAAAGATACTTTTTATCTTAAATTTAGGCAAATAATGTCTTGCCCTTTTTTCTGTGGAACATCTGCAAATTGATCTCAAAACAGGCCAAGAAAATGTGAACTGTATGTCAAGGAATAGGAAGCAGATTTTGCTAACATGGATAGGTGGTTAATTTCTTGAGAGTTTCAGATTCAATATATCATGGAATTACAGCCAACCATGGTGTTCTAAAGCATGATGTGGAGATAATTTTGGATTTGAGAATCAATTTTGTTTTCCAAAATTGAGGATTATGCAAAAAGGCAGCAAGCATATCAACATATAAATATCAGTATCTTTCCTGGGTCAAGGTAAATCTTACTTTGTAGACCAAGAATGAAAGATATACATTTCCTTTTCTCCTTCATATGAATAGCATGAAACAAAATGCTGTGGATTTTAGCAGTTAGGTAACCTAAGAAGAAAAAGAGGATACTAAATCTTTATTCACACAGAATTCTGGGGCATCATATGTATCAGCTTGCAAACTATTAAAAAATCATTGTAGAATCATTCTATATACTATATTGTATAATTTTGAAACATGGAATTGAGTGTCTTATTACATCCCATGTTCCTACATGTGATTTTCAAATGAAAATTACCAGCCTTATATGATGCTTGATCTAATACTTGGGTGAGGTAGAAGGGAATATGTAATCTATGCAAACTAGAATGGCAGTTTCAGAGAATAGTGAAAATCCTTAGTCACCCAAGAGGATTTAAAGGGCTAAATTCTAATTTGCAATCTTGATCCATAATAATTAAAAGGCAAAGAGGTTCCTTTTAACGTTTTTTTTCTAGTTCAAGGACAATTTGGTTCTAAATTGACCCAGATGAATTTTATGTAATTTGATTAATAAGGTTATCTTCTCACAAATTTGAGGATTATGCCTTGAAAATGCTATTAATTTTGATTTTTTTCCCCACCAGTTTTCAATTATATGGAGTATAATGTACAAATGTTAAATTAACTAGTATCTTTTCAGTGCATCAATGCATTTGAAGTAAATCTTTTTTTCTTTTTCTCAAATATTCTCATCTACCATGCAATACAGGGTACTTGGCAGTAATGATTCTCACTGAAAATAAACACATAATAGTGTTTATTGAAGACTAAAGTGCTTGAACCATAACAGCTTAGGAAATGCAGCCTTGGTACTATATTATTTGTATCCTTCTCAGTATTAGAACCAAACACCAAAGCAAAATGGTATATCCACAGTGGACTTTCACTGCAGGGGACATTCATTGCCAATGCACATAAATGATAGAAAACATTTGTTTTTTTAGAGCTTGATCCTCAGTTATCTCAGAAATTAAAGGGATAAAATATGTTTTGAAAGCTTTGGCAATTTAGTTAGTTGGATAGTTAGTTTTCTTACCTCTTTTTTCTATTTAAGAAGGTAACTGTATTTTTAAAGTCTATGCATCCTTTATCTTTATAGGCTGTTAATTACATTTTTTAAATGGAAGTTTTAAGTAATATTTTGCTAAAAGTCTATGTTTATGTGGCTTGTATGAATTTAGGTCTGCTTTGGCATTTTGCATTACATGAAGTAGTTAACGATGCAACAATTTATATAAGCGGATGCTTTTTTCATACAGCATAAAAGTGTTTTTTAAAAAAGCTGTCCAGAAATTTATTTTTATAACCACAAAAGGATTTTGAAACAAATTCACAATTGGATTTCATTTATAATACTTTTAAGTTTTATATTTTTGTAATTTGTATTCAGGTTATATTTAAATTGATTTAAATGATATTTTACATTTAGATAATATTGTAAGTGATGCCTTTGTTACTTGTTTATCATCCTTGTGAAAATTGTTTGAGACTTGGTGAACCTTGCTCTTCCTTCTAAGACTACCTTGGAATTATCTCATTAACCTCTGCTCTATTTAATCTTTCCAAGCTCATAATTTGAATTAAGGTAAACAGCAATAAATGAAATATACTCATTTCATATTGATAATACTATAAATTACAAAGAGAATTATCTTGAAACTATTATATAATATTACATATTGCAGTCTTTGACAGATCAAATAATATTAACAATATAAATAAGCTGAATAATAATAACAAAAATAGTTTATCTGATGGACATATGTAAAATTATGCCCTACAAGTAAGGAATATATGTTTTCCTAACATATGAATAAGACTATTTTTAAAAATAAATAATCTGTTGAGTATCCAAGAAAACAGCAATCAATAAAAGACTGTAAAAGAATTATTACATGTTTTTCCCTGGCATTAATTCAATTATCCTAGAATATAATGACAAGAGAAAAAAATAATTTTAAGTGGCAATATAAAGATTTGGAATAAATTCCTGAGCCAAACATAAAAATAAATCTTCAATTTTAAACTACCTAATAAAAAGCAGACCTATATAATATATGAGCTCTGTCTGAACCTTATTTAAACGAAAATTCAAAGCACTAAATAATTTTGTTAGCAAACAGCAAAAAAGAAAGAGAGAAAGAAAGAAAGAAAGAAAGAAAGAAAGAAAGAAAGAAAGAAAGAAAGAAAAAAGGAAAGACAACAAGGTACAAATCTTAAATATGTATATTTATATTTGATATATATTTAAATATAAATAATTTATTAAATATAAATTTAAATATAAAGAAAGCAGAGAAAAGGAAATCAAGATAAAAGCAGAAATTATTTGGAAAGCAGACTATAGAACTGATGTCAGGAAAGAAATCATAAAGCTTTTGACTCACTAATCTTTTCAAGAAAAAGAATGAAATCATTAATATACAAAATTAATCAAGAAAATAAGAAATTAAAATAATCAAGAGAACATGCATTCTGTAACTCTAAGTATACAGATCTGAAAACCTGTATATAATGGATGTGTTTCTAGAAAAAAAAATTATAAAAATATTTAGTAGAAAACAGAAAGACATAATTATAGATACTCTAAAAGAATATGCTTTTTATTATATGCCTGCCAACTATATCAAAACTTAAAGAAATAGGTGTTATTTTAAAATGAATCTGAGGCACAGAGGAAAACACAAAATTTCCCATTTATTTTTATAATGCTAGCAAAATGTCAATAGCAAAGTCCTATAAAGATTACACAGAAGAAAATTGGAGGTCTCTTTTTCTTTGTAGCTGATGCAAAAATCCTAAATGAAATATTACTAAATATAGTCCTGTAACATATTAAAAGAATCACATGCTTTGACAAAGTTAATTTATGCCCAATAATTCAACCTTGTTTTAATATTAAAGTCTATTCATATAATTAATCATATTAATAGGTTCCTTACCTAGTAATATGTGCATCTTTTTTGAATATAATTTATTGTCAAATTGGTTTCTATATAACACCCAGTGCTTATCCAAACAAGTGTTCTCCTCAATGACCATCACCTACTTTCCCCTCTCCCCTACCCTCCCATGTAATATGTTCATCTTAATAGATATTAAGTAGATATTTGAAAATCAGCAACCTATATTCAGATTTGGAAAGAAGGAAAAGGAAATCTATGAACACATATACACCAAAGTTCAGTGTAATGGTTAATAGCAACACCCTAGAAATCTACCTATTAAAATCAGTGGGGTTAGGAATACAAAAAGAATGAGAAGTAGGAAAAAAAAATAAGGAGGGAAAAGAGGACAGGAATGAGAAAAGGGAGAGACAGAAGAGGGAGAAAATAAGAACAGGGTCCTGAGTACACAGCTACCTGTACAATCTGTGCAGTGAATTATATTGTAAAGAAGTAAATTTATCACTCTTTTCTGGTGATATGATTACAAACAAGAATGTCCAAGAAAAAGAACTTTTTAAAAATCATAAGCAAAGATTTGATGCAGCAGAAGTTTACAAACTCAAATTCAAATTTTAGTGGCTTAGAAAACATTACAAAAAAGTAACAGCCCTTTATTTGAGATAAAATGTCTATATAAAATCTTAGAGAAAAATATAATGCAGTCTACATTTTAAAGGAAACTAAATGCAGAATTGAATAAATAGAAGTGCTTTAGTGTTGGATAGAAATATAAAATATTATAATATATAAATATATGCATATGTTGTCACTTCCTAGTTTTGGTTTGTGTCTATAAAAAATAGTGATCAACATTCTCTTAAAAGACCTATATTCTCCATATAACTATAATTCACACTATTGTGAATACGTTTTAGCAGTTACAAATATATATGTATATGTATAAAACTATAAATATACATATAACTATACATAAAACATATATATGTATATATAAAACTGCTGAACTTTTATCTATTTTAATGTGTTAATAGGTCAATTTTAATATAAGCTATCCTCTCAGCATGAAGAAATATATATAATATATAATAAATTTACATTTATTACAAATAAATTATAATATTAAATACATATTATAAACTTTGTATGATTTATTGTCTTTAATAAATCAATAAAGTTAAATGCATGTTGTAATAGAATAACAGATATGGGAAGGTCCTGGGTGCCATCTTCTACAATGTGTTCTACTTTATTATTATTTTTTAATGTGTTTTACTTTAATTCTCATTCATAGTCATGTTGCTGCATATTTTTGTACCTATGGTCACTGACAATGAATTATAATCTTTAGGGTAAGTTAATAAGTTCATTATCAAAGTGAAAAAAAAAACAAGAATCTTGAAATTTCCAACATGTACCAAATGCATGTCACTCTTCAGGTAGACTTTACATTTTTTGGTTTAGATTTTTATAGTTTATTTAAATTCAAATTAGTTACCAAACAGTGTAATGTTGGTTTCAGTAGTAGAATCCAGTGATTCATCACTTTGGAATGCACACTGGGTGTTATATAACGTGTTCATTCCAACAAGTACCCTCCTTAATGCCTATCACGCATTTAGCCCATCTGCCTGCCTGCTTCCCCTCCAGCAACCCTTGGTTTTTATTTGTATTTAAGAGTGTCTTGTTATTTGTCTCCCTCTCTGTTTTTATCTTATTTTTCCTTCCCTTCTCCTATATTCATCTGTTTTGTTTCTTAAATTCTAAATGAGTGAAGTTTTATATTTGTCTATCTCTAATCGACTGATTTCGCTTAGCATAATACACTCTACGTGCATCCATATTGTTGCAAATTTCATTTCAAGATTTCATTCATTTTGATCACCAAGTAATATTCTATTGTATATATATTTTACCTTTTCTTTATCCATTCATCAGTTGATGGACATTTAAGCTCTTTCCATAGCCAATTTAGCTATTGTTGATAGTGCGGCTATAAACATTGAGGTGCATGTGCCTCTTTGAATCAGCATTTTTGTATCTTTGGGTAAATACCTAGTAGTGCAATTGCTGGATAGTAGGATAGTTCTATTTTTTTTTTTAATGTTTTATTTATTTCTAGGAGAGAGAGAGACAGCATGAGCAGGGGAGGGTCAGAGAGAGAGGGAGTCACAGACTGAAACAGGCTCCAGGCTCTGAGCTGGCAGTCAGCACAGGGCCCGATGCGGGGCCGAACCCACGAACCGCAAGATCATGACCTAAGTGAAAGTCGGACGCTTAACCGACTAAGCCACCCAGGCGCCCGATGGATAGTTCTATTTTTAATTTCCTGAAGAGCCTCCATTCTGTCTTCCAGAGCGGCTGAACCAGTTTGCATTCCCACCAACACTGCAAAAGTATTGCCATTCTCTGCATCCTTGCCAACATTGGTTGTTTCCTGGGTTGTTAATTTTAGCCATTCTGAAAAATGTGAGGTGGTATCTCATTATGGTTCTGATTTGTATTTCCCTCATGAAGAGGGATGTTGAACATCTTTTCATGTGTGTGTTAACCATCTGGATGGCTTATTTGGGGAAAGTGTCTATTCATGTCTTCTGTCCATTTCTTCACTGATTTCCTTTTAGCTTTGTTGATTGTTTCCTTTGTTGTGTCTATTTCTGGATTCTGTCTTCTGTTCCATTGATCTATGTGTCTGCTTTTGTGTTACTACCATAGTGTCTTGATGACTACAACTTTGTAATACAGCTTGTAATACAGCTTCCAGCTTTGTAATATAGTCTGGAATCGTGATTCCTCCAGGTTTGGTTTACTTTTTCAACATTATTGGCTATGTTGGGTCTTTTCTAGTTCGCTACAAATTTTAGAATTATTTGTTCTAGCTCTGTGAAGAGTGCTGGTGGTATTTTGATAGAGATTGCATTGAATGTGTAGATTTCTTTGGGTTGTATAGACATTTTAATTATATTTTTAATATTTGTTCTTCCAATCTAGGAGCGTGGAATGTTTCTCCATTTCTTTGTGTCTTCTGCAATTCCTTTCATAAGCTTTCTATAGTTTTCAGGGTACAGAGGCTTGTTCTCTGTGGTTAGGTTTATTCCTGGATATCTTATGGTTTTTGGTTTGTAAATGGGATACATTCCTTGATTTCTCTTTTTGTTGCTTCATTATTAGTATATAGAAACGTAACCAATTTCTGTACATTGAGTTTATATCCTGCTACTTTGCTAAATATATGTATCAGTTCTAGCAGTTTTTGGTGGTGTCTTTTGGGTTTTCCATGTAATTTACAAAAATTACAAAAATTTAAAATTGTAGGGCTGGTTTAGTAGTCACAAATTCCTTTAAGTTTTTGTCTGAAAAACTCTATCTGCACGTTAGGTAGACATTACTTCTTAATCAGCTCTATCACTTTATAGTAAGTGATAATTTGTGTCATGTTCAAGTAGAAGAGGTAAACATGGGGAAATAATAAATAAAACACGCTATGAAATATTACCTATGTAATATTTATCTATTTGTACTTTTTTATTTTATGTTTAATACTGCTAATAATCTTATATGAGATAAACTGTTAGAATTCTGTGTACCAATATCATTTCAATTTTTTTTAGATAATACAAGAGTAAGAGAAAGTTATATTACATATTTTTTATTTCACTGCTAAAATTATTTTGAGTTAGAGGTTAGTAGCACACAAAGAAAAATTTCAGGTGAGAGGGGGAGAAAATATAATGAAATGGTAGTACAGGAATGTACCACCAGTTGAAACTCCCACTTCATTCTTTTAAGGATAAAAGCTTGCACAAGTTCATTAATCACATTCTATCAAATTGTCCTTCCCATCAGCCTACACTTCCAAATATGGGGAAAGGTGGAAAACTTCAATTTACCCTTTTATTGTCCCTGAAAATAATTTCCAAAATCTTAACCTTCTGAATTCAGTCTCTGGCATTTTATGATAATAACGCTTAGGGGAATCATTATGTTTTATTCATATTTAATGATGATTAATATGTCTTTGCTATATAATCAAGATAAAGTAGTACAGTTCCTGAACATTGCTCTTTTTTGATAAAGAAAACAGAAATTACCGGGGACTCAATTAGGGATTTAAAATAAATTTAAATATAACAAAAGGATTTATTGAAAAACTTTCACCATCTCTATGAAGAGACAAACTTAGAATGAGGATACTTAGATGGAGAAACAAGGTTCCTTTTTTTTTTTTTTTCAGAAGAAAGTCAAGCCAAGAGAAATGGCACAGTAATTATATTTAACCACTACATATCAAGAATTAGTGCTGATTGCTTTCAGCTGTCCTACAAGCCCATTTCTGTCCACTCAAGTTAATATGGATCTGTACTACTCTGAACAAGCTCCAGGGAAATTGTTTTGCAGAGTTGGACCGAAATAGAACTTAGTCTTTAGTTTGGAGTGACTTACAAAGAGAATGTGTTTACAATAACATAACACAATATAGCAAAGTTATCAGGTTCCTATGATTTGACCAAATAGATATCATTTCCTAATCCTATTCTAGACATCTTTTGCTAATTATGTGATATCTCAAAATTGTCTTTTATTTTCTAAAATAAATTGTAACATATTTTAATTGGTCACAAAATATTTAGCAAGTACTGTAACAGAAAAATAAAATTCTTCCGCATGTTAAATTGCTTTTGACTTTAGGTAAATTGGTGTGTGTACCCTGAAAACTACCTTATAACCATCCACTCAATTCCTCTTTGAAAGTCATTAGTATCATTTGATTATATGGGGCTCCACCAGGCAGTATATTTCTTCCTATCATATCTCAGTGATGTGCATAAGCTTAAACTAAGGTATGAATTCATCAGTGTATATATGGCTTAGGTAGTCTCTAATATTATTTTTTCAAATATCTCAACACTTCTTCTGTTTACAAAAATATCTGTTGAAAGCATCTTTTCTTGGACCAAAAAGATATTTCATTTAGGTCATTATGTGGCTTCAATTAAATGATGTACTACTTAAGTGTAAACATTTCTTATTTGAGTATATCAGATTAGTCTTAATAGGCCTGAATGACACATTCTCCCACCCTCCTCCCTCTCCCTCTCTTTCTCTCTCTGGAACCTTTTGGTAACAACTGAAAATGTAGAGACTTCTGGACAATGTATTAGTGTCTGGAAAACTTGGCCAGTAGGTAGCATTAGTATTGGCACAAAAGCATAAATTTGTTTGCAATATTCAGTTATTTTGTCCTTTTCATCACTATACCCTTATTTTTGTCAGAAATATAAATGATGACCAAGTTGTACAACTTCAATTAGAACTGATAGTTGTACAAATATGCATAATAGTCATTTCATTTTCATTATAAATATGTACATACCACACACACACACACACACACACACACTCCCCTAAAGAGTATTAAGAGTCTTCATTTCCTGAACTACAAATGGTTATTTAATAAAATATAACCTAGATGGTTCACTTTTATTTTTATTTAATGTTTTTTTATTTCTGAGAGAGAGAGAGACAGTGTGAGCAGGGGAGGGTCAGAGAGAGAAAGATACAGAATCTGAAACAGGCCCCAGGCTCTGAGCTAGCTGTCAGCACAGAACCTGATGCAGGGCTCAAACCCACGAACCCTGAGATCATGACGTGAGCCGAAGTTGGATGCTTAACTGACTGAGACACCCAGGTGTCCCTAGATGGTTGATTTTTAAATAACTCTAGACCTTAGTCATATTCATGGATCCTACTTAAGAATTCAGTTTTCATATCAGTTTTCTTCTTTTTTTTAGAGAGTATGCATACAAATGTGTGGACTCAAAACATAATACAAATGTTTTGTTGTGGTAGGTTTTAGTGACATTGAAGGAAATATTCATATAGAGGCTTCTCTTCAGATTCCTGCAGAACTGAAACTACACTTCAAGGAAATGGAAAACTTTTGACAAAAAGCAAGAAAGTTATTCCTCTGAGACCTGCAGCATGTCAACTTTTTCCTCTATTTTTATCCCCACTCCTTTTTTCCTGGTGTGTTTGCAATGAAAACCAGGCTATAGAGCAAATGGTATAGTATAAAAGGAAAAAAAAGGAAAATCTAAAAATCCCAACATGCTATATACATTTACACCGAAATCGGCAACATATTGAGAAAATTTTTCCTCTTTCAATTCCCAACATGTGTTTAAACCTAGTTAATATGTACTCACTATCCTATGAGAGACAATATTCATCCTCTGGCCAATTCTCTTATGCACTGTCACCATAGAATAACTTAACTCGCAACTCAAAAAGGCATTATCCTAGATATGCTTTTATCTATTTTTTTTAATACCTTGGGGAGAAGGGCTTGCATTTGTGCTTTACTTCTGAAAAAAATGTAATCCAGGGCACCTGGATGGCTCAGTCGGTTAAGCATCTGACTACGGCTCATGTCATGATCTCACAGTTTGTGAGTTCGAGCCCCACGTTGGGCTCTGTGCTGACAGCTCAGAGCCTGGAGCCTGCTTCAGATTCTGTTTCTCTCTATCTGTGCCACCCTCCTCTCCACTTATGCTATGTCTGTCTGCCTGTCTCTCAAAAATACACATTGGGAAAAAAAAAGAAATGTAAACCTAGCTTTCAGAGTTCTACTAAAGACCTATTTCCTTCCCATTTATAAATGACATTGTCCATCTAGAAGCAGCTAAGATTTAAAACTACC
The DNA here is from genome assembly GCA_017311185.1 of Proteles cristata cristata. NCBI lineage: Eukaryota > Metazoa > Chordata > Mammalia > Carnivora > Hyaenidae > Proteles > Proteles cristata. The sequence continues at coordinate 1,849,567 of JAESUZ010004923.1, read as the reverse complement.
AGCTCTCCCTTAATTTCAGCTTCAATCTCAAAGTTGTACTGTGACATGAATCTACATCAAGAATGATTGTGAAAAATCCAAGGCTTGACTTAGTTCTTTCCATCCTTTTAGTTACCTAAATCTTGGGGTTACCCCAAAAGGTAAATTCACAGGCATACCTCATATAGTGCTCCCCTCTTGTCCATGCTTCTGTTGCGGGATCTGGTCTGGATTACTGGCAGAAGAACCAATTGGCCCTCAGAGATCTTGGAAAGAAGGAGTTTTATTTTATACCGGTGGGCTCAGAGGAGATCATTCTCCAGAGGTCTGAGCCCAGAGCATCAACAGAGGGAGTAATTTATAGCCTATTACTTCTGCATTCTTCATTAATGCACGCAAACAGCAGGGTGGGAAGAAGAACCAGGAAGGGAGAGCCTTTGATCAGCGACAGGTATTTCCTTATCAGTCCTGTCGGTCATCTTATAACAGATTTTTCCCTATCACTTCTATTTCAGTATAAATCTGCCCTGATTTTTCTCCCAACCCAAATTCTACTGCAGTTTGCCAACATATTTATACAACTTGATACACTAAATCACATGAATATGTAAATGGACACTATTCACCTTAGGATCTTTTTTTTCCCCCAAATAGCTTCAGTGAACTACAGTCTTTGCCCCTTTTTCATTGTCCAATTGACCCTATCATGTTAGGGTGGCCCCTTTAACAGGTCTAAACCTTACGACATAAGTTCTGACCTACTTTTTGCTTAACACAGGACAGACCATGTCTCTGATTTTATCACCTCAATGCATATTCATATTCTGAACTTTATTATTTTTTACCTGTCCTAACTTAGAGCATCATTAATTTATATCTTTAGTGCTGTGTTATACATTAGCATTTTCATAGTGAACAGTAATTGAAATAAAGGAAGATTGTACTTCTTCCAAGATACTTTATAGATCATTAACATATCATTAACATATCACATCTCCAAGTAAAAATTGAAATTATCTTAGGCTTGAGGTCTGCACAAATTAGGACATCACTAGTAATTGGGAATAATTATGTATTGCTTTGACATTAATATATTAACTCCACAATTGTCCACATTCTGTAAATGATTAACTTGCAAAAACAACAAAAACAAAAGTCAGCTTTATTGGATGCCAGCAAAAAGTCTGATCACATTAGATGTTTTGAAAATGTTTCTGCTGATGAGGTTTTTGGGGTGATAGTGGGGTTCATGGGGTCTGGAGCAGACAGCCAAGAAAGAATTCTTTAAGACATCTTTGGTCCAAAAAGATAAATTTTATTGACATGACCTGTGAGCAGAAAGAGCTGCCCAGGGACCTTGAGGAATGACTGGTTGTACAACTTTAGAGTTGAGGGAGATAAAGTCCAGGGGAAGTTTCCAGTGAGATTTTCATATGCTAAAGACCCCCAGGATACTAGAGGACTAGATATTGTCAAGCTAAGGTTCTTTTTCCCCTCTAGCAAAACATTAGCACAGTAGCCTTAAGTTTGTAGGGAGGTCCCAGAGAAACATTTTACTGTTTACCTCAAGTATTTGTCAGTAGGCTGTAGGTTATAAGGAAATTTAGTTCTATGTGCCATTTCCTTCTGACTTTATTTCCCACATAACTATGGAAGCTCAGGACTATGACTTCTATCAGTTAACCATTTATTTTTCCCCTTTCCTTTGTTCTTGGGCATCCAGGAATGCCAGAGGAATATCACACAAATCCCACCCGATTGAGGGGGAGGGGGATGGTGTTTGCGCCTGTCAGCTTGCCTTGTGCTTCCCCATTGTTTACCACCAAGCATGTTTGGGATTGTTTCAGACATCTTGAAAATTGGCTGCATATATGGGAGTCAGAATAAAAATTAGTGATGCTCTGTTAGTGTCTGTTTTCTTAACACTGGTCTAGAATATCAGCTACATTAAGGAGCTTATACAAGCATCTTTCTTTCTTTCTTTCTTTTTTTTTGGCAAAATAATTGCTTGAAAATAATCTTTTGTTATACTACTATTAAAAATATTTTCTAGGGACTTTGGCTTTTTTTTTTTTTTAATTTCAGGCTCATAGTCACCTAAATTTCAAGTCATACTTACTTTTTAGATCTTTATACCAATGATTTTACGATATCTTCCTTTCACTTTTCATCTAATAAGAGCTTTCTACATTGATATGGGCAGATTGTGAAATGGGGGTGGGGGGTAAAGTGAGCTAATTTGTTTATTAGGAGAAGGCATGTTGATGTTAGATTTTAAGCTCATTAATAATCATATAAATTTAAAAAATGTAGAAAATATGATTTATAATGAACAATAATTAAAGATTTTGTTTATTCCTCTCATTTACTTTTACCACAATCTTGTCATAAGTTTGGATCTAAGCATGGAGAGTACAGAAATTAATGTTTGCAGGGTACCTGGGTGACTCAGGTGATTGGGTGGCTGACTTCGGCTCAGTTCATGATTTCATGGTTCGTGGGTTCGAGCCCCACTTCGGGCTCTGTGCTGACAGCCAGCTCAGAGCCTGGAGCCTGTTTCAGATTCTGTGTCTCCCTCTCTCTCTAACCCTCCCCTGCTCACGCTGTCTCTCTCTCTCTCTCAGAAATAAATAAAAACATTAAAAAAATTTTTAAAAAGAAATGAATGTTTGTATTCTTGATTCATTGAAATGTTAATAAGAGAGGAAGCAGATAATTTAAACAGGTAAATGCAGTATAATGCTTGAAGGAGATTTTGAAATGTTTTTAGCAACTCAAAAGAGTGATTAACTCTTTCTGAGAGATATAAGTATCTCTATGTGAAATAAAAATAATATTGATAGTGATAATCAAATAAAATTAGCTACCATAAATTGAGAATTTATTATGTATTAGAGAATGTGCTGTTATATAAGATTGTGAATCATAGGTATGCATTTCATTGGGTGGAGTTAGAAACAGTTTTCAAAAGTAATATGGTGGGGTCTTTCAAAGAGGGCAAATCTGGGATTCCAACCCAGGTCTCCCTGATGTTGGAATTTCCTTGCCTTTCACTGAATGACATTACTCTGGTTAAGTTTAAAACATAGTAAGAGTAAGAACTCCAGAAGAATTTGCATAAAGAAAGTCAGACTAAGAGTCAGGACACCCGAAGTTTTATCCTCAGTTATGCTATTTGCTTACTGTGTATTGTCAGATTTTCGCTGAGCTTGATAAATTAGAGATAATCATACCTGCACCATTGTCTCCTGGTGTTTTGTGCAGGGCAAAAGAAACCATGTGAAAGTAATAAAGTCCTGTAGAAATTAAGGTCTTCTATGACCTCATCTACTATCACTGTCTTTCAGACATCTTATGTCAGTAGTTTTATTGGTCATTACATGCTTTGTTAAACGCTGCTATTGAGTATGTCTTTTCCCTACTTTCCATCTGGAACATTTCTACTTCTATTCAGAATCTCCTGAGATGTCAGTTCCTCTGACAAACTTGCTCCATTCTCAATTTGTATGTTCTAATAGTACTTGTTATCAGACAAGGTTTAAAATTCAGCCACTCTGTGTTGTGATTATTCTTGGTCTACCAGATTCGACCACTAGAATATGAGCTACTTAATGTTTTCTCAGTGGCTGTAAATAGTAGATACTCCACAAATTTGGATTGTTATGAAATCAAAATATTAAAATTATAAACATTAGTTCAAATGTATGTATTTTTTTCTTGTGAAGTTGGTTAAGCAAAGACCCTGTAGCAGAGCTTTCAAACTATAAGAGTGTCTTGCAAGAGGAGAAAATAGCCTCTGATAGATGAGATATATGGGATTCTGCGTGGGTTGGTTGGTTAAGTGTCTGACTTTAGCTCAGGTCATGAGCTCAATGTTCATGAGTTCAAGCCTTGCATTAGGCTCTGTGCTGACTGTGTGGAGCCTGCTTGGGATTCTTCTCTCTCTCTGTCCCTCCCCTGCTCTCACTCTCTGTCTCTCTCAAAATAAATAAAAATAAAAACTTAAAAAATAAGATATTACAAATGTAGTACTCAAAAAAATCTATAAAAAAGTATAAAATTCTGTCTTCTGAAAAAAAGTTGAATTAATATTAGTTCTAGTAAAATTATTGGTCACTGATCACTTTTAAATGTGTTAAGAGAATTTTCAGTATAATTTCTCAATGCAGTTCCCTCACCTTACAACTCACATTTCACTGTTCTTTACAAAGCATTAGTTAATCCTCAGGTTTTCTTGGATAACCCAGATATATTTAAATATAATATAATTCTTTCTGCTGAATTTAAAGTATCTTCCCAGCAATGTATACCATATATGAGAGTGCAAGAATGTTTCCCATGATGTAATGTTATTTATAATTCAAGGTAAAGTATATTGGAGGGGGTGTGGAGGGAAGAGACTCACAGCTGCAGTAGAGAGATGATAGTTTTTCATCCATCTTTTCTGTATGTTTTATCATAAATCATTTTAGGACACACCTTTTCAATGCATAGCTGCTCTTAATTAGATTGGTATTGTCATAGGAAGTATGATTTTTTTTTTTTGGTGTTTCCATGAATAGCAAAACATCCATTTCCTTATAATTGATTTTCAAGTTTATTTAAAATGCTCCATGAGGCATAGCCTATTGAAATGACTCATCATGTTTATGGGAATATCTTGAAGATGAAGTTATTTTTGAATGATTTTAGCATATTAAATGTAGAACAGAAACATAATTCTTTAAAAATTATTTTAAATTTTTTTTACTATACAGTTTTTAAATTTGGACTTTTTCTCCAAATTAAAATTACTGTGTTTTATGAGTATGAGTAATTATTTCGAAAACATCAATGATAAGATCTACATGAACTAAATACTAGGCTAGGCTTCAGGGATACACAAGAAAGTGAAAACTTACTTGTTCTCTTTGAAGTATCTCAAAGCAGTTCAATAAATATCCATATTGTCATCGATAGAGGTCCAAATGACCAAGGATACAAATCATCCTTCTTAAGTGATTGTAGGAATTTCTGATTCCACTTTAGCAAAGAACACACTATCCATGTTGAAAACCTAATATCTAGCTACCATGTGATAATCCAATGAATTTCTTTCCTAGAAATACTGTGTAGCTCTCAGAGTTAAATTTCACTTCATTAACTTCATGTAAAAGTTTGAGTTTTGTACTATATTTTCAGGAGCAAAATAACATTTTGTGATTAACTTCTATACATGGATGTAAAAAAGCAACCTACAGAACTGCATGTGAAGAATAAGGGGTGATGATATTATTTGAGTTATATATAATGTCTTTGTGTAATATTATATAGTAACATATAAAGGTAGATTCATTTTTTATTGAACAAATATTTGAGTTGCCAGTATTATGAACAACACAAACATGAGTAAGACAATATTAATTACTTTCAATTAGTTTCAGTTAGTTTCCAATCTAATAAAGAGAAGGATGGCTAGCAATTTTTTCCCCATATGAGAAATTTATTTTTCCTGCTCATCAAATGTTCCCTCAGAACCACCTTTATGTACTCAAGAGTCTCTCATGGTTTGCCTCCCTCCGTCTCCCCAACTATTTTTCCTCTTCTCCTCCTCCATGGTCTTCTGTTAAGTTTCTCCTGTTCCACTTATAAATGAAAACAAATGGCATCTGTCTTTCTCTACCTGACTTATTTCGCTCAGCATAACACCCTCGAGTTCCATTGCTGCAAATGGCCAGATTTCATTCTTCCTCTTTGCCATGTAGTATAGTATTCCATTGTACAGATAAATCACATCTTCTTGATCCATTCGTCAGGTGATGGACATTTAGGTTCTTTCCATGATTTGGGTATTGTTGAAAGTGCTGGATGGCTAGCAATTGCTATAAAAGAGAATTTAAATATCAAGAGCTGTAAGATAAATATTTGCTAACTACATAGTAGGTCATACAAAAAAGGTTGAGATGTTTTTCAAAAATATTTCCCCAAAATATATTTTCTTCTTTTACCCTCCTTCTCTCCTTTATGAGAAGAACTTCTCTTTGGATCTAGGGTAGTGAGGCTTACAACTGGGATATGTCAGTTCTTTTTATTCCTTTTGTGTATCCTAAACTTCTTCCCAACATTTTCATATCTATTAAACAGTTTGAAAACAATTGCTATTGTTTTCAAGATATCAGATTTGAATGCTGACATAGCTGAATAAAATCTTGACTTTTATGTTCTAGTTGAGTGAGCAAATTACATAATTTTATTAATAATCAGTATTCTCCTGTGTAAAATGGGGGCTCGAACCCATGGACCACAAGATCATGACCTGAACTGAAGTTCTATGCTTCACTGACTGAGCCTCCCAGGTGCCCCTGGAAAAATATTTAAATAGTGATGCACATTTCTTTTTCCAAGCAATTTCATCTCTTCTATTGGGCCTGGGGTAATGGGAGTAGGGAAAAGTGTTTTTTTTTTTAAATCTCTATTTTTAGCTCCATGATGAGTAAACAAAGGTTAAGAGGATAGGTGATTTTCCCGAGTTCCCTCAGCTAATAAAAGGATTTTAAAGTTCTGGCTTCTAGATCACAATGGTATCCACTACTTTTTTGTTGGATATTAATATTCCATGGGACATCTCAGAGGAAATTGCCTAGTATTACACTGATAGTTGAGACAGTTTTTTGGACTTTAGAGAGGTAAATTATTACATGAATCACCAACATGATATCTGGAGTCTTAAGGATAACATTGCCAAGAGGAGGAGTACTAAGAGAAACAATCTGAAGTTAAATTCTTGAGGAATTTGTAATTTTAGAAAGTAGGCAGAAGAGAAACAAATAAGACAAAAGCACCCTGATTTGATTGATAAAATGTAATTTAAAATAATGCAGAAACCTGTGAGTTAAAGGAAGGAGAAAACTTGTGAAAATAAAAGTAATACAGAGAGGTTTAATGGATAAGGGTTAGGAAATACCACTTGCTTTGAACTAGCTAATTCATGAAGACCTTTGAGAGAGTATTTTTATTTTACTAACATGAGATGAAAGCCACATTATAGTTCTATTGTAATGGCTTGAAACCTGGAGATAGAGAATACCTGCTTTGGGTTTGAGTGATATTTATTTGTATTTAGAGTTGCTGTTTATAGGCACTGTAAGAGAGAAGATTTGAATGGTCTTATAGTATAAAGGAAAAAAAAGCATTGCTCTTCAGATATTGGAACTGCTAACAAAAATAACCAATTGTTTTTCCCCCCTCTTTTCTGGATGAACACCTGGGGTTCTTAAGGACATTTCTAGCCCTGAAATTCAATGTGAACTCTCTTTAATATTGTAATATTTCTGATTTACTGTGGTTTATTGACAAAGAATTACCTATTTCCTTTCTTTGGGACATTTATCCATATCACATGAGGTAGTAATTAAATACCAATATCAAAGAGATTAATCAATCAGTTTTCAGATTTAGCCACATAGGTGAGCAAGAGTCCTGTCACTGAGCTCCTGCTTTATAAATCTACAAACTCAATTTTATCGTATCATCCACAGTTGGTAAAACTGACTGTATGAAATACACACTATAAGGGTTAAGACTGTGTCTCCTTTGATTTTAAAGCAGAATCTTTCACATAACAGGCATTCATGGATGAATGAACAATATGTATCCTGATTTATGATCTACTGCACAAGGTAATAATTTATGTTTGGGGCACCTAGGTGGCTCAGTCAGTTAGTCGTACGACTATGGTTCAGGTCATGATCTCATGGTTCATGAGTTCAAGCCCCATGTTCAGCTCAGTGCTGACAGCTCAGAGCCTGGAGCCTGCTTCGGATTCTGTGTCTCCCTCTCTCTCTCCTACTCTCCCACTCGATCTCTCTCTCTCTCTCAAAATAAATAAACATTAAAATTTTTTTAAAATAATTTATTTTTAAAATCATGTAAAGAAAAAATAAAAATCATGTAAAGAAACTAGTATTTTGGATTTTAAATCTTTAGAAAATACATTCAAACAATGATGTGGTCAATGAAACAAAAGTTACGGCATTGGTGTAAATGACCTTCTAAGCACATTGAATGAACATTCTAACAAAAATAACAAAGCAAAAATATACAAAATTGAACTAGAAAAGTCATGTTACCCTAAATGATAACAGACAACTTAATGTGGATAATTTCTTAAATCAGAAGGGAGGAAATTATAATGATAAATATAACCTATGGAAGGTGAAGAGGTTGGCCAATTAAAAAGTAAATTTAAGGGGTACCTAGGTGGCTCTGTTGATTAAGCAGCCAACTCTTGATTTCTGCTCAGGTCATGATCCAGTGTTTCTTGAGATCTAGGCCCATGTCATGGAGAGTCTGCTTGAGATTCTCTGTCTCTCTCCCTCTGTCCCTCCCCCGTTCATGCTCGCTCACTCTCTCTCACTCTTGCTCTCTCACTCTCTCTGTCTATCCCAAATAAATAAACATTAAAAAGATTTAAAAAATCAGTTAGATTTATTTTTCTTCTCTTTATGTGAATAGATAACCATTCCTTTATGGATATTGGTTTTGGCTGAATTTATAATTTTGGGGTGTACATTAATAAAAATTCACCAGCCATATGAACAATATGCAAGCACCATGACATTATTGTTTTCATGTATTTCACAAAGAAAGTTCAAATATCCTTATCATCCAATTTGAGATATAGCACACACCCCTTTTTTTCAGAATAAAAATGTTGGTAATTTGTCTGCTAGTTATCAAACAGGTACATAAAGTTTTAAAAACAGCTGGTGTTTCAAAGGACATCTGTGTTATGGCTAGAATAGACATTAAGCATTTAGTAAACAATGCTATAAAATATAAACTAGGCTTTTAAAGGATAAAAGGTTCTTCCTTGTCTTACCAATTGCTGTAATAAAATGTAGCTGACAGCAATAACTAAAAGGAAACTTTTTAATGCATTTCAGATGTGCCTTTTCTTATGTTGCTATAAAGTATATTAATAGCTTTGAAGAAATTAAAGTCAATGAACTATATATGTATCCCTGTAGTAAAAGTATCAGATGGAATTGCTTTAACTCTATGCTTGTAATTATAAATGATAAAAATGTGTTTTCAAATAATTCAAATGATAATTCAGATGTGACCCAGAGATGATATTCTGATCAATACTCTGAATTATGGTTTAAAATAAAGCACCCATGTAGTCAATTTTATGTTTAGAACTTAGAATTTGACCAAATTCTAACTGGAACTAAACCTGTTAAAATATTTTGTGAACCATTTGTGCAGAGCTAACTACAATTTTTATGTAGTAGGGATTTCCGCCCTCCCCCACATCCACTTAAAACTGATTTGCCTTTCTCTTTCTCCAAGATGACCTCTTCTATTTTCCTAAAAATATTGATACTGTTAGGCAAAATATTTATTTTCTTTGTATTTAAAATCATACTGTATTCATTTCTTTTTATTTGATTTTATCTCCTATTTAAAACAAAAAACTTCTTTTAATCTTTCATTCCTTACATCCTGCTGCCATTTTATCTTTTCTTTCTACTGTCACAACACAAACCTCCTCAGCTTACACCCACTCCTGAACTCAGATTCGTGACGAACTGGTATAGAAAAGTTTGACAAGTATTGTCAGATAAGGACCATAATTTTTAGGACCACAGGAACCTTGGTGATTTTGATACATAAGTTGGTTCTGTGGAGTGAACCCCAGTATTTTCATATGTACAAATTTTTCTATCTAAGAAATTAAATATGTATCAGGTTGTTTTTCAGATGTCGGCTGAAAAATCCTATTGTAAGAATGGACCTTCCTTTTGAACATTTGGTTTTGATTGCATTTTTATATGTAACACAATATTCTTTCTTCTGAATGGTTGATCAGTTGATGACCCAGCAAGATATATTTTTCCTTAGCATTCTCTTTACAGACAGTTGATATATACATAAGTTTGGAAAGTTTTATTTTGACTAATCTCTCAGTGACATTCTTAAATATACTTGAAATATTCTGCATCTGTGTTTTATGAAAAAATACTTTTAGTATTTTTTTTCTTCTAATCTCTCTTAGTCTCTCTTGTGAGCTTCTGATAGACTTCCTTTCTTTAAACTTCTATTTTCGTCCTTTTAACCTCTTGGAGGATCTCATCTAGGTCAGTAGCTCCAATGAGAATATACTGATTACTCTTTTTTTTAGTTTGTTTATTTATTTATTTATTTATTTATTTATTTATTATTTAGAGAAGCAGGCTATTCCCTGTCATCATGGAGCCCGATGTGAGGCTCCAACTCAAGAACCATGAGATTGTGACCTGGGCCAAAATCAAGAGTCGAACACTTAACCGATTTAGCCACCCATGTGCCCTAATTATATCAATTATTTGTAAGTCTATCTCCAATGTAGAGCTTTCAGTTGAGGTCCAGCTTGGTATGTTCAATTGCCCAATGGAGTCTACACTCTAGAGAGTGATATGTCACATTCAAACAAACTAATTTATCCTTCTCCAAACTTACTCTACCCCCTGTATTGCCTATCAGTGTATGGCAGCACCTTTCTCTTTATCTCTGTCTCAGACACTAAACACCTTCTCAATCCTTGTTCTTTAATATCCAGCTAATAATTTAACTTCCTTCTACCTCTACCACCGTATTTTATTCCAGGACCCCTTTACTTCTAGATAATTGCAAAAACCTCTTAAATGGTATCTTTGCCTCCAGTCTTGTTCCCTTCTAATCTGGTCTCCACATTGTATACAGAATAGTGTTTAAATTGCCATTATGTGCCTTTTTTAATGTCATGGAGTAAAATCCAAATTCTTTAATCTGGCATACGGAGTTACTTGTAACATTGCCTGTGTTCTTGTCTTGTCTCAACAAACTCATATTTCATATTCTAGATATTCTGAGTTACTTGGATTCTTCCACATAGGCCATCATTCCTCTTGAATCAAGGACTTTTCACCTGTAGCTAATGCTAATATTCCAATTTCCTTCTTCCTACCTCCTGTATTCTATTTCCTCTTTCTCTTAAAAATTTGGCTTAGAGGGGCACCTGGGTGGCTTAGTCGGTTAAGCGTCCGACTTTCGCTTAGGTCATGATCTGGCAGTTCGTGGGTTCGAGCCCTGCGTCGGGCTCTGTGCTGACTGCCAGCTTGGAGCCTGAAGCCTGTTTCAGTCTGTGACTCCCTCTCTCTCTGACCCTCCCCTGCTCACGCTCACTCTTGCTCTCTCTCTCTCTCTCTCTCTCTCTCTCCTAGAAATAAATAAAACGTAAAAAAGAATTTGGCTTAGAAAATCCAAACAGCATTTCTCAGTCTCCCCAGGGTGACTTACATATTTGTTCTACTGCTTCCACTCATCTTCTCATTGTAATCCCTTGCAAACTTGTCTTGTTTCCCCTCTCCATTATCTACTCTGAGTTCTGGTTTCTCATCTGTAAAATAAAAATAATAAAACCTACTTCAGACAAATATTCTAAAAGAGAAAATATACATAGTTTATTTTGCACAGTGTTTGGCTGATATTAAGTACTCAGATTGCTGCTATCTTGCTAATATTATCATTAATTGCAGGGATTATATGCCATGAGTCACTGGGCCAAACATGCTGTCTGATGAAGGTTAGGTTCTCTATAAATATTGCTGAGGTGAATAACAGTGAATAGATGTAAAAAGGAAAAAAACTGCTTTTAATGGTAAGCATTTTATATATATATATATATTTTTTTATTTCTAGGAGAGAGAGAGAGAGAGACAGCGTGAGCAGGGAGGGTCAGAGAGAGAGGGAGTCACAGACTGAAACAGGCTCCAGGCTCTGAGCTGGCAGTCAGCACAGAGCCCGATGCGGGGCTCGAACCCACGAACCGCGAGATCATGACCTAAGCGAAAGTCGGACGCTTAACCGACTAAGCCACCCAGGCGCCCCATTGGTAAGCATTTTAAATTAAAAAACGTTTTTTTAATATTTATTCATTTTTTGAAAGATGGAGATAGAGAGTGAGTGGTAGAGGGGCAGAGAGAGAGGGAGACACAGAATCTGAAGCAGGCTCCAGGCTCTGAGCTGTCAGCACAGAGCCTGATGGGAGGGCCTGAACCCACGAACTATGAGATGATGACCTAAGCTGAAGTGGGACACTTAACCTACTGAGTCCCCCAGCACCCCTGGTAATACATTTTAAAACTGACTCAAATACAATATTCAGTTCTTCCTAACATCAGTCTTCCATTTTACTCTCTTTGCCAAAGTCATAGCTCTAGTTCTTGTTAATACCCATTGCTATTTCTGTTAAAGCTCTTGACTTATTTCTTTGCTGTTAGCTACTACTCTTTTCTGAGAAGACTATCTAACTTATCTTCTTTGTTGCTGTTTCTTGTACATTTAATAGGCAAGTTTTAAGTTTGTGGTAGAGTTGTTCTCTTCCAATATTATTGCCTACATATTTTTGTTATAATTATTTCTTGGTTTCCATTTTCTCTACCAAAAAGTTACTTTAATGATTTAACTTTAACCCTTTACCTCATTGCCACTACCTTTGTTAAACACAACCATGATACCATATTAACAGCATGGAACATGAAAATATAAGTACAGGAAGAAAGGTTAGCAATATATATTACACCTTAAGCATTGCCTGTGATGGGTGTACAATAAAAAAAATTAATATGGTTTTCCTCCATGTGCAGTTTAACACTTCAGAGATGACAGCAATGCCTTTTAGAGAGAAAAAGAGAGATGTAAACTACAACAAAAAGAGAATGGTAGGGGTGCCTGGGTGGCTCAGTTGGTTAAGTGTCCAACTTCAGCTCAGGTCATAATCTCACAGTCTATGGGTTCGAGCCCCATGTCAGGCTATGTGCTAATAGCTAGCTCAGAGCCTGAAGCCTGTTTTGGATTCTGTGTATCCCTCTCTCTTTGACCCTCCCCTGCTCATGGTGTCTCTCTCTCTTTCAGAAACAAATGAAAAACATTTAAAAAAATGTTTAAAAGGAGAATGGTAATATGATTATGGACACATTTTCCTTGGGGAAAATAAAGTACCAAAAAATGTCAAATAAGATATTAAAAGAGATGGAATTTGGGGTGCCTGGGTGGCTCAGCCAGTTAAGTGTCTGACTTCAGCTCAGGTTATGGTCTCACGGTTTGTGAGTTCAAGCCCTGTGTTGGGCTGTCAGCTCAGAGCCTGGAGCCTGCTTCAGATTCTGTGTCTCTCTTTCTGCCATCCCCTACTCTCTCTCTCTCTCTCTTTCTCTCTCTCTCTCTCCCAAAAATAACATTAAAAAAGTTTTTTTAAATGGAATTTCTATAACTATAAATTGCTCTGTAAAAAGACATTTATAACATATAAACACACCTCAAAAGACTAGATTTTAAATGAACAATAAATTATTGCGAAGTTCTTAGAAATATGTAACTTTTTTCTTTTTAAGATTTAAAAAATTACTTACTTTTTGGAATACCTTTAGGCAGAAACTAAAGTAAAATATACCATATGCCAAACATCTACTTCCCAACCACTAGAAAGTAATAACTTAAGGCTAAGATTTTTATTATTAGATTGTGGAGTCTTTTCCTCTTGTGAATAAAAAGAAAGTTTTAGAAAATAAATAAATAACTACATTGTCTTCTCAACTTCTTCTTAAAATGTGTTAAATAAAATGAGTGAAGTCTTTTGGACACTGGAGACTTCTAAGAAATGAAGACAAGGAAGCCTGGGACCCTGAGAACAAAGAACTTTAGTGGCCTCTTAGATGTTATTGGAGAAATCCTTACCCAAAGAGACATATAGGGTTCTTTTTTTATTCCCTGAAGTTCTGGCTAACCCAGTGACTCAGAGTCTTTATGTTTTGTTTTGTTTTATTTGTTTTGTTTTTTGTGTGTGCTATATATATTCAAGTTTGTTAACATACAGTGCAGTTTTGGCTTCAGGAGTAGAACCCAGTGATTCATCCCTTACATATGACACCCAGTGCTTATCCTGAAAAGTGCTCTCCTTACTTAATGCCTGTCACCCATTTAATCCCCTCCCAAATCCCCACTTCCAGCATCCCTCAGTTTGTTCTCTTTATTCACGAGTCCTTTATGGCTTGCCTCCCTCTCTGTTTTTAATCTTCTTTTTCCTTACTTTCCCTTATGTTCATCTGTGGAGATGTTGAAATCATATGATATCTGTCTTTTCTCTGACTGACTTATTTAACTTAGCATATATCCTCCAATTTTATCCATGTTGCTTCAAATGACAAGATTTCATTCTTTTTCATCACTGAGTATTATTCTATTGTGTATATGTACCACATCTTCTGTATACATTCATCAGTTGATGGACATTTGGACTCTTTCCATAATTTGACTATTGCTGATAGTATTGCTATAAACATTGGGTATATGTACCCCTTTGAATCAGCATTTTTGTATCATTTGTATAAATATCAAATAGTACAATTATTGTTCCATAGGGTAGTTCTATTTTTAGTTTCTTGAGGAAACTTCATACTCTTTTCTAGAGTGGCTGCACTAGTTTGCATTCCTACCAAAAGAGCAAAAGGGTTCCCCTTTCTCCACATCCTTGCCAATATCTCTTGTTGCTTGAGTTGTTAATCATAGCCATCCTGACAGGTGTGAGATGGTATCTCATTTTGGTTTCAATTTGTATTTCCCTGATAAGGAGTGACGTTGGGCATTTTTTCATATGTCTGTTTGGCATCTGAATATCTTTGGAAAATTGTCTATTCATGTCTTCTGCCCATTTCTTCACTAGCTTATTTGTTTTGGGGGGTGTTAGGTTTGGTAAATTATAGATTTTGGATACTAACCCTTTATCTGATATGTCATTTGCAAGTGTCTTCTTCCATTCTATCAGTTGACTTTTAGTTTTGTTGATTATTTCCCTTGTTGTGCAGAGCTTTTCATCTTAATGAGGTACCAGTAGTTAATTTTTGCTTTTATTTCCCTTGCCTCCAGAGTCATGTCAAGTGAGATGTTCCTGTGTCCAAGGTCAGAAAGGTTGCTGCCTGTTTTCTCCTGTAGGATTTTGATGATTTCCCGTCACACACTTAGGTCTTTCAGCCACTTTGAATTTATTTTTGTGCATGGTGTAAGAAAGTGGTCCAGCGTCATTTTTCTTCATTTTTCTACTCAGTTCTCCCAGCACCATTTGCTAAAGAGACTGTATTTTTTACACTGGATACTCTTTCCAGCTTTGTGGATTATTAGTTGGCCACATATTTGTGGGTCCATTTCTGGGTTCTCTCTTCTATTCCATTGATCTTCGTGTCTTTGTGTTGATGATTACAGCTTTGAAATAAAGGTCAAAGTCCAGGATTGTGAAGCTTCCAGCTTTGATTTTATTTTTCAACTTTACTTTGGCTCTTCAGAGTCTTTTGTGATTGCATACAAATTTTAGGATTGTTTGTTGTAGCTCTGTGAAGAATGCTGGTGTTATTTTGATATGGATTGTACTGAATGTGTAGATTGCTTTGAATAGTATAAGCATTTTGTTTAAAACTTTTTTAATGTTTACTTATTTTTGAAAGAGAGAGAGACAGAGCATGAGTGGAAAAGGTACAGAGAGAGAGGGAGAGACAGAATCTAAAGCAGAATCCAGGCTCTAAGCTGTCAGCACAGAGCCCAACGTGTGGCTTGAACCCACAGACTGTGAGATCATGATCTGAGCTGAAGTCAGACAGTTAACTGACTGAGCCACCCAGGTGCCCCAGGTAGTATCGACATTTTAACAATATTTGTTCTTATAATCCATGATCATGGAATGGTTTTTCGTTTCTTTGTATCTTCTTCAATTTGTTTCATAAGCTTTCTATAATTTTCAGTGTACAGATCTTTTGCCTCTTTGGTTAGGTTAATTCCTAGGTATCTTATGATTTTTGGTGCAATTGTAAATGGGATGGATTTCTTGATTTCTCTTTTTGTTGCTTCATTATTGGTGTACAGAAGTGCAACTGATTTCTATATATTGAATTTATATCCTACAACTTTGCTAAATTAACATATCAGCTCTAGCAGTTTTTTGGTGGAGTCTTTTGGGTTTTCCGCATAGAATATTATGTGATCTGTGAAGAGTAAGTGTTTGACTTCTTTGTGGATCTGGATGCCTTTTGTTTCATTTTGCTGTCTGATTGCTGACGCAAGCACTTCCAACATTCTATTGAACAACAGTGGTGAGAGTGGACATCCTTGTTATGTTCTTGATATGAGGGAGAAAGCTCTCAGTTTTTCCCTATTGAGTATGATATTACCTGTGGACCCTTCATGTATGGCTTTAATGATGTTAAGATATGTTCCTTCTATCTCAACTTCCTTGAGGGCTTTTATCAAGAAACAATGCTATATTTTATCACATGCTTTTTCTACATCTATTGACAGGATCTTATGGTTTTTTTTTCCTTTCTTCTGTTAATGTGGTGTATCACATTGATTTGATTGCAAATACTGAACCATCTCTGGAGCCCAAGAAAGAATGCCACTTGACATGGTGAATACTTCCTTTAATGTACTGTTGAATTAGATGTGCTAGGATGTTGTTGAGAATTTTTGCACCCAAGTTCATCAGAGATTGGTCTGTAATTCTCCTTTTTAGTGGGGTCTTTGGTTTTGGAATCAAGGTAATTCTGGCTTAATAGAATGATTTTGGAAACTTCCCTTCCAGTTCTATTTTTTGAAACAGTTTGAGAAGAATAGATATTAACTCCGCTTTCAGTGTCTGTAGAATTCCCCCTAGGAAGCCATCTGGCCCAGGAATCTTATTTGTTGGGAGATTTTTGATAACTGATTCAATTTCTTTATTGGTTATGGGTCTGATCGAATTTTCTATTTCTTGCTGTTTAAATTTTAATAGTGTGTGTCTAGAAATTTGTCCATTTCTTCTAGATTGCCCAGTTTGTTGGCATAATTTTTCATAGTATTCTTCTATAATTGTTTGTATTTCTGTGGTATTGGCTATGATCTCTTCTCTTCCATCCATGATTTTATCTATTTGGGTTTTCTCACTTTTCTTTTTGAGAGGCCTGGCAAGGAGTTTATCAGTTTTGTTTATTCTTTGGAAAAAAAAAAACAGCTCTTAGTTTCATTGATCTGTTATACTGTTTTTTTATTCTATATAATTTATTTCTGCTCTACTATTTATTATTTCCCTTCTTCGACTAACTTTGGGCTATTTGCTGCTGCTTTTCTCGCTGCTTTACAGGTAAGGTTAGCTGGTATATTTGGGACCTTTCTTGCTTCTTGAGATAGATCTTAATTTCAATGTATTTTCCTCTTAAGACTGCCTATGCTGCATCCCAAAAGTATTAGACTGTTGTGTTTTCATTTTCACCGCTTCCGTTTTTTTTTTAATTTCTTCTTTAATTTCCTTGTTAACCCTTTCATGCTTTAGTAAGATGTTCTTTAACCTCCTTGATTTGGGGGTTTTCTGAATTTTTTTTGTGGTTGGTTTCAAATTTCATAGTGTTGTGATCTGAAAATATGTTTTTTTATTGTTTATTTATATTTGAGACTGAGAGAGACAGTAGGGGAGCGGCAGAGAGAGGGAGACACAGAATCTGAAACAGGTTCCAGGCTCTGAGCTGTCAGCACAGAGCCTGATGTAGGGCTCAAACCCACGAACCGTGAGATCATGACCTGAGCTGAAGTCAGATGCTCAACAGACTGAGACACCCAGGCACCCTGAAAATATGTTATTTCATGGTATGATCTCAATCTTTTTGTACTTGTTGAGGGATGTTTTGTGACCCAGTATGCTATCTATTTTGGAGACTGTTCCACATGCACTTGAGAAGAATGTGTATTCTGCTGCTTTAGGATGAAATGTTCTGAGTATATCTGTTAAGTCTATCTGGTCAAATGTGTCATTCAAAGCCATTGTTTCCTTATTGATTTTCTGCTTAGATGATCTGCCCATTGTTGTAGGTGGAGTATTAAAGTCTTCTACAATTACAGTATTATTATCAATAAACTTGCTCATTGTGATTAATTGATTTATATATTGGGGTTCTTTCATATTGGGAGCATAAATATATACAAATGTTAGCTCATTTTGGTGGCTAGGCCCCTTAATTATTATATAATACCTTTTTCATCTCTTGTTACAATGTTTTAAAATCTAGTTTGTCTGATTTAAGTATGACTACTCCTGCTCTTTTTTTGATGTCCATTAGCACGAAAGATAGTTGTCTATCTCATTTTCAATCTGCAGGTGTCCTCAGGTCTAAAATGAGTATTTTACAGGCAGCATATAGATGAATCTTGTTTGTTTGGTGTTTTTTTTTTAACCGTTCTGATACCCTATGTCTTTTGACTGGGACAGTTAGTCCATTTACATTAAAAGTGAACATGAAAGATATCAATTGTGCCATTGTGTTATCTGTAGACTTCATGTTTGTGGTAATGTCTCTGGTCCATTTCAGTCTTTGCAGCTTTCCATTCACAGAATCCTCCTTAGGATCGATCTCTTACAGGGCTGGTTTAGAGGTCACAAACACTTTTAGTTTTTATTTATCTGGGGAAATCTTTATCTCTACTTCTATTCTGAATGACAGCCTTACTGGATAAAGGATTCTTGCCTGCATATTTTTCCTATTTAGCACATTGAATATTTCCTGCCACTCCCTTCTGGACCTCCAAGTTTCAGTGGACAGGTCTGCTACTTTCTGTGACTAGCCTTGTAGGTTAAGACCTTTGTCCCTAGCTACTTTCAGAATTTTCTCTTTACATTTGTAATTTGTCAGTTTCACTATAATGTGTTGTGGTGTTTACCTCTTTCTGTTGATTTAGAAGGGTGTTCTCTGTGCCTCGAGGACTTTGATGTCTGTTTACTTCACCAGATTAAGGAAGTTCTCATTTATAATTTGTTCAAATATATCTTCTTTCCTTTTTTTGCTTTTCTTCTACTGGAACTCCTATAATACAGGTATTGTTTCATTTCAGGAATCACTTAGTTCTCTAATTTTCTCTTCATGATCTAGTAATTTCCTTTCCCTCTTTTCACAGCTTCATTGTTTTCAATAATTTTATTTTCTGTTTTACCTATTCTCCTCTCTGCTTCTTTTATCATTATCTAGTTTATTTTGCAGCTCAGTTTTAGCATTTTTTAATTCATCCTTACTAGTACCCAGGTCTTTGATCTTCATAGCAAGAGTTTCTCTAGTGCCTTCTATGCTTTTATCAAACCATGGTAGTAGTCTTATGACTGTTACTCTAAATCCTTGTTCAAATACATTCTTTATACCTGTTTTGAGCAATTCTCTGGCTCTGATTTCTTCTTGAACTGTCTTTCAGGAAGAATTCCTCTGTTTTTGTCATTTTGGCTATGTTTCTGCTTTTTGTGTGTGGCAAAAGCTTGTTATGTATCCTGCACCTGAAAAGGGGGTCACACACGGCCCAGGGTCTGGCACTCGAAGTAAGCATTTTGGAGTGTGTTGCATGCACTCTGTGTTGCATTTTAGCTGCTCTTTCCCACTGGTCAGTCCTCTGCAGAGCTCCTCCTTGCTTGAAATGTGGTGTTTGGACTTTCAACCAGATGTGCTTTGATTTGCTTGTTGAAGTAATAAGGGAAATAAAAAGGAAATTGAGAGAAGACTGATCCCATAAGAAGAGAAAAATGAAAAGGGAGAAAAGACATCCAAACATAGAATCAAAAATCTATAAGGCTATATCCAGAGAAAGAGAGAGGAAAATAAAGAAGAAGAAAAAAGAGAGAAGGTGGAGAGAAGGTGAAGAGAAGGTAGAAAATGAATAGAATAAAAATGCCTGATCAAAAAATGTTATGTATATATTTAATATATAGATATAATATATAACATACATATTATATGTAATAATAATAATTGACCCCAAAACAAATCAGAAACTATGAGCCTAATTCCAAAGGAAAGAAAGAAGAGGGAGAAATAAATGAAATAAAAAGAAAATAAAAGATAAGAAAAGTAAAGACAAGAAAAGAAAACAGTTGTGTTGGTGTCTGAGACCGGTGGCTGTTCTGGCCTGGAGGAGAGGCTGTCTGCATTGGGTCAGTCAGTCTTGCTCTAGTAGATAAGCAGCTAGCAGGTACAGAGGGGTGAGGTTTGGTGTAAGTAGGTCCCACCTCCATAGCAACCACTGTGCCGCTCTCTGAGTCACACCCTGTTGGTGATGGGGAGAAAAATGCAACACCCCAATTTCTCCTCTCCATACTGGGTATCTCAACCCATGCTATTCAGACAGCCATCACAGAATAGTGAGGGTGGTCAACTTGCTCTGCTCTGCAGCTCTCCTTTACCTTCTAGGCATTTGGTTGGGATTCAAACCCCAGAGTCTTTTTTTTTTTTTTAATGTTTTATTTATTTCTGAGAGAGAACGTGAGCAGGGGAGGGTCAGAGAGAGAGGGAGATACAGAATCTGAAACAGGATCCAGGCTCTGAGATGGCTGTCAGCACAGAGCCCGACGCGGGGCTCAAACCCACGAACAGTGAGATCATGACCTGAGCCAAAGTCGGATGCTTAACTGACTGAGCCACCCAGGTGCCCCTCAAAACCCAGAGTCTTAAAGGACACAGCTTGATGCAGGCCCCTCTCCCCTGTTGTGGAGTAGAGCTACACTGCCCTGATGATAGAAGGCTTTTGGTTGACACCAGCAGGGTCTTTTGTCCTTGGGGAGGCAATAAACCCCCTTCCCAGAGTATTCCAGGAATAGGACTGTTCTTTTCTAGTTTGCACCAAAGATTGATACACCACACTATGTACTCAGGGGCCGGCTCCATCCTCCCAAGGAGCACACACCTGGTTTCCAGCTCCCTTCCAGAGAGGTCGTGCATTTCTGAAACCTCTGAGTATTAGCTCCTAAGGCTGTTTGCAGAAAAGAAATTGGCACTCTCTGTATTTCTTGTTCCCCTGTCTGTGGTCTGGAGAAATTTTCCTCTTGTGCTGACTGGATGTGGCAGTTTCACAACTCCTCTCTCTCTCTTTCTCCCTTTTATCTCTCCACAGAAAAGGGTTCCCTCCCCTCTGTGCCTGTGCAGTTTTGTCTCTCCCAATTCACATGCAGGCACCTTGATCCTGCCAAGCTGTCTCCCTCCAACTGTAGAGATCCTTCTACCACTCCACAGATCAAGTTCCTGGATATTCCAAGTGATCTGACCTCAATACAGCTGTGTTTGAAGGATGAGGAAAAACCCCTAGTTATATCCACCATTTTAACTTCCCCCACACTCAGAGTCTATCTTAACCTGGATTCTTTGGACACTGTCCTCTAAATTCCAATTAATACTCCTGCTGGCTGTGTCCTTTGAAACTTGTCTCACTTGACCAAAACCTGATTTCAGTCACAGTTGTTCACATCAGCTCTTCCTCAGCAGTGTTTGCATGGCCTGGTTTTCTAAACCATGTTCTCAATGATAAATTTCTTATAATTGTAAGCTCTACGACATCTTTCTGAGTTGGAGTAGGACGAACATGGGTGACCACTTTTCATTAACTTAATTAAGATAGTTTAAATGGCATCCTCCTTCCCTGCCTCTCCTCCTCCCCTGCTCCACTCAATCTCATGAAGTAGATGTCATAGGTCTTCATTTTACACTGGAAGGAACCTCAAGACAACATTGTGAAGCAATTTGCCTAAGGCTATAAAGTTAGTAAATTGCCTAGGTGAGATTCAATCCACACCTGTATAAGACTTCCGTCATACTTTCCCACCTCTAGCAACAGATATTTGGAAATCAGTGTTACAGAGAATAAACTTTTAGAAAGAGAATCAAGAAGGTAAAACAGCAATGTGGAAATTGTTCTGTGCTCTCCTCCATAATCATTGGTGCTTTCATAAGTCCTTGTTAGGCTTTTTCTATCACTGTATTCAGATCATATAAGTGTACATATATGGGCAAAAAATGTGTTTGTTATTTCTGTAGGAACTGTCATCATTGAGAGGGGTGGGGAATAGCTAACACGCTGCTGTGATGTTGTTCTTTGTTATTTAAATTGATTGGCTAATTTGTTTTACCAGTCTTCCTGGAACTTGAAGATAATTACATTGGTCTTTAGTCTCTACAATCATCCTTTCCATTTTATTTTTTTTATGAAGGCAGGCATTTCAATGGCTCCTTTCCAGTTTGCATGGATTTTGAGTTAATGAAAACAGTTGATGAATGCATTCTTAATCCAATTCTCAACCATCCTGAAATATATCAGAATGTGCTACTTCATTGAGCTGCTTTATATTATAATAATCTATAATAATTATATTAATAATTAATACTAATATATATATAATTATTTTAATATGACAGGCACTGTTAAGTCTTTTATATAGGTAAGACTATTAAAGTCTTACAGTAACTCTTCATAGTAAATACTACTGTTGTCTTTATTTCACATTTAAGGAGTCTCAGAGACAAAGATGCTCTTATTTGTCCTAAGTCACAGCTTAAAGTAACAAAGTCAGTTACTACTTCAGAAAATGCAAGTTCAGAACTCATATTCTCAATCATTGTGCTCTTCTATCTTGCCTCATTTTCTTGCTCAAAGTTCAATCTACTGCAAGTAATGTAGTTCAGTTCAATCTATATGTACTAAAAACTATTACATTAAAATTTTATTAAAAGCTAGTTTTCTACCAAACATCCTTAGATTATGTGTTTTTTTCTTTTTTTTTCCTTTAGCTTTCCTATACACACCCTGATTGAATACTTTGTTTACATCTGAGCTTTTATAAGCACATTTTTCTAAAATTTAGTAGTAGTTTCAATTGTGATAGTTTACTTTTAAAATATGTAGTATCTAGGCGCTCCTGCGGGGTTCAGGAAATTCAGTGTCGAATCCTTGGTTTCAGCTCAGGTCATGAACTCATAGTTTGTGAGATCAAGCCCCACATCGGGCTCTGTGCTGACAGCATGGAGCCTGCTTGGGACTCTCTTTCTCCACTCCTCCGCTGCTCGTGCACGCTCTCTCTCAAACGAAATAAATAAATTTTAAAAATAAATAAATAAATAAATAAATAAATACATAATATCAATGTCATACACATGAATTAACTGTTAAAGATCTTAACAGTTGTGGGGCGCCTGGGTGGCTTAGTCGGTTAAGCGTCCGACTTTCGCTTGGGTCATGATCTCGCGGTTCGTGGGTTCGAGCCCCGCGTCAGGCTCTGTGCTGACCGCCAGCTCAGAGCCTGGAGCCTGTTTCAGTCTG
Organism: Proteles cristata cristata; assembly: GCA_017311185.1. Lineage (NCBI taxonomy): Eukaryota > Metazoa > Chordata > Mammalia > Carnivora > Hyaenidae > Proteles > Proteles cristata. Next base: position 1,826,452 of record JAESUZ010004923.1, on the reverse strand, counting down.
TGACTCCCTCTCTCTCTGACCCTCCCCTGCTCACGCTGTCTCTCTCTCTCCCTAGAAATAAATAAAACATTAAAAAAAAAAAAGATCTTAACAGTTGATAATGTGTGTGTGTGTGTGTGTGTGTGTGTGTGTGTGTGTGTGTGTGTGTGTGTTGGGGGAGGGGTTCTTATCCTCCAGAGACCTGTGCATCTATTAAGCACTGTGCATCTATTAAGCTGACCTAGATGATTGGTTCTGAACCATAAGAGGTTTGGCCCCCTAGGGAATTATTTGGCAATGTCTAAGGACACTTTTCATTATAACCACCTGGGGGAATACTGATATCTACTGGGTCCAGGCCAAAGATGCTTCTAAACATCCTGTATTGCACAGAGCAGAATCCCACACAAAAAAATTACCCAGCTCCAGAAGTGTCAGTAGTGCCAAGACTTAAAAATCCTGAGTCCTGCACTGTCCCTGGAGCCTTTTATATTAGTATAAAAAACTAACAATGAACTGTGCATTTTTCCTCTTAGGTAAATGACAGTTGTTTGATTGGATTTATTTATTTTTACTTTACTCCAAAACAAGTCCCTCCCCCGCCCCCCGCTTTGCAAATCCTCTCAACATTCCCACAATCAGAAGCCAATATGTTGGGGGTATTTTCCCCTTTAAAGCATAAATATCTTGACGATAACAGTGATTGACACAACATCTGCGAAATTCTATACCAAAAATTCACTCAGCTCTCAATGTTTTTACTATGCTATTGATGTTGTTTGCTAAAGTAAATAACCAGACTTCATCCATTTATCAAAATTTGGGCATTCTCTAATACAATCAAACATTTATCTGGTATCTTAATTTCCAATCCCTTTAGATGTAGGCTTCTGTCATCAAGAACATCAAGCTTCTGGCTGCTATGAAATTAAGTTTGCCTTTTTCAAATAGTTTGAGCACAACTGTCATTTAGTAAAATAAACATGGCTCCATTATTTCTTAGTGTCTTCCTTAACAAGTGTAAGATTAGACTACATCTTACAAACTCCCATTGAGCAGCACTTAAGAAGTGAGTAATATTTCTGTCTGCCTAAATCAAGTAATCCCAAATGTAAGTAATTTACAGGAAGGCATCAGGGACCATTACAATAGGCATATTGCAATATGTCACTGGAAATCAGCATCTCCCCACATGTTTGATCAACAGCCAGATGGAAGCTTTTATCACATTTATTTAATCTGAAATACACATGGTAATTACACTGGACCTTTGACTCAAGGCCTTATTAGTGTCTCAAGAGAAGTCAGGAAATGAGTTTGTCAGTTGCAAACTGATGTAGTTCTGACCCTCTGGGGGGAATTTCCATCTATCACTGCCTAGACTAGAGTATTGCTACAAATTACATTGTACCTCAAGGAAGTAAGATAAAGTAAAAGCTTTGTTAACCTATGTAGGGGGAGAAAGGGGCTCTTGATCAGTCCAAAATATTGTTTACTCTTTTGTTCACTTACATTACTCCAATGAGTGATGAGTAAAGTGCAGTATAAATTGTATGGCTAATATCTTACAAAAAAAAAAAATTAAACAAAACAGCAACAAGAGCACACTGAAGTAAAATACTCCCACATGTCTACTCCTCAACCTAGGATCCTGGCTATCTGCTACATCTAAATTTAGTGTAAGTGAAAGTATATGAGGTGTTCTGGGATTAGTGATAGGAAAAAGATATCACACGGGCTACTCCTCAGAATTTTCCAGTTAGAAAAATGCTGGATAGCAAAACTTAATTTAAAACTTTATTTAATATTAAATATTGTATTTAATAGTAAATCCTGACTATTCTACTTCAACATTTTTACATTGTGCTTAAACATAAATAAGCGAGGTGAACCACGTAAATATGCATAAAAACAGTTAAATTATATGGCTGATAAAGTGGATGGGCATTTCTCTAGAGAATGGAGGCAATGAAAGACTTCAACTTAACGTTACATATTTCTTTAAAATTTGGAAATTTTGGGGCGCCTGGGTGGCTTAGTCGGTTAAGCATCCGACTTTCGCTTAGGTCATGATCTCGCGGTTCATGGGTTCGAGCCCGCGTCGGGCTCTGTGCTGACTGCCAGCTCAGAGCCTGGAGCCTGTTTCAGTCTGTGACTCCCTCTCTCTGACCCTCCCCTGTTTACGCTGTCTCTCTCTCTCCTAGAAATAAATAAAACATAAAAAAAATAAAAATAAAAAAATAAAAAATAAAATTTGGAAATTTATATTATGATTATGTCATTTTATTTTCAAGATCAGAAAAAGGATTTTAAGAAATAAAACACACACACACACACACACACACACACAGCCTTCCAAAAGTGTTCACAAAAAATGTGGCGCATCTTCTTATATATTGTGGATGTTTTCTTAGAGAAATATGTAATTAAGATTTTGCAATCCATAAAGTAAGCTATAACTAAAAGAAAAAAATAATAATAGTTTTATTAATTAATATAAGATGGCATATATCTATTATATAAGATGGCATAACTAATAAATAGTTAAATCACATGCATATTCTGAAATGACTTCAAAAATTTTATTGCTTGATTAAAACTCTATTAGTGGCTGTTACTGTTGTCATAATTAACTTGCATAATATTTTTTATTCTAATTAAAATGCTAATTAAAAAACATAAAATCATCCTATCAATAATTTATCTTTTTTTTTTTTTAACTTAGGCCAATATGGTATTTACTACAATTATTTTGTGGATATTTCACCTCTCAATTGAGAATATCTTTAAGTTTATAACCTCTTTTATTCTATTGATGTCATTACTATTGTTTCAAATTATTCAGATCTTGAAAAGTATCAATTGTATAAACAAAGATAACAGAATATTTTGACACTCTTTGCTGGGTACCATGCTAAGAACTTTTCATGTCAAATCTTATTTCACCTCCACTACAATTCTACAAGATGGAAGATCAGTAAAGATGGTATTTTACAGAAGTATAAACCAAGGCTCAGAATAAAGTAAATTGTTGAAGTTACTCAATTTATAGTTAGTTGAATCCAGTTTGAGCCTCCCTAACTATAAGAGTAGAGTTAATTGAGTCTAAGATTCATTTACTGTCTTATTTTTATGGTAAATCTTTTTTTCCAAAAAGAGACAAGTTTTTAAATTCTTCTTTGGTAAAAAACTGTTTAAGACGCTTTTTCCCCCCCTATTTTATGCTTACATCAACAGAAAATTTTACAGGTAATATAGTACTTACAATTCCTTTCATGTGTAAAGTTAAAAAAACAGTTATGAGTCAGTGAAAAAAATGGAGAAGCAGATATTAACATTTCTAGTGCTGAGCTGTAGACTTACAATATAATCTTGAGAAAATAACTTAGTTCTTTGTTATTTTCTTGATATGTTATCTTCCAAGGCAATTTGAATTCTTGATGAAAGACAGATAATAGGAAATAATGAGGAAAAACTGATTTTGTGTGGATGTGGGATAAATGGAGAAGGAAGGAACTAAACAGCATTCAACTTATTATAGAAGCAGAAATAAAAAAATATGCTAAATTTGGAAGAATGATTAAAACACATTAAGTTTTCAGTCACAATTAGAATATGATTCATTTCAGGTTATATATTTAATGTATCTTTGAAGGACATAATCTCTTCCTCTAAATTATATGCATATTGCTTAAGTAGAAGATAGATACAAGGCTCTTTCATTAAAATTCTACGATATTCTTAGATATTAGGTACCACTTCAAAAATGATTTTGAAATCTACATTTATGAGTGTAAGATAAAGTTTACAATACAGAGTACAGGTCTTTAAAGTTGCCTATAAAATTTTTTTCATCTTAGTTTAAATGCCCTTAGTGAATGTAACTGAGAGGTTTCAGTTAGGTTTATCATTTGCATGCTTGAGCTACAAAGTGCTATGTATGTAGTAACTGTTACAATGAATAATTATATTTTATGAATAACAGGAATTTAGGCCCAGTGCTTTTTAACAATGATGTAGGACAAAATTTTACATATAATTGTACTTCATATAACTTGTAAGGGCAGAATTACTTTATGGGCATATCTGCCACTTATTAATAAAGTCAATTTCCTCTGAAGAATTTATTACAGGGTTAGTTGCATTTTGCATACTTATTTCTTAAATTAAAAAAAATACGGTCTATTATTTCATGAAATACACAAATTTCATGTATGCTTAAATTGAAAGCATTGTCATATGTTAAGCATGATATGTGTTTAATGTGAACTTTCTTTTCGTTCATTTTGGGAACAGTATAGTTTATCTTAATACTCACAAACATGAACACAACTCCTTCCTGTCCTACTCACTCTCTAGATCTGAGAGCTACGTGATCATTAAATTTTTATTGATGGTGAAGATATAGCAGCTCTTGACAGATATTAAGTATATAAATTATGTACAATGGAGCCAGTGCTCAAGAGTTAACTACTCTGGAGTTTAACACTGATTTTTCTTCTGAATTAATGTTAGAAGAAATCACTAAATTTTGATACAGCCTTCTTCCAAAGTTCTTCCTACAGTTAAAAAATATATTCAGTAGATCCAAGAATAAGAAATGACACTCTGAATTGCCTTCTATAGTACAGTATTTAAGATATCCTGGTGAATATTGTATTATAAGTTTATCAATTAAAAGATTGAATGTTTCCTGTAAGTCAATAATTTGAATTCCAAGCATATTTTTCTATATACGTTTTGGGTTTAAATAAATTTATTGGTGAATTTGCTAAATCTAGCAACCATTTACCAGTTTTGGCCATTTTGAAAAGTAATTTCAGGATATGGGGTAAAGAGGAAACTTAGTGATGTTCAGTAGTTGACTTGTATCTTCCAACCTTCTCATGAACTGGCATCAGAAGAGACAAAGAATCTCAGGAAAGAAATCCCTTCTGAAACCTGAGAAAGCTGTTCATATGAACATTTTTGTTCAGTTACTTTTTAATATGCATTAGTCATGATATATCCTTTTCATAGCACTTTTCCTCCAATGAAAATGCTTTCATACCAGTCTAATTGGATTTAAGTTAGGTTGTTTTCGGTTTGGAGATTTGTACCTAAATTATAATGATAAAAACATTTGTTAACTATTTATTATAAAATCTACAAAATTTGACATGAAAATATAACTGTGTTGTAAAATTGGCTTATGGATAAAATTAGCCATTGAATAAATTTAATAAGATTATTAGAAAAATGCTTTTAATAAATATTAACCATTATCATTTATGGATGGGTATTATACTAAGGCCTTTATATATACATATCTGATTCCCACAGAAGTTCTATGTGGCTCATACTACTGCTATCCTGTGTTATATATGTGGATACTGAGGCAGAGAGAGGTTAAGTAACATATCGGTCCGATAGCTATTGTATGAAGAAGCAGTAAGGGAAAGGTAGGAGAGATTTACTTTCTATTTGAACATAAACTAGTATATGAAAAATATAATGGGGTAAGGTTCCAGTACACTTAAGATTTAAAATTTAAAACATACACAAGCTCTTCCCACTGGTATGTGATAGTTTCTTCTAAACAATGTATAAAGGGGACGTGCACATTATATTCTTCTGCACACGCTCATCATTGTAACTGGAGAACTGGTTCAGTGACCATTAATAGTAATTTTAAAAACTTATATGAACATACATATTATGACTATTACCATTATTATCAGAGTAACCAATTCAAAAATATTAATAGATGCAAGGCTATTTGACTGAATTGATCAGCGGTACAGTACCCATTTCAGAGCTGACTGGTTTATAAAGGGAAATTATTTCAGTAGCAGTGGTATTGTGTTTCTAATGTATTAGCCCATAAAAAGAAAATGGACATGCTTCTACAGGTTATCTTTCCCCATCATTTAAAAATATTTATTTATTGTGATCATTTCTGCTGTGAACAGACATAAACAATTGCTACAGACTAAACTTTTTAGAATAATGTTGAGTGTTATAAATAGTCTTATTGTCAAACATATATTCTTTATATTTTCTAAGTTTTTAAAAATAAATCTGTCATACTATTGATTTCTCTGATAGAATTCTTAATTTAATTATGATTAGACTAATTCTTTTTAGTTTAGTTTAAGATGAAATGTGCTTAAATCTAGATTTTCCTCTTCCGTAGAAATCCTTCCATACAATTTATTTAACTTCTAGCCTGCTTAAAAATAGTTTAATTCATACTTTTAGATTTGCACAGGGTACATTGCCAAAATAGACATATGGCAATGTTATATACTAGTCATTTGTCTTCCTTCTTAATGGTTGTTCCCGTTTATTTATTTTTTGTGTGTAGGCTGAGACCAGTCATGTGCAAAGAGTTAGTTAGGTATTGTTGAAATTGAAGGCAGAACACTTCCTAGTGAGAAAGACATGAGGCAACAGAATAAAAAACAGCAGCTTCTACAGATCACAGAAATGTAAGAGAAATTGCATACCATAGAATGGATTTGAGCATATTTTACCTGAAAAAAATACAAACCTACAAAATCCAAGTTTGTTTATAGTCTCTAGCCTTATAAAGTCATTATTTTACTCACATTATATTTATTGAGACCCTGTTATACATAACTTATATGCGCAGGGTCCATATAAACTGATTTTTACAATAACTCTTAGAGGAAGAAGGTAGAACAGGTATACCATCCTTATTTATAGATGTAGGATACTAAACTCTAAGAATGTCAAACTGAAAGTAATACTTGGAACTTATGGTTCTAAGTAATACTATTTCAGATATTCTCTAATCTTAAAGAGAGGCTACTATTTAAGGCAGGAAAATTACACTCTATGTCATCTGCCTAATGGATAATTTAGATAACTTTTCCAAACGGTAAATAACCGTATAGCTATCCAAGAACTTATTTTATTCTCCCTTTGATCTTATAGATAACCTTAAAAAGCATTCCTTTCTTTCACCTTTCTCCTCTTATCACATAAGAAATCACTCTCTGGCAAGTACTCTCCCCTTTTGGACGTCACAGCTAAAAGAGATGAAGCATTTGTGAAGGGCCCTCGGTCCTAATAGTTACACTACTCTGCTGGTTGAGAGTCCTCTCCTCTCTAGATTGTTCAAATTCTTCACAGCTGAAAAGTTTCCTCATTTGAAGTAGTCAAGGAAATAATATCCTGAGAAAGAAAGACCAGGGAAATGAAGAGATTTGTGTTAGAACCTACTTTTATCCAAAAATAAGAACACTCTTTTACAAGAAATTTTCCACTTAAATTTTAGTTCTCAAGAACAAATGGAGTATCTTATTCAAGTGTGTATGTTGTTTGGGCCCAGCACACTATTAACTATCCATAATACATATTAATTAAACCAATTGTTATATAATTAGGAAACCTGTAATTCATAAAAAATAAAAAACAGATTTTGAGTCGAGACAATTCTTGCAAGAGAGAATTTATAGTCCAGTGAATAAAATTTGTGTAGGATGCAGCAGCACTTCACTTTTGCATCAGTACAATCACACTTCCCTTGCTACAACAGTTTATAAATTGATTGTATCTTTGAACTAAACAACCTCAAAACACTAAATTCAAAACAAAACAGAACAGTAAATCTGTAATTACCATCATAATCTTTCTGAAGAGAAGTCTATGTACTATTGCACCTGGAAGTATGTGGCAGCATGTCTATTTATGAACTTGATGTGGAACAAAATTTATGGTGCAATCAATGCACCTTGAGAAGAAAGGCTAAGTGTTGTGCTTGCTGGGAATTTTCCCTATTAATGAAAACCTATTGTACGAGGAAAGCTTCATTTAGAACCCATAGATTTAGAGTCCCTATACATGTTGTTCATAGAATTATGTGTAAATCACTGCACACAGACAAAAAACAATATATTTTCATGTTTTTTTATTCCTTAGAGATTGTTCTTAAGTAATTTTGTAAGAACAGTAATTGTACATAAAATTAGAAGGTAATAGATGATCCTTGAGTGAATATACTGATATATTTTTCTCCGGGTGCTTTGCTGATGTCGTATAATGCCAAAGTACACTATATTTTTTATCAGTAAATTATGTATAGCTATTTCTAATGTTTTGCAATAGGGACTCTCTTTCTGGTATTACTCCATTTAAAGAAAACAAAGCTGGCTCTAAGTACATAGGAAAAAATCAAATTTAATGTTAGAACCAAATTATCCAAATAAATACAAATCTGGATGAGTCATTTTTACTTAGCAATAATTTATAAAATATTTAAACAGTAACGCTATTATTATTTATCAACAAATAGTTTAATACTATGAAGGAGTAGTGATTTATTTCTCAGCAGAGCAAATGTTATCTAAAGATCCAAGTTCTGTCTGGAATTTAGTATAAAAACTTGATATTATCCATTCACTCACTAAATCTGCTAGCTTCTAAGAACTAGAAGCTAGTGTAAAAGTGCTATTTCAGCTACATTACAAGTATGAGATGAAACCTTCATCTTTCAAGTAAACTTGCATCTTCGAGGGATATAAAACTTGCTTTAGCAAGTGAATTAATTCAAAAGAAAAACAGTTTTTCAATGAAATAATTCAGGGCTAATTGACATGGGGAGACCAATCAGTGTTTTTTGGACATCACATACACAGAGGGAAAGAACATTTTACAAGATTAAGAAACTGCATTAACAGGAAGTCATGTAGAATGGATGGACCCTGAAGTCCTCTTTATGATAGAATGAAAGAGAATACAATTCTGTGAAAAATAAAATGCTAGAAATTACCTCAACAAACGTGTTCTCAAAATAGAAGTCATCTGATACATAAAAGCTGATTTTCGTAATTATTTTTACAGTCTTTCAAAAACTACTCCAAAAACTTGCTCAGACAAGCTGTCCCATGGTTTGTCAATCTTTACATTAATAATAACTATGATTTTCTGAGTCAACACTTTGCATGCTTTGAATAAAATAAGCCATTTATAATACAGAACCTGGCATAGATTAAATACTCAATAAATTATTCTCTCATTTAATCCTCACCCATCAAACTCCCACCAGCTTCATTTTATTCAATCTCATGTTATGCAAATTTTCTTCTATTAATGTCTCCTCTACATTTTTCAAATATTCAGACACTTAGAATGGTTCTCCATTACCATAGAGAGCAAAGTCCTGAATGAGTTTTTTAAAAGTTAAAAAAGGAAACCTACATTTTTCTACACTGATTTATATTTTCTACCTTCCTCCCCTCTCTTATAACTGTTAGATAGTACTTACATTACTGTGTCAGATATTCTTCTAAACCCTTTATTTACAGTAACATTTAATTTTTGACAACCCTGGAAAATAAGAAATATTCACATTTTAAAGATGAAAAGGTTAAGATGTGTGTTCAAAGCCAAAGTAGCAGTAAGTGGTTTAAGGTTTGGTATAAACAATTTGTAAACCCAGGATTTAGTGACCAATTTCTTCCACTTGAAAACTTTAACTGGGGCACCTGGGTGGCTCAGTCGGTTAAGCATCCGACTTCGGCTCAGGTCATGATCTCAAAGTTCGTGGGTTCGAGCCCCACATCGGGCTCTGTGCTGACAGCTCAGAGCCTGGAGCCTGCTTCAGATTCTGTGTCTCCCTCTCTCTGACCCTCCCCTGATGACTTTGTCTCTCTCTCTCTCTCTATCTCTCTCTCAGAAATAAATAAAACATTAAAAAAAAAACCTTTAACTGACTTTTCTTCTGTACTACTGTTTCCCTTCTATTTATGTACACAACACAACATAGTTTCATTCCAAGATTGATTTTGTTTGATTCTCTTGATGTCAATCATTACATCTTAACCACTATAAAACATCGGCGTATGAGAAGAGAGAGGGCAGGGGTTTGCAATGTTAACACACTACAGCACCTAATACAGTGTACAACTCAATTACAGGTAACTCACTTAAAGAAATTGATTGGTGCAGTCTTGGATGTTCTGTTTGTCTATAAAAATTTGGCAAGGAATGAGTATGGATTATCCATACTTCCCCTAACTCTATTTTCCATGTCCTTAAATTTTAACATTAGTCAAGTGAGGTAATACATGAAAAAGATCATACTATAGTTTCTACATTAGTCAGTTCAGGCTTCCAAAACAAAATATTGTAGATTGAATGATTTAAACAACAGAAATTTATTTTACACAGTTGTGGAGGCTGGAAGATTAAGATCAAGGTGCCAGCTTGCTAGCTTCTGGTGAAAGCTCTCTTCCTGGTTTTCTCAGCTACGTTCAAATTGTGTCCTCACATGGAAGGGAAAGAAAGACAGGGAGAGGGCGAGGGAGAGGGACAGAGAGACAGAGAGAGAGTTAGCTCTGGTATCTTTCCTTATAATCTCATGCCTAAGGGCCTCACCATTTGAGGTCTTGACCTCATTAAAACCTAGTTTTCTCACAAAGGTTCCATCTCCAAATATCACTATAGTGGAGATTAGCACTTCAATGTATGGATTTTGGGAAAAACACCATCCATCTATAGCAGTTTCTTAAAAGAAAATCTTACTTTCCAAAGTCTTAAAAATGCAAATAAGTACATTCCCAGCAAAGAGAATTAACTAGAAATGCTAAATATCATTTGATTGTGATTCAGAATCACTAAATAGGGAAACTAAACTTTCTATTTCTATTCTTTCTATTTCCAAGGCTGACAGTCCCATTTTTACACTTTTTTTTAGCTTAATTTCATATTTTTGAACCACTTAATAGTTAAACTGAAATTTCTTTATGAGTTTTAGTCACTCTTAAAAAATTCAGCAAAATAGAAAATTGCGATAAAAGTGGATTAATTTTTGTAGTGGCTCTTATGCATTCTGGTCTAAATTTATGTCCTGCATTCATTTAATTCTTGACTTTCCACAGCTCTGATGGTTGTTACCAGGGAACTATGTTCTGTGACTTTTACGCAAGAGACCCTTGTTTTTTTCACTAATTCTTTTTTATTCATTCCATCATTCTCTTACTCATTTTTCAATATTGACATTGAATACTATTCCTAGATTTGTCAAGGATTTTTCTTTACCTTAACCTCAAACCTAATTGGCAATCTACTATCCAATTCACTATTCCATACTTTTTTTTTGATATTGAACTATTGATAATGAACCTATAGTCTGAAACTTGACATATAAACAGTTTTGTAGATAATTTTTATTAGTTATCAGTAAGAAATCAGTGAAATTTCTTATCAACCTCATGAGGATGTGACTTAGCATCAGTAACGTGATACTCATTCTTAGAATGTTATCATTTACAAAATTACAATTGTTAATCCAAATTTGGCTCTGAAAATATATTTATTTTAATATATAATGAAAATTGTTTTCCTTTAAAAAATAGTCTTTAAACCTAATTTAAAACTATTTACCTAAAATGATATTAATTTCACTTTCTACCTACCATTTTGTTCAAACTGCAGAACATATATGATACCTTAATAAAATTATTTATTGTTAAAATAATTCTAATACTTGAATTAAAAACTATGTGGCATTTATAATTTCTGCATGCTGTGATCCTAGAGAGTCAAATATTTTTCATTTGAAGCTTATACTTCTGATTTTAAAGGGAAACACACAGCCGACTGGCTACTTGATGATAGAAACCCCCAGCAATGATTTCAGGGTAAAAATTTATATAATTTAGGATTCTCTGTGTTAAAATATTAAATAAAGGGTGCCTGGGTGAGTCAGTTGGTTAAGCGACCAACTCTTGGTTTCAGCTCAGGTCATGATCTCATGGTTTGTGAGTTCGAGCCCCACATGGGTCTGTGTGCTAACAGAGCAGAGCCTGCTTGGGATTTCTCTCTCCCTCTTTCTCTCTGCCCCTCTCCTGCTCTCTCTCTCGGTCTCTCTCAAAATAAATAAATAAACTTAAAAAAAAAAAAAAAGATGTTAAATAAAACCACTTGGGGCACCCGGGCAGCTCACTCAGTTAAATGTCTGATTCTTGGTTTCAGTTCAGGTCATGAATTCACAGTTTGTAGGTTCAAGTCTCACTTTGAGCTCTGCACTGGAATCATAGAGCCTGCTTGCAATGCTTGCGATTCTCTCTATCCCTTTCCTGCTCACTCACTCTCTCTCTAAAAAATTATAAATAAGAGTGCCAAGGTAGGTCAGAAGAATTAAGCGTCCTGCTTCAGCTCTGGTCATGATCTCACAATTCACGGGTTCAAGCCCCATGTTGGGCTCTCTGCTGACAGATCAGAGCCTGGAGTCTGCTTCAGATTCTGTGTGTGTCTCTTCCTCTATGCCCTACCCCCTGACTCATGCTCTGTCTGTCTGTCTCTCTCAAAAATAAGCATTAAAAAAATTAAGTAAATAAATAAACACATTTATTTTAAAAACCCTGTACTTTAAGGTTACTTTCTCCTTTTCTAAATATCAGAAATCAATAACCCTGAATATTATTATTTGACATAATATTTTCTTTGGAATCCTTTGTTAAGGGCCCAATAACCTTAATTGAAAGATGTTAGCAGTTCAGAAAATTTTAATTATATGATATTCTTTGTGTTTTGTTCTTTAGCTAAATAGAGTACTAATATATTGCTAAATCTGTTGGGATTTACTCACTCCAATGATAATAGACTAACTCCAACAAATCATGGACTACCACTTGAGAATGAATAACAGTTTTTAAGATATATGATGTATTTATGTGAATAATAATGAAGAATCGGCTACTTGTAAAGAAACTACAGAAGGCTGTACTTCATTTTTTTTTTTTATTGCTATAACAGTAGGAAAGGAATGAGAGAAACAAAATGGAAAACTGACTAAGTTTCATGGTTGGGAAATAAAAATGATAAATATAATCTTGACAAATACCAGACATAATAATTTAGAATATGAAGTACAAAGGAAAAAACTGAAAATAAATAAAACCAAAAAAAAGCATACAGTGTAATGTAAAAGTAATAACATTTAAACATATTTTAAATAATGTTGAAATGTTTCAGAATGTTAAAAAATATTGTTTAAAAATGGGAAATAACATTAATGTAAATATACAAGTCTTATATCAGAAAACTATGCAACCTAAAAGACAATAAAGGTTTGAATAACCGAAGAATCATACTATGATTATGAAAATGAATAATATAAAAGAACATCTATAAATTATTATAATCCCAATAAGCAATCTGTTGTGTTTTTGTTTCTTTCAAAATTATTCTGCACCTAATCTAAGACTTCTGCAATGCATTAAAATAAGTTTTAAAGCTGTAATACTAGTTGCCCAACAAATTGAGATTTTCAACAAACTAAAAACTGACTTTTCCAAATATGGTCTCCAGGCTTTAGAGAATGAGTGTACTTTGGGATTGGAAAGTGAGCAGAAGAGCCCACCTTGGACCTGGGACTCTGTGGACTGGTACTCACTGCTCTTGGGGAGAGGAGGGAGAAGACAGTGACTGTAAGACAGCCCAGGCTAATGGCACTTAGGAAATGGGTTGGGTTAACTTAGTCTTCACTCTCTTCATCTCCAGTACTCAAATTCCCCCTAGAAACTCCAGCAAATCTCCTGAAGAAGGAAAGATTTCATTTTACTGTAGACCATTTTTTCATTCCTGTTCATCCAACCACATTGACCTAAAGGAACACAATATAGGTTTCAAACTTCTTGAATGCCTTTATTCTGAGAAACAAAATTGAAAATATAACTTCAAGATTATTTCAAGTCTATTCTGCTTTTTTCAAACAAAGTTAATTCTTTAGTTTTAGTCAGAATCATAACTTACACAGACACTGGAGATAATGAATCTATATTATAATTGTATATAATTTTAAAAAACCCTACAATCTTAGTGTAAGTGGTACATACATCCCTCACATATAATAGACTAGAATACTCCAAATGTAATATATGTAGATATTTAGCTTACGGTAAATGATAAAAACTATTGATGAAAGAAGTAGTGTCAGAGACATTAAAATTCTTATTGTCAAATAAGAATTAAAGTTCTCTTTTATACTTTAACCTCAAACAATAGACCAAAATACATTTTAGATAGATTAAAATATGACAATAAAAATATTAGATGACAGCATAAATCCATATGTGTATAATATCATCACAGCAAAAGCATTTCAAATTATGAGTCACAAGTCAGACATCATAACACAAAAGTTTGATAGCTTTGATCACATAAATTATAAGACACATCTGTCACTGAAAAGACCACAAATAACGAATAAATAAATTGTTAAAAATGTCCAACGTTCTATGGAAAGAGCTGTTGAAACAAAATTTGAATAAAAAAATAGTCAAACTTCATTAACAGCCATTTCAAAGTTAATGAATTCATATGCACAAAAGTAGTTAGACACATTTATGGTAACTTGTAAATACCAAGTACTTAACACTTAACAATATTAGATTGACAAATTTTTAAAATTATAATATCTGATGTTAGTATTATAGGGGTGAAAATCCTTCATATGCAGTTGGTGGAGGGCAAATTTATATAATCTATCTATAATATAATTTGGCAATATTTATCAAAAAGTCTTTAAATAGTATTGTTTATGCCAATTGATCCAGGAATAACACATTTCAGAACTTAGGTTCAGGAAATGAGACAGGTACAGAGATGTATGAATAAGAGTGATTTCTCAGTTCCCAAAAAGAGAGCTCAGTTCTGAGAGAGATTCAGCAAAAATATAAAAATGATTTATGACTATGTGTATTTGGGGACTTGAGCAAGAAGTGGAATTTGAAACTTATTCTAAAGTGTCTAGGAGGTGCCTGGGTGGCTCAGTCGGTTAAGGGTCTGACTTCTGCTCAGGTCATGATCTTGTGGTTCATGAGTTGGAGCCCCGTGTCAGGCTCTGAGCTGTCAGCACAGAGAGCCTGCTTCAGATTCTGTGTCTCCCTCTCTCTCTGCCCTTCCCCTGCTCACGCTCTGTCTCTCAGTCTTTCAAAAATAAATAAATATTAAAAATAAACAAATAAAAATAAATAAATAAATAAATAAATAAATAAATAAATAAAATGTCTTAGCAAGGAATAAGAATAGGTAATTCATAGGTGGGGCACATTTATTTTTTATTTCTTTTTCTTCCTGTTTTTTTGTAATATTTAGATTTACAGCTAATGGTAGAAATTAAGGGAAATACAAGAAATATATAGTGGAAAGGTACATTGACAACTGCTGCAATGACAGGTTTACTTTTTAATACTCTGTGTTTTTAAAATAAACCCTTTCCCCACCCCCCCTTGAACATGTATTCTTAGTTCAACAATTTTCAAGGCATGTGTTCTTAGTTGGACAATTTTCTTCCTGGTGGAGACTGAATTATCTATAGCCTTACTTACTCTTGTAGCTTCTCTCATTTTCAATTTGTATCTCCTGAGATCACCCTTGGAGGGTTACATGTGGGAGTTTTTTTGTTGGCTGGCCCTTCATTCAATTGTCCAGAACACAGATCACATGATTACATTCAACTGAAGTGAAGCTGGAAAATGCTTTGCTCTGTGCACTGTAAGAAAAGGAAACATATTTGTTATTAGCTAGAAATCTCTTTCCCAGTATACCGTTCTGATTACCAAATATTTTTTGACCTTTTTCCCCTCACATAAACCCTTGCCATAACCTGTCTAAAGAGACAACCTAACGTCCCATCAAGCCAATGTATCCACCTCAAAGACTAAGTTCAGATATGCGCAGTCTTCTTCATCATATATGGATGTATTTGTCCAAGGAGAAAAGGCAAATTATTAATGCTGCTCTCTACCCATACACAAAATACGGTGAGGGAACATAGCCAGGATGAAGTGCTTCTTTATATAAATGCCCTCGTTTGGAAATAAAGAATGGGAAACACTGAGTAGTCACTTATCCTAGCAATTATGAAAACATGCCAGACTGGTATTAAAAGTTCCCTCTGCCTTGGCAGTAGTTGTAATTCCTTGAAGAAACTGAATTCTCCTCTGTACATTCTGTTTTTGCTTCCCCCAATTCTACTCTATGGTAGAATTCAATTTGTAAATTTTATCCCATGGCCACATCTGAAGTATGCTCTTCAGGGGGACTACACAGGTGTTATAGTCCACTTCTTGCTCCCGCCAAGTTTGGGGATCCTGAGGTCATTTGAAGTTTTAAGTAGACTTTTGTTTTTTCTATCTAGGCATATGCTACTTTCATGCAATAGTTTCATTAAAAACAGAGTAGACCCCTAAAATATCATATTCACGTGCCTATAATCTTTAAGACCTTTTGAAGACATAATTGTAAAGACTAATTCGGTTCTTTACTTTCTCTGTCCTTTAGACTATAAGTTATTAGCACGAGGATATCTGCAACAGGGCCTTGGGAAGGGAGGCAGTACACTCAATTTGACCTTTGCGGTAGGGTTGAGACTTAGTGGGTTTTGTTGCTCAAAGATCCCCTCAGTTTTAATCCCTTATTGTGTGGGTTCTATAAATAGCTGGTTTTCCGAACCTTTGAGTTCCCAGTTGTCTGAGCTTTCTTTTCCTTGTTTCATTTCTGCTTGAAAGCTGACTATCCTTTGCTGGGTTCGTGTCTTTCCTGTAATATTTTACTAAAGGCCAAATGTGAAAGTATATTATTAATCTTACTTCTCCAGCTACTTTCTCTAAAGCTACAAGTCAAATAGGCACTTAATCCTCTACGATGAGTATTCATTTTCCTCCTTCTGTCAATCACATTTAGCACAAATTGTAACACCGTCCTCTCCTTGAAATATGTTCTTTCCTTTGATCAACTACAATGTACTCTGCAGGATATTTTCCTACCTCACTGTTCTCTCCTGCTCAGCTGGCTCCGCTGGAAGCACTTTCTTTTCCTAGACTTTAGATATGGGAGTTCCTAGCTCAGTTGTCACACTTCTTGTCTCTTTTTAGACTCACTTTCTTGGGGAGTTCATCAATTGCCATAGCTTTAAATAATATTTATATGATAATAAAGCCTAGGATATCATCTCAGTCTTTCCTTTGACATAATTTTATTTAAATGATAATTTATTTTTAATGATATAGTGGTGTTCATCACCTAAAAAATATACACATACACGCATATACAGAGACTCACATATTTCCAGAAAGAGAAGAGGAAGGAAAGGCATAAAACCACAGAACGTTATACACATGTATTTGTCTATCCAGTCTTAAAATGTAAACTCAGTGGCAACAGTGATTGATATGGTAAATGTTAAATTCCCAGGTATATTGTACAAATGATTATTTGTTGACTAGATGGTTGGCTTAATACACATTCATGACATTTTACTTCAATAGAAATATGCTAATTTTTAGAATAACTCGTTCTAATACAGATATATCCTCTGTACTTAAGTTACACATCAGTTGTGTGATATGTTATTCTTTTTTCTAGACCCCAATGCTCTGGCTGGCCAGACTGGCCCTGATCATGCTCTTATAGGAGGAATAGTGGCTGTAGTAGTATTTGTCACGCTGTGTTCTATATTTCTGCTTGGTCGATATCTGGCAAGACATAAAGGTAGGTAATATTTAACAAAGTATTCTTAACTTTGGCAAAAAAACATATTCTAAAGACTCGCTTCATCATGAAATATTAAATGAGTATGTATATATGTGACAGAGAGAGATCTAAATATGAAATTATTTCAGAGAATTCTTGATTATTTTACTTAATGAAAGTTGCATCGGTTTAGCAAAATAACGTTTAGCCAATGCCAAAGGCTACAGAGTGAATCACTGGCTCAGAGAAAAAAAAGAAAAAGAAAAAGAAAACTAGTAACTTTGTAACATATCTCTAGGATTGACATTCAACTATAATGTTAAATGTTTGGTCAACATTTTTGTTTATAGGTTTATAGACACACATATGGCCATATTAGTGAAGAAAATGTGTGATTTTTTTTTTTTTTTGCAATGGGCTAGGTAGCAAACTATTGATATAATCTACTTTTAAGTGGAGTTTTCAAAATGAAAGATGACACATTTTATGTGATCATTATCAACATCTTAACAAAGGGGCCTGATTGCTACAGCTGCATGGATCACATGGTCTATATCCATCATTAAAGAAATCAAGCTACTCATTACCCATCCCAGTTAGGCAGTTACCTCTAGTTAATCTGGCCACAGCTTCATCTATAACATATACCTGAAAACTGAGAAAGTGTGCGACATTAGAAGAGTAAAATGTATGGTTTATTATGTCTCAGAATGTGTTCTCACATATAAGAAATCAGGCATAAGTTCCCTCCTCAATGAATGCAGTGCTAATGCTGGCTATTTTACCAGTCTCACAGAACTAACAAATACTTTTTTTTTCTTCCAATACCCACAGGAACATATTTAACAAATGAAGCTAAAGGCGCTGAAGATGCACCAGATGCTGACACAGCCATTATCAATGCTGAAGGCAGCCAAGTCAATGCTGAAGAGAAAAAAGAGTATTTCATTTAAAATTCTGGCCAAGATTATGAGTTTTCCTTACCAGGCTGGCTGCTGGAGAAAACTGGCTATCATCTTTCAGAATTCATTTCTGCCATCTTCTGCTACCTTTATTAACTTCCATACCGTACTGCTATCAGTAGCCAGTGTATACCAACAATCAGCTGTTGAAAGCATCATTCTTTAATTACTGTACCATCCATAATGCAGGACATTTCTTACTGCCTAAATTCCATACCATTGCTCTTTTAACATACAGTGCTTGAATATACAGCCTTAACAATGTTAATCATCTCCTTGGATCATGGTATTGAGTTGTTTTTAATACATTGAAAAAAGTATGCAAAGTTTTTTTCCCCTCTCATTTTTTCCCCTTTAAATCATAAATTTTGTCAGTTTACCACTGGACAGCTTTCATGAGGAGTAGGATTAGGTAAAGACCTAACATGTTTAAGTTTAATCAGAGGTTAGAGGTTTACAATGTTTTCTACATGTCCACCTTCAAAGACATGTCTGGAAACATACGCCCTAGAAAACACATAATAGAATAGATTCTGGAATGTCTGAGATTATACTAGTAAAGCTGTATCAATTTGCTATTTAAAAATATAGTATTTGGTACAGGAGCCATGTGTATGAATTGCAATCATAATATGACATCTTATATAGTTATGTAGATCCCACCATTAGGTTATTTTAGCTTCATTTACCAAGAAATTTTTACAAACATTTTACTGCTTTCAGAATCACAAAGATTTCATTCATTCCTCTAATTTGATTCTGTAATTTATTTGCTCCATCAGGACTCACCTGCCTAAACAAAATTGAAGTATCCATAGGGCACAATTTTGAAACATTTAGTATCTGTATATAGTGCATATAATAAATCCAATTAAACATTATTTGATACATATTTAACTTTTTTGGCTGTAGGTAATTCAGTCATAAGTAAGCATTTTCTAATGTCCATTATATCCCTTTAGATATTACTTAAACCAATATTATAAGTAGATAACATGTATTAGTATTTTTGTCTGTATGTCCTAGCACTGTTCAACAACAAATTTTTCTAGTTCTTGTTAATTTTTATTTGTTATACAATGGAAGCACAATGTTATAAGGAAAGGTAATTTTAAGCTAACAACCAGTGCACAGCCTCAGGTTTTCAATTACAACCACAGTTGAATAATAACCTAAAAGTAAACTCTTAGTTTGCTAAAAATTTAAAAAAATTAATTTGGCAGTTCCAGAGCTGCTTACCTATGTTGGTTTGCCAAAAAGAAGTGTTTAAGATATGTTTTCTGTATAAATGAACTAATTCTTTATATTAAATTCCTGTCTATGCATTTTGTGAGGTACAAACTTATGAAACAGTGAGTGATGGAGAATTTCTGCCATGCTTTTAACTCCAAGGTGAAAGTCTCTTTCTCTGGATTATTTCTGAAATTTTGGTGTATTTAACCATTAAGAAATGCTGTATTCTTAAATATGACACAGAGTCAATCTAAAGTCATATTATTTCTTCTAGTAAAAGACAATACTGCTAGATTAGTTCTCATTAAATTTATTATATGCTAAAATTAAAAATCCAGTTAGATAAAAAATTATTTTCCCATTCACAATCATTGCACCTTTAAGAAGAAAACAAATAGGACAATATGGTAGCTATACTTGTGATGTCTGAAAGCATGATGGCCTATGGTTTTAAAAATATCTTGGAATTTATTTTTGGGAAATAAGAATGGTTGAGTATGACATCATGTACTAATTTCAAATGGAAGACAAGGGTGCTGTATCTTATTTATCAGAAAAGTATAAACTTTTAAAGACAACGTTAGAATTTTTAAATTGTTTTTTTTTATTGTTGAAGCATTTATCTTGTTGATTTCTTACAAAACAAAAAGGACGATGTCAGTCAAGCAGCACTTTTTCAGAATATACAGAACATAAATAATATGATGTGGTTGAGTGTTAACATAATAAATCATATACAGTATGACATTTTAAGGAAATAAGTCTGCATTGATGTGATTGCATGCTTGTTTTTACAGTTCACTCCATACCATCTGTGGAAAAATGCAATAATATGTTAATATAGTATGGTAGTTTGAGAGAATCAGGTAGGTGCTACTAGACACATTGAAACTAGAATAGGTTTATAAACTGTTCATATCTTTCAATGCATAATCTTTAGAAAGTCTCCACAAAACAAAATTCATCCTGTTAGTACAAAATGGAAAGGTTCTTATTACAGAAGTAAGTTGTATAAACTGCACCCTCAATGACTATTTAAAGCTTAATTTCAGGATGCACTTACAAAATTACTACTCTTCATCGATGGTGTATTTACATCCCTCTTCATTTTGTCTATATTCTACTTGGCTCCAACTGCTAAATTATTGCCTAAACAACTCAATCATTGTTTATAGCACTATAAAATTAGAAATCAAAAATTGGTTGTAATTCAAAAATTTTGACTCTTTTAACCCGTTAGAGTAATATAAAAACTCATTAGAATTCATAAAAATAACCTAATATATTATGATTTGTGGGCTCTAATAAAATGTTTTGCCAGATAAAATAGTTCGATTTGAATTAGGGATCATTTTTAGTTACTGAAAAATATAGCAATAGAGTCATATTTTCCTATCTTTAAAATGTAGTTTATTTTCACTAAACAAGTAAATAAGTTGTAAAAGTTCTGTTCATTTCTACCCAAATCAGGAAAAAAATAAATAACATTTCAAAATAGAACCATGTCAATTGCGATGTCTGAAATGTGCACCTGTGTATGCACAGAGAGCCAAATTCTGTCTCTGCTTAATGAGCACAGAAGCTTTGGAACTCAATGGAAGGAATGTGAACACACATATACCCCTAGTAGAATATGGAGCATTATTCTTTACCAGAAGTAGCTATTCTCTGCCAGGGTACTGTTTACAGTATAAATTGATCGTTCTCCATCAGGAAAAGTGTAAACAGCATTCTTCTTTTTCTTCCATTCTTGAATGTCCTAGATAGAATGATTATTAAAATTAGGAAGAAAAAGGAACGTTTGTGAGTCCAAGAGCAAAGATAGAGCACATGAGCATAGTATCGATATGTGTATGTTTATGTGTGTGTGTGTGTGTGTGTGTGTGTGTGTGTGTGTAAGAGAAAGAAAGACAGAGAGAGAGAGAGAGAAATTTCAACTTGTTTTCTTTTCCCAGAGAATCCAAGAAGCAGTTTAAGGAACCTGATATTGGAGTTTAATCTAGAAACTGGATCTCATATTGATTCAAGATGATTAATATTGCATTGAAATCCCTCAATTAAAATAGAGAAAGAAAACTAACTTTCCTAAATATGGCAAAGAAGCTAACACCTCATTTATTTTCATTTCTTTGTAAAAATATAAATATCTCAATAAAAAGGACAGGCTCACTTGTAATTATGTACTCATGACTGTAACAGCAGTGAGATTCCATATAGGCACATGTACAGCAGCTGTTTGACGGTGATGGTTCTTCCGTGTAACATACCAGTTATCGTGTAATTTAGTGCCACTTATTGCAAAGTGTTACCAAGGGGAACATTGAAAATACTTTTCCTTTAGACATATGGATAATTTGATGAATGACAAATATGAAATTCATATTACATTTTTTAATTGTGGAGAAAATGCGAAACCTCATATCTTACTGCAACTTCCCTTTCATATTGTTAATTACTTAGAGCCCACTAAAAATGCCCACTGTTATCCCCCTTTGCAAATGGTAATCTGTGATGAATATATGAAATAAAACAAACAAGCATAAAGAGCTGGCAACCACAGCTGAAATAAGTGAAACACCTAACAAAAATTACTGAGTAATGCTTTTTATTAAGTGGCACAAAGTACACACTAAAAACTATGCAAAATATAGGTAACTACAGTGTACGTACATGTAAGTATCTTGTACTTGCTGTGTATGGATGTTGGAAACCCATGTAATTATAATATGCATTTTGAATATTGGGAAAGAGGAAATCTTAGTGTAGATAATAGAATTTGTTTTGAAATATACACTGGCAATATTGAAATATACTCAGTGCAATATCTGAAATTCTATTGCTGGATACTTCATGCAAAGGGATTTTAAAGAATTATTTAACACCATCCAAGAGGTTGCTAGCCTTCACCTCCCCCACACTAAAGCATTAATTAAAAATGCAGCTGATTCAACAACAACACTTTAAGTTTTTCTCAATCATGAATGCGACACAATAAAATTATTTGGTCTACTTTTTAGCAGAACTGGAGAGAAAGAAATAACCTGAGTTTTAAACTTTGCTTGATATCTAATTGGATTTGGAATTCTTAAACTTTCGTTGAAATATGTGCATGTTTTAATAGATTATAGTAGTTTTATTATAAGTACAAATTTATTCAGTCAAAGAACACGGGTTACCCCTAATTAATGGTTAAGGTCACTATATCTTAATGGGTAATTTTTTAGGCTTTTGTTCTATTTATTTTATTCTTTTCCGTTTCTCTCCCTATTCTCTCCCAGACATGCCCTTTGCACTATACCCTTCCAAAGGCAATGGATTGAAAGTAGCAAGATTATAAAGAGAGCTAAAGGGGACAACGTATCAGAATGGGTTCTAAACTCATCAGCATTTTTATGTATTGAGATTATTAATATTGAATGCAATAGTTATTGGATATAGCTGGTAAGTTCTCTGCCATGCATACTTACAGTAATCCTTCTACCTCTCACTTTTAACATGGGCTATGATATAGAAGAAATAATGATTTACAGGATATCCCAGGAAGCACTCTTCGGGACTTTCATAACAGTCCACTCCCCAGCCCCTGGGAAATCTCAAAAGCCAATTTCTTTTAGTGTATTCAGTGGTGTATGGATCTGCATTGGTTTTTCCTTTTCTATCATTAACTATTCCTATAGGCAAAATATGCTAATTTTATAAGGATAGTTCTCATGCCTACTGATATTTCACTGTAATATAATTGTGTTGATTTTTTAAAAATAATTTAAAGGGCAACACTTTGGAATCCAATCTGACATTTCATTTAATATTTAAAATGCAAAATTTTCTCATAAATTAATGCTGTGCTTTTAAGTAAAAATTATGTATATGATTTATTTTCCCAAGAAGTGTTATCTATGTGATGCAAAAATTTAAGTATTTAAAATTGCCTCCTTATTAACAAAATACCTGAATAATGAATGCAAAGTCTTGCCACCAATGCCCACTTTATTGTGTCTGCTTAGACGTAATATGAATTTTTCAAGTGGTGTAATTTAATTATTTGAAAAGGAAATTACATTTTAAAAGTAGATTTTTCTTTAGAAAAAAACCACACACACAAGAAAATTTTCAAATTATGATGTTAAATCTATAAAATATGCTTAAAGTAAGATGTTTCTATGTTATGTGGTTATGTTACAAAGAATATTTGGTCGAATCTTTACCATCTTTTCCATATATATATATATATATTCCATATATATATATATATGTTAGTTACAAGAACTGTATTGTTATTTTGGAGAGAATGGGCCCACATGTGAAAAATATGTAAAGAGAAAACACTATTTTCCCCTATAACACATACTGTATATTTCAAAAGAAGAAAAGTTAAAAGATATTTGAAGATTGCAGGGGCAAAAAAGAAAAAAAAAGCCTCCCAGGGCTCAGCACTTAAGCACTTTTCCCACATCCAGGGTCAGAACAGCGGTGATTCCCACACGGACTTTTAAGTGCGGTATGAATGCCACATTACACTTCTATTATACACAGTACTGTCAAACCTCAAATGTTTTCTTTCTTCAGATGCTTTTCCTTGTACATGCTCCTAGTAGACACTTTTCTCTTTATATTTGCTGATAGTGAAAGTTATATGCAATAAAATATTTGATGGTTGAAAGCAGTGGTCACCAGTTGGTTAAAAAAACAAACAACAAAGTATGAAATGTAAACTGAATTGTTATCTCTTTATCCTTTTTGCTTTTCTCTGTGTTTCTAATGTATTGAATGACTCATAAATAGAAAAATAATTTAGAGATTTTTCAAAACTAGTACTTTCTCCTTATAAATGTATAAAATTTTAATCTCTTACAAATTTATTTAACTGTACCTGCTGTACTTATTGTAGATTCAATGATGCAGTTAAGTAGTAACCCAAGAATTTGGGTTTACTGACCTATTTTCTTCATATTCAGTTCACATCAGTATTTGTGAATTGGTTGTTTAGCTTTTCATTCAACCAAAAACTATTCCCTCAAGAAAGCTCCATTTTTATCATAAATATTTCAACATAATCAACATTGGAACAAGTCTGCCATGTTAAACAACAAAAAAAAAAGAATTTAAAGACTTATCTCTGAAAATGGTACCCAGAAATGCAGGTGTTCCCAGTAATATAGCTTCAAAAATAAAATGTTCTATTTATATGACATGAAATTCATAACTTTTGGAAGGGTATATTTATGAAAATATAAAAATAAATTCTGTGCTGTAAAGATTTGCCAAAATAAAGCATATTGCACAGAAAATAGAAAAACACAATTATTGAATCTACTATTATCATAAACATCGTCAAAAAACAAAATGCATATTGTAATATTAGGTACATGACACTTGCATGTTGATATGCCTATATACTTACAAAGTATTCAATGTGTACTTAGTGGCGCTTAAAATATGTCATGTACAACTCTTATAAACATTCTTACAGGGTTCCCATTTGCACTTCATCTTTCAGTAAAGTCTTGTCAGAAAAAAATTGTCTGATACATATGGAAAAATAAAATTTGAATTTTAGTTATCTGTTGGACATTACTGAATTGTCTATTCATTTAGTTCATTTTCTTAGGTCTGAAAGCAGACATTGAAAGATGGAACTTTCTTTTTTCCCACTGACAGGTTATAAAAGATGTTATAAACCAAACACATTATTTTGCGTATCTTTTTCAACTGACCACATTATCCATTCATTTTAAATTTTCTCAGTGATGCCTATTTTCCTTGTAAACTTCTAAGTGGAATTTTTAAAAATTAAGCAGTAGTAAAATAAATGTTATCTTATTTGTACAACATTTAATCGTTACTCTTTGGAAAATATGAACCTTGTAATATGGTCACTAAGGGCCAAAAAATGTTGCTGACTTAGGGAAATTTGTCTGAGATTGCCAAAATTTCAAAAATCTGTAAAGGTAATTTTACATTCACTTATGTGTGTTTACTAATGTTGACTAGGAACAGAAGCAAAAATACCTAAACCTATTTTTTTTTTAAATTTTCACACTCTAACCAGTATTATATATTTCAACTACCTAAGATAATACAATTAATAATATATCCATCCTAAGCTTATGCCAATAAGAATTTGAGATAAGCTTTTAAATTTATGGAAGATTTTCTTTGTGTCTTTGGAAGTTCACTTACCATAAGGTATTTTATAGTCTACTTTAAATAACAGATTTTGTTATACAGGGTAAGCCAAAGGCTGTACAAGAATTAGTGTCATTGGGTCTGATATTTGTGTTGGACCATGAAATATTCCATTAAAATTTATCTGTAAATACAAGGCAAGATTTTGTATCTGGTTTATTTTATTAAATAACATTTTATTATTTTAATTCATTTTTTCCTAGCAAAAGCACCCCTGCGATACAATTTAACAAAGTTGATTCTGCATCAAAGATAGAATTCAGCACATCTGAAAGAAAATGACGTTTGATATAATCACATTCTTTGACACAATCGGTTTCCCCCACTATCCAATATGCCCACTTTCATACAGCTATACAAGCATATAGATATATAACACCCATATTACCTAGATTAAAATTGTCTGTGTGTTTTCATATTGACAGTTGTTTCTGTATTCTTCGGCATTTTTTTAAATCAGGGAGGCACACTGGGAATTCTACTTTGTATAATTCAACTAAAGGATAGAGTTAAGTTTAGGTCTTCTTAATAATTGCATAGTGGCTTTAGTCCATGAGAGAGACCCTCATTATATGACAAGCCTGAATTGATGCTAAAAATAACTGCACACTCCTTTAAAACAAGAAGTTCTAGGAAATACATGGTTTGATTTTTTTTAAACCATATTTGTTTGTTTTGTGCAATTTAAGGATTTTTTTAATGTTTTGAAATCCAACAAATAAAAAATATTGATTATTGAGTTAATACTTTATTATGTAGAAAATTTAGGAAATTAACAATGAGCAGAGTGTGTTTATTATTATTAAAAGTTCTAAAATCACATGTCCTGCACATACTACCAAAACTTTAGTTCACGTTGTCATTATTAATGAAGTTCTTACATGGATGGAGGGTGTATATAATATAATCATGTGGCAGTAAATATTCACGGAATATATTTTCACATAGATTGGAGGTAGAGTGGGACTTTTAAACTAATGAATTTCTGCTGGAAGACAACAATA
Source organism: Proteles cristata cristata (assembly GCA_017311185.1). NCBI lineage: Eukaryota > Metazoa > Chordata > Mammalia > Carnivora > Hyaenidae > Proteles > Proteles cristata. The sequence goes on along the minus strand of JAESUZ010004923.1, from coordinate 1,799,601 downwards.
TGACAATCATTCACTCTGAAGTTTGAAAACATAATTATTAAAATTGGTATATCAAAAATATATGTCTTCTTTACTCACAAATTAAGAGAATATCAGGAAGTGGAAATTTTTTTCATGTGTTGGGATAGAAAATGATTAAAAGGGAAATAGAAGATTCCTAAAGTGTGTCTATTTGGCAATTATATCAAATGAGAACATGTCCTAATACTCTTCTGCCAGAGATCAGAGAAAACTTTACAAAATGGGATCTCAAAGGTTCAGTACTCCTACAAACTATTAGTCCAAGGCAAGAGAATTTTGGACTGTAAGAACTCCCACTCTAACCACATAATGTACCAAGTGTATACTAATTTGCTTTGAAAGTAACTTTAAAATTGTATTTGTTTCCATGAAAATATAAAACAACTTTACTCCCCTTGCTATAAAATAAATTCCCATGCTTCAGGCTATATTTTGGGGCACTAAATCACACTTCCATTACCTCAGGTGACACTAATGCCCCTTTTTTGGTCTGTAAGTATCATAGAAGGCATTAATATTTTTTGTCATATTTTGCTTACAGATTTTCCTGCTAATCTGACAGAATCATGTCAAATTAGACATATACACAGTACTTTGCTCAGAAATTGGGGCCAATTTCAGTGTAACCATGAACTCCAACTTAGGAAACTGCAATAATTTTATACCAAACATTACGTTCCTAGCTGTAGAAATGCTTCTCACTCATGTTTGTCGTCTTTGTATGCAGCCATTAGCTATGATCTTGGTGCTAAGATATTGCAGTAGGGCTCCCTTTGCCCTTTCCTGACATAAATCTCCTAAAAGCCTTGGAATCATCAGAAGTGATAAATGTCTTTTTCTATGTTATGAGATGACTGGTGGCTGAGGGCTTTTGGAAAGTCTCTGGATGGAGGCTGGTCAACAGGGGAACCATCTAGCTGATCAGAGGGTTAGAATTTTCAACCTCTGACCTCTGGGAGAGGCGAGGGGAAGGGTTAGTCACCAGCGGCCAATGAATTAATCAATCATGCCTGTGTAATGAAGCCCCAGAAAAATCCCTAAAGTATGGCAGTCTGAGAGTTTCCTACTTGGTGAACACAGGGAGGTGCTCAGAGGGAAGAGAGTTTTGGGAGGAAATGGAAGCTCTGTTCCCCTTTTCCATATCTAGTCTTCCTTCTGGCTGTTCCTGACTTAGAATCTTTGTAATCAGGTAAGTAAATGGTTTTCCTGAGTTTTGTGAGCAGTTCTAACAAATAATCAAAACCGAGCAGGGAGTTGTGCTTGTCTTGTAACCAAGCTGGACAGAAGTTGTAGCTAACCTGGACACCCACCATTGGCAATTGGCATCCGAACTGGTTTTGTGAGATGAGCCCCTAATCTGTGGGGTCTGCACTAACTCCAGGCACTTAGTGTCAGAACTGAGTTAAATTGTAGGACGCTCAGCTGGTGTCAGAAACTGAGTTGGTGTGAGAATCCCCAACACGCAACCCTACCCCACAAGCACACTTGTAGCGCAGAAGTATTTAGCCAAGAGAAGAGAGCTGCTCCTCCTTTTCACACACAATGTAATTCTCTAAATTCAAATACCTCTGCTTCTGCAGAGACAAAAAAAAATATTGTTTTCCCACCCAGAAGATAATTTTGAAAAAAATCTTCAAAACTAGCATCATGTTTTAACAGAGGAAACAAGCACAGGAGGTCACATACATCCCAAGTTAGTGGAAGAGTCAGATTTAGAGCATAAATCCAACTACTAAACTCCACTGCCTCTCTATTGTACAATTGTGTGCCCTTGGGAGCGCATAGATTCTCCTTGCCCCATCAGTGTGTATAGAGCATTATTAGCAGTGTTCATCTTTCAGAAGCATAATCTATATTGCAGGAATCTTCGAGTAATCATTGTTAAAATTTGTAAGATTCTGGCTAGAGCTTCTCTCTGCTCTCGTGAATGATTAAGTACAACTATAATGTAAATTTTATTTAATGAGGTTGCTGGCAGTAAGTAGAAATCTAACCAGAGATTTATTTTATTTTTGTTTTCTATGGGACATGTAGAGGAGAAAGAGACAGTTTGGGGACATGGTAATTCATGGAGGTAAGAGCTGAACAACTTTCTATTAATGAAGGCCTTGGATACTCTAGGGAAGCATAAAGATGCTGGGGAGCATGTGATGAAAATAAGTACATTTCCCCAATTTATTGTACAAATTGGTTTGGCGCTCTGGAGGAAATCCATTGAAATACCAGTGAAAATGATCATTGCATACATTGTCAAAGCCCAACATTACAAACAAATTAAAGCAACAAACTCCATTTATTGAAAAAAGAGTCACATTTTGTTGAATGTATAAATATGAATCAGTTTAAATCCAAATCTATATAGCTAGTAGTCTGTTTCCATTTATGATCTCAGGCAAGACTAGATCTTAGATGGCAAGACTTGTTAGGTGAAGCCATATGCAATACTTAGCATGAGGGCTGGCTTCATGGGTGAGTGGACAGTAGAGTTGCAAAGGACTTCAAACTCCAAACAGGGTCTCACATTTGGAGTTTCATTCCTTGCAGTGTTATCTCAAAGTTCTTATTAATTTTCTTAGAATTAATGTTTTATAAGTGAAATGCAGTGAGGTGATAGAGTATGCCCTGGGGGGTTGGAGCTTCAGCTTCTATGTGGTTCTGCCTTTCCACCTCATTGCCTCCTAGGACAGGTTCTAGGCTTCTTACGCTCCACTCATATCTAGTGACCACCACATCCCACGGCCCCAGGCAGAGGCCAAGTCACAGTCTTAGTGAGATGTGTGTCAGGAAGTTCTTGCTCAAAGTATGCAGTCACAAGGTGAGACAGGTGCTGAGGGCAGTCTGTACTCACATATGCATGGCCCCATGTCCAAGGAGTACAACAGTAAATGGCAATTAAGAGTATTATGGGTGAATACAACAGTACAAGAAAGGGAAATATTTTTTTCTGATATTCGAACAAAGGGTATCATGTTTTCATTTTTCAGAGAGCCCCACAAATTATGTAGCTGGCCCTGTTCACTGCTTCAATATGATAGTAACTATCAGTTACTTTCAAAAGTTTCTTTAGAATGACCCTTGACTATTGTCAGATGCCTGATTTAATGGGTGTATGGTAGGACATGAAATAATGTTTCTTTTTTTTGGGGGGGGGGTTGGCTAAACATTTTACAAATCTTTTCAGTTCTCTATTTCAGGGGAGATACTGGTTCATAATTCTAAGGCAAATTTTACTTAGGAAAGTAAGATTTTTATTTTTTATTTCTATGTTATAATCTCTGTGAACAATGAAACTACAAAATTGAATAATGGTACATTCTTTTGAAAACAAATAATACAAATTATACACATAAAATATATGGCCCAGGGCTATTTTGTATAACTCAGGGAAGGGACTTGGCTAGTCATTTCAGGTTATGTTCTGCGGATATCAGTTTAGTGTGGCAATTACAGTGATAAAAAGAAAAAGACGGACAAAAAAACAAGCCAACAAGACAGCATAACCTGAATAATAGATTAAATAATAAACAGCAAATAAAAATAAATAGCAACTTCTCCTTTATGATTAAAGTTGAGAAACAGGTGGAACATTATTCTGACTCCAATTCATAAACACTGTGTTCTAATGGCATTCACAACAGTAAGTATTTCAAACCATTGTAACTGATTTTGTTGAAATGCAAATCAGATTCCACCTATGCCCCAATCACACTTCAGTAACTCTCACTATTTTCAGATAAAATTACATACAAAAATCTTTCTAATTTAATCCTGCTTTTGAAAAAAATGTTTATTTATTTATTTTGAGAGCATGCTAGAGAGACAGCACATGAGCAGGGGAGGGTCAGAGAGAGAGAGACTGAGAGAGAGAGAGAGAGAGAGATAGAGAGACTCCCAAACATGCTAAGTGTGGAGCCTGGTGCAAACCTTGGGATCATGACCTGAGCTGAAGAAATCAAGAGTCAGATGCTCAACCAGCTGAGCTACCCAGGTGCACCTGATTTAATCATCCTTTTTGTTCCAATTTAGATTCGTGTTATTCCCTCTATTTTTACCCCATTATACAGTTTTCTTAAATCTTTTGTGTATCATAAATACTTAAGGTTTCTTCACACTTTTCCCTCATTTGTGAAAAAAAATAATTTTTTAATCACTAGAAGATACTGGGCCAATCTTATGAGGTAGAGGTACAGTACTGAGTATATCAGACACTGCCCCTTCCTTTATATATATGATGCATATATATACACACACACACATACATACACTCTAGGAAGGGGAACATATATTAGCCACATATTCACAAAAATTAACATATAATTGCTAATTCTGATAAATGTGGTAGATGTGTATGAAATGATCTAAAGGATGCAAATAGAATGCCTCACCTGATGCGGTGTCATAGTCTGAGGAAGAAATCCTGGAGATGATATTTGGATTAATTGTTAAATATTAATGAGGTGAACACACGATAAAAAACAACTGAGGCCAAGAAAGCAACAAATGTTAGAGGTTGAGGCAGGCTTTAAAAAAAAACAGAAAAAAAAAATGCCAGAGCAGAATTACATGGCCTTTTATCTATTTGCATCTGTCACACGGCGTTTTTTTTTTGCACAATCAGCATTAAATATTTATTCACTACCAACTATGTGCAATGCACTGTATTATATAATGTGGGTAATCTATGTGAGAGAAATGTAATAGACAGGGTCCATCACAAAAACAGAAATCCCTGAGAAAGTTTAGAGAGTGTTAGTTACACAGGTGAGAAGGCAAATGGGTAGTGAGGCAACCCAGGGAATAACACCATTAGGAAATTGCTATCATGCCCTTGCTGCAGAGACTGAAAAGCTCAGAAGCCAGGATCTTCCACCAGGAGCTATCACCATTGTGATGCTTCCAGACAGGATCTGGTGCTGTGAGTAGAAGACTGGTCTGTCTGTTGTTAGGAGGGTGGGGGTGGGGTGGTGTTCCTGAGTCAATGAGGAGCCCTAGAAAAGCAAATAGGAATGGCATTGTTTTCTCCCCTTCTCTGCTTCTAGTCTTCCACAAAAGCATTCTGGGTGAAGCCAGAGGGGGCTTGGCGATTAGAAGTTGGAGGATACATAGCAAAAGTTATCTAAGAGCAAAGAGGAATTTACCAGCACCAAACACTTTCTCTATTTAAGGAACTTACAACCTACTCAAGGAAGATCACTCCTTGCTAGCAATGATTACCAAGGATGGTATTTTACCTTGGTATTATACCAAGGATGCAAATTTTTTTATTCCCACAGCTCTTGTTGTTACATGCACAGGAAATTTGCACCAGCATCCACAATACAAGGAAAATTAGCTCTAAAGAAATTACGAACTGTCAGATGCTTGAGGTTCAATTATTATAAATATTTGATAGCTATGGTTTTTAACACATTTCATTTGAGTGTTCTGACTATTCGTATATGTTGAACCATTTTTGTATACATGGAGATGGTCCCAAAACCCTTTATTTTATTTAAGCAATAACCACCTACTCTGTGCCACAGATTATACAATGTGCTACAGATATGGAGATAACAAAGACATACTCTATGTTGCTGAGAAGTAGAAGTATCAGAAGTATTTCTAAAGATAATCACCACACACCACTAATGAACACTATAATAAACGTTTGAAGAGAATTCTGTGATGTCACTATGAAAAGGGTCACTATGATTGGCTAATAGTCCTAGAAAAGAAGGAAAATAAATACTAGCTGGCTCTTAGAAAACAAATAAAAGTATACAAAGAAAAGAAGATGGTAAAATACTTTTCAGGCTCGGGGAGTAAAACTGACAAACATGGAGGCCAATAAGATCTCGACATGTTTTAGCAACAGATCAATTTTTTAAAAAAATTTTTCTTAATGCCCTATTTATTTCTGAGAGAGAGACAGTGACAGCATGAGCAGGGGAAGGTTAGAGAGAGAGGGAGGCACAGAATCTGAACCAGGCTCCGGGTTCTGAGCCAGCTATCAGCACAGAGCTGTCTTGGCTTGAAGCCAAGAACCTCACGATCATGACCTGAACTAAAGTCAGGTGCTTAACCGACTGAACCACTCAGGCACCCCAGCAACAGATCAATTTGAATGTGGTATTATAGGATTTTTCTGCAGCAGTTGAGGAAAATGAAATTGGCCTGGGAGGCTGGGTTTTGTTTACCTGTAAAGGAGTGTGCATTTTATTCTATAGGACATTTTATATATTTTTGTTATTTTTTAAGGCCCGGAAAATTTTATTTTTCTTAACAAAATCAAACGTTGAAGTCTAATGTACAAAATAATGAAATCGTAGCTGCTTAATTAAATGAACTTGGAACTCTGTAATTCCCTTTCACTAATCTTTGGCACCCCACGTTAACTAAACCTTTTAATTTATGGGAATCATTAGAAAATCATTGCTAGACATTAGTGAGTCAGCAGATATATTTGAATTGAGAAATTACATAATTACAGGTGTGTTTGTGTTTGTTTTTGTTTTACAAAGAAAACTCTTACGGCAGCAAAGAGGAAAAAACAGAAGAGGCAGAGATCCATTTATTAACTTGTTCAATAAATAGATATTCACTGAGCACCAGTCTTTTGCTAAGCTCAGTACAAACACTAGGAATACTAAGTGAACAAGATTCACTTTTCTGCTTTCAAGATGTTAGTGAAGGAGACAAATGCAAACAAGCAATCTCAGCATATGGTACAAAGGAGTGTTTGGGCTAAGTTCAATGTGAACTGGGAATCTTACAGCATCTTAAGAAATCAAGGAGACTCCTAGGGAAAGTGACATCTAGATGGAGGTCAGAGGAGGGAGAATACCTCATGTAGATGGACCGGCATATTCAACAATAGAAACAAGAAGCATAAAAACTAACACAGAGATTTGGGGAACTGCTGTTCAGTAAGAGCATACAGATTACAAAGTTGGAGACATGAGTTCAGAAAAGTAAGGAATAGCCAAATAAGGAATTCTTGTAAGTCTCATTAAGAATCATAGAGGGGCACCTGGGTGGCTCAGTCAGTTAAGCGTTTAACTTCGGGTCAGGTCATGATTTCACTGTTCCTGGGTTCAAGCCCGCATAGGGCTCTGTTTGACAGCTCAGAGCCTGGGGCCTGCTTCAGATTCGGTGTCTCCCTCTCTCTCTGACCCTTTACTGTTCACACTCTGTTTCTCTCTCAAAAATAAATAAAACATTTTAAAAAAAGAAAAAAAATTGTATACTTTACCCTTGGAAAAATGCTTTGTCATTAAAATATTTCAAGAGTTTGGAGGCGTCAAGAACAGTTAGTACTACTAATGATAGCACTGTGCACATTTGCTGAGGGATTCAAATATTTCAAAAGTAATAGTATATGAGTCCTTAAAATTTTGTTGTTTTTACACATCAACTGACTGGTTGATAGGAAATGACCTAAACTGAGGCCAACTCCACCCAAAGCACAGATGGAAAAATGTGGTTATATAAACCCATCTTCTTCACTCCAATTCTGATGCCTATCATTCATGAAGATAGTCTTACTCTCTATTAGTCAGTCCATTTGCTCTGGTCACTTGTATTCATTTAAGTACCTTCTATCTTTTCTTTGTCAAAAGCCCAAGTCTTCATTAGAGGATTTTATCTTTGTTCAAGTCTGATAATATTAATATTCAATGCACTTCTCTGTTCTTTGTTGATACAACTGAATATTCCACAAACCTAAAGCATGTTCATGCAATATAATGTGTTAAAGTATAGGAGTATAGCATAAAATGAGGTTTCTATTTAATAAAAAGAGATTCTGAATACTTAAAAAGTGAGTATGTGCTCAAAAATATTTGTTGAATGAATGAATGGTCCATTCAAATTATTTGCTATGTTTCTAAAGGATGTTACACTTATTCATTCATTTAACAAATGTGTATTGGGGGCCTCCTATATTCCAGCTATTCTTCCAGGCACTGATTATATTATTGTGAATTTAAAAGAAGATAATTCTTCATTTCATGGTAGTCTTTTATTGGGGGTGAGCTAGATACTATGCAAAAAAATAAATGCATTTTTTTTTCAGGTTGTAATTACATTTATGAAAGAAAATAAAGCAAGAAAGTAGAGTGGGTCATGCAGAAGTGGAGGTATTTGGTTTTTAATAGGGTGGTTATTAAGAGTTTCAGTGAGAGGTTCACATTTGAAAGGCAGAAAGGATAAGAAGGAATAAAATGTGTGGTATTTAGGAAGAGTGTTTTAGGCTGAGTGAACAGCAATGCAAAAGTCTCAAAAATTTTTGAGATACATTTGAAGAACAGAAGAGTCACTTGGGAGTGTAACAGAGGGGGAGGAAGAGGAAATGAGATCAGAGGAAGACTAGAATGGGAGAAAGAATACTCTGTAGGATCTTGCAGGCTATTTTCAATACTTTGTCTTTCACTCTAAGTAAAATCAAAACCATGGAACAGTTTTGTGTCGATGAAGGACATGTTCTAACAGGATGTGACACAATTACCCTGGATTCACTGATAAGAATAGGGTGTGAATAAGGAGGAACAGAAGCAAGGACACTGGTTAAGAGTGTTATAATAGTTCTGGTCAAATATGATATTGATTTATCAAGGTAATGATAAGAAATTGTTAGAGGATACTGAATACATTTTGAAGAAGGAGCTGAGTATTTATTGAAGGATTGGATATGGGGCATGAAAAAATCAGAGGAGTCAAAACTCCCAAGATCTCACAATTATGAAGGACAGAAGTCTGAAATCAAGTGTCGGGCCATGCTCCTTTAGGGTATAATCCTTCTTTGTCTCTTCCTTGCTTCTGGTACTGGTACTGGTTGACAATCTTTGGTGTTCCTTGACTTGGCTCTACATTAGTCCAATCACTGTCTATGCTATCATATGGCATTCTCCCTGGTATCCTTGTGGTTTCTTTTACTTCTTTTTTTAAAGTTTATTTATTTATTGTGTGTGGGGGGGTAGGGTCAGGGGAGAACACATGTGCAGAGGAGGGGCAGAGAGAAAGAGAATCCCAAGCAGGCTCCCTACTGCGGTGCAGAGATCAAACTCAGGAAGGTGAGATTATGACCTGAGTTGAAATCAGGAGTCAGATAGATAACAAACTGAGCCACCTAGGCACGCCTACCTCTGTGTTTTCCTATGGGGATTCTAGTTATAATGGAGTAAGGTCCCATCTGACTCCAGTGTGACCTCACCTTAACTAATTATATCTTTAATGGTTTTGGGTCCAAATAAGATGTTGTAGGTTAGGACTTCAATGTTTCTTTAGGGGAGGGGGACGCAATTCAACCCATAAAAGATTGGTTTTAAGGAGATTATGTAAAATGATAAAGAAAAACTCTTTTAGGGAAGTATGCTAATAGAGGGACAGAGCTATGGATGATAGCTGAAGGCAAAGTGGTGTTAACAAGATATTTAGTATGAACTTTTAATATAAAATGTTTAAGTGCTTTTATATTGATGAGAACTATCCAAGAGAAAATCAGGGAAAAAATTAAAATGGTGATTCCGGAGAGGGAGAGAACATTTTGGCAAAAGATGATGGATTAGATAAAAATTGAAGCACCTTTGGATGGATTAGATAAAGATTGGTGCAACTTTGAAGAATAGAACTTAGCTTTATACGGAGAGGTTTTTTGTTTTTTGTTTTTTTGTTGTTGTTGTTGTTTTAATTTAGAGAAAATGGAAAGCAGAGTGGTTAAGTAAAAGGGAGAAAAGGAGGGGAGGAAGTATGGAGGGAGAAAGGGTGAGTTATAAAATTGTCCTATAGTAGAGTGGGGAAGTGAATGGACTAGAATAAAAAGCTAGGGGAAAATGTAACAATCGCCACTCAAAAAGCAGGGCTCACTGGAGTTCGTAGTCCTGGCTTTGAACAGAGTTTCCTTGTGCAATTTTCTAAGAAGAAGAAGAGAGAGAGAGAGAGAGAGAGAGAGAGAGAAAAGGAAAGAAAGAGAAAATGGTTAGGCATTTAGGGGTACAGTTAGATAAGATTTGGTTTTGACTTTTTAAAATTATTATGTAATTTGGAAACCAATGTATACAGGATTTCAGAGACCTGGAGGCAGGTCTCTCTGAGAGAGCGAGCGGGCTCTCTGAGCAGCCCTGGAGTGCTGCCCAGAGGACCCCGTATTCTGTCGGGTCCGATCTGGGGGTCCACAGCAAAGCTGGGGGTCAGACGCAGACCCGGAAGTTCTCAGGGCTCGTAGAGTAGCCTGCAGAGTTCGGACGGGCAGTCGGGGGTGGGCGAACGCGGAGGACCCTGTGCTCCGCGCACCGAAACCACAGAGGTCAGCCGGGTGAGCCCCGGGCTGCGGTGCCGCCTTCCGAACGCGGCCAGGGGGCGCGGAAGGGCCGGCCCTCGCTGGGTGGGGGCTGCTCCCCGGCGGGTCCTCGCGGGGCCCGGACGGGGGTGACCCGAGCTTCGCGGGGCGCGGGCGGCCCACCCCCGGAGACCCCTGCGGGCTGACCGGCAGGCCCGCGCTTGCGCGTTGCTCTTCTCCTTGACCTAAACTTGCTTTTTTGGCAAGTGAGTAAAGTGAAACCACGAAGTGTCTAAGAAATGAAAAGACGGGTGCTTTAAAGTGACGGTAATGAGGAAGTAGGGAATATATTGGGCAGAGAAGAAAGCGAATGCATTGGGGGGGGGGGCGGATATTGAAGTGTGGTAATATCCCTGGATATGGCTGGTGTATCACAGGGGTGAGTAGGTAAGAGAAACAGGCAGAGTTATTGTAATCCTATGAGATAAAATGCGAAACAGGATTAGGGGATATGGTAGAATGATCTTGAAGGAGCAAGGAGAAAGATGGGAGTTACCAACGCTGTCTCAGCCTGGTTCTAGAAAAGCTGTGAGAGAAAAGAGCCATCAGCTGTGGGTAGTAATTAAGAAGATGAAGAAGACCCAGTGCCCTTTGAATCTATGTGGTTAAGAAATTTTGATGGTTAAGAGGTAGGCAAAATGGGAGGGTGTTTTGAAGAGTGCAAAGTTCTGGAGTTCTCTCCTGATTTCTGATTCTGAAAGTTGGGAGAACAGAGAAGGAGCATTTATATTCCAACCACTGTGACTCCCTCCTAGCTTATGCTAATAGAGTGTATTATATATTTAAAATCTTTTAGTATAGTAGAGTGCTTTGACCTCTTAAAAAAATCTTTCTGGCTTGGAAATAACGGGCCTAGAAGAGGCCAGCCAATTCTTTGTGATAACAAAGGGCCCACCCAGGTTATGAAAACTAACCAGTCCAGAGCCATACCTACTGTACCTGACCCAGGCACCTCAGGAGACGAAATCCCTCTACCTTAATCACCATAGCCCAGGAACCAGGCAAAAGACCACACAGAAGCCCAAAACTCAGTGGAATTATTCACACTGGCCAATTTGAAACTGTTTAACCCATTCTGCCTTGCCTTTTTCTTGAAAACCCCAAGAATGTACTAGTCTAATGTTTTCCTTTAGCTCCTGTTCTTTCTCTTGACCACCCCATCCCTATTGTTAATAGGGCCTGTAAGTATAGTAAACTTTTTTTTCCTCTATGCCTCTCCTCTGTCTCTCCCTTTTTTTTTAATTAAAAAAAAATTTTTTTTTTGAGAGAGAGACAGATAGTATGAGCAGGAGAGGGTCAGAGAGAGAAGGAGACACAGAATCAGAAGCAGGCTCCAGGCTCTGAGCTGGCCGTCAGCACAGAGCCCAATGCCAGGCTGGAACCCACGAACCGTGAGATCATCACCTGAGCTGATCTGAAGTCAGTCACCTAACTGACTGAGCCACCGGGCGCCCCTCCTCTGTCTCTTCTTGTGGCTGCACTTGACTGACCATGTCTTAAAAGAATACAAAACATGGGGTCAGCATGTATTCATTACATTGCTTATTTGCAAATCTAATAAACAAATAAAAGAAATTATGGACTCCCAATTAACAATTTTCACATATTGACAAGCCTTCTTGGTCTAACTCAAGCACTCATTTCTAAAATAAAATCTATCAAAGGCAAAAACCAAATGGTTGCTCTATTTTTTGGTGTATAGATATAGATAGAGATTTGGTGTGTAGATTATATTATATTGTTGTCATGATTTGTGGCCCTTAGGGTGTTATAAAGTGTCCTTGTTTTTCTTGTATAATGTTTTTTGGCTTGAGACCTACATGAATGATGTAAAGATTGAAACCTCTGCTTTCTTACTGTCTTTATTTGACTGATAAATCATTATCCATCCCTTTATTTTAGTCGCTTTATATCGTCTCATGTCTCTTTTGAGTACAACACAGATTTAAGTTTTGCTTAAAGCCAATCAAAACATATTTCTTTCAATGGGTGAATTAAACTCAATTACATTTATTGCTATAATTTATATATATATATATAATTTATATATTTGAATATATATATATATTTGACTAATATATTTGAATTGAACTCGATTGTACTCTATTTTTAATTTATTTTGGTATTTAGAAATATATCTATATGTCTCTCTATATATACATATGTGTAATTGATTTAGTATTTAACTTTATATTAGTTAATTTTCATGATATTCTGAGAACAGTGATCAAAACTTTTTCTGGAAAGGGTGAAAGGTAAATATTTTCCACTTTGTGGGTCATATAATTGCCCTATCAGTGGCTGAACTGGAATAAACGCTGTTCAAAACCAATCATGGAGAATAAACAAATGGACATGGCCAGATTAGACTAGGGGACAGATGACCTTAGTGTTGTAGTCTGCTTTAGGCTGAATTTACCTTAGTTTCTACTACTTGATTTTCCATCTTTTTTTTTTTTTTAATTTTTTTAGCATTTTACTTATTTCTGAGAGAAAGACAGTGTGAGCAGGGGAGGGTCAGAGAGAGAAGGAGACACAGAATCTGAAACAGCCTCCAGGCTCTGAGCTACCTGTCAGCACAGACCCCGACGTGGGGCCCGACGCTGGGTTTGAACCCACTAACCGTGAGATCATGACCTGAGCTGAAGTCGGACACTTAACCGACTGAGCCACCTGGGCACCCCGGTTTTCCATCTTAAAATAATTTATATTGACTTACACTTGAGATCTATATGGAAAAAAAAAATCCTGTAGATTGCTTTGGGTAGTACTGACATTTTTAACAATATTAATTCTTCTAATCATGAACACAGCATAACGTTACATTTATTTGTGTCATCTTCAATTTTTTTTTTTGTCATGAAAGATGTTATAATTGTCAGTGTAATTATTAGGTCTTTCACTTCCTCAGTTAAATTTATTCCTAGGTATTTTATTCTTTTTGAGGCAGTTGTAAATGGAACTTTCTTTATTTCTCTTTCTGATAGTATATTTTTAGTGGATAGACATATAGCAGATTTTTGTACATTAATTTCATATCCTGCAACTTTACTGAAGTCATTTTTTAGTTCTAAAGGTTTTGTTTTTGAAGTTTTTAGGGTTTTCTATATAAAATATGTTATCTGCAAATTGCGACAGTTATACTACTTTGTTTTCCGTTTGGATCCTTTTATTTCCTTTTCTTGCCTAATTGTTTTTGTAGGACTTCCAAAGCAATGTTATGTTGAATAAAAGTGGCAAGAGTTTGCATCCTTGTTTCCCATCTTAGAAGAAAAGGTAACCTTTGAGTATCATGTTATTTGTGGGTTAGTCCTATATGGCCTTTACTGGGTTGAGGTACATTCTCATTATCCCCACTTTATTAAGCGTTTTTTATCATAAATGGATGTGGAATGTTGTCAAATGTTTATTTTGCATCTATTGAGATGATTGTGTGACTTCTCTTTCATTTGTTAATGTGGTATATAACATTGATTGATTTACTTATGTTGAGCCATCTACATCTCCCTGGAATAAATCCCACTTGATCCTGGTATGTGGATTATTAATGTATTGTTGAGTTTGGCTTATGAATACTTTGTTGAGTTAATTTGCATCTATGTTAATTGTGGATATTGGTCTGTAATTTTCTTTTCTCATGGTGTTTTTGTCTGGTTTTGGTATCACAGTAATGCTAGTTTTGTGAAATGAGTTTGGAAATGTTTCCTCCTCTTCTATTATTTAGGAAGAGGTTGAGAAGGATCAGTTAATAGCCTCATACCAGCCTTTGTATTTCTGTGGTATCAGTTGTAACTTCTCTCTTTCATTTCTGATTTTGAGTCTTATTTTTTTTCCTTGGTGATTCTAGCTAAATATGTGCCAATTTTGTTTATTTTCTCAAAAAGTTTGTTCTTAATTTTATTGATCGTTTCTATTGTCTTTTTAGTCTCTATTTTATTTATTTTGACTCTGAACTTTGCCATTTCTTTTCTTCTACTAGTGATAGGACTTGTTTTTTCTTTTCTAGTTCTTGAAATATAAGGTTAGATTATTTACTTGAAATCTTTCTGTATGTATGTAAGCTTTTATCAGTATGAACTTCCTTATTAGGAATTGCTTTTGTTACATCTCTTAAGCTTTGGTGTGTTGTAGTTCCGTTTTCATTTGTCTCAAGATATTTAGTGATTTCTCTTTTGATTTCTTCTGTGACCCATTGAATGTTCAGTAGCATGTTGTTTAATCTCTACATATTTTTGACTTTTTCAGTTTTCTTTTTATAATTAATTTCTAGTTTCTTACCGCTGTGCTCAGAAGAGATACTTGATATGATTTCAAACTTCTTAATTTAATCAGTACTTGTTTTGTTGCCTAAAATGCAATCTGTCCAGGGGATGCTCCATGTGCACGTGAGAAGAATTTGTTTTCTGTTGTCTTAGATGGAATGTTCTGGTGAAATCTGAGTCCATCTGGTCTAACATATCATTTAAGGCCAGTGTTTCTTTATTGATTTTCTGTCTGAATGATCTATCCATTGATGAAAGTGGAGTATTAAAGTCACCTACTGTTATTGTATTGCTGTCTATTTCTCTCTGTAGATCTATCAATATTTGCTTTATATGTTTAGGTGTTCCTATGGTAAGTGAATAAACATTTACAAATATTATATCCTATTATATTTACCCTTTTATCATTATGTAATAACCTCCTTTGTTTCTTATTATAGTATTTGTCTTAAAGTCTATTATGCATGATGTAAGTATAGCTACCCCAAACTATCTTTTGGTTTCCATGTGCATGGAACATCTTTTTACATCCCTATATTTTCAGTCTGTGTGTGCCCTTACTTTTGATGGAAGTCTTTTATAGGCAGCATATAGAGGGGTCTTGGTTTTTACCATTCATCCACTCTATGTCTTTTGATTGGAGAATTTAGTCTAGTTATGTTCTAGTAATTATTGATAGATATGTTAAGATGCTATTGCCATTGTATTAATTGCTTTCTGGCTATTTTATGATTCCTATGTTTCTTTTTTCTTCTCTTGTTCCCTTTCTTTTTGTTTTGATGTTTTTCTGTATTGGTATGCTTAGATTCCTTTTTCTTTATCTTTTGTGTACCTATACTTGGTTTTTGCCTTGTGGTTACTATGAGACTTAT
Source organism: Proteles cristata cristata (assembly GCA_017311185.1). NCBI lineage: Eukaryota > Metazoa > Chordata > Mammalia > Carnivora > Hyaenidae > Proteles > Proteles cristata. The sequence goes on along the minus strand of JAESUZ010004923.1, from coordinate 1,784,131 downwards.
GCAAAAGGCTTGCAGAAGACTTGTATGTTTAACAGTTTATATTGTTGATAATCATTTAAATTTGAACACATTCTAAAGGTCTATATTTTTACTCTCCCCCACTGAATGTTTTATGTTTTAGATGTCACGGTTTATATCTTTTTATCTTGAATATCCAAATTTTTGTTAATTATTGCATCTGTTTGTCAGTACTTTTAAATTGTGCATGCAGAACTGATAAACTTTATTATACATACATAAATTGTATCTCAAATTAAGCTAATTAAAACTATTAGTGATAGGTTAAGGAATATGATAAATCATACTGAGATAATTTTTTATCTAGATAGAAAAATGTAACTGTCATTCATTATATGTCATTCATTATATCATATTCAAAAATGAATTTTAGGAGTGTTTTGGTGGCTCAGTCAGTTAAGCATCCCACTTTTGATTTCAGCTCAGGTCATGATCCCAAAGTCCTGAGATTGAGCCCTGCATCAGGCTCTGCATTGGGCGTAGAGCCTAATTAAGATTCTCTCTCCCTCTCCTTCTGCTCCTCTCCTTTTCTCTCCCTCTCTTTCTTTATTAAAAAAAATAGATGGATTAAAGAGGAAGGGATAATGGTACCAGGGAAAATAATCCAGAAAGATTTTCTTTTATGTATAACATTTTAATGAAAGAGTTGGGGAACAGGGGTAAAAGTCGGACAAAAAGACAAGAAAATATCAGAAGAAAATATGGAAAATATGCTATATTATGTGTGTCAGTAAGATAGGTGAATATTACAGTATGACCTACCCTTTCTGTACTCTCACATAATAAGACTACATAATAAGTTTTAAAAAGAAGTAAAAAGAAGCAGAAGTACAGGTAGAAATTTTGAAAACAAGTGGAACAATTATTAAGCAGAGGAACATTGATAGCCAAACATAATTATTAGTCATTTATTCTCAAAGATTAATCCTTCTTGAGGGACAATAAATAAGATATTGCCATGTTATAAGTAACTACATTTTTCAGCATGTTTGCAAGAGGAAAATAAATTTACTGTAACAAATTATGTTTTCCACCCATGGCCACCACAGTACTTCCAGTCATACATCGCACTTACTTTCACAGACATATGGTATCTGTGGCCCATCCTTTTAAATCTGGAAGGGGGCCTGTGATTGCTCCCATCTACAGAGTGTGACAGAAGCCATACTTTGTAAATTCCAGGTGGAAGTCCTATTGAATATACAACTTCCCCTTGGATAGCTCTTGGGACATATACTTTGGAACCTGAGAATCCATGTAATGAAGCCAATTACCTTGAAGCTGCTATGTTGCAAAATCACATAGAAATAAAAAGAGATACCCAAGGAGTCCTTAGCCATTCTGGTGTTCAGTCAAGGCTTCCTAGCCGAGGCTTTGCATCCCAGACACTGTCAAGTGAGTAGATGAGATTTTGAATGATTACAGACTACAGGCTTCAAGCTGTCCCAGCTGATACAGAGTGAAGCAGACACAAGTTAGTCCTGCTGAGGTGTCAGTCCAGACACCAGACCTGTGAGCAAAATAATTATTGTACACCACTAAGTTTTAGGGTTTTGTGTGCAGCATTAGATATCCAGAACGTTTGTCTAAAAATGGAAGGTAGATAGAATATTTAAAAGGAAAAACTGTCAGATGAAGAAAGTTAGTAAGTTCTTTTTGATATGAATTTAATAGGGTAGTGGTGATTTTGTGTCTGTATCTTTAGACAACATATAGAATGCAGAGCAGGAGTTTAGAAAAGAGATCTAGAGGAGTTGTAGATTAAGAAGACATTAGCTCAAAAATGATCTCTCTCATGAAGGTATATATGCTGTACCTTCATACTTCCAAGAGGTGATCTTTGCTAATTAAAAGTTCCAGATCATCTAGAAGGTGATATCAAACAGAATTCTTAAAGTGTATTTTTGTTTGTTTGTTTTCTATTTCTCATCAACATCAACCTACTTATTCAAGTTAATGTTATCCACATTAGTTCATAGTTGTTCTATCAATTTTATTTAGGCTGTGTAAGTAGAAACTTGACATGATTAAATTGATTCTTTCCTTGCACAAAAGTGTAAGTTGTTTAATATGACTGTTTTTTTTTTAATTTTAAAAATTTAATCCAAATATTCTCTGAAGAACTACTAGACTAGGAGACATCACGCAAACATTCATGAGTAATAGAAAGATGCTGCCTTTAAAGATACAAATATCTAGAAGGGAGAGTAAGACACTTCAACATAAAACACATATTTAAATAAATAAAATATGGAGAAGGCTATGACAAATGTCACAATAACATAGAAATTCAAAATGATAATATCTGACTGCAAGTCCATGGAGGAAGCTTTTCCATGGTGTTGGCTTATAAATATATACACATTGTTGATTGACCAAGAGAATATTTTAGATAGAGAAAACATTTTAGATAGAACATTTTAATAGAGCTTATGCACACTCATAAACTTGAAGAAGCACATAGCATAGCTGGAGACACTGTGCAGTTAAATTTACTTTGATAAGTACATGCATATCAATGTAAGAATATTGGATTTGATCTTTTGATAAAATGACTTTTGATGGTTTGAAGATAGAGTTGGCATGATAAAAACTGTATGTTAGAAATTTATACTTTTCTATTAAGGACAATCTGAAATCTAGAAATCTGAAATATATATATATATATATATATATATATATATATATATATATATATATGTATACACACACACACACATATATGTTGAATTTAATCATTCCAAGTGACAATATAAGTGGCATATGGTATACTTTTAGTTTAAGATGGTGGAGTTAAGATTTCTTGTCATCTCCTAAATAGAGCTGGTAAAAGTAATAATAACAGAAAACAAAAGAAACAAACAAACAAACTTGATTTCAACCAGACTTGGGAAGCCCCAGTGCCTGCAGCATCAATACATGAAAAAATGTATTGAAAGAATGTGTCAGACTTTGGCCAGATTCACCAGGCAACTAGATTTCCTAAACCACAAGGCACAAACTGAGGAGTGAAAAGCAACTTATTTTGAACAAACAGATCACAGCATAGAAGCTCGTTGTAGAAATCTCCTGAATTTTGATTGACAATCCTTAGGTTAGAGGAGAAGCTAGAAATCATGCAGACATTCCGTCACTGCAAAAGCTAGCTTTTAGTGTGACAAATTAGAGGAGAAACTATGGGGTTGCAAACAGCCTTGCTGTTGCCAATATTTGTCAGCTGAAGTTAAGTAAAAACTTAATCATTTCACACACACATATACCTTCCTCCCTCCCTTATCCTGGGAGAATGGTTTTGGCTCTCTAGAATACGTTCACTTTTCTCCTCATAAGAATACTTGTGTGTGTGTGTGTGTGTGTGTGTGTGTGTGTGTGTGTGTGTGTGTGTGTTTCATTTGTAGTCTCTATGGTCCAGGTAAAGCTAATTCTGTGCTTGGATTTAGAGTTGAGAATAAAAGCCTGGCATCCCCTTACCCCCAGAGACATTGTTATTTGTTTAGGAATGACCTGTCACTCAACAGAATAAATAAATAAGGTTGAATTTCAGAAATTTTAGAAGTGAAAGCTAGGAAGTAAAATACTTTCCCCTTTTTAGCTTGTGAGTTTCCTGTGTCACTTGGGATTTTATTATTTCTATATACCAGATATTCGGCTGTAGTTTCTTAAAATAAAGTTATTTTTCTTTTGTGACTACTAGAGCATAAGAGAAAACAAGTTGAGTGCAAGCACAGTCATTACAGGGTATTAGGAACCTAGGCTCTGTCCAGCTCCATTCTCTTATTCTCTCAATTATGTGGCTCTTATGGTTACAAAATGTTTGCTCCATCTGCAGGCAGAAAGAAGATGGAAGGGCAAGGAGCTAAGATCTGGGTCAAGTCAATCGATTCAGTTATTCCAGGAAAATAGTATCATTCCTGGATCACATCCAGTAGAAATTTTCCATTTCATTTTAAGAACTTGCTTGTATGGTCACTTCTCAGTATCACACAGTCTTGTTACACAAATAGTGCTCAACTGGACACACTGCAGCTCTAAATTTGCTTCTGTTAGTAAAGGAGAAAGGGAAAATAGATATTGGATAGTTAATGAACTTTCTGCCAGGTTTGGTAAGAAGAGCATTACAGCCTAGAACTCCTGGTAATAGAAGGAGTCTAGAAGAAAACAGTGCTGAGAGACTGCCTGATGCAGGCAGGCTTGGTCCCAGAACCCAGAGAGGGTCTCTCACAGGACCAGCTAAGAGGGTCTTTGGCTTCATGCAGGATAGAAATCAAACACAAGCTGGAAAAAGTAGAAACAGAGGTTTGAATAGTGTAGGTGACAGTAGCAGATGGTGTGTCTGGGAGATCCAAAAAAGAAAAGAGACTGAGATCTTGTTGCAGCCAGGATTTTATATTGGAAAAAGATCTAGGGTATGTGTTCCTTCAGGAATCCAGGGTAGCGTACAGTTAGAGCTAAATGTCAGGTAAACAATAGGTGTTACTCTATAAATTACCAAAGATGGGAGTATTGATGCCAGTGTCAACTGCAGTTGGTTTTAAGCTAACCGATCTGAAACGTTTTTGGGATTTGTCTCTTCTTAGGTGTTATCTGGTATTTGGAGCCTAGGATAGAACTCAAAGAATGATTGACTTTCTTGCTGCCCCCTTGAAGTGCGAACATAGCTTCTTTGATTTACTCAAAGGCAAAATATGGAACGTAAGTAAATGAGTCACTGTAGAAAAACAGCAGAGATGGAGCCTTTCTAGAATGGAGATCCTTCCTCTTCCTTACCTCACTCCAACTCCAACCAAATTCTAATGACTGTTTGATATTCTGGCTCCTGTGTGCTGGTCAGCCCTACCCTGGAATTTTCAGATCCTGAATAAGAGGAATTCAGATAATTCTTTAATCCAGTTGAGTGTGTCTGTGTGTGAGTGTATCTCCTTGCAATTGAATAGGTCCAAAATATACCCATGGTGAAGCTTCTGGCTATACCAGAGGTGTATCAGGGCACCCTGGAGATGCTCATGAGAAAATGACAGTGGCTTAAATTGAATGTCCCTGGGATTTAATCTGTCATCACTCTAATTCACCATTCCACTTTCTTATTTATTATAAACTTTTGCAAAAAGTTTGCCAGGAAGAAGTTTTCAGATTCATAAGAAGAAATACAAATAGCAGTCTAATGGGCCTTAGGCAAAAGTAACTGAAAATAAACTATGAAAATGGACTTAGCATGCAAAAGACATTTGTGTGAGCTTACTAGAAATATGTTAGAGAAATTATAGCATAAAGCAGGTGAAATTTGGTGTATGCATTTTGTCATTATATTGATAGCATAGTGAGACACAAGAACTTAATAAAAAGTGAGACAGTGCAAAGAATTGAAAAATTATGTGGTGAAATTAATATAGTTATATATTTGCATATAAAGGAAAAAAATCACAGAAATAGAGGTTGCATGGGAAGTAGGTACAGGGAAATGTATTCTCCTAAAAATCTAAAAATAGGGAGATAAAAAAGATAATTAAGAAAATTAAGTCAAGTGAAATATAAGAGAAAATTTGTAAGAAATAAAGTGTTTTGAAAGAAAGTAATAACTATGTATAATAGAAAAAGATGATCTAATATATGTATTATTGTTGACCCTTATAAAGAAAGCAAAATAAGTAGAATAGGCTAAATGAAAGCAGAAAACATATATTTTCCAAAGAGATAATTTAAGAAAACTTTCATAAAATAAATGAAAACTTATAGCTACATACTGACACTACAAGTTGTGTTTGGGAAGAAAGAATGTGCAGATCAATTAACATAAGTGTACTTAAAGAAAAAACATTTTTACGTCAGAGAAAATTTAATTTGTTTATAAGTTGGAATAAGGCTGGCTTCAGAACCCCTTTGTAACAACATGACAATTAGGAAATGAAGAAGTATTGTTTCAAAATCATTGGGGAAGTAAAATGCAATTCGAGAATTTTAGGTTGAGCTAAACTTTTACTCAAGCATGAAGGCAACAGAAAACTAAAAACTTAGGATGCACGGCCCTTAGTAAGCCAATTTACAGGGCAAGTTTTAGCAAAGAAGTGAACTGGGAAACTTAATAAATTTTAAAATGTTTGTAAATGCCAATTAAGCAACACAATTCTGACAATTAAGGTAACAGAATGTGGAAGGAAAAAATTCATACATAGGGGTGATATTTAAATAATACAACCCAAAAAATCCAGGAATGTTAGCATATAAAGAAGGTAAGTGATGGGATGAAACCATTGGGCTGTGGAGAAGGTAAAGGGAACACAAAGAATATAAAGACATCTTCACATTGTGGTTATGTGTAGTTCTGGTATCAGACTTGGGTTGAAAGCCTTGGTTCTGCCCCGTACCAGCTCTGTGACCTGCTACTTCACATCTGCATATAAAGGTGTGTCATACTGTTCCTACAACATACAGTTGCTGGCAACATTAGATTAACCAGGTGTTTGTGGAGTACACAGAACAGTGCATAGCACATGTTATCCCCTTGAAGAGTGGTCTTTAACTACAAATAGACGGTCATGTTTAATAAGAGCTCAATCTGTAAAACCACCTGGATTCAAATCTCAGATTCACATCTAGTTTTTCAGAAAAGAGAGTCTTAAGTTCCAGTTTTATTAATTACTCCTTTGGAGTCTCTGAAATGGAAATAGACAAATTATTCCATTGATATGAATTAAACTAATCCTCTCCTATTTGTCATAAAGTAGTGACTACAGTATTCTTTTTTAAACTGCATATCTGCTTTAGTTTCCCTTGCCTCCGGAGACATGACTAGTAAGAAGTTGCTGCGGCTGAGGTCAAAGAGGTTGTTGCCTGCTTTCTCCTCAAGGATTTTGATGGCTTCCTGTCTTGTGTTTAGGTCTTTCATCCATTTTGAGTTAATTTTTGTCTGTGGTGTAAGAAAGTGGTCTGGGTTAATTCTTCTGCATGTCGCTGTCCAGTTTTCCCACCTCCATTTGCTGAAGAGACCTGTCTGTTTTCCATTGGATATTCTTTTCTGCTTTGGTGAAGATTAGTTGGCCCTACATTTGTAGGTCCATTTCTGGGTTTCCTATTCTGTTTTATTGTTCTATGCATCTGTTTCTGTGCCAGTCCCATACTGTCTTGATAATTACAGCTTTGTAGTATATCTTGAAATCCAGGATTGTGATGCCACCAGCTTTGGTTTTCTTTTTCAAGATTACTTTGGCTCTTTGGGATCTTTTTTGGTTCCATATAAATTTTAGACTTGTTTGTTCTAGCTCTCTGAAGAATACTCATGTTATGTTGATAGGGATTGCACTGAATGCATAAATTGCTTTGGGTACTATTGACATTTTATCAGTGTTTGTTCTTCCAATCCATGAGCATGGAATGGTTTTCCATTACTTTATATCTTCTTCATATTCTTTGATAAGCTTTCTATGGTTTTCAGTGTATAGATCTTATATCTCTTTCATTAGTTTATTACCAGATATTTTATGGTTTTTGGTGCCAAAGTAAATAGGATTGATTCTTTGCTTTCTCTTTCTGCTGCTTCGTTATTGGTGTATAAAAATGCAACTGATTTCTACATGTTGATTTTATATCCTGTGATTTTTCTGAACTCATTTATCAGTTCTAGCAGTATTTTGAGTGGAGTCTTCAGGTTTCCCACACAGAGTATCATGTAGTCAAAAAAGAGTGAAAGTTTGATTTCTTCCTTGGTGATTTGGATGTCTTTTATTTCATTTTGTTGTCTGATTGCTGAGTCTAGGGCTTCTAACACTATGTTAAACAATAGTGGTGAGAGTGGACATCCCTGTCGTGTTCTATCCTTTAGGGGGAAAGCTCTCAGTTTTTCCCCATTGAGGATGATATTAACTGTGAGTCTTTCACATATGGTTTTTATGATATTGAGGTATATTTCTTCTATCCCTACTTTCTTAAGTGTTTTTATCAAGAAAGGATGCTGTATTTTGTCAAATGCCTTTTCTGCATCTTGTGAGAAGACCATGTGGTTCTTATGCTTTCCTTTAGCAATGTGATGTATCATGTTAATTGATTTATGTATATTGAACCACCCCTGCAGCCCAGGAATAAGTCCTGCTTGATAATAGTGAATAATTCTTTTAATGTATTGTTGGATTTGGTTTGCTAGTATCTTGTTGAGAATTTTTGCTTCCATGTTCACCATGGAGATTGGTCTGTAATTCTCCATTTTAGTGGAATATTTGTCTGATTTTGGAAACAAGTTAATGCTGGCCTTATAGAATGAGTTTGGAAATTTTCCATCCATTTCTATTTTAGGAACAGCTTCGAAAGAATAGGTTTTAACTCTTCCTTAAATGTTTTCTAGACTCAACACCCCAACAAACAAACAATCCAGTTAGGAAATGGGTACAAGACACTTTTCCAAAGAAGACATCCATCCAGATGGCTAACAGACACATGAAAAGATGCTTACCATCACTCATCATCAGGGAAATACAAATCAAAACCACAATGAGATACAACCTCACACCTGTCAGAATGGCTAATGAACAACTCAGGAAACAGCAGATGTTGGTGAGGATGCAGAAAAAGGGGAATACTTTTGCACTGCTGGTGGAAATACAGACAGATACAGCCACTCTGGAAATGGTATGGAGGTTTCTCAAAAAGTTAAAAATAGAACTAACCTATGACCCACCAATTGCACTACTCAGTATCCAAAGGACACAAAAATGCTGATTCAAAGGGGCACATGCACCCCAGTGTTTATAGCAGCTCTATCAATAATAGCCACATTAAAGAGAGAGCCCAAATGTCCTTTGACTGATGAATGGATAAAGAAGATATGGTTTATATACATAATGGAGTATTTCTTGGCAATCAAAAAGAATGAAATCATTCTATTTGTAACCTTGTGGGTGAAACTAGAGTGTATTATGCTAATTGAAATAAATCATTCAGACAAAGATAAATATTATATGATTTCACTCATATGTGGAATTTAAGAAACAAAACAGATGAGTATATGGTAGGAAAGGAAAAATAAGATAAAAACATAGAGACAGGCAAATCATAAGATACTCTTAAATACAGAGAACAAAATGAAGGTTGCTGGAAGGGAGCTGGATGATAGGTATTAAGGAGGCCACTTGTGATGAGCACTGGGTGTTATTTGTAAGTAATGAATCACTAAATTCTACATCTGAAACTAATATTACACTCAATTTTAATGAACTGGAATTTAATTAAAAACTTTAAAAAGAATAAAAAAGACAAGAAATAACAAGTATTTAAAAGGATGCAGAGAAAAGGGTGCAGGTGTCTTGTATCCTGTTGGTGGGAATGTAAATTGATGCAACCACTGTGGAAAGCACTATGGACGTTCCTCAAAAAATTGAAAATAAACATATGATAAAAATTTTTTTAAAACCCTGCATGTCTGTATAAGGACATTCTGGGTTTGTTTGTTTTTTAATGATATAAAGATCTTTGCCTTATATTACCTTGAAAGCATGTCTCCTCACCCATTTACAATGCTCAGTGTATCTTTCAATGTCATATAAAGTTCTCCTGGATATACTGTGATTTATTTTACTGTAATCCTTTTGAGACCTTTTAAATAAGCTTTTGTTATTTTAAAGAATGCTGTGATAAATAATCTTTTAGTGAAATTTTTAAGTCCATTTATTCTTATTCCTTTTGAATAAATTCTTAGAAGTAGACTTATCTCAGAGAGATTATTTGACTGTTGATAATTAATTTTAAAATATTCATAAAAGTTATAGCAACTGATGTTCCCATTAGCACTGGGAGTTTCTGTTTTTACCTCTGCCAGTGACCAATATCAGCATTAGTTTTTAAGATGAAAGTAATTTCTTATTACTTTATTTTGCATACTATTTGTTACTTGTGAGACCATATAAAATGCTAAACACAGGATTTGGGAACCAGATTTCTTTTACATTCAGATCCTGGATTTGCTAATTTATGGCAATGAGACCTTATGTAAATTAATCTCACTGATACTAAGTTTCTTCATTTGTGAAATAGGAAAATTACAGTGTCTTGCCCAAACTGTTTTTAGTTGTTTTTTTTTTTGGTTTTTTTTTTAATATCTTTATTTCTAGGAGAGAGAGAGAGAGTGAGCAGGGGAGGGTCAGAGAGAGAGGGAAAAACAGACTCTGAAATAGGCTCCAGGCTCTGAGCTGGCACTCAGCACAGAGCCCGACGCGGGGCTTGAACCCACGAACCGCGAGATCATGACCTAAGCGAAATTTGGATGCTTAACCGACTAAGCCACCCAGGCGCCCCATTGCCCAAACTGTTTTTAGAAGCTTTTCCTGATATAGTCTATGTTGAGTTCCTTGTACATAATATATAATTAATCTGTATCTAAAGTAAACGTATCATTCATATATTAATAATAGATATATTTTAGGTGAAGAGCATCTTCATATTCTTCATACTATTTTAATGAGTTGATTGTCATACCCTCCTCTCTGTTTGTTTTAAGTAGTTGATTGTTATATGCAAGTTGAACTCCAGGAAATTGGCCTGCCAACTCTAGCTTTCAGTTTGCTGTGACTGTTTTTGCCCTATGGCTCCCAAGAAAGCTGCTTTCCTCTGTTCCTCACTCCCAACTAGTGGTTCTCATTTCCCTATCTGCTACTAGCCTGCTCTTTTCCCTCTTCTCCGCTTTCTCCTTACAACTCTGCTTTCTCTGGGAGGTCAGCTGTGGGTGTGGCCTTGCTGTCTTCCTTCTATCTGATCCCATCTGTAATGTACCTAATGGAAATTCATCCACATTCCTAGCAGGTGTAGGCTATTATTCCTTAGTTCATGATTCTGATGCAGGTATCTCTCTTCCAGGATTGGTTCATGAAGAACTTATATTCATGTTGATACCTTACCCAGAGTTAATCCAGGAAACATATTCAAACAATCAATGTTTACAAACATTGGTTTTGTCAACTTATTTATATACTCCCCTCAAGGGAAACACTTAATTTGGCATGAATTCTTCAGATGTTCTTGGCTAGCATCCAGGTATTTAAAAATAAATAGATAAAAATACACAAAAGCATGTTTAATTTTGTGTCATCTTTGAAGTCACTTATATGTTCACTGTTTAACTGAACACTCTGTTGAATGTAAATCTTTTATTACTTTTGTTTTTCTTTATCAGGACTAGAAAATAATGCTCTCGTTAGAGATTTAGTTCTCTACCCAAAAGTGCCTCCAACTGAGGAAACAGTACACTGGGAAACATGATGTGGTTTTTAACAAATTGCTAATTAATATATGTTGCTTCATATTTGTGTAATGAATGGGAAACAAAAATATAAAAACATTCAACTATCACAATCATTATAGGTACTATAAATTTTACTTACCTCTTTATTTCTTTTTCTCATACTGTTTTGTAAACTGTACATGCTTTATATAAAAGGTGGAAAAGAACATCTTTGAATGTAGCAGAAAAATGAAATCTGAATTTTGGAGGATATGTATATATACACAGATTGCTTTTGTATATCTAAAAGCCTCAATTGCTTTTCAGAATGCTGCTTTACTAAATTCAAGTCAAAGCATAGCCTTTTCCATGAACCATCTATCAGGGTTGAACAAGCAAAACCTATTGTCTACTTGTACAATACTAGTACCCAATATTTTTGGTTACTTTTTTTCCAAGCTGCACCTGTAAAAACACATGATAATTGAGTATAGTTTCTGTACTAAAGAGGAAAGTTTACCAAAAATGTATTCTTGCATCATTTTTTATTTCCATTAGCTTGACCTTTTTCAATTGAGCTTAAAGCATACCATCTTCCTTCTATGCTCTGAATCCCTTGAATTATAAACATACTGTAGGATAGGATAGGATAGGATAGGATAGGATAGGATAGGATAGGATGGAATGGAATGGAATGGAATGGAATGGAATAGAATAGAATAGAATAGAATAGAATAGAATAGAATAGAATAGAATAGAATAGAATAGAATAGAATAGAAATACTTTGTTACTAAATCAATTTAAGCACTTTATAATCTTGGTACTTTAGTACATGGGCCAGTTGCATTGGTATTACCTACAAGCTTTTAAAAATGTAGAATTTCAGTCTACATTTCCAATATACTGATTTAAAATGTGTGTTTTAAAATCATGCTCATATGCTCATTAAATTTTGCACTACGAATATCTGATCCTCTTCAGCCATTTTCTCTTCTTAACTTCTTGCTTGATTTATGTACCACCCAGTATTGAGGTTGCTTTGAAAAAGGTTACCAAGAATCCCATATTAATCAAATCCAGTTTTTCTATAGGTCATCTCTTCTTCCAGTCTTTTTCCAATATATTTCAGTGTCTGCAACGTTTCTTTCTAAAGTTTTCCTTCCTGAGTCTCTAATGGTAGTAGTGGAACTTCTCTAAATTCTCTTGGAACTGCATCTCTTTTGTCCCCATTTCTTCTTTCTAACATAGATGTCAGGAACACTCCAGTATTCTGGATTTGCTATCATTTTTATTCTATTCCTCATAAAATTACAATCACTCTTAAAACTTGGATAACTAATTTTAGGTATCTGACTTCCAAATCTTTAAATCTCTAGCCTGCATTTACCCCATGAGATCTCTTTTATCTTAAAAAAAAAAAACTTTTTAAATATTTATTTTGAAGTTTATTTTTGGAAGAGAGAGAGAGAGTATGTGTGTGTGCATGAGCAGGGGAGGGGCAGAGAGAGAGGGAGACACAGAATCCAAAGCGGGCTCCAGGCTCTGAGCTGTCAGCATAAAGCCTGACAGAAAGCTTGAACCCACAAACCATGAGGTTATGACCTGAGTTGAAATCGGATGCTTAACTGACTGAGCTGACCAGTGCCCCAAGATCTCTTTTTATCTTAAATAGCTTGATGAGCACCCAACCAGCGTATCTTCAAAGTCAGTGGGTTTGAACTTGAACTTAGACCTTTCCTTCCCAAACTACTTTGGGCAAAATGTCATGGTTTATTTCTCAATACACTTTAAATTCCTTAAAATATTGATCAATTTAATCTAAATTCCTAAAATATTGATCAATTTAGCACTTTAAAATTTGAAGGAATACAAAAACAATTACCATATAGTTCACTTAACTAACCAGGTTCTTGCATTCAAATGTCTATTTAGTTCAATTCTACCAAAGTGGTTCTTAGGAAATTCTGGTAAGGTTCTTTAAATTGGGATTATTTTTTAAAGTTTATTTATTTATTTTGAGAGAGAGAGGGCATGGTGAGGCACAGAGAGAGAGAGAGAGAGAGAGAGGAAGAGAGATAATTGCAAGCAGTCTTCACACTGTCAATATGGAGCCTTATCTAGGGCTTGAACTCACAAATGATGATATCATGACCTGAGATGAAATCCGGAGTCAGACACTTAATTGAGCCACCTAGGCGTCCCTAGTGTTATTATAATAACACAAGAAAGGGTTAAAATAAAATCCCCCTGTAGAAAAAAGTTATATGGAGAATGCCAAAGAGCTACCTCACATGCATGTGAATTATATATGCCTGTATTTCCATGCCTATGTATCTCTCTTAAACTACCTATCTTTCTATCTATTAAAAGAAAAAACACCACTACTGGAATATGTCATTGTGATTATAATATCTTCTTTAAGGACTTCCTGGAAGTATTTGCTAAAAATTATAGATGAAGTATCTACATACTATTTATGGTACAGATCCTTTCTTCACTTATTGTCATATTATTTCCTTGTTTATTCGTCTTGCTAAGTGTTACATTTATATCACCTATGTTTTTATACATGTATAATTTATTGTTGGCTAATATACAGTGAGTAAAGTGTGCTCTTAGTTTTTGGGATAGATTCCGTGGTTCATCACTTACATACAACACCCAGTGTTCATCCCAACAAGTGCCCTCAGTGCACATCAGCCATTTTCCCCTTACTCCTACCACCCCCATCATCCCTCAAATTGTTCTCCGTATTTAAGAGTCTCTTATGGTTTACCTCCCTCTCTCTCTATTTGTAACTATTTTCCCCCTTCCCTTTGCCCATGGTCTTCTGTTGTTTCTCAAGATCTACATATGAGTGAAAATATATAATATCTGTCTTTCTCTGACTGACTTGTTTCACCCAGCATAATACCTTCCATTTCCCTCCATGTTGCTGCAAATGGCATGATTTCATTCTTTCTCATTGCCAAGTAGTATTCCATTGTATAATATAAACCACATCTTCTTTATCCATTCAACAGTTTATGGATATCTTGGTTCTATCCATAATTTGGCTATTATTGAAGGCACTGCTATAAACATTGGGATACATGTGCCCCTATTAATCAGCACTTGTACCCCAATTAATTTATCCCTTGGGTAAATTCCTAGCAGTGCTATTGCTGGGTCATAGGGTCATTCTATTGTTAATTTTTTGGGGAACCTCCACATTGTTTTCCAGAATGACTGTACCAGTTTGCATTCCCACCGACAGTGCAAGAGGGTTCCATTTCTCCACATCCTCACCAGCATCTATTGTTTCCTGAGTTGTTAATTTTAGTCACTCTGACAAGTATATCATCTATGTTAAGATAAATTGGACTTTTCTTTCTTGAGGGTTGATATGCAGTCCACAGAAAAATTTTGGTTTCTTTAATGGCCCCATATTAAAAATAAATTCAGAGTCTAATAGCTATATTTCTGTAATTTTTTCTATTTGTTAAAGTATGTGCTTGTAAGGGCAGGTCCAGTGCCTGTCTCATACATCAAAGTGCTTGAAATGCTGTGGAGGCTGAAATCAATGGAAAAAGAGAACAGATTTTGGACTTGACTTAAGTATCTGTGCTCTGCTAATTGTGACCTGGATAAATAATTTAAACTTCCTGACATTCCATTTTTTTACTTGTAAAATGTTGTTACACATGCTTTGTGGGAGTGTTTTAAATGATAAATAATGGAATTTAAAAGTAGTTAGTAGCATAGGCGTTAGGGATTAGCCAGACCTCAGTGGAATAACTTGGTTCTACTGTCTACTACCTAATATCTCGTGCAGGTTATACAGCTTCTAAATGCTTCAGTTCCTGCAATGATAAACTAGTGATAATAATTCCTCTCATTAGGTTATTGAAACTATTAAACAAGGTAATATATGTTGAACTCCCCCCAGTTTTTTATAGTCTTAAATAGTATCTGTAATTATTTTAACTTCTAAAAAATGACCAGTTTATGTCATTTTTTGTTTGTTTGTTTCATCATTTCCTAGTAATTTCCTTACCTTTGCTGTGCTATGCAGATTGAGTTTAGGAACTCTGGTTTGTTTCTTCAAGTGCTTGTTTTACTGGCTTCTAGTTATGTGTTAATATTATCTCTGAACTTTATTTTTTCATTGATGGAATCATAATGCTTTGATGAGATAAAGCATTTAAAGGTGCTATGACAACTCTAAAATGTTACAGAATCTTAGTTACTAAATTGTAGATTATCTCAGCCATCTAATTCATTCTACAAATGTTTATTAAGTGTGTAATAAGTTCTAGGTTTTGCGTTGGACACTCAAAAGTGATACATACAGGCTCTGCTGTAAGGGATTCATAGATCTGAGGATGATACAATTGTATATATAGCAGCTGCAGTACTGTGATGTATTCATGACAGTGATAGTCATGGGATGACTAAAAGATGATCTTTCATTGAGTAGCACCAAAATTTACTTTTCTGAATTTTACATGAAAATACTGTGATTGAAGATTGATCATTCTCTTTTTAATGATCAACTGCCATTTTGCCTATGTGGTCGTTAATTTTATGTGTGAACTTGTCTGGACCATGGAGTGCTCAGACATTTTGCCCAACATTTTTCTGGATGTGTGTGAAGGAATTTCTGGATGACAACACTTGAAATTGGTAGACTGAATAAAACGTATTGCCCTCCCTAATGTGGGTGGGCCTCGTCCCATCAGTTAAAAATCTGAATACAACAAAAAAGCAAGAGGGAACTTCTCTTGATTGACTAAATGAGCTGAGATATTATTCTGGCATTGAGATTTGAACTGAATTATTGGTTCTTATTGAGTCTTGAGCCTGCCAGCTTTTAGACAAGAACACGTGCCATCCCCTCTCCTGTATCTCCAGCTTGCTGCCTGTAGATCTTGGACCTCTTAGCCTCCATAATAACATGAGCCAATTCCTTATAATAAATTTGTATATACACACATGTATATGTGTACATGGATGTATATGTACACACACATACACAGAGAGACTATTGATTCTGTTTCTCTGGAGAACTTGGATGAATTCATCCCATTTTTAAGTTTTAAAGAAAGATAATGTTTATTTTTAAGAAAGAGAGAGAAAAAGAATAAATGAGTGGGGGAGGGTCAGAAAGAGAGGGAGACAGACTCTGAAGTAGGTTCCAAGCTCTGAGATGTCAGCACAGAGCTGGATGTGGGGCTCAAAGCCACAAACTATGAGATAGTGCCCTGAGCTAAAGTTGGATGTTTAACCATCTGAGCCACCCAGGAACCCCTAATTTATCCTATTTTTAACCCAAATCACTTACTGTGTTTCCGATCTAACTTCCCTACTCTTCTACCATGTGGTCAGATTCATTAAATGACTGAATCAAGATAAAATAGTTTCATAGCCAATCCAGAGAAAATTCTTTCTTTGGGAGCTATGAGGCTATAGAAGAACATGAGAAAAAGTAGTATGTGTACTAGCTATTGAGTATGTTTGTTCAATTTTTATTTCAACAAAACACCTTCAAACCATTCTCAACTCTACTGGTATCTTGTAATTTGTCCTTTCATCTATTTCTGTAAACAAAATGATGACCTTTATCTTTAACTTCAAAAGATATATTCCTAACTTAGCTCTATCCCCAGGTAAAAATTACATAAAATCTGCTAAACTACTACTGATGTGAGAAAACTGATGCAAAGCTATTAGCTTCTTAGTCATATCCTTTTATTACCATGTTGTCTTCATGGTTCAAAAGATGCCAAATGCAAACTTTACAGCAATGGCTGACAGAGAGATTCCTTGCCAGCAGCAAAATAGTTCAAGTAAGTTGTAAAATCTGCATGGTCAAATTGAATTCGGAGAAAGTTTGACTTATTCCTAGAGGCAGTGATTAATTTTATTAGGAGAAAAAATGCCACCAAGTTAGTCTGTCAGTCATAATGTCTAATTTCATTGAAGTGTTTAAAAAGTTATAGTATACACCTTGGTTCTATATGAATTCTCAAGTAGTTAATGACAGGAGAACACAAACCACATATTAGCAGTTAACTGTGTATGAGATACGTAAGGAAATAGAGATCTATCTAAGACTATATTGTCTAGACTTCAGCACTAAGCAAAATTCTCCAAAGAGTCTCCCTGAGGACTAATATATACAGGAATGCATTTAACACATATCTTTCCTTAAATAATATATGATGTTTTTGAGCACAAACTGTGCTTCAAGTTTAAAATCACTATCAAAAAATAGTAAAAGAAAATCATATAAAACTGAAGTTGAGAGAAAGTAAGAGAGCGAGACAGAAGGAAAGAGAGGGTGGGAGGAAGGATGGAAAGGCTTTGTGTAAAGCCATACTTTATTTGCATGTTATTCCTGCAGTGTTAATTATTAATTGTGTGTGACTGTGTGTGTATTCATTACACAAAGAATAGAAAATCGAATTGAAAATGTCTGAATAACCTTGTCACTAGAAATGAGGATTTGAGCTAGACAATATCAATATCTCTAATAGCTCCTGAACTCTAATTATTGTTCAGTATGTAAAACTTTATTAATACAGAAATGAATTTCTTTTCATATCTTTGCTTAGACTGATGAATTTCAAATATTGATATGACCAACAAAGTTCATATTTTATGACTTTAGTTTTACTTTTCTTTAAATTTTAGTTGTTAACATACCATGCAATGTTGATGTTGGGTTGGTTGGGAAGTCAGTGATTCATCACCGCATACAGTACCTAGTAGTAATTACAACAAGTACCCTCCTTAGTACCCTCACCCATCTAGTCCATTTCCCACTCATCTCCCTCTCTCAACCTATAGTTTTTTATGTATCATTAAAAGTCTCTTGTGGTTTGTTCGCCCTCTCTTCTCTCCCTGCCCTTCCCATCTGGTCGTATGTTTTGTTTCTTAAATTTCATGTATGAGTGAAATCATATAGTATTTATTGTTCTCTCATTGTGTTATTTTACGTAATAATACCATCTGGTTCCATTCTCGTCATCGCTAATGACAGATTTCATTCTTTTTGATCACCAAGTAGTATTAGTGTGTGTGTGTGTGTGTGTGTGTGTGTGTGTGTGTGTGTGTGAGTGTGTGAGTATACCACGTCTTCTTTATACATTCATTAGTTGATGGAAATTTGGGCTCTCTACATAGGGTGGCTATTATTGATAGCACTGCTAAAAACATTGGGGTGCACATGCCCCTTTGAATCAGCATTTTTGTGTCCTTTGGGTAAATACCTCCTAGTGCAATGGCTGGATGGTACGATAGCTCTATTTTTAGTTTCTTGAGGACCCTCCTTATTGTTTTCCAGGGTGGCTGCACCAGTTAGCACTCCACCAACAGCAAGAGGATTCCCCCTTCTCCTCATCCTTGCCAAAGCCTGTTGTTTTTTGTGTTGATAATTTTAGCCATTCTGACAGTATGAGGTGGTATCTTATTGTGGTTTTGATTTGTATTTCCCTGATAATGAGTGACGGTGAGCATCTTTTCATGTGTCTGTTAACCATTGGATGTCTTTGAAAAGTGTCCATTCATGCATTCTGCCCATTTCTTCACTGGATTATTTGCTTTTTTGCATGTTGAGTTTGATAAATTCTTTATAGATTTTGGATACTAACCCTTTATCAGATATGTTATTTGCACATATCGTCTCACACTAGGTAGGCTGCTTTTAGTTTTGTTGGTTGTCTCCTTTGCTGTACAGAAACTTTTTATCTTGATGAAGTCCCAATAGTTTGTGTTAGCTTTTGTTTCCCTTGTCTTCAGTGACATGTCTAGTATAAAGCTGCTCTGGGTAAGATCAAAGAGGTTTCTACCTGTGTTCTACTGTAGGATTTTGATAGTTTTCTGTTTTACATTTAGGTCTTTCATTTATTTTGAATTTATTTTTGTGTATCATGTAAGAAAGTGGTCCAGTTTCATTCTTCTGCATGTAGCCATCCAGTTTTCCAACACCATTTGTTGAAGAGATATTATTTTGGGTATTCTGTCCTGCTTTGTCAAAGATGAGTTGACCATATAAATATGGGTCCATTTCTGGATATTCTGTTGTGTTCCATTGATCTGTTTTTGTGCCAGTGCCATACTTTCTAGATCACTACAGCTTTATAATATAGCTTAAAATCAGGAATTGTGATGTCTCTAGTTTTGTGTTTCTTTTTCAGGATTGTTTTGGCTATTTGGGGGTCTTTAGATTCCATAAAATTTTAGGATTATTTGTGTAGCTCTGTCAAAAATGCTGGTGGTAGTTTTATAGGGATTACATTGAATGTGTGGATTGCTTTGGGTAGTATAGACATTTTAACAATGTTTGCTCCTCCAATCCATGAGCACGGAATGCTTTTCTATTTCTTTGTGTCCTCTTATATTTCCTTCATAAGTCTTATATAGTTTTCAGAGTATAGATATTTTACCTCTTTAGTTAGGTTTATTCCTAAGTATCTTGTTTTTGGTGCAATTGCAAATCGAATCTATTCCTTGATTTCTTTTTCTGCTGCTTCTTATTGGTGTATAGAAATGCAACAGATTTCTGCACATCAGTTTTATATCCTGTGACTGCTGAATTCATATATTAGTTCTAGCAATTTTTTGGTGGAATCTTTCAGTCTGTCATCTGCAAAGAGTGGAAATCTGACTCCTTCCTTGGTGATTTGGATGCCTTTTGTTTTTTTTGTTGTTGTTGTTTGACTACTGAGGCTAAGACTTCCAGTACTACGTTAAATAGTAACAGTGAGAGTGGACATCCTTGTCTTGTCCCTGACTGTAGAGGCCAGGCTCTCAGTTTTTCCCCATTGAGGATTATATTAGCTGGTCTTTATAATAGTGAGGTATGTTCCACCTGCCCGTACTTTGTTGAGGGTTTTAATCAAGAATGGATGCTGTAAAATAAAGTTTATTCTTGAAAAAAACAATGAGTATACACTCTATAAAATATAGTAGTGTTACATTTTGGCTTAATGTATGTTGTTGGCCATCATTTCATTAATAAACCCATATCAAGTAGCATAATGTTATTTGTAAATCCTAAAATCACATATGATTATAAGGAGTTATTACCTTCTTAAACATTAATGGAAATACATTAAAGATTGATAGCATTAAATCACATTAGTCTATCTTCCAGGGCCTCATATTAAATTTGGTTGGAACAATTAGTAATTATGGTTAGTTAACATGGAAGAAAGATTGACAGGTAATTAAGCAGGTCATTTTCCACCCCAACTTTATTTTTTTTATTTATTTTTTTTAATGTTTTATTTATCTCTAGGAGAGAGAGAGAGACAGCGTGAGCAGGGGAGGGTCAGAGAGAGAGAGGGAGTCACAGACTGAAACAGGCTCCAGGCTCTGAGCTGGCAGTCAGCACAGAGCCCGACGCGGGGCTCAAACCCATGAACTGCGAGATCATGACCCAAGTGAAAGTCGGACGCTAAACCGACTAAGCCACCCAGGCGCCCCTCCATCCCAACTTTAATGTAGCCTAAACGTTTCATTAGAAATTTTACATGTAATTTTAGAAATGTACACATGTTAACACATATGTGGTAAAAACAACCATATACATTTGCATTAGAGAAGGAAATATGATGCAGATCCAAAAGAGCAAGAATTTTAGATTCCAGAATAAATATCTATGCTGATTTTGCTTGATTCCAGAGTCACAGTGAAGTTGATGCATAGACTTTATTCTTCTTTTTCAAGACTGTTTTGGTACCTTGCATTTTCATGTTATTATTAGGGTCAGTTTGTCAGTTTATGCAGACAGTAGTGACTAGGATTTGAAAGGGAATGCATTGAACTTGTAGATCTACTAGGGAGTATTCCTATCTTAAAAATATTAAGTCTTCTAATCCATGAGCAGGCACTGGCTTGCCTCTCATCTAGTCCCTCTTTAATTGTTTTTCCATAATGTTTTGTGATATTTCAGTGTATAAGTCTTGAACTCTTTTGTTAATGTGCTACATATTTTAATATGCTACATATTTTAATATTTTGGTGATCCTATTGTAAAATTGATTATTTTCTTAATTTCATTATTGGATTCTTCAATACTAGTATGTAAATATTTATATTTTTATACATTTACATATATATTTATGCATATATATGCATATATACATTTATTTAAATTCAAGTTAGTTAACATATGATGTAGCATTGGATTCAGGATCAGAACCCAGTGATTCATCGCTTACATATAATGCCCAGTGCCCAACAAGTGCCCTCCATAATGCCCATGACCCATTTAGCCCACCTCCCCCACTTCTCCTCTAGTTTTTTTCTTTATATTTAAGAATTCCTTATGATTTTCTTCTCTCTCTGTTTTTATCTTATTATTCCTTTCCATCCCCTATATTCATCTGCTTTGTTTCTTAAATTCCATATATGAGTGAAATAATGTATTTGTCTTTCTCTGACTGACTTATTACCCTTAGTATAATATACCCTAGCAACATCCACTTTGTTGCAAATGACAAGATTTCATTCTTTTTGATCACCAAGTAATATTCCATTGTATATATATATACCACCTCTTCTTTATCCATTCAAATATTGTTGGACATTTGGGTTCTTTCCATAATATGGCTATTGTTGATAGTGCTGCTATAAATATTAGGGTGCATGTGTCCATTTGAGTGAACACCTTTGTATCTTTTGGATAAATACCTAGAAGTGCAATTGATGGTTCCTAGGATAGTTATATTTTTAATTTTTTGAGGAAACTCCACACTTTTTCCAGAGTCGCTGCACCAGTTTGCATTCCTACCAGCAGTGCCAAAAGGTTTCACTTTCTCCACATACTTGCCAACCTATGTTGTTTCCTGAATTGTTAAGTTTAGCCATTCTGACAGAGGTGTGTGAGGTGCTAGCTTATTGTGGTTTTAATTTGTATTTCCCCTGATGATGGGCGATGTTGAGCATCTTTTCATGTGTCTGTTAGTCACTTGGATGTTTTCTTTGGAAAAGTGTCTATTCATGTCTTCTGCCTATTTCTTCTCTGGATTATTTGTTATTTTGGGGGGGAAAATAACAAATAACAAAGGTTGTTTGATGAGTTCATTATAGATTTTGGATAATTCTTTATCTGATATGTCATTTGTAAATATTATCTCCTGTTCCATTGATTGCCTTTTAGTTTTGTTGGAAATGACTTTGTGTATTGATTTTGTGTCTTTCAATCTTGTTGAACTTTCTTAGTTCTAATGGTATATTTTGGATTCCTTGGGATTTTCTATATACAAGGTCATGTCCCCTGAATAGAGATACTTTTGCTTCTTTCTTTCCATTCTGAAGGCACTTATTTATTTTTCTTGCTTAATTTCTTTGACAAAAATCTCCAGTATAGTGTTGCATACAAGTGATGGTTATCCTTATTTTTTTTATTTTAGGGGAGAAATATTCAGGTTTTTACCACTAAACTTGATGAGAGTTATCAATTTTTGTTGACATCCTTTGTTAGAGTAGAGTTTCTTCTGTTCCTAGTTCCTTACAGGTTTTTACAATGATGGCGTGTTAGATTTTGTTAAATGCTTTTTCTTTTTTTTTTAAACTTCTTTTGTTTTCATTTATTTCTGTGAGAGAGAGAGAAAGAGAACAGGGGAGGGTCAGAGAGAGAGGGAGACACAGCATCTGAAACAGGCTCCAGGCTCTGAGCTGGCAGTCAGCACAGAGCCCAACGTGGGGCTCGAACCCACGAACCGCAAGATTGTAACCTGAGCCAAAGTTGGATGCTTAACCGACTGAACCACCCAGGCGCCCCTGATATTTTATTTCTTTTTGGCAATGAATAATATCCATTATTTGGATGTATTACAGTTGTTTTTACACTACTAACTGAAGAACATCTTGATTGCTTCCAAGCTTTAGCAATTATGAATAAACCTGCTGTAAACATTTTTGTACGGGATTTTCTGTAGACATACGTTTTCAACCCCTTTGGGTAAATACCAAGGAATGTGGTTGTTGGATCATGTAAGAGTGTGTTTAGTTTTTTTTAAGAAACTGTCCAACTGTCTTCTAACCTGGCTATATCATTTTGTATTCCCTTCAGCAGTGAATGAGAGTTCTTGTTACTCCACATTCTCACTAGTGTTTGTTGTTGTCAGTGTTCTGAATTTTGGCCATTCTGATAGGGGTGTAGTAGTATCGCATTGTTTTAATTTGCATTTTCCTGATGACGTGATATTTTTTCATATGCTTATTTGCTGCCTGTATATCTTCTTTAGTGATGTGTCCGTTAAAGTTTTGGGCTGTTTATTTTTTTATTGTTAAATTTTAAGCGTTTTGTGTATTTATGATAGCTGTTCTTTATCAAATGCGCTTTTGTAAATATTTTCTCAGGTATGTCTTCTATTATCTCGATAGTATCTTTCACAGAGCAGAAGTGTTTTTTTTTAATTTAAATCAACTCTAGCTTATCAATGATTTCTTTCATGATTGTGTGTTTAGTATTGTATCAAAAAGGCATCACCTTACCCAAGGTAATCTAGGTTTTCTCCTGTATTATTGTCTAGGAGTTTAGTAGGTTTGTGTTTTACATTTAGTCCTGTGGTCCGTTTTGAGCTATTTCTTGTAACAGGTGTAAGGTCTGTGTCTAGGTTCATTTTTTATTTTATTTTTTATTTTTTTGCATGTGGAGGTCTAGTTGTTTCAGGACCATTTGTTCAAGAGGTTATTTTTGTTCCTTTGTGTGTATTACCTTTGCTACTTTGTCAAAGATGAATTGACTTTATTTTTTGTGAGTTTGTGTCTAGGTTCTAACCATTGATCTATTTGTCCATTCTTTCAGCAATACTTGATTATTGCAGCTTTATAGTAAGTCTTTAATTCAGGTAGCATCAGTCTTCCAACTTCATTCTTCTTCAATATCATGTTGGCTACTCTGAGTCTTTTGCCTTTCTATATAAACTTTAGAATTAATTTGTTAATATCCATAAAATAACTCGCTAGAATTTTAATTGTTACTGCATTGACTCTGTAAATCAAATTGGGAATAACTGATGGCCTGACAGTATTATCCTCAGACCCATGAACATGGAATATCTTTCCATTTATTTAGTTCTTTGATTTCATTCATAAGAATTTTATAGTTTTCCATGTAGATCTAGTACAGTTTTTGTTAGATTTATACCTAAGCATTTTATTTTGGGGAACTGCTAATATAAATTGTATTATGTTTTTAATGTCCAATTCTACTTCTTCACTATTGATATACAAGAAAGCAATTGATTTTTATTTATTAAACTTCTATCCTACAATCTCATTGTAATCGCTTATTTATTCCAATAGGTATTTTTAATCTTATTCTCTTGGGCTTTTTACATAATTATGTTATCTGTGAAAGATACCATTTTATGTCTTCCTTATATACTTCTTCATGTTTACTAAAAATTTTTTTAAATGTTTTTTATTTTATTTATTTCTAGGAGAGAGAGAGACAGACAGCGTGAAAACAGTGGAGGGTCAGAGAGAGAGGGAGTCACAGACTGAAACAGGCTCCAGGCTCCGAGCTGGCAGTCAGCACAGAGTCCGATGCGGGGCTCGAACCCACGAACCGTGAGATCATGACCTAAGCGAAAGTCGGACGCTTAACCGACTAAGCCACCCAGGCGCCCCTAAAAATTTTTATTTTAAAGTCTATTTTTTTGAATGATACCACAACCACTACAATTGTGTTTGGGGTACTGTTGCATAGTATATACTTCCTAAAATGTTTGTACTTTCATCATCTTTGTGACTGTGATTTCATGTGTGTCTCTTATTTGTTAGTACACCTGATTCTTGAACAATGTGGAGGCTAGGATGCCGCACCCCCACAAAGTCAGAAATCCACACATAACTTTTGACTCCCGAAATCTTTGCTAGTAGCCTATTGCTGACCAGAAACCTTACCAATAACATAAATAATTGATTAACATATATGTTATATGTTACATAGACTATATAGTGTATTCTTACAATAAAGTAAAACAGAGAAAAGAAAATGTTACTGAGAAAATTCTAAAGAAAAGGAAATATATTTATAGTACTTGACTGCATATTGCATTTATAAAAAAAAAATTAAAACTCCATGTATAAGTGAACCTATGCAGTTCAAATCCCTGTTGTTTAGGGTCAGCTGTATATTGCTGGAGTGTGTTAAATATCCACTTTTTCAATTCCTACCATTAAATTAGAGTGCTTAATTTATATATAGTTAATGTAATTACTGATTAAGTAAATTACTGTAATGTAACTACTTTCTTGGACTAATTCTGTGAGGCCACTGAAGTCTCTACTGTTGTTAGCTAATGACTGGACAGAGGTTTCCTTAAATGATTTGAACCAATAATTCTCCCAGCCTTTTCTGAGAAGTTTCATGTCTGTGTTGGGGTATGTGTTTGATGGTCTGACAGGTAGTTTACAATTCTGCTTTAGCCCTTAATTGTTTGAATGGAGCTTCAAGGCCAGTCAAAAATGAGAGAGAAGGGCCTTGGCATGTCTTTCTTTACTAGGCATACTTCTCATATATGCACGACCCTCCAGATTCCCAGGAATATATCAGAGGAATATGATATTTCATTTCTCAGTGTTTCATTTTATGGTTTGGGTCTGCCTCTTGGTAGTCCCAAGTCAAGCAGCTTCAGTGTTAAACGATCACCAATGATTATTTGCTATGAATGCTTTTCCCACAGAGTGAGCCTCCAGAGTCCTGTCAAATAAAGACAAATCTTGATAATGGCGTTTTCAGAAAACTGTCAAAGAGTAAATTTTAGGTGGTAAATATGGTATTCATGGAGCTCCAAATCTGTTCATATTCCTTCAGTAGCTTCTGGGATGCTGGTTTTCATAGCTATCATTGTTGCATGACTGTTGGTTTTCAAAACTACTGAAGAGCTGCTGAAGAGAGAGGAGAATGGGATTAGGGCAAATTAAAATGATACACAGCTCACTTTTTAAAAAAGAAATTCTGGGGGCACCTGGGTGGCTCAGTCTGATGAGCGTCTGACTTCGGCTCAGGCCATGGTCTCATGGTTCGTGGGTTCGAGCCCCGTGTCGGGCTCTGTGCTGACAGCCAGCTCAGAGCCTGGAGCCTGTCTCAGATTCTGTGTCTCCCTCTCTCTCTGACACTCCCCACCTCATCCTGCCTCTCTCTCTTTCTGTTTCAGAAATAAATAAAACATTAAAAAAATAAAAAATAAAAATTCTGCTGTTTATTTCTATCTTTCTTTTTTAAGTGAATGCCTCTTAAATAGTTACAAGCCTTTAGTAATTCCTAGAGTTCTGAAAAAGTTTATTTTGACCATTTTTGTTAGTGTTCTTTTTGCTTTAATGGAGAAGCAGATCTTTAGAAGTCTGTACCCAGTCAGCCTTTCTGGACCATCCTCCTGTTTTTGTAGTTTTTCCTTCAAACTTCACTAAATCTCTTGCCTTAAGAATATAGATAACGAGCTGCTGAAGTATAAAGTGTTGGAAAATCAGAGTCGAGATGGACTCTCACAGTAGGGTAGGGGATATGGCTAGAAAGGAGACAGAAAGAGATGTCCGGAGGTGAAGCATATGTGTATGTTGACATATGGTTGACAAATTTTGGTTACACAGCTGTGGACCATGCCAAATATTAGGGAATGAACATTTAAAAATGTGTATTTCATTCTGTGTAAATGTTATATCAAAAGAAAAAATATAACTAGATCCTAAACTCTAGTATTACTTTGTATTTGAAAATATTTAGAGGAAAAATTACTGATGGCTGTGATTAACTTACCTGCAACTTGTCCAAGAGAAGATGGATTCAGGAATGGATAGAGAAATGGACAGGTATGTGAAAGAATAAGTTTAGTGAAAGTTAAAGATATGCAGGTATTCACTGTAAAATCTCTCAAATTTGCCTTATTTCTGAAAAAAAGTTAAAATAAAACATTAGGTTTGTAAAAACATAAAAAGAGTGGATTTGGAACATACTTAGTAAAAAGAAAAATAGCATTCCAATATAAATGCCTAGTATTTTCCAGAATTAAGAAACTCTGCAAACATTGATAGAAAGCTAAAAAGATATATTTTTAAAAATCCTTGCCAAAGGAGTAGAGCTGAAATCTTCTAGGAATTGAGAAAATGTTTTAAAAAAATGCTACACCTCTTCTAAACTGTGAGAAGAGAAATTAGTATCATTTGCAGCTCCATATAGGTGACATTTTAGAGTTTTTTCGGTAATAAAATAAAACATGAAACAGTGCTTTCCATTTTTTAGTACTGGTTCTGTAAAAATAAGAGAAGTAGTAGATGAATCAGATATCAAACTTTTATGAAACCACTGAACACAATGGTTTAGTTCAAAGCTCTGTAAAAAATAAAATTGGTTTATAGGAATCCTGTGAGGTGAAAATTGTACTGCCAGCATAAAAATTCAATCTAGCCAGGGTATACTGGGGCCATCTTCTTTTTCCCAGAAACCTCTTCAGCCCAAAGTTTAAATTTCAATATAAATTATAACGTTTGTCATCCAAACTAGATTATTTGCCTGTCTTTTGCAGAACTGCTAGGTTGTTATTGAATGTGATTACATGATACAAAGCTCAGCTATACATGGTAAAAATGTATCAGCAGTCACCACCACAGCAGAATCTATTACATAATTAGGAGCATAGAGTAGTGCTTTTGGAGTTGCGAGGAAGAAATTGAATAGCTGGCTCATCATGCTGTTGAACAAAGCAGGAATCAGGACTGTAGGCAGTAACACACTGACATCACAGGTCATCCAGGCTGTGCAGATCTCTATACCTGAGAGAATGAATGGAGCCCAGATACACAGGGCTGTTTGAGTGCTATTTAATCACCTTAGGAGATGTCTGTACTGTGTTTATCTTGCTCTCTTTTATGGACAAATAGGAGCTTTTAGCACAATAAATGTACCAAATATCTGGCTATAGATGGAAAAAAGAAAAGCAACTTTGTGATAACCAGAAAAGACATTTTAATACCTGGCATCTAATACAGAACCAAGCACATAGTAATGACTCAGGCTAAGTTTGCTGATTAAATAAAGGCATGAATTAATTAGTGCATTTTTTTCAGCAGATGTTTGTGAAATAGATAATATTTGCAAGGATCTGAGCTGGATGCATTCAGACACCAAGCTTCATGAGACCTTCCATTTACTAGGGACAATGAGTTATTACAATCATTTATACCACAGGGCAGAAAATGAAAAGAGATATGTGAGAGAGAGATGTGGAGCTTCTTATGAAGCTAGGGTCATTTTGGAAGACTTTGTAGATTCAGCTCCTGGAAGGATGCTAAGATATCAATAGGATGATAATGGGAAGTTTAGGATAGTGCAGGTAAATTTAGGTGAAAGAATGGGAATAAAATGTATATAACAAAAATATAATTTTTAAATCAGCTATAAATAATTCACATGCAATTATTAAAAGTCTATATTTCAATGAGTTGTGATACACTTATATAGTCTTAAAACTATAAGCACAATTATGGTATAGATCATTTCCCTCCCTTGTAAAACTTCCCTCATGTTCTAGATTAGAATACTTTTGTGACTGAAACAAACTACTGCAAAATTTGTGGCTTGAGTCATCAATGTATCCTTTTTTTTTTACTGGAAAAACTTACTTTAAACCTTCTACACATTAGAAGATCAAAATTCATCTTATGGGAACAAAAACAAAGTATTTTCAGAGCTAGCTCCTGAAAGCTCCAGGGGAAAATCTGTTACTTTCCTCTTGCTGTTTCTAGAGGCTGTCAGTATTTCTTGGCTTGTGGCCATATTATTCCAATCTTCCATTGTCACTTTGGTTCTCCTGTTCATATCACCCCTCCTATGCCCGTCTTGACTCTTGTACCTGCTCACTGTGTTTACAAAGGGCCAATCTGGATATACATATATATAATCCAGGATAATAGCCGCTTCTCAAGGTCCTTCAGTTAATCACACCTGTAAAGTCTGTTTTACCACATTAGGTAACATTTATAGGTACATGTTTATGTTATGAACATATTTGTTATGTAGGGGGTAGATTATTGAGTTTACCACGTATGCTTTTGATATCAGTCCCCTGCCCTAAACACTTGGCCCTGGAAATCACTTTTTATCACTATAGTTTTGCTTTCTCCAAACACTCATATAAATGGAATCATATGGCATGCAACAGTCTTTTGTGTCTGGCTTCTTTTACTTTCTTTGCA
Organism: Proteles cristata cristata; assembly: GCA_017311185.1. Taxonomy (NCBI): domain Eukaryota; kingdom Metazoa; phylum Chordata; class Mammalia; order Carnivora; family Hyaenidae; genus Proteles; species Proteles cristata. The sequence goes on along the minus strand of JAESUZ010004923.1, from coordinate 1,754,717 downwards.
TGATGCTTTTGATATTTATACATGTTGTCAAGGGTAGCAGTAATTTATTTCCCCTTTCACTGCAAAATAGTTACCATGGTATGGATATGTGGCCATTTGTTTATTCATTTACCAGGTGATGGTCTTTTGGGTGTTTTCCAAATTTTGACTATTCGGAATAAAGCTGTGGATATTTGTGTTTAAGTATGTTGTGCTTTCATTTTAGTTGGTTAAAAAACATAACCATTTGTAGAATATCTGTGCCATATGGTAAGAGTTTGTTTATAAGAAGACATTAAGCTGTTCTCCAATGTGGTTGGCCATTTTGCATTTTCAGGAATGTTTGATTTACTTGATCTTATTTTTACCAATACTTATTGGTTTTACTCATTCTAAATAGTATGCAGTATCTTACTGTACTTTTTATATTTCAGTTATGATGGATTATTGTCTCATGTCCCTATTTGCAATTGAAATATTTCTCTGTTCAATTTTTTCCCCAATTTAATTTTTTTACCTTTTTATTGAACTGAGAGTCCTTTATATATTTTAGATACAAGTCTCTTATTAAAATGGTTTTCCAAATATTGTTCTCAGTTTGTGGCTTGCATTTTCATTTTATTAAAATGTCTTTTGAAAAGCAGATTTTTTAATTTTGGTAAACTGCAATTCATACATTTTTAAAATCTTATGTTCCATACTTATTGCTGTTGTTTTTTATTTATTTCAGAGAGAGAGAGTGTGTGTGTGTGAGCAGAGGAGATTGGCAGAGGGAGAGACAGAGAAAGAGAGAGACAGACAGAGAAAGAGAGAGACAGACAGAGAGAGAGCGAGAGAGAGAGAGAGAGAGAATCCTAAGCGGGCTCCGTGCTCAGCTCAGAGCTCCTCAGGGTTCCATCCCATGGCCCTGGGATCATGAACTGAGCCAAAATGAAAAGTCAAACTTTTAACCAACTGAGCCACCCACCCAGGCGTGCCCCTGTTGTTTTTTCTAAGAATTATTTGCTAAACCTATAGCAACATTGATTTTTTGCTATGCTTTCTTTTACAAGTTTAATAAATTTAAGTCTTACATTTAAGATCAACTTAGAACTATTTACTGAATATGGTGTGAGGTAAGAACCAAGGTTCATTTTCATTTTTATGGCCAATTGAAAAGGAAGGCTAGGAGATGGTTGTGAAAGCATACAGACAAACAATAGGAAAATATTTTCTCTGTATTCAAGAGTCTACTTTATTTTGACCTTTTTTATCTCTGTTTACTTGTTTTGTTTCCTAAATTCCACATATGAATGAAATAATATGTTGTTTGTCTTTCTCTGATGTATTTCACTAGCGTTATACCCTTTAGGTCCATCCATGTTATTGCAAATGGGAAAATTTCATTCTTGTTTACGGCTGAGTAATATCCATATATGTATGTGAAATCACTTCTTTATTTTTTCATCTATGCATAGATATTTGGGTTGCTTCCATATCTTGGCTGTTATAAATACTGCAATAAATCTAGGGGGTGCATAAATCTTTTCAAATTAGTGTTTTTATTTTGGGGGTTAAATATCCATTAGTGGAATTACTGAACCATATGGAAATCTATTTTTAATTTTTTGAGTAACCATCATACTGTTTTGCACAGTGGCTACAATAATTTGTGTTCCCACTAGCAGTGCATGAGGGTACCTTTTTCTCCACATCCTTGCCAACACTTATTATTTCTTGTGTTTTCAATTTTAGCCATTATAACAGGTGTAAAGTGGTATCTCATTATGGTTTTAATTTGCATTTTCCAGGTGATGAGTGACGTTGAGCATCTTTTCATGTGTCTGTTGGCCATCTGTACGTCTTCTTGGGAAAAATGTGTATTCAGGTTCTCTGCCTGTTGGCAGAGACATTGCCAATTTGTAACAAATTTCGTTATTTGTATTTTTGATGTTGAGTTGTGTAAGTTATTTATTTATTTTGGATATTAACCTCTTATTGGATATATCATTTGCAGATATCTTCTCCGTTCAGTAGGTTGCCTATTTGTTTTATTGATGGTTTCCTTCACTGTGAACAAGTTTTTCATTTTGGTATGCTTTTAGTAGTTTAATTTTGCTTTTGTTTCTCTTGCCGGAAGAGACATATCTAGAAAAGTGTTTCTATGGCTGATGCTAATGAAATTACTGCCTATGTCTTCTAGAAATTTTATCCTTTCAGGTCTCACATTTAGGTTTTTAATACATCTTAAGTTTATTTTGGTATATGTTATAAAAAAGTGTTTTAGGTTTCTCAGCTTCATTGTTGAAGAGACTGTCTTTTGTCCATTGTATATTCTGACCTCCTTTGTTGAAGGCTAATTTCCAAGTAAGAATGAGTATATTTCTGGGCTCTGTTCTGTTGTACTGCTATATGTGTTTATATTTGTGGCAATACCATACTGTTTTGAATACTACAGCTTTGTAGAATATCTTGAAATCTGGGATAGTGTTATCTTTATCTTTGTTCTTTTTCAAGATTGCTTATTTTGGGTCAGTTGTATTTCCATAGAAATTTTAGTATTTATTCTAGTTCTGTAAAAAATATTGTTGGTATTTGGGTAGAGGATTGCACTGTATCTTTAAATTGCTGTGGACCTTTTAACAATATTCATCTTCCAATCTATGAGTCTGGATATTCTTCCATTTGTTTGTGCCATCCTTAATTTCTTTCATCAGTATTTTATAGTTTTTTAGAGTACAGGTCTTTAACCTCTTTGGTTAAGTTTATTCCTAGGTACTTTATTCTTTTTTGGTGAAACTGTAAATGGGATTGCCTTTTAAATTTCCTTCTGCTACTTCATTATTAATGTATAACAATGCAACAGGTAGATATATATTAATTTTGTATTCTGTGACTTTACTGAATTCATTTATGAGTTCTAGTAGTTTTTTTGGTAGAGTCTTTCAAGTATTCTATATATAGTATCATGTCATCTGCAAATAGTGAAAATTTTACTTCTCCCTACCAATTGGATGCCTTCTGTTTCTTTTAGACTTCTGATTGCTGTGGCTAGGACTTCCAATACTTTGTTGAATAAAAATGATGAGAGTGAACACCCTTGTCTTGTTCCTGATCTTGGAAGAAAAATTCTCAGTGGTTTTTACCATTGGGTATGATGTTAGCTATTGTTTTTCATATTTGGTCTTTATTACATTAAGCTATGTTCCCTTTAAACCTACTTTGTGGAGAGTTTTTGTTTGATTGTTTTATCATGAATGGATGTTGTACTTGGTCAAATGTGCTTTCTTTACCTGGTGTCTTTAAATGTAAATGCTACTGTCTTTCTCTTCTCACATATTATCCTTTCTAATTACTTTCTGCTTTCCTTCTGGAATTTCTACTTGTCAAATGCTGGAGCTGTTTACCCCATTTTTTGTATTTTTTTTTTCTCTGTCCGTTTGCCTCACTTTCTGAGAAATTTCATTGACTTTATCTTCACTCTTTTTTTTTCCACTAAGTTTTTTAATTAATTTATTCCACCATAATTTTAACTTCCCAAAGTCTTCACCTAATGCTAATGGCTCTGTTCCATACATACGGGTTTTAGAGATTTAATGACTTAAGTGTTATATCTCCTTTATTTTTCTTTCCGGCATCATCTTATTTACATAATTATACATGATTTTTTTTCATTCTGTACTTTCTTTAAAAAGTTTATGATCCTTTGTCATCTGTCCATATTTCAGCAAAGAACTTAAAGGCTGATTGGCTACTTAGTATAACTGAGAGGACTGAGTTAACTTGTAGAGTTTGCTTTAGGTAGATCCTGTAGAGAGCTGAATGAGCTTTTGCCAAATGTGGAAATTTTGGCTTTGCCATTATGTTAATCCACTCTAGAGCTTCCTGACTCCAGAGCCTGGCTAAAATATGTCATAATGCATGTAATGTGGAAAATCGTCCTTACAAGACATTTAAATAAACCTTGTTTCCAACCCCAGTCATGATTCTTCTGCCATCTTCTGTTCCCAGCACCACTGAATCCAAGGTCTGCTGGAGTTTCACAGGGCAGAAGAACCACTTCTTTCCCACCCCCACCTCTGGAAGCACCTTACCCTGTCCATCCAATTAACTTCGATTCCCACACAGTCAGACTTTTATTAAAATGTCTCATTTTCCAAGTTTTCTAGTGCTTCCTTTCTTATTCTGATCAATTTTATGGCTTTGTTTTTATCATTGTTTTGATCTTGGGATAGTGAGAAAATTAATGAATCTATATTCTTCTATAAATCCATAAATATAAAGTCAAGGAGAATAAAAGTTTTGATGAATAAAACAATCTTAGATTATAGGTTATGAGTGACAAGTGAAACTCACCATTAAGTATCTGATTCATATATATACATGTGTATGCATATATATATATACACGCATATATATATTTGACTCACATATAAGTTTTTGGAAGTGGTAAAATTTTTAACAGGCATATTGTCCTTCTAAGTACATTTTTTTAAGTTTCATTATTTAAAAAAATTTTTTTAATGTTTTATTTATTTCTGAGAGAGAGAGAGAGAGAGAGCAGAGGAGGGTCAGAGAGAGAGGGAGACACAGAATCTGAAACAGGCTCCAGGCTCTGAGCTAGCTGTCAGCACAGAGCCTGATGTGGGGCTCAGACCTACAAACGTGAGATCATGACCTGAGCTGAAGTTGGATGCCTAACTGACTGAAACACCCAGGCGCCCCTAAGTTTCATTATTGAAAGTTAAAGCTTCTATCCAGAAATTTGGATTACAGTAGTGGGAATACTTCTACAAAATGATTCAGAAATGATACAAAACAATTTCTTAAATTCCTTGTTTATTTCCAGCAATAGAGAAATTCAATAATGCAAAACCCACATAAGAATTATATATCATTATGTTACCTATTATATATTTACTTATTTATGCATACTTTATGTAGTATATCATGATTGAGCCTTTAATTTTCTTACACATTTAGTTGCATGTGGGCTATGTACTTTATGACATGTGCCTACTATAAAATTTTATGAGTAGATATACAGGTATAATAATGCAAGGAAAAATTTCACACTTACAAGATTTCAAATTTAATCCCAGAGATCGTAAGAAAAAGTTTTATTCTGAAAGAGACCCTGCAAAGAATAAGCCAAAATAGATGAGATAATGTATTAATGATAAACAACCTGTTAAAATGTGATGTTATATACACTTGAGTGATTTTAAAACATTTTAATGAAGCTATGCTAAAACATACAGAATATTTGAAACAACTTTTTATAGTCTTAGATATTTCAGACTTTAGTTGTAAATTATTGATGTAAATCAACTTTAAAGTCTCTTCAAATTGAGAACATGTGGTTTTTCAAAAAAAATATACTTGAAGGCAATAAATTTGTCATACTTATTGACTTACTTGAACTCAAATTATGAACTGAGGTTGTGGAGCATAATCAAAAAATTGTATAGCAAGCTTTATTCAATATCTCCTAATATTTTAAAGATGATCATAGGATTGAATCAAATTAGAATTCTAAATTGAGGAAGAAAAAGTCCAAATTACATAGCAAATTAAGAAATGTATTTTGGTGGGATAAAGTAGTACCTTACTTAAGATTCTGTAGTTTCATACACTAGAAATCAACTTTAAAATAGTATAAATGAAACTGTAGACATTATTGAGAAATGCTATCTCCATAGCCCCCTTTCGCTGTAAGTGCAAGTCTGGCTTTATGAGGGTCTAGTAGACCAAGGAACTAGATGGAGACAGGGAGTGATGCAGTTTATCTCCCAGTTTCCCACTCTGGATTCAGATGGTCTCTTGCTCTCTTGCCTGTGCCTGCATGTTTCAACTCACAGCCTCCCTTTCCCTGCTTCTCCATGACTACAGCAGAGATGTGTCCAGCTCTCCCCCACCACAGCCTTACCCACCACCTCTCCATACACCTCATTCCTTTGTTTTCACATCTGGAATTCAGTCCACTTCTGTATTCAGATAACCCAAGTAACCCCACTGCCATTTGGTGTCCTTTCCTGATCCCTTCAACTCTGGAATCACAGAATATAAAGACTGAGACCCATTACTATGGAGTGGCAGGTTGTGACTGATTAGGGAACTGTGAGTAGTTGTAGCTCTCAGGACAGGGAAACATGCTGATGATCAGAGAATGCGTTTTTCCAACAGAAATAAGTAGGATTGGGAAGATGGGTTCTCTGTTCAATTATCAACAACAGAATTAATAACTTTCTCTTCTCTTTTAGGAAATTTGGTTAACTTTGCTTGGTTGTGACTTCCTCCAACATGCTTTCCAAAATACAAATGAATTATTTTAGTCTTAAGTGCCATGGTGAAATTTCTCCAATATTTCATTGCTCTGTTACTTTGAAGAGATAATCAGAATTTGACTATTTAGTTATTTTGAATTTTTGAGTTTTTATGTTAAATGAGGTTAAATTTAGGTTAAAACAATAAGAATTTAAGAATGAGCTGCATGCTCTTCTGGTAGCTGATGGAAGTAATTGCCAAAGTTGTCTTATGGGGGAGCTTTCGATAATGTTAGTAACCCCCTTGTAATGTAGCTCATACTCTAACTAGGAAAAGAACAACACAGAAATAAAATGAACATAATAAATTCTCACCAGTGTGAAGCTGGATGGCTTTAGGTGAGGCTTACACAAAATCAGCCTGTAAGTTGTTATGAGGTTGGAGAATACAATACCTCATATTAGTGATACCTTGTGAAAGCAAAGAGCATTCCAACAGCAGGAATGATGGACTTTAAACATACCATGTGGATAAATAAATAGTGTAAATCTAAATTTTTTTGACCTGGATATTTGACTGATAGCCTGTAGTTTAAGTAGTATCCAAGGTTTCAGTAAATTATCCACACATAGAGAACATTTTAAAGTGTCACCTCACTGGAATTTCGAAAAAATACTTTTCAAATAAGCTAACCAACCATGGATCAACTTTTAGTCAAGGTTTGTATCTAGAGAAAACATCAGATATATAGTAGATATAAAGTTAGCATTTTGGCATTTCAAAAATTGGTCATTACATATTATTTTAATGATCTTTATATGTTTAAAGGGACAAGGAATTATGAATTTCAAGTTTAAGCTTTTATTTAAAAATGTACACCATTACAGTTCTCACTCAGAGACTATTCTATTGACTATTTTTGATGTAAAGTATGAGGGTAACTTATTTTAAAAAGCAGATAAATCTGAATGGCAAAGTACCATTTTCAGAGGTAGGGTTAATGTTGAAGAGATTTCTTTTGTCCTCTCATCAGTGAGGTGCTTGATTCTGAAGGGAGGCATTTTCCTCTCATCTGAGCCACTAACACTTTCATGAACCTTTCTTTTTAAATATATATTTCAACAGGAAGCACTCATACAACATGCATTGGTGATTTGACAATATATTTTCTCCCCTTAGTGCTGAATTACATATTTTTGACACCATATAGCTAGTGTACAGTGCCAGGAAGTGAAGTGAATCAGGCTATTCACACTAAGGTTTTCATGACTGGGTAAGTGAAATAATGAATGAGTACACATTCCATCATCAGAAAATATAGTTACACTAGGAAGATATCATTACATTAGGTAAGTAACTAAATATAAAGAAATGTAATGGAAAGACTAGAAACATAGGCATTATGAAATGGGTTTCACACTTACCCTTTTTGTCCATGGCCATGCTGAGTCCACTTCAGTACCATAGAGCTCCCAGCAGCTTCTACTGTTGGAGCTGCTTCCTGCCGTGGAGACAGCAGTGAAAGATTTAGAGCAATAGATGGTGTTGTCTGTTGCTCCTATGGGAGCAGGCTCAGGAGCATCCAGTAGACTTCTCCTTTCCCTAATCTTTTTTTCTTTTTTAACTTTATTATGTTTGAGATTCAAAGTGATGAAAAAGATAAATATAATAAAGGCAGGCTTAATAAGTCACTGGCCAGTTTGACTCCTTTTAGTCCTTGTATCTCTTTAACACAAACAGCAAATAACAATCTTCCCTTAGCATTGTTAAGCAAAGGGTATGAGATTATACAGCTAGTCAGAAAGTGGAGCTGGGGTTAGAACTTGTATTTAGCTTTTAGAGTCTGTGATCTCTATTGTTCTACAACACAGATAGCAGCTATAGCACTTACCCTAAGTGAAAGTGACGTGAAGCGTTAGGGAGGTCATGGCCAGGGAAGACAAAAAGGAGAGTCTTCCCCTCCACACACACACCCATTCTTCAGAAACCCAATAAAGTCTCCCTCTTTTAATCAGCAAGAGTATGTGGTCTGAAGCCTGTGGATTGGAAGAAGTCAGATGAGCAACTTAGGATAGCAGCACAGTGTATGAGTTTTGGAAGACGGGGATGGTAGCTAATCATAGGGCAAGCCCTAGGAGACTGGCTGCTTCAAATGGAAGCAGGTAATGGTTTTATAAGCAATTAGCAAGGGGAGTCTTAGGGACTGCAGTTAAACTAATCACTAGAATCCAGGAAAAATGAGTTTTTCAGGTTTTACATATAGGTCAGGCGAGGGGAGTAACCAAAAATTCTCAGTCTACGTGCTTAATGGTTTTTGTTTTAATTAACCTTAATAAAACAGAGAACATAGCCCATTTATTTCAGATTTCTAAGGTTTCTTAGAAGGAGGACTGTAACATGGATATGACTCCACTCCACTAATTAGTGGGGAATCCATGAAAGTTTGCAGGAAATATTGTACTATATAGTCAAAACAACTACTTTATATTCAGTATGAGCTTGGTGAAAGATCCTGTGCTGGGAGCTATAAAAAGATGACACAGAAAGTCTCAGTGACCTCAAGATAGATTTAAATTGACTAGAGAGGCTAGATGTGTGTAAAAATAACTGTGATGCAAAGCATTTAAATTGGTAAATTAGATTACCATTATAGCCAGAATAAATATTTTTAGTAATAAGGGGGGAAAAAGTTAATGAAATGAAAATTCAGTTGTTCAAGGTTAGGGAAGCAAAACTGATTATTAAGGCATTTCAGCAACATTATGATTAGTAGGATGATTCAGTTTTGCACCAAGACCAATTTGACCTTACAGAAATTAAAATCTCAGAAGACAGAAAATATCAGATGAGAAATGAGCAATTATCAGTCGATGCCCAGTCTGTGACAACTCTACTGTTTACATTAAAAGTGCATCCTCTAATGCAGTGAAGGAGCATTTTGTTAGACAATTCTTCTTGGAGGTATTAAAATGCACTTGCTATTTTAAAAAATTGTGCCTTGGCAGATGGGCATCAAACTGGAAATTATGGATACAAATGTCTATTTGAAAACCTACTTGTTAGTATAGGATAAAAAACAAAGGCTATTTGTGACATCCTGTCTTTGGTGTATAATTAATAACTCTCTAATATTTGTTTCTTTTACTACATAGATTGTTTATGTATATGTATGTGTGTGTATTTGTATTGTTAAAATGATTAAATAAGAAAATTTAATGATACAAACTTTATTTAACAGTTCATGGGTAGAAAACCTCCATTTGGAGAACTGCAAAATCGGACAGAAGACAGCATTTATAGGATAAAAAATAAAGAACAAGGAAGAAAAAGACAAAAAATAATCTGATTAGGTGAGGCCACATAGTCAACCTTGTTTTGGGTGAGTAGGAACAAAGAAATATTGGCCTCACAGCTGGCTTGGCAGTTTGAGATTCGTTGACTGGATATATTGTGTTTCTGATAAAGTGAAGAATTTATAGGGACACAAAAGTTATCCAAGTTTCAATCTGCTGATATAGCATTCTGAGAATAAGTGTCTCCATCTTGGACCTAGAAAATTATTTCAACAGCATGTACATTATAGCAGCTCACTGTATGCTATCTAAAGGAAATTTGTCTACAAATAATTTTCTGTAAGTTCTATAGGTACCAAAAGTCATTTCATCTTTTTCCACCTCTTAGAATAGTTTAACTGTAGTTGTAATCTGTAGAATGATTGAATATACAATTTTGATCTCTGGCAATTTTATTAGTGTCTTATTGCTGCAAAATAGATTTCCACACAGTGGCCTAAAACAACACAAATTTTTATCTCACATTTTGAGGATGAAATTTGGGGTTTCACTAGGCTGAAATCAAGGTTTTGGCTGTGCTGTTTCTTTCAGGAGTCTGAGAAGACTCCATTTCTAGTCTCATTCAGGTTGTTGGCAGAATTGAATTCCATACACTTTTAGGACTTGGGTCTCTGTTTCTTCATTGCTTGTCAGCCAGGAGTCACTCATTATCTTCTTCTAGAAGCTACTCATATTTCTTGGTTCAAGGCTCCTTCCCTCTGTCTTCAAACTACTAATGGCTGGTTGAGTCATTCTCTCTTCTAACTCACCTCCCCTCTCCTTCTCCTGTCACATCTCTGCTTCCAGTTGAGAAAACAATATTTTTTAGGGTCAAGTGATTAGATGGGGCCCACCTGGATGATCAAGGATGCTCTCCTGGTTTTAAAGTCAGTTGATTAGTAGCCTCCTTCCATCAGCAAAGCCCCTTCCTAGCAGGACCTAGATTAGTGTTTGATTGAGTAACCAGAGAATAGGAATCCTGGCAGAATCTTTTTTAAGATTTTGCCCTCTGCAGTCATTATCGTTTATCTGGTAATTTTAAAAACTTAAGATACAATTTAAATATCATCACTTAATTCCACAGATTATGAGTATGTTTTTCCCATGAAGAACTAATCATTCCTGAGACTTACCAGTATTTGAAAATCATGGTTTTTATGAGTAGTGAATTCTCATTTAGACCTATGTCCTTGTAAGAAAATAATACATATAAATAATATATATTCCACCTCATGAAAATAGAATTTAAGCAAGCAGATATAAAGTCCCTCTTGTTTGTTCACTCTACCATTCTAATCCATACATCAACTTTAAAATTCCTCCAGTTTTAGGAATTCCTAAAACTTCAGTATGTAACTAACTTTCACTGTATTTACTGATTTCACCTAAATTCTTTATGCTAAACCTCAAATGTTAAATGATTTATCCAAGGCCAAATAACTGCTTGCTTAGAATTTAGCTTTTGTATTTACTTATATATCAAAATATTTATTCATTACTAAATACAGAAAATATAATTTTCCCTTTGGTACTCACCTGCTCACAGAATGTTTGGATTAGCCTTATCTTTTAAAAGCTTTTTTAAAAGTTTTCTAATATTATTATCCTATTTGTAGTTACCTCTTTCCCTGGCTTGGATAATGTTCAAACTTAATTGTACATATGTATTTTTTTAGTCATTAAGTTTACTGAACTTTAGTCAGCACTGAACCAGACTAAATTTGACAATGATTGATCAATAACTCTATGACCTTGTGGCCAGTTATGTAATCTACTAACATGATATATTTAACATTTTACTTTAGCTTTTCATAAGTTTAACAAGAAGACCAAGAAAAAAAGTCTTGTTAATGAAAAGTTTGATCAAATATTCTTTTTTGTTGAAATTCTAACCTTGTTTTTTTTAAATAAATTATATTATAAAGTGATGCATGAGTGTTTCTATGTAACTATATTTGTAATGCTTATCTGTATCTCTTAAAAAAATAATTATGGGGGTGCCTGAGTGGCTCAACTGGTGAAGCCTTCAACTTCGGCTCAGGTCATGATCTCACAGTTCTTGAGTTCAAGCCCCATGTCGGGCTCTGTGCTGACAGTTTCGAGCCTGGAGTCTGCTTCGGATTTTGTGTCTGCCTCTCTCTCTGCCCTTCCTTTACTTGCACTCTGTCTCTTTCTCAAAAATAAGTAAACATTAAAAATAAAAATAATTATGTGATCATGATATTCCAGTATTTTAGATACTTTTAGCTCTTGTAAAACACTTGCTTATTTTAGATGTTACAAATTTATGTATTCAATTGTCTGTAATCTTAATTTTTAAAGAATAAAATCATGTTACTTCACATCCTTTTGCAGCTCACTCATTCATTTATCTGGTATTTTGGGGGAGCTATATTGTACTCTAAATGTTGGAGCCACCTGATGAAAGAAATAAATTCTTGCCTTCAGTGCCTTTAGTGGCCTTCTAATAGGGAGATAAAGAAACAGAGTTTTGGTTTCAGAGAGTTTGGGTAATGTAAACAAAATAAAGCCGAGTGAGTAAACACCAAGAAAACAAAAGGGCAGGTGTGCTGTTTTACATGTGGTGGTTGGGGAGGAGGGGACAGAAGACTGGGTGGTATGGCCACCTGAGCCAGGGAAGATCTTTATGGGCAGAAGTTTAGCAGATGAGAGTCCTGAAGTGGGAATGAGCTTGCAGGCACAGAGCAACAAGCATCCTGTGTTGCTGGGACAGGAAAACTGATAGAATGCTAAGATATGAGCAGATCCACCCCGACGGTTTCAGGATTGGGTTCGAGTCAAAATGAAGGTTAAAAATCATATGCCTACAAACTTAACAGTTACAGATCAAACTGTACTCGTGGCCTGGCCAGCATTTCTACTTCTAGACTTAAGTTAAAGGGGCACGTTCTTGCTTCTTTGGCCAGCCTAGCACCTACAAGCCTGACTGAGAACACTGATCTGTTGAGGCTAAATAGGGGAGAAACTGGGCCTCCATGCAGGACTCCTAAATGATGATTAGATCTACCTGAACCCACTCAAGAGCTTGACCCGGTGAACTGGCCCAGAGCTGAAAAGGGGCAGGTGTTCCTCTTCAAGGCCTAATTTTGCTAACTCACAATATCCAGCCTCTTTAAAAGGCCTTCCAAAAGTACCTCACCGTAGAGAAGTGAGCATGATTTCTCGGGACACATGACCTTCTGGAGAACTTGTGAGACCCCAGCTTTAAAGGTAGGCTTTCTTTTTCTTGGTTCTACATCCTCACTTGCCATGTCTTCTCCTCTAATTCCTGTTTAAGAGTCACTGAACTTTAACAAAACGTTTTAAAGAAACAAAAATTGTGAAATAATATCACTTGCTAATATGCAGGAGTGTCCTCAGGGCCATACCTTGTAGCAGTTTTAAAGCTGCTTAAGAAATCTTGATCCTCATCTGTATGTGTTGGGAAGTGTTTTGGAAGGTTGAATCTAGAGTTAGATTGAACGTGAATCATTGAATTCCTCCAACCAAAATGTTTTTTCTCATTATGAGTTGGCATATTGCATGTTTTCTTTCTAGCAGTTTCTGCCTTATTCATAGTGAAGTGTTGCATTATAGGCTGTGAACCCCTCTAACATGGGACTTCATCAGTGGGACTACTGGGGTGCCTGTTAGGATATTTTATAATTTGTAGATATGTGTTTTCAAAACTTTGAAACAAGGGGCACCTGGGTGGTTCAGTCGGTTAAGTGTCTGACTTTGGTTCAGGTTATGATCTCATGGTCCCTGAGTTTGAACCCCAAATCAGGCGTGCTGCTGTCTACATGTCAGAGCCCATTCAGATTCTCTGTCCTCCCCTACTCCTCTGCCTTTCCCCCATTGTTTCTCCTTCTCTCTCAAAATAAATAAACCAAAAAAAAAAAAAACTTTGAAATAATACCAAACTTATGTAAATGTCAAAAATATAATAGACATAAATTCTTTATTCCCCCCTCCAGCTATTTGAGAGTAGTCAAAATCAATTTCTATCAAATCTAAATAATTTTCTACAAATAAGAATATCCTCTTATGTAATCACACAATAACCATCATAGGAAATTAACATTAACACAGTACCATTTTTAGTTCTTAGAGCAAGATACATGAAATTGAGATTATTTTGTGGTTTCAGTTATTTATAAGGATAAAGACCATTGATTCCCATTGGAGTGAGTGGCTGAAGTACAGGAGAGTTTAAGACTTGAAGGAGAGTAGTTAATGGAATGCCTAGGACATAGTGTGAAAAAGATTGTTTACACCTGTAAAGAAACCACTTGTGATAGGTAATTCTAATACAGCTAAAATAAGAAATAAAAAGAAATGATTTAGGTGTTAGGTAGATTAAAGGAAAATTGTAGATTAGTTGGTAACCTAATATAATAACATAGATTGAAAGTTGAATTTGTTGTTTGTTGTTAAAAAAAAAAAAGGGGGAGGAGCATTCTAACGTCTACTAAGAGCCATCATGGAGAACTATGTTATCTTCGCTCCCAGAGGTGCAGAGCTGTGGGGAGAAGATCGAGCACTGCTTGACAGGATCACAGAGAAAGCAGGCCTTCAGAAGAGACTCAGGAGGATTTTGAACAAAAATGCAAGTAGAATGATTATTTCTTTTTTTTGAATTATCTTAAATTAGTGCCATCCCAGTTATGTGTTTAATATTCTATTTTATTCAGAATTTTTTATATTTTGTTTTGAGAGGTTTGGGGGGTATCTATTTATTTTCAGAAGTCTTCTAAATTTCTTATTCTATAGAGAAACAGAAGGTGGAGGGAGGAAGGGAGAAAGATACAATACTCCAGAGTTGAACTAACTGAATTTTATTCAAAGCTTTTAAAATCACTATATGTTTGGGGTGCCTGGGTGGTTCAGTTGGTTGAGCATCCAACTTCAGCTCAGGTCATGGTCTCACAGTTCATGGGTTCAAGCCCCATGACGGGCTCTGTGCTGACAGCTAGCTCAGAGCCTGGAGCCTGTTTCAGATCCTGTGTTTCCCTCTCTCTCTGACCCTCCTCTGCTCATGCTGTCTCTGTCTCTCACTCAGAAACAAATATTTTTAAAAAATAAAAATTAAATCACTATATGATTAGACACGAAGTCAACCTTGATCTATCTATCTATCTATCTATATATATATAAAAATTTTTTTTACCTTACTTTAACTCTAGATGGTCAATGGAGTCCTGTATTTTCTGTCTCAAAACTAGCCTGCTTCTCTGCAGCTCTCTCCTGCCATCATGCTAGCCTAACCAGCATCATCATTTGCATCTAAGGATGCTCTTCCTGAATCCAGTTTTAACAGCTTCAATTTATTCTGCACATATTAGCCAGCCTAATAAAAAATATTAAATTATGTCACTTCTTAGATTAAACTCTTCAACTGCCTCCCTCTCTTCAGGATAAACTCTACCATGGACAGTAGCAAATTATTACATGAAATGTCTGTCCACTTCAATGTCCTTTCCCCACTGCCTCCAGCAATTCAGCCACATGGACTTACCGTCAACTTGTAATATACTCCAAACTCTGTCCTATAAAAATTGTCACACATTCTACTTCTGTCTCCAACACAGATATAGATCATATAAAATATACATACATACATACCTGTCCTCACTCTATTTGTAGCTGATTTCTTTAAATACTTCTGGGTACCTTCTTAGGGTCCCATTCTTTGAGAGGCCTTTCCTTACTATTTTCTGTAATTAATACTCAGTTATTCTCCCTCTCTGCATGCAGTGTGTTGTCTTCATAACCTGTGTCTCACACCTACATTTGTTAAATGATTTTTTTTCTTTTATTGTCTACTATAGAGGAGTAAGCTGGAAAAAGGCAGAATCCATGTATGTTTCATTAATTAACAAATGCCTGGTGTCACATAATTAGTACTTAAGAAATAGTTATTGAATGAGTAATCAGTCATCTGGGTAGGAGGTTATTAGGGAGTAAAAGAGAATTTGAAAAACAGCTAGTATTAGGTATAATGGAACCAAAAAAAAAAAAAAACTACAAAAGACTATTTGTTAAGACTTGGTTACTTCTATAAATGGAGAAGAAACAAATATTCATATACCTAGTTAGTAAATTTGTAACATTTATTAAACTATTCTTGACAATATATAAAGCATGTTAGTAAGTACATTTTGAGCTTCTGTTAGTATCTCACAAGAATTGTTAGGGTTTGAGCCAAAGAAATACTAAACATAATTAGCAGTAACAAGTTCAGATATCTAGATGTGAATTTATCACTTTTGTGATTTGAAGTCTGAAGCCTAGAAATGGATCAAATTGATATTAATATGCCATGAAGAGAAGGATAAAATCTTATAAATGACTAAAATGTCATAGTTAGGACATTATATACATACATAGTTGCATGTATACCTGTAAACACAGTGTATCCATCATGGTTATTGATTTGAAAGAACAAAGGTATGGTTCTGGTAAACTTCAGAAGAAAATAAATTATTGCAAGGCTTCTGAATGACTAGCATAAAGGATCAGAAATCTGGAGAATCTGGCTTTAAAAAACAAAAGAACTGAATAAACCTGAGACCTTGAGAATAAGTCAAGGTCATGGAGCAGGATATCCAGCTGTCACCATTGGTGAGCCTGTTCCTGGACACTCCCCTGCATCACTCTGACTTTAGCCTCTACTTCCAATCCCCTGGGAACCTCTCTTCTGCAAGATTTATTGTCTCAGTCTGGTTCTTTTTTGCCAGCCTACTTGCTTCCCTTCTAACTATTTAGGTGAAAGAATGGGGTTCTTGACTCTCACCAAGGTGAGAACACAAGGAGTACTTTCTTTTCAAACACAGAGTGTGTAGGCACTGGTAATGGTAATGTTTAAGTGACACTTGTTCATTGCACAGGTTATCTTTGTGTTTTCAATCAGTAAAATTATAAGGACTAATTTATTTGTATTGGCCCTGAATAGTTGCATGTGAGTGTGGACATTATGTGGCCATTATTTACTGGACATGAGGCCTCACCATTATGTTTCCATGACTGCAGCTGTCAAGATAACCAAATCCTCAGTCTCCTCTTGAATTCTCCTTAATGGCAACCAGAATGGAATCTCTGGATCTTTCTGCTTTACCTTTCTCAGTAAACATTGAGAATGGTTATGACATATCTCACTCTAAATATCCTCTAATTGGTGAAGGTCACTAGTTGATTATCAGTGTTAATTACTAATAGCTCCTAGTATAGAAGAGCAAAGGCCCTGTAGAAATAATGGTGTAAGTTGGACACATGGGTCTATCTTTTATGACAGCCAAACGGATAGGAAGGCTTATAATAGCACCTAAGCATCTGTTAAAACTAACTGTATCAGTGATCTGTGAACCAAGCCATACTTTAGTGATATACTATTACCCTTCAGAGACATAATTCTGGGCTATAAGGTCAAACATTTACTTTTTAAAAGAGCACCTAAGTATAAAAATTATACATTGCTCTATAGCATTTTAGAATGTTATCAAGTGGAACCCTATCTCCTTCAAATATAAAAATAAATGAAACCAATATGATTCAAAGGCATTTACCATGTGTTACTTTTCTGTAGCATGAAGTTAAAATTTTCATGAGACTTGCAGTTTGCAAATATTGCTTCTTAATAAAGCATAACCATTATTTGTTTCAGGTCTGAATGAACCACATAATAGGCATAAATCAGATAAATGCTCTTTTACCCTGGAGCCCTCTTTAGGGGATATCTATCGATGGAGATCTGTGACAATGGACACACTCCAATAGCTCATGAATCTTAGCTGCTAAATATAGTAGGCAACAGTCAAAGATCAATGAAAAGATTAATGGTTTTAATTACCCCTACGTAACCAGTTGTGGGTAAAATTTTACTTGCTACTTTCACTGAGGGTAGCACACCACAGTCAACTTTCCAGTAAAGCTAATTTGACTTTCTTCTTGTTAAATTGCTCATTGACAATCCTGTAATGAGTCTGCTCTGTGTGTGACTGAAAACTGAGCATGCTTCTGCTTTCTAAAAACAGGGAGAAAAGGCCATAAAACTGATGAATGACACACAAACAATTTCCTTGTGAAAAATATTAGGAAATAAGACAATTTCCAGGCAATAGTTTCTCTGCTTGAGCTGTATGAAGCAAGCAAGAGAGTACCAAATGAATGTTGTATTTATGGAGCTGCATGAACAATTCTAATAAATACTGACAAACATCTTCTGAAGATACATGGGGTAACTGACAAATTATCTTTTTGACAAAAGGACAAAGACCATTTTCGTCTACATGATTTGCTTATGATTATTGATTATTGGAGAGAACTATATCATAGCCCGTGTATGAATTTATAAATCCACATTTAAGAATAAGTGAAGCTCTGGAAGGTTTTTAGCAGTTCCTCTTAAATTATGTGCTGTATGCCATCAGTTTCATCTCCATAATTTCTAGGTTAGTACTTGTATACAAGGAATCAAGATACTGCATCATAATAACAGCTATCCATCAAGGGAAAAGGAGTGGAACCATAGTTAAAACATTTCGTTGTTTTTACTTCCTTTTTAGTTTTGGTGGTGCAAAGGATGGATGTTGCTATGGTAGTAAAAAAAAAAAAAAAAATCTTTGGGGCTCTTACGTGCTTCAGTTGGTTCAGAGACCGGCTTCAGCTCAGGTCCTGATCTCGTGGTCTGTGAGTCTGAGCCCCACCTTGGGCTCAGTGCTGACTGCTCAGAGCCTGGAGCCTGTCCACGTGTCTCTCCCTCTCCGCCTCAGCCCCTCCCTCTCCGCCTCAGCCCCTCCCTCTCCGCCTCAGCCCCTCCCTCTCCGCCTCAGCCCCTCCCTCTCCGCCTCAGCCCCTCCCTCTCCGCCTCAGCCCTCCTCTCCGCCTCTCCTCCCTCCCGCCTCAGCTCCCTCCCTCTCCGCTCAGCCCTCTCCCTCTCCCTCAGCCCTCCCTCTCCGCTCAGCCCTCCTCCCCGCCCTCCCTCTCTCCGCCTCAGCCCCTCCTCTCCGCCTCAGCCCTCCCTCTCCGCCTCAGCTCCTCCTTTCCGCCTCAGCTCCTCCCTTCTCCGCCTCAGCTCCCTCAGCCCCTCCCTCTCCGCCTCAGCCCCTCCTCTCCGCCTCAGCCCCTCTCTCCGCCTCAGCTCCTCCCTCTCCGCCTCAGCCCTCCCTCTCCGCCTCAGCCTCCCTCTCCGCCTCAGCCTCCCTCTCCGCCTCAGTCCCTCCCTCTCCGCCTCAGCCCTCCCTCTCCGCCTCAGCCCTCCCTCCGCCTCAGCCCCTCCCTCTCCGCCTCAGCCCTCCCTCTCCGCTCTCAGCCCTCCTCTCCGCCTCAGCTCCGCCTCCCTCTCCGCCTCAGCCCTCCCTCTCCGCCTCAGCTCAGCCCTCCTCTCCGCCTCAGCCCCTCCCTCTCCGCCTCAGCCCTCCCTCTCCGCCTCAGCCCCTCCCTCCCTCCCTCCTCTCGCCTCAGCAGCCCTCCCTCTCCGCCTCAGCCCCTCCCTCTCCGCCTCAGCCTCAGCCCCTCCCTCTCCGCCTCAGCCCTCCTCTCCGCCCTCAGCCCCTCTCCGCCTCAGCCCCTCCTCTCCGCTCAGCGCTCCTCTCTCCTTTCCGCCTCAGCTCTCAGCCCCTCCCTCTCCGCCTCAGCCCCTCCCCTGCTCATACTCTATCTCTCTCTCAAAAATACTTCATGTTTAATCTTGAAATTATTCACCTTCCCACATTGGTCTGACTGTATAATTTTTAGCTGTTAATGCTCAGTTAGCATTATTAGAATGTTCTCACTATAACACTAAATTAGGTGGTGACTGTCAAGTGTTAAGCTATTGAATTCAAATGCTCAGAAATGTCTGCTGGCTGGTGGGTATGAATTCAGAGGACTATTCAATCCAAGAGCAATGAAGGGCAAGGAATACTACAAAGCACATGCATTAGCATGATTTTTTAAAAATATACAGGCTTAAAGGAAGATAAAGACCTTTCACAGAACAATTCAGGTTTTTTTCCAAACTGCACTATCTTGATTTATTTGCTCAATAAACCTGTCTACAGCATGATATACACGTGAATACTGGCCACCCAGAAACTGTTCTTTATTTCTGAAGACAATGAAACAAGTACCTGGAGTGTTACCGTCTCTGAAAACAAATGTTTACATGGGGTTTGGGGTGTAAGAATTTACTACAGTTCAGCTCTCAGGAAGGGAAAAAGGGTTAGCTAGAGGAAGAAGTCAAATTGTAATACAAGCCCAATAAAACTCAGTAAAACTGGTGGGAAGATTTGAAACAAGTATTTTCTGTCAGTTATTTGACCTTTCTGCCTTAATGATGCTCAGTCACCAAATGTATGCTGTTGGAAGTATATGACCTTCAGCTAGCTCTGTAACTAAGGCAAACCTTAAAATACTTAATAGCTGACAGTAGTTTCCTGGCTAGACTTTTTACAGTTGGACTTAAAATCCTTAGTTGAATAAGGATTTGGGTGTCCCATCTCTTTGTCACCGCCCATTCTGTGTGCTGCCTAGATGGGACAGAGTAATTAGTCCTCACTGCTGCAGCTGGTTTAGGCCTACAGTTAATTATTCTGTGTCCTTTTGTTATGGAACCTGGTCTGAATTAGCTGGTGGAAAAACCAAGTGGCACTTGGAGGTCTTGGAAGACAGGAGGTTTATTTCATACCAGTGGGCTCAAAGGGGATCACTCTCCAGAGATCTGAGTCCTGAGTGTACGCAGAGGGAAAAACTTCTAGTCTGTTACTTCTGCATTAGTAGTAATTTGGCACAGGCGGCAATCGGGATAGGAACAAGAAGCCAGAAAGGGAGTCTTTGCTAGGGGACTGGAATTTCCCTTTCAATTCTGTCGGCCATCTTATAACAGATTTTTTTTCCTCTCACCTTCACCACTTTGCATTCTAGATGTCTCCTCCTCTCAGCTACCGCCTCTGGGAGGCTCAGTGGCATACTCCGTGATCAGAGATCCTCCTCCCTGACTGATCCAAACCCCTAGTCACTATGCCTTTCTCAGGCTGGTTTGCTCTGCCTATTCATTCAGAGTTAAAATAGTCAAGAGAACCAAAAACTGGTCATACATACTCTTCCCACTTTGATTGTATAAGAGCAGCCCTGCCTTTGGCTGGTAGTCAAGGTCAACTAGTTTGCAGAACTGATCCGCCTCTTTTGTCTCTTGGTCTCTGAAAACAAAAAGGTACCTATACAGCAACAGTAACTTTATTGTAATGGTCACTTGCTGTGTCCCCAGGCAAAATTGTGCTTCTCTGGAGGACCAGGGCCCCTGATACCTGAGCTTAGAGTTGTGAAAACCTGATTCTTGAAGTCCCATAGGGAGGTACTAGGAGTGCTAAGTGCAGCATCTCCTGCTTCACTGCTTGGCTTCCTGACCCTATGTGGTCTTCCTATTGGGAACCTAGTGCCCCTTAAAGGACTTTGAGTCCTTGAGTATACAGCATCCTAGAGAAGAGTACCCCATATTCAGAGAATTTTGTCTTTCTGCTGGCTCTTCAGCTGTACTCTCAACAGGCTATTTCACAGTCTTCTCCATTTCTGTGAAGCTTCTGTGTGGTACACTGTGTGGTGTGATGAAACCTGTTCATGGGCCTTCTCCAGGACCTCCTTCTGCGGTTAAGTGGGTCCCTGGTCTCTTTGATGTTCTGAGGTGTTCTAGAACATTGGAACAAACATGCTATAAGCTCTTGTAAATATTACTGACTGAAGCCTACTATGCAGTAAAGGCAAATCCCTACCTGGATTGCATGTTTGTTTCTGTCACAGCAGTATCTGGGCTTTGCAGGATGGAAGCATCCTGAGGCTGTCCGTTTGGTGAATGGGTCTTCTCAAGAAACAGTGTATGGATAATAATTTTGGTACTCAAAAGACTACTAAAAGAGAAGTCAAAAGTAACCTGTGTTTCAATCCCTATAGTATCAACAAAAGGAGGAATTACGATTTTAGACTTTTTAATGAATTTATGTTAATATTTATTGGAACCACTAAAAACAGAAGTAACAAGTTTGCAAACTGATCTTAAAAGTTGGAATAACAAGGTAAAATGACACACAAAAGGAGATAAAAGGGAATAATGACATGGGTAAAATAAAAAGCACAAGATGACCGAAATAAACCCAAACATAGTGACCATAATTCATGTAAATGGAATAATATCTTCAGTTCAAGGTAAAAACTGTTATACTAAGTAAAACACACATACATGTACAATGAAAACTATGTACTATTTACAAAACAAGGGTCATGGAAATATTGAAAGAGAAGGAATAGTTGACAGTACTTCATAGAGATATTAAAAGGCCTATGTAACTATTATAAAATAGACTTTAAGAAAACATTAAGCAAAAAATATATTAATTTTCTAAGAAATATGTACAATTTTTAATATGTATTTTTATAGTTTATTGTCAAGTTGGTTTACATATAACACCCAGTGCTCATCCCAACAAGTACCCTCCTCCATGCCCATCATTCTCCTAATATGTATTTGTGAAATACTTACAAAATCATGAATGAAATAGGGAACTAGGCTTTTATAATGGAGGAAATTGGCAACACCATGTAAGGTGAAATTAATTTTTTTTAAACTGAGATATGCTGAATATATAAAGAAAACTCTTATGGAATACAGATTAGGCACAAATCTGGAAATAAAAGTATTCAACCTACAAGGCCAAAATTGTAAATAATGTTCTTAAGGGAAATATTTTTAAATGATTAATCTCAAGTCTTTGAAATTTAGAAAACCTATTGAATGAACCACTTAAAGAACTATGATTTTTTTTAAAAAAATTCTCTAAAATGAAAAATAATGAAAATATCAACTATTTTATTTTATTTTTTTTTAATTTTTTATTTATTTCTAGGAGAGACAGCGTGAGCAGGGGAAGGTCAAAGAGAGAGGGAGTCACAGACTCTGAAACAGGCTCCAGGCTCTGAGCTGGCAGTCAGCACAGAGCCCGACGCGGGGCTCGAACCCACGAACCGTGAGATCATGACCTAAGTGGAAGTCGGACGCTTAACCGACTAAGCCACCCAGGCGCCCCTGAAAATATCAACTATTTTAAATTTGTGCTAATGTTAGGAAAGCTTAGATGAGGGAAAAAAAGTGACAATTAGTGAGCTAAGCATTGAATTAAATTGGCACAAAAAAGTCATAAAGTAATTCTTCCTGCTTTCTTACCTATGCATGAATAAATATGGACGTTAATGAGAAATAAAAGTATATATTACAAGCAAAAAAACCCTGCAAAGCTGAAGTTGGTTCTGAAACTAATACAATTGAAAACCTGGAGAATATTTTATAAAAAGATAAATGTCAGAAATAAGATTGAGAGTTTGACCTAAATACATGCATAAATGTGTATATAGCAGAGATTATACAGTTAGTAATTATTAAAAATAATAGTTTAAATTTGAAATTTAGATTAAATTATTTCTTAAAAATTCACCCAGCCTTTCCTCCAAGAATAGAAAATTTCAGTAGAAATATAATCATCAAAACTATTGAACTGGTAGGTAAAATATTTTCCCCTAAAATATTTTAAAGTAATACCATACCCAGATAAAACTTGGTAGATGCAATTTTAAATGTACTATAACTTTTCTAAATAAGGGGGAGGGAAAGGAATCCCCCCCTTTTGTTGCAAATATAGTCTTAATATCAAAACTGACAATATGAACCAGAAATATTACAGGTTAATCTCAGGAAGTAGATAGGCAAACACATTTGTAATAATGCACATAAAAATAGAGCATGCATTAAAATGACAAAATAAGGGACACCTGGGTGGCTCAGTTGAGTGTCAGCCTTTTGATTTCTTTTATCTCAGGTCATGATCTCATGATTGTTGAGATCAAGACCCACAATGGGCTCTGCTCTGGGTGTGGAGCCTGCTTGAGATTATTTTCACTCTCTCCTCTCCCTAACTCTCTCCCCCTCCCTCGCTCACGTGTTGTCTTCAAGATAAAATAAAAATAAAATGACAAAATAGTATGACCAAATTGGGCTTATCGTTGCTAATGCCAGACTGATTTATCTTTAAGAAAATCTACATTGTACTTGACCATATTAACACATTAAATGAAAAAAAAATGGTGATCCTTTCCATACATGTAATAAAGGCATTAAATAAAATTTGGTATTCATCCATATGTTCATAGCTAAATTAGAAGGAAATTGATGGTTAAATGCTACAACATAGAGCAGGCATCATGCTTAATAATGAACGTTAAAATTTTTGTTTTCAGATAGATTATATCTTCTATAACTCTTTTATGGAGGGGAGGGAAATTAGAGAAAGACGAATACCATATGATTTTACTCCTATGTAGAACTTAAAATAGAACCAGTGAAGGGGGGGGGTGGGAGCAGACCCTTAAATATGGAAAGCAAATAGATGGTTGCTAGAGAGGAAGTGGGTGGGGGATAGGTGAAATTGATACAGAGGATTTTGAGGCACAAACTTCCAGTTAAAAGGTATATACATCAAAGATAAAAAGTACAGCATAGAGAATATTGTCAATAAGATTGTGAAAATGGTGACTGATCATGACAATACTTACTGTGGTGAGAACTGAGCACAATGTATTTTGTAGAATCATTTTGTACACTTAAAACACAACACTTTATATTGCTTATACTTCATTAAAAATAATTTTTAAACTTTTGTGGGTTGGAAATTTGGGGCTCCCTGGGATGGCTCATCCCACATCTGCATGCCTTTGGCTGGGCTTGATCATGCATTGGTAGGGAGCTGGTAGTTGAGTTTCTCCTACAACTGTTCGTAGGTTGGCTATTGACATGAATGATGGAGTTAACCGTGCCTCTCCTCAGCCAGCCAGGTAGCCCAGGTTTATTCACATGGTGGTGGTTACAACATTTCAAGGAGGACCATTTGCACAAAGAGGAGTCAGACCTTATCATGCAATGATTTTACAAGCCTCTGTGTGCTTCTTGATTTTTTTTTTTAAGTAGTTTTTTAAGAGTTTATTTTGAGAGAGAGAGAGAGAATGAGCAGGGAGGGGGCAAAGAGGGACAGAGGGAGAGAGAATCCCAAGCAGGTTTATTGCTGTCAGTGCAGAGCCCCACATGAGGCTCAAACTCCTGAACTGTGAGATTATGACTTGAGATCATAACTTCAACTGAGCCACCTAGGCAACCGTGTGTGCTTCCAGCTTTTAAAATGGCAGTGTATTAGAGTGCTCTATTGAACAAAGGAGATGTGTTTATCTATAGAAGAAGATGTATATTAGAAAATTGGCTAATTCAGGGGCGCCTGGGTGGCTTAGTCGGTTACGCGTCCGACTTTCGCTTAGGTCATGATCTCGCAGTTCGTGGGTTCGAGCCCCGCGTCGGGCTCTGTGCCGACTGCCAGCTCAGAGCCTGGAGCCTGTTTCGGTCTGTGACTCCCTCTCTCTCTGACCCTCCCCTGCTCGCGCTGTCTCTCTCTCTCTCTCCTAGAAATAAATAAAAAATATTAAAAAAAGAAAAAAAAAGAAAAAAGAAAGAAAATTGGCTAATTCAGTTTTGGAGGCTGGCAAGTCCAAATCTGCTGAGTGGGACCACAGACTGGAGAACCCAGAGGAAAGCCTCACACTGCAGTTCAGGTCTGAAGGCTCTCTGCTGCTGAATTCCCTCTTGGTGAGGGGAGGTCAGTCTTTTGTTCTATTCAGATTTTCAGCTGATTGAACGAGGCCCACCTACATTATGGAGGACCATCCGCTTACTCAAAATCCACTGATGTAAAGGTTAATCTCATCAAAAAATTCTCACGGAAACCTGTAGAATAATGTTTGACCATATACCTGGTCACCATGCCTGAGCCAATATGACCTAGAAAGTTTACTGTCACAGTCAATTGGCCAAAAAACCCCTGATTTGGCAATGTCCAGATTCTACTTTTTCATGTAGAATTAAAAGTCACATTGCAAGAGAGTATACTATATAGGAATGGGAAAATGCATGGCCATTTTGGGGGTAATCTGCCATAGAATGGTAAATTCTTCAATATTATGGTTATGTCTATGAGGTGGGACAGGGAAATGAACAAAGAAAGTGTGTAAGTATACAAGTAATGTTTTATCATGTATCTGGGTATATATGATATATACGCATATGTGAGTGTTTCTTGTACTTCATACCATAATTGTTCATAGCTATGAATATTCACACTATAAATATATAGGGGCACTTGGGTGGCTCAGTTCGTTGAGCATCTGACTCTGGATTTTGGCTCAGATCATAATCTCCTGGTTCATGAGTTTGAGCTCCAAATCTGGCTTTTGGGCTGTGCTGCTTACATTCCTCTCTTTTTTCTTTCTCTGTCCTTCCCCAACTTGTACTCTTTCTCTCTCTCAAAATAAATACACTTAAAAACACAAACATCTACATACATATGTGATATTGTGATTTATAACAAAAAATGTCTGTCTCCTACAGAGCTCCTAAAACCATTGGGATTTCCTAAGTGATGAGAGCATAATAGTGTCTTTAGTTAGGTTGATGAGCTGACTGGAAAAGTGCCTAGGTAACCTAAGGATGGTGGTTGGTTGCCAGGGTAAACAATAGCAATAAGAAGGTTAGAACTTTCAGTCATCCCCCACAGTCAACTATACCACCTCTGGGGAGGGAAGAAGGACTGGTAGTTGAATCAGTTACCAATAATCAATGATTTAGTCGATCATGCCTATGTAATGAGGCTTCCATGAAAACTTAAAGGACACAGTTCTGAGAGCTTCTGGGTCGATGAACATGTGTAGATATGGGGAGAGTGGTGTGCTCAGATGTGGAAGCTGTACTTTGCTTTATGCATTTCTTCTATCTGGTTGTTCTGACTTCTATCTTTTTATAATAAACTGGTAATCTGAAAATTGTTTCTCTGAGTTTGAGTGAGCCACTCTAGCAATTTTTTTTTATATTTTTATTTCTAGGAGAGAGAGAGAGAGAGAGAGACAGCGTGAGCAGGGGAGGGTCAGAGAGAGAGAGGGAGATACAGACTCTGAAATAGGCTCCAGGCTCTGAGCTGGCAGTCAGCACAGAGCCCAACATGGGGCTCGAACCCACGAACCATGAGATCATGACCTAAACGAAAGTCAGACACTTAACTGACTAAGCCATCCAGGTGCCCTTCCACTCTAGCAGTTTAAACACAAGGAGGGCTAGTTGAAATCTCTGACCTAGAACTAGTTGATCAGAAAGCACAGGCAACAACCTGGACTTGAGGTTGGTATCTAAAGTAAAGTGGAACACACTCGTGTAGGTCTGAACCATTAACCTGTGTGATCTGAAGCTTTCTTGAGGTAGGTAGATAGTATCAGAATTGAATTGAATTGTAGGATATCAAAATTTCTTGGTAGTGTGGGGAATTCTCCCTAACACATTAGAATTGGTGACCAGAATTGTACATGTATACAATTTAAAATCAAAATAACATGGTCTATATTGTCCTTCCAACCTACTGTAGGAAAGTTGGATCTTAAAATCGTGGCTTTTCAGCTATTATATCTTGACCAGAATTTGTCACTATAAATGTAAATTTTGTATTTGCAGCATATGCTTATTTTTATATCCTATTAAATTTGAACTTCTATCATGTTCAGAGAGCCTTGTTTCAGGTCGCATAATGCGGCCTAAGTACTAAAAGTGCTAATTTTAACAAAGATAAAACATATGCATTCACATGTGTACTTTTTTTGTATAAGTTTCTTTAGTTCATGAAAATTGAAAATAATTTCTTCACAAAGACCCTATCTTTCCTATTTCATAGCTAGAACAAACAAAACAGGCAGATTTTAAAATAAGAAATAGAAAATTATTATTCAAATTCTTTGAATCAGGTGCAAGTATATAAAAACTAACATATAGGTAGATTGTGTGAAGTTGATATTAGGATATGTAAGATGTAAATAAAGCATTAGTTCATCTTTTGAGGTCATTGCGGCAAAGTGTCCATGCTTATGTCATCCTTATTTTACTGACTGATGACTATATGCCATTAAGAATGAGACTAACTAGTAGGAAGATGCTTTGTTTCAATCATTGACTTGCAGATCCAAGCAAATTAGTTAGTTTTGAGGGCCCTGATTCCTCATTTCTAAAAATCAAATTTATGATCTGATCTTTGAGAGTCTATGGATTATGATTTTCATTCATATGAAAAGATTGACTTTTCTACTTGTGATGGGTATCATTATCACTTCTAAATATTTTTACTGTAAATAGCAATGTATTTTATTTCTAGTTTTCTAGCATTTGAAACCCAAATGGTACTTAAGGAACTTTCTGTAGTCATAGATAAGTTACTGCTCATTGGGATCTGTCATTGATTTATTTTTCACACCTACTATTTCTTATAAAGCAGTGAGAATTTTTCAAATTCCATGATTCTTTTCAAGTTATTTAATGGCTGCTGTAAATGAAACCAACATGTATATCTATTGGTATTTTTCATATACATAATTTCATGGTATATGTTTTTGTTGAATAGATGAATAATTGCATACCTATTTCTTTATCCAATGTGTTTACCAAACAACCACCCAAAATTGTTTTCTACTATGACACAGTGTTTGCAATCAGTGTATTCTATCCTAGCTAGAGATTTTTTTTTTTTCTTTCTAGGAAGGAAATGTATCCTTGTGGAGAGAGAAGCTTAAATTAATCTTTAAAAAAAAGGGAAGGGAGCAAAGTCTGTATTGAAATGCTGTTGTCCAAAGGCTATTGTAACATGTTTTGGGATAAAGGCAAGAATGTAAATAATTAAAAATAATAAAGCTTAACAAGGTTTCTGAGTATATAACCTCCCAAAATGTTTGCAACGAGACATAATATTATGTCATGTATAAGAACTTAAACACCAGAGCCAGAATGAGAATAGCGTCTTATGTATAACAAATACCATGCATGTTTTTGCCAAATTTATGTCCAAATGAACTCCATCATTGGCAGAATGAAGCATTGTGGTAATCCTTGCATCTAAAATTGATTTAAGTCAGGGGGCATCTGTATGGCTCAGTAGGTTAAGCATCCAATTTCAGCTCAGGTCATGATATCATGGTGTGTGAGTTAGAGCCCCATGTTGGGCTCTGTGCTGACAGCTCAGAGCTTGGAGTCTGCTTCGGATTCTGTGTCTCCCACTCTTCTCTCCCTGCCCCTTCACTGCTTGCATTCTGTCTGTCTCTCTCTCTCTCTCAGAAATATTTTTAAAAATGTCTTAAAAATAAAATAAACTTTGATATATGAAGCAAAAATATTGAGAGATGAGTAAATGTTTATTGGACTTATAAAGAATATCTTGATATACTTTGTTTAAATATATAAATCAAAATGCCCTAAGTAACATCTGCAAAATAAACAGAAACCTACCCAGATAGAAATACTGCCAAATAACTGCCATAGTCATGATAGCTAGCCATAGTCTGGAACAAGGCTTCCTTTATCTGATAATGACTGACTTGTACTCAAAACATTTTTATGCTCCTTTTTCATTATTTTATAGAATCTAGAAAAAAATAACTTCAATAGATTTGCCTATCAAATAAAGCATTTTGACCACAGACCTAGTGACAAAGATTAGCATCTATTTGAGACACATTTGGAGAATAATCTCAGGAGTCCATGACCAAAGCCAAATGGGGAAAGAAATAGTATGTGATCTATGCACTCAGCCACATGCATCATATGAAACAATGTAAGCATCAAAGAACTAAACTTTTTAATATTTATTTAAGATGGCTAAATGCTGTGTAACATTCCAGCGTTCTTGGGGAAGATGTTGCCTGTCAGTTTGTGTTTAAATGAAGGCTGCATAGAGGAGAAAAAGGCTGCATAGGGCTTTAAAGAGGATGGTTCTCAGCCCTACATAAATTAATTTCAGATTGCATAGTATCTGAAATATGTAATCCTACAATTTTGCAAGGTTACTAGGAGTATGATTGTAATCATTGAATATTATGTCCTATCTGTGATAGTAATAAAAATATATAATTAAATGATAAATTACCTCAATGAGTAGGGTTTAAGGTGAGGGCAGAGGATATTGATTTTGTGTTTATGTTGACCCATAACTAAAGAATGTCAATATGCCTGTGTTTTGAGGAATCTGTTCTAGAGGATTAATAAGAATAACAGAAAATAAACAAGTTTAATCCACTGCTTATCCAAAGGCACTCCTGATAGAAAGACTAGAATTGTCCTACTATAATAATAGTTCAGGTAAGAGTGAGAAAATGAATTTATAAGACCTTGAACCCAAAGGATAATACCTGGTAGAAGAACAGAAATTTCAATCAAGAACTAATATGCTGGACTAGTAAAATAACAGATATTTTAAAAATTTCTTTAATTTCAAACGTTAAAAATTTTTTTTTGGTTAGTTAAGTATACATGTGTAATTTTCAAATAATTTTCCCATATTTTCAAATTTTTCTACCATACTGTATTACTTGATAAATGAATAAAGCTTAAAACTTGTATATAAAATATCTGTTAATGCAACATGAAACTTCTCTGCAATGAACACATCAACAGCATATACAAATTTTGTATCCTAGACCCATGGAAAAGAACTTTAGAGGAGTCTGTAAAACTACAGTACAAACTTGGGCCTATTGTTCTTGTACCTCCCCTGGTTCTTTTATTAAGCTCAATAACCTGTGTAATTATAACCTGAAGGTTTGAATACATATATTGCTGTGTAAGTGTATACGGGTTTGGGGGATGGAAATGTGTAAAATAGAAAGTAAAAATAGAAAGACCA
Organism: Proteles cristata cristata; assembly: GCA_017311185.1. Taxonomy (NCBI): domain Eukaryota; kingdom Metazoa; phylum Chordata; class Mammalia; order Carnivora; family Hyaenidae; genus Proteles; species Proteles cristata. The sequence goes on along the minus strand of JAESUZ010004923.1, from coordinate 1,724,392 downwards.
AGGACTGTCTTAGGTTGAATTCCCTGGAGGCAGAGGCGAAGACCATGAGGGTGAAGGAGAGTGAAGTAGGAAGTATTTTCAGGAAGAGGCCAGAGTTGGGAGCAGGAGAGGATAGAGGAATAGAGGTGTATTTACCTGGAGACTAGCTTCTGCTTCATCCCTTTAGAGACCTTGAAGCATGAGTTATGGCACAGAATTGGTCTTCACTTGAAGCATTTGTGTACCTCCGTCCTGAGCTTCAGGCTACCTCCCTTCTGCAAAGGACTTCTTCAGAGAAGGGGACAGCTGGAGGCTTTGGTGGCCAACACTCAATAGCTAGAGGATTAGTGCACCCATTCAATTAAGGAGATAGAGGTGGGGCACCAAAATTACTCCTTCTAAGACCTTTAATGTTTGGAAAAACCTCACTTTCTGTTTTGTTAAAACCACCACCACAACAATAATAGGAAAACAGGTAGGAATTTTTAGGGGAAAGGACATGAACTTTTGAGCCACAGCTGGGTGATGACTTCCAAATCCATCCCATCGTAGCCCTTGCAAGTCAGTAAGCTTTGTTGGACCTCAGTTTCCTCAATTATGCTATGGCAATGTCAATTAGATGTATTTCTAAAATATCTTGAAAAGTGCCTGGAATATCCTAAATGTTCAGTTAATAGTAACTATTTGCCTTGTGATGCTAATCACTTGTGTTAAGATTGTTTATTTCTTAGAATTAGCTTCTATTTGTAGAGTACTTAGAGTTTGCTACAGTTTTCTGTACCCATTATCGTGTTTAAACTTTAAAAAGACCTCTGAGGTCAGTAGGTTATACATTATCATCTTTTACAGATTAGTAAATGCAGACCCAGAGAAGCAATATGGGAGATAAACTGTATTAGTTACCTACTGCTGGATAACAAATTACTCCTAAGCATAGCAGCTTAAAATATCTCATTTATTATCTCACAATTTCTGTGGGTCAGGAATCACAGCATGACTTTACTGGGTTATCTGCTTCAGAGTGTTTCACAGATAGAAATTAGGATGTTGGCCCATATGTTTCTCACAAGGCTATAATCACAGTATTGGTAAGAGCTATAGACCTCTCAAGGTTCAAGTAGGGCAAAATTTACTTCCAAGTTCACTAGTAGTGGTTGGCAGGATTTTGTTCAGAGAGCCTCAGTTTTTTGTTGTACAGGTCTCCCCAACATTTGCATTTTGTTCCATCAAAGTGAGAAAGATGAGGATGTGTATTTGGAGGGACAGAATGCTAGTAAGAAAGTACTGAAATACTGGCAAGAAAATTATGGTCTTTTACATTCAACAAAGTGACATCCATCTTCCCCCCCCCCCCCCCAGTAGTCTGTTCTTTGAAAGCCCATCACTGGCTTCAGGCCACACGTAATGGAAGGAGATTCTACAAGTGTGTGAATAGCAGGAGATGGGAATTATTGTGAGCCATGCCAGGGCTTTCTACAACAGAAAGCAGTTTTTATGTTTGGTTTTGGGGGTTTTTTTGTTTTTGTTTTTGTGATATATACTGCTCAGAAATTGGGGTAATGGAGAATATAATCCATATTTTGATTATTTTTCTACCTCTAGCAAAAGGTACTTTTGATTAATTTTATAGGGTCGCATTGATAGTAAGTAGCAAATCTATACTCAGCTTGTAATGATGAAAACTGAATACAAATGGTCTGACTTCTATTAGACATCAAGAATAGCATCTGATCCCTTTATTTTGCCTTGCAGAGTGGTTTGTTTTATAAAGTTAGCTTTCCAAAAAAAAGTTCAATAAATAAACTTAACAAAATGCTAATCAGAAGGATATTATCCTTTATTATCTTTATTAATCTTGATGAAATTCCCAAATAAAGTTTTCCAGGCATGTACAGAAAGTGAATAAAATAAAGACAATACTGTTAGATGATGAATAGTACCTTCAGTGTACCCTCTAACTTTTCAGCATGAGGTAGGAAATTGTTCCCTTGTAAAGGCAGACTGCATGAATTCTGCCCGATGTGTCAATGCTTATGATTGCTTTATTATGCAGGCGTATGCCACTCCTAGCTTATCAGGTTTTAAATTACCATATAAATTTCCGTAGTTAGACAATATAGGAGACATGAGTTTAAAAACCATCTAATCTTTTCAAAGTTAGATAAGAAACAATCAACACTTTAGAATGAAAGCAATACCCCTAAGCTGCAAAAGTAAGAGTCTAACAGTATTATCTAGACTAATCAACACTCGCTATCACAATCGTAATACTTGCAAAATAGAAACACTGGTTTAATTAATTGTAACACCTGGAGGGTAAGAAGATCTAGAATCTGCTTTTATTGGGGAAGATGGGGGCTGGCATAATACATCCCAGTTTTCATTAAACAAATCCATAAATTAACCTAAAATACATGATAAAGGGAATGCAAATATCATCTGAACTGTGAATTTTAGACCTATGTCTATTAGGGCAACAAATGTTTTTTTTGTTTGTTTGTTTTTTTTTGTTTTTTTTTTTCCCCCGCCTAGCCTTTTTAATAAAACTTTTACATCATTTCAAATTGTCTTTTCATCACCTTACTCATTTTACTCTAGGTAGCCTCATTAAATCTAAGAAAGCAATAGGACAAAATAAAACTACAAAGTAAAATTTAGGATATTTTTTGGAATTTTGTAGTTGGTTAGTTTCAGATTCTACTTCCAGCCTTGATTTATAGGTAACTGCACACAACTTTCTACCCTACCTATCAGATGGTCAACCACTTGAAAATAAGGAATAAATCACATTTGTTTGTTTATCTCACAGCATATGACAAAATATCTTGTATCTATGTCAGGACTTAAGTATTAAAACATAGCTTCTCATAAAAAAAAGTTGACAGTGTCAGGGAACTTTCAGAATGGAGTAAGTGAATCCAGTTAGTAATAAGAGCATAATAAGAGGAATTTTAAAGTTCAGGAATTACTAGAAGGGATAGTCTTAGGAAATGGTATAAACAAATAAAAAGGCTGATCTACATGCTTATTAACCAAAAATAATCAAAATTCAGCTATTTATGTAAGAGTTTCTCTGTGGTTTGTAGAATCATTAATTATCCAGTTATAATGGCTAATGAACATTTAAAAAATATTCATCCTCACTAATAAGTAAAGGAATGGAAATTAAGATAATACAATTTGATTTTTCACTTATAAAATTAACAATTTTAACTGCCACAATGAAGTGCTAAAGGATGCAGAGAAATCACTCACACATGCGCACACACACCCACACACCACGTGTATACACATGCAACTTGAAAATGAGCAAATGCTCAATACTGCAGGAATGAATGATAATACAGCAGTAATGAGCATAAAAGAACTTTAAAATACTCTATACAACAACACATTAAATCAAGTAGAACCAAATTTAATGAAAGACCTTTAAAAGAAATGAAACAATGTTGAGAGAAGCTAAAAAAAAAGAATAAATGGAGCGAATGTATTATGATAGGTTAAAAACAGAGAAAAAAATGGAGGAAACTTGAAGATCTTATCTTCAAATTGACTGATAGATTCAGTAAAGTCCCAGTGAAAATCCCTACAGATTTGTGTGGGTGTGTACTTGTCTGGAAATTGACAAGCTGATTATAAAATTCATAAGGAAATACAACTTCCAAGGCATTCTAAAGAAGCACAGTTGAAGATTTATTCTATAAGGAATCTAGATTTATTGTAAAGCTAAAATGAGTGGTATCAGTGCAAGAATAGACTAATAAACCATTGGAAAATTAGAGTCCAAAAATAGACCCATGAATATCTGTATTTAGAAGGAGGGAAAAAAATTATACTTTCTTAGGGTGAAATAAAATAATCGAAAGAAAGAATTATATGAGAGAAAACTTCTTGTAGGTTTAAAAAAAAGCAAGATAAAAAGTTGACTAATGTGGTTTTAACTTTTTTTAATGTAAGGAGAAAAAAGTCAGCAAAATATTATCAAAGATCCTCTCTAGATAATATGGCAATTTTTGTCTCCACATACCTTTATGAATATATATAATATATATATTACATGAATATTTTTATAATGAGAAATAGTCTTAATATTAGAAAACAGAAGTACAAGGTAAGAGAAACTTTTTAGACAGCATATAATTAAACAACCTCTTCATTTCAAATTAGTTTCGATCTAATCATTCTCAATTATTTTCTCTAAAATCTTAGAGGATGGGAAAAATGGAAGTAAGCAAATATTCAGGTATTTTAGAGATGAGTTCTGATTCTACAGGTCCATGCTTATGACTTTAACGAAGGGCACTTGGGACGTATGACAGAAAGCAAATACTGAAATGTAGGTGACAGAGACTGTATGATTCTATTTCTAGTTTGAATATCATTCTCTCCCCAGTAAAAAGAAATACATAGAGCTACCAGTGGCAAAATTCAGCTTCTGCAGTCTTTTTCAAATCTTGCAAGATTGTGTGTTAAGAGAGCATAGGGTTTAAAATTTTACAGTAAGTTCCTTTAGAAAAAAAATTTGAGGGGCACCTGTGTGAATTAGTTGGTTCAGTGTCCAACTTCAGCTGGACAGGTAATGATCTCATGGTTTGGGAGTTCAAGCCCCACATCAGGCTCTGTGCTGACAGCTCAGAGTCTGGACCCTGCTTCAGATTCTGTGTCTCCCTCTCTCTCTGCCTTGAGCTTGTTCTCTCTCTCTCTCTAAGATAAATAGCCATTTTAAAAACTTTGGAAAATGTTTCTTTTGGCCTAAATTTTTTATATGTATATTTTAAAATTTTACGATATATTTTATTAAATCCTCTAAAAGGAAAATACTAGTGAGTTTTTAAATCAAATGTAATGATTGGTTCTCTCTAATGTGTATAATTGAAGGAGTTCAAGGTATTATTTAAATCAATTTTTAAAAATTCATGTATCTTAATATATATGGAAATCTTGGAAATACTTAGCAAGCATGGAACATTGGGAAAGAAACAAAAGAATATTGAAGAGAAAGGAAAGGAAACCTAATTATACATTTATAAATACTTGTGTAAGACCAGAGTTTCTTTAAGGAAACACTCCTCTCCCATACTTTATCAACATTTCTGACTGAGGCTGGCACCAAGCTCTAGTACCGCCTATGGGCATGTAACCCAAGTCTGCAAAATCAGATTATTCTACCACCTTCCCTTGATCAAGTAATCAGTCCAGGCCTAGAGATAGAACAGATGAACTGCTATTCTGAGTTGGGTGTATGTGTTTTCTTTCTTTCTTTTTCTTCCCTTTCCCCTTCCCCACCCCCTCCCCTTCCCTTCCGTTTTTATGAATTTGTAGACCCAAGAGGAAAGAAAGTGTTTTATTTTTGTATTAAGCTAGGGGCCCCTGAGTGGCTCAGTCGATTGTCTGACTTTAGCACAAGTCATGATCTCATGGCTCAACAGTTCAAAGCCTGCATCTGGCTCTGGGCTAACAGACAGCTGAGATCCTGAGTCTGTTTTGGATTCCGTGTCTCCCTCTCTCTCTGCCCCTCCCCTGCTCACACTCTGTCTGTCTGTCTCTTGCAAAATTAAACAGTAAAAAAATTAAGCTGGAACACCTAATGTTGATTTTTTTTTTTTTCTGGCACTGTGTGAGGAAACTTAAGAATGACCAACAGTCAGAAAAGTGCAAATTAAGAGAGAATCCTGATGACATAGGTAGAAACCTGTATCTAGACATTTCAAAATTTTTAGTTGCAGGTACCACTATATTGACATTAAAGTAGCTTCAAGTGACAAAACTAGTTTAAACAAGCCAACCATAGTGTGATATTCAGGATTATTTTTGTAACAAGAAAATCTGCTTTTGTCTTCCTCTTGGGCTCAACGCTCCTTGACTTGTGTAAAGGTCAAGGAGAAAAAAAATAATAGGTTCTACAGTTGCCGGGTTTCTCAGTTAGGTGTCACAGGGACCAGCAGAGCCGCAATTTTTAGTCTACCCTAGAGCTTCTTGTGAGTAATGACACCAACACCAACAATAAAATAAGCGAGCAAATTGGATGCTCAGGAACCCCTTACTTATGCAAGATATAAATGTCAATGAGTAAAATATGTAGGGTACCAAAGTTCACAAGCAGGCCCTCTTATTATAGCATTTATTTATAATCACAGCCTTCTTTATTTATTTATAATTACAGCCCTCTATTTATAATCCAAGGCTGAACATTTATCTGTTTTCCACCACCAAACTCCCTCACTAGACCTTTCCCACAGGTGGAGTTCGCTAAAACACAGATTACCACCTCTTTTAACTATCTACTTTCTTTGCATGTGGCTTCTCATATTATAATCTTAGTAGTGTTAAGTAAGTCTTTGTAGCCAGGACAACCTAGAGTGGGACTTGCATAGTATTTCAGCTGTTCTTGTGTGAGAAATTCTTCTTCCTTATTCTGTTTTTACTAGCTGGGTATGAAAACATTTCCTCCTTACTGTGCTGATCATGAAAATTCAGTATAGCAGCAAAGAACTCCTCTCCACATATTTCTCTTAGTCTTAATTCTGGCTCATAAATAGCTTAACAGTGAGGAGCAAGAACACTGGGGCCAAACTACAGTTGGATTATTGGCCCGAATTACTGGCTGTGTGATCTTGGGGAAATCATTAACTCAGCTTGGGTCTCAACCTCCTCATGTCTAAAAAGAGGAGAATAAGAGGATTTAGTTCATACTGATTTTGTCAAGATTAATTATACCTTTATTATTTGAACTGTATTTTATGACCTATTGTATATATAAAATATACAATATGTGCAGCTTGTTTATTTAAAATAAACTTAATTACATATCTGTATGCATAATCCATTCTCTGCTGTAAGGGGAGAGAATTTCCAAATTGGTGAAGAGAATTTTTAATCACAATAAAAGGGTTACAGTTACCAAATTAAAACTATAACTCTTTCTGCAGCACCTTGGTTAGGAACCTCTTCTTTGAACAAAATTATATTTGATAGCATTAAGGAGTTGTCTCTACATACATTTTTTTTTTCTGTTAAAGAAAATTCACAGCACGTCATAAATCAAATTTTATAGTCTTTTGATTGTTGGAGACGAAAGATTTTTCTTTCAAGATTATTCTGGCTGGTCTAAGATTTCAATTGACTTGAGATAGATTAACAGAAGAAAAATCAAATTTAATTACATACGTAAGGAAAATTCAAATAGAAATCTTAAAAGCCGGTAAAATGACTTGTCATTTTGGACTAAGGTGAAAGGGATAGGAGTCTGGGGCTTCAAAGGGAAGAAAGGAAATTCCCAGGGAAAATGGAAAGAAGTAAACATTGGATAAACAAATCTTTGCTTGGCCATCCAAAAATAATGGGTCATGCAAAGGACATTTTAACAAACACTTTGCTTGGTTCCTTTCTGTCTACAACACATAATTCATATTACACTATAGTGCTCTTTGGTGATAGCTCCCATCTTGAAACAGGTTCTCTACCTAAATTATTTTAGGTAATTAATGGGGAGGAAAAAGAAAAAAAAAACTTGAACCTTTTGATTTCTTAAAAATAATCAGCCTAAATCAAATGCTAAAGTGATAGCAAATGTTCCTCCTCTATATATCAACTATATTATAAAACAAGGATGGATAACTCTTCATATATGAAGATTAACTTCTTAAAAATCCAAGTTAACTTCTTAAATAGTAACTTAAAACTATTCTACTTGATGTCTTAAAAATTAGAAAATGATTATTTGAGTAAACATAGCTAATTATTTAATTCTATCAGTTGCTAAACGTGTCTATTTCAACTTTGCCTTCTGGAAGTGAGAAGCAGAGACAGACCTAGACCAAACCTCCATTCATCACCTGATGTCCAAACCACAGTGTTTTCTGAGGTGCCCAGAGATTATCATCACTTCAACCAAGTATCCAGTAGCCTTATTTCTTTTCTCTAGTTCAGTAACATGGTAAATGATTTCGGGTCCCTTAGGGCAAGTATCTAGAATTATATACTTGTAGAACTGTCCGTCTTTTCTTAAGCTGATACAGTCCTTTTTATTTACTTAATTAAAAAATTTTTTAAACATTTACTCATTTTTGAGAGACAGAGACAGGTATAAGCAGGGGACAGACAGAGAGAGACACAGAATCCGAAACAGGCTCCAGGCTCTGAGCTGTCAGCACAAGGCCCGACATGGGGCTTGAACTCATGAATCATGATATCATGACCTGAGCTGAAGTTGAACACTTAACTGACTGAGCCACCCAGGTGCCCCAACACAGTCCTTTTTAAAAAAGAGACTCCTCATATATAGACTGGGTCAGGGCTGGGCATTGAATGAAAGACCATGACTATTTGGTGTGTTGATTCCTGTTAAGCTTTTCTTTACTATATTTAGGATTGTTTTGTTTTGGTTACACATTTCAAGCAGGGTTTTGAGTCAATTGCCTATCTGTTTCAGTCCTAGAGGTACAAAATTAATAAGTGATTACAAAAGATATCTAATGGTCATATTTTGATTACTGTTCAGGCTCTGCTGCCTTATGTTAACTGTGTCTACCATCTCAAGGCTCCCCCTGAAATCAAGGGGTCCTCTGAAAGTATGTATTGCCCACTGTGATTCCTGCCTACAGGATACAGCATTTCAAGGGTGAAAAGCTCTACAGTGGAGGTACTCAAAGTATCACTCAATAAAATAGTGAAGAAGTAATTAAAATTTTAACACTATTTAACCAATATTTACATCACTTGAAATTATATATTTCAACACTGTTCATAAATTACTCTGTTAACATTCTGAATTCAGTCATTATCCTTTAAGCACGTATTAATTTCCTCATAGCATTGGTGGCTACAGAGTCCTCTTAAAATCACTACAACATAGATGCTAGTCTTTTACATTCCCATTGAATTACCACAGCTAGTGGAATTGTCTCTAAAGCATAGCAAATGTTTATTATCCGTGAATTCTTAGATTTGTGTTTGCATATTAAATGCAGGTACATAACCCTGTTTCACTGATTCTACAATGTAGTAAACTATGAAAATAAGAAACACTTCTTTCTTTTCCCCTTGATTTGACACCAACTCACATTTGGTGGTTAACCTTGACTACACTAATATTACCATTGGTGGTCTTTTTTTACCCACTTGGTATGAATATTGAGAAACAATCTGTTAAATTATAGAGTATGGATGGAAAGTTTACATAATATGATATATGCAAAATCCATTAGCTCTGAGGTTTCAGATAAGGGATTGCAGGCCTATATTTTCTTTCTGGATTTAATTTGATCATTGTTTTTCAATTTTTCGCCAACTCTAAAAGGCATATATATTTATGATTATCTACGATGAATTTTTGTGAAATAAAACCTTATTTGTTGCTTTTGTTGACTGATTTATTCTTATGAGGCTTAATAATAAATTCTTTTTAGAACTGACCTTGACAGAGGTGCCTGGGTGGCTTAGTCGGTTAAGTGTCTCACATTGGCTCAGGTCATGATTTCATGGCTCATGAGTTCGAGTCTTGTATGGGGCTCTGTGCTGACAGCTGACCTGGAGCCTACTTCGGATTCTGTTTCCCTCTCTTACTGCCCCTCCACTGCTCATAATCTGTGTGTGTCTCTCTCTCAAAAATAAACATTAAAAAAATAAAGAAATTACCTAAACTTGGGCACCTGGATGACTCTGTCAGTTAAGCATCTGACTTCGGCTTTGTTCATGATCTCCTGGTTCGTGGATTTGAGCCCCACATGAGGCTCTGCACTGACAGCTCAGAGTCTGGAGCCTGCTTTGGATTCTGTGTCTCCCTCTCTCTCTGTCCCTCTCTCACATGATCAGTGGGTCGGTTGGTGTGTGTGTGTGTGTGTGTGTCAAAGATAAATAAAAATTACCTAAATAATATATTTAACCAGTACTATTTGCTGAAATTAAACCATATTGTGTACTTTCAGACTTTTAATTATTAAAGCAAATTTAACTTGTTAATATTCTGTATTTTTAATCTCATGCTTTTGAAATGTCTATATGATTTCCTTTAAAAAATAAGATGACAGATCATATCTTTTTCTGTTTGGTATTTTTTTTTAAGTCCATATTCTGTCCCTATAGAGATTGATTTTTAATTTTTTACAATTATTTTTGAGAAGTTGTGGGGAGAGACAGAGAAAGGAGGATAGAGGATCTGAAGCTCTGATTCTGCTGTCAGCACAGAGCCTGATACAGGGCTTAAACTCCTAAACCATCAGATAATGATCTGGGCGGATGCTGGACACTTAACATACTGAGCCACCCAGGTGCCCCTTTTTTAAAATAATTACAGGTTTTACAAATATTTATTTTCCTACTGAAATGGATCATACGGTATTAAAAGCAGTAAGCTAACAAGACAATTTTCAATATTTTTATATTCTCAGTAATTTTTTTTCTCTTGGCTGAAAGTCTTATTTTCGTTAGCAACTGTATCAGTTTTCCACATCAGAGTCAAGCCAAGTGTGACAGCATTTATATAAAAATATTCAATAGTTGGGGCGCCTGGGTGGCTTAGTCGATTGAGCGTCCGACTTTCGCTTAGGTCATGATTTCGCGGTTCGTGGGTTCGAGCACCGCGTCAGGCTCTGTGCTGACTGCCAGCTCGGAGCCTGGAGCCTGTTTCAGAGTCTGTGTCTCCCTCTCTCTCTGACCCTCCCCTGCTCACGCTGTCTCTCTCTCTCCTAGAAATAAATTAAAAAAAATATTTAAAAAAATATTCAATAGTTAATCCTAATATTTTATTTCTGAGTATTTGATTCTACCAGGCCATAGTTCATAGAAACTCATAGATCTGAAATGAAAAAAAGAATAGAAATAAATGTTTCTCCTCCTTTTTGAAAACAGTATCCTCTTTGATTCTTCTGTCTTCCTGGAGGCTTTATATATCCCAGTGAACAGTTTCATCCAGCGGTGTCCCTGCTGTGGTCACTTCCAAGCTCTGGGATTGTCCATTCCTCTTAAGGATGATACTAGTAATGAGTGTGAATGTCACCTCGTGCTCTCTACATCACCTCCTCCCAGGCTCTCCTCAGCACCTAAATACACCCCCTGCCTTGTTCCATCGCCTCATTTGGCTTCCTGCCCCTGCCTGCTGTGATGATGTGAAGCCCCTCCTCGTTCAGGTAGCTCTTCTCAGTCCTCTGGGAAAACCTCCCCCAAATTTGTGAAAACTCACATAGGCTGTCTGATATTTTCTCTTACATCTCTCAGACAAGAAAATTGCAGAATTGATCCCCTCGCGTGACACCTTGATGTGAAACCCAAGGGAGGTCAATAGTGTCTCATCCGTGTCTCAAAGCGTCCCCTTACCTGAAGCGCGTGGACATTGAATCTGAGAATGTAATACTTCCTTCTCTCGAAGGAGATTGGAGCAACTTGGAGAGAGTAGTTCAATCTTCTGTATAATCTTGGATTTTGGCAACTCCTGCTGTTGCCCATCTGATACATAGTGGATGATGAGGTGATGGACTTCTGGCCCGTACGCATACTGTCTTTTCTCTGACTTTCCTATCTCCTGAACATATCTGTCCAAACCCTGCAAATCACTCATTTTCTCTGGAGAGAGAGAATTTCATCTAAGTTCAGGGGCTTAACATGCATATTCAAGAGTGTCTCATTATGCCCTCTCATTGCCTTATCCCCCTGTGCTTTGTGGTAGAGCAGCCATTTTATTCTAGGCACAGCGGTACTTGAGGGTTTTAAAGGATCCCTGAGTTCTGTTTGTTTTTAATCCCTGATTTATAATTACTGTGTGTGTGTGTGTGTGTGTGTGTGTGTGTGTGTGTGTGTGTGTGTGTGTGTGTGTTTATTCAAAACCTGCATTTTAAAAATTCCTATTTCACGGGCTTTATCCAAACAAACCTACTTCCTGACTACTATTGTTCTTCATCCTTAAGCATCTGTTATCAAGCAAGTAATGCATGCAGAGAGGCATTGAACACACAGCATGTTAAATGTTTATTTGGGTACTCATTTAAAGGCTAGACTGCATGGGGTAGAGTGTAGAGTGGTCACAGCTCTTGCTGTCCAGCATTCAAGAAGTGTGAGCTGATGTGCTCCCATTGAACTCTATTGTATTAGTCTGCAATATTTCACAGTATTTAGAGATGTGTTAAATATCTTTAATTCAAAGTGGAGTGGGGCGGTCCCTAGAAACAAACAAACAAAAAAAAAGTGGATGCTGAGCAAGGAGCAATCAGTTTGTGACCTAGATTTCAGAGTGGGGAGGGGGGGCTTCTAAATACAGTCTATTAACAATGCCTACAGGGGAAATTCAAAGGTGAAACACCTGAGGTTCAAACACAGGGAATGAGTTGAAGCATTTACATCTCGGGTTTCTTCATTTTAAAAGACCTTTTAGAGAAAAGAGTTAAAAGTAAATGTATTAAACTGAGTAGGAGAGGGTCCATTTGCGCATTCAAAGGGACATCAGCCTCGATGGAGAGAAGAAAACTGGAATTAAAATTTCTCACCAGGATTTTCTAATGTGTCACCATCTGTGATGAGACAGCCACAGAGGGAAAATTCACATTTACATTCTCTCACTAATTTGAGAAGCAAAAGAGAGGCAAACAAGGAAAGAGCTGGTTAATTTTCTAGTCGCAACTGACTTCGCTGCTTCTCTGAGAACAGAACGAGGAAGGCAGGAGGATGTATATATAATAAATCTAGTCCTGCTCTGTTGGCTAGGAGACAATATTGCTATGCTAAGAGTTCTGGGGCATAATCCCATAATTCAGTGGTTTCACTCCAATGCATGTTCCACTTCTTTTCCCACTGAGCTAATTTATAGTCCCAAACAGTTTCTTCCTGTCACTTTCCATTTGTGTCGCCGATTTCCATGTTTTCTCTTTCCTTTGGAGATCGTCCCTGTCACAACCCATCTTACTTCTGACTTGTTGTCATCGTTCCTTGAGCTATTCCAGCCCCTTTTTTCTGCTGTCTCCCTCAGTTGCCATCACCTAAAGGTTAATGAGGCAGACTGTCTCCTGGGTGGAAATGCTCTGTGTGGACTTTCTTCAGCCGGAGAATCCTGACTGTCCTTTTCCCGCGTTTATGCCGTACTTCAGTTGAGGAGTTGTGGGCTGTTTAGGCTTTCCTTTCAAAATGATATTGATCAAAATGATAAACTTAGCCTTTGAAAAATCTAAAATATTTAGGGACTTTTGTGACTGCTTACGTTTATTTTCTTTTGCTGCCTTACCGACATGGAATTGGTGGTGGGCTGTGTGTGCTTGTGTCTGCACGGGGAGGGAGACCGTAAGGATGGCCGGGGGCAATAGTTGCTCCTACCCGTAGTCATTTAACATGTGTTAAGAAGTACTTTCGGGGATTCCTGGGTGGCTCAGTCTGTTGACTTTCTGACTCTTGGCTTCAGTTTAGGTCATTATCTCATGGGATCCAGCCCCACATCGGGATTCTCTGCAAGGAATTCTCTCTCTACCTCTTCTCAGTCTCTTACCCCCATTCATGTTTCTCTCTCTCTCTTTCTCTCTCTCTCTGTCTCTCTCTCTCTCTCTCTCTCTCCCTCCCCCTCTGCTTCAAGATAAATGAATAATAAAAACATTTTAAAAATTAAAAAAAAACCTACGTTATGAAATAGCCAGTTTTCTAGATTTTATGTAACCATGCGTTTGAGTTTGAATCCAAATTTCCAAAGTTCTCACTTGTTCTCTATTTACCAGGATTTTAATGAGACCATTCAATTGTCCTCTCATGACTGTGGACATAAGATTATAGTTGGTGTTAGACACACAGTCTCTACAAGCTTGTTAAGACTTATAAAATTTCATTCAAGACCATCTTCCCAAATCCAAACTCATTAATTAAACTCATGATTTAAAAAGTAATACATGCATACTCGTTTAAAATAAACAGGCATCATAAATAAACATAAAAAATTACAACTCTATATGGGTAAAAAAATTATATGGGTAAAAAATTTTATATGGGTATTATTTCTGGATCTACATTTCACTACTAAGTAATTAAGTATATGAATATAGTACATACATATATGTAAATAGTATCAAAATAGTCTTTTAAATATGTACTAACATTTTTTAGAATGCTATGTAGAAGTTACATACTCTTTACTGCATTTTTTCTCCTTTAAAATTGGCATTCTTAGGGCACCTGGGTGGATCAGTTTGGTTAATCATCTGACGTTGGCTCACATCACGATCTCACAATTCGTGGATTTGAGCCTTGCTTCTGGTTCTGTGATGACAGCTCACAGCCTGCTTCAGATTCTTGGTCTCCCTCTCTCCCTGCCATTCCCCTGCTTGTGCTCTATCTCTTTTTCAAAAATAAATAGACATTTTAAAAAATTTAAAATAGCATTCTTTGGGTGGTTACCCTGCTGTTCTAAGTTTAAATTCAACACTAAGCTGTATATAATAATTCACTTGTACAGATGCCCAGATGTTTTACTTTAAGGGCTACTATATGTATAGATTAAGAGTTTGGATCGTGGAACTAGATTTTCTGGGTTCAAGTCCTAACTCTTCCACTTATTAGCTGTGTTACTATTGTCAAGGGTCTCAACTTCTTCATGCCTCAGTTTCCTTATTTTAAAACAATAAGCATAACAATCGTAACTACCTCTTAAAGTTGTTATGAAGTTAAAATGTGCTAATGCATATTAAAACACTAAACTTAGTATCTAGCGGAGAGAGTACTTAGTACATATTAACTATTACATGTTTAGAATTACAGCTTCACTGAGTAAGCCTAGTTAATACTTCTTATGGTTTCATTTAATTCTTTTGGTCCTCACCTAAGGCTAGACATTTCCTTTTGTTTGATATTTAAAGACAAGATTTACTATTGTCATTTATTATGAAATCAATATCACAGATTTAAAAGTACTATGATTTTTAGTCTTTCCTTTTAATATAGGACATGTAGGTCTTCTATAATCCTCCTATATAGCCCTCTGCAAGCCCATCACCATCTTCTTGTTGGTAAAATTTCCCCAGATGTCAGTAGAGTTTGAGCAATTAACAAATCCTGATTATGTATTTACCTGCAAAGAGGAGAATCAGGGTGAGAAGGTGAGGCAGATCCTTAGTTCACTGAAAGGATGGCATCGCCTCCAAAGGTGTTTATGAGCATATTCTATGAAGTGATTTTTTTTAAGTAGATGAAACTAATTTGGGAAGGTTGGGTTATGAAATGCCATTGGGGCCTCAGAAAAGTTCTGTAATGGAAAGACGCTAAGAGGAGAGGAATTTCATTTTCCTGTAATAGCTTTTGTTTATTCACGTCTTTACCCCTGCCTTTTCAAATCTCTTTAAAATAAGCCTTAGAAAAAAAAGTTCGAGCCAAATGGAAATAGGTTCTTTAATTCTACCTTTTTATAATTCTGAAGCTAAAACTGACCCTCCTCAATATGGTCTTCCTTTTTAACATTAATTACCTTGTTATCTGAGAGATGCAGCAGCTCTCCCCTGTCTGCTTAGGAATAGTGCCAGCAGGGCAACAGTTGGAAGTGAATTACCATGATTGTTTAGGGCTTTAGAAAGCCCTCTCTGCTGTCTATTCTTCTTAGATTCCTGGTAGAGTCACTTGGGTATGTTTTCTAATTCAGTATTCCTGTGTCCACTGTCCAGTAAACGTATGTTTATACTGTATGTATATAACCAATTATACTGTGGCTAGGGGCAATGTCTCTTCTGGATTCTTCACATGCCAATGATTAGAAAACCTGGTGTAGCACTCCTGGGCATGCCCTCAGTCAAGAGGTAGGGGGAAAGGTTTATTTCATTTGCCTTAGATGTTTTGCTCATTCAGATGATTGGTTATGACCACTGGGGTGAGCAGGCATCTTGCTTTGTGTTCCTCAATACTAATGTTTTTACACTCAGCAGAGACTAGTGCTTATTAGCAAAAATGTTAAGATTTGGAACCATAATAAGGATATTGAAGTGAACACACCCAGTCTATTTACTTAGTTTGATTATTTTGACTACATCCATTTGTCACTTCAGCTTAAGGCCAGTTTGGCCAATTTGATTAAATTGACTGGTTCTTTCACGGAAGTGACCAGTCAATGCTAACAAATTGTTTGTATTTGTAGAAACTCATTAGGTTTTTATCTCTTGCATTGTGTCTGCAACAGATATGGAATCAAGAATTTGATACAGACTTGCTTTTAGCTTTTCTTGCTGGGGTTGCAGAGAAAGAATCATGTCTGAAGTTGTATAGATTTGAGATGGGGAAAAATAGCCATTATTGATTTAGGCTACAACCTAGCCCCCAGGCATTAATTATTATCAAGGCATTCGTGTTTGTGATTACTTTGTGCTTTCTTGAAAAGGTGTGTGTGTGTGTGTGTGTGTGTGTGTGTGTGTGTGTGTGTGTGTGTGTGTGTGTGTGTGTCGGTGGGTGGGTTCTGTTTTGTTTTTAAATAGGCACTTGGTGTTATTCTCCTTACTCTGAGCACCTGGGTAGCCAATTAATGTGTGGCCAGAGGAAAGTAATGTCTACAGCAAGTGTCATGCAAATTGTTTCTTGGAAGAGAAGAAACTGCTTTCTTGCCAAGAGGAGCAGTGCTGACCATCAACATGATTCTGGTATTTGAGTTTCATTTATTTCAAACTTCTTGTTTGCTATCCCAAGGGCCACATATCTTCAAGGCTTCTGCCTGTCTGCTGTGTAATTGCTGTAATAATAATCTGGTATAAAAGTCAGTAGCATTTTGTGTGTCCAAGCAACAGTTTTAGCTACTAGCTACATTAATCACAAGGAAAAATTTAGAAGTAAAAATTGGAAGATGGATCTAACACCATCTTTTTCATTGTAAGTAAAATATACTTGTCTCTGTGCTTGTTGCTGGGTACCGTAAGGCATGCTGAGCCCAAGGAACGCATTCAGTGCCCCTGGGAGAATCCATGGTGTATCTATTAGGTATTTTGGACTGAAAAAAAGAGAAACTGAAGCTAACTTAAGCAAAAGAAAATTTCATGATCTGATTTATGGAGCTCACAGGGATAACTGGATGTTGAGAAAGGAACCAGGGTAGAACCTGCATTTCAGGTAGCAAGAAATAATAGTTTCTTCAGGTCACCATTGGGGAATGAATCTATGATTAGCTTACCAGTCTTTTTTCAATCTTGAATGACCACATCATCAATCAAGTAGGGAAAAGGTGGGTCCCCAGCACAACATTGGAGCAATTACAAGAAAAATAGGAAGTGGATGTTGGATACTAAAGGTAATAAATATTTCTGTCCCTCCCCCATAGGAACAAGGGGGTAGTCATTAGAAATGAGTAGAAAGTTTCAGTGTCATCAATCTCCAGATGGAGACATCTATGGCATTATGTCACACAAAAACTTGTATTTCTCATAGAAACAAAGCAAGACTAATTGGTCTTAGGTGGGCCATGGTAACTTTGCTATTAAACTATGAATCAAGCATTTAAACTAAAGAAAAAAAGTGTAGTTTTGCTAAAGAGGGATTTTTGTTTTGCTTATTGCTACATCTAGTAAACATAGTGCAGTGCCTAGAATGTTGTAAAAAAAAAAAATCAGTATTACCTGCCATAAGCAACCTCTTTAGAAATCTTATTTTTTGATATTCCTAGCTCCATAAAAAATTAAAAAATAATAAACTACCTTTGTATATAATAAATTGAAGTTTTACTTGGATTTACCATGGTCCACAGTCTTTGTCTCAGGAGAGTAATCCCAGTGCTCAGAACAGGCTTTCTGGGAAGTTCAACCTCTACTGAGTTTGGACTATAAGGTGAGAGCAAGACCATCTTCCATCCATCTTCAGCACCCTACTTCAAATAATTGAATATGCCCATGTTTAGAGAAGCCTACATATAGTATATGATATTGGCTAAGCATTGCATTTGGCAGCTTCTATCTTTTGAAGTCCTGTGTTCCCTCTTCTTGAGGAGGAGAAAAGATTCCAGCCCAAAGAAGGAACATAGTATTGACTGGTAACTCTGAAACCTACCTAATAGGTTGCCCAAGAAAATGTGATCAACTCCCATTCTATGATTAGCATATATTAACAGGAAACTGGCGGGAGTGTGGCACTTTCATTGATCTTGTGCAAGGCTATGGGGGTATGGAGTAAGGAGGCTGATGAGAGAGAGAAAATGAGTGTAGGGTGGCGTATAGATTACCAGGTGGATGGTGGTGTTAATCACCAAGATGGAAACTACATGAGGAAAAGCAAGGTCAAGGAAGAACCTGACTAGCTTTCGGGGTGAATGACTATTCCTTACCTTTGATAAGCTCTTTTAATAACTAATCCTTGTCAGATATTCTGACTTTTTTTTTTATGTTTGTTTCTTTTTGAGACAGAGACAGTGCACAAGTAGGGGAGGGGCAGAGAGAGAGAGATACACACAGAACCTAAGCAGGCTCCAGGCTCTGAACTGTCAGCACAGAGCCCAACATGGAGTGTGAATCCATGAACCATGAGACTATGACCTGAGCTGAAGTTGGATGCTTAACCCACTGAGCCATCCAAGTGCCCCTCTGATACTCTGACTTCTATATTGATTCTCATTTTACTTTTTTTTATAAGCTTATTTATTTTGAGAGAGAGAGAGGAAGAGAACGAGAGAGTGGATGCCAGTTGGGGAGGGGCAGAGAGAGACAGAGGGAGAGAAGAAATCCCAAGCACACTCCTGCTGCTGACAGAGTCTGGTGTGGGTCTCAACTCCCCAAACCATGAGATCATGACCTGAGCCAAAAGCAAGAGTTGTCACTCAGCTGACTGAGTCACCCAGGCGTACCTGAATTCTGATTTTATATTAATTGAATGCCCATTTTAAATACCTTGTGGTGTGGGTTTTCTTTTGCTTTTGCTTTCTTTCTTTTTTTTTTTTTTTTTTTTTGCTGCTGCTTTATATCTTTAGTTTGGATTTCTGCTGCGATTTGTCCTATTTCCTGTTTAGGGTGAGGTGTTGGCGGTGAACCAGATCTCTCCTAAGCCCTGATGCCTCCATAGCACCACAGTTGCCCCTTGAGTCACACCAGAACCCAGTGTCCTAGTTTAGAATTCACTGACTTAATGACACATTTTGGCAAGTTCTACATAGTAATTTTTTCATTCAGGTATGGAAATTACTCACAAATAAATGCTTGGCATAGGCTGGAAAATACTGTTTAATATTAAAACTACTGTAATTAGAGATATTAAAAGTTTGCTGAGGAAAAATAGTCTTAACCAGAATCTAAAGCTCATGTTTAGAGCATCTTCTAGCATGAATCTGGCTGTAAAAATAACTTTTTTAGTATAAATACATTCTTACACTAGTTTGTTTCTTGTTTTTATTTTTTTCCTCAAGTCATTTGTCAACAACTATAGGGTATACTTTGCCTCAAGAACACCAGAGACCTGTACATTTGTTCTTTACTGTATTTACTAAAAAGAAATGTTTATTCAAAATGAAGTCTAAGAAACCTATTTGCATATGGATGCTTTTTTCAGAGAGACATTCCCTAAAATCACCACAAATATATATTTTTCTGATACTAAGTGGTCACTCCCATGTCTGTCAAACTAAGAATTTAATCTATCTGCTAGTGTTTACTGTTTCTACCTATGCAACATTGAACTATAGATATAGTAGAAGAATTGATGGAAGAATTGGACTTTTACCTTTGAATGATTCACAGGTCTCTGTTTGTTGTTCTCCACTCAATACCTTTCACTAATAGAGAACTTTTTCACTGTTGGCATGTGTTGATAGGACTTGTGTTTTCCTAATCTCCATCCTGAGTCATTTTTATTATAGACAAAATTAGCTACTAAAAATTAAGGAATAAGAGAAAGAGTCCTTTTACGTTCTTGCAAGTAGTGGCTGTTTTATTTCTCTTGGAAACCAGAACTTTAGGAGAGTAAAAGCAGACAATAGTAAGAACCATAAAAAACTAGTCATAAACCAGGATCATCCTACGCAAACCAGGACCTGACTTGTAGGTGGTATATTTTTGGACAACCTGGCTAAGTATTTTTGGCAACCTAATAAAATTGCTGTACTTAACCCTTGTGCTGATATCGTTCAATCTAAAATAAGTGGGTCAAGAATTAAGTCCTCGGATTAATATCCAGAAATAATAAAAGCGAAGCCTTGCCAAGAGGACAGTGTAAGGCAAAGTCTCTTCAAAAAGACAGCATTTTGTCACACTCTTGTTAGTTCATCTACTTGAGTTTCTTCATCTTCTTAGATGTCATGTTGTCTTGTTACCTCTATGTAAATGTATGCAAAGCAAGAACAACGTTTTATTTTTGCAATTTTAGTACTGTGATCTTTGTGCAAATACTTGGGAAATCTTTGCTATAGATAAAAACACCCTGAAGCAAGCACCAACTTTCTCACTTGCAATTCTATTAACCCTTAGCTATCAAAAACAAAACAGTGGTTGCTATTAGATATTTTTGGTAAACTATGGTTCATGTGCTGGGGTATTCACCAACCGGGTTTCTGCCTGAATGGTCTCTGACTCTGACAAGGCCACTCCAAAGCAGGCTTCCAAACCCCTATCAATAAATTTTAGTTAGCTTCAGCCATACTGAGGCTTTCTCATGCAGAGCTGATGTTTATTTTCCAAGGTCTAACTTCCCTGGACTTTATCCCTGAACAATGTGGAGTCATCAGAATCCTGTAGTTAAATGCTGAATCTTAAGTCAGGAACTCCAAAATTTACCTCTGCAGAATATATACTGCCAACAAAAATATAATTAAAGTTTTTCCATGCCCTCAATCTGAAATCACTGGGGGAAAAATATTAAAAATTAATATTGTTAATTGTTACAAAGCCTACAAAAATGTGAAGACTTATTCTAAGTATATTAAAGTCCATGAGATTTAGGGCAGCATATTACATATTAATGTTTTAGTAAACCTTTTTAGTTTGAAAAGCCTATGGAAGTACATTTTAATTCCATTAACCAGGAATTAAATAATTAAAAATGTAGGCCTTATGTTCAAGTCTCAGATATCTACCATGAGTTTAAGGAGGAGGAAGATTTGAGTGACACATGTTTTGAAAAGTGTGCTTATTATTTCCCTTAAGAGTACCTATAAAGAACTTCCTTAACTTTATCAATATAAAATATTTAAATTTAACACTGGGAATACTAGCAATTTCCTTTGAATTCAAATCTTTGGGGTTTCTTTTTAAGTTTTTTTTTTTTTTGTAGTGTTTTATAGCTCATAACTTTTACTCTTTTTAAAAGATCTCCTGGGGCACCTGGGTGGTTCAGTCGGTTAAGCATCCGACTTTGGCTCAGGTCATGATCTCACAGTTCATGGGTTGGACCCCTGCTTCAGGCTCTGGGCTGACAGCTCATAACCTGGAGCCTGCTTCGGATTCTGTGTTTCTCTCTCTCTCTGTCCCTGCCCCACTCAAGCTCTGTCTCTTTCCTCAAAAATAAAAATAAAACATTTAAAAAAAATCTCCCAATGAATGCAGAAAGAAATTACATTTTTAGAGGAATAAAACTCCTTTTATCTTGCTATTTCCCTAAAGGCCTATTGGGCCCTTTTATAAATATAAGATTTATTATGGAAACTTCATGATCCTCCTTTCCCATATCTTGTGTACAATGGCGTCATTTAGGGAGATCCACAGCCTGGAGCAGGGTCGAGGAAGAGTGCAAAGATGGGTACCTACGGGGGCCTAGTCTCTTGATAATATTGCACTCAGACAGGAGCTTTGTGTTAAATTAGGAGTTTGACCCTTAGCTGTAGCTTTCAAGATCTGTAAAGAGGCCTCTTTCTAGGAAAGAATGGGGGGATGGGCATTTCAATCTGCTGCCTCTGCACTGAGCCCTGGGAGGATGGCCAGGGTGAGTCCTGTAGTTTCTCAGGTCTTGTGGACACAAGCTCCACTAGCTTTCAGAGCTGCGTGTGTTGAAAGCTATTCCTTAGGTGGAACTCTTAAAAATGGAGGTATTAGATATTGGGTACAAATCCTTTGATTTTCAGAGAGAAGTAGGGAGTTTTAAGTTCCTTCCAACCATACGTCACCATGCTGGGGGGGTGGGTTTTATGGCAAGATTTTGTCTCTATCTCTTCCCATTTCGCTGTGGGTTATTTCTCATTTGTCTAATACGTAGGAGTCACTGAGCTTCTGAATTTATTTGAGAGAGAATTTCTCCAAGTATAAATATAATTTCAGTGTGTTGGTGAGAGAAGGTAGGCTCAAGAGTTTCCTATGTTGCAATCTTGTACCGCAACGTGCCAAGTTTTTCTTTCTTTTTTTTCTAAATGTTTATTTTTGAGAGAGAGAGAGAGAGAGAGAGAGACAGCGTGAGCAGGGGAGGGTCAGGGAGAGAGGGAGACATAGAATCTGAAGCAGGCTCCAGGCTCTGAGCAGCTGTCGGCACAGAGCCCGACGCGGGCTCGAACCAATGAACGGTGAGGTCATGACCTGAGCCAAAGTCGGACACTTAACCAACTAAGCCACCCAGGTGCCCCAAGTTTTTCTAATAAAAATTAAAATAATATGGAATTGGAAAAATGGTGGAACCACCTGGTGAAACAATGCAGTAGTAAAAAAAACAAATGTGAATCATTTGTCAGTTTGTCTTACTAGACTGCCTAAAGTATTACATTGTTCTTCACAAATGTTTAAGGGAAATCTGTTACCACCTTCTTTGTAGCATTTTAGTTAGTTTGTGTGAGGTTCTCTTCAATTGAACAGACCTAAGAACTCCTATTAAAAAATAAACAACAACTTTCCATCTACAATGGCAATGAGTAGGAGACCAATAAAAGACTTGAAAACTATTAGGTAATAAGTTAAATGCAGAGCAAGATAGCTTCACCCAAGACTATAATGTTAGTGAACCTTAAAATGTTAGTGAAGTTAGAAATCTTCGATTGTGTCTTCAGAATATTCTATGTTACATGAGTTTCCTCAAACTCAAGTGAGCAATATTGAATAAAAGGACCATTAGTCCTAAGGACAGAAAAGGAAATATGAAGTTCTCATGCAGTTCATTCAATACAAGTCATTTCATCATGCATATTTAAAAAAAAAAAGTTTAATGTTTTATTTATTTCTGAGGTGGGGGGAGAGAGAAAGAGAGAGAGAAAGGGACAAGTGTGAGCCGGGGAGAGTCAGAGGGAGAGGGAGATGGAGATACAGAATCAGAAGCAGGTTCCAGGCTCTGAGCCAGCTGTCAGCACAGAGCCCAATGCAGGGCTCAAACCCACCAACTGTGAGATCATGACCCAAGCCAAAGTCAGATACTTAACCCACTGAGCCACTCAGGCACTCCTCGTCATGCATATTTTATAACAGAGTGGAGGCATGCTTTTTTCCTTTCCAAACATGGTAGTTTTTCTTTTTGATGTTCACTGCAATGTACTGGATATACTTCATAAGTGGAAAAAAGCTGAAGGCCAAAGTAATACAGAGGTGATTGAAAACAAATTGATCCAATGGAAATGGGAAATGATCCATTGGCTTTTTTTTTTCTAATTGGTGTTCATAAATCTAAAAATAACATTGTTTTACGATAACAAAGCATAGATGATGGCCATCCTCTTAAAAAAGAAATTAAGAGCAGTCAAAATATTCAGAGTCATTATGTTTTGATGATAAAGGCACAAAAAGAAGAAGAACAATGACAAACTAGAACCCATTAGATCTGTATTTGAAATCTGGAATCAGTATTCACAAGATGGGTGTGTTACAGGTCCATGCATAAAATTTGCTGAGCTGTTGTTAGATGCATTTTAAGGATGTTGTCCATTTGGGGTAAGTACCTTCAAAAAAAAAAAAAAAAAGAATAAAAATCATGGTGTGCTGTGTGTGTGGTTGTTTTTTTTTTTAATGTTTATCTATTTTGATAGAGTGCACAAGCAGGAAAGGGGCAGAGAGAGAAGGAGAGAGAGAATCCCAAGAAGACTCCACGCTGTCAGTGCAGAGCCACATGGGGCTGATCTTAACAATCATGAGATCATGACCTTAGCTGAAATTAAGAGTTGAATGCTTAACTGACTGAGCCACCGAGGTGCCCCTATGGTGTGCTATGTTTAAAATCTTATTAACATTTCTAATAAAGCTGGTTTTCATTATGCTTTTAAATCTACAGTATTTAATACAGTGTATTTATGAAATACTTAAATGCATTTATTTTTTTGAAAAAACAGTTTGACTCAGTAAATAGTGACTAATTTTTCTGGCATATTGGAGTTACCGTGTCTTAACGAGGCTCATAATGTTTGAGCATGTAAGATTTCCTATCTTGAAATAAAGTCTCTGTAATTTTTATCCACCATTCTTCTCCTCTCCCAGATGATATTAAATGGGGAAACATGATTATTAAGGGACTGGATTATGTGTGCTACTAGAACATTTGAGAGCTTAGATGGCATGACAGGATTTTTACATTATGGACTTCCTAGGCTGAAGTGATGGGTAATTCTTTATTATTAATTGATCGATTAATTATTGGAATATTTAGGTTATTAAATGAGATTGTGTGTATTGCAGTAAATATGCTTAAAATGTTTGGTATTAATATATGCATGGACAGTAAGACTTGATAGGTGTAAATAACAATATTTGATTTACCAGTCTCCTATAGAAACTAAAACATAACCTATATTATGCAGGATATGGCACTCACTCCTATTTCCCTTACAATAAGAATGGCTTTTGAAAGAAGCTGTTTATACAAAGGACCATTAAAACATTTTGGCAAAATTTACTATGAAATGAAGAAACCACAAGAACCTGCATTTTTACTGTTCACACTATCAATAATGAGCTGTGTGAACCAATCAACCTTTCTAAGCCATACATTTTTTTTGTCATCATAAAATGAAGGATAGTATTATGATCTCTGAATTCTCATCTACCCCAGAAAATCTCTATTAATATCTTAAATGACCCTAGGACCATCCAGGGATACAATTCACAGTCTCTTCTAAATTCTATCTGACCTGGAAGGTACCTAATAAGAACATGCTGGAATTGGTCTATAACTTGAGCAGTTTCTTCTCTCATTATTGCTCTATCCCAAACCCTTTAATCCATTTTTTTTTATAAATGACTGAATAATGTGAGTCTTTCCCCTTAGGCTGTGTAATATGAAAATAGAACCAAATTAGGATGGTCCACTGTTAGAACTCCAGTGGATATCACATCACAATTTCTAACATCCAGTAAGCGCATAATAAACACTGATCTAATGAGTACATAAGTAAATGTATAAATAACAGAATATTTTACCTTTCAGTTTATTTTCTTCTCTGTCAACATGAAAGGAAAAAAAACCCCGAAATTCAGTTAGCACAGTAAAATATCAACTTCTAGGGACTTCTGACAACTTATAAATATTATTCCTTTCGCCTGCAAACTAAATCTATTTCTCATGCTTGTTTGCTTGCTTTCATACTCACACACAAACAATCGGATTTTCTTGATTTCCGACTCCAATAGAATCAGGTCAGCAGTGAGGATAGAAGCAATAAATCTCTTTATCTCTGTTGACTTTTATGGAACTGACATCTCTTAAAATATTTTTCTTGACTTTGGTGCTCTTTTACTGACTGATTAGGCAGTAGAGCACGGCAGTCCATTGAATCTCCCCAAATCTAATATTAAAAGCGAAAAAAGAAAGACCTGAGGGGCAACAGAATAAGTGAAGAGGACTAAAGAAGGTCCAATAATTCCTTTCCAAAAAATAGGAAATTGCATTTAAGTGTTAGCCTTTCTGTCTGCCCAAGTTACTGTCTTTGTGGCTCTGACATTTTGTCTTCTATCATCAAGGCAGCATTTCACTGTTTTATGTTAGTAATAGACTCAGCCCCTAAAAAATTGATTGATGATAAACATATTACAAAGTAAAATGTACGTATCTAATGCCAAATAGGAAAGAAAACATTTCTCCATTGTGATGGAATAGACAAGTTATCTAAGATAATGGAATGTGCAGAACAAAACTATAAGCTCTGGGAAATTGTATTTGTGTTTTGGGGCAAAGCTTTTGATTTGGGCATACTGGCATTTACAAGAATAAAAAAAAAGTAAAATCTGGAACATTAAACTACAGGCAATTGAAGTACTGTTTCTTTATAGGAAGTATAGATATGGATGACACCAAGGGCAGTAATTGAATAATATCCAGATGCTTGAAGACATAATTAAATTTTAAAAAGCCACACAGAGATTTTTGCTAAAGCATGTCACTTAGCCAAGTCTTTATAAATAATTTCCAAAGTTACCTTATTTAAATCCCCTAGACAGTATGAGAGGCAAAAACAAACAACCATGAAAATTCTTGTATGCTCCTCCCACAAGGAAATAAGTGTTTTTCCTAAAGAGCTCTAGTCAGTGTTTGTACAATGACCTGAATACTTCATGGTATAAGGAAGTAGGACAACTCCGTCTTGGAGGCTGATATCTAAGAGCTTCTAATTTCTTATCCTTTTCATGTAGTTCTTTTCTCTGCAGCTCACAGAGAAGGCTTAAGTTGGAGGCTGTCACAGAACTTTAATAGCTTCTTGTTTATTTGCCTTGAAAGGCCCAAGAAAAGTGGGAAAGAACCATTCAGTTTTACTTTTTGCATTTTTTAATGGAACACCTTCCCAAAAATATCCAACAGTGTGAAGAAAGGCAATCAAGAAACACATGTTTGTGGGATGAAAAAATTAGTCTAATGTCCTTGATTTTCATTATACTAAGGTTTTTTTTTTTCTAATACTGGGAAATTTGTTCACCTTTAAATTCACCCTGAGAACTAGAAAGCCAGTTTTAAGCCTTTGAAAAGATTACCTATAGCCATAGTCGAAACAAAATATAATCATGAGACATGAGGTTTTTCAATCTGTTTATTCTTAGGTAGTCATAGGAATGGATTTAGGTGATAGAATATTTCTCCTCTGAGATCTTTTGATAGAAGAGAAAACTATTTCATGTTTGTAATTCCATTCCTAAAGAGAACTTGATGATAAAAATTATGAGTTCCTTTAGGTTTTAGCCGCCTAACTCTGGATGAATTTTGTGAAATGGCTCTTTGGTTCATATAGAAATCCCCTAGAGAATAATTCACCTAGAAGATCTTAGGATGACAGTGGTCTGGCAAGACCTATCTAGTTTTATGTTCATACTGCTTCCTGCTTAGTGACGCTTTAGGGTGGAACTTAAATTCTATCAGATCTCAGCATGTAACTTGCTTTGGCATAGATTCAATTTTGTATTTATACCAATAACCTATTGGTTATTGGTGTAACCAATTTTGTGGTTACAAAGTTGTGATCTCATAGACCTTGTTTAACTTGTCAATAAAAGGAGAAACTAGGAAAGGAGAATCTTCTCTGACCCTTCTTGCTCCCCAATTCACTAGATTCTTTGACTCTATGCATGTGACCTAGAAGTTGGAGCACTAAAACAGCAGTTAAACCCAGAACTATGGTTAAAAAGCATTTATTGCCTTGTCTTTGTTCCATATCCTCACTTTCAGGTTGTGATAAACAAATGGATTTGAAAGAAGCAATATGCAAGATTTTAACTAATCTATATGTGTCTGCAGGAATCTACCAGCTGAAACAAATTATTTGAAATCTAGACAATTACCTAAAATCAATTTCTTAAAAACCACCCTTGTTTACCCTATCTTTTTTCTTTCCTTGCAAGTATATATTACTACTCTAAATTTTAAATTATTTGCACAGAATGACTTACAATAAAATAATATTAAATGTGCCCAGAAATCACACTGTATACTCCATCATCATTTCTTTACGTTTATTTGTACATGATTCATTGCTTCAGAAACTGGAAGCTCATATGAGAAATACTGATAGCAGCCAAAAGACTCATCTTGATAGAGGAAGGTATGTACTGTTTAAATTGCTAATGTCAAGTTAAGTTACTTAGATTCATATCACAGATGTTAATGTTGAGATATAGATAAGCAATGTTTTTCCTTCAAGATAGTTTTGAGGATTGGCTAATTGATATAAATATAAAAGCTATATTTAAGAAGCCTTAATTCAAGGAAAAATGTAAAATTATAACTTTATATTAATACTTGCTCTTAGAAGTTTTACACAAGAAAACTTTGTCTCTACCCTTCAGAGGTTCTTCCGGCTGGTCTAAGAATTAAATCAATGTAAGAAAATAAAATTTAACTTTGTACACATAGGAACCCCACCTACATGAGAAGAACAATGAGGTATATATGTCATCCTGAAGGAAAAATGGAATGAGGGCCTGAGGATTCAAGGGGCAGAAGGGGAGTAAGAAAAGGAGCAGGTGCTTGGTAATTGGGTATTTGTCCTACCATACTGATTGGTCACTCAGATAAAATTTTATCTCTGCTAATAACACTGATTCTGGGAAAAATCCCTAATTTATATTCTTCTAGGTAGTTAAGGGAGAGGCAGAATTCTCTCTTGAGCCCTCAGAGTTTCAATTGCCTGCAGCTCAAAATAGCCCACGTGCCACAGTAGCACATTTTGGGGAGACTTGTTCCTAACCCCTTCAGAAGTAATAGAATTTGACTGAATTTTCTAATACTAAAGTGATCCTTACCACCCATTTTATAGCATGCATCATCAAAGTTTATATTGAGCTTCTTTTTTCTTAGTAGATGAACTGTTTTATACCAGGTCCTTCCCCTAGCATTGCTCATGATTGTTGTTAATTTTAGACTGGTGGCAATTAAGAATTCTGCTTTTCTCACCATCTGCAGAAGAGTTATTCATTAGGTAGGGCACCATGAGGAACAGATAAGTGTCTAAGGATAGATAATTGAAAGTCACTGCAATTCCCCTCAAACACTATACCCACCTGTCAGGCTCTTCGGCATAACAAAATTATTTTTGTGTCAATTTTCAGTTTTCCAACCGCTCAGGAGATTCTAAGAGAATATCAGCTTATTTAATGGTTGAAAAAGAAGTCTCAGAACATCAGAGCTTTCTGTTTCTCAGGGAAAATGATTAGTTTGCTAAATATAAATAAAATTCCAATTTGCCTGACACTTTGGAATATTTTTAAGTATGCAAAAATTTAAAATCTTCTTTACCAGAATTGCATTATCAATTGGAATTTTTAAAAAAAGGAGGGTAAAGCAGTGAATTTAAAGTCATTTTAATAAGTTATTTTTGCTACTACACCCCCAACCATATCAATCCTATGCCTTCCTTTCTCCAAACTTTCTCCCTTTGAAGTTCCCAGCTTTGAAATACACTATTATTATCTTGTCTCTTATCTTTCCTGCAGCTCCTTTCTATTACCTTTTTGTTAGATATATAGGGGAAGTTGTGTTTGTGGCTGACCTCTCAGTGGTTTTTGGCTTCAGGGATATACTTTTGTTGTTTTTAGCCTCATGATCTGGGATGAGGGCTTCAAAGCTTGATAAGTAAATATTGATCAACTTTGGGCTTGTAGTAATTTTTGTCAGACTCTCTTTTAATGTACATGCAAGTATACATGCATTCCACTACAACCTCTTGTAACTGAGAATGATGTCTCCATTCTTCAGTTTAGAATTAAGTACAAAATCAATGCATAGAAACCTTAAATTAGTATTTTCAAATTACAGGACAAGCATTTTCTCAAGAATTATACTGTGCCTACCCTCTCTGTCATCTCTCACCTTAATTTGGATCTTTTCCCTGGTCATCATGTCCTTCTGGCATGTCCTCCCCTGCACAGTCAGAACAGAGAAGGCTCTAGACATATGCAGAACTGCATTGTGCAGGTGTGTCTATTCATCTGCCCCATCAATCTAGACCCTAGATATTTTCATCATAACATGGACATTTCATTATTAACCTTGTGGCTAACTGTATTTCCAGATTTATCCTTTCTATAGCTTTCACAGCCAATTTAAGTTAAAGGTAAGACTTTATTTGTAATATTACTGTTAAATTTAAACTTATTTTGGACTAAATGTTCCAGCTTGTTGAGATAATTTTAGCCATTCCCATAACCTTAGGGCAAGAATCCCTCCCTCACCGATGGGGTAAATAGGATGTGTTTAAAACAGTAAGGCAGGGGGCGCCTGGGTGGCTTAGTCGGTTAAGCGTCCGACTTTCGCTTAGGTCATGATCTCGCGGTTCGCGGGTTCGGGCCCGGCGTCGGGCTCTGTGCTGACTGCCAGCTCAGAGCCTGGAGCCTGTTTCAGTCTGTGACTCCCTCTCTCTCTGACCCTCCCCTGCCCACGCTGTCTCTCTCTCTCTCTCCTAGAAATAAATAAAACGTTTAAAAAAAATAAAAAAAAAATAAAACAGTAAGGCAGATCTTGAAGAATGTAGGCATTAGCATAAACAGAAAACTAAGAAGGCTTTCCGAGTTTATGCTCAGTTTGGTAGGGTCAGGGGAGATGGAGGTAATTATTATGACCATGGTGTTTTGTGGCCCAAGGTGGAGACTGTCCCGGCTAGAATGGAAGATACTTTTGAAGAATATATACATTTAAATAGAAATCTTGGGACATAAAAACCTTACAAATTGATTTATTGTGGTTTAAGTTAATGAGACTTTGCAAAAGCAGGTGCCTGATTAAAGTATTTGAGAAAGATTAGAAATATGGATACCAGAAAGTCATAAAACCTCAGGGTTTGTAGAAATTCTAGCTCTATAGACTTTTCAGTGCTTGGGTGTCCTCTCCCAGATTCCTGCCATGTAATAAATCAGTATAAGCTTACGCTTAAATATATACTATGCCTGTTTCCCATGTGATCTTTAGGTACCTCTGATTTTAGAAACCTTGATATTAAATTATATGCCTGTATATATTAGTCCTATTATAGCTACTGAGATAAAGAAAAAGGAGTTTAATTACCTTCTCATGGGACAGTTTTTTAAAGAAACTTTTTTGTACTTCAACTAGATTCCAGAAGAAGCTAACTGAATTCCCTACCTTTCTTTGTGCAGTGAGCTGTAAAGCAGAATTCAAATTCCAGTTTTTTCAATTAGGAGTCTTTGCATTACACTTTGGTTATCATTGACACAGTGAAATTTAAACATGTGTCTATGGATTATTTTATCCTTTCTAATTGAAAAAAAAAATTCTATGCTGGAAATCTTAACATAAAATGACTATACGTATTTGTTTTTTTTTCACATATATGCATTCATATTATTTCCTTGTCTATAAGGATCACTGGATTTTAACATCCTAGAAGTTTATGAAAGTAATTACCACTTGTTTTTCAGTGTAATTGGTTACAGTTTCTATTCTATTGTTTTGAAATAATTATAGAAAGACCTTTGAAAAGATGGGTATTCATCTACAAAGGAAATTTACTGGTAATAATGACTCTGAAGTTCCTGTGCATTAGTCAAATTCCCACATGGAAAATATGCATTCAAATGTTTTCAAATATTTTAGATCCTCAAACTATAGAAACTGATATTTTATAGTTGTTTTGTATTTAGTGACAAATACAACTGTATTTGTATTTACAAATATAGTTGTTTGTAATTATATTAAAAAAATACAGGTCAAACTTACTAGTGGTAATTTTCTCATGTGAGAAGAGTCAATGGCTCTACATTTTGTAGTATATTTTGTGTTAGTGTTATTTTGGTGTTAAGAAACACAGACACTGCCATGACTGGGGTACCCCTACCATATGAAAACATATTTAATTTTATTTGAAAGATTATTTTACAGGTATATTTTGGTATGTAGTCAAGTGGAATTCATCTGTTTTCTTTCTGTGGAAACTGGAATCATAAAGTTGAATATCAGTCACATTAAGGTATGCATTAGTTATTCAGGTGATATTATTTTTTTTAACACAGAAATGCCCTGGAGCCTTAATTTTTTAAATTCATTTTGGTAACTAGAAAAAGGACTTTGTAGTGGTTGCTTGAAAATGAAAACTGCTGGGAACTGAGGGAGAGTAGATGTGTGCAATTTTTTTGTCCCGCATCTCAGCTTGTGGGGCACACAATTCTACCATGAAGAATGAGTTCTGTGGGATTTTTATGCCTTTATTATAGAAAATAGAAGTTTGAACTTGGGGGTATTTTCACCTTTTTTATGACATTGTAATGTTCTGGACAGATAAATTCCAAGCTCTAAGGAGCAATCTAAAACCTTTGAAACATAAAAATGGAAAGTAACAATAAGTTACAAACAATAGGAGCTTTGTAAACTCCACAGTAGGACTTGAGTTCATCATCACATTACTTTTCATATTTCTCTTCAAAGCAGGCAAACGTTCCCAATCTGAATAAATTGTTAATAAAATATAGCACAAATTCTCATGGCCATTTATTGATTTATGCTCACCTTCTGTTATTAGCAATAAAACTTTTCAGGAATCCTCAAGCCCAGGTGCCAAAATGTCTGTAGGCGTGGAGGTATGAGAATTGGGATGAAGGGAAATATGTGGGCCCTCAATGAAACCTCTGACCAAGGACATGACATCTCAGTCATAAGTTCATCTTGCCCAATTGAGCAAATCGTAAGTCTAGCAGGACATATTGAGGTAACTGCTCCATCCACATAGGTACCATTCTTATGATTGCTCTTCTCTATTTGTATTTAAGGACACTTTCCCATTTCTTTTTGGGGTTAAGAAGAATAATGGGTATAGGCATAAACAGATCTACTTCTGGAAGTAACAGACAAATAATATCACAGGTTGAGAAGGAGGTCATTTTTAGAGATATTCTACCCTTTAACTATTGATAACTTAAGGAATGGCTAGAAAGCATCTTTGACAATGTACCTTATGTTTTAAAAAATGCTTACTATCATTATCATGAAGATAAAGCTTACTGGAATGGTTTGGCTGGTCATGGATTCCAGCAATGCAGCTCAATCAGGAAAGGATACCAGAGATGACATCTGCAGGTGACAGGTTCTTGACATGGTTACTTAGAAATACAAAACATCCTTGTTGGAAATACTGGATTCAATATAATCCGACTTATGTTTAAAAAATCAAAATGGCTTTAGACTAAAGAAGTGTAAGATTCAAAGTGGGATGACCAGTCAGGAAGCTACTGCAATATCTGCTTTAAAAAGTGTTGTGGTGCAAATGAGAAGTGCTGCTGTAGAAATAGAGTCACACGAATACATTCGGGATGAGTTTTAAGATATGCTTAACACGATTGTCTGCTGGATCCATGTATGATGTAAGAGAAAGAGGTGGCCAAAAATGACTCCAGCTTTTTCTCGTTGGGTAACTAGGTGAATAGAGGAATTGCACAGCATGGGAGGAATAGGTTTGGGAGAAAGGAAAACTCAAATATTTAGTTTCACACATGTCAAGTTTGAGATGCCAATTAGACATCTAAGAGGAGATATGAGCAGGTAGACGTATGGATTTGGTATCGGGGTGACAGGTGGAGAACAGAGAGACATTTGAGTGTCATCAGCAAAATGATATTTAAAGTCATGAGACCAGATAACAGTAGGAGTTAGTGTAGATTGTGATTCCAGGACTGAGTCTTCTGGAAAAGAGAAAGTTTATGGTGAAAATTCTTCTGTTAGTCCAAAAACTGACATGAAAATTTCTGCCACAGCCATGAACGTTGCTACATTTCCCCAGTTGTAGGATGATAATCCTACCACTCCTATCTTCTAACCTTAAGTGAGGCATTTTGTTTTACTTAACTGTATAAAATTTTGCTCAAGAGTTAGTCCAAAGCTTTCTTTAAATATCAGGCAGCTTCTGCTCTGGTAAAGTTTCCTAAGAAGTTAACCTTTTGTTGCTTTCAGTCTTGGGAACCTAGCATTGTACTTTCTGAAACATTGCCATGTGGACCATATTCACCTAACTTCAGACATCCAGGCAGTCAATATTTCTCCTAAAGTATGAAATGAAATAGCTATGAAATAAAGTAGGGGTTTCATTTACCTTTAAGGCCCTGCCATGGACCTTCTGAACAAGAAATGCTTGATGTTATTTACTTGTTCCCTACTCTACCTGAGAAAGTTGGGGAGGAATGTGCAGTAAGAAATGAAGAGTCTTCTACAACATCTTGATGTGTGCATAAACAATTCATTTCATTTGAGTGGTATAGAGAAACTGTAATTTTCTTTCTACCCTTTTGACTTATTGGATGAGACCCCTATAATAAAAGATTATAAAGGAAAAAATGAACCAATGTTTCTGAACATGTACATCTCATGTCAACATGGAGATACCCTGGCAAAGGGAGTAACTCTAGAGGGTTTAGAATTCAGTATTAAATACCATCTTAATAGGGAAAGGAAAGAGGATACAGGTATATTAAGGAAAGTGATTTTTAAGAAAGATGAATGGGCTCTCAGAAGAATAGATGGGTGGTGTGACAGTTTGTGATGGTTTGTGTAGGTGTGGTATCAACTTCTAGTCTTGTCTTTCTGAAAAGAGTCCATCTTCCCTGGCTGATCAAACTCCATGGGAGAGGATTAGTGATAATTGAGCTCCTTTAGGCAGATAAGGGCAATTTAGAGAAAACCTCTTCCTGAATTTGCTCTTTTTCAAGTGCTTGCAGCCTAAAGTAATCTACTAATACAACATATTTTGAAATGGCATATCCTGCTAGCCTTCAGTGGTTACCAGAGTTACCCCCTTATCTATAGCTTCTGG
Organism: Proteles cristata cristata; assembly: GCA_017311185.1. NCBI lineage: Eukaryota > Metazoa > Chordata > Mammalia > Carnivora > Hyaenidae > Proteles > Proteles cristata. Next base: position 1,689,876 of record JAESUZ010004923.1, on the reverse strand, counting down.
ATGGTTTTACCTGTGTGCATCATATAGAAAAAGCTCTCTGTGAGATCAAGGTCAGTGCTAATACCCACCTGTGTCATCTACTGTAGCTGTTTGGCCTTCAATATCTACTTTCCCAGAGGATAGTACTCTGAGCATCTGATCATGAAACATAAGGATGCTTTGCTTCAAGACTTTTGGCACACTCTTATTGCAGAGTATATTTTGTGATCCTGCACTTCTGTTGAGGGAAATGGTACTCCTTGTTTTTCTTACAAAAACTTTTTCTTACAAAAACAAAGTTTGTTACTGTATAACAAAATGCTACAAAATCTGTCTTCTTTAAATCATAACCATTTTATTAAATCCTGCAAGTATATCGCTGAGGATTTGGGAAGGCTTGGCTAAGTGATTCTTTTGCTCCACATGACATCAATATGTGTCACAAGTCATATATTGAGAAGTCCTGAACAAGAAATTACAACTGATTTTAATGAGGAAGATTCAGGACTTTGAGCTCATATTATAATAACATGAGATTTTGGGGGCTCTGAGAAGATATATTCTGTATATTGGATGGAAATTAATTAGTGGAAGCCAGAGGATAGATTGTGGTAGGGAATCATTGCTTCCAGTGATATCCACCTCTTGGTATTTCTGCTGTGTGTAATCTCCTTTCGAAAATTGCTGCATCTAATAGTTTGATTTTAACAAATAGAATATGGCAAAAATTATGTCATAATTTTATGACACTATATTTCCCCAGTACCAAGCTGATAATCCTGGCCTCTAGTACCAAGGTCAATTCCATAATTAGCTTTTATCTTATTTTTATTTATTTTCAACTTTTTAAATGTTTGTTTATATGAGAGTGAGGGAAAGAGAGAGAGAAAGCGAGAAAGTGAACTCATGCACACAAGTTGGGGAGGGGCAGAGGGAGATGGAGACTGAATCTGAAGCAGGTTCCAAGCTCTGAGTTGTCAGTACAGACCGAACGCAAGGCTCAAACCCATAGTCGTGAGATCATGACCTGAGGCGAAGTCGGATGCTTAACCAACTGAGCTACCAATGCACCACCATGATTAGCTTTTAAAAGACTATGACTTTTGTCTTTTTACCGTGCTCTCTCTATCGCCTTCTCAGCTTATGTGTTTTTATGAAGCAAGCTGCATTGTTGGAGAAGCCCATGTGGCAAGGAACTAAAGGCAACCTATGACCAATAGTCAGTGAGTAACTGAGGCTGTCATTTTGATTGACAGTCTTTCGGTAATGGAATCTTGCCATCAGTCACGTGATCTTGGAAGGCATTCTTTACCCAGTGAGATTTGAGATGACTAAAGCCGAGCTGTCATCTCGTGGGTAGCCTGTGAGAGACCCTGAAGTAGAGGTCCAGAATAAGTTGTGCCAGATTCCTGACCCACAGAAACTGAGATAACATATGTTGTTCTAAGATTTGAGGTGATTTGTTATGAATCAAGAGACAACTAACATGGAACCTTTACTGTCTTCTCCTCATTTTTGCTTCCCTCTGATTTTTGGTTTGATTCTGAGAATTGGGTTTCTCCACAAGGTGGGGACAGGTCCTCCAACTACTGTTAAATTTTATATCTCCTAGATTTTGCTGCCAGAAAAGGACTGACATTGTCTCTCTGACTAATGAGGATAAGCATTTAGATATATAAGCCAAGTGGTACTGTTGACTTTAAACCCCTTACTCCCAGTGGCTTCCCATTACACTTAGAATAAAATCAAATTTTCCATGGGCAAGAATTTTACATGATTGGGCTGTTGCTTCTCTCACTCCCCATCCCAACTTCATCATTTTTATTTGCCTCCCCCTCCACACATACCCTGTGAACTCTCCACTGTCCATTTCCTGTCCACTTTTGTCCTTTTTCCCCCTCAAACATGCCTATTGCCTCAGCCCTCCCCTACCCCATTAGGCCCTCTAAACTTCTGCACCTTTGCCTCAATTGTTCTCTCTGATCTTTGTTCTCCTGGATCTTTCCATTCTTGTGGTTTTACCAAAAATGTTTCCTTCCAAAATAATTGTCCTCACATCCAAGCTAAATTCAAGCTAACATCTCACACCAGAGTGGTAAATTTGTTACAGCTGATGAAAAAAACATTGACACCTGAGTGTCTGGCTCATGATTTTGGCTCAGGTCATGATCCCACAGTCATGAGATTGAGTCCTGCATTGGGTTTCATGCTAAGCATGGAGCCTGCTTAAAGATTCTTTCTCTTCCCCTCTCCCCTGCTTGCATTTTTTCTCAAAAATTTAATATAATTATACTATATATATATATTATGTGTATATGTATATAACTTTAAAAAGTACCATCTAAATCTAAGACAACCTGTACACATTCTCTTGCTTAACTATCTAGATAACATTTAATAACTCTCTCTGAAATTGTCTTATTTGTATACGTATTTGTTACTTGTCTTCCTCTTATTTGATTGTAAGTTCCTTGAGACAAGCGGCCAAGTCTATTTCATTTCTATAAGTTCAAAATTTGTTAAACAAATGGTGAGTAAATAACATAACTGTAAGAATATTGGACTTAAAATATTATTCTTACAACTCAGAGAATGATTTCTTCTTTACAGAAGAAGAGGCTATTGGAGAAGTCCATATAAGATTGGCAATGGCCTGCCATGGAGGTTTGTGAAAAGGAATTTGATAAAGAAAAATATTGTCTGAACTATATCTTCTGCGGAATAGAAGGAATTCTTTTTGTGTTGGACACAGTTAGTAAAGAAATGCCAACTTGAACATAATGTTGCAATTCATTTTCAAGGAAGAAGATCATGCATTTGCTTTTGGGCATGTTAGTTTCAAAAGGTTGTGGACTATCTTGTACATAACAAAGAAAGGTTGGATATTAGATTTCTCATATATAGAGGACTAGGTTAGGATTATGATAGACATTCGTGTGTTCTGTGTGCAGAAGAAAACTGAAGCCATGGAACGGATGAACTTTCTGAGAGAGTGTAGGGAAAGCAAAAATAGACTAGGGCCAGACTTTGATGGACTCCATTATTTAAAGGTCTAGAGGATGGAGAGCAGTCAGCAAAGAAAAGTGAAGAGAATACAGAGATTTTAGCAAAACATCATAAATGGAAGCTGGGGGGAAATAATATTTCAAGAAGAAAGTAGCAGCAACGTATATCCAAAGTTAAGATATCATATGAGGTAAGAAATTGGTCATTCACTTTAAAGTTGTAATAGTCACTGTAATGAAAGAAATTTCTGCGAAATGGGAGCTAAAGGCAGACTGAAGTGAATTGAAGACAGAATGGAAGAGTTAGAACTAAAATTTTACATCTGAAGAAAAATTGAGAAAAACAGAGCAGTTTGTTGGAGGTGACAATGTTATTGAGAGATCTGGTAACCTTGAACCTTCTATTTCTCTCCTTCAGGAGAAAGTCTGGCCATTTTATTTAATTTCCATGTGGTGAAAGCAAAAGCAGCCTTTGATGTATATTTTTATCTGAATTCTTTTCGTGGGTTTCATTTATTGGTCTTTGTTTCCCAACATCTGTTTTCTTCTCTTTATTCTTTAATAATATACTGAGAATAATGGAATTCATCCAGGAACTGACACTGACTTGAAATAAACCTGGAAGTGAGACTCCAAATTCATCTTTAATATGTACTAAATGTTTCTCTTTGAAGAGTTACTTACCTGTAAGATAAGTAGGTTTTGCAAACTCTCTTTGCATCCTTCAGTTCCCTGAATTTCATATGAATATTTGAAGACCCACATTTTACTTACAGCCACTGTGAGTAATTAGCATTTTTAGTTGTGAAATATGGGCATAGATAAACAAATATCCAACGTTCTAGGGAGCTTTTTAATTTAATTATTAGAAATCTTCTCACTTATTACTTATCTTCAACAGAAAAATAATTAACAGATGTTATATTTTCCACATAGATTTTAATTTGCTGCAAATAAGTTGACATTCTATCTAGGTAAGCATCACAGGCATACCAAAATTGATTATTCAAATAAAACCAGATGAGAGTGTGTTTTCTTTTTAAATAAATAATATATAGTTAATATTTTATTTTAACATAAGACTCTCACTTCTTACATGCAGAACACTATAAAAAGAACCGCCATTTTCGTTTCCACATAAAAGTAAAACCACAAAGTTATCTTTATGGTCAACTAAGGAATATATCCGTAATTAAGAGTTTCATAACAAAAATTATTTTCTTCAGTAAGGAATAGAGACAAAGACTTCTGTGAATTTACTATTTTCTTTTTTGGCAGACTGTAATTTGAGTTTTCCATCAGCCTTTCAAAATTGTTTGTCAGTAGGAGAGAAGGAAGACAATGCAGCTGCCCACTTTTCACGATGCCCGCTATATGTTTTGCAAATTATGATTTTGACACTTACGCTTTGCTGTAACAAAGAAATGATATAAAAGTAAGGTTTAGATACATTACAGTTCTATGATATCATCTGTAACTTCTAAATGACTAAAATAAGGCTGAAATGTGTCCATGTTAATATATTGGCACCCAACTCTGTAGTTTCTTCCCTGAATCCAATGATACTTTGTAAATGGTACACTTTAGAATCAAGTATTTTTAGTACATTTATGAACACCCATAGAGATTTGCTTCTGTAAATTTTGAAGGAAATGTTTAGATGCATCAGAAACCAAAATCTTGCTTCCACAGTAAACGTGGATAATTTTATCTTTATGGCACTTTAGAAAATCATTTTACATACTAGTGCCATAACAGGCTTACTATAATTTAATAATTTATTATGAAAAAGGTGAAATGTATCTTTGGTGACTATCCGATCACAGTACCTAACTTCACCAATGTAGAAGTAAAGCCTACATAGTTTTGATAACTTTCCTGGGGACAGACACAGTTTTCTTGGAGCATGTCCGGGACTAGTGTGAAATCTGACTGTTCACTTGGCCATGTCATATACTACATATCAGTACCAATTGTCCATCAGAAGCTCATGTTATTCTTAAAAATATAAATGCCAGGACACTAGTAACCTGCAACTAGGGAGTGACAGGATCATCTGATTGTGGGTAGAGAGCTTGGAGAAAGATTATTTTAATACTCAAAACTCGCTGTTCACTAGTAGTCACAGGATGTTAATGTTGCTTGATGGAATGGATATTCAGAGGTGTTAAATCCACATTGGGATGAGTAACATGTTTAGAACATTTTATACATGGTAGGGAAAGCTCATATCATCACTTGGGAATCAGTAAATCAGTACTTTTTTGTTCCTATAGTTTTTACTCAGCACATGTATTGATGCTAAGGAGTCAAAACCTCAATAGAAAATCTTAGTGCATCATAAGATATATATATATACACACACACACACACACATGCATATCTACATATATTATGGGTTTACTTTTTCTGAATACCAGTTTTCCATGGAGAAAAACGTTTAATATGTTAGGCTTAACTCTTCCTATCAACCCAAACTATAGGTATCTAAGCCTTTTTTAATACAAACTAGAAGGTGTAATTTTCCTTCTTATTTTGCCTGTCATTAGATGATTTAATAACTACTTATGGTGCAGTGTTTTTTTTATATTCCCAAATTCTGGGTGGAAACAATATCAGGCATAAAAATAAAGCATTGGTTCTAATGAATTGAACCTTACTCTTCCTCCAGAAGTTGGTACAGCCAATCAGTAAACTTCATTTCCTAGGCGGCCTTATAATGAGGATTTTTGGATATGACTTAGTTTTCACTGATTGCTACGTTTTGTGATTTGTGAAACTTGTGTGAAGTTTGGAAGGTGCACTTGAGGTGGAGAGTGTTTCTCTGCTGCTTCTCCTACATGCAGGGCTTACCCCAGTCATGGAGATGCTGGATTTTTGGTGCCAACGTACAAGGGTGAGTGTTGTTTGGTTTTCCTGATTGCTTGCTGGTGCAGGTTAAGCAGTAGGCATGGCTGTAGGACCAAGAGTTGCAGGGGTGGTAGAAGTTTCTCTTTCTCTAAATTGAAGTAAAGGCAGCTGTGTTCCCTTTTTTTTTTTTTAATATTTTTATTTCTAGGAAAGAGAGAGTGAGACAGTATGAGCAGGGGAGGGTCAGAAAGAGAGGGAGACACAGACTCTGAAATAGTCTCCAGTCTCTGAGCTGGCAGTCAGCACAGAGCCTGACGCGGGGCTCGAACCGACGAACTGCGAGATCATGACCTGAGCCAAAGTCGGACACTTAACCGCCTAAGCCACCCAGGTGCCCCATGGCAGCTGTGTTCCTAAAGGTAGCCATCCCAAATGTTGTTTCTAGGTTTCCTTACTTTCCGGATTATGACAGAGATAACAACTAGCTTTATGAACAAGGTCTGTAGTAGTATTTTTACTCTTTCACTGATGGGTAATCCAAAAATTTTTTTGAGTGATTTGAAATCTTGACAATCCCTCCAGTCTTTCTTTGTAGTAATCTAACCATAACTTTGGACATAGTATAGAAAAATACGTGTCCAATCACCCGAGTTCCAACTATACTTTTCTAGGCTCCTATTTTATAGTGGTTATCTTATTGTTCTTTATTTTTTTTATTACTGTGAAATACTCCATCTAACATTTAAATACCCTGTTTCCCCCTTATTTGTTAAGTGGCATGAATAGCTCTTAATGACCAACTCTTACATTCCAAATCATTGGAATTTTTGGTCCTGTAGTAGAAGCATATTTCTCTGGTAATAAAATATTAAGTTCTATAAAACCTGAAGCCTTGGGGGGAAAAGAGTTTAATATATTATAAAGGTGTGCATTTGGTTATAAATAAGAAGTCACCACCAACTTCAACTATTGGTTTTGGGAACCACGCATTCTATTTATAGGACAAACTGCACCATTAATTGGCATTTGATTCTAATCACATCCTACAGGTCAGTAGGTCATTGTATCATTCAACAAAACATTTCTGGATGATAAGCTAGAGGGTCCAGAAGGATTCCCCTAGTTTTGCTGTTGAATGAGCTCTATGTATGAATCAATATTATGCAAAAGAACACGATCATGTATGATGCTTACAAAAAGTATATTTTTAAAAGTGTTGGCAGGGGTGCCTGGGTGGTTCAGTCAGTTAAGCATCCAACTTCAGCTTAGGTCATGATTTCATGGTTCGTGGGTTTGAGCCCTGCATCAGGCTCTGTGCTGACAGCTAGCTCAGAGCCTGCAGCCTGTTTCACATTCTCTGTGTGTGTCTCTCTCTCTGACCCTCCCCTGCTCACGCTGTCTCCTCCCCCCTCCCCTCTCAGAAATAAATAAAAACACTTAAAAATTTTTTAAAAAATAAAAGTGTTGGCAGACTTCTGTGGAAGAAGAGGGTAACCTATGTCCAAAATAAGGTCTATTCCAGAGTAAACAACTAACTTCAACTTGTAACATGAAAGAGCTCAGTATAATAACTTACCTCTAGGTTGGTCTCTTAAAGACACAATGTCCTATCTGGACCATGTGTTTCACCTGTTTGTTTTTTGTTGCTTATTTTCATTGCTAAAAATATACATTGTAGATCAGAGTAGTCAGATCTGTCCTCATTAGAGGTCCAGTAACAGCCATCATCTCTTGAGGAGTCCATAAAATGTATGAAGGTCATCTATGCCCTGGATGCCAAGGTTACCTGATTTTTCACCCATGGAAAGGATCACTCTATCTTGTTGATAGTTAAAAAGCTCTGGTATGCAGAGGATTTTCTGATGGGCTTTGACAAGGAACAGGAACATCCTTATTTTCTAATTCCACTTCAAAGAGATCCATTTAACATCCTTCCTTTCCTCTGGCAGGCAAATCAAAAGTCCAGTGCAATAACTTGTTTATACTCTGCTATCACTTATCGAGATACTCTTGGTAAATCAAATACCTTGGTTTCTACTTTTGGGAATATGGTTTCCGGTAGGTTAATTTTTTTTCTCAAAATATTACAATATAAACTTTAATTCTTTCAGTTTGTACTTTTTGTCATCCTCTTTTCCTTTTCTCTTCCTGTGTCATTGAACATTTAGGTTAGTTCTGGGGCTTGCTGTTTTAAATTCTCTATCCATGTACAAGACATTTAGGAGATGGAACTTCTGTAACTAGGATGTAGGTTGGCAGAGTATAAGTTACCCAAAAGGTTTTTGAGATTCTGTCTGACCTGACACTTAAGTTTACAGGAATCCTTAACTGGAGATTCTAACACAGTGAGTGACGGTGAGATTGTAACATAATCTCAACTATTTATACTTCACTTATTTATGTGGGAAGAGTTTTTCTAATGGTTTCCATTATATTATTCATAGTTGCACTAAACTTCTTAGAGATTTTCTTTGCAAGCCAGACAATAATTCCAAAGGAGGGAGAGAAAAAAAAGCTACTCTATGAAGATTTTCTTGTAGGTATAAAAATAAGACAATTACACACAAAAACAATGCAAAATACAAAACACAAGTATTTACACACTATGATATGTGGTTAAAAAAAGAAAGCAGCACAAAAAAATCTATTTCAAGGCTCCATATAGTTTACTTATTTATTTTTATTACTAAGGTTTATTTATTTATTTTCAGAGAGAGAGGGAAGAAGGAAGGAAGGGAGGGTCAGAGAAAAGGAAAGAGAGAGAATCCCAAGCTGGCTCTGCTCTATCAGCACAGAGTCCGATGAAAAGCTCAAACTCAGGAACCAGGAGATCATGTCTTGAGCCTACATCATGACCTGAGCTGATACCAAGCACCAGATGCATAATGGACTGAACCACCCAGGAGCCCCTCCATAGAATTTATTTTTAACATATTTTAATAAAATATCAAAAAATGATATGATTTTGAAGAAATTTCTACTTCTTTTTGAAAATGTAAACAAATATGTGGTGTGAACTTCTTATGGATTTAATAATTACTCTCCATTTGAACTCAGTCCATATTTTTGGTTCTTAAATTTTAAAATCATTGGATGTGGGATTTTAGATGTAGCATTTAAAGTCTTCCTTTATCCTTAGGAGTGAAAGTCTGTTTATGCCCTTCAGAGAACTTTTCTTGCCACCTAACCCATGAAAGAAAGAAGGTTTTATAAATCAATGTATGTTTTATATCTCTTGAAGAAGCATTTCCTCAGTTTCCATTACACCTTTAGTGGGAAAGGATTTTATAACCATCATGTATGGATATTTGTAGTTGGGAGTTGTATAACTTTGAAGCATCACAAATCTCTTAAGGTCTTTGACTAAACTCAAATACTGTGACTTTATTTTCTTTAGCCATACAAATTGCAGTTTTGATGGTCCAATGTGTCCTTGATGGGCAATCAGATAATTTTTTATATCACTCCAATTAAGATCCCTAGAGTTAACAGGCAAGGGGAAGGCTAAATATGAACACTGACCTTTCTGAACTTTGGTCCTTCAAGCTTACTTTTTTCATTCTCTGCAAAAATTCTCTGCTATTGTCTTACTTGATGAGGAGTAATTTCCAATTAGAAAGGTAGTACTTGTCACCATAAATGGCTGGAATAAGCCATTAAAATATATCAAGTATATTATATATACCTCTTTCTTTTTTTTTTTTTTATATTTTTATTTATTTCTAGGAGAGAGAGAGGGAGACAGCATGAGCAGGGGAGGGTCAGAGAGAGAGGGAGTCACAGACTGAAACAGGCTCCAGGCTCTGAGCTGGCAGTCAGCACAGAGCCCGACGCCGGGCTCGAACCCGCAAACTGCGAGATCATGACCTAAGCGAAAGTCGGACGCTTAACCGACTAAGCCACCCAGGCACCCCTATATACCTCTTTCTTATTAATGGTTTTAGGATGAAAATTTAGCACATAGAAAACACTGCAAACTCCTCAAGTTCTAGTGGAGGGGACTTTGGGTATTGAACTGAGTAAATTCTGGAACACATTCCCACCTCTACCAAACTTCTTACCTTAAGTTTGAAACACATAACAATAAAAGGCTTAAAAATACATGATTGTCAATGAAGACGCATAGCTGAAAAGAGAAAAAGAGAAAAGAAAGAAATCTTCAGTTACTGAAAGGGACTTCCTAGCATTGGCAGTAAAGTGGAAGTTGAAGCTATGTATGACTTGTAGAGGTGCTGGGACCAGTGCAGATTTGAGAGCCTGGGATATTGATGTACTTGAGGGATCCAGAGTTGTAATTTTAAACCCCTGTATGACAGAGCTGTATGCAGTTTCCCTTAATAAAGCCAGGAGCTTGGAAAGCAGTGCATACTCACTGAAAATTCCAACTGCTGGCTAAATTGTACCTGTGAGAATAATTGGACCTGAGCTATGGCCATTCAAAGGAGTGAGTCCTAGTTTATAATACCTGAGATTCTTTTGGTCAGATTGTAAGGTTTCCTGAATCATGCATGTGGAAGGAGAGGTTTTGTGTTTTTTAAGGTCCATTTTTTTGCTTTTACTTTCTTTTTTTAAAAATTTTTTTTAATGTTTTATTTATTTCTAGGAGAGAGAGACAGCGTGAGCAGGGGAGGGTCAGAGAGAGAGGGAGTCACAGACTGAAACAGGCTCCAGGCTCTGAGCTGGCAGTCAGCACAGAGCCCGATGCGGAGCTCGAACCCACGAACCGTGAGATCATGACCTAAGCGAAAGTCGGACGCTTAACCGACTAAGCCACCCAGGCGCCCCATTTTACTTTTTATTTTAACCAAAATTGACACTGATAAACAATGTGAAGGTACTATTCTAGAAAAGGGTATTACTCAAGATACAATAAGAACAGTGACCCACACTGAGTAGAGTAAGAATTGCATCTGCTCAGAAATCATCTGAGATTTTCCTGGCTGTTCCATATAACACCACAATGCCACATCATTCTGTTATTTTCTACCATGTGTTATTTTTGTGTTCATTACTTATCTCCACCTGGCATATATTGGTATTCCCTCATTAGAATATAAGCTATATACATCAGTGTTATTGCTGGTTTTGTAAGTTCCTATATATTGAAAGCCGCCCTCCCCCCCCCCCAGAAACTATGCCTGGCATCCAGTATGCACTCAATAAATAGTTGCTTACATCACTGAATGAAAGTTTGAGCATGATTAAGTAATAAACATGACAAATGTCCAGTTTAAGCATGAGTTTTGGAATAATTTGAGCTAAAGAACAAGATGATACTGAAAATTTGTGGCTTTTTATGTTTTCCTATATAGAACTTATTTTGTATTATTTGGTAACCAGAAAGTGGCAACATGTGGAGAACAGGCAGAGAAAGGAACTGGAAAATTACATAAATTAATAATGATACTGGCTTTTTACTGGCCATTTTCAATTGTTAGCTATCAAGTATGAGTTCCTGTGTCACACTGAGAGATGAGATTAGTCAAAAGAAACATGTGAGATACTTTTGCTAAGGAAAAAAAAAATCCAGGTGCTAATATCCAAAATCACATATCTTGTTAAGGACAGAATATATACATCAGTTGGTGATACCAAATTTGAAGACAGCTTACTTGTTGATGGAATCCACTTCTGAAATTACTAAGCACATATCTGGACAGCCTCACCTTATGGATATATTAAAATGTGAAATTACTTAGAATGGTATCATACAGCAAGAAAATCTCAAAATGGACACAACCATGATCTTTTCCTACTAGGATGTTATAATAAAGTGAGAACATCAGCGCAAACAACATGGTATCAGAATACCAAGAAGATAAAAACATTCACTGTATTAATTATCATTATGATCTGTGTCCGCATTGTCAAAACTCTGTAGGAATACAAATGACAGGTCAGGATACTTATAATACCTTTTCCCTTTCTGCCACAAGGCTTGTCAGTATGTATTGCTTTGTTCTGATCTTCTAAACTATACCTGTTAGAATATATTATCATGTCACAAGACATTTGAATAGTGTCTAGTATTTTTCATGAATGTATATGCTCAGTTTGAGAACAGTGCAGTTAACCACAATGCATATAATCTTATTAGCTTACTCAAACTTAGGATACAGGACTAAAAAAATTCTCTAAGGTATTTTTTTACCCTAAGATGAAATTTTAATCATAATTTGCAGTGTTTGAGTTAATAATGGTCATATACCCATATTCACTGCTTTAATTTATTTTTATTCTGACTTTCCATTGCCCCTCCTTTTTTTTTTTTTAATTCTGAGATCTATTTGATGTCATTATCCATAGTGGTGATTTCTGTGGTTATGTTTGCATCTAATGATTCTCTTCTTATTCTCCCTTCATCACTTAAAAGCATCTTCATTATTAAAATGCCTAACCTACTTTTTGCCAGTTATCCTTTCATATAACTAACTCCTATTTGGAATATCTTTATTTTTATTTAGCTCAATTTGAGGATCACAATCAATTTAACCTTAATTGCCTTCGTGTAGAATGTTATAAAAGACTGAAAGACAGTATGTGGGGGGGGGGGAGGATAGTCAACATATCCTCAGAGATTTCTCCCAATTTTCCATGAATTCTGTACCTAGAATTTCATGTCCTAGAATAGTGCTTCTGGGCATGTGATCCAAGTACCAGAATTATCCAGTGAACTTGTTGACAGTGTTGTCCTAGGTCTCACCATTGGCCTACTGCTTTGGAATCTCTGGACGTAGAGCTGATAGTGATTTTAATGTACACTGTATTTTAAGAAGCTATGGATCCAAGAGCTCTAGAAACTTTAAATACAGAAGAATAGGGACACCTGGGTGGCTCAGTAACTTCAGCATCTGACTTGAGCTTAGGTCATGATCTCACATTTGGTGAGTTCAAGCCCCAAAGTGGGCTCTCTGATGAAGTTCATTCAGAGCCCACTTCAGATCTTCTGTTCCCCCCTCTCTCTGCCCCTACCCCACTCACACATTTGCTCTCTCTCTGTCTATCTCACTCTCTCTCTCAAATATAAAAAAAATAATCTTAAAAAATTAGAAGAGAATGACCATTTGAATTATATAATTCTTTATAAGGATCATTATAGAGGTAAAATTGAGCAAAGAGATACCTGTTTGTCTTCATACTCTACCATAGCAGGATGGTGATTTCAGTACCAATTAGATATGTAAATATCACTCAATGTAAGCTGAAGCTCATTAGCCTTATGACAAGGAGAGTCTTATTTTAAGGTAAATATATCATGATTCACTTACTCGGGAAACTGAATATTGTATGTCACGTAAGCCTAGCATATTGAGTTGCATTAGGGTTTCAATGATAAAATAATTCTAAATATTACAAGTAGTAACACTAAGAATAGGAAACATTGTTGAATTACAGATGGTAGTTAATGGCAAGTAGATATTTGCTTGGTAAATAAATATAAAAATATTTGAACCTCACAAGAAAACTTAAATATGTATAAAACACATTTGTAGATTAAAAAAAGTTTATAGTAAAGTTCAGAGTTTTTAAATTTTACACATTTTCTTGAATAAATATTCCACAAACATTTTTGAAAGCGGTGTGATGGAATTAAAAACATCTAAATGTGCTATTGACAATGGAAGGGCATTATTATTCACTCATGACTGAAGGAATCCCACAAATGATGATAATTGAAAGTGGCTTTAAAATATGTCCTGGGAGTTTAGATTTCTCCTAGGGAAATTAATGCCTTGTTTGCATAAGACTATGGGGAATAGGATTTAGTGTTATTAATTTGACTATTGTGGAGAGTGCTGCTATGAACATTGGGGTCCATGTGTTCCTATGCATCAGCACTCCTATCTCCCTTGGGTAAATTCCTAGCAGTGCTGTTGCTGGGTCATAGGGGAGTTCTACTGTTAATTTTTTGAGGAACCTCCACACTATTTTCAGAGGGGCTGTACCAGTTTACATTCCAACCAACAGTGTAGGAGGGTGCCCGTTTCTCACATCCTCGCCAGCATCTAGAGTTCTCTGATTTGCTCACTTTAGCCACTCTGACTGGCGTGAGGTGGTATCTCAGTGTGGTTTTGATTTGTATTTTCCTGATGAGGAGGGATGCTGAGCATCATTTCATGTGTCTGTTGGCCATCTGGATGTCCTCTTTGGAGAAATGTCTGTTCATATCTTCGGCCCATTTCTTCACTGGATTGTTTTTTGGGTGTGGAGTTTGGTGAGTTCCTTAGAGATTTTGGATAGTAGGCCTTTATCTGATATGCCATTTGCAACTACCTTTTCCCATTCCGTCAGTTGCCTATTTTATGGGTGTTTCCTTTGCCGTGCAGAAACTTTTAATCTTGATGAGGTCCCAATCGTTTATTCTTGCTCTTGATTCCCTTGCTTTGGGGGATGTGTCAAGTAAGAAATTGCTGTGGTGGAGGACAAGGAGGTTGTTTCCTGCTTTCTCCTCTAGGGTTTTGATGGTTTCCTGTCAAACGTTCAGGTCCTTTATCCATTTTGACTTTATTTTTGTGCATGCTGTGAGAAAATGATCGAGTTTCATTCTTCTGCATGCTGCTGTCCAGTTCTCCCAATACCATCTGTTAAAGAGGCTGTCTTTTTTCCATTGGATATTCTTTCCTGCTTTGTCAAAGATTAGTTGGCTGTATACTTTTGGGTCTACCTCTGAGTTTTCAATTCTGTTCCATTGGTCTATGTGTCTGTTTTTGTGCCAATACCATACTGTTTTGACAATGACAGCTTTGTAGTAGAGGCTATAGTCTGGGATGGTGATACCTCCTGTTTTGGTTTTCTTCTTCAATATTACTTTGGCTATTCAAGGTCTTTTGTGGTTCTATACAAATTTTAGTATAGTTTGTTTTAGTTTCGTGAAGTATGCTGGTACAATTTTGATTGGGATTGCATTGAATGTGTAGATTGCTTTGGCTAGTAATGACATCTTAACTATATTCTTCCTATCCGTGACCATGGAATGTTTTTCCATTTCTTTGTGTCTTCAATATCCTTCATAAGTTTTCTACAGTTTTCATCATACAGATCTCTTGTATCCTTGATTAGGTTTATTCCTAGGTATTTTATGTTTTTTTTGTGCAATTGTGAATGGGATCAGTTTCTTGATTTCTCTTTCTGTTGCTTCATTATTTTGGTGTATAAAAATGCAACCGATTTCTTTACGTTGATTTTGTACCCTGCAACTTGGCTGAATTCTTGGATCAGTTCTAGTAGGCTTCTGGTGGAGTCTGTTGGGTTTTCTATGTAGGGTATCATGTCGTCTGCAAAAAGTGAAAGTTGGACTTCTTCTTTGCCAATTCTGATGCCTTTACTTCCTTCTATTGTCTGATGGCTGATGCTAGGACTTCCAGCACTATGTTAAACAAGAGTGGTGAGAGTGGACATCCCTGTCGTGTTCCTGATCTCAGGGGGAAAGCTCTCAGTTTTTCCCCGCTGAGGATGATGTAGGCTGAGGGCTTCTCATAGATGGATTTTATGATGTTTAAGTAAGTTCCTTCTATCCCGACTTTCTCGTGGTCTTTATTAAAAAGTGATGCTGTATTTTGCCAAATACTTTTTCTGCATCTATTGACAGGATCATATGGTATTTATCTTTTCTTTTGTTTATGTGATGCATCACATTGATTGATGTGCAAATATGGAACCAGCCCTGTAACCCAGGAATGAATCCCACTTGATCCTGGTGGATAATTCTTTTTATGTGCTGCTGGATTCGATTTGCAAGGGTCTTGTTGAGGATTTTTGCATCCATATATATCAAGGATATTGTCCTGTAGTTCTCTTTTTTTGCTGGACCTCTGCCTGGCTTGGGAATCAGGGTGATGCTGGCTTCATAAAATGAGTCTAGAAGTTTTCCTTCAATTTCTATTTTTTGGAATAGCTTGAGAAGAATTGGGATTAATTCTGTTTTAAACGTCTGGTAGAATTCCCCAGGGAAGCCATCAGGTCCAGGGATCTTATTTGTGGGAGATTTTTGATAACTGATTTGATTTCTTCACTAGTTATGGGTCTGTTCAGGTTTTCTATTTCTTCCCGTGTGAATTTTGGTAGTGAGTGTGTGTTTAGGAATTTGTCCATTTCTTCTATGTTGTCTAATTTGTTGGCATATAATTTTTCATAGTATTCCCTGATAATTGCTTTCAATTCTGAGGGGTTGGTTGTAATAAGCTCATTTTCATTCATGATTTTGTCTATTTGGGTGCTCTCTCTTTTCTTTTTGAGAAGCCTGGCTAGAGTTTGGTTAATTTTGTTTATTTTTTCAAAAAAACCAACTCTTGGTTTCATGGATCTGGTCAATTGCTTCTTTGGTCTCTATGTTGTTTATTTCTGCTCTGATTTTTTACTATTTCTCTTCTTCTACTGGGTTTAGGGCGTTCTTGTTGCTCTGCCTCTAGTTCCTTTAGGTGAGCTGTTAGATTTTGCAGCTGTGCTTTTTCTAATTTCTTGAAATAGTCCTGGAGTACAATGTACTTTCTTCTTAGGACTGCATTTGCCGCATCCCATAGAGTTTGGATTGTTGTATTTTCATTTTCATTTGTTTCCATATATTTTTAATTTTTTTCTCTAACTGCCTGATTGTCCCATTCATTCTTTAGTAGGGTGTTCTTTAACCTCCAGGCTTTTGGAGGTTTTCCAGACCTCTTCGTGTAATTTCAAGTTTCAAAAATTGTGATCTGACAGTGTGCATGATAGGATCTCAATTCTTTTATATTTATGAGGGCTGCTCTATGTCCCAGTATGTGATCTATCTTGGAAAATGTGCCATGTGCACTTGAGAAGAAAGTGAATTCCATGGCCTCAGGATGTAGAGTTCTGAATATATCAGATCCATCTGGTCCGATGTGTCATTCAAGTCCATTGTTTCTTTTGTGATTTTCTGTCTTGTTGATCCATACATTTCTGTAAGCGAAGTATTAACATCCCCTGCTATTTAGCACATTCTTATCTATAAGATTGTTTCTGTTTGTGATTGTTTTAAATACTTAGGTGCTCCCATATTTGGGAGCGAAGACATTTATGATTGTTAGTTCTTCCTGATGGATAGACCCTGTAATTATTATATAATGCCCTTCTTCATCTCTTGTTATTGTCTTTAATTTAAAGTCCAGTTTGTCTGATATAAGTATAGCTACTCCGGCTTTCTTTTTATTTCCAGTAGCATGATATATATTTCTCCATCCCCTTACTTTTAATCTGAAGGTATCCTCCAGTCTAAAATGCGTTTCTTGTACACAGCAAATAGATGGATTTTGGTTTTTAATCCATTCTTCTACCCTATGTCTTTTGATTGGAGCATTCAGCCCATTTACATTCACTGTTATTATTGAAATATGTGGGTTTAGAGTCATTGTGTCCTTTGTGGGATTCATTCTTGTGGTGGTGTCTCTGGTGTCTTCGTTCCTTGTAAACTTTCCTTCAGAGCATCCCCCTCAGGATTTCTTGTAGGGCTGGCTTAGTGGTGACAAAGTCTTTCAATTTTTGTTTATTTGGAAAGACTTTTATCTCTCCTTCTATTTTGAATGACAGGCTTGCTGGATAGAGGATTCTTGGCTGCATATTTTTTCTGTTCATCACATTGAAAATCTCCTGCCATTCCTTTCTGGCCTGCCAAGTTTCAGTAGATAGGTCCGTCACCACTCTGATAGGTTTCCCTTTGTATGTGAGGGTCGTTTTCTCCCTAGCTGCTTTCAAGATTCTCTCTTTGTCCTTATATTTTTCCATTTTTACTATGATATGCCGTGCAGAAGATCGATTCAAATTACATCTCAGGTGAGTTCTCTGTGCCTCTTGTGTTTCAACGTTTACTTCCTTCCCTAGGTTGGGGAAGTTCTCTGCTTTAATTTGTTCCAGGACTCCTTCAGTCCTCCAGGACTCTCACTCTTCCTCTTCTGGGATTCCTATGATACAATATGGATCGTGTTCCGTTTGACTGTATCGTTGAGGTCTCGAACTCTTCTTTCATGTTCTTGGATCAGTTTGTCTCTTTTTCTCAGTTTCTACTTTTTCTACAATGGTGTCTTCTAAATCAGTTATTCTCCTTTCTGCCTCTTCAATCTGTGCATTGGACACCTCCAGTTTATTATGTATCTCATTTATCACATTTTTTAATTCATCATGCCTATTTTTATGCTCCGTGTTGTTTGTAGCCTTAGTTTCTTTGGTGTCCTCCATGCTTTTTTCAAGCCCAGCAATTAATTTTATGATTATTGTTCTAAACTCTTGTTCAGTTATGCTGCTTATACCTGTTTTGAGCAGTTCTTAAGCTGTCAATTCTTCTTGGAATTTCTTTGGAGGAGAGCTGTTTCATTTCGTCATTTTGGTTAGCTTTCCGTCTCTTGTTGGTTTTAAACACTTGTCATGCTCTCTGTGCCTGTGAGCGCTGCTGTGCCCAAGAAGACTCTGACTGTCTAGGGCCTATCCTTTCAGAAAGTGTTCTTTGAATGATATCTCTTGGTCTCTCTTGTTGAGACCTTGGTTATTTTATTTTCCTACTCGTGGTATTTGGGACTCGCCACCATGTGTACTTTGGCTTGTTTCTTGTAGTAGCCCTGGAGAAGAAAACAGACAGACAAACACACAGGGAACAGAGGCACACAAATGCACAGACAAATCTAACAAACATGCAAACTGAGAGGGAAAATGAAAAAAGTAAAGAGAAAAGAGGGAGGAGGGAAGGTGAATAATAGAAAATAAAAATACATTAAAAATTCAAAAAGAAGAAAGGAAAAGGAAAAAAGAAGAAAGCCAAAAGACAACAGTTTAAAGCATATAACCAGATTTCCCCACTACAATTAAATAGCTGGGTGTATGCAGTGCTGGTTGAAGAGCATAGAGAAAGAGATGACAGGACAGGGATGAAGCAAAATTAGAAATAGAATGAACAGGCAGAGGGGATAAGAAGCTTTTTTTCAAAGAGCTAAAGGGTGGACTATGGTTGAAGAGGTGAGAGAATGACGCTGGTTTTATCCAGAGAACTATATAGTCTGATTACTGAAAAGGTAGGTAGGTGTAGAATTTACATCTACACAATAGATTAAATGTGACTGTTTAAGCAAGCCACTGACCAGAGGTAATCAGGTCAGTGCTCCAATTAAAAAAGAAAAAAGAGAAGGGCAGCTCTCTAGCAGGGATAGGCATGGTTTGATCCAATGTGTCAGGTGGGAGTTCTGCCTTGGCGGTTGTGGGGAGAAGAGTGGCGGTGCTCCAGTCCCTTCTTGAACCAAGCGCTGTCCCCACTTTTTTGGGTGTGTAAACTCCTTGTGCTGGGGGCGCAGCCAAGGTGGGTTGTGCTCTATATCCCAGGCCGTGCCTCATTTCCAAATCCCAGTCCTAGTGCCCCACTGAAATTACTGTAGACACAACCTCACAGGCGATCCCCTCAGGGCAATTCCAAGCCTCTTGACTTCCCCCTGGGGATTGAGCCAGAAGCTGCTGCTCCTGTCTCCTCCAGGTCGGGTTGGCAAGGAAGCACCGGGGTCACCTGGGAGTGCTCGAGTCCGCTGGAGAGCGAGAAACCGGATCCCTCTGTGTCTCGTCACCTGAAACACGAACTCAAGGGCAAATCTCCCAGTTTTAAGCCCTTCGCCTCCCCTATAGGGATCCAGCCAAGCCACAAGCACAAAGGCGCGGTCAGCACGTTACCCCTCCAGGTTGAGTTGGCGCGCATGCAGTTGTTTTCCAGGGGATTGGGATAAATGCGTCCCGCTTAAGCTCAGCTGGAGAGCCGGAGACCGGGTCCCTCTGTGTCCCGAGTGGAGGTTTTCCTGTTCCCCAGGGACAGGGACCATGTCTTGAGCGGTTTTGGCCTCTCTCTTTCCCCTCTCACTCCTTGCAGAGGGAGATTGCCACTGTCCCTCTTCGTCTCTGGTTCCGGCCCAATTTTATCTTCTCCAGTTGAGAGTCAGTTAGAAGGTTTTTCTCAGCAGCCTCTGTCTTCCTTTCCTCCCAAACTCCTGGATTCTGTAATGGTTTCTATGGCTTCAGGTCCTCTTCGTGCGAGATATGGGGGCGAGTACAATGTACGGAGCTCCCTACTCCTCCCCCATCTTGCCTCTCTCCTAATCCTTTTTCTTGATGCATCACAGTTTCCCTTTTATAAATGCTATAGCTCTGGTTGCCAGGGAGGGAAGTATCAGAGGAATGAGGTATGTTCTTCTTGTTCACAGTGTGTGATTTTTCTATTATTATGTAAATGTTTTCTACAATTAAAGCATCCCAAGGTGTGCCTCTTATATGCTTATATTTACATAAATTCACATAGAGATTGATTTTTAAAAAATGTATATATGGTGAGTCCTAATCAAGTCATTGTACATGCTGTTAGCCTTGGGAATAGAAGGCTAAGAAGTATAATGATGAACTCTTGGTAAGTTTTTCCTTGATTTTAAGTATTTATAGAGTTATTTTCTAATCATTAATTTTCCAAAAAGGGAATTATTATATGTTCAGTATGTAACAGGTTCAAGATTTTTGATAACTCTTTTTAATGATACCTCTTAATGGTTTTAAAAAATCAGGGTGTGTATCTAGACTATACCTAGTGACACTGCATGTCTGTCATTCTTGGTCAGAGGCAAATAATAGGTCACAGGGAAATTGCTGTAATCCTTCCGAAAGTTGTGATGTGGCACATTTACAGGTCTGCATGAACAGCTGGATGCTTTCTAAGTTCGTCATTCATGAATTGTTTCCCCAACCCTGTCAACAGTTATTCTTCTGAGGAGCAATCATCCTACTCTTGAATTCCTGTAGGACTACAAAGTCTTCCCGTAACGAGCAGTTATATTGACGTTGCTAACTTGAGCCTCGAAATGGCCCTTGTGTTGTGATATAACCATCAGTTGCCATACCAAAATAGGGTCCAGTAGTAATTGGGAAGCTCCAAGTGTTTATGATGGTAGTATTCTCTAGTTTAAGCACATGCCTTATGACATTTCCCTTATTTTTTGAATATTAATGGTCATCATGGGGCATAAAAGATATACATCTTAATGAACAAAACTAAAGCGGTATTCTAATATTCTTGTACTGACAAGTTAGATACGAAGATGGGGCTCTACGCAGATGACAACTTTTTTTTTTTAATGGGAATATAATTGCCTCTGGAGATACTGATCAGGACAGATAGATGTTTCTTCTGGTCTGCTTAGACACTAGAGATTTATGATATGAATCTATTAGAATATATTTCATCTGCTCCTTAAATCTGGAACAAAGACATGACCTTGATTTCAAGAGAAAATAAAAAAGGCATATCAATGTGAAATAGATGATTTGGACATTTTGCTGACATGGAAAATTTTTATTTGGAAAAGAGCATTCTTCTAACTTGGCTTTTTAAAGCCAAAACTAGTGAAATTGTCCAAGTGACATGTGATATTAACTTAGGCAATATAATTTGAAACTGAAATTTAATTGCAAAGCACTATCTTTTAGTCTCTCTATATGTACATTTTATTAATTTTAACTAAAATCTTTAGTTTATATAAAATAAACTATCACCTATTATTGAATGCACAGTATATTACTTTCACAGCCATAGATTTCTGGGTATACCTCAGTGATAGAGCTCTGTAATTTTTATATAAAAAAAACAAAACAAAAACAAGAGTAACTGTAATTCATAAGTTTTTGGTTTTTTTTTTTTTTTTGCTTTTTGGGCATCTTAGAACAATCATGTATTATCTGTACAAATCATGTATTATTTCTACAAATGTAGAAGTTATGAAGCATAATAAAAAATATATCAGTGAAACCACATTATTATTGCTACCTGTTAGTCTTTCCCATTCACTGGTATGTCCTGCATTATAATGAAAATTGCTTGAATTTTTTTTAATTGGCAATTTTATTTGTGTGCTATATATATGTAATTACTATATGTTTGAATTTTTACACAATGTATTATTTTACTTATTTTGAGCTTTTAAAAGTGTTTTCATACTTTATGAAGTTTTGATATTTTTATTTGTTCCACATTGTTTCTTTTATATTGCTATTATTTATTGCCAATTTATTATTTTATATGAATACATCATGATTAATTGTATACTCTCCTATTTTAGGGGGCAGTTCCCATTTGCTATTGATACAGATAATTCTGTTTTGAATAGTCTAGGTTTTCTAATGTGCATTTGCAGCAATTTGTCTAGAAGTACGGTTGCTGGGTTTTAGTATTTGCATGTATGACTTTACAACATAATGTCAAATTTGTTTCCAAAATAATTATATCAATTTATTCTACTAGCAGTATACATAGTTAACTATGTTCTATATTCACAACATTTTTGGTATTATCAGACATTGCTAGTATTGTGAATATAAAAGCTATCTATTACAGTTTTATTTTACAAATTTCTAATTAGTAATGAGGTGTGAGTATCTTTCATTTATTTTCCTTGTTTGGTCATTATTTACAGGCATTGTATGAAACATTAAATATACATTAAAATCTATTCTGGATAAGAATCCTTTTTCAACTATATCTGATGGAAATTTCTTCTCCTGATTTTTGTTTTCTCTCTTCACATTTTTAAATACATTTTTTGCTGTAAAGTTCCAATTTTAATGTCCAATTAATCGACATTTCTGATGTTTAAATAATATTTCTATGCCATGGCCAGTGAGGGGTTCTTTTGTCTTATAAAGTTTTTATAGTTTTTGTCTTATAAAGTTTTTTATAGATACATAAGTCTTTATCTGAAGTTGATTATTGTGGATCTCATGAACTAGAGACCTAATTTCTTTTTCTTTTTCCATCTGAATAATGAAATGTCCCATCACTGCCAATTAAATACTCTTTTCACATTTATTAATGATGAAATCATTTACAGTGATTCTTTTGTTATATATTAAGTGTTCTTCAACTAATATATTTTTCTTTGATCTGTTTTGCCTTTCCCTGTTTCAAGACTACATTAGCTTAAATATATTTGGTTTCTAATAAATCTTGATATTTCAAAGAGGAAGATCCTCCAAACTTTCCCTTCTCCAGGAGCCTTTGGTCACTCCTGGTACTTATAATTGCCTATACATTTTACAAAAATTGTGCTGAAAACATAACAATTTCATAGAACCTACAGAACACTGTATATGTTATCCATTTATTTATGTCTTTTTTAAATGTTTATCTATTTATTTTTGAGGGAGAGAATACAAGCAGGGAAGGGGCAGGGAGAGATGGGGCCAGAGAGAGAGGGAGACAGAGAATTCCAAGCAGGTTCCAAGTTGTCAGGACAGAGCCAGACACTGAGCTCAGACTCCTGAATGATGAGATCATGACCTGAGCTGAAACCCAGAATTGAACACTTAACTGACTGGTCCACCCAGGCACCCCTGTAATGTGAAAAATATTTTTATTTTGATGTAATCTCTAATAGTTTATTTTTACTTTTGTTTTCCTTGTCTTAGGAGATATACCTAGCTAGAAACATTACTGTGGATGATGTCAGAAATTATTGCCTTTGTTCTCTTCTACGATTTTTATGGTTTTAGGTCTCATGTTAAGGTCTTTAACACATTTTGAGTTTATTTCTGTATATGATGTTAGAAAGTAGTCTGGTTTCATTCTTTTCCATGTGTTTGTCAAGTTTTCCCAGCACCATTTATTCAAGAGACTGTCTTGTATATTGTATATTCTTGCCTCCTTTGTCATAGACTCCGTTTTGTTTTCCTTTTATCTTTGGGTCTGTTTTCAGACTTCAAGCTGTATTACAAAGCTGTAATCATCAAAACATATGGTACTGGTACAAGAACTCCATTGCTCAGACCAATGGAACAGACGAGGGAACTCAGAAATGGTCCCACAAACATATGGCCAACTAACCTTTGACAAAGCAGGAAAGAACATTCAATGGAATGACAGTCTCTTCAGCAAGTAGTGCTGGGAAAACTGGACACTGACATGCAGATAAATGAACCTGGACTATTTTCTTACACCATACACAAAAATAAACTCAAAATGGATGAAAGACCTAAATGTAAGATAGGAAGCCATCAAAATCCTCGAGGAGAAGCAGGCAAAAACCTCTGACCTTGACTGCAGCAACTTCTTACTCAACATGTCTCCAGAGGCAAAGGAAACAAAAGCAAAAATGAGTTATTGGGACCTCATCAAAATAAAAAGCTTCTGTGCAGCGAAGGAAGCAATCAGCAAGACTAAAGGCAACCAGTGGAATGCGAGAAGATATTTGCAAATGACGTATCTGATCTTTGGGTCTGTTTTTGTTCTAGTACTGTGCTGTTTTGACTACTACAGCTGTGCAGTAGATCTCGAAATCTGGGCTTGTGATAGCTCTAGCTTTGTTCCTTCTTAAGACTGCTTGGTTGTTTGGGGTCTTTTGTGGTTCCATATAAATGTTATTCTTATTTGTTCTGTGAAAAATGCTATGAGTATTTTGACAGGGATTTCATTGAATCTGTAGATTGCTTTGGGTAATAAGGACATTTTGATAACATTCTTCCTATCTATGAGCACGGTGTATCTTTCCATTTGCATCCTACTCAATGTCTTTCATCAGTGTTTTTATTTTTTAGAGTACAGGTCTTTCATCTCCTTTGTTAACTTTATTCCTAGGTATTTTATTATTTTGATGCACTTGTAAATAGAATTATTTTCTTATTTTCTTTCTTCGGTACCTCATTACTAGTATGTAAAAATGATACTGATTTCTGTGTATTAATTTTGTATCCCACAACTTTACTGAGTTCATTTGTTATATTTAATAGTTTTTTTGTTAGAGTCCTTTGGGATTTCTATATAGAGTATCATGTCATCTGCAAATAATGAAAGTTTTTCTTCTTTCTTGTCTGATTGCTGTTGCTAGGACTTCCAGGAATATGGAATAAAAGTGTTGAGAGTGGACATCTTTGTTTTGTTCCTGATCATGGAGGAAAAGCTGTCAGTTTTTCACCATTGAGGATATTGTTAAATCTGGGATTTTTCATATATTATTTCATATAATAAACATATTTATTATGTTGAGGTATGTTTCCTCTAAACCTACTTAGTTGAGTTTTTATCATAAACAGGTATTGAATTTGTCAAATGGTTTTTCTACATGTATTCAGGTGATCTTTTTGATTTTTGTCTGTTTTGTTGATGTGATGTATCATGTTGATTGATTTGTGAATATTGAACCATCCTTGTATCCCTGAAATAAATCCTACTGGATTATGATAAAAGATACTTCAAATGCATTGTTGAATGTGATTCTAATTTTTGTTGAGGATTTTTCCACCTATATTTATCAGTGATATTGAACTATAGTTCTCTTTTTATGGTGTCTTCGTCTGGTTTCTGTATTAGGGTGATGCTGGTCTTGTAGAATGTATTTGGAAGCTTTCCTTCCTCTTACATTTTTTTGGAATAGTTTGAGAGTGATAAATATTAACTCTTTAAATATTTGGCAGAATTTATCTATGAATCTATTTGGTCCTGGACTTTCATCTTTCGGTATTTTTTAAACTACTGATTTAATCTCATTACTAATAATCGATATGTTCAGATTTTCTATTTCTTCCTGATATAGTTTTGGAAGATAGTTGATAGGAATTTTTTTTTCATTTTTCTAGGTTGTCCTGTTTGTTGGCATATATTTTTGTAGTATTGTAATCTTTTGTATTTCTTTGTGCTGGTTACTACTTCATTCTGATTTTATTTATTTGGCACTTTTTTTTCTCTTACTGAGTTTTGCTCAGAGTTATCACTTTTGTTTACATTTTCAAAGAATCAGCTTCTGGTTTCATTATATATATATTATATATAATATATATATTATATATAATATATATATATTATATAATATATATATATTATATATAGTCTCTACGTCATTTATTTTTTACTCTAAACTTTATTATTTCCTCCTCACCGTGGGCTTTGTTTTTCCTCCTTTTCTAGGTGTAGAGTTATATTGTTTGTTTGAGCTTTTTCTTGTTTCTTGCAGTAGGCCTGTATTGCTATATATTTTCCTCTTAGAACTGCTTTTGCTGCATCTCAAATATTTTAGACTCTTTTGTTTTCATTTTCTTTGTCGTCATGTACATTTTTATTTCTTTGATGTCTTTGTTGATCTGTTTGTTTAGCAGTATGTTGTATAGTCTTCATGTGTTTGTGGGGTTTTTTTCCTCCATTTATTTCTTGTATTTCGTTTTTAGTTTTATACTGCTGTGGTCAGGAAAGATGCATGGAATGATTTCAGTCTCCTTAAATTTATTGAAACTTGTTTTGTGGCCTAACATGTGATCTATTCCAGAGAATGTTCCACATGCACTTGAAAAGAATATGTATTCTGTTGTTTTTGGAAGGACTATTCTGTATATACCTTTTAGGCTCATTTAGTCTGGTATGTCATTCAAAGACACTGTTTCCATATAGATTTTGTTTTCTTATTGATGATCTATGCATTGATGTAAATGAGGTATGAAATTCCCCTTGCTATTATTGTGTTCTCATCACATTGTGTCTTTATATCCATTAATATTTGCTTTGTGTATTTAGGTGCTTCAATATTGGGAGTATAAGTATATATAATTATTATATTTTCTTATTAGATTGATCACTCAGTCATTATATATTCTTCTTTTTCTCTGCAATGGTCTTTGCTTTAAAGTCTGTTTTGTCTGTTATGAATATCACTACCCCAGCATTGAAAAAATTTTTTTGTTTCCATTTTCATGGTAAATATTTTTTCATTCCTTCATTTTCTGTCTGTGTCTTTAGGTCTGAGATGAGTCTCTCACAGGCAGCATATAAATGAGTCTTTTTTTTAAAAAAAATTATTCATTCTGCAACCCTATAGCTTCTGATTGGAGCATTTAGGCCATTTGCATTTAAAGTAATTATTAATAGTTATGTACTGATTGCCATTTTGTTAATTGTTTTCTGGTTGATTCTGTAGTTCCTCTTTGTTTCTTTTTTCTTCTCTGCTCTCTTTCTTTGTGAGTGATGAGTTTCTATAGTGTTATGTTTGGATTTCTTTTTATTTTATCTTTTTCTATGTGTGTATTATAGGTTTTGGGTTTGTGGTTACTATGAGATTCATATATAACACTCTAAGTTAATACTTAGAGTGTATCAAATGTATTAAGACAATGATTATTAAGTTCAAACACATTCTAAAATCTAACAAAAAACTTGTTTTTACTCTATCTCCACATTTTATATATATGATGTCATATTTTACATCTTTTTATTCATAATTTCCCTACATCTAATTATGACCATTTCTGTACCATTTATAAAAGTCTTTTTAACATCTCTTTTAAGCTTGGTTTAGTGACGATAAACTCCTTTAACATTTGCTTGTCTGGGAAAATCTTTCTTTCTCCTTTACTCTCTCTTTAATCTTTGATATTTTAATTATCAAGGACCAAGTGTGGAGTTCCTTGGGTTCATCTCCCTGGAACTCCTTACTTCTTGAAACGATATCTATTTCCTTTCCTAGCTTCGAGAAGTTTTCAGTTATTATATTTCAAAAGGGTTTCTGTCCCCTTCTCTCAATCTTTTTATTCTGTGACTCACATAATATAAATGATGTCCAAAAGAACCCTTAACCTATCCTCATTTTTAAAAATTCTTTCCTCCTTTTGCTGTTCAGTGTTTATGATTTCCATTCTTCCAAATCACTGACATCTTTTGCATCTCTAATTTACCGTTGATTCCCTTGAGTGTAATTTTTATTTTAGTTTTTGTATTTTCCAACTCTGATTAGTATTTTTCTTTCTCTTTATTGAAGGTCTCACTGAGCTCTCCTCTCTCCAGCTAGATGAGCAACTTTATGATCATTACTTTAAGTTCTTTGTCAGGTATATAGCTTATCTCTTTCATTTAGTTCTTTTCTGAGGTTTTGTCTTGTTCTTTCCTTTGGAGCATATTCCTTTCTGTCTTACCATTTTGCTTGACTTTCTGTGTTTGTTCATATGGATTAGATAAAACAGCAACTTCTCCCAAACTTAAAGGAATGGTCTTGTGGATAGTCATCCCCTATGTGTGTGTGGTGACTTTCACTGGCTGGATGAAGCCTTGCCTGATGTAGACTGTGGGGGCTGGGGCTCTCCACATAATGGGCACCCTGCAGGACAGCTAAAGCTGAAGGTAGGCACAGGTTGGTGTGGTCCCCGAGCTTTGCATATAGCAAGTTCCCTGGAAGAATAGCTAAGGCTGAAGTAGATGTAAGCTGGGGTGTCCTGAGGTTCAACACACAGAGGTCATCTTGGCAGGATAGCTGACAGAGTGCATATTATTTAGGTTGTCCTGGGGCTTCCTACACAGAGGGTTCCCTGACAGAATGACTAGAACTGAGGTGGGCTGCAGGCTAGAGGTCTCAGGGCTTTCTTCACAGTGGGCCTTTCTGAAGTGGGTGCAAGCCAGGGGCTCCCTGGGCCCCCAGCACTGGCAAAATAGCTAAAGCTGCAGTTGATGCAGGTCAGGATGTCCCAAAGTCCTCCATGCAGGAGCACCCTAGCAGGGCAACTAGAGATGAGGTGGTGTGTGTGGCCTGGGAGGCCACTTTCTGTGTAGAGAGTGTCCCGACAGGTTAGCTGAAGTTGAAGTGAGTGCAAGTCTGGATGTCCTAGAGGTCCATGCACAGAGGGCACCTTGGCAGAATAGCTGAAGCCGAGGTGAGTATAAACCCAGGTGTCTCATGACTCTCTATACAGAGGATTCCCCAGGAAGAGTTCCTGGAAACAAGGGAGAGTACAGATCAGGAGTGTCCTGGGGTCATCCACACAGGGGACACTCTAGCAGGACAGCTAAAGCAAAAGAGAGTGCAGGGCAGGGTTTCCTGGGACTCTCCACACCGAAGCTGACGCTGAAGTAGATACAACCCAGAGTGTCTGAGGGTGTTCACTGCAAGGGTTGCCCTGGGTAAGTGACTAGAACGAAGGCCAGTGTGGGCAGGAATGTTTTGGGGCATTGCATGCATGGCGGTGTGGGATTGCCGGGTTGGAAGCAGACAGCAGCCAGGAGGTTACAGAGTGCTCTCTCTGTGCTGGGGGTGCCCTAGTGAGTTATCTGAAGTTGAAGTGGCATGGGCCCAGAGTGTCCTAGGGTGTTTCATGCCTGTGTCACCTTGGCACAAAGGCTGGAACCATAGGGAGCATCACTCAGGGTTGTCTTGGTATGAATTGCTCTGTGGCCACTGTGGTGGACCCAAGGCTCACTGTGGTGGCAGGCCAGTTCCCAGTTCTTGCACTGGTCTGTGCTTTCAAGGTGGAGGGGGAGCATATACTGAATTGTTCTCCAGTCCCTCTGATCCAGAGAGCATTCCAGCAGCTCCTTCATGGTCTAGTGGAGTTCTAAGGCTGAATCTTTTATAAAATAGTTGCTCTTTTTAACCAGACTTTTTTTTCCCCCTCTGTGTGCAAGGACAGACAAATCTACTTCTGATCGGTCCCCTCCCTACTACATTTCACAGAGACAGCAGTAGGGATTCCTTTCCTCCATGTGTCTCTCTTGCTATTCTCCTTTGCTATTCTATCTTTTGTGGTTCAGAAACTCTTTAGTCACTCCATTCTTTTTCAGGGAAAATTGCTTTATAAATAGATGTAACTTAGCTTATTAGATGACATGTTTTAATTACCATTGCAAATAAGGTCTGATGTATTCTTTTTCAGTGTGTTTTCTCAATATTTTAGTTTTCAAAAAATGCAATTAATGTTTTTAAAAATTGTCTTTAATATTTGTTTATTTTTGAGAGAGACAGGGAGACAGAGGGAGACACAGAATCTGAAGCAGCCTTCAGGCTCTGAGCTGTCAGCACAGAGCCTGAAGCAGGGTTTGAACCCACAAGGCTTGAGATGATGACCTGAGCTTAAGTTTGACACCCAACCGACTGAGCTACCCAGGTGCCCTACAAAATATTTTTATGTTAATATTACATTCAGAAATGTTCTTAACTTTTCATTGTAATAATTGTTGTGATTATTATTTTGGAAGTTTTATGCATTCATATCATCCCTGATGGTGGCAATTTTACTTGATTTTTCTTGTCTGAGTTCATTGGGTAGATCTTTCAGTACAGTCTGAAGATATAACTGTGATAGAAATCATTCTTGTGTTGACTGTGATTTTTATTTTAAAATGAAAGTATTTTACCTGTAAATTCTCTTTATTAAAGGTATTTCTGGTTAGCTAATAGTTCTTTTCTAGAATATATTTTTAATTAGTAAGTTGATATGTCTGCATTTAATTATTTCCTTTAGACTTTTTTATCTTTTTTTTCATTTCTCCTAGACAGCTAATGTAATTATCACATTTACAGATTTTTCAGTGATAGACCACCTTTACAATTGGGATAAACCAGCATGGTCATGCTATAGCACTTTTTAAAAAACATTTTTTAAAAATGCTATTTTTGAGAGAGAGAGAGAGAGAGAGAGCGCACAATAGAAGGAGAAGGACAGAGGATGTGAAGTGGGCTCTGCCCTGACAGCTACAAGTTGGACGTGGGCATGAACTCATGAACCATAAAATCATGACCTGAGCCAAAGTTGGAAACTCAACCAACTGAGTCACCCAGGTGCCATAGCACTTTTTCTTATGCACTACCAGATTAAATTAGCTAATACATGAAGATTTTTATATCTATATTTAATAGGAGAATTGGCCTATACTTTAACTTTCTTATTATATCCTTGTCTAAAATTCATAACTGGATTATACCAGTTCATAGAATGAGTTGGAGAGTATGTCTCTTTTAAAAATTCTTCATAAGAATTTATGATTTAAATAATCTTTTTTTTAAAGTTACCAAAAATTACTTGGAAAATATTTTCATTCTAGAAATTACTATTTGGAACATTAAAAAAAATAACAATTCAATGGATTTATTTATTTGATTCAGGAATGCTTTAGCATATTTTTCCCTAATTCAGTTCAGTTCATTTTTAAGAATTTGTCCACTTATTCTGACTGCTTTCACTTTTCACTGCATCTATCAAAGTGTGCTATATAAAGATAAAGAGATGTGTATGTATGTATACATACACACACATACACATACTCCTTTCTTAGTATTTAAATTTCAATGATTCTATTTTGTTCTGTTAGGTACTTAGAAGAGATTAATTTATAAGTATCTGCATTTGTATTATTTAGGAATTTTATCACTGGGTGAATTATTTACATTTTATTTATGATATAATTGATATTGTCTTTTTAAATTTTTTATTGAAAAATTTTTCAACGTTTATTTTTGAGAGACAAAGCATGAGTTGGGGAGGGACAGAGAAGGCTACAGGCTCTGAGCTGTCAGCATAGAGCCTGACACAGAGGTCAGACTCATGAACTAACTGCAAGATCATGATGGAGGGGAAGTCGGGTGCTCCACTGACTGAGCCACCCAGGCACCTCAATAATGACTTTAAAAAATTTTTTTAGTATCTCATTCATAACTTATAATGTGACCAATATTTGGTCCTTGTTTTTATAAGAATTAACATTCTGAGGACCTGAGTGGCTCATTTCAGTTGATTATCCCACTCTTGATTTTACCTCAGGTCATGATCTCATGGTTGTGAGATCTAGCCCCATGTCAGGCTTGTGCTGTGTGTAGAGCCTGCTTGAGATTCTTTCTCTCTCTCTCTCTACCCTACTCTCCCCAGGTTGCACATGTTCTCTCTCTGTCTCAGAATAAAATAAATCTTAAAAAAAAGAAAGAATGAACATTTTCCATTTGTTGGTTTTAGAATGCTGTAGATGTCCTTTAATCTAGTTTGGTAATCCTTTGGTTCAAAGAATTTTGTTGTTGTCGTCGTCGTCCTCTCAGATTTTGAGAGTGGATGTTGAAGTATCCCATTATAATAGTGCTTGGCAGTATTTCCCTGCAGTTCTATCAACTTTTTTAAAGTTTTTAATTCCAGTTAACATATAGTGTTATATTAATTTCAGGAGTACAATACAGTAATTCAGTTTTTCATACATTTCTCTGTGCTCATCACAAGTATACTTCTTAATCACCATCACTATTTAACGCATCCCACTACCCACCTCCCCTTCAGTATCTTGTAGTTTGTTCTCTATAGTTATAATTCTATTTCTTGATTTGTTTTTCTCGGTGTCTCTCTAAATTTCCACCCTTAGTTTTTATTTCTTTAATTCTACCTGTGAATGAAATCATATGGTATTTGTCTTGCTCTGACTGATTTTGCTTAGGATTATACTATCTAGCTCCATTGATGACCTTGCAAATGACAAGATACCATTCTTTGTTATAGCCAAATTATATTCAGGGTGTGTGTGTGTGTGTGTGTGTGTGTGTGTGTGTGTGAGAGAGAGAGAGAGAGAGAGAGAGAGAGAGAGAGAGAAGGTATCACATCTTCTTTATCCATTCATCAATTGATGGAACCTCCATATGGTTTTCCACAGTGACTACACCATTTCGCATTCCCACCAACAGAGAGGAGTGTTCCTTTTTCTCCACAACCTTACCTGTTTTTTCTTATGGTTTTGTTTTAGCCATTCTGAGAAATGTGAGGTGTTATCTCATTGTGGTTTTGATTTGTATTTCCTTGATGATGAATGATGTTGAGCATATTTTCATGTGTTTGTTGGGCATCTGTATGTCTTCTTTGGAAAGATGTATGTTCATTTCTTCTGCCCATTTTAAAATTAGATTATTGCATTTTTTTGATGTTGAGTTGTTTAAGTTCTTTATATATATTTGATTCCAATCCTTTATCAGATAGGTCATTTGCAAATATCTTCACCCATTCCATAGGTTGCCTTTTTGGTTGGTTGATTGTTTCCTTTGCTGTGCAGAAGCTTTTTATTTTGATGTAGTCCCAATAGTTTGTTTGCTTTTATTTCCCATGCTTCAGGAGATATACCTAGAAAGATGTTGGCTATGGCTGATGTCAAAGAATTTGCTGCCTATGTTAACTTCTTAAGATTTTTATGATTTTGTGTCTCACATTTAGGTCTTTAATCCATTTTTAATTTATTTTGGGGTATGGTGTAAAAAGTGGTCCAATTTCATTCTTTTGAATGTAGCTGTCCAGTTTTTCCAGCACTATTTGTTGAAGAGACTTTTTGTCACTGTATATTCTTTCCAGCTTTGTTGAAGATGAATTCTTCATGAATTCACCATGTAGTTTTTTGGTTTATTTCTGGATTTTATATTCTAATCTAAGTGTGTATTTTTGTGTCTGTACCATACTGTTGAATACTACAGCTTTGAAATATAACTTTAAGTCTGGAATTATGATGCCTCCACCTACACTTTCTTTTTCAAGGTTGCTTTGGCTCTTGAGGGTCTTTTGTGGTTCTATACAAATTTTAGGATTGTTTGTTCTAGTTCTGTGAAAAATTTGGTATTTTGATAGGTATTGCATTAAGTCTGTAGATTGTTTTGGGTAGACATTTGAACAATATTTTTCTAATCCTTGAGCATGGACTGTCTTTTCATTTGTTTATGTGGTCTTCAATTACTTTTGTCAGTGTTGTATAGTTTTAAAAGTACAGGTCTCTCATCTCTTTGTCAGGTTTATTCCTAGGTATATTACTATTTTGGGACTTACATCAACTTTGCCTTTTGAATTTTGAGGCCATTGAAGCAGAAGGTGCTGGTTGCCTTCCAAAATCGGTTCTCTACTACTGCCATGGTAGTGACACCTATACATATTGCCATTTCGAGCCCCTCTGTACCTCCATGTGATGTCATCACCAGATATGCTTAATGAGTAATGAAATATAAGCAGTGTAACCTATTTTTGAAAATCTTTAGATGGCACTTGGCAGAGACTTGTGCCCTCTTATTTGTCCCTTCTCTAACTTGACATGGGACACAAATGTTACCTTCTTGAATGATGAGCATGAAGATTATACCTGTGTGTCACTGAGGGAAGAGGTAAAATATATCTAGTCCTTGAAGAATTTGAAGTGCAAAAATTTCATACCAGTGCTAGATAATTGGCTGCTGAACCTTAAATTCACTAGAAGAAAATAAATTACTTCAGGCATTGCTGTATTAAATTTGAGGACACCTGTGGCTCAGTCTTAACTTAAAACTATTTAATTAGGTGTAAACAAATACACAGTTGCTATATCATCCTGGTTAATGGTTAATTGAACAGCTATCATTCTGTAGTGACCTTCACAATATGAAGGTAGAATATTGGGATGGAGATAGATACATTTATCTAACTATCTATATATATAGATATTGGTAGATATATTTATCTCCATCCCTAAATTCTACTTTTTGGATCCTAAAACATCTATTCCTGTTTCTTGTTTTAACCTTAATTTTTGAAAATTTGGGGGCCTTAAATTTTACATATGTTTCTTACAAACCACATATTAAATATTTTTTGAAATTTTTTCATTTAGTTTTTCTGTTTTTTGTTTAACTGACAAGTTTAGTCCTTTTGATGATTGATAGATTTTGACTTAATCTTAGTGTTTAATGTTTGCCACTTTATTAATGAACTTTTCTACTCCTTTCTTTGCTTTTACATATCAGTTGAAAATGTTTCTTTTTCCATATCTTTCACGGATTTTTCACCTTGTCAGATCTTGAAGTTTTAGGTTTTGGCTGTCATTTTCTATGCACCTTCCATATGGATCCTCTGAATGATTAAAATGCCTTAGGACTCTTTTACTTTGTAAACTATAATCTATTTTACAGATCATTTTGTTTGTGATTTTACTTATTTCAGCCAAATACAGTTGATATTATTATTATTGCTACTGTTAATATTACAAAATATTATTGCTACTGTTATCATAAAAGATATATAGATACCTCTTATTTAGATATTAATACATTTATGGCTTGCTTTTTGGTGTGTGTGTGTGTGTGTGTGTGTGTGTGTGTGTGTGTGTGTTTGGTTGAATAACAGAAATTTGTCTGTTTTGGAAGCTAGAAATCCAAAATAAAGTTGTCCCTAGGATTGATTCATTCTGAGGGCTATTACAGTGTCCTTGATATGCATATGGTATCTTCATTTTCATGGCTTCTTTCCTATATTTTTACATCATCTTCCCCATACTTTTTAAAACTATTTGTGGTAAAGTTAACTCCCATTCATTGGAAAATGTCATTATTTTACTTTCATTATTAATAGTTTTGTTATTCAAGAATACTTAGGATGATGGTTATTTTTCTTGTTCAGAAGATATTAGTTCACTATCTTCTAGCTATTGCTGTTAAATCTGTAGTTAACCTATTGGTCTATCATGTCATTATTATTGCTGGTTTTAAGCTCCTACCTTTATGTTCTTTTTATCAATAGTCTCTTACAATTTTATTATAACTTATTTATATTTTTTCACCCATATTATGGATTCTATTTCTATTATTCTATCTCTGAATAGTTTTGGAATTCCATTTGAAATATTTTTGAGGACAATAAGTATTAGTCAATATTACTGGAATTTCAATATTACCACAAATATCCCAAATTCAATATTGTGATAAGTTTCTACTCAAAAACTCTGAGGCCCATTGATTCTAGGTAAAAGGAAATCTCTGTGGCACTTAAAAATGTATTTTTGTAAAATAATAAAAATCATTTTGGGGAGAGCAAAGGTGGTTATGCAAAAAAATATTTTTTCTTATTCTCCTAAGTTAAAAATTGGTGATCTTTCTCTCAAGATTACATTTGTGCTAGGCCATCTTACTTAGATAGTGAGATAAAGGGGAAAAATGTTATGAAATGAAAAGAGATGTCTTCTCTTCTCATGACCCTGAATAGGGGGTTACATTACTTTTGGCTTAATACTCTTACCTGATCTTCTCCTTAGTGGGGAAAAAGGCATATGGAGAAGCAAGTAATGTAAATATTTTAAATTATAAAATATTCATAGACTTGAAGCTCAAATTTCACCTTGAAAATAATAATACCCCCATTTACTCCATTTAAAATCATTGTCTTAAAGTTCTAGGACCAGTTCATTTATTCATTCTGGAAATGTTTATTAAACTAATAATGTAGGTTTTTAATCTATGGTTCTTGTCTTGAACTTTTCTTGACACTGGCTAAAAAAAAAAATTGAACCAAAAATATGATGGAGAATCACCTTAAATTAAGGAGGAAAAATAAATGATAATTTTATCATCAGTCTATAATATAGTTATTTTTAAAAAGTATAGTGTGGGAAATTGTTGAAAACTATTATTTAAAAGTATCCAATATCCTTAAGCTCTCATATATTTAGATCCTATTTAGAAGACAAAATTAGGATAATAAAATTCAGTGTCGTCCTTGAAATATTGATCTTACAGTTGTAAATTACTGCAAAGTTAACCTTTATCCACAGTCATGTTGGCTACTGCTTATAGGTTCATGTCCTGCTGCATTTCTATTGTACTGAGTTTAGAAATAACCCAACTTCCTACTGCAAATCTTTTATAATGAGAGCAGTTTTAATCCCAGCCTCCCACTGTCAGCTGTTCTTACTGAGAATCTGTTTCATTAATAATATTTTAGCTTACTCTTTTTAAAAGTTATACATACTTCATATTTTTAGATACCTTTGATATTTAGAAGGATTGCAGTAAGCAAAGCAATGATTCATAATCCACTTCTCCCCATTAAAGATTATGAACTATCATGGTTGAAGATATTTTATGATCCTATGTATTAATATTTTGAAGCTAAAGTTAATTATATAAAGTAACTCAGCAGATAGTGTAAAAGCACTTACTACCTATTACTTTTTATTCAGGATACCAGAGTTTAACACAGAAGTAAACATATCTATTACAATTATTTTTATTTTAAAATTAAGATTTTTGTTTTAAAATTAAGATCTAGTGGTGTCTGAGTGGCCCAGTTGGTTAAGCATCCAACTCTTGATTTTGGCTCAGAGCATGATCTCATAGTCATGAGATCCAGCCCCATATGGGGCTCTTTACTGGGTGTGGAGCCTGCTTATAATTCTCTCTCTTCCTTGCCCTTCGACCTTCCCCCACTAATGCTTTAAAAAAAAAAAATTAATGTCTATTTTTGGTAGAGAGAGACCACAAGCAGGAGAAGGGCAGAGAGAAAGGGAAACACAGAATCCAAAGCAAAATTCAGGCTCTGAGCTGCCAGCAAACCCAGACAGCTGTGAGATCATGACCTGAGCCGAAGTTGGATGCTTAACCAACTGAACCACGCAGGTACCTTGCTACTTACACTCTTTTTCTTTTATATAGTTTATTGTCAAGTTGGTTTCCATGTCGCTTACACTCTTAAATAGATAAATAAAAAGTAAATAAATGTGTAGGGCCATAAAATTATTTTTTTAAGAATCTACAGCATCTTGAAGTTTACCATCTAAGACACAAACATAACAATATAGCAAAATTGGACTTGGAAAAAATAAGGAAAATAAGAAAAGCAAAATTGTCCCAAGGGAGAAGTATGCAGTAGTGAAGAAAGTTCTTGCTCTGGTTTAAGAAGAACTTCTCACTTCCAAATATAGGTTTTAGAATTAGACCGCTTCAGGTTTAAATAACAACTCAACTTAAAATGCATTTGAGCAAATTTCTGTTTTTTTTTTTTTTTTCCAAGTTTCCACCCCCTTTCCCTGCATAAGACTTGCACCTGCTTTCCAAGATTTTCCTTTTGTGATATGTGGTACCTATCATGGATACATGGCTTAGCTGGCACATGTGTCAGTTACTTCCCAAGATTCCATCTACACAGCCACCCCCCACAACATTTTCATATGAGATGAATATTTTAGAGACTGACAAATTGGAGTAATAAGTTAAAAATGGGCGAAAAAAACCAGTAAGCCATACTAGGGCAATCTTAGTTTCCTTTTATGTTGCAGAAAAAATTAGGGATAATCTTCATTATATGTAAAAGTAGGACTTATCTTTCCAAAAATTAAGTCTTTAAGGAAATACTTGGATTCAAATGAAAGTATCTCACTTCACAGAAGCTCAGGGCTATCCTTTCACTCAGGCTGTATTATGTAAGGGGTCACATAGGCTTGATTTGGAATCACAGATCTAGAACCTGTGGAATCCTTTGTTCTGTATGGTAAATTATGGAAGTAATACCTAAATCACAAGATCATTATGGAGATTAAGTTAGAAATTACATATACTATGCCGGGGAATCAGAAACAATGAAATTGTGCTAACAGGTATTAGTGTTTATTAATTAAAGGCAGATAGGTTTGCTTATATATGGAAGTGGCCTTAAAAGATTTATTTTCATGTTTTATAATAGCTAGAATTAAAACCAAATTAGAATTATTGATTTTCATGTTTAGAATATTTTACTCTGTTTAGAGAAAATATTATCAGAGTTGTGTTTATTTTTATTTTTTTAAATGTTTTATTATTTTTGAGAAAGAGATAGAGACAGCGTAAGCAGGGGAAGATCAGGGAGAGAGGAAGACACAGAATCTGAAGACCGGCTCTGAGCTAGCTGTCATCACAAAGCCCGATGCGGGGCTCAAACCCACGAACCATGAGATCATGACCTGAGCTGAAGTCAGATGCTTAACCAACTGAGCCACCCAGGCGCCCCCAGAGTTGTGTTTAAATATACAAAGAGATGTGTATTTTATGTATGAAATTTACACTATGCATGATTCTTTACAAAATACATTTCATTATTTCACTACTCCTTTTTAAAGATGAATTAATAGTTTCATAATTTACAACAACTAGAAACTACATAGTAACAAAAGCTAATGTTCAGTGAATGCCCACTATACTTACGTGTTCAAAATGCTACATACATATGGTTTATTTTTTAATTTTTTAATTTTAATTCTGGTTTAGTTAACATACAGTGTTACATTAGTTTCAGATATAGAACATAGTGATTCATCAGTTCCATATATTAATCAGTGTTTGTCAAGATAAGTGTAGTCTCAGTCTCCATCTATTTCACAAATCTCCCTGCCACCTACCCTCTGGTAACCCTTTATTTTCCATTCTGTTTGTCTCTCTGAACCTCTTTTTATGTTTGTTCATTTGTTTCTTTTTTTTTTTTTTTACATTTATTTATTATTGAAAAACAGAGAGACAACATGAGCAGGGGAGGGTTGGAGAGAAGGGGAGACACAGGATCTGAAGCAGGCTCCAGGCTCTGAGCTGTCAGCACAGAGCCTGACGCGGGGCTTGAACCCACAAACCCTGAGATCATGACCTGAGCTGAAGTCGGACCTTTACCAACTGAACCACCCAGGCATCCCAATGTTTCTTAAATCCCATGTATGAATGAAATCATTTGGTATTTATTTTACTTAGCATTATATGCTTTTTAAAAAATTTTAATATAATTCATTGTCAAGTTAGTTTCCATATAACACCTGTGGTCTTCCCAACAAGTGCCCTCCTCAGTAACCATCACCCATTTCCCCTTCTTCCCATCCTATCAGCATAATACTCTTTAGATACATCCATGTTTTGCAAATGGTAAGATTTCATTCTTTTTTTATGGCCAAATAATATTCCAGTGTATATGTGTGTGGGGGGGAATGTGTATAGTTTATATATACACACACATTCGTGTGTATGGTTTTGGATATGTATTCCATAATTTGGCCATTGTAAATAATGCTGCAAAAAAACATATGTGTTCATATACCTCTTCATATTTGTGTTTTTGTATTTTTGGGGATAAATATCCAATAGTATAATTCCCGGATCATAGAGTAGTTCTATTTTAATTTTTGGAGGAACCTTCATACTGTCTTCCACAATGGCTATGCCAGTTTGCATTCCCACCAACAGTGATGAGTGTTCCTTTTTCTTCACACCCTTGCCAACACCTGTTGTTTCTTGTGTTTTTGTGTTTTTTCATTCTGAGAGGTGTGAGGTGACATCTTATTGTGGTTTTGATTTGCATTTCCGTGATGAATGATGTTGAGGAACTTTTCATGTGTCTGTTGAACATCTATATGGGTTCTTTAGAGAAATGTCTGTTCATATCTTCTGTCATTTTCAAATTGAATTATTTGGGGGGGTTTTGGCATTGAATTGTGTAAGTTCTTTGTATATTCTCGATACTTACTCTTTATTGGATATTTCATTTGCAAACATCTTCTTCCAGTATGTAGTTTGCCTGTTAGTTTTGTTGGATGTTTCTCTCACTGTGCAGAAGCTTTTTATTTTATTATTATTTTTTAATGCTTTTTTTTTAATTTTTGAGAGAGAGAATAAGAGAGTACAAGTGGAGGAAAGTCATAGAGAGAGTAGAAGCAGGCTCCTGACTCTGAGCTATCAGCACAGAGCCCAACATGGGGCTCAACTTTACTAGCCTTGAGCTCATGACCTGAGCCAGTTGAATGCTTAACTGACTGAGCCACCCAGATGAGCCAGGAGGTTTTATTTCGATGTAGTCCCAATAGTTTACATTTGCTTTTGTTTCCCATGCTCCAGGAGACATATCTAAATGTTGCTACAGACATTGTCAGATAAATTATTGCCTATGTTTTCTTCTAGGATTATTATGGTTTCAGGTATCACATTTAGGTCTTTAATCCATTTTGATTTTATTTTTGTGTATGGAGTAAGAAAGTGGTCCAATTTCATTCTTTTGAATGTAGCTATCCAGTTTTCCCAACACTTTGTTGAAAAAATTATCTTTTTCCATTTGTATGTTCTTTCCAATTTGTCAAAGATTAGTTGACCATATAATTGTGTTTTTATTTCTTGGCTTTGTGTTCTGCTCTATTAATCTATGTGTGTATTTTTGTGGCAGCACCATACTATTTTGACCACTACAGATTTATAATAAAACTTAAGTCTGTAATTATGATGCCTACGGCTTTACTTTTCTTTTTCAAGGTTGTTTTGTCTACTTAGGGTCTTTTGTGGTTCCATACAAATTTTAGAATTGTTCTAGCTCTGTGAAAAATACTGTTGGTATCTTGATAGGGATTGCATTAAACTTGTAGATCACTTTGAATAGTATAGACTCTTGAACAATATTTGTTCTTCCAATCCATGAGCATGGGATGTCTTTCCATTTATTTGTGTCCTCTCTCTTTCATCAATGTTTTACAGTTTTCAGAGTACAGGTCTTTCACTTCTTTGATTGTTTATTCCTAGATGTTTTTATTGTTTGGTGTAATTGTAAATGGGATTTTTTGTGTTAATTCCACTTTCTTCTGCTTCATTATTAGTATATAGGAATGTAACAGATTTGTGCATATTGATTTTATATACTGTGACTTTACTAAATTCATTTATTTAATGGTTTTTGGAGTATTTTGGGTTTTTTATACCAAATATCATGTCATTTTCAGTTAGTGAGAGTTGTACTTATTCCTTAAAAATTTCTATGCCTTTTATTTATTTTTGTTGGTTTTGATTTCTAATTGTTGTGGCTAAGATTCCCAGTACTGTGTTGAATAAAAGTGGTGAGAATGATCATTCTTGTCTTGTTCCTGACCTTAGCAAAAAGGCTCTCCATTTTTCCCCATGGATTATAGTATTAGTTGTAGGTCTTTTTATATAAGATCTTCATTATGAGATATCCTTCAAAACCTGCTTTAT
Organism: Proteles cristata cristata; assembly: GCA_017311185.1. Taxonomy (NCBI): domain Eukaryota; kingdom Metazoa; phylum Chordata; class Mammalia; order Carnivora; family Hyaenidae; genus Proteles; species Proteles cristata. The sequence goes on along the minus strand of JAESUZ010004923.1, from coordinate 1,648,571 downwards.
TGCGGCTTTTATCATGAATGGATGTTGTACTTTGTCAAATTCTTTTTCTGCCTCTATTGAAATGATCATATGGTTTTATTTTTTCTCTTATTGATGTATTGTGTTGATTGTTTCATGAATATTGAACCACCCTTGCATCCTGGGAATAAATTCCACTTGATCATTATAGGATTTTTTTTAAATGTATCGTTGGATCCGATTCAGTAGTATTTTGTTCAGTTATTTTGCATCTGGGTTCATCAGAGATATTGGCCTATTGTTCTCCTGTTTGTTTGTGTCTGTGTCCGGTTTTGGAATCCGGGTAATGCTGCCCTCATAGAGTTAATTTGGAAGTTTTCCTTTCTTTCCTATTTTTTAGAATAGTTTGAGAAGGGGCGCCTGGGTGGCTTAGTCGGTTAAGCGTCCGACTTTCGCTTAGGTCATGATCTCGCGGTTCGTGGGTTCGGGCCCCGCGTCGGGCTCTGTGCTGACTGCCAGCTCAGAGCCTGGAGCCTGTTTCAGTCTGTGACTCCCTCTCTCTCTGACCCTCCCCTGCTCACGCTGTCTCTCTCTCTCTATCCTAGAAATAAATAAAAAACATTAAAAAAATTAAAAAAAAGAATAGTTTGAGAATAGGTATTAACTCTTTAAATGTTTGGTAGAGTTTGCCTGTGAAGCTCATATGGTTTCTTTTAATTCTTATGAATCTCCTGTATGTAGAGATAGATTTAGAGAAAGATGGGGAAAGTGAGGCACAAAGAGCTTAGGTAACTTGCCCATTATCAAGGGTTAGGAAAAAGATATGAGAAGGCAAATGTGTGCTGTCAACTGCAGAGCTAATATCCCTTGATAATACTTCTCCTCTTTAGTAAAAATATTGATAGCAAAAAAGTGAATTATTCTCCATATACAGAAACTTCAAGAATTAAATTTAAACTTACATTTTCTATATTATTTTACCTAACTATCTTATTATTTAAGTCTCTGTTTTGTATAACTTAAATTATATGGACATAGAAGTAATCTTCAAGATAGATTATTTTTATGTGCTAAGTCCAAAAAAGAACACCCCTTTAAAATTATTTTGCCTTATTTTTTTAAAGAAATGTAATCTGGATAGCAAATGGCAAATATGATAAAATGCCAATTCTGATTTCAACTCACTATATGACTGGGCAATGAGAAGAATGAGTTATATCTGCAGAATAACCTTTCTTTTCACTTTTTATAAGCTTAATTTAGATATCTAGCAATTATATTTAATATTTTTTATATTTTTCTCATAAGAATATGGAATTTTATGCAGCTGATAGCAAAATGTATTACTTGAAATTAAGTAGATTAGGAGTTAGTAAATAATGGTGAAAAAGGGATCATTACTGTTAGACCTATTTTATTGAGTCTCTTTTTACACACTATAGTAACTGACTGCAGTTTTAAGTAACATTTGTTGTATTCTTTAAGCTTAGAAAAATCTCCATAGGTGTCCTTGGTTTTGCAGCCTGTTTCATTAATTAACATATGAACAAATTACAACCTAATTTACCTAAATGCATTTTTGGAATTAAACTATATGCTTTATATTAAAGATTTTTCCAGGGGCACCTGGGTGGCTCAGTCAGTTAAGCTCCGACTTCAGCTCAGGTTATGATCTCATGGTTTGTGGGTTTGAGCCCCATGTCGGGCTCTGTGCTGACAGCTAGCTCAGAGCCTGGAGCCTATTTCAGATTCTGTGTCTCCCTTTCTCTCTGACCCTCCCCAGCTCACGCTGTCTCTCTCTCTCTCTCTCTCTCTCTCTCAGAAATAAATACAACATTAAAAAAAATTAAAAAGATTTGTCCAGCTTAACCACAGAACTTAAACTTTTAACAAAAACTTCACAACTCCAATTTTGGAAAGATTCCAAAAACTTTTACAGTTTCAGTCTATCATCAAACATTTGGAAAGTAAACCTGATTAAGGTCAATATATAGCCATAATCTAAGTGAATAACATTTTCTCTATGGACAGGCATAATTCTCTCTAGATTTAATGCCAGTTTTGATTTTGCCCTAATGCAATAGCCCAGAGCATAGAAACATGGTAGCTTTAATAAAAAAGTTTTAAAATATTAAATATGTGAAATAATCTTCAACATATGCAAACGAATAATGGAATGACACAGATTTATAAAACTCTTCGTAGATAAAGCATTTTCATTAGGAACCAACAAACTTATTGGCTCAAAACTAGTAACAAAAAGGGTGATTTTTGTTTTTCCTAGACTTAAAAAAATGAAGTGAACAAAGAGGTCATAGAAAAGGGCTCAGTATTCAATTAGTTGCTCCTCAGTCATAGAGTACACGAGACCATAAGGCTGTTTGCCCAGTAATGAGGAGCTTCTGTACTAAAGGAACCACATTTGCAGAACTGTTTGCTCAGCAGAGGCCTTATTTGTATTCTCCCCCAAATTCACTAAGGAATAATTGACTAATAGAAGTGTATATGTTTGAAATGTACACTGTGGTGATTTTACATATGTAGATACACATTGTAGAATGATTTCCAAGATTAAGATAATTAACATTTCTGTCACCTCATGCAGTTTGTGTGGTTTGAGAGTGCTCAGTGACCTTCAAGTATATGATACCATATTCACTCACTCTGTCACCTTGCTATATGTTATATCCTCAGAACTTCCTCTTCTTATAACTAAAAGATCATGTACTTTAACATACACCTTCCCTGTCCCATCCCCTCATCCTGGCAACAATTGTTTATCAAATCGTCTTTTTAAAAAAATCCTTAGATAAGTGATACTATACAGTATTTGTCTTTCTCTGTCTCACTTATGTCACTTAGCACAATGTCCTCCAGTTTTATCCATGTTATTGCCAATGGCAGGATTTTCTTTCTTTCTTTCTTTTTTTTTTTTTGGCTGAATAATAGTCCATTATATATGTATGACACATATTTCTCAGCTATTCCTCCATCAGAGGAGAGATTGTTTCCATACTTTGGCTACTGTGAACTTGTGTTCTTATATAGACTTAGTATAATTTTAAGTTTTCAGAGAAGCTAAGATAAAATAGCCTTTGTTTCATATTTTACTTCTAGAAGTCCATACTAACTATAATAAATGTATAAAACTAAATGAACCAATTTCTCCTGGAGCTTTAAGATGAGAACTTTTGGGGCACCCGGATGGTTCAGTTGGTTAAGGGTCCAATTTCAGCTCAGGTCATGATCTTACAGTTTGTGAGTTTGAGTCCCACATCTGGTCTGTGCTGACAGCTCGGAGCCTGGACCCTACTTCAGATTCGGTGTTTCTTTCCCTCTCTGCCCCTCCCCAACTTGTGCTCTCTCTGTCTCTCTCTCAAAAAAAAAATTAAAAATTAAAAAAAATTTTTAACTAAAAATATTTTTAAAAAAATAAGATGAGAACTTTTTTGGAGAGTTATTAGGACCTTTATTGATACCATACACACATAGATTACCTGGCAGCGGACCAGTGGTTCTCAATTAGGATCTATTTTGTCCTCTAGAAGACATTTACCCACAAGAAGACTCCTTTCTTTCGTTGTTGAAACTTGTTGAGAGAGGTTGATATTAACATCTAGAAGCCAAGTATGCTGGGAAACATTCTGCAACGCACAGTAATGTACCCCACACCAAAGAATTATTCAGACCAAAATGAATAGTTGTGAGGTTAGGAAACACTGAAATAGATTATATCATGAGCATGCAGTTTACTTGTATAACTTAAAGCATTCAATGAGTTGAGGCTATCTATTGTTGAATTATAATTATCTGAAATATTAAAGTCTCTTTATTATATACCCATACTTTTAGTATGGAATGTATGTGTGGGGAGAACTATTCATTATGTAGAACTGAATTTGAAGGCTCCCAAGCGTCAAGAAACATGGCTTTTATAATAAATTAATGATGAGTGATTTTTCTCTTCCCTGAGCTGGTGAAGAGTTCATTCACCATCCTAGGGAATTGATGGCACTTAGTAACTGAAATTCTTTTATTTATCATTTAAAATGCAACATAATCTCATTCAAGAGTGCTGACACTGAGAAGTAAGGATTGTATTCTTGTTATATTGTGATTTCAGGGAAACAAACAGAATATTCACTTTACGGGGGACTTTAGAGATCATCTATTCTAAACCTCATTTTCATATACATAGAGAATAATATTCAAAAAGGGGAAGTGTCAATCCATGATTGCACAACTAGTTAGTAGTGAAACCAGTTCCACAGTTACATTATATATCACTATCAAAATGAGGTCATGATTTGATGACTTTGTAAAATTGAATCTATGTATATTCAGACGTTATATTGAGATGATTTATAATGGAATTTTGCTCAGCTGTGATAGTTTGGAATTGTCCTTCATGACTAACATGACCCCTTTTGCCATCTAGATCAGATGGAACTTACCACATAATGATTTTTTTCCTTCTCTGGAATGTAATTTCTTTGTGCTAATATTACATTCATACTAGAAACATCATTTTCAAGGCACAGTGTGCCATATACAATATTCTACTTTAAATCATGTTATATCTTTAAAGTTGTACAAATATATGTCTAGATGTCAGAGAGATTAGGAGGTGAGTCTCTAAAAATTCATTCCTATCTACAAATCCATTAATCTTTTACATTTTTATGGAATAAGTCTGTTTTCTGTCCTTGACAATAGTCTGCATATAGATTTATAGTTTTTGTACTTTTTTTTTTGCCTTATTCCCTTATTGTTGTTTTGTTTGTACTTTTTTTTTTGGGGGGGCCTTATTGTTGAGCTGATTCTCCTGGGTTTTATGCCTGCCTACACATCTATATACAAATAAGTTCATATGACCAAATTATTTTACTCTTTTATTTTGTACCTCAAATTTAAGAGCGCTAATGTTGTCTTTAAATGAAGATTATAAAATTAATAGGGAACACATATTTTTCTCAGCAGGAGGTTATATGATAATCTTATGCTGTATCTGTTTGAAATAGAAAAGCACATTACAGAAGTTTGATTATAAAATGTGTTTTTCATTGTATTCATTATAAATTATCACCAGTTGATATAATCTTAAATCTTGTTATCTATTCTTTCATTGACATAGTTTAAAGTTTATTATTCATTTATTTATTTTGAGAGAGGGAGAGAGAATATAAGCAGGGGAGGGCCAGAAAAAGAGGGGGAGAGAGAGAATCCCAAGCAGGCTCCACACTGCCAGCACAGAGCCTGATGCTGGACTCAAACTCACTAACTTAGAGATGGAAGTCAAGAGTCACATGCTTAACTAACTGAGCCACCCAGGTGCTCCTCATTGACATATTTTAGTAAACTGAAGCTTTACATACAGGAAGCTTCAAGACAGTAAAATGACAAAATTAACTCTTCTATTTAAACATTTCCACTTAGTTCTTATAAGGTCCATTTCATGATCCAGAGTTTAAAACTTCTTATGAAAGATCTAACATGTTACTGTTAGGCCTAATATGAATGCCCTAAAATTTAAACAGCTGCTTTATCAGAAAATCAATTGTCATGTCCTCAGAAGATTATGTTCTTATTTTGTGACTATTTCCTGGTTATAAATCATTTTAGAAGACACTACTAATTATGGAAAATACTCTGATAATATAAAAATTTGATTTGATATGATTTCTTTTCAGGTAAGTTGAAAGGTATTTGAATATTGATGCCGTATTTAACATGTAATTAAACTCAACTGAAAGGTTCTCAAGAATGTCTTAAACATATCTTGGGCATTAAGGTTGTCAGCATATAGAACTTTTTTCTTTCTTTCCTAAAATGGAAACAAATTGAAAATAAGACACAAGAGACAGCCAGGTGAATTTAAAAATTGTTATTACAGATGTATAGAAAATCACTTTACATTTGTTTCTAAAATGGATTGGCTATTATTCTTTCCTTCTCTCACATTACCCCCTTTACCTGTACTTATAAATGACTTGGACCCTCCCATCCCAGGGAAAGTCTGTATCTACAAAGCAGTTTGAGCTTTCAAGATCTCTGCCTCTTACTGGGTGAAGTGGAAAAAAAAGTACATGCCCAGAAATGAAAGCATCCAATGCTTTAATGCTACAAAGTCAAGAAATGCTAAACCAGACAGTGAATAGCTTCTTGTTGTTGTTGTTGTTGTTGAACCTGCCAGTCAGATAACAAGTAGAGAGAGAAATAAAAGATAAGAAATGCAGTGAGGAAGATATTCTAACCCAAGTGTCTTCACACCAAACTCTGGGATCTGAGAAAGAGAGTGTTCAACCTACCAATATAACATATTCTAATAAAATGTATTTCACTTAATTTATTGACTGTTCCCTGATAAAATACTTTTATCCTCCTGATAGTAACTCATTAATTTTTTATCCCCTCAAAATGAGGAAAAAATGTCAATGTGTCCTCAGGGATTCTGTAGCCCTGCTGTCAAAAATTGGTTATCTACTTGTGAGAGATATAGAATTATATGGACAAAGAAATTACCAAAACTTGATTTGATTACGAGGTAGGAAATATTTACATGAAAGCATTAATTTTTCCTGTTTAACATTTATAAAAAGAATCAAGATTAGTCTTGATTAAAGATTCACTTTTGTTTAGATCTTAAAATTTTTTTTATTAACTTCTGTGCTATTCAATTATACAATAAAAATTGCCATTATGAGGTGCTTTCAGATTTTAAAAGTTTATGCTCAATTATCACTGACATAAACTTAGAAGGTAGAAGTGTGCAAATCACATTCTATAGATTTTTTCTTCATGAGATTAAATATAGAAAGATCAAAGTATAAGTGAGAGGATGAATTTAAATATTTTTGTCTTATTTTGAATAACTTTAGTAGTTACAGTCATTTTAAAAATTTCTTATGATGCATAATCATAATGTTAAATTTCCTAAAGGGAAATATTTGACGAGGTAATGTAGAATATGGAATTCATGGTTTATATTATTTTCCCATTAATGCATATTTGATAAAATAGTATCTATTACTTACCCAGCTGATAAGACAAGATTAGATAAAACACAAGGAAACAAATTTTAGAGTAAGGAAATGTATGTTGTTTCACTTGTTTTTAATTGATGATTTATAGTGCTTTGAGAATAAGAAAAAATTGAGAATGCCATGTTTCTGTATATCACTGGGGTAATGCATGTTATCTAGATTTCAAGGCATCGGTTAATGTACTGTACTTGACGGGCCAAAGGGAAAACATTAAAACAAGCTAGTCTTCAGATCTTCTTGCTTCTCACCTAGAATATCCTAGCATCCTCGAGTAATTTCTAAATTAATCCACAAAAGATAGAAAGCACTCAGAAGTGATGTCTATAAATTGCTCTCTAATTTGGGAGCAATCCCAGGTTTTCTTTTGGACATCAGGCACATTTTTACTTGTTCAAGTGAAGCTCTTAACAAGATTTTCTGACCAGAGCTTAGGGGGAAGGGAGACTTCTCTTGTGAATCATAAAAGATGATTATAAAATACAAACATTTGTTTTTTCTTTAGTTCTAGATCTAGATAGGTATAGATATAAATATGGGTAGATGATATAAATATGGAGATGGAATAAATTAATACTTTTCTTTTTTACATATATATTTGGTAAATAAACTTTTGGTGATGAAAGCTATATGTGATCTCCAAGATAAATAGTGGTAGATGCATCAAAAGCACCCATCCCTATCACTGTCCATGCACTCTCTTTCTGCCCTACTACTTGGCAAAGATCTCTCTGTCATGCTTCTGCTGAGGGCAGTGAAGGTTCTGACCATGCTAAACAAGCGTGGGTTGGCAAGGCCAGGACATTATTAGAAAATTCTCTATGAAATCTCAAACGACTAGAATATCAACATTGAATTTGCCTGATTCTGTCCTCTTTGATTTCCCCCAACGCCATTACTCAGAAACTCTCTCACACATTTGGTGCTGCTAAGAGCAAACTAGTTTCTCAGACTTCTGTATTAAATACAAGTTCTCCAGGAAACTTTTGAAAGTGAAAAGGAAAAATAGAAATTTAAAAACCAAAGTGAGTAAGTTTTGGTTTTACAGCAATGCATTTACAGCAATGCATTTATCTACACTTATGCTTTTTACTTGTATATTAACCTCATCTTCTATAGTAACCTGATTTATGCTAATTTCTGCCCCAAAATGACAGTAGAAGCAGAAAGTTACAGAGTCACTCAGAGTATTTGCTTTACTATTACTCCACCTACTGGAATTGCCCTTCACTGACCACAAATTCCTAGGGCAGAAACTTGAAAAACTGAGGAAAAGGGGGCTTGATAGAGGGAATGACAAAATGGTTCTCTTAATATTTTGATTTATTTAATAATTGATCATTTGAAATGAGACAAGTAATTTTATGGGAGCATAGGTTGAGAGTGTTCAGGAACAGGATACATTGTTTTACTCTGTTTTATGTTCAGTTTTTGAGTCCTATTCACATGGTGTAAAAACTATTATTTTGATACTAGAAGTCTGTAGTGTACATTATTACAGTATCTATCATTTCTTTATCAGTCAGACTTGCATGCTTTTGTTATACAAGTATAATGGAAATAAAATGTCAGTTCTCTGATGTTTCAGAAATATATTCAAACAAAATTCTAGAGGAACACTAACATTTTGTTCAGTATAGTCCTACATAGCAAGGTATTTAAAGAGACTTTTATCACAGGAGCACCTGGGTGGCTCAGTTGGTTGAGTCTCTGACTTCAGCTCAGGTCATCATCTCACAGTTCCTGAGTTCAAACCCTGCATGGGTCTCCATGCTGACAGCTCAGAACCTGGAGCCTTCTTCAGATTCTGTGTGTCTCTTTCTGCCCCTCCCCTACTTGTACTCTCTCTCTCTGTATCTCAAGAATAAAATAAAAACATTAAAGATTTTTTAAATGACTTTTGTTACAAATACAATATAGAAGACTTGAACTACAAATTATATGTTCTAACTTAATAAATTTTCCAGATTATGTAGGTCAGAGCATAAGAATACTATAAGTACAAATATATTTGCATTTATTTTTATTTCTAAAAAGGGAAATAATTATACCCAATTTTTAATCTTGAAGTACCTGAAGAATAAAATGTAATTGATTTTATTGCATTTAATTAGAATTTAGTTAGAATGAGTATTACACCTGATATTTATATAGAGCACCTAATTGAGCAGGTAACTTGTCTATTGCTACACGTATTTTAAAAACTGGATCTTAACATACTGAGGTAAAATATTGTGGCATATTCTCAGTTATCAGACTTACTATATGTCTCATTTTTATTTTTGTTTTACTTTAAAAAATTTTTAATGTTCATTTTGAGGAGGAGGAGGGGCAGAGACAGAGGGAGACACAGAATTTAAAGCAGCTTCCAACCTCTGACCGGTCAGCACAGAGCTCAACACGGGGCTCAAAACCACAGACCATGAGATCATAACCTGAGTCTAAGTCAGAGACTTAACCAATTGAGCCACCCAAGCACCCCAACTATATGTCTTGTTTGTAAATGAATCAAAATCAGCTGAATTTATTTTTGAGATGAATTGGAAAGTGGCTTTCCTTCATAGTAATATACAAAGAGACTGATATTAAACTAATGCTGAATTGTGTAGTTATATATGTGAACAAATATGGAGGACCATTGTCAATCCCCACATTTACATTGCTTTTTGATGAATGTACATAAATCAAAAAAATAGGAAAGACAACTTTATATCAACATTGAATGTGGTTTGAGGCATCTTTCATCATAGTGCATTAACCAATGACTTAATATAGAGACTGAGACCTTTGTACTATAAATGAGTATATATAATAAACCCTAGAATATATACTTCTATTTTTATACCCAAGAAATGTAAAATGTTTATTTAAATTAGTCACAGACAAGCTTAAGACATAATTTTTTTGCTGTGATCATTCCCAACTGTCCTATGGTGTGTGGAAAAATCAGAGATGGTATTATGTTGTTTTTGATAAAAAATACCCTTGTCTGAGCACAAAATGAAATGGAGTTCTTTTCCTCTACAGCACAATGAAAGCATGTACTAGATTCAAGTGAATCAACACAGCTGGTTGCTAGCATTATGATTAGGGATGCACTAGTTTGGATAAAATAAGAACTGGCCTGAATCTTTGCCCAAATCTTGAACTGAAATGACCCTAAGGAAGTTAAAACACTTTACCAAACTTGTTTTTTTCCTCTAATTACGCATGCTCTGTTTTTACAATGAAATATTGAGGACATTCTAGTCTTGTATAGGTTAAATAAGGATGTTCTATAAATAATAACCAAATGTATAAGAATAGAACAAATCATATGCTAAATTTTAATCACTCAAATTTAAAACCCAAAATTGAATGAAAAGAAATTTTATTTAAGTAAATTCTTCTTGGGGTCTTAAGTAAATATTAGAAAACTTGCTTTTGCCAGTAGAATACAAAAACAATTTTTAATTTTTCACAAGGTCTTTGAGGAACATCATTGAAAGTTTATCGCATGTCAATATACATTTTGGATTGTTTGTGTTTCCGTGTTCATTATAGTTCTGTTCTGACCATTCATATTCTGAAAAGAGTGAGTAAATACAGAGCTGTCTATTCTTGCTAAAAAAACAAATTTCAGCTGAGTCAATGGAAAGATCTAACTAGCTTTATTCAGTGATTAATGTGACAGCTTCCCACCCAGTAAGGAGAAGGGAGCTCCTAGGAGCTGTGCAAAGCTGAAGGATCTTACAGGCAGAAGTAGGGTGGGAAGAGGAACTTATTAGCAGAAGAAAAGAAAGGATTATTTCAGAGGAGACCATCTTCCCTTAGGGGGGAGGGTCGGGTGGGGAGGTACTAGCAAAAATAGAAGGAAAAGGAGCAAAACTTCGTTTTCCACGGGGTCCCTTTAGTTTCCTTGTCTCACGGGGGCTTACCAAAAGTGACTCCATTGTCGGGTGGCTGTTGTTTCTTTTTAACAGGGTTAAGGTATATGTAAGAATTTTAATGAAAAATAGTGTGTTTCAAGGATGCACATTATTGTCAGAAATTGAGTTGTCAAAAGTAGACCTAATATGAGAGTTACAGATTAGCAGTCTATAGGATTTAGCACTCTCAAAGGTCCTTAGGTTATAGTGTCTGGTCTGGATCACCTGGCAGAAGAACCAAGGGGCACTCAGGGATCTTGGAAGACAGGAGGTTTATTTCACACAGGTGGGCTCGGAGGAAATCACTCTCCAGAGGTCTGAGTCTGGAGCATAAGCAGAGGGAACAATTTATAATAGGTTATTTCGACCTTCCTCATTAGTAGTAATTTGACGTGAGACAGGCAGGGTGGGAAGAAGACCCCAAAGAGGAGTCTTCGGTCAGGGACAGGAATTTCCCTAGCAGTGCTATCAGCCATCTTATAACAGATTTTCCCCTATCACTTACCTGCTCAGTAAAATGCAAATGCCACTATTCATGTTCTAACACCGCCACTTGCCTTGCGTTTCCTTCGGGAGCTAAGTGAAAAATCATAAAGGGGGTCATAAGAGCATAGTGTTCTTCCACCTACTGCCTTATATCTCAGAGTAGAGTCACATGAATTAAAGCCAGTCAGCAGTTACTGAAAATGCAGTTTTAAAAAATCAGAATGTAGAAAACCTCGAAGGGGCGTATTACTCACTGGAACACAGCAGGCATGAAAACTAGAACACTGATTTCTTCCTTGTTTTTTGTTTTTTTTTTTGTTTTTGTTTTTTTGGTGGGAAGTGGCCAGCAGTGTCTTTTTTATTAAGTTTATTTTTTGGGGTGAGAGAGAGCGCAAGCGCATGCACGCGCGCCAATGGAGGAGGGGCCGAGGGTGGGGAAAGGATCCAAAGCAGGCTCCAGTCTCTGTGCTGATAGCAATGAGTCCCATGTGGGTTTGAACTCAGGAACTGGTAGATTATGACCTGAGCCAAAGTCAGATGCTGAACTGACTGAGCTGCCCAGAAACCCCAGAAGTGGCCAACATTGTCTTAAAAAGGAGAAAGTTTGGAGAGAAAAAACAAAAAACTAAACAAAAACAAAAACAAAAACCAGGCAATAGGAGAAATGTGTAGGACACAGGAAAAAAAGTATATAAGAGAATTTACAGATAGAAAGGCAGGGTGAAGAGGAAGGAGCAAACGAGTGAACACACAGTAAGTGAAGATCTGGGAGAAAGAGCTAGGAAGAAGGAATAAATTTTGATGGTTTCTCTCTAGTTTCATCTGTTTCATGTTCATATCTCTTTAAGGCTGAGAAACACAGCTGATGGAAGAGGAGCCTTTATGCTCCTCACCATCCAGTTTCCAGGCATGCAGGTCAGGACTTCCCTCAGAACCTTCTGCATGAGTGCTCTGCTGTGCGGGGACCTGATGGAGTTTTGGAGTGGTTTCTTTTTTTTGGGGGGCGGAGGCAGAGCCGACAGCCAAGAAAAAATTCTCGAAGATCTCTTTGGTGCAAAAAGGTGATTTTATTAAAGCACAGAGACAGACCCTGTGGGCAGAAAGAAAGCTGCACTAGGGTTGTGAAGAGTGACTGATTATATTACTGTGGAGTTGGGGGAGGTGAAGACAATCTGGAGGCCTCCAGAAGGACTTTCATATGCTAAAGAGGACTCATTAGAAACCTGAGGCCTTGCTATTGTCAAGCTAAGGTCGTTTTCCCTCTAGTAAGTCATCAACATTAGGACAGTAGGGGGTTCCTGGAAAAAGGTTACACTCTGTATTTGCCTCAAGTATTTGTCAATGGGCTGCAGGTTATAAGGAAAAATAATTTTACCTGACATTTCCTTTTTGCCATTGTTCCCCACATCATATGGAGGGGAAGGTGATATTTCGGGATTTCGGGAAACAGTCTATATGTTTCTGGAGATTAGACTATTAATAAGATTACCTTTTTCTTGTAATTTTCAAGATATCTGTAAACTGATGGAGACTCACGACCTGCATGACTGTGAACTCTATCAGTTAACCATTTGTCTTCTTTCCTTTGTTCTTGGCCGCCAGGAGTGCCTAAAGAATATCACACATGTCCCATAGGGTGGGAGGGAGAGGGTTGTACTAGCTCGGCCTTCAGTTTGCCGCATGGTCCCTCATCAGGCCCACTGTGTGGGGATGCTTCCAACATAGTCTTTAAACCAAACCTCTTCCATTCTTTCATCTTTTGTGACTAACAAAACTCAATTACAAATTAATTATAATATCGAACAATAATAGGCATTTCAAATGACTACTTAACGAACATTAACTCAAATGTTCTGTTTATTTCAGAATATGATTTTATTATTATTACCATTATTTAAAAAGCTGTATTCTAAGGACTTGAGATGAAGTAGCCTATAATCTTTCAATCTCTTCAAGGAAAATAAACTCTTTAATTCATTGGCCCTTCTTCAAACTCCTTATCTAATTGCTTCAGACATTCTCTACTTCAATATTGTGATATAATAAGAAATTTATATAGTTTGATGTTTGTCCAGGCTTCTGGTCAGAGGTCCTAAAACTCTCCTGATATCCCAAGTGTGATTTCCTGAGTAGTTTTTCGTTACTGTTATTACCTGCTTTTAGGGGGACAGCACTGGGTGTTTCTTAAATAACTTTTATTTAAAATGATAGGCCAAAGTGGTCCATTGTGAGGTGGCATGCCCTTAGCCCCTATACCCCCAATCTAGAATTGGTTAATCAGAAATGCAGGTGGCAACCTGGGACTTCAGATTGATGCCTGAAGTGTGGGAGAGTGTGCAGTTTTGTGGTACTGAGCCCTTAACCTATGTGATCTTTGCTAATTCCAAGCAGGTAGTATCAGAATTGAGGACACCCTGTTCACGTCCATGGAGCATTAGAGAATTGCTTAATGTGGAAAACCCCACATATCTGGTGTCAGAAGTGAACTGCAGTAGAATACAGAAAACAAGAATTTTTCTGTTTATGTACTTTGACTTTGTCCTAAACATTCTTTTTCCCAAGTCCCTGAAATGCTGGTTTCGTGGTTAACACCATTGACTCAGCCCAGTTGTTGCAGAATCTGGTCTGGATCACTGGCGGAAGAACCAAGCAGCACTTGGAGATCTTGGAAGGGAGGAGATTTATTTCACACTGGTGGGCTCAGAGATCGTTCTCCAGAGGTCTGAGCCCAAAAACAAAGGTGGTCGTTTGCTTATTAAGTTAAGAGAAGTCCACCCATACTGGCAGAGGTGTTTAAAGCTGATTGGATGTATAACGGTAGGGTGACTTGGGGTCCTTGAAATGCCCAGAGTTCGAGAGAACCCCAAAATCAGACCACCAGAGACCAGAGTCAAAGCCAAGAGGCAAGGGTTGTTTATTCACAGGTTCGAACCCGGACCTCCGCGCACTCATTGCCGGTGACGCTAAGAGGCCCTGAACAAAGCCTTTGCAGCCTTTTTATAGACAAAAGTAAACAAGTCATGGGGAGGGACAGGAGATTTCCATGGTTACAAGTTTGCCATTGGTTAACATTTAAATGTGAACATATACTGTATCTGATTGGTTCCCACCATCAGGTTTTTGGCGGGATCCAATTACAACATTTGGGATACCTTTGAATTCAGCCTATCATAGAGCGAGTCTAAAGTCTTGTTTGGCGACTAACAGGTTAACATCTCTCTCTCCAGGCCCTTCCCTCAGCAAGGTGGGGGGTAGCCGCTGGCCTTTTCGGATTGGCTGCCGCCAAGGTGGGGTGATGGAGGGAACATAAGGCTAGTCGCTTGGGCAATCCGGTGGCCTAGGACCGTGTGTAGCCGCCCGGTAGATCCGGGGAAGCGGGAAAGCAAGCCTTAAGCATTGTTACAGAAGCAGAAAGAGCTGGTTAGGTAATGGCTTCCTGTAGCGCAGGCATTTGTTCAGAAGCGGAAAAGCTGGTTAAGTTTTTGGTTTAGTTTATCTAGGCCTCTCATCCTCACTACACAGAGGTAGGGAAAGGAAGCGGGTGTGGGGAGCACCTGGCCTGGGGAGTTGGGGCAGTCGGCCATTTTGACCTGTATGACCTCAAGGAGTTTGCCTTTATTTTCTCCATTACAGTCACAGAACACATGCAGTCCATTTTCGATTTCACTCAAACCCAGCTCTCCTCATGGTATATACTTTTTTGTGTTCCTTCTATAGGACAGCTACTGATTTTCCAGTAAAGTTGGTTCAGAAGTTGGGGAGGACTACCAATTCTTTTCACTTTCAACTTGCTTGCTTATACAATGCCTTCTTCCTTTTTTCCACCATGCCCTCTGGCTATGCTTTCCCTGTTTACACTGGGGCATCCCAACATATACTTCAGAGACTTTGAAGCACTTCAGAGTCTGTGGGGCTAACGAGTCTAATTCCCTTATTTTGCACATTCTCTCTCTCTTCGACTGATGTTGTATGTATCTGCTTGCACTCCACTTAAACAAGCTGATCAGTAAACCACACCATTCATTCTAACAGAGGACCCACATTACCGCTGCATGGTCAGGAAACGATACTTCGTGAATATTTTCATATTTCTGCACCGTAACAGCTTTTTAAAAAAAGGATATTAGAATGAAAAACAAACCTTGAAATTTAAAGACAGAGAATGAAGAAGT
Organism: Proteles cristata cristata; assembly: GCA_017311185.1. Taxonomy (NCBI): domain Eukaryota; kingdom Metazoa; phylum Chordata; class Mammalia; order Carnivora; family Hyaenidae; genus Proteles; species Proteles cristata. The sequence continues at coordinate 1,633,007 of JAESUZ010004923.1, read as the reverse complement.
TCTGGAAATGCCCCCCCAAAATAAGCCCATTAGGCATATTAACTATTTTTAGATAAAGGCACCTGGAGGAAAAGAACATTCTTTTCTTTTTTTTTTAAATATTTTTATTTATTTCTAGGAGAGAGAGAGACAGCGTGAGCAGGGGAGGGTCAGAGAGAGAGAGAGGGAGACACAGACTCTGAAATAGGCTCCAGGCTCTGAGCTGGCAGGCAGCACAGAGCCTGACGCGGGGCTCGAACCCAGGAACCGCGAGATCATGACCTAAGCAAAAGTCAGACGCTTAACCGACTAAGCCACCCAGGCGCCCCGGAAAAGAACATTCTTATCAGAGTTGGGGAGAATCTGAATAAATAAAATTTGTTAAAATAACTATTACCCTACTTGGCCTCCCATTATAGTCACTTTTTCATAATTACTACTCTGTTTGACCTAGTGTATAAGCATTTAAACTAACCACCTTTGGGGGGGTCTTCATTTTCTTGTGAAATCTCCCATGTACATATAATAATAAAACTTCTATGGTTTTCTCTTGTTACTCTGTCTTATGCCAACTTAATTCTCAGGCTCAGCCAAGCACTAAGAGGGTAACAATTTTTTTTTTGGTTTGGGTTTTTGTTTTTTTCTCTCTGACTCCCATAAAACTTTCAGAGATGAAGAGAGAGTTCTCCTGAGCCATTTATTTACATTCCAAATGAGAAGAGATTCAGGGACCTTTACCTCCTTTTCCTAGGTAGAATGCCTTTACATTGCTAACCAAAGATCACTATCTCTCTGGAGAGGAGGAGGGATAAATGCCAACTGCCCTCTTCTGAGTTCCCAGAGTTCTGATCTCAGGGATGGTTACCTCTGGTATGAACTCTGTACATGCAGGGTACATATGGACCTCCCTGAGTTGCTCCATCAGGAATTAAAACGCAAATCATGGCTAAATTCGCTTTAGGCATAAATAATCAGTCTGTGCTCTGATAAGAAAACTGTTTTCTGTCAAGATAAGTAAATACAGATCTAAAAATTTAACGCTTGAGTTACGCAGAAACATTGTGGATTTTTATCCCTTCATTCTTTCTGCCATGTAGCAAGTCAATTCTTATTTCATATTCTTCAAGTTTTGTGGGTTTTTTTGTTTCTTTGGTTTTTCATCTTGCATTTGGTTTCTAATTTTTGTGTTAGAGATTACCAAGACGAATCTGTAGTATCCTGTTTCTCATCATAAATGGGTCTTTTATTTCCACACAGCTGAAAAAGTGAGACTCATCCTGTGTTACTCCTTTAACTGCCACATCCAATTTGATACCATACTGGTTGTATATTCTAAATATAGCTTGAATATATTTTTTCCTGCTAAAACACTTTGATGACTTGTCGGAGGCCGGCTCATGCAGGTCCAGGGGTCCCTGAAGGATGGACGGTGTCGGCAAGAGAGAGTGAGAGAGCCCTGAGATCTCTTCTGATCACCAGGCAGTCATCTCCGTCCTGTCGGTTTTGGTGTCTTTATTTATAGGTCAAATGTTAACATGGCATCAGGAAATGGAATTTTTACAATGGATAGCTCTCTGTGATAAGATGTTTTTGGAAAATGTACAGAGACAGGTTTTACAGAAATCTTCTTGCAGAAATTCCCTAATTATAGTGAGGTTGAGTAACTAAGAAAATAACAAGGTGTTCACATTTTAATAACACTAAGATTAAGTCATAGGTTTGTAGATACTCTTATCCATCCTCATCACAGCTGTCAGGGTAAGGGAAGGTGTTTGTGGAAAGTAGGCCTTAGGGAAGGGGCTGCTATACACCATCAGTTAGCAAAGGTGTGTGTACTAACTTATCTTCTGCCCTTATCTGTTCCTTTTCTCTAAGTTAGGCTCTTTGTCTCCGGGCAAGACTTGATTTTCCAGTTATATGCTTTATGGCACCAGAGAGCCAACCATACCTTTAAAGAGTTTAGCTTATTTCCAATACATAGAATAGCCTCTTGAGTGCATTTACCTTTGTGTCTACTTTTATGATTTCTAGAATAGCTAGGGCATGAGAGACATTTTTGGTTAGTTGATTTACATGTTGAGCTGTATGAACATCTTGGACTAACACAACAGTAGAAACAGAATTGTACATGTAAAGGTCAGTCTTTTATGACTAGGGGTCATTAGCCTGTTCATAGCTCAAGGGAAAGTATGGAGGGAAACAGGACCTTCTGGAGACACGATGTCTGTTCCCATAATCAAAAGAAGAAGTTCCCACAATAAGTTCCTTCACAAGGTGCAATCATCATACCAGGGCCAGAATAAGGGGACAAGTCACTCCCGATATTGATCAACAAGGTACCCTAGGGGTCAGTGCTCAAGCAGAAATAATTGAGTGGGGGTGGATATGGGTCGTCATCTGATAGGCAAGAGACCATGCAAACTTGCTTTAACCTCACCAGTAGTTTTCTCAACTAGTGGGCTCAGAATGGCTCCAACAATTACTGCTTTTGACTTAGTTTAGACCACATCACTATTGGACGGAATTAGCAAAGCACATCCCTTAAAATAAAATTGAGCGGATGCTGACACTGAACAGAATTTCTGAAGTAGGAGAGCAAATTGCTATTTAAGAATGCACTTTTTTCAGACCACAATTACTTTGAAGTAGGTAACAAATGTTGAACTTGCTCTGGATCAATTGGTTATTTGTTCTAAATCTATAGTTAACACTAGATGGACTTAATCAAAATACATTTTTTCAAGCTCTTGACTATGTTATGGTGAACCTGCAGACTTATTTAGGTATAATGATTCTGGAATTGTTATGCTAATTACTTGGTAAAAATTCCTACTATTCTACTCTATTGATGATTCACTTATGAGAATTTGCTTACTGTTTAGCAGTACATTTGAGAGTTGGCAAAAACTTTAAATACATTGTACACTAATACAGAAATCTCAATCTCTGGTAATTCACATTTTATCTCACAAAACATATTAAATTGAATACAGCCATTTAGTTTTGGAATCAACGAAAATGCTATAAAAATACAGTATTGGGGCACCTAAGTGGCTCAGTCAGTTAAGTGTCTGACTCTAGATTTCAGCTCATGTCATGATCTCAGGGTGAGTTTGAGCCCTACATCCAGCTCTGTTCTGACAGCTGCAGAGCCTGCCTAGGATTCACTCTTTCCCTCTCTCTCCGCATTTTGCAATCCCAAGCACACACACTCTCTCTTTCTCTCTCTCAAAATAAATAAACATCTAAAAAATCTACAGTATTTTTCTAGATGTTTATTTTCACAAACATATATGTATATTTAACATTTATTATTTTTGAGAGACAGAGCATAAGCAGGGGAAGGGCAGAGAGAGAGAGAGATACAGAATCCGAAGCAGGCTCCAGGCTCCACTCTGTCAGCACAGAGTCAGATGCGGGGCTCAAACCCATGAACGGTGAGATCATGACTTGAGCCAAAGTTGGACACTTAACTGACTGAGCCCCTCAGGTGCCTGTACAAATAATGTATTTATTTCAATGGTTCTAAATCTAATAAAAATTAATGATTTTTGTCCTCATATGTTCCATGTGTTGAGTACAAAGCTTAGTATTTTGCGACACAAATGCCCATGACAAACGATAATTATCAGTAAATGAAAGACCTTTAATTCTTCTGATTGTTTTGATAGCTACAGGACACATGTGGAGCAGAGTCTGAAAGTAAGCTCTGGAGAAATAAGTAAATATCTAATAAAGTATAAGGAGAAATCTACCTGGACATTCAAGGAGTGAAAGGAAGAGGGAAAGAGTTTTAGGAAGAAGAGATAGGAGAAGCCCCTTCACCCCCACCTCCCAAATAGACGTGTGACAGGCTCTGTGGTATGAAAAGGTGTTTGAGCACGTAGGGGAGGAGAAAAAAAAAAAACATTTTTAGTGCTTATATTTCTTTTGAAGTTGTTTTATTTTTGTAATCTATACTCCTTCATCAAAGCAAGCCATAAACGACGTCTAATACAAACACAAGTACTTTGTGTGATTTTGTGTGTGTTTAGAAATTTAGGAAATGTCCTAATGCCATGTATGGGTGGATAAAGTGAGGGATAGAAATAACATCCCTAGAAAGGAGAGGTGATCTATAGGTGAAATGAATTATACAAAGTAAAATCCCAAAAATGTAAGTAAGAGATTCACAGCCTCAATGGAGAGGCTTTTAACCTTCTTTGGGATTAGCCTCCATGGGATTTTCTTGATCTGTAGGGCAAAGATAACTAAGTTGTCTTCTGAGTTATATATAAAGTATATACTTTCAGCTGTAAATATAGTTGTTTATTCTTCATTCATTTATTAAATCATCCAACAAATATTTACTGAATATTCACTAGATAATGGGCTGAAGATTGTGAATACAAAGTTAGTAAAACAAGATCTCACAGGGAAACAAACTTGTAGAAAAATAGTTGCAGTATGTGATAGGTGCTAAGGAACAGACATGCACAAGGGATAGACAGGCTCAGAAGAGGGAAAATCTAACTTAGAAAAATCAGAGAGCATTTCACAGACGTATTAACCTTTTAGCTAAGTAATGAATTATTAATAGGGATTCTTTAGGAAGAGGAGGATATGAAGGGCAATCTAAATAATTATAGTTATACCTATCTGTCTATCTATGTATATATCTAACGGGCAAAAACAGAGGCATAAAAAACATTGGTATATTCAAGATAAGTTAGAAATTTACTGTTTCCAGAGTATGTGTGCACATGACACAGAGACAGAAGATAACACTGTAACATCGCATGCCCAGTAGAAATATGCAGGCCACCCCCATAATGAATGTTGAGTTTTCTAGAAGTCACATTAAAAAGGTAAAAAGAAATAGTAAAACTAATTTTACTAATGTATTTTATTTAACTGGTGGTTCTAAGTTTTTATCACTTCAATATGGAATATAAAATTTTTTATAAACTGTATTTTCATTGAGGCAAAATTGGTTTATTAGTTTGAAGCATACAACATAATTCAATATTTAAATACATTGCATACAAACTCTCACCACAATAAGTCTAGTTACCATTTGTCACCTTACAATTGGTCCCCTTTACCCTTTTCACCCAGCCCTCTACCCCTTTACTCTCACGTTCACCAGTCTGTTCTCTGTATCTATGAGTATTATTTTGGTCATTTGTTTTATTTTTTAGATTCTACGTATAAGTGAAATCATAGGTATTTGTCTTTCTCTGACTTATTTTCCTTAGCATAATAGTCTCTAGGTTCATCCATGTTGCAAATGACAAGATTTTCTTCTCTTTTATGGCTAAATGTTATTTCATTGTGCTTATATACCACAATTTTTTTTTTTATCCATTCACCCATTGATGGACATTTAGGCTCTTTCTATATCTTGTTATTATAAATAATGCTGCAGTAAACATAAGGGTGCATATGTCCTTTTGAATTAATGTTTTTGTTTTCTTCAGTTAAATATTCACAAGTGGAATAGCAGGATCATATGGTAGGTATAATTTTAATTTTTGAGGAACCTCCATACTGTTTTATATAGTGGCTACACCAATTTACATTCCTACCAACAATGTACAAGGGTTCACTTTTCTCTACCTCTCCAACATTTGTTATTTCTTGTCTTTTGATGATAGCCATTCTGACAGGTGTGAGATGATACCTCACGTGGTTTTAATTTGCATTTCCCTAACAATTAGTGATGTTGAGCATCTTTTCATGTGTCTTTTGACCATCTGAATGTCGTTTTTGGAAAAAAAATATCTATTTAGATCCTCTGACCATTTTATTTAGGTTTCTAAATATATTTTTAAATTAAAATATAATTAACTTACAGTGTTAGTTTTGAGTATAAAATATAATGATTCAACAATTCTGCATATTACTCAGTGCTTGCCAAAATAAGTGTACTTAGAAATATTTACATTTTTAACTAAGTCATTAAACTCTGGAATATTATCTGTACTTACAGCGTATCTCAATGCATTGAGATACTGCATATCTCAGTGCAGACTAGCCACATTTCAATTTCCATTGGGCACATGGTGTTAGTGATTAACTTTTTGGATAGTGCTGCTGTAAGGTTAAGTTGTAAATGGCACATGATGTATTTCTTAAGTAATGTAGAGATTCATTTTAAAGAGACATTCTGAGGAGTCTCCCGCTTTAAAAAAAAGTCACCTTTATCTTTATTTTTTTAAGTTTATTTCTTTATTTTGAGAGAGAGAGAGAGAGGGAGAGAGAGAGAGAGCGCAAATGGAGGAGGGGCTGAGAGAGAGGGAGAGAATTGTAAGCAGGTTCCTCACAGTCAATACAGAACCCATCACTGGGTTCGATCACACAGACTATGAGATGATGACCTGAGGTGAAATCAAGAGTTGGACACTTAACCCACTAGCAACCCAGGCACCCCTTTGTTTAATTTTATACTATAATGTTGCTCAAATTTAATCAATGTGTGAAATAGAATAAAAATGTGGCTTTTCTAAGAATGTTCTTTTGAGTTCATCATGTCACGTACTGATTTAAACTGCTTTAAAACCCTTTTTAGTATAACACATAGTGATGTTGTTTGTTCTTTACAAGCAATTTTTTTTAGATTCTTTATAAAAATCAGATCATGTGATATTCTACTTTCTCTGTCTGATTTAGTTCACTTAATAGAATGCCCTCAAGATCCATCCATGTTATCACAAGTAGCAAGATTTCATTCTTAACTGAATTATATTCTTCTATGTGTGTGTGTGTGTGCTGGGGGGTGGGGGGGGAGTCATTTTCTTTATCCATTAATGGAAACCTAGGCTATTTCCATACCTTGTTTATTGTGAATAGTGCTGCAGTGAATATGACGGTACATATAATTTTTTAGGTAAGTGCTTTGTTTTCTTTTAGATAAATGGTTCTTTTCTATATTGAGTCACCATTATTTTATTTGTTAATCTGCAAATTAAAATAGTTCAACATAGGGACACCTGGGTGACTCAGTCAGTTAAGCGTCTGATTTCAGCTCATGTCATGATCTTGTGGTTAGTGAGTTTGAGCCCTGCGTCAGTTTCTGTACTAACAGCTCAGAGCCTGCAGCCTGCTTCACATTCTGTGTCTCCTTCTCTCTCTGACCCTCACCTGGTTACACTCTGTTTCTTTATCTCTTTCTCTCAAAAATAAACATAGTTTTTTTTTTTTAAATAGTGCAATGTGGTGTCAATGTGATTTTAAAAACAAACTCCAGTAATGAATTCCTTTGTCAGTCTTAGTGTAGGGCAGGTCATTGAGATAAACTAGATACTATTGTGTGTTTTAAATGCTATCAAAATGAGAATAGAATGAAATTGACCTTAAACAATGTTGGGGTTAGGGATGCTAACTTGGACACAGTCAAATTCTGTGTATAACTTTCAGTTCCCCCAAAACTTAACTACTAGTAGCCTATGGATCAGAAAACTTTACAATTAACAGAGTTGACTAACATATTTTGTATGTTATGTATATTCTTACAATAAAGTAAATTAGGGAAAAGTATTATTAAGAAAATCATAAGGAAGAGAAAATATAATACTCTAAGTTAAAAAATATTCTATAAAAAAATGGACCAGCCCTTTAAAACCCAAGGACCAACCATATTTTTATGTATGATAGAGAACCTGTGAATTACCTGTGACTTAGTTTATAATGTCTTTGTTTGAGAATTGTTTGTGTTGACACATTGGCATGTTTCTGTGATGTCTAAAAGGTGATAGAGAATCATTTAAACTATCTGAAAATTTACAAAATCAACCTTCAGCTGTTGAAAGGAGCAGTGGTTGTAAATATCAACAGATATTGTACACATGGTTAAGAATTATGATTCTAAACTCATGACATTTGGTTGAGGAACATAACAGTATTTAAATACCTTTGAACATGGTTAAAACATCGTTGTTCAAATCATTTATGTCTTTTTTTGGAATTGCCTTAAAAATGACATAAAATTACATAAACAAAGCAACCGCATTACTTTATAATTCCAAAACTTCTATGACTAAATTATCCTCAGAAATGAAACCACTCTACCACTGAGCATGTTTAGGACAGCAGTGAAGTTTGAATAAGCCCTTGGCTTGCCTGGGGTACTTCCCTGAGAAAACAAAATTCACAATATTCACTTGCAGTTATATGATCAGAAGTACTTGTTTTTTCTATGCTAACACAGTTTGGTAGCTATGATTTGAATTTTCTTCATTTCTGTTTTTGTGTGTAACAATATAGCAGTGGCTTTTTTTTTTCCCCAAATACTTCACTTAGTATTTAAACATCTGTTATCAACTCCACCCTCTATGATATCAATCATCTGGTTATATTTGACATATATATCATCTGTTCATAAAAAAAGATGCTTGGGAAATTATTAGTAGCTCTTATATTGACTTATTTTGCTAAATATTTGGATACAGAGTAAATGGACATATTATATATATATGAACATGAATTTACTTTGATGCACATCCATTCAGAAATGATATATTAAACTTTTGTTTCTAGAAGTTATTTCAAAATTTACGTGTGTGTTGAAAACTTCAGTCTCCATGAGAAAATGCTGAATGTTAGAAAGTTTATCATTCCCTGAATATGATGTTGATTATACATTCACATATAAAACAATTTCTGCAACCATCTATTTCCTGAAAGCCACACCCAGCTGAAGAAAATGAATGATTACAAAAGCTCAGTGTACCAAACAAATCAACATATCCATGTGTGCTTTATGGACTTTTAAATCTGTAGTATGATAATTTATGTTTTTTGATCAAAGGATTCAGTGTTTAAATAAAATTGATTACATGTATAAAATTTGTTTGATGAAATCTTGGGCTAAACTCAGTTAAATAGATTACTACTGAATTTCTTTATGTCTATCACATAATAGTTTTCTTTGCGATTTTTCTGGTAGGAGGCTATATAGTATGCAGAGTTATACAAAAGTTTTGACCAAGGGATCGCTATGGTTTTCAATAGGATCATATATCTACATACATACAAAAAAGAAAAATGTCTATTTTTTTAAAGTATATTATTGTAGTTACATGCTAATAGAAATACTTACTTCATAAGTGGAAAGTTTTCATCAATGTTTCTATAAAATTTTGTGTTCATGCCAATGACAAACATGTCAAATTAGGTTAAAGTTGAATATACTAAAATATTTATATTCGGTTTTATAAGTCATTGTATAAATTCGTGTTGCAGCTATCAATAAATAATAACCTAAAATATATATATGAAGTCTTCAACAAATATCTAGTTTTAATAATAAAATTAGTCTAGTTTTCATTGAGATAATGGATGCTTTGGCTTTTAAATGCTCAATATTAATAGGTGAATAGAACTTTTTATAATAAGATTATTTAATTGCATATTTCAGAGTGGGGTTAGTTTTTTCTTTAGGTTGGTTTTCTAAATCACCTATTTTGTCCTTTAATGCATTTCAAAAAAAATTGTTTTGAGTCTGCTAGAACTGATCTATTCATCCATTCATTCAAGAAGTATTTATTGAAAACATACTATTTTCAAGAAGGTTCCAGATATTTAGCATAGAATGTATATAAAAGAGTCCCGATATTATGAGGGTTATATTTTGGGTTTTTCAGATTATAGTATATATAGAAATATTAAAATTAATAAATCTAATATTTCTAATAGTGGTAAGTGCTTTAGAGAAAAATAAAGCAGAGAAGAGGACTAGGAAATACCAGGTGGGAGACAGGTCTACAGTGTTAAAAAGGGTTGCCAAAAAAGTTGTCAATCAAAGATAAAATTTGAACTGAGATAAAATTGAACTGGAATAAATAAGAAAACCGGCATTTATATGTTTATGTAGTAGGAGAGTATTCTAGGCAGAAGGAAAAGAAAGCACCAAGGCACTCAGGAGGGAATTTGTCTAGTGTGTTCAATAAGTAACAGGGCATGAACTGAATGAGGGAGAGAATCATAGGTGATGAGGTCAGAAAAGTAATAAAAAGGAAAACAGATCATATAGGGACCTCTAGGTCACTGTAAAAATCTTTGCTTTTGCTGTGAGATGGGAAGCCATTGGAGGTTTTTAGGCAGAAAAATAACATGATCTGACTTATATTTAAAGAACCCTCTGAACTGTGTTGAGAATACACGGTAGGGAAGAAAAGAACAAGAAGATAAATTGGAAGCTATAGCAATAATCCAGATAAGTAATCACGGTGTGAACTAGGATGTTCATGGTGGAGATAGTGTGAGATGGTCAGTTTCTGGGCACATTTCAAAACAGAGGTAATAGTATTTGCTGACAGACTGGCTGTGGGATGTGACAACAAGGGTTTAGCTTAATTACTAACTTAATAACTTAGAAAGATCAAGTTGTCATGTATTGAAATAATAAATAGAGGAGGAAAGGTATAATAGTATGAGGACTGAGACTTCTAAATGGGAATATTGAATTGTTAATTGGAGTGTTTAATATAGAACTCAGGAAGAGGTCTTAGCTAGGGATTCATTTCTGGGAGTTGTCAAAATGGAAATGGATATTAAATCAATGGGACTAAATCAGATTACCAAGGGTGTCTCTGAAGACAGAGAAAGAGAAAGAGGAGCAAGGACCAGTCCCTAAGGCTCTCCACATTTGAAAGATGAGATAATGGAGAAACATATCATGAAGGGTAATGAGAAGGAACAGCCAGTGAAGTAAGAGGAAATTAGGAGAATGATCTCTAAGCAAAGTCAAGAGTATGTTACTTGAGGCCAAGTCACATGAAAACTGAGGATTTTCCATTCATAGCCAACCCTGATAAGAGTAATCACGAGTGAAATGGTAGGGGTAACAGGCTAAATGCAGTGAATTCAAGAGACAATGCAAGTAGGGAATGAAACATTGAAGTATTTGCTGTGAAAGCAGAGCAGGGAAACCAGGTATTGTTAAAAAGGAGTAGAGAGTCAAAAACTTTGTACTTTTATTTTTTTTAAATGAAGGGATTAAAGACTATTAGTATGCTACTGGAGATACTTCAGTAAAGATGGATAAATAATGATGTAGCAGAAAGAAAATCACTAAAGTTATGTTCTCGTGCAGCTGAGAAAGAATAGAGTGTAATGCATATGAGGATAATTGATCTTGGAACATAATTCATCCAACAGAAGGGAAGGAACAGGGGCAGGTAGATTAGTTGCCTCTGCTGGAAATTCCTTCCTGATTGCTTCTTTTACCCAAACAGGAAACAATTATTAGCTAGGAGTGAGGACAGATCCAGTTAAAGATATAAAAAGGGAAAAAAGCTTTCTGTGGTATTAACTGGGTTAAGGGAAATTCATTTTGATTTCTTGGTACCACTAAACAGCACGCTTGGTGTTAGTGATTATGAACTTAAAGTGAGGCCAGTCTCCATGGTTGGTTATTTTTCTCTAGCCGTGTTCAAGTACAAGTGTGGAATAAGCCAGGAATATATTTAACTAGAGGTGAGGTCTGCTAAGTGAGTATGATAAATAATGAGAGTAGCAGAAAGTTAAAAGTTGGTGTTCAATTTCTCATGTACAAAAGTTATTCATTTAGTAATCATTTATTTTATAGTATTATTGTTTAAATAATATTGGTGGTTAAAATGCAACAATGCAAAGGTGTATAAGGTAAACAAATTCATATTAAAATCCACTGCAATTCCATGTCCCAGAGGTACCTACTATAAATAGTTTCATGTCTATCCTGCTAGACATTTTCTATGAATACATAAGCAGGTTTTTTAAAACCAAATATTGCTTCACACTATTTATATGGTTCTGGTACTTACTTTTTTCACTCAGCAATATATCACAGGCACACTTCCATGCCGGTACTCAGAGATCTATCTCATTCCACAACTATGTTATGCTATTGTATCACTGAGCCATAATTTTTTTAAATAATCATTTTTTGATTTAAGTTTTTTCCAGTGTTTGCCATTATGGATAATGCAAAAATGAACATCCTTATCCACAGTTTATTAGTCTTTGAATTATTCCTCTAATACAGATTATTAGAAGAAGTGTTGCTCAAAGAATGTGCACCATTTCATAGTTTCTGCTAAATGATAGCCACAAAGAACATAGCAATTTCTTTCTTTTCGAAGTTCTCATCAACACTACATATGAAAAATAGTAACTTGTTTATATATTCATGAAATTATGAAAAGTTTGAGAATCACTTTTAATTTTACATTTTTTTTAAGTTTTTATTTGAGAGAGGGCATGAGCCTGGGAGAGAGGCAGAGCAAGAGAAAGAATCTTGTTTTGTTTTTGTTTTTTGAGAGCATAAGGAGAGGAGAAGAATAGAGAGAAAATTTTAAGTAGGCTTAATGCCCAACATGGAGCCAGATGTTGGGCTAGACACAGGCTAGATGCAGGGCTTGATCTCATGATCCTGAGATCATGACCTGAGCTGAAATCAAGAGTCATATGCTCAACTGACTGAGCCACTCAGGCGCTCCTCATTTCACATTTTAAAAATTGAAATATTTTAAGTGCACAAGTATATGTGTACAACTATGTAAGTACTGATGAGATTGAAATGTTTTAATATTTGGCCATTGTTTCAAGTTTCTTATTCTATTTCATTTGAGAGACAGAATTTCCACACAGATCTTAGATTATCTCTGTGTATGTCCTTTTTTTCTTTGTTTTCTTTCTTTCTTTTTCTCTTTCTTTCTTTCTTTCTTTTTTTCTTTCTTTCTTTCTTTCTCTTTCTTTCTTTCTCTTTCTTTCTTTCTTGCATCACAGGTAAACATTACCCTGAAAATATTTTTTCTACCTATCATGTTATGTATTTTACAGTTGTGTTCTTGTCTTCCTCCTCCACTAGTCTTTAAGCAATGAGAGGGGAAGAATTCATGTTTATTTGGTTCATTTTGAATCTCCAGTAGCTACTCAATAATTGTCAAATGAATAAAGAACAAAATAATAAGAATATGTATTTTTCACTCAAATCATTGTACTTTTAACACAAATACAAGTATTCATGAAATATGTATATCTTAAAATTTGATATAAATGGAACCATACTGTGTCCTTTTGACAATTGATTTTTTGTCAACATTTTATTTTTGACACCTAGTCAAATAAATTTTTTGATCTAGTTCATTCATATGAATTGTTTGTATTGCTCATTCTCATTAGAATGATTTATTCATTCCCCCAGGGACAATTAGGTCATTTCTCGCTTTTTCACTTACAAATGTCATCACCATTAATACAAGAAATTGCCAAGCCAAAGGAACATGTGTATGTATTTCAATTATACTAGTGTTGCTAAATTCCTTTTTATATGATTATATCATTTTAAAACCCCGTGAACTACTTCTCTATACCTTTAGTAACTCTTATTTAAATTGTGCCAGACTGATGACAGTAAAGTTGTACATAATTATAACTATTTTATTACACATTTGCCTGGTTAACAACAAGATTGAGAGTATTTCAAATTTCTGTTATCCATATGGATACCTTCCATTTTTAGGGAACTGTTTATATCTTTTGTCATGTCTTCAACTCCCACCCCCAACCTTTTGCTTTTCCTTATTGTTTGTAAATATATCACATATAATAAATCTACATCTATTCTGAATAGTAATCTGCTGCCAGAAATATAAATTGGTCTTTATTGGTGATATATTACCTTTGGTGCAGAACTAACATTCTTTTCTTTTACCATTTTATCCTTTTTTTTTTTTTAGCTATCTTTTCGTATACCAGGACATAAAGTTATTCAGTTATTCTTTCGTGTTTTTTTAAGTTTTTTTTTTTTTGTGGTTATAGTGCACATTAAGCTTTGATAAAAATCTTCCCTAATTTCTTACAAATAGAATGAAGTAGGGATCTAACATTATCTTTTCCCATGTAGACAGCAAATTGTCTCAGAAAGCTCTCTGATCTGTCCATCCTTTCTTAAATGATTTGTAGTGTTAATGAAGTGATATGCGAAGCACCCACATGTCACTTTGTCACTTACCTATTGCCATGGTAACAGATTACCGCAGATTTAGTGTTTAAAAATACCATCAATCTATTGTTTTACAGTTCTAGAGGTCAGAGGTCCAAAATCATTTAACTGTGTTCAAGTCAGGGTGGTGGCCAGCTGCCTTCTTCTGAAGACTCTGGGAGAGGAATGATTTCTCTTGCTGTTTTCAGCTTTTGAGGCTGCCTATATTCCTTGGTTTGTGGCCTCATCAGCACCACTTGCTCTTCTGCAGTAAAGTATCTCTCTGCCTCTTTGTAATATGACATTTGTGATTTCATCCACTGCCTGATCCCTAATCTAGTATATGGTTATCATATCCCATTATCTCCATATCTATATCCCTTTTTGTCATATGAGGGAACATTTAGAGGGTCCAGCGATTAGAGTTTATGTAACTTCAGAGCCATTAGAGTTTATGTAACTTCAGCATACTATAATTAATTTAATATTTTTTCTCTATTAAGGAAATGTGGAAGAATACAAAATAGTTCTCTTTCATCTATTGAGGTACTTTTTCCTTAAATATGTTAAATACAAAATCTTGTATTCTTCAAATAATTTTGATTTGCTAATATTTTATTTAAAATTTTGTCTGAAACTTTTATACTTCTATTTTTACATGAAATTTACCTGTAATTTTTCTCATAGTGCCCTTATCTACTTTTGATATCAAAGTTATAATTGTTTTATACCTTAATGTCTGAAATAATTTGAATAAGACAAATACACATTTCTAAAAGACTTTACAATAATCTCTTATAAAATAGATGGATCTAGATATTTTTAAAATATATGTTGTGAGAAATGAATAGGGAAAGTGAAACATTTTAATGTTCAATTTTTCTAATGGCATAGGACTATTGAGATGATATCTTACTTTTTCAGTAAGTTAGGAAAATTTACATTTTGTCTAGGAAATCAGCCATTTCTCATGGTTTCACCATTATTTGTACTTTTTAAAATCCTTATTTTTTCTCTATAAGCCATTCGGTTTTTACCCATTTTATTTCTTGACCATTTTCACTAAAGAGTTTTTGTGTATCATTTACATTTCACAGGTGCTGATATATCAGGATTTCTTGGCTGAGTTCTGAATATTTTTAACCCCCAATTTAAGGTTTATTTTCTCTGATGAATAATTTCAAGTGAGTTTTTCAAATTCCCAAAGACATGCTGATTACTATTTTATTATCGATTTAAAAAATTATTCTCTGGTCAGATAATGTAGCACGTTTGCTAGTAATGCTTTACAATTTTTGAGACTTGTTTTTGATTTTTAGTTTTTATTAATCTGTAATGTCCATATTTTATTTAGCAAAAGATAAAATTAATATCTCTAAAATTAAAAAATGGCATATTATGCTATTATTGAAAGTATATTTTCTTCTCTCTTACATAATAGTTTTGACTAACACTTTAGACCCTAAAAATAAGATGAAATTAAATACCAATTTGTATAATTATTCCATTTATTTTTAACCAAATGCTTAACAATTTGTGACTAACATTGTTTCTCCCATCTTAGTCTATCATTCAGAGAGAGACAATCACAAGACTTAGATCATCAGCTGCTTTCA
Organism: Proteles cristata cristata; assembly: GCA_017311185.1. NCBI lineage: Eukaryota > Metazoa > Chordata > Mammalia > Carnivora > Hyaenidae > Proteles > Proteles cristata. The sequence continues at coordinate 1,617,464 of JAESUZ010004923.1, read as the reverse complement.
AATTGATATGAAATTATTTCAATATGTTAACAACTAATATGGCTCTCCCAGTAAATACTAGGTGAATAACAGCCAGGGTCCAGAAACAGTAAATATTATTCAGTTTGCATTAGAAACTCCATTTTCAACTTCAGTTTTAAGTAGTAATTTACCAGAGTATAAACTATGAGATTTATATTACTTTCATTCAGTGTGTTGAAAATATTTTGTCTCAGTTTGATGGAGTGAGTGACAGTTCAAGTTTGGGTCTTAGTCCTTTGCAAATAAGCCAACTTGCTTCCCAGTGGATTTAAGACTATTTTCTAGATTTATTATTATGTAGTTACACCTATGATATGACAAGCAACATAGGGTATAAATAAGGAATGTTTGAATCATGTATTATCTTCAAATTTTGCCTCTTTTTCATACTTTTGTTTGAGAACTCAAGGGCATATTAGAATATCTCATTTTAGCCTCAGTGCCTTTTCACTATTTAGTCATATTTCCCTTAACTGTTGCCTTCTAGCTAATTAGTGTGATGACCCAGTTTTCCAATCCTCTTTCAACTATTTGATTTACAGTGTATCACATTTGAGTTTTAATTTCACTGTCAATATATTTTCATTTTTAATTGTTCTATTTGGTCTGTTTCTAATCCACCTGATTTTCATCCTCCTAAACACTCTATTTTTTTGTGATTGGAATATTAGATATACATATTTATGTTCTATTTTAGAGTTCTGTAATGCTATAATAAAGCATATCACCCTTTACCTAACATTTTTTGTACCTCATAATGGATTTTTTTCAACTAATATGTTTTATCTTTATTATGTTTGTGAATTGAGTTCTTAGAAAACTTTCTGGTTGTTATTTGGTTGTTTTGTTTTCATGTGAATCTCTGTGGCCTGGATTATGGTACATCCATTCAAAATGATTTTGCAAATGTTTCTCTTTGTATTTGTAAATATATTACCTCTTGTATTAATTAGGTATAGTTTCTCTCCAGAGAAACAGAATCAAAAAGATGTGTATGCATGGAGAGTTTTGTTTTAAAGACTTTGTTCATGTGATTGTGGAGGCTGGCAAATCCGAAATGTGAAGAATAGGCTGGCAGTCTGGACACCCAAGGAAGTGTTGTAGTTCAAATTCTGAGGCAGTCTGTTAGTAGAATGCCTTTTTCTTTGAGGAAGGTTAGTCTTTTTCTTAAGCCCCTCAACTGATTGGATGAGGCTCACCCACATTACAGAGGGCAGTTTGCTTTACTCAGAGTCTACTGATTTAAATGTGTTAACTCCATTCAAAAAATACCTTCACAAAAACATCTGTGAAATTTGATCAAATATTCGGATGCCATGACCTGGCCAAGTTGATACATAAAATTAACCATCACATTTTCTTAGAATTTTACATTGATTTCTTAGTGTCAGAGTTTCCAGATAATGCAAATTATTAGAAGATTTATCCCCTATCTATAAGTGGCAAATTCCCAACACAAAAAGATAAAAGTTTCCTTGGTTTCTCCTTCACGTGTGATTTTTTTTTTTTTTTTAATCTAGCCATTCACTAACTTGGAAGCTTTTCAAGATTGGCCACATATCTAACTCTTGACCTTTCAGAAACTCCTAGCCTGTTCATCTATCCTTGTGAAATTAAAGCTTATCCACTAGTTTTTGTGGATAGACAAATGCTTCTCTGGGTAATGACATCTGCCTTCTGTTTTTGTTTCCTTTCTCTTTTTCCTTTTTCTTCTACTCCTGCTCATATTGTAAACCAAAATATCATTTTGTAATAATTTTATCTTTAATTTCCAGATGTCTTTAGTAGGCAAAACTTTTGCCACATGACTCATATCGGAAGTTTGAAAAGCATCTTTTTTACATATATATCTACAGCTGCATGTACATGTTTATCTCTAAATTTCTATTAATCTTGTGCTCATTTTTTTATTGAATTCTTAGAGTATTAACAGCCTTTTGCCACATTAAAGGCATTAGGCATTTCTTGTTTTGTATATATTTTTCCACTTTGTCTTTTTAAAATGTTTATATTTTCTTAAAAGTTATATAGTCTAATATGATTATAAAGAATTTCCCCAATTCTAAAATATATAAGTGAAATCAAATCACTTTTTAGTTCTTTTATGGTTTTTTATTTATGTTTAAATCTTTAAGCCTACAGAAACTAACTTAAGGAGCAAGTTTGGTATTTGAGTTTATGTTCTCATAAATAGACAGTTATCCCTACACTAATTTTAACTAACCTGTCTTTTCCCCACTCAACATAATCATTTTACGGAAAAAGGATCTTAGCCGGAGTATGACTTACTTAATATTATAGGTAATTAAAAATTAAGATTGGACTTAACTGAGATCTCCATATAAAATTCAGTCCTCTGACTACTTAACTCTTCTGTGATTCCTGTTAGCATAGTAAAAATTTTATTATCTATAGCACTCTTGGGATAACAACTTTTTTTTGTCAAAAGCATTCAAATTTCTTCTAAGTCCCAGTATTGATGCAGAATGTTTAAGTGTGCATTTGTGTGTGTTTGTAAATTCTCTCAATGTAAAATATGATAAAACTTGTAAGAACAACACCTTTGTCGAGTAGCAGCTGAGTAATGGCCATAATAACAACAGAATACAGACTGTAATAAAGCAAATTATGTTAAAAAGATGTGAAACATACATAGGGAAAATTTAATTGGTGTTTATTTGTTCATAATGTAAACTTTATGCGGAGAGGTGGCTTTTTAAAACTGGAGTTTACAGTAATGGGATGTAAAAATTCAACTAATGATATTTTTACCATACATACTATGAGTACATCCTAATTAAAATACAGAGAAATTCGCTGCCCTAATTTTGTTTTCTTTTGCTATTAATTTGTTCTTCAAATATATGATAATCCTGGGGCACCTGGTGGCTCAGTCAGTTGAGCTACGGACTTTGTCTCAGGTCTTGATTTCACGGTTTGTGGGTTCAGGCCCCACGTCGGGGTCCGCGCTGACAGCTAGCTCAGAGCCTGGAGCCTGTTTCAGATTCTGTGTCTCCCTCTCCCTGACCCTCCCCTGTCCATGCTGTCTCTCTCTCTCTCTCTCAGAAATAAATAAAACATTAAATTAAAAAAAAAAAACAAGTATATGATAATCCCTCTAAAAAATGAGTGCCAGAAACATTCAGGAATGTAGACATGAACGAGAGAAGTTGTGCTCATTAAATGATTATGGAATACTGAAACAAGGCAGGGAAATCTGTGCATATGGTATGTTTATGTCTGTGCCAGGTTTACTTTAAACCGCTCAATTAGCATGTATTTGAGGTATGTATGAGTAGGTATAAAACATTGCTTCTGTTCTTATATGATTTAGTACTTGTTTGGGAACATAATGTATTGATGCACAGAAATCCCCTAATAAAAATTTATATTAGGACTCAAATAACAGGAAAGAAAATTAAGCTATAGAATTTGAGAAATGAAATGGTAGTGTCGTCAAAAAATGACATAAAATTGAGATCTGGATGATTTTTTTTTTGTGCCCTTTTAGATATTCAGACTGATATATGACTCAAACAAATATACTTTTTTTTTTAATTAAGAGGGAGATATATAGTCAAATGTACAAACATTGTGGTCAAATCTCACCCGATTATAATAGAACAATAAGTTAACTTTAGTTGGTCTGATTTGCTTGTTATTTTGACCAAAAACAACTTCTGACATTCCAGTTGTCTTAATTATCAGACTATGCAAATGCTTTGATAAGTTATATATAATAAATGAAGTAATAAAGTCAAGTTCATATCTCTTGTCATGAACACCAAAGCAAGAATTATTTAATGGTGGAGTCTAGTAGCATCTCTTTCAGTGTATCTTATTTTAAATGAAGAAAAGGGGTGCCTGGGTGGCTCAGTTAAGCCTCCACCCCTCCATTGCTCATGCACATGCTCTCTCAAATAAACATTTTTAAAAATTTAAATGAGGAAATAGTATAACGTAGAGTTGTGCAAAACAAGCCTGAGATTGGAAGATGGGGGACTAAAGGCTCAGGTTGCAATTCCCAGACATTTTTTCTTTACTTGCTGGGGCATTCCTGGCACACTGCCTATGTTCTCCGAGCCTTAGCATCCTGAATTGTAACAGAAGGAAAATCACAATGTCCACAGTATTTAATTCCCAGATTTTTATGAGGATCAATTAAGAATTTATATTAATCTGTAATATGTAAGCAGGCTATCACCAACCTTTCTCTGAGCTGCCTCAGCATCTTTAAATACTGAGAAGCCATTAACCATTAAAGGATCATTAGTACGGGTCTTTGGGTCTTATTATTTCAACACCAAAAGAAGCCTGAGTATTGCTGGGGCATGCTGAACAAAGCCTCGATAATCCTGTACTGAAGTTCCAGTATTTAAATCTATCCCCCTCAGATCCTTTTCCTTCTGATTTTACAATACTAAGTGAGGAGACCAGGAAAAAATATCCCAAAATTATCGGTAATAAGTTTTAAAGGAAACAAAAGCACAAAAGAGCAAAAAGTTTATGGGCTTCCTTTCATGCACACACCGGCACAAATAGTAAAAGATTAAATTTATCTCCATAAGAGATGAAAAATTAAAATGAGGCAAAATTCAGAGCAGAATAGAAATGGAAAATTCAGAAACATCCACAAAGCAATTAAACTGTGAAGTGCCTAATACTGGGGGGTGCCTGGGTGGCTCGGCTGGTTAAGCATCCAACTCTAGCTCAGGTCATGATATTGTAGATCATAGGTTTAAGCCCCACATCAGACTCTGTGCTGATGGCTCGGAACCTGAAGCCTGCTTTGGATTCTGTGTGTGTGTCTCTTTCTGTCTCCACCCTGCTCACACTCTGTCTCTCTCTCAAAAATAAACAAACATTAAAAAGACAATTTAAGTGCCTATTACTCAACTGCTATTATGAATCCAAGATGTTGCAATATTGATTCTCTGTGAAGAGTGGCCTCTGCTTTTTTCTTAAGGGGAAGGGTGAGGTATATTTTCATATTTTAATCTGAAGAGCATAAATTTATAAGCTATATTTTTAATGGAAGTATTTTCTATAAAATTAAAGAGATCTTAAATACTTTATAAAGTAATCAACCCTATCCAAGTTTCCTGTATTACAATATATGTCAAAAGGGTATTATGCTTTGAAATTCAAATACAAAATTTTTAAAATTTTAATAAAATGTATGAACATTTAATAACATACTTTATACTGAAAATTATGATAGAGTATTAAAAATTGTATTAAGCATTTATAGCTTAAATAGCTGCTTGAAATTATCCCTATTAAATTGCATTCATTAAAAATTAATTCATATGTATTTTTATATTGGTGTTTGAGTTGGGATTCGTGTTTTCAGTGCCTCTGTACCTTATTACCTCCCAGTTTTTTCAGTAACCCTTTAAATAAGGCATCTCCCTCTTCAAAATAAAACCTGATTCTGCCATTTTGAATTTGTGCTCTTTCTTAACCATATATATTTAGTATTATTGCCTAATATCATTAGTGCTGTCAGAATTATCATCCAATAACATAAAAATATGACATTATTTCCCATACTTATAAATGTCATATCAACAATCAAATTGTCCATATATTTTATTGAAACATGTTGTTTCTTTCTACACCACTGCTTCCTAATAACAAGAGATGTGACCATCTGAGGATTTTCAGAGCAGTATAGCATAAAGTGTGGCTATAAATTTAAAGGTGGTTTTGGAGTGATTCTTAAAAATGTAATAAAAAGTCTTATGGATGAAAGGTAGGATATTTACTACTATTTCTTGAATTTTTCTCCATTATTATCATGGATTTCTCACTATTCCTCAACCGTCAGCAGAATGCAAATGAGAGAGAATGCATGATAATCCAGTATTAATTAAAATATTGCCTTCTCAGTGAGATTTTCTTTGGCAAGTCAGATCTTATCTGACTATTCTATGTAATGATTTAACTACTTTCAAACTTATTTCCTCTGCTTTGTTTTTCTCAACTCTTATCAAATAAAATATCCTATATTTTACCGAATAACCATGTTCACTGTCTGTTCTTCTCACTAGAAAACAAGTTTCATGAAGGCAAAAATATCTTCCTTTTGTTTTTTAATGTTTCTCTCTATAGTATTTGGCATATAGTAACCATTAATACTTTTTCAGTAAATAAAAGGAAATGAAGATACAGCTTGATAACTTAAGAACAGATATTGCAGTTAAGAAAATGACAATTTTTAATATTTGCCTACTATAACATTCACTTATTTCCAGTTAAAGATGTAGGAGTTTTGATAAGTGTATATCATTTAACCACATCTACGATAAGGATAAAGAACAGTTTCATTGACCCATCCATTGCCTGTTGTTGACTTTTTATAGTAGACCACTCCGTTTACTCTTAATTCCTAGAGTCCATAGTATTTCTCCATTCTTATGATGTTCCAGAATAACATAAAAATGGAATCATATGGTTTATAGTCTTATTAGTGTGGTGTATTTTACTTATAGTTCATTTGTGATATACCCATGGTGTTGCATGTGTTAGTAGTTCATTCCTTCTTATTGTTGAGTAATGTTTCATCATATAGATGTGCCAGAGTTTGTTTTTTTCCCCCACTTTCATTGCTTTTCTTTTGGCATTTTATTTTTTATTATTTTTTAAATATTTTATTTATTTCTGAGAGAGAGAGAGACAGAGAGAGAGAGAGACAGCATGAACGGGGGAGTATCAGAGAGAGGGAGACACAGAATCTGAAATAGGCTCCAGACGCTGAGCTAGCTGTCAGCACAGAGCCTGATGTGGGGCTCGAACCCATGAACCGTGAGATCATGACCTGAGTTGAAGTCGGACGCTTAACCGACTGAGCCACTCAGGCGCCCCTTTTTTTTGCATTTCAAATTAATTAAATATAATTTATTCTCAAGTTGGTTTCCATACAACATTGAGTGGTCATCCCAACAAGGGCCCTTCTCAATGCCCATCACCCACTTTCCTCTCCCCCCATTAACCCTCAGTTCTCAGTTTTAAACAGTCTCTCATTGTTTGCCTCCCTCCCTCTCTGTAACTTTTTCCCCTTTCGCCTCCCCCATGTTAAGTGTCTCAAGATCCACATATGAGTGAAAACATACGGTATGTGTTTCTCTGACTGACTTATTTCACTTAACAGAATACCCTCCAGTTCCATCCAGGTTGCCGCAAATGGTCAGATTTCATTCTTTCTCATTGCCAGGTAGTATTCCATTGCATATATAAACCACATCTTATTGTTATTAGGAAGCAGTGGTGTAGAAATAAAGTTGTTTCAATAAAACATAGACAGTTTGATTTGTTCATTTTAGCCACTCTGACTGGTGTGAGGTGATATTTCAGTGTGGTTTTGATTTGTATTTCCCTGTTAATGAGTGACATTGAGCACTGTTTCATGTGTCTGTTGGCCATCTGGATGTCTTCTTTGGAAAAGTGTCTATTCATGTCTTCTGTCCATTTCTTCACTGGATTATTTGTTTTTCAGGTGTGGAGTTTGGTGAGTTCTTTATAGATTTTGGATTCTAGCCCTTTATGTGATATGTCATTTGCAAATATCTTTTCCCGTTCTGTTAGTTGCCTTTTAGTTTTGTTGATTGTTTCCTTTGCCGTGCAGAAGCTTTTTATCTTGATGAGGTCCCAATAGTTCATTTTTGTTCTTGATCTTCATGCCTTTGAAAATGGGTCAAGTAAGAAATTGCTGTGGTTGAGGTCACAGGTTGTTTCCTGCTTTCTCCTCTATGGTTTTGATGATTTCCTGTCTCACATTCAGGTCCTTCATCCATTTTGAGTTTATTTTTTGTGTGTGGTGTAAGAAAGTGGTCTAGTTTCATTCTTCTGAATGTTGCTGTCCAGTTTCCCCAGCACCATTTGTTAAAGAGACTGTCTTTTTTCCATTGGATACTCTTTCCTGCTTTGTCAAGATTAGTTGGCCATACATCTGTGGGTCCAATTCTGGAATTTTTACTCCATTGGTCTATGTGTCTGTTTTTGTGCCAATACCATACTGTCTTGATTACAGCTTTGTAGTAGAGGCTAAACTCTGGGGTTGTGATACCTCCTGTTTTGGTTTTCTTCTTCAATATTACTTTGGCTCTGTGGGGTCTTTTGTGGTTCCATAAACATTTATGATAGTTTGTTCTAGCTTTGAGAAGAATGTTGGTGCAATTTTGATTGGGATTGCATTCAATGTGTAGATTGCAGTTGAACAAATATGGGATTTTATCTAGTTCTTTGCAATTAAAAAGAAAATTGATAATATATATTAAAGACATACTATCATTCTTAGGTAGATATCTACAGTCAAACTATACAAATTTTTATAAAGATATATTTTATCTCTATAAAAAACTACTAAGCTTCTTTATATAGAGGCTTTACTATTTTGCATTCTCACTAATAACATATGAGAGTTCTAGCATCCTCACTAGTATTTTTATTTACAGTATTGATACTGTTTTTGCTTTTTTTGTTGTGTTTGTGTTGATGAAGTTCAATTTATCAACATTTTTAAATGGATCATACTTTTGGTGTCATCTAAGAATATTTTGCCTAAAACATGGCCACAAGATTTTCTTCTGTTTACTCCTGTGTTTTACATTTACATCTGTGGTGCATTTTGAGTTAATTTCTGTTAAATGTGAAATATGGGTCAAGGATACTTTGTACATGAATGTTCAATTTTCCATCACCATTTGTTGAAAAGACCATCCTTTCACCAAAAATTATTTCACCTTTATCAAAAATCAATTGATCATATATGTTGGGTCTGTATCAGAACTCACTATTTTGTTCTACTTATCAATGTGTGCATACTTTTGACAATACTATAACACCTCAATTACTGTACTTTATATTAAGTATCAAGTGTGAATTCAGCTGTTTTATTCTTTTCCATTAAAACTTTAGAGTAATCTCTTTAATATCTTCAAAATATACTTGGATTTTTATTTAGATTACATTGATCTGTAAGTCAATTTGAAGTGTACTGATATAACAGTATTAAGTCTTCCAATCATAAACTTAGTATTTCTTTCCACTTGTTAGGTCTTTATTTCTTTTATCAGTGTTTGCTAATTTTTAGCAGACAGATCAAGACCATATTATGTTAAATTTTAGCTAAATCTTTTATTTTTGTGTGGTCTTGTAAATGATATTGTTTAAAAATGTTTACTCTTTCAAGTGTTTAATGCTATTATTTGTAAAAAAAACTGATTTTTGTACTTTCAAGCTTATATACTGCCATCTTGCTAAATTACCTATTCCAGGAGCTTTTTGTGTAGAGTCCCTGAGATTTATATGTTGACTATAAATAAGATTTTTTTTCCAACCTCTATTTTGATTTTTTTTCTTTCCTTACTGTACTATTTAGAATTTCCCTCATGTACTGAATAGGACTGAAGAGATTACTTCATTAATTTTTAAATCTTATTTTCTTCAGATTTGAAAATTTCTACTCATCTTCAGTTTCACTGATGCTTTTATTCTGATACCTCTATTCTGATATTGAGGCTATCTAACTTTTTAAAAAGTTTCAGATATATTTTCTAAAATTTTTGTTCATACTTTTTATGATTTATGTTTTTCTGCTATGAACTTATACTTTCCCTTCAAGAGCATTTAATCTTAATGGATGGTCATGATAGTCTTTGTGTGCTAATATCATTGTCCTGGCAATACTGGGTTGACAACTGATGGTCTTTGCACTTGATGATTAGTCAAATTTTTGTCTCCCAGTGCTTTGGTATAGCGTGATTTCTATGGTACTCTGGCCGTTTGTCAAATCCTCTGGAGAATGTTGTTTGTTGCATCATTGTTATTTTTAAAGACAAATTACATGGCTAGTTCAGAAGGCAAGTTTTATTTCATCTTTAGCAGTAGTAGCTCCAATGTCAGTGCCTTCAAAATTTGTAGCTGTGCTATTCAGGAGTTCATCTGGGACTAAAATATTTGGTGGGCAGTTTAATTACAGTTCAATTCTCAAACACTGCATTCCGTGTTATTGGGTGTTAATCATTGTGACGAGCCTAAGTCCATGTATTTGTTCATACATAGGGCTAGGGAATCTGCTTTTGTAGCCTAGTCTTCTTCAGTATTTCCTTCACAATTTCTGGTACACAGGGACCTCATTACCCAGCTCTTTGGATGGAAATACAATTTCTCTCAGAATTTTTTTTTAAATTTTTTTTAATGTTTTTTATTTATTTCTAGGAGAGAGAAAGACAGCGTGAGCAGGGGAGGGTCAGAGAGAGAGGGAGTCACAGACTGAAACCGCCTCCAGGCTCTGAGTTGGCAGTCAGCACAGAGCCCGACGTGGGGCTCGCACCCACGAACAGCGAGATCATGACCCAAGCGAAAGTCGGATGCTTAACTGACTAAGCCACCCAGGCGCCCCAATTTCTCTCAGAAATTAGCCCGTCCTCTCACACAACTATACATGATGGCATCCATCCTTGAGAGAAGGTATCAAACAACGAGAGAGAATAAAATAATGGTGATTCTTCACATAAAATGTGATATGATATACTTCATATCACAGGGATTTCTGTTTCTCTGGCTAAAGACAAGTGTTTTCTCTCTTTAGGTGTTTTAGGAGCCCTTGTCATAGTACCATGGCAGTTTAGCTTTGTGAGAGGGGCTGGCCTGAAAGTAGGGATCAGAGAAAAAAATATTTTTCTCTCACCTCTGGGATCTCAAATTCCCTTTTTTTCTGGTCTCTTGGAAAGACAGAAGGGCTTCCTCTAGAAGATTTTGTTCTCTGACTTCAGTTCAGTTTGAACCACACTCAGGTGAAACAAAGCCAGGTAAGAAAGAAGGCAGTCAACGGAAATCTGACCTCTCTACCAGTCAGTCTGCAAGTGCTGACTTTTCACCCAATCTATTTGTTACTGTTCACTTTTGAGAGTTCTGGTATAGTTACTTTTTGTACTGTGCCCAGATTTTTAGTTGGAAAGTGGTGGCAGGGCGATAGGATGCAGTGGGTTTGTCCCATCTTAGCCAGCACCAGAAGTCAGAAAACACAGATGTAAATCTACTGATAGCTGGGATTTTACTTAAGAAGCCAAGTGGAATCTGATCACATATATTTCACTTGTTAAGGATACAAGCTATGAATATATATTATAAAAGTAAGGTATTATGGTTTATTAGCTATGTGCTAGAATCTATTGTATGTAAAATAAATGTAAATATTACGAATAATAATGGTGTTCTAGTATAAGATAAGAAGATGTGAAGGTGAAGATGAAGAAAGGTCTGAGATCTCATAATGTCACTTGACTTTGGAAAGAGCTGTATTCAAACCTCAGTCTGTTTATTAACCTGGGCTCATAAACACTATGCAATATAGGTTAGGAAAGGCCATTTATTTTATGATTTAAGAATTTGTGATTCTTTAAGAGACGAGCTGAGAAAGGAGGAAATATGAAGATATATAGGCATTCATTTAGGTATTCATTTGCAAAAGTTTTTGAGTAGTACCTTTAAGATACATGTTAATATCGTGTGTATTATAAGCCATGAATCCTGTTCTCACAAAGCTCATATTGTAATAGAAAAAGTAAATTTGTCAATCAGTACATAATTACAAAACAATATGATTAGTACTATGGTAATGTTAAATGTAAGTTTCAGAAATAGACTGGGTTGGCAAAGGTTATCCCTCTCTGGGAAGGGAAAGAAAGAAAAATTTTTGTCAAGACTTAAGGCTTAAAGAATGATAAAACAAGTGATCCAGAGGGAAGGTCATGTCATCTAGAAGGACTAACAGTGTAATGGCATGGCAAGAAAAAGAACTAACATTATTGCTATTCATGACAAGAGATAAGTGACCAGGCTTGTATTAGCTAAACTGATATCACATTATTAGTGTGAGGTCCATCAAGTCACTATTTTAGGACAAATTTCAGTGAAGCAAATGGCATCTGGTTACGTATTTCCAGGAGTAGAAAGCCGAACACTTCTGCCCGTTGGTATTAGACTGAATATGAAAACACAGTGTGATCCAGTACTGGATGTAACAGTGCTGTACTCAGAGAAGCCACAGACGAAGAGCGGCTTCCGCAGGGGGCATTTGTCCCCTGTGACCAGCAGGTCCCTTTTGGCAGCCAACACAGGCAGTTGACCTACAAGCATTGCTTTTGTATAGCGCTAGGATTCCATCCTCTTTTCAAAGGGGACAGGGGTAGCAGCACGGTTGGCTGGGTGCCATATACTTAAACAGAACAAAGTAGTGGACACCGAATCTGAAACATAGAAAGATATTCCCACACAGGGTGATGAGTCCAGCACAGGATATGAGGGCTTGTTATCTCTTGGCAAGGTAGTGTGCTAGGCCCTTCCTAATGTGGCCAAGAGGGGTGGAAACACTGCTTATGCGACTGCCTTTCGTAGTCTTTCAATGCTAAAAATGGCTTCATCATTATTTATCTGAACTTTTTTTTAAGTTAAAAATTGGTTTAGGATCTAAGCTTTATATACTTATTTGGCCATGATGGGAGTCTCAAACATAGAAGTCTGGTGTTCTGACATCAAGCTCAGAGCTTTGTCTCCTGCATGGTATTTTATGTTTATTATTTTTTGGCCGTTTGTAACTTCCAAATGGAAAGTCAAAGAGAATCCTAAGGATTATTATAATAATTAACATTTATTTAGAATCTGAATATGGAATATGGTTCGATTCAATTTCCTTTTGGAAATGTCTGACAACTTACCAGTGCTGTTGCCTTGAATATAAAATCAAATGCTTATTCTACAATCCTATAACTATGAACTCCTAGGCAATGAAAAACTCTGACTAAAGGATTTAACTAGCTATTTCCAATGGAATGAATAGATTGCTCATCAGAATAAATACACTTGGGTTTTAATATAAAGGCTTTATTTTTATTATCCTCTGTAGTTTTGAAAACTCTAACTTAGCTTTCCTCTTTTTCTTGTTGTACAGCTGCTATATACTTACCCCCTTAAAAATCCCTGGCCATTTCCCTGAAGGGGATAGAGTCAGTGGACTGAATAGGATTAGCATCAAAAGTCACCACTGCTTTCCCAAGCAGAGTTTAAAAATAGGATCATTGAATAATAAGGGATTTAAGTCTCAACCAAGCAGGGTGCGGAAGGAAATTATTTGGATTTAGACCAATAGAGATTAGAGTGTGATTACAGACTACCGTGTCCTTTATATCAGATTAAGGGACTTGAAAGAGAAGACTTGCAGGAAAAAAGTCGGGTCACAAAATTTTCCACCTGCTTCCCTAAATCAATCACAGAAAGATCACTCTCTCCGTACATTTCTGAGTCAGAGGGTACTGACTGAAGCAAACATAAAGTGGTGAAAATGTGGCAGTGTAACAGTGTGAGGTTTAATGAAAATTACCTTTGGAGAATAGTCAATAAACGTATCAAGAAACCATGACAGGTAACCAATAATAATATTTTATCTTTAAAAAATCCAAAATCAAATTCCAGGGAAGAAAATGCATCATATTCAGCCAAAATTCATTCATTCTTAGAATAAGGCATTTGTAGTTAATATAGAATTAACAGGGACAAATAAGAAAGATTTTTCTTCAATATGAGATTAGTTTACATGGATTATTCAAAGCTTGGATAAAAAGAAGAATTCCTTTTTAATTTTGCTAAGGTATAGTAAGGGAAGAAAAATACCTATGTAAAATCGTTTCTAACAGGTGTCCCAATCAAACTGAAGTAGGTATCTGTTTATCCTAGCAATCGTGTATTAAAAGGGCAATTAGTAATAAGGGGAAATCAGGTAGCATGTTACCACCTAAGTGTCAGCAAGTATGGAGAAAAAAGTCATTTTTAAATTGCAAAGCATTTTACTTACATAAACTTCAAAATGTTGGAAACATTTTGCATAATCTACATGGTTTCCTTTATGAAGATAATAAGAGTGCTTTGAAAGAGAACTTGTTAAAAATCTATTTGAACTAGGAGATGATGAATTCTTGATGTATATTTTGAAAAAAGTACAAGTTAAACTGACATTTGAACATATTTTCTTCTACCTGAAATCCCACTTCTTCTGAAATCTGTAGAAAACTTCAGAGCAGCAGCAGCAAGAAGGATACGTGTCTGTTAGCTCTTTGTTATATATTTGATAGTGACTTTTTATCACATACCTATAGATTTAATTTTTAGATAATTAAAATAGGGAATATAATTGAAAATGATATCACATCAACTTTTGTATAAAGGCAAGAACAAGTGATACTGTCATGTGATAATTGTTCAGTGTTTATTGTTTTATCAATAATTTCAGTTTCTACTACGGGCCTCTAAAAGCATTAGTATAATTGGTAAGAATTTATTAAATTATAGTAATTTATATTACTCTGAAATTGAACTGGAGAAAGTCTAATCATATTTATTATAATGAAAAAACAACTTTAAAAATTGGATAGATCATTGACCTAGATTAACTATTTTAGTAACTCCACATGGGTAAGTAGATATGGTATGTAAATACATATACATGTATATTGTTCAGAGATAATATAGTCGGTATAGAGGGCTATAAAACTCTATTGAAATAAGATCGACATACAAAAAAGCTGGACCTATTTAATGCATACAACATGATGAGTTGGGAGAGGAACCCTGAAACTAACACTATTAATTAACCTGTGCAATAAACCTAAACATTGCCTCCAAATGTTTCCTCTCACCCTCTTTAGATCAAGATCAGTATTCTTTCATTGTTGACAAGTTTCCATATAATATCAATATTGTATTAATTCAGTAAATAGTTCTAAATATGAATCAAACTATCCATCTTTCATACAGCATTGTTTATCTCTGTGAAGTAAATTCCATTGTTATCATTTTTTTCAGTGTCCTGAAATTAAATTTTTTAAAATGTTTTATTTCTAGGAGAGAGAGAGACAGCGTGAGCAGGGGAGGGTGAGCAGGGGAGGGTCAGAGAGAGAGGGAGTCACAGACTGAAACAGGCTCCAGGCTCTGAGCTGGCAGTCAGCACAGAGCCCGACGCGGGGCCCCAACCCACGAACCGCAAGATCGTGACCTAAGCGAAAGTCGGACGCTTAACCGACTAAGCCACCCAGGCGCCCCTGAAATTAATTTTTTTTTTAATATTTTTATTTATTTCTAGGAGAGAGAGCGAGAGAGAGCGAGAGAGAGAGCGTGAGTAGGGGAGGGTCAGAGAGAGGGAGTCACAGACTGAAACAGGCTCCAGGCTCTGAGCTGGCAGTCAGCACAGAGCCCGACGCAGGGCCCCAACCCACAAACCTTGAGATCATGACCTAAGAGAAAGTCGGACGCTTAACCGACTAAGCCACCCAGGCGCCCCTGAAATTAAATTTTTAACAGTATCAAATGGGAAAAAAAGAAACTACTTTGAAAATATTTGTCACTTATCTGTTTCATTGGGTAACAGGTTACTATAATAGGAAAAATATGAATTATGTTAGACCTGTCTCTAGGACATAGTAAGAACCAAATTGTTGGCAAATATTATTTTCATTCATCTAATTTTTTCCACTTTAAAATTGGGGATAATAGTATTTAATTATGGGATGTCTTTTGGAACAAGTGGTTGATACGTGCATTGAAATTCTCATACTTATTGAGCTATATTAAGCAGTAAATAAAATACAGTTTGATAAAGACTGCCAGTTAATGTGTTCACAGAGAATAGAGAAAGGCATCATTTTGCATGTGTTGCAAAGACTTTTATCAATATGTTGGATTTAGACATGATAATATTGAATGGAATTTAGACATGATAATAAAGAATAGAATTAATGCTTACAAAGTCTGAGGTTGGGTGTTTGGAAACAGAAATGGTTAATAAGGATTTGAGAAAGATAAAAATATTAAATTAGTTGTTAAATCTGATAAGGCAACATGTTTTGAAAGGCAGTTAAGCAGGTTGATTTTGCCCATAGTTTACTAAAATTTTATTTTGTGGGACAAGCTTTCCCTATGTAAAATTTCACATTGTCATTAGATAAAATTTTCAAATGTTTTGAGGATTATATTGATTGTGAGAAAAATCACCGTGATAAATTTAAGGCATTAAAAAAGGGCTTAAGTATGTACCTGTCAAGAGCCTGATATATTAGGCAAAGTATTTTATTTGTGTTTCTTTACCAATTAGATCTCATGTTTAGAGCCAGAAAAATTTCAAAATACAGAGATTTAATGTTTTTGGAATCAAATCTCCTGATATGTATTTTAAATTGTTTTAAATTCCTGTGTCTTGTTCGGAAAGAAACCATTGCCAGACATGGAATAAAAAAAAAAAAAAACAGTTTATCAAAAACTGTTGCCTACTTGGGCTATGTTGCTATTCTCCTCAATTGCAGGGTTGGTTATTTTGATTAATGTTGAGAGGGTGTGGAAATGACTTCCCTAGAAATCTTGACTGGGCTAGAAACCCATCTGTCTTACATGGCTTACTTGTAGTCCTGCCTGGAGGCAAAGGATAGATAACCTGAAATAGAATGAGAGACCCAAAGGAGAGGATTAAGTCACTAGATTAGTGGTGACCATATGCTCTCTAGAAGGTTTATGAAATTGCTCATTTCCATGGGAAAAGATATGTTTTCTCAGTGGCCTTAAAGTTTAATAAGAGAACAATGCCACCAGCGTCCTTTAAAATGCCATTAAATCCACTAGAGCAAGTAAGCTTTCAAGGAGAATATTTTTGTTTCAGATATATGAACATGCTAAACTATTATGAAAAATACTTTACCTTTATCTTATCTCTTCCCCCCATTTTTCTCTTTGCAGTTCTCCTCTTTCCTTCCTTACCTACAAAATATTTTAGAATGCTTCACTAATGCTTTTTTCTTTTCCAGTTGCTAGGTTTTATTGGATTGCTTAGCAGTAACAGAACATCATAAAAAGAAATAAAACTCTTTTTCAATTCAAGGCACACTATCTTGTTTACCTCAATTCTTACACTTTTCCTGTTAGTAACAAAAAGGTTTTAAACATAAACCAAAACTGATTGAGTTACTATTCTAAAAGTAATTCCATGCTACTAGAAAATACTGTGCTATGTAGTTAGAAAATGTTTTTTAAAAGTCATCTTTGTGTTTAATCTCTCCTTTACTAAACCTAAATATAGAGCTTTCTTTACTCTTGCTGAAAATGTATTTATTTTTTTATGAGGCCATGAACTCAAAGGATATCAATTCTTAAACTGGAAAAGGTCTACCCAAAGAGCTTGGTTTTATATATATTTTCTTTCTCTCTCTGTATTGGCACTTAAATGACATTATTCTATTAAGGTATGATATGAATTAGTATTCTTGAGTCATTTATGAGAATTCAATGCTATCTAATTGCTCTTGCCTTCACATCACTGTTTCTTCTGATTTTCCTTAGACTATTCCTTCAGCCTGGAGTGTTCAACTGTATCCTAGCCGTGTTTCATTGCCATATTCCAAATGACACCTCCCTTATATATGGTGCTTTCTGTGAGACCCTTCCCCATAAGCTCTCTGAAAAATTGAGAAGAAAGAACTATAACATATCCAACAAAGCACTTTGTCAGGGAGTTCGTTTCTTTTTAGTTTGGAATATATTAGGGCGTGTATAGCCCAAAACTCTTTGAGGTCAGGGACAGTTTCATATTTATGTACATGAGACTGAGAATAGAACTTTTAGTACCATGTGCAGAGGTGTTTAATGAATATTTATTGGGCAAATAGATGAAATACCTTATTCTAGATCTGGAATATGGCAGTTTTGCTTTCTGTTACAAAGTCTCTGTTATAGTAAACTGGGTCTAAGGAATGCATTTTCTTCTTCCTTCTATCTAAAATGAGGTAATGGTCATTTCTTAATGGTTTTTGCTTAGTTAAATAGAAGTTTCCGTTTAACCAAATAATTTCTGTTTAAACAAACAAAACGTCACTGCAACTAGTGAAAACCAAGACTTACAATTTCCTCTATATTGATATGCTAAGAAAAAAATTAACAACCAATTTTGATATCATAACAGCTAGCACTCTTGTAGTACTTATACTGTCCCACGAACTTTGCATATCCAACCCATTTACCCTCCCAAAAACTCTGTGAAAAACTGAGTGGCAAAAAGCTCCTATTTCCTGCCTAGTGTCAGACAACTAGCAGGTATCAGGGCAGGGGCTTGGACTCAGTTAATGTGGCTCTAATGGATAGTAAGGGTACATAATAAAAGTTTCAGCAAAATATACATAATACATTTTAAAAATGTGCTTCTGTTAAATACCACAATTGTAGGATGCAATCCAGATAGAGCTAAGTCATATCTATTTCTGAAGAATTCAAAGTTTGCTTTAATTGAAGTTTAGTGATTAAAAAATACGTAGTCAGGTTAAGATGAAGATGTCTAAACATGTTAGCCAAGGTTTACTAATTTTACTAGTAGTTTTTAAAATTTTTATTTTATTTTTTTCTCAAGAGCGAGAGCATGGGGCAGAGGGAGAGAGAGTGAATTTGAAGCAGGCTTTACATGGAGCCCCATGCAGGGCTTGATCCCATGACTCTGGGATCACGAACTGAGCTCAAATGAAGAGTCAGAAGCTCAATCGTCTGAGCCACCCAGGGGCCCCATAATTTTACTAGTATTTTAAACATAACCTTTCTTCTTATTTCATCCTAGATCTTAACCTTGTTCTTATTTCTCTTTTATGAGTGGTTTTTTTTGTGTGATTAATACTATTTTCTGAAGGCTTATCATTGAAATGTTTTATTCAATAGTCATTCCCATGTTTTTATGGAGTACCAAGCATATGTTAAACTTGTTATTATTCATGGAGCTTTTCATACAAACATTAGCAGTACATTTTCAGACCATAAAATTCAGACACCTTGGGGGCAGTGAATGACACTGGAATTTGTCAAATTTAGTTACTTTTAGAGACAAGGAGACTGAGATCTGAAGAGGCTATGTGACTTGACCAAGGTCACTGAGCAGTACGTGACATGATGTAAGTCAAGTCACTGGAGGCCATTTAATAGACTTATTCACTACCATTAAGCTGGGCTGACTTTTCTTTTGCCTTGTTTTATACCTTTCCTAGTTTGCCAGTTTCTCTTACTTGTGCATTGAATGTGCTTTTTTCTTGTCATAGGAATATAACCCCATTAATTTACTATGGATATCATATAAGCATACCATTTGTATTTATGAACTTATGTATTACATAAGTAATTTCATTCGGAGTGCCAAACTTCTGCCAGAAAGCTACTCCACCAATTTACCATGTGCCCTAACATTCAACATCAATTTAGGAGAGAGGACTAAACCTTTTCTGGTAGTGAAATTTTAAAGTGTTGTTTGGTTTTGCTTGCATAGTACATAAAACAGGGGTATTTCCTAGAAGGAATTTTACCTTAATACTTGAGAAAAAAAAATTCAAGCTCAAAGCATGCCAAATCCTATGGTAAAGGGTGGTAAAGTAATGCGATGTATAATTAGGGAAAATAGATGAAGTAGAGAGACATTATTACTCTCATCAGAATTAGAAATTTCTCCTATTTGAACAGGGAAGTAATTTTATTATATGAACCATTAGAAGGAATAACTAAAGCGAAGACCTAGAAGGTAGTGCTTTTAGCTTAAAGTTAGTAAAGTTCTCTGATGATCTGCCCTATACTAGATACTTTTATTTAACGCTTCTGCACTGAGAGCAAAGAAGAGTCTTTGCATGGATTCTAGGATTCCAGATTAAAGCAATACTGATTTCTCTTTCATCCTGTACATATAGCAAACTATACCTTTCATGTTTTTCCTTATGCTTTTCACGGCTTCAACCTGCTGATTAGTGGTTCCATATCATTTCTAGACATGACTGTTCCTTTTCTTCCTGCCTAAGCTGATCTTCTTTGTATCTACTGGCCTGCAGTGTCTATCACAGGACTATTGTTGACTTGGTGCAACATCTTTAGGTTATTTTAATTGCCTAACTGCCCATGCAAAGCTCCTTACACAGATAAGCATGTACTTATATAAATAATTTAGTTATTTTAAAGAAGAGTTATTTTTTACTTACGGGTAAGCATGACCCAAATTAAGTTTGTTAAAGCATAACTGTGATGATTTAATTTAACATTTGCATTTTCACAGTGGTGACCAGAGTTGATTTTCACATTTGTTTTTTTCACATGAATTGAATGGATAGGAGTTTATATAAACAAGAATATACAGTACAAAAGAGACAATATGAAAGTGACTGGATGTATTTTTAATAAACCAAATGTAGATATTAATGATTACAATACACTGTTGTCTTATTAAAGAAGTTATTGATTTATATTTCCTGCTTTACTTATTGACAACCATCAATCTTCTGCTGCTACATAATCTAGGTTACTATAACAAATATCTCCTATCACCCAATCTCCCACAAGGTGAATATAATTGCATTTCATGCTGATTGAAAGGTTTGTAAAGATCTTTGTTCTCAGGAAGTTTATAATGCATAAGAGACCTAAACCTTTGTTATTAAGGATAGACAATCTTTCATTCTGAATATTACTTTGAACAAAGAACACTAAAGTTATAAAAAATTGCTTTCTTAATGTTGCCTTCTCCATTCTTTTCCTCTCATCTTTTATTTTTTGGCTCAATTAAATCCTCCTCTGGACTTTGCAAACCCTTCTGTCAAACCAATCGTGAGATACAGAATGCTCTACTCCATGTTTTTGTTTTTTTAAATTTCAGTTAACATACAGAGCAATATTGATTTCAGGAGTAGAATTCAGTGATTCATCACTTACATATAACACCCAGTACTCATCACAAGTACCCATCTAGCCCATCCCCCTCCTACATCCCTCCATCAACCACCAGTTTGTTCTCTATCATTAAGAGTCTCCTGTGATTTGTTTCCTTCTCTCCTCTTCCCATATGTTCATCTGGCTGGTTTCTCAAATTTCACAAATGAGTGAAATTATATGGTATTTCTCTTTCTCTAATTGACTTATTTTGCTTAACCTAACACATTTTACCTCCACCCGTGTCATTGCAAATGGAAAGATTTCATTCTTTTTGATGGCTGCCCTTCTCTCATGCTCATCATTTTTCCTTTCTCTCTTTCTCCTCTAATTAATAATAATGTAAATATATACCTAAGGTCTCTCCCCTTCTTTCCTTCACCAATTATTTACTTTTTAATGACTTGTACCTTCAATTCAAAGCTACAGCAATCTTTCCTCTCCCACCCCGGCTCCTTCTTGTTTCTCTTAATATTTCCTGATGCTAATTTTCCAATATCCACTTATCTAGGGTGAAAGATTCTAAGCAGTGCAATATTCCTAAATCCTGATAATATGAATATGGAGAACTACCATAGTAAGGAGGCATAAATTATAATATAGTAGATTCAAAGTATGAGGTAATGAAAGGAGGTTTCATGTATATCTGATCAAATTAAGTTCAGATCTTCCTAAAGCTATTATTAGGGCTTATGGCTTTTCAGGAACAGAGATAAGGAAAGTAAAGTCAACTATTTAGGCAAAATGCTCATGCTGGAAATGCAGCTGTAGAGTAAAACCTCAATTCCTCACTAAATACCATAAGCTAATGTTCTGCCCCGTATTGTTTTGCTTCTCTTCAAAGAGTAGCTTCCTTATTTCTGCTGCAGATTTTTTCGTTATTCTGCTTATATAATGAGTTACATATTAACATCAGTTAATATTCCAACCACAATTGTGTAATATCTGTATTGTTTCTCTTATCTAGCGTGACAGTTTGAAACGTAACTGTATATACACTATATACACTTTATACAAAAATATATATGTGTTATAAATATATATAAATTGTAACTTTATGCCTTAACACCTCCTTAGAGGAAAAGAAGACAGATGTTTTCATACAGCCAGTTCAATAACCAATGTATAACAATAATTATTTTTAAGTATAGTTCCTTCATAAGCTGAAAGGCAGAAGCTAAAGGCTTCCATTCATTCTGTTAATTCTAATTCACATCTTTGAATGGTTCAAATCTGTCTCAGCTAGTCTAGTATCCATCTTTAAAGATCAATCCATATTTTGTAATAAAATAATTTTGCCTACATCTTCAAGGTCATTTCAGAAATTAACTTTGCTCACAGAAAGAAACGGCTTTGGCTGCATGGGATGATTTCATTACAATCTATAGTCTTTACATATAGAGAATGTAATTACCTCAGAACACCTTACTCAGTGTTGAATTTCAATAATGAATGCTAGCAAAAAATAGAACACAGTTTTCTAGGGTCAGCCTGAAAATGTAAAAGGAAAACATAGACTATAGACACTGAAATATTCTCTATGCCTACATGAGAAATACATAATTGAATTTATTTCCTTCCCTTGTGCTTTTCATCAGATGAGAAGGCCTGATTTATATATATTATCTGATGTTTTCCATAATATTCGTTTAATATAACAGCTATGGCAATCAAATCTCATAGGTAATAAGTGATAAAGATGAGACAAATGATACAATTTGTAGAGCTTCCACAGTGTCATTTAGAGATGAAAATCATGAGTTTTGACCTCATTTTCATGAATTGTTGATTGAGTCTGTATCTGTGAAAAATCTATCTTGTCTATTAATGACTCTCTTTTGACAAATGTGTAGTGGAAGTGCACTGCAAAAGTAAATATATGTTTGGAACAATATCATTAGCCTTACAATATGCAGAAGCAACAAAATAATTAGTGGTGTTGAAAATAATTATGCCATTTAAAAATATTGATGGTTGTTTAAACAAATACACTATTTGTGCTTTATAATGTGCTTACCTTACAGTTTTATATTTAGGGATTTTTTCTCCCCTTCAACTTCTCCATGATATGGTACAATTAGTTTAACTATTTGATTTAATGTCTTGAAAATCTAAGTACTTTTGGTCATCATAGACGGACTATGTTGCATTGAGATCTTTCCTCTTCATTAAACATTTTATACCTTCTGAAAACTCTGTGTTCTATAGGGATTTCTCATCATTTAATTATAGTAGAGTTCCCATCTTTGATTTTCCAAGTTCCATAAGAGATATGAAACATAAGTAATTTACAAAATATTGCATTCAATATTTGTAATTATAGACACTTTGGAGTTTCCAGTCTCTGAAAAAAATGTAGTAAAACTACAAATATGATAGTGTACTATTTCTCACATAAAAAGAATAAGTATAATCTTGCAAAGAAACTTACCAACAAGAAGCACTTCTAAACTATAATGCAGAGTAGCACGCTCTTGGTATTTTCAATTTTTAACCCCTCACTTGGGCATTCTTCAAGGAGGCAGACAGGGTTGGAGCAAAATAATTGCACTGGAGTTCAAAATATTTTTCCCTTGAGTATTTAATTTAGGTAAGAATCTGCAATATAGCCAAAGTATTTTATGCCAAAAATGTATCATTCTTTGGCATCATTAGAAGCAGAGATAAAAATTAGGAATCTTATCTAGGTGAATGCATCCCTTCATAGTTATCTGTGAGTTACTTCCTTCAAACAAGAAAACTGAACTGAAAACAGAATGGTCTATTGTAATTTATAGCATCTTTGCTACCAAACTAAAGTTACATTTCCAGGAAAACTGAGATAGAAATTTACTACTAGGCAAGAAGTTACTGCCACAGGGCTGTTTCTTTATAACAAAGAATATAAGGAATATCAAAAATTTGCCATCACAAGAAGCAAATACATATTTTGACACAGATCATTTTATTCCTTTGTTCAGAACCCTCCAAATTCTCTCCTCTCAATCAGAGTAAAAGTCAAAAGCCTCCCAACCCATTTACACTTTACCCCCTATCCATCCTCTAGCAACACATTCTTTGTTCCCTCTCCCATCCACATTTACCTCTTAGTTGCTCCTTGAGTTCAGTTTTGTATCCTACTTAAAATGGTTGCAAAATATTGTACCCTAGAACTTAGTGGAGTAAAACAACTGTTTATTAAGGTCACAGATTTTGAGGATCATGGATTTGGAGAGAGCACTGCAGAAATGGCTTTTCTCCATAATGTAGGAGTCCTCAGCTAGAAGATACTGGGGCTGAAGGCTGAAATCATTTGAAGACTCATGTATCTGACAACTGATCATGATATGATCTGGGGGCCTTGCTTCTCTCCACATGATCTTCTCCATGTAATCTCTGCATGTGGGATAGTTCAAGATTCCTCACAGCATCATTCTTTGCTAATAGTGAGAAAGACAGTGTTGGAGAATCCACAGTTCTTAATGTGGTTTATGTTGTGAAGACATATAGTATCACTTCCTCTATATTTAAGCAATTATTACCTCTGGACCGAATACAAGGATAGGACTTGAAACTTCTGTTTTTCAACATCATAAATAACCTCGATAACATTGTTCATCTTACTTCAAAGTCAAATAATTGGCATAGTTAGCATTACAAGAGAAACAGTGTTGGCTATCTTCTCTTAGGTTCAGTGACCACACATATTTAAATATGTGTCCTTTGCTGTCCTTTAAAATACTGGGGAACCGGGGCGCCGGGGTGGCTCAGTCCATTAAGCGTCCGACTTCTGCTTGGGTCATGGTCTCACGGTTTGTGAGTTGGAGCCCCGAGTCGGGCTTTATGCTGACAGCTAGCTCAGAGCCTGGAGCCTGTTTCAGATTCTGTATCTCCCTCTCTCGCTGACCCTATCTCTTTCTCTCAGAAATAAATGAAACATTATAAAATTAAAAAAAATAAAATATGGGGAACCACTGGGGTTCAGATCTTGAGCTGAGTTCTTCTGTTAGCATTTTTCCTAGAAAATTATATTTATGGCTTTTAAGTATTACTTCTAGGCCAATGATTTCCAACTATATATATCCAATCCTTAGCTTTTTACTGAATTCTGGATACCTGTAACCAAATACCTGCTTTTTATTTTATTTGGCTATCTAATTAGCACCTCAGAATTAATGTGTCTAAAACTAATTTGTTCTTTCTTCTTCAAACTCCTATATCAGTAAATAATATTACCACCTACAGTGTAACTCACATCACTATGGCAAATCTATTGATTCTATCTCCATAATGTATTTGAACCTATCATTTTCTCCACCTCTCCTACTATAATCTTAGTCTAAACCATTAAACTCTATATCCTAGATTACTGAAGTAGTTTCCTAACATATCTCCTCACATAGCACGAACACCTTTAAGTCCACCAAAGATTTAGTCTTCCCTTCTAGCATACATCATTGCTGCTTTGGCTTCCCAGTCAGTTGAGACCCTTCTCATATGATAATTTCTTGCCAATAAGTTATATTGAAAAATGCACAACATTACTTTTGAGCCCAAGTTGCTGGATTTTCTTTACCTATTGTTTCCTATTCACTGGCTGAACTCCAAGGATTATGAAGTCATAGAGTAGCCAAGAGATGGAAGAAATCTACATCCCTGAATCACTACATTAAAAGTTACCAGGCTAACATCTATATTATGACAGAAAGAGAGAAAAAGCTCCAGTTGTGTTATACTACTTATATTTTAGAGCCTTTTCTGTGGCAGTGTCAGCTTAATATACCATTCTTTCTAGGTACTAAGGCAGCTTTGAAGAAAATAAAACACACAGGCAAAAATTATTAAAGGAATTAAAATATACTAGAAAATATCCACTTAATAATTCTTAACTATTAGTAGAGGAGAAATAGAGTAGCAAATTAGTAATGAGATATAACATTAAATATGAATGATAAAGCAATCAAAAGCCAGAGGTTGATGGGCTGGTTTAAAAATAAACAAAAACGAAGAAATTACATCAAAAAATACAACTTTTACAGGAGACACATTTCAGATCCAAAGATGTAAAAGTTTGGACACATTGTCTACTTTCATTGCCTTCCTCCAACCCATTCTTTTTCAGAGTCTAATGCTTAGAATCACCTAATGGTTTTCCACTACATGTAAAGACAGTAAATCAAAATTTCCTGTCCTGTGTGCCAAATCCTAAACTCTCGGTTCACCAGGTAGGGCTTGAGATCAGAAGTTTCAGTATCACCAAGGAAGTGTTATCAGAAATGCAAATTTTGGGCCTCATCCAGACCTACTGAGTTAGAAGATAGTAGGGGACCCCGACATCTGTTTTGTTTTTGTTTTTACAGATCTTCCAAGTTTAAGTTTGATAATAAGCACTCTATATCATCAATTAACTACAAAACTATTCTCTTTTTTCTACTGCCCTAGGCCCTACTTTTTTCCTTTTTGTTTAATATCCAAAAATCATTTTGGCTTAATGTTCTTGGAATACTAATTTCCTCTGCCTAAAACAATTCTCCTTCGGTTTTCCTATGCTAGGAATTATCTCATCAAATATTCTCTCTCAGAGAGATCTTTTTCTTATCCCTTAACTTCAAATAGACCTGTCTCATTGCCTGTGTTTCTTTCTCTCAATTTGTGCCATTTGTTTTCCTTGGTTATCACTTTCCGAAATTACTTTGAGTGCTCGTTGGTAGATCATTTTTAATGTATTCTTCTCATTTAAAGTGTAAGGTCCAAGAAGCAAGAAGCTTCATATCAATAATCCCTAGAACAGTGCTTGGCACATAGATAAGATGTATATACATATTCAATCATAATTATATTTTTAAAAATTTGAGAGGTGCCTGAGTGGCCCAGTCTGTTAAATATCCAACTCTTGATTTCAGATCAGGTCATGATCTCATAGCCATGAGATTGAGCCCTGTGTTGGGCTCCACGTTGGTCAAAGTTCCTCCGCTTCTCCCCTGGGCTCACTTGCTCTCAAAATTTTTTATGAAATATGTTTATATTACAACTTAATTACAAATATGTTTTGACACTGAGTATAATTTAGAAGATTCCCTCAAAGCCATCTCCTCTTATGTTTTTGAGAAACTAGGTGCTCATTCCTGAAACAGACATGTTGCTTCCAAAAAGTATTACTTGGGGCATGGGATAGGACAGGTTTTCTTTCCTTTTTTGATGTCCCTTACTTTCATGTACAGCACAAAATAGGCGCCCCTCAAATTTTTAAAAATACAGTTATGACTGATTAGGTATATACTTCTTATTTATGTGCCTAGCACTGTTCTAGCGACCCTTCATATGAAGTTTCTGGCTTCCTGGACCTTACACTTTAAAAGAGGAAAACACGTTAAAATTGTACTGCTGTGCCATACAAGTATTGCCAGAAATAGCAAAAGCTGTCAAGAAATTAAGTAGTTCCAGAGAACGACTTTATAGATGCACCCAGTTCCGAAAATTTTCCTTATCTTCAAGTTTGTTCTCCTCTTCAGGACTACTCATTTTGTGTCTGTGTGCAAATTTCTAACTACATTTTAAAGAACCCCAGAGGCTGGGCTCACTCCACATGCAATTTCCCCCTCTAACAATTATATCCTACCAAGTGGGCTCTAGCAAAGCCGCTTTTACTCCAAAGGAGACAAGAACTGTTTCTGAGCCTGCTCCCTATCCTTAAAGGTCTCCCAACCAGTGACAGATACAGATATTCCTTATTATTGTTATTTCTGATATTGTTATACCTTAAGCATTTCTAGTTTTTTCCCCCCTATGACTGAAAGCATTAGAAATGAAAATTGAGGTGCGGTCTGATTAATGGACTAAAGTGAGGCATCTACCTCTGTTGGGTCATATTGAGTTACAGAGGGGAAAATTCTAAGATCATAAATTCACATTGGCTTTTTCATTTAAATACATTATTGTTATGTTATCAATTGGTGGTTGATTTTAGGTGTGTATGTGTTTGGCAGAGTGGGGAGTCTTCCTTGACCACTAAGATTCTCTATTATATAATTTCTCTTAGCAAAACATATTCCTTAGGTCTACATGGCAAAGATATCAGAAGTAAAAGGGACATTTAGATTAAGTGCTAGGCACTTCTGAAGCTGAAGAATTTGAAGTTCAATGAAAATACTAAAGACAATATATACTAGGCCACTGTTTGCATTGAAACCATAAGACTTTGAGACACTACATATATAGAATTAAAATTAGGATATAAGAAGCAGTGAAGGCTAACTATGTGTGTTTATGTGTATACTAGAGGATAAAAGTTCAGATTGTTTTTCAAGAAGGAAAAAAAAGTGCAATGCTCAGAAGCCTTATAGAAAATATTTATAAAAAGATGAGTACATAAAAATGTATGTAATGGAAAATACGCAATTAGCAAAATTAAAAATGGTAAAATGGGAGAAAATATTTGTGATGTAGGGTTAATCCTTTGAAAATATAATTCAAGAGAAAACAAATAGTCATTTGTACCGTTCACTTTTTGGTTTGCCTAGTAGGCACATGGAAAAATGTTTTGTTAAACATAATATTACCTTTCTGACAGCAAGTAATAAGAAAGGAGATATATACTATTTTCAATTGATTTTAGACTTTTGGAATTCAACTTGGAAGTATCCATCACAATTTGAAATGTACATATATTGGAAAGTGACATTAGTATGGTGGCATGAGTCATTCTTTTTTCATTCCTCTTTGATAAACAACTAACTTGACATCTATAATCAAAATGATCTCTTCACAATAGGGCAGAACACCTGGGACTTTTCTACCTACTTGTGCATTTGAAAGTGGGCAGAGAGAACTTCAGTGGGTGTTGCTGATCCAGTGATTTGTCAAGCCAACTTCACCTCACCCACTGCTAGTGGGGAAATAGAAACACGGAGAGTGTCAATCTCGGTAGATACTCACAGACAACAGAGACTACAGGCAGGCTGGAGCTCCACAACCAGAAAATCCGTCATGCCCTCAGAGTATTCGGATAGAGATGAATTTGGAGGCAGAGGAGAGGGAGGAACTCACCAAGAGGCCAGGCAACACTGCAAGGCACAGGGTAAAGCAGAGACAGTGGCAATGTCCCCAAGAAGGTGGAAAGTAAAAGTGGTAAGTGACTGCCAGGCTGTTCCATTTGTGCAGGTTGTGGCTGGAGGGACTTGTTTCTTTTTAGCAGCACCTGGACTTCAGAGGAAAGGAAAGGCGAAGGAGGCAGACAAGAATATTAAAAAGATCTGAAGGAATTTGCTTCCTAGTGTCTGCTTTAGGACTTCAGCAGGAGGTCCACACAGGAATCACTGGGTGTGGCCCATACCTCCCCACCCCACACCCACTCTGCTATCAGCAACTTGTGCTTGCTTTGAGTGCATCCATAAAAGTCACCACAGGTAGGAGAAACCACAAACATGAGCCATAGTGCCATATTCTGGAATGCAAAAGGCTATTTTTCTAATAGTCTCGAACTATAAGATCCAAATTAAAAAAAAAAAAAAAACATTAAGGAAGGTGTCTGCTACTTCAAATGTGAAGCACAGATCTTCAAAAAAATCAAGGAAATTTGGTATCACCAAAAGAAAATGGTAGTTCTCCAGCAATGAAACTCAAATGGAGTCATGGAATAGTTATGAAGAAATTCATTGAGCTTCAAGAAAACTCAGAAAGGCAATTCAGTGAACTCTGAAATAAATTTAATGATCATGAGGAGTTCTTCATCAAAAGGGTTGAAATTATAATCAAACAGAAATTCCAGAGCTAATGAATGAGATAAAGATATCTCATAGAAAGCATCAGTAACAGGGCAGAGCAGATGGAAGAAAGAATAAGTGACATGGAGGATTGGAATAGAGATTCAGTTCAGTTAGAAGAATATTTTAAAAGTAAAGAAACCCTACAAGAGCCACCAGATTCAACCAGAAAGGCAAATATAAGAATAATTGATATACTAGAGGATAAAAAAAAGGGGGCAATTTATTTAAATAAATAATACATTAGAAGCTAACAAAACTGGGGAGGAAAATGGACTTACAAATCCACAAAGCTATCTCAGTGTGAAGACTCTCCAAAACGCATAATGAAACAGTCAAAAATAAATGATAAAGAATCTTAAAGGCAAAGAAAATTACATAGATGGAACACATTAGGCCTAAAAACTCTAGGTCAAGAAAGAGTGAACTGACATGTTAAAAGAGTTAAAAAATAAAAATTACCAGTCAAGAACACTTCATATTGGAAGGATGACTTTGCTATATAAAAGAGAAAGGCTTTCTCAAAAAATAAACAAAAAACTAGGGTGTTTACTATGACTAGACCTGTCTTGCAAGAAATGAGGAAAGAAGTTCTCGAGGCTGAAATGAAGACTTTAATCAGTGACCAAAAAAATCATATTAATGTACATAATACTTTGGTACAGATGAAAAATCTCTATTAGAATGGTATATAGTTAAAGGAATAGGTTATTAAAAAAAATCATAGGCACTATATTTTGTTAACAAATGCACTGCATAAAAAGAGGTAAGTTGCAACATTAAAATATAAAAGGAGAGAAGTAAAATAGGCAAGTGAAGATAAGTTGCTATCAGCATAAAATGGATGGTTTTATCTTTAATGTTTTATGTTAATCTCATGTAACTATAAGCCTAGAGTATATTTATAAGACATTTTTTAAAGGGGGGAGATTGAGCATACTATCATGGAATATCACCAATTCACAATAGTAAGCATAAACGGGGGACAAGAGACAAAAGAGATAGAAAAGAACCAGAAGGCAAAAAATAAGACGGCAGTACTAAGTCCTTAAATAATTTGTTTAAATGTAAGTGGATTAAATTTACTAATCACAAGGCACAGAGTGGCTGCATGAATTTCGAAAGCAAAACTCACATGTATGCTGACTATAGGAGAATCATTTTAGCTTTGAAGACACATATAGGCTCAAAGTGAAGGAATGAAAAAAGATATTCCAAATGGAAACCCTATTAGTATTTTTTGGTTTGAAGCCTCTTTTATCTAACAAGGGACAAAAAAGATCATTATCTAATAATAAAGAGATCAATAAGCCAGGGAGGTATAACAATCATTAATATATACACACCCAACTCAAATCCGTTACTTAAGCAAAACTAACAAATCTGAAAGAAAAAATAATAATAGTAGGAGACTTCAGTAACTGAACTGTGAGCAATGGATGGACCATGCAAACAGAAAATCAGAAAGGGAATAATAAAATTGAACCATATTTTAGACCAAATGGACTTAATAGACATATGTAGAAAATACATAGAAAATTCCATCGAATAGCCTCAAAAGACAGAAGACAGTTTTCTCAAGTGTACATGGAGTATTTTCCAGGATAGATCAAATGATAATACACAAAATCAACCAGCTAATATAAGAGGATTGAAATTATACCAACTGTGTTTTCTGACAACAATGGTATTAAACTACAAATCAAGAGGAAAGCTGGAAAATCTACAAGTAGACAGAAAATAAACACACTCCTTATCATTAAGTCAAATCAAAAGGGAAGTAAATTATCTCAAAACAAATGAAAAAACATATCAAATTTTATGGGATGCTGCTAATGCAGTTCTGAGAGGGAAGCTTATAGCAATAAAGGCACATATTAATAAATTAGAAAGATCTCAGATAAACAACCTAAATTTACATCTTAAACTAGAAAAAGAACAAATTAAGCCCAAAGTTAGAATGATGGAAATAATAAAGATCAGAGCAGAAATAAATGGAATAGAAACTAGAAACAATAGAAAGGATTAGTGAAACTAAGAGCTGGATTTTTGAAAAGATAAGGAAAAAAATAAATAAAATTAGAAATGAAGGGCACCCGGGTGGCTCAGTCATTTAAGCATCTGACTCTTGATTTCAGCTCAGGTAGTAATCTCATGGTTTGTTAGGTTGAACCTGCATTGGGTTCTGGCTGACACTCCAGATTCTTCTTGGGATTCTCTCTCTGTTCTTCCCTCTCTTGTGCTCTCTCTCAAAACAAACATTTAAAAAACTGACGAGATATTACCATATCAACTGATACTATAGAAATATATAGTATCATCAGAGACTATTACAAATGCCAAAAAATTAAATAGTCTAGGACAAATTAATAAATTCTTATAAAAACACTACCTATGAAGAATAAATCAGGGAGAAAAAGAAAATCTGAACACACCAATAACAAGAAGAGAGACTGAATCAGTAATAAAAAGCTTCCAAATGCAGAAAATTCCACGACGAGGCAGCTTCACTTGCAAATTTTAACAAATTTTGAAGAATTAATGTTAGTTGATTAAACCTTCATTTCTCGATTTTGGCTCGGGTCATGATCTCACAGTCATGAGATCAAGCCCCACACATTAGCTCCACTCTGGGCATGGAGCTTAAGATTCTCTCCCTCCATCTCTCCTTCTGCTCTTCCCTGACCATGCTCTCTCAAAAAATGGTGGCAACAAAATCTAAAAATCCAAAAATGAATCCTACTTACTCTTCCAAAAAACTGAAGAGAATACTTCCAAGCTCATGAGTCCAGCATTACTCTGATAACAAATCCAGATATGAATACTACAAGAGAGTAATGTCAACTAGTATCCCTGATGAATATACACTCATAAATTTTCCATAAAATGTTAGCAAACTGCATTCAGTAATGCACTAAATGGATTATATGTGGGTTTTACCCAAGTGGGTTTTACTCCTGGGATGGTTTAACACATGTAAACCAATTGATATAATGCATCACATTAATAAAATGAAAGAAAAAAATCACATGACAATTGCAATAGATGTGGAAAAAGCATTTGCAAGATAACATTCTTTCATATAAACCCTCAACAAATTGGATATAAAAAGAATATACTTCTACATAATAAAGGCCATATATATGAAATTTGCAACAAACATTATAGTCAATGAAAAAAGATTGAAAGATTTCCTCTAAGGTCAGGAATAAGACAGAATACCCGCTCTCACCACTCTTATACATTTTAGCTTTGGAAGACAGAGCTAGACCAATTAAGCAAGACAAAGAAATAAAATACCTCTAACTTGGAAATAAATAAAACTATCACTATTTTTAAAATATATAGTTTTGTATATACAAAATCCCCAAAATTCAATCAAAAGCTGTTGACACTAACAATTTCAGTAAAGGTACAGGATATAAAATCAACATAAATCAGTTGCATTTGTATACACTAATCAAAAATATATAAACTCTGTCATTTACAATAGGATCAAAACCACCAAAATACATAGGAATAAATTTAACCAAGGGAGTGAAAAATCTGTATAATGAAACTATAAGACTGTGAAAAGAAATTGAAGATGACAAACAAATGGAAAAACATCCCATGTTCATGGATTAGAAAAATTGATATTGTTAAAATCCCATACTACAAAAAGCCAATTCCCATCAAAATTTGAATGGCATTCTTCACAGAAATAGAAAAAATTTAAAGTTTCGTGGAACCATAAAACACCTTGAGTAGCCAAAGCAATCCTAAGAAAGAAGAACAAAGCTGGATGTATCCCACTTACCAATTTCAAAGTATACTACACAACTATAGTAATAGAAACAGTACTGGGGTGCCTGTGTGGCTCAGTCAGGTAAGCATGACTCTTGGTTTTGGGCCAGGCCATGATCTCATGGTTCATGAGTTGGAGCCCCATGTCAGGTTCCATGCTACTGGTACAGAGCCTGCTTAGGATTCTCTCTCTCCCTTTCATTCTGCCCCTCCCCCATTTGCACTCTTTATAAATAAACTTAAAAAAAGACACACACACACAGTATGGTAGTGACATAAAAATAGACACATAGACCAGTGAAATAGTATAGAAAGTCTAGAATTAAACCATTCCTATATGATCAACTAATATTTGAGAAGGGAGCCAAGAACATCCAATGACAAAAGAATAATTGGTGCTGGGAAAACTGGATAAATGCAGAGTATTATATGCAGAGTAATAAAATTGGGCCCCTATATAACACTGCTCGCAAAAATTAAGTCACATGGATCAAAAACTTGAACATAAGATCACATAGAAGAAAACACAGAAGCTTCTCAGCATTGGTCCAGGTTATGATTTTTGGGATAGGATGCCAAAAGTCCAAACAAAAGCAAAAACAACAAATGGGATTATGTCAAACTTAAAAGTGTCTACATGGTGGGAAAAATGAAACAAACAACCCCTAGAAATTAGAAAATTTTTGCAAGCCACAAATTAGGCAAGGAGATAAAATCTAAAATAAATAAGAAACTTACATAACAAGATATCTTCAGAGAAGACATACACATGGCCAACAGGTACATGAAAAGATGCTAAACATCACTAATCATCTAGGAAATGAAAATCAAAGTCACAATGAGATATCACCTCAAATCTGTTAGAATGGCTATCAATAAGACAGGAGATAAGTGTTGGTGAGGATATACAGCAAATGGAACACTTGTGCACTGTTGGTAATGTAAATTGGACCATCCACTATGGGCAAACATTATGGAGGCTACTCAAAAAATTTAAAATACATCTATCCCGGGGCTCCTGGGTGGCTTAGTCGGTTAAGCGTCCGGCTTTCGCTTGGGTCATGATCTCGCGGTTCGTGGGTTTGAGCCCCGCCTCGGGCTCTGTGCTGACTGCCAGCTCAGAGCCTGGAGCCTGTTTCGGAGTCTGTATCTCCCTCTCTCTCTGACCCTCCCCTGCTCATGCTGTCTCTCTCTCTCCTAGAAATAAAATAAATATTAAAAATAAAATAAAATTAAAATAAAATAAAATACATCTACCCCATGATCCAGCAATTCCATGTCTGGATATATACCCAAAAGAAATCAAATAGCACATGGAA
Organism: Proteles cristata cristata; assembly: GCA_017311185.1. Classification (NCBI taxonomy): domain Eukaryota; kingdom Metazoa; phylum Chordata; class Mammalia; order Carnivora; family Hyaenidae; genus Proteles; species Proteles cristata. The sequence goes on along the minus strand of JAESUZ010004923.1, from coordinate 1,582,837 downwards.
GAGATATATGTGCTCCCATGTTTATTGCAGCATTATTCACAATAGCCAAGATATGAACACATCCTAAGTGTCCAAAGGATGAATGGATAAAGAAGATGTGGTATATATGTATATAATGAAATTTTATCAGCCATAAGAAAGAATATTCTGCTTTTTGTTACAACATGAATGGACCTTGAGCACATTTTGCTAAGTAAGATAACACCAAGAAAGACAAGTACTGTACAGTATCTCTTATATGTGGAATCCAAAAAAGGCAAACTTGTCAACCAAGTATAAAATGGTAGTTATCAGGGAAGGAAGGTAGAGGACAGATGTCATTTAAGGGTACCATTTGCAATAAACGGTAAATGAGCCCTAGAAATCTAGTGCAGAGTATGCATAGTCAATGTAGGAAACAATATTGTATTATAATTAAGCTTTCTAAGAGATTAGGACTTAATTATTCCAACCACTAAAAATAAATGATAATTATGTGATCTGATAGAACTGCTAACGACTGACACAATGGCAATTGTACAGTGCCTAAATGTATCAATTTAATCTACTGCATACCTTAAATTTGTGTAGTGTTATATGTCAAATATATTTTAACAAAGAGAAATGTATATTGTTCACTTGACTATATTTAAAAATTTGGTCTTAAAATACAGAACTGCAGAAAATATCTTTAAGAATATTCATTGCAGCATGATGCATATATTAAAAATTGGAGAAGCGAATAGCAATTGAGTGGAAAATGAATAAATAAAGTATTATGTATTGTAACAGAATAACAGTCCTCGAAGAATCCATACATGCTCACATGGATAATTTTATGTGTGATGTGTTAAGTGAAAAAAATCACATTGTAGAACAGAATACATAGTAGTATGATTACAGTAGATAATGTGTCTATACACACAAACATGTACAAGCAAACATGTGTACATAAAAACGTCTAGGATAATATGAAATATATATATATACACATACACACACTCTTGGAGTGTGAATTTGGGTGTAATAGAAAAGTTTTCATTATTCTATATTTTAAATTGCTTTTAATGTTTATTTTTGAGAGAAAGACAAAATGTGAGCAGGGTGGGGGAAGAGAGAGAGGGAGACACAGAATCTGAAGCAGGCTCTAAGCTGTCAGCACAGAACCTGACGCTGGGATGAATCTCATAAAAGAAGATCACGACTTGAGTCAAAGTTGGACACTTACCTGACTGAGCCCAGGCACCCTTAAATTATTCTGTACTTAAAAAAAATACAGAATGGGGCACCCAGGTGGCTCAGTCAATTGTGCATCCAACTTCAGCTCAGGTCATGATCTCATGGGTCATCAATTTGAGCTCTGCGTTGTGCTCTGTGTTGACATCTCAGAGCCTGGAACCTTCTTTGGATTCTGTGTCTTCTCTCTCTGCCTCTCCCCTGCTCCCACTCTGTCTCTCTCGCTCTCTCAAAAATAAATAAAACATTTAAAAAATTAAAAAATACATATCCAATCAGAATGCTTTTGTTTTGCAATTTTTAAAATAGTACTTAAAAAATAGAAAATATATCCTTTTGTTAGGGAGAAATTAATGGCAATAGATCATGACACTGATAAACAGGGATTATATTGTCTGTGTGTTAGCTTTGACTGTGGCCTAATTTAAAAATTGATGCTTTCCAGTTTTGCTAAAATGTTTTCTGTTAAATTACTAGTTAATGTTTCCTTAGAGCATATTAGTGCTCTCATTAATAGCAAAGTATAAAATATTGTTTGCATGAAGACATTCAATTTTTTGCTAGTGTTTTACAGTATTTTTTGACAATTTTGCTATAATAGTTTTAATTGAGCATTCCTACTTATTTTTTTTCCAGTGGCAATTTAAAAAGTGCCCACAAAAACACATTAAGCATAACACATTACAGATTATGTTAACAAAATACATTTTACTTTTTTATGCTCTTGGGTATCTATCACATATATTAGAACATTATTTTTAATGTTGAAAAATTTTTTAATCTGAAACTATAACAATATGGAGGAATGATTGGAAGTAATTTAGAATGGAAAGAAAAAATCAAGGTCACTATTTTAAAAGGAATAAATATTGTTAATGAATGACAAATTTGGAGCTATAATAATTCTGTTACTCTATATCTTCATTTAAATGTGCTAAACAGAACTAAGAAAATTAAAACCTTGTGAAATTGGTATTTGAATGAAAGAAAATGTGAAGCTAAATGTTGTCTATGTGTTATTAGAAATGAAGTCTGAAGTCTTGCAATCTTCCCTGGAGGGTTATTGAATGAAAAAGTGATAAGAGAACTCGGCATGACCCCTGCAGTTAAAAAAAATCAACGGAGAGTACTTTATTTCATGAATCTGTATAATTCACTGAAGAGACTCAAAATGCCTTGCTGTACATAATAAACTTTAAAGATATGTATGTGTGTCTATTTTTTTTTTAATTAGGATTTTTTCTCCTCTTTCAGCTCACCTACCATAGATGGTAACCATGGTACCATGGACCTCAGACTTTGTTATTCCTGCAAACAACAGCATTTATCAATTGGCTATTTATCCCAAATCATCGTCAGCCAACTTGTTCCAGCCTTTTTCACCTATGGATATTGAGCTCTTAAGCTCTGGGTTCAGGTACTCTAATTCCTGAGTAATTACTAATGCAGGCTTTCACAGGCATATCTCTACTTGTTAAAGTCTAGAATCTGAAGTTAGTTTTGCAGCTGTAGGCAAGGAGTTTGGTCTGAACTGGGTAACTTCCCAACATAAATAAATAAGCAAAGACAAACATATGGTGTAATTTTAAAATATTTCAAATTATTTTCATTGACACATTTTTACTACAATATTTTCAATATACTTTACGATCTGAACTTTTAAATGCCAAGCTTTTTGACCTGGATATTGATAGGACCTCTACTTTTTTTTAATTCCTAGCAGGGCTTAGACTTCAGCTTTCATAATTCGGGCTATTAGCAGTGTCATTGTGCATAGTAACTCATCTGTGAGGAACTGCTACATTGTGTAACATTCTCAGTGGCAGAATCTTTAGTAACTTCATGAAGCACAAATGGCCAAGACACTAACAGTGAAGGGGCCAGTACTTAGTAGGGTCCAGGTCCCAGAACTAGACAAGGACCTTCTACAAAGTGTCCAGTAGCAACACGCATCAGAGATAAAGAGTTATATGCAAGTCTTATTCTAGGATATACCAGGGGTTGAACTGGGAAATCTAAACTCTTGTGTAAATTTCAAAGAGACTGAAGTCATTGAAATGAAGCCAATAAATGGGAGGAGGAACTAAAATCAAAATGGTCAGACCATTTTCCAGAAAGCAGACTAGAGTGATGGAGGCACACTTGTTGACGTTTGGATGACTAGCAGCATTTGGGCTAGAAGTCACTGTTATTGTAGCTATTCTTGCAGACAGAGGAAGAGTATATAGTGGCTCAAACATGACTGACACAATTTCTTGTTCATGTACTACTACAAAATAATGATATTGAACCTTATCATCACCTATCTCGTAGTTATCCTAGGACTGTGGTCTAGCTATGTACCTAGGAATTAAAAAAGAAAAATGTGTGTCGTTAAACAGCTGGATGGTCTCTATTATAAAAAAAAAAATGATTGTTTAAAGGCATAGAACTGATGCTGATATATCTGGCATCCAGGTTTGAATATTCATTCTGTACCTTTTAGGATTGATAATGATATTGATCGGTCCATATTTGTCATGTCCTATAGTTGGATTTGCTGTCTAGTATTTTTCAAGATTTCTTAAAGGTAAGCCAGGTCCCCTGTTTCTATTCCCTCCTGGTCCTGAAGTCTTTTCTTTTGTCCAATCTTCTTTTTTTTTTTTTTTTTTTTTCGAGTTCCTTAAAGATCACTGAATACTCACTAGCAATAGTTTCTTAAAATATAACTGTCACTGTGTTAAGGAGCCTATCACAACAAATGTGGTATCATTCAGCAACCTACAACTTGGAGATAATTGCTGTACATTTTTAATGACATGTGAAAAGGCTTTAGAAGAGCATAGGTAACTATGTAAATGAAAATTAATATTAAGGCAAACTACATGATACTGTGCAGCTACCTTGATCAGGAGCACTGTTTCCTTTCTGTTGTTCTTTCTTGTGCTGCCCTGGATTCCAGCTACCTATTGCTTCATGGGACAGTAATTCCCTGCAGTAATCTCCGTGGGTGAAAGAGAGGACTGGGACAAAGTTTGATTGTCTGCTGGGCCTCTAAAATATAAGAATGATCTGAATTTTCAAATATATTGTTTTGCAGGTTGTCCCTCTATTGCCACAATACTCAAGGAACATCATCAGGGGCTTGACGAGCAAGTGATAACCTATAGTTTTCCTCACAGCACTGTCTGCAGTAGAACTTCAACCTTTTACCCCGGCAATAACCAAGCTTATCAATATGAGATGTTAAAAATGTATATATATTTATAACTGAAATATAAAAACTGAAATATTAAAAAAAGTCTTTCATTATTTTTTTCTTCCTTCTTGCCCTTTTTCCCCTTTACATCATTTTGCAAACATCTAATTCAACAGATAAAATCAGACTTTGTTGAATTTGAATGGGTTGCTCTCAGTTGACTTCTCTATCTTTGAGTTATTTAAGGTTCCTGAATGTGTGGAGTCATACCAAGTTCCCTCATCACCTTTAAGAGACTTCTTTAATATCCCCTATGGAAGAAGAAAATAAAAATGGATTACAGAGAATTTAAGATTGCCTTGCTACTGCTATGTAGATAGCTGCTTGTCCCTTAATTCTGATTTTATGATAAAACCACTGGAGCCCTCTGTTCTCAGGTCTGATTCGTGTAAACATCACTTCTGAATTCACTCACAAGTTAGCACCTGAAAAGCCTGCCAAGCTAAAGTAAAGAAAATACCTGGAATCAATTATTGGTGCTTTTACAGCATAATTTCCTTGCCATCTAAATGCAGATAAATAGAAAATCTAATTTTTATTATACCTCACCTACAACTTTTAATAAATATTAATGTACATGACTGTGTCTGACCTCCCACTAGACTTAAAATCAATAGTTGTTGATTAAGGTCTTTTGAGAGCATTACAAAGATGAAGACTCACTCTTTATTCCTATTGCCTATTCTCTGATCTCTAAATAGGTTAACAGCATGCCTATTAAGAGAAATAAAGTATTGGAGCAAAATCTGGTCATGTAAATATACTTGAGCAGAAAGGTGGGGTATGCCTATCATATTTACAGGAGTTATATAACACTTGCATTCATTTTTATCACTTGTTATTTCAATTCTGGCTTTCACTACTTTAGTGACCATGAAGGATTCTCTTGATAGTTCATTTTACCACTTGCAAATTCTGGGGAACTTTTAGGCACTTTTAATATATTTAATATATATTTTATATAATTTCTTATTTCTTACTGATTTGGATAAAAATCTTTTTAAAAGTTCCACATTTATTTACAGAGCAGATTTTACAAAATTATAATTTTTGTGACCTTGAGTTTGAGTGTCAATTTATAGTATAAAAAATTTTAATATAAAAATATTAATATGCATCAGAAAAGAATTTAAACAATCTCTTGGTGCCAAATATGGTGTTAAACACAAGAGACTCCAAGACAAATATCATCCAATGATATTCCTTGTGGACATTGTGACAATAAGCAATACAGAAACAATTATAGTCAAAGAGTAAAGAGTTAAAATCTATGCCTAACTGAAGTAGAGGGTATGAGACTGTAAGGTAATAACAATATGGAAAATTACAACATGAAAAGTGTGGGGTTTCATGAAACCTTGGCATCAGATGTGATAATCTAGAACCTTATGTGGCTATATACTGCAGAATGTGGTAACTACTTAAAATATATAAGATTCACAAGATTATGAATATGAAAAAAAACCAGAAGTATGTCATCAATCTCTGAACTCATTTGGGGATAAAGGAGGATTTAGTAAAAAAGATGTTAAATAATGAAGTCAAGATTAAGGCAATCAAGAAGGCGGTAAAATTTTGGAAACACAGAAGATTCTAGAAATATCCTTCCCACCTAATCTTGAGGAAAGGCTAATAGACTATATTGAGCATTATTGAACACTAGACTCAGACATTATTATTTTTTTGTGTTTTTAAGGAACATCTTCTAATAGAGAAATTGACATATTTCTTCTACTTTATTTATTAAATATTTTTTAATTTATTTCCAGGAGAGAGAGAGAGAGAGACAGCATGAGCAGGGGAGGGTCAGAGAGAGAGGGAGACACAGACTCTGAAACAGGCTCCAGACTCTGAGCTGGCAGTCAGCACAGAGCGCGACGCGAAGCTCGAACCCACGAACCGCGAGATCATGACCTAAGTGAAAGTCGGACGCTTAACCGACTAAGCCACCCAGGCGCCCCTATTTCTTCTACTTTAAACTGATACACTAATTTCAAGAATATCAACATATTTTAGCTATATTACTGAATACAAATACATGGGCATACAAACAATTCCAATAAATATTAAATGCCAAACTGTGTCCACATCTATCCTTGGTCTCTGTGTCAAGGACTTATTTAACTGATCCCCTCATTTAAAAAAAAAAAATTGGCAGAATTTTTTAACAAAATGCTGCTAAGCCTAAAAGAATTTGGTTTCATTAAGCTCAGGAGTGAGAGGTCATAAGGAACACTACCACTTATAACATTGTTTTATGGGGAGAACTCATCCCATGTTCTAAATTGTATTTTTTCTTCATTTATTATTTTTGACAGAGCACAAGTGGGGGAAGGGCAAAGACAGGAGATGACATAGAATCCAAAGCAGGCTCCAGCCTCCAAGCTGTCAGCACAGGGCCGGACTCGGGACTCAAACTCACAAACCGTGAGATCACCACCTGAGCAAAAGTGGGACACTTAACCGACTAAGCCACACAGGTGTCCCCCATCCCATGTTCTAATATGTGATTTCCAAACCTTTGAGACGTCTGAATCTAAATTGAGTAATACCGGCTGGCATTAATTGTGGAGTTGAGAAATTACCTTATGAGTCCACGAAATGATCACACATCAATAATTTGTTCTGGGTTGGGGCGTCTGGGTGGCTTGGTCGGTTAAGAGTCCGACTTTCGCTTGGGTCATGATCTCGCGGTTCGTGGGTTTGAGCCCTGCGTCAGGCCTGTGCTGACTGCCAGCTCGGAGCCTGGAGCCTGTTTCAGTCTGTGACTCCCTCTCTCTCTGACCCTCCCCTGCTCACGCTGTCTCTCTCTCTCTCTCCTAGAAATAAATAAAACATTAAAAAATTTTTAAAAAAAATTAAAAAAAAATAATTTGTTCTGGGTTTTTAAGTGCTATTACTTTTCTCAGGCTCCTACCTTTACAGCATGTTGATCTCTGGTAAGTTGCCTTCACTTTCCATGGCAGATTTAAAACACTATTGTTTTGGAGGGAGGGGGCAAGATGGCGGAGAAGTAAGGAGCTCCGTACTTGCACTCGCGCCCATACATCACACAGAAAAGATCTGAAGCCATTGGAAACCATACAAAACCTGAGAGACTGGGAGAAAAAGGACGCAGAATCCACTGAGAAAGCCTTCTAACGTGAGTGCGAACCGGGGAAGGTAAAATTGGGCCGGGATCGGAGCCTCCAGGGTGGGAGGCGATCCCCCTCTACCCTCTACGGGGAGTGAGAGGGGAAAAGGAGAGAGTCCGAGACAGAAAAATCTCCGCTCGGTGCATAGAAAGACCGTACTTGCCAAATACCTGCACACCAGGTCCACTCGCGACAAATGGTCCTGGGGGAGGCTGAGCACACAAACTGCTTCTTTGTGCCGCTCCTGGAGGTTGGGTTTTAAAGCGGCGCGGGCGCACCTGCCGCCATTGTAGCACCAGGGCGGCTGGGACCCCTGAAAGAGACGCGCAGACACCGGGCATCCGCGCTCCTGGCTGGCTGGAACTCGAGAGGGAAGGCAAAAAGCTAAAAACTGGAAATTTGCCTGTGAGTTCGTGTTTCGGGTGACGAGCCATAGAGAGACCCGGTTTTCCTCACTCCAGCGGGCTCAGGCTACACGAACCCGGCAGGCAAGCCCCCGCACATGCGCACCAGCCCGACCCAGAGAAGGAAGCAGCGATCCTGACTCCGCCCCCAGAGCTCAGCAGGGAGCCTGGAATAGCCCGAGGGGGTTGCCTGGGATGCTGTGTCTAAGGCAACTTCAGCTGGGCGCGCGGACTGGGATTTGGAGATTGGAACTGGCCTGGGTTGAAGAGTGCAACCAACTTCGGCTGCGTCCCCGGAACGGGGAGTTGACACGCCAAAAAAAAAAAGCAAGCTGCAGCGCGGGGTTCAAGAAGGGACTGGAGCACCATCACTCTCCTCCCCACAATCGCTAAGGCAGAACCCCCGCCTGAGGCATCGGATCACGCCACGCCCATCCCTGCCAGAGAGGTGCCCTCCTCCCTTTTTCTTTCCCTTTTTTTTTTCCTTTTTTTCTTCTTCTTTCTTTTTTTTTCCCTTTCTTTTCTCTTTTTTTCTTCTTCTTTCTCTCTTCTCGCTTTTTTCCCCAAAACACTGACTTGATTAACTCTAGTCGCCAGCTTGCTTAAACAATCACAACAAGTCCATTCTGTAAATGTAAATTCTACACCTACTGACCTCTTCAGCTATTTCTCTCAGGAGTAATTAGACTATATAGTTTCTCTGGATAATTCCAGCATCCTTCTTTCACCTATCCAACCATATTCTACCCTTTACCTCTTTGAAAAAAGCTTCTTATCCCTTCTGCCTGTTCATTCTATTTCCAAATCTACCTCGTCTCGCCCTGCCTTCTCTCTTTTCTCTATGCTCTTCAACCAGCACTGCATACACACGGCTATTTAACTGTAGCTGGGAAATCCAGGTATATGCTTTAAACCATTCTTTGTCCATCGGTTTTCTTCTTTTTTCCTTTTCTTTTCCCCTTTTTGACCCTTTTATGTATTTATGCTCCCTATTCGCCCTCCCTCTTCCGTCTTTTCTATTAACTTTTTCGTTTTCCCTCTCACTTTGTATGTTAGTTGAATCAGCCTGTGCGTGTGTGTGCTCCTGTTCCCTGTGTGTCTGTCTGTCTGTTTTCTTTTCCAGGGCTACCTCAAGAAACAAGCTAGAGTACACAAGGCGAAGAGTCCCAAATATCATTACGAATAGGAAAATAAAATAGCTAAGGTCCCAACAAGAGTGACCGAGGGATACCATTCAAAAAACAATCTCTGAAAGGATAGGCCCTGGAAAGTCAAAGAATCTTCTTGGATATAGCAGTGCTCATAGAAACAGAGCATAACAGGTCTTTAAAACCAACAAGAGCCGGAAAGCTAACTAAAATGACAAAATGAAAGAGCTCTCCTCCAAAGAAACTCCAAGAAGAAATGACAGCTAATGAACTGCTCAAAACAGATATCAGCAGCATAAGTGAACAAGATTTTAGAATAATAATGGTGAAATTAATAGCAGGGCTTGAAAAAAACATAGGGGACATCAAAGAAACTATGGCTACAGACAGAATGGAAAATAAAAATAGGCATGAAGAATTAAAAAATGCGATAAATGAGATCCATAATAAATTAGAGGCCTCCAATGCACGGATTGTGGAGGCAGAAAGGAGAATAAGTGATTTAGAAGACACCATTCTAGAAAAACAGGAAGCTGACAAAAAAAGAGACAAACTGATCCAGGAACAGGAAAGAAGAATTCGAGAGCTCAGCGACACAGTCAAACGCAACAATATCCGTATCATAGGAATCCCAGAAGAGGAAGAGAGAGGGAAAGGTGCTGAAGGAGTCCTGGAACAAATTATAGTAGAGAACTTCCCCGACCTGGGGAAGGAAGTCAATGTGGAAATACAAGAGGCTCAGACGACTCCCCTCAGACGTAACTTGAATCGATCTTCTGCACGACATATCATCGTAAAAATGGCAAAATACAAGGACAAAGAGAGAATTTTGAAAGCAGTTAGGGAGAAAAGGGCCCTCACATACAAAGGGAAACCCATCAGAGTGGTGACAGACCTATCTACTGAAACGTGGCAGGCCAGAAAGGAATGGCAAGAGATCTTCAATGTGATGAACAGTAAAAAATATGCAGCCAAGAATCCTCTATCCAGCAAGGCTGTCATTCAAAATAGAAGGAGAGATAAAAACCTTTCCAAACAAACAGAAATTGAAGGAATTTGTCACCACGAAGCCAGCCCTACAAGAAATCCTGAGGGGGATGCTCTGAAGGAAAGGTGGCAAGGAACAAAGATTCCAGAGACACCACCACAAACATGAACCCTACAAAAGATACAAAGACTCTAAACCCACATATTTCAATAATAACACTGAATGTAAATGGGCTGAAGGCTCCAATCAAAAGACATAGGGTAGCAGAATGGATTAAAAAACAAAATCCATCTATATGCTGTCTACAAGAAACTCATTTTAGACGGGAAGATACCTTCAGATTAAAAGTAAGGGGATGGAGAATTATATATCATGCCACAGGAAATCAAAAGAAAGCCGGAGTAGCGATACTTCTATCAGACAAACTGGACTTTAAATTAAAGACAATCACAAGAGATGAAGAAGGGCACTACATAATAATTATAGGGTCCATCCATCAGGAAGAACTAACAATCATAAATGTCTACGCACCGAATATGGAAGCACCTAAATATCTAAAACAATTAATCACAAACAGAAACAAGCTTCTAGATAAGAACGTGCTAATAGCAGGGGACTTTAATACTCCGCTTACAGCAATGGATAGGTCAACCAGACAGAAAATCACTAAAGAAATAACGGACTTGAAAGACACATTGGACCAGATGGATCTGACGGATATATTTAGAACTTTACATCCTGAGGCCAGGGAATTTACTTTCTTCCCAAGTGCACATGGCACATTCTCCAAGATAGATCACATACTGGGACATAAAGCAGCCCTCAATAAATATAAAAGAATAGAGATCATACCATGCACACTGTCAGATCACAATGCTTTGAAACTTGAAATCAATTACAGGAAGAAATCTGGAAAACTTCCAAAAACATGGAGGTTAAAGAACACCCTTGTAAAGAATGAATGGGCCAATCAGGCAATTAGAGATGAAATTAAAAAATATATGGAAACAAATGAAAATGAAAACACAACAATCCAAAATCTATGGGATGCGGCAAAGGCAGTCCTAAGAGGAAAGTACATTGCTCTCCAGGCCTATTTCAAGAGATTAGAAAAAGCTCAAGTCCCAAATCTAACAGCTCACCTAAAGGAACTAGAGGCAGAGCAACAAGAACGCCCTAAACCCAGTAGAAGAAGAGAAATAGTAAAAATTAGAGCAGAAATAAACAACATAGAGACCAAAGAAACAATTGAACAGATCCATGAAACCAAGAGTTGGTTTTTTGAAAAGGTAAACAAAATTGACAAACCTCTAGGCAGACTTATCCAAAAGAAAAGAGAGAGCACCCAAATAGACAAAATTGTGAATGAAAATGGACTTATTACAACCAACCCCTCAGAAATACAAGCAATTATCAGGGAATACTATGAAAATTATATGCCAACAAATTGGACAATTTAGAAGAAATGGACAAATTCCTAAACACACACTCACTACCAAAATTCACACGGGAAGAAATAGAAAACCTGAACAGACCCATAACGAGTGAAGAAATTGAATCAGTGATCAAAAAATCTCCCAACAAATAAGAGCCCTGGACCTGATGGCTTCCCTGGGGAATTCTACCAGACATTTAAAACAGAATTAATCCCAATTCTTCTCAAGCTATTCCAAAAAATAGAAATCGAAGGAAAACTCCTGGACTCATTTTATGAAGCCAGCATCACTCTGATTTCCAAGTCAGACAGAGATCCAGCAAAAAGAGAACTACAGGCCAATATCCTTGATGAATACGGATGCAAAAATTCTCAACAAGATCCTTGCAAATCGAATCCAGTAGCATATCAAAAGAATCATCCACCAAGATCAAGTGGGATTCATTCCTGGGTTACAGGGCTGGTTCAACATTCGCAAATCAATCAATGTGATCCATCATATCAATAAAAGAAAAGATAAAAACCATATGATCCTGTCAATAGATGCAGGAAAAGCATTTGACAAAATACAGCATCCCTTCTTAATAAAGACTCTCGAGAATGTTGGGATAGAAGGAACCTACTTAAACATCATCAAAGCCATCTATGAGAAGCCTTCAGCTAACATCATCCTCAATGGGGAAAAACTCAGAGCTTTCCCCCTGAGATCAGGAACACGACAGGGATGCCCACTCTCACCACTGTTGTTGAACGTAGTGCTGGAAGTCCTAGCATCAGCCATCAGACACCAAAAGGAAATCAAAGGCATCAGAATTGGCAAAGAGGAAGTCAAACTTTCACTCTTCGCAGATGACATGATACTCTACATAGAAAACCCGACAGACTCCACCAGAAGCCTACAAGAACTGATCCAAGAATTCAGCCAAGTTGCAGGGTACAAAATCAACCTACAGAAATCGGTTGCATTTTTATACACCAAAAATGAAGCAACAGAAAGAGAAATCAAGAAACTGATCCCATTCACAATTGCACAAAAAACCATAAAATACCACGGAATAAACCTAACCAAGGATACAAGAGATCTGTATGATGAAAACTATAGAAAACTTATGAAGGAAATTGAAGAAGACACAAAGAAATGGAAAACATTCCATGCTCATGGATAGGAAGAATAAATATAGTTAGATGTCATTACTACCTAAGGCACTCTACACATTCAATGCAATTCCAATCAAAATTGCACCAGCATACTTCTCAAAACTAGAACAAACTATCCAAAAATTTGTATGGAACCACAAAAGAACCCGAATAGCCAAAGTAATCCTGAAAAATAAAACCAAAACGGGAGGGATCACCATCCCAGACTTTAGCCTCTACTACAAAACTGTCATCATCAAGACAGTATGGTATTGGCACAAAAACAGACACAGACCAATGGAACAGAATGGAGAACTCAGAAGTGGACCCAAAAGTATACAGCCAACTAATCTTTGACAAAGCAGGAAAGAATATCCGATGGAAAAAAGACAGCCTTTTTAACAGATGGTGTTGGGAGAACTGGACAGCAACATGCAGAAGAATGAAACTAGATCATTTTCTCACACCATGCACAAAAATAAACTCAAAATGGATCAAGGACCTGAATGTAAGACAGGAAGCTATCAAAACCCTAGAGGAGAAAGCAGGAAACAACCTCCTTGACCTCCACCGCAGTAACTTCTTACTTGACACATCCCCAAAAGCAAGGGAATTAGGAGCAAAAATAAACTGTTGGGACCTCCTCAAGATTAAAAGCTTCTGCACAGCCAAGGAAACAACCCAGAAAATTCATAGGCAACCAACGGAATGGGAAAAGATAGTTGCAAATGACATATCAGATAAAGGGTTGATATCAAGAATTTATAAGGAACTCACCAAACTACACTCCTGAAAAACAAACAACCCAGTGAAGAAATGGGCAGAAGATATGAACAGACACTTCTCCAAAGAGGACATTCAGATGGTCAACAGACACATGAAACGATGCTCAGCATCGCTCCTCATCAGGGAAATACAAATCAAAACCACACTGAGATACCACCTCACGCCAGTCAGAGGGGCTAAAATGAGCCAATCAGAGAACTCTAGATGCTGGCGAGGATGTGGAGAAACGGGCACCCTCCTACACTGTTGGTGGGAATGTAAACTGGTACAGCCCCTCTGAAAAACAGTGTGGAGGTTCCTAAGGAAACTAACAATAGAACTCCCCTATGACCCAGCAATAGCACTGCTAGAATTTACCCAAGGGATACAGAAATGCTGAGGCATAGGAGCACATGTACCCCAATGTTCATAGCAGCACTCTCCACAATAGCTAAAACATGGAAAGAGCCTAAGTGTCCATCAACAGATGATGGATCAAGAAGATGTGGTTTATCTATACCATGGAATACTACATGGCAATGAGAAACAATGAAATCTGGCCATGTGTAGCAACATGCATGGACCTTGAGGGTTTTATGCTGAGCGAAATAAGTCAGGCAGAGAAAGACAAATATCATATGTGTGCACGCATAGGAGGATTAGGAGGAGCTTAACAGAGGACCAAGGGGGAGAAGAAGGGCGGAAATGGTGGGGGAAAGGGGGAGAGGCAAACCATGAGAGACTCTTGAATGCTGACAAAAACTGAGGACTGGTGGATGTGGAGGGGAGGAGGGGTGGGCATGGAGGAGGGCACTTGTGGGGATGAGCACTGGGTGGTATGTGGAAACTAATTTGACAATAAACTATTTGTAAAAAAAAAAAAAAAAGAAAAAAGAAAAAAAATAATTATTTAATATATTAAAAAATAAATAAATAAAACACTATTGCTTTTTGCAGTATTTTTAAATAGTAAACAACAAATGCAGCTAAGTATTATTTCCACCAAGCATGTATATTTCATCTGAAGCATAAGCTTAAAACTTCACAGAAATGCAAAGCCATAATCCAACCTTCAGGTAACAAACTGATTATATAATAGTTTTGTACTTTATGTGGAATTAGAAACATTTCTGGTAACCATGCTAAAATGTGGAATAAAAATAGGCACATATGAATTACAAAGCTTTGTTGCCATCAAGAGGTTCCTGCTGACTTTGAAAATGTATCTGTGATTAACAACAACAAAAAGAAGTGAGCTTTTTATTTTGTAATTGGCAGCTAGAAAATATTTTAATATATTTCAAATACTTGTGAAAATTATGAAATAAGTAAATATCACATCTTGTGTGCATGGTTTCTGTTTTCAATATATATGTATTTTAATACTTAAGGGCTGATCTCAGTCAATTATATCTCCTAACGGGCAAAAATAAGACCTAATAAAAGGTTGTTTTATTTTGTAACTTTAGCTCTTGAGCCATGGTGTTTCTTCCATGAATTTGTTCTCTTTAGGACCTGCCCAAAGCTAAAATTTTAAAAGAAAGTTGTTTTTACTTTACTCTTTCCCACCTTCATTTCATTTATTCCCCATTCCTTTTCTTTATTCTCATGATGGCAGAGCAATTTGGTTACTTGTGTGTGTGTGCGTGCATGCATGTGTGTATAGAGCCTTAATTTCCTATCTTAAAAACAAATGAAAACTATTAAGCAAACACAAATCCATTACTTAATTATCTAGATTTCAGTTGGTTATTATGAAAAATTTCCTGAAAATAATTCCTCTTGAGATGCTTATGACTGATACTATATACACTCTGCATTGACATTTTTATTTTTATTTTTTTTAATTTTTTTAATGTTTTATTTATTTCTAGGAGAGAGAGAGAGAGACAGTGTGAGCAGGAGAGGGTCAGAGAGAGAGGGAGTCACAGACTGAAACAGGCTCCAGGCTCCGAGCTGGCTGTCAGCACAGAGCCCGACGTGGGGCTCAAACCCACGAACCGCAAGATCATGACCTAAGCGAAAGTCGGACGCTTAACTGACTAAGCCACCCAGGCGCCGCTGCATTGACATTTTTAAAGATTATTACAGGTAATTTTTTACCTCAACTCTTAACATACTCCATTTAAGTTGGTATATATTAATGGATATTTTGTGAAAGGCATTATTTTAGGTTATAGAATAGTAAAAATGAATCAGAAGAGAGGATTGAGATCTAATATTTTATTGTTTTGTATATTGTCTCATTTTCATATGAACGTAATAGAATGCCCATTTTGTTTTTGTTTCTTGTTTTTTTTCCACTTTGAAATAAACTGAAGCTCAAAGGCTTACGTTACTTAACCATGATCAAATTTTTTTAAGTAAAGAATGTATTTGGATCCCTGTCATCTGCTTCTATGGAGCAGAATATAACCATTGCTGCAGGCACACAAAAGCATAGATGAAGATTATGGGGACCTAGGGAAAAGGAAGTAAAGTAGAAAACAAGATCTTAACTGCTAGGGAGATTGAGAAAATACATTATAATAATACATCAATAATAAAGATGGGATTTGAGATTGGCTTAAAGTATAGGTGAATACAATTAGCTTAGAAGGTGAGTATTACAGCTGTAAAACCTTGAGCTTAATAGAAAATACATTAATAAAAACGTAGGATATAATAGGCAACAAGAGGTCCATTCATTTGGCAGGATTATTAAGTGTAAGTAGTGACAAGTATGAGTTGACACTGGAAAAGAGTGTTGAATTACATCACAAATATCCAGGAATAAAAGATTAAGGGGTTATAGATGTTGTAGAAGACCATGGGAATCTTTCAAGACTTCTAAATAAATAAATTTTATCTCTCCTGCATTTTAGAGGGTATGATATAGATACAGTATATGAATGGCGTAAACAGAATTTGAGAGATTAGTGTAGGTAAGAAGTAATAAGATTCTAAGCTAGAGTGGTAGCCATGTAGGGAAAACTATGGGGAAAGGACTTGTACATTGTTGAGCTACAATTATACTTGGCAATTGGTTGGTTGTCAGCAAATGAAGAAGGCAATGTCTCTACTGTGCAGATTTCCAAGCCCCAATTCTGGCTTTATATCTCCTCTAAGGGACCTCTGTAGAATCTCAAGTTCAAAAGGTTCCAAACTAAACATTCTGCTTTTCTCAACCCTCCTTTAATCTTCTCCATTTTAGGAATAAGCAACACTCTTTTTCCTTTGATAGAACCAGAAACCTAGGAGCCATCCTTAACCTATTACTCTATCTTACCTACTCCATCTAGTTGAGCACAAATTAATAGGCCTCCTAAATTATTTCTTGGCCTCTACTTTTGCCTCTCATCCTCTACCCCAATACAGTCTATTATAAAATAATGCTTGAGGGGCGCCTGGGTGGCTTAGTCGGTTGGGCGTCCGGCTTTCGCTTAGGTCATGATCTCGCGGTTTGTGGGTTCGGGCCCCGCGTCGGGCTCTGTGCTGGCTGCTGGCTCAGAGCCTGGAGCCTGTTTCAGTCTGTGACTCCCTCTCTCTCTGACCCTCCCCTGCTTGCGCTGTCTCTCTCTCTCCTAGAAATAAATAAAAAAAAATAAAATAAAATAAAAAAATAATGCTTGATTATTAGAATACCTAATAGTCACAGACATTCAGAAATCAAAATAATGACCACTGTTTGACACCAAAATTAAGCACTAGAATTACCAAAAGTGTTATATTTACTTCACATCCTACTTATCTACATAGGTTATTATTATCTTGATACTTAGTTTTGATTTTTCAAAATAATTTTCTACATGTATTATATATACCTAAAAATTGTTTAATCACATTATGTTTGTTTTATAAGTATAATATTATGCTATTTGTTAATTTCTGGGATATTTTTCCAATCAACATGTTTCCAAGATTTATGGATTCCCATTCCTAATTTATATAACACTTAATAATCTTATAGACAATATTTCATTTTTCTGATTTCTGCTCTTTGATTCCCAGACCCACTAGCATGACCTAGAAGATTCTCACCACTGCCTGCTTTTTTTGTTATTAATTGTAGAGACTGTTTTACAGCCATTCTGGTTTTCAAACATTTTTAAATGTTTTATTCATTTTTGAGACAGAGACAGAAGATGAGTGAGGGAGGAGTTAAAGTGAGGGGCGGGGGCGTAGGGGGGACACAGAATCCGAAGCAGGCTCCAAGCTCTGAGCTATCAGCACAGAGCCAGAACATGGGGCTCGAACTGGTGAACTGTGAGATGATTACCTGAGCCATACTTCCTTTAATATAACCAGTCCTTTCCCACTTCAGGTAATTGCACTGATGATTTGTTTCCTTTGCCAAGAATACATGCCCCACCCCAACCCCAAATTTTTACCTAGGACATTACTATAAATTTTCATCAAAAGTTTTTGATTAATGCCACTCAATTTACTCTCTTCCTGATGAAGAGAGTAAATCTTTATGAAGCTCATTACAATTTATAAACATTAGTTTTTCCTTTTGCTAAACTTTAATGTTAGGTAGGAATGCTTATTAACTCTCTGGACTATAATTCCCATGATGGTAGTTGTCGTTGTGTGTTATTCACTTATAACCTAATACTAAGCTCCATACTAGGCATTAAATAAAAGTTGAAATGAAGAGTAAAAATTAATTTTTTAGAACCCATATAATGCACAGCTGAACAGAACAAATAAGTTCTCAATTACAGATTTACACATTCTTTTAATGTGTATTTATAGGCAGAGGATTGATTAGTTGAAAGAAGGAAATACAACAGAATATTTATGGATTATGTAAGAAAAGCCAAAATCTGCCCAAAGAACCCTCATTCAGAATTTATGAGGGTGATGTCATCATGAAGGTGACCTAGGTCATTACTGACATTTCTCCTCCCACCCAAGAAGGATAAGAAATAACTATCCATGGACAAGTATTCATGAGAGTATCTTAGAGCATGAGAGTGCTGCTAACACATGCCCTTACACCACAGAGATCAAGACAAACTGCATTAGATGGGTAAGAGGGGCATCTGCACACAATTCAGTGCTCTTCCCACAGGCCCAGCATCATGTCAAGAGATCTCCCCTGAGGCCACAGTTCTTTCAGTGGCAAAGAAGAGCCCAGAATGGATGTCCACTTCCTTTACCATTGTGAGTCACTACATGTCAGTCTCAAATATAGTTTTGCTCCACAAGGATTTGGGGGGAGTCTCCAAGGCTTTATCACTGGGAATAATGATGGAAAGGGGGTCGGGGGTTGCAACAAGCAGCACATGTATCTTGTTAGAACAGGTTGCTACCTGCAACACTTAAGTAGTAGTGTCACTTAGCAGATTTACTCATCTACACAGTCAAGACAGTCTTACCAGGAAGCTCAGGGTGTATAAACGTACCTGATTTGGGTCCTCAAACAAAAAGCCTTGCAACCATGGAAACTAGTCTGCCCCTGATAAGGCAAGAAGTGGAGTTACAGCCAGGCCCATTGCTAAGCCCCTACAAACAGAAAGCCTAGGCAGAAAACCTATAAGTATAGAGGATAGCTGATCATCTTCAGAGCAAAGCCAGTGACATCACTCAGTCAGGTAACTTGGGACATTGGTCAGATTGAGTCAAGACCATAAACAAAGAACTTATCAACCTTGAAGATGATTTTCACTCTCCACCTGGGCAGTGAAACAAATTTGTAGCTCTGCCCATTGCTGAAGACAGGCTTCAGACTGCTCTACAATGGAACCTAGCCAGAGCACATGGGAAGCTACATGGCACCATTCAAAAGCCCTGCTTACAATAGCATTTGAACAGAGCGCTTTTCCCATCTACAGAGCAAAACCAGAGCCTCTGTGTGGCTAGGGAATTCAGTGACTTTTCTTACCTGATCCAGATTCCCCAAATAATAAGCTGTGCATGCCCTAGGGAAAGCTCTACTTATCAACCAGTGCAGAAAAGTTAATTCATATTCTGACCTATCCCTGAGTATAATAGGTCTTGACCATCTAGTATGCTGGACCAGAGAATCAGGCAACTGTGGAACCAACCCTACTCCTGTGAGCAAAGTCAGCAGCACCCCCTCTACTCCCTGATCTTAGAACTTGGGCAGTGGCATCAACCCTAATTAGATTCTGATAACAAGACCCACCTGCCCAAGCATTTTGCCACCTGCCACCTGACATATCCAGAAGTCCAAACTGAGTTGACTAGTGAAGAGGTGTCTCTGCCAGAGCAAAACTATAAAGTCTGGATGAGCAGACACTTACTCACATTCACGAATATCAATGTAAGGAACCAAGAGCACAGAAAATCATGACACCACAAAAGGAAACTAATTCAGGCATAGCTCGCTTTGTTGTGCTTTGCAGATATTTGTGTGTGTGTTTAATAAATTGAAGAATTGTGGCAACTCTGTTTTGAGCAACTCTATTTATTGGCCATTTTCCCAATAGTATTTGCTCATTTTGTGTGTTGGATTCTGGTAATTTTTGCATTATTTTCAATTTTTAAGTTGTCATTATATTTATCATTGTGAGCTCCACCCAGCAATTATGACACACCAAGCTCAGAAAATGGTTAGCATTTTTTAGCAATAAAGTTTTTTTTAATTAAGACATAATATTATATTATCACACACTCCATAGACTACAGTATAGCCTAAACATAACTTTTCTAAAGTTCTAAATAATCTTCTTAAAGTTTAATGAAATATAGAAGCAAAGCAAATCACAGAGAGATAAAGACTTTCCCCAACAAAAGTGACAGATTTGACCACCTCTATACTTGGCTTACAAGATTTATTACAGGAAACTTTTTAAATGGAATAAAAGGACACTAATTAACATCATAAAAGCATAAGAGGTAGTATAAAACTCACTGGCAATGGTAAATATAAAGTCAGTTAGATTCTATGATCTGGTAAAGGTGATGCATAATTCATTTACAACTGTAGTTTAAAAAGTTAAAAAACAATTATAGTAAAATATAACCATAACTACAATAATCTGTTTTTAGATGCACAATATAAAAACATTTAAACTGTAACATCAACAACCTAAAATTTGATAGGGAGGAGAAGGAAAAATATATTTAGGGATGTTATAGAAATTAAATTATCAGTTTAAGTAGGGTTAGTTATATAATTTTAAGATATTTTAATGAAGTCTCATGATAACTACAAGGGAAAAACCTACATTAATTACCAAAAAGAACATGATAAAGAAGTCAAAGCATACTACTATGAAAAGACATTAAAACACACAAAGAAAGGGGTGCCTGGGTGGCTCAATCAGTTAAGCATCTGACTTCAGCTCAGGTCATGATCTCATGGTTTGTGGGTTTGAGCCCTGCGTCGGGCTTGTTCTGACAGCTAACTCAGAGCCTGGGGCCTGTTTCAATTCTGTATCTCCTTCTCTCTCTGAACCTCCCCTGTTCACACTGTCTGTCTGTCTGTCTGTCTCTCCCTCCAAAATAAATAAAACATTTTAAAAAACCACACAAAGAAATAAGGACTAATAAATTTACCAAACTGCCAGGAAAAAATAAAAAAATTGGCAAAAGCCTTTATCAACAATTATTTTAAATGTAGAAAGATTAAATTACCCCATTTTAAAGACACAGAATGGCTGAATGTAAATTTTAAAAAAAGGAAAGACTCAATAATATTCAATAATGCATATAAAAGGCTCACCTTAACACTGGAGACACACAGAAACTGAGACTGAAGGGATGGAAAAAGATATTTCATGCAAATGGTAACAATAGCAACAACAAAAAATCAAATAAAGATATCTATACTTTTATCAGACAAAATAGACTTTAAAAATGGTAAAACAAGGGGCATATGGGTGGCTGAGTTGGTTAAGCATAGGACTTTGGCTCAGGTTATGATCTCACACTTAGTGGTTAGAGCCCTGCATCAGGCTCTGTGCTGACAACTTGGAGCCTGTAGACTGCTTTGGATTCTCTCTCTCTCTCTCTCTCTCTCTCTCCCTCTCTCCCCCCCGACTCATGCTCTGTCTCTCTGTCTCTCAGAAAAGAAAAAGCATTAATTTTTTTAAATGGTAAAACAAGACGAAGAAGGGTTATTATATAATGACCACTATATAATATATAAGGAGTCATATATAATATATATTATATAATATATATTATATAATGACCACTATATAAGGAGTCAATTCATCAAAAGATATAACAATTATAAATATCCATATGCCCAACTTTGAATCACGTAAACATAGAAAACAAAACCCAACAGAGCTAGAAAGAGAAAGAAATAGCAATACAATAATAGTTGGGGATTCTTACACCTTATTCTCAACAATGGATGGATCATACAGACAGAGAATAACCAAATACTGAATGTGAACAGCACTGAAGACCAAATGGACCTAAAAAACATATTCTATAGAACATCTATCTGACAATAGGAGAATACACTTTTTTTCTGAAGTACAAATGGAATATTTTCTGGAATAGACCATATGTCAGGCTACAAAACAACTTAGCAAATGCAAGATTTAATCATACCATGTATCTTGTCTGAGTGTGATGGTAAGAAATTAGAAATAAATAATAGGAAAACTGGAAAAACTCATGCCTACATGCAAATTAAACAACATTCACAAACAACCAATAGATCAGAGAAGAAACTAAAAGGGAAATAAAAAACTATCTTGAGACAAATGAAAATGGGAATACAACATACCAAAACTTATAGGATGCAAAAATGCTATTTGAAGAAAGAAGTGTATACCAATACATGTTTACATTGAAAAACAAAACTAGACTGTTTGAGATCATTCTTAAGCCTCAGGGAACTAAAAATATAAAGAAAAAAACTGAGCCCAAAGTTAGCAGAAGGAAGGAAAAAATAAAGGTAAGAGCAGAAATAAAAGAAATAGAGAAGGTGAAAACAATAAAAAAGATGAACTAAGAGTTAGTTCTTTGAAGAGATAAACAAGATAGACAAACCTTTAGCTAGATTAACCAAGGGAAAAAGGAGAAGTCCTAAATCAACAAAGTATAAGGAAGGAGACATTACCACTGATGCCATAGGAATACAAACAATCAAAAGAAGCTACTGTGAACAATCAAACACCAACAAATTGGACAACTTAGAAGAAATGGGTAAATCACTAGAAATGTACAACTTACCAAGAGTGAATTAGAAAGAAATAGAAAATGTGAACAGACCAATTAGTAGTAAGGATAATGAATCAGTAGCCAAAAATCTCCCAACAAAGAAAAGTCCAGGATCGGATGGCACCCCTGGTTAATTTTACCAAACATTTAAAGAAGAATTAGAGTTAATTCTTCTCAAACTTTCCCAAAATAGAGAGGAGAGAAGAACACTCCAATTTTACAAAGTCAAATATCATCTTGATAAAGCCAGAAAAGGACACTAACAGAAAACTATAGGCCAACATTCTGGATGAGTATAAATGTAAAAATTCTTGATAAAATACTGGTAAATAATTCAACAGTATACTAAAAGGATCATTTACCATAATCAAGTGGGATTTCCCCCTAGGACACAAGACTGCTTCAACATATACAAATCAATTAATGTAATTTATAATATGCATATTATATATTATACATATAATATACATATATATTATACACATAGTATAATGTGATATATATCATATTAATAGAATGAAAGAAAAATCATATATCTCAGTAAATGCAGTAAAGGCATTGACAAAATTTGCTATAAATTATCGATAAAAATTCTTAACAAATTAGGTATAGAAAGAAGGTATCTCAACATAATAAGGGTCATATATACCTCATATATACTTCTACTCAGTGGTGAACATTTGAAAGTTTTACCTCTGAGATCAGCAATAAGACAAGGATATCCTTACCACTGCTATTATACATAGTATTGGAAGTCCAGCTAGTGCAATCAGGCAAGAAAAGGAATTAAAAGGCATCAGAATTGGAAAGAAAGAAGTGAAAATAGTTTTGTTTGCAGATGGCATATTATGTATGCAAAGTCCTAAAGTCTCCACCAAAAAACTGTTAGATATAACAAATTCAGTAAAGTTACAGGATATAAAATTAACATACAAAAATCAGTAGTGTTCCTATACACTAACCATCATCTGAAAAAGAAAATGATCCCATTTACAATAGCATCAAAAACAATAAAATACTTAGGAATAAATTTAACCAAGGAGGTGAAAGCTCACTACACTGAAAGCTTTAAAACACTGATGAAAGAAATTGAAGACAACACAAATAAATGGAAAAGATAGTGTTCATGAACTGGAAGAACTAATATATTTGTTCTTCAGCAGCACATACACTGGAAAGAATATCATTTAACTGTTCACACTACCCACAGCCCTCTGTATAGATTCAATGCAATCTCACTCCAGATTCTAATGGAATTTTTTTCAGAAGTAGAAAAACAGTCTTAAATTTTGTAGTGAACCACGAAAGATCCCAAACAGCCAAAGCAGTCCTGAGAAGAATGACACAGCTAGAGAAATACCATATCATACTCCATGATTTCAACTTTTATTGTAAAGCTATAGTAATCAAAGCAGTAGGATACTGGCATAAAAACAGACCCCTAAACCAGTGGAACAGAATTGAGAGCCCAGAAATAAATCCAAGCATATCGGCCAACTAAGATTTGACAAGGGAACCAGGAATGAAACTAGTTGCCTATATTACACCACCCTCATAAATTAATTTGAAATGAAGTAAAGACTGTTGCAGAGCAAAAGAAACCAATGAGATGAAGAGACCATCTACAGAATGGAGAAAAAATACTTGCAAAATATATCTGAGAATACAACTCAAGAGCAAAAAACAAATCCAATAAAAATGAGCAAAGGAGCTGAATAGACATTTTTCCATAAAAGATATATGCATAGTCAACAGATAGATACATGGAAAGTTTCTCAACATCACAAATCAGGGAAATGCAAATGAAAATCACCAAAATATATCACTTAATGTCTGCTAGAATGAGTCACATCACAAAGAAGAGACAGAGACGGTGGCAAGGATGTAGAGGAAGGGGAACACTTATGCTCTGTTAGTAGGAATGTAAATAGGTGCAATCACTATGGAAAACAGAATAGGGACTTCTCAAAATATTAAAAATAGAATTGCCGTGTGATGCAATAATTCCACTTCTTGGTACATATCCAAAGAAAATGAAAACATTATGTTAATAAGTTATCTGCCTCCCATGTTTATAGCAACATTTTTTGCAGCAGCCAAGACATGGAAACAACCTTAGTGTCCACTGATGAATCAATGGATAAAGAAGTTGGGTACACATATTATTATTCAGTCTTAAAAAAGGAAATCTAGCCATTTGAGACAACATGGATGGAACTTGAGGGCATTATGCTAAGAGAAATAAGTCTGAGAAAGACAAATACTGTATTATTTCACATATATGTAGAATCTAAAAACAAAAACCATAACCTAAAGAAAAAAAATAGAAAAATATATTAAATTTGTGGTTATTAGGGGTTAGGGGGAGGGATATTAGATGAAGTTGGTCAAAAAGTACAAACTTTCAGTTATATGACAAATGCATACTGGAGATGTAATCTATGACATGATGACTATAGTAAACACTGTTATATGGTGTATTTGAGAGGCTATTAAGACAGTAGGTCCTAAGGTCTCAACATGGAAAACTTGAAAAAAAAAATTTGTTTTAGTATCTATATGAGATGATGGATGTTAGGTAAGCTTAGCTGTAAACATTTCACAATATATGTAATTCTAATCTTTATGCTATATACCTTAAACTTATGCAGTGCTGTGTGTCATTTCAATAAAACTAGAAAAACATAAATTTATATATGTGTGTCTTTAGACAATATAAGGGTAATCAAGAACAAATGAAGATAATGTGGCAGTTTAGGTGTTGGGCCATTGTTCGTTCTTTCAGGACATCTTCATTATTAATTCATTGGCATACTCCATTATTATAATGGAGCAAGCTTCTTACTAGAGTACTCTCTTCCATATGATCTTCTGTTCCTTCTATTCCTATTTTACTTATGCTCATCTTTATTTCTATCAACTTGCCAGCCCACATCTTCAGAACTATGGCCTAAAATTTTGGCAAAACCTTAATTTGGTTATTTAATATCTCACTGTATTTTGTTACATTAGTAATGATAGAACTGGGCATATGGTCAGGACAGTAATTTAGCCTCCAAGACAACTGAAGTTCAAGGTGATTAGGCATCTCCAGGAGACTGCTGCCTAGCAATAAACTCTAATAGGATTTGGGGGCATGGCTGGTCTAGTGGGTGACTGAGGAGAAGCTTGAATTACCCCTTGATTATGACACAATATCTGGCTTGCAATTGGCTAAAGGTTGAGGTTATATAATCTCAGCTATTCTGATTGCATGACCATAAAAAGAGTAAATCAGAAAAGCCATTAAAATAACCTGACGAAATTTAGATAATCTAAAATGGGGATTGCCAAATTTTCTGCAGGAAAAATATTAATTGTAGCCTAAAGCAATATGCTCAGCTGGTTAAACTGTTATAATGAGGGTAAGGTCATAGATTTATATAAGTGCCAGTTAGCTTTGAATTAAAAAAGCCTTCCTCATGATAATGGATGCTACTCATAACCTAGGTGTTTTTTTTTTTTTTTTACAAATATGTATTATAGACACATATTAGAAGCAGGAAAGAGACTGAAGCAGCTCAGAGCATTCATATGTGTATCTGGGAAATAATTTAGACTACATATATTGTCAATAATAGATCCAATAATAGACCTGTAGTAGCATCATTGTATTTGAAGGTGAACTCATTTATAACTGAAGAACAACTGTAATATGTATATTGGTTTTTAATCTTACAGTGTATAATTATTATTTGCTAATATATTTAAAATAGATATTTTTAGGATTTTGAAATAATCCCAGAATGGTCAGCATCATAAATGGAAAGATGTATTACATATACTTTATTTTGAAACTCAGTATCTTAAATAAGTGATAGTCCTAGATTGTGTAACAGCTAGACATTAAGAAGCTATTGACCATAAAATTTGTATCAGATAAAGGGCCAGTTTTTATATAAATCCAAATCTTTGTACATCAGATTTATCAAGGTGTATCTATCATAAAAGTCAAGTGAAATTGATCTAAAGTCATCACAAATCTGAGCCGAGATATGACGTACACTTTGCATGTATCCTATTTTAGTTGTGGTTTCCAACTATGAACTAGTGATGAAAATATTCTAAAGCTGATCTTGAAACCTTTAATTACAGACTGATTTTGATCCCATTAGAATTATAACATCTGTATTGGTAAGTCACTCCAATGCATATGAAATATTTTAGGGCAAAGGTTTTCTGATTTAAAAATCAGAATAGTTATTCCTACTTTACCAGTGAGTAAATATGGAACCAGGAAAATGATGCTAAAGTTAGTTCAAGTTAACATTAGTAAAATATGTTTGGTTTATAACAATAACTAAATCCTCAGCTCAGTACAGCAATTTTGTTTCTTTAACTTGCCCCTACCTAATTTGTTTTGGGTTTTTCTCATTTGCTTTTTAATAGTTTATCCCTTTCTGTTTTTCTACCCATTCCAACATTTTGTCCTTTTATATCAAAAAATAAAAGCTATCTTATGTGAACTTCTTCAATCTTCAAATAATTCACCATTCTCTTCTTTTAGAAATGTATAGATATCTGTCCTTAGTGGGTATAAATACCTTATTTTGCTTTCTTTATCCAAGAACCTAACCCAGGATCTTGCTATGCCCATTGTTGTTCTTCTTTTGCTTTAATTCTCCAGATATTTTCCCTTTCCTTCAATGGTAAATGTGCTAGTCAAACAAGAAAAGTTTTTACTCTACTTTTCCTTCAAGCTGCTACCTATTATGTTTTTCCACATTCCAACAAAACTCTACTTTCTCAACTCGTTTTATTCCAAGAAGCATGGCTAGGTAACTTCTTTCCATCTTA
Organism: Proteles cristata cristata; assembly: GCA_017311185.1. NCBI lineage: Eukaryota > Metazoa > Chordata > Mammalia > Carnivora > Hyaenidae > Proteles > Proteles cristata. The sequence continues at coordinate 1,555,405 of JAESUZ010004923.1, read as the reverse complement.
GACAATCTTATGTGAATAAATAGCTAAATATAAAGACAGTTTTATTTTTTTTGTTCTTACCATATCAAACACCTTTCTGAAACTTCTTCCTATGCTGATTTCTGGTTTTATTTCTATTACACCGACCATTCATTTTTAATCTTTCCCACTCTGCCTCTCTATATTTTTTATGTTTATTTATTTTGAGAGAGAGAGAGAGACAGACAGAGACAGAGACAGAGAGAGAGAGAGAGAGCGCACAAGTGGGTGAGGTTCAGAGAGAGAGACAATGAATCCCAAGCAGACTCCTCACTGTCAGTGCAGAGCCTGATACAGTGCTTGATCTCACAAACCATGGAATTGTGACCTGAGCTGAAATCAAGAGTTGGACACTTAACTGACTGAGCCACCCAGATGTCTTGGTGTTCCTTATTTTTGACATGGTCAAATAATGGTCCTTTAAAATAATATCCTTTAAAGGACCATTCTTGACCCTTTTCTCTTCCTGTGGATTCCAAACTCTAAATAGAGTCCACATACTCCCCCATACACCTCAATCATAGTAACTCTTTTATCAGCATTATACATTCCATTATTTTAAAAAAAAGATTTGTGGATTAGAAAAAAAAAAAGCCAAAAGCCAATACACCACTAGCTAGATGATTTCATTCATCTTCATCATTTCAAATAAACCAATGGAAAAGCCCATGTCTTCTTTCTTGGGTTACCCATTGGATATGTCATTGGATAAAGAAGTCTATTTGATAAAATAGAAGTTCACCATGTTCTTTCATATTAGTATTTGGGCTCGTAGTTAATCTGAGTCTGTGACAGCTCATTTCTCTCTTCCCATTTTTCCTGTAGATTATGTTTTAGCACAGCCACAAGGCTGAATAAACATGAGTAGAGATTGTAAACACAATGGCACATGGCCCAGGTAGGGATGAGAAACAACGAAGAGTGTTGGGAATTGTGGTGACCTAAGCAGACCAGACATACACACATCTGCAGGTGAAATGTTGTTCACTGATTGCCAGTTTTCAGCCTCTCTGCTAACAGTAAGCATTTCCAGTGCTGGGTATAGGTTACTTTGTCTTAGTTTGATGTTGATTATGGCCTATATTAGGTATGCAATAAGTTTGAAAAGTTAGCAAATAAATTAAGTGAGCAATAGTCAAAATGAAATCAAATCCACTTAGACTTTCTAAATTGGTTCACCAAATTATGAATATAGAATGAAGTCTATGTGAAGACACAAACATCAATGATGAAATTTTCCATTTATTGTCTTCTTTTAAGGTCTTTTTCTTATATTCCTTATCTTAAAATAAACACACACACATACACACTCACACGCACATACTATCTCATTATCATTAAATACATATGAAGGATTTTCCTAAAGAGAATGACATCAATACTACATTTTCACTAGTTGATATCAGGCAGAATTGTAGCATAAAAGCAAGGTTCTATTTTGAAAGTGAATTTTTGTTCACTTATTCCTTGCAAGATCCAAGGTGGACCATAATTCAACAGTGTGAGGGTCCCAGAAAGTACTAATTTAATAAGAGGAGAGGTTTACTTCTCAGACAATATACTTTTCTAACATCCTTTTATCATAAGAGTAGACTCAATATTTTTATGATGTTAAGAGCAGTCTATTAAGTATATGTCAAATTTGATATATCACCCAATCTTTTAGAAAAATCAAAAGAAAATTAAAATAATGTACTTGATGTTAACAGTTTCTATGTTTTGTATTTTGCCCCTAAGTTAAAAATAAACAAAGGGGCACCTGAGTGACTTGGTTAAGTGTCCAGCTCTTGATTTTGCTCGGTCATGATCTCACAGTTCATGAGATCTAGCCCTGTATCAGGCTCTTTGCTGACAGCATGGATCCTGCATAGGATTCTCTCTCTCCCTCTGTCTTTGCCCCTCCACCACTTGTGTGCTCTCTCTCTCTCTCATTCTCTCTCTCAATATAAATAAATAAGCCTAAAAAACACTCTGAAAACTTGAACTTTAAATATAATTCTTTTTTTAAGTGTTTATTTTTGAGAGAGAGAGAGAGAGAAAAGAGCATGAGTGGGGGAGGGGCAGAGAGAAAGTGGGAGACACAGAATCTGAAGCAGGCTCCAGACTCTACATTGTCAGCACAGAGCCTGTTGTGGGGCTTGATCTCACAAACCGTGAGATCATGACCTGAGTTGAAGTCAGACACACAACCGACTGAGCCACCCAGGCGCCCCAAACAAAATTCTTATTCATCCATATTTTATAGTTTATTGTATTTGAAGAGATGCTGGAAATGAGGATGTCTGACATTTCAGCAGGCAGACCTTCATGAATCAGATGATTTAGTAATATAGAGTCAAGTTAGCCAAAGATCAATTCCCAAACCTGAGAGGGTGAAGAGGGAGAAAAAGGAGCCCAAAAATTAACCAAAGGAAATATGGAGAATCATGTACAAATAAAAACTTAAGAATATGTGAAGGAGACACCAGAGAAAGGAAAGTTTAAGGAATGAAGGAATAAACATTTGATCAGAAATAGCAGAGAGGTTTCACAAAATAAGGACTGAAAACTCTTTTTTTCCCCAACATGTAGAAGGTCATTTATGACTTTTGAAAAGAGAAGGTACTACTGATCTTAGACAAGTGGATGTATTAGAAAGAAAGCAGAAGGCTGTTTGCTACATGCTATACCAAAAAATGAAAGGCAATATTTTATGGCTTTGTTTTTCATGCAGAAAGAGCTTTCTAAGCTCATTACTTGTTGGCATTCCTAACTTCTTTCCTGCTAGTTTTTCAAAGACAGAATCGTGACATTTATTTTATTTTTTTGCCCTTCCTACAGAGTGGGCATTCAGTCTTTGCTGAATTTTAAATGAATATTAGGAAAAAGAGAACAATGTGCCTGATTAAAATTATTTACATGAAGATCCATTTTATATCAATTGGAAGGATGGAGTAATTGACCCTAATTACCTTTACATTTGTGAGGTCGTTTTTTAAAATTTTAATATAGCAGATGATCAAGTAATATTAACAATTAGCATGTTAATGTTACTTAAGTCTCCTAGGACTATCTTTGCTTCTTCTCTATTAATGTATAAAAATAAATATATATAAAGTTCCCCACCTGCAATTTTCCCCCATGTCAGCACCATTATATACAAAGCAAACTTTTCTCTATAACAAAACCTAAGTAATTTTTTAAAAAGTTTTGGATCATTACTTTTTTCCACATTATACTAGATGCCTGACACATCCTCTCTACCTAAACTTTTTTTTTTTTAGTACTTGAACTTTTAAGTTAATTTGATATATGGCCTCAGTCCGATCATCTGGCTGCATTGTATCTCAATTATATTTTCTTGTTAGGTAAATTCACATTATTTGACAACTGGATTGAAACTGAAGTTCGGAAGTCCTGACTGTGAGGTATATTTATGTAACTTGTTGTATATATCTTTTCTTCTATGACCAAATAAAGAAGTAAAAGGAGAAGGAGGAGGAAGAAATGACAGTATTTCCAACTGTCAGTGATAAGAGGATACATATCATGCAGTCTGGCAATCGGCACATTTGAACACCAACTCTATGCAGAGCACACTCTACTGACAACCATAATAGCACAAAGTGATTTAGATCATCTTTTTCTGCAAGTCTATATAAGATAATCTTCCAAAGATATATTTATTGCACACCAGAATTATAGCACTGATGAGACCCGACTAGAACAGGTGGGAAGAGAAGGCTCTCTGATACACATCAATGTTTATAGACACTCCACTAGCCTGTCACATCTGCACATTCTGTTTCCACCATTAGCTATAATCTGTTCTTATAGAAGCCAGAGTGTTTTTTTCTTGAACATACTTCCTATGATGTCATTCTCTTGTATAAAACTATTAAAATTTTTAGCATTTCACATAGAAGAAACTGCCTATGCTTCCCTAGGTCATGAAGTCCTTTTGGCCTGTGTCTAGACCCCCTCTGATACCTTACCCACTCTGCTGCTTCCAGTCTGTACCAAGCTATCTACTATCTGATAATGTTTTTTATTTACTGTGTGTTTTATGTCTCACAAAATACTGCATGACAATAGAAACTGATTTTCTTCTTCTCTGATGCATCTTCTTCTTCAATGAGAACAATGAATGATACTGGATACACATTCAAAAAGATGCAGAGTGAAGGAATGCCAAGTAGAATTCACTTACACTTAGACAATGGGTCAATATAGCATTTTAATAAAGTATTCAAGGTTCAAGCTTCCTCACCTCAAGATGGTGAGGAATTTCTGAACTCATCTCCTTCCATAGACACTCTAAACCTATAGCTACATGTGGAACTATTTCCTCTTGGGGGAAAAAAGAAAAAAAAAAAAAAAAACAAAGGAGCAACTCCCATACATTGAGATGACAAGGGGGAAGAAAACATATCAAAGTGGACAGGGACCCTGAGACACTATTGTGCCATAAACCCCATCAAGAGAGAAATACAAGAAAAATTATGAAACAAATAAAAATGGAAATATAACATAATAAACCATGGAACGCACCTAATAGTTATTCTAAGAGGGAAGTTTGTAGTGATACTTGCCTATCTAGAGAAACAAGAAAAATTTCTAACAACCTAGCTTTATCCCTCAAGAAACTAGAAAAAGAAGAACAAATCAAGCCCGAAATCAGTTGAAAGAAGGGAATAAATATTGGAGTGGAAATATATGCAATAGTAAGTAAAAAGATAATAAAAACTATCAATGAAACTAAGAGCTGTTTTTTTTTTTTAAAGAAAAATTTACAAGTCTTTAAGCCTTTATTTCCAAGATAAAAATAGAGAGGATTCAGGGGCACCTGGGTGGCTCAGTCGGTTAAGCATCCAACTTCAGCTCAGGTCATGATCTCATGCTTCTTGGGTTGGAACCCTGTGTCAGGCTCTGTGCTGACAGCTAGCTCAGAGCCTGAAGCCTGCTTCGGATTCTGTATCTCCCTCTCTCTCTGACCCTCCTCTGCTCACACTGTTTCTCTCTCTCAGAAATAAATAAAAACATCAAAAAAATTTTTAAATAGAGAGGATTCAAATAAAATCATAAATAAAAGAGATGTTACAACTGATACCACACAAATGCAAATGATTATAACTGAATATTCAGTACAAGTGTGTATCAGCAAACTGGACAACATAGAAGAAATGGATAAATTCCACGAAATATACAATCCACCTATACTGAAACATGAGAAAATAGAAAATCTGAACAGACTGATTCACTAATAACAAGAATAAATCAGTAATCAAACCCCCTCCCAGCAAATAAAAGTCCAGGACTAGCGAGCTTTATTGGTGAGTTCTATTGGACATTTAAAAAATAATTAATGCTATCCTCTTCCAACAAAGTAGGAGGAGGGAAAATTTCCTAAACACATGTTTGAGGCCAACATTACCTTGATATCGAAACTATACAAGCACACCACCAGAAAAGAAAGCTATAGGCCAATATCCCTAATGAACAGAAATCCAAAGCCACTCAAAAAATATTAGCAATCCAAATTCAACACACTAAAACACCATTAAACACCAATAATACAATAATACATTTAAATGTTATACAGCATGATCAATCAGGTTTATTCCAGGAAAGCTAGGATGGTTCAATATCTGTAAATCAGCATGATACACCACATTAGCAAAATGAAGAATAAGAATCATAGGATCTTAATAGATCAGAAAAAGCTTTGGAAACATTCATCATCTTTTATAGTAAAAGCTTTCAACAAACTGGTATAGAGGGAACATATCTGAACATAATAAAGGATATACATGAGAAACCCACAGCTAACATCAGTGGTGAAAAGCTCTAAGTGTTCTTCTCTAAGATTGGGAAGATGACAATGATGCCTATTTTGCCACTTTAATTCAACAGTTTTGGATGTCCTCACCAAAGAAATTAGGCAAGAAATAAAAGGCATCCAAACTGGAAAGAGACAGAACTGTCACTATTTGCAGATGGATATATGTAGAAAACCCTAAAAACTCCATCAAAAAAACCTCTCGCAACTTATACACAATTTCAGAGAAGCTGCAAGATACAAAGCAACGTATATTTACATTAAACTATAATATATAAACTTATATATATATATATACTCTGCATTTCTATAAAGTAATGCATAGTTAGGAAAAGAAAATGATTTACAATTATATAAAATAAATAAAATACCAAGGAATTTAACACAAGATGTGAAAAATCTGTACATAAAAAAAAAGACACTGATGAAAAATTAAAGATGGACACAAATAAATGGAAACATATTCTCTACTCGTAGATTGAATGAGTATTGTAAAAATATCCATATTACCTAACGTAATTTGCAGATTCAATGCAATCTCTATTAAAATCCCAATGGTATTTGTCATGGAAATAAAACAAACAATCCTAATATTTGCAAGGAGCCACAAGCAATCTTGAGAAAGAAGAACAAAGCTGGAAGCATCCCACTTCCTGATTTCAAAGTCTATTACAAAGCTACACTAATCAAAACAGTATGGTATTAACATAAAAACAGACACACAGATCAGCAGAACAGAGTCCCAAAATAAATCCAGGCATATATGGTCAATTAATTTGTGACAAAGGAGCCAAAAATATAAAATCGAAAAGGACAGTCTCTTTAGTACATGATGTTGAGAAAACTGGACAGCCACATGCAAAAAAATAAAACTCAATGACTATCTTACACCATATACACAAACTGAATCAAAATGAAATAAAGACTTGAACTTAAGATCTCACCCCATAAAACTTCTAGAAGAAACCTAGGCAGTAACATCCTTGGCACTGTTCTTGGTGATGATTTTTTTTTTCATTTTGATAACAAAAGCAAAGACAAAAAGCAAAAACAAATAAGTGGGACTACAAACTAAAAGGAAACTATCAACAAAATGAACTGTAAAGGAAATGAAAGCATTGACCAAACGTACAACAAAAGAAACCAACAAAACCCAACTAAATGGGAGAAAAAATTACAAGTCATATATCTAATAAGTGTTCAATATCCAAAGTATATAAATAATTCATAGAACTCAATACAAAAATATAAAGCAATCTCATTAGAAAATGGGCAGAGAATCTGAATAGACATTTTTCTAAAGAAGACATACAAATGACCAAGAAGTATATGAAAAAGTTCCCCATCAGCATCACTAATATTCAGGGAACCGCAAATCAAAACTAGAAAGAGGTATCACCCTATACCTGTTAGAATGACTATTATCAAAGGCAAGAAATAGTAACTGTTGGTGAGGATGTGGAGAAAAGGGAACCTTTGTGCTCTATTGGTGGGAATGTACATTGGTGCAGTCATTATATAAAATAGTTTAGAACTTTCAAAAGATTAAAACTAGAACTATCATATGGTCTACTAATTCCACTTCTGGATATATCTGAACAAAATGAAAACACTAACTCAAAAAGATATATGCACCATCATGTTCGTTGCACCCTTATTTACAATAGCCAAGATGTTGAAGAAAGCAACCTATGTGCCCATTAATGGTAGGATGGATAGGGGCATCCGGGTGGCTCAGTCAGTTAAGCGTCTGACTCATGTTTGCAGCTCATGATCTCATGGTTCTTGAGTTCGAGCTCCACAATGGGCTCCACATTTGCAGCGTGGAGCCTACTTTGGATTCTCTCTCCTCTCTGATCCTCCTCTGATCATGCTCTCTCTCTCAAAATAAACAAACTTTTAAAAAATTAATGGATGAATGTGTAAATTAAAAAAAAGAGTGTGTATGTGAATAAACACTGGAATATTATTTAGGGATAAAAAAAGGATGAATACTTGCTCTATGTGACAATATGAATGGAACTTGAAGGCTTTATGCCAAGTGAACAAAGTGAGACAAACAAATACTATGTGATCTCACTTACATGAAATCTAAAAGAAAAACAAAAACAACTGAACTCAGATACAGAGAACATATTGGTGGCTGCTAGAGGTAGAGGTTGGTGGGGGTGGCTGACAAGGATAACACTCAAAAGGTACACACATTTATTGGGGCATCTGGGTGGCTCAATTGGTTAAGCATCTGACACTTGATTTTGTCTCAGGTCATGATTCCACGGTTCATGAAACCAAGCTCCATACTGAGCACTCCACTGACAGTATGGAGCCTGCTTGAGATTCTTTCTTTTCCTTTCTCTGTGCTCTTCCCCCATTTGTCCTTTCTCTAAAAATAAATAAGTAAACTTAAAAAGTATACAGTTATAAAATAAATAAGCTCTGGGGTTGTAAGGCACAGCATGGTGCTTGTAGTTAATAATGTTGTATTTGTATTGTAGTTAATAATCTGTATGCTTGTAGTTAATCTGTATGCAATAGCATATTTGAAAATTGCTAAGAAAATAGATCTTAAAACTTGTTACACACACAAAAAAATTATAACTGTAGGGACAAATGTTAACTAGACTTGTTAGGCTGATTATTTCACCATATACAAATATCAAATCATTATGTTGTACATCTGAAATTGACATAATGTCAATTACTACAATAAAAGTCAGATACTTAGAAAGTACTAAGCACTGTACTAGACACATTACCTGCAGTCACTAATTAAATCTACATCTACACATTATATCTATAAAATGATAATTGATCTACTTCTACACACCATTATTCTCAAGTTTGATAAGAGGAAACTGAGCCTCAAGAATTTAACTTGTTTAAAGTCCCACACTATTAAGTAGTGGATCTGGGATCTTCAACCAGGTTTTTCTGACTTCTCATTTGGAAATCTTACTCCATCAACTATATACAAAGTTACACTATTATCAACCCAAGGATGACAGATAATTGGATAGAAATATAACACTAAGATAAAGGGTAGGAAGCTACTACGGACTGAATTGTGTCCCCATTAAACTCCTATGTTGAAGTAATCCACAATGTGACATATTTAAAGATAGGGTTTTTAGGAAGTAATTAAGGTTAATGGGCTCCTGGTTTGATAGGATTTGTGGTCTTTATGAAGAGGAACAAAGACTGCTCTCTTTTTCTCTGTGTCTGCCATGAGACGACATAGCAAGAAGGCAGCAGTCTGCAAGACAGGCAGAGGTCAGTCACCAGAACATACAACCATGCTGGCATCCTGATCTCAGACTTCCAACCTTCTGAACTGTGAGAAAATAGATTTCCGTGATTTTTGTTACTGGGTCAATGGTATTTATTATGGCATCCTAAGCATATTAAGACAAAACAAAATATTGCAATTTGTTTCTGAAAAAGAAATAGGAAAAAAAGTGGTAAAATCACTCTAATTAGACAAAACTTTTCTTGCAGATACTATTTCCACACTAGATTTAGGAATCTTCTAGCTCTGTTAAGTCTCCCCTTATTTACTCATTTCTGAGTCACCTCAGATACTCTGTGAAAAGCAATTTAGCTTTGTAAATTTGTGCAAGAAAATCCTTCTACATTCAGAAGCTTTTACCATCAAAGAACATAAATAGTAGACATTCAGAGCTTTAAGCGATCCTAAGTAGGTAAAAATAAGTGTTTTAAAGATTTAATAGTACAGATCTAATTTTTGACAACACATGTGAGTTACACGGCAATAGTTTTTCCATGCTGATGGTTTCAGAAACCTGGGAATCATTTTCTCAGCCTCCCAGCTCTGTTGCCTAGTTTACCCATGATTCTGAGTTCCCACTGATTCAAAAATATAAAATAGGAATTACGAATTGGGCCAATAGGTCAGAAATCTTGGAAATGAGCATCCCTGCCTGTGAAGAGACGCAGATAGTTCTGTGGATGCATGGTTAAATAACCCAAACAGTAATTAATATGCATTTGGAGAAATATAGTACTATGAGAAAAATGTCTACATGGATAAAAACCATATACACAGATATTATGGTTTTTATAAGTGCCCAGAAAGCCCCTGAGCAATATTTTATAAACATAAGTAATAGAATTGGACCTAGTTAAATTGAACTGACCAGTTGATGTAGATGTTGATTGCTGATCTGTACTAGCCTCTTATTAATAAAATAATTTTAATAGTCAACTTTCTAATTGAATATGGTGTTTCAACAGATTTTAGACCTGTATCCAAATTGAAAATTATTGTAAAACTTACAGTAAAAATTTGTCTTACAATTTGTTGAGAAAGTTTGGTAACAAAGTTTCTTTGCTTGAAAGTTTTCTCTAATGTTAGAATAGAAAAAAAAAAAAGGCTGTATCATCTGTAGATAATCTTCTGCCAATTGTTCCTCCTATGGCCTAATTGTGCCACCACATGAACATCCATTAAATGATAATTCAATCTCTTAATGTCAGTTAAATGCCTAAGAGTTCATGCAAAACTACGTTCAATCAGCAGTGTGAGCATGTTGCTATTTTACTAACATGAGTGACTTTTTTCAAAGAAACATTTTATTTCTCATTACTGATGTCAGATTTGCATTGTTACATGATTCTTTGAAAAGGCAAAGATAGACCTTTTCCTCCAAATTATTTTTATATTCTCCAAATAATTATTGAAACTTTACTCAAGACTTGTTAATGGTTTGCATTCTTGTCTAATAGGATATACTGTGACATTATTCTGTGTCAGAGTAGAATTATCTCGATCTGATGTAGAAAAATTCTTAGGATAAAATGAACTTTGCTCCTTTGATTTTCAATAAATTTATTGATAGATCTGTATAGCCTATTCAATTCAAAAGCAGATTTTTACTAAAAAGTTATTACTTTTCTAAAAATTTTCTTAATGTTTATTTTTGAGAAAGAGAATGAGACAGAACACAATCAGAAGAGGGGCAAAGAGAGAGGGAGACACATAATCTGAAGCAGGCTTCAGGCTCTGAGCTGTCAGCACAGAGCCCCATGCAGAGGTTGAACTCACAAGCCAAGAGAACATGAACTGAGCTGAAGTTGGATGTCCAACCCACGGAGCCACCCAGGCATCCAATTATTATTACCTTTTTAAGCAATGAATTAGTCTTTTTCTTTTGAGGAAACAAACTATTTTATACCAATAATATAAATTATTGGTATGATTACCCAGTGTTACACACACACAAAATTATATGGATATAAATCATGGATACTAAAATATTTGGCTTTTTATGTCAGCCTCCTTTGAGTTCAAGAAGGGTCACTAGGGTTAGTATTCCCAAGAACTTCCTCATCATATGAATCACCTGGAGCTTGTGAAAAATAAAGATTCTCAGACTCCATAAAAATCTGTTAAGCCAGAATTTCATGAGGAGGAGATGTTTTCACTTTTTTAAAAACTTTGAAAAGCAAAACAACAACTTCTTTATGATAAGAAATTTTAACTATAAAAATATTATGGTTAATGTAATGAACTCACATGCTTCAGTTATCAACTCATGATTAAACAAGATAGTGCGTAATACACTATGTTCTCCCAAATCCTGTATAGACTTAGGAGCAAGTTCCAGACATTATATCAATTCATCCATATAGATTTAAGAATCTATCTTGGGGCAACTGGGTGGCTCAGGAAGTTATGTATCCAACTTCAGCTCAGGTCATGATCTCACAATTTGTGAGTTTGAGTCCCGCATCAGGCTCTGTGCTGACAGCTAAGTGCCTGGAGCCTCCTCCACACTGTGTCTACCTCTCTCTGCCCCTCTTTCACTCACACTCTGTCTCTTTCTCTTTCAAAAAAAATAAACATTAAAAAATTTTAAAAACTAAACTATCTCATAAACAAGACTCTTCTTAACCACAATAACATCACTACTCCTAAATGCCCACCAATAATTACTGAATATCATTATGTATTTAGTGACTGTTCACATTTTTCATCATTTCCTAAACACATTTTTTTTTTTACAGCTTGAATCGTGATCCAAAGATTACATAAATCACTTGGTTTATATTATCTTTCAGGTTTTTAAACCTATGGGTTTCCTTCCACTCTCCCTTATATTTCCTTGCAGTGTGTGCATTGAAGATGAATATGCATTTAATAAAAGCTCCCCATGATTCTTGTCAAAAAGAGTTGAAGCAGCTCAGAGCAGGGGCGTTTAACTGGGAGTATGTACATGTCCTCTTTCTGCATCTAAAGATGTGCTCAGCTTTACCTCTGCTTCACCACAAACCCAAGACAAGGTAGCTGACCTTTCCGTTATGTGTTGCTTCCTGTGTAAAGCAGTGATAATACCTGTTGTCTTCCTTGCAAGGATGCTGTGAAGATTAATGAACTAATATCGATAAAGCACTCCAAACTTGTGCAAAGGCAGGTTTGAAAAGCTTATTAGAACCTAGCAGTCCTTACACTCTTCTGTAGGAGACCAAGAAGTCACCTCTAGCAAATATTATCCTATGTAAATTGTGTATTAGTGATGCATGAATGCCAGATACAAATCAATTTCTTTCAAAGAATAGATCTATGAATTACTAGGATGGGGAGATAAGGAGATATTGTATTATAGACAGATGTAAAAAACACATATATTTTACTGTTTATTCATATGGTTAGATCAACAAAGTCTAAATTTCTTTTGAGATTTAGACATGAGGCATTGTAAAAATTAATAGCGTTCACCATCATAAATAATAAAAAATTTAATTCCATCAAATCCTAAAAGATTTATTCATGTAATCTTTTTTTAACTTTACCGGAGCAAGTGAGAAAGAGAGCGAGAGCAAGAGCGAGAGCGCGAATCCCAAGCAGGCTCTGTGATGTCAGCACAGAGACCTATGTGGGGCTCTATCCCACAGACTGAGATCATGACAGGTGTTGAAATCAAGAGGGGGACGCTTAACCAACTGAGCCACCCAGTGCCCATTATTCATACACTCTTATTTCTAAAATTTAAATTTATATAAACAAATATCTATAGAATCACTGGTTTTTAATTTTTTTAAAAAATATTTTTATTTATTTCTAGGGGAGAGAGAGAGAGAGAGAGACAGCGTGAGCAGGGGAGGGTCAGAGAGAGAGGGAGATACAGTCTCTGAAATAGGCTCCAGGCTCCCAGCTGGCAGTCAGCACAGAGCCCGCGGGGCTCGAACCGACAAACCACGAGATCATGACCTGAGAGAAAGTCAAACGCTTAACCGACTAAGCCACCCAGGCACCCCTCGTTTTTAAATTTTTATGTTTAGTGAGGGGTCCATACTATCATTGTATATAAATCATTTTTACAGTTTATGAGTCATCTTGGTAAATATTGTAATGACTAGAAGACAGAGTAGGGCCAACTGTGTTTTTTATCTTTTTAAAGTAATTAAAAGATGTTTAATCTGGAGCATGTGACTTTACCTCTCTGAGCTACAATTCATTCCACAGTACAATAAGTTGTTCTTTCTAGTTCTAAACTCTGAATTAGGGGAAATGCTTTTCTATTGAAAGGAATTCTTTATTGTATTTTTATCTGCCCTTGCATTTCTGTTAAACAAACTAAAATTAAGACTCAAAAATAATGAGACACATAGAGAGCAATTTAAATGCAAAATCTCTCTATTATCTCACTATACTTTTGTTGCCTTTTGCTGTTGAATTATCCATTATATAGTAGTTATTTATAAAATCATCTCTTAGGGGACGTGTCTGATTAATATCCCCTTAGTTCATAAACTTCAATAGTATCTAGAATTGAAGAATCTATGCTATTTGAAATTAGCTATCAAAGCAGAACAAAGGATTTTCTTTCAAATTATGTAAAAATAATTCATTATTTCAAATCTATAGCTTTTTACTAGAAACCATATACAAAAAAAACAAACCTGTAAGTCTAATATAGCTTTCTAATATTTTATGTATCTTCTGTATTTGTATATAGTTTAATTTTTTATTGTTGAAATTTCTGCCATCTTTTACATAATATCATTGGTATCTACTTAGCTGTGACACTGATACTTATTTCTAATCCCATATTATAAGGACACCACTCAAAGATTATCCTCAAGAGAGTAATAAGGTTAAATATATTCAATGACTGCCTGTAGGAAAATAAATTTTATCGTATGAACAAACTAACAAACTATATTTCTAGTTTCATTTAAAAATGTTTTTAAGTAAACTCTACCCATAACATGGGGATCAATCTCATAACCCTGAGATCCAAGAGTGGTATTCTCCATCGACTGAGTCAGCCAGGCACCCCTCTAGTTTTATTTTGAAGTCCTTATCTTAGGGAAGAGGGAAAGCAAATTGGGAGGCAAGGACGAGAGGGAAATATGAAAGGAGTATACATTAATTAATAAAGTAAACAGGAACAGATCTTATAAATCAAGAAAGTTGCTGAATAAGACAATAACTGATATTTTATTGAACTTCATTTTTGGGCTTCTCACCAGGGTTAAAATCAGTGCCATTATAATGTAGAACATAGATGCCACTCCTGGAACTTCATGCTCTTAGTCTTATATGCATTCTTTATATAAATAAAAGTATGTATTTATCTAGTGAAGTACTTGGTACTTGCCAAAGCTAGGAATATTGCTAATTTATCTCTTGTCCTCAGTTTTAAGACAATAAAAAACTCTTCTTTTACAGATAAGAATCAAAGTTTTTGAGGTTACAAGGCCAGGGACATGTGATGGACCTGCCGATCTATGCTATACTTTCAGAAGAGTGAATTGGCTGAACGTTCTGAGTGTCCTTTGTCTTCAGAACCTAAGCCACTTGCTCTTCATTTTTATCTCATCACTAATAAACAGCAAGGCTTTCAGGTCTGCAATATCCCTAGCATGCTATAAGAACATGGGAATGCATGAAGAATCAAGGGCAAACTTGGTCACATCTCCTTGGACTCCTAACTTATAAATTCCTTAGGCAGAGAATATGTTGTTCACATAAATATAGCACCTTGTTCAAAGTAAATGTTTAATTAAAAAAAAAAAAAGTCTGGTTGATGGCTGAGTGTTTGCAACCACAGGTTATCAGATGTTAATACATTTTTGGCTTCTTGCTTTTCTGTTTCTTAAAGCAGAGCTTTGTAGACATTTTTCTGCATCCTGTATCTCAGAAATGCTGTATTTGTGTGTCATTTGCCATAGGCATTCCTGGCAGCTCTAACCAACTCCAATGCTATTCCTCCCCTGCCAGAAAATGTATTAGGAGAGTATAAAGATGGACACTTGTATGTTAAGAAGCCCAGAACTATTTTCATTGATAGAAAAATAAAAAATACAGGAACTATCATTAACAAATTACTTATGAATCACCACAGAGCTGTTGGAGGCCCCACAGTCAAAACTGCTGTTTGGAAAAAAAAAAAAACAAAACTGCTGTTTGAACACTACAAATCTCAGACTTTGAAGTTCAGTCCCAATGGGAATTAGTTAACTTCTATAATAACCTGATTAAGGCCCACATCTCTACCACCCAACAATTGGGGCTACTTCACAATCTTCCTGCAAGCCTTGCTTGATACTGGAAACCTATCTTGTCTGGATATCTAAGCCACAAATGGGTCCCGGCTACCTACTTCCACAACTGTTGGTATCACATAGCTCTTATTCCACCTGCCTTTCAGCAATTTGTCTGCTCTGCCTCCAGCTTACACATGGCAGGGTCTTCATAAACTTCCGAAGTATACTTTTGTTGGACTTCACCTATATCCGCTGTCTCATTTCAAGAGATTCCACACTCTTCGTTCTTTAGAAGCTGTATATAACTTGAATTAGCCTGAAACTTTGTGTCTCTTCCACATCTATTCTTTATCCCTCCCTTTTCCAAGTCTGTTCTCAACTGTGCTATGATATATAAGGCATGACTGTATTTTCAATCCTTACCTTGGTATCCTGTTTCTCAAACTTTAGAAAAAAGCAACCTAAACTGGATGTTCAATAACAAGAACTTAATAAGAAGATTTGTAAGTGTGTTAGAAATTTTTGGCTGTGAAATACCTGAATGTTTCCTAAATGTGTAGTCGCGTCAGTATGTAAGAAAATTATTTTTTGGAGCAACAGAAGCAGATATTTTTGCTGTATCTTTCATTGGTAGGAAAGATGGGGCAAATGTTGTTTTACAAAATCATATTCCAGAGCATTAATTAAAGATTTATTTCATGGACAAATAAGCCACCTGCCCCTGCATTTTTTATGGAGATGGTTTTACATTTTCCAGTCCTTTCCTTTACATTCTCATCAATAACACAGAACAGTGCAGTTTGCATTAGGCATTTTCATAAGTATGAAATATTCACCTTCCACAGTGTTGAGTCAACATAGCCAACATAATGATGAGTACTAACTTGCACCTCTGGAAAAGTACAGCTATCATGAGTATGTAAGTGAATACACATAAAGATACATATGAATGTCATTAAAAAGCCATAGGCTTTTTATTTTTTCTTTTGTCTTTAGCAGAATGTCTCTTGTTGAAAAAGTGAAAACCTAGGAAATATTTAATTTTTTTAAAAAAGTTTATTTTTGAGAGAGACAGCAAGAGCAGGGGAGGGCAGAGAGAGGGGTGGAGGAGAGATAGAATCCTAAGCAGGCTCCGCACTATCATGATCAGTGCAGAGCATGATGTGGGACTTGAACACATAAACTGTGAGATCATGACCAGAGCTGAAATCGAGAGTTGGAGGCTTACCCAACTGAGCCGTCTAGGTACCCATGCTTGATTTTGAAAAATAATTTCCTTCTTTTCTACATAACACTGATGAATATTTATGATGGCCTTTATTTATAAATCTTGGTTTTATTGATAATTTTGATACTTAATATAAAATTATATTTATTATTTAGAAGTATGACATTTTCTGTAGTTTAAATTTGATTTTAAATTAGTTTTTAACTTCTAAAATGGACCTATATTTGGTTAAGATAGTTCTAGAAATTATATTTTGGGCTTCTATTTTAGATGGGCATTTGTAAATAAAAAGTGAAGAATTATAAATCCAAGTATATTGCCAAATAAATCCTATAGGCAAAATATAGTCAAGGTAATTGTGTTACTATTCCAAATTCTGTTTGAATATAACAACAACTCTGAGATCTTACCACCACCCACTCCTCAACAGTTTTCTGTGAAGGCATTTTTACAAAAGCAAATTCTTAAAATGATACGTGACCACTAACTCCCTATAGAGACTTGACCTTGGTGCTGAAAAAAACTGTGAGGCCACTGATATTTTTTTTTATCAAGGTATCTTACGACTCACATTTCCAATAGTTTCCAGTAAAAATCCAAGTTTGGGTTAAGGATAATTTTTACTTTTTATTTACAATGGCTAGCTAATATTCCTAAATCTGATATATGTCTTTATCAGAACTTCCCTCTGTTTTTGTGATACACTTACCTCTACTAAGGAGGTGTCTGATTGTGTCACTTAGAGTAGCTGTTAGCTGATTAACCTTTAAGACACCCATAAAGGGATATTTGACACAGTTCTAAAAAATCTCTTCTTTCAAAAGCAGTGAATACCTATGTAGTTGTGTTATACCATCCAACAGCAGATCTTTTAAAAAATGTTTTAACATGTGACTAATCAGATTCTGATATTACACTGCAACTTTTGGTAGGAGTTTACTTTCTAGAAAAAGTACCACAGGTACTGTTTTTCAAACTCAGTATTGTCTAATCTATTTCTCTCTGCTTCAGTCTGTCTCAAATAATTATTTTATTTCCATACCTATCATTTGCTCTCCTATGCTCTACAAATTTTAGATAAAATGAAGTTCAAACAGCATCTGGTTATTTTCATCTAGCTTGAGCAAAAAAGAAAATGCATTTCTATTATTCTTCCAATTGTTCCTTCCGCTTGAAATAGAATTCAGTATAATGTGTTTTCCAATTTTCCTTCAGTGTTTTAAAGCAGATATATATAATAGCATATATATATGTATACATATATTTATATATGTATATATAAAACATATATAGATCTTGGAAAAGTTTTTTTTAAAAAACTCATAGTTTATTAGAATCTGAAAATGTAAGTGTCAACAGGTTATTCTCTGTAGACTATGAAATATTTACAAAAGATTTACATTTTGTGTATGTGTACACACATGCATATCTCCAATGTGCTTTAGAAGTCAAAGTTTTCATAAAGAAAATATTTCTAAGATACATAACAGTAGCCCAACTTCTGAACAAAATGATCATGACCTCCAGGTGCAAGCCAACGAGTATGAAAGGCATTTGGAAAAACAACAAAACTTTACTTCCATTAATGAGTGTTGGGCTATGCAGATGGCAAGTTATAAACATGGTTCAGGGATAAGGAGGATGATGGCAAAGCTGATTAATATTTCAAAGAAAGAGGGTGGAGTATGATGAAATGTTTCATATGGATATTGGGATATTACAGATTTCAAAACAGGAACTGCCATCTGGTCATAATGGAATAACTTGTACTGGACTAACTCTTCTACTGAAAATGTGTTTAAAGATGGATAAAATGTAGGAAATCACTCTTTAGACACTGTATATCACACCGTGACCCCCAAGAGATAGGAGTAGTGAGATTTAAGTCCCAGAAATGTACCAGATATGTGCCTGGATGCACTTTTTGATTGCAGTAAAGCCATGGAGGCCCAACAGTGCACGGATGTCTCAAATTGCTGAGGGGACAGAAACTGAAGTTCAGAGTCATTGATGTGATGAGAGAAGAACCGAAGCCTCAGTGATGAAAGACACATAGAGGAGGAACTACAGAGTCTTCATGGTGGTACTCTTGAGGGTTTCCTTCGTGTGTGTGTGTGTGTGTGTGTGTGTGTGTGTGTGTGTGTGACTAAAAATATGTAGTACATTCAAAGGTTGCAACTCCACAGGGCCTGGTACTGGACAGCTATTTTAGGTTCTAAATAACCAACTCCTCTTATTTGCTCTTTTGTTTTAAAGTTTATTTTGCGAGCAAGAGAGAACATGAGAGCAGGGGAGGGAACAGGTAGGGAGGGAGGGGGAGAGGGAGAGGGAGGGGGAGGGGGAGAGGGAGGGGGAGAGGGAGGGGGAGAGGGAGGGGGAGAGGGAGAGAGAATCCCAAGCAGGTTCTGCACTAATCAGCCCTTGCAGGGCTTGATCCCAAGTACCATGAGATTATGACCTGAGCCAAAATCTAGAGTCAGAAACTTAACTGGCCCACCTGGTGCCCTATCAACTTCATCTTATTTACTTCTTGTTAAGCTTGTTTTTCCCAGAAATCTACATCCTTCTTCCCAGTGTTTAATACAAAATTTTGTTAATACTAATAGTAAGCTTGTTTTAATTTAAGCTGTTGCATAGTTGAGTGTAAATTATTACATATTTAGACATTTATCACTTTGTAAAATATATTTCTAGGGTAGATCACTTTTCTATGATACATCACCTGTGTGAAAAGCAACTCTATAGTGCCACATGACTACTAGCAGTCTCTTCTAGATTCGCAAAAGTAGATATTATGATTTCTACCTTCAACTACTGAATGGAGACTATTCTCCTAGTCTCTGAAGTAAGCTAATCATATCATAAAAATTATTTTTTTATTTTAGAAAATATGAGGTAGTAGCTAGATCCAGACCTTCCAGAAATGAAAGTGTCTGTGAAGGTAATTATCAGGTTGAGTGTTTGGGTTAAAGATTTAGAATATAGAATTTTTATCTTTGGACTCTGTGTCATACTACTATTAACCCAGTCCTCCATCCCAATTTTGTTATAACTGTCATTGAAAAATCAGTACACTATATAGTTGTGAAAATATTTTAATGCCATGTATTCAAAATCTATTGGGCTATTATCTGCAGGTCCAACACTGAGTATATGAAGTGACCCCAAAGTAACAATTAAGTTGGTTTCAAGTCTTAAACCAAAAAAAGCAAATAGAACTTTTGATGAAAGCAAAAATGCCTGGGAGATTAATTTGAAGGGCATCAGTGCAGTGAAATTTTTCTTCACCTTTTCATATCTGGTAAGCACTTATAAATATGGTGGCAAAAAGGAGAAAAATTATTTAATTGATTAAGAAAGTGATACTATTGTTTAGAAAGCCTTTCTACATAGAAGGCATTCATTTAAGTGTATTTTGGAAGACAGAGGTTTCTCCTTTATACCTAAGCCCACACTAATACTAGAAAAATAATAATTAATACTTTTAATTAAGTGCTTGACCATAACATCTCTTTTCATTCTCATAAAATCTCAGAATATGTTCTATTATTATTCCCAATTAGCAGATGATAAATTGAGGCTTAGAGAAGGTATAAATAATGTGCCAGAGATTACATTAGATCATTGGTGATAGTCCATGCTGTGATTTGAACAAATGAACCAGACTCTAATCTGCCTTATTGTGTTCAATGCAATAGAATGTTCAGTGGAAATTCACTTGCCTCACATAAAAGATCTCTTGAGAAGATCTCCTAGTGTAGGCTCTAATAGTTAAGTTCTATAGTCTACCATTTGTTCATTGGTTGGAAATGTATGATTTGCATCTTTTTAGAACAAAGTAGTTGACTTACCTAAACTGATCTTAATATCAGTATTTAAATTTTATTACTATTTATGAATCACCTTTGTACATGGCATGCTGTGTTTATCATAGTATTCATTTCAGAATTTTAAAAAATATTTATTTGTGTGTGTGAGAGAGAGAGAGATAGAGAGGGAGAGGGACAGCATGAGCAGGGTAGGGGCAGAGAGAGAGGGAGACACAGAATCCGAAGCAGGCTCCAGGCTCTGAGCTGTCAGCACAGAGCCCAATGCAGGGCTTGAACTCACCAACCACGAGATCATGACCTGAGCTGAAGTTGGATGCTTAACCAGCCAAGCCACCCAGATGCCCCATAATACTCATTTCAAAATTACCATTCCTGCACTGTCATAATGCTTTTTGGCAAATCAAAAGAATGAGAAAAGATCAGGTCTTATATAAATCTCCATTAACATATTAAGTCTTTCCTCTGGATGAAGAGGTCTATACCTGCTTCTTTTACTTTTTCATTTTAAAAATTTATTTATTTATTTTGAGAGAGAGAGAGAGAGAGCAAGTGGGGTAGGAGTCAAGAGAGAATCTCAAGCAGGCTCCACATTGTCAGCACAGAGCCCAATGGAGGGCCTGAACTCAAGAACTATGAGATCATGACCTAAGCCAAAATCAAGAGTCAGACTCTCAACCAACAGCCATGCAGGTGCCCCAAGGTCTGTATCTGCTTCTTAGCTTTTTGAGCCCTTTATAATCCAATCTATTAATACAGTTGTCTCATTGCATTTTCCTAAATAAATGATTCTATAGCAGCCTATGACCTGATATATTGTACAGGATACTTTCCTCTGCAGCTTTTGACAATTTAACAGGCAAATGAGAATCTTTGGAATCAAGTTTGTAAAATCATGTTTTCACCTATGGTCAGGGGTTATTGCATTATCTGAGGTTTAATAGAAAATCATTGTGCCTTTATAAAACCATAAATGTGGATTAAAGAAATGGTCATCAGTATTTACTATTGAATGTAACAGTTTGTGGAACCAATGCTGGAATTTTTCCTTTTTTTGAAAGCTACATCCTTACAATTATCCAAATCATATTTTTTGAGAGCATCTCAGTTGGGACCTCATGTATATTGTACAAATAGTGAGAGAAGCAGAATTTAATATAATAAGCTGTTAAAAAGAATGACAAAGTACATTAGAAAAGACATGGAATAATTAATTATAATTACTTATAATTGTTTCGAGAAAAAAGAAAATGACTTTAAAAGGTAGGTATATTCCATAGTGCCACTTACACTTCTTAAAAAGAATGTTAGCCTAACAAAAACGGTAAGCAGTAGCTAACAACCGTTTTCTGGGAAATACTGCAGGGAGAGGAGAGGAGATGGAATGAGTCTATTTGAAAGTACATTTGTTTCTTATATGCAGTTGTGGTATCATTTATTTTTAGTAAATGTGTCACAGGTTATTCAGAAGCATACATTAATAATATGTTGCGGGACACCTGGGTGATTCAGTCAGTTGAGTGTCCAACTCTTGATTTTGGCCCAGGTCATGATCCCAGGGTCGTGGAGTTGAGCCCATGCTAAGCATGGATCCTGCTTAAGATTCTCTCTCTCCTTCCCTCTGACTCTTTTTCCCCTCTCAATTTCTAAGATAAAATTTTAAAAAATAAAAAAATAATGTTTCTATTAAATATATATGAATAATAATATGTATTAGTATAAGTAAAACTTAAAGTTACTCCTAACAAGGTGTTCAAGAGAATTGGTACCTAATTGTTTTGCTCTTACTGATAACCAGTGAAAATACTGGATCACTAATCAAAAATTTCTCAACAAACCAAAGTCCAGGGCCCAATGGCTTCCCATGAGAGTTCTGCCAAACATTTATTTATTTATTTATTTAAATATTTTTTAAATTTCTGAGAGAGAGAGAGAGACAGTGTGAGCAGGGGAGGGTCAGAGAGAGAGAGGAAGACACAGAATCTGAAACAGGCTCCAGGCTCTGAGCTAGCTGTCAGTTCAGAGCCCAATGATAGGCTCAAACTCACAAGCTGTGAGATCATGACCTAACCCAAAGCTGGACGCTTAACTGACTGAGCCACCCAGGTGCCCCCTGCCAAACACTTAAAGATGAATTCATCTGTTATTCTCAAACTGCTCCAAGAAACAGAAATGGATGGAAAACTTCCAAAGTCATTCTACAAGGCCAGCATTACTTGATTCCAAAACCAGACAAAGATCCCACTAAAAATAAGACTTCCAGGTCAATATCCCTGAAGAAAATCGATGCAAAAATTTTCAGCAAGATATTGGAAAATCAAATCCAAAAGTACACTGAAAGAATCATTCACCAAGATCAAGTGGGATTTATTCCTGTACTTCAAGGGTGATTCAATATTCACAAATCGGTCATGAACAACCACATTAATAGAACAAAGGATAAGAGACATGTGATTCTCTGAATAGATGCAGAGTAAGTATTTGACAGAGTACAGCATCCATTCTTGATTTAAAACCCTGCAAAAAAAATAAATAGGGATAGAGAGAACACATCTCAACATTATAAAGGCCATATACAAAAGACCCATAGTTAATATCATCTTTAATGGGGGAAAACGGAGAGCTCTTCCTCTCTGGTCAGGAAAAAGACAGGAATGTCCACTCTCACTATTGTTATCTAACATAGGACTTGAAGTCCTAGCCACAGCAGTCAGAAAACACAAAGATATAAACGGCATCCAAATCGGCAAGGAAGAAGATAAACTTTTACTATTCACAGATGACCTAATATTCCATATAGAAAACCCAAAAGACTCTGCCAAAAAATTGCTAGAGGTGGTCCACAAATTTGGTAAAGCTGCAGGATACAAAATCAACAGAAATCTGTTGCATTTCTATACACCAATAAGGAAGTAGCAGAGAGAGAACTCAAGGAATCCATCCCATTTATAATCGCATGAAAAAACAAAAACTAAAAACCCTAAGATACCTAGGAATAAACCTGACCAAAGAGGCAAAAGATCTGTATTCTGACAAATATAGAACAGTTATGAGAGAAATTGAAGATGACAGAAAGAAATGGAAAAGCACTCTGTCCTTATGGATTGGAACAACAAATATTGGTAAGATTTCTATACTCCACAAAGCAATCTACATGTTCAGTGCAATCTCTATGAAAATACCACAAGCATTTTTCATAGAGCTAGAGCAAACAATCCTAAAATTTGTGTGGAACCACAAAACAATTTGCCAAAATAATCTTGAAAAAAGGAAAATAAAGCTGGAGGCGTCACAATTCCAGACTTCAAGCTGTATTACAAAGCTTTTATCATCAAGACAGTACGGTACTGGCACAAAAACAGACACATGGATCAATGGAACACAATAGAACACCCAGAAATGGACCCACAACTCTATGGTGATCTAATCTTTGACAAAGCAGCAAAGAATATCCAATGGAAAAAAGACAGTCTCTTCACAACAAATAGTGTTGGGAAAATTAGATAGCAACATGCAAAAGAATGAAACTGGACCACTTTCCTGCACCATAAAAGAAGTAAATTCAAAATGGATGAAAGACCTAAATGTGTAGGAAACTATCAAAATCCTAGTGGAGAACACAGGAAGCAACCTCTTTGACCTTGGCCTTAACAACTTACTAGACACATCTCTGGAGACAAGGGAAACAAAAGCAAAAATGAACTATTGGGACTTCATCAAGATAAAAAGCTTCTGCACAGTGAAGGAAACAATGAAAAAAATTAAAAGGCAACCTATGGAATGGGGGAAGATGTCTGCATACGACTTTGGATTTAGCATCCAAGATCTACAAGGAACTGATTATCAAACTTAATAACCAAAAAAAAAAAAAAAAAAGAAAAGAAATAAAATAAAATGATCCAGTGAAGAAACAGGAGGACATGAATAGACATTTTTCCTACGAATACAGAGGATCATACACATGAAAAGATGCTCAACATCACTTATCGTCAGGGAAATGCAAATCAAAAGAACAATGATATACAACTTCACACCTGTCAGAATGGCTAAAAAATTAACAACACAGGAAACAACAGATATTGGCGAAGACATGGAGAATGACAAACCCTCCTACAGTGCTTGTGGGAATGCAGACTGGTGCAGCCACTCGGGAAAACAGTATGGAGTTTCCTCAAAAAGTTAAAAATAGACCTATACTACAATCCAATAATTGTTGAATACAAAAAAAACTACATATTTACCCAAAGGATACGAAAATACTGAGCCAAAGGTAGATGCACCCTGCCGTTTCTAGTAGTATTATCAACAATTGCCAAATTATAGAAAGAGTCCAGATGTCCATCAGCTGATAATGGGAAAAGAAGAAGTGGTGTTATACACGATGGACTATTACTCAGCTATCAAAAAGAATGAAATCTTGCCATTTACAACCATGTGGCTGGAGCTAGGATGTATTATGCTAAGCAAAATAAGTCAAAGAAAGACAAATACAATATGATTTCACTCATATGTGGAATTTAAGAAATATAAGAGATGACATAGGGAAAGGAAAAATAAAGGAGACTCTTAACTGTAGGGAACAAACTGAGGGTAGTTGAAGGGAGATGGGGAAGGTCATGGGCTAAATGTGGGACGAGTATTAAGCAGGGTAACTGTGATAAGCCTGGACATTCTGTGTAAGTGATGAATCACTAAATTCTACTCCTAAAACTAATATTACACTATATGTTAATTATAATTTAAATAAAATCTTCACGTATTGAAAAATAATTGTTCTGCTCTTAGTTAATGTATTTCTTTTTGTTTCTGTACAGCAAATTACTATAAATTATTGCCTTGAAACAGCACAGACCTACTATCTTCACAGTTTCTTGGGTCAGGAGCCTAGAAATAAATGGGCTCTGTGCTCAGGCTCTCCCAAGTTGGTCACGTGGCATTGTCCTTTAGAATTTGGTGTTCACTGAAAATCTTAGATAGCAGGCAGGATCAGTTCTTTGAGATTATAGTTACTGACATCTCTTCTTTTTTGGTTATCACCTGTGAGTCAATGTCAGCTACTAAAGGTCTTTGGCTCATTGTTGCACTCACAATATAGCACTTTACTTCTTCTTTCAGGCTAGAAGGATAATTACTCTGATGCTTCACCTTCACAGACTCACCTGATTAGGTCAGGCCCACCCAGGATAACTTCTTTTAACTCCAACTCAGCTGATCGGTGTTCCAATCATGATAGCAGTATCCCATCTTATTTAATGGTTGTATTCACACTCAAGGGGAAGGTTTATTGTGGTCACATTTGAATTATGCCTACAATAGGAAGAGAGAATAACCTGTAAAGTGGTTCATCCTTCCTGAACTTTCACATTTATCTCTTTCCACTGCATTTTATATCATATATTGAATTAAACGGCAAATTGCAGAAGAACCTATTTTTGTCTGACATGGCATTTTTTCCTGGGCGAACAAACAAAAAGCACAGATTCTATAGTCAATAATCAAAAAACAAAAACAAAAATTCTTTTGATGTTTCCTGTCCCAGAATGTAGGATATACACTCTAAATAGACACCTGCCCCTCCATTTCTATTTCTCTAAGGTGAGTTCGGGTCACAAGGCCTATTAGACACACACCATCTCCTTCACAGTATCTCTTCTGATTTTTCCATGTACTGGCAAATGAAAGTTACAGATACATACAGAGACCAGAACTTCAAAACCTGATGTCATTCTTTAACTTTTGTACCAGATTGTGTAACATACGGGTTATACTAACAGCTGTCCTCCACATTCACAGCTGAGCTTGTAAGCCATTAACTTGTAAATATATTATGAGCACAGATATTTTTCTCTATTAAGATATTTACTTTTCAACATTGTAATTTATGAAATTAGGCTGTATTTTTATGGTTGGTCTGATTCCTTTTTTTGGAGTTTTTAAACCGTTTCCTTGTGTTGTTCCTCTTCTCTTTTGATGTGGGAGAAAGTAAAAATCCAATGCACTTATATGTTTATGTTCATAGTTATTGCACACATTTTTTACCAAGTCTTGTTGAAGCAGCGCCATTGGGGTAATACTGTAGTGCCATGGGGCTGTTTTATGAGGCAATAATCTTATTGCTTATGAGTGAACTCAATTATAGACTTATAAACCTACAGTAGAGATGCTGTTACCTTACAAACATTTTGGTTGAACTTACGCTCATTTGAAAATTATCTCTAATAAAGATATAGTTAGAGGCCAAAGTTCTCTCAAGTACAGTCTACCAGAAAATCAGATTGGAAAAGGGACAAAATCAAAATACCTGCTGTGTCTTGAAAATTTCATAAAGTATATCTCATGAACTTTTCTTTATTTTGTTGACTTGGAATATAGGTATGCCTGCCAGTTTTCAAGTGATACTTTTGTGAAATGTCTATAATATTAATACGAAATTTAAGAGTATTTCATTCATATGTAGCTGATTTTTTAAAAGAGATGATTTTGTTTATTGAATTGCTGTACTGTACCTTCATATTTTTTATGGTCACAGGTGCTTAAATTCACAGGTAGAGAAGTCAAGGTAGTTGGGTATGAAGCATTTACCTCTAATTTCAATTTATCTCTATTTTTTTAAGCCAATGCATTTATTGAAGAAGTGTTACTTGTAAGGAAGAACACATTGTCATTGCAGCCACCAGGAGATGCTAACTACAGCATGCAGTCTTTCCAATTACATGTGCTATGTAGCTATACAGTAGATAAGCAGCCAGTGGCTGTTTTGCTTGTTTAGTTTCAGGAAACATCATTTTCCTATATAGTATTTATGTAATTACACATATCAACCATAACTGATTCGATTTGAGATTCGAATAACTCACTAGGGATAAAATAAAAAGATGTAAAATCTGTCCTCCTTACCTTATCATTCAGGAGGTTTATTTTTTTAAATAGTTTGAGGTGGTATCTCGTTGTGGTTTGATTTGTATTTCTGTGATGATGAGTGATGCTGAGCATCTTTTCATGTGTCTGTTTGCCATCTGGAGGTCTTGTTTGGAAAAGTGTATATTCATGTCTTCTGCCCATTTCTTCACTGGATTATTTGTTTTCTGGCTGTTGAATTTGGTAAGTTCTTTACAGATTTTTGGATACTAACTCTTTATCCTGTATGTCATTTGCAAATATCCTCTCCCATTCCATTAGTTGCCTTTTAGTATTGTTGATTGTTTTCTTTGCTGTGCAGAAGATTTTTGTCTTAACGAGGTCCCGATAGTTCATTTGCTTTTATTTACCTTGCTTCCAGAGACATGTCAAGTAAGAAGTTGCTGTGGCCTAGGTCAGAGAGGTTATTGCCTGTTTTCTCCTGTAGGATTTTGATGGTTTCCTGTCTCATATTTAGCTCTTTCACTCATTTTGAATTTTTGTGTGTGGTCTAAGAAAGCAGTACAGTTTTATTCTTCTGCATGTTGGTGTCTGGTTCTCCCAGCACCATTTGCTAAGGAGACTGCCTTTTTTCCATTGGATGTTCTTTCCTGCTTTGTTGAAGATTAGTTGGCCATGTATTTGTGGGTCCATTGAAATCTTGCCATTTATAACAATGTGAGTGGAACTGGAAGGTATTGTACTAAGTGACATACATCAGTCTGAGAAAGACACCATAGGACTTCACTCATATATGGAATTTGAAAAACTCAACAGATTAACATAGAGAAAGAGTAGAAAAATACAAACAGAGGGAGGCAAGCCATAAGAACCTCTTAAATACAGAGAACAAACTGAGGGTTGCTGGAGGGGGTGTGATGCGGGGATGGGTTAAATGGGTGATGGGTATTAACGAAGGCACTTTTGGGGATGAGCACTGGTGTCATATGTAAGAGATGAATCACTGGGATCTACTCCTGAAGCCAAGATTATAATGTATGGTAACTAACTTGGATGTAAGTAAAAAGGAAAAAGACGACAAACAAAATATATAATAATAATTTGAGATAATTCTAACATAATATTTTAGGTGCCATCTTCCTTCTAGTTTTTATTTTCTTCTTCTTATTTTTTACATGTTTATTTTTGGGAGAGAAGGAGACACAGAATATGAAGCAGGCTCCAGGCTCTGAGCTGTCAGCACAGATAAGGGGCTCAAACTCATGAACTGTAAGATCATGACCTGAGCAGAAGTCAGACGCTTAACCAACTGAGCCACCTAGGTGCCCCTCTTTTGATTTGTAAAAATACAGTTTTATAGCTACTTTTCTTTTAAATAACTTTTATGGACTTTGAATTTTATTGTTTAATCTGTTTACCACTTATACCCCCTGACCTTCCCAAAGTCATTTACAGACCTTTCCATAGAAGCCCATGGCTCCTTGTCTCTTTCTGCTAAAGGGCCATCTGTAGCTCCAGGATCATGTCAGCTGTGCTGTACAGGGAAACTGATGGTCTAGAACAGAAGTTGGCAAACTTGGCTCTCAGGCCAAACTCAGCTTACTACCACTGGTTTCTTTCTAGTTTTGTTTTTTGTTTTAAGTAAAAGGAAAAGAGTCCCAGTCATTTGTAACAGGTTTTCTATAGCTGCTTTCATGTTACAGTGAGAGTTGCACAGTGTGACAAAGATCATACGGCCTGCAGGGGCACCTGGGTGGCTAAGTCAGTTGAGTCCAACTCTTGATTTCAGCTCATGTCATGACCTCACATCTCATGGGACACAGCCCTGCATTAGGCTCTGCCTGTCAGTGCACAGCCTGCTAGGTATTCTCTCTCTCCCTCTTGCTCTACCCCTCCTCCTGTTCATGCTCGCTCTTTCTCTCTCTCTCAAAAATACTTTTTTTTGAAAAAAGATCATATGGCTTACAAAGCCTAAGATATTTACTATTTGGCCCTTTACTGAAAAAGTTTGTTGACCACTGATTTGGAAGCTAAACTCAACCAAATGGACAAGGTGAATATATACTTATTTCTTCACCCCATAGGGTAGATTTTAAGCTGTGTTCTACACACAGTAAAATTTAGGCTCTATTGTCTGTGGGGGTTACTAGTTTCATAACATCCCTTTATTGGCTTCCCCTTCTCCTGTTTCATGCATGCACATCCTTATCAAGCTTTCTAGGATCATTTCCCACATAAACTACTGGTACCCAAACCTGGGTCTCAGAATGTGATTATGACAAATCCAAACTTGATAATCTTCTGTTCAACATTATCTTTTTATCTGTCCAACTATTGCTTAAGTTAGCTTTGTGAGTTGTTAACATGCCAAGATTTTATTCAATGTTTATTCATCTTTCACTGAAAACATCATGTGCTAGTCTATAAAATATGGGTAAAATTTTCAGATATCTGAGGGATAGATTTTGTAAGTCTCCTTACTCTTGGCACTTTTTGGTGCCCATATTCAAAACAAAGTTTAATTCATGTTGGTATCTTTTTGTAGATCTTATGAGTAAAATATATTTATCAATTCTCTTTTTCTCTTATGATACGCAATAATTTATAGTCTATCAGTGTAAATTAAGTAATTGTGGGGCACTGTGAAGAATATTGAATACTCTTACATCTTAAAGCAGAAGATTAAGGATGAAGAAGGCATGATTCTTTGCCCTTTATTTAAATAACCTATCAGTGGCTGGGAGAGTAAGCATAAGTTGCTTGACAAAGTCTTAGGAATCAGAGATGTCATTATTGATATAAATGGATACCCTTCTGCTACAAAGCATGCTAAGGATCCAGAACTAACATGATCTAATTGCTGCCTATTTGGTTATGTAACCACAATGAGGGCTAACAATAAGACTTTTTTTTTTCTTTAAGATAGAAAGCAAATAGCTTCAGTATCCTTTTTCAGCTAATGTTTATGGAAAGGGTTCAGAATTTTCCAGCCCAGAGGCCCAGATTGAAACAGACTAATTAAGAAAATTAGAATATCACCCTTAGCATATTCAAATCCCTTTATATCTAAACTTCCCTCTAGAGAAGAAAAGTTAAAAAGAGTATGCAAGGGTAACTTCAGTGGGTTTATGGCAGCAAGAAAAGGTACCAATTGTTACACAAGTCTGAAGATAAAGTGAGTTTTGGGAGAAATATAAGTCAAAGGTCACCAGATCTGTATTTTTTTAAGTTTATTTATTTTGAGATAGAGAAAATGAATGATTGAATGAATGAATATGAGTGGGGTAGGGACAGAGAGGGAGGGAGAGAGAATTCCAAGCAGGCTCTGCACTGTCAGCACTGAAGCAAACAAGAGACTCAAACTCATGAACCATGAAATGGTGACCTGAGCCAAGATCTAGAGTCACTTGCTTAACCGACTGAGCCACCTGGGCACCCTTATCTCTCTCTATATATATTTTTTTATTAGAGATAGCAGCCTGGTATCATTTATGGTGGTGTCATTTTGCAAAGGAATAGATATGAAAGACAGTTCTACAGTTTTATTTTTTTCTTTAGTATTCTAGAATACTTTTAGGGTCTTGGGAATCCAGGGAGTTTACAGTATCTGCCCCTTGTTCAGACTAACTTGACTGTGGTTACTTCTCTGGGATCTAACAGCTGACCACAGTGGGAAATCCAAGAACTTTTGAAACATACAGTTTGTATTAAACAAAACAGGTCAAGGTATGGAATGGATTGAATGGAATAGAAAATTCTAAAACTCAGTTTAATGTTTATCCTTTGCATCTCCACATCTGGTATTATCTGCAAGACTCCCTCTCTGTCTCCTGTTATTCTACATTCTCAAATAATATAGCCTTTGATTAAAAAAAAAAGATGGCTCATTCCCTTTTTGAAGATACGACAGATATACAATCCCTCACCCTAATGACTTTCAAAGTTAGGACTATTTCAAGAAACTTCCTTTCCTGCCAGAAATAGCTTTCTATGCTAGAATCACCTTCAATCTTTTACTTAAAAAAGGAAAAAAAAAATAACATCTAGATCATGTTGTAAAATGTTTTACAACTTGCAAGCATTCAACTTCTGTTGATCTTGTCATTCTCCCTTTTGCTGACTCGGTTGGCAGATGTCTCATTTTTGCTCTCAGCTACTTGAAATAGTGCAGTTCATTTTCAAGATGTTTTAGATTTCACATCATTTTATCAGAAGATACTTCTTAAAAATAGTGTGCTTATCAAAAAATCTGTTTTGTCACTTTCATCTCATGTTGTTTAATACTCCCTGTAGTAAACAGCCTAAGTAATGGAAGTTTTGAAAAATAAATTCATATTCTGAAAAGTCAGTCATCCCCTCTCCCCCCCCTACCCCTTGGGATCATTATTTTTCTCCTGCCCGTATTTTGAGTTAGTTATCCACACAACTGTAAAAATACATATATAATCTTAGCCACAAATTCCTTTTTGAAGGCAATTAGCAAAGGCTTATTATGTTAAAATCTGTAAATTTACATATTCATCCTTCCTTTCCCCAACATAGAAAACTAAATTATTTGAATTAAAAAAAAAAAAGACTCCCCATAGGTATTTTACATGGTGTTCAAATGTTAAATGTAGGTTGAAGCCTTATACACTCCCCTCATTTGCCATGTATTTTTAATTTATTTATAATTTCTTAATTTTTTAAAGCAGACTAAGGTTTTGAAGATTTATATGCTAGTCAGTCATCCCACCCCTTCCTTAGAAGAGAGCCCTTTACTACGGGTTTGAAAATTCCTAGTCCTCTACACAATCACCATTTCTGATTTCATTTGAAGCTGCCATTTTCTTCTGGCTACTATTGATTTGTTTGGAGTGGGCACCTAAACCAACCTAAAAAAACCTGAACCAATCATTGTAAGTCTCCATGATTTTTCTTTTAAACAAGACACAAGGAATTGAGTTGTTCTTTAGTAGAGACAGTTGTGATACTCAGATAATGTTACTAACTCTGTTTTCTATGAAGTGAAAGATGGGGGAGTAAGATTTTCATGGAGAAAGAAGTAAAGATGAGTTAAGGAGACAGCAGAAGCTGGAGAGGATGGGGGCGGGGTGTAGTATTCATGACAGCAAATGAGTGGCTTTTTGGCCAATAAATGTTTAATTATTTTCTTCCCTAAAGTTAGTAATAGCTGCATTTTGATTACTCGCTTTCAAGAGTCCTGAACAACACCAAAGATTGGTGTCTCCTTATCTGCTTTTAATCTAGAAAATAACACTTAACCAAATGTTGATATATTTATGGAATTATGAGATATAGTTTTGTCATTAATACTGAGAATTTGTCTCTTAGCTAAATTTATAGCATATATATGCTATATATATTATTGTATTATATATATTATTGCCATATATATGTATAAAACTATTGTAGATTTCAAACTAAATCTGAAAAATCTTTGGAAGGATTTTTTTTAACTCTTCATTAGGTACAGTATTAGAACCCCATAATGAAAGTTGAACATTCTTTTTAACGTTATATTATTATTAAGCTAAAAGTAAGGAATATTTTACAAAAGACATTTTAAGGTAAAAATTCAGTAATGATTCAGCAATACATCCTATGGAACTGATTAGAAACTATTATCTTTTTGTGCAATATATAATTTTTAAAATCACTGGTATATGATATTCATAATCATGATGTATACAAAGTATGTCTTTTGTGGCACACAAAAGCAATACAGCAATGAAAATATTTAAGATAAAAATATTTTTAAATGTATATTTTATATAATGAGAAGAAACTTTTATTTCCTTTCACATACACTACAATATAGAAAATTAAAAGGAGCTTAGAAACTCTTCGAATATCTTTGCATCCTCTCCTTCAAAATCCCTTTTGCTGAGAGAATGAGATGTGATGTAACTGTAAGACACACCTAGGCAAAACTGAAATAACTACTAAGTCTAAAAAGGCAATAAATAGTGATCACTACATTTTTCAGTATTTTGTAGATTTCTTTTACCTAAAATTTGAAATCTCTTTTAGGCTTTATAAGTACCCAATTAAATTCAAGTAATACTTAAATCAGTATCAACTAACAACTTAGTCCTAAAGTGGTGTGAGTAATCTCTTGATTATATATTTATACTTTAGATGTAAAGACTACAAAGAGGATGTTGAGTGGGAAAAACATGAAGTGGTTACCTGGATTCAGGTGGATGAAATATAGATTATTCTACATGCTAAGTTCATACATTCCCACAAAAAAAGTCGTCAAAGTTTTCTTGCTGATTATAATCAAAAGGTTACTCTAACAAAAGGCAGAGAAATACCTAGGTTAAATACAACAAATTTATGAAAAAAAGAAATCTTAATAGAAAAACAATCCTAAAATGTATATGGAACCACAAAAACTCTTGAATAGCCAAAGCAATCCCTAGAAAGAATAATGAGGTTAGAGATATTACACTCCCTCATTTCAACCTATATTACAAAACTGTAGTAATCAAAACAGTATTGTATTGGTATGAAAATGTACATAGATCAATGGAATGGAATGGCCAGAAATAAACCCAAACATATATGGTCAATTATTTCATGACAAAGGAGCCAAGTATATACAATGGGGAAAGGTAGTCTCTTCAATAAATGGTGTTGGGAAAACTGGACAATTAAACTGAAAAGAATGAAACTGGGCCATTATCTTACATGATACACACACACACAAAAATTTACTCAAAGTAGATTAAAGGCTTTTATGTAAGATCTGGGACCATTAAACTCCTAGAAGAAAACACAGGGGATAAGCTCCTTGGCACTGGTCTGGACAAGGATTCTTGGGATTTGACTCCAAAAGCAAAGAAAACAGAGCAGAAATCAGTGGGATTCTATCAAACTAAAAAGCCTCTACACAGCAAAGGAAGCCATCAAAACAACAAAAAAGGAACTTACCAGATAGAAGAAAATATTTGCAAATCACATATTTGATAAGGAGTTAGTATCCAGAATATATATAGAACTCCTAAAACTCAACAGCAAAAACAGAAATAGTAAGAGGATCTGAGTAGGCATTTTTCCAAAGAAGACCTACAGGTAGCCAGCAGGTACATGAGAAGGTGCTCAACATCACAAAAACATAAATAAAAATCACAATGAATTATTACCACACACTTGTTAGAATGGCTATTTCCAAGACAAGAAATACCAAATGTTGGCGAGGATGTAGGAAAAAAGGAACCCATGTGCATTGGTGGGAATGTAAAATGGTACATCCACTATGAAAATAGTATAGAGTTTCCTCAAAAAGTAAAATGAAAAGAACTATGATATGATCCAGCAATTCCACTTTGAGATATTTATCTGAAGAAAATGAAAACTTCAATGCAAAAAGATAAATGGACCCGCATATTCACTGGAGCATTATTTACAATAGTAAAGACATGGATAGTAATCTATGCATCCATCAATAGATGAATGGTAAAAGAAGTCATGATATGAATATGCATGGAATATTACTCAGCTATAAAAATGAAAGAAGTCTTATAATTGCTATAACAGATGGAATTTGAGAGCATCATGCTAAAATGATAGAAGTCAAAGAAAGATGGTATTATCTCACTTATATGTAGACTCTAAAGCAAAAACATGAAACATATAGAGAACAGATTTGTAATTTTCCAAAGTGTAGGATGCTGGATAGGGGAAATGGGTAAAGCTGGTAAAAAGGTATAGTCTTCCAGATATGAAAAAGTCGTGTCTGAAGATGTAATGTACATCATGGTGACTATAGTTAACAACACCATATTATATATTTGATAGTCACTAGAGTAGCTGTCAAAAGTTTTCATTATAAGAAACTATAACAGTATAGTGATGGAGGTTAACTAGACTTATGGTGGCGATCATTTTGCAATATACACAAATACAAGATCTTTGTTATATGAATAAAATGTTGTACACAAATTAGTTCTAAAAAATCTTAGTAAATAAGTAAGTCTTGGATCTATGTTACTCTATTTTATATTATTTTTTCAAATACTCATATGGAGAAACATATCTTGACTTTAGATGATGGACCTAATTGGCCCCTTTTATGAAATGTATACAGACTAATGTAGTTACTAGCTTTTTTTCTATGAATCATGGTTACCAGGAGCCTAAGCTCTACCCTTGGCTGACTTATGTCCTTTCTACAAACCAGATGAATTCCAGCCTGCTTTTCACAAATAGGATACCAGAGTGTATTGAAGGGTAGTTTGGGCGGCAGAAACCAAGTTTTAGTTGCTTTCTTTTTTCAAATGAGGTACAGTTAGGGCTGTAGCCTGAGATTCCTTTACCGTGTAAAGGATAACAACTCGGCCATTTAAAAACTTCTAGGACAAAAGACTCTGTTTCTGGTTAATGAAAGGGTGTCTTTGATAATGGTATAGATTAAAAACCAAAACCCAAACCAAAATTATTGGTCCAGGGCCTCTGATGGAAGTCGCTGCCCAAACAAAATTTTAAAGAGCTCAGGCTGTCATTTAATATACCCTTGCCTTTTGTGAGCTTGTTAGTACTAACTTTACTGTGACAGTTTTCCTGTTTGCTTAGGAAGGAGAGAGGTTTATTATTATCTGACCCAATGGAGAATATAAAAATAGGAGTAGTGTAGCTAATGGTTGGAATTGACATTCGGTCAGGATCAACTGCAGAAAGAACCAGTAGAGGCAGATGGGATAATGTTTAAGTCCAGGCTGTTGGGAAGAATATTCTCCTGGGTAGGAGAAACCTGGCTATGCACCAGCTAGCTCCCAGAGGACACCCAGAAATAGATCTACCTAGTAGCTGGATTTTTCATGTTTTATCTTTATACTAAAAGTAGTACAGATGTATTCTTTTGGTCATAGAGAGGCTTTCATACACAGCTTGGCACACAGCCTTATTGAAAAATCAATGCATCTGCCATAGAGAAAATATAAAAGGATATTCTCTCCTTGACAGTAGAGGGTAGAAGATAAGAGGAAAGCATTAAAGACAAAATTTACAGATGTACATCATTCTAATATTTTTATAAAAGTCTGTGTTTTATTTTACACCTTCATGGGTGGGTCACACTTAGAGAATCAGTGTTCTGTTCATACTAGATTCATATTTATAGGATTTTGTTAAAATATATATCATTGCCTCTTCTTAAAAAAAGAGCTTTGGTAACAATTTGCTGGTGTAACTAAAGATAGGGAAGATTTATGGTGTTCTCTATTTGTGGAATGGTTTAGTTAGGTACTATATGCCATGTCTTGGTAAAATAAGGAGAATCTTACAGTTATTATGTAAACTTTTAAGGAGACTTGGCTACCTTCTGGAAAATAGATACTAACCAACCCTTTTGTGGAAATTTTCATCAATAATACTATGCAGTTTACTCTAGCATTACATGATGGTCAGAGTCATTTACATGAGCACCTAAATTAATCCAAATGATTTAATAAAAATAGGAAGTTAGTCCTGTGTTTTCCTGTTTCATGGTTATTTAGGAACTTCAAAAAAAAAATCAAATGTTTACCATTTTCTTTTTTTATGGACAAGAATTGATATGGTTTCAGGGGCGCCTGGGTGGCTTAGTTGGTTAAGCATCCGACTTTCACTTAGGTCATGATCTCACGGTTCGTGGGTTCGAGCCCTGTGTAGGGCTCTGAGCTAACTGCCAGCTCAGAGCCTGGAGCCTGTTTCAGAGTCTGTGACTCCCTCTCTCTCTGACCCTCCCCTGCTCACGCTGTCTCTCTCTCTCTCTTTCTCTCCTAGAAATAAATGAAACATTAAAAAAAAAGAATTGATATGGTTTCAGATATTAATGATAGAATGAAGGTAATATATTTGGTAAGACCAGTTTCTATAAGCTCATGGCAGACATTTCTTCTAGCTATGGGGACTGATCTTTCACATAGCCATGCAAGCTGTTATAGCTAAGCAGAATTATGTTATTTGGGCACATCTAACTCTGCCATTTTTGTGAGGACATAGCCTTGGCCAATAGTGATTTGATTTTAGATGGAGTCTGACAAAAGGCAGAATGTGAAGAAAGTGAAATACAAGTAGACCCACAACAAATTAGAGGTACCGTATTTTTCCCCCTCTGTCAGGCTTGTAGTTGTTTCCTGCCTGAAGAGGCAGAAAACTAAAATGTAAGAAAGATCTGAGAATTCAGAAGTCTCAGTAAGAAAATGCCACTGCTAAAAGATAAATGGCCTTTATGGATTTTATTCTTCATGTTTTGTGAACTGCTTCAGGAATTAAATTTTGAGAGGAAGCATGAATGTTCTTATCTCTAACCTTATTAAAGGCCATTTTTGTTAAATAATTTTAATGCTAAGGTTAAGGAGGGAAGGAGGCACAGGGAATCCATTTTTATTGTAAAGAATAAACTAAATGCAAAAGGAGGGGCATGGACAAGAGATACTCTATAGTTTTGGTTTTTGCTTTTGTTGTTTTCTATAAAGATTTGTGTCTTGGGGTCTACTAAATTATTCCATTATAATAAATTTCATTATAAATTCCATTATGTAAATTCCATTATATCCTGTTTTATATTTCCTAGATCAATAAAAAACTCAGGAGTTTTTTGACAGGGGGTGGGGAGGGCGGAGTGTTATTTGCAAAGTATTAGGCAGCTTTTTTTTTTTTTTTTTACACAGGTAGATTCTGTATGTGGAAGACATTCCTTAAATTCGTGCTGTTCCAGTAGCTAGATTCCTATGATTAAAACCTGAGAACGGAATGAAAAAATTTTAATGAAAATAAATCAATTAATTTTAAGATCTTTTAGTTCAATTTTTAAAATCCTTGTAAGTTTCTCTGGTAATAAGCACCTCTTTGCTGAAGAACACAGAAGAGGGAGGATTTCAATCCTCTTGGTTATGGAGTGTTTTCCAACTAAAAGGCAATAACTAGATCATCTTGCTCTGAAGTGAGAAGAGGTTATTTTTAGTACATAATCACTTTATATTATCCCTAACCCCAACCTCACCCCTGCTTCATCTTGCTTCCACATGCCCTATCCAATCTTTAGCTGTAAAGTCAATTTTCTTTCTTCAAAACTTTCTTCTGATTACTTAGAGTAGGCACATTTCATTTTAAGAACACTTAATATTAGCATGTATTTTTGTTTTAATTATTTTAATTATTTCAAATCTAGGTCTTTATCTTAAGTGTCACAGTAAACCCTTTGAGGACAGAGTTCAAGTCCTGCATGAGTGCATAATGATAGTTTCATGTCCCCTCCCCCCCAAAAAAAAGTATCTTATGCTCTCAAAATATCTTTGATACTTTAAATCTTACAGGTAAGTAATATAAGTCACTTTGATGGAAATACAAAAAATTAATATTGTTAATTCCTTTGTAGTATGAATGTGTTAAAATATTTTAAGATATATTTTGGGATAAGTAGGGAGACATACTGATGGCTCTGAGTACTTTAAGACAATGGACAAAATGAGATATAGGAAAGAATCACTGTGTGACTATTTTCTGATTTATGTAGAAATTAACCACATACAACTGCTAATGTTGATCTCAATATATATTTCTAAAGCTGGGTGGGAAAATACTCAAGTATCTTGTATCTTGTCTATTTTATATTTATTTTTAGAATAAAACTCCAGCTGAAAAAAACAAATATAAAGTCAGTATTTTTATAGTGACACTATTTCCCTATTTTTTAAAGTTAATTTCCTAAAATTAGAGGATTTCCCTCCTAATAGGAAATAGAAGTTACACATTGGAAAAAAAATGGATGTCAAATTCTTAAATACTTGATTTCTTTCTAGAGCTGATTATTTTAAATTTAAAGTGTGGCTACAGCAAAGTAATGTAGTTTATTAGAAATAAAAACTGTAAAATATCTGAGAAACTTACATTTAGTACTCGTTCTTAAAAAAATCATTTGAATTTCTGGGGACATAGCTCAAGTTGGATTCTTAAGGATTGAGCAAGAGGAGGCTAACTAATTCAATGCAAGAGTTAAGTTACTTATTAAGAGTTCTCTACCTCTTGATTTGTCCATGAGTAGTGTTATTACAAACTAAACCATCTTTGTATGGGTGACTGCTGCTATTTTGAGAAGTGAGAAATGTACTAGTAATACTGAAAGGTCATGATCAAACCTTAAATGCTTAAACCTTTCACGGTTAGAATGAAATTTGCTAGTAAGTTAGAGAACTAGGGGCTCCTGGGTGGCTCATTGGGTTAAGCCTCGGACTCTTAATTTGGGCCTAGGTCATGATATCATGGGTTCTTAAGATCTGTGAGCTATCATCATGGAGCGTACTTGGGATTCTCTCTGTCCCTTTTTCTCTGCCCCTGCCCAATTCATGGTCTTTCTCAAAATAAACATTAAAAAATAAGTTAGAGAATATACTGTAACTTCAAAATTTGTCATTAAATGTATGTTCTAGCTAAATGATAAGACATTAATGCCAGACTCAACGACATGTAAAAATATAGATTGTGTTACCATATTCTTAATTGTGCCCATTTCATTTTCTTATAGGAAGAAGAGTTCAGTAAGAGTCTGGTGGAGTCCCTCTCCTTTCTCCTTCAGCCAGCAGTGCATGACCAAGTGCCTAGTGAGAACGGGCTCCGGGAAAAAAAACCTCCTCTATTTCCACATTTCTTGCCAGTGGACATGTTGGGCAGAATTTATTTGCTATTTTTCTATGACACTTGAATGTTGAGAACCTACTATGTTGGGACAACGGTAACAATACTTGACACAAAATGATGAAAAGGTGACAATGCCTCTATTTTGAAATGCTTGATAAATCAAGAGGAAGGGAATTCATTGCATCTTATTTCCATGGAGTAAAAGTTTTAGAGCTCCTCTCTTCTATGAACATTTATGTTTGCACATAAAGAAAATGTTTACTGAAAATAGGTTCTGCCATCTAAGAAGTTACACTAAAAATGTTTGAAATGAGTAATTTCTTAAGATAATCTGTTTAGTTACTCTACCAAGGTTTTAGTCCTTTGATATTATTTATTTGATTTCATTCATTTATCATTTCTACAAAGATCTAATGTTAACATGGAATAAGTACTCAGTTTTTTCTTTCAAAGACAATTCATTGATTTACCTTGAAACTAGCAATCGGTAGGTTATGAGTAACAAGAACATGGTAAGAATATATATATTTTTTCTAATGAGTGATCTTTATTCAGCAAATATAAATGTTTTGTTGTTGTTACTAGAGAGAAGTTTATCCTTTACCTCAAATGCAGTGTTTTATTTTAATATCATTACATTTGTAGGGGGTTATACATAAAGGTAGTAATAATGATATTTGGTAATGTTTATTTTTTATTATCAAGTCTGTGGTGATTTCCTCTTAAGCCCGTTTTTCCCCCTGTGGAATATAGAATGAAAATGTATACCTAAATTAGTCTTTTGTCAAGTTCTCAGGGGAAGCAGGGTGAGTGAGTGAGTTGACAGGATTTATTTCTTCTCTTTGATGTACTACATTAGGTTTATCAATTTGTGGATCATTTACAGAGTGACTGTCAATTTGATGGTTTAACAAGTCCATTTCCTTGTAATAGATGTTTGTATTATGTTTAGTTATTTTTATTCACCACAAGGTTACTTAGTGCCTGAAAGTCATATGGGCTTTCCAGAAGCCAACTAAGCACTTTATTAATTTGTATACAATTTAAGATTAGAATACATTGAAATTCTTGCAGGAGAGGGATTCATTACACACTACTTAAACTATAGGAGCACTTTGATTTTTGATTCGTACATAAGTATTTAAATTGTTTAATTTTGAAGAGCTAGAAACTGGCTACGTATGTGACTAATCAGATTCCTCTATTTTCTCTTCTGATAATACAAGAACTAAACCAGCAGATCCTTCTTTTGTTTTAATAAGGATAATAAGACAACTATCCATGATCATTTGTATAGCTTCCCTTTTTCTCGATTATAAATTTGCTATTTACATTTACAAAAGAATATATAGTTATAAATATAAAGACAGATGGGCTACTGATGCCAATTTCTCATATATATATGAACACACACACACACTCATGGGTATATATATTTTCAAATTATTTGGGCTCAAATATTTCTCTAAGAGAAAATTTAGACATGCAAATATAAAGATACAAATGTGGGTTGTGGGGAGTTTATGATAGACAAGTGGTATAATAATTTGGGGTATGTATTCAGATTTTTTTTTAATTTTTCTATTTTTACTGTCCTATGGTTCTATAGAGTGGTAACAAGAACATGATGGAACCTTCTTGGTACACCTATTTTGGCCTAGAATAGTCTAATGTGAATAATAGAAACTGTGTTGTTTTGACATCTAATCTTCCTATTAAGACAAAAAATGTGAATTCATTATATTCTGAGATGTTAAAAGGGAAATTTCAAGTGCCCTGGCCAAATGCTAGAGTACTTGTAAGTCTTTTCTTAATATAAGAAAACCAAGTCCAGAGAGTATATGCATCACTGAAATATTCTCAAATTTTATGTTAATTTTCATCCTTCCCATTTCAGGCTAACAAGTTTCCAGAGAAATTTTGGGTACTGCAATGTTGCACAACAAGGGGAAAATTTTCCGTGACTCTTGATTCTATTTTAGTCATTAAAGATGTTTAACGATCCTTGGTGTCCACAAGGAGAGAAACATTTCTTTCCTTACTACATTACTTATATATTTTCCATGAATCTCCTAAGCTCTTTAAACTAAAATTAAGAGGCAGAAGGAATATGTAACAGGTTATTTCCTTTTCACTTCTCATCTCAACAGGTAGCAGGTAGGCTTCTGTATACAGAAGGTGTATAAGCTATACAAGTCCTTGAATATTTCTTTCTACATTAAAATACTTCCCATAATACCTCACTTTCTCTCTTGACTTAGCTTTTATTTCCCATTCTTTTGCTAATAACCCTAAAGGTAAGCCTCAACTATCTGCTCCTGGCCCATCCACCATTTCTTTTAAAAGTTAGGTAGAGAATGACAAATGTTGCATAGCATGGCTTATATTTGGAACAAAACAAAATTGTAAGAATAATAGAAAAGTGGTTACCAGGAACTGGGAATAAGGGTAGGGGAAATAGTACTCCTTTACCAACCTTTCCCTGTCAGATCTAAGATTAGTAAGTTCTGTATATCTAATGTACAACATGTGACTACAGTTGGTAATAGCATATTTTATCTTAGAAAATTTCAATTAACAAGAACCTAAATGTTCTCACAAAAATAAATAATTAACCGAGGTGATAGACATGCTAATTAACTCAATTGGAAGATCTTTTTCACAATGCATGTGGATATCAAATCACTGTATAATATGGATGCATCAGTCGGCAGCTCAGTAGGTTGAGCATCCAACTCTTGATTTTGGGTCAGGTGGTGAAGCCCCACATAGGGCTCTGTGCTGAGTGTGGAGCCTACTTAAGACTCTGTTTCTCTCCACCTCTACTGTCCCCCCCTC
The DNA here is from genome assembly GCA_017311185.1 of Proteles cristata cristata. Lineage (NCBI taxonomy): Eukaryota > Metazoa > Chordata > Mammalia > Carnivora > Hyaenidae > Proteles > Proteles cristata. The sequence goes on along the minus strand of JAESUZ010004923.1, from coordinate 1,512,681 downwards.
CATGCTCTCTAAAATTTAAAAAACAAAACCACCACAACATTGTATAATATGCGTTAACTATCTTACACCTGTATTTGTCAATTATACCTCAAAACTAAAGAAAAATTGCTTATAGAGATATGAGCAACCAGAGAAATTGAAACAATTGAATGTTAAGATCAAAAGCCAAACAAAGACTGAAAAGGAACTGAGGAAATCTTCAAATACAATGACACTAAATTCATGTCAGTAAACACTGAATGTAAATAGACTAAATGCTCCAATCAAAAGTCACCGAGTGTCAGAATGGATTAAAAAACAAAAACAAAAACAATGTCCATCTATATGCTGCCTATAAGGGACTCATTTTAGACCTAAAGACACCTGGAGATTCAAAGTGAGAAGATGGAGAATCATTTATAATGCTATTGGACCCCATAAGAAAGCTGAGGTGCCATAGTTATTAGACAAACTTGGTTTTAAACAAAAGATTTTAAGATTTTAACAAGAAATGAAGAAGGGAGCTATATCATAATAAAGGGATCTATGCCACAAGAAGATCCTAACAATTGTAAATATTTATCCCCTCAATATTTCTGCCCTCTCATGGGCAAACCCTAAAATATAAAACAATTACTAACAAACATAGAGGAACTTATTGATAAAAATACAATACTAGTAGGGGACTTTAACACCCCACCTACAGCAATGGACTGACCATCTAAGGTCAAAATCAACAAGGAAACAATGGATTTGAATGACACACCGTTAAGATGGACTTAATGGATGTATTCAGAACATTTTATCCTAAAGCAACAGAGTCCACATTCTTTTCAAATACACATGGAACATTCTCCAGAGTAAATCACATACTAGGTCACACATCAGGTCTCAACGAGTACAAAAAATTGGGATCATATAATGCATATTTGCAGATCACAATGTTCTGAAACTTGAAGTCAACCACAAGAAAATAATTGGAAAGACTACAAATGCATGAAAGTTAAAGAACATCTACTAAAGAAAGACTGGATCAATGAGGTTATTAAATAAATACAAAAATACATATGAAAAAAATTAAAATGAAGACATGATAGTCCAAAACCTTTGGGATACAATGAAAATGGTGAAATATATAGCAACATCAGCCTTACTCAAAAAGCCAAGAAAAGTTTCAAATACATAACCTCACTTTATACCTAAAGGAGCTAGAAGAGGAACAATAAATAAAGGCTAAATCCAAAATAAGAATGGAAGGAATAAAGACTAGAAGATATATAATATAGAAATAAAACATAAACAAAAAACAAACAAAAACCTAGCAGAACAGCCAGTGAAGTTAGGAGCTGGTTCTTTGAAAGAATTAATAAAACTGATAAATGTGTAGGCAGATTTATCAAAAAGAGAAAGGGCCCAAATAAATAAAACTATGTAAGACAACATTATTGGGGCACCTAGTGGCTCATTTGGTTGTGGATCTGACTTTATTTCAGCTTGGGTCGTGTTCCTGGTTTTGTGGGGTTGAGCCCCGCACTGGGGTCTGTGCTGAGCATGGAGCCTGCTTGAGATTCTCTTTCCCTTATCTCCTCCCCCAACCCCACTTGTGCTCTCTTGCTCTAAAGGAAAAAAAGGAGAGATCACAACACCACAGAAATACAAATAATTAAAAGAATATTATGAACATTATATGCCAACAAATGGGGCAGTCTGGAAGAAATAAATTCCTAGAAACATATCAACTACCAAAAATGAAATAGAAGAACTAAAAAATTCGAATAGACCCATAAGAAGGAAAAAAGTTGAAACAATAATAAAAAATCTCCCAAAAAACAAAAGTCTAGAGCTAGATGGCTTCCCATGGATATTCTACCGAACATTTAAAGAAGAGGTAATATCTATTCTTCTCAAATGTTTCAGAAAATAGAAATGGAAGGAAAACATCCAAACTCATTCTATGAGGCCAGCATTACCTTGATTCCAAAGCCAGACAAAGACCCCACTATATAAAGGATAATTACAGGCCAACATCCCCCATAAACATGGATGCAAAAATTCTCAACAACATACTGGGAAATCAAATCCAACAGTACATTAAAAGAATCATTCACCCTGATGAAATGTAATTATTCTTTGGTTGCAAGAGTGGATCAATATATATATTTTTTAATGTTTTATTTATTTCTAGGAGAGAGAGACAGAGACAGCATGAGCAGGGGAGGGTCAGAGAGAGAGGGAGTCACAGATTGAAACAGGCTCCAGGCTCTGAGCCGGCAGTCAGCACAGAGCCCGACGCGGGGCTCGAACCCACGAACCGCGAGATCATGATCTAAGCGAAAGTCGGACGCTTAACCGACTAAGCCACCCAGGCGCCCCAGGGTGGATCAGTATTTTCAAAATAAATGTGATACACCACATTAGTAGAAGGATAAGAACTGTATGATCCTCTCAAATGCAGAAAAAGCATTTGGCAAAGTAGAGCATCCATTCTTGATAAAACCTCTCAACAAAGTAGGGTTGGATGCTGTACTTTGTGAAATGCTTTTTCTGCATTTGAGAGGATCATACAAAGGAGAGGATCATCCTCAAAGGAGAAAAACAAGAGTTTTTTTCTCTACGATTAGTAAGAAGACAGGTATGTCCATTCTCACCAATGTTATTTAAAATAGTGCTGGAAGTCTGAGCCTCAGTAGTCAGACAACAGAAAGAAATAAAAGGCATCCAAAGCAGCAAGGAAGACTTTCACTATTCTCAGACATGATATTCTATGTAGAAAATTAGAAAGACTAAACCAAAAAAATTGCTAGAATTGATACACAAATTTAGCAAAGTCAAAGGATACAAAATCAATTTACAGAAATCTGTTGCATTTCTATACACCAATAAGGAAACAGAAGAGATAACAAGGAGTCCATCACACTTACAATTGCACCAAAAACCATAAGATACCTAGGAATAAACCTAGGTAAAAGATCTGTATTCCGAAAACTATCCAACACTTATAAAAAAAATTAAAGATAGCACAAAGATATGGAAAAACATTCCATGTTCATAAACTGGAAAAAGCAATATGGTATTCTTAAAATGTCAATAGTACCCAAAGCAATGTAAGCATTCATTTTTTTTTTTTTAATTTATGAGAGAGAGACAGCATGAGTAGGGGAGGGCCAGAGAGAGAGGGATACACAGAATCTGAAGCAGGCTCCAAGCTCTGAGCTAGCTGTAAGCACAGAGCCCGTTGCGGGGTTCAAACCTATGAACTGGGAGATCATGACCTGAACCGAAGCCGGATACTTAACTGACTGAGCCACCCAGGCACTCCTCAATCTAAGCATTTAATGCAATTCCTATCAAAATATCACCAGCATTTTTCACAGATCTAGAACAAACAATCCTAAAATTTGTATGGAACCACATAAATTCCCCAAATAGCCAAAGCAATCATGTAACCATCACAATTCCAGACTTAAAGCTGTAATACAAAGCTATAGTCCTCAAGACAGTATGGTACTGTCCCAAAAACATACACAGATTAATGCAACAATAGAAAACCCAAAAATGGACCCACAACTCTATGGTGAATTAATCCTTGACAAAGCAGGAAAGAATATTAAACGGAAAAAAGACGGTCTCTTCAACAAATAGTGTTGGGAAAACTGAACAGCAACTTGCAGAAGCATGAAACTGGACCACTTTCTTACACCATATACAGAAATAAATTTAAAAATGGTTGAAAGAACTTAATGTGAAACAGGAAGCTCACATTATCAAAATTCTAGGGACCTTCTGTGACCTAGCCCATAACAACTTATTAGACACATCTCTGGAAGCAAGGGAAACAGAAGCAAAAATGAACTATTGGGACTTCAAGATGATAAGCTTCTGCAAAATAAAAAAAAAAAAACTAAAAGGCAACTTATGGAATTGGAGAACATATTTGCAAATGACATATCTGATAAATTCTTTATAGATTTTAGATACTAACTCTTTATCAAACACAATACCCAAGAAATAAATAATCTAGTGAAGAAATGGGCAGAAGACATGAATAGACATTTTTCCAAAGAAAACATACAGATAGCCAACCGACACATGAAAAGATACTCAACATCACTCATCAGGGAATGCAAATCAATAACATGATGAGATACAACTTCACACCTGTCAGAATGGCTAAGGAAACAACAGATGTGGAGAAAGGAGAACCCTCTTGCACTGTGTGTGGGAATGCAAACAGGTGCAGCCACTCTGGAAAACAGTATGGAAGTTCCTCAAAAAGTAAAAATAGAACTGCCCTACTATCCAACAATTACGCTACTAGGGATTTATCCAAAGGATACAGAAATACCGATTCAAAGGGCCAGATACACCCTGCTGTTTCTTGCAGTATTATTAACAATAGCCAAGTTATAGAAAGAGCCCAGATTTCCATCAGATGATGATGGAAAAAGAAGTGGTGTGTATATGTACATGTATGTATATGTATGGATATATGGATATATGTATGTATATGTATATACATGCTATGGAATATAATCAGCCATAAAGAAGAATGAAATCTTGCCATTTAACTACATGGATGAAGCTAGAGAGTGTTATGCTAAGCAAAAAAAGTCAGTTAGAACGAGAAATACCATAGGATTTCACTCACATGCAGAATTTAAGAAACAAAACAAATGAACATAGAAGGAATGAATAAAAAGGAAGTAAACCTTTAGAGTTTCGTAACTATAGGAACAAACTGAGGGTTGCTGCAGGGGACCTAGAGGAGAGGGGTTAAATGGGTATTAAGGAAGGCACTTGTGAGGAGCACTGGGGTTTATAGGTAAGCAATGAATTACTAAATTCTACCCCTAAAACCAAACCAATATGACATTATGTGAACTAACTAGAATTTAGATAAAAACTTGAAACAAAAGAAAAAAAGCATATAGCAAATAAGAGAAATTATAAACACTGACACTTTGGAACTGGAGTTCTTTATTGAACATACTTTATTCCTTAGTACACTATATTAACTTTTGATCTATTATAATTTTTTTTGTTTATTCATTTCCTTTGAGAGAGGAAGAGAAAGGAAGAGCGTGTAAATGCACAAGCATGGGAGGGGCAGAGAGAGAAGGAGAGAGAGTACCCCAAGCAGGCTCTGCACTCTCTGTGCAGAGCCTGATGTGGGGCTTGATCTCATTACCTGAGAGAATCATTACCTGAGCTGAATCAAGAGTCAGCCACTTAAGCAATAGAGCCATCCAAGATATTTTTAAGGCAGTATCCAGAAATGCACACATTCTCATTGACACATTGTGGTATATAAACATTCTTCAGGGAGCTAGATACAGAATAAAACCTATAACCTTGAATTTATGCTTATAAATTATTTTGTTTTTTATTTTGATACATTTAGTCCAAAATGATTACTACACATAATGATAAATTCAAATTCACAGTAAGAATTTGAGAATCTTCTCTATTTTGTTTTCTGCTTTGCATTATAAATTAAAATATTTAACTTTATGTTACTTTTTAAAAAATGTTTATTTTTGAGAGAGAAAGAGACAGATCATGAGTTGGGGAGCCAGAGCGAGAGACATAGAATCCAATGCAGGCTCCAGGCTCTGAGCTGTCCACAGAGCCTGACATGGGGCTTGAACTCAAGAACTGTGAGATCATGACCTGGGCTGAAGTCAGATGCTTAACCAACTGAGCCACCCAGGTCCCCCTAAATTCCATGTTAAGTAGAACATTTAGGCAATGCTTCCACTTCTAATTTTTTGCTATTTATCATTTTATTTTAGTAGATTTACCAGGATTTTGTTCCTTGGCTTCATCTAAAATATAAATAAAATTCGCAACCCCCTCTTTAGTTTGAGGGTTGGGACAAACCTTCAGTCCCAAACTTCCTCTTCCACTGGGTCTGCCATGGGTCACCATCATGAGTTAGTACATTGAAAGTGATGATGTATAAATAAGAGATATTCGCACTTTTGTAGGTGGTACTTTCCAGTCTAAAGTAATCATGAGTGTCTCTAATAAGTTTTATCCTCCTTTCCCCACAATTCTTTTTCCTAATATTCCCTGTACTTTGTGAAGCATATATCTGTGATCAGGATCATTTCAGATAGAAAAATTAAGATCAAATGAGAATTTCAGCTTCCCATGCCCACCTACACATCTGCAATTATCCTCATTACATTAATTATTTATTCCATTTCTCTTCCTTTAATTCTGTCCTTAACAATTAAACTTTTGTCCCACAACATGAATAGAATTGGTCTTATCCAAGTTGCCAGTAAATTAACTTTGCCAAATCTTGGTCAAGTCTCATTCCTTATCCTACTTGAATTTCTAATGACATTTGATGCAGTTAATTACTTCCTCTTTCTTGAAACATCTTTTCTTGTCTTTTAGGATACCTCAATATTCTGATTTTTCTCCTACTATATTGGTGGTCACTTCTCAGTCTCCTTTGCTGGCTCTTTCACCTCTTCCCACAGCTAGATACTGGTCTCCTTCCATTCTCTCTCTACTCTTACTCATTGTGTCATCTCCTGTAGTTAGGTGGCTTTACACATATTCTGATAACTTGAATTTCCATCTTCACCTTATTTCCTTCTTTGTATACTAGACTCATATATTAAACTGCCTGATAGCCATATTTGCTATGACACTTAGTAGTCCTCTCTAACCTACGATATCTAAGTACAAATGTCTCTGACATGGCCCAATTCTGTGCCTATTCCAGGCTTACACATCTGAGTAAATAGTATTTCTCTTCATCTGACTGTTTGATCCAAACATCCAAGACTCACACTTGATTTTTTTCTTCCCACGCACCAGGTTCAATATAATAATAAAACCCTTCAGCTAGTATCTCCAGTAGTACTCCAAATTATATATCACCAAGTCCACAGCCACCCCCAAGTCTATGTGTCCAAAGTCTTTCACCTGCATTAAAGCAGGGTCTCATCTGTTGTGGCAGGCAACTTTAAGTTAGCCCCTCTGATTCCTCCTGGGTATTCATGCCTTCATTAACACCATGCCCTTGAGATGGGCAGGAAATTTGACTTGTTTTTAACTGACAGTGTAAAGAAATGGAATATCATTTCTTTAAAAACCTAAGACTGTAATATTCATCTCTCAAGGAGACCTCCCTCTATTTTGGCTCTGAGGAAGGAAGCAGTCACGTTGTAAGACTCCCATGGAAAGGTACTGAAGACAGACTCCAGCCAACATCCAGGGAGAAATAAAATCTCAGTCTAAAATCTCCCAAGGGATTAAGTGCAGGCAACAATCACATGGATTTAAAAGCAGATCTTTTTTCCAGTTGAATTTCAGTTAAGAGCACAAACCTGGAGTAAAACTTTTATAGCAGCTTTATGAGACCCTGAAGAAGAGGACTCAGCTATGCTACACCCTGGTTCTTGATCCACATAAACTGATACATGCATAATGTTTTAATCCATTAAGTTTATAGTAGAATCGTTATGTAGTGATGGATAATTAATACAGTTAGTTTCTTCTCGCGGATACTTTTATTCTCATGCATTTTCCATGCAGCAGGCAAGTGATTATTTTTTAAAACTAGGTTGTTACCGAAGGATCTTAATTATTTACAATTGTCCATGTATTTATTAACTGAAAAAAGTGAGTTCTGTTCTGATACTAAGCAGTACAATAAGGCTAACGATTTAATTACAAATGGCAAAGTTCCTCAAAATACATGTATAATTGTATCTCTGTTACCTCACCTTCTATTCAGTTTTCTGTGTGGTAGAGTTCATTTTTTTTTTTTAATTTATATCCAAGTTAGTTAGCATAGAGTCAAACACTGATATTAGGAGTAGATTCCTTAGTGCTCCTTACTCATTTAGCCCATCCCATCTCCCACAACCCCTCCAGTAACCTTCTGTTTATTCTCCATATTTAAGAGTCCTTTGTGTTTTGTCCCCTCCTGTTTTTATACTATTTTTGCTTCTCTTCCTTTATGTTCATCTACTGCGTATGTTAAAATCATATGAGTGATTTGTCTTTCTCTAATTTTGTCTTTCTCTAATTTTGCTTAGCATAATACCCTCTAGTTTCATCCACATAGCTGCAAATGACACGATTTCATTCTTTTTGATTGCCAAGCAATACTCTATTGTGTATATATACCACATCTTCTTTATCCATTCATCCATCGATGAATGAACATTTGGGCTCTTTCCGTACTTTGGCTATTGTTTATTGTGCTGCCATAAACACTGGAGTGCATGTGCCCCTTTGAAATAGCATACTTGTATCCCTTGGATAAATACCTAGTAGTGCAATTTCTAGGTCGTAGGATAGTTCTATTTTTAATTTTTTTGAGGGACTTCTGTACTGTTTTCCAGAGTGGCTGCACCCACCATCAGTGCAAAAGAGATCCTTTTTCTCTGCATCCTCACCAACATCTGTTGTTGCCGGAGTTGTTAACGTTAGCCATTCTGACAGGTGTGGAGTGGTATCTCATTGTGGTTTTGATTTGTATTTCCACGATGGTGAGTGATGTTGAGCATTTTTTCATGTGTCAGCTGGCCATCTGGATGTATTCTCTGGGGAAGTGTCTATTCATGTCTTCTGCCCATTTCTTTGCTGGTTATTTATTTTTTGGGTGTCGAGTTTGATAAGTTCTTTATAGATTTTAGATACTAAGCCTTTGTCTGATCTGTCATTTGCAAATATATTTTCCCATTCCTTAGATGGCTTGTTTTGCTGATTATTTCCTTCATTGTGTGGACTCTTTTTATCTTGATCAGGTCCCAATGGTTCATTTTTGCTTTTGTTTCCCTTGCCTCCAGAGATGTGTACTCAACACGCAGAAGTTTCTGTGGTCAAGGTCAAAGAAGTTTTTGCCTGCTTTCTTCTAGAGGATTTTGATGGCTTCCTGTCTTACATTTAGGTCTTTTATCCATTTTGAGTTTATTTTGTGTATGGTGTAAGAAAGTGGTCCAGGTTCATTTTTCTGCATTCCAAAGTCCAGCTCTCTCAGCACCACTTGTGGAAGAAACACTGTCTTTCTTCCATTGGATATTCTTTCCTGTATTGTCAAAGATTAGTTGACCATATGTTTGTGCATCCATTTCTGAGTTCTTCCTTCTGTTCCATTGATCTGAGTACCTGTTTTTGTGCCAGTACCATACTGTCTTGATGATCGTAGTTTTGTAATACAGCTTGAAGTCCAGGATTGTGATGGCTCCAGCTTTGGTTTTCTTTTTGAAGATTGCTTTGGCTATTTGGGGTCTTTTCTAGTTCCATACAAGTTTTAGGATTGTTTGTTCTAGCTCTGTAAAGAATGCTGAAGTTTTTTTGACAGGGATTGCATTGTATTTGTAGATTACTTTGGTAGTATTGACAGTAACAATATTTTTTCTTCTTATCCAGGAGCATGGAATATTTTTCCACTTATTTTGTGTTTTCAATTTCTTTCATAAGCTTTCTATAGTTTTCAGTGTATAGATTTTTCACCTCTTTGGTTAGATTTATTCCTAGGTACTTTATGGTTTTTGGTGCAATTTTAAATGGGATCAAATCCTTGATTTCTCTTTCTATTGCTTCATTATTAGCATATAGGAATGCAACCAGTTTCTGTGCATTGATTTTATATCCTGCAACTTTGTTGAATTCATGGATCAGTTCTAGCATTTTATTTTTGGTGGAATCTTTTGAGTTCTCTATATAGAACATCGTGTCACCTCCAAAGAGTGAAAGTTTGATCTCCTCCTGGCCTATTTGGATGCATTTTATTTCTTTGTGTTGTCTGATTGCTGAAGCTAAGATAAAGTTCATTCTTAAATTCAAATGTCTATTGGCACATTTTGGCTTCTAAAATATATTTAAACCAGCCTTTCATTTAAGTTATCAACATTTTCCATTTCATTTACCATTCCTTCTGAAGCATTATCCTACATGTTAAAGATTAAGTTCTTTGCTTATCCTCTCCTTGAATTGGTCTTGTTCTTTGATCACTCAATACTGTGATTTTCTCTTATCTTTCACTTCTCTGGCCATTTGTTCTTACCCCTTAAATATCAATATTTCTCCTAGATCTTTCTCCCCCCTGTTACTCACTCTGTATAAGTAATTTCACTGTTATATACTTAGATAATAATCTCAATTATAAAAATCCAGGATAGCCCTATTTTTCAATTTCTATGTGCATTTCTAGATACTGCTGTATTTCATATATTTATGTAATGTATTATGTTCTAAAATATCTTTACTTATAATTATTGCTATATTTCGTTTCTGCTTTCTCACAGATTACTTACCATACAGTCTACCTATACTTTTCCTGATCTCCACATGTTTTTTAACAACTATCCAAGCACACAAGTCAAATATTCTGATATTATCCTCAATTTCCTTTTCTCTTAAAACCACCTGGTTCCTTTTTCATTTCTCATACACTCAGTGGATCATTAAACCCTGTCAATTTTTATAGTAATAAATATCTGGGAGATTTGTCTCTTTCTATTTTTATTTCCATTGCTGAATTCTGGCCTGAGTTTCAGTGGGATTTTTAAGTTTTTCTTTGCTTCCAGTTCCCTGCCTCCTTCTCTGTGTTTCCTACTAATTTTCTGTACTCTCATGGGATGTATTTTACAAACATGTAAGCCATTCTTACATTCTACTAGTCTAATGGTCTCCCATTACTCATATGCTCCGGTATTATAGTGTCCACATGCTATAATAGGTTATATAAGATTGTATGTAAAGATCGTCTCTCTTAGACTTTTCTCTTTTTATTCCTCCATTTGTATGCCCTAGGTAATCTAGCATTTCCTTCCTTGCCACACTGCTTTACATATATTCTTTCTCCTTCCTGAAAGACATTCCCCTTTCTACTCTTGAGTCACTCTGACTCAGAAAAACCTTTCTCCTTCATAGACTTTCCCATTACTGCCTTGTATCCATTCATTTCACATCAAATAAAATTCTTTCTCTGTATTTTCAATGTATGTTGTTTACATATTTATTAGAGCACTCACCACACACTATTTTAGATATTTGCTTAGGTTCTTTTTCTTTAGGCTGATTTCTCCAAGAGCTAGAAGATAATGCAGGTATAAATTTCTGAGTCCTCCATGAAGACACTTTCTGGCACATGGTAGACATAAAGTAAATATTTTCTAGTTTTAAAGTAAATGGTAACACATTATGTCCTTTATTAGCCATTAACAGCCTAGCCCCAAATAGCTATTTCAGTAACTAGCCAGCTACTTAGCAGGGATAAAAGGGTAGGAGACACAGTGCAGGGTACTTTGAATGAAGGAGAAAGGCTCTTGAATGTGGAAGAGTAGACCAGAATGGAAGAAAAGTACAGCAGTAAAGGGTTCTGGTATTCAGAGCTCAATACAATAGACAGGGATAAGGGAGAGAGAGGATACAGAAGAATAGGAAGGGAATCACACAGAGAAGGATGGAGTGGTGCTAATGAAACACTCAATGTGCTTTTTCTACTTCACAATCTTTCAGACCCAACTGAGTGGCCATCTTCACTTGGATGATAAAAGTCACAGTCAGTATCAGTGATTTACTATTCACTTACTTTTCTAGTCCATTGCTAACCACTGAGTTAGGATTTTTTCAAAGTAGAATGTAGATAAAGGCAAAGACATCACTTTTAAAGCTGTATGACTTTAAGAATGGAACGACTGATACATCAATTGATGGATCTTTGGCTATAATCCAGTCCTCAAACTACAGATACCAATGTGACAGATGGCACGCTGAAACTCTCTGTTAGCCCTGCATCCTGGGTCACAGTAAGAACAGAGGGGTCAAGGCTCAGCATTTGATGAAGTACTGTGCTGAAGTGCTCAGCTCTACCTGTTGTTCCATGAGCACTGCATGCCTCATTGATTAGTACAGTGGCTACATTAGGTATTTGTGATATGTTCTTTTATTTACCCATAGGATGTCACAGTCAGAAGAGGCCCCATAGAGATTTTTTCCCCCATTTTGTTGAAAGATGAAGAAACTCATGCAGAAAGTTAAATTTCTTATCCAATATTAATGCCAACTTAGGGCCAAGATGACAAGCAGAACAGTTGAAACAGTTCTCAATGTCATGATCTCCCCATTGTTTTCATTTTCACTGTAATTTATAGGTTTCACAGCTTGATTTTCTGTCTCACTCACCACCAGACCATTCACATCACATAAGTCATAGTAACTAGTCTCTAATCTCTTGAGAGTTTTTGGCTGCAACTCTGAAAACAGTACCTTGATACTAACAATGTAAACTTTTCATTTTGAAAAGGCATTGATATACTTCCCCCAAATTTTCAGTGCATCACTTTTGAAAGATTTTAATAGAAGAGAAAAATTCTAACATCACTATCTAACAATAATATAACTGCTTCATAGATTAAAGTGATCCTAATTGCCAGAAGCATTCAGAATATGGCCACTTGTCAGAGACTATCAGAGAAAACTTCTGTATTGGTTGGGGAATTTAACTTTGGATTTTTGCTGATTATAGATTCCATGGAGGAAAGCCATCCTCACCCAAGTCTCAAAATAAATTATTAGGCATAGTTTACAAATGCAAATATGAATGAGAAGGAGTAGTCAACTAGTTCCTTTGCAGATGCTGCAAGGAATCTCAAAAAAAGAAAAAAAAAGTCCTAACCTTAAATTGGCTTTCATTTTGTTATGTATTGTCATTCTGAAGAGTAGGATAATTTACATATTTAAACTAGGACTATATTTTTGGAAATAAATCAACTTGATATATCATAGGCAAAAAGGAAAAATAAGTTATAATGAAGCAGACAGATCATGAAAGTCAATGACAGAAAATCAGCTGGACCACTGAACAGTGTTGAACCAAAATATTGAAAATTACAGTGGTCTTTTATCTTTAATGTCCCCTGTGTGCTAGTTTCACTGTTCTTTATCTCTACTATTGGCTTTCTCTACTTGTCTAGTCCACGTTGAGGACAAATAATAGCCTCTACACCATTTCCAATACTTTATTTAGCTTCATTTCTATAATCACCAAACACTTCCCTGGGGAGAAAACTCTGAGCCTCATGGGTCTAGTTTCATAACATAGCCTGAGTCAGGGTAAAAACTAACGACTTAGAGCTATAGTCAAGGTCAGAAGACAGGCTTTTAAGCAGTTTATTAGGATCCTGGTAGACACTCTAAATAGGTGTCAACTATATTCAGGCATACTTCTTTACCAGAGTATGTATTCTGGACATTAAGCCAGAATCCCTAGTATACAGCCCCATAATCAAGATTATAAAAGAAAGAACTTTTCCAAATTATTAATATAAGCATTTCTACCTCTTTTTGAAAGTCAATAAAATATATTTGTAAATTAGTAAACTAGAGCAGATCTAGAACTAATTCTGCTTGTTAATCACTCTGGATGTCACAGGTGGACATCCATATAAATGGACCAGATTTATTAGGCACACGCTAGCATAAAATATTTGGTTCACGGATGATCATTTAGCTTACATGAATCTCCGATTCTATCTGTATTTGGATTAGCAAGATGGAATGAGGAGAAGGCACAGTGCTGCACTGAAGCCAGTAAAAGAATATGTTCTGAGTTAATACTAGAAATCAAAAGGCTTTCTTTGTTGCTACTGAAGAAGTCTCCAATAAGGATTTCTTTGGCATTGTATTCATTTTCTTTGATAGTACATGTATATAGGTGTGTAAATGTATAAATATATATATAAATACAGTGGAAAAGGTCTGGATCCACATGCAAGTTCTAAACAATAATGACGAGCTTTGCCTTAGAAGGTTCTTGTTCTCCATTGCCATGGAGCTGGTTACAGAAGGTTTGCAGCCACTTAGAGAGAACTAACTCTATTCTATACATGTAGGTCGTCATTTTCCTTTAATACTTTCATGCTCCTAACATGATATCGCCTGATTAAAACCAAAGCATCCAAATAAGTATAGAAGGTAAACTATTTTAATTTTTCCTGTTTGATAACAGTTTTGTCTTGTTAACAGAATAGAAAAAAAAATGCCTTTTTAAAGAAAGCCCATTTTAACACAATTTTCTCTAGAGACTGTTTTGAAAAGTTTCCACTTTAAAAAGCATATTTTAACATTTTTAAAAAACACCCTGAGAATAATTTTTGAAGGTTAGAAAAGACATTAAGCTTTCAAGAGCTGGTATAGATCTATACAAGGTCACTACTAATTTGCTCAGAGTGGCAAACATTTAAAGCAGGTATAGATGAATATAAACCAAGATGTTTATCCACAATATTTAACAAAAGGGAAGGAGAGGTACAGTTACTTTGAAATCTACCCTAAAAATGTAAAGAGAAAAATCTGATTTTGCTTCGCATGGTGCCTTACACATATATTTTTAAGGGAGTCATTTTCATCACTTCACTCCATATTTTTAAAATAAAAGGATAGATATATTAATTTATCTTATTCATCTGTGATTAGGAGAAGGTCTTGATACTTTCTGGGGCCATGATACTGTTAGTAATGGAAGGGATTTATACTATCATTTACTTTAAAATGGAATTTAAAAGACCTAGAAAGCAGTGCAGAAAATTCTTTTTGGTTTATAATCACATTTGTTCTCAAACTTAATTGCAGAAATAAAAATGAGTATTTCTGATGTTTCATTGAAGTTACTATCATTTTGGCTTACACTCTACAAATGATTCCTCAAATTCAGGATGATGGTAATGCTAAGGGTATGCATTGTTGGTAAGAGGAGAACAAAGAAGGCAAGTATCTCAGAGAAGTATCCTGGGGCCTCAGTTGCTCAAAGACTTTATTTTTTAGGTTAAGTTGCTGGATATAAAGGCATTCATTTTTATCATCTTTTTTATATGCTTAAAATATTTCCTAACTTAAGAAAAGCATTTTTAATTGACCCTCTGCTGTCAAACAGAAGACTTATGTGGGCTTGGAATTGGGGTTTTTAGGAAAGCCTCAATAGAAGAAACCAAGTTACAACTGATGACAGTTTAAAAAGCTTACTTTTCTTTCTCCCTTAATAAACCATTTGAATAAATTAAATAACCTCTCTAGCTATATTTTCAAAGGAAACTCTAATACTTTTTTTAATAAGGACAGGAATTTGCATTATAAATCAGATAGTGACACTTAATCCTTGCTACTTTTTCTGGGTTTGTGTTTATTTCTTGGTAAAGCAGAATGACCCATACTAAATGAAAATGATAATAGCTGCAATTTGTTAAGGTCTTATTATGAACCAGGTCTAGTTCTTATTCATCATTTATCCTTACAGTGACCCTGTGAGTAGGTGGTTATTTACTTAGCTTTATGAAAGAATTAAAAAAAACTTAGGCAAAGAATGATTTTTTTTTTAAGATTAATGTTAGTCAGTGACCAATCCAGTGCTCCAATAAAGGCCTGTCAGATTCCAAAATTTTTGTTGTTTCCTCACAAATCAAGTGTCTTACCAGTGACAAAATATCGGTAAGACCAAGAATTAAGTAATTGAAAGATTGTGGCTTTTTTCCTAACGGTTCCTTTTGAGTACCTGGGACCATTGATCCTGCTCTATGTTAACTTATAAGTATGGGGCATTTTGGAATAAGAAATAGTTTTAAAGAGAAGCTCTATTTGGATTTTCTAGAGACAATGAGCCCATTACAAAAGGAGGAACATCTTTACATTCTAATCTAATCGTATAAATAGGAGTCCTCTCATTTTAGGAATAAAAAGGGTGACTTGTTTACTGCTCATTGATATTTTTCAAGTAGTACAGTTCTGTCAGTGACATATATGATCATTATTGTAGCTAACATTAGAGTATTCACTATGTGTCAGCCACGACGTCTACTGCTTTACATAAATTATCTAATTTTGAGAACAAACCCTTACAGTACATGCCAATACCATCTCTTGTCGGAGTCTTGAAGACATGTTGGAAACTACTCAAAGCCATGAATCTATCGAGAAGTGTAGCAGGGCATCTAATCAAACATAGTCCAACTGCAAATCCCTTATCCTGAACCCCTATGATGCACCGCCTCTCATTCTGCAGCTATGGGTGTAGATGCACAAGAGAAAGGCTGTATACAGAGAGACGTGGATAAGAGTACATAGTTATTCAAGCTGTTTATATATACAAATCTGGTTAAGGGCTACTATGAAGCACTAAAATGTTTTTACCATGAGAAGTCTGCTTTCAGAAATCTGGTTTCAGCTTGCCAGGTAATCAAAGACTACAAATGTATACTGTGTAAATAATTTTAGATACTGGAGGTTATTGGAAACTGCCAAGTTTTTAGATGTAAACTACCAATCTTTTTTTTTTTTTTAATAAGGTAACGATTCTGTTGATATTTTTTTAGATTGGGATATGCTGCAGAAAGACAAAATTAAAGTTTCACATTTATGCACTGTTTCACATTTATGGGCTATTTGTAGATTTATTGAAATTCTTCTCTGTAGCCACGTGAGACTTTAGCTACACTCAAATGCTGAAAAGAAGATGAAGCTTTTTAAGTGTAGTATTGTTATGTTAAAATGTTTAAATTCATTTTCATGACTATAATTAAAAATATATATTAAAGAATTAAGAAGTTTCAACTGCAATTAACTGTGGCTCAGAGGATAAGACAGTGAAGGATTTCTCGTTCTTGTGTAAATGTTGAATAAATGTTGAACTCCTTGGGGAAATAACTTGAATATCCATTGATTTTACTAGGAGAGTAATTAAATACATTCCCTAAGGAAATCTACTTTAGTGTGTTGCAAAGCTGCCTATTGTCTGTGCATCTTGAGCCAGGTATCTATTTCCCGGTTGTTGGTTTCAGGATTGCTCACTGTCCTACAGATGAAGATCTGGGTCTTTATTTTCCTTAAACATCTTTTCTGTTACTTTAAGATGGATGATCTTTAGAAAGTCAGGGAAAACAAAATGTAAAGTTTATTTAGGATTTAGCAAAGAATCACCTACTGATATTAATGACAATAATTTAAGAAAAAACATTTAAAAATTCTCAGTAGGGTTAACTGCTTTCCCCAAACAAAAGGATATTCTTCCTTTTCTTTCCTCTGTTGTATCCTATCTCTAAAGATTTTCAATTAACTCTGTAATAAGTACTACTGGGGAGAAGGGTATTGATAAAAGGATGCATTCTTTCCTTTATTGATTTTATACTCCTCTATTAAATTAATTCATCAGTTTTCCTATTTTCCTGGAGCACAGATCCTCTGATTGACAATAAAAGGTCATTTAACATTTAACATCATAATCATTGGGTTGTAGGTTGATATAGACTTTTGTATAATATCATATGTCTTATCTAAACTGTGGTGCCCATAATAGGGAGACTTCAATACAGAAATGATCACTGAATCCCAAATATATGTGACAGACACTGGCAATGCAACAGACTCCTGCCTTCAGGGGTCAAAGTAAGTAAAGATATGGACTAGAGAATACAAAATTACAATGGAATTAAATGAATGTAATCAGGAGATAAGTAAATGAGTAATCCTGTATGAGGACCTATCTGTTTAGAGAGATGGCCTTGTCGAGGAAGTTACCTGAAAGAATACTTCATCAGAGGAGTCAGAGCATATAATTTGGAAAGCCTATGAAAAAGTTAACAGAAGGGTAAAAAGGAGCATGGAGAGAATGTGCTACAAGAGGGAGGAACACATTCAAAAGCTCATAAGCATTCTAGATTTTTACTCCAGAGTATAGAAATCTAGAAAGAGCATCATTTCTACTTTTACAACAGAAACTTGGACAAACTGACAATTCAGGACTATGGTAGCTAACTTGACAATGAATTATATTTTTAAAAAAATGTCCATCAAGGAACTGAAGTCACAAGGTAATCAATCAGCACAAAATCTAAGGAAAGGTGCCTGCGGGGAGAGACAGAATTCAAGCACTTGCTTATCCAGAGTGACACAGGTGGACACGAGCAGAAGTAGTCTAGTTAAAAAGGTAGTAAAGGTTAGGTGTATAGAAACAATGTGAAGTGGCTGGAGGCCATACAAATAAGGGGACTGGTCATATTTTTGGAGATCTTTTCAACATCAATCCTAGGAGATGCTCAGAAAGTACTGAGATTACAGAGAGCTTCTAAGTTAGTGTACGTACACCTAGGTGAGCAGGAAGAGCAGCTTCTTTGCAAGAGACAAAGATCTGCCCAGTTTTTCTCTATCTCCCCTATGGAAAAATGGTTTATTATCTGAGAGAAAGGGCCTCTGAAACATATGTCCTCAGTCACTAGTGAAAATCCATTGTAGCCAGATAAAGAAACAGATCAGAGAAAGAGACAACTCTTCTACTCTTGGAGGAAAGAGAGGACTATATGCCAGACTCAGATCCCTTCAAAGTTGAAGAGTCAGGAATAATGAGAAGGTCATATGCTCTATACCCAGGGACACAGTTTCCATCTACATTTGAATCAGAGCACCAGAGAACACACCTTTTCCAGGGTTAATTCATTGTGTAAACAATTTTAAAAATCATGTGACTTATTTTAATAGAAGAAAATCATCCATTCGTTGTCAAATTTTTTCAGCAAAGTAGAGACAGAAAAAAACATCTTAACCAGATAAAAAGTATCTGTAAAATATCTACAGGTGACATATTTAATGGTAAAAGTTTTTCTGTTAATTGGAAACAAGTCTCATACTCTGGTTTCTCCTCAAATTGAATAAATAATTAGCAATGAGGCTGCCTTGCCACTCCTGTTCAACATTATACTAAATGCCTTCGTGTAGTAACACCAGGAAAAGTAAGAGGTGTTTACATTGGAAAGCAAGAAAATACAACTGCTTCTATTCACAAATGACAGAATTGTCTATGTAGAAAATCTCAAAGGATCTATACAAAAAAACTTCTAAAAGTAACAAGTGAGTTTAGGAAGGGCTTAGAATACGAGGTCAAATAAAAAAAATCATTTCTATCTCTAGTAACTACTAATTATTAATTGGAAGTTTTTTTACATATCATTTATTGTTGTATTACATAAAGAATTATTTATGTATAAATCTAACAAAGAATGTTCAAGATCTATATGCTAAAAAGTACAAAACATTGATGAAAGTAATTGAAGACCTAAAAAACTGGAGATATGCTAGGTCTGTGGCTCAGAAGATTCAATAGTTTAGGGGCATCTGGGTGGCTCAGTTGGTTAAGCATCCGACTTCAGCTCAGGTCAGGATTTCATGGTTCTTGGGTTTGAGCTCTGCGTTGGGCTCTGTGCAGACAGCTCAGAGTTTGGAGCGTGTTTCAAATTCTGTGTCTCCCTCTCTCTCTGGCCCTCCCCTGCTCATGCAGTCTCTCCTTCTCTCAGAAATAAATAGAAATAAATAAAATATTAAAAACATTAAAAAAAGAAGATTGAATAATTTAAATTTTTTCCCCAAATTGATCTGTAGATCCAATACATCAGTCAAGATTACAGCACTTTATCCGTATATATTGACAAGCTGTCTTAAAATTTTCGTATAAAGGCTGAAGGAACTAGGAGAGAAAAAAAACTTTAAAAAGAAAAGAAATGAAGAACAAAGTTTGAAAGCTCACATGAAGATTCCAAGACCTACTATAATTCTACACTAACAAGAGCAAGTAGAAAAACACATAGAACAAGAGAATAGAGAATCAAGTAATAGACTCACCTATTTGCTGTCCACTTATTTTTGATAAAGATGAAAAGGCAGTTAAATGTGGAAAAAAGTAGTCTTTTCAACAAAAGATAATGGAACATTTATACATTTTTAATAAGCAGTGCTACAACATTTATACACTAATATTAATAATAATAAGCCTTAACCTGTATAACCTGTATATCTTCTACCAAAACCTAGCTTAAAAATAAAAGATAAAATCTATAAAATATAGGGGCGCCTGGGTGGCTTAGTCGGTTAAGCGTCCGACTTTCGCTTAGGTCATGATCTCGCGGCTCGTGGGTTCGAGCCCCGCGTCGGGCTCTGTGCTGACTGCCAGCTCAGAGCCTGGAGCCTGTTTCAGAGTCTGTGTCTCCCTCTCTCTCTGACCCTCCCCTGTTCACGCTGTCTCTCTCTATCCTAGAAATAAAAAAATAAAAATATTTTTAAAAAATCTATAAAATATATTGGAGGAAAACATAGGAAAATTATTTGTAATAATCAGGCAAATAATTTTATCTTCTTCCTTAATATAGGATACCAAAGCATAATCCATACAATAAAAAGTTGAATTTTATTAAAGTTAAAGCAAAGGCAAGATGGCGGAGAAGTAAGGAGCTCCGTACTTGCACTCGCGCCCATACATCACACAGAAAAGATCTGAAGCCATTGGAAACCATACAAAACCTGAGAGACTCGGAGAAAAAGGACGCAGAATCCACTGAGAAAGCCTTCTAACCGGGCTCAGGCTACACGGACCCGGCAGGCAAGCCCCCGCGCATGCGCACCAGCCCGACCCAGAGAAGGAAGCAGCGATCCTGACTCCGCCCCCAGAGCTCAGCAGGGAGCCTGGAATTGCCCGAGGGGGTTGTCTGGGAAGCTGTGTCTAAGGCAACTTCAGCGGGGCGTGGACTGGGATTTGGAGATTGGAACTACCCTGGGTTGAAGAGTGCAACCAACTTCGGCTGCGTCCCCGGAACGGGGAGTTGACACGCCAAAAAAAAAAAAAAAAAAAAAGCGAGCTGCAGCGCGGGGTTCAAGAAGGGACTGGAGCACCGTCACTCTCCTCCCCACAATCGCCAAGGCAGAACCCCCGCCTGAGGCATCGGATCACGCCACGCCCATCCCTGCCTGAGAGGTGCCCTCCTCCCTTTTTTCCCCCCCTTTTTTTTTCTTCTTTTTTTTTCCCCCTTTCTTTTCTCTTTTTTTCTTCTTCTTTCTCTTTTCTCGCTTTTTTCCCCAAAACACTGACCTGATTAACTCTGGTTGCCAGTTTGCTTAAACAATCACAAGTCCATTCTGTAAATGTAAATTCTACACCTACCGACTTTTTCAGCTATTTCTCTCAGGAGTAATTAGACTATATAGTTTCTCTGGATAATTCCAGCATCCTTCTCTCACCTATCCAACCACATTCTACCCTTTACCTCTTTGAAAAAAGTTTCTTATCCCTTCTGCCTGTTCATTCTATTTCCAAATCTGCCTTGTCTCACCCTGCCTTCTCTCTTTTTCTCTATGCTCTTCAACCAGCGCTGCATACACACGGCTATTTAACTGTAGCTGGGAAATCCAGGTATATGCTTTAAACCGTTCTTTGTCCATCGGTTTTCTTCTTTTTTCCTTTTCTTTTCCCCCTTTTGACCCTTTTATGTATTTTATGCTCCCTATTCGCCCTCCCTCCTCCGTCTTTTCTATTAACTTTTTCGTTTTCCCTCTCACTTTGCATGTTAGTTGAATCAGCCTGTGCATGTTAGTTGAATCAGCCTGTGCATTTGTGTGCTCCTGCTCCCTGTGTGTTTGTCTGTCTGTTTTCTTTTCCAGGGCTACCTCAAGAAACAAGCTACAGTACACAAGGTGAAGAGTCCCAAATATCACTACGAATAGGAAAATAAAATAACTAAGGTCCCAACAAGAGTGACCGAGGGATACCATTTAAAAAACAATCTCTGAAAGGATAGGAGCTGGAAAGTCAAAGAGTTTCTTGGATATAGCAGTGCTCATAGAAACAGAGAGCATAACAGGTCTTTAAAACCAACAAGAGCCGGAAAGCCAACTAAAATGACGAAACGAAAGAGCTCTCCTCCAAAGAAACTCCAAGAAGAAATGACAGCTAATGAACTGCTCAAAACAGATATCAGCAGCATAAGTGAACAAGATTTTAGAACAATAATGGTGAAATTAATAGCAGGGCTTGAAAAAAACATAGGGGACATCAAAGAAACTATGGCTACAGACAGAATGGAAAATAAAATAGGCATGAAGAATTAAAAAATGCGATAAATGAGATCCATAATAAATTAGAGGCCTCCAATGCACGGATTGAAGAGGCAGAAAGGAGAATAAGTGATTTAGAAGACACCATTATAGAAAAACAAGAAGCTGACAAAAAGAGACAAACTGATCCAGGAACAGGAAAGAAGAGTTCGAGAGCTCAACGATACAGTCAAACGCAACAATATCCGTATCATAGGAATCCCAGAAGAGGAAGAGAGAGGGAAAGGTGCTGAAGGAGTCCTGGAACAAATTATAGCAGAGAACTTCCTCGACCTGGGGAAGGAAGTCAATGTGGAAATACAAGAGGCTCAGAGGACTCCCCTCAGATGTAACTTGAATCGATCTTCTGCACGACATATCATAGTAAAAATGGCAAAATACAAGGACAAAGAGAAAATTTTGAAAGCAGCTAGGGAGAAAAGGGCCCTCACATACAAAGGGAAACCTATCAGAGTGGTGACAGACCCATCTACTGAAACTTGGCAGGCCAGAAAGGAATGGCAGGAGATCTTCAATGTGATGAACAGTAAAAATATGCAGCCAAGAATCCTCTATCCAGCAAGCCTGTCATTCAAAATAGAAGGAGAGATAAAAACCTTTCCAAACAAACAGAAATTGAAGGAATTTGTCACCACGAAGCCAGCCCTACAAGAAATCCTGAGGGGGATGCTCTGAAGGAAAGGTGGCAAGGAACAAAGATTCCAGAGACACCACCACAAACATGAACCCTACAAAAGATACAAAGACTCTAAACCCACATATTTCAATAATAACACTGAATGTAAATGGGCTGAATGCTCCAATCAAAAGACATAGGGTAGCAGAATGGATTAAAAACAAAATCCATCTATATGCTGTCTACAAGAAACTCATTTTAGACTGGAAGTTACCTTCAGATTAAAAGTAAGGGGATGGAGAAATATATATCATGCTACAGGAAATCAAAAGAAAGCCGGAGTAGCGATACTTATATCAGACAAACTGGACTTTAAATTAAAGACAATCACAAGAGATGAAGAAGGGCACTACATAATAATTACAGGGTCCATCCATCAGGAAGAACTAACAATCATAAATGTCTACGCACCGAATATGGAAGCACCTAAATATCTAAAACAATTAATCACAAACAGAAACAAGCTTATAGATAAGAATGTGCTAATAGCAGGGGACTTTAATACTCCGCTTACAGCAATGGATAGGTCAACCAGACAGAAAATCACTAAAGAAATAATGGACTTGAAAGATACATTGGACCAGATGGACCTGACGGATATATTTAGAACTTTACATCCTGAGGCCAGGGAATTTACTTTCTTCTCAAGTGCGCATGGCACATTCTCCAAGATAGATCACATACTGGGACATAAAGCAGCCCTCAATAAATATAAAAGAATAGAGATCATACCATGCACACTGTCAGATCACAATGCTTTGAAACTTGAAATCAATTACAGGAAGAAGTCTGGAAAACTTCCAAAAACATGGAGGTTAAAGAACACCCTTGTAAAGAATGAATGGGCCAATCAGGCAATTAGAGATGAAATTAAAAAATATATGGAAACAAATGAAAATGAAAACACAACAATTCAAAATCTATGGGATGCGGCAAAGGCAGTCCTAAGAGGAAAGTACATTGCTCTCCAGGCCTATTTCAAGAGATTAGAAAAAGTGCAAGTCTAAAATCTAACAGCTCACCTAAAGGAACTAGAGGCAGAGCAACAAGAACGCCCTAAACCCAGTAGAAGAAGAGAAATAGTAAAAATTAGAGCAGAAATAAACAACATAGAGACCAAAGAAACAATTGAACAGATCCATGAAACCAGGAGTTGGTTTTTTGAAAAGGTAAACAAAATTGACAAACCTCTAGCGAGACTTATCCAAAAGAAAAGAGAGAGCACACGAATAGACAAAATTATGAATGAAAATGGACTTATTACAACCAACCCCTCAGAAATACAAGCAATTATCAGGGAATACTATGAAAAATTATATGCCAATAAATTGGACAACTTAGAAGAAATGGACAAATTCCTAAACACACACTCACTACCAAAATTCACACGGGAAGAAATAGAAAACCTGAACAGACCCATAACGAGTGAAGAAATTGAATCAGTGATCAAAAATCTCCCAACAAATAAGAGCCCTGGACCTGATGGCTTCCCTGGGGAATTCTACCAGACATTTAAAACAGAATTAATCCCAATTCTTCTCAAGTTATTCCAAAAAATAGAAAGCGAAGGAAAACTCCCAGATTCATTTTATGAAGCCAGCATCACACTGATTCCCAAACCAGACAGAGATCCGACAAAAAAAGAGAACTACAGGCCAATATCCTTGACGAATACGGATGCAAAAATTCTCCACAAGATCCTTGCAAATAGAATCCAGCAGCATATAAAAAGAATCATCCACCAAGATCAAGTGGGATTCATTCCTGGGTTACAGGGCTGGTTCAACATTCGCAAATCAATCAATGTGATCCATCATATCAATAAAAGAAAAGATAAAAACCATATGATCCTGTCAATAGATGCAGAAAAAGCATTTGACAAAATACAGCATCCCTTCTTAATAAAGACTCTCGAGAAAGTTGGGATAGAAGGAACCTACTTAAACATCATCAAAGCCATCTATGAGAAGCCTTCAGCGAACATCATCCTCAACGGGGAAAAACTGAGAGCTTTCCCCCTGAGATCAGGAACATGACAGGGATGCCCACTCTCACCACTGCTGTTTAACATAGTGCTGGAAGTCCTAGCATCAGCCATCAGACACCAAAAGGAAATCAAAGGCATCAGAATTGGCAAAGAGGAAGTCAAACTTTCACTCTTCGCAGATGACATGATACTCTACATAGAAAACCCGACAGACTCCACCAGAAGCCTACTAGAACTGATCCAAGAATTCAGCCAAGTTGCAGGGTACAAAATCAACGTACAGAAATCGGTTGCATTTTTATACACCAACAATGAAGCAACAGAAAGAGAAATCAAGAAACTGATCCCATTCACAATTGCACAAAAAACATAAAATACCTCGGAATAAACCTAACCAAGGATACAAGAGATCTGTATGATGAAAACTATAGAAAACTTAGGAAGGAAATTGAAGAAGACACAAAGAAATGGAAAAACATTCCATGCTCATGGATAGGAAGAATAAATATAGTTAAGATGTCATTACTACCTAAGGCACTCTACACATTCAATGCAATTCCCATCAAAATTGCACCAGCATACTTCTCAAAACTAGAACAAACTATCCAAAAATTTGTATGGAACCACAAAAGACCCCGAATAGCCAAAGTAATCCTGAAAAATAAAACCAAAATGGGAGGGATCACCATCCCAGACTTTAGCCTCTACTACAAAGCTGTCATCATCAAGACAGTATGGTATTGGCACAAAAACAGACACATAGACCAATGGAACAGAATTGAGAACTCAGAAGTGGACCCAAAAGTATACAGCCAACTAATCTTTGACAAAGCAGGAAAGAATATCCGATGGAAAAAAGACAGCCTTTTTAACAGATGGTGTAGGGAGAACTGGACAGCAACATGCAGAAGAATGAAACTAGATCATTTTCTCACACCATGCACAAAAATAAACTCAAAATGGATAAAGGACCTGAACGTGAGACAGGAAACTATCAACACCCTAGAGGAGAAAGCAGGAAACAACCTCCTTGACCTCCACCGCAGCAACTTCTTACTTGACACATCCCCAAAAGCAAGGGAATCAAGAGCAAAAATAAACTGTTGGGACCTCCTCAAGATTAAAAGCTTCTGCACAGCCAAGGAAACAACCCAGAAAATTAATAGGCAACCAACCGAATGGGAAAAGATAGTTGCAAATGACATATCAGATAAAGGGTTGATATCCAGAATCTACAAGGAACTCACCAAACTCCACGCCCGAAAAGCAAACAACCCAGTGAAGAAATGGGCAGAAGATATGAACAGACACTTCTCCAAAGAGGACATCCAGATGGCCAACAGACATGAAACGATGCTCAGCATCGCTCCTCATCAGGGAAATACAAATCAAAACCACACTGAGATACCACCTCACGCCAGTCAGAGTGGCTAAAATGAGCCAATCAGAGAACTCTAGATGCTGGCGAGGATGTGGAGAAACGGGCACCCTCCTACACTGTTGGTGGGAATGTAAACTGGTACAGCCCCTCTGGAAAACAGTGTGGAGGTTCCTCAGGAAACTAACAATAGAACTCCCCTATGACCCAGCAATAGCACTGCTAGGAATTTACCCAAGGGATACAGAAATGTTGATGCATAGGAGCACATGTACCCCAATGTTCATAGCAGCACTCTCCACAATAGCTAAAACCTGGAAAGAGCCTAAGTGTCCATCAACAGATGAATGGATCAAGAAGATGTGGTTTATCTATACCATGGAATACTACATGGCAATGAGAAACAATGAAATCTGGCCATGTGTAGCAACATGGATGGACCTTGAGGGTGTTATGCTGAGCGAAATAAGTCAGGCAGAGAAGGACAAATATCATGTGTGCACGTATAGGAGGATTAGGAGGAACTTAACAGAGGACCAAGGGGGAGAAGAAGGGCGGAAATGGTGGGGGAAAGGGGAGAGGCAAACCATGAGAGACTCTTGAATGCTGACAAAAACTGAGGACTGGTGGATGTGGGGGGAGGAGGGGTGGGCATGGAGGAGGGCACTTGTGGGGATGAGCACTGGGTGTTATGTGGAAACTAATTTGACAATAAACTATTTGTAAAAAAATAAAAAAATAAAAAATAAATAAAGTTAAAGCATTTTTCTTTAAGAAAGGCAATTTTTTTTAATGTTTTATTTATTTCTGAGTGAGACAGAGAGACAGCGTGAGCAGGGGAGGATCAGAGAGAGAAGGAGACACAGAATCTGAGGCAGGCTCCAGGCTCTGAGCTGTCAGCACAGAGCCCAACGCGGGGCTGGAACCCGCTAGCTGTGAGGTCATGACCTGAGCCAAAGTCGGACACTCAACCGACTGAGCCACCCAGGCGCCCCAAAGAAAGGCAATCTTAAGGTAATCAGAAAGACAAAGACTGGTAGAAATTATTTGCAAGTCACATTTCTGAGAAAGTGCGTATTTTTGAAATATTTAAAGAAGTCTGAAAGCTTAACAACTACCATCACGAAGCTATTGAAAATATAGGTAAAAAAATTTAAGTAGACATTTCAAAAAAGATATAGTAGTAAATAATCATAGGAAAAAGTGCTCAGCATCATTAGCTACTAGAGAATGCAAATAAAAACCACACTGAAATGCGACTATTCACAGAATGGTTAAAATTAAAACATACTGAAACTACCAAGATCTGGCAAGGATGTGGAGCAATAGAAACTCCCATACACTGCTGGCACAAAAGAAAAAATGGTGGCCACTCCAGAAAACAATTTGGCTAGTTCTCATGAAGTTAAAAAGACACATATTGTCATACGGTACAACTTCCAGCTATTTATGCAAGAGAAATGAAAACTTATGTGCACGTAAAAACCTGTACATGAACATTTATAACAGCACCCAAACTGGAAACCTGTATGTCATTCAACAAATGGATGGATAAACTGTGGTAGAGCCACCAAAGGAATACTACCAAGTGATAAAACGGAATACACCATTAATTCATGAAACAATATGAAGAAAACTTAAATGCATTTTTAAAGCTTTGGCTAGATCCAAAAAGTCATATAATGTAGGATTCCTTGTAGATTATATTCTGGAAAAGGCCAAACTATAGGAGTGAAAATAGATCAGTACATTTTTAGCATTGAGGAGGGGAGGAAATTGACTAAAAAGGGGCAATTCAGAACAATTTTGGAAGTGACCAAATTGTTTTGATTCACAATAGTGTTGGCCAATAACTCTATGCATTTGCCAAAATTCATAGAACTGTAGATCACAGAGAGTGTATTTTACTGTATATAAATAAAAAAAGATGCAGAGATATAAATGACATACCAACTATCACAGATGAACCTATTACTTGAATAACAATGAAGAAAATAGGGAAGAACATAATTGCCTATCTTTGACAAAACACTAATTTGACATGATACTATAAAAATTAAAGACAACAGAAGTATATGCCAACATTGTACTTTAGGTGTTTTGTTCACAGGGTGTGTGTTAACAATTTTGGAACTGCCTTATATGTATAGTAGGTTTCAACATATATACTTATTTCTTATCTGTTTCATCAGAGGGACTAGAAGCAATGGTGTTATTATAACACTGAGCACCTCTAACACTCAGAAATCAGTTTCTAAGTGCCATTCTCTATGAAGCAACCAAGGCCAAGTTGGAGAAGTGGATGATACTAGGGCTGAGAAAATGCAAAGTAAATCTATAGCATCATGTAGATGTTAGGAAATAAGAAAGGGGCGCCTGGGTGGCTTAGTCGGTTAAGTGTCCAACTTTCGCTTAGGTCATGATCTCGCAGTTCGTGGGTTCGAGCCCTGCGTTGGGCTCTGTGCTGACTGCCAGCTCAGAGCCTGGAGCCTGTTTCAGTCTGTGACTCCCTCTCTCTCTGACTCTCCCCTGCTCATGCTGTCTCTGTCTCTCTCTCCTAGAAATAAATAAAACATTAAAAAAAATTAAAAAAAAAAAAAGGAAATAAGAAATTCAAAAAAGGGCAAGGATGTGGTAAAGGCACAGGAGTCAATCTGTAGGAGTTCCTAGTGGCTAAAGCTCAACAACTGTTCAACAATTTGAGCATCACATAATCATATAGCAGCACCGATTAAAATCAGATTTGATTTTTATTTAATTTTATTTTAAATTCTTAAAAAGTTTATTTGGGCAGAGAGAGAATGTGAACGGGGGTGTGGGGTGGTGTGGTCAGAGAAAAAGGGAGAGAGAGAACTCCAGGCAAGCTTTGCACAGTCAGTACAGAGCCTGATGCGGGCTCAAACTCATGAACCACAAGATTGTGATCTGAGCTGAAATGAAGAGTCAGACTCTTAATTGACTGAACCACTAAGGCACCCCAGAGGCAAAAATATTCTTTAAGAGAAAAAAATGTAATGTAGGATTGAGGAAGATAAAAAAATACCAATCAGAACTCAATGTCCTTTGTCAGGCAAGTTCCACCACTGGATGCTAAAATTTGTTGGAAAAATTTTGAATAGCAACAGTAATTTGCATTACTAAAAATCTCTTAGATATTTATGGATTATAAATGGAAAACAATAACTTTACCATGAGAAAACCTTTAACCAAGTTAATATCAGTAATAAGATGTACCAACATCACATACTCTTTCATGTGATGCAATGAGAAGGACTGATCACTTCTGTGATATTCTTGCTGAACAACATCAAGCCTCAATCTTGAGGACACACTAGAGAGATTCAAACTGAATGAAATCCCACAAAATAGTTGACTAGTACTCTTGTAGTATTAACATGTTGAAAGATATTAGAAGACTGAGAAACTGACTCAGATAGGAGTACACAAAGGAAATGACAAATCTAATTTGGGACCCTCTATCAGATCTTGGAAAGAAATATGACTTTAGTGTGAAGCTGGTGAAAACAGATGGGTCTGGGTGGCTCAGTAGGTTGAGCATCTGAGTCTTGATTTCAGCTCAGGTCACGATCCCAGGGTCATGGGACTAAGCTTTATGTTGAGTATGGAGCCTGCTCAAGATTCTCTCTCCTTCCCCTCTCCCCACCTCATACATGCTCTCTCTATAAAATAAAAAGAAAAACTAGTAAAAACAATTAAAAAGACTAATTTCCATAAAAGTCCTGTACCAAGGTCAATTTCATAGTTTTAATGATTATGCAAGTTTTTAGCCTTAAGGGAAGCTGATTGAACAAGATGCAGGATCTCAGTACTAGTTTTGCAAATATTCTGAAAGTCTAAAATTATTTCAACATAAGTAATCAAAAGCCTGTAGTCAAGAGAGCATAAGATGCATTGAAAGACCAGTGAAGTTTGACATAGTTGGAGTGTGAAGTATGAGCTAGGCAGGAGGATGAGATGAAGCTAGGGAGCTAAGCAGAGACCAGATTATACAAAAATACACTATACACTCAGAAATGAGGAAGTATTCAGGGAGCCTTTGCAAGGAATTAACATAAGATTTGCATTTTGGAAAGTATACAATTTCTGGAATTTAAAGAATTGAGAAAGAGCCAAACATGATGATACAGAACCAATTATGAGGAAAGTTCGTGTGGGAGAAGGGGAGACAGCAATATTGTCAGGGGGCAGAAAACAGGATAATCTTAGGACAGTTTGAGGTGAAATAAGTAACATTTATTAAGAGAAAGGAAAGGGGAAGGCAAGGAGTCCAGGATTCCACTCAACATTTTTACTTTATTTAGCATTAGGCATTTTGATGTGAGCTGAAAATAGTGTCTCTATGAGTAACTCTTTAAAAATCACCAAGTAATCTAAATCACAAATTCCCTTTCCATCTAAAGACAAGTATTTATTCACTCTCATATCTCCCTCTCTTTCTCAACACCAGCCCCATTTCTAAGTTCAATTAACAGTGTCATGAGAGGTGGGTAAGAATGGATAACAAGTGCAAGAAAAGTATGATACCCAGGGGGAAAAACAGTTTAGGGTTTCAGAGTCTTGCCCCTATAGTTCACCAAGGCTCCAATGATATCCCTTCCATCTAGTTCATTTTTTTTTATGTTTACTAACTCTTTCTCTCCCATGTCTCCTTTTACACATCTAGAAGATGAGAATAATGAATGTAACTACTCCTTTAGTTTTGCGAGGGTTAAATAGATGTAAAGGCCTTAGATCAGTGGTTTGCAAAGAGTACACAAAGTAAATGGTTAAATTCACGCGGAAATTGTTCTTCTTGTTGGCTTGGTTCTGGTTACCACTTTTACTCCTTTTAGGAGGAGACACGAAGCTCGCTAAGTGCTACTCAGTCTGATATTTCACATAGGTTGTGAATTAGTTTCATGGGAGGAAGGGACCAAAGGGGAACCATTGTCAAACCAGTGTTTGATTATTTTATCTCCATCCCAGGCTGCACAGGAAATAATGAGTTGTGTTAATAACAGTGATGTTAGGGATATTAGCAGTACATATACAGACATTATTGCTATGTAACGTGATAGATTTTTCTAACAGATTATTTTTGATAATCTGTGTATTCTAAGAAAATCCAAACAACATAGAAGAATTTCAAAGTCTAAAGATCCATTTGTGGCTTTAAGGATGGAATGATGCACAGATCATATTTTTTATACACATTGCTTGGTAATTAAAAAGTACAGATATTTCCTTGTCAAAGTATCCCTTTTATTATCAGCTATATCAGAAGATATGCTGCCCTGAGTAAATGAAAGTTATAGAAGTAAACACAGATTTAGGGGAATTATTTAAGTTTTGAATAATTGTTTTGGGATGCTTAGCTGATATTAGAATGCAAATATCAGGGCAGCAATTGAATGGCAAGTCTAAAAGGGCAGGATAATAAATTAGGTCAGAGGTATAGATTTAGAATATAGGACATATAGAATAAATGCCATAGAGACCCAATAGAAGGCAAACCCTAACTGCATGGCATTATCTCAAAAGAATGTATGCAATTAGTAAGGCCTATAATAAAACCCAAATGTATTGCTAATCAAATATGAAAATGTTTTTTAGAACCATTGTGGTATTGAGGGTTATTAGACAGAGATTCCAAATTTTTAGTAAATTCCAATTATCTGGTAAATGTGTAATCAAGAATAAGCTCATGGGAAGTAATGGTACTTTATATCCCATGCTAATAGTTTGTTGTATAAATTGGAAATTCAAAAAAGCTTAGATGGTCATTCAACATTTCAATTAAGTGGCTCAATCTGGCTAACCTAAAAAATGTCTGTACTTTCTCTGTACTTTCCCAGTATAGATATTATTCTATTATTTTGCATTAGTGACTTTATAAGTTCATTTTTATCTTTCATGAGTGCCAAGTAACTATTATATATATTAATATATAGAAAGATAAGCAGGCATTGTATAACCCATTCCAAAAAAGACCCTATTTTTTTCCAGGATTTTTAATCAAGTTTCAATTTTCTAACTCAATGAATAATGTTTTGATCAACTGATGTTTTGTAGGATTCTGCTTCTTGGGACCCCTAGATCATTTGATTTATATTTCAGATTTGTTGAGCAAATATTTGTTCATATTGTTTTCATATCCAGGCTTCACCTACCTGCTCACTTGGTAGTATTAGGGTAGACTGAGCCTGAAAAAGTTTTATTCTCCTGATTAGTTGCTTTTAGTGAGATTCAGAGAGATAGTAGATCTGAAAACTAAATGTTTGAGATAAGATCATTTATAACCCAGTTTTAACAAGGGGAGTCTTAAGTAAGTCCTGCTACATTCAGCTATAGGAAAGAAAACCTTTCTGATTATTTCTGATATTAGATGTTAAGATTTCCCACTGCCTAGGCTCAAATGAACCTTCGCTGGGGTAATAACAGTGTTCTCCAAGACCTAAGATTCTAAGAATTTTACTAATAAAATTCCATACAAGGACACAGCGTTTCCCTTTTAAATTCCATCTAAAGGAAACAGCATTTTCTAGAACATTAAAAAGAACATTGTTATTTTAAATTTTTTTTTTAATGTTTTATTTATTTCTAGGAGAGAGAGAGAGAGACAGCATGAGCAAGGGAGGGTCAGAGAGAGAGGGAGTCACAGACTGAAACAGGCTCCAGGCTCTGAGCTGGCAGTCAGCACAGAGCCCGACGCGGGGCTCGAACCCACGAACCGCGAGATCATGACCTAAGCGAAAGTCGGACGCTTAACCGACTAAGCCACCCAGGCGCCCCAAGAACATTGTTATTTTAATATCACCTATGATTATTCATCTTTGGAGTCTGAACAAAATTTGAAAATACTGATGGAAATGAGAAGATTCGTTGCTCACTAATTTATAGCTTATTCCCTGAGCAGAATTGCTTTTTAAAAATCTAGTCAAAGAATAGTTCTGTGATCTGAGAGGTCATATTTAATAATGCCACAAATTATATCATGGGTACATTTGAGAAACTATGGTGACTACCCCAATGATTTCCAAGGTGTTTTGTGTTTTCTTGGTTAGAGTTTCCTGATGTTTTTTATTTATTTGATCCTATAAATAAAAGGTGTCAGAGCCCTAACTGTATATTAAATCTCTACAGGGCTCTGAGAGATCAAGGTTTACAGAGCCTTGATGCTATCAAGTTCGCTAGTAGCAAAAGCTGCCACAGATTGTGCCATCTGAGCCATGCTCTGGGAGAGTGTCAGATTGATATTTCTGGAAGGTAAATATGATTATATCGCTCCCTGCTTAAAATCCTCCAATTCTCCCTATATCTTTCAGGATAAAGTCTAAACTCTTAGCATGACCTACCTACAAGACATTTCACAGTTTGGCTTTTGCTCACCCCTTCTCTTATCTTCCTCTTTCTTTCCATTCTAGCCTACAGAGATGCTTAAATATTTTCAAGTCTGTGAGCAATACCAGGCTATCCTCTCTGAAGTTTAGGCCTTTGTATTCACTTTTTACTTTGCTGTATTATTCCATCTTGCCTAGATATGTTCTGTTTTTACCTCACAGCACTCATCATCAAATATCAAAAGTGTATGTTTACAAGTCTCTACCCTATTGGAAAAGACAAGAACAGGGTCTCTTCTCCACAGTCGTGCTAGCCCTATGTCTAGATAAGTGCCAAGCACTTTAGAAAGTTTTGACAAACACTCATTCACTTATTGAATGAATGAATGAAGTAACTGCCTCCTAAGTATGGGTCCCAGAGCCTCTTAGCCTTTCCAATGCTAGGGATTGCGTTTCTATCTTCCAATGCCCAAACTCATGCTGGTTAGATCTTAAACCAGTGATAGAATTTCATTCTTAGGGTAAGTCGTCACACCTGGATCACATCAAACAGTAAAGGCAGGCTACAAATTCTCCCCAGGCCAACATACCAAAGCAACTTTCTTTAGGTCACTGTAAAAAGCTTGGTAACTTGAAAGCTAATATTGATAGAAGCTCAACCTTTGACCTTCTGAAAATCTGCAGGCACATTGATCTGCTCAAAGCCCACTACTTACGAAATCACTGCCTAATTCAAAGGAAAGAGAAGTTATTTTCTTTCCTCAGAAGGTCATTAGATGAATTCTCTGGAAACAATCTTCAAGATGGACAGATGCATGAAGGAGGTTTATTGGGTCTTGCTCCAGAGAACACCACCTGGAAGCAATTAAGAGCTAATATTGAGAAGAAAAATTTGAAATGTGGTGTGGTTTCCACAGGTATTTCAGCTACTCTCCACAGGAAGCTCTGGATCTGGGATGATCCTTCCTAATGGTCTCAAGTTGAGGAGAAAGGTCTAGGTCTTTGTACTCCCTCAGCAACCAACCATGCTTCTCCTGAGATGCTAACTTTGGGAAAGGAAGCACTCTTCTGCTAAAAACAATTTGGAACAGAAATTAATAGTGTGCCATCAGCAGCTCACACTCTAAAGCATCATGCTGGAAACTTTCCCAGATGGAGCAAAAATACATGAAGCAAATGCATCTGAAAGGCATGGATGGGTGAACTGTAATAGATCTGAGGTGGCTGCCTACTTCCTTCCTTCAAGGCTGAGATGATCATTCTTCCAGGTGGTAGGAGCCTCAACAATTCAGGCATAAATATTTTACTTAGTGCAGGTCATGGTTTTTTTTTTTAATTTTTTAAAAATGTTTTATTTATTTCTAGCAGAGAGAGAGACAGCGTGAGCAGGGGAGGGTCAGAGAGAGAGGGAGTCACAGACTGAAACAGCCTCCAGGCTCTGAGCTGGCAGTCAGCACAGAGCCCCACGCAGGGCTCAAACTCACGAACTGCGAGATCATGACCTAAGTGAAAGTCGGACGCTTAACCGACTAAGCCACCCAGGCGCCCCGTGCAGATCATGGTTTTATTCATCCTTCTAGGACCATATTAGCACCATTTCATGGGATCCTTGCCAAGCTGCTC
This sequence comes from Proteles cristata cristata, assembly GCA_017311185.1. Classification (NCBI taxonomy): domain Eukaryota; kingdom Metazoa; phylum Chordata; class Mammalia; order Carnivora; family Hyaenidae; genus Proteles; species Proteles cristata. The sequence continues at coordinate 1,477,801 of JAESUZ010004923.1, read as the reverse complement.
TATCCTATTTCAGGAAGGAGTGCTATTGCTACAGAAGTCTCCAAAACCTAAATGTATTAAACAATACAAAGTTAAGGAGGGCCACTTCTAAAATAGGTCTCATTAGGTTAGAATCTGCCAGAGCTGTGTTACTTCTGGAGGGTTTTTTAAAGTTTATTTATTTTTAGAGAGCGAGAGAGCGAGAGAGCGAGAGAGCGAGAGAGCGAGAGAGCGAGAGAGCGAGAGAGCGAGAGAGCGAGAGAGCTGGGGAGGTACACAGAGAGAGGGAGGCACAGAATCCGAAGAAGGCTACAGGCTCTGAGCTGTCAGCACAGATGATGCTTAACAAACTGAACCACCCAGTTACTTCTGGAATTTCTAGGGCAGGACCCATTATCTTGCCTTTTCCAGCTTTTAGAAGCTGCTCAAATTCCTTGGCATTTGGCCACTATTTTTTTCATCCTCAAAGTAATCAATGGCAGGTTGAGTCCTCTTCACCTGCCATCACTCTGACTGATTGAATAGTCACATCTCCTTTTCTAGCTCGTTTACTACTCCCTTCTTACAGTGTATTAACCCTTATAATTATATTGGAAAACTTGGATAATCTAGAATAACATTCTCATTTTAAGGTCAGCTTATTAGCAAACTTAATTCTATTTTCTATTTTAATTCTCCTTAGACAGCCTGAGAGATGTGAGCGACATGGATTACGAAGGGAAGATTTATGGATGTGGGGTGGGGACACTGTTTCCCTACCACAACTGCTAACGTATTCAAACATCTCTCTCCCAGACCCTTCTCAATCTAACCTCTCAGGATCTATGTATACTTTACTTGGCCTCTGCCAGTAACTTTTGCCTAGGTACTCTAGCTTTTGGGGGGATGTATTCCTTTCTTCCTTTTGTGGGCCCAGCACTGCCCCAGTTGTGTTATGATGTGATTTAATCCCAAGTTTTTTGGTATAGCAACCCAGAGCGGAAGTGGGGATAGAGGAACAGTGTCTGAATCAATTTCTTGGAAGAATGGAATACTAGCCTTAAGGGAGCAGTGGACCATTCTCCAAGGCCCCACTGTGTTTAAGGAATCTGGAAATTTGAGTGCATTAATCCAGTTCTTACCTTCACAGGGTCTTATGCCCTTTCAATTAGGACCTTAACCTTTGGATAAACATACTTGTGGAGTTCAGAATTTGAACTTTTCTTTCTTTTTCCCTCTAAAGCTCTTATAATTAAGTGATAGATCTCGTGCATAGCTGTTTTGCCCTTCAGTGATGAAAATAACTTTATGCTGCTTACAAGGTCATCTAGCTTTCACACTTCACCTAAATTGGTGATTAATCATCTCTAGTCTTTTTCTTTCCCTAATGCATTAGTATACAACAAAAAGGAAAGGATTTCAGAGTCCTCAAAATACTTCTTTCTCATCTACCAATTCTTAGATGTCTGAGATGTTGCAACAGTTAGCACATTCCCTCCCAGTTTAACACCAGTGAAAATTTTAAAGTTTCATTGAAACAGCATACCTCCAGTGATATGGTCCTCATTTTCAGCCTCAGATAACACAATCCAAAATACCATTTTAGTTTATGATTTCTAGGATTATTTCTGGTACAAACTGTCTTACATAGGTTTCCCCAATAAATATCTCTGAAATAGAGATTTATGCACAGGACTTTTACTGGGGAGTATTTCCAGTTGCAGCCAAAAAAAAAAAAAAAAAAAAAAACCCCACAAAGGGAGCAAGAGAACAAAATTAGCTAAAATTTGTACCTTCGTGACAGAGGCTACTGGCAATCCCACAGTGAGCTCCGGATATCCGACCCCAAATCAAGCAAGGGTCTGGGTTTTTATATACCCTGCATTGACTGGTCAATAGATATCAGCTGTCCATATGAAGGAACCATTTTCTTGGGCTACTCATTGCTCCCCAGCTGAGAGTAATGCCGGAGAAGAGCTTATCTATGAGCGTCACCATCACCAGCCAACTTTTCTTGCAGTGGGGGACCTGGTGACTCAATACAGCCTCCACTATCATTATTTCTTTTATCCCCATCATGTTTGTCTCCAGCTTCATTATTCACTGATCCCTAGTTCTAAGATTCTTTTTCTAGTAATTCTTCTGAGTCCTTGTTTGATTTAACATTAAAATTTTATGCTACATTTTATTCAAGTCTTGCCTGTGTACAATTTCATTTCCCATCAAATAAAATATGATAAATAGAAATATGCTGGCCTCTTGGCAATATTCAATAACTGATGATAAACTGTGGATTGGATAGGCAATAATGACAGCTACTACTCTTTGCCAGGCACAGTAATCTATTAAATGTCTACTGTATGTCAGGTGCCATTCTGAGTATTTGGATAATATCAACGAACTCAGAAGATGTAGATCCTTACCTGCCTGAAATTTATATTACTGTGGAGCCAATGACTAAATATACATTTAATATAATATGAAAAAGTAATATAATTCATCAAAAGATCATAAGTGTAATGGAAAAGAATCAAAGTAAAAGTGAGTGGAGATGGGTAAGACATATTATAATTTTATTTATTTATTTTTTGTCTTTTTTGTTTGTTTTTAGATTGTGATTTTAAATTGGTGGTAATAATAGGAATTAATGAAAAGATACCAGTCAAGCAAAAATTTGAAGAAGGTATTGTAATTTGCAATACAGTTTTTTTTTTTAATCTTGGAGAAGAGAATCTCTTGATTAAAAAAAAAAAGCTATGCAAAGGTCCTATGGCCAGAAGAAAGCTGAAATGGCATAAAGAATGAGGAAAGCAGAAGAAGATGACATCAAAAAAGTAATGGGGACTATATCATGTTAGATTTTGTAAGCCATTGTGAAATATTGTCTTTGAGTGCAATTGGGTGCTTCCACATGGTTTTAAGTAGATCATAACACAATAAGGTTGCCAAAATGATAAAACCCTTGGGGCACACAGGTGGCTCAGTCAGTTAAGCATCTGACTTCAGCTCAGGTCATGATCTCACGGTCCATGGGTTCTAGCTGTGTGTCAGGCTCTGTGATGACAGATCAGAGCCTGGAGCCTGCTTCAGATTCCGTGTCTGCCTCTTTCTCTGCCCCTCACTCACTCATGCTCTGTCTCTCTCCATCTCTTAAAAATGAATAAACATTAAAAAAGATTTTCAAATGATAAAACCCTTGTAGCGACCACCCTGGGGAGGTAAACAATGAAAACAGTGAGATCTATTAAGAAATTAAATTAGAGGGGCGCCTGGGTGGCTTAGTCCATTAAGCATTCGACTTTCGCTTAGGTCATGATCTCGCGGTTCATGGGTTCGAGCCCCGCTTCGGGCTCTGTGCTGACTGCCAGCTCGGAGCCTGGAGCCTATTTCAGAGTCTGTGTCTCCCTCTCTCTCTGACCCTCCCCTGCTCATGCGGTATCTCTCTCTCCTAGAAATAAATAAAAATATTTTTTAAAAAATTAAAAAAAAAGAAATTAAATTAGATAGCCATTCAAGAACATGTTTAGTGGGACAAGTGTGATAGCAGATGTGATCAGATTCTAGAGGCATAGAATTTCCTGAAAGATTGGATATGTGGTGTGAGAAAATGAAAGGATTGAGATCTGAGTGGCTGAAGGGATGAAAGTTTCTACCAACTGAGGATTTGGGGCAAAATCACATATAACATACTGAATGTCAATTTTGAGATTTCTAAAAAACATCCATCTTAAAAGAGGTGGCTATGTATACATCTGTGGTTTGTAAAAGTGGTCTGGGCTATACATATAAATAAAAAAAAACCCATCAATATCTAAATAGTATTTAATACCAAAAGACTGAATATCACCAACGCAGTGAATACAAATTTAGAAGAGGACCAGGAACTTAAACATGGAAAATACCAATTTTGATAAATGGGCCAGAAATGAGGAGCCCATTAAAGGAAACAGAGTAGCCATTAGTTAGATTTTTTTAAATGTAGTATCCTGGGAGTACCTGGATGGCTTAGTCAGTTAAGCATCCAACTCATGATTTCAGTTCAGTTATGATCTCACAGTTTGTGAGATCAAGCCCCACATTGAACCCCACAGTGCAGAGCCTGTTTCAGATTCTCTTCTCTCTCTTTGCTCCTCTCTCTCACTCCTGCTTGTGTGCACATGCTCGCTCTCTCTCAAAAATAAACATTTAAAAAAAAATGTAGTGTCCTGTAAGCCAAAATAAAAGTGAATACAAGGTGAAATGATTAGTTTGATAATGCTGGTAAAGACCGAGGATTGACTCTTGGTTTCAACACCAAAAATTTCTAAAATAGATAATACATATTGTCTTGAATCCTCAAAACAACACAATTATTTAAATATTATTGTATTTATTTTACAGAAATAAAATTTAATATCAAATTAGTTAAGTCATTGTCCAGGTAAATACCAGGTTATAGAGCTGGATTCTGTAGACTACAAAGTGCATGCTTATTTCACTCAAATATGGGTAATTTTTTAGTAGCATCACTGAAAACAAAATCATCTTTCCATATGGCACTATTGAGAGTTCAGGGAAGAACTGAGCATACATCAGCCGGCTGTTCTCTGACCTTTAAAGTTACCATTTTCATGTTTTCAGTCTTCAGATTTACATATTCAGAATTCATTTTTCTAGTATCTAGTAATCATTTTCTGATTATTAGAGGAGATCCATGTGTTGAACAAACACATAGATGAATATCAAAAGATATATACTTACTTTAAAATGGAGGATGTAAGATTTTGGTGTTTTTAGCAAAGTGTGACCAAGTGCCTGGGAGATTAAATGACATATTTAAATGTAGTTGAGTTTGGATTACTAACAAAGATAATTGGGTGACTTTGGAGAGATACTTATCTCAAGTCCCAGGAAAGCCCACTATTTCCTCCTCTCAATATAGATGTTTCTTAGCGAAGGAAATATCAGGTAGACAAAAAGTAGAATCACATGGTGCTTAAGAACACTAGCTCTGAAACCAGACAATAGTACTTGAATCTGAAACTATCTACTTGTAAGAATTTGGAGATTTTTTTCCCCTCAATTTTTTTTGCCTTTGCTTCTTATATAAAATAGACATGTTAATTGTACCTTGTATACGGTATTGCAATAAAGATTAAAGCACATACTGCACACAATGCATTTGCAAGTGTGATTATTTGAATTAGCTTGATAGAATCCAGAAGATTTCCATCTCTAAGACATTGCTAGATATTTTCTAATCATTTTTTTTAATCTTGATTTTTTTTTCTCATACTTTCAGGCACATTTCCCTCCTTTGTGGGCACATTTTTCATATAAGTGGATGTGTTAAAATGAGACTTTTTAATTTTTAAACCTGGAAACAATTTGTCCATCACCATTTTGTTTTGAATTTAAAAGTTAGGCAAGGAAAACTTTTTAGTTTCTTTTTTCAGGGGTGTGTGCTTATTTGGAAGATGAAACAAGAGGGCCCATTAGAAAACCACATTAAAAAATAGAAGAAGATTTGATTGGGGATAAATGCTGAAGTTCTGTTTTTGTGCCAAGTGTGCAAGCTGCGTGTAGAAAGAGAATTCCTCACCATAACAGACAATATTTTAAAATATACTGTGAGGGAAGAGAAGGGTGTGAAACAACCTAGGAGAAAAATACTAGTGGCTTAAAAATGATGCAGTGAAGATTTCTATGAAGTTTTCTTGCATATTTTACAATGTGAAACTTCTCTTTTTTACTATAAAAATGTGTCTAACACACCTGCATACCTTAGCAGTGTGTGCAATAGCAAGAAAAATAGGCAACATAAAAGGCTCTGAGCGACAGTAGTGTATTTCTGAGCTGCTTACTGGCAACACTGGTAAGGGACTAAGGTGGTGAGAGAAAGAGAGAAAGATATTCGTCAAAGGGCAATTATCAAGCAAGTCATTATTGTGGGCAACTAAAGCTCAATTCTATCAAGGATCCATGGAATTATAGTATAGAACACATATCAGAGTCATTCTAACTATGACAAGGAAACTAGGATCTATATCCATGCTTGATTGAAATCTGCGTATGGAAAGCATTTCTCTGCTTTGTGGGGCTATCATGCTCCCAGGGACAGGTAAAAGTTTACAGGCAGAGAGAGTCCATGATATTTACAGTAAGAAGCCTGTGTAGATATGTAGAATGCTAAGAGGGTATGAGATTGATGTCTCTTATGCTTAAAAAGGAGTTGGAGTTTAACGTAGAATAGGAAACTCATAAATCTAGCCATATTATGAACATATTATCAATAAATTATGGGTATAATCTGTTGGGAGATGGTTAAAAGTTCTGACTTGGACTTCAAAGCGTACATGGAGAGAAACCAGAGGCTGTGGAAGAAGCCCTGCTATACTTCTATTCAAGATGTTTTGAGACATATGAAAAGAAGTAAAAATTTTGTCTTCATTTTAATATGCAGTGTATTTAGTACCAGTTTTTGGAGACATTCAGAAATGTCATAAGGGCTTATTTATCTGAGATGGTTTAGCCCTAACAGCTATTTCTAGAAATAAAGTGTTTTATTAAATAACATGGCAAGAATGCTTATAGCCCAGTGATTGTGTGGCCTGCCAAATTTCCCCTCAAGTGGTGGTTGTAATTTAACAAATGCATTTTTGGAAATAATACTAAATATAATAGATCATCAGAGAAATTTAGTAACCATTTCACACACATTTTAAACTTCTAGGCTCTTGCTAAGTTTTAGAATTACTGTTCTCACCATTCTAGGAAAGACTCTCGTTATACCACATTTAATTATTTGTATACCTGCCATGTTTGGGGAAATTTGTCTCTCTTAAATGTTGAAAGCAAATTTTAGGTTCATTGATTTTAACATGAGATATTAAATTTGCCTTTCTAAATGAAGCCAGTCACTGAAATGACAGCGATTTTGTAGAGATTATACTTAAATCTGCCTCATGTACAATTTTATTTTGTTTGATTTATGTTGTATATGATTAAACCTGTGGAGGTTATATTTCATTGTGCTTCAGTACACTGTACTGATAAAATAAATCAGTGCTTTTGATAAATAATAAAAAAACTGATAATTTCATTTAATTTTTACTTTTCCAATGAAGAGCAGATAAACCAGATTGTTCCCATATAACTTGTAGTTGTAAAGGAGCTGAAGAACAAGTGGAAGTGCATAACTACCTGATCTTTTTCACATACTGGAAATGCCAAGGACAGATTTCTAACTTTGTTCTGCAAAATGTATACTTCAACACTGAACAAAGGAAAAATGAAAGACAAACCCATTGAATCTGTAATCCTATATGTTAGACTATTCATTGTTGTGGATTTTTATACACTAAGCACTGTCAAAGCAGAAATTGTACCAGACAGTTAGACAAGAAAGACTTCATTCAAGTCTATTTCAAAAGGAAAGAGAAACCACAACTCATTCTGAGCTCAAATCCATTGAAACAAAGGGTTGGAGGGCTTCTAAGAGCTGGAGATGGAGGTAGGGGAGGTCATCACTGTTTGCTTATCAGCTAAAGAAAACGTATAATTTCTACAATGTTCTTGACAGAAGGTAGTTTTACAATTGGATCAAAGCATACATCAAAGTTCCTACTCTTCCACACAGACTGGGAGGTAAGGATATTATCTTCCTTAGCATTTATATTTCAAAGTAAGGGTTCCCAGATCCTTGGGAAAGACTGTCCTGGGTTCTAAAACCAGCCATAGGTTTTAAAAAAAATATTTACATCACCAAAGGACAGGATAAGAATTTGCAATAACACATTCTAAAGTAAATGTTCTGAGGAAAGGCAGATCAGGGGCTGACTGACAGGAAGAAGTCTGTACAATGATTGGTCAAGCCAAGAGAGATGCTAAGGCCATCTTGGTCAGCCTTAACTTTATAATAAAATGTGAGAATGTTAATAATCTATTTACTATATTATTTCTATTTACTATATTATTTCATTTGGCGTATTTAAAAATGTATAAGAAATTGAATTTTAATTCGCAACTAATTAGATTGTTTTAAGTAGGTTGAAATAATGTCTGTTTTAATTCTGAAACTCGGAAGTTTTTAAAAAGATACATATAATATATAAAAAGATTCTGCTCCTCAAAATGTAAACCAAAACAGATAATTTTTATATTCCTATTAGAGGTAACTGTATCTTTAGGGATAAATAAAAGCAATCATTTAGCCATATGAAATATAAGTCAACTAGGTGTCATTTAATTGCATAAAATGGAACAAGAAAAGAAAATAAAACCAGTAATATTTGTCTACTGCCAGCCATCATTTTTATCTTTGTGATTTCTTCTCCCTTAGACTTTGGGGTTCTACTCTTTCTTGCTTTTCATCTGGATAATCTGCCTATTCTTTCTCTTTCTTCTTCTTCTGTTCCCTGACCTTTAGATCATATATTCTGTCCTTAGTACACTTCTGATCTCATTATAGATGCAATTTCCTGGAGCATGAATCTATTTCAATAATTTTAATTATCTCCTATACACTAGCTGACTACAAGATGCATAAAAACAGTACCAATATTTATGGATTTATCTTTTTACATTTTGTCTGCTAGTCAGACATCTCCACTAGTGTATCAACCATGTAATTTAATGCCAGCATACATAAAAGGGACCTCTTTGTCCTTTCTCCAAGTTTTCATTTTCCTTAAGTTTTCAATTATTACCTATATAACAAGTTACCATTGCTAGAAATCTTGGAGTCATTTTCAAATTCCTTACTCTTCAAATCTAATTGATTACTAGATTTTAAAAAAATATACCTCTTCCTCTGTGTAAACACAATATTTCTTGTGTATTATTTCTCCTCAGGGGTGTCACACTAGCCTCCTGCTAAGTCCCTTGGCTTCCTTTTCCACCTATTGTCTTCTCCATGATAGATAAGAATATCATTCGAACTCAATTAATCATGTCATTTTCTTACTTAAAGGCCTTTAGTAGTGTCAGGTTGATGATAATAATTCAGATAACTTAACACATTATTAACTATCCTTTACAATCCATCCTTAAGGTTTTTCAATTCTATCTTCTTCTATTCCACTTACCCCATTTTACTAATCTTCAAGTTTAGCTACATAAAAGATTCATCAATTATTCTCCTACTAAACATACACAAAAACACAGGTATTCCATGAAACTCTTAAGTCATGCCTTAAAAAAAAAATCTACCTTTGGGGGTCTTTCTTTACTCTGCAGACAGAAAGAGCTGCTATATTTCTTCTGTGGTCCTAGCTCTGTAATGGTGTTGATCACATTTAGTGTAATAAGTTATTCTATGACTACTTGTTCTTTGTGTATAGAGATGATATCATATTTATTTTGGACCTGTCACCCTGAGGTCCTCAAAGAGTCAGAGTGTATATAGCACAGTACCTCCTGAAGCCTACTAATGACTTAATTGACTTAATAAAAATATGTCCCTGGCTATCAAAGAGCTTCAAGTCCTAGTAAGAAAATGCATTTATTTTTCTCCTTCTCTTTCTCTTTCTCTCCTTCTTTCTCTTTCTCTTTCTTTTCTCCCTCCTCCTCCTCCTCCTCTTTTCCTTCTCTTCTCCTCCTTTTCCTCCTCCTCCTCCTCCTCCTCCGTCTTCTTCTCCTTCTTCTGAGAGACAGAGTGAGTGAGCATGAGAGGGGTAGGGGGAGAGGGATAAAGAGAATCCAAAGCCTTCACACTCAGCATGGAACCAGATGCAGGGCTTGATCACACCACTGCAAGATCACAACCTGAGCTGAAATCAAGAGTTGGATGCTTAACTTACTAAGCCATTTGGTGCCCCTAAAATATATTTATTCTTAACTGATTTTTTTTCATATAAGATTCCAACATTTTTCTTTTAGATGTACCTAGTTTACACTTTAAGTGTAGTATCCATGTAACTCTGAATTTTGTTGTTCTGATGGTAGTAGCTCCTTCGAGAGGATGTTTTTGTGTCCATTTTTTCAATGTAAAATATTCCTTTGTTTTATTCAAATTTTTACTTCTTTAACCTCTCAAGGACAGTTTTAATATTTGGAACCATCAGTTTTAACTTTTAGTTTAAACTTCATTTAAGGACCACTTCACTGTTCTGCCCCAAGTTAATCATTTTGTCTAGTTTCTCCATATTTGATGATTAAATAAAAGCTGGCTTACATTTAAATTATGTAGTAAATGTCTGAAGCAGTTAGATAACAAAATACCAAAGGATTGTTCCAAGTAAACCCTATATTAGAAATCTTGCTTTTACGCTTCCTTTAGAAAGTTTATTTATTTCAAAATTTTTGTTATTTCTATCCTTAGAAAAAGTTGAAGCAGTTATTTACATTTATTATAAAACACTTAACTGAATGCCTGGTATATTCATAGTGTATTTCAAAGCCAGGATTTTTGTTATCACAAACAACCTTCTACCAAATTATGAGGATTATTTTTACTTTTAACTGTGTTTGTTCATTTGCATTGGTATATTTAGCGGTTAAGTGTTTTCTGGCTACAGGCAGCTCTATGGTACATAATGAGAATTTATTGAAATGCTAATAATTAACTCAGAGAATCAACTGACAGCCAAAAAAAACAAAAAAACAAAAAAACACTGAGGGAAAAACTAAGGAATGTACAGGTATCTGGACATCACTAACTACTGGAGCTTTGCCTCAGAAAACACTACTGAAATGAATGAGTTCTAAACATTCTCCTATCACTGTATCATTATAATCATGTGTCTCAATCTAGAAAAGTTAGTAGAATTGGTTTCTCATAGATCATGAGCCCACTCCTTGGTTAAGGAAAGGTAGGGTTAATATCTCTTGAATCTACTTAAGTATTTTTACCATTACTGATTACTATCTTTAGCCTGGTCCAAGCCTTCCTCATTCCTCTCCAAGTTTGCTGCAGCAGCCCAAGTTAGCCTCCTCTCTGATGCCAAAGAGAGCTTTCCAAATTATAAATGCAATTAGAAACCACTCTTTCACTAGACACAAAGATCAATGGAACAGAATAGAGAGGCCAGAAATAAACCTACACTTCTATGGTCAATTAATCTATGACAAAGAAGGCAAGAATATACAATGGGGAAAAGACAGTCTCTTCAAAAAACGTTGTTGGAAAAACTGAACAGCAACATGCAAAAGAATGGAACTGGACCACTTTTTAATAGCAAACAAAAAATAATCTCAAAATGGATTAAAGATATAAATGGAAGACATAAAGCCATAAAATCCCTAGAATAAAAGGCAGTAAACTCATGAACGTCACACTTAACAATATTTTTCTGGCTGTCCCCGAAGGGAAGAGAAACAAAAGGAAACATAAATAACTGGGATGACATCAAACTAAAAAGCTTTTACACAGCAAAGGAAACTATCAATAAAACAAAAAGGCATCCTATAGAATGGAAGAAGATATTTGCAAATGATATATCAATAAGGGGTTAACATCCAAAATATATAAATAAATTATACAACTCAACAACAGCAAAACAATAATAATCAGGTTAAGACATGGGCAGAGTATCTAAAAGACATTTTTCCAAGGAAGACATACAAATGGCTAACAGACGCATGAAAAGATGCCCAACATCAGCAATTATCAGAAAAATTCAAATCAAAACCATAGTGATACATCACCTCACATCAGTGACTAGTATCAAAAAAAAAAAAAAAAAGAAATAGAGATGGCGGAGAAGTAGGGAGCCCCGTACTTGCACTCGCGCCCATGCCTCACACGGAAAAGATCTGAAGCCATAGGAAACCGTACCAAACCCAAAAGATTGGGAGAAAAAGGACGCAGAATCCACTGAGAATGCCTTCTAACGTGAGTGCGAACTGGGGAAGATAAAATCGGGCCTGGATTGGAGACTCCAGGGTTGGAGGCGATCCCGCTCTGCGGGAATGAGAGGGGGAAAAACAGTCCGAAACAGAAAAACCTCCGCTCAGGGCGTCGCTCAGGGCGTAGAAAGACTTTGCGCACAAAATACCTGCGCACCAGCCACCAACACCCCCCCACCCCCCCACGCCCCCCACCCCCGCTCCGAGTCGCCCCGGAGGGGCTGCGCTCTCGGTTTGTTTCTTTATACTGGCTGCTGGCTGGCTGGGAGAAGCTGCGCGCCTGCCATTGCCCTCCTGGGGGCTTGGACCCCCCTGGAGGAGGCGCGCAGAGGCACCAGCGTCCCTGCTCCTAGCTGGCTGGAGCTCTAGAGGGAAGACAAAGAGCTGAAAACTGGCAGATTTGACCACGAGTTTGTGTTTTGGGTGACGAGACACAGAGGGAACTTGATTTCCTCACTCCAGCTGGTTCAGCGCACCTGCAGCCAAGGCTCCCCGCCCGCCCAGGCCCCCCAGCCCCACCCGGGGGAGAAGGGAGCTGTGGCTTCTGGCTCCACCCCCAGAGCTAGCCTGGAAGATTGGAATTGCGCTGAGGGGGTTGCCAGGGGATCGCCTGAGCCAATTTCAGCGGGGCGCTTGGCCTGGGATTTGGAGGCTGGGACTGACCTGGGTTGAAAAGTGCAACAAACTTTGGCTGAGCCCCTGGCCCTGGGAGTTCACACGCCTATGAAAGCGAGGTGGAGCCCGCCACTCTCCTCCCTACAACCTCCCTGCACAACTCTGGCCTGACTCCTTGGATCACACCACGCCCATCCCTGCTTGAGAGCTGCCCTCCTCCCTTTTCCCCTTTTTTTTGGTTTTGGTTTTGGTTTTTTGTTTGTTTGTTTTGTTTTGTTTTTGTTTTGTTTTCTTTTTTCCGCGGAACACTGACCTGATTACCTCTGGTCACCTGCGTGCTTAAACAATCACATTTAGTCCATTCTGTAGATGTAAACTCTACACCTCCCGACTTTTTCATCTCTTTCTCTCAGGAGTACTTAGACTATATAGTTTCTCTGGATAATACCAGCTTCCTTCTCTCACCTAACCGACCATACTCCACCTTTTAACTCTTTGAAAAAAGCTTCTTATCCCTTCTGCCTATTCATTCTATTTCCAATCTTTCTTCACCCCCCCCCGCACTCCCCCCCATCCCGCCCTGTCTTCTCTCTCTGTCTCTATGCTCTTCAGCCAGCACTGCATACATCCGGCTATTTAATTGTAGCTGGGAAATGCGGTTATATGCTATAAACCGTTCTTTGTCCATTGCTATTCTTCTTTTTTCCTTTTCTTTTCTTCCTTTTGACCTTTTTATGTATTTCTTAATTTTCTATTATTCGCCCTCCCTCCTCTGTCTTTTCTCTTAACTTTTTCGCTGTCCCTCTCAGTTTGCTTGCTAGTCGGCTTTGTCTGTGCGTTTGTGTGCCCCTGCTGCCGGTGTGTATGTCAGGCTGTTTTCCTCTCCAGGGCTGCCTCAAGAAACAAGCCAAAGTACACATGGTGGAGAGGCCCAAATATCACTATGAGTAGGAAAACAAAATAACCAAGGTCTCAACAAGAGAGACAAAGAGATACCATTCAAAAAACACTCTCTGAAGGGATAAGCCCTGGACAGTCAGAGTCTTCCTGGATACAGCAGTGCTCACAGGTGATGAGAGCATAACAGGTCTTTAAAACTAACAAGAGCCGGGGCGCCTGGGTGGCTTAGTCGGTTAAGCGTCTGACTTTCGCTTAGGTCATGATCTCGCGGTTCGTGGGTTCGAGCCCCACGTCGGACTCTGTGCTGACTGCCAGCTCGGAGCCGGGAGCCTGTTTCAGAGTCTGTGTCTGCCTCTCTCACTGACCCTCCCCTGGTCGCGCTGTCTCTCTCTCTCCTAGAAATAAATTTAAAAAAAAACATTAAAAAAATAAATAAAACTAACAAGAGGCAGAAAACTAACTAAAATGATGAAACGAAAAAGCTCTCCCCCAAAGAAATTCCAAGAAGAATTGATAGCTAATGAACTGCTCAAAACAGATATAAGCAGCATAAATGAACAAGATTTTAGATTAATAATCATAAAATTAATACCTGGGCTTGAAAAAAACATAAGGGACATCAAAGAAACTATGGCTACAGACAGAATGTAGAATATAAATAGGCATGAAGAATTTAAAAATGCGATAAATGAGATACATATTAATTAGAGGCCTCCAATGCACGGATTGAAGAGACAGAAAGGAGAATAAGTGATTTAGAAGACACCATTCAGAAAAACAAGAAGTTGATAAAAAAAGAGACAAACTGATCAGGGAACAGGAAAGAAGAGTTCGAGAGCTCAGCGATATGGTCAAACGCAACAATATCCATATCATAGGTATCCCAGAAGAGGAAGAGAGGGGGAAAGGTTCTGAGGGAGTCCTGGAACAAATTATAGCAGAGAACTTCCCCAACTTGGGAAAAGAGGTAAAAGTAGAAATACAAGAGGTTCAGAGGACCCCCCTCAGACATATTCTGAATCGACCTTCTGCAAGGCATATCATAGTAAAAATGGCAAAATATAAGGACAAAGAGAAAATTTTGAAAGCAGCTAGTGAGAAAAGGGCCCTAACATACAAAGGAAAACCTATCAGAGTGGTGACAGACCTATCTACTGAAACGTGGCAGGCCAGAAAGGAATGGCAAGAGATCTTCAATGTGATGAACAGAAAAAATATGCAGCCAAGAATCTTCTATCCAGCAAGCCTGTCATTCAAAATAGAAGGAGAAATAAACATCTTTCCAAAAAACAGAAATTGAGAGAATTTGTCACCACTAAGCCAGCCCTACAAGAAATCCTGAGGGGGACGCTCTGAAGGAAAGGTTGCAAAGAACAAAGGTACCAGAGACACCACCACAAACATGAACTCCACAAAGGACACAAAGACTCTAAACCCACACATCTCAATAATAACACTGAATGTAAATGGGCTGAATGCTCCAATCAAAAGATATAGGGTAGTAGAATGGATTAAAAAACAAAATCCATCTATATGCTGTCTACAAGAAACTCATTTTAAACTGGAAGATACTTTCAGATTAAAAGTAAAGGGATGGAGAAATATATATCATGCTACTGGAAATCAAAAGAACCCAGAGTAGCTATACTTATATCAGACAAACTGAACTTTAAATTAAAGACAATAACAAGAGATGAAGAAAGGCATTACATAATAGTTACAGGGTCTATCCATCAGGAAGAACTAACAATCATAAATGTCTATGCACCGAATATGGGAGCACCTAAATATATAAAACAATCACAAACAGAGACAGGCTCATAGATAAAAATGTGCTAATAGCAGGGGACTTCAATACTCCACTTACAGCAATGGATAAGTCAGCCCGACAGAAAATCACTAAAGAAATAATGGACTTGAAAGACACATTGGACCAGATGGATCTGACAGATATATTTAAAACTCTACATCCTGAGGCCAGGGAATTCACTTTCTTCTCAAGTGCACATGGCACATTCTCCAAGATAGATCACATACTGGGACATAAAGAATTGAGATCATACCATGCACACTCTCAGATCATAATGTTTGAAACTTGAAAGCAATCACAGGAAGAAGCCTGGAAAACCCCCTAAAACATGGAAGTTAAAGACCACCCTACTAAAGAATGAATGGGCCAAACAGGCGATTAGAGATGAAATTTAAAAATATATGGAAACAAATGAAAATGAAAACACAACAATCCAAAATCTATGAGATGCGGCAAAGGCAGTCCTAAGAGGAAAGTACATTGCTCTCCAGGCCTATTTCAAGAAACTAGAAAAAGCGCAAGTCCAAAACCTAACAGCTCACCTATAGGAACTAGAGGCAGAGCAACAAGAATGACCTAAACCCAGTAGAAGAAGAGAAATAGTAAAGATCAGAGCAGAAATAAACAACATAGAGACCAAAGAAATAATTGAACAGATCAATGAAACCAAGAGTTGTTTTTTTGAAAAAATAAACGAAATTGACAAACCTCTAGCCAGGCTTCTCAAAAAGAAAAGAGAGAGCACCCAAATAGACAAAATCATGAATGAAAATGGACTTATGACAAACAACCCCTCAGAAATACAGGCAATTATCAGGGAATACTATGAAAAATTATATGCCAACAAATTGGACAACTTAGATGAAATGGACAAATTCCTAAACGCACACCCACTACCAAAATTCACACGGGAAGAGATAGAAAACCTGAATAGACCCATAACTAGTGAGGAAATAGAATCAGTGATCAAAAATCTCCCAACAAATAAGACCCAGGACCAGATGGCTTCCCCGGGGATTTCTACCAGACGTTTAAAACAGAACTAATACCAAATCTTCTCAAGCTATTCTGAAAAATAGAAAGTGAAGGAAAATTCCCAGACTCATTTTATGATGCCAGCATCACTCTGATTCCCAAGCCAGACAGAGATCCAGCTGAAAAAGAGAACTACAGGCCAATATCCTTGATGAATACGGATGCAAAAATCCTCAACAAGATACTTGCAAATCGAATCCAACAGCACATAAAAAGAATTAGCCACCAAGATCAGGTGGGATTCATTCCTCGGTTACGGGGCTATTTCATCATTCACAAATCAATTAATGTGATACATCATATCAACAAAAGAAAGATAAAAACCATATGATCCTGTTGATAGATGCAGAAAAAGCATCTGACAAAATACAGCATCCCTTCTTAATTAAGACTCTAGAGAAAGTTGGGATAGAAGGAACTTACTTAAACATCATAAAAGCCATCTGTGAGAAGCCTTCAGCTAACATCATCCTCAGTGGGGAACACGTGAGAGCTTTCCCCTTGAGATCAGAACACGAAAGGAATGTCTACTCTCACCACTGCTGTTTAACATAGTGCTGGAAGTCCTAGCATCAGCCATCAGACAACAAAAGGAAATCAAAGGCATCAGAACTGGCAAAGAGGAAGTCAAACTTTCACTCTTTGCAGATGACATGATACTCTACATAGAAAACCCAACAGACTCCACCAGAAGCCCACTGGAACTGATCCAAGAATTCAGCACAGTTGCAGAGTACTAAATCAACGTACAGAAATTGGTTGCATTTTTATACACCAACAATGAAGTAACAGAAAGAGAAATCAAGAAGCTGATCCCATTCACAATTGCACAAAAAAAACATAAAATACCTGGGAATAAACCTAACCAAGGATACAAGAGATCTGTATGATGAAAACTATAGAAAGCTTATGAAGGAAATTGAAGAAGACACAAAGAAATGGAAAAACATTCCATGCTCATGGATAGGAAGAATAAATATAGTTAAATGTCATTACTACCCAAAGCAATCTACACATTCAATGCAATTCCAATCAAAATTGCACCAGCATACTTCTCAAAGCTAGAGCAAACTATCCTAAAATTTGTATGGAACCACAAAAGACCCCGAATAGCCAAAGTAATACTGAAAAATAAAACCAAAACGGGAGGGATCACCATCCCAGACTTTAGCCTCTACTACAAAGCTGTCATCATCAAGACAGTATGGTATTGGCACAAAAACAGACACATAGACCAATGGAACAGAATTGAGAACTCAGAAGTGGACCCAAAAGTATATAGCCAACTTATCTTTGACAAAGCAGGAAAGAATATCCAATGCAAGAGAGACAGCCTCTTTAACAGATGGTGTTGGGAGAACTGGACAGCAACATGCAGAAAAAACGAAACTAGATCAATTTCTCACACCTTACACAAAAAGAAATTCAAAATGGATAAAGGACCTGAATGTGAGACAGGAAACCATGAAAACCCTAGAGGAGAAAGCAGGAAACAACCTCCTTGACCTCCACCGTAGCAACCTCTTACTTGGCACATCCCCAAAAGCAAGGGAATCAAGAGCAAGAATAAACGATTGGGACCTCATCAAGATTAAAAGCTTCTGCACAGCCAAGGAAACAACCCTCAAAACTAATAGGCAACCAACGGAATGGGAAAAGATAGTTGCAAACGACATATCAGATAAAGGGTTGATATCCAGAATCTATATAGAACTCATCAAACTCCACACCCAAAAAACAAACAACCCAGTAAAGAAATGGGCAGAAGATATGAACAGACACTTCTCCAAAGAGGACATCCAGATGGCCAACAGACACATGAAACGATACTCAGCATCCCTCCTCATCAGGGAAATACAAATCAAAACGACACTGAGATACCACCTCACGCCAGTCAGAGTGGCTCAAATGAACAAATCAGGGAACTCTAGATGCTGGCGAGGATGTGGAGAAACAGGCACCCTCCTACACTGTTGGTGGGAATGCAAACTGTTACAGCCCCTCTGGAAAACAGTGTGGAGGTTCCTCAGGAAACTAACAATAGAACTCCCCTATGACCCAGCAATAGCACTGCTAGGAATTTACCCAAGGGATACAGAAATGCTGAGGCATAGGAGCACATGTACCCCAATGTTCATAGCAGCACTCTCCACAATAGCTAAAACATGGAAAGAGCCTAAGTGTCCATCAACGGACGAATGGATGAAGAAGATGTGGTTTATCTATACCATGGAATACTACATGGCAATGAGAAACAATGAAATCTGGCCACGTGTAGCAACATGGATGGACCTTGAGGGTGTTATGCTGAGCGAAATAAGTCAGGCAGAGAAGGACAAATATCATATGTTTGCACGTATAGGCAGATTAGGAGGAACTTAACGGAGGACCATGGGGAGAAGAAGGGAGGAAATAGTGGGGGAAAGGGGGAGTGGCAAACCATGAGAGACTCTTGAATGCTGACAAAAACTGAGGACTGATGGATAGGGGGAGGGGGAGGGGGGATTGGCACGGAGAGGGGCACTTGTGGGGATGAGCACTGGGTGTTATATGGAAACCAACTTGACAATAAAATATTTGTTAAAAAAAAAGAAAGAAAGATAAAGTGTTAGGGGGTGTGTGAAAAAGGAAACCTCACATACTGTTAAGGAGAATGTACACTGGGGGCACCTGGGTGGCTCAGTCGGTTAAGCTTCCAACTTTGGCTCAGGTCATGATCTCGCAGTTCGTGGGTTCGAGCCCTGCGTGTGGCTCTGTGCTGACAGCTAGATCAAAACCTGGAGCCTATTTCAGGTTCTGTATCTCCCTCTTTCTCTAAACCTCCCCTGCTCACGCTGTCTCTCTCTGAGAAATAAATAAAAAACAAACAAAACAAACAAACAAACAAACAAATACAAAAAGAGAATGTAAACTGGTGCAGCCACTGTGGAAAACAGTATGGAATTTCCTCAAAAAAACTAAAAGCAGAAGTACCATATGATTCAGTAATTCCACTTCTGGTTATTTATCTGAAGAAAACCAAAAACTCTAAGTTGAAAATACATTAAATTTTTTTCACATTAGGCTTAAGATTCATACAGCAAATATGGTGCATTCAGGAACCCAACACCCTAAAACCCCCTTGGGGGCCTAGGAGGGCTCCCACCTCATTCAAGAGATCCAGGGTTTAGAGTGGAGGATGAGGAACTAACCACCTATCTGAGATTGACCCCAGAGACTGTCCTTGCCCTGCCTTACCCTCCTCAGGGTCTAGGGGATAACACTTGGGCGCAGACCCTCACGTACCCCTCTGACCCTACTTGTGCACACATACACACTGTGGGCCCTTGAAGAGTTGGTTAGTTCTGGCAGGGCCCCTGCTCAACAGTACCAAGTGCAATGCGAGCCAAAGGGCAGGGCTAGGAAGACCATGAAGAGGAACCAGACCCCAGCTACGAACTGCATGAAGGATAAAGTGCCCCATCCCCAACCTTGTCCACTTCCCACGTAGTCTCCAATAGTCCCCAGGTCCCCCAGTAGCTAAGATTGGCACGTGGTAGGTTGAAAGGTAAATGGTCGAGCCATGCTTTCCTTAGCAGACTCTATGGTCTGTTGAGGGTCAGGGTTCCAAATAGGGATTGTGTCCCTGCCTTGGAAAGACTGGGAGTGGGACTTCATTGTACAACATACAGTGGGAAGACTACCTGCACAGGGTGAGGCCCAGCCAGTCTATATACAGAGATACTGCACTTAACAAACAACAACTTCATTTAAAATAATTTTAAAAAAACAACAATTAATTAAACAAACAAATACACAAAACAGCCACACAACATGAGGCGTGAGGCAGGCAGGAAAGCAGGCAGGGAAAGTCTCAGACCCATGGCATTGCTACATCTTGTCTGGGTCGAGAGCCCCAGCCTGGCTACCTTCAGATCCCTGGCTGGCCATCGGGTAGTGGTCCTGAGGGAGGGTACAATGAGGATGGGGGTAGGTCTATGTTTATCGCAGCATTATTTATAATAGTCAAGAGATGCAAGCAATCTAAGTGTCCATTGATAGATGAGTAGATAAAGAAGATATAGCACACACCCACACAATGGAATATTATTCAGCTATAAAAAAGAAAAAAAGCCTTGCCATTTACAAAAACATGGACAGACCCAGAGGATATTACGCTATGTAAAATAAGTCAGACAGAAGAAGACAAATACCGTATAATATCACTGATATGTGAAATCTGAGAAAGAACAAACTGACAACAACAAAAATGAGAAACAGACTCAAATATAGAGACTTGGTGGTTGACAGAGGGGATGGGATTGGGTAGATGGGAAAAGCAGGTCAAAGGGATTAAGAGGTACAAACATCTAGTTATGAAAAACAAGTTACAGGCATGAAAATACAGCATGGGAAACTAGTCAACAATATTGTATTAATTTTGTAGGGCGACTGACAGATGTTACCTATACTTATGATGAGCATTTTGTAGCGTATATGGTCACCCAATCACTGTTGTACACCTGAAACTAATCTATTATATGCCAACTGTACTTCACTCTTTTTTTTTTTTAATGTTTTATTTATTTCTAGGAGAGAGAGAGAGAGAGCGTGAGCAGGGGAGGGTCAGAGAGAGAGGGAGTCACAGACTGAAACAGGCTCCAGGCTCTGAGCCGGCAGTCAGCACAGAGCCCGACGTGGGGCTCGAACCCACTAACCGCGAGATCATGACCTAAGCGAAAGTCGGACGCTTAACCGACTAAGCCACCCAGGCGCCTATGTCAACTGTACTTCAATTAAAACAATGAATAAAAGAAAAACCACTCCTTCATTACAATTCTCCAATGGCTTCCAATATCTTTTAGGCTACTGTGCACACTTCTTAGTATGTTGTAATGGGCCCTTCATGACAGAAACTGCTTAAATCCTCACTCTTTACTCTCATCCTCATAGATTTAGATCGCACCCAAAAAATAAGGCTTTCTCTTTCTACATCTTCACATGCACTTGCTCTTTTGCATTGATCAGAATTTTAATGACTCTAACCCCTACTGATGCTTTACACATCATCATCACATCTAAAGTGTCCTTCCAGTGGCGCCTGGGTGGCTTAGTCGATTGGGCGTCCGACTTTTGCTTAGGTCATGATCTCGCGGTTCGTGGGTTCAGGCCCCGCGTCAGGCTCTGTGCTGACTGCCAGCTCGGAGCCTAGAGCCTGTTTCAGTCTGTGACTCCCTCTCTCTCTGACCCTCCCCTGCCCACGCTGTCTCTCTCTCTCTCCTAGAAATAAATAAAACTAAAACATTAAAAAAAAAAAATAGTGTCCTTCCAATCTGGATACTGCACTCGGTCCCTCATTTTATTACTGCCCCTGAAACCTTGTAGTTACCCATGTCCACTTTTCTCACAGCATTCATTATTCATTTAAATTATCTCCTTGCTATCTATCCTCTTGCAAGTAGAGAGTAAATATTTTAGACTACAGATCATGTGCTTTTCATCTTTGCATTTCTAATACACTTAATTCATAGTAGGGCCTCAGTAAATGTTTGTTGAGTAGTAATATTTTTGAAGCCAAAGTACTTCATATGCCTTGGCTCCTTTATCTTTCCAAATTTTATTATACTGCATTCAAGTATCCTGATTACATAGGTTCCTATAGCCAAATTAAAATACTTCTGATATTTTGTAACCTATAGTTTGGATGGGTACAAATGATTGAGTGGTTTTGTTATATTCTCAGTAAGAGTGGTTCATATCCACTCCTAAAAATATTGCTTCAAAGGAGAAGAATGGAAGTGTTATTAAAGAAAATAAAAGGACAATTTTAGATTTCTCATATAAGTGCTATCATGTAGTATTTGGAAGTGATAGATATGTTTATGACACAGACTGTAGTGGTGTTTTCACAAATGTATACTTCTCTCCAGATTCATTAAGTTGTATATATAACATATATACAATTTTTTTGTTGTTGATTGTATCTCAATGAATTTTTTTATTTCAAGTTTTTCTTCAAATTCTAATTAGTTAAAGTATAAGGTAAATTGTTTTCGGGTGCAGAATTTAGTGATTCATCACTTACATACAACAGCCAGTACTTGTTACAAGTGCCCTCCTTAATCCCCATCACTCATTTAGCCCATCTCCTGCCCACTTTCTGCCATTAACTTTCAGTTTGTTCTCTATAGTTATGAGTCTTTTATGGTTTGCCTCCCTCCCTCTCTTTTTATCTCCTTCCACTATGTTCATCTGTTTCTTCTTCTTTTTTAATGTCTTTATTTATTTCTGAGAGAGAGAGAGACAGCATGAGCAGGGAAGGGTCAGAGAGAGAGGGAGACACAGAATTGGAAACAGGCTCCAGGCTCTGAGCTAGCTGTCAGCACAGAGCCCGACACGGGGCTCGAACCCACAAAGTGCGAGATCATGACCTGAGCCGAACTCAGCCGCCCAACAGACTGAGCCACCCAGGCGCCCCTGTTTTGTTTCATAAATGCAATATATGAGTGAAATTATATGGTATTTGTGTTTCTCTGATTATCTGATCAACATATTTCACTTAGCATAATGCACCATAGCTCCATCCATATCCTCACAGATGACAAGATTTCATTCTTTTTGATGGGAGTAATATTTTGTTATCTATTTAATTATATATATATAAATATATATAAATATATTGGCTTATATTGTAAATATATATTGTTATATATATAATTTTGATATATTGGTTATTGTTTGGATATATTTGGTTATTGTTGATAATTCTGCTATAAACATCAGGGTGCATGTGCCCCTTTGAATCAGTATTTTTGTGTCCTTTGGGTAAATACCTTGTTGTTCAATTGCTGGGTTGTAGCATAGTTCTATTTTTAACTCTTTGAGGAACCTCCATACTGTTTTTCAGAGTGGCTTCACCAATGAACCGTTTATTTAAAAAAAAAAAAGGAATAAAGGGGTGATAGGAGATAAAAACAGCAAATGTCCTAGTGGACTGAACTTTCATCCAATTTAACTATAACCAAGTTTTGTTTTGGCTTGTCTGATTTCTCCTTTTGATATATGAGATACAAAGGGGGAAAAAACAAAGAAGACTGGTTAGAAAAGTTTTTTAATCTGTAACCCTCTCATTACTAATTGTGTTGTTTGTATATACTTAATGAACTGTAAATCACTTTTCACTGATATTTCCAGTGATTTTAGTATTTTATTATATATAACCTATAATGTTAAGGATAACCACATAGGTAAAATTTGGGGACAATGTAATTCACTACATTCTCAAAACTAGTTTAAATAAGTGCACATTTGAAATAATTTGGTTATTAATTCAAACCTCTTTTTTGTTTTTTTTTAACAATAGAGGACACTGTTAACAACATGCGAACTAGTACAATTCTGCAAGTAAGGGACAGACCACAGGGCTGCTAAGCTAAGCAAGTGTAAATTGAGCAGTCTAAATCCTCAAGGCTATATATTGAACCCTGGTTGCAATCCAGGTTCTGGGCCCCAGTTTAGTCTCTATTGCATGTTTTTGTTCTATTGAAAGATCTCAAATTTTTATAATCTAAACTGCATTCCATTAAAATCAAACATCTTATAAACATATTCCATATGCAAAATAACTCTTCCTGTTTTGAGAATTAATAATGTGCACAGAAGTAGAACTTTTTTATAAACCTACTTTCTGGAATTTGTGTTAAGAAACAGTGACTTTAGGACACCTCAGTGGCTCAGTAGCTTGTAACTCTTGATTTCAGCTCTGGTTAGAATCTAGTAATTCTTGAGATCGAATCTTGTGCTGGGTTCTGTGCTGACAGCATGGAGCCTGCTTGGGATTCTTTCTCCCTCTCTCTCTGCCCCTCCCCAATTCTCACTCTCTCTCTCTGTCTCTCTCAAAATAAATATTTAAAACATAATGAATTTTTCTTTACATTTATAAATATAAAATTATATTGTCATTTTGAATATGCTTATTTAAACTTTATACATCCTTGGGGCGCCTGGGTGGCTTAGTCGGTTAAGCATCCGACTTTCGCTTGGGTCATGATCTCGCGGTTCGTGGGTTCGAGCCCCGCGTCGGGCTCTGTGCTGACTGCCAGCTCAGAGCCTGGAGCCTGTTTCATTCTGTGACTCCCTCTCTCTCTAATCCTCCCTGCTCATGCTCTCTCTCTCTCTTAGAAATAAATAAAAAACATTAAAAAAAAACTTTATACATCCTTGCAGGGATGCTGAAATACTTCTCTTCATCATACTTACAGCCTTAAAAAGTTTTTTAACATCTTATTTATTTCTGAGAGATAGAAAGACAGCGTGAGAAGGAGAGGGTCAGAGAGAGAGGGAGACAAGCATCTGAAACAAGCTCCAGGCTCTGAGCTAGCTGTCTGCACAGAGCCCCACACGGGGCTCGAACCCACAAACTGTTAGATCATGACCTGAGCCAAGGTCGGCCGCCAAACCGACTGAGCCACTCAGGCGCTCCCACACTTACAGACTTAAGAAAGCTCTGCAATATAAGATGGTACCACCTATTTAAATCCTTTTGATGCATTAAACTCTAGAGAAGTATGTGCCAGGTTTGTAGTTAGCGTTTTATTTCATATTTCATGAAACATAAAGTTAATATCTTTGGATATTAAATGACAGTTAGACTTTAGCTATTATTTTGCAAAATCAGTAGCTTAAAATGTGTGCATTTTATGTGGTCAACAATGATTTCTGAAGGTGATCCAGGGCATGTGTCTAATGCAGAACTGATCTTGTTATAGGTGTGAGATTATTTTACTTTAAAACCCAAATCCTGCCATTAAATCATCAACAAAGCTTTCATTTCAAATGTAGCCTTTAAATGCATAACACAACAGAAGGACAATTAAAGATAGTCATAGTCTATTATCATTGCCATTGGTCCTGCTAATGAGTTCTGTGACTTGTTTCAGAATCAAAATGCTACTCCTGAGAAAGCTTATCAACCTAAGTAAGTGAGTCTTTATCACTTTGCCCTTAAATAGCTAGTGTTCTGCGCCTTTGAGTTTGGGGAGCAGTGCTAGAAGAAACTCTTTATAAAAGAGCTATTAGTCTTGTGCAGTCTAGGATTTGACAGCTCATGAGGTTACACAGACCATTACATTACCAACATGATTTCCAATTCCTCAGGCATCTCCTCCAGCACCTCTGGAGAAATACTTCAGCTCCTTCCTTCCTTCCTTCCTCCCTCCCTCCCTCCCTCCCTCCTTTCCTTCCTTCCTCCCTCCTCCCTCCCTCCCTCCCTCCCTCCCTCCCTCCCTCCTTTCCTTCCTTCCTCCCTCCCTCCCCTTCCTTCCTTCCTTCCTTCCTTTCCTTCCTTCCTTCCTTCCTTCCTTCCTTCCTCCCTCCTCCCTCCCTCCCTCCCTCCCTCCCTCCCCTTCCTCCTCACTCGTCTCTCTCTCTGTCTCTCTCAATTTTACTAATCTAAACTACACCATTGAATTAAAACACACATTCTTTGCAATTTTTCCACCTAAATGCCTATTTTTATACATTATGTAATAACATTAATATTTTAGGTAGAAAAGAAACAGCATAAATAGCAAAAATAAGTTTCCTTTTGCAAAATAATCAATTACTTTTATTTATTGAAATAAAATTGAAAGATTATAATCATGTATGTAGCATTGCTATTATTTGCAGTTAAAATATCATTTATGTAAGTCATAATCCTCTGAGCTTCTAGAGAAGAAAAAACTAGGAATTGAAGTACGAAGATTTGAATATGGGCATTTTTTAAACGACAAATAGCATAAATGTAGTTTTATGATAAAATGCCAATGTCTGACTATATATTCTACATGGTCTTAGTTTTAGTACTTCCATATGTATTTTGTAATCTAAGTTGCATCTACAGATAGTCTCATAAGTTTGAAATTAAAAGATAGCGGCAATATATTTCCTGTTCTATATTTGAATTTTCTTTGTTTTGGGGATATCATTATATAAGAACACGTAAGGTCTGGGTAGAAATGATTTTCTACTTGCTGTCTGTTGTATATTTAAGTATGTGTTTATTTTATTGATCTGAAGTTTTCCACTATAATATCATATAATTTTAAGGAGAAACTGGTATTTATTATTCATTGCAATGTGATATTTCCTACAGAATAATGCTGTGTTTCTAAGGCACCAAACCCCACAATGTCCTCTTATATGTTACATATGTTACAGATGTAAAGGTGTCTACAGGCAATGTGAAAGCTAACTCAAGTCAAATTGTGTAGTAGTCACATGGCTCTCCTGCTCTATTCTCACTCACTTTCCCTCTGCCCGATGTCAAATATTTCATTCCAGGTATTTTCAAAACTTGTAAGAATGACAGAAAAATCAAGGCAGAGCAAAATTCTTGTTTGGAAACCAATGTCTTAGAAGTTCCTCTGTTATTGTGCTAAATACTATGTGACCTTATATTTTTTGTATGTTAAGCTGGTGAAAGTCAGAGATTCAGGAAGACTGTTCTAGACTACATCTTACCAACATTCCATTTTGTTTTAATTTTGCTTATGGTAAGAACAAATAACATGAAACCTACCTTCTTACATACTTAAATGCATGGTGATGAATTATTAACCAAAAGCATAATGTACAGGCAGGTTTCTAGAACCTACTCATTTTGCACAACTGAATTTTAGACACATTGAACACCAAATTCTCAAGTTATTTTAAGACTCTTAAAATATTTCCACTTTATTGTAGAGAATATTAACCTTCATAGGGATGTTCATGAAACTGACTAAAATGTCATCATGGTCCAAAGAGAGTATCTCAAATAGTGGAATGTTATGTAATCCCAGTTGAGGCAATCTCCCTTCGAGCGTTGCTCAGGTTTAATATTTTCCCTTAAAAGGCCCACTTTTAGTTTTTATGTCTTGGATTCTTATTTCATGGATTGAAGATTAGTAGCATCATTTTCTCCAAGCTCTTATGGTGGTAACAAGGAATGTCTGTGATCTAAGACAAACCTTAAGGGGGGTAAAAATCGATGAAATATCTTTAAAGAATCCAAGTCCTCATAATCGTATTCAGTTTTTGGAAATTATATTTTTTCATAAAAAGTAACACGATAAAGGAATGTATTATTATTATCATTTTATAATTAAATGTCCCACTGAGATAAAAATGAAATCAGTATATCCTTAATAAATGTCACATCTTTATGTGGAATTTTCATATAAAGAAAAAACATCAACTGAAAGATTAGAAAGAATGAACTGTTTTAGTTCAACTACAATTCTTTTCTTAGAAAGTATAGTTAATCATTCTATATTCAAATGTGAAAAATAATTAGAAGATTACATCAGAAATCTTCTAAATTTGACATGTGAGTGTCCATATTTTCTTCTTAGAAAACTTTAATTCCAACATGCCAGTTAAAAAGAATCTAGAATAGCAGCTATATTCCTTACTTTTTTTTGGAAAGCAAATTATTTAAAAAATGTTACATAACTTCCTTCATATGTTGAAATTTGAGGTAAATAGATTTGAAAGGTAATTCAGAATGCTTCAGGCTGATTAATTATTGACCCTAAATTTATTTTTGTTACATCTGTATTTAATAAATATTTCAGGAAAATAAAGTTATCTATTATCTAACTGATAAAGATGCTTAAAATAGGTCAGGAAACCTTATAAAGATTACTTTTATTAAATTAAATTAATTCTTCTTGTCCACTTGGTCAATGCATCTCTTTCTAATTATCATCCATATTGCAGCATTTTATTAAAACTCTTTTTGAGGAAATACAGACAGACTTTATATGTTTTAGTGCAAATTTTGTTCTACAGCGTAACTGTTAAAATATATTGGACAGTATATGCTATGGAAATAAACAAAAGTCAATCAAATGAGAAAAGCAAAGCAATCAACCACCGTCACTTGGATTTGGCAGAGACTTGGGCATGCAGAGGAAAAGGAAAGATTTATAGCGAGAAAAAGAGAGACTTCAGGTATGCCCTGTTTAGAGGTTCTTTTCCTGGGGTAGCTATATGATGGACTAACTAGAAGTGGGCTTCTTATTTAATTGGTTTGAGCTACATATTTGGCTTTCTCTGGTTGGTCCTAAGTTGGAAACAGAGACAAAAAACAGGGGAAGTTGTCATTTATTAATCAAATCCTACCTATTCTGGACCAATTGTTACCAAATGGTTTAACTCCTGGAATGTCATTAGAGATAGCAATGTATGGAGGCTGACTTCCTTGATTGATTATGGTAGATAACAGGGTTGGTTTCCTGGGCAGGTTATGCAGCTGTGGTATTTATATATATATATATATGATCTGTCCATTGTTTGTTTGTATATTCAGTCACTTAGTGTTAATAAGAACTTGATTAAGAGAAAGAGATTGGATTAAATGACCTACAGTAAGAGTCTATAACCTTCTTTTATGAAGAGAACAGTGATCTGAAGCTCTCATTAATTCACAGATCAATGGTAAATACAAAAGAAAGAACATGCATAATTTTCTTTCATATAAAGATTAAGTTATTCATAGCACATTTAAGAAAAAATTAATTTTGCCAAACGTCTCAACTACTCAACAAATACAAACAAGCTTTTTTTTCTTTTCCTACATACCAATGGCCTCAGAAGTAGGAGAGATCATGTTATTAAAGACTGTACTAACTTTGAAATCTTGAATTGTTTTTTAAAGACATTTGCCAAAAATCCAATGAAATGAAAATCAGTATTTATTTTTTGAGATATTTATTTAGTGCATGCTATATGAAAGATATTGTGTACACAGCAATGAACAAAGCGGAAATGGTATCTGCTCTCAGAAAGGCTGTATTCTAATAGTGGAAAACAGGCAGAAAGTTCATAATGGATGTCTATACACTGATGACTAATTTGTTTCTCTATAATTAAGTGTAAGAATGTTTATAAATTACAGTATAAAGTTTTTAGGTATATTTAATTTATTCTTTCTAACTTGAAAAATATCACCAGTTTAACCTTTATTGACATGTGACTTTAGGTTTTCTTTTGTATATTTATTTGGCTCTAATAATTAAGATATTTTCAAATAAAAACATGACAATTCCAAATTACAAGTATTTTAAATTGTAAAGACTTTCATTGTCTCATATAATACAAAGTCTGGAAACTGCTATCCCATATGTTTTTATTCAATGGGTCAGCAGCATTATCAAGAATTCAGGTCTTTCAGGCCTCCTGAGTGACAGGTGAGCACCCAAGTCTTGATTCTGACTCAGGTCATAATCACAGGGTCATGGGATTGAGCCCTGTGTTGGGCTGCATGCTGAGCAGGGATCATGTTTGGGATTTTCTCTCTATCTCTGCCCCTCTCCCCCACTTTCCATCTCTCTCTTGAAAAGAAAAAAAGAAAAAAACAAGAAAATTCAGGTCTTTCTTTTCTGTCTCCCTTGGTGAGTGTGGCGGATACAGTAGATGATTCACTCAGCACCCATCTCAAGAACCAGTTCCTTGCTTTCTCTACTATAACAGCTGGAAAGAAAAAAAAAATCACTTTCTTAGACTCTTTTCCCACGAAAGGTGTTTATATGAAAAGTGTTTTGTCTTCCCATTGAGTCACCAAACCTGTTCAGTCCTGCTTCCTCCTTTGGTGCCGGAGGCCGCGCCGGCTCCGACAGGTCCAGGGGTCCCTGAAGGATGGACGGTGTCGGGGAAAGAGAATGAGAGAGCCCCGAGATTCTTTCTGATCACCAGGCAGGCATCTCTGTCCTGTCGGTTTTGGTGTCTTTATTTAAAGGTTCAACAACCATATGAGGTCAGAGAAAAGGAATTTCTTACAATGAGAGGTCTTTTGTGATATCAATTAACAGAATGTTCATAGAGAAGAACAGCATAACATACAAGTTAAATTGTATATAGATAAGCTAGGAGTCATTCTGTCTGGCCCTCAAGAAGATAAATGTTCCTGAATTGGTTTATTTGTGGAAACCATCATGGGGGCCCTAAATGTGCCTGTCTGGGTTTATGTTTTAGCTACTCTTATCTATCCTCATCCCAGTTGCCAGTGTAAGGGAGGGTGTTTGTGGAATGTAGGCCTTGAGGAAGGGACTGCTATGCTTCACCAGTTGGCAAAGATACATGTAGTAACTTATGTTCTGCTCTGAAATAGGCTGTTTGTCTCAGGGCCAGGCTCAGTTGTAACTCTTGTGTTCTTAACCCCTTAAGTCTTGGATCTGCAAGGCCCATAGGAAGAGCCTTTTGACAATTGCCTATAGAGCTTTCATCTAAAGTCTCTTTTGTAAAGGCAGGAATATGCTTTTCCTTATGAGGTATCTGTATTCAGAATATGGGTCTGTTATGGAATATTGTGAGGCCTGGTCAATACCAGCAGGCTCATTTCCAGCATGAGCCAGTAGTAGCAGAAGGAGATACTAGTCTTCATTTCTCATGGCAGAAGCTGCAAACATTGTCACTTCCTTGCCGTGATTGCCATCCAGAGAGGCTGGTGCGGCTCCCGGCACTTTGGCTTTTTTGACATGGACATGTTGTCTAGGATAGCCTTTCTGTACTAACACAAAAATATTTCAGCAGTTGCTCTCATGTTGCATTGGTTAGGACTTGGTCACAGGTCAATATATAAAATATCCACTGTCAAAGGAAATAAGACTAAGATGATTAGACTGAACAAATCATGATGTATTCCTAGGACTGGAAATAGAGTCACTGTTCTTGAGCACATGGCCTTGCAATGGATGGACACAATAGCAATGAGCTTCTCCAAGCAGGTAAGAGTTTTCACAGTGCCAAACAAGGCAAGCAAGTTTTCACAATGACTCAGGATTTAGAATTCCTAAAATCAGGTCATAAAATTCTAGTAAGATCTAGTACAGTGCTAAAGCCAGACTTGACTTGAGATAATGACGTTACTCTATTTGGAATCCAAAGTTCTCATTGAAAGATGAGCATGCAATTAGGAGAAAGAAGAAAGAAAGAGAGAGAGAGAGAGAGAGAAAGAAAAAGAAAGAAAGAAAGAAAGAAAGAAAGAAAGAAAGAAAGAAAGAAGGAGGGAAAGAAAGAAGAAAGAAGGAAGGAAGGAAAAAGGAGAGAGAGAGAAAGAAACTCTAAGTTGGTTAGAATATCACAAAAATATTTGAAATTTTAAGTCATAGAACAAGTATAGAGACTTGGATTCTTTATTACCAGAATCCTCTCTTCTGGTGAACTAGAATCTGCAACATTTTAAAAACTATGGTAGAGCTGGAGGGGGAGAGAGAGAGAGAGAAAGGGAAGGAGAAGGAGTAAGAAAGCTTTCCCACTCCAATTCTACCATAATTATATTATTTAGTATCTTGAAGTTTTGGCATCCTATTATGATATCTTTTGAACAAAGAAATTGCAGGGGAAGAGATTGATAATTCACTGAATTGTATTATCTCCAAGCTCCTTTCAAAATGAATCTTCTGTAGTTCTATAAATTCCTAAAATAATCTGAATTGTTTCTCTGGGTGAAATTTGTGACTTTCTTATTTTTGTATTTATATATAATAATTCATACTGTAGGCAAACTCATAAAATTAGCATGATTCTGAGAAACTATACCAATGTATGCAACTTCCTCACTAAGGATTTAGAATTCAGGTGCGAATCTTACCTGAGTATAAATGAGTAAAATATTCAATTTAGTTTGGATTATAGGAATAGGTTCTTTGACTAATGACATCAGTAAGATATTATATGTTATTTTTGCTTCAAAAGAAGAATGGTCTTCTACCCATCACTATATAAAACAGTTTTTAGACTTTACCCAAAAAAGTATAACTTTTTTTCTTAAACTTTGATGTTCAGTGACTGGTAACAGTATAATTTATACTGTTGGTCTTCCTGTGAAACTTTATTCCTAATTTGTCAGCTTACTCAGCTCTGCTCTTCAGAGCTATGCAATAAATTACAATAGATGTTCAGTACATTAATCAATTTGACATTTGTTCTGGACAAATACAGTTAGAGAAAAATTGATAAAAATTTCTAGGTTTTAATGTATTAATAACAATACAAATATAATCACTGATATTCTTCTAGACTTTTATGTTATGGAAAAATATATAATATTTTCTTAATAAACATCATGTATTTAGCAGAGAATTGATAACTCATAATGTAGAAGTAATAAAAATGGAGGTTAAACATTTTTAAAAACATTTAATAATTCACACTGCATTTATTGTATGTTTTTTTCATTATGAAATAAATATATTTTATTATAGAAAACATAGGAAAGTATAGATGATAAATACATGATCTCAAGTTCATTCACTATTATAACTATCCAAGATTTTCTTCTAACTTTGTTTTTCTATGGATACTATTTTTTCCTTAGCTGTAATTAGTGTGTGTGTGTGTGTGTGTGTGTGTGTGTGTGCGTGCACCCATACGTGTCTGTGTATTTAACAGTTAGTAAATAAACATTATATATTTACCTCTCTGTTGCACTCTGGGCACACATGGTATGTTTGTAGTGCCCTATCTACTTTAAAGTGGTGAGCCATGTGATTTGGCCAATGGCTTATGAGGGCAAATGAAGTGTGCCACTTTCTAGTGCACGTTTTGAAAGCCACTGTGCTGGCGAGGATGTGGAGAAACAGGCACCCTCCTGTACTATTGGTGGGAATGTAAACTGGTGCATCCCCTTTGGAAAACAGTGTGGAGGTTCCTCAAAAAACTAACAATAGAACTCCCCTATGACCCGGCAATAGTATTGCTAGGAATTTACCCAAGGGATACAGGAGTGCTGATGCATAGGGGTACATAGACCCCAATGTTCATAGCAGCACTCTCAACAATAGCCAAACCAGGGGAAGAACCTAAGTGTCCATCAACGGACAAATGGATCAAGAAGATGTGGTTTATCTATACAATGGAATACTACATGGCAATGAGAAAGAATGAAATCTGGCCATGTGTAGCAACATGGATGGAACTTGAGGGTGTTATGCTGCTAATATTTGTTGTGTGGAGAACACAAGATTTGGGGACAGTTTGTTATGGGGGACTACTAGAGCCTACTCTGACTGACATATATAATACTCAGTGTTTTTTCTCTTAACATCAGGATGAAGATAATTGTGTTATTTAAACTCTTCATTGAAATAAATACTGGTTTTTATGTAATTCACTTAAATAACACCTTACATTTAAAACTTAAGGCTTTTTTTTATTATTAAGAATCATAAATTGTTAGACACCCTTGTAAAAAGGTATGTGTGTATTACCGTTTGCTTTGATTATTTTTATTTCTTTTTTAAAGTTTATTTATTTTTGAGAGAGAGAGAGACAGCATGTGTGGTGTAGGGGCAGAGAAAAGAGGGAGAGAGAGAGAGTCCTAAGTAGGCTCTGAGCTGTCAGCACAAAGCCCAGTGTGGGGCTCAAACTCACAAAACTGTGAGATCATGAGCTGAACTTAGATCAAAAGTCAGACGCCTTATTGACCGAGACACCTATGCACCTCTGATTATTTATATTTCTTCAGGGTTCTTTTCTAATTGGCCATTATTGCATCACATACTTTCTAATGCATACTGAGTAATGGCTTTCTAAAATGGCTTACTAATTTTCATTTACAATGTCATATTCTCAACAGCATTTAGTCAAATTGGTAAATATCCATGTTAGATATTTTGGTGATTTGATACAAAAAAAAAATACCAACTCATTGCTTATATTAATTGCGATTTTCTTTTAAAATTGTTCTCAGTCCCTCAACCTATGGTTTCATGGCCTTTATACACATTTCTTTAAATAAGTTAATTCTCAACTTTGAATTTATATTAACAATAAAATTTTTATGACAATCTTATTGCTTCAATGTCAGTTCTTTAGCAAGAGCTGTATATCCAATTTTTTAAAAGTATGCTTAAAAAAGTTTTGCTTTTTGCTTACATAATCACTGTGTGGCTCAAAATAAGGTACATCTCAAGCTCACTTATGTATTAAAAGAAATAACTTCAATATCTGATAGTGCAAAACCTATGGGGATTGAGCCTAAAATTAACTGTCTCCAAAAAAAGCAAACCTAAATATGTGAAGATAAATTATCTCCCTGAGATAAGATAGGTGACAAATTCAAAGTAGAATAAGTAAGGTGTTATTAATCATAATGCAGTCTGTATTGACTTATCTCATATGAACTTTATAGATATCAAGAATAAATTAAGTCTCCTATTATTTGAACCCTTGGCATTGATACTAAATAGCTCACAAATATAGTGAAGTTGATGAATTATCTAACAGTTCAGCTTATAAATTAGAAATCTTAAAACATGAACAATTAATCACAACAAAACTTAATTTCTCTATTTATAAAATGTAATTAATAATTAATTGTACATATTTCCAAGTGTAGTTTTGAGGATTATTTATAGTTAAGGACTTAGCATCATTCCTTAGAAGGAAAAGCTTTGGATCTTCTGAGAAATTATTTTCCTTGCTCTCATTCAGTTTTAACTACTATGTCTACTAGAATTTATTTTTCTTCATGGCTATGTTCTATGGACATTCCTCCAAGGTTCTTTTAAAATAATTATTTTTATTGGTACTTCCATTAGTGATCATTTGCATAGATGGCTGAAATTAATCTTCCCAGAGCACATTCTTTAGCCATTATTTGTATTTCCACATTCTTGAATCTAGTCTTGTCTTATATCTTGCATTGAATAATTGAGTGTGGCAGAAGTGCACGGATTCTAAGTCCAGGGCTAAAGAAGCAGGATAATTTGATTTTTTAGAAAGTGGTGTCATCACTGAGGCAGCTTTGGCTAATACTATAGACTGAATTGTGTCCCCCTCCTCCATTCATATGCTGAAGTCCTACTGAACTTCTAGTGCCTCAGATTGTGACTATTGGAGATAAAACTTTTTAAATAGCAATTAAGGCTACTAAATTAAGTCATATAACTGTGCCCTCATCCTTTCTGAATGGTATCCTCATAAAAAGAGGAAAGTTGGACACATAAAGAATAGATAAAAATAGACACTAGAGTTGCACAAGCACAGAAGTAAGACTACGTGAGGACATGGCAAACGGGCAGCCATCTGCAAGGTGAAGACCTCAAAGAAAACCAAACTTGAGATCACCTTGATCTTGGCCTTCTAGCTTCCAGAACTGTGAGAAAATAAATTTCTGTTATTTAAACTACCCAGTCTGTGGTACTTCGTTGTGGAAGTCCTCACGAGTTAATATAACCAACCCATTGGAAGATATGATAACCTGGAGTAGACGAACCAGTCCAACAGGAGGGAACCCTTAGGCCAACAACCCTCCAACTCAAAGTCCAGATGATTGCAGAAAAACAGCCAACTGAATACAGTACAAAGTGCTGAAATACAGAATAATAAGCCAATAAAATGTTGGTTGTTTTATATTTGGGGTGGTTTGATAAGCAATAATTAATGAATGAGACATTTTATTAGGGATATGTAGCATCATTCTTGCTTCTCTGAGCTGAGCCTCTCATTCAATAATTATTTTCACAAACCACAAACATTTTTTTAATACTAACTATGTGTCAGATACTGAAGTCACAAAACCAAAACTATAAGATTAAAATCTTAATTTTCTAACACATCTCTCTATTTTTTGCTTTTTTAAAAATACTGTTTCTCAATATTTCTGCAAAGAGCGAATGACTCTAAAACGTCGTCCTCAAAAAGCATTTGTGTATGTGTATGCGTGTCTGTATGCTAAAGATATCAATACCATATGCCTCAGTACTTATAACAATTATATTCATGCAAAGAAAACCACCAAATCATTACATCTCAAAATAACATGAGGCATATTAAAGGCATGTAGAGATTAGCATGGGTATGATGTAATGGTTTTCAGGAGGGGTCAGACAACTGAAAATTAAGCAAGTCTAGAAAATCAAATGTTCCTTGCCAGATATAGAAACATGAGCAGGTCATGCTGAACAAAGGGAAAAAATTATATTCAGTGAAATGAGGAGTGAATGTAGATAAGATGTTAGGAGATAATGGATACAGTGCTGAGAATGGGTTCTCAAGACATTAAATTTAAAAGGTGAAATGGGTCAGATTGGTAGCAAGTATCTTCATTAAAGACGGATAGGAGGATTCCATTTTATATATGAGGAAGCTTGGGCTCAAATAGTGTAAAGGGGAGTCTATCATACTTACTGGCTAACCAGTTGTAACAGAGTAGCACTTAGCATATGAAGTTCCTCACATAATTTTATTGTGGATTATATCATTATGGATCAAACTAAAAGTATAGACTTCTAGAACTCAATCTTTAGAGGCTGAAACATGTTAAGAGTCCTTAGGTATAGATAATATACAACATCTTGAACAAACTTTGACCATAAAAAGTAAATGAAACAAAAACAATTCATGGATCTTTCTGACTTCAGTTTAAAACATGGGCCCAGACTCAGTGGGTTGAGCTTCCAACTTCTACTCAGGTCACGATCTCACTCTTTGTGAGTTCAGACCCTACATCAGGCTAGCTGCTGCCAACCTGTCAGTGAAGAGCCTGCTTCAGACCTTCTGTTCCTTGCTCTCTGTCCCTCCCTTGCTTGCTCTCTGCCCAAATAAATAAATATTTTAAGACCCCTGTGTATCTTTGTCTCTCTCCCCCACCCCTCTCTCTGTGTCTGTCTCTCTTTCCCACCTCATCCATACCCAAGTTGAAATTCTTCTGCTGGGTTGACTCTATTTTTTAAAAAGTTTATTTATTTATTTTGAGAAGGAAGAGAGGGAGAGAGAGGGAGAAAGAGAGACAAGGAGCACGAGCACACAAGTAGGGGAGGGGCAGAGTGAGAGAATCCCAAGCAGATTCTGCACTGTGTGTGTGGAGCAGAGCCCTTTACAAGGCTTGAACTCATGAACTGTGAGATCATGACCTGAGCTGAAATCAAGAGTTGTATGCTTAACTGACTGAGCTGCTTAGGTTCCCCTTGATTCCATTTGTTGTTTTTTAAAATTTGTTTTATTGTATTTTATTTATTTATTTTTGAGACAAAGAGCAAGAGAAAGAGAGAGATTGCAAGCAGAGCAGGGGCAGAGAGAGAGGGAGACAGAATCTGAAGCAGGTTCCTCTCTGTCAGCACAGCGACAGACATGGGCTTGAACTCACTCACTATGAGATCATGATGTGAGCCTAAGCCAGAGGCTTAAACAACTAAGCCACCCAGGCACTCCTGACTCCATTTTTTAAAACAAGTTTTCCCACCATGGTTTCATTAGCTTTCTGGGCTCTTGATGCTGCATTCTTCCAGGTTGAAAAGCATGAGAAAAATCTTTAAGTCCCCATATGAACACCCGTGGGTCATTCATTACACTGAAACAATATATTTACTGACAGACTTTGTGCCTACCCTAAGGGCTGGAGCTGAAATTCACATTAACAACTTGTCCTGAAGGTGAGGTAGGAGTGGGTTCCTCTTGTGTTATTTAGGCTGCTAAAACAAAATACCACAAATCAGTGGCTTAAACAAGAGACATTTATTTCTTATAGTTCCGGTGGCTAGAAGTCAAAGATCAAGGTTATGGCTGATTTGATTTCTTGTGAGACTCCTTTTGCTGGCTTGCAGATGGCCGTCTTTTTGCTGTGTCTTCAGAAGACAAGGAAAGAAAGAGAGAGAACAAGTGCCTTCTTATGAGAACCTTCTTATCATCCCATGATAAAGCCCCCACTCTCATGATTTTTATGAACCTAATTACCTCCCAAAGGAACAATTTCCAAATACCATCACATTGGGGTTAGGGATTTAACATTTGAATGTTGGAGGGACATAATTCAGTCTATAGTCTCCTTAAAATCTAGAGAAGCACCAGAATGATAGGAGAAATAGAAAGGAATACAATAATATCTAATAATGATGATCTAACAAAAACCATGTTTTCTCAAGATAAAATGATCTTAGATATAGAGATTTTAATTAAGTCCCTACCATTGCAGAAATAGAACATGTCCTGGCACCCAGTCCATAAAAATTTTCACATAAATAGACTGTTTCTGTACTAGAAGCTTAGTTTTTTAGAGTATCTATCATGTACTAGGCACCACATTAAACATTTCTACTAGATAAAAGTCTTTTAACTCTATAAAAATATGCTTTTATGAAAAGTTTTCCCCCCACATTTTATTTAATGGAACATTGATAACCAAGATTATGTTAATAGGAAGGAGATGTTCCTCTGAGGTAATAATAATAAACATATGAGAGGTGCATCTATTAAAATATCTATAACACACTCATTGACAGATATTAATGTATTTTTAAAATCAGGTGAGAATAACATAATATCCAATAATTCTTTGTTATAGTTATCCTCTCCTTCACTCCCCTCAAAAAAATTTTTTTTCAGTACCTCCTCTTAGAACTGAAAAGGTCTCTAAAATGTCTCTCTTTTTTAATGGCAGAATACCAATTTCACGCTAAATGCATGAGAGCCCTCATTCCATGGGAGCACATATCTATTAATCTTTCTTTTTTCTTCTTGTTTTTTAAACAGTAGGTCCATTCTATATTGGATTTTCTTTTAGAAGTTTTACAGTTTTATTTTGTAGTTCTATAAGCCTCAATTATATTTACAATTATACTTGATATGATATTTCTCTATCAGAGTTAGGAAGACAGCTAATGCAGCAACTTTCTGGTCAAAGAAATGTACAAATGGAGAACAAAATTGTTTCCTGAAATCATTTGCAAGTGATTGTGCTGTGACTGAATATTTTTGCATCTTCTTCTAGTGATTGTAGTCTCTGTGGTCCTGAATAATCATGCATGTTTCATATTTAAGATGATAGTTTGGGAGGATTGGAGGAAAGAGATTCTACAATGATGGCCTTATTGCTACTTTACTTTCTGCCTTTTCTTCCTGTTTGCTGGTGAGCCCAACACCATTTCCTCAATTCTTTTCAGCTGAGAACTCAGTTGTGAAGTGATTGTATAACAGGACACTCAGGGCTTTAGTCCTAATGAATGAAGTGGAATGTGACTCTCATATTTTTCTCTCTTAAGAGTCAGTGTACAGTGTTCACACATTGGTAGATAGTCATTTTTCCTAAGAGGATAGGTAAACACAAATTCATTCTGAAGTGGAATAGCTATGGTAATAAAAAAATCTAATTTACAATTTGGAATGTAAAGCAGAACTATTCAGGGATGGCTGCATCAAAATGGAGGGGGAAAAAAGGTTTATTTATTCCAAATTTGGAGTTTCGAAACTCTTAGTAGTCTACTGATTATTGAGAGTTCTTAAATATATTCTTTTTTGCATGAGTTTTTATTTATTTTTTTATTTATTTATTCATTCATTTATTTTCATGCCCCAGCTGGATTAGGGATAGAAACAACATAGAATACTCCAAAATAAAAATATCCTCTAAGGAGACAACTAGCCAACTATCAGGGCAAAAATTCTTACTACTCTTCCTTACCAATGCCCTCCCACACCCTCCCCAAATAACCACAATATTTGCTCTTTCAACATTACTGAGGTTCTAAAACTCAGAGGTAGGTTGACTATGGCCAATAAAATAAATGTGTCCTGCAACTCCTTTTCTTTTGTTAAAAAAAAAAAAAGTTCTATTGAGACATA
This sequence comes from Proteles cristata cristata, assembly GCA_017311185.1. Classification (NCBI taxonomy): domain Eukaryota; kingdom Metazoa; phylum Chordata; class Mammalia; order Carnivora; family Hyaenidae; genus Proteles; species Proteles cristata. The sequence goes on along the minus strand of JAESUZ010004923.1, from coordinate 1,438,092 downwards.
ACTACATCCATTGTTTATATACTATCAATGTCTGCTTTCATGCTACAGTAATAGAGTTGAGTACTTGTAATAGAGATCATAAGGTCTACCTACAAAACAAAAAAAAAATTACTATTCATCCTTTTACAGTTAGATCAAAGTTAGATCATTGATTATCACACTTGAACATAATTCCACAAATCACATTATTTAGACAAATTTAGTTGCAAAAATTATGTAGGATGAACCATAAAATCCTTCACTTATTTAAAAATGTTTTTAAACATTTATTCAGTTTTGAGAGAGAGAGTGAGTGTGCGTGGGGGAGGGGCAGAGAGAGAGGGAGACACAGAATCCGAAGCAGGCTCCAGGCTCTGAGCTGTCAGCACAGACGGGGCTCCAACCCAAGAGCAGTGAGATCATGACCTGAGCCAAAGCCGGATGTCTAACCAACTGAGCCACCAAGGCTCCCCAAGTTCTTCACAGTGTAAAGGCAAAGATCCTGGTGGCGGAGGGGGACATTTAATCTGTAGAATTTATTGAACAGGACAGAAAAATAGAAGTATTCCGTAGACTATGTAAAATAGGAAAGCATGTTATTTTATTGTTAAAGCTCTTCTGTAATTAGGAATCTTATGCATATAGATCAGTGACTGAATGGTTGTATGTATTATAGCAAAAATAAATATAAGCAATCTGAACACAGCAATAACCTGATTACACCATGGTCTCTCAAAGTTGTTTAATTCAGAACTCAGTAACCAAACATATTACCTAAATTTGGGAGTAACTAACAGTTCACTTAAAAATCAGGCAACACAAAATTATTAACATTTAATTATCTATAGTTTGTAAATTAAAGTTACGTATTAACATTATACTCATAGTAAAACATGTATGAGTAGGAGGAAATTCAGAAACGACAAAACATTTGACTCAAATCTTACAATAGCAAAAAGGCAGACAACTTTGGGAGAATGCAACTTGTCTAATATTATATGACTTGCCCTTAAGCCTTGCCAACCCTAGACTGTGCACTAGAAATCCCTCAGGTACTGCTTTCTCCTTCATCACACGGTTGTAATACAGTATGTTAGCAGAAGGCCAAGTTCGTAAACTAAAAGGAAGATGTGAACTTATCCTCACCTCAATACTCTAAAAACCGTAAGACAAATAGTTTTCCATTCTCTTCTTGAAGATTCCATTTTTTTCAACCATGTGACATTTTGTCAACTCCTTAACCTCCCTGCTTCAATTCAACATCATGAAAGAGAAAATTCCAGTCCTAACTCAAGAGATTGTTTTATTAAGTAAGAGAATACAGGCAAAGGGTTTATAAACTCTCTTTCCCTCAAGTTCAACAAAGCCACTTCTAAACGTGCTTAAAATTTTGTGATAGAACTATGTTTTGTTGCATATTTCTCCTGTTGACCAACTCATTCAAATGTTCAATTCACATTTTAGTGTCTTATTGCTTGTGTAATATATTACAACAAACTTAGTGGTTCAAAACAATACAAATTTATTTTATTACAGTTTTGGACATCAGAAGTCTTAATCACAGTGTCAGTGGGGTTATTTCTTCCATTTCCTTCTGGAGGTGCTAGGTTAGAATCTGTTTCCTTGCCTTTTCCAGCTTTTATAGCCTGTCTGTTTTGCTCTGCTAATGGTCCCTTCCTTTACCTCAAAAGCACATCACTCCAAACTCTGCTTCTATTGTGACATCTCTTCTCTTTGATCTGCCCCTAACAAGAATCCTTGTCGGGGTGCCTGGATGGCTCAGTTGGTTAAGTGTCCAACTTTGGCCCAGGCCATGATCTCACAGTTTGTGGGTTTGAGCCCCACATCAGGCTGTGTGCTGACAGCTAGCTCAGAACCTGGAGCTTGTCTTTGGATTCTGTATCTCCCTCTCTCTCTAATCCTCCCCTGTTCATGCTGTCTCTGTCTCTCAAAACTAAATAAAACATTAAAAATTTAAAAAAAAACAAAACAACCTTTGTCATTATATTGGTTCACTCATATAATCCAGGATATTCTTAAGATTCTAACTTAATTATATCTGCCAATTATACCTCCCATTTTGCCAAATGAGCCACTGGGTACCCAAATGTTTCGTATTTGTCAAACATTTTCTGGATGTTTCTGAGGGGATCTTTTTGAATGATATTATCATCAGTAGACTGGGTAAAACAGATTGCCCTCATAATGTCAGTGGGCATCATCCATCAGGTGAAGAACTGAAGAGAACAAAAATGCTGACCCTTTCATGACTAAGGGAGTATCCCTCTTGCTTGACTGCTTTCAAATTGGATCACCAACTTTTTTCTTGCCTTCAGACTTGAACTTAAACATCAGCTCTTCCTGGTTCTTGAGACAGCCAGCCTTTGAACTGGAGCTATACTATCTTTTCTTCCATTTCTCATGTCTTTAACTGAGACTGTAACTAAACCTTTGGTTTTGCTGGATTTTCAGCTTGCCAACTCACTTTGCAGATCCTGGAATTTTCAGCCTCCTTAATTGTATAAGCTTATTCCTTATAATCAATTTCCCCCTCCTTCTCTCTCTCTCTCTCTATTGGTTCTGTTCCACCAGAGAATTTTGACTAATAAAGCAACATTCACACACCCTCAGGGAATAAGCATGGACATCTCTGGAAGGCCATTTTTCTCTCTACCACACACTTTTCTGATTTTAAGACATAACGGTAGCTATTTCTCATTCTCCAGCTCCTTTAGAACTTTCCTACAAATTTCTAGGGTCCTGCCACGGAAAAGTGTTTCCTTCTGCCTCAATCTCAATAGATCAACAGCTTAAACCATCACCCACCTCACACGTTCAAGCCCTCTTATGAGTGAACATACTACTCATGTTAAATTTTTGGATCATGATTCTCATTATCATTCTCTTTCCCTCATCTCTTCCTCTAATGAACTAGGGAATCCTCTCTAATCTAACCTCTTTTAAATTTATTCTTTAATGTTATCTATTCCCTTTTCTCTACTCCTATTATTACCATAAGCCCAGCTTCCAACACCTGCTATTAGCTTACTGTAACAACACCTAATAGGGGTGGCTCCTTTTATTATTCTTCTCTCTGCATTCTAGTTGTCACAGCATAGATACAGTGATTTTTCAACAACACAAATATAATTCTATCATAATAACATAAATATAATTCCATACTCTAAGGCTTATAATCTTTCGGTGATTTCCTAAAGCTTCAATAAAATGTTTGAACTCTTAGGCTTGGCACACAAGGTCCTTAAGAATCAGTCTCCAGTCAACTCTCAAGAGTCATGTTCTTATCATTGTCACTTACCCATAACCCATGCATTGCTCATTGTATTCACACTGAACTGCTTGCATTTCTTTCAGTAAGTCATGTCCTCCCTTATTTTCAAGTTTTGGCACTGGCTGCTCACTTTATCTGTAATATCCTTCCTATACTACACTTTTATTTGCCTGATTAGGACTTAACTCAGACACCTCCTCCTTGGAGAAACCATACCAGACTTTTCTAGGCTTTCCTAGTTGTATCTTTGTACTCCCCTAGTGCCCAATACATACATATACCTTAATATTACCTTTGTTTAGGAGACTTTTAAGTAACAAAAAACTTGATACAAATTAACTTAGATAATGATGAAGAAATGTATTATTTCACATGAAAACCCCCACAAAGTATGCTACTGTCAAAGCTCAGGTTCTCTCTTGGAAAATAAATGGGTTTTTTTTTTCACATGCTTCCTTGTATTGGCTTTAATCTCGTTTGACTACCCAAGGAATCCAACATAACTGCAAGAAATAATAGAGCAAAATGTCTTCTTATTCAAGGAGGATGAAAGAGAAAGCCTTTCCTCCATTATTCTGATTAGACCGACTGGACAATGACAGTTGCTAGAAGAACATTATAATCTTATTCCTGAATTACTAAATCAGGAAGGCATAGGGTTACTACCCTCAGTTTAGACCAGGGATTCTCAACGGTGAGAGCATTGACATTTTTGATCAGATAATTCTTTATTTATTCTGTGTATTGTAGAGTATTACCAACATTCTTGGATTCTGTGCACTGCATGCATCCCCCAAGTAGTAACAATGAACAGCGTCTTTTAACATTGCCTAATATCTCCTGATTGGCAAAACCATTCCCAATTGAAGATCACTGGCTTAGACTAATAAAGACATACATCAGATCCCTAGCCTAAAAGAGTATGTATGGATAATTCAAGAAAATTTAAGCTCAATTTAGAGGAAGGGAAGAATGAATGCTGGGTAAATGACCTATAAGACCCACTAGCTGTATTGTAATTATTCTTTTGTCTTTGTCCTCTACTAGAAAGGACATTTCTAGAAGTTGTGTTTTGTTTCTTGCTTCTCTTGTCTCTAGTACCTGGCATATACTGTGTTCTTAATACATTTTTATTGAATTGATACATGAATTATGCATTGGAAAAGGGATTTCTTTAGTGCTTTTTCACCTTTACTCAACAAGCATTATAACACTGATTCTGCGAGTATCTATGCTTTCAATGGCAGAGTGCTTTCAGGTTTATAACCAAAGATATTGAAAACACATTTTCCAACTCTGGAGATAAAGGCAGAGAAATGAAGTAGAAGTGAGGGGTGAAGGAGAGGTGAAGTTTCTATTTTTAAACATGGAAAACTTGTTTGAGTAAAGAAAGAGACAGCAATTGCCAAGATGGATGCATAAATAAGAAAAGACATCTGTCCAGACCAGTCACTTGCAAGTTGCTCTGAATTAGGAAGCAAAACTTGAAATTGTGGCTCGTGAGCCAATATGCCACTACTAACGTTTCTTATGAACAAGCCATGGCTAAAACACTCATCCCAAGTCAAAGCCTGCCTGCATTTGGACACATTGGAATATATGAGTAGTTTCTTCATCTGAATTTGTAAATTAATGTAGCCAATAAACTATGAATCCCCTTTTCACTGGAGATTCACATGGATTTTTCTCTTCATCTGCCTGGTTTGTCTAGGAAGAGGGCAATCATTTTCCAATCTTAGGTTTTGAGTTTTGTACATAAAAAATAAGCTATAATTTAATAAATGTTTACTTTTATACTATGATTGTTAGCTTTGTGGAAATTGTCACAAAACTGAAATTCACCATAATTAAAAAATAATTTCACATAAATTAATGGAATGCTAAGACTGTACATCATACTTGAACTTTTTCTAATGGTTGAATTTCATAAAGTAGTGTAATTTCATTATTTTTGGCCAAAAAATAGGTTTCCATTTTGAAACCTAACAACATGTTGGCTTTCCTTCTGGGTATCTCTCTGGATCATTGTTTAGGTGCCAAGCAATTTGTCACAGCCCGAGTTTCCACTTTCATTTAATAACAGAAACCTAAATGTTATGATCAAAAACCACTGGTCTGTTGCGCAGTGATCCATGTGAGAACAGTGAACTTATGTCTCCGTAAATTTGTTAGTCATCTATGAGGAAAAGCAATGCTGACCTCGTAATGTCAAATTCCATTTAGAGTTGGCGAATAGGTTGGATGAAGTACTTGATGCCTTTTGAGTTGTATTAAGAAATACACTTCAGTGTAGGAGGATAAAAGCCTTGGTAAATTAATGTGGAGATTGTAGCCTATCCAAATAATTTATAGTTGAATCCTATCTTCCAGAAGAAAAGAATGCAGTTAATAAAGGTTCTGACTTGAGTAAACAGTTTCAGGCAACACATGCTTTTTAGTAAGTACTTGAAGTGCTAACTGTGACCTCCCACCTACATGGTTTCCTACTTGTGACCTTTTCTAAATTCTTATTAGTAAGAAACTGTTTATGGCTTCTGTCACAAGCAGGAATCCAAGCTCACTGAAAAGGCACAAGCTGTGTTTTAAGACTGTTTTGTGTGTCTAGGTTGAATCATTATGTTATGTATAGTACGTTTTAGTCTCTGGTGTTTTTTTTTTTTAAGCTATACTTACCAAATCGAAAGCAGAATTTTTAGGTAAAACTAAATGTTAGGCATTTTCATATTTTAATGTCATCAAAGGATAAACAATATTTGGCTTGATTTTATTAACTAATTGCCAGGTTTGCTCCTGTGGCACATGTCCCCTCTACCACAGGAAAGAAGGTATTTCTCCAAACTTGCAACCACCATGTGTCTTAGAGTAGGAATATCAAGAGAACATCATTTGTGCTGATGACACTGCAGAATCTATGCAGTAGCTAATTAGAAAGAAACAGTACTATTTATAAAAATTGCTTGAGAGGGATTCTATATTGAAAATATGAGTTGAAATGATGCTTCCATTGCCTTCAGGCTCTCATAATTTCTCTTAGATAAATACAGTATCCCGTCTTCTGTTTCTTTTCACTCCAAACCATGCTTTACACTTATAGAGATTAACCTTGTGATTTGTAAGTCTAATTGTATTACTTCCTGTTTAAAATCTTTCTGAGGTTTGATAATGGCTTCACTTGCTTCCCTTAATGTTCAGAGTGCTTATCATGATAAATAAGACCTTTGCGGATCTGAATTCTGCTTTCTGTTTCCAGCTCACCGTCTGTCATCAGTGGGCAAACTGGACCACTTTCCATTCCCCATGTTTATTCTACCTGTTGTTGCCTCAGTATTTGCTCCCATTGTCCTATTGGTCTAGATGGAACTCCCTTAACTGTTACTCTTCTCTAAAATTCAGATCAAGTGTCTTTCCAAATATTCTCCTTGGGCCTCATAGATACACACTGTGTACACACACTTATTTTGAGGTAAGTTATTGTGAGGATGATTTTTTGGTGTTGCTTTGTTCTGTCCAGTCCATGAGTCAACTGGCCCCTTGAGAGCCTTTTCCTAAGAGGCAAGTGCTGGATAAATGTTTACTATGTGAAGGAAAGAACAAACCACAAGATGATGGCTGTGATTTCCACATTTGTTTTTCTTTCCTTGGCTATCTTTCCCTGGTCAGCCACCAGTCCACGCATCCCTGGGAAGCCACCACATAGCCTTGAGGAAAATTATTATTAGCATTTCAGCTTATTTTAATGTTTATTTTTAACTGCAAAATCGATTCTTAATTTTTTTTAATGTTTATTATATTTGAGCGAGAGAGAGACAGAGCATGGGTGGGGGAGGAGCAGAGAGAGAGGGAGACACAGAATCCGAAGCAGGCTCCAGGCTCTGAGCTAGCTATCAGCACAGAGCCCGACGCGGGGCTTGAACCCACAAACTGCAAGATCACGACCTGAGCTGAAGTCGGCGCTTAACTGACTGAGCCACCTAGGTGCCCCATATTCCTAAAAATGAAAGAAAAACAATTTGAGGCAGAACTTACACCAAACCATAGGACTAGAAAAAAATTAAATGAGGAGATAAACTACATTATCTTTGGCAGGACTGCATATACATAGCCAGGGTTGGAGTTAGAAGATGCAGAATGAGGGAAAAGGGGTGTGAGCTTTTGGGAACTTGGAGCTAAGACTGAGAGCACTCAGTTTGGAACTGGTCAGTGGGGGGCATTGGAGAGATAGGAGGCAAGCCTAAGTGATCAGCAAACGTTACATTCCTATTCTTCTTGCTCTCATTCTGTCCTCTCTTGGTCTATCTCAGCCACACAGTTTCACCCTCTTGAAACAGAAGGCCGTGGTACTATTTAACAGGAAAGCTCATAACATTTGACTTTGGGAGGGGAAACATAGTAAAGTGTATGTGTTTTATGCTAAAATACAACACTAAGGAAGCATAAATGAATGCCTCAACATGTGAGGTTGGTAACATCTAATTTATATTTCATTATCTAAAACGAGATCTAAGAAAGCATTTGAAGTTAATGTTTTGTCTTCTCGAGTGTTAGCAGTTTCTCTCTGATTTTAAGATTTGGAAATTAGAATCATTATTGAAAGATTGTCCATGTTTGCAATTTAAGCATGAAGGCCACTGGAAAGGGTGGGCACAGTTATTTTCATTGCTTGGGAAATAAGCTCAATAAATGTGATAACAAGGTGAACATTGGAGCAAATGCATTTGTATCCTCTTTATCTCCAGCACAGAGCCAATCTGGAGCTCTAATTCCTTGAGAAGATGATAAATGTTTTCTGCCAGTCTTTCCAACTGAACAAACTAGGTTTGATTGGTATTAATCACTTCTGGCAGGCGATGCTCAAGCCTGCTCACTGCAATCTAGGTGAAAAGCTTGTCATCAGTATCACATAATGAAATGAAAGAGTATGGGACAAAGAGAAGAAATATTTCCATTTACCTGGTCATCAGAGTAAGTGTCAAGTTAAATAAGATAGGAACTATTTATTTTCACATGAACAGTTTAAAATGCAAACCTTTAATAAAATTAATTTTTTCCTTTCCTTTTTATTTAAAAAGGAGAAATTAACCCAAATAATAATCTCTGACTTCCTTATAGGAGTTGGACATCCCTCATTCTCCCAACAAGGACGCTGGCTTTTACCAGATACCAATTCTGCCAGCGCCTTAATAATGGACTTGCCAGCCTCCAGAACTGTGAGAGATAAAAGTCTGTTTTATGAACCACCCAGTCTGTGGTACTGTTAGAGCAACTCAAGCCAACTAGGATAGATTTTGAGATGGTTAAGTAAGATTTAACAGTCTAAAAATGTATCCTAGTTAAAAAATATCCCCTGTAATAATTTGACTTTTTCTTTTCTTCATTTTGCTGTGTCATATTCCTTGTAAAAATTTGTCCGTTGAAAATGCAAAAATCCCAGGGGACCGGTGGGTGGAGGTTTCACTCACTCACTTCTTAGACTGATTCAATCTGATTGTCATCCTCCTAATACCTAGATAACAATAGCTAAATTGGAAGAATTAGTTTGCTTCCTGGAGCAAAACTCAGGCAGAAATTGTAGTATTGTATTTGATAAATCAATTTACTTTTCTGTCTTCTGTCAGAGAACTCATATACATTATTCTTTGAGTTAAAGATTAAATTGTGGGTTCAAGGTGATTTAAAAATATCTATTAAAACTGATATTTTGAGGGAGGAATAGAAAATTCCTTAAAATAAAAGCAGCTAATTGATGTTTAATGGACACCTCTTTGTTTTAGTGATTAATTAATTGTATTAATCCGTAAGTTGTTCCTTGAAGCTGTCACTCATGTTTGCAAGTTAACTCAAAGCAACCTTTTTGAAGCCCACTGTTTTTAAAGTTGACCCATCTATGGGGCAGAAAAAGCACTATTCTGAAAACTGCATAGTGAACTCAGTAGTTAAATTTATCAACCTACTCTCTGAAGATAACACTGGGGTTATCCTTACAGTACTGATTTTTAAATACTGAGTGTATGGAATTTTGAATGTTAAATAATAAGACGAAAAGCTTAAAAAATCTTAAAGGAAATATTTCACTTCTAGGAGATAATAATTTTTCAGGATATCTTTTATAAGAGATCAACTACCAGTCATATGACTTCCTTCTTTCATCTTGGCCTGGAAAACACTTCTCTCTTCAGTCTCTAACTTCCAGACAATCACCTCACCATTGTCTTAGGGCATCTTTGTCCCAGCACTGAATTGTTGGTGGCTCATTTTTAACCTCTAAAACCAATAGAAGTGATTCTTAACCATCAAAATTTCAAGTTTTTCAGGGATCTGTTCTTACACTTGATTTATATTATGTTATAAATAATTCACTTGGTAGAGTATTATTTTTAAAAATTTATTCATTTGTAATCTGAAGATCAGATCTGGACTGATTTATACAAGTATTTCTTAGATTTATGGGAAAGTTCTGGCAGATACTAGAGACAATGCTTTGTGAAGAACTTAAAATGCTATGAAGACAACTACATGCCTGTGAAGACTAACATATTATCACCGTGATTAAGGATTTAGCCACACAGGAGAGGGTTGGCACTGTGAAAGAGAGAGATTATTATACCACTTTAGCACCAAAGTGGGAAGCACAGCAGCAAGTCTGAAGAAATCCCCGTGTGGCTTCCAAATACTTAAACTGAGTTCCTCTAAAAATTACGAAATATTTTTTAAAAAGCATATTTTCTGAGATCGGAAAAGAGAGCCTTAATAAATCCACAAAATTAAGGAGGAGCTTTTATTGTGTTTTTAATCTGTTTTGTTTTGCAACTAATAGAAATCAGTAATAAAAATTCACGCTTTATGTAATAATAAGCAATTATGGAGTATATTACAGGTTTCTCCCAGTATCCAAAAGTACAGAATTCCTATGGGACCTTTTATAAAAAGCCAAAATGGCATAAAGCAAAGAAGCTATTACCATTAATTTATAAGAAAAAAGTTTGAGCATTCCCAGACCCCAAGAATCACCTCTCTTAGGCTCTTCTAATACCTTACGATACATCTCATTAACAGATACACAAAATAAATTAAGATGAAGCACAGATATTCACAGACACAGTTCCAAGCCATGGCAGCTGAGATGCTAAGTGTAGTTCCCAAGGAGGGCTCTGGGTGGGGCCAGTCTTGCCTCTCTAGCTCCTCCTTCACTCTTCATCACTATATCTTACATATCTCTTCAAGTAAGTATAAACTTTTGAATTCTAAAATGTCTCCCTGTAATAGAATTTACCTTTGTTTTCTGGAACACCCAGCATTTTTCATCACATGTACTATCATTGGGGAAATTTCCTTCTCTTGATTCTGTCAAAGTAGAAGCAAAAATACCCAGTTTCCCCAAGTTTTGTGTCTAGGATCTAGTCTGAATACGTCTACAATTAAGTAGACTTGTTTGAAGGTCTGATTTAAAAATAAGCAAGCTACAGACTGAGGTTCAATACAGAACCAGCTGTGTTGGGTAGGGGAGGTGCCCAGCAATAATTCCAAGGTCAAGATCCTAGAAAAGAAGTAGCAATGACATTAAATTCTATTTCCTGGCAGTAATTCTTGCTGAATTTCATCACCATTGATGGCTTGAGTGGAAAAGGAATGTTTTCTCATTTGATCAAGTTGGTAGCCAGGTTTATAGCATTGTCATAAACTGCTATATTATTATAATATATTACATTATGATATAATATATTATTATTGCAAACTTACCTGGGAATATGTTATCTAGCTTTCTCAGCTCTTGAGCTACCCAGTATCCTTTTAATGAACCCCTTTCTTGTTTAATCTAGCAGTCAGCTTTAATAGTTGCAATCTAAAACACATATTAAGGGTTTCCTAAGCATAAATCTTCTCTCCATCCCTTCTGATGATGAGTCCTTATTCTCCTATCATCTCCCAATTGGCCTCCCTTCAATGATCTTCTTCTTCTTCAATATATTACATCAGTTACTTTTTATAAACCTTATCAAATCTATTTTTTATTTAATATATCTGTTACTATCATAGTTTGACATGGTTTACTTGTTTTACTCACTTCACCAAAATAATAATCCTTTTTCTTTCCCTTTGTATTTGCTGCCAATGTCAATTTGAAATGAGTAGTTAGCCTTTTGGTTTCAAAGATATGTCTGCAATGGATAATTAACATTGCAAAAACAATAATTGAGTGTTATTTTTTTTACATATTGGGCTTGTGTTTAAAATAAAAAGTGAGTAGTTGAGAAAGAATCCTGGGGACAATAGGCTGGCATGAAGAAGGGCTCAGGTCTTGATTTTCTAGATATTATACTTCACACTGTCTTTGTCACACAGTTTGTTAGAACGACAGGTGCCAACATAGCAAAGATGACAGGAGACTGATCATTAAAAAGCAGGGTGCTAATTTATTAATTTAAATAACAAATATAGGTGCTAAGTGAAAGAAGTATGTGAAGCTTCAATACCAGCACATGCTCAACCTGTAGGTGAACTTCATGGAAAGCAAATTGATAGAAGGTTATTGGCTGACCTTCAAATCAGAGCAAAAATGCCCATCCTAATAATTCAAAGATTTCCTGGCCCCAGACTCTGATGACCATATATATGCTGACAGATTGTCATGAAATTACGTAATTGATTTCTCTCAAAGAATACCATATTCCCAGATGGTACTTTAAAGAGCCTGGTCAGTGTTGGTTCCTTGGAATTGGCATTTCTTTTTATTCATTTCCATTTCTTTAAGGTGATGTTTGGTTCTCTCAGTTGGGATTCACAATATGTTGATTTTCGAGTTCAGTTCTCAAATGACATTTTACATACTGTTCAGTTTATTCTTATTGCCATCTATTCTAAAGGACATTAGCAGGTTTACATTTAGTGTTGTAATAGCTGCATTTGTAAAATGGTGTACATTACTATTTCTTTTTTACGGTCATTCTTTATGTTTTCTTTATAGGCATGTAGTTTTATAGTGTATTAAAAGTTAATTATTAAAGTTAGAAGATAAACAAAATATACCTATTTTTCAAAAAATCAAAGTTATTCAAAGGTAAAAATTTTTAATTTCTTCCATTAATTTCTAGTGTTAACCAAACAATTCTCGAATTAGTTTCTTTAAGAGAGGTGAAATTTAAGAGAGGAGAAATTTGATGAGGATCATTTGCCATATATTAATTAAATCATCATAAATGTTTTTAGCAGTAGACTGTATCCTCCTTTATAGATAACTGAGATCAAGTAGTTGGCCCAAGGCCAACTTACTTGGTTTATGCCTTTTTACTTTTGGTCCTTCAGAATCTCTTTAATGTACAATTTAAAATTCTCTAATTTATAACTCCCTAATTTGAATGTCCATATCCTGTTTTACAGGCCAAAATGTTTCTTCTTGATTTTTATTTTTTGGCCATGAAGATGTGCCTTTATTATTAATTCTTGGCTCTGTCCCATAACCTCTCTAGGTTTTTACTACTTCTATAGTACTCACAATTTCAGCATAGTCTTTTACTAATTCATTACATCTCTTTTTTCTCCATCCAATCATTACTAACCCTCAAAACATTTACAAAATTATCATCCTATTTATGCTCATTTCAGATAGCATTACCTATCTAGTTGAATGTGATTTTCAATGTGTTTATATTTAGGGCCTGATTTATAATATTGTTATATAACTGTTTATTTGCTTCTAAAACGGATAAGAATAAGACTAATGGCACTCTCCAGAATTCATTTACATAGATTTATATGAATTCATTTATATGAATTTAATTCTCAGAATAACCCCATTTTACAGATGATAAAATTTAACTACCAGTAAGTTAAATAGCTTACTGAAGCTAACACAGCTAAGCCAATGGCAAATCTGGGACTTGAATCTGATTATTCTCGCATTAGACCCCACAGTCTTAACCACAATATTATCACAACATTTTTAACTGTCCAGAAAAAGAAAGCTAGAGTGCAGAAATAAGTTTGGAGGGCAACATAAAAACTATGAAATGTTGCTGTCCCTTGGCAGAATGAAAGGTCAGGGGATGAACAAAGGACAAGGCACTGTATATACAAACTCTTTAGGATGGGCACCACTACTTACATGACACTGGCTGAAAATTACTCACACAGTCACATCTATCTGCAAGGAGACTGTATAATATAATTATATTCTGGCTGGCAACACACCTAGCTAACCATTTTACTACTATGAATGAAAGAAAAAAATGGATTTAGGGAGAAAACAAGTAGTTTCTACTATAATCCTATACTCTAATTCCATAGTGTTCTAGTGTGTTCTCCTGTAATTGTTTTAAACGGAACATCAAATTCAGAAGATAAGATGCTTGGGACACCTGAGTGGTTCAGACAGTTGAGCGAATCACTCTTGATTTTGGCCCAGGTCATGAGCTCAGGGTTTTGAGATCAAGCCTCTTGTCTGGCTCCATGCTGAGTGTGGAGTCTGCTTAAGATTCTCCCTCTCTCTCTCTCTATCCCACTCTCTGTCACTCTCTCTTTCTGCCTCTCCCCAACTCATGTGCACATGCATGTTCTCAATTTCTAAAACTAAAAAAAAAAAAAAGATAAAATGCCTACTGTATATAATATGATCCTTTTACATAAATATCAATGGAAATGATTTCACAACTTTTAAAATTAACAAGGAAATAAGTAATATTTTAGTTATCATCCAAATACTTTGTATTTGTATAGATAATATAATAGATAATATATATAATATATAAACAACCATATTCTTATGTGATCCTTTCTATTCTAACCTGTCACCTCATGCTTGAAAGCATCCAATGCTTTTCTATTTCATTTAGAGAAAAGCAAAGGTTTTCAATGGCCTACAAAGTCTACCTGATCTGATTCTTGTCCTTTCTGTCTCCATCTCCTACTGTGTTCTCTCTCTCTCTCTCACTGCCCTCCAACCACTCTGTGTCATCTCTAGAGTAGCCAAGACACTCTAGCCTCTGGGCATTTGTGCTAGCAAGTTCCAGCCAGAACCAGAATTATCCTCAGGGGCTAATTGTCTCTGCTCCTTCAAGCCTCCTTCATTCACATTACTCAGTGAGTCCTTTCCTGACCACCTTTTCATATTTCAACCTTCATCCCCAAGATAGGCATCTTCTGGCCATCTTCCTGGTTTATATTTATTCTCTCCATAATACTCAGCAACATTGATATTCTATGTAGTCTTCTTGCTGTAACTTTTTTCTTTATTGTGTATCTTCTACTAGAAATCCCTACTCAGGAAAGTTATCTTCACAAAAGTTACCCTCTTAGAAAGAGGCTTGGCACCAACAGTAACTCAATGAATATTTTAGATGACTATAAATGTGAGTTATCAATGTTATGCTGTTTTTTCTTTTAGCACTGGAATAACTATCTGTTTACTCTATGTGTTTAAGCACTTTTTAATTAAAATATTCTCCATTTTTAGGACAAGTAAATATTTTAGAGTTCTAGAACTACAGAGAGGCAAGAGTAGTGTGTCATGCTCAGTACAGATACTTTAAATCTCAGAGCAGATTGCCCAGGAACTATTTTACCACCATTCTCCATTTAAAGCCTGAGGAGTTACTCTTTAAATCATCTAGTTCATGAAGGAGAAATGCAGCTCCATCTCTCCAGTTTCAAAAGACTTGCTTGAATTTTTTCTGTGTTCCTCCACACTTTGTCTCTACATCCTTTCCTAATTTATTTCTCAGGGGAATCTAATTTCTTTTCTAAATTAAAGTTGTGTGCTACCAGTTTTGATATTTTATTATCCACATTCTCATCAGTGTTATCATCTTTAACTTTCTGAATCAAAAGCATCACAGAGAATTATTTTGGAATATATGTTTTGATTGAAGTATTCTCTTATTTAAACATATCAAAATTAATTGTGATTCTCATAGAAATGTCTTTGTGTGTCTTTGCATATTAGATTGTCTCTTAAATGCTGGCAAGGATTTAAAACTATCTACTCGGTGATCACAGAATTGGACCTGACTTGAAAATTATCACTATTTCTCTTATTGGCAAAACTATTCTTGCATATTTCCTGAGGATATTGATTTTTGTAATGTTTTAATTAATCCCATAAAGTCAGATTATGACATTGCATGGTTTGACAATATAGCTATTTACTGTAGGTAAACTGTCAAAGATATCTGAGAGGCATTAAAATATTAGATAGAGCAAAAAAAAATGCATGTATATTACTTGTGGTCAACTTAACTTGCTTTTGGATGTTGAAGATGGAAGCATATTTAGTTGATTAAACTCACCCATGAGATTAAGTTCTTTCTTTGGCAAATTTTTGGGGAAATGTGAGTGTGTGTGTTTTTGTGTATGCATTTTATGCACATATGTGTAAGTTTCATTATGCGTGCCATTTGTGTATCTGGGTAGAATTATAATGATGCACTACAAAATCTGCCTTTATGTTCATCAAGACATCAATTTGTCATCATGTGAAAGGATATTTATGCAAAGGTTTAATTTCCTTTTCCTTTATTATTAATGATGCTTTACACTTGAAAGAAATTCCATCTTGAAAGCTTCTTAGAATCATTAATCCTCATGATATGTTGTGAAGTAGTTAAGAATTCTTATCCATATTTTGAAATGGGCAAAGTAAGAAACAGCTAACTTGCATAGGCAGTCTATGTTGGAGAAAAGTAGTCATTTCTATCAAAAGAATGATTCACATAGAAAACATGCCTGAGCAGAGACAAGTTGACTGTGCTTTATTTTATTTAGTCTTTTAATTTTTTCATATGTTTATACACTTGTATGTAGAATAATTTATAGATTCAGGAGAATTCAGATGTAAAAGATTATTATCTTTTCTTTTGTTATGGGCTAGTATCTGAATTTGTCTTTTCCTGTATCCAATGCTGTTTCAATACTGAAGACTGAAGCTGTAATTTTTGTTATGCTTAGGGAGATGCATCCAAATGTGCTAATTTTTAAAAAGCCCATTTGAGACATCTGGTCTATTTAGAGCCTCATCTTACATAATTATAATTTACTTCAGGTGACTTTAAAATTTGTAATATTTCTATTCAGTGTTTTAATTGGAGGTAGATCAGTGGCTTCTTTTATGTCGTTCAAATCAATTCTTTTCCAATGCTGAAAATAATTTCATGTAGAAATAAAAAAAATCCTTTGCTGTTAACATTCACATGTTATAATTTAAAAATGAAAGCAAAATTTAGCAATAAGTGATTTTAAATAGAGGAAAATGAAGAAAGTTTCTGGAATAGGGTCATGAAGATGATTTTTTAAAATACAAGAAATATTCCTATTAAAGGGGAGAAAACACTGAAATAAAAATGAAAAGTGTAGACTCTCAGCTAAAAGAAATGTGTAATGAAGAATGATAAATTGGCAGAAACCCTCTTTTGATTCTGCTTTTATCACTACTCATTCCTTCTTTTGTTCTTCCTGGGCAATTTTTTTTTAAATTTTTGCTATAGCACTTATATCTTTGCAGCTTATATATTTATTTAAGCCTCTCTGCCTTTGCCTAAGCAACCCAGGGTCAGAGACAGAGTGTAAGGCATCTTTATATATTTATCTTTCTCCAGCACTTAGCAGATATTAAGTACTCAGTAAATACTTCCAAATGAAATAAAGAGATAGATAATGGAAATTACTAGGATAACGAAAATGACTATATGCAGAGATATTTAATCAAAGTGGGAATGCTTGAAAAATTCCATGTTTTGTGAATGGTACATTATTGCACTCAGGTTCCCCCTAATCCAAGCCTAGTTCTGCCTTCACTTAGCTTTGTATATGAGGAACAGAGAATACTTTCCAAGCTCTTTTCTTTGGTTTTTTTCTTTGTTTGTTTTCTTTTCTATTCTTTTTCCTTTTTAGCCTTCATTCTGTTGTCTCCTTATATTACTACAGCCTAACAATGGGCACATAAAAATTCTCCTTACTCTATGTACCTTTCATAACTGAGACATTTCTAAAAGGGATCTAGCAAACTTTAAAAATCTGTGTTTTAGTAGTTCAGATAATTGTGGAAGTAAACATATAGAGATCTAAATACAACAAGATTTTTTAGAATCCTGTTACTTTCAATAGCATGCTGAAACAATTTTTATAGCTGTAAAAATAGTATCCAGGCACAAATTTGTCAATCTTCTGCCTTTCTCAATAATTTTAACAACTCCTTTTGCTCTCTCTCATTTGATGTCATCACATCTCAGGATTTCCTTACCTTATTACAAAGTAAATGAGATACTCTTTAATATCTATTTATATAGCCTTTAGTATTTCTAAATGTCATTTTTATTTCTTTACAAATATTAGCTAATTTCAACCCCAAAAATCACCATAAGGTTGATGATATGATTAGCTTCATTTTACAGAGAAAAAAAAAACCCTTAGAATGAATAATTATTAAAAGCTAGGATTTAAAACCAAAGAAGTCTGACTTCAGAATCCAATGTTATGCTACTTCTCAAGTATATTGCAACTTTTAAGTTAACACAAAGAAACAAAACTTGTATGTTTTAAGTCAAAAGAAATATTTTCCATATTGGTCAATCCAGATTTGGCAATAAGCAAGATGAAGCAGATTTTGGCCACCCAATACACTTAGCAATGATCTTTCTCCTTCTGGAGGTATTGCTCTCAATCAGCTGCTCCCTTTAAAGGGCCCAAAATATTCTTTTGTTTAGAATGTTTATGCATCTACATTACTTGTTCAAATGTCTTCCATATAATAAGGATTTCTAAGCCCTGATGTTAGGTTTTATAAAACAGCTTCAAGAGACATGAATTCCCTAAAGGGAAATCTCCTGTAAGGTAACTATGATATGCCTCTATATTTTTTCCTGATTGTATATCTATAGCTGTCATCAAATTTTCAAAGTTACCCAAATAGGTAGACATAGTGCTCTACATGCAATTAACATTTACTGAGTAATTGTAGGGTGTTAAGTGCAATGATAAGAAGAGCTTTTTATTTCATTTAATATTAATAGAGGTTCTTAAAGGGCAGAAGCTTTGTGGATCTCTGTGTCCTGATCCTTAGCCTTTTGTCAAGCATTTAAGGGCTATTTAATAAATATCTGTTTAATAAAGTAATGGAGTGTTTGGTGCTTGTGTATGTATCATAAATGGTTCACACATGATTCTACGACCATCTCTAAGCAACAGAGAAACTACATCATCAAGGCCATACCTAATTATCAAATAGATAGCTCTGCTTTAAACTGAGTCATTTTAAGAAGCATAATAAAACCTATTAGTATCTTTTTAAATAAAGGGGTAAATTACAAAGTGATTAACATTATCAATATGATACTTCTCCATTAACTATTTTATCTGATATTTTTCTGTCACATGTTAAAATTTTTCCTTTGACTTCTTTTCCTTTACTTTTTCATTTTTAACTTTTTTCTACTGATTTTTCTTTTTTTTCATTCTTTTTTTTTTTTACAAATAGTTTATTTTCAAATTAGTTTCCACATAACACTCAGTGCTCACCCCCATAAGTGTCCTCCTCTATGCCCATCCCCCCCCCCCACATCCATCAGTCCTCAGTTTTTGTCAGCATTCAAGAGTCTCTCATGGTTTGCCTCTCTCCCTTTCCCCCACCATTTCCGCCCTTCTTCTCCCCCTTGTTCCTCCGTCAAGTTCCTCCTAATCCTCCTATACATGCAAACATATGATATTTGTCCTTCTCTGCCTGACTTATTTCGCTCAGCATAACACCCTCAAGGTCCATCCACGTTGCTACACATCTACTGATTTTTCTACAGAGAAATTCACAGCTCATAATTGTGATTCTTTGATGACTTTTGACAAATGAGCACACCCACACAAAGTCAACACCCATACTAGGGTGAAGAACATTTCTATGCCCACCTTTCCCCAGAAGCAAACACTATTAATTTTTATTATGGAAGTAATGTTGCCTTTCTAGAATTTCATATAAATGAGACACAGACAGAATATATTATTTCTATCTGCCCTTTTTGCTTATCACAATGTCCACTGAATTCAGCTATATTGTATTTATAAGTGGTTTTTCCTTTTTATTGCTAAGTGTATTTCCCTGAATGGATATATCACACTTTGTTTACCTATTTTTCTGTTAACATACATCTGCATCTTTCCAGTTTCGGATTATAGTAAATAAAGCTTCTGTGAACATTCATACAAGTCTTTTTGAGAGGATAGATGTCCATTTTCTTTTTTTTTTTTTTTTTTGTATAAATGCCTAAGATTTGAGTCTGCAAATTTGTCTTTACCCAAATTGAAAAAAATCTTTTGGTTGAGTTTTGTTTTCATTTTTAACCTGTTCTATTCTCTTCTTTCCTTCTGGGTAAATTCAAAGATTTTTAGACCTTTTGATATTTCCATGTAAATCCTTGAAGTTCTGTTTATCCTTATTCTATTTCTTTAATCTTTTTTCTTTCTTCTCACCTGGATATTTTCTACTGATCTATCTTGAAAGTTGCTGACCATCTCCTCTCTCATCTCTATTTTGCTATGAGTCCTTTACAGTGTTTAATATCACCTATTACATTCCTTCTCTTTAGCTTAGTATTTCCTTGTTCCTTTTACTGTTCCTATTTCTCTGCTAAGCAATTCCACCTTTTCATTCAGTGTAAGTACATTTCTTTACTTCATCGGGCATAGTTAAATAACCACGTTAATGACCTCATGCTATCTATAATACCTGGGTCATCTCAGAATTGGTAGATCGTTTTTTTCTGCACAATCTGTAGACTGTTCTTTCTCATGAGAATGAATCAAAACTTCTTGATTCTTTGTATACTGAATAATTTTGTATTATATCCTACATATTGCAGATCCTTTGTTATAGATTCTGTTACACTCTTCTGAATACTGTCAATATTTTTGCTTCAGCCAGCAACTAATTTGGTTCAACACAACTATATATAGCCTCTGGCTCTTCGAACTCAAATCTTAGTTGATATTAAGTTTGTATTTAAATTCCATTTAGTTAATATACAGTGTTATATTAGTTTCAGTGCACAGTTTAGTGATTCAACACTTACTCATCACAATAAGTGCACTCTTTAATCCTCATCATCTATTTTACCTAACCCCCACTCACCTTCCCTCTGATAACCCTCAGTTGCTTTTTTATAATTAAAAGTCTGTTTCCTGGTTTTCCTCTTTCTCTTTTTTCCTTTGCTCTGTTGTTCTGTTTATTCAATTCCATATATGAGTGAAATTATACAGTATTTGTCTTTTTCTAGCTGGCTTATTTCACTTAGCATCATACTCTCTAGCTCCATCCATGTCATTGCAAATGGCAAGATTTCATTCTTTTTATGACTGAGTACTATTCCACTGTATGTAAATATATTTATACATATTTTATATATGCTCACTTAATGTACATATACATATATTTACATTGTATGTACATATTTATACACTGTATGCACATATATATGTTTATATATATGCCTATATATATATATATATATATACACACACACACTGCATCTTCTTTATCAGTTTATCAGTCAATGGACCCTTGGGCTGTTTCCATAATTTGGCTATTGATGATAATGCTGCTATAAGCATTGGCGTGAATGTATCCCTTTGATTTAGTATTTTTGTATCCTTTGGGTAAATACCTAGTAGTGCCATTGCTGGATTGTAGGGTAGTTCTATTTTTAACCTTCTGTGGAAACTCCACTGTTTTCCAGAGTGACTGCACCAGTTTACATTCCCACCAAGAGTGCAGAAGGTTTATCTTTCTCCACATCCTCACCAACAGCTGTTGTTTCTTCTGCTGTTGATTTTAGCCATTCTGACAGGTGTGAGGTGATATCTCATTGCAGTTTTGATTCATATTTCCCTGATGATCAGTGATGTTGAGGATCTTTCCATGTGTCTGGGAATCCTCTGTATGTCTTCTTTGGAAAAATGTCTATTCATGTCTTTTGCCCAGTTTTTAATCGGATTACTTGTTTTTTGGGTGTTGAGTTGTTGTTTAAGTTCTTTATATATTTTGGAAAGCAACACTTTATCAGATATGTCACTTGGAAATAGCTTCTTCCATTCTGTAGGTTGCCTTTTCATTTTGTTGATTGTTTCCTTTGCTGTGCAGAAGCTTTTTATTTTGATAATGTCCTGATAGTTAAATATAAGTCAGTTTTATCCTCCTTTGGTTTGCTTTGCCTCAGTCCCACACAGTCATGTTTCAGGACTGAACAGGGAATTACAGAATTTAAACAAAAAATTATGATCCCCTTTCACTGACACTCTCTTTACTCTTACTTGGATCATCCCATATTCTCCCCACCTTACCAGCTTTACTGAGGTACAATCAACAAATACAAATTTTATATTTAAGATGTACAACATGATGAATTAATATACACAAACATTATGAAATTATCACCACAATCAATAAATTCATCTATCTATCATTTCTTTTTTTTTTTTTTTTTGGGGGGTCTGGTTTTATTTATTTATTTATTTATTTATTTATTTATTTATTTTTACAAATAGTTTATTGTCAAGTTGGTTTGCATATAATACCCAGTGCTCATCCCCACAAGTGTCCCCCTCCATGCCCATCTACCCCCCGCCACACCCATCTGTCCTCAGTTTGTTCTCAGCCTTCAAGAGTCTCTTGTGGTTTGCCTCTCTCCCTTTCCCCCACCATTTCCCCCATTCTTCTCCCCCTTGGTCCTCTGTTAAGTTCCTCCTAATCCTCCTATACATGCAATCATATGGTATTTGTCCTCTGCCTGACTTATTTCGCTTAGCATAACAACCTCAAGGTCCATCCATGTTGCTACACATGGCCAGATTTCCTTCTTTCTCATTGCCATGTAGTATTCCATTGTATAGATAAACATCTTCTTGATCCATTCATCCATTGATGGACACTTAGGCTCTTTCCATGTTTTGGCTATTGAGAGTGCTATGAACCTTGGGGTACATGTGTCCCTATGCATCAGCACTCCTGTATCCCTTGGGTAAATTCCTAGCAGTGTTATTGCTGGGTCATAGGGGAGTTCTATTGTTAACTTTTTGAGGAAGCTCCACACTGTTTTCCAGAGGGGCTGCACCAGTTTACATTCCCATCAACAGTGTAGGAAGATGTGTTTCTCCACATCCTCACCAGGATTTAGAGTCCTCTGATTTTAATGCATCTATCATTTCAAAGTTACCGTTTTGCTGTTGTCCATGAGAACACAGGGTTTATATATATTCTCTTTAGAATTCAAGTATGCAATGCAATATTATTAACTAAATTCACCATGCTGTACCTTAGATCCCTGGAACTTACTCATGTATAGCTGAAAGTTTATATCTTCTGACCAATATATCCCCATTTCCTCCACTTAACCCCTGATTGGCCCCTGGAAACTAGTTTTTTTTTTAAAAATTTTTAATGTTTTATTTATTTCTAGGAGGGAGAAAGAGAGAGAGAGACAGCATGAGCAGAGGAGGGTCAGAGAGAGAGGGAGTCACAGACTCTGAAACAGGCTCCAGGCTCTGAGCTGGCAGTCAGCACAGAGCCCGACACGGGGCTCGAACCCACGAACCACGAAATCATGACCCAAGCGAAAGTCGGACGCTTAACCGACTAAGCCACCCAGGCGCCCCTGGCAACTACTGTTTTATTCTTCAGTTCTCTGAGTCTATATTTGTAGATTCCACATATAAGTGGTATAACACAATATTTGCCTTTATTTGTCTGCTTTACTACACATAGCATATGTTCTCTAAGTTCATCTCTATTGTCACAGGATTTCCTTCTTTCTCATGGCTGAATAATATTCCATAGTATATATATACTACATCTTCTTTATCCAATGATAGACACTGGTCATTCCCATATCTTGGCTATTATGTATAATGTAGTGAACATGGGAGCACACATATCTCTTGAAGCTCCAGATTATATTTCCTCTGGATATATTCCCAGAAGTGGATTTTTAGATCATATGATAATTCTATTTTAATTTTTTTAATGTTTGTTTATTTTTGAAAGATAACAACTCAGAGCCTGGAGCCTGCTTTGGAATCTGTGTCTCCCTCTCTCTGTCCCTCTCCCTCTTGTGCTCTCTCTCTCTCTCTCTCTCAAAAGTAAATAAACATTTAAAAATTGAAATAAAATATATAAAGAAAAGATTTTATTTTACACTTGTCCACATACTTATCATTTTGTGGGATTTTTTTTCATGTATATAAGAGTTTTGTATTAGTCAAAGTTTTCTAGAGAAACAGATTCAACATGATAGAGACATCTTATTGAGATATATATGCATGTAAGGAGATATATAGAGATTTTTTTAAAGAATTAGACCACCTGGCCGTCGGGTTAGCAAAGTCTGAAATCTGAAGAACAGGCAAGCAAGCTAGAAGCTTGGGAAGAATACTTATGGATCAGTTTTGAGACAGATATCCGTCTTTTGCAAAACTCAGTTTTTGCTCCTAAAGTTTTGAGGTGGTTGAATGAGGCTCATCTACCTTATGAAGGGTAATCTGCTTTACTTAAAGTCAACTGATTATAAATGTTAATAACATTGACAAAATACCCTCACAATATGCAGACTAGTATTCAATCAACCAGCTGGGCATCATAACATAGTCAAGTTGACAAAAAAATTTTTTCTTAAAATTTATTTCTAAGAGAAAGACAGCGTGAGCAGGGGAAGGTCAGAGAGAGAGGGAGACACAGAACCTGAAACAGGCTCCAGGCCCTGAGCTGGCAGTGAGCACAGAGCCCGATGCGGGGCTTCGACCCATGAACTGTGTGATCATGACCTGAGCCGAAGTCAGACGCTTAACCAACTGAGCCACCCAGGTGCCCCGACAATAAAATTAACCATCACAAGTTTTATCTTGATTCACATTTCTTCATCCCAAGGAAGTCTCAATAACATTTCTTAGTGCATGTCTGCTGGTGGCATATTCTCTTAGCTGTTAGGTACATGAATCATTTTTATGTTGCCATAATTTTGCAGGATTTTTTTTTGGACACAGAATTATAGTGTGACCGGTTTTTCATTCAACATTTTAAAAATGTTGTTCCACTGGCTTCCCAATTGCACTTTTTTCCTGATCAGAAGTGAGTTGTATTTATTTCCCTTTAGGGAAAAAAGAACTGTCTAGAACTGTTACTACCTTTTTATTCGAAGTCACGTTCTCTTGCTTCCACTCATGTCTAATAATTGCATGCTGGCTATTATGGGCGTTATACTGTTGAGAGTTTATATTGATATTTTCCTTTAAAGAATGTCAGCGTTCATCTTAGCAAGCAGGTAGATAATCTTGATCCTTTTGTGACTTTTTTTCCCAAAGTTTTTTCAGGATAAGTCTGTGGAAACCCTGACTTCAGGGTACTACTCTTAAGATATACTCCTTCTGGGGTCTTAATTGAATGCTCAGTGCAATCTCTCCACTCTGTTTTTTGGAACTCCTATGTCACCCAGTAATGTGTGACATCCAGAATTAAGGTTCAGCTCACAGTTTTCCCAGGATGTTTCCTTCCATGCTATGCAGATTTTCTCCCTTCCCATGGATAGTTTAGTATTTGGCAAAGGCAGAATTTGGGGTTCCTTCTCACTATAACTTCTATCTTTTTTTCACCACTTCTATTTACTACCACCTTAGCCCTTGAAACAACCATGATCTCCCTAGGCCCTTCCATCTGGTTCTGCAGTGCTTTTACTGCAACATAGATGAAACTGGAGGACATGATGCTAAGTGAAATAAGTCAGAGAAAGACAAATACCATATGGTATCATTTATATCTGGAATGTTAATGAAAGAAATAAAGAAAGAGACGAGAGACAGAGACAGAGAGAGAGGAAAGAAGGAGGGAAGGAAGGAAGGAGTAATAAAACTGATTTCACAGAAACAGAATAGAATGGTGATTACCAAAGGCTTGGGGGTGTGAATGGGAAGATTTAGGTCAGAGAATACAAACTTTCATTTATACAATGACTAAGTTCTGAGAATCTAATGTACAGCATAATGATTATAGTCAATAATACTGTATTTTTGTATGTTAATAATAATTGAAAACTGCTGAGAGTAGATCTTAAGTATCTCTCACAACACACACACAAAAGAGTTAATTTTATAAAATGATAGATATATTAATTATCTTGATCTTGGTAATCTATATTACCAAGATAAGATTTATGTATCTTTCACAATGTATATGTATGTCAAATTGCATACCTATAATTTGTCAATTATTCGTCAATAATCTAATTCAAAAAGCATAGTAAAACCATCCATTGAATATTATCAATGATGTGTTAAGATGTCATGAAATGCTCCTCAGTGAAAAAGAAAAATTGTTTTACTAATTAAAAAAATAAAAGCAACTTCTGGAACAAAGCCAGGGTGATTTTGAAACTCATTCTACATGTTACATTTCCCCCAAGGACTGTAGTTCTGGACTCCATGTCATACAACATCTGAAAAGGAATGCTTTGTATATTTTATTCATTTTATAGTTATTTGCAATGAGAAGGTTAGGACAGTATAATTTATTCTGACATAGCTAAGAGTGTTAGTAATTTTACGCTGTGGTTTTTAAAGCAATCACCTATAATTTTCCACAGTATTTCCTTTTGTTTCAAAGGTTTGAGAGTGCCGGTTTTATATATATTTTAATGGACAGTTCCACTCTTATTTTTTTAAAACATTGATTTTATAAAAAAGGATAGTATTTCCATAATAATGATAACACAGTTATATTTTTCTGAGTAATATCTTTCCTTCAATATAGATAGATACCATAGTAGCAAAGGAAAGATCTAGAAAAGGGGGGGAATGCCAAGCTTACCTTAGCTTCATCTGTTGATTTTGTCTTTTTTAAAAAAAATATATCAGATATGTAGTCATGAAAACTGTAATGTTCACTGACATTAAGTCTTCAGCATTATTTAAGCTGGCTTTATTGTAATCTACTGTGTGCTGATATTTTCAGACCTATGTTTTTATCACTAGGATAAATATTATCAATGTCATAAAATAATTGTGGTAGGGGCACCTGGGTGGCTCAGTAGAGTAAGCACCTGACTCTTGATTTTGGCCTTGGCCATGATCCCACAGTTCGTGGGTTTGAGCCCCACGTCGGGCTCTGTGCTGACAGCACGAAGTCTACTGGGAATTCTCTCTTTCCCCCCTCATCTCTCTCCTGCTTGCTTACTCTCTTTCTCTCAAAATCAATCAATAAATAAGCATTTAAAAATAATTATGGTAACAAACAATATGTGACTACAATTGCATAAATACTGTAATTTAGATAAAGATGGCATTATTTAAAACTGTTACTGAGATGTAATACTATTATGACATGTTTTATTTTCTCATTGAGGAAAGATATATTTAATTTTAAAAAGATTAATTATAATGTGGATATGTAACATAAAACACGTTATTTTAACATGCAATATTTTGAAGTGAAAGCTCATTTCTATTTTCTTTTTAAATAATTTTACCAAATGTTATTTCTATCCATTTAAAATCTACATTTAACATTTCAGAAATACATAAATATCATATATTATGTGTATATTTAACTTTATTAAAATTTCTCTTAGTTTTCAGTGATGGATATTGTTTTCTAGTTACTCACAGATTGAAACTTTGAACAGTTTTGACTTTAGTAAGACATTTTAAAAGTAGCTGACTTTTTAGACAATTCATATAAATTTCATACACTACATCTCCCTTAAAATTTTTCAAGACACATTACTTCTAACAGTGAACTAATTATCCATTAAAGTTTGATTAATTAAACAGATTTGAAAGACCCCCTCTTTTTAAAATTTAATAGAAATTTACATTGAATCCTAAAAACTGTCACTGTAACTAGATAATTTTTGGTGGGTATAGAAAACATAATATATTGGTTTTATTCAAATCCTATTCTACTCTTCCATTAGGATAATTGAAATAATTCAAAAGAGCTAATTCTGTTTATGGAATTGATTTATGAAGTGCTATTCCTGAATATTAACTTAAAAAATCATTTTATTCTGTGTCTCCTTTAATGACTGAATTTAAAATGAACTTTTATTTTAAATTTAGTATTCAAAGGAAGAAGATATTGTCCTTACTGACCCTTATAATAACCTACAAACCAGTTTATTATGTATTTTTCTTTTTAATAAGGAATAAAGTAATACTTCAGAAACATCATCTTATCATCTGGTATTTTCATGCAAGCCTATTTTAGCTGTTTATAAAAGATATGAATATGATGTTTTCAAGCTTAATGGAGAAATCATTAGTACTCTTTTTTATGCCAAAATAAGTCTCCTTAATTTTATAGTTTAAACATCTATTTTACTTTTCAGATATTACAACAAGATTAAAATATCAATATGACTATTAGAAGATGTTTAAGATTAAGTATGCCTCTTAGAATAAAATTATATAATTTTAATTGTCTTAAAATATAATTATAATTAATTTTTAAAACGTTTTATTTATTTCAGAGAGAGAGGGAGATACAGAATCTGAAACGGGCTGCAGGCTCTGAGCTAGCTGTCAGCACTGAGCCCCACGCGGGACTCGAACCCACGAACCGTGAGATCATGACCTGAGCCAAAGTCGGACACTTAGCTGACTGAGCCACCCAGGCGCCCCAATTATAATTACTTCTGAAATAATTAAATGTGAGTCAAACAATTTTAATTTTCACATATTTAAAATAAGAATAATACATGGAGAAGGGCACTGTGGGGATGAACACTGGGTGTTATATGGAAACCAACTTGACAATAAACTATTTGTAAAAAAAAAATAAGAATAATAATTTGTTTCTAACATTAACATTTCTCATATTTAGACGTACTGACAAAGATTTGAAACACTGCAAAATTTAAACTACAATTATTATACACTTCAAAATATTGGAGATTCAAGATTATTGAATCAAAGTATCAATTCCTTCTTAATAATGATATCAATACACTCAAGAACAGAAATTAATCCAATGATTAGAAGGAATCACAAGGGAATGTTTTTTTTTCTGGTTTTAGGAAGAAAAATAGTTTAACTATCTTAGAAACACAATACCTAAAACCAGATTCCCTCAATACCAATTATTTTTAAATTTATTAATCTTATTAATCTAGAAAATATTTACATTTATGTTATTCAGAGAACTGATGTGATATCTTTATCATTCTATAATTAGGGTAGATGTACTCTCTCCCACACTCCAGTTTGAGATATAATCAATAGACATCACTGTTCACAGTATAGAGCATAATGGTTTGATGTTTTTATTATGAAATCATTACCACTGTAAGCTTAGTTAGTATTCGTCATCTTATATAGATACCACAAACATAAGAAGGAAATTAAAAAAAGAATAAAAAATTTTTATATGTGTGATATGAAATCTTAGGAATTACGCTCTTAACAATGTTTATGTATATCATATAGTAGTGTTGACTATAGTCATGCTGTGCATTACACCCCTGCTACTTATTTATCTTATAACTGGATGTTGGTATCTTTTGACCACATTTCTCCTAGTTCATATCCCCCCACTTCCCACCTCTGTAATCATAAATTCTGATTCCTTTTCCTACGAGTCTGTTGTTTGTTTTTAGATTCCACATAAAAGTGAGATAATACAGTATTTGTCTTTCTCTGACTTATTTCACATAGCATAATGCCCTCAAGGTCTATCCATGTTGTCACAAATGACAGTATTTCAGATGTACTTTCTTAACAGTTTGAAATATAATTCATATGTCATACATTTCACCTGCTCAATGTGCACAATTTAATGGCTTTTGGGAAATGCAGAGTTGGACAAATATCACTAAGAAAAGAAACTGAACATATTAGCATCTCTCTCATTTTTCCAATTTCTCCAGCCTTAGGCAACTACTAATCTACCCCTGGTCTCCACTGATTTGTCTATTCTAGAAATCTTATATACGTGAATTTTACAATATGTGGCCTGTTATGTCTGGCTTCTTTTACTTAGCATAATTATAGGATTCATTTCTGTTGCAGAATAGAAGGTACTTATATTTCATTACTTTTTTTTCTTTTGCCAAATACCATTACATTGTATTATATACCACTCTTTGTTTATACATTTATAAGTTGGTGGACATTCGGATTATTTCCATTCTCTGGGTATAATGAGCTATGCTGCTATGAACATTTGTGTCCACATTTTGTAGATATATGTCTTAATTTCTTTTAGGTATACACCTACTAGTGGAATTACTGAGTCATATGGTAGCTCACTAATTTCACATTTTGAGGAACAGCTAAACTTTTTTCCATAGCAGCCAGAGTATTCCTCATTCCAACCAGACATGTATAAGGATCTAAATCTCTCCATATCCTTGCCAACCCTTGGCACTAATTGTCGTTTTAATTATAGCCACACTAGGTGGGTTGGATGTAGCATCTTATTTCTTATCATCGTCTTTTTCTAATGGCTGATCACATGTAGTGCCTGTCATGTACTTATACTCTATTTGGATATCTTCTTTTTAAAAAAATTTTTAATTCTATTTAAATCCAAGTTGGTTAACTATAGTGTAATAATGATTTTAAGAGTAGAATTTAGTGATTCATCACTTACATATAACACCTAGTGCTCATCTCAACAAGTGCCTCCATATTGTTTT
The DNA here is from genome assembly GCA_017311185.1 of Proteles cristata cristata. Taxonomy (NCBI): domain Eukaryota; kingdom Metazoa; phylum Chordata; class Mammalia; order Carnivora; family Hyaenidae; genus Proteles; species Proteles cristata. The sequence goes on along the minus strand of JAESUZ010004923.1, from coordinate 1,408,176 downwards.
CCAGAGTGGCTGTACCAATTTGCATTCTCACCATCAGTGCAACGGTATTTCCCTTTCTCCGCATCCTTGCCAACATCTAGTGTTTCTTAAGTTGTTAATTTTAGCCATTCTGACAGGTGTGAGGTGGTATCTCATCATAGTTTTGATTTGCATTTCCCTGAGGATGATGAGTGATGTTGAGCATCTTTTCATGTTTCTGTTAGCTATCTGAATGTTTTCTTTGGAAAAGTGTCTGTTCATATCCTTTGCACACTTCTTCACTGGATTATTTGTTTCTTGGGTGCTGAGTTTGATAAGCTCTTTATAGATTTTGGAAAATAACACTTTATCTGATATATGATTTGTAAATATCTTCTTCCATTCCATCAGCTGCCTTTTCATTTTGTTGATTGTATCCTTCACTGTGCAGAAACTTTTTATCCTGGTAAAGATATTCCCAGTAGTTCATTTTTGCTTTTGTTTCCCTTGCCTCCAGAGACATGTCTAGGAAAAATTTCTGAAGCCATGGTCAAAGAGGTTGTTGCCTGTTTTCCCCTCTAGGATTTTGATGGTTTCCTGTCTTAAATTTAAGTCTTTCATCCATTCTGAGTTCATTTTTGTGAATGGTGTAAGAAAGTGGTCCAGGTTCATTCTTCTACATGTCACTGTCTGGTTTTCACAACACCGTTTGCTGAAGAGACTGTCTTTTTTCCACTAGCTTCATTCCTGCTTTGTCAAATATTAGTTGGCCACATTTGTGGGTTTTTGGATATCTTTGGGAAAATGATCATCCAGATCTTTTGCCCCTTTTCAAATTACATTGCCTCTCTGGATACAAGTACTTTATCAGATATATGCTCTGCAAATATTTTCTTCAATTCTTCAAAAAAAGTTATCATTTTACTTTCTTGATAATATCCTTTGAAGCACATGAGCTTTTAATTTTGATGAGGTTCTATTTATTTTGTCTTTTGTCACTTATACTTTTTGTGCTATATTCAAGAAGCTTTTTCAAAAGCTTTGGAAGATTTTTTTCAAAAATAAAAAAAAGGTTTATTTTTATGTTGTCTTTTAAAACCTTTATTGTTTGGATCATATATTTTGGTCTATGTTCCACTTTGAATTAACTTTTGTATGCTGTAACTAGTGCAGCCACTCTGGAAAACAATGTGATGTTTACTCAAATAGTTAAAAATAGAACTATATGATCCTGCAATTATACTACAAGGTATTTACCCAAAGGATACAAAAATATTAATAGAAAGGGACACATGCACCCCAGTGTTTATAGAAGCTTATATACACAGGACAAATTATGGGAATAGCCCAAATGTCCATTGACTGATGAATGGATAAAGAAGATACGACATATAAATACAATGGAGTATTACTTGGTGATCAAAAAGAATGAAATCTTACCATTTGCAATAACACGGATGGAGCAGAGTATATTATGCTAAGTGAAATAAGTCAGGTGAAGACAAATACCATATGATTTCACTTATATGTGAAATTTAAGAAATAAAACAAACAGGCAAAGAGAAAAAACGAGAGAGCGAAAGACAAACCAAGAAACAGACTCTAAACTATAGAGAAAAAACTGATGGTTCCCAGATGAGAGGTGGGTAATGGGATGGGTTAAATAGATGATGGGGATTAAGGAATACACTTGTGATGAGCACCAGGTGCTGCATGTAAGTGTTGAATTACTAAACTGTACACCTGAAACTAATATTATATTGTATGGTAAATAAGTGGAATTTAAATAAAAACTTAAAAAAGTAAAGGGGTACAATTTTATTTTATTTTTTATTATTTTGCAGGTGAACATATAGTTGTCCAAGTACTATTTTATAAAAAGACTTTTATTTTTCAGTCATCATTTCTTCATTTTTTCTGCTCTCTTTTCTCTGTTACTCTTATTATGTGTATGTTGTTACCTTTGATGATATTCCACAGAATTTTAAAACTGAACATGAAACTGTTCAATCCTCTTCATATTTTTTCTCTGGTCTTCACACTGAACACTATACATCAATCTATCTTCAGAATAGCATATTCTTCTCTTCTGCCAGCTCAAATCTACTATTGAAATTCATCAGTGAATTTTTTTATGTTGGTTATTGTATTCTTCTTTTTTAAAAATTTTTAAAAATGTTTTATTTATTTTTGAGAGGGAGATAGAGATAGCATGAGCAGGAGAGGGTCAGAGAGAGAGGGTGACACAGACTCCAAAGCAGGCTGCAGGCTCTGAACTAGCTGTCATCACAGAGCCCTACATGGGGCTCGAACATGCAAACTGCGAGATCATGACTTGAGCCGAATTTGGACGCTCAACTGACTAAGCCACCCAGGTGCCCCGGTTATTGTATTTTTCCACTCCAGACTTTCTATTTGACTTTTTAAGGACTTCTATCTCTTTATTGATATTTTCTATTTTGATGAGTCCTTGTGATCTAACTCTTTATCTCCTTAAGTATGTTTTAGTTTTCTGAAATTATTTATAATAGTCCTTTGAAGTCTTTGTAAAGTCTGACATTCATGCCCTCTCAGAAACCAATTTCTGTTGCCTGTTTTATTCCCTAGTACATAGGTAAAACCTTTCTATTTCTTGCATGTCTCATTTATTGTTGTTGAATAGGGGATATATGAAATAATCTATTGTGGTGATGCTAGATACTGATCTAGCCTTCCTTTCTAGGATTTCTTGTTGTTATTGTTTGTTTGTCTATTTGTTTAATGAGTTGGCTGGCCCATCTCGGTAATTTTTCCCCCATAGTGTGCAGCCTCTGGTGTCACTCATAAGTATTACATGGCACAGCCTTGGCCATGCTCACAATGGTGTTACAATGGTGTGACAATGGTTTTAGTAGGGCTTTCTTTCACTGCCTCTTCCCTCATCTCTCTTTACCTACACCTATTTACATCACACCCAACTATTAGCCTCTACTAATTGTCAGTTAGTGTATCTATAATTTTTCATAATGCTCTGAGGCATATATCATTCCATAGTTTAGTCCATTGTGTCCTAGCTCCTTTGTAGGGGTAGTTTTTAAAACTTTGAGACTTGTCCTCACTCCAGGGAAACTCTTCTCTTTCCCTGGTTCTCTCTGTTAAAATGGTTTGTCACTTTTATGAAAACATCGTAGTGATCTTCACAGAGAATAATCTCCTGGAAGAATAAAATTATTTCCTGTCTGAAATACTCAGATATAGGTTTTCACTATAAAAGTATATGCACTAGAGTGACAAATTTAAGATTATAGAATCTTATTTAATCACATGAATTAACACAGCTACTAATATTAGTTAACAAATAACAGCGAAAATTAGTCCTATCTATGTAAAACATAGTGTGGCCTTAGACCTGTATTACAAATTTTCCTTCCTATATACTACTTAGTAGAATGATATCAATGACTATTATTTTATAATTTTAGTAATTTGTTACAGATTTATTATTTGTAACTTCATATATATATGCAAATATACACCTGCATATATATGTATATATATGCTATTCACACACACACACACACACACACACACACACACACACACACACACTATTCATAACTATTAAAAGTAGAATGCTACTTTTAAGTAGGCCAATCTAAACTTAAGGGATTGTTGAGAAATAACTACATTATCATATTCACATGTCTTTAAGAAGGTATGAATCCTCTATACAGTAATAGAGAAAATTTTGCAATGCCATTTAGATAAAGCAACAATGTGTGACAGGTGAGTAAACCAAATGAATTGCTTAGATATGATTTTTATTATAAGTTGATGATGAAAGAGTTGCATTTGTAGATAAAATAGAATAACACATGAGCATAAAGTGTTGTAGATGCTGACTGGAGAAACTATACAATTATAATTTTTACTAGAAACATTTATTTAGCAATATTAACATCAAATATATTATGCAATGTCAGCATACAATTAAATGTATTCTGGCTTTAAAAAATTTAAATGCATAATGCTGTATATAGAGTCTATGATAATTCCATTGCAGTAAACAAATATGTAGTTAAGCATCAAAAACTAAAGCATCTGAAATTTTGCCTTATTACCACAAGAATACTTTGTTACAAATAGAATGTAGTTATAGTTGCTTGTCAGGAATAGTGATGGGTTGTTCAGAATAACATTCTGCCTCAGGTTGATCACTTCTTCTTCAAGGATTTTGTGTCTTACCCTGTGATTCAGAAAGCCTAGTTGACAACAAACCCTCAGATAATCAGTCCTTGGCAGACACACTTACAGAAACCAAATTCATGAGGAAAAGTTTTGTAGCTAAAGTCAATTAATTTCTAGTGAGCATTATACCTGCCTCGGGTAAAATGTAATTCTAAGTGGATTGGGCATCCACATACCCAAAAGAAATAATCCAGTGCAATTGTTTTGGATTAGTCAGGAGGCTTCAGTATCAAAATCTTCATTTCATACATTAGAAAAAAAAGTAGTGAAATCACTCTCTGTATTAATAATTCAATCAGAAAATAGAATGTGACAATGGATAAATTCATAGCACCCAAACTTCCAGGACTACAAAAAAAATCTATTTGTATTAGTTGATGTATTTTTAAAATTATAAAAATAAGTGGATCCCAATTTCTAGAATCACATGCCTATGAAATTAGCAGATTTGTACAATTGGGCTAGGGAAATTATCAGTTGTAGAGAGAGCTCAACATCTTCCCTGTAATGTTATATTATTAATTTGGCTGTTCAGATTCTCTCTTTTCTAATGCGCCACTTTTCAATTTATCATCTCTCAGCTCCAAATACCCACTTCTCTCTCTCTGTGGTGATACTCAGGCTTAAACTCCGTAAACCACATTTATTTTTTTCCTGTTATTTCATAAGAGATTATGTCAGTAAAAAGCATTGGAAAGAGATAGCAAGGCTAGACAGAGAAGTAGAGACTTGCTCTTTCCTGTTTTCTTCTTGTCTGCTTCATATTCCTCTTCCTTTTATTCTTGTAGTCCTAGAGGTAATAATTATTTCCTATAACTGTAACTTCTGCAAAAACTTTGAGTTCTTTATTCCTTTTTAGTTAACTAATTAAAAATGTTATATCTAGTTAAAAATTCCTTACATTCAGTTTTTATTCAAATAACTGATGTAGTTTCTGTCCTGGCTGGACCCGACTGATAAATTTTTGCAGCAAAGATACCATCAGATATTACCTGGGACTTGTATTGGTCACAATACTGTCTTAATGAAGTGCCCTATTTGTTTGTTTTTGGCAATGGAAAATAGACTACTAGTAACCTCTGGTATGCATTATTATCATAGTTAAACCAATCATCACATGTCCTGTCTTGAAATGTCTACTGAAGCAAATGCCTCAGCAGACTAAATAGCTGTTGCATTCTTCAATTAAGAAAGTACTGCTGACCAAAATGTCCGTGATTCTCTGAGCACCAAGGTGCTTACAGAAACAAAATGACATGCTTACATCAAATTCTGACGTCAAGTCATCATCAGAAAACATATAAACCTATGATTACCATCAGACAGGGCCAATATGACTAAAATGAAACATGAATTTTCATTTTGGGGGTTGCAGAATTAATGTGAGGTAAATTCACTGCCTTGATATTCTCTCACTTAAATGTTATGACAACTGTGAAGCGCTGAGAATCTGAAACTTAGAATGGGGAAGTCTAATTGGATCCAGAGGAAACTAAAAAAAACTTGAATTTCTCATTCCCTCTTAGCTTTTCTTGCAAATGGAAACAGCTTCCCTCCACTAATACCAGGAATCTTTCTCTGCTTAAATACCCTGTGCTAGTATAATCTACACCAATTGTATCACAAATAGATGCTAATTTTACTTAAGAATAATCCCCCAAACACCTTGTTGCCACTGGGGCTATAAATAGGGATATATTTATATGCTCCAGACAGGTGAGTATAAAAAAATATTCTGGGAGGACATACCTTATGTGTCAAAATAAGGTCCTGATTTCACTAATTCATGTCAGAAGAAATATGTGAAATATGTGTGAGAATATATTCTAAGGATGTTAGATAAAGGAGGGTGAAGTAACACTAAATCAGGTTAAATTTACCAAATCTTTTACCAAAGATTCTGGATTAATGGGTTAACCTGTGCACCTGGAAGTAGCTATAAGAGTTTATTTGGTTGGTTGACTAAAGCTTGGAAAAAAACCATGCTCTGAATTTACTGAGGTTGCGATGCTTCAACTTTTCTGGAATAATAAAGAGAAAGACATTCAGATAATTAGACTGTTAGGAATATTGCAGTGAACTTCATTTAAGATATACATACCTACTTTCCAAATATATATCCTCATAGGATTTAGAGAACCTTCCTATGATTAAGGTATTAAGAAATATATTAGTGAATGGAGCATCTGCATTCTTGAAATCCTTTGTGTTAGCTGTCTTTTGTGGAATAAGCATGATGGCAGAGATGATACAATAGAAGTGAGCAGTCTAATTTTAGTGGACATAACTGGATGCCAGAAATACAGATACTGGGTGGCAGGCTTAACCTTTTATTTTCTTTTTCTTTTCTTTTTTCTTTTCTTTTCTTTTCTTTTCTGTTCTGTTCTTTTCTTTCTTTTCTTTTCTGTTCTTTTCTTTTCTTTTTTGTTTAACTGAAAATAACACCAGAGATAACATGGTAATTGGAAAGTTTTTATCCACAGGGATCTTTGGTGGTTAATTTTTCAGTATCTCTATAAATGAGTAGATAGTCCAGTTACTAAAAGTTTACTTGATATATATATAACAGAAAGAAAATCCAAATTTGGTGACCAAAAGTCTGACTTGACTTATTGTCATATTAAATCATTCTTGTTTATCCAGTGCCCAGAACTAAGACAGTTCACACCTAAGCAGTATGTATTGAAGGAGGACCTAGATTCCCCTGAAGAAGAACACAAGGAAGGACACGATGCCACAAGTATATACTCTAAGTATAGACTTTCTTCAAGCATTTCCCAAAGTGTATTGTAGCCATTTACTAGAGTAACTGCACACTCTGGACAAGTAAATTTCCAAATCTTTTAGAAAATACCAGATCCTGTCTCTGAAATGATGGCAAATCATTAGAATACAAGATATCATACTTGCTCATGGTCCACCAGCCAAAAGAGGACTGTATTTGATTTAGGTAATAAATCAGATTTTGGCTTAAGTTCGCATTATACTAAGCCCAATGTTTGAGGTCTTATCCTTTGGTTATCTCTTCAGTTCCTGAAAACATAACGGAAATAGTTCTAATTGACAACTGGAAAAATCACCACATTACCATCTGGTCAATGGTATCAAGCTACAACAGCGGGAAACATGAAGTAGAAGCTCCTCAAAACTTTCTTGTCTTCCAAGATAGTAGACCAGAAGTAGTGCCACATTCTAAGGGTATTGTAGATATTAGACTGGCCCTCAAAATTTTGAAAGATGTAAAATCATTCCTATGACACTATTTAACTTCCCTCTTTCAGCTGTGCAGAAAGTGAGTGAACCTTGGAGAATATGAATTATTATAACTGAATCAAATAGAGACTTCAGTTGGCCCTATGGTTCCAGGGATGGTATCTTTAATGGAGCTAATTGACACATCTCTGAGAACTTGATATGCAGCTATTCACTTGCATAATGCAGTTTTCTATATCAGTTTGGAAAGCTCTTGCTTTCACATGGCAAAACCAACAGAACACATTTGGAAATTTTGCCTCAAGATTATATTATTTCTTCTGTTCTTTGCAATACTGCAGTTCACAGAGATCTTAATAATTGTGATATTCCATATGACATCATATTGTCCACTAGCACAATAGTTTACTGGACTTAAAAATGGCAGAAAGCAAGTACTTTGGTTTCCTTAGTAAGATCTGTGTGAATGAGAGGGTGATTATGAACCCCAGGAATACTAAGGGGCTTACTTAACTCAGGGAATTTCCCGAGAGCATGAAAGTCTGTAATTGTCTTGACATTGAAAAACAAGTTGTTTCACTTTGTACTGCTACCAGTTTAAAGGAAACACAATGCCCGATGGGTCTTTTTGGATTTGGGAGCATCATATACCTTACTTAAGCTTGATAATTTAAACCATTTACGAACTAACCTGTAAATATGCCAGTTTTTAGTGGGAACCAAAGCAGGAGATGGCTTAGCAGCAATTATAAGCTGAAGTCCCAGCTACTCTTCCATCTTGCCTTATAAACACATGATCCTCAAGGATTCAAAGTGTCTGTGGTAAAGAGGGATACTGTGTGGAGGCTCTAATGAGGAATAATAGAAGAATCACAGCCCTGAGGGTTTTTTGAGAAATCTTTGCCTCTGCCACAAATAGCTGCTCTCCCCTTTGAGACACAGTGCCTTGCTTGCTGCTGAGCCCTGTAAGGCATTGAACACTTAACTAGAGCACAAATGACTGTATGGCCTGTGTTTCTTATTATCAAATGATGTTATTTGACTGACCAATTATGAAGTTGGGCAATTACAGAAGCAATCAGTAAAAGGAAATATAAAGATGTATGCTTGAAGAAGTCTGGAAGGCATATGTAAATTGAAAGAATATAGGCTCAAATTTCTTCAATAATAATTTCTGCTATTTTGACTCTCTTCCTCAATCTATACCTGCAGATTTTTAGGGAGTTCTCTGTGACCAACTGGCTAAGGAGTAAAACATTCAGGCCTAGATAGCCAATCAGCCATTATAGCTTCACTGAGAATTGGTCTTAAAGAAAGCCTTAAAGGAAAATATTCTAGTGTTCAGAGCTTCAAGTTAACATTTGGTTTTGACTAGAAAAATGATGGCCATAAGAACAAAACTGTATTAATTTATGGGTAGTTGCTAATGGTTTCCCTAAACAGTTAGAAACTTGTAAAGAATAAGATGGGAAAATTGATGACAATGAGGTCTGGGTTACACATGTGTGGATGGGTCTGTCAGGGTGGCTACAGCATTTGAAAATAATTGTGTTGCATTTGAATGCTCCCTAAAGGTCATCCACTGCAGAACACATTTTTTAAAAAAATAATTAATGTTTTTATTCATTTTTGGGAGAAAGAGACATAGATCAAGTGGGGGAGGGGCAGAAAGAGAGGGAGACACTGAATCTGAAGCAGGCTCCAGGCTCTGACTGGTCAGCACAGAGCCCGAAGCAGGGCTTGAACTCACAAATTGTGAGATCATAACCTGAGCTGAGGTCAGATGCTCAACTGACTGAGCCACAGAGGCACCCCCAGAAGACATTTTTAGGTTGACAAAATGACACATCTATGGACTTCAGTTGCACTCTTTATCTAGTCACCAAGTTCATGCTATGTCCATGAAAACCATAATGGCAGGAATAAAGCCTATCCATAGGGCTATTCACATGGATGTTCTTCACTAATGCTAAACTGACTAGCTACTGCTGAGTGCCTGATCTACCAACAGCAGAGACCAATAGTAAACTCTAGTAAAGAACCATTCCATGGGAGTAACCAAACAAACACCCAATAGCAGGTTTATTACACTGGAACACTTTTATCAAAGAGGGAGCAGAGCTTTGTCTTTACTGAAAAAGACGTGTATTCTGCATATGGGTTTGCCTTGCCTACAGTAATGCCTCTGCCATTACCACCATCCAAGGATTTATGGTATGGCTTATTCATCATTATAACATTTTGTACAGCATTGATTTTGGTCCAGAAACATATTTAATAGCAAAAGAACAGGAAATAGCTCTTGCTCATGGAGTTCATTGGTCTTTTCAGCAGCTTTCTTTTTTTTAATAGTTTATTGTCAGGTTGGTTTCCATATAACACCCAATTGTCATCCCAACAAGTGCCCTCCTCCATGCCCATCACCCCCCTTCCCATCTTCCCCACCCCCTCTGCCCTCAGTTTATTCTCAGCATTCAAGACTTTCTCATGGTTTGCCTCCCTTCCTCTCCCCCACTATTTTTCCTCTTCTTCTTACCCATGGTCCTCTGTTAAGTTCCTCCTAATCCTCCTATACATGCAAACATATGGTATCTGTCCTTCTCTGTCTTCAGCAGCTTTCTTAATCCATTGATGGGAGGGCCTACTGAAGACCATGTTAGACTGCCAGTTTGGGGGAAAATCACAAACATTTGAAAGGATGGGGTTTTATTTTTTCAGGATGCAGCATATGTTTTAATCCCTGACCAATATATTTTCTGTCTGTCCTATATCCAGAATACATAGGCCTAAAAATCAAAGAGTGGAAGTAGGAGTGGCTTCTCTCACAATAAAATTGTAGAGATTAAATCATAGAGTTTTTGTTTCCCATTCCCTCAACTTTGATCTTTTATATTTTGGAGGCACTGCTTCCAAGGAAGAATGATTCCCACCAAAGATGCATGCGTGGTTCCATTAAATTGCAATTTGAGATTGTCATCTGGCCTTTTTCTGCTCTCCATGCCCCTAAACAAGCAAGATGGATACTCTATTCACTGGAGAAATGGACACAGATTACCAAAGGGGATGTTGGCTGCTGTAGAAAATGAGGACAGCAAAAATGATGTATGGAACCCAGAAAATTAGGGGCGATGTATTATAGTGCTTCTCAATATGATAAGTTAATGGAAATTTGTTTTTAAAAAAAGTGCTACTAAGATTTTCAACCTTCAAGAATGAAAGTTTGAGGGTTATCCCGCTAAGAAAAGAAATATGACCTGAAGCCCATGGCTTTCGGGCAAAAGTGGAGTATCTAATGTAAGACTGAAGTTATAAATATCAACTATACCCTCAAGATCAGTTACAGAAATGAGGGATTTCTTGCTTTATATATTTTTATTGATATTTATATTTATACATTTTCTTCCTTGCTTATTGTATGTATATATGCATGCATATACATGCAGAGATTACACTCTTTCTGGGAGACTGGATACTAGTGGCTACTAGCTAATTTGCAAGTAAACTATTTGTTTATCTGTCATATTTACTGATACACATTTAATCCTAATGCTCTTAAGTTCCAAACATGAAACAGGCATGACCTTTTGATAATACTGTGATGTTAATGGACTTAACAATATTGTAATGTTATGGGATTTTCAAATTTTAACTTCGGGGTACATTAGCATTTATTTGTGTACTCATCAAAGGTAACAGCATTTGCTTTTAAAATTTAGATACATTAAAAATAAAACTTGCTACAACTCTGTGCACACCATTTCAAGGATTAAGCAGTCGTGAGAAGTTTTAGAAGCCTTTCACTTTTGTGCCAAAGCCATTCTTCTGAATGGGCTGTATGCGGTTCATTTCAGATATATTGATTTCACTGATTCTACTGCAGTGAAAAGATAAGGAAATGGGATATCAAGGTTTAATTTCTCTGTCAGTGAAGTCTTTAATAATTTCTAGAGGTTCCCCTTTATTGGATTTCAATCTTGGCTTTGCTTGTTAGATTTATATAGTGCTTTTACTCCTCAGAACACAGAGCTCTGTGTAAAAGCTTTAGAAATAGCAACATTTAATATAATAAAAATGAAAAGACACATATGAAAATGAGGCATTGTGTAGGCATGAGGGTTGGGATAAAACAGTAGGAAAATTAGGTAACACAAATTTGCAAATTCTGTCAAGGATGTTTGTGTGAAGGACCTGAAAGATAGTAGAAGTAATAATCTCAGATTCTCCACGTAAAGAAGAAAAGGGATAAAGAATGTTAAATTGATCATGGTTTATTCACTGTCTGGTTTTCCATTTTGCACTATTATGAAAAAAACTTGATGTGAGACAGCTTAACTAGCAAGTATATCTACAATTGTAGATTCTTCTAAGGTTTCAAGCTACTAAACAGGAGAGAGAATTCAGTAGTTTGACCTCTTTCTATTCATGGTCTTATCACCTACCCTCTTTTTCTTTTTTTATTATGTTCTTTCATTCTCAAAAATCCATTTAAATGTCAAGGACAGATGGGAAAGCAATAGGGCAGTAAGACCAGTTGATGCAATTCCTTTTTACTAATTATGTTTAAGAAATATAAATTAGGAGCTTGTACCAAAGATTTCAAAATAATTAAATCCATGCAAGTGTTGTACAGAAGAAATATGACTTTCATTTAGTAGATTGTATTCTAAAAATCCTCACTTTTCTTACAAACTTCTATGCAAGTTATTGATAGATGATTAAATAATGTGTGAATTTAATATATATCCTATCATCAGTAAGGAAACTCAATTCTTCATTTTATGTAATCACTCTTTTAATTAATTTTCAGAATATTTGTACAGCTATGAGAGTAGGATACTAGTAATTATTAAATGTTTCTAAATAATGTCACTGTTTTAGACTTCTGATAAAATTTCTTCTTTACTCTTCATTAAAACCTTATAGATTTTGTATTTTCTGTAAAAATAGAAGTAGGTTTTTTTTTTCTCATTCCTACCACTAGATACAATTAAAATAGATACTATATGTAAAAAATATAAGGACACTCTGAAATGTGGAGAGAAGGTATACTACCTAAGGAGCCTTGACACTCAAGGAATGACATGGTGATGAGGTTGCTGGGTTTTCTTTTTTGCTCCATTTTCCTAAGACTTGGTGCTGGAGAATCTAGCAACCCAAAAATGGTAGTTGTCACAGAAAACAAACAAATAAACAAACTTGCTCTTTTTTTTTTTTTCTTTTAACAAAGGACCAGGAAAAAGGCAGCCCCAAAAGACAGATATATTTTAGGTAAGAAATCTTCCATTCTAATGAAATACCACAGAAAAATCTGTAATCATATCCTCACCTCCAGCAACAATGGTGGGGAGCCACGACCTCCATCCCCAACAGACGATAAATGAGGCACCCAACTTCGCTGTGGGGGTTTATGTCAGGGAAGCCCAAGTAAAGATCCAGAATTTTCATTCCCCCTTTTAAGTGTAAATATAAACTAGATAGGGAGCCTGTACTTCACCTTCACACTGTGAAAATGAGACACCTCTCTTTTCTGGGGTGACATCAGAAAATGCTTTGCAGAGAGACAAGCCTTCTATCCTCAACCAACTTTAATAAGCCCTCCATGGCAGTGAAGATCATGTGGGGAGGAGTAACATGGAATTCTTTTTTTTTTTTAATGCTTATATATTTACTCTGAGAGAGGGTATGTGCAGGAGAGGAGGAGGGGCAGAGAGAGAGGGAGAAAATCATAAGCAGGTCCTGACCTGTCCGGGCATGGGCTAATTACATGGGGTCCCAATCCTAAAACTCTGGGATCAGGACCTGAGCCAAAACGAAGAGTCATACTCTTAAACAACTGAGCCACACAGGTCCCCTAACAAGGCATTCTTGACCCTCCCAGCCAGGCTGGTTTCATTTGAGGCACACTGACAGCTGAAAATTCCACTGCTCAACAATAATGAGGAATCTTCTCCTCAACCTCTGTTATCAGTGGAGGCCAAGAAAGGAACCAAAATTCCATAATTACCTGGAAGTAAGAAAGCAATACCCACTTTCCTTCCCCTTCTGGAGCAGAGTCAGAAAACTAGTTAATACAAACAAACAAAAAGTTAAATGAGATCCAGAGTCTTGTAAATACTACTCAAAATGTCCTATTTTCAACGGAAAATCAGTTGTCATAAAAAACTGGGAATATTTCAACTTGAAAGAGTTAAGCCAATCAATAGAGTCAACACTGACATGCCTGACACATATGGTGGAATTTGACAAGGATTGTAAAACAGCCATCATAAAAATATTTCAACAAGCAAGTATGAACAAACTTAAAACTGATTAACAACAACAACAAAAAAGAATGTCTTCTTAAAGAACCAGAAAACATCAGCAAAGAAATAGAAGACATAAATAACCAACCAAATGCAGATTTCACCCCCAAAATGTGATTACCAGCAAAACAAACAAGGCCAACCAAAATAGTAGGCTTAACAGCAGAATGGAAGTGGCAGAGAAAAGAATCCATGAACTTAAAGATTAGAACAACAGAAATCAGTCAGTCTTAACCACAGATAGGCTGAAATTAACATGAACAGAACCTCAGGAACCAGCAGGACAATTTTAAAAAGACAAGTCAAATATGTAACAAAGTCCAAAAGGTGAAGAGAAAGAAGATGAAGTTGAAAAAGTTTTCAAAGAAATAATGGGTGACAATTCTCTAAATTTGACATAAGACACAAGCCAAAAGATTCAAAGACTGAGCAACGCCCAAGTATTGTAAACCTAAAGAAATTCACATCAAAACATATCACAGTAAAATTTCTAAAAACTGAAGACAAAGAAAAAAACAAAAGCAGAAAGTAAAGGAAACAAAAGGCAGGAAGATCAGAAATGAAGAAATAAAATTGTCCATATTCACAGATGACATAAGGGTCTTTGGAGGAAATCCCAAGCAGTCCACACAAATAATTCCTAGAACTAATTAGTGAGTACAGTATATTTTCAGGATATGAGAAAAACACACAAAAACCAATAGTACTTCTATATACTTGCAATTTATATATAGACACCAAAATTAAAATGCAATATAATTTACAATCACTTAAAAAAGATAAATAGTTAGATATAGATCTAACAAAGCATGTATGTAATTTGTACACTGAAAACTAGAAAATTCTGATAAAAGAAATCAAAGAAGGTATAAATGGGTGGTCAGATGGATTGTATCCATACATGGAAAGACTAAACATAATAAAGATGTCAATTCTCTTTAAATTCTTATACAGTTTTAACACAATTCTTATCAAAATCTTCAAGATATTCTGTAGATTTGGCAGAATTATTCTGAAAGCTAGCTTTGTTTCAAAGCAAAGGAACTAGAAAAGCTAAAATGATTTTTAAAAAGGAGGGAGAGAAAAAAGAAGAAATCACTCTACTACATGTCATATGTTATATAGCTACGGTAATCAAAATTTCATGGTATTGGTAAAGGAAATAGATCGGTGGAGTGGAATAGAAAATCCAGAAGTGGCCCTATATAAGTATAGCCAACTGGTTTTTGGAAAAGGTGTGAAGTCATTAAATGGGAGAAAGATAATATTTTCAACAAATGGAGATGGAGCAATCAGACATCCATTCACCAAAAACCTTGACCTAAGCCTCACATGTTATACAGATTTAACTTAAAATGGATGATAGATCTAAATATAAAATATAAAACTATATAAAGCTTTTATAGGAAAAAATGAAAATTTTCTTGGCACATAGGATTTGGTGAGGTATTCTTAGACATAATATCAAAGGCATTATGCATAAACAAAAAAATCAGTAAGCTAGATTTCATCAAAGTTAAATCTTCTGCCACATTAATAGGATAAAAAGAAAAACTCCAGACTGGGAGAAAATATTCACAAACCATAAATATGATAAGGGACTCAGAATATATAAAGAACTTTCAATACTCAATCACAGAAATAAACCTAAACCATTTTAGAAAATGAAGAAAAGACATGAAAGATATTTCACCAAAGATGATTTACAATTTACAAATAAGCTCATAAAAAGATGTTTAACATCATTAGCCAGCTAAAAAGTAAAGGAACTGTAGGGGCATTTTGGTGGGGGGTTGGAGAGTGGATCAGTTATATTTCTTTAACTTTGCTGAGGAATGCTGGTACTGAGTTTCAGATACAGTTTAATAAATTACCCAGTTTTCCTTCAGTGATGAATAACCTTCTCTCACTTCCCCAAAGATCAAGAATCCTAAGCCCTCAAATGTATTATATGAAATAAATAGCAAAATCCATTGAAAGTTTCTAATTATAAAAGTTCCTAAAGTCTGAATGACTTTCTAGAAAAAGAACATTACAATTCTCATATTTCACCAATTTCTGAGCTTATTTTGATCTTTTGTGGACATTTTTCACAAGAACACCATAGTTTTTTTCAATTACTGTCTCCAAGGGTAAAAATATAGAACACATATTTAAACTTTGCACTTATATTGGCATACTAAGAAGGGACAAATCACAGCTGGTGGGAGAGGAGGGAATATTTTACTTCAACAGGCAAAATGCCATCCATAGTTAAGAAAATATATGACTGTAAATGAATTATATTCACAAAATTTGGTTCTTTTCTCCTTGCTTCTGTACTTAACACTAGAATATAGAAATGAGCTTAATTAATAAAATATAGCAAAAATAAAAACTACAATTTATATATAAAAACTGCATTTCACCCCAGCGTCATTTTCAACAGATATGTTTACTTACTTAACAAACATATTGTTACCTCCATTATGCCAGGCACTATGTTAGGTGTTAAGGAATTAAAAAAAAAAAAAAAAAGATGGAAATGAACTTATTTTATTTATTAGATTAAGATAGGAGGCCCAGAAGCCAACAGATTATAATAAAATGTGAAAAACAAAATAACTTTATTTACATATGTATATGGTTCTAAGGGAGCACGGAAACTAGAATAGTGTTTCTTGAGAATTACAAAATAAAGCATATTGAGGAGGTGATACTTAGGCTGGGTCTTCAATGATAGGACATCAATACAAAGAACAAAACAAAACAAAAACAAAAAATCTGAAAGGCAGACAATTCTAGGCAGTAATTGGCAAACTGTATCAAGCTCTATGATTATGTAAAACCCTTATGTATCTGGGGTACTGTAAAAAGTTTTAATGTAAGAGAGGAGTGGGAAGACGAGACAGTTGTAGCAAATGAGTTTGAAAAATGTAGATCAAGGTTATGCTGCAAAATGTATGGCTCTAGTTTATACCTAGCTAATGGTTTGCATTTTATTCTATATGCCCAGGGTCCTAACACAGTTCTAATACTGGTAAGTAGATGAATATTTGCATTTTAAGCATGATGATGAGAGTGGCAGCATGACTCATCAAATGGAACTAGATAAACTGGTTGTAGAGAAAGCCGCCAGAACGTTCTACAATATTTAAAGTGACAGATCTGAGGGCCTGAACTGAGCAGCAACAATGAGAGGAAAGAGGAGAGAACAGATTTCTAGAGACATATCTAAGATACATTTGACAGGATTATAGTTGAAAGACTTGATGAACAGTATTACCAGTAAGTGAAGTAAGAAATAAAAGCAATTCCCTTCCCTGTTTTCACATACCTTGAATTCAAACAAATCACTTTTAATCTCATTCTTGGAATTTGAAATACAATATTTGGTTGCTCCTTTTCTGAATCCACGTAAGAGTCTTTCCCAGATGGTAGGCATTCATGATTGATTATTGAATAAATGAATGAATCCATAGAAACATACTGTGTACATTTATACTGTTTTTGTTTGTTTGTTTAAAATTTAGTTTACCACGCGGGGCATCTGGGTGGCTTAGTTGGTTAAGCTTCTGATTTGGGCTCCAGTTATGATCTCATGGTTTGTTGGTTAGAGTCCCACACTGGGCTCTGTGCTGATAGCTTAGAGCCCGGAGCCTATGAAAGATTCCGTGTCTCCCTCTCTCTCTCTGCCCCTCCCCCACTCATGCTCTGTGTCTCTCCTGTCTGAAAAATAGACATTAAAAAAACTAAAATTTAGGTTAATAGGTTATTTTAGTTAAAATATTTGGCAACATACCTTGGCTTCCTGTCAGATAACAATAAGGACTCATTTATTATTAGCTATATTGTCTATGCTGAACTTTATTGCCAGTTTTTTTTATCTCATTACATAGTTTTGCATTCTTTCTGAGGTTGACTGTCATCTTGTGTCATGTACCTAAACTGCAAATGCTGTGTCATTAATGGATTTAGTGAATTTCTGGTTCCTGTATTTCCAAATATTTATGAAAAATTTTTAAAAATGTCCATTTAGTGTTGGTCACCAGAAAGTACTATTATTAAGAGTTTTTCATTCAACACCTTGTTTAGGGGTAGCCCAATAGAATTTATAAGTATGTATGCATGTTGGTGTGTATATTTCTGATTAGAACATTTATTGCATATGGTTGAATATTTGCCAATTCTTAAAACTCATATCAAATGTTACATTTTACATTTTTCCTCACTTACCTAATACATGTAGTCTGTTACTCTTCTGAATTCTGAATCTTTGAACCTCTCTTACTGAATTTATAACATTCTTTGTTATGTTTTATTTAACTGTAATGTCTCAATAGTTAGCTCTTTGAAAGTTTAGATAGCATCACTTTCAACTGTTTTCTGTAGATACTAGAAAAATATTTTCTTTGAGACAATAATGTGTGGATGTTGATATTTAAAATAATTAGAACTCCCAAGCAAACCAAGGAGCATTTAAAATAACAATATAGTTCAAAGTACCTACTGCAAGTTTTCAAAAAAATGAAACACTAAGGTCATTTCCATATCCTGCATACAGTATTAGTAGATAAAAATGAGGATTTTATTTCAGGATTTGCACCTTGAACTGTTATGCCATCAAAATTTAAAAGATGTAGTCAATGACAGCACTTTGGTTGTCTAAATAAAAACACAATACTATTCTAAACTTGTAATGCCTTGGAGAAATGGAATGTTATCATTCACTCAAAATGCATTTCTTTAATTGGCCATGAGGTGATAATTATTGAAAATGACAAGTAGGTGACAGTTCACAATACCATTCCTTCTACTTTTATCTATATCTTCTAATTTTCCATGATATATGAAAAACTAAAATGTCTTTATATGATGTTTTTGGATATTATTTTATTCATTTAAATATAACATTAGGATAGAATGTCACCCGTATTACTTCAAATATTCTGAAATCTATGGCATGGTTTATAAAATAGAATTTTGATAATTGATACAGATTAGTCAACTAAAGAAATTACGATAGGGACATTCATTCTTGTGTGCTGCCTAGAATACTTTAAAAATTTTATGTCAGCAATCCACTGACATAATTATCTGCATATTATCTAGATATGTATGTATCCTTTGGAAATCATTTTAGAAATACAATATTACATATAGATTCCATAAACATATTTTAGGTAACATACATCTGTAATTAGAGAAATTATGTAAAAAGAAATATGAAAATTAATAATAATTATAATATAATTAATAATGAACAACTCAGTAAAGGCTTGAACACATGGAGAGTAATACTGAGAGAGAAACTTCTGTTTTATCCTCAAAATTGTTTCCTTTTCTAATTAGACCACCTGCTTGGTTATACAGTCCCTGGCATCTCTAGTTGTGGTTATGTGGTTGAATTCACAGTTATACACTTCAGAAGTCTAGCATACATGGCTGGGTTCTCCTCTCAGGGTATTATAAGACTAGAATAAAAGCGGTGGCCAGTCTGCATTTTCATCTGGAGATTTTGGGAGAAAAGTTTGCTTTCAAGATTATTCTTTTTGTCAGAATTCAGTTCCCTGTGGTGGAAGAACTGAGGTCCTTGTTTACTTTCTGGCTATCAGCCAACGGCAACTCTCAGCTCCTAAAGGCCACATGTATTCCTTCCCACATGGCTATCTCTATTTTCAAACCAACAAGGGGCCATTATATCTTTCATATGCTTCGATTCTCCAATTCTTTTTTTGCAATATGCTAGAAAAACTCTCTCTGCTTTTAAAGACCCCATTTGACCAGGTCAGGTCCCTTGGATTATCTCCCTAACCTAATGACAACTGACTTGGAATCTTAATTACAACTATAAAAGCCTTTCATGGCAAAAAGTAGATTAGTGTTTAACTTAATAATGGGAAGAACACGGCCATGGAATCTTGGGAGAGGACATCTTAGAAATCTTCCTACTATACTCTGGTCATAAAAACATTAAATATTGTTCGTATCCTATACCATCTCCCAAAGACTAATAATCTATACATGCTTTAAATTCTATAGTAAAGAAATTACTTAAACCTTCCTTGTGACCAGCCTTTTATCTTATTTACCTACTAACATCTTACTATATAGGTAATAGTGGCTACATTCTTTTATGCATATCAACTTTTCATTTACTGAAGCAAATTGTAAGATGGTTGAAAAAAGGGAATAAAGTATCATTATTCTGTTATTATCATTATTAGCACCAGCAAAATTATTATTTCTTAGAGTTCAAGGTGAAAGGTCTCTTTTCATGCAGAAAGATAATTGCCAGAAAACTTCCTGTGAGCACTATCAACTATATAGTCCCTCAGAAGCCACAACTCACAAACAGCACAGTGGCATTATTATTTTAATAACTACTATTTCTTTTTTACTTTTATATTTATGGTTGTTTTATAACTTGACTACATTTGTCATCTCCTCATCAACTTCTGACATGAAATAAAAATTGATTTGAAATTTGTCTAAATAATGTTTTAAAATTATATCAGATCCACTTAAACTTTTATTCTCATTTTGTCATTGATACTACTAATTTGATTTAAATTTCACTTTGAATCTTTAAATGCCTAATATATAAGACTGAAACAAAAAAAATGTCAGTTTATCATCAAATGATGGACTATATAGTTTTGTTTAAGAACATGATACTTTTTAAATTCAGGTAAAATACTGAAACAGAAATTGAATGCATCTCTACACACCATTTATCTACTCCAGATAAACAAGTACCTTGCTCTATATAGAAATATTTTTATTATTGGCCAACAATTTTGATATTCCTTTTGACCAATGAAGAGAAATGGTATCACAAAGTATATCATAAATCTTTTAGGGCTTGAATAATGGAGTAATAACTGATTAGTGATGTATAGATGGCTTGACAATCAAATAAGTCACTAATATTTTAGTTAGAAGACAATTAGGATACGTTCATGTATGTCAAAGAGAATAGCCTGCTACAAAGTAAACTTAAAATCTAGCTTTCCAAAGTTCTCAAAATGATTCATTGGCTATCAACAAACACCAGAAGTTTATTATACTGGCGCTGTGAATTGTAACTACAGTTTGTATTACCATTTTAAATGTATCTACAGTTCGTATTTTAAACGTAGATTAATTTTTCTTAAATTGCCTGTTGGCACCAAGGCAAGCATGCTTGGAAAGTCAAATAGAGAGTCAAGAGTAAATTAAAGTCTGAAGTATTTTGCATACCACTTCTATCCCTTCTTTCTTAGAAATGTTACCCATATTCAGCTGACAGAGGGAAAAATGAGGTCTAAGAAGGGTGACTTGCCAGGCTTTATTAGGGTGAAGTATGTGGGATGCATTGCTACCATTCAAGCACTCACATTTCTTTAGCTCACTCATCTGGCATGATTCCATTTTTATGTCCTAAACTCTATAGACTGAATGAATGCATGACTGCTGTATCAGGCAGCCTGTGCAAAATACTAGACTTCAGCAAATCTTTGACAAGCACCGTTCATTAATCTTTGTTTCATAATTCTCACCACTATGCACACCCTGCCTTTCTGTCCCTATCTGCAAGTAAATTGGTTTTTAAGAAAATGAAGAGGTCAGCAGAAGATGTTGGAGCACACATTTTTCTGTTAAAACCAATCAGTAGACCTGGGGAGCAATGTCAATGGTTAAAGTTAGTAGAACTTGTCCATATTTCAACTGAATCATCAATTTATATTAGCAATATTATTTTTTTAGATGAATGTAGCAACTAAAATAAACAAACTTGTGGTACAAATATGGAAAACTTTTAGCCTATAGACATTCATGGCCTTAAAATACAGTCATGTAAAACAGACTTCAACTGGAGTGAAATGTTAAGAATAGTATCTAATTTTCAGGTCCAAAGTAAAGTTACCAGAGTTCTCTTTCTTATAATAGTCAATTAGGTAAATTGAACAAACCCACATAATGAGAACAAATTGAAAACCTGGAAAATATATGTTGTAAATTAATCAGCTACCAAAGTAATAAGAAGATACAGAATCATGATCTGAGAGAGACAGAGACAGTGAGAGAGAGAGAGAGAGAGAGAGAGAGAGAGAGAGAGAGAGAGAGAGAGAGAACTTTTTCTTAAAATCAGAGCCTTATTTGTCATATTGGGCTTACAATTTGAGAGAAAATTTGGACACATTCACAAGGGTAGAGAACAACCAACATATGGGATTCAGAACCTACCAAGTGGTGAGAGCACTGATGAATCCAACTGGCACTATCAAAGACAAGTAAAGTACTAACCTTAGGTGTACAAGCCAACTGGAAACAAAGCAACCTTTACCAAGACTGAATCACAGCTTCATGGTGCCTGGCTGGTCCAGTCAGTAGCGCATGAGACTTTTGATGTCAGGGTTGTGATTCGAGCCTCATGTTGGAGGTAGACATTACATAAAAACAAATTAAAGAAAATACTGAAGGGCTCTTGGGCAGCTCAGTTGGTTAAGCCTATGACTTTGGCTCAGGTCATGATCTCACAGCTCATGAGTTCAAGCCCTGCATCAGGCTGTGTGCTGACAGTTCAAAGCCTAGAGCCTGCTTTGGATTCTGTGTCTTCTTTTCTCTCTGTCCATCCCCTGCTCATGCTCATCTCTCTCTCTCTCTCTCTCTCTCTCAAAAAATAAACATTAAAAAAATTAAAAAATGATACTGAAGTATAGCTTCAAACAATCTCGAAACTAGATTAGATTATGTTGATTAACGTTGTGATTGGCCTTAGCTATTTGGAAGACGAAAATATAAATACCCTGTGAAGAACTCTAATTCTTTGAGGGCTCAGTTTATCTCTACTATTTTGTTCTACAATGTCCAGAACTCAATAAAAAATAATCATGCATATACAGCAGATAATTTAATATTAGAGAAGAGTCAGAGAATCTAGATTAGACAGGCTTCAGATGTAGATTTTAAAAAATTAAACCATGCTTCATTAGTTAGAGAAGATATAAGAGGAGTTTAAAAACTTTTATAGAGATCTTGATCTTTTAAAAAGAATCAAGGGGCACCTGGGAGCCTCAGTCCATTGAACATCTGACTCCTGCTCAGGTCATGATCTTACGGTTCATGAGTTCGTGCTCTACATCAGGCGTACAGAACCTGCTTTGGATCTTCTCTCTGTCTCTCCTTTCTGCCCCTCCCCTGCTTGCAATCTCTCAAAAATAAATAAACATTTAAAAAAAGGAATAAAAAAAACAAATGGAAATTATAGAGCTGAAAATTATAAATAACTGAAATTAAGAACATGAAGAATGGGAGCGCCTGGTGGCTTAGTCGGTTAAGCGTCCGACTTTTGCTTAGGTCATGATCTCGTGGTTCGTGGGTTCGAGCCCTGCGTCAGGCTCTGCGCTGACTGCCAGCTCAGAGCCTGGAGCCTGTTTCAGTCTGTGACTCCCTCTCTCTCTGACCCTGCCCTGCTCACTCTCTCTCTCTCTCTTTCTCCAAGAAATAAATTAAAAAAAAAACATAAAAAAAGAACCTGAAGAATGATATTAATAGAATATTCAGCTCTAGAAAAAAAATTAGAAAATCGAATTATAGCACATAACTGTCCAAGATAAAGCATGGAGACATTAAAAAATATATACATATATAAAATATACAAGAGACACAGAGGATATAATGTTATAATTATCTTTTCAGTTGTGTCTTAATACTTTTGAAACCATATAGTATTTTAGTTTTAATGTGTTTTCACTTCTAGATGATCTATTTGACATGATTTAAACTTATGTTCTCTGGTAGAATTCCCCAGGGAAGCCATCAGGTCCAGGGCTCTTATTTGTTGGGAGATTTTTGATCACTGATTCAATTTTTTCACTCGTTATGGGTCTGTTCAGGTTTATTATTTCTTCCCGTGTGAATTTTGGTAGTGAGTGTGTGTTTAGGAATTTGCCCATTTCTTCTAAGTTGTCCAATTTGTTGGCATATAATTTTTCATAGTATTCCCTGATAATTGCTTGTATTTCTGAGGGGTTGGTTGTAATAAGTCCATTTTCATTCATAATTTTGTCTATTTGGGTGCTCTCTCTTTTCTTTTGGATAAGTCTGGCTAGAGGTTTGTCAATTTTGTTTACTTTTTCAAAAAACCAACTCTTGGTTTCATTGATCTGTTCAATTATTTCTTTGGTCTCTATGTTGTTTATTTCTGCTCTAATTTTTACTATTTCTCTTCTTCTACTGGGTTTAGGGCGTTCTTGTTGCTCTGCCTCTAGTTCCTTTAGGTGAGCTGTTAGATTTTGACTTGCGCTTTTTCTAATCTCTTGAAATAGGCCTGGAGAGCAATGTACTTTCCTCTTAGGACTGCCTTGGCCGCATCCCATAGATTTTGAATTGTTGTGTTTTCATTTTCATTTGTTTCCATATATTTTTTAATTTCATCTCTAATTGCCTGATTGGCCCATTCATTCTTTAGAAGGGTGTTCTTTAACCTCCATGTTTTTGGAAGTTTTCCAGACTTCTTCCTGTAATGGATTTCAAGTTTCAAAGCATTGTGATCTGACAGTGTGCATGGTATGATCTCTATTCTTTTATATTTATTGAGGGCTGCTTTATGTCCCAGTATGTGATCTATCTTGGAGAATGTGCCATGCGCACTTGAGAAGAAAGTAAATTCCCTGGCCTCAGGATGTAAAGTTCTAAATATATCCGTCAGGTCCATCTGGTCCAATGTGTCTTTCAAGTCCACTATTTCTTTAGTGATTTTTCTGTCTGGTTGACCTATCCATTGCTGTAAGCGGAGTATTAAAACAGAATTAATCCCAATTCTTCTCAGGCTATTCCAAAAAATAGAAATCGAAGGAAAACTCCCGGACTCATTTTATGAAGCCAGCATCACTCTGATTCCCAAACCAGACAGAGATCCGACAAAAAAAGAGAACTACAGGCCAATATCCTTGACGAATACGGATGCAAAAATTCTCCACAAGATCCTTGCAAATAGAATCCAGCAGCATATAAAAAGAATCATCCACCAAGATCAAGTGGGATTCATTCCTGGGTTACAGGGCTGGTTCAACATTCGCAAATCAATCAATGTGATCCATCATATCAATAAAAGAAAAGATAAAAACCATATGATCCTGTCAATAGATGCAGAAAAAGCATTTGACAAAATACAGCATCCCTTCTTAATAAAGACTCTCGAGAAAGTTGGGATAGAAGGAACCTACTTAAACATCATCAAAGCCATCTATGAGAAGCCTTCAGCGAACATCATCCTCAACGGGGAAAAACTGAGAGCTTTCCCCCTGAGATCAGGAACACGACAGGGATGTCCACTCTCACCACTGTTGTTGAACATAGTGCTGGAAGTCCTAGCATCAGCCATCAGACACCAAAAGGAAATCAAAGGCATCAGAATTGGCAAAGAGGAAGTCAAACTTTCACTCTTCGCAGATGACATGATACTCTACATAGAAAACCCGACAGACTCCACCAGAAGCCTACTAGAACTGATCCAAGAATTCAGCCAAGTTGCAGGGTACAAAATCAACGTACAGAAATCGGTTGCATTTTTATACACCAACAATGAAGCAACAGAAAGAGAAATCAAGAAACTGATCCCATTCACAATTGCACAAAAAACCATAAAATACCTCGGAATAAACCTAACCAAGGATACAAGAGATCTGTATGATGAAAACTATAGAAAACTTATGAAGGAAATTGAAGAAGACACAAAGAAATGGAAAAACATTCTGTGCTCATGGATAGGAAGAATAAATATAGTTAAGATGTCATTACTACCTAAGGCACTCTACACATTCAATGCAATTCCAATCAAAATTGCACCAGCATACTTCTCAAAACTAGAACAAACTATCCAAAAATTTGTATGGAACCACAAAAGACCCCGAATAGCCAAAGTAATCCTGAAAAATAAAACCAAAACGGGAGGGATCACCATCCCAGACTTTAGCCTCTACTACAAAGCTGTCATCATCAAGACAGTATGGTATTGGCACAAAAACAGACACATAGACCAATGGAACAGAATTGAGAACTCAGAAGTGGACCCAAAAGTATACAGCCAACTAATCTTTGACAAAGCAGGAAAGAATATCCAATGGAAAAAAAGACAGCCTTTTTAACAGATGGTGTTGGGAGAACTGGACAGCAACATGCAGAAGAATGAAACTCGATCATTTTCTCACACTATGCACAAAAATAAACTCAAAATGGATAAAGGACCTGAACGTGAGACAGGAGACTATCAACACCCTAGAGGAGAAAGCAGGAAACAACCTCCTTGACCTCCACCGCAGCAACTTCTTACTTGACACATCCCCAAAAGCAAGGGAATCAAGAGCAAAAATAAACTGTTGGGACCTCATCAAGATTAAAAGCTTCTGCACAGCCAAGGAAACAACCCAGAAAATTAATAGGCAACCAACGGAATGGGAAAAGATAGTTGCAAATGACATATCAGATAAAGGGTTCATATCCAGAATCTACAAGGAACTCACCAAACTACACGCCCGAAAAACAAACAACCCAGTGAAGAAATGGGCAGAAGATATGAACAGACACTTCTCCAAAGAGGACATCCAGATGGCCAACAGACACATGAAACGATGCTCAGCATCCCTCCTCATCAGGGAAATACAAATCAAAACCACACTGAGATACCACCTCACGCCAGTCAGAGTGGCTAAAATGAGCCAATCAGAGAACTCTAGATGCTGGCGAGGATGTGGAGAAACGGGCACCCTCCTACACTGGTGGTGGGAATGTAAAATGGTACAGCCCCTCTGGAAAACAGTGTGGAGGTTCCTCAGGAAACTAACAATAGAACTCCCCTATGACCCAGCAATAGCACTGCTAGGAATTTACCCAAGGGATACAGAAATGCTGAGGCATAGGAGCACATGGACCCCAATGTTCTTAGCAGCACTCTCCACAACAGCCAAAACCTGGAAAGAGCCTAAGTGTCCATCAACAGATGAATGGATCAAGAAGATGTGGTTTATCTATACCATGGAATACTACATGGCAATGAGAAACCATGAAATCTGGCCATGTGTAGCAACATGGATGGACCTTGAGGGTGTTATGCTGAGCGAAATAAGTCAGGCAGAGAAGGACAAATATCATATGTGTGCACGTATAGGAGGATTAGGAGGAACTTAACAGAGGACCAAGGGGGAGAAGAAGGGCGGAAATGGTGGGGGAAAGGGAGAGAGGCAAACCATGAGAGACTCTTGAATGCTGACAAAAACTGAGGACTGATGGATGTGGGGAGGAGGGGGGATGGGCATGGAGGAGGGCACTTGTGGGGATGAGCACTGGGTGTTATGTGGAAACTAATTTGACAATAAACTACTTGTAAAAAAAAATAATAATAAATAAATAAATAAATAAATAAACTTATGTTCTCTATCCCTTGCAGATATATTCATTTATCTTAAAATAGTTCTATATATGAACTTCATATATGCTCATATCTGTTATTTTTATATATATTTAATTTTTTATATACTGTGTGGTAATTTAATATCTCAGATCTTTCCCTGTTTGTTTCTATAGTTAAACTTATGCTAATTTTTAAGTACCCTGATTGCTTTGATTATATTCATGTCAATGTACACAAAATGAAATATATTTGAAAGCATAATTTGAACACTAAAGAAAAAAAATGTCTTTTTCAGTTTACTGGTCACTGCTAGTATAAGACCACCTTAAATTCATTTGGGGGCTTGAGATTTCTCAGAAGATCCAGCTCAGTTATATTTTGGCTGTCAGTTTCTCATGAAGGTTGGTTAACTCCCAGTTGACTCTAATACTGAGAAAGGGATGATTCTCTAAAGAATTCCTATATTCTGTGGTCCACAGGCTTTTATTTTACTTCCCCAACATCACATTCAAATTTCCAGTCTCAGCAATTATTCTCAGAGACAGAAATTTTCTTGTTTATCTCTATGCATTTTTTTAAATGTTTATTTATTTTTGAGAGAGAGAGAGGCCCATAGACACAACATGAGCAGGTGAGGGGCAGAGAGAGAGGAAGACACAGCATCTTAAGCAAACTCAAGGTTCTGAGCTGTCAGCACAGTCAGATGCTTGGCCCAATGAGCCACTGAGGCACCCCTTATCACTGTGCATTTTAAACTTGTCTTCAACTTGATGCAGTAATTGTTTGTGATCTTTTCAACTCTTCAGTGATTTTAAAGAAAAATTTTGTTGGTTATATCTACAGTCAACAGTTAGAGGTTGGTTCTGAAAATTTAGTCTATCAATATTGGAAACAGGAAGCCCTTCACTGAATTATTGAATTTTTGATTTTTATATAATATAATATAAATATATATTATATTACTTATATAGTATATATATTTAATTTAATACATATAAAATTTATTATTTTTGTTTCTTTTTCAGATAAATCTAGACCTTTATTAAAATGATTATTTATTTTTTTTAAAAGAGAGAAGATGGGGAGGGTGGAGAGAGAGGGAGAGAGAAATCCCAAGAAGGCTTCACACTTTCAGTGCAGACCCCAGTGTGGGACTTGAACTCACTACCTGTGAGATCATGACCTGAGCTGAAGCCAAGAGTCAGATGGTTAATCGAATGAGCAACCCACATGACCCTAGAACTTAAAAAAAAAAATTAAATCTTACTTATTTATTTTGAGAGTGAGAGAAAGAGAATGTGAGAGAAAGAGAGAAGGGAGCAAAGAGATGAGTAAGAGAATTCCAAGCAAGCCTCAGCTGGAAGAACACAGCCTGTTGAGGTGCTCTGTCTCACGAACCATGCGATCATGA
This sequence comes from Proteles cristata cristata, assembly GCA_017311185.1. NCBI lineage: Eukaryota > Metazoa > Chordata > Mammalia > Carnivora > Hyaenidae > Proteles > Proteles cristata. The sequence continues at coordinate 1,379,690 of JAESUZ010004923.1, read as the reverse complement.
CCTGAGACAAAATCAAGGGTCAGATGCTTATCCGACTGGGCCATCCAGGGACCCCTATCTAGACCTTTTTGATAGTCTCTTTGCTTTCTCATACTTTCAATCCTTTAATTTCTATAAGCATATTAAATGTTACCTTTATGTTATACATCTGACAATTCCAATAATTATACTCCTTTGTTCTGATTATAAAATTTTTATTTCAATTAATTCACTCAGGATGTCTAGTTTTTTTATCTATGATTTTTGTTATCTTCTATTCTTAAAAATGAATCCTGGAGAGCATTTGAAGTTTTTACCTAAAGTTCCTTTTTCCTGAGACTATTTGTATTGATTCTCTCAGTTAAGTGGGGGAAGCTTGACTAGAGGTGCTTTAAACCAAATCTTTAGCTCACAGTTTGAGCAATTCATATTAAAGTCTGATGTCATATATGCTTGACAGAAAGCTGTGCTCAGGAAATCATCAGAGAGAATTTTTTTAAAGCAATGATGTCACAGACATTGCCTTCTGCATTTTAGTATTCTTTGAGCTTTATCTAAATGAAAGTAAAAACTTTTTCAGAACTCCAACTTTATGAAGAATTTTCTGATTTAACCTCCTATTTAGGCATTGTCCCATTCATGTATGTTACATACCCAGTTAAAACAAAAGCTCTAGGCCACTTTAGATGAAGGGTAAACAGCTGCTTATAAAAGCATAAAGAAATCTTGTGAATTGCATTTTCTTATAATTTGGGTATTCTGATAATTTATTTCTCTAACAGCACACATCTTTTACGCATGAATTTTTGGATTTTAGCTAGCATATTTTCTGTTCCATATTAAGAAGTTTTATCTTGATGTATAGTCTGCTTAGGGTGGAAGCATGCTTGCCTCATGTACAGGAATTTTTTTGAAATGGGATGACTGAATTATAATATAAATATTGCTGAAATTTTAATTATACAGATATTAGACACTTTTTGGACTGCATTTCTTTCCTAACATAAAGCATCTCTCCCCTCCCCTTTAGAACACAGCTATACTTGTAAAACCAAACTATTTCCCCCTCTGTTGACATAGTAAAAAAGCCGCTTAGCTTCTAATTGTTATTCATGCATTAAAAAAAAATTAAATGCTATGTTTATAATTTTGTTACTTTATAATATTTTCCTGAAGAAAATAGCTTTCAAATTTGTATTAAACACTAATAGAGAAAATGGACCCAATATATAGATTTTTACCATTTTGTGGAGAGTACATTTACTCAATATATAAGAATACATTTTCTCAAATAAAAAGAAAGTACAAATGGAGAGAATATGCATGAATGATCAATTTGCAATGTCCTTCATTGCTCTTTTGTTGCACAGGAATAACAGAGTAAGGGTAATTCAAGTTCTTCCATTGTGTTTGAACTTCCCAGTGAGTAATACTATCTCTTCCATTTAGTCTTTAGACTCCAGTGTATCTTTTATGTTAATTTATCATGTTTAATAGGTGAGAGGTTTGTGTTTTGCCTTAGAAAAGAACTGATAAAATGTGCACTGTACAATACCCAAGAGATGATGATGAAATTTTATTTGTTCATTTTTATATTACAGAGTTCTGAAATGTATTATCGATGGAACTCTACACAGAAATACTGCTTAAGGGATCATATTGTTCTTTGTTGCATAGTAATCTATTACATACTGAAAGCTTATGGTTTTTGAATGTCTTTAATTACTAAAAATATACCTATGTAAAATAGATTCCGGCATATTGGCATTACACTTACATTTAAAACATAGAGGTAACTAAAAATATAAATTGGTACCTGTAAAATCCCCAGAGTCCCTGAAATTCACTACATCATGATAAATTGAAATGTTATTTGAAAGCTAACAGAAATTGGGGCACCTGGGTGGCTTAGTCGGTTAGGCGTCCGACTTTCGCTTAGGTCACGCCAGTCTCTACGCCGGTTCGTGGGTTCGGGCCAAAAGGGCTCTGTGCTGACTACCAGCCCAGAGCCTGGAGCCTGTTCAGTCTGTGACTCCCTCTCTCTCAGCCTCCCCCTGCTCATACTGTCTCTCTCTCTCCTAGAAATAAATAAAACATTAAAAAAAAAAAAATTAAAAAAAAAAAAAAAAAAAAAGAAAGCTAACAGAAATATGTATACCAAACTTCATTGGTAAGATATTTATTTAGATAGATTGAAACAAGTCTTTCTCTTGTGATAGATACAGAATTTTACTATTAGAGATAGTTTTGATGTCTTTAAGGTCTTTAAGTGTAATTTTTAAAAATAACTTTTAAGATGAATAATAGAATTATTTTGCATTTCCTTTCAATTAAGGTGTTTTTTTTAATGTGGATGCTTAATTATGATATTCCATGATTTGCATGGTGATAATAGCTTAAATTTTTACAGATCTATGTGATCTACATACAAAAGTGTAACTTTTGGCATTATACTTCCCAGTGAATATAGTCACATGATATCTTAAATAATGAAGATAATGACACTGGCAGTCTGGGAGTAGTGGTAGATATATGTAACATAGGCAAGTTTTTATCATTTTCCAGCTTCCTTTTCCATACACAGAGGGGTTCAGGGGATCCAGAAGTTGCCTGTGCACAATCCAAAGCACACAAATTGACCGAATATTTTTGATTAAAAAAGTTGAGTCATCACATAAGCATAAATGAAGAATAATTCTTTTGCTTATTAATTTGTACAGACTGAATTTCAGTTAAAACTCTAAAATTGGTACAAAAGTCTCTGTAACAGGAGACAAAGGACAGGACATAATGATAAATGGAATGATCCAATAAGAGGCTATAAAAATTGTAAATATTTGTGTCCCCATCATGGAGCACCTAAATATTTAAAGTAACCACTAAAAGATATAAAAGAAGAAACTAATAGCTATACAGCAATAGTAGGAGGATTTAACACCCCCACTTATGTCAGCGGATAGATCACCCAGCAGAAAATCAACAAGAAAACAGTGGCTTTGGATGATGCATTGGTCCAAATAGAACTAAGACATTGATACAGACATTTCATTCTAAAACATTGGAATACACATTCCTTTTAAGTGCACAGGGAACATTCTCCAGGACAGATCACATGTTAGTCCACAAAACAAGTCTCAACAAGTTCACAAAGACTGAATCATACCATGCATGTTCTCTGACCACAGTGATATGAAACTAGAAACTGATCAAAAGAAAAAATCTGGACAGTACACAAATATATGGAAACTAAATAACATGCTACTAAACAATGAGTCAACCAAGAAATCAAAGTGTAAGTAAAAAGAATACATGAAAACAATGAAAATGAAAGCATAATAGTACAAAATTTTTGAGATGCAGCAAAAGCTGTTTTTAAAGGGAAGATTATAGTGAAACAGGCCTACACCAAGAAGCAAGAAAAAATCCCAAGTAAGCAGCTTAACTTTCCATATCAAGGAATAAGGAAAAGAACAAACAGAGGCTAAAGTCAGTGGAATACAGGAAATAATAAAGATTAGAGGAGAAATAAATGAAACAGGGACAAGCAATGAGAATGAGAATAGAACAGACCAATGAAACCAACAGTTGGTTCTTTGAAAAGATTAAATTGATAAATCTTTAGCTGAACCCATCAAAAAAACAAAACAAAAAAGAGAAAAAAAGAAGAGAGAGACAGTGTGACAGAGAGAGATACAGAGAGGAGAGAAAGAGGATTCAAATAAATATAGTCATTAATGGAAGTGGAGAAATAGCAATCGATACCACAGAAATATAAACAGTTATAAGAGAATGTTATAAGAATTATCTACAAATTGAATGATATAGAAGAAATGGTTAAATTCCTAGAAACATACAACCTTTCAAAACTGAAGAATCAAGAAGAATAAGAAACTTTGAGTAGACTGATTACCAGTAATTGAATCAGCAATCAAAACCTTCTAAGAAGCAAAAGTCCAGGACTAGGTGGACTCACAGGTGATTTTTACCAAATATTTAAAGAGGCCTAAATACTTATTCTTCTCAAAGTATTTAAAAATTACAAAAGAAAGAATCCATTATATTGGATTTGGTACCATTATATTGGTACCCAAACCAGATATTGGCACTACAAAAACAAATAACAACAACAAAAACCTACAGTCCAATATCTCTGATAAACAAAAATGCAAAAATTCTCTACAAAATATTAGCAAACTGAATCCAACAATGCCTGAAAAATTCATTTATGGGTTTTAATCCAGGGATGCAAAAGTGGTTCAGAATTTGCAAATCAATCAACATGATACATGACATTAATGGGAAAGATAAGAACCCTATGATCATTTTCAAATAGAAAAAGTATTTGACAAAGCAAAACATCCAATCGTATTAAAAACTGTCAATAAAGTAGCTTTGTAGGACACATACTTAAACATAATAATGGCCATATACAAAAAAATCACAGCTAACATCTACTCAATGGTAAGAAATAGAGCTTTTCCTCTAAAATCAGCAGCAAGACAAGGATGTCTACTTTTACCACTTTTATTCAATGTAGTACTAGAAATCCTAGCAGCAGCAACCAGACAAAAAAAATAAATTAAAATTGGAAAGAAATTATTACTATTTGCAGATGAAATAATACTACATGGAAAACCCTAACTCCACCAAAAAAACTATTAGAACTTATAAATGGATTAAGTAGAGTTACAGGCTACAAAATTAATATATAGAAATCTGTTTCATTTTTATACATTATGAAGTAGAAGAAAGAGAAATTAAGAAAACAAGTCCATTTACAATTCTACTAAAATAATATTCCCAGAAATAAATTCAACCAACCAGGTGAAAGACCCACACTCCAAACACTAAAAACATTGATGAAAGAAATGTTTTCATCGAAGATGAAAAAAGTGGAAAGATATTTAATGCCATGGATTGAAAGAATATTGTTAAAATGACCCTATACCCAAATAAATCTGTACATTCAATGCAATCCCTATAAAAAATACCAGTAGCATTTTTCACAGAACTCGAATAAATGTTATGAAAAATTATATGGAACTACAAAAGACCCCAAATAGCTAAAGCAATCTTGAAAAAGAGAAGCAACTCTGGAGTATCGCAGTCCAGATTTCAAGATCTTGCACAACCTACTTAATGGAGAACATATTTGTAAATGATATATCTAATAATGGGCTAATATCTAGAATATATTAAAAATTTTAACAACTCAACACCAAAAGATAATAATAATCCAATTAAAAATGGTCAGTGGACCTGAATAGACATTTTTCCAAAGACTTACAGACACAGACACGTGGAAGGATGCTCACTGTCTTACCAACAGACACATGAAGAGATAGATGCTCGATATCACTAATGAACAGACAAATTAAAACCAAAATGAGTTATCACTTTACACCTGTCAGAACGGCTAAAATCATAAACCTAAAAATGACAAGTGCTGGTGAGGATGCAGAGAAAAAGGAACTCTCATGCACTGTTGGTGGGAATGTAAATTGGTGCAGCCACTGTTGAAAACAGTATGGAGGTTCCTCAACAAATTAAAAATACAATTATTACCATATAATTCAATAATTCCATAACTGGGTATTTACCTAAGTAAAACAAAAACACTAACTCAAAAAGATATATGTACCCCAATGTTTACAACAACATATATTATTTACAATGGCCAAGGTATGGAAGTAACCCATGTGAGTCGATAGAAGAGTGGATAAAGAATACATGACCTGCACACACACAAACACATGCATGTGCACACACATGAAATGGAATATTAGTCAGTCATAAAAGGAATGGGATCTTGCCTTTTGCAATACCATCAACGGACCTAGAGAGTATAATGCTAAGTGACTAAGTCAGTCAGAGAAAATACCATATTATTTCACTTATATGTGGAATTTAAGAAGCAAAACAAGTGAACCTAAAGAAGGAAAAAAAAAGACAAACAAAAATATAGACTCTTAAATACAGAGAACAAACTATTGGTTGCCAGAAGGGAAGTGGGTGGGGAGATGGATGACACAGACGAAGGGGATTAAGAGTGCATTTATCCTGATGAGCACTGAGAAATATATAGAATTGTTGAACGATTGTATATCTGAAGCTAATAAACACTGCATGTTAGTAAATGGGATAAGAGACTCTAAAATTTTTTAAAAACAGGATATCTATATCTATATATAAATATCTATTGATCTGTAGGCATTTGAACTAAAATGATATATTTCTATATTTTAAATCTTGCCATACTCTGGTCTAAAAATTCTTAGTGTTGTTTAGTTTTTAAGTATAATAAAATCAAAGACAACCTACAGCTAACATATAACTCAGAGTTCTCATAATCTTTGCCATTGCCATTTTAATTCACGTTTACACTGTCTATTCTAGTTAATTTCTTATAATTTTAATGAGAAAATAAATAAACTTTATTTTAATGTGACATTTAGAAAAACAGAATTACCAAAATATATTACAATTACTCTGTTGTTCTCAATCATATGATTTAATGTATTTTAAGAAAAACATATATAACTGGTGTTTCTAATTGATAGAAAGTATCAATCATAAATTTTGGTGTAATACTCCAATACTAAATTTTTACAATTTCACTTTAGCCAATAGAAAACTATTTGAAATTATTTAAGATAACCATAGATTTGTATTAGAGACAAACTCTAGATCTTCTGATTGTATAATCTAATGTCCTTTAGAAAAATAGTTAAATTTGATATAAATAAGATATTTACCCAAGAATAATCTTATATAAAAACCAACAAAATGATGGGTAATAATCAATGTTATCAGAGTAGAAGAGAAAAAAAATATATATATATATATATAATTTATCCATTATACACAATTTGAATTTTTTTAGCCTGTTCATTTTTTCAAATTATAGTTAGAAATTCAAATGCATTTATATGTATGAAAGTAGTATTATATTTATAGATAAAATATGCAAGATATTTTTGAACTTGTAAATAAAATCTTATTTGGATTAATTAAGAACTCAATTCAAATAATTCATTAATTAGAAATTAACCACTTAAACATTTTGGTGAGATCTCATCTATGAAGAAAAAAATTGGAATTTTCTGGGGCTCCTGGGTGGCTCAGTTGATTGAGTGTCAGACTTCAGCTCACGTCATGGTTTTGTGGTTTGTGCATTTGAGCTCCACATCATGCTCTCTCCTGTAAGCATATAGCCCACTTCAATCCTCTGTCCCCCTCTCTCTGCCCATCTCCTGCTCACTCTCTCTCTCTCTCTCTCTCTCAAGAATAAATGAACATTTAAAAAAAATATATAAAATATTGGAATTTTCTATTTAAAAATTAAGTTAGTTTTTTTTATTTCGAGTAATGCGTGAGCATTCGTCTATCTTCATAAAGAAAGTTTGCTTATATTATTAAAAATATAATTGTAAATAAAGCTCATATTGTAAGATAGTGATTATATAGTTTTCTGTCTTTGTGATTATAAAAAAATAAAACTATGCTGTCTTGGATTCTTTAGTTGGAACTCAATCCAAGGACAGAGGCTAGACTAAATTAACCCTTTCTTAGTCTTTATTCATCAGGAGCAGTACATAAAAATCCAAGCTGTGCAGATGCAAAATATTCAAATATCTCTTCTCTTCTTTAGTTTCATAACATATCTACTGTGAAAGGAGCAGACTTAAGAAACTAACAGAACTGGGCTGTTTTTTTTTCTCTCTGTCTCATTTTTTGACCCACAGTATCAAACAGACATGTATCTAAAACTTCTCAGGTAGTGTCAGAGGAGCTCTCTCCAGGGAGCAAAATCTGACGGGCTCTCAGCCAGTACAAGGGCAACATGGAGAGAAGGAAAAGAGAAGTAGACTTTTTTCTTTCTGGTTTTGGAGTTTAGCTCAAGCACCTAGACATGACAGATCATGCCATTTTACAGAAACTTTGCCTTTCAAGCTATTAAGAAGCTGATAAAAGGCAAAGGTTAATAAACTCTTCTTGCTCACTTGATATGGCTGACAATTCTCTCTCTCAATTGTAAAATCAGCTAATGTTTTCCTAAATATTTCTTAAATCTGTTTCATTCTGTCTACTTTATTATCACTGCCCTAATGCAGACCATTATTAACTTTTGCATGGATTAGAACACCGTCCTACCTTTAATTTATCCCTCCTCAGAAGTGTCAGAGTAATGTATCCTAAAACTCATACCATCATAAAATCTATTGTTCTTGCTTATAGTGTAAAGTTCTAGCTCTTTACTAGGAAGCATCCTGCATGCTACATATGAGCACTAAAAACTTGTTTAGGGAATAAATGGAAGATTAGTGAACAAAGAAATAAAGAAAACATGGCACTATCTGGATTCCTACTGGCTTTTCCTTCTTTATCTCATATCTTTGTTGTGTCCATTTGCCTCTCACATTAACCCCTTATGTAGAATCACTCTTTCTTTCTTTGCCTTGCTAACATCTAGTCATCTTTTAAGATTCAGCTCAGAAATTACTTCTTCCCTTCCTGCTGTCTCCCCCCCCCCATAGCATAAACTACTGGGAACCTCCTTCAAGAAAGGTCCATATTAATCTATGTACATGTCTATCTTTCTGTGTCTAGCTCCACTGCATTGTACACATTTACATTCATGCTTGTCTCTATCTAGACTAATTTCCTTGAGGACTGTATCATATATAAATATCTCTGCTTCTTAATATAAAATCTACTCTTCTCCTTCATAGATACTTATTACTTAATACATGCTTATGAAATGAATGTGTGATTGAATAACTTAACTACTATTGGCGAGGGACTATATTTTCCCATTCTGTTATGTGGGGGTGGGTGGGGAGACTTATTAATGATAATATCTTTCTTTCAAAATTTCCCACAATTATACTTGTAAACATATTTTGCTAAAATATATAAATACATTCCAATGAAAATTTTAAGTTTTGATATATTTTATGAATATTATCACTTCTTTGCTTCTATTCAGAAAATACCAAAGAGGTTGAACAACTTATAAATATACAAGAAAAAAATCCTTATGTGATTATGTTATGCTTTGTTCAAAAGTTTGTTTTTTGATTTATACCTGTGACTGGATTTATGAATTTGGTAAACAAAATTTCATTAGATTGTGTTATAGAATTAAATATGCCAACTTATTTTGGTATGCTGCTTAAAGCACCTTCTTGGGTCATTTATGATATACCAAGGTGCAGTTGTACACATTAAGGACATGGAAACACATGTGATAAATGTTTACATCTTATTGGATATATTTGTAAAGTGAGGCAGGAGTGCCGGGGGGCTCAGTCGGTTAAGCATCTGACTTCGGGTCATGATATCACGGTTTGTGGGTTTGAGCCCCACATCGGGCTCTGTGCTCACAGTTCAGAGCCTGGAGCTTGCTTTGGATTCTGTGTCTCCCTCTCTCTCTGCCCCTCCCTGACTCATATTCTGTCTCTCTCTGTCTCTCAAAAATAAATAAACATAAAAAATTTTTTAAAAAAATAAAGTGAGGTAGAACTAATAAATGCAAATATGAGTAGTTACTAAGACAATGATTAATCTCCAGAATGAAATAGAATACAGAGTAGGACTGGTGTGGTATTAGAAGCTGCTTTAGCTAGGAGTATCAGAGATGGAATCTAACAGAGATGGACAGCAGGACTTGGGGTTGAGACATGGAAGTTAAGAATAGATAGTGACCAGAGGCTATTGAAGAAAAGCCTGCTAGGCACAGAAAGCATAAGTACAAAAGCTCTAGTTAGAAATGGACTTTGTGATGTGTGGAACAGAAAGGTTAGTGTGACTGGAGTGTGTATCAAGAGGGGAGTGGTAAGGGAAGATTTGGAGAAATAGACTTGGGTCTACTAGGGTAGACATGGGTTAAAATGAGTAGTTTAGATTATCACAGGACAAGAAGTTGAATAGTTTTCATCAGGAAAATAAGAAGGAAAATGCCCAAACAACTTGCTGTTGGTTTAGATGTGATACATAGAAATTATAATGGAATGAAAGATGATTCCCAGCTTCTTGGCTTAAAAATCTCAGTAAGTGGGTGGTTTCTTAGTCAATCCAGACTGCTATGCCAAAATACCGTAGATTTGTTGGCTTACATGACAGATATTTATTTCTTCACAATTCCAGAGGCTGGAAGTTCAAGATCAGGGTGTTAGGAAGGGGTTGGGGGTATTTTTCTGAGTGTCTTTTTCCTGGTTTGTGATGACTTCCTTCTATATCTACACACTCTTGATAGCTGTATCTTTGTATGGTAGAAGAAAGATGCTCTGGTATCCTTTTCTTTTTATAAGGGCACTAATTCCATCATGGAAGCTCCACCCTCAAGACCCCATCTAAACCTAATTACTGCCCAAGGGCTCAACTCCCAATTATATCACACTGAGGATAAGTTCTTCGATGAATTTTGGGGGACACAAACATTCAGTCTATAACAAGGGGAATCTTTGCAAAGGATGGAGATCGAGAAGTGTGTTAGAATAATCTTGAATTTGAGAAGCCTATTATTTAAAATGCAAGTGAATATATCTGCTAAGTGCTGTGTCAACAGACCAATTATGAGAACCTTAGGATAGCAGAATGCATGTTAAATTATTAATACGTTCTATGACTTAATGTGTTACCTTTCTCAAGTATTATATTTGCATTTTAATGAGTTTTAACCAAACACTTTGACCCAGATAAATTGCTCTAATATTCACCATGCCAGCCACATGACAAATTGTGAAAGTTGAATGCTGTGATAAGCAATAATCATGCTGAAGTACTCTACCCCCCACTCTACTCAAACACAGGACTTGTAGTTTTCTAGTGCAATGGTTTGCCTCATTTTCTTTCTCAAGTTTATTGCCTCTACTTTCACATTTATAGAAGGCAGGCTGGGGGAATAAGAAGTCCACACACATACCCATTAGGAACATCTTGATATAATTTTAAAAGATATGTGAACCTATTTACCAGTTAATTTGGGGCCATCTGCTTTCACTAATGGAAAATTTATTAGAACTCTACCTAATAATTAAGTAGATATGGTATTATTAGAATGTTTTAAAATATCAGTTAATAAAATGTTGAGGATATGTAACTATGTTTTCTTGCTGGTGTTACTCTAAACAAAAGAAAAACTTATTATCCAAATAGTCTATATTTATACAGTCAGACTACCTTTTCAGGGTAAAAAAATTTTAATAAAATAACAGCAGTGACTAGGACATTTTCATCTCCTATACTGAAATTAATAATTTGGAACTTGGTGCTTACTGAGAAACCCTTCTGACCTAGGAAGAGTGAGAGTAAGCACTGAGGAAGGCAAGGAAAGAGGACATAAAAGATGTTAATGCTTTTTCCATCCTTACCTAAAGTTCTAGTTGACATTATTAGGCAGATGGACACATCCAAGGTTAAATTTTGTTCAATTCATTTCTGGATAAGGTAGTATTACTTATATGTTATTATATCCCTCATAAGGCAAACATATTCCATTTTTACTTCTCCTATATTCATCATTATAACTATTATAACTAACAATGAATGTATTACTTCACCTCAAATACATTCTGTTAGCATCTAAGATATTTAACGTAGCTTATTAAAGGCTGAATCTAAGAATAGATATCCTAAAATTTTATAGGATATCTTGCAGCCATCTTGAATCAAAATTAGAGAATTAAATATAAAACTTTTAGGAATTTGGAAACATGCTTTTTATTTTATACAACTTTTATCAGTTAGATACTGCTTATAATAATCCACTCTAAAACTTTAATGACTTGAAACAACAAGAACACATTTATCATTTCTTACTAGTCTACAAGTTCTCTGGGCAGTTCTGTTGATCTGGGACATCCTCTGTTGATTTCAGCTGGGTCGTTTAAGTGTCTTGTTCAGCTGATGGGATGGTGAGAGTCTGGCTATCTCAACTGCTCTTGCCTGCAGTTTACTTATAGCTAATTGGGGATGAATCTGAAACAGCGTCTTCAAAGCTGCCAGAAGTCTTTCAACAGAAATTATATTTTACTCCTTACTTTTGAAAGAGCAGTGAATAGGTATGTATATGAATCCGGGGAAATATATTTCATTTAAAACAGCCAAACAATAACACTGACAAGTTAATCGTTATTTCCATTTTGTATACATAGGGCAGGAAAATTGTGTGACAGAAGATAACTTCATGCTTGGGAACTTGGAGAAAGAAGTCCTGGCCCTCAAATTTGTTTCAATTATACTTAAATGAAGTGAATATCCAGATCATCCTATAACTACTTGGTGGCTTTCACAGAAGTACTTATTTGACTGAATTAAGACAAAATAGATTTCCAAAACTTTAATTGCCCTTCATGTTTTATAGGTGAGCCAATAGTTTTACAAAGCTGACATAATCTAGTTAGTTTCAATAAATTTCTTCCAAGTTACCTTATGAAATAAAAGAATTTCCAAATTATTTAATTTAGTATAAGTTGTATGAGCTTGCATCATTAAATACCTTTCCAGAGATAATTCATTTTTCAAAGAGTGCACGTAAAGAAAGGAAAAATTCACATAGCATATAAAGAAAATAATGAGTGAATGATATGTCAACAAAGTTAGATTATTAAAAAAACTTTTTCTAATTAAGAAAGTAATATATAAATTGTGGAGATTAGAAAATATAGAGATGTATAAAAATATGAAAATTTTGTGATGCAGAAATTAACTGAATTAACCATGGGATAATATAATGTATATAGAGAAAGAGGTTTTTTATTCCATTAGTACTAGGTGATGAGCATAATTCCCATGCATATTTTTGAAGCAGGGTTTTTAATGCACAATCTCTACAATATAGTAGGCACAGGAAAATGTGTTAAGTAAAAATTTTCCTCATGTATGCAAAATAATTTAACTAATCTATAATTGGATCTTTATTTTTGAAAATATTTATTTTTTAAAAAAGCAAAGCTATGATTAAGCTAAATATGTATATATATCACTGAATACTCTCTTCCCGTTACTGAATACTTCCTGATGAATATCTAGAGGTAGACTAGTAGTCTATATTTTCTGTATCTCTCCAATCCAGAGTGTTCTCTTTCTGTCTCTGACTCTCTGCCTCTGTCTGAATCTCTCTCTCTCCATCTCTCATTCTAGTTCTCTAGCTGTATTATATTTCCTTTCAATTTGAGAAGCCATATAACAGTCTTGAATTATTTTTCTTTGCATTGTATTAGTCACTAATGACATTATTTTTAAAAATTCTCTTTGTATTCCTTCAGTGGCAAACTGTTATATATGGTGCCATTTTTCTGTTGGATTTTCAAGCATGGGTAATCAAGAATTATCCTTTTGTCTAAAACTGACTTTCTCCTTTTATCATTTGAGCTTTTTTTTTTCTTTTTAGACATTCTTAAAATGACCTCCTTGCCTAGAATTCAGAGAAATCATAATATTTATTCCTTTTTGACAGAGATACTTTTAAAATTGTACTGTTGTATGAATTTTTATTAATAGGTGTGGTGAAAAACAAAGGCAGGGCAGAAATCATAGAGCAAATATTAATTAAACCTGAAACAATGAGGGTAGCTTCAACCTAAAATATGGTACTAGTGGGTCACTGCACATAGGAATTCATCCTGATTGTAACTGCCCATTTAGGTGCCTTTATTCTTCTAGTTGACTAACTGTCACATGTGGCAGCTTAGTAGACAGCACATTATCATAAAACTTTTAGAATCAGACTCAAGGCCAAAGTACATCATAGCTATTTCTTCTCCCTGAAGACCATTTGAAACCAATAGCTTCTCTAACTCTCCTCATCTCTTTATACTACACACATTGCGCAAGTCATAGAGTACCTTAAATTGGTAAACCATCTCATTTTATTTTATATTTCCACAGAGATGACCCAAGCACAGAATTTCTTTATGAAGACTTATGCTTGAATAAGTTCTGCCAGAGTGCAGAATCAGGAAGGCAATAGATTTGGGGGTCCACATTTATATCAAGGTCAAACTCATTAGAAACAAAAAAAATAAATTGATATTTATACAGTAGAATAGTCCCTTTTATATAATCTAAGTAGCAAATCATTTTGTGACATGGCCTAGTTTATATTTCACATTCTAATAATTTAAAGAGAAAAGGGAAATATTCACGTGAAGAAATTCTGGCCTCCTCATGTAATAGTAACACAAATTTTCCCTCCATAATTGATAAGTGAATGATGGTCTGCTCATATTTCATAACATACTAAAGAATAAAATAAAAGCGAGAATATGTGGAAAGCAACATAAGGTTCAATTGTTTATTTTTTCCCATATTAAGAAAACATGCATTATTTAAATAACTAGGAGGGAGATTATAAACATTTAAAAGATAACACTAATGGTAACCTTAAGATCAAATAATAAATGCTTTTTGAGGCTTTTTGATTTTCTCCTGTAACACTGATGAAGAACTGTAGACTCTCTTCTATGTAGACTAAAACAGAAATCCTTCATTTTATTATGTTTCTATTTCTAAAAAAATTGACATTGATGCATTTTATTCAAAGCAGAATGGATTAGGAATTGCTGCACTTATTTACATTTTTACAGTCAAGTTCACACATGGAAATTACAGAATACATAAGGCTTTTCAATAAATAATAACTGTTCATTTGTAAATAATAATTTTAATTCTTATTTTTTGGAAGATTATGGGAGAATCAGCAAGATCTAAAGTTATTTTAGGCAAGAATGAATAGAATACAATTTCAATAAGAGGTTGAATAATGATAAAAGAACAAAGCTCACTGAGTTTATTTAGCTTGGAAGTCAATCATGCAGACACAATGACAATTTATAGTCTGGGGCGTGCATACACCTAACACCCAGACAAAGCACTCTTTTTCAACTCATCGTGAAACTTTAGATTAAATTATTATTTTTAGTGATGGACACGTGTAAGGTGGGAAGAGGAAATATAACCCAAAGCTAATATATTTTAAAAAGCAAAAGTCTGTAAAAAATAAAGCCCAAGTTCTCCTGAAATGAGGCTGAGAAAAAACTAAAATAAATTTAAAGACAATCAAACCTGAGTTCATAAGGCTACTTGGGGGAGGCGACAGATTTTTTTGTGTGTGTGTGTGACATATAAGGGGCCAGAGCAACAAGACAAAAAGGACCAGATCTGTAACTTAGACAGGATCATTGTTATGTAAAAGCTCCCAATAGTGTGTCTTGTTTCTGAAGTGAGTTTGTAGTTCTACTGTGTTAATATCACTGTTATAAGATTCAGGATAAGAGACACAAATTTCCTGTGTCATGGTAGGTGAGGCAGCAGAAGGCAACCATGACTCACCCTAGGAAATTTTCAAGTCTGAGTTTCAGTTATCTCATTATAAATATCAGACTAATATCATTTTCATTGAAATTTCAGGATTCTTTGGAAAACATGTGCAAGTATCTGAAAACAATTTTTAAAATAATGATGTGTCATGCTAACATCAACTGACACATTAAATTTCACATTTTTAGAGAGAAAATTACAAAGGGGGTTCTATTTAGAAGAGGTTAACTATTATTTAAAGCTGTGGGATAAAAGCTATGATTTGAGTGACCAAATAATTTATTGTCCAAGTAAGGACATTTTTGTGAATAAAAAAGAAACACTAATATCATTCAATTACGTACATTTAAAAAATAACTTGTATAGTGATTGCCTAATTTTTAAGGTGAATAAACTATAACATAGCTCTAATAAAACCTATTTTTATTTATTTAAAAAAATAGCTTTTATTTTTTGAGAGAGACAGAGCATGAGTGAGGAAAGGGCAGAGAGAGGGAGACACAGAATCCAAAGCAGGCTCCAGGTTCCAAGCTGTCAGCACAGAGCTCGAGTGAACCAGGAGATCATGACCTGAGTGGAAGTCATATGTTTAACTGACTGAGCCACCCAGACTCTCCTCCCATAAAACCTGTTTTAAAATAGTTTACATTTGGGGCAGCTGGGTGGCTCAGTGGGTTAAAAGTCCAAAGCATGATTTCAGCTTAGATCATGATCTCATGGTGGTGAGATGGAGTCCCACATCGAGCTCTGTGCGGGGCATGGAGCCTACTTGTGATTCTCTCTCTCTTTATCCCTCTACACTAGCAAAAGTGTGCACTCCTCAAGAAAAAAAAAATTACTTTCTTAGTCATCCCTATTTCTAGTACCAGTTCATAGGTATTTTTTCTTAAGAATGAATGTTTTAAACAGCTTCACTGAGATATAATTTAAATATCATAAAATTCATTTTTAGTATATTTACAGAGTTGTACAAATCATCACTGCAATCTAATTTTATAATATATCCATCATCATAGGCTCTTGATTTTTTTATTATCATATAGTACAACTTTGTATAAATGTATCATATTTTATATAGATATTCTTTTGTTGGTGACCATTTAAATTATTTGAATAGTTGGTTTCTATGAATACAGTTTCTGTGAATATACTTACATATATCTTCTGGTGAATTTGGGCACGCACATCTGCTTAATATATTTATAGCAGTGGAATTTCTGGGTCATAGCACAAGCATTGATTTACCTTAACTAGGTACTTTCAAGTTGCTTAGCAAAATGGCTCTCTGATTTACATTCCCTTCTGTGGTATATGACAGACTCTGATGCAGTGCATACATGTTAAAATTTTTAACTTTTATGTTTTTAAATTTTTTTAGGTTTTAATTTAAATTCTAGTTAGTTATCATGCAGTATAACATTGGTTTCAGGACTAGAACTTAGTGATTCATAACTTGCATATAACACCCAGTGTTCATCACAAGTACCTTCCTTAATGTCCATCACCCATAAAATTTAAAATTTTTAGACACTCTTGATATGGGTGTATTGATATTCCATACATTGCGTTTCCCTGCTGACTGATAATACAAAGCAAATTTTCACATTTGTTTGTCCTTCAGACACCTTAAAAAAATTTTTAAATGTGTATTTTTTCAATATTTGTTTATTTTTGAGAGAGAGAGACAGAGAGTGAGCAAGTGAGGAGTAGAGAGAGGGAAACACAGAACCTGAAGTAGGCTCCAGGCTCTGAGTTATCAGCACAGATCCTGACACGGGGCTTGAACTCACGAACTGTGAGATCATGACCTGAGTGAAGTTGGGTGCTAAACTGACTGAGCCACCCAGGTGCCCCTTTAAAAAATATTTAGTGTCTATTTATTTTTGAGAGAGAGAGACAGATAAGAGTTGTGCAGGGGAGAGGCAGAGAGAGTGGGAGACAGAATTCGAAGAAGGCTCCAGACTCTGAGCTGCCAGCACAGACCCCAACATGCTTGAAGTCATGGACTGCAAGATCATACAACCTGAGCTGGTTGGATGCTTAACCAAGTGAGCCATAGGTGCTCCTGGATATCTTCTTTGGTGAAATTTATTTCCCATTTTTCCATTGGGTTGTCTATCTCATCCTTATTAGTATGTTAGAATGTGTCTATACATATGTGGATAAAATATCTTTGTTGGTTATGTATGTTGCCAGATCTACTCTGTGGCTCTTTATTATATTAACAGTCTTTTGAGAAACAAAAATTCACAAGTTATATATTCCAAAAGAAAATGTCTTCTATTTTACAGTTGAAGCTTCTTGTATTCTGTTTAAGTAATACTTTCTTAATCCAAGTCACTTAGGTATTTTAATATTATCTAGATACAGTAAATATATATATTATAAATATTGTTTTACCTTGCATCTATGTTCATGAGCGAGATAGTACTATAAATTTTCCATTTTTGTAATATCCTTCTCAAGTTTTAGTATCCACCAAATTCTGGCTTAATAAAATGTGGTAGGAGCTAGATTTAAGGAAAAGTGGTAAATTTGGCATTATTATTTATTTAAAATGTATAAACTCGTCTGTTTTGTTAGCTCCTCAGTGATATCAAAGGAAAGTCCCTTTGTTCAGCTTTTCTGATTGTTCACTGTGGGAAATTGGTTCCAAATACTTATTCCTCCATTCTCAGGAGCCAGAGACTATATATAAAGACAATCAATATATATCAAAACTCTAAAAAATATGCAAAGTAACTTTGATACAGAAAACTCACTTATAGAAATTTTTCCTAAAGAAATAATATAAGGTTGTTAAATGTTGTAAGTATAATAATGTTCAAAAGGACATAAATTTGTGCATAGAATGACTTTCATTCCAATATTATAGGAATAGTAAAATACATTAAAAAGTATGTGAGTCCATTAATAATGAATTGATTAAGTAATTATAGCATCTATCAGTGATAGATTACATATTCAATAGAACTTTGATTATATATGTATATTTCTGGCATTAAGATGTAATTGCATAACTGAATAAAGCAGGTATAAAATGATATATAAATTAAAAACACTATTATTTTAAGATGTGACTATGTATATAGGCATACCATGCTGACACATTATACAAAATTATTAAACTTTTTTCTGGATTGTGATATTACAGATGACAGTGACTTTATTACAGATACTTCATATTGTTATTTATGTCATTTATGTAATGTATTATAATCTTATTAGAAAGTCAATAAAGCTCCTTTAAGTTTTAGAAGCTATAGTTGAAAATACATCATTTTGAAGACTAATTATTCTTTTTCATTATTGAAATGATAATTAGTATTATTTTATAGGTGTTACTGAACAAAGTTTGATTCCATGTAAGAAATTACTTTTAATAACTACAACCTACTAAAGGCGGAATGGCCTGCTTTCTGATATTCTAATTTTTCTAGTCCTTGAAATGCTTATAACTTTGGGGAATTTTAATCAAGGTTTCTACAGAATATAGAAAGAATTATATCTTTACTTGCCGGAAAGAAATTCTTAAGCTTCTTATTTTAACATGTTCATGTAAAGTTATTACACACTGTAAATATACATACATATATATGTATATACAACAAATATGTACATATAGTGTATATATATTTATATATGTATTTATATGCTATCCTATATTGCTATGTACATTTTCATAAAATGGGCAAAGAAGTGGAATTAAAATAGATTTGGTAAGAGCTAGTAAAATGTCCAACCACATATCACCATTTCTATACGTTCTGTTCCCCCTGAAAAAAACAAAACTGATACCAAAACAACAAAAAACCTCTATGCAACAAAATATTACCAAAACACTTTCAACAATACATTCAAAGGACCATTCACCATGATCAGATGGGATTTATGTGGGGTGTGAGTTTGGTACAATATTCACAAAATGATTAATGTGATAATATCATGTTATAAAACCAAAATAAAAGACATAAATTATATCATCTGAATAGATGCAGAAAAAACCTTTGACAAAATTCAATATCAATTCATGATAAAAACTTTCAATAAAGTGAATTTAGAAAGAACATCCTTTAACATAAAGGCCATATTTTTAAAAATCCAGCTCATATCATCCTCATTGGTGAAACCTAGAAGTTTTTCCTATCATATCGGGAATAAGAAAAGCATAGTAACTGGAGCTCCTACCCACAATAATCAGAAAAGAAAAAGAAAAGGCATATGTCAGTATGAAAGAAGTTTAAATGTTACACTGTCACTATTTACAAATGACATCAACTATACAAAAAAAAAAAAAACCCTGAAGACACTCCCAAAATAGTGTTAGAAGTAACAATTGAATTCAATAAAGATGTAGAATACAAAATTAATTTTCATAAATTGGGTGTGTTTCTATACACTAATAACAAAGTAGAAGGAGAAATTAAGAAAAACAACTTCAATTATAATGACACCAAAAAGAATAAAATATCTAGAAATAAATTTAACCAAGGGAGTGAAAGAATCATACTTTGCAAACTATAAAACACTATTGAAAGAAATTGAAGATAACACAAACAAATGGAAAGATATTCCATTCTCATGGATTGGCAGAATTAATATTGTTAAAATGTCAATACAACTCAAAGCAACTTATAGATTCAAAGCAATCTCTATCAAAATACAAATAGCATTTCTCACAGAACTAGAACAAATAATCCTAAAATTTACATGGAAACACAAAAGACCACGAATAGCCAAAGCAATCTTGAGAGAGAATAAAGCTAGGCTTATCACAATTCCAGATTTCAAGAAATACTACAAAGTTGTAGCAGTCAAAGCAATACACTACAGTCACAAAAATAGACACATAGATCATTAGGATCGTCTAGATATCCCAGAAATAAACCCATGCTTTTAAGGTCATTCAATCTATGACAAAGGACACTTAAACTATGCACTGGGGGAAAACATAGTCTCTTCAATAAATGCTGCTGGGAAAACTGGACAGCTACATGCAAAAGAAAGAAATATGGCCAGTTTCTTATAAATAAGAGTAAATTCAAAATGGATTAAAGACCTAAATGTGATACCTGAAACTATAAAATTCCTAAAAGAAAACTTAGACAGTTATCTTTTTGACATTGGCCATAGCAAAATTTTTCTAAATATGTCTTATAAGGCAAGGGAAGCAAAAGCAAAAATAAACTATTGGGACTACACCAAAATAAAAAGCTTTTGACAGTTAAGGAAACCATCAACAAAATGAAAAGGCAACCTCCTGAATGGTAGAAGATATTTGCAAATTGTATCCTCAATAAAAGGTCAATTTCCTATATAAATGAAGAACTTATATAATTAAATATCCTAAACAGAGAATTTATATAATTCAAAAAATAATGAAATACAATAATAATCTAATTAAAAATGGGCAAAGGACATAAATAGACATTTTTTTCCCAAAGAAAACATACAGATGGCCAACAGACAAATGAAAAGATGCTCAACATCACTAATCATCAGGGAAATGCAAATCAAAGCCACAATGAGATATCACCTTATGCCTGTCAGAATGTCTAGAATAAAAAACAAGTTGACAATTATGTGGAGGAAAGGGAACCTTTGTTCACTGTTGGTGGGAATGTAAATTGGTATAGCCACTGTGGAAAGCAGTATGGTGATTCCCCATAGATGTCCCCCTCCAAAAAAGAAAATACTAATGTGAAAAAGACATAAGCACCTCTGTTTACTACAGCATTACTTACAATAGCCAAGATATGGAAGCGATCCAAGTGTCCATCATTAGATCAATGGATAAAAAGGTGGTGTGTGTGTGTCTGTGTGGTTGTGTCTGTGTATGTGTGTGTGTGTGTTTATAATGGAATATTATGTAGCCATAATAAGGATGAGATTTTTTTTTGCCATTTGCCACAACATGGATGAATATAGAGAGTATAACCCTAAGTGAAATATGTCATTCAGAGAAAGACAGATACTATATAACTTCACTTATATGTGAAATCTAAAAAATAAAACAAATAACTAAGCAAACAAAAAATAGAATCAGATCTACAAATACAGAGAACAAACTGTTGCCAGAATGAATGGTAGAGGGGAGATAGATAAAATAGGTTAAAGGGAGTGGGAGACACAGGCTTCCAGTTATGCAATGTATAATTACAGGAATAAAAGTTACAGAATAAGGAATACAGTCAATGCCATTATAATAATATTGTATGGTGACAGATGGTACCTATACTTGTGGTGAGCATACCTTTAAGATATACAGTTGTTGAATACCTATGAAGCCAATATAATTTTGTGTCAATTATACTCAAATTTTAAAAAAGAATAATAATTTTAAAAATAAACTACAAACTGTTATAGGAATAAAAAACCATCTAGGCCTAGAAGTGTGTTTGCTTTTTTCTTTTTTTTAAATTTTTTAATGTTTATTTTTTATTTTTCAGAGACAGAGTGAGACAAAGTGACAGAGTGAGAGTAAAGCAGAGACAGAGCGAGAAGGAGACCGAATCTGAAGCAGGCTCCAGTCTCTGAGCTGTCAGCACAGAGCCCAATGTAGGGCTTGGACCCATGAATTGTGAGATCATGACCTGAGCCAAAGTCAGATGCTTAACTGACTGAGCCACCCAGGTGCCCCTGTTTGCTTTTTTAAATTATTATATTTATATTTATTGAAAGAGGTTTAGAGTTAAACAGATTTTAAACATATCTCTTATGTAAACAAAATTATAATGATATATACTTGCAATTACTATAAAAATTAAAATATGTAATTGAATTAGTAAAAAATAATATCTATACTGTGATCATAACTATGGTACTATATATGTATATATACATATATACATACATACTTCCTATGCTATATATATATATATATTTTATTAAATTTATTTATTTATTTACAATAAAATTTTTATTTTATTTTATGAGTTTTAATTACAAACATATGATTCCACAGCCAATGAACATTAAAATGCCTTGGTTGTGAAAGTGTGAAGATCATAAACAACTATATGAAGCTCACTTCACAGAAGAAAAGTTGAGATTGGGAACACAAAGAAAATCCATAAGACCCAAATTCGTTACATACTCTTTATCTTCCTACTCTCTCTGCATTGCTTTATATAAGACAGTGGTAAATCTTAAGCAGAAAAAAAATCTCTGTGGTATTTTAAGAAACTCTAATATATTTATGAAAAAAAAAGGAACAGAGGTTATTGGAGGATGGGACAACCCATTTTCATCTGTATTTGTCTGGTACAAGTATCTACACATTTGACATAAATTTGTTAATCTTCTCTAATATTGAATACTGGAAAATAATTTTACAAAAACTTCCCGTAAACTCTTTAGAAATTGAAATGCAGGGTCAGGCAATGCATTTAGAGTACAATTCAGGATAAGTCTTTAGAAAAATAGATACATTTTCAGTTGAGTTGAGAGGATAAACAAACAGTAAATGTAATATTTTGATAACTTCAAAAAACTGAGAAAGGAAAAGTATAAAAGTATTAACACTGATTTTTGAAAAATATTATAACATTGGTTTGGCTTTCAGTTTTCCACTTTTAGATTACATTGATTAGATTTCATACTTATCTAACAGTAATCTTAAAATAAATATATATATAAGTAGAGCAATAAAATGAAAAATTCAAACTCCTTGTCACAGGGGCACCTGTGTGGCTCAGTGGTTAAGCGACTGACTTCAGCTCAGGTCTTGGTCATGCGGTTCATGGGTTTGAGCCTCACATTGGGCTCTGTGCTGACGGCTTAGAGCCTGCAGTCTGCTAACATTCTGTCTCCCTCTCTCTCTGTCCCTCCCACACTCACTCTCTGCCTCTCTCTGTCTCTGTCTCTCTGTCTCTCTCTCTCAAAAATAAATAAACATTAAAAAACATTTAGGGGCACCTGGGTGGCTCAGTTGGTTAAGCATCAGACTTTGGTTCAGGTCATGATCTCACATTTCATGAGCTCAAGTCCCACATTAGGCACCCATGCTGGCGATGCAGAGCCTGCTTGGGATTCTGTCTCTCCTCCTATCTCTATACACGTCCTGTGCTCTCCCTCTCTCTCAAAATAAATAAATAAAGAATTTAAACTCCTTTCCAAAAAGATAAAATCAGATGTTTCAATAATATATTTCATGTAATTTGTTTGCATCCCAATTAAGGCAAATTATTGTTATAGAATATTACTATTAAAAAACCTAGACTTAAGTTCATAGTTTGAAAGGGAAGATCTACAGTAACATCTAGCTAATAAGATATAAAACAAGACAGTCTGAAACATTTTACTTGTCAGTACTCTTATATATAGCCTTAGGGAGAATTTTAATTAGCACACACCATCAATAAACATTAGATTTGCCATATGCTAGCAGTGACTGAGATTTTTACGATGTCCCTTTGTTATTTTTAGGGTGAGATTATTCACTAAGGAGTATGTGGGGTGTGTGTGTGTATGTGTGTGCGTGTGTAGGTACGATGTTCTTGTGTGTATGCATGCATTTTGAGACACAAACAACCTCTTCTGTATTCAGGTTAGGGAAGACTGATTCTGTTCCCTGCCTCAGTCTTCTCCTAGGTTCAAACCTCCCTTCTGCCTTTCTCCTGGAGTGCACTGTGGTGCTTTCCAGATGCACGCACACCTGAGAACACTTCCTCAGCTCCTGCCCTGGGAAGGGTAAGTTCCTTTCCACCCTTCCTTACCCTCTTGGGTAGACAGACATTCCTGAAGACCTACAGCATCAGCGTCTGCTTTCACTGGAAACCAAAATTAAATCAACCACTGAAATTCCCTCTTTTCAAGACTTGGTTGCTTTTTTTTCTTTTGCTCCATTAAAAAGAAGTATAGGAGTGAAATGTTTAATATGTTGTGTGTGTTTGGGACTGGCTTTTAGTACTCTAGAAAACAAGAGTGAAAACAACATTTTTACAGGTATGTACCTTTTTCCTAAGAGTTATCAAACTGCTGATTTCAAACTGTCAGTATGCTACTCAATCGACCTGGGGAATCAAAATTTTAAACAACAGTATTGAAAAAGCTAATATCAGAGCAGATGTTTGTTAGAAAATATTATTTAGTGGAGAAAAAATTTATTTTAGCTCTATGCACACAGAAATGTTCACTTACACAATTGTAGCAATGTCATTATAATGTAAACTACAATTTTTTTTTTACTCCAGTCACAGTCAGAAAGTACTGAAAGCCATTCCTTTAAGGCATTCTCTTAGCGTGAGCTGTCCAATACGGTAGCTACTAGTCATGCAGGGTTATTTTAGCTAAATTTAAATTTATTTAAATTACATAAAATTTAGGGGCGCCTGGGTGGCTTAGTCTGTTAAGCGTCCGACTTTCGCTTAGGTCATGATCTCGCGGTTCGTGGGTTCGAGCCCCGCGTCGGTCTCTGTGCTGACTGCCAGCTCAGAGCCTGGAGCCTGTTTCAGGGTCTATGTCTCCCTCTCTCTCTGACCCTCCCTTGCTCACGCTGTCTCTCTCTCTCTCTCTCTCTCCTAGAAATTAATAAAACATTTTTAAAAATTACATAAAATTTAAAAATCAGTTCCTTAGTCACACCAGCCACATTTCAAATGTTTAGTGGTTACATGTTGTTACTACATTGAACGACTCAGATATAGAATCTCCATATTGCATAAAGTTCTATTGGACAACATCAGTCTAGAAATAATCTAGAGGCACCTGGGTGGCTCAGTTGGTTAAGCATCTCACTTCGGCTCAGGTCATGATTTCATGGACCCTGAGTTTGAGCCCCGTGTCTGGTTCTGCGCTGACATGTCAGAGCCTGGAGTCTGCTTCAGGGTCTGTGTCTTCCTCTCTCTTTGTCTCTCCCCTGCTTGTACTCTCTCTCTCTTTCTTTCTCTCTCCCCAAAATAAATAAACATTTAAAAAATGTTTAGAAATAATCTAATGCCATATTTATAGTAGTTTCCATATCTGTAATCTGCACAAAATAATCCCCAAGAAGTAATGAAAACCACAGTGGGTTTTTCTTAATTGGTTACATGAGAAGTGTTAACCTTCAAAGAATTCAATTGTTTTATCTAAGTATACCCAGACGCAAAACACTTTACTGAGACAGTAAAAAATAATGGTTAGGAGCATGTGCTCTGAACCCAGGCTACTTAGATAGAATTCACTTTCTACCTGGGTAAACCTGGATGATTGACTATTTACCCCTAAATTTCTTACCTATAAAATGGAGATGCTGTGGATCAATAATATCTCTTAGTACTTAAATTTATAAAGTGAATTTTATGTTACAAATTTATATTTATAAAATGCCTAGATAGCAAAAAATACATTAGGTGTTAATTATTAGTATTTTAATTATTTGTGTGTACTTTTATCATACATAAATACATGTATACCTATTTGTATATATCTCCTAAAATAGGTACTGTTTGTCAAACGTTTTGCAAAAATACACAGAAGGCACTATGAAAAAGCTGTGATCATTAAGATTTTAATTTGATTATGGACAATAAATTCTCCCTTCTCTGTGTGAGATCTGGGCACAGACTTATATCTTACAAGTAAAAGAGAACTGTTGAACATCTGCATTTGCACACTGTTCATTTTTAGCATTTCTATTCTTTGTAATATAATTTTAAATTATTCCTTACCCATGAGAGTAAGATGACATGGAAAGGTTGAAAATTTTTAAAAAACAAATGTAGATCTACGATGAAAATCAGTAATCATTTACACTTTGAAAGACAGATTAGCTTCAAGTGGATGAAAGTATAAACTTTATATTAGTCAAGGCTGTTTTCAAGTTCCAGCTGTTCCATCTGTGTACCACACAGTGATGGGGTAAGTTACTTAAACTTTCTAAGTCTTAACTTTTATCATCCAGAAAATTATTATAATAAATATATACCCTGTAGGACTGTTTTGATATGAAATGAGATAATGTATGTAAAATGCTTAGAGCTGTGTTTAGCATAGAGTAAGTATTCAATAAATGTAAGCCATTATCATATTATTTGAATAAGAGTAACTGCCTTCTTTGTAGAAGTACTTGAACATCTGAAGAATTTTATTTTCTTATGAAAACTGAAATGAACTTTGTCTCTTTCTGATTAGGTGTGTTATCTTGAGGAAATGATTCAATTTCTACTGGGAAACAAGGCAAATGGATCAGACACTCCCTAAGATCATTTCTGAGCCTATGGTTTGTAATCTCAACATACACAAAGTCAAGGCATTTACAGGAAATGATGTGATATGACAGTCATGAGGAAAACTGAATATGTTTAAGCATATTTGAAATTTTGAATGTATTAAAAGAAACTATCAGTCAAAACAAGGCTGGTGATCACTTTGTATGGTTTGCAAAGCACATTAGATTTCAGCATTTTTCAGAGGTTTTCTCTTAACCAGGTCTGTTCATTGCTTTTGCACTAATATCTAACATCACCTATGACTCTGGTAGAGATGGATTTGGTATTAATTATGTCTAAGGATATAATATAGAAGGAGCAATAAAGCATTTATAATTTAATAAAAACTACAGAAAAACATATGTAGTTCTGTTGGTGTCTCTGAGGCAACTTCCTATAAGTGGCACCCCTATAAGAAACTTAAGAAATAAAGCAAAAGATAAAGATGGAAGTGAAAATACAATCTTTATTTCCAATAGATGTCAGACTGAAAACCAGAACTTGTTTTGAGAGCTAATTTGGCTTGTTAAATAAATCCTAGATTTTAACCCACGAGGGTACAGAAAAGTAGCAAACAGTGCCAAGATAAAATTGAAGAGATGAAGGAATAAAGAAGGACTGTGAACTCAAACTTGTGATGTCTAGAAAACCCCCCAAGAAAAGGAGAAAGCAGCCATGTCATTCTTGCCCAGGTTATTCTTTGTAAATTTATAGCTAGAGCCATTCAACCTACATCCAGGGAAAAGGAAGGTAATAGGGGTAAGAAAAAGCCATGTGCATTTAGGAAAACAATTCTTCCTCATAGAGGCCAGGTCCACAACAGTTGTGCAAATGTTTCATCATTCTGTAAAATGATAGTGGATAATTTAGTCTTCCTTCATTGTTAAATCAAATAGAGAGGCTTAGAAAAATAGATGAAGACACATGCATGTTGCAATAAAATTAGTTTCAGAAAGGAATGAAGAATGATAATTTCTTTCCATATTTCTATTCCTCAATAGATACATTACTGTGCTCTGCAATTTTTTAATGAACTTGCAAAATATTTTTGAAGTGTGTTCATATATCCCATATTTCCAAAATGTTTCCCTTACTCATTTTGACTAGTTGATTCAATCACAATAATATAAATATGGGGATTATTTATTTTATTGTCTTATAAAAGTCCAAATTGAACTACACACCACGTCCTTTTTTTTTTTTTTTTTTCAAACTGGGGCCATTCTTATGGAAAGAACTTCACAGAAAACATCATTATTTTATTTTGAGTTTGTTTTCTGTTGCCTGGTTTCCCTTCACAAAGCTAGTAAGCAGATCTGGTTGTGGATATCTACCAAAAACTGGGCTAGGTCTCTACAAAGGCTCTACTTAAATAGTCTACAAAGGGCTAGGTTCAAACAAAGGCTCTACTTAAATAGTCTTACAGTTTATTCTCCATTCCGATTAAGAGTTGGACCCAGCAATGATATCATAGACAGGTTTAAAAATTCTCAGTATTATTTAGCTCAACCTTGTCTTTGAGAAATAGAGTAATTGCAGCTCTAGACATGTCAAACTAGTGAGGGCAAACAGATATAACTTATTTTTCACCTTATCAAGGCTTCTGTAGAGGAAAAGGGCTAAAGCACATTAAAAATCACTGCAGTTCAGAAAACATAATTGAAAGGAAGTTTTTGGAATTATGTTAGCAAGATGTAGAGAACAAGTCCTCCCAGCTCAGACACCAAAAGTATTAAATAAAACACGAAGATAAGACATGCTTTTGTTTTAATGGATGAGCTGGACGGAAAGTACAGAAAACAACTGGAGGTCAGGAATAAAGGACTGTCCTGAAGGATGAAGGGATCCTGAGTACCATTTGTCCACATAGTATCTGCCAAACCCTCGTGGCTTATAATATGGCATTAACAAGATATGACATATGTGGGAACTATGACAAAATCATGGGCTTAAGGGAGATGAAAGGTCAAGTAAAAAACCTACTCCTACAATACACACACACATGCACACACACTAACACAGAGAATTCCCTGAATCCTCAGTGAGTTAACTTAGAAAAACTAGAATGCTTAATTTCCTGTCTTGGTCTTGGCTCTAGGAAAAATAGAAAAAAAATATTAATTTTCTTTTTCATCAATAGTTATCTGGCTGGTTTATAAATATTATGTTGGAATTGAAGGCTCTGTAATCTGCCTACAGATTTTGTCCTGTAGCAGAATTATAAGTAAATTAGAGATGAACACAATTGTTATATATAAAACATTAGGCTGATTTATAAAAATGATTCACTGTATAAATCATTTTGGAATAAGATTTGGTTTGAATAAAGTGCTGGTTTTGTTGGATAGAAATGCTATTAATATGTTGTTTAAAATTATACAGTTAATTAGAAAATTTCTCAAGGAAATTTGGAAATAATAGATGTACTCATATTGCTTTTGTGGGTTAGAAACTTTTAGCTAGAATAAAAGTCTTCTTGATGTCATTAGTTTGGGGGATACGAATGTATTGAGGACTGTAACTCTTGAATAATAGAGTAATTCATTCTGTTTTTGCATTTTGAGATTATGATTTATGCATGTCCTTGTTCTGGATAGCACTAAGCATTGCTCCTTCATTAGTGGTTCCCACTGAAAGTTATGTTTATATTCAAAAATTCTGCCCTGGGATGGATCATATTGTGTGAGAAATAATTACAGGGCAAAAGTTGAGAGCCACTGCTTAAAATGTATTAGAAATTATCTGCTTGATGTGCCTCCCAGTTTCCATAGTGTGATTCTGTCTAATTATCCCTAGGGATCTGCTAGGCTCTCTGACTATTAAGCAGATAATTTTTTAACATTGGGAAATATTTATTTTAAACTGGATAGTTATGCTGAGCCTGATGCTGTACGAAGAGTATTTTCTAATAAAATCACTTAACTCTTTAAGGGCACCTGAGTACTACATGCTAATTTGGTCTATCAATTGATGCACAGAAACTATTCTATTGCCCTGAAATATGGCTGGAAGTGATAAAGTTAAATTTCTGTTGTCCCTGATTTTGGGATTGTTACTTATAATAGATCACACTTAGGAGACTAGTGATTATTTTAGATATACCAATTACTATAGCAAAGCTTTACAAAAGTCCTAGTTAACCTCATGGAAGACAGGTTGATAGACACAAAGTTCAACCCAATTTACATAACTGATATCTGTATACACATAATAGCTCTCATTGCTGTATCTGCCTAGCTTCTGAAAACATTTTCTAAAGGATCTGCTATTTAGTTTTCTGCTAATGAAGTGCCAGAGCAGTAGTGCCTTCCTTTATTATCTGTTTACTCTGCTTAGCTGTTAAGGTTTTGGGAACATTTTGAGTTTAGCATTTTTGCACCAAACTGGGAACCTAGAAAGTATTTGAATTAAAAGGACAAGATGAATGTATTTACTTAAATAGTTTTTGAGGAAAAAGGACTGTTTACAATTAACTGCTCATGAGCAAATCAAATAATTGAAAAATTATTAGCATCTTACTTATAATGTATGTATGAAAGTAGAGTTTAGGAATAAGTAGATTTATTGAAGATAAATATAGAGGAGAAAATAGAAAAGCTTCAGAAGTTTCCAGATTAAATGTACACACTTTAGAATTTACATGGGTGAGGAAAAAGAGGTAGTATATTTCAAAATTATTCTAACAAATATATATTCTGACTGTTCAAAAAATGGATTTTAGGCAGCATTCAAAAATACAAATGTAATATATTAAAGATAAAAGCAAAGTTTAAAAACAAATGCAAAAACCAAAGACATAACCAGAACATACTAAGTCATTGATTAGCATAGAAAATATGGCCAGATGTCATGGTACACTTGCTAGATTTTAGCCACAAATTTCTCCTTGAGCTTATTAGCAACCAGTGAGTAGAGGAAACTGTTACATGTGTACCAGTTTTCCAAAGATGAAAACAAACTGATATCACACGGGTACAATTATTCCTATCCATGACATATGACATAGTTTTCTTGTGAGTAAAGAGAAGTTGAACAGTATTTTGACAAAATCTTAACATCATAATTCTAATAAATGTAACAACAAGTTTTAAAAGATTGTATCTTTCATAAAATAATCCAATGGCCCATACTATACAATAAATATAATGAAATAAGGTAAATCCTAGGTGGTAGAGATTTGAAATAGCATGGCTCTGGTATACATTCTTTGGTGGAATGCCTTAATACATACTACCAGATTAAATTATTCAGACTGATGATTTCCAAACACTCTTCTCTAGATCTAGGGTAGTTCAAGGTCTTAGTGGCTGAGATGAGGGCTCTCCACTTGCACTCCAACCATCATTATTTCATACTCACATTTATTACATGTGATTGTTTATTTAAAAAAAAACTTACTTGAAGAAAAAGGGTCTCAGCTCAGTCAAGTTTTGATAAGTAGTAAATAGTGGTGAATTGAGTTTATGCTCTTTGAAATGTGCCTAAAAGCAGATCTGTGTTATGCTGGAATAGAACAAAGGCATATATTTCAACATTCAACTAAGCTCATTGCAGACTTTACTTACCCTTATAAAGGCTGATAAGCCTTATGAGCTAGAAAATTTCTACTTTGGGGGTAAAGAGATTGAGGTAAAAACACAATTCATCAAGAAGTAGCATTTTCATAGGGTTGTAAATAAATTTCATAGGGAGCTTACTATTTAAAAAAAATCCTTAAAGACTTTAGAGACAAAAACCATTATTTGGGTATTGATGAGTTAGGGTTTTTTTAAATGTTTTATTTATTTTTGAGAGACAGAGAGAAACCGAGGGCAAGCAAGGAGGAGCAGAGAGAGGGGGGGACACAGAATCCGAAGCAAGCTCCAGGCTCTGAGCTGTCAGCACAGAGCCCAGTGTGGGGCTCGAACTCACAAATTGTGAGATCATGACCTGAGCTGAACTCAGACACTTAACCGACTAAGCCACCCAGATGCCCCAGATGAGTAGGTTTTTAAATATCAACTGTGTTTTTCAGGGCACACTGCTAGAAATAAGTCTTATAGTGGCTTATGGAGCTTGGCCATTTATGTAACAAACTAGGAATGCAATCTCCATAGGCAACAATCCAAATCTGACCTTCTATGGCCTCATTCACCAAATTCATACCTTGAGTAACCAAACCTTAGTATCCCACGTCACTATTATATATGAAGGGTAAACAGAATATTTTCATAAAGCAATCCCATGCTTGAGTTTTCTGAGGCATTAATAATGAATAGTCAGAGTTACATTTGATAAAAATCCTTGGTGGCCACTTCTGATTTTTGATGTATATGGCAATTGCATCTATCAGTGTTCCTAGCTGTAGGCAACAGAATCTGGCTCTGATTACTATTTAACAGAAAAAATATTTTTAAAAGCAGTATAATAGTATGAATAGACTGAATAGTATAAGCCTGGAGAACCAGAAAAAGATCAGGAAAAAGGGTATGCTAGGTTGCAGTCAAAACCTTAGACAAAATAAACAGAACAAGTTCCTAACACTACACACTAGGGAATGAGGCTGCTATGGACATTATAGGGTGTTTCTGGGAACATGCCTATTTGAAAGAAACCATTGGCCGTCAGAATTCATTCTTCACTCTCTCTCTGTGTGTGTGTGTGTGTTTGTGTGTGTGTGTGTGTGTGTAACATTCTTCTGTCAGTATATTTCAATTCAGAAACCACAGAGGATGTTTCTCATGTAAAAAAAAATGAGGTTATCAATGCAACCTAGATGGCAAAGAGAGATTGAAACACAATCACAGATCATTTTCAGTCTCAAGTAAGAGATAAGCTCCACCTTTCACCAAAACACCTAATAATTAATGAGTACATCCTCTGTGTTAGGCATTGCTGTGTGAATTTCATAATGTGGAGAATGCACATTATGTGGAGCTGAGAGATTCAGGCACCTCTATCAAATATGCAAAGGAGGGTGAAATAGTCACTTTATCCATGTTCCAGAACACATTCCAAACAATATTGTAGATAGAGAGGAAATAGTTTTGGAATAATTTATTATGTTGTTTCCCCAGAGTAAAAATAAAAGTAAAATTCTCTCTATGTTGGTCTAATATATCAAAATTCAGTACCAGGAAGTTTGCTCTATAAATCCTTTGGTGAAGAATTTTCAATTTGGTTGATGTCATTAGAGAATGCCCCAGGGAGAGCCAGATTTGTCTTCATTCAGTCACTTCAGAGACAGTTCTACAGACCAGCTGCATCCTGGCATTCAAGACCCCAGAGAGCAGTGACATTTACCACACTGCAGTTTGCGCTCACTATCAGAGGCTCAGCAATGCAAAGCAAACACACATCAACACCCTCCACATGTTGAAGGCAGTATCATAGATTTAGACATCTAAGTTAGATTTTGCACCTAACTTTCGTAAAGGATTATATATTAATATTTCTTTTTCCTCTCAGCCAGATTCTCATTCCAGTGTCTGAAAAAGATAGGTAAGAAGTCCCAGGATGTCAAAGACAGAACTGACAGATAGACTGAGAAAGACTGAGGAAGGTGGGGGGGAAAGGAAACAAGAGAAGGGGAGGTGACTGGAGAAGACAAAACACAAGAGATCAGATTTTTAGAAGTGTGGATACATAAACAAAAGCAAAACAAAACAAGCATGCTCTTGATACTCTTAATCACACGGTATTCATCCACCCTGGCTGTCTATACTTTTTCATCACATTCATTCTTGAAACACAAATGTCAATTACAGCTCTCTAAACCTACTTGTGGAGGGTCACCATTAATACCTTAATTGCAGAATCTGCTTTGAGAGTTTTGTTCTATATTTTAATCACATTTGACCACTCTCTCTTCTGGGGAATACTCTTCCTATGTACAATCTCCCAGTTTCTCATCTGTGACTTTTAAGTCTCCTAGACAAGCTTCTCCTTTGACCATTTCTTCCTGTTTTATAGATATAATCTTGAGGGTTCTCTCCCCTGTTCTCATATTATTTACCTGTCTTTTTGGGTGGTTTCATCCATGGCCTCATTTACCAACAATATATCTCAAGAATCCCATATCTCCAGCCTACTATTCTCACTCCTGAGACTACTCCTGAGTCTAGTGGGAACCATCTTCCCACTAGATATTTATGACTGAATGTACCGTTGCAAATACAGCATGTTTAAAGCAAAAATCACCCATTTATACATTCCCTCTTTGAAAGTGGTACTTCTAGAGTAATACCAGGTTATAAAGATAGATATAATTATACAAACAGCTGGATGAATAAAACCAGGAATGTTTTTTATGAGTTAGGAAGACAACAGAAAGCTAAATATATAGTAATTTAAAGTTGAAGTTGTCATAAAAACAAAATACAGTGTAACTGAATGTAGTTTTAAATTGTAATCTACTGTATAAAGTTTTATTATTTCACCAAACCAGAAATTCTACTGTATAAAGTTTTAGTATTATTTCAATAGGCTACTAGTGTGGGACCATATTAGCTTCTCTTACCACTGCATTCCAATTCCTGCAATAGTTGTGACTTAATAAATATATGTGGAGAGATGATTAAATTATGATGATGATGACAATGACAACATTGAAAGTATGTTGTGGCAAATTATGCCTCCCACTTTTTCTGGCATATTTTAAGTGCTCAGTAAATTTTATTGGATAAAATAGCAAAGAGTAACTTTTTAAAAAATGTTTTATTTATTTCTAGGAGAGAGAGAGAGAGACAGCGTGAGCAGGGGAGGGTCAGAGAGAGAGGGAGTCACAGACTGAAACAGGCTCCAGGCTCTGAGCTGGCAGTCAGCACAGAGCCCGGCACGGGGCTCAAACCCACGAACCGCAAGATCATGACCTAAGCGAAAGTCGGACGCTTAACTGACTAAGCCACCCAGGCGCCCCATAAAGAGTAACTTTTTACAAATGTATTAATCATACATCAGTAACAGCTAGATTAGGGTAGTTGCTAAAGATTTTTTAATACTGGAAACAGTTTTGGCAGGCACAGGTGTACAAGAAGAAGGGAAAAGAAGTTTCTACAGAGGCATGGTTCTCAGAGGCTGGAAGGGAGCATCGGTAAGTTGGAGGAGAGGAGACCTAAGCTCCTCATTTACCTGCATCCTGGGGTCTCAACTCCCAGGGAATTGGAAGATGAAGAGAAGAAACAGACCTACTCTTAATCTTTTTGTTCCTGTTCCAGAATGCTCAGAAACACCAAGGATAATTTTTAAGGAAATTATGAGAGAGACTCTATGTGTGTGAATGAGTGTAGAAATAGTAAAGATAGTATTAGAGTTTTAGTAAAATAATAAAGGGAAGGGATAGGTGTCATTCCATGTCTGGGTACACAGATGGCCAAATTCTTTCTGGTTTTAAAGAAAAAACATTCATGATAAGGAGAACCCCAAGTGTTTCTACCAGACTCAGTCTAGACTGATAGCATTTAATACATAAAAAATTTTATATAAATATAAATATATACACACATGTGTACATACATGCAATACATACATAAATATATTTAATATGTATATAAATCACTGTATCTCTTCACTACATATATATATATATATGTCTCTCTATGTATATATGGTCTATATAGATAGATAGATGGTCTATATATACATAGATATTAGATATGGTCTAGATAGATTAGATAGATAGATAGTCTCTCTCTATATATATATATATAGAGAGAGATAGATAAATATGGTCTACTCTGCTAAGTGAAAGGATGGAGCATTTGCCAAGAATTAACGGTGTAGAGTTAGGCCTATAATTAAAATA
This sequence comes from Proteles cristata cristata, assembly GCA_017311185.1. Lineage (NCBI taxonomy): Eukaryota > Metazoa > Chordata > Mammalia > Carnivora > Hyaenidae > Proteles > Proteles cristata. The sequence continues at coordinate 1,344,413 of JAESUZ010004923.1, read as the reverse complement.
GTATGAAAGTTGTTTGAGAAAAGTCCATTGTGAAAGGTCCTAGGAAGTCAGTGAAGTGCAGAGCAGTGGTAACAGTGGGGAGATCAGCCATAGATTTTAGTTGAAAACAATGCTTTCATGATTGTCTGCAGCTAACATTATTTCATTTAACTTTCCAAAATGCTTAGAAGAGGGATGCTACCTTCTCCTTTGACAAATGAAGAATTAATGTGCAGAAAGGACAGTCACACTGACTGAAAACCTCACCATTATTAAGGAAGGCACTTGTGATGAGTGCTGGGTATCATATGTAAGTGATGAATCAATGAAATCTACTTCTGAAACAAATATTACACTGCTTATTAACTAAAATTTTTTTAAAAGCTCACCTTTGTTACTATAGCATTACTAACATTTGTCACACAGGTAACCATTGAGGGTGGTGAATATACTGTTTAACTACAGAACAGTTATTCCTCAACTTTCAAATTGCTGATTATAAACCAAAACTCAACAGAAATTCTCATTTATTTCTGTGAGGATATAAACTATGCAGCCATTCTGGAAGACAATTTGGCAGTTTCTTACAAGCTAAATATAATCTTACCATAGGATCCTACTATTGTGCTTATAGATATTTATCCAAATTATTTGGAAACTTATGTTCATACAAAGCCTGAATAGAATAGCATACTATTTAATGATAAAAAGGAAGTAGCTATCAAACCACACAAAAACATAGATTAATCTTAAACACATATTCTAAGTGAAAAAATGTCTAGTATACTGATCTGAAATAGCTACATCCAGTACATACCACTAATATGACCTTGTGAAAAAGGCAAAACCATAGAAATAGTGAACAGAATTACTGGTTACCAGTAGTTCAGGCAGAGTGGGGAGGATTGGGTAGATGAAGTCCAAGGGTTGTTTTAGAACAGTAGAACCATATTGTATAATACTATAATGTTGAATATATAACTATGCATTTGTCAAAGCTTATAAAATGTTACAGCACAAAGAGAAAACAAAGTAAATTTACAAATTAAAACAAAACATTTAGAAGGCTGGGGATCCCAGGATGGAATACAGAATGTAATAAAAATATCCATCTCTATTTACAGATATGTGCAACCACCCTCAAGGAAATGTAGGATAAAGATGCTGGCCTAAATATCTTTGCAAACCAGTGGAGTCTACAAAAAAACAAAAGAAACTATCTAAGCACTGCATTCTAGTTAATAAATTCATTTCCCATAAAGTCACTGGTCACCAATTCTGAAACCACCATATATGTATACTAGAATTGAACAAATAAGCAAATGGATATATATATGCTGGGAGTTGGTCTCTCTGTTGTTCAATTCAGTTAGAAATATAATTATCATATGATTCAGGAGTTCCACTCCTGGATATATAACCAAAAGAAATGAAAACAAGGATTTGGACAGATTCTTGTACATCAATGTTCATAGTATGTTTACTCACGAGAGTTGAAGCAACCCAAATGTTTATTGGATAAATAAAATGTGGTTTAAACATACAGTGGAATATTATTTTATTTTAAAAAGAAAGAAAAATTTGATGCATACTACAGCAGAAATGGAACTTGAAGACAACATACTATGTGAAATAAGCTAGTTACTGAAAGATAAATATTATATTGTGTCCTTTCTACAAAGTATCTAGAATAATCAAACTTATAGAGACACAAAGTAGAATGGTGGTTGTCAGGCCCCAGTAGGAGAAAGGAATGGGGAGTTATGTTTAACGAGTACTGTGTTTCAGTTTGGGAAGGTTAAAAATGTTGTGGAAATGGATAGTGGTAGATGGATGCACAACAGTGTTTATGTACTTAATGTCACTAAACAGTACATTTAAAACTGCTTAAAATGGCAAATTGCATGTTATATATATTGTACCACCCTAAAACAAATGACAAATAAATCCTTAACTCATGACATGAAATTGTTGAGGAGTCTGATATGTGCTTTTACTCTACTGTTATGGTACTTGGTTACTCAAAAAGATTCATCTACTTAAATGCCTAGAAAAAACTCGGACGAAAATACGGATAGTAAGGCTTAGTGATTTTCTAAGAAACTGTAGTTCTGTGACTAAGGAAACAAAAGGAATATAAAGTTTAACTGTGTACCAGCAGATAACAGCATTCTTTTTCATCAGTAATATAAGAAAAAGACACTCCATTAAACAAATGCATTGCCCACTTTGGTACCTCCACCTGCACCTTAATCCATATTATTACTTGCATCAATCTTGAGTCACACAGAATCACTTAAGCCTCTCTGAGCTATGCTCTCTGACTTTTAACATTGTACACTTCCCTCACATAGCATATTTGTTGCTCCATAAGTAATTCGGATAGAAAACTCTTCTAGCAAAAGGCCTATTAAGTTTCACTATTGCTTTTATTCATTAAGCTGTGACAGTAAAAGAGTAAAAACACCCAATAACAATAATATAACAGAATGGCTTATACTTTGTAAGATCATTGTTCAGTGCACCCTGGAAATTTCATACTGAAAAATCTTTTTAAAAATTTAGTTTTGATTACTGTTGTAGAATAATTTTATACGGTCAAATACTGACACATAGCTCTATATGAGCATACCATTTCCTTTTCCTAAAACTTGCATAGGAGTTTCCAACCTCCAAAACAGTGATACTGGTCATTCTTTTATCACATGGAGACAGGAGACAGGCTACACTCTTTCGTGTGATGCGTTTTCAACAGTAGTGACTCTCATTCCATCAAATAAATGGACTCAAAGGTGAGTACATCTTAAAATACCCCTGAATCAGAAAAAGATTGCATAAAAACATGACCTTAATGAAGAACTCTTCTAAATACGTCTCATATAATCAGGTCGATTCTGGATTTATTGTGTACTCATTTTAGGTAGTTGGAAGAGATGAATACAATTATGGAGAATGGGCCAGATGGCATATTTAAAACCCAGTGGGATCAACCAGATGGAATGCTGCTATTTTGCCCATTTATCTATGAATAGAAAATAGGTAGGGGGATAGTCTTGAAGCCTGTTAATAATAATGATTTTCCAAAGATCTCCTCTTGTTTCTGTGGTTAGTAGGTCTATAAGCATGTATTTGTTTGATGTAGCTATACTAAATAAAATAGGAAAAATGAGTAGAAGGCAGTTTGTCACCATCCTTAGAGATTACTTCTGAAAAAACATAAAACAGTACCAATATGAAATAATTATGAGGAAAAAGAAAGCAAAGTATTAACAATCTTGAACTAATTAGCATTTGTCAGTGTGATATTCTGTGGGATAGTGTTCATGAGAGCTGTGCCGGTATGTGTGCCATTTGTGTATGAGAAAGAAAAAAAAAAAGATGTCAGAAAAAAAGGGAGGATTCTTATGTATGAGGAATAAAGTGGTTTTGAGAAGTAAAGATTTAGTGGGTTATTGTGACTTTACCACCTAAAGGATTGTATGTATATTCAAGGACATTAGTCCTTTTCAGTTTGCACTTTGGGGGAAGGGTAGTGATTTTCAAAGATTTTTTAAATTTTTGTTTATTTGATGGTGATAGATTTTTGTTGTTGGTTTTTTTCTTTGACTCAAATGGCAAATGCATTTGATGTGCAGAGAGCCAGAACCACTTGAGTGCATGCACACACACACACACACACACACACACACACACACACACGCACACACAGTTTGGTTAAATGGTACCTTCCCTTTGTATATATCAGGCACTTTGATAGTTTCTATCATATTTTTATTCTATTCTAGCTATTATTTAAATGCTGAATGTGATCCATTAAATTGATTTTATGACTCATTAATAGGTTACAAACACAAAAACATTGCCATAGAGAGTCTGCTAAATTAAAATGAGCTAAAGTACTCATCCTTAATCTTCAGTATTTTACCTCTCCTCTTTAGACATTTCTGATTACCAGACAGTCAAAAACTCCCCCAAATAATCTTTTCGTCTCACTGAACACCATAATAGTTCTTAGATTGTACTAATACAGTTTATTTTGCTGCTCTCTGTTCATTTAAGATCAACTCTTCCTTAAACCAGAGACATTTGCTAAAATGTCTGGCAAATTACTTAAGTTGCAGCAAACAAAGTGCAGGAAATGTTTCTTCTGTTTAAAAGAAGACCACAGGACCAAAATGGAGCCACTTAGGTTAAGGCCTCAAGTCAGCAAACCAAGATTTAATTCATTCTAACCTAATTGCAGTTTCAACCCCTCAGAACTGTAACCTTTAACCACTCAACATGGGAAATTCCTGGTCAGCACTAGGAAGTGTATTGATAGACTCCTTCTAGTCCCCTTAGGAGGGTGACCTTGCCTAAAACAATGGATCCTTTGCTGATACTTTCCTTTTTTCTGCTCTCTCTCTACCTTTAAAATCCTTTTCTTCTCTTTGCCCTTTGGAGCTTTTCTCTACTTGCTAGATGGGATGCTGCACCATTCACGAATCTATTAAGGAAGGCAGGTAGAGCTTTAAAATTTACTCAGTTGAATTTTTGTTACTTAACTATTCTAAGAAACTAACATCTTCTTGCTTCATGTACAAACTAACAGGAGTAATGGGAAGCAAGTTTCAGACACTGGTCTTCCTATAACTTGCCATCTGTTGCCTTCCTGAAGTTCTAACATTAAGAGGGATCAAAGTGTGAGATGAGCAAAGCATGCATTTGGGCACTGATCTCCAACCCCTCTGAAGACCTGGCGATCCAGGCAAGTGTGATTCACACTGGTTCAACCTCCCTTCCCTTTGCCTCCTCTTTGTGCTCCAGTATTTTTCAAGTTCATTCCTTGTTGCTGCCCTGCTTATCATTGTACTTTTACATTAACCTTGAGCTCAGCAGTCCCAGTTGGTATAGCTCTGTTACTTGAAGCAACAAGCAACTTTTTCTTTCAAGTTAGAAACTTTTTTGTACTACTTTTTGATGAAAATAGTTCACTGCTGGAAACTGCTCTAACTCCCCCATAAGACTTAGTCCATGGTACTGGATTTTCAGAGGCCTTTCCTACCCCTAAGGTGTTTTTGAATAGATTGCTTTATTCGGTTACTTACAGGATGACTTCAAAATCTTCCTGTGAAGGTGTGTGTGTGTTTGCATCTCTTAAAATCTTTCCCTTTCCATCATAACTTGGCTGAACAGAGCTAATGGTAATCTAGAATCATGGTTAACTAATGACCTAAGGTTTTTTAAAAATTAAGGAGATAAAACAATGCAATTGACCATTTGAAAGACTAATCGTGCTTTTTTATGATCCGTACTTACTATTTATGCCCAATTACCTTATGGCAGGATATGAATTGCACCTACCATTATGTAAGTGCTAAATGTACTCTGTTGCAGGTTTTATTTTATTATCACTCTAAACATTATTCATGTTTAGAAAGCTTTCATAGCTCACAGCTCATTCATGCATAATCTGAAAATTACTCAGAAATTGATGTATAACTAGAAATTAAGAGGCAACCTGGCACCAAAGAGGCATCTAGAGCCCTGAGTTCTAGATGTGACTCACCCAAGAGTGAGTTGGATTATATTCAGGCAGATTTTTTAAAATCCTGAACCCGTAGTTTCACTAAATGAACACTAAATTAGGTAGGATATATGATCATTGCAGTGCACTTCTAGCAAGAAAGGAAATACAGAGATAGAAATAGAGATCAAGGCAGAGATTTGCTTTAGCCATTGTAGTTTAGAAAGGAGTAATAAGAGAGGGTTAGCAAGCAAGCCAACAGACCAATTTTAGATACTATATGAATAAGTGTTAAATATTGAAAACTTCTCCTTCATTGATCACAGTTTAAGTCTTATGAATTAAACTTAGATTTTACACAAATGGACAAATGTAAAATGGGAGAGAGAATTGAACTCTTTTGGTTCTTGCTTTTGGTTTCTCTTCGTTTTGTGGCTATTGCTCTTCTTTATGTTTATTGTTAGAATTTTAGTGTAGAAAATTAATAAATTATTCAAAATAGCTGCTCTTGAATTTTTTGGTACAACATAATAGTCTATTCTATCTACTTCAACTCTATAGGTTTCTCTATAGACTATAGGAAATATCCAAAGTGCACATTATATAGTAATATAATTATAATTAATTATTGTGATATATAAAAATAGAATGCTAAAGATGGTTTAAATATCTAAATAGATAGATTTTAATGTCTTGGGACAATCAGCTTGAATCAAAGAGAAAAACAAACAAACAAACATAAAGATTCCTTTATTATTCTTCCAGATCTTATTTTAGATGGTAATTTAGACTAGTTCACACGCTCGCAATATTTTTCAAAATGAGTGGAAATATTTAGACAAGTAACATTATTATTAAGATGTCCATAGTACAAACTACTCAATTTCTTTAGAGTCAGTTTTAAATTGCAATTTCTATTCTCATGCCTCAGATCCCTTATACAGCTCTGCTACTGACGTCAGGAGAGGTTAATTGTATCCTCATATAGTCATGTTATTAAAGTATTTAATATTCAAATATCTGAACTCACTTTTCAAGAACTTCATTCTTGGCAACCTATACACATTTCTTTCTTTTTCATTGTAAAGCAGACTTTTCTAATATAGCTTAAAGTTATATTATCAGTCTGTGTTCATCTTATTTTTTGTCTTAAGTTTTCTTCTTTTTTTTTACCAATAGATTTTTTTGGCTTTATCCATAGAAATAGTTTATTTCCTTTAATGATACTGTTTTTGAGTTTTGGCTTCACAGAATTTGAAATGTTTTTCTTATTATATTTTGTTAATTTCCATGACAATACTAACACTTTCCTTTCTGCCTGCCTTAGCTTACAAAATAATTGGCAGATGATATTTACTCTCACTCTTAATATCACTTAAATAATTAAATACAAATGTAATCATAGCAATTTGCTTGAAAGCACTGCAGGTCAACTGCCCAAACTATTCCATAAAGTCTGAAATTGAAGCTGTTATCCTATACAGCATGTTTGATATTGAATTTTTCTTACGATGAAACCCTCACAAACAGAGGATGTGCAGAGTTAAGTTGTGTAACTTTCTTATTGCAAAAGGAGATGATCTGAGAGCAAAGATAACAAAGGAGAATTTTTGATACATAATGAAAATGAGAGAGAAGGAAAGGACGAGAAAAGAAACATATGTTTTGAAGTATGTGCAATACGAATGGCACTTAGAAAGTGATGACTTTATTTTTGTTAACCCGGGCTACCCACTACTTTGGTTGGGTATAAGTGCTGGCTCCTCAGCCCTTTCCAGTGGTAATAATAGTACTGATTCCTGGCCAACATCAATGGTAATGTTCTCACCTGCTAATTGTCATTGTCATATTGGCAATGGTTATTGAAGCAGTGGAATATTGGGGACACTGCAGGGGAAATAGGATTCAGGGCATGCTGTAGAATAGTCTAGGGAATCTTCGCTATGTTTTTAAGTTATCACGTATTTTAACCATGGTAAACCAGGACAAGAAGGAAATGTATGTCAAGAGTAATCACAACTTATGAGCAGCTCATCTCATTTCTGCATTGAATATATCATGGAGTTCCTCCAACTCCTTTTCAACAGCTATCAGTTTTGTTTCTTGAATCCATACTTACTACAAAAGGCTGCATCGCCACCTACAAATATTTCTTCTTTGCATTTAAAGCAATGGAGCCTCTAGTGAAAGGCCACTTCTACACATTTTGGTTTATAAAGTGAACACAGGCATACTAATTATTTTTGCAGTTTTATTCTCTTTAATAAGGTCCCCTAAACATTGCCTTGATTTCAAAACGATAAAGATGTATCCAGGCTCACACTTAGGGAAAGGTCTTGTTGATAAATCCTTGATTCCAATGACTGAGTTTATATTAAGGTGTGGCCGTGATTGCACATTAATTAATATCTTCAATGTCAAAATACTTCAATTTCTGATTATATGTACAAATCTCCATTGCTCATTTCTTTGTTATTTTTGATTAATTTATATTCAACGGGTTGATAATGGATATCCATTAGTTATTATTATTGATAATTATGTATTAAATGCATAGTTTTAAATACATATTTTAAGTATGTTGATTCAATTCAATTTATTTTCTGTAAAATAAATCAGATTAGCAGTTATTATTTTAAACATCATGGTCTTGGATGCCTTACACTCAACATCCTTAACATTATGGTATGTGTTCATTATTTCTTTCAAATAAAGGTGGCTATTTCAGTTGGTTAAGCGTCCAACTTAGGGTCAGGTCATGATCTCACGGTTTGTGGGTTCAAACCCCATGTCAGGCTCTGTGCTGATGGCTCAGAGTTAGAGCCTGCTTCTGATTCTGTATCTCTCTTTCTCTCTGCCCTTCCCATGTTCATGCTCTGTCTCTCTATAATAAATAAACATTTAAACAATATAAATAAATAAATAAATAAATAAATAAATAAATGTGTCTGTAAGATTGTGGGATGAACATTTATAATTGTCCTGTTGGTGTATGTTATTGTTACTATTTTCACTTAAACAACTGAAGTTATTTTAACTATTTGAGTAAAACAGTAGAAATAGAATCATGGGTTTGGTGGTTTAACACAGACAAAATCTTGGCACAAAAAAAAAGTCTACATAGAATAATTCAGTGGGAAGAACAGACCATATTTCAGGAAATAACAAGACAGTTGAAAGAGAATGGGTTAGAGATGCATGGGTATTTAGATACTTGGCCTGAATTTATACTTTACCTGGACAAATTTTATATCCGTTTTGAAATTTAAATTGACTAACATTAGTGTAAGTATATATGTATAAATATTAGATGTTATTAAAAATTAATAGATTATATATAAAAAAATATTAAACATTTTTTCCTGTTCTGGAGAATAATAGCTTTTTATGAAATAAAAAAATACATTGACATAGTCTTTTAATTGGTGAATTGTGTGATTAATTTTAAGGATATGTTTTTTTAATAAAATATGTATGTTATAACACTAAAATACTATTATTCTAATCAACTCTTGAGTTTAACCTACCTAGCTTTGAGCACATATCTTTCCTATAATAGGTAAATAAAAAGGAGGCATTTTAGGTTGACTTTCTCGGAACAGTATTCATACACAACAAAATCTAATGATTATAAATGCTTGCCTTTTATAACTACCAAGTAATTCTTATTTTTCTATTTCTCTTTGTAATTTCACAGTTAAATTTTAGTTGAAGAAACAAAATGTATTTTTAATAAAATATATACAAGCAGGTCAGTTGAGGCTTTATCAACACTGTGTCTTATGAATGTTCACTAGCAGGACCATTTACACTTGAGTAGATTAATATAAATAACTTTCTAGTGTGCTGCTTAATATTTAGAGTTACCTATAAAATTTGCAGTTTCTCAAGAAGACTAAAGCAAGTTTACTGAATTCGTGCACATCCGAAAGCAAATGTTTTGATCAGGAACACTATTTTAATAGTTATATACATTGGCATGCTAAAAACTTCAAATGCTTTCATGGCTAAAATAGATTTATGGCCAGCCTTCTGATATTATTTTTCAGAGGTGCCATATCTTCTAGAGAAAACTGCGGGATTTGGAGATGCTAAGGGGCAGGGAGAAAAGGACACTTGTGAGAAACTTTTTTCAATGTTTTATTTCTTTCTGAGAGAGAGAGAGAGAGCGTGAGCAGGGGAGGGTCAGAGAAAGAGGGAGACACAGAATCCGAAGCAGTCTCTTCAGGCTCTGAGCTGGCTGTCAGCACAGAGCCCGACGCGGGGCTCGAACCCACAAACTGTGAGATCATGACCTGAGGCGAAGTCGGATGCTTAACTGACTAAGCCACCCAGGTGCCCCATGTGAGGAACTTCTTATAGACAGATCCCAGAAATCTTCACATAGTTTGCCCTGTAAAGAACTTTTTCTGTAGGACCATTACATGTGCCGATCACATGAAAAGATTCCAATGCTCTTTGTGGACTTTTTGTCTCTTCTTTTCCAGATGATATAGATTTTTAAAAAATTTATTTATTTTGAGAGAAATAGAAAGGGAGGACAGAGAGAAAGAATCCCAAGCAGCATGCTAGCAGCATGGGGCCTCATGCAGGGCTCCCTTTCATGAACTGTAGTTTATGACCTGAGCTGAAATCAAAGTTGGATTCTTAACTGAGCCACCCAAGTGCCCCTCCAGATGATGTAATTTAAAGCCAGTCTATGGTGTCATCCTAAACCCAGACTCTACAAGAAATCTAGGAGGCAAGTCAGTCTTATGTCAGCTGTTAAGTTGATTTTATATCCTGCTCAGTGCCCAAATCTGGAAAAATAAACTTTGCTAAATAAACTCTGGTTTGATTCTCTTTTGGAGTATAATATTCTGGGCTGATAGTCCTGTTTGGTATATAATCCTTTGTTTCCAAAAAAATTAGAGACCTTTTCCTAAAATCTTGCACCTAATATCAGATCTCCTTAATTCTACCTTCCTGTAAATGTGGATCTTAGTCTCATCCATTGAAAAACTCAATCCCAATGCTTAGACTTTCTGGGTTCCTTATATTTTCTGTTGGTGAGTGCTAGCACAATATCTTGAAAATTCATTTGCCAGAATAATTCTCTCCAACACTGTAACTGCATGACCAGGATAAGAGGAGAATATGAACAATATGATCAACCTGGTGGGTTTGGAGATGCTACATTTATTGAAATGTTTAAAATGTCTTATCATCATAAAATCCATGCCTCCATTTAAAGTACTGTGATCCTTTACATGTATGAGCCATATTGCAATATTCCATTTTTAACTATATATTGATGATTCCTCTGATTAAATATGATATATTTCAATTTATTATACCTGTTGCTCATATTTGACAAAAAAGAATCTTTCAACATATATTATATATCTACTAAGTGCTGGTCATCATTAGACACTTTGGGTAAACTTAAAAAAAAACACTAAAAAATATATGGCCCCTTCAGGAGTTTTAAACTTAGCAGTAAGTCACAGATTAAATGTATCTTGGTCCACTGTACAACACTAGTTTGAATACAAGGCAAATACAGAATTAGCTGTTCTGATTAAATGTAAATATATACTTAAATTAAAAAGATTTGAAAATTCAGGAAGGCTGAATACCTTAATGACTAAGGAGTGGTTTATGCGAGATTGTATTAGGCAACCTTTATAGAACGATGATGCTGTCAAGGGTTAAGGGCTTTGTTATTCATCAAAAGTCAGCATAGATTAAAAAAAAGATTTATGAAAATATTCTTACAAAAGTTCTTGCCTTAGAAAGTTCACAGGAACAATTTTATGTTGAGAGTCAGCCATAGTCTGAGTGGTATCAAAAATACATGAGGAGCTTTATGCTGAGTGACATGACATCAGAACCTATTACTGGCTTTGAGAGTGATTTAGGATTAGGAAGGATATTGTAAAACAAGAAGTTATACAAGTAGTCATTAGTCAAACATAGCTGTAGTGTGACAGAAACCAGAGAGCAGGATGCACTGGATATTTTAACTACATTTAAAACTGAAAACCAAACTATTGATAGAGAATAAACAGCAATAAATGATTGGGGAAGAGTGTTTCATAATGGAATAAGTAGCTTCCTCTGAAAAATGTTTCAGGAAATTGTATTTGCCACATATCTGAATTTTGTTTTATCTTATAATAGGATTCATTTTTGTATGCATACTCCACATTTTTTTTAGACCATCAAATGCAGCCTGAGACTTTAACAGCTGGTTTAGGGACACTACATTCTTACAATGAGAACTTTTACACATAGAGGAAGTAAAAAATCCAGCCAGACAGTACTGTTATTTAGTTTAGTGAGATGAGAACTCAAGTAATTCTAAGAATTTCAGCCTTTCGTAGGTTTTTAGGCTCTTGTAAAGTAGTTCTGGTTTGACGTATAAATCTCTTCTTCACAATTGTAGGCATAGTTAAATTTGTCAAAATGAGAAAGCCTTATCAGAGTAAAATTCAAATTTAATATAATCAAATACACTGTAAATTATATGACTATCATTTTTATTGTATGCAGTGCTGGTTGGTAAATCACTTTTTAATTAATCTCCATTTTTGTACTGTTTGCCAATTTCTGTGATATGTGGTCGATTTCATGCTACCAATGATGTAATGACTGGCTTATAAAATTTCAGAATGTTTAAAAATTGGTGCTCATGGACCAATAGGGAAGGCTCCAGCACATCTCATGGACCAATAGGGAAGGCTCCAGCACATCATAATAAGCAATACTTCAACCTAATAGATATGGAAGATGCCCTGTTTTTTGTACAGGATTTTGAAATAGTAAAGCGTGCTGAATTTAGTAAGCAAATGTTTAAAGTTATAGTTTTCTACCTGGCAATTCTCAGTAAAATGATCATACTGTAGCTAATCAGTAAGCTCCATTCTCAATTCCAGGGACTTATAGGATAGAACACTCCATCCCAATCACAGTCTTTGTCACATGGCTATCTCCTGAGTTTATAAGTGAACTTTTAATTGGCTTTGACCTCAAGCAGAGTGCAAAGAGGACATTTAATCCTCTCATAACCCTTCTAATTTGTCAAAAAAAATTAAAAAATGGACCGGAAAAAAAAAGAAAAAGAAAATTTCAATTTCCCAGATGAGAATTTCAATTTCCCAGATTACTGACACTCAGAGCGATTTAGTAATTTGCCTAAGATCATTCATGCAATGGTTCAGACACTTCCCAACATTTTCTTGTTTTACTATATTTCCCTTGACCAAATTGGTTGTTGATTTCTGGTCCCAGGAACATGATGAGATGGATGAAAGAGGACTGTCCTCCATTAACATATATAGCTGTCCCCAAAAGAAGATATCCATGAGTATGAGAAAAGAAGAGGCCTTAGAGTCAGAGCAAGAATCCTGCAAACTGATGTTAAATAAACAAATACTACTAGACCAGATTTAAGCAGTAGAGATGAGAGGGCAACTTTCAATTTCCAAAAAAAACCCAAATATACTTTGTCTAGCTAAAATACAGAAGGTAAATTTGTATTCCATTTATCCAAGGAAGAGATTAAAAAACAAAACAACAAAATAAAACAAAAACAAAAAACAAAAAACCCAAAAAACTTGCATTTGTCTAGATCATTGAGTTTACCAAAGGTAAGAAAAGATAGATCCAGAAATTTCAAAGTTCCTGCTTTTTGTTACAATCTAACACTGAATGCAATTTATATACCATGCTGCTGGGCTCCTACGTTCAGAAATTAATAATTGTGGACTTATGAAAACCATAACATGCCAGAGAAAAGCAGATGACAACAAATTCTATAAAAACAATTCCACTACCTAAGGTGCATATAATTCCACAGGAAAAAAAAAATAAAACTCTTAATGAAGATGAGCTAATAACACAAAATTCCAGTCTCACAAGGAAAATTACGCTCCTCAAGTGTTGGTTGACATAACAAAGAATATAATTTAAAATTTAAAGTGTTATGGCAGGAGTAAAATCTGTGAGAAATAATAAAATTAGAGTAATTGATTTCACATAAAAGGGACAGTGATGTGGAGTATAATTAATAGACTTCTAAAATAAATAAAAATTTTAGTAATAAAAACATGTATAATAAGATCAACACATGAAGAAATAGATTAGATGTAGCTAGAGACTTGAGAATGGAAGATAGACTTCAGTGAGCATAATATTCCTACCAGGTGTGAAGCTCCAAACTTGTTATTAGGAGCATACATGAGCATGACAGGTACACTTTAGAAGTGTTCTATCTATGCATCTTAAGCCTAAATGATAAAGAATGACAACTTTATGGATTCTTCTTTTTAAAAATGTATTTTTAGATTTATTTTTTTCGAGAGACAGAGTGTGAGTGGGTGAGGGGTAGAGAGGGAAGGAGACACAGAATCTGCAGAGGCTCCAGGCTCTGAGCAAGTGTTCAGCACAGAGCCAGATGGGGGGCTTGAACCCACAAACCGTGAGATCATTACCTGAGCCGAAATGAGATACTCAACTGACTGAGCCACCTAAGCACCCCTATGAATTCCTCTTAAGGCATTATTTCTAATGACTCAAAAATTTCCTTATAATGTAGGCATAGAAAGTCTCAAATGCCCTTTTGTGCATCAATAGTTTTACAAAAAGTCTAGACTTTAGAGGACACTTTTCTTTTGAATACCAGAATACATGGCATCAGTTTTTGTGGTGTTCATAAGACAAATCTTGCCTTGATTGTTATCATTAAATGTTTGCTTTTGTTTGGAGGATTAAATGTGAAATTTTAAGTACAGTGCCTACTGTACTATTATACTATACTGAGTATAATCAGTACTCAACAAAATAGTAGTTCTTGATTTTGTAAACAAAATTTAAAATATTGCAAGAGGTAAACTTACCAAGCATATTAGGAAATTTCCAATAAAATAAAATTCATCCTACAATAGAATTCAAGTGGCAGATATATATTCATACTCCAGAATTTCTATATATCCAGTAAGTCCATGGTACAGATCGACATCCTTAGATTGCAGCTACTATTTCCTCTTTCCTTTTCCAAAATTTCATTGTTGCAGCTATGTCTTACCAATATCTCTCTCTATAATTTCCTTTCTTCAAATTTAGAAGTACTGTGTATGTTCCTTAATAATTTCTACCTTCTTTTGGTCTCATTAAAAAAAGATCATATTAAAATCCTCAATCTAGAGATTAATGTACTCATTTTCTATAGCTACATAGCGTATTACAACAAATTTAGTGGCTCGAAACCACACATATTTACCATCCCACAGTTCTGTAGGTCAGAAGGTTGTGTGCAGCATGACTAGGTTTTGTGCTCTGGGTTTTGCAAAGCTAAAACCAGTGCTTATGTGAGGTTGCCTTCTCATCTGGAGTTCAGAGTCCTCTTACAAAGTCATGTAGTTATGTCAGATGATTGCAGGACTGAAATTTCCACTTCTTTACAGGCTATTGGCTAGGGGTCACTCTAAGTTCCTAAAAGGCTATTTGCAGTCCTTAGTATATGTCCTCTCAATCTTCAAAGCTAGCAATAGAAAATTATCTTTATGATTCAAATTTCCAATGCCAGGAAGAGCCCTCCATTGCTCTTATCAGATTTGGTGAAGTCCACCAGATAACCTTCTTATTTTTAGTCACCTGATCTGGGATTTTAATTGCAGCTGCAAAATCCTTTCACAGAAGCACCTAGATTAGTGTCTGATTAAAGAGGAGAAGGTAGGGGCGCCTGGGTGGCTTAGTCGGTTAAGCGTCCAACTTTCGCTTAGGTCATGATCTTGCGGTTTATGGGTTCAAGCCCCGCGTCGGGCTCTGTGCTGACTGCCACCTCAGAGCCTGGAGACTGTTTCAGTTTGTGACTCCCTCTCTCTCTGACCCTCCCCTGCTCACGTTGTCTCTCTCTCTCTCTCTCTCTCTCTCTCCCACCTAGAAGTAAATAAAACATTAAAAAAATTAAAAAAAAAAAAAAGAGGAGAAGGTAGATAAACTTCAGATCATGGGAATCATGGAGCATCATAGAATTCTACCTTCCATAATTTAAAATTATAGGATCAGAACAAAACAACATACTAAAAATTATGTAATTGGTAAAAAAACAAAACAGGTATTAAATTCTGTACAATTTTGTTAACGTAATCTCACTGTAAAACACTCTATCTTTCCCCATCATCTTCTGATGTTCCTCAGTTACTCAAGGAAATTGAGTACATATTTTTCCTTCTCTCACTCACATATTTTTTTACTCCCCCCATGCCCCACTTTAAATTTATTTCTTTATTATTCATTCAACACATATGCTAAATAAATGAGAATTAATAAGTGAATAATCATCTAAATAAATGGTCCTTATCCCATCTGCACTTGGAAGAACAGTGGATAAGGACTGAGAGTGGAAGCAGGAAAATTATTAGGAAGCTATTTCAGTAACATATGTAAAATATGATGATTGCTTAGACTAGGCCGGTATACGTGGTGATGAAGATATGTACTCAGATTCTGGATTTATAGGTAGATTGGATGTGGAATGTGTGTGAGAGAGAGAAGTCAAGAACAGTGACCAGGCTTTTGGCTTGAGCCCATGTTAGAACACAGACATATGTACAAAATCAAGAAAGATCCACGGATGGGTAGGTTTTAAAAGTGAGTTATGTGAAGAATTTGAAATTTGAATATGTTGATTTTAGGTTTCTAAATTCTCAGTTGTTGAATAGACAGTTGTGTATGTGAGTCACCAGGTAGTACTGTGCTGGAGTATAAACTTGGGGTCTTTGACATAGAGAAGGTATCTAAAGCCCAAAAGTAGTCTAGACAACCTAAAAAAAAGGCAAATTCAAATAGATAGCATAAATGTCTATGAATTGATTCCTGGGTTATTCCAATATTTAGAAGTTAGAAGCATATGAGCTTTGCAGCAAAGTAGACTGTGAATTAAAAAACTCAAGAGGTAGATAATCTCAAAGGCCAAGTGAACAAAATATTTTAAAAAGAAAAGAGTAAGCAACTATTTAATATGTTGCTGCTAGATTAGTTAAAATATGTCCTGAAAAAGTGACCATTAAACATGACAATGCAGATGTGATTGGAGAATAATTTCAGTGGGATAATGAGAACCAAATAAATGAATTCATGAGAAAATGGGAACTCAGGGATTGGAAACCATGAGTATAAACAATTTTGTTGAGGAGTTTTGCTATAGGCACAGCTGAGAAATGAAATGGAGATAATAGCCTAAGTGGGAAGTGAGAGAACATTTTTAAATTGGAATTAGTATAGCATACTTGCATACTTATGGGACTGAGAAAACAGAAGGGAAAATTGAAAAGACAGGGGAAGAAACAATTTCAGAATTGATTTCCTTGAGTGAAGAATGGATGTGATCCTTGCCAAGTGGAATGGTCATCTTAGATGGGCACACAGATTTTATACAAGGAGGGATGGCAGAATGTATAGGTTTATAGCCTGGTGGGAGACCATGTAGAATTTCTCTTTTGATTGCTTTGTTTTCAATGATATTATCTATCCGCCATCTGCGTTAGTATAGTGGTGAGTATCCCTGCCTGTCAATGATATTATCTATCTAATCTATCTAATCTATCTATCTATCTATCTATCTATCTATCTATCTATCTACTATTACCTCAATACTAACAATCATCTACCTATGTATCAACATATTTCAGTTATATATGTATTATATTTATAAAATCTATGATAAATTATGCTTCACTATGACAAATAAGATCTTCTCTAAAGACACATTAAGTTGCATTCCTTGAAAATGCTCACTAGTGTTTATTTTTACTCAAGGCTATCACACACAATCAATACTAATGCATGAATTTTTAGTAACTTCTAGAAATGCAAAGGAATGTGACCTGCAGCCACTACCTTAACATACAAAGAGGAAAGTATCTTTGTTATAAGGATGTGATTATTAATGACTTGATAAAGAACCATATAACTATACAACCTTTCCCAGAATAATCTAAGGGTATAGAAAATTTATCATTACAAATTTCCACATAGGGGAAAAAAATTCCACAAAATTAACCTGGAGATACAGAGGAAATGCTACGTGTGGAGACTTTTGGATAAAAAGACATATCATGGTTGCAAAGCAATTTCCCGGTTTTGCTAGAGAATTATGCAGTGAGAAAAAGATTCACATTATTCTTTAAGATAACATGAAAACTCTTTCAATTTTATACTCTAATGGCCTTAGTCCCTCTCAAAGTACATTATTTCCTGTGCATAAGAAGCTGTTAGATATTTGTTTAGTCTACAGATATGTGTGTTTTTTGCATTACATTCAGTATAAAGCTGGTATTAAAAGGAGACACTGCAAATTAAAAGAGTCCTCTTATTGACTCTTTCAGAAATAGAAATAAGATTCTATATAGGAAAGTGGTTGGTTTTTTTCAGAGCTTCAATTTAAAATGACATTGAGCTCCACACAACTTTTCATGATTTTTTCATTAGAAATATATGTAACATGATCTGTAACTATAAAATATTAAGCCTGATATTAACATACCAGACATATATTTAGTGACTCCTTTCAAAGGTGGACAGTGTGTTGTCTTTTCTGAAATGGTATTTGTAAAACTCCTTTTGAAATGGTCTTCAAGGAGAACCTGGGTGGCTTAGTCAGTTAAGTGTCTGACTTTGGCTCAGGTCATGATCTCACAGTTGGTGAGTTTGAGCTCAGAGCCCCGCTTAGGGCTCTGTGCTGACAGCTAGCTCAGAGACTGGATCCTGCTTTGGATTCTATATCTCCATCTCTTTCCCTGTCCCTTCCCTGCTCACGCTGACTCTCTGTTTCTCTCTCAAAACTAAATAAAACATTAAAAATTTTAAAAAAGAGAGGAAAATGAAATGGTCTTCAGGATCTTTTGGAAAATGGCAGCAGCGAAGGTAGCATAGCTTTCGATCTTTCCTAATCTCCAAATATAAACACAGTGACTATATAATATTAAACACATGTGATCACAGTTTATAACAAAACTAGATAAAAAGATATTCCTAAGAACCACAAATTGTAAGTAGGTAGCACTAACCTGACAATATACAATAACTATGTGTTATGTCTGTCGGTGGAAACGGAATGGATGGTTGACTGATGAAAGGGGGAACATAGAACCTCAGCAAGGCAATCAGTATCCAGTGGAAAGCAGGGAAGACCAACTGGAAGTTGGTGGCCAAAAGTGGAAGGGGTTTTGCTCATTCCAATAATGAATGCATGCATGTAGTCCATGGAAAGTTCTGAAGCTAACTGAGCATTGTATATCCTGTGAACTTTTTTTTTTTTCCTATCACCTCCCTCCTGCCCACGGCAGCCCCTTGGCTCCAATATGGAGACCAATATGGGCTTCTCCCTCTGAAAGCGTTCCCACTTGCCATTAGAGTCTTCGTTCCCCAACCCTAGAATTCCGGCCCCTGCTCACATGGACTGCACCTGGAGCTTGGAACTGGAAGGATCTACTCTTCCATTTAGAGCTGCCTCAAGGGTCAGATACCTTTGAAGCTTTTTAGCCTAGAAGTACTGCTACACCTACTGGTTCTGGTCTGGGGTTCTCCTCACAGAGACTCCAACTCCTCTCTGCTGAGATCAGCTGTTCTTTGCTAGCCTGAGAACCTAACCACATTTCTATCTACTCATTTATTATTTCTCCTTGATGCTACCCGATATAGTTGGGTTTTTTTTGTTTTTGTTTTTTTGTTTTTGTTTTTTTACAAATAGCTTATTGTCAAGTTGGTTTCCATATAACACCCAGTGCTCATCCCCACAAGTGCCCTCCTCCATGCCCATCACCCCTTCCCCCAACATCCATCAGTCCTCAGTTTGTTTCTCAGCATTCAAGAGTCTCTCATGGTTTGCCTCTTTCCCTGCCCCCACCACTTCCCTCCTTCTTCTCCCCCATGGTCCTCAGTTAAGTTCCTCCTAATCCTCCTATACGTGCAAACATATGATATTTGTCCTTCTCTGCCTGACTTATTTCGCTCAGCATAACACCCTCAAGGTCCATCCATGTTGCTACACATGGCCAGATTTCATTGTTTCTCATTTCCATGCAGTATTCCATCATACAGATAAATCACATCTTCTTGATCCATTCGTGTGAACTCTTGAAGCTAACCAATCAGGACTGTCTTCTAGGAAGGGGGTCCACACTAAGCAGAAACTGTTTTGGATAGAATTACGCTGATCAGGATAGGAACAACAGAGACAGAGTAATGAAAATATCTAGTTGAAAAAACTAGGGCTTGGGAAAAGAGCCAGGAAATGTCATAAAATAAGCCATCATCTTCTTACCACTACCCAAAATATCTGTGAAGGTAGAAAATCTCTCTGCTTCAAACATGCTTAGAATTTAGGTGAACTAAAATATATATGAACAATAGCAACAAAAATCAGTGTTAAATGCAACTCAAATCTACTATAAGGAAATAAGAAATAAGGAAGTGAATAACTTCTTTACAGAAAATGAAACAGAATCAGAAACTCAGGCTCAAAAGCACATATTAACACTGTCTTGTACTATTTCAAAATGAGCTGAAAAATATCAAGAAAAATTATAAAATATACAAAAACCGGGATTTTAAAATGAGAAACCTTTATAAACGAGGTAGTAGACTCAAGAAAAAAATTAGAATAAATGAAAACATGTTTTATATATAAAAACTAAACTAGAATGTACCAAAAAAAAGGAAATAAGCACAACAAATACAACCCTATTAGAAATACAAGTTTAAAAGAAAAAAGTAAAAATAAAAAATAGTGAAGAGATAAGAAGGATTTGAGAGAAAGTGAAAAATATTGCAGATAAGTAAATAAAATCAAGAGCAACTGAATCTCAGGAAACTTATCCACACTTAGATCTATTCTAAATTGATAAATCAATGTTAAGCCTAATGTTACATGAGATAAAACTTATAGGTAGTTTTATAAATAAGTGACTAAATGATAGGAAAATGTATGCGATGTTTTAGGCAGAGGATAGATTACGTGCTTTTAAAACATGGCTGTATTTTTTTTCTTTGACGTTTCTTCTGCTGTAGACTAAATGATCCTGTCCTTGCAAAATTCTTATTTTGATACTTAATCCTCATTGGGATGATATTTAGAAGTGAGCAACTATGAAAGGTGATCAAGTCATGAGACCAGAACCTTAAAGGATACAATTGGTGCCTTATAAAGAGACCCTAGAGATCTCCCTTGTCCCTTCTGCCATATGAGGAAACATCTACAAGATGGTGGTCTATGAACTAGGAAGCAGGCTCTCACCAGACAGTGAATCTGCCCAGCCTTGATCTCAGACTTCCCAGGTGCCAGAACTGTAAGAAATAAATTTCTATTGTTTAAAAGCACCCCCAGAATGTGGTCATTTGTTTTAGCAGCTCCAGCAGATTGAGAGAGCGTTCATCAAGTTGGGTAACTGCCTCCCTTCTTCAGCTTCAGCAGGCTTGTTACTGCTTTGACCACTGCGTATGAGAAAATTCGTTAAAAATCTTGCAGCTTCCCCCTTTATTCCCTGAGAATAGCAGGGCCCTCTTTCTGTAAGATATCAGTAACACAGAGAAACCCATCTCCAGAGAGAACATGTAATTGTTCTGCTAACAGTTGCAGTCAATCCTGGTCCTCAGTCATCCAAGTCTAGCCACCAGATGTAAGTGAAAAAGTTATTTTAAATTATTCAGTAATCTATTTTCCATCCCCAAACACATCGTGGAGTAGAAAAAAGCTACCTCTTCTGTATCCTTTCCAAATTTCTTTTCCACAAGATCTGTAAGCTTAACAACATGGTTGTTGTTTTGGCCATTAAGTTTTGGGGTAATTTGATAAACATCAGTACACATACACACACACACACACACACACACAACATATATAAGATATCATCATATAATCTAGCAACATTCTCTGGAATTTAAACAAAAGGAAAACAAATCTTTTGGATATATAATCTCTTAGGGAGAAATGTGACTGTGGAAAAGGATATTAGATTATCAGGCTTTCCAACAAGACTTTATTTCAGAAGAAAATCGGGTAAATATGTAAGATTCTCGAAGAAAGAATATGTGATAAGCTATTTACATGTAGTAAAACTGACCTTCAATTATGAAAGTCATAATGTTATCAACACACAAAAACTCAAGGAATACAGTTTCCTTGTTTTTATCCTAATACATAGGATAAAGCTCATAGAGAAGGAACTTCAGAGAATTGAAGGGACTGTCTGAAAATTGACTAGAGAAACACAACTGTAAGGACTTGGGGTGAATATGAAATATAAGTTAGATGTAACACTGAGGATTAAGTGAGGATTAAGTAGGAGAGAATATAATATTTAATGACTATATAATTTGATGATGTAAATATAACATTAAAATATACAAGGAGAGTAGGTAAAACATGTTGAAATGCATTTTCGATGTTTTTTTAGTAATCATGATCGACAGCAATGGTATTATTTTTGTTTTCCTGAGACTGTTGTATGGATAATGTGGAATAAAACAAATAAGTAATTATCATCCCCTGTGTCCTTCAGAATCAGATGTCTTAGAGTGGAAGAAAGATGATCCAGATATAATAGGAAAGATTTCAGTAAAAAGCCTATAGCTTAATTGGAATTAAAAATACCAGTATGGAGGGACGTGGTTGGCTTTGTCAGTTAGGCGGCTGACTCATGATTTTGGCTCAGGTCATGATCTTGCAGTTAGTGGGATGAAGTCCCACATAGAGCTCTGCACTGACATGCAGAGCCTGCTGGGGATTCTCTCCCTTCCTCTCTAACTGCCCCCTCCCCACTGGTGTGCGCTCTCTCTCACTCGCTCGCGCTCTCTCTCAATAATTAAATAAATGTAAAAAAAGAAAAAAATATCACTATGAACTCACAATACATTTTATCTTTAACTATATTGTGTTAGGTGTCTATTGCACCACTTAAAACACCCCCTGAAAACTCTATGGCATAAAACAACCATTTTATTTGCTTCTAATTCTTTGTAGTATCGGTTTGGGCTCACCTGGTCTTTTGGGGGTCATTAATAAAATGAATGCCAGTAAGAGTTGAGGATGGGCTGGTTTCAGGATGGCTTCCCACAGCTGTCTGGTAGTTGGTTTAGATTTCACCTGGACCCTCTCTCCATGTGGTTTCTCATCCTCTAAAAGATTAGCCCAGCTTCTGTCCATTGCGGTTTTAGCCAGCAAGAGGCTGTTATAGGCATTCACAAGGGCTTTAAGTAAATAGGAATAAGGAATCAAATATTTATCCTGCATTTCCTACTAATATACAATCAAACAATAGGTGAGGAAAAACATTTCTTTATACAATTATTCCAGATAGTTAATGAAAATAAAATGATAAATTATCAGAATTTTGCAACCTTCAATCATATAAAGGATCTAGGCATAGGTCAGCAATTGATGTGTTGACTTATGCCTAGATGTACCTCCTGAAAAACAGAAACAATACACACCACCACTCATGGTCTTTCCAAAGGGATCAAACTTAAGTCTAATCAAATCTCTGGATCCAGTGGCCAGTTTGCAAGAAGTACAGGGCACAAAGTAGCATTTTGCATCTCACAATAAGCATATAATTCACAATATCCAGCTTGTGGGAAACTCCACAGGTCAAATGGCCTAAAAATTAACATTTAAATTTAAAAAAATAAAGGAGTAGAAAAGGACTGTGTAGCTTCAAAGACACTTAAAATACATATCATTTTTTAAACGGGCAAGACTAAAAAGGAAAGTCTAAGAATGCATATTTGCATGATAAAAAGTCATAAAGAAAGGCAAAAACATTTCTGAAGGTAAAAACCCACATAGTGGTTATTTTGGAAGGAGAGTGGGGCATGTGATCAGGATGGAGAACATAGGGCCCCCCGGGTGCCAGGCTCAAAGTTCTATTTTTGACAAGGAAGAATGTTTGATGACATTTTGAACAGTGACGACACGAATATGTTCTCTGCAAGTAAAGAATGATAAAAATTCAACAAATCCAACACAGACATTCAGGCTAATTCTCCAAGAAAAATTCAAAATGCTTCTTTCACAAAGGACTTGTTACTTCTAAATAAATACACAATCTTTAAAAAGTGACTCTTTTGGAGGTGTTAATATTTAGATGTGTACGTTCTAATGTTTACTTACAAACTCGCAATGTCTTTAGCCACATGTTTATTTTCATTATTACCATACAGTGGAGAATATTTAATCATGCTGGTATGAAGGGTGGGAAAATTTTATATATATAGAAACATGTAATAAAATATTTTTTTACAAAAATATGTGGTTAGAGTTTCACACACACACACACACACACACACATCAAAAGTGAGGCCCATGTATTTAAAAAGTATCTCTAAGAATAAAATTAAAAAAATGTATGAGGTCTAGACATTTTGAGCAGTGGTGGATAAAGAGTGGAACCATCTAACAGAGAGGATATTTGATTGACAGGCTTGGGGATGACTCAGCTTGTGAAGAGAAGGATAACAATAGTGCTTCAAGCAAACTTTCTATTTCTGCTTGGATTATTTGAGAAACTCAGGCAAAATTAAGCAGTTGCTTCAACCACTCACATCACTTCTGCAGTAGCATGAGGCTACAGTGGGGAAACGAAGCATACTGATTTAATAACTGACAAGGATGCAGGATATGTAGAAAATAGGCATTACTGTACCAATGCTATGATGTTGATTTTCTAGACCTTAAGAGGAAAGTATACATGTAAGATAATCTGTTTTGACATTCTGAGAAAATTTTCTCAATTACCTTACTATTTCAGTTCAATGTGAATGTAAATAGTCAACCAAAATGTTTCGGGTGTTGATGTTTCATTGTAAATGGTGTGACATGTGTTTCAGAAATCTTGTAATAAATTATTGTATAAGATAATAGTACAGGTACAACCTATTTCAAAGCAGCAGAGTATAAAGCAAAAAAGGATGTTGTCTTTTAACATATGTTCAGATAAGGCCGAAGAAAAACTGTTAAAAAAAATGAAAGAGAAAGACAAAGAGGCAGATAGCAAGAATTTCTTTAATAGAAGTTGAATGGATTTTCCCTGGGCTCTAAATACTGAAGAAGGTAATGAACTAGAAACTCTCTAGACCAAAATCAGCCAGGAAGTTATTGCCATGAATCTGAGTTGTCATTCCATCCAGGAAAAATTCAAGGATACGATCATAGATGACACTCATTTGCCTCTAATCTTAATGTATTTGGACCTAAATGGCAAACAAATTATTGCTTTTGAGTTGGATTCCCTTCCTATTGCTTCTGCATCTAGGCTTGAAAATTGTATGGCTTGTGCTTCTCATCTGTTTTTCTACTCCTGCTAGCACTGATTACAAAAAATTCCTTTTTGGTTAAATTTGCATTATCTTCATGCATCTTTGCATTTCACTTTCCACAGGAATAAATGCTGATTTAAACAAAAATGAACCCTTTATTGCAGAAGAAAAGAAAATATGTTGGGAATGTCTTTAGCAATCCTTGCTATCTATGACTTTTATACCACAGGAACACTTGTTAGATATCTCTCCATTATCTGGTAATTCAAGGGGTGTATTTCATTATAGATTTTAAGGATTGATTCTTTGTGGTTATAAACTGAATCATGTTCTTCCAAACTGTATATAGTCTGGTCATCTGAAATAGCAATGGCTTAATACTAATTCCCTATTTGGATTCATGTAAGTTATATTGGACAATAGATCAGTCTACTAGTCTATTTTGTTCTTATACATACATATGTGTGTATGCATGCATAGTGATTCCAGGTGCTAAATAACACAAATTTATAGAAATATCTAATAAGTATTATTTTTAATTTGTATAATGAACAAATTAGTCTTCAGTTTCATCATATATGAAATGGACATGATTACCATGCTTATTTCATTGGGATTCCTTGTTCAAAAAATAATATGCTAGAAAAATAATTAACACTGCAGATGAATACCTAATATGCTAAATGTACATTCTAGACAATTTTCTCAGGGACTTAATAACTTTCAAGGTTATCTTGGAAAAATGAGAATTACTTTTGTATTTTTATAGACACAAAGTCTTCTCTAGATACACATATTTCTGTTTGAGAACAGTTACTATCACATTTGTGTGCAGCCTGCTTTTCTTTAAGATAATAATAATTATATAATATACTACAGGGAACCATAAGTACAAATTATTTCAAGTGGGTGGGATAGGATTAGCCGGCTAAATTCAGTAAGCCAAAAACTCAGCCTGTAATCTAGTCAAGTATTTCCTGAGAAAGTTTAAACAAGCTCATGACATGACTGTTGGAAGCAGTTTTGATTGGCTCCCCATTAATGAAGTTACTTTTAAACAAGCATATACTAAATATTTCACAGCTACTCAAGGCTAACTCCAAAAGCTTGGCTCTTACTGTCTCTCAGTCTCTGAACTCTCCCAAGGCCAGACAACCAGTAACTCTGAGGAGAAAGCAGCAAACTTGCACCTAATTCTAAATACTTTTACAATTTTGTGACTCAATAGGACAGTGGTTGCTAGGGACTGAGGGGTGCGGGCAATGGGGACATATTGGTTAAAGGGTACAGACTTTGAGCTATGAGTATGGTCCAGGGATCTAATGCACAGCATGGACTACAGTAAACACTATACTGTATACTAGAAAGTTGCCATGAGAGTAGAGCTTTCATCATAACAGCAAAAACAACAGAAAAATGATAATTCTGAAAGATGTATTAGCAAGCCTTATTTTCAAAAAAAATTTTTTTATTTATTTCTGAGAGAGACAGTGTGAGCAGGAGAGGGTCAGAGAGAGAAGGAGACACAATCTGAAGCAGGCTCCAGGCTCTGAGCTGGCTGTCAGCACAGAGCCCG
This sequence comes from Proteles cristata cristata, assembly GCA_017311185.1. NCBI lineage: Eukaryota > Metazoa > Chordata > Mammalia > Carnivora > Hyaenidae > Proteles > Proteles cristata. Next base: position 1,318,053 of record JAESUZ010004923.1, on the reverse strand, counting down.
ACGTGGGGCTTGAACCCAGGAACATAAGATCATGACCTGAGCCGAAGTCGGATGCTTAACCAACTGAGTCACCCAGGCGCCCCATTAGCAAGCCTTATTGTGGTAAACCTCTTCCAATATATATGTTTATCAAATTGTACATTGTAACTTTAAACTTACACAATGACACAACGTTATACCTCAATTTTATATCAAGAAAGCTGGAAAAAGAAAAAAAAAGACATTAAAACTTTATCACTCCAGATGTCTGTAAGACTGACTCCAGAAGAAAAAAAGTATATACTTCAATTGTATTCAAATGCACTAATGCACTTAAATGACATCTTTGTATAGAATTTTCCTAGCTTGTTTCCCTGAGTTGATTTTCATCTGCCTAATTATAGGAGTAGGATAGGCAGTAAAATCATAGAAATCAATATCATAACTAAACAGATAAAAAAAATAAAGTGAAACATGTACATGTTACTAAAACTATATCCAACAGAAAAAAAAACCTTAATGTGGAGGTTAAAAAAATATGAAGTATAAGAGTATGTGTGTGTGTGTTTGTGTGTGTCTGTCTGTGTGTGTGCGCTGTGGAGGGGTGAAAAAGATAACCAATGTTATTTATACACAATATTTCTTATAGGTACTATTCTATAATTTTTCTCAGCTCGTTCTGAGTTACTAATCAAACCTCATAGCTTTTAAAGTTGAAGTAACTTCCAATTTCCTTCCTATCTTTTGTGAGGCTGCTTAAATTTAGCGTTCATGATATATAGGCTTTTTAAACAGAAGAGCATATTTGACAAGAAGCAATTAGACTAGGAAACACTGTGTAGTTTTCTTTCCTCCCATTTTTTCCCATACCTCTGCTGTAATTTCTAGAGATGGATATGTTTTACTGATATCCATAGGCCGTGTTCCTTTATTGAGGAATAGGGTTTCCTTTATTGAGGAAAGTGATGGTGTTGACCCCTCCTCACACTGACCATGGATGAGGTTTGCTGATTTTTTTCTCTTGGGAAGATGTCCAGATGAGGACCAAGAGTCCTGAGACAGCTTAGACTTGCACTAAAATGACACTGGGAAAAAGGAAGACTAAAGAAGTTTAGGCCACGCTAATCAATATTTATAAAATACTACAGCAGGAAACAGATTCTTCTCAATTGCACATGGAATGTGCACCAAGAATAGGCAATAAATTGACTCTCATAAGTTTAAAAGAATCAAAATCATATGGAGTATGTTCTCTGACCATGATGCTATTAACTCAAAATCAGTGACAAAAAGATAATCTGGTAAATTTTCAAATATCAGAAATATTAATCTACTTCTAAATAAATCACAAGGTTGTAGAATAAAATTCAATGAATATTTAAATGATATTTCTAAACAAATAATAATGGAAATTCAGCACCTCAAAATTTATGGAATCCCAGTTAGGCAATGTTTGGAGGGAAATATATTTTTTAAATGCTCGTATTAGAAGAAGGGAGAGGCACCTAGGTGGCTCAGTCGGTTAAGTGTTGGACTCCTGATTTCAGGTCCTGGTCATGATCTCTCAGTTCATGAGATTAAGCCTCATGTCGAGCTCTGTGCTCTCCCTTTCTCTCTGTCCCTCCCCTGCACTCTCTCTCTCTCAAAATTAAATAAACAGAAATAAAATTTTTTAAAAAGAAAAAGGGAAAGATACAAAATCTATGTTGCCACTTTAGAAATATATTTTATGAAAAGCAAAATTATAAATGAAATTAATAAAAGAAATAAAATAGTAAAAATAATAGTGGAATCAATGAAATCTAAAATAGATAAGCAGTCGGTAAAATCAATAGTCAAAATTGGTTCTTTGATATGGCTAATAAAACTGTTCAATTCCTAGGAAGATTGATCATGACAAGTAGAAAAAAAAGAGAGAGAGAGAAATACATACTGTACCAATATCATGAGAAGAGGGAACATCATTTCAGGTGATATTAATACTTAAAATATTATGACAACATTGTGCCAATGAAATTGACAGGTGAAATGCATATACCCCTTAAAAAACAAAACTTACCAAATCTGAATAAAAAACAGAAAACCTAAGTATATTTGTATCTGTTGTTGAAATTTTTTAGTCACAAAAAATACAAAGAAAATTCCAGACACAGGTAAATTCACTGATGAATTATATAATGCATTTCAGGAAGTTACAGTATGGTATTATGCAAGGCTTATGGGAAATTAAAAGAGGAATGAATACATAACCCTGAAACAAAAGTGAAGCCTGTTACAAGCAAAGACAAAAGCAGACTGATATTCCTCATGAACATAACAAAATATTAGTGAATCCATCCAACGATACATAAACAAGATAATATATCATAAACAGTAGGTCGTATTTCAGGACTATATAATAGTTTAATACAAAAAGACAATGAATATAATTTGCTACCTATTTTTTTAAGTCATATACTGACATAAATAGATACAAAAACATCATTCAACAAAATTCAACACTGATTCATGATGAAAGCTATCAAAAAACTAAGAAGAGAATTTCCAGGTAAAAACTAGGCAGCTATATCATAACAGGTAGCTCATAACATATATCATGGGGAAATACTGACCACTCCCTCCATCTCAATATTGAGAACAAGAAAAGGCTATCTCCTTTTAACATTGCTACTCAGCCTCATACTATAGCAGTGGAAATGAGATCACATCTGTCCAAACACTTCTGAAGAGTGTGGTATTGACAGGCACTACAGCTATTACTTGGAGTCATAATTTTCTATAGGTTCCTCAGTAATTTTGTTCGAAGCATTTCCTAAAAAAAAATGTAATCCATATTTATGGCACACAGGTGAATCATAGTGTCTGCTGATGAAAAAGTATAGGTACTCTGGTTTTCTCACATTGATATTAATGATACATGAATCACAAGTTTAATATTTCTCATGATTACATAACTAGATCAATAGCCCTTTGCAAACCACATTATTTATTAATTATAACAGCATGCAAAGGAAACAGTTTAAAATTTTATTATCTCGATTAATTTGATTTGAAATTTCAACATGATACAAGATGATAATTCAAAACATGTGCTTAGAGTATAACAATTTGGGGAGATGTAACAGGATAGTTATGACATTAATGGAATTTTATTAATCATAATTTTGCAAAATATAATAGGGACGCATATATAGAACTCTTAAGAAGGCACCCACTTATTTTAGAATAGCAGAAAAAGTCCTCACTGATACTCTTAGATCAAGTAGGGATCTAAAAGGAAATAAGGCATTTTAATAGCACTGTTCCTCAAATAAAAGAAGAAATAAACACCAGACACAAGAAACAGTCATTAAACATTAATTGTGGTGCCTTTAAATAAAATTTGAAGAATAATTTGAGCTACAAAATATTGTGCTAATGAATTGGAAAGAGAGAACTGTTTAATTTTATGAGTGTGCTTTCCTAATCTGATTAGGGTCATTCATTCATTTCCCCCTGAGCAATTAGTTCTTGAGGAACAACCATATGTCTGAAACTGTGTTTGGGAATGGAAACTGGAAATAGAAAAGTAGATAAGACATGGAATTTCTGATCCAGTGTAAGAAACAGAGGATACAACCGGTAAATTATTATAATACCACCATGTAGTAACTGTTGCAATTACAGGAACGGATGCTGTGGGGTAGGCAACATCAAGTCAAGTCATGACTCGAAGAGGGAGGAGTAGTGTTACCAAGGATCCTTTCTCACAAGCTCAGTTTCAAGTCAGGTTTGCAAAGAAAGCCAGAAGTTTGCTGTGTGAGAAGGAGAAGGAAATGGATTCCAGGTAGAGGAAACAAAACAAAACATTGAGTTATTAATGATGCCTTGCCTGTTTGAGAAATGTTGAAAACTTAAAAGAGTAGTGGGATCCTGGGCTGTACCTTGTGGCAAGCAGGTAGAGAGTCTTGGGAAATACAAATGAGACACAAAGCTTGAAATAGAAGCTGAAGCAAGGCTGCAGATCGTCTTAAAGCCTAGGCCAAAGGGGGATTTTACCCCATAGACAAGCAACAGGAAAGAGTTACTTTCAAACTAGGAAGTTACATGGCAAATTCTGTTTTGAGAGAGACGCTTCCGTGGCAATTTATCAGATGGATCTGACTAGGGAGAAACTTGTAGAAGGGTGGTCAGTCAGGAGGCTGAAGCAGTATTTCAAGTGAGAAATGAGAAGCTGGACTTGGACAGAGACAAAGTGGCATCTAAAATAAAATTCCATATTATCGCTGTGTACATGGGTGCTGCTGATTTTTGAAATATGACTTTGGAGGTGTGTTGCGTAAAAACGTAGATGACATCCACAATCCTGTTTCTGTCTGTCTTTGTTTATCAATTCCTCTCTCTCCTTTCCTGTATAGCTAAACACTCATCTTTTATGCTGTGTGTAAAAATGATCTGTGCGTGATTCTTCATTTATGCATCCAATGATTTAAAACAACAACATTCTAGAAGGAGATACCAGAATTTCTTTAGCATGTGCTGAAGCACTTTTTAGAGATAAAAATCCCTAATAATGCCAATCTTCCTCTTATTCTCTTTCTATTTGATTGTGGTGAAGGAAGAAAATGATATAATAAGATGTTTATGATTTTCTCTGCAAGAATGATAATTTTATGCTCTTGAAAAACAGTAGGATGTGTGGGGTGTGTGTGTGTGTGTGTGTGTGTATATTTGAGTGGGGAGCTGGTACTTGCTACTGATCATTTTTTCAACAGAGGGAAGAGACAAGATCAGAGATCCAAACAGTAAGTTTTTTTTTTTAATTTGCAGTTTTATAACAAGTTTTTTAAAATAATATACACATCTTAAATTGCTGAGGTCACTTTTTAAAAATTTTGCAAAGCACAATGCTTGGCCAAATAAAGAGTAAAAAGGGATGGTCACGTTTGATGAAACAGTCAGTTTTGTGATGGAATTTCAACAGCACAGTGCTATGCTTAGAATTTCAATAGTTAAACTTCCTGTTCCCTTCAAATTGGACCAGATTCTCAAGTCGGCAAGGGACTTTGGTCTGCTATTTTGCAGGGAGCCACATTTAAGTCAGGTAGACCTGTTTATGTGCTCAGAGAATGTGCAATTCCTAGGGGTGTGTACAACCCTCTAGACATAGGTGTGAAGGATGAGGAGCCTCTCCCACTGAGGCTTATGACAGGCTGCTGTAACCTCCTACTAGAGAGAATTGGTCGGTTTGTGCAGCCCGGTGACATCCCTTAGCCTTCACACATATATCAGCTTGGTGAGAATGGGGGTGGGGGAACATCTTTCCACTCGATGGATCTTACCACTTAAAACAGTCTTGAATATAGTAGATGCTTAATAACTATTCATTAAATGAAATTAGTCTAAAGGTGCAGACTGCTAAATGGATGGTACATTTCCCTATCTTTCCAATTGCAAAGTTACATTCAAAGGGATGCCTCAAAGGCAAAATAAAATCCCTATATATTTTTAAATGCAGTCTTTGAGGCAAGTGCAGGGAAAAAGCTGGGCCCTGATGAACCTTCAATCTGGCTATCAGTCCTGCTGCAAACTAACCTAGTCAAGTTTTCTAGGCTCCTTCAACCTCAGTGTCCACATCTATAGTTAAAGTGAGTGATTTTTCCAGTTTTCAATGACACAGGTTCCCTGGAGATTATGAATTGTGATAATGGACAAAAGACAGGGAGAAAGAGAACATTAGTTGTGTGAGTGCATACACACACACACAGGACACACATGCTCACACGCATGCGCAGCACAGAGGAGTATTTCATCTCGGGACGTTTTAAGCAACGGAATCTCTACCTTTCTCCTACTTGTCCCCACTCACCCCCCTACTTCTGTACCACAATGAGACATGATTCTTTAAGGAGAGAAGCACACTGGCTGAGATTTTCACTCACATTGCAAGCGACACAATTCAGCTCTATCGAGAGGCATAAGCTTCCATTTTCTTTGCTAGTTCTGCATCATGATTTTGCTCTTCTGTCTGTTCATTTTATATCATAATAAAGGTGAGATTGCTTGCGACATTGAAGATATAATTTGGCCAAGTATAAACAGAGCACCAAAAATTGCTGAACACGAGGATGATTACCCTCTCAGGGGAGATACGCAGGCAGGTTTGGGGATAACAAGTAAACACAGTATTCTACAGGCTGAAGCTCCTCCTCCGTTCATATGGAGCAGCTAGTGACATTAACTTGGTTCTGTGTTATGTCAACACTTATGTGCTGGGTTTTTTCAACAATGACATGAAGTTTCTTAACCTTACCAATATATTTTCACTTCACACTATATCACAATCATAAAAGCTGCTTATGTTACACTTGTTATTTAAATCAAAATGTTTTATGGACATATGGGGAAAAAAGCATGGAAAAATATATAGGTGGTAGTCTTAGATGTATTTCTTTTTTTTAATTTTTTATTGTTTTATTCATTTTTGAAACAGAGAGAGACATAGCAAATGGGGAAGGGTAGAGAGAGGGGGAGACACAGAATCTGAAGCAGGTTCCAGACTTTGAGCTGTCAGCACAGAGCCTGACATGGGGCTTGAACTCATGATCATGAGATCATAACCTAACCCAAAGCTGGACACCCAACCGAGCCACCCAGTCACCCCAGATGTATTTCTAATAAATGTTTTTCTGTCGAAAAGGATAACTATAAAACTACTTTTCAATGATTTTAGAATTTTAGAACTAAACTCATCATGTAAAACTGCACAAACACCCTGTCACACCTTGAATTCATGATTTATAGTAGAATTTCCAGGCACTGTCAGGATATCTAGAAACTAGAAAACTTTCTTACAGGCTTTCAAAACCATCCAGTTTCAAAGTCACAAATATTTATTAATAGTAGAGACACTAGATGTCTCAGGGTCCCCAGTGTCCTGAAGACATCCCTGCAAAGAGGTGGTATGTACCTGTACTTTTCAAAACGTTAACTGGTATCTGAAGAAACTGCCGATCCTATTAAAATGCAGATTCTGGTTCAGTAGCTCCAGGACAGGGCCTGAGAGTCTGGAGCTATAACAAGCTCCCAAGGGAGGCTAGTGTTAGTGAAGACTGGAACACACTTTCGGGGGCAGCAGTATAGACTCTTCCCTTACCAGGAAACAGTCACTGCTGGTTTCTTGCTGCATAAACCACATTAAAGAGGAAGCTGTGGAGGCTTATTTTAGCAAGTGCTATACCAAGAGACTATCTCTACTAGCACAGTGCCTGACATAAATCAGTATTATTATGTATTTGCTGAACTACTAGACTGTAAAGTCTGATAGAACCATGCTCAGGCTCGTGTAGTTATCACAGCTATGATAAAGTAAGAGCTGTGTTAAATAGTAAGGGTAGTAGGAACTGTGAAAAAGTGAGGAATCATTTACAATCTCTAATGAAATACCTTTAAAATGTAAATAATCAAAAAATGTTTTCCCCTTATTAATTCAAGTGCAAATTAATACCACATTATGAGAAGCAGATTGAACTTTTGGAGTATGAGTGTGAAGACTTTTAGCTATAAAGTTATTTTAAATTTGTGTCAAGTTGTGCTATGTAAAATTATGTGACTTATTTTAGGTGTCTCCATGTGGAATTATTTTCAAATGTCTTTTCAATAAATATACAAAGTTTAAAAATCACATTGTTATTAATGTGTCAACATCTAGGCAAACAGAAATCTCCTATTTTTGTTTCCAATTTTCAAAGAAACAACTTACTAAACATGTTATACCCTATCAAAAAAGAATTTCCAGTATACACTCATAGTTACCAAAAAGAAAAATCCATAGGTCTTTTGAAGATAGAGCATAGCTTTTCATCTGACTGCATAATGTGTACGGGGGCTAGGTAGAGAAATCTGCCCCCTAATGTTATGCAGTCTGAACTTTTTTTATTTCCCCCAAACAGTGAAGTTAGATAGATATAACAATAATATGAAGAGGAGAAAATACTGTGTAATAGTTGTATATACACTATTCATACTATTGACATTTCATAAATTTGAGGCAAGATGAAAAATAGAGTGCAAATTATAAAAGGTCTTCATTTCTTTACTGCATCAAAAGGAATTACAATAAACCTGATTTTTAATTTGTTTTAACACATAAGTATATTAATCTCATTCAGGTAGTTCTTATTTATTTGTTTATCTATTTATTTGAATTTAAAAAGGGACTGATAAATTGACTTTAAGAATCTGAGATAGTTACTTTCAGGGGCATACACTACTTTGTTTTCAAATTTAGACTACATAGATAATGGCTCCCTCTACTGGTTAAACTGTTGGCAATGTATACGTAAAATCTTTGAATGACCCAAATTCCAAAACACTGAAGATGAAAAACATTTGGCACTAATAAGAATAGCTGTTGACTAAGTTAGTGCTGTTTGCAATGCTCTTAAAACAAAAACAATTCTGTACGCAGTAATACCACAGGTCCTTAATTTATAAGAAATGTAATGTTCTTCTCTATTACAAATAACCAGAAAAGTCAAGATAGTTCTAAAAATAGTAAGGATACAATGATAACCAAAAACATTTATTTAAATACAAAGAACTACTATATTTTGCAGCAATTACACCCTTTTTCTAACCTACATGATATCATGGAATATCTATTTTCTTATTCTGAAATTCAGATCTGGATTGTCTCCAACTGAATAATGTTTAATTTGGACCTATACAGTTTATCTTTCCAGCTAAATTATGTATGTTCTGGAAGGAAGGAAGGAAGGAAGGAAGGAAGGAAGGAAGGAAGGAAGGAAGGAAGGAAGGAAGGGAGGGAGGGAGGGAGGGAGGGAGGGAGGCAGGCAGGGAGGAATCCTATATTCCTAATTTAATATTCAAACTTTTAATGAATTCAAATGACTTTTCTGACTTAAAAAAGTTAATACTGCTGGCTGTGATTTTTTCTTTCATTTCCAATTTGTTTACGAATCAATTTCAAAACTGATTAAAAGGAGAGACTTTCCTATTTCAATGCTAATAAGCAACTATATTTTAGATCATATGTACAGCATACTAAGGGAATTATTTTAAATTACTTTCATAGTATACCATTTTTTATATTTATAGTTTTTCCTCTTTTTAAATCTGGTTGGCCATAAAATCAAGATTTTTAAAAATTATACTAAAAAATTAATAACTTGGCAAATCTCAAGCTTTTGTTCTACTTGTCAGTAAGAGTGATCAAATTCTTTGATGTTGAAGAAAGAAAGAGAAAAAAAGAGTGCAAACATGTGAAGTTATTGTCCCAGCAAAATTCACATAGTCATTACTTGGTAGATTGCCTCTTGAATGTCAAATCAGAGCTCATTCAACTAGAACCATCTCAGTGATTCCTTTTAAGGTTTATAGGACCAAATTTTTGCTACACCTGGCATCCATCAACATACCTCCACAAAAGATACTTCTGTACTCAAACTCAGATTTTGAATTCTGCCTATCTTTATGGAACTAATAATTTTCTTTTTTAATTATATTAATCTTTATCCCTTTTACTCTGGCTATTTCTCAATCCATCAACAGTTGAACTCCCAGAAGATCAATACACATAATTTACAATCGAATTACATTTTCAATACAATCTTTTTGGAACATTATAGATTCTTCTTTCTCTAATCTCTTAAAAATATTATCACAGAAATTTTCATAATCTTCTCTTGCATATAAAACATTGGTAACCATTTAGGTAATCAAATTACATTAGCCACAATGTAACCTCATTGGTGTGAACATAAGTCAAACTTGTAAAAAAAATAATAATAACTGCAAATTCCTCCATTCACAATAAAGAATTACTTTTTTGAACATCATCTTAACAAGAAGATATGAAAAACTATGTTTCTAAGTATAGACTGTAAATCTATTTAAAACCAGAATGACCTTTGAGCTTATCTAAATGTAAAAGTATTACCATAAATCATTCTCAAAGTGAAAAAGTATTATACAAATGAAATGGGCCTCTAGAACTCGAATTTGAGGAACAGGTGGCTACCACTATGAAAAGTTTAACTGATGCTGAGCATTTAACAAGAGAAGTGAATACTCTTACATTTTTTCAAAGCTTTTTCTGATAGAAGAGCAGGTTTAATAGCCAAAAATGGCCATTAATTTTTAATTAAATGTAAGCCTAAGAAACATGTGGCTTAAAGATACCGTAGGGCATGATTTAATAGCCCATGAATACTTGTCTGAATCTTGTGCTTCAGTTTTATACACCTTAATGGAACTCCAAAATATATCTTCAGAATATGTGAAATGTAATTGATCCAATCTTAGCATTTTGAGGAATTCTAGAGGTCACCTAATGCAACTTTTAGTTAATGAATCAATCCTATGCCATTTCTAAAAAAGAGTTAGAAATGTGCACAAACATTTTTAGTCATGGGCAATTTATAACTTTTTCAAGATATTAGCAAGAAGATAGAACTTTGACAAAGTTTATCTATATATTACATGAAAAAATTTCTTCTTTTAACTTCTATCCATTGGTCATTTTTCTACATATGGGAAAGTATTGGTGGTTTTTACTCCATAATCTGTCTTAAAACATATTCACAAAATATTTTATTCTGATTATCTTTTTCTGACTATTTCTAAAGTTGTTAATATTTTCTTGAAAGTCTACAGTCAATAATTGAGAAATTTTCCACATGAAGATCATAAAAATAAAAAGCATAGAAAAAAATAAATTCTTCCTCATCTAAAAACCTTTAATGTGCATATTTTGTTTATATTCAAATACCAAAATATATTTATAACATTTTCTTATACATTAATAAATAAATAAATAATGCCAGTACTTAGAACAGCTCATTGGTTATGCTTATAACATTCCACAAAAATTATGTGAAATGTGGGCACTGGGACAAAGCTGCAGAAATTGATAATTAATTATAAAAGATACTGTTGTGGGATTACTAAAGAGATCCATCGTTTCTTTTAATTAAAAATGAGGCTCCAGACATACCATCTTTTTCCCAGAAGTCACTTTGACCAGTCTGTGTGCTTCGTCCATAAGTATTGTAGCTACTGTTGCTTTATAAAAATGTTTTACCTCATAAGAAGAAGTATTATATAATTCTGTATGTAAATAAAATAATGAACAGGTGTGTGATGGGGAAAGAGGAAATGGAATTATCTCTGAGATTTGAATTACTTTCACATTGACATTTAATAATTCAATGTATGTAAGAAATAGAACATTTACCTTTTAGCCTTTTCATTTTCCAAAGAAGGTAAAGATAAAACTATTTCCTGCTGGAAAAATTTTTGAAGAAGTTATAGAGTTTTCAAAATAGTTATAGCCAACAATTCTAAAGATTTCCTTATCAAATAGTATGAGGTGGTTTGCAAACTAATCATTTGATAGAAATTATAGGGTTTTTTTTCTAGGAAATGGGTTATTAGATCTAAATTGTCAGTGCTGTACTATGTCTTTATTTATTACTCTGATTATTTATAGATATTAAGAATGCCTTTTGATGCAGACATTTTAGGAAGAGAGATAATAGCTTCACAATGAGTGGATGGACTTTGAAACTAGAGCCTCTAGAAGATGATATATGCCATGGAATGCACCTTCCTGAATTTATTGGATCCTTATATGATTGTTGAATACAACCTTTTAGTAAACAAGTGCCCAAATCTCCTAATTTCTTGTTTTGTGGTTACTCAATTTTATATCTAAAAGGAAGTTAAAATTAATTGTTACAGCATAAAATGCAAAATGACAACTTTACATGTGCCATTAGATGCATAGATTGAAAAGGTTTTCCTGATTTGTAGACGTGAGTAATGAAGATTTATTTTTCTGTTAAATTACATTCCTTTACTAGCATTTTTGTCTCTGTAATATATGTAAATCTTGTTAGAGCCCTCTTTTTGGAAATGTATACAATATGTATTTATATATTAGTGATTATTAATATCATTGTTATTTAAAAGTAAATGGTCATAATATTTTTAGTTTCTTTTAATTAAACAATTGTCACTGACTATATGAAGTTTGCTTTATATGGTATGGAAAATAAATTGTGCTCAAAATGGATCACAGAACTTCAATGTAAAATGTAAAGCTATGCCACTCCTAGAAGACAGCATAGGAGAAAATTTAGATGACTTTGAGTGTGATGATGACTTTTTAGATACAATACCAAAAGCATAATTCGTAAAAAAAAAAACCATTGATAAGCTAGACTTCATTTAAATTAAAAACTTCTGCTCTGTGAGAGGCAAGGTCAAGAGAGTAGGAAGACAAAGTCACAAACTGAAAGAAAATACTTGCTAAAGATACAGCTGATAAAGAACTATTATTCAATACATACTAAAAACTCTTAAGATCCAACAATAAGTAAAATAAAATGCAATTTAAAAATGGGCTAAAGACCTTAAGAGATACTTCAACAAAGAATATGTACAGATGGCAAATACGGAAATTTAAAGATATTCCATGTCATGTGTCATCAGGGAAATGCAAATTAAAACAATAAAATACTGCTATACACTTATTAAAATGGCCAAAATCCAGAACATTGCCAACACCACATGGTGGTGAGGATATGGAATAACAAAAACTCTCATTCATTGTTAGTAGGAATGAAAAGTGGTATAGTACTTTGTAAGACAGTTTGGTACTTTCCTCCAAATTGAAACATACTTTTACTGGATAATTCAGCAATTGTGCTCCCAGAGGAGGTGAAAATTTATGAGACGCAAAAACCTGCACAGGAATGTCTAGAACTGCTTTATTAATAATCGCTAAAGCATGGCATTAGCCAAGATGTCCATTAGTAAGCAAATGGATAAATAAACTCTCATACGTGAAGAAAATGGAATATTATTTAGTGTTAAAAAGAAATGGGCTATTTTCCAGAGTCGCTGCACCAGTTTGCATTCCCACCAACAGTGCAAGACGGTTCCCTTTGCCCACATCCTCACCCACATCTACTGCTTCCTGAGTTGTTAATGTTAGCTATTAAGACAGATGTGAGGTGATATCTCATTGTGGTTTTGATTTGTATTTCCCTGATGATGAGTGATGTTGAGCATCTATTCATGTATCTATTTGCCATCTGGATGTCTTCTTTGGAAGTGTCCATTCATGTTTTCTGCCCATTTTCTCACTGGATTATTTGTCTTTTGTGTTGAGTTTGGTAAATTCTTTATAGATACTAGATACTAACCCTCTATCCTATATACCATTTGCAAATATCTTCTCCCATTCCATCAGCTGCCTTTTAGTTTTGTTGATTATTTCCTTTGGTGTGAAGAGCTTTTCATCTTTATGAGGTCCCAATAATTCATTTTTGCTTTTATTCCCTTGCGTCCAGAGACATGTCAAGTAGGAAGTTGCTGTGCCTCGAAAGACTACTTGGCCATGAAAAAAATGAAATTTTGCCATTTACAACAATGCGAATGGAACTGGTAGGTATTATGCTAAGTGAAATAAGTCAGAGAAAAACATATATGATTTAACTTGCATGTGGAATATGAGAAACTCAACAGATGAACATAAGGGAAAGAAAGGAAAAAATAAGATAAAAATAGAGAGGGAGGCAAAGCATAGTGACTCTTAAATACAGAGAACAAACTGAGTGTTGAAGGGGACTTAATAGGAGGTTGAATGGGTGATGGATATGAAGGAGGGCACATTTGGGGATGAGCACTGGGTGTTATCTGTAAGAGATGAATCACTGGGTTCTACTCTAGAAACCAAGACTACACTGTATGTTAATTAACTTGGATTAAAGAGAGAGAGAAATGAGCTATTAAGCCACAACTTTTTGTGGAAACTTAAATGCATGTCGCTAAGCAAAAGAGGGCAAACTGAAAGGCTACATATATGATACCAACTAAAATCCTATTGTGATTTAGTTACAAAGCTTAAGCATAATGAAACTTCAGGAAAATTATATGAGAAGGGGCTATATCTAAAAGTCAAATTAAATATAGATATCTTTATTATTTAAAATTTTTTTCTGGTTTAAAAATCTCCCTAAGACTCAAAATCCCTTTGAATTATAAGGTTATTTTATTTATAAGGAGATTATTTTTTTCCTTTACATACAGCAGCAAAAATTAAATACTGACAAATTGAGACATCATAAGAAAACTAATATTCTTTGAGTAATGTCTTCTAACAATACATGGTTATATATAAAATCCAGAAACTGTATTATATTAAATTTCTGAAATGATGAAACTTTAAAACTGTAATATCTGAAGTATCCACTTCTATGTTCCTTTGGGGACATATATAAACATCATTATCCCTTACCTAAAATGAACGGTAATTTTAAGGAAGATACAGAATATTCATATACTAGGAAAAATTCTTTTTTAATGGGACTTTTCAATATTTGAAAATTAGCAATAAGCTAATAATTAAATTACCATTATTTTTATCCATGGTGAAAAACGAAACTTAACATAGGAAGATGCAATGACCTTATATATTGTTTATCTTTGAATGATTTATCTCATTCATGGTTTAATAACTTGGTTTCTGGATGTATTACTTTCCTTATATGAGCAGAGGTCTAAGTGATCATCAGAGGCCCATACAGTGCTAAATTGAGGAAAAGTTTTCATGTATGGTCTTTCATTTTTTTAGCTGATTTCCTCATGAAACCTAATGTCATTTCCTAGCCTCGTTCCAGAAATTAATTCCACATGATTGGAAACTCATCAGCATTTTCCATTAGCTGAGGCATGCCTGAGAAAATTAACAATGGAAATACATATTACCTGTTTAAATCACTACCTTTTCTGTTGGTGCAGTGAACAGACTTAGAGAATTCTCTCCTTGAAACTTTTAAAAGGCACTGTAGGTATGTAGGGAACTCAGAAGATTATAATCTAAAGAGCCTCATACATCTAACACAGCATAGGAGGTGATGGCTTAGGAAGGCATTTTTGCTCATATGATTCAGTGATCTTACATGGATTATATCTACATGGATGATAAGAGTTCCATTTCAAAAACAGGTGTTTCAGTGGCTGCTTGTTTTTGTTTTTATTTTTAAATCACTACTTTTTGAAAACGTTAAAAGCCTGGCTGTAGAAAATCCCTAGTATGTAATCTTTAAAGTTGATATAATATTTAACATATTGGCTTGAGTGTAGGATTTTCTTAAATATTGGAAGATAAAGGGGGAATATTATTTGTATTATTCATGAGCACAGAAAAAATTAAGATGCATGCATTCTGAGAAACAGGAAAAGGAAATTTTCAGAACATTACAACACAGCACTGTTAAATTTAGAGAGATAGATAGTATATAAATTAATTTTGCTTGTAAAATGAGAAGGAAACATCTTTTTCCCAAACTTTCCTTTAAAATGAGAAAGCATCATTTATGAGAAATAATTTATGAAGATGCTAGTTCTTTAATAATGATGAACAACACTAATATTTGCCTTAAGATGCTATTTTAGCTCACCATGCCATAACCAAATTTTTTATTAATCTATTTTTTCTGGCATACATGATTTGCTTTTCATGATATATGATTATATAAAGGAATAAGCCATGTTTTAAGAGACATTTATTGTATTTCAAAAATAAACTTCGAATATCATGTCAAGATATAAACTCTGATTTAGGGCTGGCTAAATAACGGTGTAGGATAAAATACCGATTTTGACTCTATGACTTCAAAAGTTTTTGAAATAAACTTTGAAGTTAGTTAGCTCATAGGGTTAAAAGACTACAAAAAAGTTTTGCAGACAAAAAAAACAAATGTTTTTACTTTTTCTTCTTGCACATGTAATTTAAATATTCAATACGGTGTTAGAATATGAAGTACTTGTTTTTTTTTTTATTTTTTTATTTTTTTTTATTTTTTACAAATAGTTTATTGTCAAATTAGTTTCCACATAACACCCAGTGCTCATCCCCACAAGTGCCCTCCTCCATGCCCACCCCTCCTCCCCTCTACATCCACCAGTCCTCAGTTTTTGTCAGCATTCAAGAGTCTCTCATGGTTTGCCTCTCCCCATTTCCCCCACCATTTCTGCCCTTCTTCTCCCCCTTGGTCCTCTGTTAAGCTCCTCCTAATCCTCCTATACGTGCACACATATGATATTTGTCTTTCTCTGCCTGACTTATTTCGCTCAGCATAACACCCTCAAGGTCCATCCATGTTGCTACACATGGCCAGATTTCATTGTTTCTCATTGCCATGTAGTATTCCATGGTATAGATAAACCACATCTTCTTGATCCATTCATCTGTTGATGGACACTTAGGCTCTTTCCATGTTTTAGCTATTGTGGAGAGTGCTGCTATGAACATTGGGGTACATGTGCTCCTATGCATCAACATTTCTGTATCCCTTGGGTAAATTCCTAGCAGTGCTATTGCTGGGTCATAGGGGAGTTCTATTGTTAGTTTCCTTAGGAACCTCCACACTGTTTTCCAGAGGGGCTGTACCAGTTTACATTCCCACCAACAGTGTAGGAGGGTGCCCGTTTCTCCACATCCTCGCCAGCATCTAGAGTTCTCTGATTTGCTCATTTTAGCCACTCTGACTGGCGTGAGGTGGTATCTCAGTGTGGTTTTGATTTGTATTTCCCTGATGAGGAGCGATGCTGAGCATCGTTTCATGTGTCTGTTGGCCATCTGGATGTCCTCTTTGGAGAAGTGTCTCTTCATATCTTCTGCCCATTTCTTCACTGGGTTGTTTGTTTTTCGGGCGTGTAGTTTGGTGAGTTCCTTGTAGATTCTGGATATCAACCCTTTATCTGATATGTCATTTGCAACTATCTTTTCCCATTCCGTTGGTTGCCTATTAATTTTCTGGGTTGTTTCCTTGGCTGTGCAGAAGCTTTTAATCTTGATGAGGTCCCAACAGTTTATTTTTGCTCTTGATTCCCTTGCTTTTGGGGATGTGTCAAGTAAGAAGTTGCTGCGGTGGAGGTCAAGGAGGTTGTTTCCTGCTTTCTCCTCTAGGGTGTTGATAGTTTCCTGTCTCACGTTCAGGTCCTTTATCCATTTTGAGTTTATTTTTGTGCATGGTGTGAGAAAATGATCTAGTTTCATTCTTCTGCATGTTGCTGTCCAGTTCTCCCAACACCATCTGTTAAAAAGGCTGTCTTTTTTCCATCGGATATTCTTTCCTGCTTTGTCAAAGATTAGTTGGCTGTATACTTTTGGGTCCACTTCTGAGTTCTCAATTCTGTTCCATTGGTCTATGTGTCTGTTTTTGTGCCAATACCATACTGTCTTGATGATGACAGCTTTGTAGTAGAGGCTAAAGTCTGGGATGGTGATCCCTCCCGTTTTGGTTTTATTTTTCAGGATTACTTTGGCTATTCGGGGTCTTTTGTGGTTCCATACAAATTTTTGGATAGTTTGTTCTAGTTTTGAGAAGTATGCTGGTGCAATTTTGATTGGAATTGCATTGAATGTGTAGAGTGCCTTAGGTAGTAATGACATCTTAACTATATTTATTCTTCCTATCCATGAGCATGGAATGTTTTTCCATTTCTTTGTGTCTTCTTCAATTTCCTTCATAAGTTTTCTATAGTTTTCATCATACAGATCTCTTGTATCCTTGGTTAGGTTTATTCCGAGGTATTTTATGGTTTTTTGTGCAATTGTGAATGGGATCAGTTTCTTGATTTCTCTTTCTGTTGCTTCATTGTTGGTGTATAAAAATGCAACCGATTTCTGTACATTGATTTTGTACCCTGCAACTTGGCTGAATTCTTGGATCAGTTCTAGTAGGCTTCTGGTGGAGTCTGTCGGGTTTTCTATGTAGAGTATCATGTCATCTGCGAAGAGTGAAAGTTTGACTTCCTCTTTGCCAATTCTGATGCCTTTGATTTCCTTTTGGTGTCTGATGGCTGATGCTAGGACTTCCAGCACTATGTTAAACAGCAGTGGTGAGAGTGGGCATCCCTGTCGTGTTCCTGATCTCAGGGGAAAGCTCTGAGTTTTTCCCCGTTGAGGATGATGTTAGCTGAAGGCTTCTCATAGATGGCTTTGATGATGTTTAAGTAGGTTCCTTCTATCCCAACTTTCTCGAGAGTCTTTATTAAGAAGGGATGCTGTATTTTGTCAAATGCTTTTTCTGCATCTATTGACAGGATCATATGGTTTTTATCTTTTCTTTTATTAATATGATGTATCACATTGATTGATTTGCGAATGTTGAACCAGCCCTGTAACCCAGGAATGAATCCCACTTGATCTTGGTGGATGATTCTTTTGAATGAAGTACTTGTTAATATGGAGGCATTCACTAACGGTCTTTAAAAGATTTTAATAGACTGAAATTCTTTTGCCTATTTTTAGCAATATATAAGGACTGATGATGTGAGACAAATCAGAATATTTTAATTCACAGAGAGCTCAGTTGATTACAGAATATTGTAAAGATATTTTTATTTGTACAAAAAAAAAAACCCCCACTATTTCCCAGGTGTGCCTGGGTGGCTCAGTTGGTTGAGGATTTGACTTCTGATTTCAGCTCAGGTCATACTTTTTAAAAAGTATGTATATTCCAGATATTTTCCTCATTCAATGGCTACATATCTTCCTCAAAACAAAAATGCTAATTTGAAAAGTTATATGCACCCTTATGTTTATTGCAGCATTATTTACAATAGCCAATTATAGAAACAGTCTAAGTATTCATCAATAGATGAGATGTGATATATATATATAGAGAGAATGGAACTATTATCCAGCCATAAAAAATAATAAAACATTGTCATTTGCAACTACATAGATGGATGTATTTGTTATTATGCTAATTGAAGTAAGTCATATAGAGAAACATATATACCATATGATTTCACTTATGTGTGGAATCTAAACAACAAAACCACCAACCAAGAAAAGCAGAAACAGACCTGCAAATACAGAGAACAAATGGATGCCAGAGGTGGGGACGTTAGGAGGATGTGAAAAATGGAAGGAGAGTGGAAGGTATAGGCTTTCAGTTATAAAACAAATACATTTTGAGAAGAAAAGTTACACCATAGGGAATATAGTCAATGGTATTGTAATAGTATTGTATGCTCATAGATTGTAACTAGATTGTACTTGTGAACATAGCATAATATAGTTTGTTGAATCACTATGTTGTGCACCTGAAACTACTGTAATGTTGTGCAGCCATATTGCAATGAAAAAACTACTTCTTTAAAAAAAATCGCTGACTATCAGTTCATTTCAAAATGGTTTTAACAAGTGTGACTAGAGTCTCTTAAATAGGATGAAACTTGTTTTAAGCCTACTTGTTTAACTTATTTCAATTGTCAAAAAGAAAGAGATGTAGGATACTTGGACTAATCGACTGTCCTCATCAACTTGAAAAATATTTTAACTAAATGTGTAAATATAAATATTAATATTAATGAAATATTAATATCAAAATATTTTAAAATCTTTAAGCAGTTCAGCTTTACAGCACGTTTTTTAATATGGTTTGGAAGAATATTATTTAACTCATGTTACTGATCGAGTGCATAGTGATAACTTTGTTTGCTTCAAAGAGCCTTGCACACAATTCACAGATTATGCTTTCTTCAATAAAGAGGATAAAAATTCCATATCTTTCAAGGATTTCAGTGTTAGAGATAGTTACCTATGGAGAGTTCTACTTGGGTCTGTCCCTACATGAATAGAGGAAAGGAAATCCTCTTATTGATAGATTCCGGTGGAACAAAAAAATGGATGCAGAAGAGTGGTATTAACTCAGAAGGATTTACAAATAATTATAGGATACTCTAGTTACAATAAAAACAGCAGTATAGTTAAAAAACAGACTCTAGAAGCACAGTCAGAATTATAATATATTTTTAGAGTTCAATGTCAGCTTTGACCATTCATGCTTCTAATCTCAGCCACTTCTTTGCTCTGTGGGTAACCATTTAATCTCTATGGACCTTCACTTTCTTATTGGTAAATGGGAAAAATAATAATAGTATTTATATTATAGATGAGCTACCAGGACCGAAGGAAAGAACTTATATTGATACTTGAAACATATTATGAAATATAATAGTTTTGGGATTTTCTCCAACTCCGTTCTTTTTATTACTGAAAAGTTATCATATGCATGTGTATATGCATATGATAATATATATTTACATTTGGTACTATTCACAATTTCAGGCATCCCCTGGAGGATTTGGAACATATGCCCTGTGGATAAAGGGGAAACTATTGGATGAATGAAATTTATTATTTGTAAGTGACAGGAAAACAATGAAGCTTCAATATCATTTAGAAAAAATGAAAATAATAAATTACATTTACTTTTATTTATCAGATCATTAATGGGATATTTCCTTAAGTTATTTAGCTTAATTACTTTTATTTCTGTCCTTTCCTTGTTATTATTCTGTCACAAACGATTTTAACATGTTATCCATTTACCAATTATTGAGATTTTACTATATGTAGAAACTAAGCTTTTCCTTCATAAGAGGTTTGTAAAACTAACTAGATTATATTTTAGAGTTACATGTCAGTTTTGATCTACCTTCTATTCAAATAATAGAGTATATGTTAATTTTACTTACGATATGCAAGAAATTCATTCATTCATTCATTCATTGCAACCACCCTTTACATATCAGTTTCATTTGTGGTAAATAAGAGATTTGGGGGATGGGTATCTAAAGTTAGAAGTGGGATGGGTTGCCGAGGTAGAGTCTCACCCTGAAATTGAAACATTAACATGTGCCTTTTGCACTAAAAATTAAATTGTTGACCAAATAGTTAGCTTTGAATAGACTAAATATTTCCAGATTGTATATAATTTCTCATTTTGATTCCTCTTTTTCCCTTCTTCAACTCATCCTCTTAAAAGAAAATATCCGTATTTGGAATAACTCTACTTAACCCTTGTCTGACACATTGTAAAAAGGGAGGGACAAGTACCACTGTCTTTTTATGCCTTGGCCAGGCCAATAAAAGGAGATGTTGATGGTCAGTACCCAAGTGTACAGGAGATGTCTTGAGTTGTGATGGGTGTCACCATCTTTAATTGTGCAGGATCAGAGCACAACTACAATGGTACCATCTAATACCTTCAAATTTTCTTAAATATCAATAACCTTCCCTCAACTATTATCCACAGCCTCCAGGCAACAGAGTTGTGAAGGCAGTCTTAACTTGTAAGGAGAACCAATCAAGAGTTTTTTCACATCCTTTAGAAAAGTTTCTCTCTCTAAATGTGCTTGGAGCCCTTTGTAAATTTTCTTTTAAAATCTAAGTCACTAAAATAATTTAGCAAAAGTTAACAAATGCATTCATATAAACATTCATAAACATACTCACACACACACACACATACATACTTGGATTGAAGAGAAACATTCTCAGTATAAGCTCCATGACTGTACATATACACCAATCTGTGTCTATAGACTTGATTTGTGAAGGTCAATTTACATAAAATGCAGATTTAAAAGTTTATTATCCACACTGTGTCCATGGGAGTTAGATTCTAGCTCACTTTACTCAGTAATGCCTAAACATATACATAGATGGATCCACAAATACATACCTTACACATAGATAAAAGTGTGTTGCAATGGTTACATAAAGTTACAAACATTAAAAGAAGTGTGATAGGGTGCTTTTGAAGAATAATATAAAAAAATTGGTCATATTCTTCTGCTATGGAAAAGCTCCTATTTTAAATATAAGGTTGTGATAATCCAGGCTGACCTCGGAGCTTCTGGTTGATGTCATTTTTAATCATAGGTATAAATTTTCCGGAGAGTATTTACTGCTTAAATAGTACAGTGCAAACTAAGGTGTCCACTTAGTGTAGTATATAATCAAGTAATTATCTTCACTTT
This sequence comes from Proteles cristata cristata, assembly GCA_017311185.1. Classification (NCBI taxonomy): domain Eukaryota; kingdom Metazoa; phylum Chordata; class Mammalia; order Carnivora; family Hyaenidae; genus Proteles; species Proteles cristata. Next base: position 1,296,222 of record JAESUZ010004923.1, on the reverse strand, counting down.
TAATATATATCAAGTTTCAATCACAGGACCATCTGCCCATGCAAATCTGAGCTTTTATAGGCATGCCATATAGCATCCTTTTCAACATAACACTTATTATTAAAACAGAGGTAAGATGGAAGCTGTTTTTCTTAATGGAATCTACAGAGATACACTGTGTTATACATACCCATGGAGCCACCCTATATATTTGTTTAGATGTTCAAGAGGCCAGATCACATTATCAGCAAATATAACAATCTTTCAAAATGACACAAAGTGTAGTTGAGAACTCATTTTTATTTCAGGTAAATTTAGTGCTATAAAAGTTAAGAATTATGACATGGGAAGGGCATGGGATAAAGAGTCATAAACTATGCTTATTTTTAATGGTACTGTTACACGTTATAATCACAAAGCTGCACATTGCACACTGCTACTTCTCTAGGAATAGGCCACAAAGGATATTACCTACTTTTTATTGGTACCTTGTGCTTTGGCTGGGTGCTGGACAGTACAGCTTTCTCATTTTTGTCCCAGCCTCTTTAACTTTCAAATATATCATGACTTGCACAAAATATAACACAGTCTCCCTGCCCATAGACCAGAGACTACATATAGCTATTTGTGCACATTATCTCACTAAATTCCTAATGCATTCCCATAAGTGGTGTTGTATGAAGAAAATCATATTCAAAGATTTTAGATGATGCAGATAGAGGTCACACAGCAATCACAGGTGTCAAAGTTAGGATTTGACACTCAAAACTTGTCTTATCCTATGTACTATTTCTAGGTGTGTTAACTTTTTTTTTTCAGAGTTAGTCAACAAGAATGCATATGCTAAAAAGTCATGGGATAGTTGCTAAATTATATTTCAAAACATTTTTTGAGGGAGTAGGTCATTCAATAATTGGCCTTCATTAATTGTCAATTATTCTATTCTGATCTTCATCTATAGAACAAGTAGAGATCTACTATGTTCACAGCAGTGGGAATATAAATAATGATATACTTTTCTCTTAATAAACTTAACAGTTTAACAGGGGGGAAAAACGGACACAAATGCACTTTGTGATACATGCTATGCTAGACGTATAGGTAAGATACATAGGAACATATGTATGAGAAATTACATCAAAACCTTGGATTATTAGGATGTTAGTTCTGAGAGAAGAGTCCAAAGGAGCAATATAGGTGTTAGCTAGATAAAGGTGGGAAGAGGAACCTTCTCAATATAAGAAATAACATATAACAAGGACTTGCATTCAGAGAATGAGTTGATTAGGGTATCTGGGTCCCAGAATTTGAGAATGGGTATGATGAGCTATGAGGATGCAATAGTGCTATGGGAAAAAAAGCAGATAGCAGTTCCATTAACATATTTCTTACCTTGATCCTTTGATCTTGCTAAAAAGCCAAAATAACTCATATACTATAAGCTTTAAGAATCAAGTCTATGAAAATGTAGGCATTAGTTAGCAAGTGAGAATCACTATTCAGTGCAATGGAGCTCAATCTAGGGAATTTTTTCCTCTAGAGGATATTTGACAATAGAATGTCAAATAGGATGGTAGAATTATAGAATCATTGTTGGGTAAAATAAAATAAAAGGGCACTACAGAAATCCCTTCCTCAATGGATGATTTATATATCCACTCAATAACAGTATATTAAGAATCTAGTATATTCCAGGTACTAGAAATAAGAAAAGCAAGAAGCAAAACAAAATGTTCCTTCTAGCAGAGGACAAAAAAAAATTTTTACTATATAGTTAGTGGATACTTTGTTACTTACCCAATATCTATATATTTTCCTCTCTTCTGACTAGAACTCTGATGTGCATTTTTTCTACCTCCATTAAGTCATGGTTCTTAATGTTCTGATTAGTTTAGTCCACTGCTTTTCAACTGGGGGAGAATGTCCCCCGGGGAACATTTAACATTATCTAGAGACATTGTTCATTGTCATGATTTTTATGGGGTGACGTCTAGTGAGTGTAGGACAGGAATGCTGCTGGACGTCCAACAATGCATAGCAACCTCCCCTACAATAACAACAAAATTACTTGAATCAAAATGTCAGCTGGGGCGCCTGGGTGGCTTAATCGGTTAAGCGTCCGACTTTCGCTTAAGTCATGATCTCGCGGTTCGTGGGTTCGGGCCCCGCGGCGGGCTCTGTGCTGACTGCCAGCTCAGAGCCTGGAGCCTGTTTCAGTCTGTGACTCCCTCTCTCTCTGACCCTCCCTGCTCACGCTGTCTCTCTCTCTCTCTCTCTCTCTCTCCTAGAAATAAATAAAACATTTTTAAAAAATGTCAGTAGTACTGAGATTGAGGAAAACCTGTTGTAATAGTTAAAAGCACAATCTGTCTGGTTTTAAATTCAGCTCTACGTATTTTGGCTATGGGGCCTAAGTAAGTTTCTCTTCCTTTTTTTTTTAAACAACTTTATGAAGGTGTGATTAATATACAAAGAACTTCACTACTTTTTGTGTATAATTTGATGAGTTTGAACATATGCAAACACCCATGATACCATCACTCTAACCAAGGTTATAAACATACCAGACATCTTCCAGAATCTCCTTATATTCCTTTGTTTTTGTTTGCTTGCTTTTGTTTTTGTGGCAGACACACAACATGAAATCTACCCTCCAAACAAATTTTTGAAGTGCATAATATTGTACTGTTAATTATAGCCTCTTTGTTGTAGAACACATCTCTTGAAGGTTTCTTCTAGCACAATCGAAACTTTATACCTATTGAATTTATTAACAGTGTACTTAATCTTTTAGTGTTTTATTTTCCTCATCTATAAAATGATTGTGATAACAGTTCCTGTTTCACAGAATTGTAAGTGACTGGGATACAAAGCACTCAATAAATATTAGCTAGTAGTAAGTTCTTCAAGAACCAGAGAATGGGACTATTTACAAAATCTGTATCCAGGCTGATTGAAATGTAATATACCATTGACAATTCAGCTTTCTAATTTCCTTTTCAGGGTTCTGGCCAGTGTTCTTGCTTATATGTGAGGTTTACATTTTGTTGTCTGTCCTATTTTTTTTAGGACCTAGAATATATTGGGTGTAGAAAAAGCTATAATATTTACTCTTACAGTAACCTAAGTTTGCGAACACACTTGAACTAATTAATATGGACATTTAAAATTTTGAATCTCTAGAAATTGGCCAAAATATATCTTTCACAATGTGAAAAAATGTGCAAATTCAAGATATCACTGGAGAATATTTAATTTCTCAGGAATGAAATTTTTAAAGATTTTAAAATATCTTAAATAAAGTAATGTGGCAATTGCAAATATATCGTCTACTTTATTCTGTTAAAGCAAAATATCAAAGGACTTCCAGAAGAAAATATAACTTCTTTCCTATTCTTTAATAATACAATGTTAAAAAGACATTTCCCTTCATCGTGCATGAAATAGTATATCTTTGCTTTACTTAACCAAAACTTTAACCAGAAAATGAAGAATTATTTTTACTACATTCTACTAATTTTGCATAACAAATTTATTTTAAAAGTTATTATATGCAGGGAGCAGTTGCTTAAGCCTCTGACTCTTGGTGATGGCTCAGGCTGTCATCTCCCAGTTGATGAGTTCAAGTCCTGCTTCAGGTTCTACACTCTCAGTACAGAGACTGCTTGGGATTCTCTTTCAGCCTCTCTGCGCCTCCCCTACCTGTCCTCTCTGTCTCTCTCTGTCTGTCTCTCTCTCAAAATACATACATAAACTTAAACTTTAAGTTATCAAATGCAGCCACATGCTAAATAAGTAATACTGATAACATCTTATGTGTTTAATATTTAGACACAGTTTTAAAGTTATGTTTTAAAACTATCACAACTAGAATAAGAAAATGTTAGGAAAATTTATATGTAATTATTCTTCTGATAATATTATTGTTTTGCTGTCACACTGTTATCCAGAAAATTTATTTTTGGAAATGATCCCAAATTACATTTAAAATTTTGGATTTGACTCTCAGCACCGTAAGTAAACAAAAGTAATTAAATAATCATTCTTTTTGGAATGATGCTCAAACTTCCACAACTAAAGAAACAAAAACAAAAAACCCTACAAATCTGTGTGGAGTACCACTTAATATTTTTATCACTCTGAAATAGAATTGTCATTTTTTTAAATTTTGAAATTATAAAGTTCTTCATACACACAGACACATATAATGACACGTAAATATGTAAATAATGTTGTAATATCCATGTTTTTATAAAGAACAACTTTTCTCCTGTTTCTTATCTTTTTCGGCTTTGCTTTTTTTTGCTCTTTTTTCTCTTATCGTCAGAAGAGCAGCATTCTGCGCCCCGGCCTCTCTCAGGAACTTGTTACCCCTATAGTATTATTTTCATGCTTACACGTTACACAACAGGGATATTTTATAAATGTGTGCGGACATACACATATACATGCAAAAAGTTTAGGTCCATTGTGCATTGAGTCCATATGCACACAAATACATGTATTTCACTCTCCTGTACCTTGCTTTTTCATCTGTGCCTACTTTCTTATTAACTCTTTTAGTTAATTTTTTAAATATTTATCTTTTTTGAGACAGAGAGAGGGAAAGAAAACATGAGCAGGAGAGGAAGCAGAGAGAGGGAGACACAGAATCTGAAGCAGGCTCCAGGCTCTGAGCTGTCAGCACAGAGACCGATGTGGGGCTCGAAATCACAAGCTATAACATCACAATCTGAGCCGAGTTGGACACTTGACTGGCTGAGCCACCCAGGTACCCCTCTAATTACTTCTTGTAGACTACTGTTACTTCAACTGTATCTTTTAATGGGCACATGATAGTTTTACAATGGATATGCCCTAATTTATTTCATCTTTTCTTACAGTCATTCAATCTTGTTTCCAAGCTTTGTTGGTTACTTCTACATACACATATGCATATACTTGTATTTACCTGATATTGTTTTGTTTTCTTAACATGGAATGACTGTGAAAAGTAATCCAGAATTATTTAAGAAGGGTATTTGTCAATATAATAAAAGTATTTTTGAAAATTATTGACCTGCCCTATGAAGAACACTATACAGCTTACTAAATCTCAAGTAACATAAATTTTATTGTATTCAGAAAATAAATAACAAGTGTGAAAATATTGAAGTTAATTTTACCTCTCTCCCTTAAGAAACTAGAGAAAACCTTTCATATGTTTTGGGGGTCTGGGACTTTTTTCTGAGTCTTAAGTTACCCATGTTCTGTTGTTATGCTCTTGTAGCATCTCTTTGCCTTTTTTCTCCCAGAATAATCTGAACCAATGCTTTCCTATATTATTTACAGAAAATCCTCAGCCTGTGTTTATACAATTGTTCAACATTCATTTTAGGCATAGACTATTATTAACTCTATGCTAACATTTTACCTCCCTTTAACATGCCCAGCAAAACATGTACCACCAGGCACTTGTATTGAAGAAGAGCTTGTATATCCATCTCATCTTTCTTCTGCTCGGCTCTCTATGCCTCTCTTACTCATTGCCTCTATAGTCTGCTTTTGCTACGGTAAAGGGAGGTATTCTCTCCTGCCAGCTTTTTACACAAAAAGTACTTTTTTTTCAGACTGACTCTGGAGTGAAAGCTTCCTTCGTTGAACACATACATGGGTGCATGCTTCCTGTGAATCCCCATTACATATGTCCTGTAGCTCTTTAATGAGTTTATACTCACAAATTACATCAGCTTCACATTCACACAATCATATTTTATAAGGTACCTCCCTAAAAATATAATATTTTTGCATTTTTGTTGAGTCTATTGGATAAGAGAATAATTATTTTCTTAAAGAGTAAATGTTTGGGGTGCCTGGGTGGCTTAGTCGGTTAAGCATCCGACTTTCGCTTAGGTCATGATCTTGCGATTCGTGGGTTCAAGCCCTGCGTCGGGTTCTGTGCTGACTGCCAGCTCAGAGCCTGGAGTCTGTTTCAGTCTGTGACTCCCTCTCTCTCTGACCCTCCTCTGCTCACTCTGTCTCTCTCTCCTAGAAATAAATAAAAATATTTTTAAAAAAGAGTAAATGTGTATTTACCCCTTCATATAACCTCTACCTGGGTTCTATATGAAATAGGAAATATCCATGATCTAGTAAATTAAATGGCCAAATTTAAACCCAGAATTCTTTGTTTTTATAATTTGCTTTTATAAAATAATGTCACAATTAGACACAGGATTACACTTTCTTACATTTTATAGACACTCAAAAAATCCATCTTAAATTTCCATAATGCTATTTTCCCCCAGCACTGTTAAAAAAATACGGTGTGTGTGTGTGTGTGTGTGTGTGTGTGTGTGTGTGTGTGTAATTTTATCTAAAGATACAGAACTTTTAGTATCTATTTTTTATTCATAGGTTTCATGCTTTACGAATCCTGAACCAGGGCCTTTCTAAAATTTGAAATTAGAAAGACCAGCAGTTAAGTAATTTCCTAAAAATACTAAAATTGATTCATAGGCATGATATTTTAAGAGACATAGATTATTCTATTTTAAGCAGGGCTGTTTTTTACCTGTTATTTTATCCTTAGTGCTGAGGCCACGATTAAGCTCATAATAGGCATCCCATGAATGTTCAGAGTACATGAATGAATACTACGGTTTTGAAGGCTTGGTTTTATCTTCAAAACCAATTAGAAAGAAGTTTCAAAGACCAAGAGATGAAAGTTTCCATCTTCTCTATTATCCATCCGGAGGCAATGCTAAACAAAATAAAATATACTCTCTGAACTTATCTTTCTTACTACTGAGATGAAATTCTTTAAACACCCAAGTAGTCTGTCGTTATTTGTTCTTGGGGGCACACACAGAGGGGTGTTCTGGCACCCATTACTAACACAAGTCCGAGATTGCTTAAAAGAGAGAATGCCTCCATGTCTCCTGCTAATTTTTCGAGGGCTTACATGATGAGCACAAATGAAATTCAAGCATACTTCTGGTACCTTTTCTGAGACAGACATATGAACTTTCAGATTAGTAGAAATTGGGGCAAAAATTTTCATAAGAATTTTGCAGGTCTAAAAAATTATTTCTCTTCTTTAAATATTTATTATTTGTAAGCTTCTTAATATTTGTATTTATGAGTCCCAATGTATTCCCCCAAAAGACATAAAACAAACAGAAACAAACTGTTCATCATTCCATAGAATCAGAGGTTTATATGATTGCAATGGAGAAAGACGAGGAATGTCACAGACACGCTTTGTATTTATTTGTAAATTGCATTTATGAAATAGATGTATCTGTAAAAAATAAATACATGAATAAAATTTTCTAAATTGAATCATATTTTAATGCATCTAAAGTTCTTATTGTTAGAGGTCAGCCAGGAATGTTTGGTAGTGCTGATTATTACTTCATTTATCTTCATTAATAAGTGGACGCATTTATGTACTAGGTTTCATTTAAAAAGGTAAAACATACCTATACATTATGTCTTGTACCCACTGTGTAATAAAATTGTTTTATATATTTTTAGAAAGCATGATCTCAATATAATCAGATCAATTATATGTTGTTATAGCCCTCATGATCTCATTATTAATAATAGCCTCCTTAGAAATCCTAAGCTTGAAGCCCACTACCATGTCAGATCTATAAATTTGGTGGACTATCATAAATCTAGATCTCATATTGTGTAGACTGATAGACTATACTTTATAGATGCTCATCTAATATTTGAACCAACCTTAATTCTTTCTTCCACAGTGTGTCTGATTCTTTCCCCTGGCTTAGAAAACACAGTGACTCAACTCTCAGACTGAGAAGAGTAAGTAATCATACTCTAATACTTTAGAAGAGAGAGAAAAACCACCTGCAATCCTATAAAGGTCAAGAGAGAGAATTCCTACTTGACTTTTTAACAATCTTGCTTGACACAGTGGTGCAAAAAGGCTGAATATGCCCTTTTTGGGGATCTATCTATATTTATGAATAATCAATATGACTTTGAGAGATAAACTTTGATATACTCCATTTTCCTTACAATAAATTATATTAAAACATAAATATACTGAAAACTAAACACAATTATAAGAATTAAAAGGGTAAGAAGATTAAGAGAATAATCAGATTCTGCAACCTTGAGGAAACTTACATTCTCTGTGATTTTTATGGTGATGTATGCTGACATGCTTTAGAATATTTAACTCATGCTTCAAATCTGATTAACCCCATATTACTGACCCCTTTGGCTTAACTCTAGGAATAGAGCTAGGAGATAAATCCACATCTCATTTTATAATAGTCTCTGAGGGCTTATTGAAACATTCATTTTTTTCCCTGCTGTTAATGACAGGCAACTGAGAGCTCGGATTTCCAGAAACATCCTCCATGAAGCAAAACTGTAGAGCAGAGACCTATCATAAACTTAGGTATTCCTTTGAATACTGAAATCGACCAGAATAGACTATAAAATATGAGTCCAAATTTGAATTACTAAAGTAATTCTAATAATTATTAAAGAACATTTTTGAAGAAAGTAATTGAATGAAAGTTCAGAGAGAATGATATATTATCTTTAATTGAAACAAACAAGACTTATTATGCTAAAATTATAACTCACGCTATAATTTTGACAAAACTTAATAAAATTAGCTAGTTTTCTTATCATAACTTAAAAATCTAAGATGACAAAAATAAATAAATGCTCCATGTGTTTTTGAAAGAAAAGGGAGGAACATAATGTTAAATGCAACAAAGTGTTGAGGTAATGAAGTGTAATGAGTTAGAGCTTTGTTAGTTTTCTTGGTATCTTCAGAGGAAGTGGTGGTCTTAATTGTGGATCCGTTTCCTTTAAACTAAAATTTTTCTGCAGTGGAAACAAACTGTTTTCAGTTAGGATAAAGAACTCCTTTCAAAATAGTATATTTCTTTTTTATAACAGTTGCCTGTCGAATACTGTGTTATAATCAAGATCTCTTGATCTTCATTTATCTGAATAAATCTTTTTACTTGGAAGGGACTATAGTAAGCAGATCCCAAGTTCTCCTACTCAGTTGTAAATTATTAGCATTCTGGCTTGTAAATCAATCTCTTTTAAGTATTATAACTGAGAATTAGAGACTGGTCACACTTGGGCATACCACCAAAAGTGAGCATCTGAACTAGCAAAGCTGGATCATGACCAATCTATAAGAGTGTTAACCTCCCAATAAGGCCTGGCCTGAGCAGTCAGGTGGCTTTACCCATCATGTTACTCTCTGGAGGTCCAGGGAACCTGCAAATTTCGAAGTCATATCCCTAGATGCAGAATGGTACTGAAAGCTATCACAAACTCTGGATTAGAGAGCTGGTATACTACAGAATTTAAAAGCCAACAGCTTAGTGAGTAAATTGGGGATGGAGGCGAATGTATAAATTAATAAAAATAAATACCTATGGATTATTTCAAATGACAGATTATTAAAAGCTTCTGGAGGTTTAGTGAAGATGGTGGCATAGAAATATCCTGAACACATCTCCTCCCATGAACACAAATCTACAGCCACATATAAAACGATCCCCTCTGAAAAGAACCTGAAAGCTGAACAGCACTTCCACAACAAAAGATAAAAGAATCACATTGAGACAGGTAGGAAGGACAGAGAGATCTCATCCCAGGCTCTGCAACCCAAGTTGGGAGGGATCTCATACTATGGAGCTTATCCCTGAGAAGCAAAGCATTTGTGCCCCATATCAGCAACCCAGCTCTTGGGAAATGCACCAGAGAAGTGAACCTCCAAAGTGTGTGGCCCTTAATAACCTTAATGAACCTCCAAAGTGTGTGGTCTTACTTCCAGAGGAACCATGGGGCCAAAAATGTGGAAAATTTGTTCCTAAAGGTCTCACACATAGAGCCACTTATCCTGGGACCCAGTGCGAAAGCAACAGCTGGAAAGGTGCCTAAAGCATATGCAAAGGACACTTACTGTTCATCTTAATGTGTCTGCTGGAGAGGCAGAAATCTGTTGGAATTCTCTGCAGAGCTGGAGGCAGCGATGCACTCCACTTTTGCATTTTCCATCTGCCATGTTGGCATCAGTGTTGGCAGATTCATTTTCTTTTTGCACCACCCCCTAGACAACCAGCTCCTGTAGGAGCCCACCTCCAAGCACCCCAGCTGCAGCCTAGCCCACCCCCACCCCCCAGCCAACAGGCACCTGCAGCCCACACAGGGCTATGGTGGCCAGAGAGGATTGTGTTTCTTGGCTCCATGGATCTGCGACAATCACGGAGACAGGCCTTTGCAGGTTACCACCCCTTATAGCACTGCACAAACATCAGACAGAAACATACCCTCAGTCTTCATGTGAAAAAAGGCCCATTTTCTTATTCTGGAGCTTCAGACTGAGGGACCACAGGTTCACCACACATAGAGAGGCTAGAGAGGCAAGACCTAGACTGTATTACTACCTTCCCTTGGCTTCTCCTCAGCTTGCTGATACCTCCCCGAAAGGGGCTTACACATACAACAAAAACCATAATTTTTGCAACTGTCACCCAAGGGATACTTCCATATCTCCTGGTCTGGAAGTTAGCAGCGTTTAAAATTGTAGACTTCCAAGACCGTATATATTAATACCTTAAAAGTGCTGCCTAGGATCCTGCTTAGAATTAGCCTGAAACTGAGAACTGTCCGGGTCCCTTTCCTTCTTTTTTTTTTTTTTTAAATTTCTAGGAGAGAAAGAGAGAGAGAGACAGCCTGAGCAGGGGAGGGTCAGAGAGAGAGGGAGTCACAGACTCTAAAACAGGCTCCAGGCTCCGAGCCGGCAGTCAGCAGAGAGCCCGACGCGGGGCTCGAACCCACGAACTGCGAGATCATGACCCAAGCGAAAGTCGGACACTTAACCGACTAAGCCACCCAGGCGCCCCAGGGTCCCTTTCCTTCTAACGGCACTTGGCACACTCTCAAAAGCTGCGACCTAACAAGGATAGACCAGGCTACTTTGAAGATCATGAAGGTCCAAGAATCACCAAGGTTGAACAGTAAGTTCAGAAGATAAAGAAGGGTGTTACATAACAGCGCGCGCGCGCGCGCACACACACACACACACACACACACACACGGAACTACCACTCAACAATAAAAAAGAATGAGATCTTTCCACTTATGACAACATGGTTGGACCTTAAGGGTATCATGCTAGTGAAATAAGTCAGGTGAAGAAAGGCAAATAATTATGATTTCACTTATATGTAGAATCAAACCAAAAAATGAATAAACAAACAAAACAAAAATAAACTCAGAGATAAAGAGGGTTACCAGAGGGGAAGAGGGTCAGGGTGTGGGCAAAATGGGTAAAGGAGTTCCATTTTATGGTCTAGAAGGTAACTAGACTTATGACAGTGACATCTTTGTAATGTATACAAGTATTGAGTTACAATGTTACATGCTGAAACTTATTGCATGTTCTATACCAATTTACCTCAATTAGAAAAAAAAAGGGTTTTGAATGTCTCTGGGTTGGATATCTTGCAAAAGCTAGAAAAGCACTGCATTGAGCACTGAGTAACAAGGAAAGCTGGCTTTTTGTAACACAATTCTAAAGTACCTAAAGTTTTTTTCCCCCTCTCTTCCATTTCCCGATTATGCAACTTACAAAGCCATTTTAATGCCCCAGTATGTTCAGTTAAATTTTAACCAGCAAAGTGTTTTAAGAGACTCTGTATACATGCCTTCTATTTGGATCATGGAAAATAAACAAGTAATTCGTTCTAACAAAGATGACAATAAAGTTTTGATATGATATCTCTTCTATCAGCTATTAATATTGTTTACATAAAACAAAGAAGGATACTTTATTTTGGGTTACAAATTCTGAGTATAATTACATAGTTCTACTAGAAAAGTACAGATACAATTTCTAAGCTTTTTTTTTCTGACAGAGAGAGAGAGAGAAAGTCTGTGTGTGTATGTGCTCACACATGCACACGCCAGAGTAAAGAAAGGGCAGAAGAAGAGGGAGAGAGAGAATATTAAACAGGATCCACACCCAGTGTGAAGACCAATTGGTGGGCTCAATCTCTCAATCATGAGATCATGACCTGAGTCAAATCACATTGGGCACTTAACCAACTAAGCCACGCAGGCAACCTCTAAGTTAAAGTCATTTTAAGAGTGATATGCTGGAGGCTGAGCCGGCTCCAGTAGGTCCAGGGGTCCCTGAAAGATGGATGGTGTTGGCGAGAGAGAGAGTGAGAGAGCCCCGAGATTCTTTCAGATCACCAGGCAGCCATCTCTGTCCTGTCGGTTTTGGTGTCTTTATTTATAGGTTAAATGATAACATGACATCAGAAAAAGGAATTTTTACAATGGATAACTCTTTGTGATAAGATGCTTTGGAAAGTGTACAGAAGCAGGTTTTACAGAAATATTCTTGCAGAACTATTCCAGTTATAGTGAGGTTAAGTAAATCTTATAACTAGAGAATTAGGGTATTCTTAGTAAAAGACAGGATACATATTTGTTCTAAGTTAATAACGCTAAGGTTAGGTCATAGGTTAAGTGTATAGATGGGCTAAGAGTCATTCTGTCTGGTTCTCAAATGAATGTTTTTGAGTTGGTTAATAAGTTGTTTGTGGAAACCTATTTGATGCTGAATGTGTGAACACCATGGAGGCCCTAAATGTGTCAGCCTTTTGTTTGTGGGTAATGTTTTAGCTACTCTTATCTATCCTTATCCCAGCCACCTGTAAGGGAGGGTGTTTGCAGAAAGTAGGCCTTGGGGAAGGGACTGCCATACATCACCAATTAGGAGAAGGTGTAAGTATTAACTTAAGTTCTGCCCTTATCTGTACCTTAACTCTAAATTAGGCTCTTTGTCTCGGGGCCAGGCTCAGTTATAATTCTTGTGTTCTTAACCCCCTAAGTCTTGGATCTGCAAGGCCCTTAGGAAGAGCCTTTTGACAATCATCCATAGAGCTTTCATCTAAAATCTCTCTTGTAAAGGCAGGAATATGCTTTTCCTTATGAGATATCTGTGTTCAGAATATTGGTCTGATATGGAATATTGTGAGGCCTGATCAATACCAGCACAACATGAGCCAGTAGTAGCAGGAGATACCAGTTTTCATTTCTCATGGCAGGAGCTGTGCAAACACTGCCATTTCCTTGCTGTGCCTGCCATCCATAGAGGCCAGTGCAGCTCCCAGCAGTGATATTATTTATGTTTATTGATAACATAAAGTTAATCTAGAGAAGATACTATAATTTTAGACCTCAATACTAACAGTTTAGAAGTGTTAAGAAATGGTCATTTAATGCTATAGGATGGTATATTTTGAGCTTCACACAAGTCTAGTGCTTAAACCAAAAATTTATGACACTGTTTTGGAATAATTCAACAATGACTTTTAAAAATGGTTTTCTTGAGCTGCCTGGGTGGCCAAGTCGATTAAGCATCCAACTCTAGATTACAGCTCAGGTCATGATCTCACAGTTCATGAGCTTGAGCACAGAGCCTGCTTGGGATTCTCTCTCCATCTCTCTCTAAAAATAAATAAATAAACATTAAAAAAAAGATTTTTTTCTACTAGGTATTTATTCAAAGGGTACAAAAACTGATTCAATTGGACACATGCAAAAAATTTTAATTTAAAAAAGGGGGGACATTTAGGTATCTAAGTCAGTTAAGTGTCTGACTTCAGCTCAGGCATGATCTCATGGTCCATGACTTCGAGTCCTGAGTCAGGCTCTGTGCTGACAACTCAGAGCCTGGAACATGCTTCAGATTCTGTGTCTCTCCCTTTCTCTGTCTGTCTCTCTCTCTCAAGTATAAACATTTAAAAAATTATATCAAAGGGGTACATGCACCCTAATGTTTATAGCAATGTTACCAACAATAGCCAAACTATGGAAAAAACCCAAATGTCCGCCACTTGATGAATGGATAAAGAAGATGTGTATATATACACTAAAATATTACTCAGCTATCAGAAAGAATGAAATGTTGCCGTTTATAAAACATGGATAGAACTAGACTGCATTATACTAAGCTAAACAAGTCAATCAGAGTAAGACAAATACCATACGATTTTGCTCATGTGTTGAATTTAAGGAGCAGACCAGAGGAACATAGGGGATGGGGGAAAAGTAGAGGGAGGCAAACCATAAGAGGTTCTTAACTATAGAGAAGAAACTGAGAATTTATAGAGGGAGGTGGGTGGAGAGTGGGATAAATGAGTATTAAGGAAAGCATTTGTTGGGGTGAGCACTGGGTGTTGTATGTAAGTGATGAATCACTAAATTCTACTCCAGAAACCAATATTACCCTATATGTTAACTAAATAGAATCTAAATAAAAATTGAAACAAAAATTTTTAAACGATTTTCTATTCTATCTATTTAGAGAATATGGCTCAGGGTCATATTCTTGGTCTTGCCCCAAGCATAGGTCTAGCAAAAAGTTGGTACTAAATTAGTGTTCGTTGAGTGAATAGATATCATGTATTTGAATTTTGACTCGACCAGTTTCTACCTCTGTGTGACTTTGGAACTGTTAATACTCCATAGGAGCACAATTTTTTCCATCTGACAGTTTTCAGACTAAAGGAACAGATAAACTTATTATATTGAACCACTTTGAAAACTATGAAATTATGTGTCTGTAGATTTGAATATTTTCACACTAGTGTCTATTGAATATTTGCACACATTTCAAAATATACCTAAATATAACTACTCTGAAAAAAAACAGATACACAAAGATTCTAAAATTCTTATTTGTCATCCTGTAGACATCCAGGGTACACTGATTCGATTCAAACACTTGGTGTCTCCTTTCTCTCTATTTCATGCGCTTCTCTTTAAAGTTTCTTCTTTGCATTAAGTGACCATGAATTTTTTCACAGAAGGACCTTCTTTGTATAGTATTTGTTTTAAGCTACATACCAGAATTATGCTAAATATAGTATACGTTTAGCTGAGTCCTACATAGAAAGGCATTGGCATGTATATAGTCTCTGGCCTTGGATCTGGATAAAGGTAGTAGTTAGTCCCACCGGGATAGAAACTGTGATCTTCCTCTTATAATCATAATGGGATGAATTGGCATTTAATTAGTTGGTATATGGACCTAAAGTGGGGAGATGGGAAATTTTCAGAAATAGGACACAACAAAAAGCTACAAAGGTGAGACTGTAACTAAGAAAACTAAGATCTTTAGTAACTTTTCTCAGAAGTAAGATGGAATTAAGTTTGCAGTGGATCATAGATTGACTGGATGCCTGAGGAGAAGCAATTTGTTTTTCATTCTTTGGTAGTGGGAGTAACTCGAAGCTGGGATATGCTCGGGATGATCAGGATGTAGTAAAGATGACGCAGCTAAAGGAAAAGGCTTTGGCTGTGATTATTTAACTCATTTTATTTTGATTGAAGCCTCAAACACAATTAAATGAGTAGAAAATACAATACATTTATGGAGCCAAGAATATGAATCTAAACTAGGTCAGGGCATGAAGCCGGGCTCAGACGTGTGAGAGGGTGAGAGCATGGAGATCAGCCAACCTCAGATGCGGGGAGAAAGCTGTGTGTGCAGGTGCACTCTCAAGGTCATGGCAGTGCTAAGAGGGGAAGGTGTCAGAGCAGAGGTTGACAGAGGAAGTTATATTTTCATTACATCAAGAGCCCTGTAGTGTTCAGCAAGGGCTTGGACAGGGTAAGTTTAGAGGCCCTTTCACATCCATAACGTCTCTATTAACAACAAATAATCTCTCTTAATATTGTTTCCACAAGACCCAACTTAAATCTGGAAGGTCTTTAAATCAGAACTTTTATGATCAGATTCTTATACAGTCTTTGTGTACGTATCAACCCTGTTATAGGCTGTCATTTAATAAGGTGAAAAGCACAGCATTATATCTGAGCTTTCATGTACCCCGTCTGCTCATAAGAGATGCATGGCTCTATGGCAGAAATGCCCCCAAAAGTGTCAGGTTTCATCAAACTGATCGATAGGAGGAGATGCACAAATTGGGATGGTCTCACATCTCTGCAATCGGGATGCTGCTCTAGCCACAGAAGACTGAGTTTTAGATTCCAAAATGTGGGTATCTCACACAGTATAACATTCTATCTATCTTTCTTACTCTCTTCCTGAAGTATTTCGCTAAGCCATGAAATAAAAAGATTGTGCCTAATGTCCCATATTGGTTTCCTGAGGCTGCTCTAACGAAGCATCAAAAACGGAGTGACTTTAAACAACAGACACATAGTGCTTCACAGTCCTGGGGGCTGGAGGCGTCAGCAAGACCATGCTCCTTCAGCCTGGTGGCGGGGTGGGGTGTCCTTCCTTGCCTCTTCTAGCTTCTGATGTTGGGAGTAATCCTTGGCATTCCTTGGCTTATAGATGCATTCCTCCAGTTACGTGG
Organism: Proteles cristata cristata; assembly: GCA_017311185.1. Lineage (NCBI taxonomy): Eukaryota > Metazoa > Chordata > Mammalia > Carnivora > Hyaenidae > Proteles > Proteles cristata. The sequence continues at coordinate 1,279,855 of JAESUZ010004923.1, read as the reverse complement.
TTGTCTGCTCCCCACGTGTCTCCAGATCATCCCCCTGTGTGTATGTTTGTGTCCAGATTTACCCTTTCTATGAGGACACCAGCAGTATTGGGTTAGGGCTCACCCTGCTGACCTCATTTTAACTTTACCTCTGTAAAGACCCTATTTCCAAATAATATCACATTCTCAGCCAGTGGGGGTAAGGCTTTAGTATATCATTTTGGGGGGATACAAATCAACCTATAAAAGACATCAACACAGTTTGTGGACTTAAGTTGTCATATGCTGGTTTTCCACACTGCTATCTCACTTCTGCGGGTGCTTGTGGAAAGATTCCAATGTGGTAAAGTGACTGCAGTTGAGTTTAGGAAACTTCTGCTTGAAGAATTACAATTTTCGTGGTAATGACTGACTGAAAGGACATCGTTTTGTCTCTTATTTGGTTTGTGTAGGTCCAGAATACAGTTCACATTTAGTTGTTCAGTGTGCAGTATCATCAACATATAAGTCATTGGAAATAACGTTTAAGTCATGAGATATATCAAAATGTTTAAGTCTTGAGAGTCTATGAATAAGCTTTGCTCGCAGTGCTTCTGTCCTGTTCTTACCATGTTGCTGCTCAGACAAAATTTCTCTTTTCATGTCAGTTTGCATCTTTCCTCAAAAAGGAAGTCTGACCTGACTTTTAAAGTTACTATGAAGAGAACTTTGTTTTATGTCACACAAAAATGGCTCTAATATTAAAAGATTAATCCCTCTTGCCTCTAAACATATGATTAACCATAAATTATCACACTAGACCTGATCACATCTTTCAAAAGCCCATTAAAAAACAAATTAACCTTTTCTCTCTAGTCTGAACTCCCTTGTTAATATGAAAATCAGGAGTAATTCAGGACTCTGAGCTTTTGTTATCCCAGCCATATTCCTTTGTGTTTTTCAAGTTGAGTTGTGACTGGAGAGTGAGTCATACCAGCTTAATTAATTTAGTTAAGAACCAATTAAAAGCTGCATTTTGTGCATAAGAAAGCTTGTCTGAAGTGTTTTGAATTTCATCAGGAGTTTCCTCATTACCCAAGTTTCTCTATAGATGGCTGTGCCATGAGGAGGGGTCGAGGGATATACATACTTTCTGAGTTAGACATCCTTTAATTCCTAGTCATAAGTGAATTCATATGAGTTTTCAATTCTAAAGCAGGTGAAATTTATATTTACTCTCATAAATATACATCACACATCAAAAAATATTACCAAATTTCTTATTGTAATAATAATGTAACAAGGTTTACGAGTAACTAACCCATATATTTTCTTCCTCCAGTAGACTAAATGATCTAAACATGCACTGTAGGAAGAAGATTAAAGGGATATGTATTCTTTCTGTATCCTTCCCACCTCATTAATTTGGAGTGGAGCAATGTGACACAGTGCATTTTTAAAGTAATGTAGTCTAAGAGTAGTGTGGCTTAAAGCAGTCTGATCTTCAGATTTTTGCCCCAAGGAAGCAGATGTTTAGACAAAGCACTAGAACATGCATCTCCTTTTCAGGTCTTTAGGTCTCTGTGTCTTAATTTGTACCTATGTATGAGGCAAATCCAGCAAACAAAAACTGTATTGGGAAAGGGTGGGGAAATTACTGGACAGTTAACTGGCTGATTTAAAGTAGGAGTCAGTAAATGTTTTCCGAAAGGGACAGATAGTAGGTATTTTAGGCTTTGTGAAACAGATGTCTCTGTATTTGGTTTCAGCTGCAACTAATCAACTCTATAGTTGTAGCGTGAAAATAGCCATTGATAATATATAAACTAATGGATATGGCTATGTTCCAATAAATCTTTATCTACAAAAAACAGAGGAAAGATTGACTCTGACCCATGGGCTATGATTTTCCAATCCTTAATGTAGTATATAGTAATGGCACTGACCCTTAATGGGTGAGTAAGACTTTAATCATGCTGGTGTTCAGTTGTCTCATCCTAAAATGAGGTGGTTAGACTAAAAGCCAGAAGGACTCTCCTGCTTTGCATTTCTAGGTTCACATAGGGAAATGGTCTTTAGAAATAATTCCAAGCATAGTTCTAGGTTCAAGCAGCTGATTTTTTCAATGTTCTCTTGGAGAAAAAAAATTCTCAATAAGAGAAAATACAGGGACTTTTTTCTTTGTGTGGGTATTATCTAGATTAAACATGGAAATTGAAACAGTTATGACTTTAATACTTGTGAATTCTTTATTCTCTAGAGGTCATAGCTCTGTTTAGGAAAAAAGGTAAATATAACTAGTTAGAAGGACTTCAAAAAACATTTACTTTGGAGTTAGAAATGGATGTCTCGAACTTACAGATGACAATCTGAATATCAGAGGCTTGAGTGCTGGTAGACCACAGGCTAGATAGTGGCTTTCATAAAAAACTTTTTTTTTTTTGAAGGGGTAAACTTCACTGGGAAAATTCTCTTTGCTGGAACACCTCATTACCCAACAATGTAGAATAAATGGGCCATTGCTCTCTATTGATTTGCCACCACAGCCTCTGTAGCTAAATGTGGCCTGAGGCAGCTCTTCAAACAAGAGGATCCCTGTTTAATTGTTGCTTGAATAATTTTTTATTATCATGACTTGGGGATTGGAATTTCTATTTTCACTTGATGTTACATTAAATATACCCTTTGTATAGTGTGTTTTCCAGCATATTGGAATCAGTCACCTATTACAGGAATATCATCAAATATACACACAGAGTAATCCCACTGCAGCGTGACTCAGAGCTATAAATACACAAGTAATCAGCCCTCATTACTTATTTCCACTGGGTTAAGGAAGGTTCTTGCATGTATAAACTTCACTCATGTTTATACTATCTTTATCACCTTTACTTTGAGCCCCATCCTTAATGAAGCTCCCTGTCATAGTTCAGAGTAACCAGAATTCTATATATTTTATCTGCAGGTCTCCACATGACTTGGAACTGTTCTCTGTGAGATTATTCAAGTAATGGCTCAACTGGAGTCCGTTCACAGAATATTTATACCTTAGTGTTTTTTTTCTTTTTTCCCCCCTTAAACATAGAATTATTAATTTCAAGGGATACAATAGAGGTAGCTATATAATTTGATCTATCGCATTCTCTTTTTCAAACGTAGCATATGTAAAAACAAATTAAAATTTGGTTACTATATACTTAACCAGCCCAATAAATACTGAGTATCCATGATATCTTTATATTTCACAATGAGGAAGAGATGTAGAGAAAAATTTAATTACATGGATACTCTGTGGCACGTATTTTGAATCAGGTTTATGTGACTAAATTACATAAGCCACAAAGTCTGGTTCACTCTCCCAACCCCTCAAATATCATAAAATTTGATATTATTGCCACTTTATCAGATAAATATCTCTGGCCAATGCAGATCCCCGTTCTACCAGAAAATTTTCTTTAATGTAACTATGATTTATCTTGCTAGTGTCTTCTACTTGTAACCACTTTAACTGATAATACTTGAAAAAGTGATATGGTGGGAAGATATCCACTCAGCCACTTGTTTCATTTATATAACTGTTCAATGGCTAGGCTCCCATAACTTTAAAACTCTGGCTTTTACAGAAGTCCTAGATGTAGGAGTAGTATAGACAAATTTGTAAATTTTGAAATAATGATTGAAGATTACATCTGTGTAAGCAATGTCAACTTATTTGAAGCCTTATTGAGGACTTTGTTCAAGCTAGTCTAAAATTTTTCAAATTGTTACATTCACTTCAATTTTATAATACTTCTTAAAAGACCTTAAGTTCTTTTGAATATTTTATCAGATGGAGAGGATACTATTAAAGGAAAAATAATAGGTAGATAGATAGATGATAGATAGATAGATAGATAGATAGATAGATAGATAGATAGATAGATAATAGATAGCTAGGAATTACAGTAAAAATTGAATTGGTCTGGCAAGGGGAAAACAGAAGAGTGAAAGTTGAATGAGAAAATCCTCATTTATTTTTGATAAGAAATGCCTTTAATATTGTCTATGAATGCAAATATACTTTAAATTACAAATATATTATACTCTATTCATTCTTCCTCAGCTTCATAAAGAGTATTTACTTTGGACTGATTATATGATGTTGTAAAGTGTATGTGTGTGTGTAATCATATATATAATTGTTTATACTTTGATATACTTATGAATAAACCACCTTCACAACCCCAGAAATTTTAATAATACAATATATGAAGGAATGGGAAAACAAAGGAAAAAAGTGATTCAAAATTCTTATCTTCTAGACATCTCTAACTTACAGTATTTTACTGTGTGTAGGTGCAAATGTGTGTTAGTCTTTTGGCAGCTTTTAGCTGGTAATCTATCGGGCACTCTGACTAGATTGTCCAAACACCCTATACAACCATAAATGGAGAGAATGAAAGGCAAAGTGAGATTTACAGGCTTGCTCTTGAAGATAAAACCAAGGAGGCTGAGAAAAAATATTGTCTGTTAGAAAAGAAATTATTTCTATCAGAGTATATCCTTTATAAAAGGTATTTTTATTCTCTCTATTAAAATTGTGCATCACCAATGCTCTTTGGGATTATATCACCCAGAAAAAACAATGCTTGAGGCAAAAGGTTGAAAATTTCTTAACACAAAAAAAGCACTATGAGGTTTTCAAAGGAAATACAGAATGTTTTTCTAATAAGCACATTAATAACTTGCAAATGTGTTGTCACATTTAGGGCAATAATTTATAGTACATTTCTTCCTAAGTATAAGATTTTCTGCATCAATTTAAGGAAAACACAAAGAAGAAATAAAAACTAGGCATGATTACTTGTTGAAAACAGTTTTAAATTTAAAACTTAGTTGATTCAATTCTTATACTGACTATATGTTGACAGCTTTCCATAAACTATTCAGTCTTATATTACTTAACACATATGCTTATGTCTTAATTCAGCTTTTTGAATTACTTTATGTCTCCTTTTTAGCCTTTATGTTGTTATACAGTACTGGTTGGTTTATCACTCAATTCCATTTTAAATTTACATAATAAAAGCTTTCTTATAATCAATTCAGAGTATCTTACATGTTAACACATATTACCATGCTATAGAGTAAATAACTCAATTTTAATAATAAAAAGTAAAAATAAATAAAGTAATAATAATGACCAGTGCTAGAAGAATTACTACTGGTATGATTCCTCCTGTTATTTTCTGAAAGCGTCTTAAATACTGTATGTAAGCACCCATTAAGAGATATTTGGTTGCAAGTGGAAAAAAGCAGATACAAGCAAAGTCAAACACGAGTGATGAATACTGACAAGGTGCCAGTATGTAAAGGTATGCACATGGTTGCTAAGGGTTCCAACTCTGCCATTTACTTTCCGTGTGACTTCAGACAAGTTATTTAAGCACCCTGTATTCCAAGGTCTTCATCTGTAAAATGAAAATTATTATATCCCCTCTCTCATAAACTTAGTGTGACCATTATGTGACCTTGTTTTCAAAAGATTTAGAACAGAGCTTATGTTTAGTGCTATAGGACTATTTATATTAAGCTGTTTATAATATGTTGCTCTTGTTAAAGCATTTTTTAAAGTTTATTGAGAGAGAGAGATTGAGAGAGAGAAAGAGGAGAAGAGAAGAGAAGAGAAGAGAAGAGAAGAGAAGAGAAGAGAAGAGAAGAGAAGAGGAGAGGAGAGGAGAGGAGAGGAGAGAAGAGAGAATATGAGTGGGGGAGGAGCAGAGAGAGAGAGAGGGAGAGAAAGAAGATCCCAACCAGGTTTTGCACTGTTAGTGCTGATCCTGATGTGGGCTCAAACCGCAAACAGAGATCATGACCTGAGCTGAAATCAAGAGTCAGATTATTTAACCAACTGAGCTTCCTGTGAGCCACCTTAAAGCATTTGTAAAAATCAAAAAGGGAAAAGTAAGCAGCTGGCCCTCCAGAAAGAAAGCAGGATGAGAGGTGACATAGGGCACATGGAAATGCTCTATCTCCCACTCTGCATCTGTCTGTACATCTATTTTAATCTAGTGGATGTTATTATTCCCATTATACACCTGCAAAACCTAAAACTTAGGTTAAATGCTTTTCCAAAGTCACCCACTCAGGGGCACAAACAGGATTTGAAGTCCAGTTTGTGTAACTCCAACTCCTTATTACTAAAAACTACAGTAGACACAGCGATCAATATTTCTTAAAGTTTCAAGTAATATCAAATGATGATTATATATTTTTTTCTTTCCATTAGTTACTTTTTAATAAATTGATGAGTACTTACAAGTGATATGATTAGATCTTCACAAGTTGAGCTTGCAGGAAGGGAGATGAATTTGCATCACTGCATTCATTCTTATTCTACTTCTTGGTTTCTTTGAGGCCGGTTGTCTCTAGTGAAACAACATGGCCCCATTATCTAAAACAATAAAGTAAGTGAGGCTTTTAAGGACAGAGCATACATTGCCCACCATGTTAAGGCCATGTTATCACCCTTGATCTATGGAAGCTTGGATATAGGAAGCTGATAAACTGTCTAAGAACAACATCATCCTGAGCAAAATACTTCTCTACAAACAAGGGATTCTTGGCACTTTTGACAAAGGTCAAAAGGGAATTGAAACAGTATGAAAAAAATATTAAGTGATCTGTTAGAGTTATAAATAAAAAATAAAGAAGAAAGCCCATAATTTTGGAATATCTTTGGAGTGGCCCTAGATCCAAAAAGTTTTAATTTTAGTCTCAGAGAAATGGCATATAATCTGGCTGTTTTAAGATTCACACTTTTGATTTATGCTATAAGACTTGCAGATCTAATGTTTTAAATATGTTTGATGTTATGCTTATTTTAAATATTTCTCAGAAATACAAGTCAATCTGTATTTTGTAATGGACGAGACAATGAGACTTAAAATTTTATTGGCAATTGTAACATAGGTTTTTACTGCTAATTTGGTTCTAATATATTAAACTACATGATATTTCTGTAGTTTCTTAAGATTCATTTCCAATGTGCTTTTTAAAAATATTTTAAGCCCTAATGGAATACAACAAATGAAAAATATTTATTCAAGAAAATCTTCTAAAACTTGGTATGAACTACAAAAGTCTACATTATTTCAAACAAATCTTGCACCCTTCCTCCAGCCTACCAACTCAATAAGACAGAAACTCCACTTCGGTTTGTGCAGCCAAGAACACAGGATTCTCCCCTCCCAGCCCCTAGTCAAAGGGCAACCTTCCCAAGATGGCTGGGCAACAGCAATTCTCATCTTCCTCCAGCTACCTGTTGCTGAAGCTAAGTTCTGTCCATTGCGGCTAAGGGTTGTGCTCCCTTCATCCGCTCAGCCCCTTCTTGGAGGATACAAGCTCTACCTTGGGAACAGCACTGCTGGAGACTAGTGGGGTCCTAACAGCTCTTACCCCAGCTGTGGGGTTGGTGTGGCACACTGAGAGAGTCAAGCTGACAGCTGGGGCTGCTGCCCCACCCACCTACTAAGTACTCAGTTCTTGAAGTAGGATTGTTACTCAGAGAAAAGTGTACCATTGTTCTCACTACCCAGACAGGGGCAGTGGCTCAGAGATTTTGCTCAGGGGGAAAAGCAGACTATAGAAGAGTTCTCCAATCCTTCCCAAAGACTGTGGACTTAATTTACACCAGTATATGGAGAAAATCTAGCTTAAGGACACTCTCAAAAACAGTGAAAGTTGTAGTGAGAGGCAATCAAAAGGAGATTCATAGACTCATTGTAGTTGGAGGATCAGATGTAGGCTTGTTAGTTTGTGGAGAAAAACAGTAAAAGAGACAGTTAAGAAGAGCCTTCTTTGGGTCACACAAACCTGAACCATTGACCTCAGAAACTATGCCATCAAAGCCTGGATTAGCCTGTAAATCAATTTATGCCTAAAAGCATTGTAGAAAAATAGAGCAATCAACCAGCAAATAGTGGGTTTAACTGTTTGGTATGGTGAGGTGAAGGGAGCCCTGGACATAACCAGTTCCATAGGGGTAGAGAAGGGAAGGAGGGAGATCAGAACCCAAAGTTGCTACAGTATCAATTGATTTTCATTTTTCATGGCAGTTACATTGTACAAAGTCCCTGTAAACATTGTATTAGTGAATATTGAACCATTACCTCCTAGTGTTGCAGAATCTGGTCTGGATTCACCTGGCAGAAGAACTAAGCAGCACTTAGAGATCTTGGAAGGAAGGAGGTTTATTTTACACCAGTGGGCTCAGAGGAGATCATTCTCCAGAGGTCTGAGCCCAGAGCATCAGCAGAGGGAATAATTTATAGTCTGTTACTTCCACATTCCTCATTAATGCATGCGACCAGCAGGGTGGGAAGAACTTGGAAGGGGGAGCCTTTGATCAGGGACAGGTATTTCCTTATCAGTCCTGTCGGTCATCTTATAACAGGTTTTTCCCTATCATTACCCCCTTTGATGCCCCTTTAAATAGATCTAGTCTGTATAGGAGGACATGACTGGCTTTTTCCTCCTTAGTTTCCTGACTGGTTTACAAAGTAACAGCATTCTTTTCTGAAGAAGATACAGATGCTCTTTTTCTTGGCCTAGAAGAGGTCAAGTGCCTGTCTGTTCTGGAGGGCATTTCCTGCCAGGGAACTTATTTGGCTTTGTTGGGACACTAGGGAGTCAGCCAGTTGTTAGTCCCACAAAAGAGCCGATGCCTCCTGTTCCAGTCCCTATACCCGTGGCTATTTCCATCCCTAGGAGGACAGGTAGCAACACTGCTCGTTTAGCCTGAACCTGAACTTTTCAGTGCTAACACTTCCCCAAAATGGCATTAGCAACCTTCTGACGGGCAACCCAACAGACCTAACGAGGCTACACCATATTTAAATTTTCAAACCCCTTGGATTTTTCCACTGAAAGTGCCCTACTTTTACAAATGGGGCCCAGATTAGAGGCAATCAATACCAACAGAACATCCTATCCACAAGAGGAAGGTGAGTACAAATAGGAACTTTTCGCTGTTTCCCCAGCATTCTGGAGCAACCTTTGCCAACCTAATGGCAAACAGTAAGAACAGTCTATTTTATCGGGTGGGTGATTCCTCAAGCTTCTGCCTTGCATAGATGAGCCAGCTTCCAGAGTGTGGCTGGAGCAGGGCTGAAGATCGGACTTGGGTCAGTCTTCCAAGTTTAGAACTTCTCAGGATTGGCCCTCTTGACTCTGGAGTGGTGGATCCACTCTATGGGTCTAGTCCACTGTGGTTTGAGAGGGTCTTTTTCTAGTCTTTGACCTAGACTGAGTTCCCTGGTGAGAGGGGGTATCCAGGGGATCCTAAAGAGATTATAGCCCTCTCAAAAGGAGAGAAAACTTGAGTTCCTGATGTGTAACAGATACACAGAGGACCGGGGGCAACAGGTCTGGCTGTGGGAGGTCTGATTCCTGACAGAACGTGGCTAAGTTTCCCTTGAAGGTGCGATTTATCTGCTCTACTTTCCCTGAGCTTTGAGGCCTGTAAGTAGTCCACCAGTAATGTAGGCCTGTTAATGCTGTAGGTTGTGGCTGGTAAGCTGAACCAGGGGACGATTTCTTCTTTGAATTCCTGGTCGAGGTACAGATAAGGGAGGGAGCTATGTCTACCTACTTATTAGCTGCTATCTCAGCGGCTTTGTCTGCTAGAGGATTTCCTCATGCTGCTATAGGGTTGTCTCCCTTCTGGTGTCCTTTGCAGGGTAGAACTGTAACTTCTTTTGGAAGCCAGACAGCCTCGAGAGGCTTTAGTGTTTCCTCTTTTAGATAGCCTCATGTGTGTGTAGCAAAGGTGTACCCAGGAGTTGGTTGACTCTCTTGCCCTTGCTAAAGGTGAGGGCTCGGATTAAGGCATGTCACTGCATACCCTGCCTTTTGAATGCCGTCTGTGATGAAACTGCCACCATCACTGAACAAGGTGAGGTCTGGGCTCTGTAGGGCCTGGTCATGCAGATCTGAGCAGCTTGTGAATACCTTATCAGTCACCTCAGAACAGCCATGATCCGGTTTCCCTTCCTCAGTAGGTAGAAAAGTTTCAGGGTTCAGTGTTCACACTGTTTTAAGAGTGATTCATAGATTTTTCACAGAGGAGTCCCTGCTATTGTGCTAGCTGAGAGTTGGAGAGATATGTATCTGCCTCCTTAATGAGCAGAACTGTGGCCACTAGTGCCCTAAGGCACAGTGGCCATCCTGCTGCCACTGGGTCTGGCCTCTTCTGACAGGTATGCTACTGGCCATTGTTAAGCGCCAGTGGTCTGTGTGATAACCCTAAGGGCGACCTTTTCCTTCTCATGCACAATGAAATTAAAAGGCTTTTCTATATTAAGCCGGACAAGGGCTGGTGCCTGCTCCAAAGCCATCTTTATCTCTAGGAATGCGGCTTTGGCCTCCTCTGTCCAGACAGGGGTTTCTCATCTCAGTCTGGCCCTAGTCCTCTCTTTCTATGGGTGAGGAGGAAACCAAAGTATCAGACTTGTTGTTGGCAGATCTGTGTCTTTTTGCATGAGTACCAATACCAAGTGTCTGACAGCAGTTAGAGGGGGGACCCTTGTGCCCTCTCTACAATTCTCTCTGGTATTGCTGTCAAGGAGGAGGTCATCCACATACTGGAGAAGAGTGCAGTGTGTGGCCTCCCTTGGAAAGGTCTCTGGGTGTGCCTCCCCAAAGAGGGCAGGCAAGTTTTGTTTTGTTTTTTTAATGCCCTGTGTCTGGTTCAGTCCATTCAATGGCAAACAAGGGTTGCCTGAGGCAACTGCGTTGGAGACTGCTGAAATTCAGGCAGGGTGCACCTTCTCCTTCACGATTCCTTTTCCATCACCAAATCTCCATTTTCCCAAACTGGTGGCAACAACGGGCCAGTGTGTTGGGTTTCCCTGTCAGGGAATCAAATGTTGAAGATATCTAGTCTGGATCACTAGAAGAACCAAGCAACACTCAGAGATCTTGGAAGGGAAGAGGTTTATTTTACACTGGTGGATGGGCTCAGAGATCATTCTCCAGAGGTCTGATCCCAGAGCATCAGAGAGGAAGTAATTTATAGCCTATTACTTCTTCATTCCTCATTAATGCATGCAACCAGCAAGGTGGGAAGAAGAACTCAGAAGGGGGAGCCTTTGATCAGGGACAGGTATTTCCTTATCAGTCCTGTTGGCCATCTTATAACAGATTTTTCCCTATTACTAGGGGAAATACAGGGATTTCCTGTATTTCTGGTCACAATGGTTTTGTTAATGGATCAATTTGTAACTTTATCATACATGTGTTTCTATATTAGATAAAGGTGTCTTTAAAATGGATTCATAAAATTTGAACTCACAACCAACAGCAAGTAACTCATGCCTGAACAAAGCATGTCTAATACATGTATTTAACTTTAGGCACAACACAGCCTCTTTCAGCACTGTGCTTCGGGTCATTTAAAACAGCAAGAATCACCAACATAAAGCACAATAACATGGCTCTACATAGAATCTGAGAGGGATACTTTTACAGTCATAAAATGGAAACAGTTGAAGAGAGAGCATCAATCACCTTTTTTGACCTCAATTGGGAACATGAACATTAGGAGGTTCAAATTTTTCACTATTCTGTGTATATCCATGAAAGATCATAAAAGCACAGTAACTACTGATTTGGAGTTACAAAAAAAATTTAGTGAAAAGATAAATTCACAAATACTGAATCTCTGAATAATGAAGATCAACTATATTATCTAAAAGGTCCATTTTCCAACAACAAAAAGTGCAAAACCTACAAAGCAACAAGAAAGTATGCCCCATTCACCAGAAGAAAAATAAAACTGGCAATAGAAACTGCCTGTGAAAGCAAGCAGGTGCCATATTTAAAATACAAATATTTTTAATTTTGGGTGGCTCAGTTGGTTAAGCCACCCGACTTTGGCTCAGGTCATGATCTCGTGGTTTGTAGATTAGAGCCCTGCATCAGGCTCTGTGCTGACAGCTCAGAGCCTGAAGCCTGCTTCAGATTCTCTGTCTCCCTCTCTCTCTGCCCCTCCCCTGCTCATGCTCTGTCTCTCTCTCCCCAAAATAAATAAAAACATTACAAAAATTTAAATACAAAGACCTCTAAGCAGCCACTATAAATGCGTTCAGTGCACTAAAAGAAACCAGAACCAAACAAGCAAAAGAACGCATCATGGCAATGTCCGTTAGTACTGGGTTGTAACGCAGCTGAAGATAAATACATGTCTAGATAGTTTCATTTTGTTTGCTAAGAATAAGTTATGTTTTAATTTGTAGAGCAAGTCACTGAAAACCGTTCATTGATGTGGATTTATTCCAAAGAATATATGATCTAATTATATAACATATGTGAATGATGCATTTTTTCATTAAGCCTAATGAAATAAAGTTAAATAATTCAGAATGTTGTAAGAATGCATCACCATTTACATTAATATAGTACGAATAAAATATTGAAATGGAGCCTTAGTCTGTTCAGGCTGTCGAAACAAAAATATCATAGACTGGGTTAAACACCAGAAACTTATTTCTTACTGTTCCGGAGGCTAAGAATTCTAAGATCAATGTGCCAGCAGCTTAGCTTCCTGGGGAAAATTCCTTCCTGGTTGCAGAGGGACACCTTTTTGGTGTATCCTCACATGTTGGAGAGACAGAAATCACCTCTCTAGTTAGTGGTTCTGCCTATAAAGTCAATAATCCCATTCATAAAGGCTCCATCCTCACGACCTAAGTATCTCCTAAGGTTCCCACTTCTTAACACCATCACACAAGGGATTAAGACTTCACAGTATAATCTTAAGGGGGGGAAGGTATAAACATTTAGTACTTAGCAGAGAATATGAAACATTCTATAGAACAAAAGAAAAGAATTATGATGACAACTTAGAGGAAAGGCAATCTTCTAGACTGGGAACAGTGTGCACACACAGACACACACAGACACACACACAGACTAACAGAGAGTTAGTTCCTACTTTGTTCCAAAAATATTACTCAGCACTAAAGCTGCTAATGGGGAAGAGATGATCTGCTTTCATGGAGCTTTTAGTTACCAGGAAGATAATCATAATGGAAGTAATTATGAATATAATACATGTTAGGAATTCCACAAGGAAAAATTTCCATTAAAAAAATAAGAACAAAAGCAATAAACAAAATAATTGAATTAAAAATTTAAAAAGTTAAATGAAATAAAAAGGCTTCATCATGTCCTACTAAATACTAATAAAAATTTAGTACACTCATACACAAAATACGGCAAAAAGTATGAATTAAAAACATATATGTGAGGAGTTAAGATGGTGGAGAAGTAAGGGAACACTGGGCCTTCCTCAGCCCTCAAACACAGCTGTACTGAAGTTAGATCACTCAGGAAATCAGTCTGCAAAGTGGCAGAAGGATCTCAACCTTCTCCACCTCACAGGTGCAAGGTGCGTGGAAGTGAATTGGGGGAGAGAAAAACTATGGTGCCACGAAGGGGAGGTAACCCGTTGTGTAGAGAGACAAAGGGAGAGAAAAAGAGAGGGGTTGAGTGAGTGTGGCATCGGATTTGCACAAGAGGAAAACCGTTCTAGATGATTGACTGGGAAGCAAGAAGTACTGAGTGTTACAGGTTTTTTACAAACAATATTTGGAGCTCTAATGTTCGATTTTGGTAGTGTACAATGTTCTCTGGAGTGGATTTGGGGCATGCACTCCTGGGGAGAAGGGGAGAACTGGCCCCAGAGTGCACAGTGGGGTGTAGGGATCTCCTGGATGCACCAGGATAGAAGATTCTCTTTCTGGAGTACCTTTGCAAGAGGGTACAGTGCCTCTCCAAAGACAAAAGGCTCTGTAGGCACCAGCAACAGGTCTTCCATTAGCAAAGGACAGAGGCACATCCAGAGGGAATATAACCTTGTTGCTGCTTTTAGTGGTGCTACACCATAGATTCTGCACACTATACAGGTCTGGGACTGTTTTTCTAGAACAAAAAACTTTAGATGCAGCATGGAGAGGCTCTAACCTGGGGGAGGGGGAGGAAGAGGGGGTCTGCACAGTGCCAGATCTTTTAACACTTCGGGTTTTGAATCCTAGCCGTGTGCCCAGGAAAAATGCAGCATAGCTGTGGCACAGGGCAGTTGACTGCCCTTTCTATTCTGTTGAGACTTCCTTAACAGTGAGGGGTGTGAGATCTCTTGTAGGGGGATAGGAGATGGATGTGGTAACATTTTCCCCCTAACACCAACACAGAGCTACTTTAGAGAGCAGCATAGTGACCCCTGTGGAAGTGGGACCCACTTATACCAAACTCAGCCCCTCTGTGCCTGGCAACTGGTATTTACTGGGGCAAGACTGACTCTGAGCCGTGGACCCAGCCTCTCCTCCGGAAGACCAGCACTGGCAGCACCCACATGCGCCAAGTGTGCTGAAAATGAGTGCCTCAAAATGACACCTGCAGTTCTGATGGCAATAGGACCGGCTTACTTTCTTTTCTTTCATTCTTCTTTGTCTTTTGAAATTAGGCTCAGAGTTTCTTGTTTGTTTCATTTTCTTTTCTGTCTCTTTTCTCTGGATCAGACTTCAATTTTTCTTTCTTTTTCTTCCTTTTCTCCACCCTGATTTTCTATTTCTTTGGAATCGGCCTTATAGCTTTTTTGATTCTCAGATTTTTCCATCCCCTTTCCTTTTCTCTTTTCTTTGGATCAAGCTTCGCCCTGTCTTTTTTCCCCGGGAATATTCTAACAAACAAATCAAAGGACACCTAGTTAAAGGTCTAAACATTCCCCACTACACACAAGGTGGAGCTCTGTAGAGGACTGACCAGTGGAAAAGAGCAGCCAAAATGCAACAGAGTGCACACAGCGTTCACCAGGAACACTTCCTGAGAGCTATACCCTGGACAGAGTATAACCTCATTTTTAATACAATAGTACTCTCAGGTGTAAGAAATATAACAAGCTTTCACTCATGCAAATGACAGAAACTTAGCCAAAATGACAAAATGGAAGAATTCTCCCCCAAAGAAAGGTCAAGAAGAAATCACAGCCAAGGACTTACACAAAACAGATATAAGCAATATATATGAACAAGAATTTAGAACAACAGTCATAAGATTACTAACTGCAGTTGAAAAAGCATAGATAACACCAGGGAAGCCTTTGCTGCAGAGTTCAAAGACCTAAAATATAGTCAGGCAGAAACAAAAAATGTTGTAACTGAAATGCAAAACTGATTGGATATAGTCACAATGAGGACAGAAGAAGTAGAAAACAGAATAGGTGATATAGCAGATAAAATTACGGAAATAATGAACCTGAAAAGAGAGGGAAAGAAACCTATTAGATCACAAGGAGAGACTTAAAGAATTTAGTGATTTAGGAGTCCCAGAAGAACAAGAGCAGGAAAACAGGGCAGAAGGTTTATTTGAACAAATTATAGCTGATCACTTCCCTAATCTGTGGAAAGTAACAGGCATTCAAATCCAACAGGCACAGAGAACTCACCCCAAAATCAACAAAAATAAGTCAATACCATGACATATCACAGTGAAATTGCAAAATACAAAGACAAAGAGAGAATTTTGAAAACAGCTAGGGACAAAATGTCCTTAACCTTCAAGGGTAGACACATAATGAGACTTGTCCACTGAAACTTGGCAGGCCAGATGGGAGTGACAGAAAATATTCAAGGTGCTGAATGGGAAAATATATGCAGCCAAGAATTCTTTATCTATCAAGGCATTCATTCAGAATAGAAGGAGAGATCAAGGCTTCTCCAGACAAACAAAACCTAAAGGAGTTCATGACCACTAAACCAGCCTTGCAAGAAATTTTAAGGGGGACTGTCAGAGGAGGAGGAAGAGGAGGAGGAGGAGGAGGAGGAGGAGGAGGCGGCGGCTGCAGCAGCGGCCACCGCCATAGCAACAAAGACTATAAAGGACCAGAGAACATCACCAGACATACCAACTCTACAATGGCACTAAATTCATATCTTTCAATAATCACTTTGAATGTAAATGGACTAAATCTTCCAGTCAATAGACATAAGGTATCACAATGGATTTAAAAAAATGAGATCCATCTATATGCTGCCTACAAGAGACTCATTTTAGACCTAAAGATACCTTCAGATGGAAAGTGAGAGGATAGAGAACCATCTATCATGCTAATGGATGTCAAAAGAAAGTTGGAGTAGCCAAACTTATATCAAACAAACTAGATTTTAAAACAAAGACGTAACAAGAGATGAAGAAGGGCATTATATCATAATTAAGGGGTCCATAGATCAAGAAGATCTAACTATTATAAATATGTATGCCACCAATGTGAAAGAACCCAAATATATAAATCAATTAATCACAAACATGAAGAAACTCATTAATACCCTAATAGTAGGGGGCATTAATACCCCAGTTACAGAAATGGACAGATCATCTAAGCAGAATATCAAGAAGGAAACAATGGCTTTGAATGACACATTGGACCAGCTGGACTTACCAGATACATTCAGAACATCTCACCATAACACAGCAGAATACACATTCTTCTGCACATGGGACATTCTCCAGAATACATCACATACTGGATCACAAATCAGCCCTCAACAAGTATAAAAAGATTGAGATCATACCATGCATATTGTCAGATCACAATGCTATGAAACTTGAAGTCAACCACAAGGAGAAATTTAGAAAACCCTCAAATACACGGAGATTAAAGAATATCTTACAAAAGAATAAATGGGTTAATCAGGAAATTAAAGAATAAATTTTTAAAAATACATGGAAACAAATGAAAATGAAAACAACAGTCCAAAACCTTTGGGATGTAGCCCTAAGAGAAAACTATATTGCAATTCAGGCCTAACTCAAGAAGCAAGAAGAGTCCCAAATACACAATTTAACCTAGAAAAGGAGCTAGAAAAGGAACAGCAAATAAAGCCTAAAGCCAGCAGAATAGAAATAATAAAGATTTAGCAAAAATAAATGATATAGACACACATATATCCACACACACAGACAAAAGTAGAACAGATCAACAACTAAGAGCTGGTTCTTTGAAAGAATTAACAAAATTGATAAACTCATAGGCAGACTTTGAAAAGGTAAAGAGAAAGGATCCAAATAGATAAAATCATAAATGAAAGAGGAGAGATCACAATCAACACCAAAGAAATACAAACAGTAAGAGAATATAGAAAAATTATATGCCAACAATCTCGGAAATCTGGAAGAAAGGGAAAAATTTCTATAAAGTCACACACTACCAAAATAGAAACAGGATAGAATAGAAAATTTGAACAGACCTCTATCCAACAAGAAACTCAATGTTATAAAAAATGTCCTTGGTCACCTAGGTGGCTCAATCAGTTGAGCATCTGATTTTGGCTTGGATTATGATCTCACAGTTTGTGAATTTGAGCCCCACATCAGGCTGCATGCTGGCAGTGCAGAGAC
Source organism: Proteles cristata cristata (assembly GCA_017311185.1). NCBI lineage: Eukaryota > Metazoa > Chordata > Mammalia > Carnivora > Hyaenidae > Proteles > Proteles cristata. Next base: position 1,262,461 of record JAESUZ010004923.1, on the reverse strand, counting down.
TGCGTGGGATTCTTATTCTCTCCTTTCTCTCTACCCTTTAATATATATTGTTAAGATGTCTATACTACCAAAGTAATATACATATCCAATGTAATCCCTATCAAAATAACACCATCATTATTTACAGAGCAAGAACAAACAATCCTAAAATTTATATGGAATCAGAAAGACCCCGAATAGCCAGAGCAGTCTTGAAAAAGAAAATGAAAACCAGAGGCATTATAATCCCAGACTTCAAGCTATATATCAAAGCTGTAATCATCAAGACAGTATGGTTCTGGCACAAAAACAGACACATTAATAAATGGAACAGAATAGAGCACCAACCTGGAGATGAGAAATAGAGACCCAAAAACATATGGTCAACTAATCTTTGACAAAGCAGGAAAGAATATCCAATGAAAAAAAATGATAGTCTCTTCAAGAAACGGTGCTGGGAAAACTGAACAGCAACATGCAGAAGAATGAAACAGGACAACTTTCTAACACCATACACAAAAATAAATTAAAATGGATGGTGAGACGAAAACCATCAAAATCAAAATTAACAACCCAGGAAACAGCAGAGATTGGAAAGAATGCAAAGAAAAGGAAACAATTTTACACTGCTGGTGGGAATGCAAATTGGTGCAGCCACTCTGGAAAACAGTAGGAAGAGTTTAAAATACTTAAAAATAGAACTACCCTGTGACCCAACAACTGCACTACTAAGTATTTATCCAAAGGACACAAAAATGCTGATTTCAAGGGGCACATGCACCCCAATGTTTATAGCAACACTATCAGTAATAGCCAAAGTATGAAGAGTCCAAATGTCCATCAACTGATGAATGGATAAAGAAGAAGTGGTATACATATGCAATGGAATATTGCTTAGCAATCAAAAAGAATGAAATCTAATCATTTGCAGCAATGTGGATGGAAATATAGCATTATGTTAAGGGAAATAAGAGAAAGACAAATATTATATGATTTGACTTGTGGGGATTTAAGAAACATAACAGATGAATACAGGAAAAGGGAAGGACATATAAGATAAAAAGAAAGAGGGAAAACCATAAAAGACTCATAAATACAGAGAACAAACAGAGGGTTGCTGGAGGGGAGGTCAGTGGGGGGATGGGCTAAATGGGTGATGAGTATGAAGGAGAGCACTTGTTGGGATGAGCCCTGGGTGTTATATATATGGGCTGATTCACTAAATTCTACTCCTGAAACCAATACTACACTCTATATTAACTAATTTGAATTTAAATTACAAAGAATATGTGTATCTTATATTTAATACCAAAAAAATTCTGCGTAATTCAACAAATATGAGACTCATTTAAATTTTCATTAAGTTTGTCACTAACTACTAAAAGTAAAAAGTAGAATAGTTTCAGAGATTTAGGGAAAAAAGGTTTAATCCAATAACTTCTTCTCTTTGTGCACCATAGAAAAATTTCTCAACTATGCAAGGGTTCAACAATTACTAATACCTGTAACCTCCATTTTAAAATTAAAATGATATGAACATATAGTTAATTGGAACAAATAGAAAATTATGAATGCAGGTTTGGGAAAGTTGCTGTAAATTTAAAAAGCATCATAAAATAATGTGAAATTAGAATATTATACAACCATTCATGTTGCATATTCAAAAAATTTTAAATGATCTAAGAAATAATAACCAAGTCTAACAGATATTAAAACTTCCTATGTGCCAGATACTGTTCCAAGTATTTTACATGTATTAATTCATTTAATCTTTATACAACTTCATTTTGTTTGCTTTATTTTACTTTTGAGGAGACTGGGGCACAACGAAATTGAAAAAATTATCCATCCATGAATCTGGTGTTTGAAAAAATGTAACCTAATCCAGATATCTACTCTTCATTACTTCTAATATGCCACTAAGTGGGGAAAAAATGCAGAACGCAGTGTTCTACATGATATAATTTTTATATCATTCAGTTGAACCAAACTTTATAAAGTCCTCCCAAGAGTCAAGCACAGTGGCAATAATGTTTTAATTTTTCTACAATTAAAATGCATTAACTGAAAAAAATGTTTGATTTTTATTAAACAGAAAAGCATCGTAAAAAACATTTAAAAACCTTGTGTTTCTATACTTCACAATTAAAAGTGATTATTTCAATTTTTACTTTGTATAATTTTCTTAACAGTAAAATATTACAAATAATCTTTAACTCCCCTCTTCCCACTAAAATTTTAAATGCATCTCTCCATAGGGATGAGGAGTGAGGGGTAGGTGGACAGTCATAATTTAATGTACCACTTTATAATCCTTGTGCTTATATTTTGTCTGCATACAAATATTTCCATAAGCACAAAGAGGGATTGTTTACATATTATAAAGCTACATAAACTCCTTTGGCAGCTTGATTTATTTACTTACATTATTTTCTTGAGATATAGCCAAGTTGATGCGTATAAAAGTACTTTATTTTTAATTTCTATACACAAAGTATTCAAAGAATGCACTAAATGTATTCTACCCATTTTCTTACTGATGGACATTTATTTCCACGTTTTTTTGAACTCTGAACGATGCTACAATGAGCATCTTTGTACATACATTCTTATACATATTGGGAAATATATCTCAAGGAGGTAAATCTAAAAGACCTCAGGATTATCAGAAACATGCAGTCTTTTTCCATTTTAATAGCTATTGCTCATATCTAAGGATCATATGTAAGGATCCTGGAAGTCACCACTCCATTCTAACTGCAAAGAAAAAAGGTAGAGTGGACTGAAATACCAACAGTTCTTCATGGATTCATAAAAGAGGAGGGGACAGAGGGCAAGCCAATGCTCCCAAAATCGGAGAGACACATAGGCAGCTATGGCTTACCTTGAGCAGATATTCATGAGCAAAAACCACACTGTGAACCTCTCAGTGGTGGGAAAACTTGAACTTATTTGACAAAAGCAGGAGACTCGGTGCAGACAAATCTGAGAGTTAAAAATTCCAGAAAGACCAAGTAATATAGATGTCCCTACTGTATTGTAAGATTGGACCAGGTTCGCACAGTAAATACCTGAAAAAACTCACCACAGGCTCTGGCAGGGGTCAGGGAAAGGAAACCATTTTGAAACATGCCAGGACACTCCGCTTTTCTTTGCAAGGCCTGCCGTCAGGGGACACTAGTTAACCAGACCCTAAGGTGCTGGCCTATTACCAGAGCCTGACTGACCAGGGGAAGAAAAATCACCAACTCTAGCTGGCTCAAGCCTTCCAGGTAGAAAAAGGGAAAAACCTACCTCCAATCCCTTCTTGAGGCTTGTCTCACCTAGGTGGGGAGAAAAATGAGAAACACTTGTAAGTTTTACAGTCCCAAGACATAGGCTCACTAGGAGTCTGAAACCTAATAATCCAAAGATTACAGAATGTTTTCCTCAACACCCCCCCACCTCATCACATTGTTAAAAGGCCTATTTACAGCAGTTTCTATACCTGATACCTCATGTCAAAAAAATTTTTTTTCAAGGCATACCAACGTAAAAAAACACTTTGAGGAGAAAGAGAAGGTATCCGAACCAGACACAGGATGTTGAGATGATCAGACCGTAATTTGAAACAACTGTAATCAATATGCTAAGGGTTCTAACAGGTAAAGTAGACAGCATGTAAGAACATGTGGGCAGCGTCAGCAGAGAGAGGGAAATGCTAATAAAGAACCAAAAATAAATAATAGAGAAAAAATACTGTAACAGAAACGTGGTTTCTTCATGGACTCATTAGTAGATTGGCTACAGCTGAAGAAAGAATCTCCGCCCTAAAGGATATATTAATAGAATTCCCAAAAACTAAAAAATGAAGAGAGAGAGAGGAAGAGAGAACAAAAACAAACAAACAACAAACAAAAAACAGAACAAAGTATCCAGGGCCTGAAGTCTAACTATAAAAAGTATACACATAATGGGAATAACAGAGGCAAATGAAAGGAACAGAAAATATGTATATATTTAAATCAATAATAACTGACAATTCCCCCAAATTAATGTAAGACACTGAAACACAGACTCGGGAAGCTTAGAAAACATGAAAGAGGAAAAATGCCAATACATACATACATACATACACACATACATAAAGCTACACCCAGGCATATCATTTTCAAACTGCAGAAAATAAAAAATATGAAAAATTCCTGAAGGAAGTCAGAAAAAGAAATGCCTTACCTATAGAGGAAAAAAAAGAAGAGAATTATATCTGACTTTCCAGACACCATTCAAACATGAAGAAAATAAAGTATTTAAAGTGTTGAGGGGAAAAAAAACCCCAAACTTTCCAATGTAGAATTCTGTACTCTGCAAAATCATCTTTCAAAAGCAAAGGAGAAATAATAATTTTGTCAAAGAAATAGAAATTGATGGAATTGTTGCCAGTTGACCTGCTTTGCAAGAAATATTTAAAGTTCTTTAGAGAGAAGGACCTTTAATATATATAGGTCAAAAACTTTGATCTACATAAAGACAGGAACAGCATCAAAGAAGAAATAAGTCAAGGTAAAAACTTTTAGTTTTCCTCTTAGCTAATCTCTAATAATAACAACAATGTGTTTGATTATGTACGTTTAGGTATATATCTTATACATGCATATTATATGTACATATACATATTTATGCTTATTTTTTATGTATAAGTGAAACGAATTGTAATGTTATAAGTGATAGGAGGGAAGGATAAGAATTATTTTTTTATTTTAAGACATTTGTGCTACCCATGAAGTGGAATAGTTTTACTTGATGTAATTCCTTGCATTAGCTGTAAATGTATTTTGCAAACCCTAGGACAATCACTAAAAAATGTACAGAGAGAAGTATAACTTATTTTCTAAGACAGGAGAGAAAATGGAATCATTGCATGCTTGTTAAAACACACACACACACACACACACATACACAAAGCAAATAAAGGGTGAAAAAGATAGAAACTAAGAACAAGAACAAAAATAAAACAGTAACAAGCATGGTAGATTTAATCCAACTATATAAACAATCACGTTGAACATCAATGGCCTGAAAGACCACTTAGAAAACAGAGACCATCAAAGTAGATCAAAAAACAAGACCTAACTATATGCTGTCTGAAAGAAACCCACTTTAAATATAAAGACACATCTAGATTAAAAGTGAATGGGTGAAGGAAAACATACCATGCTGATACACATCAAAAGAAAACAGGATTAATACATTAATTTAAGACAGAGCATATATCAAAGAAAGAGAAGTTGTAGGGGGAGGGAAATAAGCATCACTAACAGGGTTTAAAAAGTCTGTGCCAGGGCAACCTGGGAAGCTCAGTCCTTTAAGCACCTGACTCTTCATTTTCCCTCAGGTTCTTGATTTCAGCTCAGGTTGGCAAATTGGAGTCCCTCTGGCGCTCAGTGCTGATAGCAGGGAGCATGCTTTGGATTCCCTCTCTCTTCCTCTCTGGATGGCCTCTCTCCAGTCTCACGCACACACTCTCTTTGTCTCTCTCAAAATAAATAAATAAATAAAACTTAAGAAAAAGAAAAAGAAAAAGTCTGTGCTAATGTATATACCACAAACACTGAATCAGTTCCAATTTTACCATGTCATTACCTCTGGGTAAGTCATACTTCTAGATGTTACAATTTGATTTTTTTTTCCATCCTTTTTCTTCTCCAGATATATTTTTTAGTCTATTGATTTGTTTGCACGAGGTGGTTTTATCTTATATATTTTTTTAATTCTTTAGACTTTGTGTATATACCAATTGTTAGTCAAAATACCACAACTATCTTTTCTTAGTCTAATTGTTTTAAATTGTTATTACAGTACTATCATACAGAAAACTGTAACTTTGCTCTTATCCATGTTTTGTATTATAAAATTATATGTTTCTCTATATGTGTTGTGTTTTGGGGTGTCTTATTTAAGGTTTTTCTTTTCTTAACCTGAAATCTTTCTTCTACATTTTCTCCTAAGAGCAGTCAGCTGTAAGTTTAATTGTAAATACTCCTTTGAAAGTAGTGTACTTCTTTGTGTATGGCTTTGAAGTACCTAAATAATATTTTCTCATGGAAAGCCAATGGACCTCAAACTATTGACTTAAAATTCCCTTTATTGTTGTTCTTGTAATCCCTACACATTTGGAGATTGTCTATATTACTGTGGATTTGTTTCTAAGATATCTCTTTCATTTACTCCATAAAGCAATAGTTTCCTGTTTTATATATGATAACTTAAGTCTTGATATCTAATAGTGATAGATTTTCTTTCTTTTTTTAATGTTTATTTATTTGGGGGAGACAGACAGAGTACAAGCAGGGGAGAGACAGAGAGAAGTGGAGACATATATTCCAAAGCAGGCTCCAGTGTCTGAGCTGTCAGCACAGAGCCCAACACAGGGCTCAAACTTAGGAACGATGAGATACCTGAGCTGAAGTTGGACACAACCAACTGGGCCACCCAGGTGCCCCAGGAAAGATTTTCTTTTAAAAATGTTGTGGATATTTATAAACCTTCACTACTGTTTACCAGTGAAGGCTCTTAGTTACAGACAACAGAAAAGGGGATTTATTAAAGATATTAGATAGTTACTGGGATATCTAGAATGAGCAGGCAACTTGGCTTGGATATACTCACTCAGAAGTAAAGCAGTCAGAGAACATGTCTCATTAAAGTTTTTTGTTTGTTTTGTTTTGTTTCTGTTTTGTTTCATTTTTTTGTTTTAACCTTGGGTCAGCCTGTGTCACTGTAACCTTGGATACCAAAATGGTCTCCCAAACTTTGTGTCACAGCTCTATCAGAAATACAAGATGCTTCATAAAATGATGGTTGCTACAAATCCAACATTTTTTGTGGATAGTTGATATACATTACTTGATGATTTTCTGCAGGTTTGGCTTCTTGGATATCTGTGTGTCTTAAGCTTCTAGGAATTTTGAGGTAATTAGTTCTTAGCTTTCTAGTCTTCATAATAATAGATGAATGTTTAGAAGGAGGTGAAAATCTGTGCTGGCAAAGTCTTTTCTATGAAACATAGAGTCTATCTTTCAAGAGAAACCTAGAATATCCTTGTTATTGTAATATAACTAGTTAAATTAACTTGGGGTATTAATATTTTTTTTAGATAATGAGTTTCTCTAGTAATGTAGAATATCTTACTCTCTGAATCTTATTTTATCTCTTTCATAATATTTTCTTTTTTTTCAAGGTATGATACAATAGGATATATGGATCTTAAGTGCTTAACTTGATGAATTTTGATAAAAGTATATCCTATGTAGAATATTATCATATCTTGGGAAGTTCTCACAGACTATTTTCAGTCAACATTCCCCTCCCACCATCACCAATAGCATTCACTATTCTGATTCCTAACACCATAAATTAGCTTTGTCTAATTTGAAACTCACATATTCCTAATACTGTACATACTTTGTTCCTGGCTCGTTTTTGAGATCACTTTTTTTTTGAGGTTTATCAATGTTGATGTTTATATTAGTATTTTATTTTTTTTACTGCTGAGTAGTATATGATTAAATAAATGTGCCAAAAAATTTTAGCACTATGAATACAGCAACAAAAGGCATGATTGCCCAAGTCTCTCTTTTTTTGTGTGGATATGTTTTTAAAGATAAATGCTTTGAAGTGAAATTGCTCAATCATGAACTTGTATAATTTTATTACAAACTACTATTTTCCAAAAGATTTGTATACAGTTTTACTTTCAGTAGTGATGAGTGAAAATTTTAAATTGTTCTCGATCCTCTCTAATATTTCACACTTAGCCCTTCATAATTTGATGTACTTCATGTACATGTAATTCTATCTTATTGTAATATTAACTTTCTTGATAAGTAATGATGGTTAACAATTTTCCATATACATTTTAACTCGTTGTACATGCTCTTTTGGGTGCAAGACTTTGGCCCATTTATAGTTGCATTGTATGCCTTTATAATTATAATTATTTACATATTCTGAATATTAGTTCTTTATCAAGTATATATTGTTGAATATATCTCTGTGTTATGATTTTATTTTTATAAGGAGCTTTCTTTTTTTTTTTAAAAAATATTTTTATTTATTTCTAGGAGAGAGAGAGAGAGAGAGAGAGACAACGTGAGCAGGGGAGGGTCAGAGAGAGAGGGAGTCACAGATTGAAACAGGCTCCAGGCTCTGAGCTACCAGTCAGCACAGAGCCCGACGCGGGGCTCGAACCCACGAACCGCGAGATCATGACCCAAGCGAAAGTCTGACGCTTAACCGACTAAGCCACCCAGGTGCCCCTATAAGGAGCTTTCAACGAGTGGAGCTTTTTCATTTCTCAGTTTTCCAGTGTATTATTTTTTTATGGTTAGTAATTTTTGATTTCTGAATAAATTTTTTTTTAAATGTTTCATTTATTTCTAGGAGAGAGAGAGAGCGTGAGCAGGGGAGGGTCAGAGAGAGAGGCAGTCACAGACTGAAACAGGCTCCAGGCTCTGAGCTGGCAGTCAGCACAGAGCCCGACGCGGGGCTCGAATCCACGAACCGCGAGATCATGACTTAAGCGAAAGTCGGACGCTCAACCGACTAAGCTACCCAGGTGCCCCTGATTTCTGAATAAAAAAAAATTTTTTTAATGTTTTTATTTATTTCTAGGAGAGATAGAGAGATACAGCGTGAGCAGGGGAGGGTCAGAGAGAGAGGGAGTCACAGACTGAAACAGGCTCCAGGCTCCGAGCTGGCAGTCAGCACAGAGCCCGACGCGGGGCTCGAACCCACGAACCGCGAGATCATGACCCAAGCGAAAGTCGGACGCTTAACCGACTAAGCCACCCAGGCGCCCCCGAATAAAAAATTTTTAATGACACCAAGCTCCCAAATATATTCTCCTATATTTTGTCAGAAGAGCTTTTGTAATTAAGTCTATAATTTATCTCCAATAATTTTTTTGTATATTTATGGAGTATTATCAAGTCTCAGTTTTTTCTCATTTGGATTTTTTGTGTGTGTTCATGAGGCATTATGTGTGTCTTTTTTGTTGTTGTTGTTAATTTGAATATTGTTCCAGTGCCGTTTGTTGAAATAACATTTCTTTCCTTATTGCATTGCACTGGTGGTTTTGTACTTTTGGTCTTTCGAATTGTTATATTTATTCTTCGGTATATATACTGTTTTCTGATATTTTCAATGGTCTTGAGAGAATTAACTCTTGATGCTCTCTGGACCCACAGGTTTGTGTCCGTTATCAATGCATTGCTTCTCAACTTCATATGAACTTTTCTTTGCTGAACTTTGTGATATGGAGCTGGACCTTGAGCCCATTTCCCCTTTGCCAGCTGCACCAATATTAGGCTTTGCCAACAGAGGGTGCTAAAGAGATACTATAAAGCAGTAGGAGGGGCTTTTCACCCCTGTTTTGGAGTGGTTTTCTTCCTCTAATTCCAGAGCTGCCTGCATCATGCAGGAACCTAGTGGTGCTCACCCTCCAGTGTGTTTTTTCTGCACTCCAGTGGATAGCTTCCCGTGTACCAAGACCAGACTGCTGGCACCCCAGTGGGTGAATTCCTGTACATCATAGGTGGCCCATTAATACCCAAGAAACTCTGCCTGTACCCGAGGAATTGGCCAATATCAGACAAACTCTTGTTTGTAGCACTTCAGCAAACTTCATTATTCTATCAGCCACTCTATTCTAAAAGCCGTACTTTTTTCCAAAGACATCTGAATTTGTGGGAGTCCCATTTCCAAGTATGTTCCTCCCTTGGTGTTCCTCCTCTGCACTCAAAGCCAAAGCTGCTCTCTACATTTATTATTCCTTATAATTTAAAATCCTCTTTTATCCCTTTTGATAACTATTATCTCATTTTACCAGTTAATAATCTTTATATATAGTTTTTCTATGTTCAAACTGCCATTAGTATTTCTGTCTCCTGATATGATCCTGATGGTGTTATCTTTGTTTGAAAACTTTAGTTATGATTAATATCTTTATAGATATAGGGTTGTTTGGATTTTAAATTTTTTCATGTGTCAGTTTTTTAAATTTATTTTTTGATAAATTTACATATTTCATCTATATTTGCATTTATAAAATGACTTAAATATTTTTATTGCCTTGTTAATGCCTTGAATATGTGGCAATAGATTTCTTTCACTTTTTTATGTTAAATAAAATTATCAATTTTTTTCTGTTATTTCTATCAGTCTGTATATTTTATGATGGTATTGTTGGCTGCATACAGTTTTATGATTCTTTCCTTAAATTTAATTTTAATTGATATATATTGATATTAATATTGCTATAAGAGTTTTCTTTAGGCTAGCATTTGCCTGGTGAAAGTATTTGTCATCTTAATATTTTCATACTTTCTCTGTTAATTGCATATTTTTAGGGTATATCTTCAGTAAGCATTTTATTGCTGAAGTTTAAATTTTAATAATTTCTGATAATTTATTAATTAATTAATGACTTAAAATCTGTTTTTACCTCATAATTACTGATGTGTTTAGAATCATTTCTACTATCTCTGGATATGTTTTATATTTATTATCATTTTCTCCTTAAATTTTTTATAGACTTCTCTTGGACTTTTTCTTACTGATTTAGATATTATAGTTTTTATTTCGATTATGCTGTCTTCTACACTTAGTATTTTTATTTATTTATTTATTTATTTATTTAAAATAAATAGGTGGGGCAGAGAGAGAGAGAGAGAGAATTCCAGGCAGGCTCCACACTGTCAGTGCAGAGCCCAATGTGGGGCTCACTCGAATCCATGAATTACAAGATCATGACCTAAGCCAAAGTTGGAGGGTTAACCAACTGAGCCACCCAGGTGCCCCTACACTTAGTATTTTATCAAACATATTTACATTCATAATTTGCTGAGTTTAAAGGTACTCAGTACACCAATTTTCCCCCTTAAAAGATGTGAATCCCATCTGTCTTTAACTCATTATCTACTAAATAATGTTATTATTATTACTATTTTTTAAGTTTATTTATTTATTGTGGGAGACAGAGAGACTGTGAGCAGGGGAGGGGCAGAGGAAGAGGGAGAATTGCAAGAAGGCTCAGTGCTATCATCACAGAGCCCATGTCTGGTCTGAACTCACTAAACTGTGAGATCATGACCTGATCTCAAATCAAGAGTTTGACGGTCAACCCAATGAACTACCCAGGCACCCCTATTATTACTAATATGTAATTCATATTTTCCAGTATGCTTTGACAAGTTTGTATCTTGCATAGCTTCTAAGTTAAATTTTCAGATTCAGATTCCCTTACTAGCTCTTTTTCTAGAATCTGTAAGTGGTATTATACCTGAAAATATTGCTATTTTTTAAATGACAGTATAGCTAGAATTTAAAATATTAAACTGGCAAGTGTTTTCCTTCATCATTTTGGAAATATTAATCCATTTTTTCCATAATAAACTTTTACTAATAAAAATTCTATTGCATTAATGTTATTTATCTGTAGACAATCTGTTTTCCCTTCTTTTATTTTTTTAAATGTTTTATTTATATCTAGGAGAGAGAGAGAGAGAGAGACAGCGTGAACAGGGGAGGGTCAGAGAGAGAGGGAGTCACAGACTGAAACAGGCTCCAGGCTCCGAGCTGGCAGTCAGCACAGAGCCCGACGCAGGGCTCGAACCCACGAACTGCGAGATCATGACCCAAGCGAAAGTCGGACGCTTAACCGACTAAGCCACCCAGGCGCCCCTGTTTTCCCTTCTGAGTAAACCTTTTTTTCTTTTTTTTAAATCACTCACATTCTTTATTTTCATTTCAAAATTTCTGAGTTTGGATGTATCTTTATTTTTTTCCTTCAATACTGAATGTTTATTTTCTCTTTCAGGATTTAAACTTTCTTTCAATTCTTGAAAACTCTCAGGCATTGTCTTTTATGAATGGCACCTTTGCATTCTGTGTTCTCTTTTCTACTTCTCGAACTTTTATTAGACACCTGTTGGAGAATCCTCAATCTCCTTTTCATTTCTCAAATTTATTTTCATGTTTTAATTTTCTCATCTCTCTTTATAGTTAATTCTATTTTCATTTGTGACCAATCTAACCTATTTTTCTTCTATCATATTAACAATTAATATACCTACACCTACCTATCACATATAGATATAGATAAGGTTGATATAAATAGATATATCTGTATATATATCCTCTTGTCTCCAATTTGTTTCTTTCTAGTTCTCTCTGATCTTCATTTATGTCTACTTTGTATTGCTTTATAAACTGTTTTTTTTTCTTTTTGCTATTATTTCTACTTATATCTCTGAGTTCTTTATCATACTTATTTATGTCTTTTTCAGATTGTTCATTGGAATGAACTCTCTGGGGTTGATTCATTGATTCAACGCACTTACTCAAATTGTTGGCTTCTGTTCATTTAGTTTTCTTGGTATGTTTCAAAATTTAGATTGTAAGCTCATCTTGAAAGAGTTTCTTCTGCATTCTTCTCTCCTTCTTCCCTTATTAACTCTTTCCCTCCAATCTCTCAACATTATGACATCCCCTTAATATCTAGGAATATGCCTCTCTCCACCATACAAGAGTGGCTTTCCATTTCAAAATTTGAAATATTGGTAATACAGGACTCTCATTCTATGGAGATATTGCTGATCTAATTTTATAGCCCATGCATGGCATGACCATGACTCTGATCATGTGGCTTTCCCCACTCTTGTTGTTACTGAAGCAGAGGCTTAAAGCTAGATGTAGATCCAAGCAATGATTGTAGGTATTTATTGTCCTTTCATAGACAGAGAGAATGTACATTAGCTCCAGTTTTTTTCAGTGCACCTGATTCTCCTCTTTGTCATTTATGAGATGCTTTTGCTTCCTTTTTCTTAGTCTGAAGTTCAGCAGATCTGTGGTTTCTGCTTCTTACTGTTCTGTGTTAGGTAAACAGATATATCTTATTTTGTTTTTGACCACGGTTATAGATCTTTAAATATTCCTTGGCATATGTTTCAGTCATCACTGCTATAAATTTAAGTAGAAGTTTTGATTATTTTTCTGTGAATTCATAATATGATCTTGACAGAAAGAGTACATATTTCTATAATAGAAGGGCACTGGGGATGGCTGGAGAGGAAACTAAAAAGATATACTATCAGAAGACATAAGTGTCCATAAAATTTACTTCTCCCTATATGTTTTCTCTTTTAATCTACAAACTCCCTTTGTAAATTATCCACCAAAGAAACTACATGCTATTCTTTTGATTTCAGAACTCATTATTTAAATTACCATCATTTCCCAGTATGATGTATAATTCTTTGCATAGTAAATCATTTTAAATTGCATACAGATATTAAGGAATAGAATTCTAGAATATGTCACTGTATTACATTTTATATTTATTGTCTTTGGGTTTTTATTTCTTACCTGCCTATTCTTTTCGGTGGTACAGAGATCAGCTATAGAAACATGAAACAAACTTTTAGTTTATCAAGTAATGGTAGATTCTGATGAATACTTTCATGCAAATAAAATGTTAAAATAAATGATTGGTTAATTATCCAGAAGAATTATACATTAATTCATTTTGAAAACTATAATTGCAAAGTAGAACTGAAATTTGTATCAACTCATTAGCTAACACACTTCTTTCTATTGGGAAACTAAATTAAGATGAGAAAACTGTTAAGTCAGTAAATATTTATCAAATAAAATTGAGGTTTTTGTTTCTTTTATTTTACTTATATAAATAACTGCCAAGCATATAACATATGGTTAACAAATATTTTTCCTTGCCCTTACTTCTCACCACAATCATTTAGTTTTTGGAGTTCACATAAAAGTTCTATAGTGATTATCTAAAAAGTCAGCTTACCTAACAACAACAAAAACAAAACACTGAGTTTCAAAAAGGTTTTGAAAGATTGTGTCTTACAAGTTACAACCTGCCATCTTGAAATGAAATGGTAGCCAACATGTTTTGACAATTATTAGTAAAGTTTAGTAAATTTGGGGGTGTCTGGGTGGCTCAGTCGGTTAAGCATCTGACTCTTGATTTTGGTTCAGGTTACGATCTCATGGTTGGTGAGTTAAAGCCCCACACTGGGCTCTGTGCTGGAGGCGTGAGCCTGCTTGAGATTCTCTCTTGCTCCCTCTCTCTCTGCCCCTCCCCTGCTCACACTGTCTCTGTCTCTCTGAAAATAAACTTTAAAAAATTAAATTTTAGTAAATTTTAACTTTGTAATAAATGTTTATGTTATGTAGAGTACAGAAATAATGTGATTTCTCCTTATGGAGTTTCTAATTAGTGATCCTTCCTTATCTCACGTAGTAGTTACTGTTATGACATACAGATTCTGTTTTTTGGGTAATGTTAAAGTAAAAACATAACAATACAAAACAAAAACAAATTCTTCATATGAGCTTTCTATGTGCTTACAGATGGCATTCAAAAATGTTACATAAGCTGTTTATCATCATCATTTGGGTTAACTGTCTGCCTTTAAAATTCATTAGTTTTACAGAAAGATGATGCCTCTCCTCAAATATTTTCTTCACTTCTTTTTTCCATTATCCACAGAACTGATCCACATGAAATCATTTTGTTACCTTAATTTATCAACATCATTCCTGAAAGGATTTGCAGTAGAATCCCATAGTTACACACACAAATTGTGGTAACTATAGGACCAAACCATGCTTCCAAACAAAATAATATATTTGCATGAATTGAAAGCAGATATGTAAAATATGTTTGCAAATAGCATGATGCCAGTCATGTTTCATTGATCTCCACTATAAAAATGTACTTGAATTTTTGACATACAATAAAAATACAATGCAAACAGAAAAAAAAAAACTATTTTCCAGAAGAACATTTTAAATACAACTTGTTTTGTTATTTGACCCTATTTTAAAAGAAAACTATGATTTTAACATTTGTGTGGGTTTCATTTATTTGATTTTTAAATATCTCTTCTTTTAGTCTCAGCTATCTGCAGATTTCATAGAGTTAAGATCCTTGGAGAGATCTCATCTGAAGATGAATTTGTAATTGTATTTTTTTATAGTCTTAAGTTAGAGAGATACTATAGTGATTACTACTATAAATCCAAAAAACAGAATATTGAAATTTATTACTCTGTATCAAAAGATAAGATTCTCTGATTTAAATGTATGTTGTGTTGGCAAGTTCGTATACATTTATAAGACATAAAAGCATCACCATTTTTAACATATTATTAGATGACAAATAAATTCCTGCTTTTCTGTGTTAACCCATCATATTCTCTGAAGAAAAGGAAATGTCTCCTCCATAAAGGAATATTAAAATTGTCTTTAAGTTTTGTTAATGTTTATTCATTTTAGAGAGAGAGACAGACAAAGTGTGAGTAGGCAAAGAGCAGAGAAAGAGGGAGACACAGAATCTGAAGCACATTCTGAGCTATCAGCACAGAGCCCAATGTAGGATTCAAATTCACAAACGGTGAGATCATGACCTGAGCCAAAGTTGGACGTTCAACCGACTGAGCTACCTAGGCACCCCAAGGCTACTTAAATAGAGGCTTATAAATCATCTATCTTCATCTCATTTCCAATTTAAGAATTCTTTTTCAAGTTCCTAATAAATGATCATTTAGTGTCTACTGGAGCACTTCCAGAGATGTGAGCTCCCTAGTCTATCTCAGATAATAATTTCACCATTTCTCTTTGTTTTGTAGTTTTCTTTCCTGTGGAATATGTTAGCTTACTCAACAAATATTTATGGAGTACTATTCTAGCAATACATAATTACAGAGTTTGTAAGAACCTGTAATCAAGTGGTAAAATTCACTCACTGCTATTAATTTTGACCTCTACACAGAGTTTTGTGGCTTTTGAAGGGATGTGTGCACCTAAGTTTCTCTGTTCTAAGCTAGAAATCTGTGGGTCAGTTAATTGTTGCTCAAGTGACTATATCCAGATATCATCTTCTTTGTCACAGTCCCCTAATATTTCTGGTTTGGCCACCCTCTATCATGAACAGGGAACCAATACCTAATATGGAACTTGAGATGTGTATATCCATGGTGAAAAAAAGTAAAATTAGTTATTGTTTTGGTTATTTTAACTGAGATAAAGACTCATATTTTCTCCTATAATATATTCAGTATTATTATTTTGAGTCTATTGTTTTATATGACCAAAGATATTTTACTCTATCTACTCTGTCCAGAATAGGTGATTTATAGTTTTGCTAAACTGTTCTTTATTTATAATCTGATACATTTACAAAAACAAGATAGGATGAATGACAAAGCCTAAACTACATAATTATAGTCCTCCCTTGATCACGATGTGGAGCCTGTGAAAAAAATAATGGTGCATACATTTTTTAAACAAAGTTATTTGGAGCTTTGATATGATATTTAGTTGTACCTTGAGATTCCACTCATCTCCAATATATTTAAGATTATTCAAAAAATATCAATAATCAAACCCATTGGATCTGCTCTTAAACTTGTATCAGTCCATCTGCTCTATTATACAGCTTTTATTTAAGGCATGATTTTAGTATTATATTTACTATCTACAGATAGTAAACTCCTTACTTAGTAGTAAAAGATTTCACAGAAAGGAAAATCAATGTGGAATAAATTTCTTAAAAACAAAACAAAACAAGAATACTTTCTCCTATAAGGTGTGAAAGTATTTTAATTAACCTAGGAAAACCTGTTTGAATTAATGCATTCATTTATACATTTTTAATGAACCCATGTCACCTTAATCACAAGAATCTGAAGTTGGAAAATGTTTTGATGAAGTTTTATAAAATTTTTTCAAGAAGAAATGTAATGTTTCAGTAATCAAAATCCTAAGCCTATCCTCATAAATTTTACAAGGAGTTCTATATTTTAATTTAAAAATGTACCATTTTAGTAACAAAAGCCTGACTTTGATGCTAGTCTATGTTATTTATACTTCCTTCTTTGTTTTTTTTTTTTTGTTTGTTTCCATAGAAACTTTTTTGCTTATTACAATGCTTAAATCTTTTTCGTCTTCTACCATTAGCTTATAGTTTCTATGGAGTCATGGACCATTTCTATCTTCTTCTCCATTATATCCCCAAACCAGAGCAGAGAGTATAGCATCTAATGCAAGAAAAATAAATATTTTTGATTGAATTTCAGGACAATATGAATGTGAAAGATCTGGATAACAGAAAATTGAGAACTTCAGGTAACTGAGGCTTGATTTTGACTATGGTTCCCTCCTCAGAAAATGACAAAGGTAGATGACATTATTTCCAAAGTGCAACTCAGGTCTAGGGGTTTTATTATTTCATTTGTGAACTAAGGATTGGCATGTACTAAAAATATGTAGAACTCCCTCTCCCAAAAGACCTCATTAAATTTTAAGCCAGGCTTGACAGTCATGGATGTTAGGAGAGCCCAGGTGCTGGCTTCAACACCATATCCTTTTCAACAATATATAAGCTGCTTTCCACTGCAAGGAGACATACTACAGCCCTTCACAGTCGCCTTCCCACAGCGGAGGGGCGGCCGGGCACTTCCTGGAGAGTGAGCACAAACTCTGCAGTGGGCACAAGGAGCTGGCTCAATTCTATGGGAATTAGGAATAGCTACAGTCTCACTGTGTTTAGGGCATAATGGATTCCTTTAATTACACATCTCCAGGGCTTCCTTAGCTGCTAGGAGACCCCACTCAAGTGTTCAATGAAGGAAACCCTCTTGATTCAAAGATTCAGGATATGCGGATTTGAATACCCACTGCATCCTGCCCCCCTGGTACCACTCCAGCCCTCTGTTGCCTGCAGATGCCCGGCCTGGCAAACACTCCCCTTGTTCAAAAGGAGATCAGCAGGTGTTAAAGACCACTGGCTCCTAATCAAGGACTTCCCCTAATGGAATAAGAAAATGAAAGAACATGGGAAAGGAAAGTTACACATAAAATGTAAGCAGCTGCTTGAAGCATTTTATGTAGGAAATAGATACTCATGGCTCTTTGATGCACAGAATCTGTTAAAAGCCTTCCTGTAAAGACAGGAGACTTCCTGTAATCCGAGCATGAGATTTCATTTGCCAGGTCCTTTTGTCCCCCTGAATTGAACTATTGTACAAATTTATAGGCTGCCATTCATGCAAATATGAATTGGCAATGGGATAATCAACATAATTATTATCCATTTCAGGTATCAGAATTGAATTTCTTAGTGTGGATAACCAAGCAACAGAAATGCAGAGTTATTCAGAGTAGATACCTTATATAGATGTGATTTATTTGAGACTAAATTAGCTGAGGTTGTTAGAATGATTGTTTGCAATGATAATTTGAAGCCATAGCCAAGCAAAATATAAGTAATTAATATTTGGTGTTATTTTCTATTTGTTTACTTTTTAAAATATTTTTAAGACTTTTTTTCCTCATAATATGTTTTTTTACATACATCAATGAACATTAGAAGTGTCTTACAGTAGGAGAGTAAATTTGCCTTGGCTTAGGGGAATGCAAGTCAAAACGGAGTGATTATTTGTAGGACTCTTATAATTAAATAATAGAATGAATAGGGAAAACAACACTTCAGAATCCATACTGACCCACAACTGGATCAATATTCTTCAATATTCTTTTCACCCTGATAGACTTTGAATATGGTTTATCAGTATTTCTCTATGATAGCCCTAAGCTCATCTTCTTAGCCCACAAAGCTTTCCATAATATGACCTATTATCTTAGTCCTAATATGTTTTCAATATTATTCTTTTGCTGTAGTGAAATTTGCTTTTTTGCTCTCATTCCACACATTATGATCATATCCACCAAGATAATTTAAGAGTGCCTATGGCATAGCTCAAAGGAAAATGTCAATTTTTTATTCATAAATGAAGGATTTAAAATAAAACCAAATATATTTTCTTTCTGCCCAGCTTATGACGTTTGATTCTAAGACCATATATAAAGAAGATGAAGATAATCAGAGAGAACCAGCCTGGTTCTGATGTGCTTCTAGTGGAATTCATGACAATGTCTTCAGAAAGCTTACTGACTCTCGTGTACATAGTGCATCATGGAGAACTGGCAGGTAACAATTCAACTGTCACTTGTCCACTTAGCTTATGACACAGTTAAATAAAGTATGTGCATTATACTTGTTATAAATTATATTGATAAGCACAAATTACATTTTTAAAATAATTTTAAAAAACATTTCAAAGTCTAACACATAACAAAATTTCCTGTGGAAAAAATGCATTTTGTAATTATTTGTTGCCTTCTCTATTGTGAATAGTAAAGGCCACTTTTTTCCAGGGCATATAGATCCCAGTCATTACTTTGTTTGAGGGCACTTATTTTAATATTCATATTTTCTGATGTTGTAGATACTACTATACTCATCCTATAGACATAAAATCATATTTTAGGAGCTAAAGTAGACTGTATATGTTTGCCTATTCATTAAATGTCAAAGCCATGATTAAAGAGATCTAACTCCAAAGTTTATACTCTTTTCAATATGTTAACTATTAACATTAAAAAACCTATTCTAAAATACAGTTTATTTAATGTTATTAATATAAAGGTATCCATCCTGTCGAGTAGAAATGTTTTTTATTTTAAGACCTATCTTCAAATTTTTTATCTTATTCCTTAAATGAATAAATGTCATAGCTCCATAAAATGCAACACCATCCTGTAACGATGCAGAAAAAGACTTCTGAAATGCAAGAGTCCTATACACTAAGCATTCCCGTACATATTTTATGCCTTCTGTTACCGAAAGGCGTTATATATTACTTATTTTTTTAAAAAAAGTATAATTATCCATTTCATATGACAAAGAATGACACATCTCATGTTTACCATTTGCACATACCCAAATTCTCTTTCCATGGAAATAGCTGTATAAATTTTATATCAGTCAGTATAATATTACATCAAAGATAAATCTTACTTTTCTAGAAAGCTGTATTTAGGAACATTACATAACTCAACCTGATGACTGTCGCCTTTAAATGTGTGTACGTGTGTGTGTACATGAATGTAGCTGTTCTTGATGATTCTCTAGACAACTGGTGACTATACATGCATAAAAGACATTGCAAACACATTTTACCCTATATATGACTGAACTATGAAACCTACCTAGAATCTGGTCAATTTGGATTTTAAGTATATTTTTTCTGTTTTGAAATTAGTAAAAACAATGAATAACGAAACAAAAACTCAACTGAAATGAGTCATTGATGAATACATCCAATCATTCACAGTATCTGTAGTCAAAATTTTGTTGGTGTACTACTCAAACAGAAAATGAAAATGACTTTTAAAAATTTACTATGTGGTTAGTGAAAATGTATGAAGGTGTCAGCTAATGGTAATGTCTCCTGGATTCCTGACTTGTTTATGTTACTCTGCACTGTTAAGCCTTTTTAATATCTTCTAGGCTTACATTTTAAATATTTTTTTCAATTAAACTAATAAAATGTCAAGACCCCGCTATGTCAGGTAGTTATTCTGTTTTCCAGCCTACTTACATTTTCTTTTTTCTCTTTTATAATAATAATATTTCAATATATTCATTATAATTTGTTGTTCTTTAACTCTGTAATATACAGCCTCTATATTTCTTCTGAAATAAAAGTTGGGTGAGATGACTTATTTTTAAATGCCTGAAAATAAAAATCATACACCTCAGTAGACAGTGTGATGCAATCACTTTCAATGCCTGTGTCTTAGTTAGGGTTGCTATAGAAATTATTATAGACTCTATGCCTTAGACAATGAACCATTTTTGACAGTTCTGCAAGTTCAAGGTTAAGGTGCTGGCAGATCCAATGTCTGATGAGGGCCCATTTCCTGGTTTTCAGATGATCATCTTCCTTATTGTATCCTCACATGGTAGAGAGCAGAGAGAGAAGCCTGCTATCTCATGTCTCTTTTTATAAGGGCTCTAAACCCATTCATTAGAGCTCCACCATCATGACCTAATTACCTCCCAAATCTCCTAATATAATTACATGAGAGGTTTAGTATTTCAACATTTAAATTTTAGAAGGAACACAAATAGTACATAATAACTCATAATAAATATTATTTTGAGGCTATTATTAGAATTACATACCATTCAAAAGCTCTAGGTCTGAGGGGCGCCTGGCTGGCTCAGTTGATGGAGCATGCAACTCTTGATATTGGGGTTGTAGGTTCAAGCCCCACGTTGGGTGCAAAGATTATTAAAAATAAAATCCTTAAAAAAATAAAAATTCAGTCATTTAAATTTATGCCTGGGTTCCAATCCTGGACTAATAATTTACTCTCTTGGCCTTGGACAAGGTACTTAACCTCTCTATGATTTCCTTTCTCTTCTGGAAAAGAGAAGTATTAAATGAGTTACCATGAACTAAACTCTTGGAGCAGTAATTCTGAAACAAATATAAGCACTCAATAAATACTCATTGTTATTATTACTTACTTATCACTTCTACTCTTTTTTTTGAAGAAGTATCAGGTAGAAACAACTGTAAGTGATTGGTTTTACTTCCTATACTAAATACCTTATTACACATTTTGTGAAAAATGTTATCAAAGGTTGTCAAATATTTGGGTTCAGAAATGAATTGAAATTAAAATTAACAAGAAATGAATTGAAACTGTTTATTTTGAAAGCAAAATATACAGATTCCTATGACTGTCCATCATATACACATTTTGAACTGTATATCATTCTGTATCATTCGGAGTACATAAGTTTCTATTATCAATCTTAGAAGTAAATGAGCCTTTATTTTACCAGTAAAATGGATTTATCTGGAATAATAGAGCAATTATACTTTAGGACATGCAAGCTATGACAAACCAAAGACAAGACTGGAGATCAAAGGAGAGAAACATTATTTTATAGAGAAGAGGAGGAAGTTGAGAGAGGCTATTTTGAATGCAAGTCCATTGAAGGAAAGCAAGAGTTCAGGGTGATGATGGTTTCTCATCAATTCTTGACTGAATTATGATTTTTTTTTTTTTTACTGGCAAAGCTTGTTTCTGGGCAAGGAGAAATTCTTTCTCCTTCTGGAGCACTAAAGTAGGCTTCTTCCTGTTGGGAGTGTAAGATATAGCCACAAATGGTAAGGCATGAGAGCGCCCACTCTGGCCTACTGACTCCATTTTAAAGGAGGTTTCTTTTATTCAGTTTTATATAACATACTTATGAGATTGCTTTTAATGCTCTGATATTTAACATCAGAAAGTGTAACTGTGTCATATATGGGCTTCCTTTGACTGCTGAATAGAGCCAACTGAGATATGCCAAACTAGAATAGAAACATAAAAGTATGGCCTATAAATGGAAATCAGCATGAAAGAAAGGGATGAATGTGAATGTCATTAAACAAAGTAATGAGACAGGAGAGTTGCACCTTACAAAACAATGTAAAAATTTAAGAATAAAATAATAACAAAGCATTACCTGGAGTTTTTATATTGCACTATGAATTAGTCACTGTGCTAAGCACTTGTGTTATATGAAATATCTAAATTTTCCTTTCCAGTTAATCTATGAGGTAGCCATTTTATAGAATATGAAACCTAAGTTCAGAGAGAATAAATGTCAAAAGTGAGACCAAAATCCAAGTTAAACTCAACACCAAACCACCTCAGATAACTTAGGACTGACAACATGAGTAGGTAAAAAAGAAATGTCTAACTGGACATGTCAGTTTCCAATAATGCAGACTAACAGATGGGACACATGAAAAAGTCAATTGTCAGGAAAAGTCAATAACTGGACATCAAATTTATGTCAGTGAATGTATTTGTTTCCTATTGCTACTGTAAACATTACCACAAAAGTAGTGGTTTAAAACAATACAAATGTATTATCTTATAGTTCTGGATGACTGAAATCTTAAATGAGTCTCACCAATCTAAAACCAAAGATTTGGAGGCTCTCAGAGAGAATTCATTTTCTTGCCCTTTCTAGTTCCTAGAGGTTTCCTGCATTGTTTAGGTCATAACACTCTTCCACCTCAAAGACATTAATGGCCATTTGATTCCCAAATCTCATCACCCTAACACTGACTCTTCTTTCTCCCTATTCCACATTTAAGGACATTGTGATTACATTTGAGCCTATAATCACCTGACTAGTAAACTGGATTCCATTTGCTACCATAATGTCCTTTCCCACATAATATAACATATTCACTGATTCTAAGGATTAAGATATGGATGTTGTTGGGGGTGGGGGGGGAGGAGGAGTGGGCATTAATGCGATTATCACAGCAAGGAAAACACAAAACAACATGGGCAGGAGTTCCCAGGACCTAGGCCAGTATAGGATATACTAAGCACGCAAACTAGAAGACAATGAACATGTATTTATTGAGTCCTATCAACATTTCCATATTTGGGTTTCTGACTTCCTATATAACTGGAATCTGCGTAAATTCATGTAGTTCTCTCACTCTGTTAAAGCTGAATAATAGTGGCCTTCTTTAGATACAGCATGTACTTCCTCTGAGTTCCTACTACTTCTAGTGTTTTCTGAAACAGTGGCTCTGTGCCAATTGTTATTTGTGATCACTTTTCTTACCTTTACATTTTTATATAGTAAAGAAGTAGATCTTCAAGAGTGGAGAAATAAAGGGTGAGCCAAGAAGGCCATGTATCCCAAGAAGAATGTTAGAGTCTATTTCTTTAGAAATAAAAGTAAATAACAGGCAAAGAAAGCATATTTTACAACCAACCTGTTTCATTCATTCATAGGACCTGTTTGTCCCCTAAAGAGTTTGAGCATGAGACTGGATCTCTGTGAATAGGTGTGCCTCCCAGAGAGTCATGATGAAGATAGAGTGATATATTAGACCTGGATAAAATCCAGCTTTTCTAAATTTAGAATAGTTTTGTGGGAATAAACATGTAGTAATTTTACCTGGAAATCCTATTTACCATGCGAAATTGAACTGAATGTTTTTATCAAATATTACTATGGGAAAATCATACTGCATTTCTTATTGGAAGATTTTATTTTTTATTTTTTTTAATGTTTATTTTTGAGACAAGGAGACAGAGTGTGAGCTGGAAAGGGGCAGAGAGAAAGGGAGACACAGAATCCGAAGCAAGCTCCAGGCTTTGAGCTGTCAGCACAGAGCCTGACGCGGAGCTGAAACCCACAAACCATGAGATCATGACCAGAGCTGAAGTCGGACACTCAACCGACTGAGCCACCCAGGCACCCCTGAAAGCTTTTAATAAATACTCTTTTAAAATGTATAACTTTGTCATGAGATGAAAGTGATGTCTGTGTCAAATTTAGACTAGCCAAGAGAAATACTTAATGAGTAAATTTAGTAATTTGATGTAAATTAAAACAAAAACCAAGTTTAAATATTAAGAAATAAGGATGTAAGTTAAGTGAGGTAATGAAATATATTAAAAATAAATCCTTTAAAAACAATCCATCAGGGGCACCTGGGTGTCTCAGCTAAGCATCAGACTCTTGGTTTCCACTAAAGTCATAATCTCACAGTTGTGAGATTAAGCCCCAAGGCAGTTCTGCATTGGATATGGATCCTACTTAAGATTCTTTCTCTCTGACTCTCACCCACTCATGCATGTGTGTGCATGTGTACTCGCGCTCTCTCTCTCAAAAAAAGAATCCATTAAAAAATCCATCACAAGGAATCATACTATGAACTGTTGGCCAGAGTTTTACCATAATATATCTATGCATTCAATTTTTAAGCATTCTTTCATTCATTAATTTATTCATTCAGGAGTTAATGAGCACTCTGGAGATATACAGGTAATAAGAAAATTTCTAAGGTCAAGTATTTCATATCAAATAGAGAAAAAATACACTGTACTTGATTATGAAATAAATTTACTCAGTTTAGAATCTCCTAAAATTCAAACTACATCATGCTGTATGTTTTTTGAAAATAGCTTACTTCATCTTCATTCCTGAAAGAATCATAGAATTTCATGTTGTAGATTGACAAATATTTCCTTTTCACAAGATATTTTCTTTTCTTTTGTAATTTCTTGTTATTGATGTCTACTTTATGTCAAACTTTCAATCTCTTAGGAAATCCACCTTTTTCTTTTTTTTTTTTTAAATGTTTTATTTATTTCTAGGAGAGAGAGAGACAGCGTGAGCAGGGGAGGGTCAGAGAGAGAGGGAGTGATAGGCTGAAACAGGCTCCAGGCTCTGAGCTGGCAGTCAGCACAGAGCCCGACGCGGGGCTCGAACCCAACAACCGCGAGATCATGACTAAGCAAAAGTCGGACGCTTAACCGACTAAGCCACCCAGGTGCCCCAGGAAATCCACCTTTTTCTTTTTTTTTTTTAAAGAAGTTTTTTTTTTTTTTTTTTTATTTCTAGGAGAGAGAGAGAGACAGCGTGAGCAGGGGAGGGTCAGAGACACAGAATCCGAAACAGGCTCCAGGCTCTGAGCTGGCAGTCAGCACAGACCCCGACGCGGGGCTCGAACCCACGAACCGCGAGATCATGACCTAAGCGAAAGTCGGACGCTTAACCGACTATGCCACCCAGGCGCCCCATAAATCCACCTTTTTCTTAATGTTGCCTTTAAAAGTGCTCTTTTATATTTGGAGTTCTTCCTTACATGATGAGATGTCATTAATGCTTATTTAAACTTTTGGGTAAAGGCTGTGCTACTCATGTTTAAATCTATGTTTCTTTCTTTAAGCATTTAAAATTATGAGAAATTGCCTTTTTAAGTATTACTTCTCTCTTCTCTTTGTCTCTGCTTAGAAATTCTAAGGGGCGCCTGGGTGGCTCAGTCAGTTAAGTGTCTGACTTCAGCTCAGGTCATGATCTCACAGTTTCTGTGTTCAAGCCCCATGTCTGGCTCTGCGCTGACAGCTCAGAGCCTGGAACCTGCTTCAGATTCTGCATCTTCCACTCTCTCTGCCCCTCCACTTGTACTCTGTCTTTCTCTCTCTCTCTCAAAAAATGAAAAAAAAAAATTTAAAAAGAGATATTCTAAGAAAGATGTAGTAGTGTAGTAGACCTTTTTCCTTCCTTAATTGTACTTTTAATCTGTCATGAATATTTTTCACAACTATATCTCCCTGTATTAAATTATAGATGATATGGCCGTTGAAGACATTAATTAACTTTTTCATTTTAATTAACTCACTGGGTTTTTTTATTACATGACAACACTGTTTCTAAAATATAATTTATCTTTCTGCTTAGTTTTTTTTCAAAGCTACTTGTTTTATTTCATGTTCTCCTATTGCTTTTATTGATTCATGTATCTTATTTTATATCTTGAATCATCTAGAACATATTTACTTATCTTTAACATTTTTCAAATGGTTACATCATTTCCAATTCTATGAAGGTAAATTTTAATATTCTCCTATTTTCCTTAACTACCTCTCCTTTCTTTTTTTTTTTTTGTTTATCTGTTTGCTTTTGTCATCTTTTTTCGTAAGTGATACTGTTAGTTCTCGTTCTATGAGAACTGTTTTCTGTGAGAATGCTGTCTCCTTGAGTTGTGAAAGGTGTTAGACAGATGATTTTGTTTACTTCCTCAAGAACCCTAGGGATGTCAATGTTCTGTTTAATGTTAATTTCTTGGCTTGAGCTTCCGCACCATACTGTAGTATTAATTTGAAATTTGCAACTCTACGTAACACAAGACTAGACTTCAA
Source organism: Proteles cristata cristata (assembly GCA_017311185.1). Lineage (NCBI taxonomy): Eukaryota > Metazoa > Chordata > Mammalia > Carnivora > Hyaenidae > Proteles > Proteles cristata. Next base: position 1,235,827 of record JAESUZ010004923.1, on the reverse strand, counting down.
TTTCTCATCAGTGATTTATTTCTCCTACACATGGCTTTGATAGATGTCTAATGTCTTTGTCGTTCACCTGGCCTACAGGCAGAGCTTTACAAGTCACTTTTCCTTGTTGGGGCAGCTCCACAGAGTGTAATTCCAAGACCTGGCAACCACTTACCAAATTGAGGATGCATGTCCTGTTTTGGGCTAGATCCAATACAGCAAAATTCACTGGGCCTCCCTAGCATCAGCACATCTTTGGTACTGACTTCATTCTTTGTTTTGAAAGCTGTATTTGCATTTATTTTTTCTAAAAATATGTTTAAATGTTGATGTAATTTTTTCATAAAATACTAGGCATTTCTATTTACAGCAAAAATAATTATTCTATTGCTGAAGCTACTAATACTATTGATTATTAATTTATGTATTTTTGAGCTACCTCCAATAAGTTAAATTGACATTTCATTCATAGCTATTTTAAGGAAGAGTTAATATAATTCAAGAAATAAAGTAGTTATTTTCTAAAAGTCCTGACATATAATTCATTAACTGTATTTTGATGTCCCTGGAAGCAAATATATAATGATATAAGCCTTTTCTGTATCAAACAAGTTCTGTAAAGTATTGTGAAACTTGTTTTGATATTCCCAGAACAATGGAGTACTATACAAAATAGTAGTTATAAAGAGGAGATGAAGTTGCCATAGGTACGTGGCAACACTGTGATATAGTCATCAGATTACTCTGGTTTAATGATAACAATGTAAACTGTAAGTGTAACTCTTAATCTTTCAAAAGAAATATATAAATCTGTGTACATTCATATATCTACATGTAGGCCTTAAAAAGACACAGGTTGTCCTCACTATCCAAAAGTAGATTGTTCCTATAAAACTTTTGGTAAGCCAAAATGGCAGAAACCAGAGAGTACCTCCTGCTTTCTGAAAGTTCACATTACACCACATCACTTTTATGAAAGACCTACATTAGTACCTGTTTTTGATAACCTAAGAAACATCTGAAGAGGATTTTCATTTTGTGAAAAGATACCTACATTAGTACAGTAATGGCTTTTTTCATAAAAGTGAAAGTCCTCTTCAGATTTCTTCAGGTTATCAAAAACAGATACTACTGTAGGTCTTTTAACCAAAGTGGCATAACACAAACTTTCAGAAAGTAAGGGATACCTGTTTAATGGAATTGCCTTAAATCTGCATTAATTTGGGTGAGGTGAGGACTTTGAGATACCAAAGAACTATTATATTTGAACTTAAGACTATTATAGCTTTCTTCCCACTGGTCTTGTTATAGAACTTCCCTTCATTTCAAACTATAGCAAATTGCTAAAAGAATGATGCTCATTTAGAAGCTATGTTATATGTCATATAATTAAACTAAGTTCCACATAGTTAAAGTATGAGATGATTTAAGTCAAGTATCCTGACAGTTAATTGTAATATTTTTTTTAAGCATGAGTGTTCTTTTTCTCCCTCTACTTTCCCACAAGTTTAGACAAGATTAAAGCCTCAAGAAAAAAAAAGCACTCAGAAAGCTAATTGGAGGAACTATAAAGTAAACCAAATCCAACATTCTTATTAAGTTAGAAGTAGTCAAATCTCTCCATCTAGAGAAAAGATTAAAGGCTAAGTAGAAGGATCTTGAAGGACTCTTGACACTAGAATGCCTTCAAGTCCCAAGGACCAAGGCTGGGGCCATGTACATAGATGTAAATGTAAGGCCATAACAAATAGATTTTTTTGCCATAAAAGAAAATCTTCTATATCACTTGACATGCGCACTTTTTATAAACCCTAAATATTTTTGATACTAAGAAAAGTTTCAAGTTAAACTAAAAGGTTTCATCCTCCTCAAATCTAGGGACAGAATAAAGATGAAATTAAGCAGCTTTAAAAAGACCGCAACAAGTACATATATATAATATCTATATGTATAAAATTATTTGGAATTCTTAAATTCTCAATCTAAGTATGCATGGTTTCACACATACAATGATTAGAATATCACTGAGATAGGTTTTTTAAAGTTTTATTTATATAGAAAAACTATCATTGAAAAGAATGCTATGGGCTTTTAATGAAGTTGGTCAAATGAGTATTGGCATATTATTCCTGATAATTTTCACTCCGCATCCATTAGTCTTCAGGGTTTTTTTAATAAATATATATATATGTACATATATATACACATATACATACATATATAATAGCGTCTCATGAATGCATATGAGCTTATGAACTATAAACTTGAACAGGTCATGACCTATTTGAGTCTTACTTTTGTACAAGCATACTTCATTTTATTGTGCTTTGTTTTACTGCACTTCATAAAAATTTCACCTCAATGGGCTTTGTTTTATTACACTTCATAAAAATTTCACCTCTTACAAATTAAAAGTTTGTGGCAACCCTGAATGAGGGAAATCTATCAGTGCCATGCTTCCAATAGCATTTGTCTACTTCATGTTTCTGTGTCACATTTTGGTAATTCTCACAACTTATTTAACTTATTATTATATTTGTTATGGTGGTCTGTGATCAGTGATCTTTGATATTCCTATTCTAATTATTTTGGAGTGCCACATGACATGCTCATATAAGACAGTGAACTTGATCAACAAATGCGTGTGTTCAGACTGCTCCACCTGCCAGCCATTTCCCTATCTCCCTCCCTCTCCTTGGGCCTCCCTATTCCCTAAGACACAACAATATTGAAATTAGGCCAGTTAATAACTATGATGGCTTCTAAATGTTCAAGTGAAAGGAAGAGTCACATGTCTCTCACTTTTCATCAGAAGTTAGAAATGACTAAGATTAGTGAAGAAGGTTTGTCAAATTTTGAGATAGGCCAATCGTTAGGCTTCTTCCACTAGTTAGCCAAGTTGTGAATGCAAAAGAAAAGTTTTTGAAGGAAATAGAAAAGTGTTACTCCGGTGAACATACATATGATAACAAAGCAAAATAGCTTTATTGTTGCTATGGAAGAAGTTTTAGAGGTCTGGGCAGAAGATCAAACCTGCCACATCATTCCCTTAAACCAAAGCCTAATCCAGAGCAAGGCCCTAACTCTGTTCAATTCTTTAAAAGCTGAGAGAGTTAAGACAGCTGCAGAAGAAGAGTTTGATACTAGTAGAAGTTGGTTCATAAAAGTTAACAAATTAACAAAAGAAACTGTCTCCATAATATAAAATTGCAAGGTGAATTGGCAGGTAGAAACTGCAGCATGTTTTCCAGAAGATGTAGGTAAGATGAATGGGTTACTAAACAACAGATTTTTTTTCAGTGTAGACCAAACAGTCTTCTGCTGGAGGAAGATGTCATCTATGACTGCAATAGCTAAAGAAAAGTCAATGCCTGGCTTCAAAGTTTCAAAGTACAGACTGACTCTCTTTTTAGGGGCTAATGCAGTTGATGACTTTAAGTTGGAGCCTACGTTCATTTACCATTCCAAAAATCTTAGGTCCTTTAAGAATTATGATTAATCTGGGGCACCTGGGTGGCTCAGTAGGTTAAGCATCTGACTTCGGTTCAGGTCATGGTCTCACGGTTCATGAATCTGAGTCCCACATCTGGCTCTGTGATGGTAGCTCAGAGCCTGAAGCCTGCTTCGGATTTCAGGCCTCCCTCTCTCTCTGCCCTTCCCCTGCTCATGCCCTGCCTCTCTCTCTCAAAAATAAAATAAATATTAAAAATTAAAAAAAGAATTATGTTCAATCTACTCTACCTATGCTGTATAAATTCAACAAAAAAGCCTGGATACCATGCATCTCTTTACATGGTTCACTGAATATGTTATGCCCACTGTTGAGGCCTACTGCTCAGAAAAAGAAAAAAAAATCAAAAAGTTCCTTTCAAAATATCACTGCTTATTGACAATGCACTTGGTTACCCAAGAGCTCTGAATGAAATGTACAAAGGAATTAATGTTGTTTTCATGGCTGCTAACACAACATCCATTCTTCAGTCCATGGATCAAGGATTACTTTTGATCTTCAAGTATTATTTAAGAAATACATTTTGCAAGGCTAGACCTGCATAGATAATGATTCCTCTGATGCATGTAGGAGACGTAAATTGAAAACCTTCTGTAGGATTCACCATTCTAGATGCCATAAAGAACATTCGTGACTCACATGAAGAGGTCAAAATATCAACATAAACAGGAGTTTGGAAGAAGTTAATTCTGATCCCCATGGACAGCTTGGAGGGGTTCACAACTTCAGTGGAGATACTGCATATAATAGCTGCAGGTAGAAATAGCAAGTAGAATTAGAAGGGAAGCCTGAAGATGTGACTGAATTGCTATAATCTCATGATAAAACATGTAAGGATGAGGGTTCCTTCTTAAATATAAGCAAAAAAAGTCGCTTTCTTTTTTAATGTTTATTTATTTTTGAGAGAGAGAGAGGGAGAGATAAAGAGTGTGCAAGTCTGGGGGAGGCAGAGAGAGAGGGAGACACAGAATCCATAGCAGGATCCAAGCTCTGAGATGTCAGCACAGAGCTCAACATGGTTTTCGAACTCACAAACTGTGAGATCATGACCTGAGCCAAAGTCAGACGCTTAACCAACTGAGACACCCAGGTGCCCCAAAAAGTGCTTTCTTGATATGGAATCTACTCCTGGTAAAGATGATGTGAAGATTGTTGACATGACAACAAAGGATTTATAATATTACATAAGCTTAGTTGATCAAGCAGTGTTAGAGTTTGGGGAGAATTGACTCCCAATTTTGAAAGAAGTCCCCCTGTGGGTAAAATGCTATCAAACAGTATCACATGCAACAGAGAAATTGTTCATGAGGGGAAGAGTCAGCTGATGTGGCAAACTTTATTTTTGTCTTATTTTAAGATATTGCCACAGCCACCTCAACCTTCAGCAGCCACCACCCCGCTCAGTCAGCAACATCAAGGAGAGACCCTCGATAACTAAAGTATTACGAATCACTGAAAGTTCAGATGATGGTTGGTATTTTTAGGAATATTTTAAATTAAAGTTATGCACATTGTTTTTTAGACATAATGCTATTGAACACTTATAAACTACAGTATAGCATAAACACCTGTTTGAACTGGGAAACCATAAAAATTCATTTCACTTGCTTTATTGCAATATTCACTTTATTGCACTGGTCTGGAATTGAATCTGCAGTATCCCTGAGGTTGTCTATAAGAGATTTCTTAGCTTCTACTTCATGAGTAATGACTATGTTTTGCCTCTAAGATTCAATGTTATCTCTAATGTTCAAACTGGATAGTAATTGCTGAATTCTTATGATCTTTCACATATTCATGGCTTTGTTTGCTGTGTCCAGCTATAAGATGTGTATTTCAGCTAGCTGGAAGGGGGGAAAATAAGGTAAGGTAAGGCTGGTTCAAGCTGTTTAAAGACATTTCCAGGAAGTCACACAGAATTTCTTCTTCTATCTCATTGTTCAAACTTAGTCACAAAGCCAAAATTTTCTGCAAGAGGGACTGGGGAAAGTAGACCTTATTCTTTTTGGTTACATGTCTAGATATATTCTGAATATTTTATTACTGAGGAACAAGGGACGACTAGCTATCTTTGTCCCAGCTAATAAGTACACCAAAGTTTGATGTCTTGTGGAAGTCCAACACAATATTTCCTAAAGGTGCCTGATCGTGAAGGCCCAGAAGTCAGGAGTGAGAGCTGGGATGAAGATAGCATATGTGTGGTGGTTGAAGGAACAGAAGTTAAAATGATAGCAAAGAAAAAGTAGGAGAGAGCTGACCTGGTTCTTTGAAATTCTCTATCAATTTTTGGGTCTCTATTCTCTGCTCGTTTTCTCAGCTTAGATTTCTGTTTCTTAAATCCTGTCTTTCTTGTTGAGAGGGGTTGTCCCACAACTTTCAGTGCTTGACTCTCTAATCTTCTTCAGTTACGTTTATTCTGGTAGTTTGTATACTCAAGTGGATTTAACTATCACCAATATGCTAATGACTCTCTGATTTGTATCCCCACTAATATAATCCTCTCTTCAGAGGCTATGTAGCATCTGTCTAGAATATTTCTATTCAGATCCCTCCTCTGTATCTGAAATCGAATATGCCTTCTAAAAAATCTTTTTCTTTTCTGTCTTAGCGTATATCATCATTTCTCTAAACTACTTATAGACCCATGCACAACTCTCCACTATATTTTTGCTTCAAATAATTGTAACGTTTCCTTAAATGTTAATATTTCTATCTTACCAAACAAGTTGAAAATCTGTGTGGGAAGTGGGAAAAGTGATAATTCTTGTTTCGTTGTAGCCATTTATATATATATTATATATATATATACACATACATATATATAATATTATAAATATATAAAATATAATATTTATATATATTTATATATAAGCTAATATGTAGCACATTTACAAAATAAATACTGATGATTATAAAATAAAATGTCACAAACAAGGATTCTAAGAGGTGGTGCAAAAATAATAATATCTGGCAAATTTCCATTTGAAATCATTGGGCTGTGGTAGTAGAAATAATACAAAATCTATCTCTTAGTATCTAGTTTTGTTTTCAGTAAATAAGTGGAACACTGTGAATATCCCTGAGTATTCTTCACCCTATAGGAATTATGCTCATATAGGGAAATGGTGCTTGGTATTGTTGGCGAGAGCAAGTTCATCACACTAATACCTTATTTGGGACTCACAATCATAGTGATTCATTTTGTGTCAATATAAAAAAATCACTTCTCATTAATCCATCTCTAAACATGTACTGAGCACATACATGTCACTGCAGAAGAGCCTAGAAAGATACCCTAACTATATGAACTCCTCTGGTACTTCAGGAACTTTCAGTTTGACTAAGAAAACAAGGTACAAAAAGATGGAATATAATCTTAGTTTGTGATGAGAGAGGTATATGTAATAAATAATGTAACAATTTGATAATAAGAGTAATTCTCTGAAGGTTAGGAAAGACTGTATGAAAAATGTGAGGTAAAGAGGCACCTGGGGGGCTCAGTCAGTTAGGTGGCCAACTTTGGCTCAGGTCATGATCTCAGGCTTCATGAGTTCAAGTCCTGTGTCAGCCTCGCTGCTGACAGCTCAGAGCCTGGAGCCTGCTTCAGATTCTGGATCTCCCTCTCTCTCTGCCTCTCACCTGCTCAGGATCTGTCTTTCTCTCTCTTAATTAATAAATTAGGAAAAAATATTTTAAAATATGACATAGGAACCAAGAATTCTGTTTGACAGAGATTGATAAAGAGTCTTCTTCCAAGAAGAACAAACTATGTGAGTTAAAATGTGAACACAGAAAAGAAAACCAGTCTGGGAAGAGTGACTGAATGGAAAGTAGTCATGCCTGCCATTCTGTGTATCTTTTTTTTTTTTTTTTTAACCAAGAACAACAGGTTTTTTTTTAAATTTTAGTACAGTCATCACTAAATCAGTGATGATATTTCTTTTAAAGAGAGAAGTTCATTCAGCCTCTGAGATTCTATAAGGATTTTAAAAAAAGATATTATCTGTCCATTTACAAGTTTTCTTAAACATACATTCTCTGTGTATGTGTGTAATAATATGCTGCTGCATCATTTGTAATGAATATTCGGAAACAAAAACTTTAAAGATATTTTCTTTGCCTGATTATTATACAGGATCAGAAAAAAATAATGATGACACATCCAAAATATGGTGAGTGCACATCAAAAACAGTTAATTATATAAGGAGACCATGCAAGGTAATAAATACTCTTTAAATGAAAATATTAAAGATATTGTCAGCCATATTTCATTATTAGTTAATTCCACATGACTCTCTGGCAAAATCTGCAACTCATGTGGAACGTCTATTAACTTTAGCAGGTGTTATGCATAACTAGCTTAGGGCAGATTCGAGTCCACTGAGTGCAAGTATAACTCTTAAATTGATAAGCCCAAGTGGAACTCCTGGCCGTATTAAAAGAGATTTATCAAAATTAATTAGAAATTTCCTAAAAGGGCTCCAGAGTCCAAGAGGCTGTTTTCATTTCCCGTAGACCCAACCAAATTGCATGTACATATAGTATTTTATAAAAACGCATAACTCATTTCTGAGCAGTAATGTATTACTATTCCTCTTTGACCATAAAGTTCTCTAGAGCTAATCTCAGTTAAAATTTATCCAGCCTTTTTTAGGCTTTGAATGTTCCGCTGCTTCAGTGATGGTTGCTTCAGGAGGTTTGGTCCAATATCACCACCCAACATTTTAGCTTTGCTCCTTAAATTTATCAAATCGTTTTGGCCTAGGCTCAGTACATTTGGAGTTAAACAGTTTTCATTATTTTCTAGGCTCTGTGTTTAATCCAGAAAGACATTAACAATATTTGTGATAACAGGCAGATATATCAGAGAACAAGAATATAATAAGATAGACTTTATATGTGACAAAGCGTACATAATAGATCAGCTATTTGTTCTCTAGTATAATTAAATCCACTGTCCCAGATAATTTGTGTTATAATCTTTCAAATTTTCTATCCCATTTTTTCTATTGCTAGCAGTTAAGATTTTTATTGGATACCAATTAGCTTTAAGACACTTTTGATAAATCAAAGTCAATAATATAAATCAATAAAAATAAATAAAAGAAATATAATACATAATCCATATCTTCTGAAAGCTTAAATACAGAGGGGAAAATAAGGTAGAGTATGAGAAAACTTCAATGATTGTAGAAATTATATGCATGTGGATATATGAAACCTTGATATTATTTGCCCTAGAATGATTAAATTTCATTAATTTAAAGACAATTGTGATTTATTGGCTATGTCATAAATTGTGTTCATTTTGATATTTTTTATCTAGATGATACTTTAGTGGCATAATTTAAGAGCAAATGGTTTTAAATCTGAGCTTTAAGATAGCAAACTAAATAGCTCCTTTAAATATCTTAGGCATTTTTTCTAGTGTTTATAAATTTAGGTTCCAAAAACTAATTGAAACCTAGATTTTATTCGACCATTTTCATTTATTGTGTAATATCTTTAGAACTGCTATGCTTTAATGCTAACTTATTTTTCAGCTGAAGGGAAGGGTTGAGCTACTTTGTTAATGATAAAAAAAAAAACTATGATTATTTTGCATTTTTAAGAAGTGCATACAAATCTTTTAATCTCTGCCTACATCCATCAGAACAATTGCCTTCCAATGTAATTATATTCAAAATGCAAGCAAGATAATAAGTATCTTGGAATTTAACTTGATAAATATTCATTTGCCTTATAGGGAAAAGAAATGAACATTCTCATATAATTAGCTGCATATTTTTAAACCATGCTTTTATTGAGTTTTTGAGGTATATTTTATGTATGCAAATCTGCTAATTTATAAGGTAAGGGAGGTAAGGAGGATGGAAAAACTGAGGAATCAGAAATATCCATTCCCATTCTGCCCTCCTTTCTGGGGAATAGGTTTCCTCATTATAAGAGAGAAATCTTTCTTTCCTCCTAACTCAGATGCTTTGTTTTAGTAAACCTAAGCTGATCAGAGCCCTTAATTATAAAACCAGGCTTATCTTTCTTAGTCACAATAAAAAAAAAATTCTTGCCTTGTCTTCCTTCCTTCCTTCCTGCCTGCCTGCCTGCCTTCCTGCCTTCCTTCCTGCCTTCCTTCCTGCCTTCCTTCCTTCCCTCTACAAGCAGTGAATTTAGACACTAGTAAGATTCTTCCAACCTTGGAAGATGACTCAGGGGCACACAGCTTCTTTATAGTTTGAGGTCCACAAAATTCAAGCTGGCACTCTCAGATCTGCAGGTAGACCAAACTGTAGTTTCTCTGACCCAGCACGTGACTGCTAAGACACAGATTTATTTTCTCTTTCAGTGGGGCAAAGACCAGACATATGGTAATTCATATTTAAACATTATAATGTGTCAAGAGTTTGCAAATTGTGTGTGTGTGCCTGCAATCAGAGGTGATCTCCCAAGCCAGCCATGAGGTACATTTTGCAGAGGAGGATGCTGAGAGGTTGGATGAGCAGCCCAAGAACTCCAGTGGGCACAATGAAATTGACAATCCAGTTTTAAGGATTTCTACTGCTTTTTCTCTTCAGCACTGCTCTCTAAAGTGTTCTGTGAGAGTACTGCTTTTACAAAAACTGCATCTATAATTAATCAATTTCTTATGAAATTAGGAAAAAAATGATTTCACGAGGAGAAGAGGAATCTTTTTTCTCCCCAGATTTCCCTAACTTCACCTTTCATGAACCCTATGAATGCCCCAATTTGCTGTAGTTTTATATTCACCTGTCTTCAGATTTTATTTTGCTTTCACCAGACTTATTATTTATGATGTTCTTAGCACCATCAAAATTTGATTAGAGTTATCGTAATAAGATAAATTGACAGATGTGGTGTATGCAGGTATTTTGATTATGATTATGCCTAAATTATATTTTATGAGATCAAATTAGTTATTGATAAAATAAACTAACATGAATGATACATGCATATATTATAGATTAGTTTTAGTTCTAAAATTATAATTTAAAGAATATGTACCCTAAGGACATTTTATTAAGCTCTTTTTACTTGAAAAATAAGAGTCTATTTCCAGGTAGTAGTATTTCACTGTGGAAACTTAAATACTCTCCACTCTGAGTGGATAGAAAATTAGTCCCAGAAAGAGGATTCCACTCCCGTATTATAAGGTGTCTGATTTTAGAGGACTGCACTCTCAAATTCCAAGCTTAAGCTCAGAGATTGTTGGCTTTTACTTTTAATGAAAAAGTCCTTAGAAGGCTTGTTTGTAGTGGTAGCGAAAAACAGATTGGACTAAAAGTACTTTATTCCAGCAGAGCTGAGATCAGCACATGCATTACTCTACCCATCTATCCAGAAAATGATATGTCATACTCAGTTGTGCAACTTAATAACATTCCCCCTCTTCGGCCCCATCCCCACCCCTGTGGCTCCCTGGGTACCTGAACAGGTTTCAAGCTCCTTTTATCAGACTCTACAGTTACCGTGCTTTGGTGAGACCCCTCAGAGCCTAATGAGCCTGAGGAGGGAAACTGTGATTCCAGGTAGAGATAAATGAAATATTTTCAGACTAGGAGTTGCAGTCAGAGTAAATGCTGCAAACGAACAAAAGAGTCTTCAAATTGACAATCTTCAGGGTGGGAAAGAACACACTTTAAGGGTGAGATTTCATTTCCACTGCTACTCGGATTTGCCTCATTTTCTCTGACATTTTCACACAGTCTGCAGTGACATCTGCTTGTTGCAACAGAAACAGTGGTTTCTGAAGTGATCAGTTAAATTGCACAAGGCAGGCATTGCTTCTACTCGCTTTCAAGTAACCCGGCTGGAGTCTGCTGGAACCCGTGGAACTGCTATTGTTATGACAATTATTATTACCACTATTTTATGGTAAAGTCGTAACCTTCAAAGGCTGTGCACAAAAAAAAAAAAAGTACAAGCTCAATGCTATTTGGAGTGGAAGAATGCAGAAGACTTTAGTTTTGTCTTTACATTTAAATCTTGCTTAAACACTCACATTTCTCACATAAAGCTTTTGGAATTATTTGTTTCTACACTCTTAAAAAATATTCATTATGGAAAAATTTGACAAGAAGAAAGGCACAGAGGAAGAAATCCATTTCCTATGCCGCCACCCAGAAATAGCAGTGACAGTTTTTATTTCTACCCTTCCAAAGCTTTTTATCAACTTGGACTTTATATATTTGTTTAGAAAAATATATTTGAAACTTCTGTATCATGCAGACCATTTAGTGTATTTGGTAAAGAGTGAGAAGTTTTGGAACATATAAAATGGGGTATTAATTATAATAATATCAGAAAAACTTCTTAATAAAGTATTTTCCCTATAAGGCAGTCCCCTTGCACTGATAACAATTCTCTGTTGCTTGGCAGTTTGGTGAGCTATTTTATTCTATATAAGATAAAATGTTCATTTCTTTTTCCTTCTTTATGATAAGGCCACATAAGACTATATCGAATAATCCTTGTATCACTACATTAATAACAAGTTGAAACAGTCTTCAAACAATCTCACTCTCTTGGTACCTGCCAGCTATTTCTATTTCTTTTTGATGCTTCCTCCCATAAAAAAGGCAATATTCTTGATGTATGAAAAGGAAGATCGTATAAACAATATGAGAATCTCAGGAACGTGATGCCTCATCTGTTTTTGGTAGTAGGACCTCTGTATGCCTATAGGGCAATTAAACAGCAGCAAAGCCAAGAAAAGGAAGGAAGGGTGGATGGAAGGAAGAAAGAAAGGAAGGAAGGAAGGTTGGAAGGGAGGACGAAGAGAACTAAGAGATGATTTAAGATTTCAGCCTGGAGCCCCAGGGTGGCTCAGTCGATTCAGTGTCCCACTTAAAATTTTTTTTTAATGTTTTTTTTTCTAGGAGAGAGAGAGACAGCATGAGCAGGGGAGGGTCAGAGAGAGAGGGAGTCACAGACTGAAACAGGCTCCAGGCTCTGAGCTGGCAGTCAACACAGAGACCGACGCGGGGCTCGAACTCACGAACCGCTAGATCATGACCTAAGCGAAAGTCGGACGCTTAACCGACTAAGCCACCCAGGCGCCCCAACTTTAGCTCAGGTCACCATCTCACGGTTTGGGAGTTCGAGCCTCACATGGAGCTCTGTGCTGACAGCTCAGAGCCTAGAGCCTGTTTCAGATTCTGTGTCTCCCTCTCTCTGCCCCTACCTCACTTGCATTCTGTCTCCCTCTCTCTCTCTCAAAAATAAACAAACATTTAAAAATAAACAAACAAATAAATAAATTTTTCAGCCTTCCTCTGCTATGTCACATTTTATCAACCATTCTTGCTATACTTGTCTCCTAATTAATTAAATCTATCTAACCTACACTATATTTATTTATCTTGTGCATTGTTTTCTTTAAGAAAATCTCTAAAGGGGGGCACCTGGGTGGCTTAGTCGGTTGAGCGTCCGACTTTCGCTTAGGTCATGATCTCGCGGTTCATGGGTTCGAGCCCTGCGTCGGGCTCTGTGCTGACTGCCAGCTCGGAGCCTGGAGCCTGTTTCAGCCTGTGACTCCCTCTCTCTCTGACCCTCCCCTGCTCACGCTGTCTGTCTCTCTCTCTTAAAAATAAATAAAACATTAAAAAAAAATAGAAAAAAAAAAGAAAATCTCTAAAGACAAAGATCCTTGTCTTGTTCAGTACTATGTGCTCAGAGTTTACAAAAGTATCTGACCCGTACATAGGAGTCACTCAATAAGTAGTTTGAGAATGAATGAATAAGTTGGATTTTATGTCTCATTCCTCTGAATGCATACCTATGGTGGATTTGGTAATATGCTACAAAAGTGCTATATATACAATTTTCCTTTTTTGTTTCCCATAAAACTGAGATTACTAAGAAATTAGCAATGAGTGTTATTTGTCATAGGCTCTTCCTATGATCTAGTCTTATAAAAAGTTCAAAAACAGTCTCCATATTTTTTATTGTTTCTTAAAGACTAAGGTACATATTTGTATAATTATTCAATAACCCAGAATATCTATTACTATATAGTAATTTAAAGTAAAGTGGAGATTTCAAATATTCATCTTAAATAATTATTGTGTATATTCCCCCCACATTCATTATTAACTTATCAGAGAAAAGAACTATTTTCCCCCCTAAAATTGAAATCTTCAATGCCAATCCAGTCATCTAATCTAATTATCACCAGATAAATTATAAGAAAAAAAAAAAAGAATGAGAATAACCAGCTGACAATCTATATGCAATAAAAGTGAACCTGAATCAAATGTTATAGTATGCTTTTCACTGTACTAAACATATTTATACATGCTAAGCATTACATATAAATACACACAGAGATCCTAATCCACATCACCAAATACTACATCAAGTGATTCTGTTATCAATCTCATTCCACAGCTGAGGAAATTGGAGTTGAGATAGATTAAGTAACTTCCCCTAAATTACCAAAATGCATGAGAAGCAAACTGATGAAACCCAAATATCTGATTCCTAAACTTCACACTGCCTCAACAGGAAGTATATTAAGTGAATAATACATTTAAATTCAGTTCGTATACCTACCATCCCTAGTATGTAGGTGTATTCCAGATAAAATATAGTATTTGGAGATATTTATTACTGTGTACAAAGTTACATAAATGAGTCTGCTTTAGATCTGTGTTCTTTTCACTGCCCCACATTAGCTCTGGAGGGAAGAGATTTCTTGTGTTGTTCTAATTTTGTGTTCTGGCTGGAAACCAAGGGAAGTGAAATTTCCTTTATTTTTATTTTATTTTTTTTTAATTTTTTATTTATTTCTTGGAGAGAGAGAAAGACAGCGTGAGCAGGGGTAGGTCAGAGAGAGAGGGAGTCACAGACTGAAACAGGCTCCAGGCTCTGAGCTGGCAGTCAGCACAGAGCCCGACGCGGGGCTCGAACCCACGAACCGCGAGATCATGACCCAAGAGAAAGTCGGACGCTTAACCGACTAAGCCACCCAGGAGCCCCCAAAATTTCTTTAACTGAGTTTTATAAACTCTTTACTCCCACCACACTGGTGTTTTCCCACCATTTTGTGATGTGACACTAGTGTCATCCAAACATCAGCATGGAACATAATTCCTGCCTTTCACAATCGCTGTGAAAAATCACAGGTGTGAGGATGGTATCCCAAAACAAGTACTTGGTTTCCCTCTACAAGAGTTGTGTCCAGAAATAACCATTTATGCCAAACCTTCAAAGAGAAAAGAAATACCTTTTTCTGAGCCAGAAGCAATCATACTATTCATTACGGTTAGACTTGTATTGACTCTTTCAAGTGAAAATTGTACACTTTGGAGAACATTATTTTTAGAATCATGTATTATGAATGCATAACTGACCTCAGGTGGATGTTCAAAGCCTTAGTGAATTAGAAATATTCCATGAAGTTAATGCAGCTTTGGGCAGCAGTAAATAATTCATGCTGTGTTTTAATAGTTCTCTTTTTACCATGAATATTCATAGTGTGTATGATGGGGAAAAGAATCAGTTAGAATTACTCAGACCTCCTGGGAAAACTAGATAAGATGATTTTTAGAAAGACAAAGTAAAGCTTATTTAGTTCTCAATTATTTAAAAGAATTTAGAGGTATAAGTGTTGGCTGGTATAATCATCAATACTGTAAATCAGAATGTCTGTCATTATCATTGGCTAGTTGCTTGTACTTTAGTTGTTATCAGACTTATTTTTTTAACATAATGGGGAACACTAAATGTTATTTTATAAGCATTTTATCGGGGTGCCTGGGTGGCTTAGTCGGTTGAGCGTCCGACTTTCACTTAAGTCATGATCTCGCGGTTCGTGGGTTCGAGCCCCGCGTCGGGCTCTGTGCTGACTGCCAGCTCAGAGCCTGGAGCCTATTTCGGAGTCTGTGTGTCTCTCTCTCTCTGACCCTCCCCTGCTCACGCTGTCTCTCTCTCTCTCTCTCTCTCTCTCTCTCTTTCTCTCTCTCTCTCTCTCCTAGAAATAAATAAAACATTTAAAAAATCCATTAAAAAAATAGAAGCATTTTATCAAGCTCCTTAAAATAATTTCCTGAGACAAAGTACTAGGAGAATATCATTTTCGATATTTGAGTTTTCTCTAATGTAACAATAAGTAACGTTTTGTATTTGTAGATTTTTGCACATAGAACACAACTACAGTGTAAAACCTCCTCCATGTAGAGAGTTAAGGGTTTACTGGTCACACTCCACTTGAGGATTTATTGGACAAAATAAAAATCTGTGTGATTTGATCAACATTTAAAATATGAAAAAAGTTTTGATTCATAATTTGATTAAACAAAATTTTATTGACTATTCACTAACTGCAAGGTACTTTGTGAAACATAAGAGCATATGCATGAATAACAAATACCATCTACCCCACATCAACTTAAATTGGTGGCTACTCATTTACTAAGTTGAGAAGATCATCCAGTAAGACTGGAAAGAGACATGGATATGCAAAAATTGTAGGTTTATCACAGTCTAGTTACAAGTGCCAATTTAATATTGTCCACCAGTTTAGTAGATCCTTTCTTGTATACTCAAGAAATTTGCCGGGTTTTTTTTTAATACTTTGACTTAAAAAGTACTTCAGTTTTTTATCTTTCTGTTCACTTCAGGCTTCTTCAAAATCACAGGGGAAGCTCGCATACAAAAGATTTAAATGACATGGTGACATATTGGTCTCATAATTCCATTTATGAAAGAAACTCAAATGCTATCTTTTATTTTCATTCAAAACCACTTGCCAGCTTTATTCTACTTTGATTGATCCTTATAAAATTTGTTCCAAAACTCATGTTGTCACCATTGTTTTCTTTATTTGTTTTAAAACCAATTTTTTGAAATGAAAACATTTTGATCCCAAATTAGATTTCTTATCCATTATTATTATTGGCATTGCATGAATTATAAAAATTTGCATGAGATTTTAAATAAGTTCTAACTAAAATTATAATGAGTGGTTGTATTTAAACTATGCAGGGCTTAAATTAAATAGAACAAAACATGACTGTGGTGAATTTTAGCCTCTTAAAGATATAATGAGAAGGGTATAATTTCCTTTTGTCTAATAGTAGAATTGCTAGGCAGAATTAAGTCATTTGAGATAGCAAGATAATTCTGACTTCTCTAAAAGTGACACAAATCACTGTATCAAGCAGTGCTTATGGAATGACCTTTTGTACTAAGCACCTAAATATAGTATTCATGTTAAAAAGCATTCATCCAAAACTAATCTGAAAATCTATTCTGTGATACACAAAATGTCTGTGCTCATTCTTCATGTTTTACTTCAAAACTCACTTGGTGAAAACTTATTTAAGCATTTTTTTTTTTATTTAAGCATTATTAGAATCAGGAAAGACTGAAGAGAAATCTGGACGAGCATAAAATGGGATCCCTTTCATTTTGAAGTATGACCTCCATTTTCCATTGTGTTTGTGTTCTGAAGACATTTCCCTGCATGCCAATTACATGATATTGTATTTATTTTATTTTATGAAAACATATAAAATATGTACAAAGTACCATTCCAGGATTCTTCTAATTAAGTATCTTATAAATGCTGCTATTGTGACATTAGTAGCCGTCCGGTCCCCAGGGAAATCAGTTCATGGTTTACCCCAAGTCAATATGAGTGAATCTTTCCAGATTACGTATTAACAGCTGACCTATCCCCTATCTGGAAATAGGAGAACAGAAGTGTCAGACAAGTAGATATCTCTCAGAGAATGGGAGTAAATTTTGAGTATGTTGTATAGAAGACAAGAGAATAAGGAAAGAACTATGAACAAATCCACTAATGATTCTAGATTTAAGAACTCAGTTGGCTAGCTCAGTTGGTTAAGCATCCAACTTCGGCTCAGGTCATGATCTCACGGTTCATGGATTCAGGCTCCTTGCTGACAGCTGGCTCAGACCCTCGAGCCTGTTTCAAATTCTGTGTCTCCCTCTCTCTCTGACCACTCCCACTCATGCTGTCTCTCTATTTCTCAGAAATAAATAAAACATGAAAAAAAAAAAAAGAACTCAGGTAGTTAATAGAATAAACAGGTTGAGATATATAGGATATTTGCTGTATCTATAAAAGTAGGCAATGACACTGTTATAACAAAATCTCACTCAGCTACAAGGACATATAAAAGCCTCCACAAATGTTTGAAAAAATATATTTCACCAGTGAAAACGATTGAGAAATAGGGGCACTGTTGGGAATTCTATAAACCCTTTCACATTTCCTTGCAATTTCTTACCATCTAGACATGTCATGTATAATGAACTCTGGGTGCCTATCTCCCCAAATTCCAGTTTTCCAATTGTGCTTTTTCCACTGAGTAATTTGGATGTTTTTTCCCCTCAGAAAATAGATTTTTTTTTTTTTTTGGTAAATGGCTTAAAGCTTGTCCAAGAATGATGAGAAACCTCTTATTCTTCCATCAAGGAAGCTTTGTTTCATTTCTCTTTCACCTGGGTCACTGGCCTGAGGTCTGTAAAAACGACTTTTTTCCCTTTTGTATTTGATGTGGTTGAAAAAAATCTGTCATAAAGCTTCTAGGATCAGGAAACAGAAAATGTGTGTGTGTGTGTATATATATATATCTATCAATGTGCAAATAGATATATCTAAGAAAACTGTATACATATATGCATTGTTTTATTCATATTTAATTCATGGGAGAACAGATAGATAAGAATTTTGTTTGCATTGGGTGCCTAAGTGGCTCAGCCAGTTAGATGTCCGACTTCAGCTCAGGTCATGATCTCACGGTTTGTGGGTTCGAGCCCACATAAGGCTCTTTGCTGACAGCTCAGAGCCTGGAGTGTTCTTTGGATTCTGTTTCCCTCTCTCTCTGCCCCTCCCCAACTCATTCTCTGTCTCTCTCTCTGTCTCTCAAAAAGAATAAACGTTTAAAAAAACTTAAAAAAAGAATTCTGCTTGCAAGTTTTTAAATTTTTTTTAATGTCTTATTTATTTCTAGGAGAGAGAGAGAGGGAGACAGCGTGAGCAGGGGAGGGTCAGAGAGAGAGGGAGTCACAGACTCTGAAACAGGGTCCAGGCTCTGAGCTGGCAGTCAGCACAGAGCCCGACACGGGGCTCGAACCCACAAACTGCGAGATCATGACCTAAGCGAAAGTCGGACGCTTGACCGACTAAGCCACCCAGGCGCCCCATCTGCTTGCATGTTTTTAACATGATTGCTCCTAATTATTTACAGTGAAACCATTGAATTTTGGTGATTTATTTTCTAGATGGCTATCAACATGAACAGTGAGGGGAAAAATTAGTACAATTTTTCCTTTACAATTGTCTTTCCTAATAAGTAAAGTTTTCAGAGATCATTTTGTTTTACTCAATAATGTCATGACATTATTATTTCTGCTTTTATTTGTCTAACTTTTAAATATTTGCTTCCCAGATCTTTTCTGTGCAACAGTGGATTTAGGGGTATTTTTGATCCTACAATTACCATGAAATCACTACTTTCTTAGGGAAAAATCCCAAGGAGGTCCTATTTGTTATTACAGAGCAAAGCCTTCTAAATTAAATTTCTTTCATTGATTTATCTTTTAGGCTTAAAGTAAAGCAATGTCAATGACATCCTACTAGGATGCAAATTCCTAACTCACCAGGAATTGTTTCTGCTTCTGCATCTTAACGCCTAGAACAGATCTGTGCATGTAGGACACATAATAACAAACACTAGTTACATTCTTGAATAAAACTTTAGAATAAAAATCTGTATTCTCCCGAGGGGAAAAATGAAACAAAAATAAATTTGTTCAAATTTTCAAATTTCTTCATTCCCCAATTTGGCCTCTTGATCGTGTGCTGTGTGGGGTGTTCTGGATATAAGTGAGTGTGTGCACTGAGTGTTTTCAGTTTCTACTAGCTAGTGAAAGCAAGGTGACATTTGCTATATCCTTACATCTTCTTTCATAACCTTCAGTAATTTTACCTCTTACATTAGACTTTCTTCACCTCCATGGATTCTATCTACATGATCTCTCTTCTGAGCTATCAAATTAGCTTACTAACTACTCTTTCTGCCATTGCAAATTCACTTTGTGTGTTAAAGTAGCTTTCTAAAATAATAATAAAAATCATTATTATATAAATTTCATCATTAAAAAGATTTTTAGGTTCTCCAATGACCACAATATTATGTCCAAAAAAAAATCATATTGAAACCTCTCTTTCTAGATTGTTCACCTGTCTTTCTCAGCTGAAGCTCCAATGAAAGGTAACTATAGTTTCTGAATGAGTCATACGTCCTTCAGTTTCTTATTATTTGTTTTTACTTGACCACATGGAGGTATACTAGGTACTTTAAAATCTCAGCTCTAATGCCCCCTCATCTGTGAGGTCTTCTAGGACCATCATTCCTTCTGATACCCACTAATACTTTTATATACTCTCTGCTAGCACACCTCACAATGTCCTGTACCATTCATTTACTCATCTCTCTATGCACCAGACTGTGTGATGAATCCTGTGGACAAGATTATGGTCTATTACGAGGTCTCTCAGTTTATAGGTGTTATGTATTTGTAGAATCAATGAAAATATAAATGTTTTATAAAGTATATTAAACAAAATATACACAGGCAAATTCTGTGTTTGTTTATTACTTATAACACATCCAATCTTTTCATATAAAATATAAATATGTTTTATGAAAGCATCATGAATGATTGTGGTGACAGTGTTAATTTGCTTAAATCCAGGCATAAAGAGAAGACTACAAAAAGTCACCAGCTTCTTGGTTGATAAGACAAAAATTGCATTATTTTAGACCCCTTGACTTCAAAAATTTACAGGCTGAGGATTGCTTTAACTTACCAAATGCATATTTCCAGCACATCCTCTGAGACAATTTTTAAGACCACAGGTATTACTGTCTTGGAAGCAATAGGAGAGAAAATCTATGATTTTAATTTTCCACTCCAAGTAATAGGCAAGGAAGATGTTCAGGGGTTTATTGTGGGTGAGGTGGGGAAACAAGGTAAATAAGTAAAGAGGCAGAGATATGTGTTGTGAGATGTTTGCGTTTTCTGTTTTAAAAAATGCCTTCAGATACATGCACACAGCACGTAACACACACACACACACACACACACACACACACACACACACACAGTCCACACATAACTTATCTGAATGTAAGTTTCAGTCAAATGGATTTGGGGGAAAATTGAATATTCAGCCTTATTTTCTTTTTATTTAGAGATAGTAAATGAATCATTAGTTACTATCACTATCTGCCCCTTCTCAACACAGACTCAACAAAATTTTTTGATGTCACTGTCATTTGTGAGTTTCCAGCTACCACAGATTAAAAGGGAGCATATGCAGGGCATGGCCTGAAACAATGTGGGGCAAGACCATTACCTTATAACAGCTATGAATCAGTCCTTCTTCACCTACACTGTGAGAGGGGTTAACCACAGGTATTCATTTATTATAGTGGCCATTCCTTGGAAAACTCAAGATGTTGTAGTCATCTTAATATTCTTCCCTACGGGCAGAGGCAGTCTGTGTGGCTGAGGAGGACATGGAAGTTTAGGAAGAACCACAGACTAATAAATTTGTCTTTGAAGAAATTGTTGACAACTTTTCTCACATTACCACCTCATAGACTATATTCGTTTTAAATGAACTGCTTGACATTTTACCAAATGACAGTTTTCCTAAAAACTTATTATTCAGTATAGATAGAAATTTACTTTTCTGTCTGTCACCACAGTGATATTTATTTATGGAAAGTAGATGAAGGTTCTCAATTTCAATGAGTAAACTCTCAGTGGTAAACCCTGTCCTGTGTGTTTAAAGTCCTTGAAAGTTTTCTTTGGAATTAGTTGTTAACATATTTGATAAATTATATTAATTTCATGTGATTATACATCAGAGATTATTATAAAAATCATATTGTCTCTTATTAAATAGAGATCTACTTTCATATAAGCATACCTGGATGGCATGTTAAATATACACTCATGTTGTTATCTACATTTGATATTCTACCTCTCAATTATATATATATATATATATATATATATATATATGGTTATTTATATATCTATATATACATATAGATACACACACACACACACACACACACATATATATATATATATATATATATACATGCATATATACATACCCCCATATAAGTAATTGAGCAATGAATTGCTATATAATCAGTAGGCCAGAACCCTGAGCACAAAAGCAGGTGGTTTAAAGGAAGAGGTAAGCATGGAGCCATTTATAAAAATTTGCTATCACACCACTGAATGATGTTCTACTGAGGAGTTTTCTCAAGTTGAGAATCACTCTATGTTTTACTTTAATATATTTTGCCACATTTTGTTACATATTATCTTAAACGTACCACTTCAGAGCAATTAATATAGTGAAGTAGTATGGGGACCCTGACCCTGAAGTATAGCTAGATAAGCATGAAACCATTTGAACACCTAAGAAATTGATCTGAGGATTAATACAGCAATCTGTATAATTTGAGCCACAGAACTTGGCAGGTACCTGGTGCAGAGGCGTAATTTGGGGGAGATAAAAGCCATAGAGCCACAGAGGGTAGGGGACCATTTTTGGAGAAAAAGAAGAGAAAGAGAGAGAGAGAGAAAGGGGGAGAGAGTGCAGTGCATCAGGATTGTGCAAGAAAAGTATTCTCCCTGAAAGTAGCTGAAGATAAAGACAGAAAGAGTGAAAACACTCTCAGGGGACTGGACAAGAAATCTGTTCCCCAAAACATTTGACAGGGAAAAGGCGAGGGTTTCAATACCACCAAGATTCTATAAACAGTAGAGCACAGAGTTTAAAGTCCAGAGCTCAGTGCCTGGCGGTGTTCTGGTGAGGAAGTAGAGTAAAACTGCAAGAGCAGGCAGTGTGATCTAAAGGGTCCACGTGCCACTGAGGAGAAATGGTTCCCTGGCTTGGAGTACATTCATCAGAGGCCATATGGGCTCTCTGAGGGCCAAAGTCCTGGTGGACTCCAGAGATATGCCACATTTACAGATATTGGAACAAAGGCGCCAGAGTGCAGCAAAACCTGGTGCCTGCTATGTTGTGATTTACCATAAACTCTGAGCTTCTGCTGCTGCACATCGATCATGCAAATATTTTCTGGGACAAACTGGCACCTGCCCATTGTTTGGTAAAACTCTCCTGCAGAGAATCAGCACAGGTTCAAGCCAACAGGATCGCTGAAGTGAGAGGTTTTGAAACACATCTCCATCTGAGATAACACTTTGAAGAGAGCCACTACTTGGTAGGCACAAAGCTTAGACACAGGCAGGGTAAAGACAGGGAGTAGACGGAAGCCTGAGACAATGGAGGGGGTGAATGATTGTGCCTCTGAGAGGACACGGAATTCCCCACCAGAGACTAGAGAGCTAGGTGAAGCCATTTTCTTCTCTAGCAAATGTACACACAGGGATCCACCCCACTGAACTAAGCAGTACCACCAGGTAGAGAATGGAACCATTATACCAAGTACCATCCACCTGTACCCTCCAGGCACATCCCCCAAAAGGCCAGCACAAATACCTACCACCTACTCAATCTATGGACTATAGTGTGCTGCAAAGTTTCAGTTCTAGGGGAAACTGTATGTAATTTAGTTCAGGTTTCATTTTGTTTGCTTGTTCATTTGTTTGTTTGTTTTCTTTGGGTTTATTTTTGCTTATCTTGTTTTCTTTCTCTTTCTTGTATACAGAAAGAGCAAATTAATTTTTAAATTTTTATTCTACTTTATTGTATTTATTTTCTTTAATTCTATTTCATTATTTAATTTTTAAAAATTTTTAAATTTTTAAACATTTTTTTCCTTTCTCCTTTTTCTCTTTTCTATCAAGCTTCTCTCAATAAGCAGACCCAAACACACATAGGATATAGCATCCTTTATTTGATTGTTTTATTTTGTTTTTTAATTTTAATGTTTTACTTCAAAAAGTCTTTAAGGGCACCTTGGTGTCTGAGTTGGTTGCATGTCATACTTAGGCTCAGGTCATGATTTTACAGATAATAAGTTTGCATCCCACATTCAGTTCTGTGCTGACAGCTCAGAGGCTGAGGACTGCTTCAGATTCTGTATCTCCTTCTCTCTCTCTCTCTGACCCTTCCCCACTCATGTGCTCTTTCTCTCAAAAATAAATAAACATTAAAACAAATTTAAAAAAAATTTGTTTTCCTCCAAGAAGACGATGGGGGAATTCACCACAAAAGAAAGAACAGGAAGGGGCGCCTGGGTGGCTTAGTTGGTTAAGCGTCCGACTTTCGCTTAGGTCATGATCACGGTTCGTGGGTTCAAGCCCCGCGTCGGGCTCTGTGCTGACTGCTAGCTCAGAGCCTGGAGCCTGTTTCAGTCTGTGACTCCCTCTCTCTCTCTGACCCTCCCCTGCTCACACTCTCTCTCTCTCTCCTAGAAATAAATAAAAAAATATTAAAAAAAAAAAAAAAGAAAGAACAGGAAGATATGACTGCCAGGGACTTAACACAGATATAAATAAGATGTCTGAACTAGAATTTAAAACCATGATTATAAGAATACTAGCTTGCATTGAAAAAAGCATAAAAGATACCAGAGAATCCCTTTCTGCAGAGATAAAAAAAAACAAAACATCTAGTCAGGCCAAAATTAAAAATGCTATTACCAAGATGGAATCTTGAATGGATGCCATGATGGCAAGGACGGATGAAGCAGAGGAGTGAATCAGTGAAATAGAAGATAAAATTAAGGAAAATAATGAAGGCTAAAAAAGAGAGGGAAACAAAGGCAAAAGATCACAATACAGGATGACAAGAATGCAGTGGCTTATTAAAAAGTAATAACATCTGAAACATAGGAGCCCTATAAGATGAGGAGAGAGAAAAAGGGGAAGAAAGTTTATGTGAGCAAATTGTAGCTGAAAACTTTCCTAACCCGGTGAAGAATACAGACATCGAAATCCAAGAAGCACAAAGAACTGCCATTAGAATCAATAAAAACCAACCATCACCTAGGTATGGCATAGTGAAATTCACCAAATACACAGACAAGGAAAGAATTATGAAAGCAGCAAAGGAAAAAAGTCCGTAACCTACAAAGAAAGACAGAACAGGTTGGCAGCAGATCTTTTCACAGAAACTTGGCAGGCCAAAAAGGAGTGGCAGGATATATTCAACATGCTTAATTGGAAAAGTATACAGCCAAGAATTCTTCATCCAGCAAGGTTGTCATTCAAAGCAGAAGGAGAGAGAAAGAATTTCTCAGAAAAACAAAAACTAAAGGTGTTGTGAGCACTAAACCAGCTCTGTAAGAAATTTTAAGTGGGACTCTTTGAGTGGAGAAAAAAAGTACCAAAAGCAACAGACTAGAGAGAACCGGAGAACATCACCAGAAACATGAACTCTACAGGCAACACATTGGCACAAAAATTCATCTCTTTCAATTATAATTCTAAATGGACTAAATATTCCAATCAAAACACATAGAATAGGGTATCAGAATGCATAAAAAAACAAGACACTACTATATGATGCCTACAAAAAACTCATTTTAGACCCAAAGACACCTGCAGATTGAAAGTAAGGGAATGGAGTACTATCGATCATGCTAATAGACATCAAAAGAATGGCAGAGTAGCCATATGTATCTCAGACAAAATAGATTTTAATCTTTATTTATTTTTGAAAGAACGAGAGAAAAGGAGTGTGAGCCAGGGACGAACAGAGAGAGAGGGATACACAGATTCCAAGGCAGGCTCCAGGCTCTGAGCTATCAACCCAACATGGGGCTTGAACTCAGAAGCTACATGATCATGACCTGAGCTAAAGTTGATGCTTAACCTACTGAGACACCCAGGCACCTCCAGACAAACTAGATTTTAAACAAAGACTATAACACGAGATGAAGAAAAGCATTATATCATAATTAAGGGGTATATCTACCAAGAAAATATAATAATTGTAAATATTTATCCCCCCAGCTTTGTAAATCCAAATATATAAATCAATTCATCACAAACATAAAGAAAGTAATTGATAATAACAACATAATAATAGGGGACATTAACACCCCATTTACAGAATGGACAGATCACCTAAGCAGGAAATCAACAAGGAAACAATGGCTTTGAGAATGACACACTTGAGCAGATGGACTTAACACAAATATTGAGAACATCTCATCCTAAAGCAGGAGAATACACATTTTTCTTGAGTGTACATGGAACATTTTCCAGAATGTATCACATTCTGGATCATAAATCAGCCCTCAACAAGTACAAAGAGATTAATATTATACCATGCATATTTTCTGACTACAATGACTATAAAACCTGAAATCAACAACAAGAAAAGATTTGGAAAGACCACAAATACTTGGAGATTAAAGAACATCCCACTAAAGAATGGATTAACCAATAAATTAAGGAGGAAATTTAAAAAGTACATCAAAGCAAATGAAAATGAAAAAAAAAAAAAGACACGAACAGACATTTTTTCAAAGAAGATATCAGATGGCTAACAGACACATGGAAAGATGCTCAACATCACTCATCGGGGAAATACAAATCAAAATCATAATGAGATACCACCTCACACCTGTCAGAATGGCTAAAATTAACAACTAGGAAACAACACAGATGTTGGTGTGAATGTGGAGAAAGGGGAACACTTTTGCATTATTGGTGGTAATGCAAACTGGTCCAGCCACTTTGAAAAACAATAAAAAACAGAACTACCCTATGACCAACCAATTGCACGACTAGGTATTTATCAAAAGGTTACCAAAACGCTGATTCAAAGGGAGCACATGCATTCCAATGTTTACAGCAGCACTATGAACAAAAACCAAATTATGAAAAGAGCCAAACTGTCGATTGACTGATGAATGGATAAAGAAGTGTATGTGTATACACACACTGGAATATTACTTGGTAATCAAAAATGAAATCTTGCCATTTCCAACAATGTGGATGCAAATAGAATGTATTATGCTGAGCAAAATAAGTCATTCAGAGAAAGACAAATATCATATTTCACTCATGTGGAATTTAAGAAACAAATAGATGAACATGAGGGAAGGGAAGAAAAAATAAGTTAAAAACAGTGAGGGAGGCAAGCCATAGACGATTTTAAATACAGAAAACAAACTGAGGGTTGCTGGAGGGGGTGTTACATGGGGTGGGGGGATGGACTAAACACATGATGGGCAGTAAGAAGGGCACTTGTTGGGAGGACACTGGGTGTTATATGTAAGTGATGAAGCATTAAATTCTACCCCTGAAACCATAACTACACTATATGTGAACTGAACTAGATTTAAATAAAATTTTAAAAAATTTAAAAAATAATAAATGTACCATTTCAAACAACACATACTCACAGATTTCTTATGTATCATTGAAAATCACTGTTTTGAACTGTCAAAGACAACAGCAAGCAACAAGAATTTACTATGCACCTAACACATTCTAAGTCAAAGACACATTTTGTATTTGTTCACAAGGATTTGATAATTCAATGAGCGGCTCCAATTTACTTCAAGATTCTAATAAATTCACTGGGTAAATAAATATTTAGGGAAGGGTGAATTCTCCAAACTCAGAAAAGCAAGTGAAAATCCATCTATCCAAGTCCAAAAAATAATGCCTAAACCAAATATCTCCTTTTCAAGAAGAATTAGCTAAGATTTTGATTGAATCTTTGATGGCCGTAAGTCAGTATTTTCTATTTGTTAATAACAAAAGCGTTTAGCTTTATAGTTACACATACAATATAGAAATAGTGTATTGACATATTTTAAAATTGCCTTTCTGGGGCGCCTGGGTGGCTTAGTCGGTTAAGCGTCCGACTTTCGCTTAGGTCGTGATCTCGCGGTTCGTGGGTTCGAGCCCCGCGTCGGGCTCTGTGCTGACTGCCAGCTCAGAGCCTGGAGCCTGTTTCAGTCTGTGACTCCCTCTCTCTCTGACCCTCCCCTGCTCACGCTGTCTGCTGTCTCTCTCTCTCTCTCAATTAGAAATAAATAAAAAAAATTAAAAAAAATTTTTAAAAAAATTGCCTTTCATAGAAAGATTTCCAGGTAAATCTGGCAAACATCGACCTCAGATTCAACAAAAGGGCATCACTTAAGACTTCAGCAAAGAATAATTAAAGTCTTTAATACCAGCTATAGTCCTCAAGCAAGATAAATCATTCAAGACATATTAAAAAATGCTCAACTAGTTCTGTTCCAATTCTCTTCAATATTTTATAGAAGTGCTTTTAGAATTTTGTTTAATGCTTAAAATTATATTATTTTTTCAACAAATTAGGATGGAAAATAAAAATGCAATTAGCAATTTATTATAGCCCCTATATACCTCTCTTCTTATAATTTTTAATATAATCTAAGCTCCAATGGTCATGTTTCATTAAGTGATTGTAATTAAGAATTTCAGTAGGCTAACTTGTGATTGAATCACTTGATAAACTGCTTATGTGTCATGTAAGACTCAATCCAAACTGGGGTTAGTTGCATCTTTCTTGTTTGCACTTTCACTGTCAGTTCTTTAAAATAAATTAGAAAAAAGTTATCTGTTATAATTCATATATACGTATCCTGAGTTTCATGTCTCTGCTTCGAAACAACTGTACTTTCAGCAAAAATCCATGGAGAGGGACAAAATCTTCTGTATTAGAGTAGATAAGATGATAAATTACAGAAGCAGCCAAACTTAACGAAGTTTGAAAATTATTTCACAAATACTCAAAGATATGCATAATTTACTCTTTTTCTCAGTGTGATTTTATTTAAAAGTAACTATGCTTTTAAATAAAGTATATGCATATGTGTGTGCATATGTTTCCAATTAAATATGAGAAATATGAGCAGTTTAACAATTTCTCAAGGATTTAAATGACCACCACAGTTCTATGTAGAAAATTTGTATATTCTCACTCTCCTTCTATTAATTCAAAGATAATCTGAGTGTAACTACAAGCATCCTTTGGAGAAAACTATGAAAGTTTGCAATTTTGTTAAGATTATTCTCCTCAAATTACTTTACCATTCAGAAAATGAAGTCCATTCTATTTGTCCTTATATGATGCCATGAGTCCCCTCTTACAGGGAGAAGTGAAAGTAATAGGAGAAAGAAATCCAGGCAAGGAATCAGATATAAGGGTTATCATGTTAGCTGCACTGGCTATTACTTGTTCAACTCTAGGCCACTCACCCAAGAAAGCATCCGTACACTGGGAGCCATGAAGTTCCGAAGAGGATCAAATGAAATCATATGTGAAACTTGAAAATCTTTGAATCTATGTTAAATAGTAGTATTTTGTTATTATTAATGTTAGTAATAATTTATGGGAAAAAAGTGAAAATCTTCATATTTCTGAAATGTGATTATTCGTTTGGTAATTAAAACAGCAACATGACTTCTAATAGGTTTGAGGTCGGGGCACTGTCCTTATCTTACCCCCATTTTCTTTTCTGTAATCATAAGGTTAGTGCAGGAGCCAGTATATTGTGAATAAAATATGCCTGGTTTAACCTGAGAAATTTACATGGTTTAAGAAGAACACAAATAAAGCTCTTACTCTAAAAAGCATTTGTATGTATCCAATAATTAAAATAGAGATTCTAATGTGTTAAAATAAGCTCACTATTAACAAGAAAGATATTTATTATCACAGGTAGTATTTACTGAGTACTGGCCACATGCAAGACACTATGGTGCCCCAATATTTGAATTCTTCCACTTAATCTTCACCATATCCCACTGATGCTTATAATATTATATATTACCTCATTTAATATTTGTATTAACTCTATAAATGTGTTAGTATCATTATACCAATTTAATGATTAAGAGACTATGGCTTAAAGAGTCTAAGTAATTTACCAAGGTTATAAGGCAAAAGTTCATCTTGAGTATAGGTACTTATGTTGCAAAAGCCTAAATCACCTCTAGAACTAAGGTCATGAACACTTGTCATTAAAAAAAAAAATAAGTAGCTGGATTTAAGTGAATATAAAACTGTGACAAACCTAGGTGAATTTCAAAAAATTCACCTTATTTTCTATGACCTTCATGTGGCAGGTGGCAGATGACTTTTGTCATCTAGAGAAGCATTTGGTATGATAAAAATACATTCTTTAAAAGTAATGTTAGATGTGTTGAAATACATAGTTTAAAATGTTCTAGTGTAATCTAGTGTGGTATTGGCAAGAGAATGGAGAAAGAGATCAATGAAATAGAATACAGTCCTGAAATACACTCATGGAAATATAATCAACTGATCTTTGACAAAGAAGCAAAGATAATACAATGGAGAAAGACAGTCTCTTCAACAAATGGCGCTAGAATAACTGGACCTCTGCATGCAAAAGAAAGAATCTAGATACAGTCTTTATGCCCTTTACAAAAATTAACTCAAGTGGATTACACACCTAAATATAAAAATGGAAAACTACAAAACTCCTAGAAAATAACATAGGAAAACACCTAGATGACCTTCAGTATGGCAATATTTTTTAAGATGCAAACTAAAGCACATAAAGAAATAATTGATATTTTGGAAATTAAAATTAAAATTTCTGCTCTGTAAAGACACTCTCAAAGTAAAGGAGAGGACTGACTCACAGACTGGAAGAAACTTTTCACAAAAGATACTGTCAATAAAAGACTGCCATCCAAAATATACAAAGAACTCTTAAAACTTAACACTAATAAACAATCTGATTTAAAAATGGGACGAAAACCTTATTAGACAACACACCAAAGTAGATATAGATGGCAAATAAGCATATGAAAGACTGCTCCATATCATGTCATCAGGGAAATGCAAATTAAAACACCATTACATACCTCCCGATTATAGCCAAAATCGGAAATGCTAATACCACCAAATGCTGAAGAGCATGTGGAACAACATGAACTCTCGTTTATTGTTGGTGGTAATGCAAAATAACACCGCCACTTTGGAAGACAAATTTGGTGGTTTATTACAAAACCAAATGTACTCTTACCATACAATCTGGTAATTGTGCTCCTTGGTATTCACCAAAAGGAGCTGAAGTTTTATGACAACACAAAAGCCCACACAAGTGTGTCTTAGCAGCTTTATTCATACTTGTCAAAACTTGGAAGCAATCAAGATGCCCATTGGTAGGTGAATGGATAAACAAACTGAGGGACATCCAGATAATAGAATATTATTCAGTACTAAAAAGAAATGAGTTATCAAGTCATGAGAAGACATAGAGGAAACTTAAATGCATATTACTAAGTGAAAGAAACCAATCTTAAAAGGCTACTATATGATTTCCACTATATGAGATTCTGTAAAAGACAAAACTGTGGAGACAAAAATAGTAGCAGTTGCCATGGATTAGGAGTGCAGAGGAATGAATTGGCAAAGCACAGAGGATTTTTAAAGGTTTTTTTTTTTTTTTCTAATGTCTATTTTTTGGGGGACACAGGATCTGAAGTAGACTCGGCACTGGCAGCAGAGAGCCCGATGAGATCATGACCTAAGCTGAAATCGGACACTTAACTGACTGAGCCACTCAGGAGGCCCAAAGCACAGAGGATTTTTAGGGCAGTAAAAATGCTCTGTATGATACTGTAATGATGGTACATACAATTATACATGTACCCAGACCCATAAAGTGTACAACTCAAGAACAAACAGCAGTGTAAACTATGGGCTTTGGATAATTATGATATGTCAATGTAAGCTCATCAATAGTAATGAATGTACAACTTTGGTGAAGAAAGTTGATAACAGGAGAGACTATACATTTATGGGGTAAGGAATATATGGAAAAGCTCTATATCTTCTCTTTACTGTTTCTGTAAACCTTAAACTGGTCTAAAAATAAACTCTTGATTTAAAAAAAAAAGCCTTAGTAAAAGAAATTATGTAACATGTATGACATGAGAAAGAAACTCTAAAATTTGACTGATTAACTCTCTTGAGATACTTTCATACTAATTTTATTATACTCAACTTCTTACGTTTACATCCATGCAAGAAAGTTCTTGAAATAATATAGAAGCGGGGTTCCAACATTTTTGTTACATCTCAAATAAGATTCCAATTTTTTGTAACTTGTCTTATTTGAATCTTCTGGGACTATTCCAGATGCACATTTAAACAAGACAAAATTTGCTGCCAAATCTTTTCTTTTTTATCTAATCAGCAACCAGTCTCTCCTGGAAGGCTATATTTAATACACTGTATTTAATACACTGTCTATATCTTAGTTTTTGGTTTATGCCTGGAATCCATGGAATTCTAAAAAATTGATTTAGAGATCAAACACCGGAATAATATAAGGTAGAAGTAAAATAATCTAGTTCAGACAGACAGCAAATAACCATAAGGGTTTTTCTAGACCAATTCTGAAAATCTGGAAAACAAGTAATTTGCTAAAGCCACACCCATTACTATTTGCTCTATGCCACCAAGTTTCAAAGTTTGCTTTTCAGTGGAATTATGGCCACTGAAAGTGGTTGACTGGTGCAGTGGTTATAACCAAGAACTAATTCAAGGGAAGAGAAGAATCCAGAAAGAATATGTGAAAGGCAGTAATCAATTGAAATCTCTTTGACCTCGTCTTCTCTCCCTCTCACTTCCTCTGTTCTAACCATACTAGCCTCCTTTCTAATCCTTGAACACTGCAGGCCACCCATGCCTAAAAGCCTTTGTAACATGCTTTTCTTTCTCAAGTGTATTTACCCCACAAATACATATGGCTCTTTAATCTCTTTTAGGTGTTTTCAAATATCACTTAAGCCAATCTATTTCAAGTATGTGCCAGATTATTGCTGTGCTTTCTATTCTTTTCCTGTTGCCTTACTTTCTCCAGCTATAACCATACTATATATTATAACTTTTCCTGATGTT
Source organism: Proteles cristata cristata (assembly GCA_017311185.1). Lineage (NCBI taxonomy): Eukaryota > Metazoa > Chordata > Mammalia > Carnivora > Hyaenidae > Proteles > Proteles cristata. The sequence continues at coordinate 1,203,418 of JAESUZ010004923.1, read as the reverse complement.
TTTGTTTATTATCTCACTTCTTCCACTGGAATGCAAGCTTCATCAGGAAAGGAATTTTTCTGTTTTATTCTGAGCAATCCTCAACACCATGAACAGTACCTGAGACGTCTTAGACTTCTATGAGTATTTATTGACTGACTGAGTGAATATTACCTTTCTAAACACAGAAAATAAAATGTGAATGAAGCATTATTTTCTTTTCTGAAAGTTTGATATCATAATTACTGAATCTGGCTCTCTTTGTTACATGCAGAAGTGAAATGTGAAATTCTGAAGTTACTTTCTTCCTTCTTGTTCTCCTCAACTTGTACCTCAAATACAAATTTTTTTGAAAACAATAGGAAATTGCATGGAGTGCCTTGATGACTTAGCCAAGTAAGTGACTGACTCTTGATTTTGGCACACATTATGATTTCAGTTTGTGGGATTGAGCTCCACATCAGGCTCTGTGCTGACAGTGTAGAGCCTGCTTGAGATTCTCTCTCTCACTATCTCTCTGCCCTCCCCTGCTCTCTCTTTCTCTCTTTCAATAAATACATAAACTTAAAAAAATAAAAGTTGAAAATTGAAAATACTATTAAAATCCTAGAAATGTTTATAAAAAATTACCAAATCATCCAATATTTAAAAGATTACTTCCCAGGACACCTGGGGGGCTCAGTCAGTTAGGCATCCATCTTTGGCTCAGGTCATGATCTCACAGCTCGTGAGTTTTAGCCCCATGTCTGGCTCGGTGCTGATGGCTCAGAACCTGGAGTCTGCTTGGAATTCTGTGTCTTCCCCTCTCCCTGCCCCTTCCTGGCTTGCGCTCTCTCTGTCTCTCTCTCTCTGTCTCTCTCAAAAATAAATAAACATTAAAAAAATTTTTTAATTACTTCTCAATTTTCTTCTGTTAAGTAATATTACAGGTAACAGAATGTTACCCAAGTTTGTTTATATACATATATATATATATATATATATATATATATATATATATATATATTCAATTACAATGATCATTGTGGAATATATATATATATATATATATTCAAGTTGATATTCTCTTTAATAATACTAAATTAGGGCTACATTTATATATTTTATGTATTTTATATAATCAAGATGGTAACTATTTAACTTATTTTCTCTTTATAACTTTGTCACAAATTACTTACCCTCAACCAAGTCATTTAACCTCTCTGAATTCTGCTGACTCATGTAAACAATATAGAAGAAGCAGAGGATTAATTTATATCTTCCAGTCTAAAATGTTTTGAGACTATCTGGTTTATTTGTGATCCACTATATTTTATAATTCCTTATTTTGGGGGAATAAAATGAAATCTAATTGAAAGCATAATAGTTTAGTATTTTTTTATTTATTTATGTATTTATTTAGTATACTTTAAAAAGTAAATTCCTAATATAGAATGAAGTATCCATGCTCTCCTTGTTGTTGGTTGCTTCGGTTTGATTTATATTCATCTTTGTGAACAGAAACCTTAAGTACTTTGTCGATTATATTTTGAAAAGATTTTTCAGAGTAGAAGTTATCTAATTACAATGATCATTGTGGAATAAAAGTTTGTAACTGGATATTAATCATTGAATTCAATATGACACTATTCTGTAAATTTGATTTTAACGTATCTACCTTTCTAAATCATGCTCCTAAAGCAGAAAGAAGGATGAGAAGTCATATTATACTTGTGAGTAAGGAAAACAAACAAAAGCAGCAAATACAACCCAGAAAGACTGCTAACTAGTTATGGAAATATAGAATCATTGTTATGACTTATGTTATGTCTGACTTGCTGATCCAGATGTCAAAGGAATGCATGAATCAATGAGACAGACTGTGTTTTCTTCTATTTTCAGGGTCTCAAATTGTCATTTCTTATTCTTTATCTGTTTTGTTGCTAATTAATAGTTCTCAAACCATTCTATAACAAATTTCTTCATTCATTTGCACAGATAGTTCAATAAATAACTGAGTTAAGGTGACAGGTTCTGAATCTTTATCAGCTCTTTAACTCAGCCTGAAGCTTTGTAAAGAATAACAAGGAAAAGAACAAAAAAATTAATTCAACCTGCAAATTTAAAATATATAAAAAATAATTTTTTAAATAAACTGACAGAAAACATTCCAATTAGCACCAGCAGAGAAGAAAAGCATCATATCCTATACCTTGAAGCAGAATAACAAACAAATCAGTAGCAGTGTTATAAATGTGACCTATTCATTGTAAAGGAAACCCACTCCCCACTGATATATCAATCATATCGATAGTGATTCTTTAGAGTCACTTGGAAGGCTTATTAAAACACAGATCACTAGGCATGTCTCTAGAGTTTCTGATTCATTAGGTCTGGAAAAGGGCACAATATGTGCCTTTCTAGCCAGTTATTCAATGATGCTGATGTTGCTGGTCCAAGAATCACACTTTGATTATAAATAATTTGAGTTGCATAATTATGGCTTGAAAAGATCTTAAAGGTATTTAATTCACTTCTGTAATTCAAATTTGAATCATCACTGATGGTGAATCCATTGTTAAATATGAGCAACTACCATATGTTAGACATTGACCTAGAGGCAAATGATACATTCGTTAATAATCCCCTTTAAGAGGTCCATGGTCTTGAGTGAGAAAAGCACAAGCAAAGGTTATTATTACACAGGTTTTTTGGAAGAATGAGCCGGATTTAGATATGGGAGACCTACTAAAAACTACATAACAGCAGAGCAACATGGTCATGATTAAATTTTTAAATGTATCTGTCTGGCCTGACAGGAAGCAGAGGTGAGTCAGAAGATGATCATGAAACTCCAAGTCAGAGACCACAAATGGTGCAGAAAACCCTTCAATTTCTACACATTGCTTCTAATATATCATATCACTGTTTTAAAATGGTAAAAATCATTCTGAATGACTGATGCCTGTTTTCTTACACAATCTTTTCTTGATTTTGCTAGCCGTATCCACTCATAATAACAATACAATATTTAAAAACTCAGTCCCATAGAATCTTCTTCAGTTCTTCAAACTCACAGCAGTTTCTAGCCTCTAAATTTTTACACATTCTTTTATATATATATATAAAATGTATATCTATATAAAATGTATATATATATATATATATATATAATGTATATATGTATATATATATATATATACACCAGGACAACTCTCTGCCACCTTCCTCACCTAGGAAGCACTAATCACTAGTTAATCACCAACATTTTTATTTCAGTGTATAGGCCTCTTCTGGGTGGACCCATTCCTTACTGTATCTTCCTTGTCTCCTCTGTGCAAGAGCTCTCTTTGAATTTTTCTATATATTTCACTACAGAAACAGCCTCTTCAGGACAGAGGCTGGAGTCTTTATTGGTGTATTCTTCAGAAAGTGCAGCTTATAATAAATATACAATAAATATATACAATTTTAGTGAAGGAATAAAAGCCTGTGAAGGAGACAAAGGGATGGATAGAGATATAAAAGAAAACACAATCAACTGCAATGCCATGGGAGCTAAGAGTTGGAAGAAATAATCAGCAGGACCAGAAAAATACAAACTTAAAAGCATCCAGTTGTTTTATCCACAGATGTTATTGATGACCTTATACACAGTGATATCAGGAGGGTATTGAAGACAAAGAAAAGTAGGAACTGGGGATTTCTACACATTTTTATGTAATATTTAATTCAGTATTTATAATAATCCTTTGAGATAAAACCATTAGTATAATTTTACAGATGATGTAAGTGAGGCAAGAAAATATTAACTGGCCAAAGTTTACAAAGCTAGAACATGGCAAGGTTGAACCTGGAGCCTCTGACTCTAAGAAGTAAGCTTCAGTCTAATTTGTGTGATCTCCCCCTAACCATGTGTGTGCGTGTGTGCACATGCGCGCGCGCACACACACACACACACACACACACACACGCACGCACGATAATAAACGAAGCAATAAATGAAAGAAAGGAAACACAAGTCCTCCTGCTGAGCCTGCTATGCAGCATGCCTTGTGGTATCAAATGGTTCCCATCTTCAGTTTCCTTCTCCTTTTCAAGTGCATAGATTCGAACTTACCCTATTGAGTATCATTCTATTTTTGAAACATCTCTCCATTTCACTGAATGGAGAGTGAATTTGCTAGCCCTACCCACTAAATTAAATATTTAATTTTGGTTATAACATTTGTTGCTGCTAAAACACCTATTGCATTGTATGTGTCCACAACATTGCATCAACAACAAATCTAAAGAGTATGCTCTTCATCCAAACCACTATTTATGTATTAAATGAGGATAAGCTCAAAGATACAAACTGGCTCGTTTGATGTCCGTATTCATGCTTGTTTGTGGATAAGAGAGGCTGTTGCAGTTTGGATTCATTCAACATGTGTATTAAGAGTTTTGCAGTTTAAGTTATTAAGTTCTTTGATCTCAGATTTGGAACTGAATAGTGTGGTATACATTAGGCAATCTTTTCAATGTTAGCAAGGTTCCACAGTTACACCATAGGATGGGTTTTATTAAATAGACTATCACTTTTTAGAAATAAAATGACTATTGTGAGTGTTAGAATCAAAAGGATTGTCCTTCCTTCTTTCCTCTTCTTTTATATGGCAAATAAAATAATCAAACAAAATATCAAAACTCCAAAGTTTTCTAGGATAAATCTGTTGAAATGATTTTAGACAATCCTATTCACACATGGGTGGGAAAGGGGGGTTCATGAAGAAGATGGAGAAAAATGTGAAGACAAGCATGAAAGCCTTTTCATACTGTGATCTTTCCACTAGAAATCGAAGGATAATAGAGAAGGGAGATTATGTTTTACAATCGTCTTGATAAATGATTTTTTTGGTAGCTGGAGATAGGTGAGAATAAAATAAAAAATCACTTGAAAAAACTACAGCCTCTTGGTGAAGATTGCGACCAAAACACAACAGATACCAATAATATTAAGACCCTGAAATAAGAGATACAGTGCATGGAGCTCTGGAAGATGAAAGGTTCACTCTAATTCATTTATGAAAGCAGACTTTCTACAGAGAGGAGATTTTACTCCTGGGAGCATGAAACTTATCAAGAAAGGGTGTTATTCCCCCATATATTTGTCCACACCATCCTCCCTCACTGTACCCTGAAAACTGATAAGACCAATGATATCTGACATGATATAAAAAGGAAAGTGATATAATGAATTAACATCTTTGCTTTATATTGCAAAAAAAATTTTTTTCAACATAAGGTTCCATCATGCCCACCATTGACTGAATGAGTAGTTGAGACTTTCCCTAAAATAGTATTGCTGGGAAGAGAGATTGCTAATAATAGTACACTCCACTATCAGTTTTCAACAATCCTTTGCAAACTTAATTTCCCACTACTTTCAATATAAGCTATGCTCACTAGTAAGACTAAACTACTTACTGCCCTTCAACTAAAAGTTGGCATAACTTCATTTGAATTATTCTTATATTTAATAATATTCCTTTCTAATCAGTCTTTACCCTTCCAACTGTTCTTTAATCATGAAGACTTAATATTTTATTTCTCTAAAACCCATGCCACTCAGAGTCAGACCAGTCATTGGGCAAGTAGAATGAAGGACTCATGTCATCTGTTAACTTTCAATGTCTGTATCCCACATTCCAGACAGAAATCTTTAACCCCAACTTTATTAGTTGATCAGTAACTTAGAAATAAGGAGTAATGAATTATTATTGTTTTAATTTGATTTTAAGAAATGCTTCCTTTGCTAGATTTGTCTTCCCGCCATAAAGTGAGGATTTAGACTGAATACTTGTGCTCCCCAAAATTCGTATGTCGAAACCTAATTCCCAATGTGCTGGTTTTTGGTGGTGGGGTGTTTGAGAGATGAGTAAGTCATGAAGGTGAAATGCTTATGAGTGAGATTAGTGCTCTTATTAAAAAGACCTCAGGGAACTTTCTTGCCCATTTGTCATATGAAGACATTCTGCATTGGAAATGGGCCCTCAGCAGACACTGAATCTGCATCATTTTGGTCTTGAACTTCCCAGCCTCCAGAACTATGAGAAATTTATTTCTGCTTTTTTTTATAAGCTGCCCAGTCTATAGTATTGTTACAGCAGCCTAAATGGACTAAGACAGAATCTAAAGAATGATTTCTTAACATTCATGTATTTATTTATTTTGTGCAGTATCACAACTTAGAAATTGACAATGGTATAGTGCAATGACTTTATTCAGATTTTGCATGAACTCATCTGCACATATGTGTGTGTGTGTGTGTGCGTGTGTGTGTGTGCATTTAGTTCCATGCAAATTTATCACGTATGCAGATTTATGTAACCACCACCAAAGTCAGAATATAGAACAATCCCTTTACCACAAAGTTTCTGTTTGATAGTCACATCCTTCTCTCCTTCCACCTCTCAGTCCTTTATTCCTGGTAGCCACTATGATGCTTAGCATCTTTGTAATCTTGTCAGTTCAAGAATTTTATAAAAATGGAATCACACATTTTGTGGCCTTTTAAGATTGGCTATTTTCACTCAGTATAATGTTGTTAAGTTTGATCCAGCAATTGTATGCTTGGATAGTATGCTACATATTACACAAAAATTCACTTAAAATTGATCTCAGACTTAAATATCAACTACAAATTTTAGAAAAAAATACAGATAAAATTTTGGGAAACTTGGGCTAAGTGAAGAGCTCTCAGACTTGACCACAAAACTGTGTTCTACAAAAGGGAAAAAAAAAGATAATTTGAACATCATAAAAATTGAAATATTTTGCTAGGAGAAAGACCTTATAAATAGAATGGAAAGACAAGCTGCAGACTGGGAGAAAATATTACAAACCATATAACTGACAAAGGTCATATATTTAGAAATTATAAAGAACTTCTAAAATTTAATAGTAAAGAAACAAACAATCCAATTAGAAAATATTAGATTACATCATAGATATTTCAATGAAAAGAATACACAGATGACAACTAAGCAATGAAAAGATATTCAACAGCATCAATTATTGGGGAAATAAAAATGAAAACCACAATGACATATGACTACTGACTTAGCAGAATGGCAAAAATAAAAACTAGTAATAACACCAAATGCTGGCAAGGATGGAAGAAACTGAATCATTCATATACTCATGGTAAGAATATAAAATGGTGAAGCCGCTCTTAAAAGTAGTGTAGCAGCTTCTTATTTAATATTTTTAAATATCAGAAGACATTAATATTATGCTTTAGGATCAATACACAGTTATTAATTTTGTATATTTCTTTCCTATTTGCCCCATTATTTTTATTCATTCCAGCAAATTCTATTTTTCTATGAGATTGTTTTCCTTGTGCCTAAATAACTCCAATTAGCATTTCCTTTAGTGCCCATCAGCTGGTAAAAACTCCCTCACATTTTTCTTTTTTTTCTTCTAGAAATATACTATTTTGTTTAATTTTTGAAAGTTATTTTAGAAGGATATAGAATTCTTAGCTGGCTGTTACTTTCTTTTGACATTTAAAAGATCAAACCAGCTTCTTAAAAATGTTAGTATCTTTAGACAGTTTTGCAAAATTCTTAGCCTTTATCTCTTCAATTATTGAGTCTGCCTCTCTGGCACTTTCTCTGTCTCTGTTTCTCTATCTTTAATGAGTCCATTTTGTAGGAACACAGCACTAAAGGAAACTGTTTCTTCTAGTGCTCACATAGTAGCAGCAATAGTGATGGTTCCTTTGAAGACCGGTTTTTGATATTGTCCCTTGAAGTTTTGTCTTGGGTCCTCTTCTCCAGACTTCCAAACAATTCTGTAGCTTCACGGCCTTTTAATGAACTCCTAATTTTTTAGATAGAATTATGTTTTATGGCTTTAAATAAAAACCTTTATTGACACCATTTCCATTGGCCTTAGAAATTTATTAGGCTTTTTTCTTCTTCTTGAAATGTCTGTTTCAAGAAGATTCTCTAATCTTACCACTCTACATCTTAATTAAGGCCACTTAGAATTCAGAGCAAGTGTGTGTGACACTCATTTAATGATCTCTCGGTCTACTTATTTCTCCAATACATACCATGATCACATTTATGGCATGTTTATAGTACTTTGAGCAAGTCATTCTACCTCTCAATAACTGTCAATGTCTCCTTGTGGAAAACAATAATCACCACATATATTATCTACCACCCATTTTTCTTTTTCCTGATATAATTTTTTTCATAATTTTAAGTATGTTTATGTTCTATTCTATTCTATTCTATTCTATTTTTACTCCCAGTATATTCTCCTAGATCTTAAAAGTTGTTTGCTACATCTTTTTTCACGACATGATATATTTTTTCTTCCCTTGATCTTAGGCTTTCCCTGGATTCTGTGAGCTCACTAGTGTGCTTCCTTCTATATACTCACCATGCAAACATATTTAACTTTTTTCAGTCGAATCCTAATCATCAAGTGTAAAATTTATATTATTGGTTTATATAGCCTATAGCAAAGAATCTTAAAGGTATCGCGCTAAATGTTGTGATATTAGAAAATGGCAATATATCTTTCCAAATCCTCTCTCAATTAATTTTCCTTATAATAATAATAAACATAAGTTTATTATTTGTTTTGCTGATAAAAAATATAAATCAATATCACTGAATCAGTTTATTGGAGAAACCATTTACATATAAGAAAATATAGGTAATAAAGGAGAATAAAATAAATTATGCAGCGTATTTTGAGTTGATTTTCAAATGATTTAAAATAATTTCTACCTTCTTCATAAACCCCATTGCTCTTTACTTTCTTTAAATTTGATTGGACTAATAGCCCCCAAAATAGTGCTTTATTATGTGCTGTCTTATTTGTTGTTGTTTTACATGTGATAATCCCATTGGAAAATTAGAGGACATAGGAAAACAAGCTATTTTTTTTTCAGTTACCCCAAAAGATTTACTTGAGCTTAAACCAAACCTATAGTAAGAGTTCATTAAATGCTTGCTGATTTCTAAAAATTGTGGAAAAGTTAATTAGGGAAATCCCTCTAAAAGTGAATATCAATATTCTAAAAGTGAGGTATTAAAATACCATTCTTGTATTAGTTATAACCTTAGGAACTGTAGGAAAATGAATAAGGAAACTAAACAGTGTTTGAATAAGGCAAATAAGTAAACAGTATTGTAATAGAAAGACAAAGGATTTATTAAGGAAAATAATTAGAGATCACAAAATTGTTCTCTCTTGTAAGAATGCTTAGGATTAATGGGAAACATTAAAACAGACAAAGAGAGCATTAAGGTAGTAAGAACAATGCAAGATAATTTAGAATTCAGAAAAGGAATATGAAATAGATGACACAAAAAGGGAAAATTCTAAGGAGATGAACAGGGTTACAAAAGGCATACAAAGCAGAACTGAGAGATGCTTACACAAAGAGGTACTAGGACAAATTGAAGGTCAAGCGCCAGATAATGTTTTACTAATAGCTATGCTTTGATTTTAAAGGAGCTGGAAAAACAACAATACAAGATCACTGAATGCTCAAAGGCAAAGGAGCTAATTAGAAATAAAGCAATGGAACAGTCATAAATAATAGGCATATTTTTACATAATATTAAAAAAATGATAGGGAACAATGAGAATATCTTTCAATGTCCATTAAGATACTATTTACAGAAAATAGTGTCATTGCTCCTCAAATATTTACAAAGAAATAGGACATATACAATGGAAATACATGTTTCTGACAAAATAATTGAACTTCTTTTTTTTTTTAATGTTTTTATTTATTTATAGGAGAGAGAGAGAGAGACAGCGTGAGCAGGGGAGGGTCAGAGAGAGAGGGAGTCACAGACTGAAACAGGCTCCAGGCTCTGAGCTGGCAGTCAGCACAGAGCCCGACGCGGGGCTCGAACTCACGAACCGCGAGATCATGACCTGAGCGAAAGTCGGACGCTTAACCGACTAAGCCACCCGGGCGCCCCAATAATTGAACTTCTTAATTAAAAAAACTAAATGATCCCAATACTGAGGTTTTAAAGTAAAAAAAATAAAGTATAACTTTTTATATTTATACAAAATCAGAGGACCTCAACTAATAGAGACTCTTAAAAGTACTGAAACACTTTTTCAGTAATGACATATTACATTAGCATTATATTTATAGATATTTTTAATTAAGATATTCCTTTATCCATTTATGGAATTTTCTAAGTCCCCTGTGATTTCCAATGCTATCTAAAAGAAATTATCTTACTGCTGATGTAAATATATTTCTCTGTAGATGTCTATAACTTTTACACAAATGTAACATATTATATGATTTTAAAAAAAACCTCAATTCCCTAGTCTGTAATAGTTCCCTAATCTGTACTACAGTTGAGTAAGCTGTAAAAGCTTGTTTTTTAAAAAGTCATTCTGTAGTTGACCACTAGATGTCACTCAAGATAAGGTTTCCCCTTTAATACCCCCAAACACCTCTTCAGCTTCTAATTAATTCTTGGTTCATTATTCTTATTTGGTAAATTTTATGTTTGTGTTCGTACTAATTTAAATTTCATTATGTCCCACAGTGAGCCTTCAGATGGATGTTTTCATATATAAAAAAATAAATCTCTAGAATTAATAATCTTGATTACATATATGAAGTATGTACATATATGAAGTATGTAAAATACTGTAGAAAAAAATAAGGTCGAGATCTTATTAGGATGGAATATGGAATTATCTGGAGTATAATTTTTAATTTCCAGCTAGGTTTATATAATTAATAGAAATTAGTTTTTTAAAAAAGTCAATCAGTTTTACCAACTGGTTTGTATTATTGACAAATTTTATTGTTGCATGCTTTAATATTTCATGCCGTACTTAGTTTTTGTGTGTGTGTTTGAAAGAGAGTGTGCACGAGACAGGGAGAGGAGCTAAAGGAGAGGGACAGAGAATCTTAAGTAGGCTCCATGCTCAGCATGGAGCCCAGCTTGGGGCTTAATCCCAAAATGCTAAGACGATGACCCGAGCCAAAATCAAGAGTCAGACACTCAACCGACTAAGCCACCTGCTCCACTCCACCCCTATGTTTTTAAATAGAGATAATCTTAAAAGAGAGATTTTATATTATAAAGAAATTACTGAATTGCTGTAGATTTATATTATTTTCTTCTAAAATTTACTTACAGTCTTCTTCCCATTGCACAAGGTTTTTACTTTCTGATTTCCCAGTAGAGTGCTGTACTTGTTCCTCAAGGAATGCGAGACATGCTTACAAGCTCTTATGCTGGTTTGCAGCAGGGAGGGTTTGAATAACAGGTAATTTTACTTATTTTAACTATGTTCTTTAAACTAAAATTGCATATTACTATTTTGCAATTATAGGTTGCAAAAAGTATTTTTAACAGTAAGTGTGGAACTAGCCCTGGAGCACTCCGTGATTGATAAATTTGTCACTATTATTCCACAAGTATTTCTTGGGGAAAAAATACTTTGCATAGAAGGAACGTTTTGTCTTTCATAAACTTATTATTTCCTTACTATGTCCTAATACTACGACTTTTTTTATTAAAGTATATTCTCCCAAAACATGACCTAATATCTGAGATTAAATTTGGCACTTAAGAAATGTATTAATTCTTTGAGTCACCAGAGCATCAAGAGAAGTGAGTGTTTCATTGTATGAAATGGTACTCCAGGGACTGAGTTAGTCCTTTATACTGCCTAGTCCAAAGAAAAGCCTGGTGCGTTATTCATTGTAACTGTGCAGGGTCAAGTTTTACTAGGAAAATGGAAATTGGACGAATACTCAGATTTTACCTATAAACTTTGGATACATAACTTCAGCAATAAAGCAACTCAAAGAGAAAGAGCAGACTATAGTCAAATGCCAATCTGGGAAAAACATTCCAATACACATGAGATAATAAGACCATTAAGTAAATAAAATTCTCCAAGGCCAATAGTAAAATAGTAATATGAAATAGTAAACAAAAGATGAAGAGTAAATAACTTAATTTTTGTAATTAAAAAACTTAAAGTCCGTTAAGCTGCCCAAAGTTTAAAACTTTAACCATACCTAGCACTTGCGAATACTAAAATAAATATGCCTATGGGTCTCTTAAAGAAAAATTGTCAAGAGCTGCCACAACCAGTAAAAATTATTAACACATTACTTATTGGGCTGAAATAGAGTTTCACATAATGCAACATGGAGGGCAAAGACTGATGAGTTGGCCTTCATGAAGATAAATGATTATGTAAAGCAAAGGTTTCAACATGGTGTAACCTTGTGATCTTCCTTCTGCCTGGCCTACAGAGCATAAGTAAATTTCTTTTTCTCTACTTTCTGAAAGATATTATATTGTAGTGGAGTCAGGGGTCAATTTTAGAAAAAGGTAGGAGTGTGTCTCTCTGCTCTAGTATTTCCCCCTTTTCGGGGGCCACTATTTCATGTTTTGTTGTTACATTTGGTTTTTATCATTCTGCATTTTATCCTATTCCACAAAAACATTTACTTCCTTAGGGCACCTGTGTGGCTCAGTTGGTTAAGAAGCCAACTTCAGCTCAGGTCATGATCTCGTGGCTCATGAGTTCGGGGTCTCAGAGGTCTTGATCTCGTGGCTCATGAGTTCGGGGTCTCTGCTGACAGCTCAGAGCCTGGAGCCTGCTTCGGATTCTGTATCTTCCTCTCTCTGTGTCCCTCCCCTATTCATGCTCTGTATCTCTGTGTCTCAAAAATAAGTAAACATTAAAAAAAAAAATTTACCTCCTTGGTTGACTGCTCCCTTTAGTCACTTAAGAAAATTAATCTGATTAACTGATGTACATGGAATGGTTGAGAAAAAAATATGTTGCTCTTTTTTGTGACCATTTGTTTCAAAATGGTGGAATTTTGGTTGCCACCTGAAAAATCTCTGGGGGCAGATAAGTATACTAAAGGTCTCTAGTACTAGGCTATCCTATAGCCATTTTTCTCAAAGATATTAAATTATTTAAGGCAAGTGTACTTTCTAAAATGACTTAAGGTGGTTCACATGAAAGGGCTTAAAGAGTAAAACTATTAACATGTGGGTGAAATATATAAGAAACATGTAAGAAGGGAAATTAACTATTCTAAAACAAAATTCAGGAGCAGAATACAATTTAGCATTGGGATACCACATAGTTATGGCAAAAAAATGAAGGCAAAGAAATATAGTTCCTACTTTATGGTAACAGTCAACGTGTTTCCAGTTTTGAACTTACAGAGAAATTTTCACCTAGGGACAAGACATACATCCAATGCCAGCAGGGGTGAAGAAAGAGAAGCCATAATCTCGGGTTTCAGTGCTAGATACTTCAGGTGAAATGAATAGAGACAGCAAAGAATGTTAGAATCCTTAACCCATGGATGATATCACTGTAATATACACAACCAAAGGATGAGTTAGAATTGCTTTTATTTTCCCATCTCTAGTGAAAGAGTAAAGAAAGAAATAAATGAAATATATATCTTTTAATGTTTTATTTATTTCTGAGAGGGAAGAGACAGCGTGAGCAGGGGGCGGGTCAGAGAGAGAGAGAGAGAGAGGGAATCCGAAATAGGCTTCAGGCTCTGGCTAGCTGTCAGCACAGAGCCGACACAGGGCTCAAAACCCATGAATCGTGAGATCATGACCTGAGCTGAAGCTGGACGCTTAACCAACTGAGCCACCCAAGCACCCCCAAATATATTTTTAAGGTGCTAAAAATCTTACTATTGATGTATACTGTGTATTTAATGAAATTATTTAAATGAAATTTAAAGTAGCCATTTTAATTTTCTTACACTTTTTTTCAGTTCAAAGATTTACTCTCTGCCATGGTAAAGCAGGCATTTTTAGGCTTTTCCTGTGATTTAGCACATAAAACAATAGAGTAGCTGTGGATTTTGAACTAAGATGTTTTAATTAATTTGAAATGCTATTTGAAAGGGTCTAGGAAGGTCAGATGTTCCCAGAAAGTGTTTACAGCTATCTTCTAAAATTTTTCTGTTTTGTAAGATTTTACAGAATGATACGTTGCTGAAGTCCAATAACTCAAATGTTTGGGCAACATTGATCAAGGCTGAGCAAACCCAGCCTCTTCTCTTGGCATTATCAGGATTTTCAAGGAACACATCACTTCCAAGTCATAGCTATAAATGTCCTTGGTAGAGGCAATTTCAGGGACATCAGTCAAGATTTTGTCTTGAAACATAATGGTAGGAGACTAGAAATAATGCATAACCCCAGTAAACCACTACACCAGGTTTTATTAATAATACAGTTTTTATAAGGCAATTCCCAGTGTTACAAGGACAACTAAAACCCACATGGGCTGGGGTGTGAAAAAAAATGTCTAATTGGTATAAAGACTTGAAAATATAAGAAATATTTGGGGGTAAAGTTTTAGAAATACCTATACAAGAGGAATTATCCAGTTACAAGCATAGTTAGAATCCAAAAAAAAAAAATGCAATTAATGGAAAAGTGTGTTACAGTTTCATTGTGCCTGCATATAAACTGCAGATATACTATTAATAAAAATAGTATACTACAAGGTCTCCAAGCATGTCAAAAGTGACCCTCAGTCATCATAACCTTCTATAATAAGTATAGATTTAGAGGTCTTGAAGAATTTTAGTCTCCATGCACATCTCCAGAAAAATAAACAAGAACATAAGATGTGCATAACATAGTTTAGAGCAAACATTTTGAATAGAGTCCAGATTTACTTAGAAAAGAGAAATAGAAATTAAATAAATTCTCTTTCTATTCATTCCACAGAGGAATGAACAGAAACTCATTCTAGAAATTCTCCTCCTTCTACTCAAGAAAATGTCATCCAACTAATGATTTTTGGGCCTCCTTCAACTATGACACTTTCTACCCTCTATATTTTGCTAGTAATAAAAAATGAGTGTGTTATAAATATTTATGAAGGTATATTTTCAATATAGTTTAGGGAGAGGATTTATAGACACATGATGCAATCTATATCTTGGTTTTTAAATACCTACATATTAATAATGCCAATATACCCACTGTTAATTTCAAATATCAGACAAAGCCATATTTAGCTAATACTAAATAATCTTTTGGCCCTTGATAAGAAGGATTTTTCAAAAACTTTTTAAAGTATTCATTAGGAAAATATCTTGACATGTTAATGAAAATATGAAACTGAATTATAATTTTATCCATATATACTTAATTTAAGGCATATCCATGATGAATTAAAATGTATTACAAAGCAATAATACTATTAGCTATTTATTTATTGAGAAGGAGAGGGGCGCCTGGGTGGCTTAGTCGGTTGAGCATTCGACTTTCGCTTGGGCCATGATCTCACGGTTCGTGGGTTCGAGCCCCGCGTCCGGCTCTGTGCTGACTGCCAGCTCAGAGCCTGGAGCCTGTTTCAGCCTGTGACTCCCTTTCTCTGACCCTCCCCTGCTCGCGCTCTCTCCTAGAAATAAACATTAAAAAAAAACAAAAAAAAACAAGAAGGAGAGAGGGGGAGAGATTGAGAGAGAGAGAGAGTGAGAGATTGAGTAGGGGAAGAGCAGAGTGAGAAACGGACAGAAGGTCCGAAGCAGGCTCTGCACAGATAACAAAGAATCTGATACAGAGGACTTGAATTCATAAACTCTAAGATCATGACCTGAGCCAAGTTGGATGCTCAAGCAACTGAACCACTCAGGCACCCACTATTATTTCATAATAACACTTTAGTTGATCTATGTAAACTTAATGTGCTCCAACTAACACTTGGGTACAAGGACACAAAGATGAATAAAACTAGGATCTTGTTTCAGGTTGCTTATAGTTCAATCATGACACTGACATGTAACAAATGGTTAGATTATGAAGGGGGTGGGGAATTTATGGAATATAGTGAGATCACAATGAAGGAAATATTAGTTTTGTGGATGTCATTAAAAGGATGTTTATAACAGGCTTCCAAAAAAAAAAAAAGACTCAATGATCTAGGGAGGGAATAAAGTATTGCAGGCACAGAACTTTGTGATGAAGGTATCCTGTTATTCTGGGAAGACAGTTAAATCTGTTTGACACAAAGCTGGAGACGGGTCAAGGAGAGGCTGAAGACATAAGTTGCATAAGACCTTCCATACTCTGCCCAGAAAACCTGAATTCATTCTAGAAGACGTGGGAAGTTACTGAAGATTTTCCAGCTGGTGAATCACCTATATCTGCAATTCTAGAGAAATAATCGTGATGCTATGGAAAGAAATTAGAAGAGAGACGTGTTTATTGTTGAATATTTCAGTGTGGAGAGAAACAATGTAGAAGAAAATGAAAGATTTATAGTTAGGGATTCTGAGTTTGCAAGCTGACTCAATAGCTGACTAGCAGTGAAACCTTGGGCAAGTCATTAGTCCCTTTGACACTTACATTTTTATGTATGATATCGTGATGAATGGGACCTACCTAAAATATTGTTGTGAGGATTATCTGAGGGAAGTTAATGTACATATGCCAGGATAGTTTTTAAATATTAGTTCTCTTTCCTAGAAAATGATCTTGACACTCTACTAATCTGTGATTGCAATGATAAAATTTATTCAATGTTTTAAAAGACTGCTAAAAGATACTCTATAACCACAGGTATCCAATACCTGATTTAACTATGTATAATCATTTACTGTCAGATAAGTTTTCTCTCTAACAGCTAAAGCCACATACCTTATAAGTAGCTTAATTTTATTTCTTCTTCTTTAGTTACAACAGAGAATGAGGAAAATGATAATGACCGTTTTTATTTATGTATGTGAAAATTTAAAAATAACTCTTATATGTACACATTTTGGAGCCTAATTGTAGATTTATTGAATCAAAATCCCTGCATCATGAACCTTAGTGTTTCATTTTTAGCATTTTAATAATTGTAATATTCTCCTATATTTGAAGCCCAGCACTCCTCTTCCTTCATTACTTTTTAAATCCCAGAACTTAGTGTCTACATCTCAAATTGCGTCAAAGATTTCTCCTGGACTTCCGTTAATTATAACTCCTCCTTTATTATTATTTGCATTGTACAAATGTACAGCTCAGCCGATGAGCATAGTCTGTTGCTTCCCAGATGTGAAATAGTGTTTGCTTAATCTTTCACTGTATAAAGCACTCATTGTAAAGACGATAACTCAGTAGTCAATAATCATTCTTTTGAAAGGGAAAATAAAAAGGGTAGTACCTTGACTACCCTCATCTGAAGTGTTGCTAACCTTGTGACAAATTAATATTTCATTTTTTACTAGTTTTTCAGTCCATCATAGTGTTTAAAATGTCAGTCTTGTCACATGAGTCTCAAATCACATGGAAGCATGTTTAAAAGTCATGGCCCTGGGCCCTCAGTCCTCTTTCCAGTCTACAGAATCTGCATCTTGTGGAGTAGAGCCACATATCAGAGGTTGTAGAAATATTCAAGATGATTCTTGTAAATACAATGTTTGCTCATCATTGGTCTCTTTCCCATGACTCCTTTCTGCTATTTTGTAGGTATGTGCAGATAGATGATAGATAGATAGATAGATAGATAGATAGATAGATAGATAGATAGATATAGATATAGATAGATCATGTACACATATTTTTTTACCTAAATAGTAGTATCCCCTTTTCTTCCGAGAATATTTTCCTTTTCAAATCTGATCTATGTCAAATAGTATAACATTCTTCCTTTCTCGATGGCCATCATCAGGCAAACTTAAAGCTGATGTGACAGGTGTCAGGGACAGATGCAAAAACTGAGTATCTGAATCAGAACAGACAACCAAGAAATACACAACTATTTCTAGGACCAAGAATAAATATGAGTACTGTTATTGATTGCTAATTGTTTGTTGATTGCCACTGGATAACCAATCAGAGTTCACAATGATATTTGTAAATTTTTGTATTAGTGGAAAAAACGTGAAGCACACAGGCCATTTTAGGCCCGTAAACATATTGTTTGGTTTGCACATACTTTTTATAACTAAATTAGTTGTTGAGACTTAAAAATCATAAGATTAAAAATAAAATTTCACATCTCCAGTCTCTCTTTAAAAAAAAAAAGGTAAATCTAAAAATTCCTTCCCTCTATAGCCATATTGAAGCATAAGAGAAGTTTCTTTTGCACTTCAGAGAACTTTCCATACTGGCCCACTTCACTCATTTACCTGTCAAGCCTCTGTGGGCCCGAGAGTTTACATCTCTTGTTCTAGAAATTTGGTATAATGTCCACTACACCACCTCAAAAAGGAACTGCAGGGGTGCCTGGGTGGCTTAGTTGGTTAAGCGTCCGACTTTCGCTTAGGTCATGATCTCATGGTTCGTGGGTTCGAGCCCCACGTCAGGCTCTGTGCTGACTGCCAGCTCAGAGCCTGGAGCTATTTCAGTCTGTGACTCCCTCTCTCTCTGACCCTCCCTGCTCACGCTGTCTCTCTCTCTGTCTCCTAGAAATAAATATTTAAAAAAAAAAAAAAAGGAACTGCAAATAAATGTGTGTTCAATGGATATATGATTGAATGGATTGGAAAAGTATCTACACTTAAAAAATTTTAAATTACAACTTTATATAGTCGCAATTTGTTAAAGGCCCCGAAATACTGAGCCACCTAATAAGTAGGGATATAGGTTGTATATTTTTCATTTATTATAGAGTTTAATATGAAAATGGAACTCAAATTCTTACCACAATTGTCTTTCTAACTCTCTTCGATAGGATACTGGGCTAAAAATGTCTAACTCAAAACAAGAATCACCCTGCAGTCTTCAAACTGTTATACTAATTATTCTTATACTCCTTTATTTCCCTAATTAGAAAAACTAAACACTCAGACTTGTATTTTATAAGGTCATATTGGTTTTGGTTTGGGGAGTAAAGCAACTAATTCTGTAGTAATCATAAGTTATGTCTTCATCCTGTCATAATTTGTTCAAGTATATTGTTAAACTAGTTTCATTTGTAAAATATATATTTATCATTCAAATGCAGTATCTCTCCAAAAGGGTTCATTTAAACCTCTCTACTTATCAATAAATAACAGTTTGAAAATGTATTAAACAATGGCTTAGAAAATGTTCCTCTCTCTTTCTTTTGGCTCATTGGGCTTTTCCAGTGAAACTTATATTTTCATCAAAATGAAACAAAAGATGGTGGTTTGTTTTTTTTTTAACTTTAAGAGTGTCAGTAGACACACTTATATATAAGAATACTAGTATATTATGCATAATATATTATATATTTTGCAGAATATATTGTCTAGGTCCTAGTGATCCATTTAACTTAAAATGCTAAGGAGTGTGCAAATTGGCTTAGTTTTTTTTTCAGGAATTAAAGAAAGGATATTTTTAAAAGAGGGGAAAGGGGAATTGCAAAAGTAGGTCATATTGCTCTAATCTTTTTTTGTTCTTTTAAAGGACGCAGACTGAATCAGAATAAACAGAGGCAGTACACACACTTGTTCTGTGAATCACAGTCCAGACTCAGCACTGGCATAAATTTGAGGAATGTACATGATTCCTATCCAAACCATGTCTGGTATTTATCCAGGTTAAAATTTTCTTTCTTTTTTAAATGTAGAATGCAATAAATAATACATTTTTTTTTCTTTTCACTCCCCATTGTTCCAGTTAGAAGTTCATTCTAGTGGTATTCATTCAGTTCACTTTAGTTCTTGACTTGGTGAGCTTAATATTCCTGGCAGGCTTTGAAAACATGGCTAAATAAATTTATGAATGAAAATCACCAAGTTCCAATACTGGCCCTTACCATTATTTTTCACAATCTTTAGAAGAAGATCAATCCCAAGTTTTCTAACATGGTTCTCTGATAGCAAATCCCTGCGAAGTGTTGTATGGTGTAGTAAACAAATATTGACATATCAAGTGTTACAAAAGCAAATCAAGCTACAAGCATAATTTTCATTAGGAGTTGCAAGTAAAAGTTTAAAATTTTGTAAAAATTATATTTTTTCACTTTGTAGGTAAGTGACCAACATGCTTTGATCCACATTTATAGATTGGATAAGTTAGAGAAAGAAACAAACTTTTTATTTAAACAAAGAACAGAAAAAACCAAAAACACACTTTATGTTTCTTTCACAGTTCTTCACTTCTATGGAAAAGAAAAATCTTGAATCTTAGCATAAAATCTTAAATCTAATATTGGGCTTTTTATTCCTGCAAAGCTTCCTATTCAGACTCCAGAACCAAACATAACACAGAATAAACAATATAAAACACTGTAGGATAATTTTTTTCTCCAGTTATTTTAAGGGATTTTATGGACATTCTCATAACTGCCTTAAATATTTTAAGTTTATTTCATAAAAAAATACACTGCAAACAGATTTTTATATGGATTCGGTGGTGACAAAGATAAACGTAAGAATCATTACAGTTTAATCTTTAAAATGATGTAAAAAATTAAAATGTGTGTATAAATTTATAATCTCTTCATTTTGCGAGATACTGCAGGTGATTTGCTTTATATATTCATAGTTACCTACTGTTATGGGTTGAATTGTATGTCCCCAAATTCATATGTTGCAGCCCTAACTCCCAATGTGATATAATTGGGAAAAATAAGGTTAAAAAACTTAATAAGGTAAAACCTTTATTGTACAGGAAGAGACATCATTGGTATTTCTGTGTGTGTGTGTGTGTGTGTGTGTGTGTGTGTGTGTGTGTGTGTATACACAAAGAGTACATGCAGAGATGGAGCCATGTAAAGACACAGAGAAGGTAGCGAGATACAAGCTAGTAAGAGATGCCTCACCAGAAACCAAACATGTTTAAGACCTTGATTTTGGACTTTGAGCCTCCAAAATGGCAAGAAAATACATTTCTGTTGTTTATTTAAGCCACATAGTCTGTGGTATTTTCTTATGACAGCCTGAGTTCACTAATATGCCTGCCCACAAAGCTGGTAATCAAGGTTCTTCTGATTGTTCCCAGGGATTGACTGATCCTGATGAGCTTGTTGGGATTGAAGCTTTTGAGGAAGAACTCGAAGAAGTGGTTATATTCTAGTGGTTACATTCTCTAATATTAGAGTAGTGCGTAGTTCCACTCTAAAAGTCATTTGATGGTAGAGGAAGAATGTTGATAACTTGGATAATTCCACTAAATGTGGGGTTTTTTTGACATTTGCTAAACCATAAGATGTGCTTACACTATCAACTACCCCTACTTAATTATCTGCAGCAGTTTTCATAATTATACTACCATTCTGAGGAAGTCTTATGTACAACTCACTGAATATTTAGCATTTTATTAAACATTACAGCAACTTCTTAAAATAGACATTATTAACACATTTGCCAGACGAAGAGACTAAAGCTCAAAATGGTGTCTTTTTTTCTTAAGAACATACAGTTGGAGAAAATCTATTTTTTTTACATTTATTTATTATTGAGAGACCGAGAGAGACAGAGCATGAGCAGGGGAGGGGCAGAGAGCAGGAGACACAGAATCTGAAGCAAACTCCAGTCTCTGAGCTATCAGCACAGAGCCCAATGCATTGCTCAAACTTGTGAACCTCAAGACCATTACCTGAGCTGAAGTGGGACACTTAACCGACTGAGCCACCCAGGTGCCCCAAGAAAATCTATTTTTGAACCACAATGAACTAAACTGTGGCCCCAAAGCTATCACTGTAATTTATTACAATATTTAAATGAAAGACAAATCTACAGAAAAGGTCTACTATGATTCCAATGTATCTAGTGATTATGTGAAAATATTTTCCGTCCTCTTTTTTATTCTAATTTTGCTTTCGTTTTTGGAGAGTCTAGGTTTATTCTCCAGCCTATTATATATATAGTCAGTATTGTCAAAAGGACCTTTGCCCATACATGGCCCTATTATAAACCCTGTGAATCATAGAAATATCTAGTTTTATATTCTTAGTATGTGAGAAGTGTTACCCAGACATTCTATAGATCATTCATAGTGCTGGCAGTGATAAAATAAGTAAATAAATAAAGTTTAAAAAATAAAAAAACATCACTTTGGATGCAGCCAATGAAAAGCGGCTAGTATGGTCTGATGATTAATGACAATCTTCAAAGATGTTCCTTGTATAAACAAGAAAGAACATGATGAAGTGTATGACCTATTATGACACACTTTCTTTTTATTTAAAATTTTGAAGTTTTACCTAAAATCTTTAAGATAGTGGTGGTTTTTGTTTCTTTACAGATTCATTAGCTTAGTTTCCCACAGAAATTAGTGGAAACTATTTTTAAACCACTAGCTAGTAACTCTGAGATTCTGCTAAATGTGGTTGTAACATCATATCTAAAATAGTTCTTGCCTTTTTTTCTCCCTGATTTTATGTTTCTGAGTTGCAGTTCTGTTCTTTCTTATTCTTTTCTGTCAGTTTAAAAGGAAAGAAACCAAGTTCCAACTTGGCCATCAACAACTGGAAAGAAGTCCTGGGATCAAAGAAGTATTTCAGTATATTTTAATAGATTTTTATGATAGCCTATAAAAAGAACAATAGAAAGGAAAATATGATTTATACACACACCAGAAAAAATCATTGATATGATACTAATGATGCTATACCAATTCATAAAATTTAAATTAAGACAACAAAGAAGTATTTATCTCCTTCAAGGAAAGGAGTGCTCAAGTATTTATCTCCTTTAAGGAAAGGAGTGTATATGTGTGAATTATATATGTAGATGCAACTTTATGTCACTTTTTTAACAGCTGAGGAAAAGTTATTTTGAACAAAGGTGGGATGTAAACAACAAATCATTAATCTAGTTAAAAAAATATTAACAAAATCAACAATATAAGCTCTTACCAGAAGTTGTAAACAACAGTTTTCCTTTACCTTGTAAGTGGTCTACCTGCCCCCAAAATTAAATAACAGGGATTCTATGTTTGCCGAATTTCTTATATTTATCAGGTCTTTTGTTACTTAAGAATAACTGAGGCTTAATATTAAAAGAAAGAAATTCTACTCACAGCTATATAACCTTTTGTGATTCCCCATGATATCTTTTGTTGTCACTTTGGCTTAATGAATAATTAAATATTCTCATAAAAAATAACTTATCAGAATATACAGCACACACATATATAAACACACACAGATGATGATGATGATGATGATGATGATAAAGTGAGAGGGGGAGAGAGAGATTGATTCTATAAACCTGGTCCAGATTCACTAATTATTTTAGTATTAAAAATATACTTAGTAATTTAGATTGCTTAAGATAAAAGAACAAAAGCAATTCAACTGTCTACTAAATCCATCATATGACTGTGAATATTTTGAGTATAAAAGCAGTCAGAAATAATGTGAGAGGATAGTAAAAAAAATATATTATAAAATAGTATAAACATAGCACAAGGATTAAAAATTAATGAAAGGTCAACTGTTCAAATGGAAACCAGAATTTATCTGTAGGAGGAACTAATATCTCAGACAGATATTTCACTTGATGTAATTGAAGATTTCCCTATGTGACCTGAATTTACCAGACAGATTGTCACATTTTGAAACTTCTTTTTACGCTTTTTGTTTCTTTTCTTATCTTTGTCCTTATTGTGTTTTTGCAAAGATACATATGTTCACTTTTTTTAGTACTTTTTCCATACAGTGATTTAATTTGCTATATCTGAATTCAATTTGACAGCAAAGAGAAAGAACTAATTAAAACCAAATGCATTTCTTTCCATCTTTATCTGGAGCAGTTGTTTTGCGGGGGAGAGGAGGGGGACAGGGAAGAGGAGGGGGACAGGGAGGAGGAGGTACAGGAGGAGGAGACTGTGAACTAGAGACATTAAATTACTTGTCCAAGGCTAGTGAATAGTGAAGATAGGAGTTAAACTCAGGCACTGTGGCTCCAGAATCCATTCTCTTCAATCCTTCATGTTATTTGTCTTTCTAGAAAAATTCAGACTTTAGAGAGAAAATAATGTCCAAGTTGATTGTTAAAACACTATTAAAGGGTCACCTAGGTGGCTCTTTTGGTTAAGTGTCTGGCTCTTGATTTCAGCTCAGGTCATGATCTCATCATGACATCAAGTTCCGTGTCAGGCTCTACACAGAAAGTGCAGAACATGCTTGGGATTCTCTCTCCTTCTGTCTCTGTCCCTCCACTGTTCTTTCTCTCTCTCAAAATAAATAAACATTAAAAATATTTCTTAAAGACTATTAGGAATGTTTTAGTTTGAACAAAAGATGAGGCACATTCTAGGCCGAGGAATCAGTGCACAAATGGGAGATCACCATAGATTGGCCAAACTTCAAATTGTTTAGAATTAGACTGTAGAATAAGAAGAAGAGAGAAGTATGAGATGCATTTGCTGATGAGGGCAGCTACAAATGATGGTGCCATGGGTCATGACAAAGAGCTAAGAATTCAGTGTCAAGGTAGTGGGCAACCAACTGAATAGTTAGGCGTGAAGAGTACAGGAAGTCAAAATAACCACTTAAGGAGCACTTTATTGATCTATAGCAGGTGTCTACAAACCTTTTTTTTTTAAACAGGGACTGATAGTAAATATTTTAAGCTCAGTGAAAAAGCAGTAAATTAAGGATATTATGCTGACCCTGATCTAAGGAAAAAAGCTACAAACATGAAATAAGGCAATAGTTTCTGGTATGGTTGATGTAATTGTGTCAAAGAATTAATATTGGATTGAGAATCTATTAGAAGTTTGAATTTTAAAGTTTTGTGATTGATTGAACATGGAACTTGGAAAAGAAGGAAGAGTCTGCAGTACCTCTGGAGGTTCTTGTTTAGATGGTATATTATTCCTTTCCTTCCACTTTCTATGAGCATTCACATGCACACAAATACACACATTCACACACATATTTGAAATGGAAGATTGTGGAGGTAATAAAATCAGTTCTCATGACACTTGCAAAAGTTTCTCAAATGCTTCTCCTGAAATACATCTCTTCTGCCCTGGCCTCAGTGATGCTGGATTTGACAAGTACCACACATGTAGTTTGAAACACATAACCACTATGGTCCTTTCCACATTATTGAAGACTGAATCGACTCAAAGATAAAAAGACAAATTATCAAGCACAGACGCTACTTTCAACAAACGTGGCAATAATAAAAGTAAAATAAACAAAATAAGGACATTGTTAGTAAATGAGACAACTAGAAAACCAGAAAGCTTCTGGTAAGAGTATCTGTTAGGGTGCTGGGTGACTCAGTGGGTTAAGCATCCAGCTTCAGCTCAGGTCATCATCTTGAGACCCACATCAGGTTCCACTCTGACAGTGCAGCACCTGCTTGAGATTTCTCTCTCTCTCTCTCTCTCTCTCTCTCTCTCTGCCCTTATTCTTCTTTCAATATAAATACATAAAACTTTAAAAAAAGAATATCTGTTTGCTGGATAAAATTAATACCAAACTCAAAATTTAAACAATAATGTGCACACACACACACATATACACACAGTTATCTTCTTTAATTGTATAATGAAGTATCTGAGAAATTAAGAAAAATTCATACAGGCCAGGACAAAAACAGAATATGAAATAGTAGCTCTTGTTTATTATAAGTGACCTAGAGCCTGGCTTTAATGGGTCTGGCCTTGTTCATGTGAGGGAGAGCTTATAAAACTTTAACCCTGAGCAAGATAGAATGCTAAATTGGAGAGCCCTGCATTGGCATGTATTCTCAAAGGTCAATAACTTCAGAGAATTAACTAAAAAAGATAAATCCTGACCTACTAGGAATTGACAGAAATACTTGCTTACCTCTCTGGAGAGACCTCTGCTCCAATTATGCTGAAAAATTCTATGAAATGTAGTGCTCCTTAATTGGTATGATACATAGAATCCTCCCAACTTGAATGTCATTGTAATTAAGTCTGGAAAGCCCAGTGTACCCCATTCATAAACACCTTTAAGAGTAATCTACAGAAAGCCATAAGGATGAAGAAGAAAACAACATATTAAGCAGTGAATTGGCAAATCACTTATGAAGGCTAAGAGTTTTTAGTACTTTTGAACATATCTCAATGGATACAATCCTTCTAGTGATTTAGAGTCTATGGAAGGTCAAAAAAACAAAGCATTTTCCTGACAACAACTCCAGCTTTTTTTCTTCAATCCACCAGGTACATGATTGTGGTTCTTAGTGTTGTGAAAGAGGAAACTTGCTATCTGGAAGTCATCTTCTGTCTTCTCTTCACTGGTGTTGCCATCATAACTTATCCAGATCATTGTCAGCTTTTCTTCACACATCCTTGTCTTTCCTGATGATTTTTGCCAGCAATTCTCAACATTAGCATCAGCATCAGGTGGTACTATAGACTCAATAGTCACATATTGAAGCTGTTATTCCAAGTACCTCAGACTGTGACTGTATTTAGAGATAGGGCCTTTAAAGAGGTACAAAGTTAAAATGAAGCAATGAGAGTGGGCCCTAATCCCACAGCTAACTGGTGTCCTTATAAGAAATGGAAATGATACAAAGGTACGTGAACAGAGAAAAGAACATGCCAGGGAATAGTGAAAAGGCATCCATCTGCAAGCCAGTGAGAGAGGCCTCAGGAGAAATTAACCCCACTTAACCCCTTGACTTTAGACCTCCACCCTCCAGAACTATGGCAAAATACATGTATATTGTTGAAGACATCCAGACTATGGTATCTTCTTATGGCAGCCTTAGCAAACAGATACACCTGGGAACTTGTCAGAAATGCAAATCCTGGGGTCCACACAAAGCCTATTGAATCATAAATTCTGGAGATGGGGCCCAGCAATTTTATTTTACCAAGATGTCCAGATGATGCTGATACATACTAAGGCTTGAGACCAGTGATTTATTCTATGTTGTTGAAAACTGAATTAATATGATATGATCCCCAACTGAATTCATGGCAATAAAATTCATAAAGGTCTCATTTTATTCTCAGTATCACCACTTACTTCTCTGTGCTTATACATCAATAAATGTTCATAGGGCATCAAGTACTTATTGACACCACGATGTTTATGGAGAGTAAAAAAATATTAAAAACACCTCAACATCTGAGTGCATAGATTTACTAATACAAAAAAAGAAGAAAGAAGGAGAACATTTCATAAACACTAATGCAACACCTACACTGTAGGAGGTTATTTTATATTAGTTTCCTTTGTATTTGGAGACTGACACAGGAGAGGGGAGGCTGGGGGTTGGAGGTGGTTTAATAGTGTAGGTAATCTAAACTTTTTTTACATTACACAAAACTAAGGAGGATCAATAGTATACTCATAGAAGGATTGAATAATGTACCTTTTGCAAGCAGGTGAAAACATAAAAGAGGAAAGAAAGCCAACTCTAAGAGCTCCCAATGTTCAAAGGTGGAATGATTTGAGTGAAAAAATGAACTGATATGGATTATAATCCAAAGTATAAAATAAATGTTCATGAATCCATACTGATACAAAGAAATAATTGAATGAATAAATAAAAGGGAAATAGCAGACAAATCTTCCATGCAGAGGAATTTCAAATAGTTTGTGCAGATACTGTGCCCTCAAGCAGGTGGAACATAACTCCCCACTTCTTAGGTGTGGGCTCTGCATGACAACCATTCAACAAGGACAGCCTGGAAAGGGAAGATTAGTCACTTTACAACTACCTAACAAACAATAACAAAAACTTGTCTAGGTGATCAAGGTTAACATCAACAGTGATGTCATATTGATAGTATGAACGCTTGTGATAAGATGACACTCTACTTCGGTGTTTTTCCAAAACACTGTAATATAAGAATAATCATGAGGAAAACATCAGATAAATCACAACCAAAGGACATTCTATAAAATATCACATCAATATTTTTCAAAACAATCAAGATCATCAAAAAAGGAAGTCTCAGGGGCGCCTGGGTAGCTCAGTCAGTCAAGCGTCTGATTCTTGATCTCGGCTGACGTTGTGATTTCATGATTCATGGGCTGGAGCCCTGCATTGAGCTCCGCACTGAAAGCACAGAGCCTGCTTCAGATTCTCTCCCGCTCTCTCTGCCTCTGCCCTATATGCACACTCTCTCTCTCAAAATAAAACAAATTTACAAAAAGGGGAAGTCTCAAAACTGTAACTGCCAAAAGGAGTTCAAAGAGAAATGAATACCAAATGTCTCATACTTTCTTGGATTGGATTGTGGAACTGAAAAAAGACATTAGGTTAAAATCAAAGGAATTTATTTTAAAGCAGAGAAATTTGAGTAAACTATAGCTTTAGTGAATAATAACATACTGATATTGGTTCAATTATTTTAAAACCTGTACTATATTAGTAAAAGATATTAATAATAAAGAGAATTGGGTGTGGTACATATGGGAACTCTCTATGTTGTCTGCAAGTTTCTGTAAGTATAAAACTCTTAATATAAATATGTATTTAAAAGAGAAATGAGAATTTAGCATGAGAAAATTGTTTTGCAAACAGAAAGCATGATATGAAATATAAAGGATTCTTATTATCAAGTGCCATAAAGATGAAAAACAAAATGCAATAATCATTGGGAAGACAGAGCTCTGGAGAGAGACCTCATGGTGAGGGGTGGGAAAACTAGAGAAATGTCCATTTGATGGTTCTATGACATTGTACAGGAAACTTAATTTCTCTGAGATGTAGCATCATGTGAGTATTGTTCATGATATCTTTCATGACTATTTTGGAAAGTTATATTTTTGAGAAAGCATTTGGGAACTGCATATAAAATTTGAAGTGGTGTTATTATTGTGATTTTTTTAAAATATTTATTTACTTTTGAGAGAGAGTGAGTGAGAGCAGGGGAAGGGCAGAGAGAGACAGAGAGACAAAAGATCTAAATTGGGCTCCATGTTGAAGGCAAAGAGCCCAATGTGGATCTCAAACTCAAAACTGTGAGATCAAGACCTAAGCCAAAGTCAGATGCTTAACCTACTGAGCCATGCAGGAACCCCACTATAACTGTGTTTCTTAAAATCTTGTGGTTAATATTACTAAAAACCCAATGGAACACAGAGTATTTGAGTAATCTTGGAGAAAAAGGTTTCAGTAGGGAAAATTGAACAAGTGTGAAGGAAGGAGGGCTTAAAGGTCAATGATAAGTCCATTCTGACTATTTTGGGTAAATATTATACAGTCATGCTTAACTTTATTCACTAATTTAGTTGTTGAAATTTTACATTCCATATTTAATATTTCTGAAGTTAACTTATGCACATGATGGAACACAGGTGTTCCTGGACCTCATCATAGCTGTTGTGTGAAGAAGGATTGGGGAGGGGCTAGATTGAAGGCAGAGGGACCAAGCTAAGAGTCACTACAGTCACCAATACAAGAGGAATAGAGCCTTGTATACATTTGTGGTAGAGGGATCAGAGAAACATTAATGGATTTGGAACATACTTTGGAGATTAATTGGTGAGATTTGGTAATGCATTGGACTGGAAAGTGGGGAAAAATCAAAAGTCAAGAGCAAATACTAGGTGGTATCATTTACTAAAATAAGAAAGGAAAGAGGAGAAAAAATATACAGGGAAATACAGAAAAAATATACAGGAAATATATATATATATATATATGAGGGACAAAATCATTCCACACATAAGCCTTAGCTCCTGTTTAAAGCTTCATCTATTCAGCATCCCCAGTATTGTCCTATTCAGTGTTTTCAATCTCATCTCACTAATTCTCACATTAAGATACAACATAAGTCAGACTAATATGTCTCAAACAAAAATGCCGTGTTCTTAACCCCTGCCCCAGCATTCTGCTCTCTCCTCTTGGAATTTTAACACTCTTCCAGGCAGCAATTCCTTTATTTATTCACATTTTCATTAAGACAACTATTTAGTAAGTGAAATCTTATTGAAGCTATTCCATAGAGTTGTCACTGGGCTCTTCAAAACCCATTTTATACAGCCACTTCCAGCTGCCTTAAACTCAGTAATGCCTCTTTCAAGCTCATGGTCACTTGTGCCGTAGGGTTACCATTGACTCTCAACTCACCTATATTGCTATAAAACTCAGATAACATTTAACTCCATTCTGCTTTTTTAAAAAAGTTTTTATATATTTATTTTGAGAAAAAGAGAGAGAGAGAGAGAGAGAGAGAGAGAGAGAGCATGCACACGGGTGGGGGAGGGGCAGAGAGAGGGGAAGAGAGAATCCCAAGCAGAGCCTGCCCTCAGACTCACTACCCGTGAACCAAAACAAGTCCAAGGCTCAACTGACTAAGCCACTCAACTTCATTCTGCTTTTCAATGATCCTTACTTTTATGAGTACATGTATGTCTTATCTTTAGGTAGATTATAAATAACTAGACAGCTGGGATCACTCCCATTTTTCACATCACCTGGCAAACTGTCTTGCCATTAAGTATTTGTTGATTCACTGATTAATTTACTGACTAAAACAAAAAGCAACAGAAAACAGGCTTTGCTTGGGGTGCCTGGGTGGCTCGGTTGGTTAAGCAACTGATTCAGCTCAGGTCATGATATCATAGTCAGTGAGTCTGAGCCCTGCAAAGGGCTCTGTGCTGTCAAGCTCAGAGCCTGGAGCCTGCTTTGGATTCTGTGTCTCCTTCTGTCTCTTCCCCTCTCCCACTCACGCTCTATCTCTCTCTGTCTCTCAAAAAATGAATAAATGTAAAAAAAAAAACAAACAAAAAGAAAACAATCTTTGCTTACTGAGGAAAAGGGAGAACCATGTGGAAACTTGAAAGGGCTGTTTGTAAGAAACAAGTTTCTTATGTTTTATTATTTTCTATGCTGATTGAAATGGTGATTCTGCTGTGGGCATTTTCCTTTGTTTCCTTTGTTAATGAGTAATGGAAATAAAGTTCATTTTTACATGACAAAATATATTTTCTATTTTTAGCTCATAGCAATTAAAATAGTTATAGAGTTAGATATTTTAAAACATTTTAAAAAATTTTTATTCCAAAAACCATAATATGTATAATACCTTTTGGTCTTATACTTTAAGAAGATTTTCTATGTCTGACTTAATTGCAAGATGTCCTTTCCTTGCCATCAACAAGTACAGAGATACATGGCCATCAACTACTAACTTCAATCAGTCACTGGATACTCAAGAAATGCAAACTCTCATATATGAGTCTGACCTCCAGAAACACCCTATAAACCCTGACTTGGTCCAAGAAATGGCTGGCCATAGAAACCCAACCCCTCCAACAAAAATTAACATTCTCTCTTTTAAATGTCTCCAAACTGCTCTCTTGCTGACAACCTATCACTACCGAAGATACCTGAATACTAGTATGAAATCTCTCCAGTGCCTCCTTTCCCTAGTCCTGTCTTAATGGAATAATTGCTACAATTAGACGTACTTTATCAATATTTCCCTTTCTTTATATATAAAACATACTCTCCTTGCTACTACATCTGAACTACTACAGCCAGATGGATTCCCTTGCCATACTTATTTGTGAAAAAACGTCCATTGCTAGTTTTATGTCAAAATTATGTTGTCTTTGACACAAATGTAATAAGAAAAGTATGTTGTACTGCATTTTAATATATTATTTTAAATTATCGAACTTAACATTAATACAGATTGTTAAGAAATTACGATTCTCTCTAGAAAAGATTTTGATGACCCTTTAGGTAAAGAACATCTTGTTATACATTCGTTGAGGTCCATTCAATGTGTCTATTACATTTTGGATTAGGACCAAGTTCATAGTTCTCTAATCATTTGCAACACAGACAAAATACCATGGTGACATTTTCCTTATACTGTATCTTGATGTACCTGAGAATATCTCTGGAGCATTTTCAGCCTTTTGATGAGCCTTGTTACAGCCTCAGATAATGCTTTTCTTTTTGTCTAGAGATAGGTTTCCAGGCTAAACCTTTAATTTTATAGCAATTGGAAGGTGAACACCTTCTGTTAAGCAACAGGAGGACTGTATTGTGGTAATAAGAATCCATTGCACCTTCACTGGGTAATGTCTAAATAGAAGGAGCTTGACATGTCAGTTACCTGGTGTAGAAGTTAATATGAAAGAGTTTAACACAC
The DNA here is from genome assembly GCA_017311185.1 of Proteles cristata cristata. Taxonomy (NCBI): domain Eukaryota; kingdom Metazoa; phylum Chordata; class Mammalia; order Carnivora; family Hyaenidae; genus Proteles; species Proteles cristata. The sequence goes on along the minus strand of JAESUZ010004923.1, from coordinate 1,171,436 downwards.
ATTTATTCTTCTTGTTTTCTCTAGCTTTTCAATTGTATCCCAAACAGCAAACTTAACCTTTCAAGGCCTAATCTAGAATTCGTATTCTGGCCAATAGCTGATTTACCTGACTGAAAGTTGTGCTGATTTAGAGAGCAAAGGATCAGGCATTTAATAGATACCTTACAAAAAACTCAACTCCATGAATTTAAATCCATTTTATATTAGAAGAACTCATGATAAGTTTATGGCAATAAAATGTCAAGATGTTAATAAGAGTCAGCATATTTCCATGTGATTAAATGACAGAAGAAGAGCCAAAATGCCATCTTTTTGTTGGAAATGTAAGAAACACACTGAACAGATACATTCAGAAAGATAATCTTTGTACAGACATCTGTCTACACTCTATAAATTATTCCTTATAACGTCAACGGTAATTTCTTTACAATGAATCTTAGGCCACTTTGAAAATATGGCATCAGAAGAGATTCGAATCTTTGAACAGGCTTCCTCAGTTGCTGTAAATGGTGCTCCCACCTGAGAAAATGGACAATCTTTTTCAGATACGAACATACTCTATTTGTTTTTAATTAAAACTTTTAAGAAGTAAACTGTAGATACCCCTTATGTATCTTTCAATGGGGACAGACTGATTTTAAAGGTATAGTCTCTGCTAATTTAAGTCAAAGAGATTATTATCTTGGTTCTTCAGTGACTCCACAAATCTGCCCTCTGCCTTCATTGTTAGAAGTTTGTGTGTTCAGTATTTACTGCTTTTAGCTCCTTATTACTTCGTTAGAGTATAAGTTTTAGAAAGTCAGAAATCTTGATTTACCCTCTACTTTGTCTTATAGAATGCACCAGAGAAGTTAACACAGAGTTATTTTTTAAATTAGATTGAATAAGTAATTAGATAAACAAAATTGGAAAATATAAGTAAGTCTTTCTGCATTGTAATGGTGTACATGTGTTCTTGTTTATATGCTTATATATGAGGCTCCCTATTATTCATTTATTCAGTTTTACATTTTAAGATGTTACTTTTTGAAGAGGATACTTCCATTCTGAACACATCTCTGTTTCCTTGATTTTCAGCCAATTAATATATTGAAAAAGAGTCAAAGTGCTTATTATGCTATGCATGCAACATATGTAAATGTTTAATTTTTCCCACTACTTTTCAACTGACAAATGTGGATTTGCATGGACACAATCTGACTCACCCCATCAGGTTAACAGAGCCATCAAAAGAGGCCTACTTAGGACCCAGAATCCTCCTAGGCCATTGTCAGATGATTAGCACAAAACAGTGTGTTGCTGATATTGTCAAGAGTCCTCTCCACTCCCTCAACTCAATTTCTCGCTTCATTGCTTTGAACCCCTGTGGGGCAGCAGCAGTTTAAAGGATGTCAACAAGAATACTCTTGTTCTCCCAGGATTTCAGTACAAAAGGATAAACAGCTACACAGCTGGCCAAACTAATAGGTAGAGAAGTGTGTAACTTCGTGCTTAATAAATGCATGAGCATTTTACAAGACCTGGCGGACCTTGCTCAGTATTATTGAATTTGATTGATATACGTATAGTTTACTTGAGGTAATTTTTGCTTAAACACACAGTTGTAGATTTTTTTTTTATTAGATGTTACGAACATCAGGTTGAGTTCATTAAGAACCCAGATAGAAGGCCATATTTTGTCAGATATTTCTGTAAAGAGCAAAGAAAGAAAAAAATTTCTAAAAGAAATTTCAGAGAAATCCCTCAACTTCATTCTATTCTGTTTATTTGTAACAGGCAGTGTGTATGAGTAGTTTAGAGTCCACAAAGACACAGAGAGCAGTACATGTATTTTCGGTACTCCTCTTAATATTTATTTGTGTAAATACTGAGTGCTATCTTAGGGGCTCCTCATCCTTTAAATAAGGATGGCAGAACAGCAAACAACCTATGACCTGAGGAGTGGAGATTTATGGAATGCAAATTTGCTATTTCCACACTACAGCATAACTAACTACAATTTATCTGGCTGGAGCACGCAGCTATTATAACCAGTCACTGAATGGATATTATTTTAATGTCACAGAAATTTTTATTTGAACCTATAAGAGGCTCCAGCGGTTTAAATGAAAATCAGCATGGTTGATTACTTCTTCTGCAGCATACCTGCAAAGAGCTGATCATGGCTGTACGGTTAGGGTTGGGCTTGGAGCTATGAATTGTGGCATGAGACCCACACCACGACTTTTAGATAAGAATTCATTATTCCAGTTTCAACCATCATTATTTCTTTCTTTTTACTTGTAACAGTAGGAAAACTTAGCCTGAAACTTGCAGGATATATGACTAATTGAAAAACAAGTATAATGTGTCAAAATCTCCTTAGGAAGATCTGCCTGGAAGAACAACATTGAAACCAAAAGAAAAAAATATGAGTGACAGCATTTTGCCACCACCACTTAAACTGCTAAAATCCTCTTTCAAAAATGTAATAAAACAGGAGTGTTGGTTCAAAAATATGAAAAAAGCATCTATTTTATCAATTCAAAAATATTTTTCAAACTACAGCTGGTGAATATTATGTGAATATTATTTTATACTAATTAAACCCACAGGCAGAAACAGATTCCTTTTCTCTGGAATCATTGCTAAAGCCTATTTAAAGTATTGGAACATTTTATGAGGTCGGGAAGAATTACACTGTATATTTTTAGTTTCCTCACTCCACACACGCTATTACCATTACTGATAAAATCACATAGACTATGTCTAAAATACTTAGGGCAACTTACTTATGACTTTTGTTTACTAGTGTGTAGAAAAAAAAAATCCTTTAAGCTTCTTACACTATGGTATCCTCTTTGTTTTTAAAACAGTCTTGAATTGGGTCAAGTCCTGAAATTAGGAAATCGCCAAGGACCAGCCTTAAGCAAAATTTTTGATAAACGGAAAGCTTTTCTCTTGCTCTCCTTTCTCTTTTGCTGATGCATCCTTCAATAAGCAGTCATTTCCTTTTTAAACAGCTTTTGGCTTTTCCAAACCCAGGCCTAATTTCTTGTGATATGCTTCATTTTCTGAAAATACGGCTCCTTCATTCTTTTAACTGCTCGTGACCTTCATTAAAATGTTCATGTTTTGAAAAACTGTTTCAGTGAATCAGGAGAAAAGTAGTTGGATTGAAAACTAAATAAATAATCTCTTGAAGTGTCTGCTTCTTTTTTTTTTAAATCAGGTCAGTTTTGTTTTTTGTTTTGTTTTGGTTTTTGCACAAAAGATCTCCTAACAGCATGGGTAAGAACTCTTTTGACACAGAGTTGAACTAAATTAGTTTTTAGTGTCTCTTCCTCCACAAGATACCAGAAAAAAAAAAGTGAACTATTGAAGAGTTTGTGAACATAGATTTGCATTGAAGATCAGATATATATTTTTTAATTTTTTTAAGTTTATTTATTTGTTTTTGAAAGGCTGAGACATTGCAAGTGGGGGAAGATGGGCAGAGAGAGAGAGAGAATACCAAGCAGGCTCTGCACCATCAGCACAGAGCCCAATGCAGGGCTGAACTCACAGACCATGAGATCATGTCCTGAACGGATATTAAGAGTTGGATTCATTTTTTTCCTCATTTTTTCTTCATTTATTCTAAATATTTGAGGGGCAAGTTGGATTTTTTTTTAATTTTTTTTTTGTTGTTTATTTATTTTTGAGACAGAGACAGACCACAAGTGGTGGAGGGACAGAGAGAGAGAGGGAGACCCAGAATCTGAAACAGGCTTCAGTCTCTGAGCTGTCAGCATAGAACCCGCTGCAGAGCTCTAATTCATGAACCAGGAGGTCATGACCTGAGCTGAAGTTGGACACTTAACCGACTAAGCCACCTAGGTACCCCCAGAGTTGGATTCTTAACTGACTGAGCCATCCATGCACCCCAAAGAATAGATACATCTCACCAGGCATCGATTATAATACTTAGACCAAAAAAAATTGGACATGAAATAGGAAGTAGTCAGACTCTGAACTAGAAAATGAAAGTGAGTAATAAAACTTACTAAAACTTCATATGAACACAAATGGTCCTCAGAGAAACACAAAGCATCCCAGCCTTGAATTATTAGGCTTTATTTTATCTAGGTTCTGAATTTGAATTCCAAAGATATGATTTATGTTAAAAAATATTGAAATGCTTCCTAAAAATGTTAATATATCTATCCTATATTTTCTACAGTGTGTTCAAGGTGTAGAGAGTGATCCAGTTTAACTTGATATTAATAATAGCTTATTCTTATTAATGAAAGGTGTTCATAGTAAGGGAGCATAAATCCAGGGGTAAAAAATAAATATTGCTGTTTGTAAGCTTATTCTGTAACTTTGCAGCTGCTGTAACACTATCGATGAGGAATAGTGTTACAAGGGAATAGTAAAATTTTTTACTAGTAAATCTGCCAGCGATCCGTGATACAAACTGTACAGTATAGCTTTTTAGACATGTGAAAGAACAAACCTTTCACATTACTGATGAATTTTGTAACCAGAGCATCATATCTCATATAAAATCCACAGTTGAATTGCTTCGTTTACATATTTTAGAATCTTCCTACCTCACCCCTGCCCATGCTGGCCAGCTAGGCACAACAAACACAGACATACTTGAATTTTCTGGGAGAAAAGGAACTTTGCAATTTGGAATCATGATTTGCTTTGAATTTTCTATCAAACATTGGAGTTCAAAACGGTTCCCTATAGGTATGGGTAAACACATGGTTTGTTAGTTAGCTTCTGGTTTTTGGTTTGGGAGAAAACCAAGAAGTCTATAAATCAGATTTTTTGTGTCCTAAACAATAACTCTGTCAGGCATAAAAATAGTTAGTAATATATGAAAGTTATTATTTGACTCTATCTTGGTATTAGTTCAAATTTGCTTTTACAAATACCGTTGATAACAACTTACCAGAAGAATTTAACATTTTATTTGTTTGGGAATACTATCACACATTGCATTAGTTATCAAACCAATGACTTAATTGCTCGATCATATTTTCACATCTGTTTTATTGTCATAAAGGGTTTGCCCTGTGCAATGCATTGAGTCTTTGTCCATTATAAACTAGAAACTAAAACCCTTTAAAGCTGAAGAGTCCTAAAATCGTATCACATGTGAAGGAACACAGCTCTGGAGTTAGACCACTTGGATTGAATTCTAATTCTGAATCTTTTGACTATTTACATGTCTTCTTTTTCAACTGCTAAATGACAAAAGTGACACTTATCTTAGGTGTTTAGTGTTGTTGGAGATTTTAAAAATATAATATATGAAAAGTTTTTGGGAAGTGCTAACAGAAATTAGCATCAATAGTGTCCCATTGGAAATATGGGACAAGTATAACAAGAAGTCACTTTCAGTCAGCCCTCAATATTATTCTAGCACTTACACTAGACAAGGCACAGTTTCCGTAGTCGGAAACACAGCAATGACCCAAGGACACAAAGCCTTCCATGAAGAAGCTTACACTTGGGGTATCTGGGTGGCTCAGTCGGTTAAGCGTCTGACTTCAGCTCAGGTCATGATCTCACAGTTTGTGGGTTCAAGCCCCATGTTGGACTCTGTGCTGACTGCCAGCTCAGGGCCTGGAGCCTGTTTCAGATTCTGTATCTCCCTCTCTCTCTGACCCTCCCTGCTCATGCTGTCTCTCTGTCAGAAATAAATAAAACATTTTTAAAAAATTTAAAAAAAGAAGCTTACACTAAACTGAAAATGACAGACACTAAACATAAAGGTAAAATGTATTCCATTAAATAATAAATGTTACATACTAAATTAAATAGAGTAATGTGGCTGTTTATTAATGCATATAAAGGTATTACTGGTTTGGACAATGCCAGTCCAGATATATCACTTTGTGTTTTGGTTGCCTGAAATTAAATGCTGCTTATTTCATCTATTCCGTGCATACTCTGACATAAAGAAACAAGTGATTTGAAATTGCATATCTATGAATGTCGTGTTGCCTTTTTTCTGTGTTTTATTATGGAAGACATATGACTTCTGACTCATTGTGTCTAATCCCCCAAGGTAACACATGATTACCACTTTGGTAAATTTCTAGCATGATTAAAATTTTGAAGGGGGTTTGTTTATTTAATTTTGAGAGAGCCAGAGACTGAGTGTGAGCAGGGGAGGGGCAGAGAGAGATGGAAACACAGAATCCAAAGCCAATCCCAGGCTGTGAGCTTTCAGCACAGAGCCAACCTGGGGCTCAAACCCATAAACCTCAAGGTCAAGACCTGAGCTGAAGTTGGATGCTTAACCGACTAAACCACCCAGGTGTTCCTAAAATACTTTTTTAAGTTTAATCTTCATTTATTTTTTTCCAGATAACAGTTTTTCTTCAGTATTTAAGGACTTAGCTCCTTACATGAGCCTTAAAACAAAATACATGTGGACGTCTTAGGGGCAGCACCCTTGGGTGTAAATCAAGCTGGGGTGTTCAGACCTTCCATGCTCCACCAACCTGAGTGATGCCTGACCACCTTGTTGTGAATAGCACCACTCACACAGTAATGTAGTTTCGCATACAGCTTGGGGTGAAATTCAGCCTCAAAGACTCTCACTTTGGAAATATCTCTTGTGGCTGAGGGCCTCCACTATGTTCCAAATAAGGAACTTAATGATCTTGTCCTTGCAACAGACTCAGTTGGTGCAATGAATAGACTGCAGGTGGCTGGGGCTTATTTTGGCACAACCATTATTTCTCTTATCTTGGTCATCTTGGAAGTAAGGACCAGAGAGAGTGATAAAATTTTAAATAAAGATTGTAAGTGCACCTGGGTGGCTCAATTGGTTAAACATCCAACTTCACCTCAGGTCATGATCTCACAGTTCATGGGTTCAAGCCCCATGTTGGGCTCTGTGCTGACATCTCAGAGCCTGGAGCCTGCTTCAGATTCTGTGTCTCCCTCTCTTTGCCCCTCCCCTACTCACACTCTGTCTCTGTCTCTCTCTCAAAAATAAACACTAAATTTTTTTAAAAGTCTCCCTAACTTGTGATGTTTATAATATTTTTAGAGTAACAGCTGAATAATTAGGATTAATCCTCCCTACATCTTTGTCCAGAGGATGTTGGAAGACTTTCCCCAGAGTCATTCATTCACACTGTTATATGTGTAAAAGGCCTCCTAACTAATAACACCCGAGCCAGAATGAAAAGTGAGGGCCATATACAGACTTTTGGTATGGTTTTTCTAGCACCTAAGAAACAGAGACTATAAGAATTCCAGTAAGAAAATTATGATTTAAGTTGTCCGGAAATGAGACCACCTGCTTTCTGAGAAAATTCATAGCCTGCTGCTATACCTAAAGTATATGCAGTGGGGATGTAATCAGTTGTCCTGGATAATTCATGCAAAATAAATGAATAAAAAAAGGAAAATAAAACTTTATCCTGTGTCAATTGATAAGTTGTTCAACAGTCCATCTGGAAAAGTGGCATACATATAAATCAATTGGAATTAGTTACACCTTGTCTTTGAATATGACTTTATAATATATACTGAGTAAATTATAAGTGATATTAAATATGATCCATTTGTAAAATATTTGTGTTAACTTGAAAAATAAATCTAATGTTATTTGGATTCTTTTACAATTTTTATTTGAATAATAACATTTGGTATATAGACCAAAATATACAGCATTTTTCTTAAATTTCTCATTTTGTTATATTTATTCATTCTTTCCTCATACAACTTGTATTGGCCATTCAATTCTTATTTGTAAAGGGACCTTCCCTATTAGGATTTTAGAAGCTAATATAAAAAATAAATCATCTGTCTAAAATTTTGCCATTCCTCATATGTGTTCTCAAAAGCCATTTTTGCAGGTTCAGCCCTCCACTTGCCAAAAGAGATGTACCCTAATAAATCTTATTTTGTGATTATAATGTGACAGAAGTTCAATACAAAGAAATTTGAACCTCATAAAAATCAAATCTGTAGTGAGGAGATGAAGATAGCCTTGTAAATAGCTATACACACCAAAAAAATGTAGAGTTGGCACACTTGGACAGCCTTCTGACTCTTACTTTTCAAAAGTAACATCTTTGCCAAACAGTTTTCTCAGCAAAAAAAGAAATGCATATTGTAGGATTGGGTCTTTTTTTTTCTCATTAATCTAAAATCAATGATTTAAATGATTTGCCCCACTTTGTCCTCCTCCTTACCCATTTTAAAGACAAAGATTTTCATTTTTCCTTGTTTAATAATAATGCAGTGAACACAGATTTTTAAAAAAATCAATTCTTTCTGGCAAATGGAAACAAAAGATAAATAACAAATAACTCTAGTTGCAACCCAAAGCTTAGTAATGGGTGGTAAAATCAACTATGGTGGTTTAATTAGAAAACCCCATTTTTATTCTTCAACCCTTCAATATTTTTAAGTTTATTTATTTATTTATTTATTTTTGAAAGAGAGAGAAAGAGAGTGAGAGAAAATAAGTGGGTGAGGGGCAGAGAGAGAGGAGACAGAGAGTCCCAAGCAGTCTCCTCATGCCACGCTCTCTGCTAAGCCTGACACAGAGTTCAATCTCATTAACTATGAGGTCATGACCTAAGCTGAAGTCAAGAATCAGATGCTTACAGACTGAACCACCCAGGCACCCCTCAACCTGTCAATTTTTCACTGTCTTTGCAATAAGAATATCCAATGGTCAACAAATGCATAATAGACCAGAGATCTAATTTTTCATATAATACATCTATCTCTCCAAAAGGTTTAAAGTGGATACCTTTAAATTTTGGAATATCCCCAAAGGAAAAATTGAGAATTTTGAGGACACAAAAAAATTAATGCCATTTGAATAAATTTGTATTTATGTTCATTGGGGAAAACCCATAATTATGCCACAGTTAATCTATGGGGTGAAGTTGAATTTTCACATAAACCATTTATTTAATGCAATGCTGTATATGTACTCAGTGAAGATCCTGAAGTTGAAATGTCTATTTAACTGATGTGCCAGAGAGATGCTCTAAGATACATTCCTCTTCCTTCAGGGAAGGAATATTTGTTCTTGAACAAATATTCTGCATACTGATACGACTGAGATATCTCATTCAAAATTAATATTGTTTGCCATCAAATAATATACTTGGGGCTTTAACTACCACCACAAGATATGATGATATGTCCCAAAAAGAACAGATCAGAGAATATTCTCTACTTCAAACACCCTTGAAGGGGGAAGAGGATGGTGACAAGGACCATGTGGGTGGCTCAGTCAGGTGAGCATCTTATTTCATGGGTTTGTGAGTTCAAGCCCCACATCAGGCTTGCTACTGTCAGCGCAGAACTCACTTCTGATCCTCTGTCCCTCTCTCTCTGTCCCTCCCATGATGTGCTCTCTCAAAAATAAAGAAAACATCAAAAAAAGAAAGGTTATTGATAAGAAAATAAACTTGAGGCACCTGTTATACACTCTGTGAGTTACTGCAAAATATCAGGGATAATATAAATAGTTTGAGTCAACTTATTTGCCTTTCATAAAATAATAGAAGCTTCATATAGTATAGTGCAGCTTTATAAATTATACTAATGGAGTGACTTGCTTACAGAATGTTGATGTCAGAGGAAAAAAAAACAATTAAGAAACAGCATATTAAAGTGGAAGTTTTTGGCAATTATCTCATCCAACCTGTTCATCTGAAAGATGCAGAACCTGAAACCAACAAAGAAAAATGGAATCTCATCATCGTCTCAAGAATAGTTGCTATTTTGCTGACCATTTTTATGTATTAACCACTTGCTGAACACTAAACACAGTCCTGTAAAATAGGAATTTGCAGAGGAGAAAACCAAGGCTCATCAAAGTAAATGTAAGCTGCCCAAGGTCACATAACTCTATGGTTGCACTTAAGACTCAAACCTGGCCCTGCTTGACTCCAAGTCTTATAGTCATTTAACTTCTGTAGCATTATAATCACATAATTTCATTGCCACATGCTCAATGACACATGTGGGTTAATGTGTGACAGAGTCACCTGACTCATACTTGGGCTTGTGGACTAATATGAGTAATTCTCCTCAAAAGCGAGTCAGGTGGGGGATATTAAACGAAACAAAACCAAACCAAACAAAACAAAAACAAAAACAAGAAAAAGAAAAGAAGAAATTGAAGATAGACATTCAGGTAGTAAGTAGAAATTGTGTCACTTATTGCGAACATGTTTTAAACAAAATTGCCATTATGTACTAATTTTAGCATTATATCCATGTAGAAATCAAATACAGTGACATTTCCAACTCCTCTATATTTTGTCTTACTGACGGATGTTTAGGTAAAACTACTCTCTACTAAAACTAGGAGTTTTACCTTTCATTTGTTTTTTTTGTAATTTTTCTGTAGGAATTTTAACAGAAGTAAAATATATTTAGAAAAAAAAACTCTATTTCATTCCATAGGTAAAAATAGTTATTTTTTTTTATCAACTTTGAATGGGATCCAGCCAGATTAATTCCCAGTTGCTGACAAGAAAACTGACGTACTGAAATTCAAAGAATAGCTCTCAGAGGTTTTAAAGGTTATTTAATCAACCGTGTTATTTTTCAGATGAAGAAAGAGGCTCAGAGTGATTAACAAATTATTCTCAATTATTTTCACTCATAGTTAGTGATAAAGTATGTGAGTGTCCAATTCTTAACAGTCTCATCATGTTTTCACTGAGCCATAGTCCTCTCCATAACTATAATTTCTACAAAACACTCTTTTTTTAATATTTATTTATTTTTGAGAGACAGAGAGAGACAGAGGATGTGTGGAGGAGGGAGATACAGAACTTGAAGCAGGCTCCAGGCTCTCTGCTGTCAACACAGAGCCCAATACGGGGCTCAGATTCATGAACTGCAAGATGACCTGAACTGTAGTCAGATGGTCAACTGACTGAGCCACCCAGGTGGCTCTAAAACACTCTTAATTAATAGGAGCTTAAATCATGAAGGAAATAATATAGATGATCAGAATCCAAAGAATCAGGACATTCGGCCAACAAGCAATATAATTTTTGCAAAGTTTAGAATGTGGCTAATGACTGGCTTTGTAGGCAGCACTCTCAGGGTGAAATGGAGAACTCTAGGTGGAAGTAAAATGAATGTTTGCAATACCATGCTCTGATTCTGACACTCATCACCCAAAGTTAGCACAGACTCCACATTAAGGACATGGTCCCCAATAAGACTGCCTTTATGTCAGCTGAAAGTTTGGGGATCTCCTGTCTACCTGCATTTCTGAGTAACTGGTTACAAATTTGAGACATGATTGAATTTTTGACCACATGACTGAACTCAATCCCCAGTCCCTCTCTCCTTCTCAGCTATCAGAATATCAGGCTGATACATGAAGCTCAAAAACTCAAATCTCTAAACACATGGTTAGTTTTGTTGGTATGACCAGTCCCTATCCCTGAGTCAACATTGGCATAGATTCATGTATGGTCCAAAGGCCCATCACAATAACAAAGACATTCTCATATCTTGAGAGATTCCGAGGGTTTAGAAGCTTCCTCCCAGAAACCATGAACAGAGACTAGATAAATTCTTAGTCTACAACAAAGCTTATATATTGAATTGAGGGAATATGTTTTTCTTGCCCCCAAAACCTACTACGGTGATAAGACAAACTTATTTTCCCCATGGTCACCTTAATAAAGGGTGAATACTGCTCTGTAGACCATGTGTAATTATACACATAATAAGTACTTTTTTATTATTGATGGTCCAATATTGCAAAAACCTCAGTAAATTTCTTGAGTTTCAATCTATTTTTTAAAAAATGAGATATTAAGGAATGGATAAATAGTGTTTAGTAACAGTCAGACACATCACTGAAATAACCAAGCACTTAGTTCAAACACGCAAAAAGCCCTTCAACCACAAACAATGCTAAAGCCTGAATCTGACAAAATCCATTAACTGAGAATATTGTAATAATCCTACTAATTAATGGACTGCAAAAGCCTTCCAGATGGCATAGACAAATACATTTAATTATAGTCCATCATTCTTGCTTGTACTTAGAACCTCCAGCATTGTAGGACAATTCTGAAATTTATATAGTTATGAATTATTGTGCCCATATGGCAATGCAATTTTGATAGAACTGCTCATTTAAAAATCTACTTATTCAACAAACATATAACTTTTAAAATTTTTGTGCTTATAAAAATTTTAAGTCATAAACTTCTAAACCAGAATGTTAATGGACTTTTTAATATTCTTGCACAAATTACTTATTCAAGAATCATGTCATACTTAGTAAATAAAGAGCAAACAGCAGATTCATTTATCAAACTCTAGTGATCTCACAAAACAAAAAGAAAGGAAAGATAAAAAGAAAGAAAGAATAGTAAAAGCCAAAGGATTTCTTTGAATTTGATTAGAGTGATCAAGTAAATGTATTTTTTTCTTTAATAACCTGCTTCTCATATTATATTAATTATCACAGTTATTAACATAACAAAATGATTCTTCTCACAAAAGAGCTGTGGATTTCTTTTAGGGCCAATAATCTTTTAAGTATATTTTTAGATCATTAGTAGTATCTGTGGAAACAAAATATGGTGAAAAGAAGTTTATGACTTTTTGATATTTTCTAGTTAATCTCTTATAAAACCAATCTGTAATACTTCATTGGAATAATACATGAGGAATGACAAAGTTCATTATAATTATTTAGAAACACCATTTATACTATTGTTATTGGACCATGTGATTAGAATAAAACAAATGACACTTAGTGGATCCTCCTGTCATATCTGATTCTACCCCTATTGGTAGACACTGACACAGGCAGAAGGCCTATAGAGAAGTCATAAGTAGGAATAAGCCATCAAAAGAATCCTGAATCTACAGATACTCTCCCATCTGCATTTTGATATTGTTCATTATTGCTCAAGCTCAATATTTTAAATGATGTTTGAGATAAATTCAACATCCACTTAATACAAGGCACTTTGTAAGTTATCCCAGGCATGCAGTACAATTTGAGATCATTAAAAACATGAGATGGCCATCAGGGAAATGCAAATTAAAACCATTTCACACCCTCTAGGATGAATATAATAAAAAAGGCAGACAATAACAAGCATTGAAGAGTATGTAGAGAAATTGGAAGTCCCATACAATGCTATTAGAGATATAAAATGGTGCAAAGAAATACTTTGGAAAATAGTAGAGGAGTTCCACAAAACCTTACACAAAGAATTGTCATATGACTCAGTGATTCTACTCCTAGATATGTATCCAAAACTGAAAACATATGTCCACATAAAAACTTGTGAACAAATGTTCATTATACTTAACAATTGCCAAAAAGTGACAAACTCAAGAGTTTATCAACTGAGTAAATAAAATGTGCTATACGAAACAATGGAATGTTAGTAATTAGAAAGTGAAGTATTGATATGGGTTATAATATGGACAAACCTTTAAAACATGTGGTAAAAGAAACAAAACACAAAAGGACACATATTATATGATTCCATTATGTGAAATGTTCAGAATAGGACAGTTTGTAGAAAGAAATGGAGATTGCCCAGAGCTGGAGGAAGGTTGGAGGAGTAAGATAATTACCAATGCGTATAGAGTATATTTTGAGGTGATAAAAATGTTCTAACATTGGTTGTGGTGATGATGTTGTACAACACTGTGAATATGCTAAAAACCACTGGATTGACACATTGAATTAAATGATTTGTATGGTATGTGAATTGTATGGTATGTGAATTATGGTATGTGTTATTTTAAAAGCTTATAAATCTTATAAACATTTCAATAATTTTCTTTTGGAATTAATGTGCTTAGAATTAATTGGTAGTAAGTTCAATGTCATCATCTCTCAGAATATTATAAGAGGCAAAGCATATAATGAATCAAAAATAAGAAACCAGTGATGTTAAGGTGGCATTAAATAATTATATCCTAAAATAGTATAAATAATAATAATACTAATATTGGATAAAAAATATTTTCAAATGAAAAAGTGTCATTGTGTAGAGGTTGATGGGAATAAAGGCTGGAGCTGCAAGAGTATGCAAACAGATTAAAACGAATCCATTTTTGGACCGGAGACAGAGTGTGGGGAGTTAGCATATACTCCAGAGCTCTTCCATTTATTTAGAAAAGTTAGTTTTTAAAACATTTTCTTGATATTGTTTCCTTTCATAAGTTAAAGCTTTAATCAAAATGTTATCTCTTTTCAAGTTTTCTCAACTACACACTTTCTTTTACTCACTAATATTACTGAGGTGACTACTAACATCCTTATGAGAAAATGAGTGTTTTGTATATACGTATTTATGCATCATTGTGCATTGCTCAGGTTAAGTGAAGAGACTCTTTCAAGATCCAAACATAGCGAAAGGGACTAACAAAAGTAAGGCAGGGAGATTCAGGGAGGGATTATCTTGTGAGATAAAGGAAAGGAACAATTGATATAAGAAAATTAATAGGAAATGAAAATGAGAAAGGTTAAATGAACAAAAATAATAGGCTGGATCAACACCAGAAGAGAAAGAAGTACAGAGTTTTGATGCATGTTGGTCCCTTAAATCCACAATATGTGTTCCTGAGTTAGTCATTTCCAGATGTGATTGGCAGCTAAGAAAATTGTGCAGTGGGGAGGAGACAAGAGGCTCTAGTTACCACATCAGGGAGCATGAAAATCTATGCCTCTTCGAGAAGTGTTTTGTTTTGTTTTGTTTTTAATGGCTTATTTATTTCTGAGAGGGAGAGACAGCGTGAGCAGGGGAGGGTCAGAGAAAGAGGGAGACACAGAATCTGAAGCAGACTCCAGGCTCCGAGCTATCAGCACAGAGCCCAACGTGGGGCTCCAACTCACAAATTGTGAGATCATGACCTGAGTGGAAGTTGGATGCTTAACTGACTGAGCCACCCAGGTGCCCCTTGGAGAAGTTTTTAAATTGTGCTAGGGGCCATTCATAATTTTAAAGATTTGGAAAACAAAGAACCAGAGTGAAAAATGGAGATAATATCTGATACAAATTTGTGCTCATCTATTTTGTACAAGATTATGTATTTTTATCATAAAGCATAAAATGTTGTGTGTTTTATAAATGTTTAGCAACATTGAGTTGGAAATCCATTTAATGATTAATATCAGGGAGACACTAAATCTTTTCCTAGATCTTCAGTCTCCAAATCATGAGTAGGCTAGACCCTTTGATTTTCTATACTTTTTTATATTTATTTTTGGCCCAGGAAAAGAGTTAGAGAGTAATGTTCTAATTATTTAACCCAAAGTCAAAGAAATTAATTTGGTTTTAGTTATTATTCATAGAGCAGTGTGTAAAATATGATATATTAATTAATGGTGTTTTTATTATTGGATAAAAAATGAGTTTTAAATAGCTTTGAGTAATTTTTTAAAATGGATAAAATTAAAAGCAATTCTTATAGTATTTCTAATAGATTTAGCCCTTAAGTGTTTTTAGGATAAAACTTAATGCCTTAATTTTACCATTTTTATTTTAAAGACAGATAAAAGATTTAAATAGATATATGAAACATATATATGACACTTAACAGAAAATAGCACCCAACCTCATATTTTCTTATACTGTCTTATATATTATATTATATTATATTATATTATATTATATTATATGATTAGCTTGCTCTAGTCTTTACCATTAGTGGTAAAAATAGCATAGTAATTTTATTTTGTAATCAATATTAGCGTATAATCACATATATTTGTGATTAGGGCCTATGAACAGGTTTTGTTTGTTTTCTTCTAAGTTTACTTATTTATTTTGATGGGGGAGAGGGACAGAGAGAGAGAGGAAAACGAGAGAGAGAGAGAGAGAAAACAAGCAAGGCAAGGGCAGAGAGAGAGGGAGAGAGAGAATCCCAAGCAGGCCCTGCAGTGTCAGTGCAGAGCCCAACATGGGGCTTAATCTCACAAACTGTGAGATCATGACCTGAGCTGAAACCAAGAGTCAGACTCTTAACTGGCTGAACTACCCAGGTGCCCTTTGTTTTGTTTTTAAGAAGCATAAAAAAGAGTGAATGTTGAGAAATTGTCTTTAAGATCTCTGACTTTTTAAATATATTACTTTTTTGTTTAAATATTTAAATATAACAAGCAGCACTTTAATATTTTCAAGCCCTTTTTGCATTTTATTTCATATAATAAATATATATTATACTCTGTCCAGGAACAAAACACTTTTATGAATGTTAAAAACCTGAAAATATACTAGTCAATAAATCTAATACAAAGCATATTTTCCAAAGTGTTTTTATTTTCTCAGCCACAAACTTAATTCCTTCAACTTTCAAATTATGAAACATTGAATACCCTCAGTATTTCCTGGGGGTTCTACTTTCAAAATATAGCCAGAAGCTAGACATTTCTTACCACCTAACACAAGCTGCCATTATACCGAGTTTGGATTACTGAATTCACCTTCTACAGTTTATATAATCTTTATCCACATAGTAATAGTTTCTTCATATTTAAATACAGGTCACATAATACCATTTTTCTTAAAATCTCCCAACTACTTCCCATCTTTCAATCTTCTCACTATTTTTGAAGGGAACATGGTCAAATTAAGGCACTGAATATTGCTCTAACAATTCTTAAAGGTCAAATCTGCTGGAAGTATCAGGAGAATTCCTCTTAATTTTGCACATGTTTTAAAAATCCCCCAATACTACTTAACTCATTGTTTTATTTGATCCTGAAAAGCACCACTCATTAATATTAGCTCTTTGCCATGATATACAATGTCCCAGATGACATGGGCTTGTAACACATCTGGGACCATCGCTCCTTCAGCTCCAGCCACAATGGACATGCTGGTGTTCCTTCAACAGTTCAAGTGTGTGCCCTTATCAGCTTTCATGTCCTCTCTCTCTCTCTCTCTCTCTCTCTGTGACCTACACAGCATTCCCTCTAGGTCAATTTAATTTTCATTACCTTGGAGAGGTTTCCATAGACTGTCATTCTGTCATTCAAAAGTATTCATTGACTTCTTTCTGTGTGCCAACCACTATGATAGGTAAAAATATATCAATGTATTTACTTCTGGAAGCTTAGATTTTGTTAGTAATGATAAATCGTTATTTGATAATTCTATATAGTACTTCACAGTTATAGTTTTGCTCATGGTAATTACCAAGCATTTAATAAATTCTCTATTTGCAAAAGGATTTCAAAATGTTTAGACTAGATAGTGTAACGAAGAATTTGATTCCATTTTTGGTGTTTGGCCTCTAACATTTTTCATGAACACCCTCCCTTTTCTCCCTTCCTCCAACATGTGGGCATGGCAATCAGCCTCCTTTGACTGTACGTGGGAAGTTCAAACTATGCCAACACAGGCCTTCTTGGTTCTGCCTTCTAACCTCAACAAGCAATAGAGCCACCTGCCTGCAAATCCACTTCTCCTCCCTCCTTTGTTTTTACTCCAGGCAAAACTTGAGCCCTTCTCTTTAGAGAATTCTTTGGTTGTTTACCATGTTTCTTTTACTTTTTTTGTTCCTCCTGACCTCCATAAATTCTGGAGAGAGACTCCACCAAACATCCAGCAGAGGATATTCTAAGTACCTAATAAAATACTTGGTACAATGAGCATGATGCCATGGCAACGATCATTGGTGTCAGGTATCCTTCATTTCTCCCTCTTAACTTACTAACTGGATGCATTACACACAGTACAGTGGGCTTAATTAGGGTCAATCATTACTGAGCTTGTGTAATTGTACTCTGGGTTGTGCCTCAGTTTGGTTGGCTAGGTTTAACCCATTTTAAATTTGTTTACACTGAACTGACCCTATTAGTGGGAAAAAAATGGTAAAGAGCCTAACCTTGAGTAGGATTGAAGAAGCAAAAGGAAATGGAGGCTGAGTTGCTTAACAAACTAGTGCCACAGTGATGCCTCTAGCCAGGCACTGACTTCTTTATTTCAGGAATGATATGCATTAAAGGGCAGTGGATTCCTTACATGGTTACTAGTTATTACCTGGAATCCACATCACAATACTATGGACCTACAAGGTCAAATATTGAGGTTGCTATTCTCCCTTATTTCATAACTCTTTGATCCACATTTGGATTCCTCAAAGCAGAAAAAAAAATGATAAAGTAAAAATTTTCTTAAAATACATGGACTTACAAAGGTATAGACAAAATCATTACAAATAAAGAAAAAAATTGTGATAATGATCCAAATTTGGTACTGCCAAATAAGAATCCTTGGGTGAAATTTAAAGTTTAGGATGAGTTGTATAATAAAGGAAAAACAGAACAATTCACTTTATATGTAAAATTCAAACCAGATACAATAAATTACATATAAGTTTAGGATGATTTACATAATAAAGGGGGAACAATTGGCCTTACACCCAAAATCCAAACCAGGTATAATAAATTACCTATAATTAATTTTAACTCTAAGAGCATATCTTATTAAATGAGACTCTTCAAATTTGTCGTAGCAACCCTGCAATAACTAATAAAAGCTACCAAATTATAACCTAGGCTATAAAACCTTCTAAAGAATGGAATAATTAGTCCAATGGTTTTTCCCCTTTAATAGTCCAACTAGAACAAAATAAAAATGAATGTTACTGAATACTGAATTATTATGTGGATGCTTTCTATAAACCTCTAATTTCAAACACTATTAAAATAACAAATTCCATTCAACTGGTCATTGGAAAATGCTTTGTAGTCATATTTGGCTAACATGTTCTGTGCAATGTCTCTTTCAACAGTTTCCCTTTCAATTTGCATTCTCTTTCAAAGCAAGAGTACACCTTGACTTGGCATCCCATGATACCTGAACAGTCCACACATCATATATTAAACTAGGAAGACAGGACTTCCATCACATCTAGTTGTCCTCTGGAGTACAGATATGATATTTATCAATGATATGCTTCCTGTACACACAGCATGGATATTTAGAAATATATATACCTGCATGTTTGTAAGACATTCGTAAAAGTAAAAGAATATAAATTATTTTTCTCTAGTGGTATTCTGGTCTAATCAAATAAGTAAAAACCAAATTTCTGACTTGGAATTTCTTTAATTTTGGATTGAAGCAGTTTTTAAATTAAGTTTCCTTGAGATGAGCTCAGTATTTTCTTCAAAATAATGACTACCCTGCAATGAGTTTTACTGAGTTGACAGATGTCTACAATATGCATAACCGGGTACATACATAAACATTTAAGACTTCTATAGAAGTGCAATTGGAGCAAAGAGAGGAGAGAAAATAAAAAATAGATTATTTCTTATTAAACTCATCCAGAAAGGGCATGAATTATACAACTTTAGGGTGCATTTGCCACTAGATTAATGGAAATTTATTCACAAAACTCCCTAGGAACAGAGTTGAGCACATACTATTTACATCTCTCATTTTACATATTATAAGTTATACATGTCAATAAGTTATATACTTAAAAGACCAGCAGGCAAATTGTTAATAAGAAATGATCTTTTGATCTTATTTTGATGTTTAGTTACAAGTGGAGAAACACACGAATTTAAAATGCTTACACCAAGCTCAAAAAATTACCTTGCAAGAAGCAACAGACACTACACTTATTAACGTTTTGATGCTGTACACTAATTTAGGCTAAAATTATTACTTTTCTTTCTATTTCAAATATTGCCTTTATTATTCTTGATATTGAAAGGGTATTCCATAACAGTTCTTCTGGATGTGAAACAATTCAGAAACTCATTTTAAAGACCATTTCTATAATTTTCTCCAAAGATTTTAAAAAACAACTTTGGCTTTTTGCCTATCTTGAGTATTGCCTATATATATATATCAAAAATCTATTTCTTACAAAAAAGTTATCAGCTGAATGGACGTATAGTGTAAATGAAGTATTCAAATACCAATGATGTTACAATCGAAGAAGTACTTGATGTATAAAAAGCTTTGAAATGAGATTAACATATAATGAAATATGTTTATAAGAGTATTTCTAGTTTATCAAGAGATAGGTAATCCTCTAACTCTAAAATTGATCTACAACTTAACAAAAACAAAGCAAGAAGTTGGCTTCAAAATCACTGAGAGAATGTGTCGATGCTTACCTTTGATCCCATTTCAATTGGTTAAATTATTGTTCTAATGATCTCAAAACTATGAACTTGATCTTGAAAATTTATAATGTGAATCACAAATTCTTACCAGCCACCACGGGAACACAAGTAGAGGTAGCAGTTGCCATTTGAGAAAAAGACAGAAGACTGTTACCAGCTCTGTGATCCACTAAGAGGCAACCATCTCAGAAATATCTCATTTCTGAGGGGGTTCAAGAAAGACCCTGAAATCACCTTTCCCCCAGACACAACAAATTTATAGCTATGTATAGAACCATTTTCCTCTTTAAAAGACCTGAAAACTAGATCAATAGCACCCCCACAGCAAAAGGCAAAAGAGACACACCAAGAAGGGTAGGAGAAGGATGCCTGGGTGACTCAGTCAGTTAAACACCTGACTCTTGAGTTTGGCTCAGGTCATGATCTCACAGTTTGTGAGTTTGAGCTCCATGTCTAGCTCTGTGCTGAGAGCACACAGCCTGCTAGGATTCTCCTTCTCCCTCTCTATCCCTCTCTCTCCCTCTCTCCTTGCCTCTATCCCTCTCTCTCTCTTTCTCTCTCAAAATAAATAAATGAACTTTATAAAAAAGAGTAGGAGAGACAGACACAGCCTCACCTGGGATGCTACTCCAGAGGTGGTGAATCCACAAGTGGGAGCAATTCCCAAAATATGGAAAATTCTCTCACAGGCTACAGGGATTGTGCTCCATACCAGGGCCTGGAGGTCAGTAGTAGAACTACAAGTCTGCAAAACATCTAGTTTTGAAATTCAGTGAGGAGTAATCCCAAGAGAATTGCAGAACTGTAACAAAGATCCCACTCTTAACGGGTTCACACCCAAATCCACTTGCCCCGAGATCCGCAGAAAATCAACAGTATAAAAATCACCTAGACTATATATAGGGAAACCCACTTACTAATTTTAAAGCTGGAGAGGCAGGCACATACAGGGACTTCATTCAGGGATAGAAGTGCTGGTGGATGCCATTTTTGCAATCTCATCCTAACTTGCTAGTGACAGCAGGTGGGGGTCTTTTCTGGTGCTGCCTCTTGAGCCTGTCAACACCAGGGGGCATGCTCTGCCCACCTTGTACCACTAGTTGAGCACCCTCTACACAGAGACTAAGCTGCAACCAGAAAGTCTCCCCTTCCCATGTGTCAGATGAGCTGTAACCAGGCTGAGCAAATACCCTGTACCTCCCCACACACCAGACAAGCTGCAACCAGAACATACATGTTTTTTCCAAGTACATGTGGAACATTTTCCAAGATAGATTACATGTTAGACCACAAAACAAGTCTCAATATTTTTAAGATTGAAATCATATTAAACATCTTTTCCAACCACAATGGTATAAACCTGAAAATAAATTACAAGCAAAAAGTGGAAAACCCACACCCACACGGAGACTAAACAACATACTATTAAACAAAAAGTCAAATAAAACATGCTACTAAAAAACTAATGAGTCAACAAAGAAAGCAAAGAGGGAATTAAAATATACCTTGAGACAAATAAAAATGGAAACATAATGTTCTAAAATCTTTGAGATGAAGCCAAGTTTTGTAACAAATCACAAAAGTTATTCATAATTCTCAAATAAACAGTCTAATTTTAAATTTAAAGGAACTAGGAAAAAAAGCAATTTAAGGAACTAAAATCAAATTTAAAATTTGGAGTGCCTGGGTGGCTCAGTTGATTAAATGTCCTATTCTCGGTTTTAGCTCAGGTCATGATCTTATGTTTTGTGGGTTTGACCTCCACATCAGGCTCCATGCTAACAGTCCAGAATCTGCTTGGGATTCTCTCTCTGCCCCTCTCCCACTCACTCTGTCTCTCTCAAAATGAATAAATAACTGTTGGGAGCCATTTTCTGAACTCATAGGTTCAGTAAGAACTCGTTAAGAGGTTAAGGTAAGTTGCAGGGACTCTTACCCTGATATCCACCCCCACCCAATTATTTTGGCTTGAGTACCAACCCCCAAGTCACCTTACTGATTGGTATTAGGGGTGACTCATTCTGGCTTTGATACCATGATTGCACTTTGTGAAGGAACTTACTGTAGGAACATCTTCTTTTATGGTTATGGGAGCAGCATTTTATTCCTGAAAGACCTGTTTTTCTGAATACCTTCCATTAAGCAATGAGTGGAACTTTTGCCTTTACTATGCTAATGCCACCTCTGGGCTGCTCCCCATCTTTTTGCATATCAACGTTCTGGAGAATCCTTAGTGATCAAGGGATTTATCATCAGAATGCCACTCCTGTGCCTCAAACACTAAATCATAAAATAAAGTTGAGTCTCAGACAGTGCAAAGAGGCATGACTGATGACCAGAAAGAATCACACACCTCTCTCATCCCTCCCTCTCCAACACCGTCCATCCTTCAGGGACCCCTGGACCGGGCCAGAGAGGGACTCCAGCAATAAACTTAAGAACATTTAAATTAAATTAAATCGAGTCCCTTTAAATTCAAAAGAACTAGACAAAGAAAAACAAAGCCCAAAGTTAGTAGAAGGAAGGAAATAAAAAAGATCAGAGTGGAAATAAATGAAATAAAGACAAAAAGTAGAACAGATCAGTGAAACTTAAAGCTGTTTCTTTAAAAGATAAACCAAACTGACAAAACTTTTAACTAGACACATCAAGAAAACAAGAGAAGAGGGGTGCCTGGGTGGCTTAGTAAGTTAAGCGTCTGACTTCTGCTCAGGTCATGATCTCATGGTTCATGAGTTCAAGTCCCACATCGGTTTCTGTGCTGACAGCTTGGAGCCTGGAGCCTGCTTCAGATTCTGTGTGTGTCTTTCTCTCTACCACTCCCCTGCTTGCTCTCTCTCTCTCTCAAAAATAAAACAAAACATTAAAAAAAATTTAAAGAAGGAAACAAAAGAGCAATAAAATCAGAAGTGAAAGAGGATAAATGGAAATAATACTGCAGAACTACAAAAGCTCAAGGGAATACTATGAGCAATTATATGTCAACAAATTAGACAGCCTGGGAGGGGGGAACAATAAATTCCTAGGTACACACAATCTTCTAATACTGAGTCTTGCAGAAGTGTAAACTATGACTATACTAATTTCTAGTAATAAAATAAAAAAAAAAACTCTCAACAAAAACCCAGGACCATATGACTTCACAGGTAAATTCTACCAAATATTTAAAGGAAAGTTAATGCTTCTCAAATTATTTTTTTTAATTGAACAGGAAGAAACACTTCCACATTCATTTCACAAGGCCAGCATTACCCTAATATCAAAAGCAGACAAAGATGCTACAAAATATCAGTAAGTACAATTCAACAATATATTTAAAGGATCATACTGCATGACCAAAAAGGATTAACTCCAGGGATGCAAGGATGGTTTAACATCTGCAAATCAATCATATGATGAACTATATTAACAAAATTAAAGATAAAAATCATTCAATCATCTCGATAGAGGCATAGAAAGCATTTGACAAAAATCAAAATCCATTTATGATAAAAACATTCAACCAAGTGGGTTTGGAGAGAACATATCTCATTATAATAAAAGTAATCTATGACAAACAGCTAACATCATACTTAATAATGAAAAGCTAAAGCTTTTCCTCTAAGATCAAAAACATTCTCACCACTTTTATTTAGCATAACACTGAAAACCCTAGCCACAGCAATTAGGCAAGAAAACAAATAAAAGGCATATAAATTGGGAAGGAAAAAGTGAAACTGTCATTATTTGCAGATGACATGATTTTTTACATAGAAAACCTTAAAGACTCCATCCAAAAACTATTCAAAAAAATGAATTCAGTAAAGTTTCAGAATACAAAGTAAATATCTAGAAACTTGTTGTGTTTCTATACACTGATAAAAAACTATCAAAAAGATCAAATAAAATATCTAGGAATATATGTAACCAAAAAGATGAAAGAAATGTACACTGAAAACTATAAGAAAGTGATGAAACTGAAGATGACACAAATAAATAGAAAGAGATAATATGCTCATAAATTGGAAGCATCAATATTGTTAAAATGTCCAAGCTATCCAAAGCAATCTACAGATATAATTTCTATCAAAATACTCACGGCATTTTTCACAGAATTAGAACAAATAATCTTAAAATGTGTATGGAACCACAAAATATCACAAATAGCCAAAGCAATCTTGAGAAAAACAACGTAGAAATATCATGCTTCCTGATTTCAAACTATAATACAAGCTATAGTTATCAAAACAGTATGGTGATGACACAAAAACAGATACATAGACCAATAAAACAGTGGGAAGCCCAAAAATAAACCTACACTTAGGTGGTCAGTAAATCTATGACAGAGGGACAAGAATATACAGTAGGGAAAAGATAGTCTCTTCAATTGAAGTGCTGGGAAAACTGGACAGCTATATTCAAAAGAATGAAACTGGACCACTTTCTTACCCATGTACAAAAATAACTCAAAATAGATTATGGACTTAAAGGTAAGCTTGAAATCACAAAACTTCTAGAAGAAAACATAAGAGTAAGCTCTTTAACATCAGTCTAAGCAACATACTTATTTTGGATGTGTTTCCTTAGGTAAGGGAAACAATAACAAAATAAACATATTGAACTACGTCAAATGAAAAAGCTTTTGTACAGTGAAGGAAGCCATAAACAAAACAAAAAAGCAACATACTTAATGAGAGAAGATTTGTGCAAATGGTATATCTGATAAAGGATTGATATCTAAAATAACTTAAGAACTCATACAACTCAATAGCAAAAAACAATTCAGTTTAATGGGCAGGGGAACTGAACAGGCATTTTTCCAAAGAAGACATACAGATGGCCAATAAGCACATGAAAAGATGCTCATCACTCATCAGCAGGGAAATACAAATAAAAATTACAATGAGGTATCATCTCACACCTGTCAAAATGGCTAAAATTAACAACATATGAGAGAACAAGTATTAGTGAGGATGTGTAGAAAGGGGAACCCTCTTACACTGTTGATGGGAATGCAAACTGGTGCAGCCAGCCTCTGAAAAATAGTAAGGAGGCTCCTCAAAAACTTCTAACTAGTGCTTACAGTCCAGCAATTATACTCCTAGATATTTACCCAAAGGATACAAAAATACTGATTTGAAGTGATATATGCACCCTGATATTTAGAGCAGAACTATCAACAACAGTCAAATTATGGAATGAGCTCAGTTATCCATCCAGTGATGAATCGATAAAGATGTGGTATGTATGTATGTAAAGCAGTAACGCACAATAATATGTAGTATGTCTTACGTAATATTAATAGCTATATATATATGTGTATATATATATATATATATATATATATACACACACACATATATATTATTCAACCATCAAAAAGAATGAAATCTTGCCATTTGTAAAAACACAGATAGAGCTAGGGAATATTATGCTAAGTGAAATAAGTCAGTCAGAGGAGACAAATACCATGATTTCACTCGTGTGGAATTTAAGAAACAAAACAGATGAACATAGGGGAGAAAGAAAAAAAGAGGAGCAAACCAGGAAACAGACTGTTAATTGAGGGTTGCTGGAGGGAGATAGGTGGGGGATGGGCTAAATGGATGCTGGGATCAAGGAGGGCACTTGTGATGAGCACAAGGTGTTGTATGTAAGTGATGAGTCACTAAATTCTACAAGCGAAACTAATATTAAACTGTATATTAACTAACTGGAATGTAAATACACACTTGAAAAAGAAAAAAAAATCCTCCAATGAGATATCACCTCATACCTGTCAAAATGGCTATTATCTAAAGAACAAGAATAAGTGTTCACAAGTTTGTGGAGGAAAGAGACATCTTGGGCACTGTTGGTGGGAAAGCAAACTGGTGCAGCCACTATGAACAACAGTCAGCAATTTCCTCAAAATATTAAAAATAGAACTACTATATGATCCACCAACTCCACTTCTGGGTGTTTCTATGAAAAATACAAAAACACTAATTTGAAAACATTTATGTACCCCTATGTACAATGAAGCATTATTTATAATAGCCATAATATAGAAGCAATCTAAGTGTCCATGAATAGATGAATGGATAAAGATGTAATATATATATATGAATATAGAGACACACACATACACATGTATAAAATGGAATGTTACTCATACCAAAAAAAAAAAAAAAAAAAGAATGCAATCTTTCCTTTTACAATGACATGGATGCATCTAGAGGGTGCATTATACTAGAGGGTATTATATTGAATTAGAGAATGATAAATTCTATATAATTGCATGTATATGTGGAATCTGAAAACAAAACAAGCAAAACAGACTCAGATACAGAGAAAAAAACTAGTGGTTCCCAAAGGGTAGGGGAGTAGGAGGGCAACTGAAATAGATGAAGGAGATTAAGAGGCACAAACTTCCAGTTACAAAATAAATAAGTCTTGAAATGTAATGTACAGCATAGGGAATATAGTCAAGAACATTATATGGTGACAGATGATAACTAGATTTATGGTGATCATTTTGATAGTTATAAAAATATCAAATACACTATCTTGTACACCTGAAACTAATATGATCTTGTTTATCAATTATAATTCAATACAAAAGACACTTCTCAGCACTTATGTTGACAGTGAGTCATCTTTGACTAAGGGCAAAAATGAATTTTAAGTACCTGTAGATTATTTCTCAGCTAAGATTCTTATATTAAGAACCCACAGTTTTCTCAGTTGCCTTCCCAAACACCAGAATCCTATAACTCTTGTTCACTTTGTGCTAGTATATCTCAATTCAAACATTAAAAAATATATGGAGATTCCTAGGAAGAAATACTGTAAATGCACTGTTGTGATTTGTGATATTAACCTAAACAAACAGTTAAATAAGCTTTTCCTTAACTTTCATGTTTCAGCAAGAACTTCTAAGTAAATCTTACATGTTAAGATTGTAGTGGAAAAGAAAGAAATGGTTTTTGTGAGTTTCTGCTCGAATCAGAAGATATTTTGACATTATTCATGTGGAAAATATTTATGGGCAAATAACAAACAAATAAAATTAAACCATGTTGTTTTGGTAACGACTTCAGTGTATTGTATGACAGTGTGTGGTAACTGATGTATTATGTGTCAGTTGTTTTTTCCAAACAGCTAAATATTTTCCATATATTGTTTCTTTTTCCAAATAAAAGATGCAGACAGCTCTCAAAAGTTTTGGAAATAAAAAAAAACTGTATTTGACCTCCAGATCACACAATTTTATTAATATTCAGTAACATGAACATCCAAAGAACAGCCATCAGCACATTTTCTGCATTCCCTTGATTTATTTTATGTGAATAAAAAATCAACCACATATTCAAAATGGATAATACCCTGTAAAATACTATATGTTTTTCTTAACTCACAAATGACTGAGGAAAAATATGTTAATGAATAGTTCCCCACTCATCATAAAACCAATACTACAATCTTCTTTAAACTGGTCTTTTGACTTAACCATTGCAATCTTAGTTATAAACATCTTAAGAAAATTTTTGCAAATATGCTCTCAAATTTAAAATGCAATGTAAAAATTCTCCTAGGCCTATATATGACTCAGCTATTTATTCTAGCTCTCTTTTAAGTACAGAAATTATCAACAGCCATTAGAAACCAATGTTTGTATTTGATCTACTTTCTAAAGTCACTTTTTTTTTTAACTACACACAAAGTGAAAAATGGATTTCGTACAAGAAAATCATGTTTTTCGTAGGCACCCTACTAGCAGACCCATAGATGTTAAACTAATTATCAAACATTTTAAATTCTATCTTATGGGAGATTTTTAGGGAAAATAAGTCAATGCATTTGACCAGTTTGGTCCAGCATTTTACCTCTACTTGGGGTGCCTGTGTGGAGGGAATGTTCTCTTTGACTCATTCACCTGCACATATTTGTTGAGAACCAAGCATGTGTAATGCACTCTGTGCTGGTTATAATGGTGAACAAAACAGGCCTGATGCCCAAAGCTCTCCCACTTGAGGAAGGATTAATTCAAAATTTGAAGGTGCCTGAGTGTCTCAGTCTGTTAAGCATCTGAGTCTTGATTTTGGTTCAGGCCATGGTCTCACAGTACTGAGAGACCTCAGTACTCTCTCTCTCTCTCTCTGCACCTCCTCCACGGCCCCTAGCTCGCTTGCTCTCTCTCTCTCTCTCTCTCTCTCTCTCTCTCTCTCTCTCAAGAAATAGAAATTAAAACAAAAGAAAATTCAAAATTTAAAAGCTACAGGGTGGATAAAATAGAAACTGGATGGGAAGCAAATGAAATGAAATGATCTTGGAATTGTATCACTTTCAAATACAGGAGTCAGAAAAAAAGTTGCTATGCCTAGAATTTTTTTACATTGTAAATAGCCTAAAATATTTTCAGCCCTCTGGATAAAAATGCATTTCACTCTCTTGTGAAAGAGACTTTAGATGATGAGAATTCATATTTCTGCTTATAACTTTGAGTCCTTTTATTTACCAAATTCACAGAGTAGCCATAAGATACTTCCTAATCTTATACCTGAAATATTTCCTTCCAATCTATAAGGTCATCGAAATGTCTGTTCCCATTGCATATGAATATGGTTTGAATGCATCAACAGATATTATAGGCTTTTCCCCCCATAACTATAACAAATTAATTGATGTAGAACAAACAAAAAGTTATTTGCCGGGGTGCCTGGGTGGCTCATTTGATTAAGTTTCTGACTTGGGCTCAGGTCATGAGTTGTGAGCTCAAGCCCCACATTGGGTTCTGTGCTGAGAGTTCAGAGCCAGGAGCCTGCTTCAGATTCTGAGTCTCCCTCTCTCACTAACCCTACCCAGCCCTCCCTCTCTCGCTCTCAAAAATAAATTATCTTAGAATTAAAAGTTATTTGCCTCTCTGTGATCAGTTCATTTCACTGGACTTTACCAATAATTCAAATGAAATATCAAAATACTTTCCTTCCTTAAGAACTCTGTACATTAATGTCTACTTTAACATGTGGGTAATGCAACATTTTTGCCCAAATTTTCAAGTAGGCATTTGTCCCATGTAATCATGAAGTAAGGTGTAGGTTTCAGGAGACCACTAAACTTCATATTTGAAGTATGAACTTTGTTCTCATAAATACACTGTAATTAACTCATAAAGCTCAATTCCATCACAACTATCTCTCAGTTTGTTCACTAAGAATTTAATTTCATAATACAATGTATTCTTATGTAATTGACTTTTTAAAAAAACTCCAAAAACAGGGTTGGTGACATTTTGCACAAGCCTCACAGGCTGGAATGCACAGGCCTTTGAACCCAAGGGAACAAAGCTTTATCAAAAAACATGTTAACTACGTATTATAATGAGAAAAAAATGCATATGTTTTCTTAAAGCACTAATAAAAGGGCCTACAGCCTGTCAGATGCCTTGTAATATATCAGAATCAAGGAGTGTCAAATCAAATTTGTTCATTCGCTATCCTTCTAAATTTAAATTATTCAATTCTAATATTATTAGTTCCTATTCAGAATGAAATTCTTAGCGGAAAATGGGAACAGAGCTATCGTGTTCTTGAGGTAGAAGACTGCCGAGTCAACAAAGGCTTTCAGAAAGCAGGAAAATTGCAGGGAATGGGGAGAGAGGGGAAAAGCTCTATCTTATGGACCAAGTTAAGCCCCACTGGTATGTGTTCTTTGTAGTCACAGTGTTATTTTTCAGTGTTCATTTTCTTTGAGTTAAATTAAAATTTCTTTAGAAGAATCATGTGTTTTTGCTCTTGATTCCCTTGCTTTTGGGGATGTGTCAAGTAAGAAGTTGCTGCGGTGGAGGTCAAGGAGGTTGTTTCCTGCTTTCTCCTCTAGGGTGTTGATAGTTTCCTGTCTCACATTCAGGTCCTTTATCCATTTTGAGTTTATTTTTGTGCATAGTGTGAGAAAATGATCTAGTTTCATTCTTCTGCATGTTGCTGTCCAGTTCTCCCAACACCATCTGTTAAAAAGGCTCTTTTTTCCATTGGATATTCTTTCCTGCTTTGTCAAAGATTAGTTGGCTGTATACTTTTGGGTCCAGCTCTGAGTTCTCAATTCTGTTCCATTGGTCTATGTGTCTGTTTTTGTGCCTATACCATGCTGTCTTGATGATGACAGCTTTGTAGTAGAGGCTAAAATCTGGGATGGCCCAGCAATAGCACTGCTAGGAATTTACCCAAGGGATACAGAAATGCTGAGGCATAGGAGCACATGTACCCCAATGTTCATAGCAGCACTCTCCACAATAGCTAAAACATGGAAAGAGCCTAAGTGTCCATCAACAGACAAATGGATCAAGAAGATGTGGTTTATCTATACCATGGAATACTACATGGCAATGAGAAACAATGAAATCTGGCCATGTGTAGCAACATGGATGGACCTTGAGGGTGTTATGCTGAGCGAAATAAGTCAGGCAGAGAAGGACAAATATCATATGTTTGCACGTATAGGAGGATTAGGAGGAACTTGACAGAGGAACAAGGGGGAGAAGAAGGGGGAAATGGTGGGGGAAAGGGAGAGAGGCAAACCATGAGAGACTCTTGAATGCTGACAAAAACTGAGGACTGATGGATGTGGGGGGGCGGAGGGATGGGCATGGAGGAGGGCACTTGTGGGGATGAGCACTGAGTGTTATGTGGAAACTAATTTGACAATAAACTATTTTTAAAAATTAAATAAACAAAAAAAGAAGAATCATGTGTTAACCAATTTGACGCTGCCCCCACTATTTCCTACTATCTTACCTAGAACTAGTTTATACAGTTATGAACTTAAGCAGGCTTTCTGGCCCATGTTATAGATAAACTCTCCTACCTCATATTTGAACTTTTTCTATGAAATCTGAGTTTTTTTAACTAGGAATTCAGATTAAGATTGTTTTGAAGCTCCTTTTAAAACAAGCCAGTTTTTACCATATCTGCCTCCCTCATTGCTATATGCAATACCACAAATTTGTGAAATTTGTACAATGTCATACCTTATATTTTACAGTGTGCTATAATTTAGTACACCGTGTGAGAAGTTTATATTCTGTTGGGACATTGCTTGGATTACAAATAATAATAAAAGTGGCCAATTAACCAAAATCTGAATATTTTAAGCATCACAATATCTCAGTTGAATATATGAAGTATGTATTTGTCATACTGGGACTTGAAACCTTTTGTTTGGATTTATGAAACTCAGTTGTCCATGAATATCTCTTGGCCACCCAAAACTGAAGTGTTTAACCAATTCGCTATTTAGAATTTAAAGACTTTACCAGTAGCCCCTGCTGTGAGTGAAATTAACTTAGATTACAAAATCTACAGTCACAGCAAGGGTCAAGGGCAAATCACATCACTGCTTGAGAGTGTCTCCTGCTAGCTGTAAGGCAGTAAGACAAAAGCTGAGAAGGGCAGAAAACAACCCCAGAAACTGCAAAAGCAATAACTACAAAAAATTATGTGTTTGCAGCCTTTAAATTCTGCCTCACTGGAGAGGTTGCTGACATTTAATTACAACCTGATCCTTTATTTGTGTAAGACTTTATTTGAGCAGTTTTGTAGAAATAGCGATACTTATAAATTTCAGGAATTTTCTAAGACACTAATCACTCAGCTTTCGGTATTTATTTACCTCTCATGGTAAATTAAGAATAGAGACACCCAGAGGAAATATGCAATGTGTTTAGTGCCCTCTTGTTGATAATACAACAAGGAAAAACAGAAACAATTTACTAATTTGTTTTCAAGAACCCCATAGGGCTATTGCTTATACACGCACATGTGTCCGCACACATGTGTATGCACATACACACACATAGAACTTATTTTGATAAATGATATTAGCCCTCTGGCCACTAGTTCCCATTGCTATATTAGTAGCAATAGACTTTGTATAGTTTTTAGTGACAACTTCCTGTTTTGAACATCATCATACTAAAAAGGCTAGAAATGCTTACAAAGACTTAAGAGGTGCTGTCCCTTCTTTAGATGAAAACTTTAAAATAGCTTCACCATCTAGTTGTTCCCAGAATTTAAGTGCTGTTCCCAAAAGCAAGGCTCAAAGATCACAGGCATCAGAATCTTCTAGAATGCTCAATATTAATGCATTTTTCCCAAACTTCCATATCACAGTCTCTTGGGTTAGGCTGTGAACACTCCATGAGATCCCTGTAATTTGAGAATCATAGTTTTTACTATAAAACTGCAGAGGAAAAATGGCATAGCTATAATTCTACTGTTCATTGGTTGAAAAACTATGTAATGAAAGTAAGCAACAGTATATTTTCAAGTAAAATTTTAATGCTAATTTGTCACAAAACTTTCATTCTTTCATTTATCATTCTACTATGATGCTGCTACTGCTGCTTTCCTTGAGTACACAATACATCACCTAAGCATACGCAATGCATGGTTTTACCTGTAGCGATTGGCACAACTATGGATCCATAAATCTTTATGAAAACGCTTTATCTCCCTTTGAGTTCCTTGGGTTGCAGTTTAGGAAACTTCTGTTACAAATTATAAGCAGTTTCCTTGACCATTCTTGACCATTCTTCACTAAATGAGAACATTTGCCTTTTCCTAGTATCTATTACCAGTCATAGCTGCTCGATGATCATATAATCGCAAGGAAGAAAGATGTTCTGGGTTATGTTCACTTATGAGTTTTTTTAAATCTAGGAAGAATTATCAGGAGAACAAAGTCAGTGATTCCCCAGTGCAAACACCAATTTTTACAATTCTCTTTTGCTAAAGCCATCCAAAGTAAATAATTCTAGAGTCAAATGGTTCCATTTTGAAAAAAAGGTAGATTTGCATGATTAATGTTTTAAAGTAAAACTAATAATACACTTTCCTGAATACATGAGTACATGCTTGTTTATAAATTTTATAAGTAGAAAAAATGAAAAAAAAGGTGGCTTCTATCGTTTTACTCAATGATGACCAATGTTATTTAGGTAGATTGTCTGGAATTCATGTTTTTCTTTTAAAAAGTGTTAACATACTATAAGTATTTATTTGTTTTATTATGTACCTACATTTTTTATATTATAGATTCCTTATTTTAATGAAAATGAATATATAATATTTCATAAAAAATACTCTACCACAGTGTGCTTAAGAGTTATGGTATTTTCAAATGTTTGCGTGATTTCAATATCTCAAAGAAATAATTGGCACTGAAACGAATTCAGCCTTAAAGCACTGTATAAATTTTGGATTGTTTCCTTTAGGCAAATTTATAGGAGTAGAAATATATAATCAAAGGGCATAAAATATTAAGACTTTTGATACCTATTTAGAAATTATTTCTCAGGGTTTTTACCAGCTTTGTGGATGGCAATATGGAAATACATGTCAAATCTTCAAAATGCCTTTTTTATTGAACTTAACTATTAGGCATTTGTAATAATAATAATGAATAGACTAAAATATCTGGAGTTATTTATTGATGCTAATAGGAAAAATTTAACAATAAAAGTCAGTTACCTAAAGATAAGGAAAGAAGCTATATAATATTTTGTAAGAAATAAAATATTATAAAAATTGCTTTTGATACTGTTAGGTAAAAAATTGGTAATCATATATATCATAAATATGGTTTTATGTAGATAGTTACATATGTATGATTGCATATATACGTCTGTATATATGGTTTAGGTATATATAAATAGATCCTATATATAGACATAGGCTTGATAGGAATGCACATATTTTTAAATGTTATTTTTAGTTCTTTGTACATATGTATTTATATGTCAAAAATAGATATTATAATCAGGAAAAACACATATGTAAAGCTGTGCTAACTTCATTTACACCAGCCTTGGGTAAGAATGTCGTTTCCTAAGCTTTGCAAGCCATCACTCTATTTTTAAACCTAAATGTACTTTTAAATAATTGTAGAAAAGAAAGCAGTATTGATATATAGATATACTTTCAGTTGGGAAATCTTGCTGCTAGAAAGTACATTTCACAAAAGAATTTGACAGCTTTACCTAAAAAGTAGAAATAGATCACTTTGCCTTGGCAAAAAATATTTCTAAGAATGATTACTACTGTAAGAATGGTTAAAGGCCTCTCCCTGCAGAGAAGATGGCATCAGATAGGTTGTTTCCTAAGCAGTCTCATGTCGGAGGAAAGGATTTGCTTCATTGAGTCTGCAATATGCCTAATAATCTCATATTTTTCTAAAAAGTTTATTTATTTATTTTGAGAGACAGCATGATCAGGAGAGGGGTGGGAGAGAAATCCCAAACAGGCTCCACACTAAAAGTGTGGAACCCAATACAGGGGTCGAACTCAGGAACTGTGAGATCATGACCCGAGCCAAAAACCAGGAGTCTGATGCTTAACCAACTAAGTCACCCAAGTGTCCCTAATAATCTCATATTTTATAGTAATCAAATTTTGATATTTGTAGAACAATTTTATAGGTAGAATAATGCTTTATTACTACTCAAAAGATCTGACAGTTGCTAACAACAATGGAATAAACATACCATAAAAATAAGTAAGATACTAAGTAAGTACTACCAATTAGGAAAACAATTTTTACTTTGGAATACAATTTTGGAAAAATAGTTTGCAAAATATGCTATATTTTAGATACATGATAGTTATTCAAATAAAGATATTAGATGGCATTAATTTCTATGCATAATCACTAACCTGTATTAGACCTTGCCAGCCTAAATTAAAATCTGCTGATATGAGATCTACATCAAATAGTTGTAAACCTAACCTCATCCCCATCAGTAAGATTTTATACTTTGAGCATAAAGTAGAACATGGCAAATCAGCGGTTTCATTTTTCATTTTGAAGTTATTAGTGATTACAAGTATTATTGCCATGTTCTTGAGAAATACTGCACAACTTTCAACAACCTTTCATTTGCAGTTTCACTTTGGGTATTCTCAGAAGCACTAGTAGAGCTTTCTACAGAAAATGTTGATTAGATTATCACAAGATTAGCATTTCATTTATTTCAAATATGGTTTTAAAAAAATTATGCTTTTCTTTCAAGGTGTCATATAATGGTGTATAAATCAAATTATTAATTATGTTCAAGTAGACTAGTCATTTTATGAATTAAAAGTAGAAAAAGTAAATGAGTAATGAAGGAACTAATTCTCAAGAAAGTGTATAATAATCTATATGTCTACTTCTCTTTTACTAATATTAAAACAAAGAAATCATGTATTTATCTTATTTAATAATGAATTACTTTTTCTATAATGTGAGATTGTCTACATATTCCAGGAAATTTTAACATTTGTGTGAGTCATTTCTCATTAGATTAAGAACAGTTCTTCCTCTTAGCTACCGGTTACAGTAAAGACTTAGTGAGTTTTTCAGATACACCAGCGTTTGTTCACAAAAGAGTTTATTAGCAGAGGTCTGGAAAGTAAAACACACTATTTTTACTGGACAAACATTTCAAAGGAGATATATTAACTTGTCAATATCATCCTTAAATATGATGAGCATTTTAAGTATTACACTCTACTTAACTTTTCATTTGGATATGTCTTATTTTAGAAAAAAGCATGGCATTCTCTATGTCATTTACATTGAAACCACTTTTCTGCTGCTTTCCCTTCACTAAAGAAAACAGACTGTATCCCAGAAAGGAGAGCTGGAATGTGCAGCTAATAGCCAGTATGTACTTCTGAATTGTATGCTTCTTAATCACTTCAAATATTATTTCTGATTTTTGAGAAAATTAATTTCTAAAGTGAGTGTTAAAACAACAAATGCTTAACAATACTAACTACATTTTTATTCGAGATACGCACATAAATAATGAAACTAGTCTTTCTACAGGTGCTTTAAAAGAGCACCTGCCACATAGTAAGTGCTGTACAATTGTAAGTACTGAAATATGAGAC
This sequence comes from Proteles cristata cristata, assembly GCA_017311185.1. NCBI lineage: Eukaryota > Metazoa > Chordata > Mammalia > Carnivora > Hyaenidae > Proteles > Proteles cristata. The sequence continues at coordinate 1,135,427 of JAESUZ010004923.1, read as the reverse complement.
CGCTAGTTAGAACTGTAAAACCTCACATTATAATATTTTACCTTTAGTGCTGTTGGTACTTGGGTGATTATGGCTCTAGAACAACCATATCCAGCTTATTCTAATAGTGAAGTTTTATATTTTGTAGAAAGCAAAAGAAGCCTTGAAAAACTTTGCAACTCATTAGGTAAAATAAAAGTATCATATACTGAGTTTCTGTTTATTCACAACTTTTTACTTATTACTTATTACTAATTACTTATTACTAAATCTGCAATTCCAATTCACTACTCTGGCCTTTTAAGAAGGACAAACTATTGAGTGTACCACTAGATGGCAGAAAAAGATCAGAAAATTTCCATTGTATACTCTTACATTGAAAAGTATGGGACACTTACATAATATACATTAAATCATGATTTAATTATACTATTAATCATTAGTAAAACATGCCTTAAAAATTGGATAAAAGAATATGATATTCTTTCTGATAATCCTTAATCTTTATTTGACCAAGAAGAGTGAAATTTTTGTCTAAACAGAAAATTGGGAAAAGCATCAAACTGAGCTAGTAAAAACTGCATCCAGCTTTATCTCCACAACTGATATGCTCTATAATCCTTAGTAGGTCAACATCCAGATGTCAATAAATAGATGAAAAAAGTTTGGTGCCTAAAATATCTCAAGCAAGAGAGGGGAATACTTCATTAATATGTGAATGATTTTTTTAATTGTCCGTTTTTAGAAAAGCTTAGATGAAATGGCATTGTGATTTAATTTTATGCTCTCATAACCTTGCTTACTTATTTAAGCCTGAATTTTTACAGAGTTCTCCTTACATTCCATCTTGCCTAATTGGTCTTTATTTTTCTTATTTCTCCCCCCAAATTTATCATCTGTTACTTATCTTCCCTCATTCTCTCTTTTTTGTTTATATTGATGAGCTGGAATATGGAATGAGGCAAAAGAATCTGAAAGTCATGATTTTAGAATTAGTTGAGTAAAGGAGTCTTCTGTTTTTCTGAATTTCTTAGGAATTAGGAAAACTTGAGTTTATTTATTTGAAATGTCGTATAAATAAATTATATTAGATATAAGGATGATTCTCACTGGGTTGGTGAGCAGAAATCTGAGTCATCTCTAAAGCTTCCTGAAAACAGGTTATTATTTGATCAAATATCTAAAAATATCTATAATTCTAAGCAAAATATATGTATACCTATCTACATACTTACATACATACATGTGAACATAAATTTGACTCTTTAAGTCCTTGATTCTATGAATCACTTCAAGTAGATAATGCTTTGATTCAATGCTCACTTCAATTTGATTCAATGCCTTGATTCAATGCTCACTTCAAGTAGATAAATCCTTTTTATACCTGTTCTTACCAAACACTGAAACATGTCTTCAATCATAATATGACCTACTAGAGGCAACACTCCGAAGTCTTCTAGTTCTTACTGTTTATGCTATGCCTTTGGCATTGCCAATGATGTGTTTAGAAAGAAATATTTTAGAAGTATTTTTCCCTATTGTGATTGTAGGCACTTTGAGTGCTGGGGCATTATCTGAGACAATTTTAATTTCTAGACATTCTTATCACATAGACACTTAATAAATACTTATGGGTTGATTACTTTATTATATAACCTCAGAAAAAAATCCTTCTGATGAATCTTTTAGAAAGTATAATGACACATACCCATTTATATTTTCTAACTAAATGTTTCTTCTAACCTCAGAAATTACTGTGTTCTTAGGTTTTTTTTTTTTTTAAATCTTGTTACTACTATCTTTTGGCTCTTTAAGAATAGTTTTGACTAGGGGCACCTGGATGGCTCAGTCAGTTGAGCGTCCGACTTCGGCACAGGTCATGATCTCGGGGTTCGTGGGTTCGGGCCCCCGCGTCGGGGCCCCGCGTCTGGCCCTGTGCTGACAGCTAGCTCAGAGCCTGGAGCCTGTTTCGGATTCTGTGTCTCCCTCTCTCTCTGACCCTTCTCTGCTCACACTTGCTCGCTCTCTCTCTCTCTCTCTCTCTCTCTCTCTCTCAGAAATAAATTTAAAAAAAATTTTAAAGAATAGTTTTGAATAAATGACACTTGAGCAATATTAACAGTTCACTTTCTGACTTAAAGCTGTGTAGTGCCTCACTATAAGTAAGAGCAGTTGTCACACCGAGACCACTAAAAGCATCTGACTTGAACCCTCAGTCCCTTCCATGATTTCCAGAGATTCTTGGGGTTCCTATTTGACTTCCAGCAACTTCTACTGTTTATTTTTAGGCCAGAAGAGACAATCAGATAAGACATGTCAGTAGCCTCTGATTTCTAGGCTTAGCTGGAATTCCCTTACCCAGTCCCACAAACCAAAGGTAGGATCCAGTTTATTTATTTATACCTACCAAACTATTTTTTTTTGGACAGTTAACTCTTTACTCCTCCTTAGGGATTGTTTCCTGCCTGCTAGTATTCAATAGAAGCACAAATTTCCCAAATCTGTGTAACTACTATCTTAATATACATAAGCAGAGTCCTAAGGTCCAATAATTCCATTTCTTGGAATGCAGGAATGCTTAAAATCCAACAATTAGGAATAACAACAAAATGATGATGACAACTTCAGCAACAGGAACGGATCTCCTAGAATGTCACACATTGTCCTAGGAACTTATTGGGATATATAATACCTTTTGCTAGAGTTTGTTAAGATAATCGCAAAAGTTGAACAAGTTTTGGGTCACAATTTTACCTGCAGGCTGGAATTGTGTGTAGTCCTACTGAGCACATCTTTTTCACTTTGGTTTCAGGCTAAAGAAGCAGGCCTACCTCAGTGTCATTGAAAAGGGAAAAGCAGAAAACTTCATATTTTAATGGAGGCCTATCTTCTTGATTCAATAGCTGACATATAATCTGTTTTTCCTAATATTTTGGATTTGCTCCCTTAATGTGTTTAGATTTCTCCTATAATCATCCTAGGAAAATTAATCCTTACTGCATATCAATTTACCAACAGCTGGGAAAAATCCCCATCATTCTTTCATCTCAAAGGAAGGACTTTTAGTGAGGAAAAACCATAGATATAATCTAGCAAGTCTTTCCCTGAAAGATATATTGATGGTGTCACTTTGATAGGAATAACCAAATTTCTCTATGGACATTTTTATTTTTTCCCCAGATAAAATGAATTTTGAGAGATTCAAAAAAGTAGAAAATTCACCACCTAAAGAAACTATATTACTGTCCTGCCAAACTTGAAATATATGCCTGTCTTTTTGTTGTTGTGCTTGAAGTTAGAAGAAATTTAGAAACTACAAACTTAGCATTTTAAATATTTTTCTATTTGAGAAACTTCCTACTCTCCTTTGCTTTGATAGAGTTACCAAATTAGAAAAGTATATTCTTAGCATCAGTTAATCTAATCTTTTTCTCTCCTAAATTTCATTCGATCTTCTCTGAATTTTCCACATCTGCTTATAATAAGAAACTATAGGCAAGAATTTATTAAGACACTAATCAATGTTTAAGAGAAATATTTTCTTGTCTTTAACATTCTATCTTTTCTATTATGATATTTACTTCCTTAAAACACCATTGCTAAGAAATATACTGCTTATGGCCAAGGGTGTTCTCGTTGTCGTTCTTAGTAAATTGTCTCACAGCTGGCCTCTCACTTTACTCTCACATAATACAGAGCAAATACGGTAAATATTGTCCCTGAAAACTTTGTCTTTTATTTCTCTATTATATTTTATAGGTCTACTGATATTTCCTATCTCTTGACTTCCAAGAAAATTTCAAATTCCATTGAGAACTAAGGTAGTTGTAATGCTAACCAAATGGTTTGTTCTACTCATTCACACAATACAAATGCAGTTTCATAATGGATTAATTATCAACCCCACTTTGAGATTTTATCAATATATGAGTTACTTCCTAGGAATATATTAGCAAGCTTATTATCATTCCTCCAGATGCTGAAGAGAATGTAAGGAAATGATGGGATAGTGTCCTTATCCATAAGGCAATTAGGGTTCAAAAAGTATATGATATCCCAGAAGACAAGAGTTATTTTTTCCTCTTCTCTTATTTCCTTCCAAGCCTTCCTTAGCTGTGGAGAGTTTCTATGGCTTTTGTGCAAAGAGATTTTGCTACATAATCAGTGCAAAGTATCTTCTGAAGAGGATTGAAATATATCCCTATGAGAACAGCTCCTGAACCCATTGGTCAACAGCTTCTGGATTGCCTTCCCTTCAGAGAAGAACACTAAAGGCAATTCATGGAAAGAGTTGCTAACCCCAAGCTGAAGTAAAAGTGTCTGATTGTTATCAAATTGATATTTGCTGTTAGGTAATTGGATTGTCCATAAAAGACTATCCTTCTAGAAAACTTCTAGTTTTTGTGGTAATTCATCTGATCTTCCATAAAGTAAAACAAGTCTTCACATTTTTGAGTATGAAAATTGGTTAAAATACCTATTCAGTCATTCACAATGGCATTACTGGATTTGGAGAAGGGCAATCCTTTGTTCTGAGAGGCTGTCCTATGCATTACAGAATATTTAGCATCTCTGTCCTCCATTCAATAAATGCCAGTAGCTCCCTTCTTCCAGTGACTCTTAGCACTAAAGCATCAAAGCTACTTTACTGAATCCTCCTGGGGGTAGAAGAGGCATTACACGCCCTGAGAATCACTGCTGTATGATTATTTCCCATTAATATTAAAGTGTGATACTGTATACATTATAAATTCCTACATTTTAAACATATATACAAAATTAAGCAGAGGATAGTTTCAAGAAAACATAAATTCCTAAATAGTGTTGTTACAGTGTGCACATGTGGTCACACTTGGATTCTGAACTTCTGAGGAGAGAAATTAAAACCCATGTTCACTTTAATAAAATGACTTAGATGTTTCTAACAAATGAGAAGTGAAAGATAGTCATACCTCAAAACGCTTACTTAATCTCTCAAATTAGGACTATTTCAGTGTTTGTCTAGCACCACTAGATTATCCTAGGGAAAAACTGCATTTTAACAGAAAAAAGATTTCCTTTGTCCTCCCTTCTAATTGGAAAAAAATGAAGTCCATACAAAACTTTCATACATAAGTCTCGTTCTCCATGATGAATGCAATCAAAACTTTGTCAGCTGCTGACACCGTCTCCTAACGATGGTGTTCTGAACTGTTGTTAAGATTTCTTTATAGATTTTATTTCTAATAGCCCCCTAATCTTAATCAAGTTTATCAGTTCCTTTAAACACATTTGAACATAAAATAATAGATTATCATGTGATTTAATCAAATTGTTTGTAAAATAACAATGAATTTGGACTAGAATTCATGAAATAAGACATGCGTTCGACAAGTTTGTTTTTAGGTCTTACTTGTGATAGATGCCATCTTGGATGGAAACATATCTTTTGTAAAATTCAAAGATGGTACAACCCTTACTTACTGTGAAACTTGCCATGTGTCACAGAAAAAATTAAATTAGTTTGGCTAATTTATTCTTCACAGAGCCTTACTGTTTATACTATCTTGGTGTTTACTCTGTTTTTTTTTTTTTCCTTGTAATATCAAGTTGATTATCGAATGGGTCAAGAAATCAAAGTTAAGCCGTCCAAGTTAGGATCATACATTCTTCTTTTTTATTATTTATGAAAGAGACAAGCTGCATATGCTGCTTTTCTACTTTCATGAATTTTGCCTTTTCTATTCCGGGCTGTAACGAACCAAAATCCTGACTCTAGGAACTAAATTTTACTGTTCCCACTTTACTCATATTCCCTTTCTACAAACTCCTACCCTTTCCTACAAAACCATATTTGAAAATTAATCAGATAAAGTTTCTCTCAGAGAAACTGATCCTGCCTTTTCTATTGCTCATGTGAGAGAGAGAAAAAAAAAAGAGAGATTGAAAGTTACCCCCGTACATTCCAAGTTTCCTTATCCCCATACTTTCATTTTTCTGCTAGGATTAATTCATATTCACACTACCCTCATTCCACCCTCCATCCCAGTCTCTTGAGATCAATGCAGGCCTAGCAACAGATTGGCAGCTGGAAGAGCCAGTAGACAGATATCAGCTTGTCATTCTGTGCATAAATTTGAGTTAACTAAGGGTGGAAAATCTTTCCAAATATGTCTGAAAGTATGAAAAATGTGGTCCTTTCATGCTTGAATAACTAAAAGGAAGCCAAACTACTTCTATCAAACTTAGAAAGAATCAGACTGAGAATAGCATGATAAATTTTGACTCAAAAGTTAATTTATTCAAAAGGTAACAGAGCACTTGAAATCAAGGAATTTAAATACTGAATGCCTCTTGAACATCTGGAGTATCCTTGCAAGAAAAGTGAAACTGATAAGGAAATATATGAGAATGCACAGAGATATCCAGCTAATTATGAATTCTGTTCAGATAGGTGGCTATATGGAAATAAATTTCTCCTATCTTGTTGTACCTGTATCAAACTCACATTCCTCCAAAACATCATATTGAAAAATGTCATCTGCGTAAATGTCCTTTCCAATTCCCTCTTTGATATAATTTCCAGTGTATTTATTAGGTGACATGAATAAAAACAGGTTAAGTCCCTGTGGTTTTTAGAAATACTTATACTTTTTTTTTCTTATTTTGATCCTAATTTGATGAAGATTCTATATTTGTTGTCTCAGTACACATTTTCATGCTCAGCTACCGTTCTGGAAGAAGTTAAGAGTTTGTGGTTACTCTAATAATTCAAAACTTCAAAAAATTACAAAATCGGCATTATAAGATTTCAAAGGGAAATCACGTCTCTTTATTTGATGCCCTGTGCAAATACATGAACAAATTTCTATTTCCATTGATCGTGGAAAATATTTTTGGCTTTGCAACTTGTTGTTATCTACTCCTTCATATGTTTCCATATGCTGAAACAATATGCATAATGAGCTGACTGGAAAGTAAAACAATCAACTTAACATTGAAAAATAGGTGCCAAATAAATGGCTCTTGCTCAAAAAAAATAAGTGAATTTCCAGACCTCAGATCCTGAGGTTAGATATTTATACAGGATAAGTGGGGTCTTGGGAAAAATCCAACTCCTAAGGTTGTATTCATTCCTCCTTCACCTCTTATTTCCTTCTTATTACCAAATAGATTCGAATTCACAATGCCAGACACATACTTGAAGTTCTAGTTTTATATCATGATAAACTCTCCAAAATCTGTAATGAATGCTTTTTAACATAAAGAATGAATAGAAACATAGACACAAAGAGTAAACTTGTTTATGCCTCAGGCTTAGTTTGATGTCTGAAACATGTGTGAAGACTCAAGAGTCTTGTAAATTCTGTTACCTCCACCTCATAAACTCCATCTCCTTGTCCTCCAAGAAAAATGTAGTATAAGGATCCTCACTGTAAACCAGTTAAATTTTGATGGTTAAAACATTAAATAAAATATTAGTGCTAAAAGTAGAACTCTATAATAGAGATATTTCCTTTTTTAATTCTATTTAAGATATATTAGAATTTTCTTTAAACAAAAAAAAAATTTAACATGTCCTGCTTTCATCTGTGTGTGTTACTTAACTTTTAATAACTGAGTACTATTGCTCAGTAGAAAATCTCACATTTCAGAATAGTAATGTGTCTAGTACAGACCTCAAGGTGTAAGGTCTACAATAACTTCTGGATAAAGTATAGTCAAATATTAACGAATGTTATCTTCCTAATTAAAATTAAAATGTATTAGCATAACAATATATTTAAAATATTCAGGTATTAAATTTAGATTGCTTTTATTTCAATTTAGCATTCTCATTTTTATTTATTTCATAGGGGCACTGACATTTAGCTTTTCTTTCTTTCTTTCCTTCTTTCTTTCTTACTTTGCTTCTTTTTTTTTTTCTCTTTTTTTGCTAATGAGAATACCACCTGTGATTCCTGAATGTTCCATAAATGTTATGACCATGTCGTCCAAATTTCTATACTCTTTCTATATTCCTTGGAGTTATCACTACTGTTGAATAACCACATATCTATTGCTAATTTAGTTTTTAATAGACAATATTATCAATAATGCAGAACATACAGGAATATAATTTCCCGCATGAGATTGTGACTATACCTTAAAGATAAATTCCAGAAGAAAAATTATTAAATTAAACCATTTTATCAATGACCCAAAAGTTGTACCAGTTTCCCTGCCACCAGAAGGCTTCTCTACTCCTTATCACAAGACATTATCACTTTTTAAAGATATTAAGTTTTAAATGGATTGGGGAAATGGTAATTAATTTTATTTACAATATCGTTCAGGGAAATCTAAACCGTTTGTCATTTAAGAACAAAAATGACAACAAAACTCAAATACTTTTAACTACTTTAATTTCTTTAACTTAAATAAAAACTTTAAATAAATGATCTCTTGAATTTGTTAAGTTAAATAAATTTTTAATTTCCACTGTAATATCTGCTCCAAAGAGGAATTTTCCAATGTAGTCATTCAGTAAACCTGTGTCACAGGTTAATAAAAGTTAATGATCACGCTAATCATTAGTGTATAAAAGAGTAAACTTATTTATGCCTCAGGCTTAGTTTGATGTATGAAATTATAAATTTGGGGGAGCTATGAAATTATAAATTTTCTTTTTTTATGTTTATTTATTTATCATGAGAGGGAGTATGAGCAGGAAAGGGGCAAAGAGAGAGGGAGAGAGAGAGAATCTCAAGCAGACTCCACACTCGGTATAGAGCCCAACTCAGGGATCAATCTCACAACTGTGAGATCGCAACCTGAGTGAAAATCAAGCGTCGGACACTTAACCAACTAGCACACTCAAGCTGATATAAATCAGCACAGTGCCTGCTTGGGATTCTCTCTCTTTGCTCTCTGCCCCTCTCCTGCTCTCTCTGTCAAAAAATAAACATTAAAAAATATATTTCCTTTTGTGGCTTGACTATTTATGCCTTCAGTTATAATGCACTTCTATGCTCCTAAAGGTAAGGACCCTGTGTGTGATGGCTTCTACAGTTTACATTAGAAGAATCTACATGTCCTCAAGAGTAAAATTAAAAGCATGATAAACTCCCTTAAGTGGAACCATCTTTGCCTTTGCTTATATATCCAAGTTATAAAATTGGCAAAATGTTAGATCTTAAAGGAACTGATGGATTGCTGCTATCACTCTCGTAATTTATTTTTACACAGAAGGAAAATGGAACCTAAGGTAATAAAACAGCACATGCACCACTATACTGCACACTATGAAAAGCTGGGACAAGCTCCATGACATCTTGACTTCTGATCTGATGTTCTTTCTGTTACTGGGCTAATAGCACAGCAGCAGAGTCTGCTTTCTCTGTGGGCAAATTAGAATATTTTGGTATAATGACATGTCATCTTATGTGACATAGAAAGAGATGCCTGCACAATCTGCCATTAGACCAGGATTTTGCAGACATTCTTACACTGTGCTTGTTTCGCCAATAGATGGCACACTTACTGCTTATAGTTTTATGACAGTCTGGTTACCTACAGAAAGGCTCCATTTATTAGGACTTTAAGAATATGCTATCCTTTTTAAACAAGACATACTTTGTAAAAGGACTATGTAAATCTCTTCACTAGTTTTTTTAAAAAGTCAATCGCCTATCAGTGATTATAGTAATATAATTTCCTTCTGAATATGCTCTCTCTATATATATATGCTTTATTCATATGTTTTATACTCCTATAGAAAGATAATGCTAATATAACAGCATATACAATACAGTTATGAATGTTTGATCCTTTATAATGAAACTTTTCATGTTACTTCTAGCTTTATCTCTGGGCCTACTTTTATAGTACTCAGCTATGCATTTCTAACCAAAGAATAACCTGTTGATAAAGTGATTAGAATTCACTCCTTAATGTAACAAACTTTCTCAAATTTTCTGATATAACTGAATCAACTGTACTATACAGCTATTTCTCACTGTATACTTTTTTAAAACATCCATTTAGTAGAATTTTGTATTCTAGATTGAAATTATTTTAATGTTTAAAACTCCACTGCTTGATCTTTTGTTATGAATAAGAAAACAAAATTTTCAAATAATAGGCAAATACTAGATTTCTTTGGAGAAATTCTCTAATTTTTTTCAAATAGACCAAAGCAATTGGAACGATCCATAAATGTACATATGTGCCAATAATTGTCAGGTTTTATCAGAAGCATTCTTTTGGACATCCTGATACCACATACAAAGTCACTTCACAGTAATAGCTCATGTGCACTGTTTAGTTTTATGACACTCAGAATTCATTCACCCCTAAAAGCTTAATCATTAGCCTACAGTTTCTGAAAAGGCAGAAAAAGACAGTGCTTTTGAGATATAACCCATCTCTCACCCTTTAACATTTTGAATGAAAATGTACAATAATTCTCCCGGCTTATGATCATTTTTAGCACTTGGTTCCCTGATTTCTCTTTTGCCGCTCCGATTACCATTCTTGGGAATTCAGTGTGGATCCAAAATCTTTGATCTTTTCTTCTTCTAAGGTTATTCCCTCCTGGATCTTGTCTTCATCTCCATCAATCCTACCTCAAACATCTGCATTTTAATGATCCCATTTCACTACCACATTCTAACTTTCTTGTTTACTTACTGAAGTAATTATACTCCAGCCAAGTTTCAACCTTTCACACAGCTCTAATAGCTGTCTCTACTTTTCCACTGTCCACATTTATCTTTTTCTTTACCTTCCTCCACACCCCTGTCCTTACTGCCTTCTTTGCTCAACTGGGATTCCTGAGATTCCTTGGACGACTGTGCAGCACTGTGACCCATGTCTTCCTAACCCCCTTGCGCTCCTCTCCCTCTGACCTACTTGCTGGCAAACCCCCAATGGTGGTTCAATTTGGCTATTCACTGACCCTTCAATTCAGCTGCATTTGGCAGGAGAAAAAAATTCTCTCCACTGTAGGGACTAATCTCACTTTAATTTTGTGTTTACAAATCTCAAATTGTTATGTCAATTTGACATTTCTATTACACTTCCCCAAGCTCTCAAGGTACTATTGCATACATTTTCTTCTGCATCCCAACACTTACACCACTGTCTCTCACTCTGCACTGAAGATATTATGTCAAATGTCACTGAAAATAATTTGTTACCATAAGAGTGGATCTTATCTTCCTCAACCAGATTCACTCATTTACCTGTGCCTGTACTCAGTCTTCAAAGAAGCAGTGTCTGCTGTGCTCTAAGCCCCATTTCTTCTTTGTGGGTAGTCTGAACAACTCCTTCAGTCTCACCCATTTATTGGCCTTGCTTTTTATAATTACATGTAAAATTAGCCCCCTTTTCTCTGTATCATCAAGTTTTTCTCATTCTTACATTACTTCTAACAGCAAAACAATAAAAAAAACCTTAATATCACTCCATCTTTAAAAAAAAAACTCCTATTTTCCCACTATCCACCAGTTTCTGTTCATTTTCTCTCTTTGCTTTCTAGTTTAAACCCCTATGATTTGTCTGTACCTACTGAACCTGCTCTCTCATCTTCAGTCTGCTCCTCAACTCGCTCCAAACGGGTTTCAATCTCTCATTCAATTTACTGAAATTGTTTATTAAAATGCCTCTGCAAATCTCCATGTAGCAACATCTGACCTTAATAAAGCCTGCATACACAGCTGCCTTTTCCATCCTTGACAGACCTTTAGTCTAACTTCCTGGATCACTATACTCTTTTGATGGTCTTTTTAACTTGTTGACCACTTCTCAGGTCCCTTTGCTGCCTGCCTCTGTGTGTGTGTGTGTGCGCGTGCATGCACATGTGTGTGCTTAAAATTTTTTACTTTTTAGAGAGAGAGAGAAACAGAAAAAGGAGGGAGTACAAGCAGAAGAGGGTCAGAGAGAGAGAAAGACAGAATTACAAGCAGGCTCCATACTATCAGTATAGAGTCCAACGTGGTGCTCGAACTCACCAATCATGAGATCATGATCAGAGCCCAAATCAAGAGTCTGATGTCTCACCAACTGAACCCTCCAGGTGCCCATCTTTGCTGGTTTTAAATGCTAGATAGCTCTAGGCTTCTCTTAATATATATATATTTTCTTTTCAGCCTATAATTTCTCATTATAGGATACTCAGCCCTATGTATTGAAATATACTTGCATATCATCTCTGTCTCCACCAACTCTTTTGACCTTCTTACTTGTATATCCTACTGCCCACTTTCACCCTTGTTCCCTCTATTTTCCCCACACTCTCCATCCAACACAACATTTCCATTGGCATTACCTTCAACATATATCTTGGATCTTTCTACTCTTTATAGCTAAACCTCTAATTCAAGCCATCACTGCTCACCTGATTAAAAGGGTGAGCAAAACAAACTTGTAAAAGTGTAGAACATGTCATTTCACTCCATAGCTCAAAACTCCTCCAATTCTCCGGATGAAAGTAGTATACCTTTCCAGACCTGCATCCTGCTTGCTTCTCTGACTTCAATTCCTAACAAATCTCCTCTTTTGTATTATGCTTTAGCCCAATGGCCTTTCTCATATCACTTGTATATGCCTTAGAAACTCTAGATTCCTTCTGGATGATTTTTCTTTAAGATTTTAAATGTCTCCTCGCCACACAGATTTAGCTTAAATGTCTTTGGAGTTGTTCACAAGTATGATAGCTGGACTATCTCCCATGAAGTCTCTGTTTCTACCTTAAACATGTCTGTTATATGTTTCTTCATATGCCTATTGACTGTCTCTCCAGTATAGTGTGAACTACATGGGGGATAGGTACTTAGTCTCTCTGCTCACCAATACATCCAGAATGCCTGGCACAGTACTGTTGGTATGATAGGCACTCACAAAATAGAGGTAAAAATTAAAAGGTAAGCTTTGAACATGAATGCTAGCTCCATCATGCAATCCCATTAGTTTCATTAATATTCTTTTTCCTTTCTTTGTTTGAACAGAGGAGGGGTGGGGAGAGAGAATCCCAAGCAGGCTCTGCACCATAAGTGGAGAGCCCAACAAGGCACTCAAACCCATGAACTGTGAGATCATGACCTGAGCTGAAACCAAGAGCCGGTCACTTAACCAATTGAGTCGCCCAGGCTCCCCTTTATTATTTTTTAGGCACATTCCATGCCCAGCATGAGGCTTGAACTCTTAACCCTGAGATTAAGAGTCACATACTCTACTGATTGAGCCAGCCAGATACCCTGGTTTTATTTATTCTTTTTTTTTAATGTTTTATTTATTTCTAGAGAGAGAGAGAGAGAGACAGTGTGAGCAGGGGAGGATCAGAGAGAGAGGGAGTCACAGACTGAAACAGCCTCCAGGCTCCGAGCTGGCAGTCAGCACAGAGCCCGACACCGGGCTCGAACCCGTGAACCGCGAGATCATGACCTAAGTGAAAGTCGGACGCTTAACCGACTAAAGCCACCCAGGTGCCCCTGGTTTTATTTATTCTTAATGGCAGAGATTCAGTCTTAGGAAAGTCACATTTCTCTTAAACTTTTTAGATACTGCATTAGTATGTAAGGGCTGGCATAATAAAGTACCTCAGACTGGGTAGCTTAAACAATAGGAATTTATCTTCTTAGAGTTCTGGAGGCTAGGAGTCCATTACCAAGTGCTGACAGGTTTGTTTTCTTTTTGGCTTGCAAGTGACCTCCTTATCCCTGTGCTTCATACAGTCTTCCCTCTCTCATGTTCATGTCTACATTTTCTCTTATAGGAACACGAGATATATTGCATTAGGGCCCTCCCTGATGACCTCATTCTAACTTACTTACTTCTTCACCAAATACAGTCACATTCTGGGGTACAAATGAATAAGACTTTAACGTGTAAATTTTGATGGGGCACAATTCAACCCATAATAGGTACTTTATTGAGGAAAAGTCAGATCTGTGTTCTAATCTAGTTTTGCCAACTTTTGATGCCTTGTAGAAGTTACTTGGCTATAATAATTCTGTTTCTTTATCACTAAGGTGGTAACTTATAAAAACCACCTCAAATGACTATTGTTAGCATTATAAGGAAAAAAATTAAGAGATTATAATATGTGCTTCCACACAAGAAGAAACATTAATCACAATGCGCCTGTCACACAGGTGATCATTTTATGTTGTAAATCAGCACTGTCCCCATTTCCTTGTCTTTTTTTTTCTCTTATTTTATGGGGGAGTATTTTTTATTCTTGTTTTTTAGTTTCTGTAAGTTTATTTATATGAGAGATACAGAGACAGTACAAGTGGGGGGAGGGGCAGAGAGAGAGGGAGAGAGAGAACCCCAAGTAAGCTGCCAGTCCAGAGCCCGACATGGGGCTCAAACTCACGAAACCATAAGATCATGACCCGAGCCAAAACCAAGAGTCAGAGGTTTCACCGACTAAGCCACCCAGGTGCCCCTTATGTTTCTCTATTGTGTGTGATTACACATTTCCCTATTATCTTCTAATATGTTTAAACTCTATCTATATGAAGAGTGAAGGTAGAGTAAATAATGCAATTACGTAGAACATTTGCTCAATGTGTAACCGCTCTGTGCTAAACACCAAAAGTCCTGCTTACTTGCTACACAATCCTTCTAGGCCACAATGCTCTCTGTTAACAAGTACAGTTCATGCCTGTTTTGAATTGGCAGTCATGTTGGAGTGAGCAAGAGTGAACTGTCATTGAGAATCTCTTGTGTTTCCTTTAATCTGAGGGATGTTAGCAATGTACAAAATATGGTCTCTGACCCTGTAGAGTAAATAATCCAGTTCAGGGGTGGGAAGGCTTTTTTTTCTGTAAAGGCCAGATAGTAAATATTTGAGACTTTGTGGCCCATACAGTCTTGGTGTCTAACTATTCAACTCTGAAGCTGTAATGTGAAAGCAGTCATGAACAATACATACATAAATGCGAGTGGCTGTGTTCCAATGAATATTTATTTATCAAAACTGAAATTTGAATTTCATGTAGTTTTCATGTGTCATGATATATATATATATATATATATATATATATATATTTTTTTTTTTTTTTTTTTACAAATAGTTTATTGTCAAGTTGGTTTCCATGTAACACCCAGTTCCATGATATATTTATAATTCTTCTTTTGGTTGTTTTAAATGACTTTAAAATCATTTTGTGGCCTGTGGGCCTACAAAAGACAGGTAATAGGCCTCATTTGGCCTGCTGGCCATAGTTTGTCAACCCTTGACCTAGTTTAAACAATGAGAAAATACTTAGGGAATATTTTGTGACTTACACACGAAATTCTGCACTATGTTTTGTGGGCATAAACTTTGTGTGATTTCAGTGTCCTAGTGCTGTTAATATGAATATTCTTTTATAAGAGTGTCAAATGGGGTGTAATGGATTCTTCCATCCCTAACCCTTAGAAGAAAAATATGTAATTAGTTAGGACTATCATCTAGATCTTTATTCCTATGTTCATACGAGGCAAGTCTCTCACTCCCAGCTTGAATAATTGGGTTTACTGCACGCTATGGGAACCTGGAAAATGGCAATTCTCAGAGTCAATTCCTTTCTGGCAATCATTCAAGAATCCCAAGTGTAAGCCATTTCTTGCCCCGGGGGAAGAAACCACGTATTCAAACCTAGAGAGCAGAGGAGTGGGTGAAGTAGTGAAGTTCTCACTGTTGAGGAAATAAATTTTTGAACCCATAGCCCATCGGATAGATGAGTTGTCAATAAACATCTATGGGTAACTGCAATTGTAAAAGACATCCGTAACATTCTGAGATACCTTCCTACTTTCATTCATTTGGCTTGTCAAGAATTCACAATGCTGGGATTGAGGCATATGGCGTCATAAGTAGTATGAATGTTTAGGCAAGTGACATCCCCGTGAGGTCATGAAAGGAAACAATTAAATCAGATAGGGATCATTTCTAGTGGAAAGGGCACCTGGGTAAAAAAGGAATGTCCAAAGAGGTAGACTTATAAAATAATTTAGAAACTCCACAAATCTGTTCTAGTTTGGAGCCTAAAAATTCTTTAAACTGCTAGAGCAAGAGGCATTTGCCTTTTATTAATGAAAGTGACATTCATTCACATGTATAAATTAAAAGTTGCTTGTTACAGCAGAAAAAGCCCTATATTTGAGAATATTATCAATTTTAAAGTTACAGAAGCAACAGGGCATGAATTCATTTTCTAGACTGGGAAGTCTTTCTCAGTTTTCTATCTCCTATGAAGTGAATGCCTGCTAAATTCACTGCTCTCATTTATAGTGCTATGTAAAATTTACATCCCATCTATAATCTTTAACAGTAGACTGCAATGCTAGAGTTTAAAAATCAGTTCAGTAAATAAAAGAGTGTTTGAAGTGTACTTATGTTATAGGACTATTTACTGAAACTCTTTAGTTCATGTTTATCCTCAAATGCC
Organism: Proteles cristata cristata; assembly: GCA_017311185.1. Lineage (NCBI taxonomy): Eukaryota > Metazoa > Chordata > Mammalia > Carnivora > Hyaenidae > Proteles > Proteles cristata. The sequence continues at coordinate 1,119,048 of JAESUZ010004923.1, read as the reverse complement.
AAATAATAAACAATGTCATTTAGTATTTAGTCTCTTTAACAAGTTTTCTATTCTATAATTTAAAAAAAAAAAAAAGGTTTTATACTGGTGTGCCAGGCTGGCTTGGCCAGTGGGGCATGCAACTCTTAATCTCGGGGGTCATGAGTTCAAACCCCTCACTGGGTGTAGAGATTACTTAAAAAATAAAATATTAAAAAAAAATAAACACAGTGCTCTACTTAATTTTGTAAACTAACTCAAATCCTCTTTGGAAGTAAACAAAAATATAATAACAAATAATACCATAAATTTAATTTTGTACTTCTATGCCATTGATCTATAATGCCAGATATAAGTATATAAGGAGAAACACATATCCAACATTGGTAATGTAACCAATCCCAGAACCAAAGTTAAAATGCACATGAATTTCCTGTTTAACAAAGTCGCAGGCAAAACCTTTCTTCTACCCAAATGTCTTATATTTGAATACATTTTATTTTCTTTTCATTCCTTTAATGTAATTGCCTTTACATACAGCAGAATGGCTAATGCCATCACTTGTTTTATATTTGTTTTGCTTCCTGCTGTTGAATGATCAGTGTTTACAGATTAGCAGCAGTTGTAGTCTTCTGACTTTAACGCCTTTCAAACTGGCAAATGAGAAGCATTTTATATTTGTTGCTCTGGCATTTTTGGAGTAGCTAGGACATTCACAGTGCAAACCACTGTTATTCATACTGTTATAATTCCTTTGCAGTTAAGTCATTACGGGCAATCATAGCAGGCTTATAGTACAATACCTTATATGGGAATGTCATGTGAGATGCCCAGAGCAACACAAAAAATAAAGGCCAACTTGTCTGGCTGAGGAGGGATTTATTGCAAGCCCCCTGGCAGAGAGATCTTCTGGAAAGTATTATGTGCTTCTGTAGGGTGGATCATATGAACCTGAAATGCAGCAGGTGTCCTGAGCCTCAGAGGAAAGGTGAAGTAAGAATCCAACCACACAGTATTTCTTTTAGAATTGATCACATTTCCCATTGCATGTCCTCTATACAGAAAACTGTAACAGAAATTACTTTGATAATAAAATATTAGCCAAAATTAGCACAGATCAGCAAAACCACGAAGACAGTGTGGACATTTAGTTAGCCGCACTTCCCTACCTACTTCCCTGCTTAGAGGCAAACTGGAAAGACAAGTTCATTTCCTCGTCTAGGAACCTATCTCTTTGAGTGCCTGTAATTTGCTGTGAGATGCTGTGAAAGAATTATTTCAAAGTAAAAATGGGATGAAGGTCTTAATTTATCAATCTTAAAATTCTCAGGAATATAATTTCTACTACCCAGGTCAAGTTAGCATCTGGTCCTGCCTCGGACATAAATGCCATGTCAATAGGGAATTTGGAATTTTTAAAGAAGTAACCCAAAAAGGAAAACACCATAGGGAAACACAGCAAATGCAGAAGTTCTATAACTATTCCTTGAATCACCTAATCAAGTCACTTATCTTTTTGTACATGTGTAAGTGTGTGTTACTGTTTTAATTAAAATGAAAATAATAATAATATAAATAATAATAAATTTAATAATAATAATAAATATAAATAATAAATAAAAATAATAAAAATAATAATAACCTATCCAATGTGTGCTTACAATAAAATACTAATAACTAACATTTGTAGGGGTGCCCGGGTGGCTCAGTTGGTCAAAGGGCCAATTTGGGCTCAGGTCATGATCTCACAGTTTATGAGTTGGAGCCCCACATGGAACTTGCTGCTGTCAGCCCGGAGCTCACTTCTGATCTTGTCTCTGCCCCCACCCCCTTGCTCACTATTTTCTCTCAAAAATAAATAAATGTTTAAAAAATTGTTTAAAAAATGATAACATTTGAATAACATTGCTAACAAATCTAACATCATTACATTTGATCATCATCTACACGATGAGATATGGTATGAATGGATAAAAATGAGAAAACAATGCATGACAGATTGAGTAAATTTATTAAGTTCACATAGTATATAAAAACATCACAACTAGATGTTCTTACAAAAGTTTCTTTTTAAGATTTTCTTTTAAGTAATGTCTACACCCAATGTGGTGTTTGAACTCACAACCTTGAGATCAAGAATCATTATACTCCATTGACTGAACCAGCCAACCACCCCAATCATTACCCTTTTTTTTAATTTTTATTTTTTTTTACTTATTTTTGAGAGAGACATAGAGACAGCATGAGCAGGGGAGGGTCAGAGATAGAGGGAGACACAGAATCTGAAGACAGGCTCCAGGCTCCAAGCTAGCCCGATGTGGGGCTCGAACCCATGAACTGTGAGATCATGACCTGAGCTGAAGTCAGATGCTTAACCAACTGAGCCACCCAGGCACCCCATTTACTCTTTTTAATATACTTAACACAATATATAAAATATTTAAAGTATTTCAAAAGGAAAATGGCTTGTCTCAGTGCAAAGTGAAAGGTTTAAGTGCAAAATAATGTTTTCTGAATCCTCTTAATTGCAAAATTGGCAAGGATTCCAGAGAGCATCCTCCAAGCTGCTGGTTCTACAAAACACATCAGCAAATTCTGTAGACTTTTCACAGAACTGAAAGGAAACAGGTAATTTCTACACCCTGTGGTGGATGCCAGATTTCTGACTCAGATCATATTGAAATTCTGAATTAACTGATTAACATGAAAGTAAACACCCAATAATGCTGACAAGAATTGAAGCAAAGATAACCAACCACAATCAATTGTAAGCACAGTCTGTTTTAACCTTGTGTTGCATTTCTGTCCTGTGGTATACATAATAATGATTTCTCAAACATGTCTCTGCCCCAGTCCCCAGATCCTGTGAATGCTACCTTATGTAACAAGAGGGGCTCTACATACGCTATTAAGATTAAAGGTCATGAGATGGGAACATAATCTTGGATCCTATGGGATGGCCCAAGCTAGTCTTGGGTACATAAAAGCTTTCCAAGCTGGGTCAAAGATAGAAAAGTGACAATAAAAGAAGGAACACAGAGATGAAAACCTTGGCTTTTAAGATGAAGAAAGGTGAGTATATAATCCAGAAAAGAGAAAACAATGGATTCCCTCCAAGAGCCTCTTGAAAGGTCACAGCCTGCTCATATCTTGATTTTAGCACAGTGAAACCTTTGCAGAATGTCTGAGCTACAAAAAAATTAAGGTAACAAATGTCTTGTTCCAGGCCAGTACATTTGTTGTAAATGGTTACAGCAGCAATAGAAAACATTAATATATGCTTCATACTCTAAATCTGACTTTATTTATTTGTGACTATGTGATGTTACAAGTTCTATTTTGTTACTTTGAGCAGCATTCAACCATTTGCATCAGAAAAATAATATGGGAAACATATGGTAGACATGTAGAAAAATATCACCATAGGGATATAAACATTGGTTTAAACTGACTTTATCTTTTTCATTGCTTTTCTGGCTGATGTTTTTTAAACCATCTTATGCTGAAGTTGCGCTTTCATGGGTGACTTTTATATCATGTCTTCTCTAAACACTGAAAAAATTAATTAAATGAGTGTTTTCTTCATTTGATGACTAACAGTGAGTGAAAAATTATTTTTTTCATTGAAATGGATGATTTTTGAATAAACAATGATTTTGACATATACGTACACATACACAGACACACAATTTCTACAGAAGTACCAAGATTGATAGTCTCTCATAATAACATGATATAAAGACGTACAGAATAGTATGGCTGGCTACTTGGTCATTTTATTTGAGTTAAACCTGCTTTCTCTAATATAATGGACTGCTGTTTTTAAATTCTAGAAAAGCAGTGCCTCTCATGTAGGGATTTGGAGAAAGAAGATTTACCTATCATCTGCCTTTCTGTCTGAATTTTTGATGGATTATACTTGTATAACATTTGAGAAGCATATTGAAGATCATCAATGAAATGGGAGACCATGGTTACATTTAGAGTTAATGTTGTGTGTCCCATTTATGGAGGATTTTCTATCTTCACATGTGGTTGACTTGGCTGGCTCAGTGGTTATATATAGTTCTTGAACCATTTCAATCCTGCTCCAAGAGTGTAATGAAGTGAACTTCAATATTTTATATGCCACAACTTCAACAATATATACAAACACATTAAAGGGTTTGTTCCAGGACATTGAAATGCCACTCAGATTCCTTTTACTTACTCCTTATACTGATGAAATTCAAAAGCATGTGGAACAACCAACCACTTCTAGCAAATTTATATGGGTTTTAAAAACTAACATTTAATAAGAATTTCTTTTTTCAAACTAGAAATTCTATGGTATCACCATAATCTCAACGTAAAGGTAGCTCAGTTATTCCTTTTGCATTTTAAAAACTCAAAAATAATTTTTTTGCAATTCACCTAAGTGCTCCTACTTTGAGGAATTTATTTCACGTCAAGTAAATTAACGGGACATTCATTTATAAATCAGGATGTCAATGAATTAATGAATGCTGAGAAACATGCTACCTTCTAATCTGCAATGATGAAACTGACTAGAGGGATCTCATCTCTAAAAGATGAAGAACTTAGAAGGGAAATCTAATGAATATGAGAAGGATATTTTAGTGAACACAGTTGAGTGTTTTTCACTGACAAGACCCCTTGAGGTTTCTCTGGCCTAATCTCATAGAGGAAATCATAGTCCAAGGATATTGAACCTAGAGAATTCAGAAGTCCTGGGTAAACAATGCTGGCATTAAATATTTGTGGTGGCTGACTTTTTACAAATAACCACTGAATAATCCATTCAGGGTTAATCAAGAGTTGAAGGAGAATGAACTATTGTAAGAGCTTGACCTTGAAACCGATTTAAATGACTTATAAAGCGTAATTCACTGAGCAAAGCATGGATTTAGTATACTTTTTAAAGATGTTTTCCCAGAGGAAAGTTTATTAAAATCTATATTGATGATCATGGTAATGATATAAGTAGTTAAAAACATTTCCATTTGTATATTTAATTGTCTAGGGTCATACATCAGTTAAATCTAAATCTATGTCTGTGGCTCCCTCAACTACAATAAAACAAAATTAGAATATTTTATCTTACTGTTTGGTATCAGTACACTTGATGTCTTTGAATGTCTATCTCTACCATGAGAATATCCCAGAGGAAGATGGAAACATTTTCTTGAACTACATTGTGTAAATTTAACTCTGGTCATTTTTCCATGTTCTAGATTACAAGAATATGTATTTATGGTACTATACTAACTTTTAAATGGAATGTGTTACAATTAATTAGTTTGTAACTTACCTCATATTAGTTCATTTTACTCTTGCTGATAGAGATTTCAAAGAAAGCTTAACCAGTTTTCTCAATCTATTGTCTATTATGCACCCTTGTGATTATAAAATTATCATGCTCCCATTCCCTTCAAAAACACTGATAGAGCAAATTCCATCTCCACTCTCCTGCCTTTTTTGTCCAAATTTTTAAAGTTTATTTATTTATTTGGAGAGAGACAGAGACAGAGTGAGTGGGGGAGGGGAGGAGAGAAAAAATCCCCAGTGTGTTCCGGCTCAGGTTCGGCCAGCACAGAGCCCCATGCAGGCCTTAAACCCACAGAACTGTCAGCTCATGACATGACCCAAAACCGAGAATCAGACACTTATCCAACTGAGCCCCTTAGTTGGCTGAGCCCCATCCACTCCCTCACTTTATTTTTTTTTAAGTAAGCTTTATATTATACATGGGGCTCAAACTCACAACCCCCAAGAGTTGCATGCTCTACTGACTGAGCCAGCTGGGCACTATACCACTCTCCTACTTTTATTCATCCAAAATATCCTCCCAAAAGCCGCAGAGCTATTTTCAAGCTTTAATTTTTCTTTGGTTGAATTTCCAAAATAAATATCTTATAAATATATAATTACAATATTAAACTACATATATATATGCTGTTTGTAATCCCTTGTAATTTGTAAAGCAGTCTACTCTTATTAGTATTAACAATTGCCATTACTAGTGGTAGCTAACTCACATCTATCATGCTCTTACCATGTGTCAAATTTTGTATAAACTTCTCATGCGTTTGTTTATTTGTCTTATAGATGAAAACTAAAATGTTTACAGTGTTGAGTATTGTGCCCATGAGTCAATTTGGAACTCAGGGGGCCGTATTCCAGCTTGGGGCTCTAATGTTTATTACCACCCTCAGATGGCCCTGCAAAGGATATAAAGGAGCACATTATAAATCAATTCAGATAAATTAAAACAATGGCCTTTGCTCCAAATCTTCCAGTGTCCCCCCATGTCCCTCAGAGACAGCCTGTCCATGTACAATGATTTTCAGAATCCTCTGCAATCTGGCCCTTTTACCATCCTGGCCTCCCATCCTACTACACCCCAGCCATGCTGCTCTTCAAGCCATGCCTCAAATACAACAGGTGTTATTCTGCCTTTTCACTGGCTGTCCTTTCTACTTGGAATACTCTTTCCACAGATACTAACATGGTGAATAGCCTTGGCCTTTCCTCTAAATCTTTGATCAAATACAGCCTTCTTTGTGATGCTAAAAATTCTTTTTAAAATTGCAACCTGCCCTGCCACCTCCAACTCTACCACCTCCTATTATTTTTCATTCATATCACTTATCACTATATACTTTTAAAAATTTACCTTCTAAAGTCCATATTGCTAGGGTTAGTATCCAAAATAAAAAAAGAACCTGTACAACTCAATACACACACAAAAAACAAATAACCCAACTTAAAAATGGGCAGAAGATACAAACAGACATTTCTCCAAAGAAGACATATACATATAACCAACAGACAAAAGAAAAGATGATCAACATCACTCATCATCAGGGAAATGCAAATCAAAACTACAATGAGATATCACCTCACACCTGTCAAAATGGCTAAATTAAAAAAACTCAAGAAACAACAAGTATTGCCAAGGATGTGAGAGAAAGGAACCCTTGCGCACTATTGGTAGGAATGCAAACAGGTGCACCCACTGTGGAAAACAGTAAGGAGTTTCTTCAAAAAATTAAAAATCAAACTACCCTACAATCCAGTAATCACACTATCGTATATTTACTGAAATAGAAAAACATTAATTTGAAGGTGTATACTCACCCCTATGTTTACAGCATTACTTATAAGAAGAGCCAAACTATGGAAGCAGCCCAAGAATCTATTGATAGATGAATGGATAAATATATAGATATTTAGGATATGGAATATTAGTCAGCCATAAAAAAAAAAGAGTGAAAACTTACCATTAGCAATCATAATGAATCTGGACAGCACAATGCTAAGGGAAATAAGTCAGAGAAAGACAATTGCCACATGATTTCACTCATACATGGAATTTAAGAAACAAAACAAATGAACAAATTGAACGAAGAGAGAGAGAGAGAGAGAGAGAGAGAGAAACCAAAACAACAATAACAAAAAAACCAGACTGTAACTATAGAGAACAAAGAGATGGTTACCAGAGGGTAGGTGGGTAGGGTGATGGGTGAAATAGGTAAAGGGGATTAGGAATGTACTTGTCTTAACAAGCACCGAGTAATGTATGAACAACTGGATCACTATTGTACACCTGAAACTAACATAGCATTGTCTGTTAACTACACTGGAATTAAAATAAATTTAAGTAATAAAATAAACCCCCCAAAACAAAACCCTCACTGCTCTACTAGACTGTAAAGTCCATAAGGGCAGTTTTTTCTGTTTTGTTTTTTGGAGGTTTTATTTGTTTACCTACTGACACCAAAAAATATGTCATACTTCTCTGAAACCTATTTTAATACTCACTGTTAGTAAATCATTTGTGATCATACTTCAAAGTACTATTAATTCATATCAATGTTATTTTTTCTCAGTTGAGTTGATTAATATATTTTTTCAAGATTGCTTTCAATCACATAGCATTGCATTTCTTATTTTATAATGACAATAGACATTTATTAGGTTTTTTTTTTGTCACCCAGATTCTGACTCATTTTTAGGAGTGAAATATTGACTTCCCATACTAGAATTTGAAGATGTTAAAAAAAAAAAAAAGGTTGGGGGGCATTCTCAGGTTCTTTTGATGTGAAGGAACAGGCACACTATCTAGATTTTACCAATCAGATATATCCATCCCAGAATGTGAACAATAACAATCCAGGGATCACATGGAATCCCGCTTGGAGAAGAGAAGCAGAAGTGGCAGAAAGAGCAGCCACTCTCAGATTCTGGAGGCAGTAATGGGAACAGAGCACCAGCATGAGTCTGTAAGATGGGCAATGTTTCTCATTGCCATGGAGTATTCCATGGTATAGATAAACCACATCTTCTTGATCCATTCATCTGTTGATGGACACTTAGGCTCTTTCCATGTTTTAGCTATTGTGGAGAGTGCTGCTATGAACATTGGGGTACATGTGCCCCTGTGCATCAGCATTTCTGTATCCCTTGGGTAAATTCCTAGCAGTGCTATTGCTGGGTTATAGGGGAGTTCTATTGTTAGTTTCCTTAGGAACCTTCACACCGTTTTCCAGAGGGGCTGTACCACTTTACATTCCCACCAACAGTGCAGGAGGGTGCCCGTTTCTCCACATCCTCGCCAGCATCTTGAGTTCTCTGATTGGCTCATTTTAGCCACTCTGACTGGCGTGAGGTGGTATCTCAGTGTTGTACATGGCAATGAGAAACAATGAAATCTGGCCATGTGTAGCAACATGGATGGACCTTGAGGGTGTTATGCTGAGCGAAATAAGTCAGGCAGAGAAGGACAAATATCATATGTGTGCATGTATAGGAGGATTAGGAGGAACTTAACAGAGGACCAAGGCGGAGAAGAAGGGCGGAAATGTGGGGGAAAGGGAGAGAGGCAAACCATGAGAGACTCTTAAATGCTGACAAAAACTGAGGACTGATGGATGTGGGGGGAGGGGGATGGGCATGGAGGAGGACACTTGTGGGGATGAGCACTGGGTGTTATGTGGAAACTAATTTGACAATAAACTATTTGTAAAAAAAAAAAAAAAAAAAGATGGGCAATGTTTGAGTAGCTGCATCCAGAGCCCAATGGCAGTGACCGGTATCATCAACAGTCTCTGCATGATGGATGGATAACCTCCACCCTTGTTCTCTGGCTGCCTTTGAGTTTTTTGGAGCTACTCCATGTTCTCTCAATAGCTTGTTTTTGTTTGTTTGTTTCTTCATTTAAATCAAGTAGAATCAGTTTCTTTTTCTGGATTCTAAAAATCTTATCTGCTAGCCATCACTTTTAATTTTGCTATTTACTTAGTATTTAGGCAATACCTAATAAAATTAACTTAATAAAGCAATGTACATGATTAGGGGCCTTAATGTAGTCACCAGTATTACTGTGAAGCATGCACAGTCTTCGTACAGTTTTAGAAACACACAAATGTATTGGGAATTCAGAATTTAAGTTCTCAAAGTGTGGTCACTCTTAGTGGTGTTAATAAGTAGCTTTTAAAAAATATTTGTTTATTTTTAAGATAGAGAGAAAGAGAGAGCACAAGCAGGGAAGGAGTAGAGAGGGAGACAAACAGAATGTGAAGCAGTCTCCAGGCTCAGCACTGTCAGCACAGAGACCAATGCAGGGCTCAAACTCACGAATGGCGAGATCATGACCGGAGCTGAAGTCAGACGCTTAACCGACTGATCCACTCAGACACTACGATAGCTAGCTTTTATTGTCTTCAAATGCCAAGTCTTCAAAATAATAGAGAGTGAACTCAACTGGGACTCAGAAAATAATTATTTTCAATATTATCACTGATATTATTACCATAAACCAGTGCCCTTTGAGGAAAAGATTTAGAATTATTAATCTATAAAATTCCCATGAAATGTCCATCAACAAATTGGTCTTGATTTACAGCATTGAATGAGTTTCTCACTAAAGGAAAATTATATGAAGCAAATATTGTAAAATTACAATATTTGTCAATCTACCTTGTTGAGTCTGTTACATGAGGGTCTGCTATACTAATCTATAAATTTTATTTGTAATGCTTAATATTAAAATGTTTTTAAATATTTTAAAATAAATTGAATAAAAAAACTCATACAACTTAACACCAAAGAAACAAATAATCCAATCAAAAACTGGGCAGAGGGGCACCTGAGGGGCTTAACTTGTTGAGAGACTAATTCTTTATTTCAACTACAGCCATAATCTCACACTTTGTGGGATCGAGCCCCACATCAGTCTCCATGCTGACAGTACAGAGCCTGCTTGGCATTCCCTCTCTCTCCCTCTCTCTCTCTCTATTCCTCCCCTACTCATGATCTCTCTCTTACACTCTCAAAATAAATAAATAAACTTTAAAAAATGAGCAGAGGACCTAAATAGATATTTTTCCAAAGAAAAATGCTGATGCCCAATAGGCACATTTTGAAATGCTCAACTTCACTCATCATCAGGGAAATGGAAATCAAAACTGCAATGGGATATCACTTAACACCTCTCAGAACAGTTAGTATAAAAAAAAGGAAATAACAAGTGGAGAAAAGGAACCCCCATGCACTATTGAAATATAAACTGCTACAGCCACTATGGAAAATGATATGGAGGTTTCTCAAAATATTAAAAATAGATATACCTTACCACCCCATAATTCAACTTCTGGATATTTACCCAGAGGGGATAAAATACTAATTTGAAAAGATATCCCCTTACGTTGAATGCAACATTATTTACAGTACCAAGATATGGAAACAACCTAAAGTCCATCAATAGATGAATGAGTAAAATACATATGTGTACTAATCTATAAATTTTATTTGTAATGCTTAATATTAAATTTTTTAATATTTTAAAATAAATTGAATAAAAGAACTCATGCAACTTAACACCAAAGAAACAAATAATCCAACCAAAAACTGGGCAGTGTGGCATCTGAGGGGCTTAACTGGTTGAGAGACTGACTCTTGATTTCAACTCCAGCCATAATCTCACACTTTGTGGGACTAAGAATGTGGTGCATGTGTGTGTGTACACACACATAATATTGTATGTATGAATTATATATATAATGGAATTTTTTACTCAGCCTTAAAAAAGAATAAAATTTTGCCTTTGACAACAATGTAGATGGACCTGGGGGCATTATGCTAAGTGAGAGAAGGCAGACAGAGAAAGACGTATACCATATGATTTCATTTCTATGTAGAATCTAAAAAAGAAATGAACAAAAATAGAAATAGACTAAAAAACAAATACAGAGAAAAGCAGGTGTTTGCTGTGGGAGGCAATAGGTAAACAGGTAAAACTTCCAGTTAGAAAATAAATCATGAGGATGGAAAGTATAGCATAGGAAATATAATCAATGCTACTGTAAGAACTTTGTATGGTGAGATAACTATACTTATGGTGGGAGAGCATTTTGTAATGTATATAATTGTTGAATCACTATGTTATACACCTGGAAACAAAAATATGTCAATTACACTTCGGTTAAAAAAAAAGACTTTGTTTCTTATAGGAAAAAATTCTTTGTAATATTTCATAGTAAAAAATAAAATATTTTAAAATTGACATTCAAGAGAATGTCATTTTCTTCCATGATAATATTTATTGTGCAATAAGAGTTACTACACAGGACCAAGGCTCGATTAGACTAATTTCTTTTGAATTTCTTACATTTTGTAATTCAATCCATTCTGTGGAAGCATTATATCAGAAGCTACATAATAAACATGAGTTACAGGTAAGGATACAGATGTGGATATCTTAGATACAGGTATAGATATATTATTTATGTATACACATTTAAGTTACTTTCACTAAGGCTATGAAGGTTATCATTGCTATTAATGCTTATGAAAAATGTGTTGGAAGTAGTATATAATCGCTGAGATCCAGGTTTTCCTGGGGGTTGTTCAGGATAAAATTTGTGATTTACTTTAGTTCTCTAAAGAGCTTCTTCAAATTGCTATTTCTTATCTTCCCTCTTTTTTTTTCTTTTTTTGGAAGTGCCAGAAGACTTTCCCTCCAGCTTTATTGAAATATAATGCAAAGGAAGACAAAAACTACATGATTTCACTCATATGCGGAATATAAGAAATAAAACAGATGAACATCTGGGAAGGGGAGAAAAAGAGAGAGAGAGAAACCATCGGAGACTCCTTAAAATTTTTTTTGTTTTAATGTTTATTTATTTTTGAGGGAGAGAGAGACAGAATGTGAACAAGGGAAGGCAGAGAGAGAGGGAGACATAGAATCCAAAGCAGGCTCCAGGCTCTAAGCTGTCAGCACAGAGCACGACACGTGGCTTGAACTCACAAACTGTAAGACCATGACCTGAGATGAGGTCAGATGCTTAACCAACTGACCCACCCAGATGCCCCAACCATCAGAGATTCTTAATGATAGAGAACAAATTGAGGGTTGCTGGACGGAGGTGGGGGGATGGGGGGATGAGCTAGATGGGTGATAGGTATCAAAGAAGGCACTTATTTTGATGAGCACTGGGTATTATATGTAAGTGATGAATCACTAAATTCTACTCCTGAAACCAATATGACACTATATATTAACCAACTAGAATATAAAGAAAAATTGGGGAAAAAATAAAGTAAAAAGGTTAAGGAAAGCAACTATAAGTCAAAAGGGAAAGATGAGCAGATATAAAGTAATCGTTTGTAGACTAAATGGAAGGAAATAAGAATCACAAAAGGTTAATAAAAAGGTAAATTATTTTAAGAAGACAAAAAAAGGCACCCTTGTAGTTTGGTCTGGTGGATGTCTAACTCTTGATTTCAGCTCAGGTGACACTGAGCATGGAGTCCGCTTAAGATTATCTCTTTCTTTCTGCCCCTCTGTCTGTCTCCTCTGCTCACTCTCTCTCTCTAGAGAGAAAGAGAGAAATAGAGCAGAAAGAAAGAAAGAAAGAAAGAAAGAAAGAAAGAAAGAAAGAAAGAAAGAAAGAAAGAAAGAAGGAAAGAAAAGAGAGAGAGAGAGAGAGAGAGAAAGAAAGAAAGAAAGAAAGAAAGAAAGAAAGAAAGAAAGAAAGAAAGAAAGAAAAAACAAAAGAAAAATATACAATGTGATACTTGATATACATTGTTAAATGATTACCACAGTTGTGGTGAGACATTTCAGGTCTACTCTCCTGGCAACTTCTAGGTATAAAATACAGTATTGTTAACTATAGTCACCATGCTGATCCTTGTGATTAGATCCTTGTAATTTACCTTAAAACTCTAAGTTTGTATATTTTGACCAACTTCATCAATTTCCCCCACTCCTCTGCCCCTGAAAATCACCAATTTACTTTCTGTTTCTTTTATCTATCTTTATTTTAAATCTTTAAATGTTAAAATCTTGTCAACACTTTTTCTCACCTTGTAGTAAAGTAAAAGACTGACATCAAAAGATGGATATAGATGAACTATACTTTTGACTTTTTTTGTACATTACTCTCCCCCTTAATATTAATCTGTTTTTCCAAAGCAGAAATTGATAATTTCTGGACATTGTGCCATGACTCTGTGTTACAGAGATAGCCTAATCAGATAGAAAATGGAATCTAATATTATTTCACCGTTGGCGCCTGAACAAAGAAGAAGCTATAAATTAAACTGTTGAATCACATAGAATTGCCCACACAAAGTATACTTTAAGGGTAGGAGAAACACATTTTTCTCACATAAATGAAGACTTATGAATTACGGTTTTATTCAATGAGTTAGATGTTAAAAATGACTGAAATGTTACTGTGTATATTCCAAGTTTGTTCAAGAACGATAATAATACTTTTTCTTAAGAAGTTACATTTTTAGTTCTCAGTAAGTTGCAGGTTTTACATTTATATTTATATTTGAGAAAGAGAGAAAGAGACAGAGCACAAGAGGCAGAGGGGCAGAGAGAGACACACAATCCGAAGCAGGCTCCTGTCTCTGAGCCGTCAGCACAGAGCCAGATGCTTGGCTCAAATCCATGAACTAGGACATGACCTGAACCAAAGTCCAACACTTAACCAACTGAACCACCCCAGTGCCCCCAATAATACTTTTCTAGTAGGTATTGAAGCATTTCTCTTATTTAGTAATATTCTAATTAATTAGCATAGTTCCTTATAAAGTTTGTGATCATGCAAGGGCCTCTTCCTGTCTTTCATGCAAAGTAGTCCATCTGATTCTCTTTGGTTACATTGTGTGGTTAGGATGAAAACCTTAGTGCTTACTTAGAAATACTTCATAGGAAACTGAGGAGATGGTAACTGTGCCTATCAGAAACATATATATGACATGTTACATATCACATATGATTACCATATGTGAGGATATGTGACATATTAAAAATGTACTCCTCTAGAGAAAATTGAACCCTCTAATAGGTAGCATAAATCACTCTCATCAAAGACATTTAACTTCAAATATCAATTCAGGAACTCTAAAATAATTTTTTGAATTATTTTCACAGACACTGAAGTAATACTCTTAATTTTTAAAGAAGTAACACTTTAATAAGATACTAATCTCACATCCTGGGAAAGATCTATGGTTTTGTAAAAATTGCCTAATATTGGTTTTTGATCTTCTCTATTTAATATTTGTGTAGCTCAAAAAAGTATCTTGTAACTCTTGTTTAACAGAGTTAGCAGTTACAGGTTTCAATGTTTTATGTGATAAAAAATGACATTAACATTAGTTTGAAAAAAATAATCAGCATTTAAATTGTAGTCCTACAGATTTATTTGAAGAATTAAGGGATTAATTGGCTGTGTCAGTGAATATAACTGTTTGGTTTAAAAGTCCAGCAGTAATTTTAAGTGAAATTGATGTGTCTTATTGGAGGCAAGATCTAATCTCATAATAGAAGCATTTTATTTTTGTACTTTAAAAATACTTTGATGGGGCTAAATTAAAAACCTAAAATAACTCCAACTATGTTGTATACTTTAATTTTTGTGAGTACTACAGACATACATTTTATTACACAGTGTCATGGGTTAACATATTTTAAGTAACATCATCAGTATTAAAAGCTATTTTCAACCTTTAATAGGTTTATTTCAACAATTTTATCTAAAACTCTGAAGAGAAAAGAAGATTTGATGTATGGATAAATGGTAGAAAAATGAGATTTATTAATATATTTTTTTTATTTTTTTTATGTTTTTTTATGTATTTCTAGGAGAGAGAGAGAGACAGCGTGAGCAGGGGAGGGTCAGAGAGAGGGGGAGTCACAGACTCTGAAACAGGCTCCAGGCTCTGAGCTGTCAGCACAGAGCCCGACGCGGGGCTCGAACCCACGAACTGTGAGATCATGACCTGAGCGAAAGTCGGACGCTTAACCGACTGAGCCACCCAGGAACCCCTAATATATTTTATATTTTCATTTTTTTCAAGCTTTATTGAGATAGACATATAATGTATAAGTTTAAGTTGTACAATGCATTGACTTTATACACTTATATATTGTTAAATGATTATCACACCAGCATTAGTTAATGCCTCCACCACTTTGAATAATTACCATTTCTTTTTGTGGTGAGAAGATTTAAAATCTACTCTTTCAGTGGTGCTTGGGTGGCACAGTTGGTTAAGCTTTTGACTTTGACTCACGTCATGATCTTATCATTTGTGGGTTCGAGCCCAACATCAGGTTCTGTGCTAACAGCTCAGAGTCTGGAGCCTGCTTCTGATTCTGTGTCTCCTCCTCTCTCTGCCCCTCTCCTGCTCATGTTCTCTCTCTCTCTCAAAAGTGAATAAACATCAAAAAAAATTTTTTTAAATAAAAACTACTCTTTCAGGGGTGCCTGGATGGCTCAGTCGGTTAAGCATCTGACTTCAGCTCAGGTCATGATCTCACGGTTCATGGGTTCGAGCCCCACATCGGGCTCTGTGCTGACAGCTAGCTCAGAGCCTGGAGCTTATTTCCAGATTCTGTGTCTGCCTCTCTCTCTGACCGTCCCCTGCTCTCACTGTCTCTCTCTCTCTCTCTCTCTCTCTCTCTCTCTCTCTCTCTCAGAAATAAATAAAAACATTTAAAATAGAAAAAAATAAAAAATTTGAAATTAAAAAAAAAACCTACTCTTTCAGCAACTTTCAAGTTTATAATACAATATTTTAAGTATATTCACCATGCTATACATTAGATCCCCAAAATTTATTTATCTTAGAACTGAAATTTTGTACTTTTTGTACATCTGCTGTGGCAGTCACCATTCTACTCTGCTTCTATAGTTCCATGAGTCTGGCTTTTTAGATTCCACACATAAGTAATATCATAGGGTACAATAGTCTCCTCTTATCCATAATTTCAGTTTTCAAGGTTTCAGTTCCCTGTGTTCAACCATGGTCTGGAAACAGAGGATCCTTCTTCTGAAGCATGGTCAGAAGGTCAATAGTAACCTAAGGCTAATCAAGATGTAGATCTCCTTCGCCTCACTTCATCTCATCACACAGGTATTTTATCAGAAGAAGAGGGTGAGTACAGTAATGTAAGATATTTTGAGAGAAAAGACAATTCACACAACTTCTGTTACATTAAGTTGTTACAATTGTTCTATTTTATTATTAGTTGCTATTGTTAATCCCTGTGCCCAAAGTATAAATTGAAATTCATGCGTATGTAGGAAACAACATATTTGGGTTCAGTACTATCAGAGTTTCAGGCATCCACTGAAGTTCTTGGGATGGATCCCCTGTGCAGAAGGGAAGGGACTATTCTATCTGTCTTTCTCTGCCTTATTTCACTTAGCATAATGCCCTCCAGGTCCTTCCATATTGTCCCAAGTGGCAGGACAAATTAAAAGATACTCTTACTTCTTTATATATCCCTAACATAATATTTTGTTTTCATCAGTTAATGGGTAAGATAAATCACTGTTGAAAACGGATTAAATAATGGTGAGTTAACTGTGTTACATTTGATTTACATTGAATATTTCCACAGGACAGGTTTGTATATGTTCATTTGGTTGTAGGTTGCCTAAATAGTCCACATTTGGGAATATGTGGCAATAGCCATGCACAACAAGGATATTTCACAGCCAAACATTTTGAGCTCCCTTTTTATGTTACTAGGCAATAGTCTTTAAATTATTTGACAATTTCTGATCAATGGGTTGTATTGTGATCACTCAGATATTCTGTCCCAAAATTCAGACATTGGTTAACTTTGTGACTTAAGTTTCCTCAAAGTTAAAATAATAAAGTTAGCTTCATGGATGTTAAAACTTTCTTCCAGCTCCAGAACATTAAAAATTAACTGTAGAATTATGTTATGTTACTCTTCTTTCCACCCAAAATTAAAATTAATCTAATACATAGTGAAATGTTGACTATTACTGAAGTGAAAAGACAGAAAGGTAATATCAGCATGACAAAAATAATTTAGATGTAAAATAAGCTAGCTCAATATTTTCTAATTTATATGTATTATTTGCAGATAAAATCCATATCTTATTTTAGCCTATTTGAGAAACTGTAAAACTATTCTCCAAAGAAATCAAACATGGCTGAAAGGATCAATGAGTGAATATTTTTTTGAAAACAAGGAATAGACATGTTTTCCCATCATGTATATTCCTATATAGTGCTCAATATTCTTATCATGAAAAAAATAATTTACATATTTTATAATTTTAGTTTGAGCACAGTAAACAAAACTGTCATTTATCTGGTCAAGTCAGTTTCATGATGACTGTAGCAAATGAAACTCATCTATTTGCTATCTCTATTCAAATGTTTTGTATGTATTTGCTCATTTAGGAATACTAATCTTTGACACCATTACAATGATAAAATAATTTCAATACATAAACTGAACAACTGAACTCTAAATAGGAAGTTTGGACATTTGGGGTATCCATTTTATATTTTTGTTTTGTTTTCCTAATTCAATTCTAATTGGACAGAAAAAATACATTTAAGCAACAAAAGAATAATTTAAGTGATCTAATCTTCTTGAGTGCTGAGAATTTTTTGTTGCTTTCTATAGTATCCTTTATTTACTACAGTCAGTGCTATTTAAGATTTCTAAGAATCTTCATCTCTGGGTATACACAGTATTGATTAACTCAATTCATGACAATGACATAAATAGGCCAAATTTAGCCTGAAATAATTAAATCAGCTTATACTAAGCTCATCACAAAGTAAGTGATCAGATGCCTTTTGTATTCATGTTAGTAAAGTAACATAGCTCAAAAATATCTTCTAGCCTAAGAGTATTTTCAAACCAGTTAACATTTTGATTTATGAGCTGATGATGATAGGTTTCCAACATTATATACTATATTTGGGATAGAGTAAATTCCCTGGATCTTCATGTACCAGTTCCCTGGGTCAGTTTGAAAAGATTCTTGGGACAGATCCTCGAAATGAGGCATAAGGGAGAATGTTAGTTATGCAAGGCATTCACAAATGTATGCAGTGCCACTCGTTGACATCTACAAAGGGTCCATTTTATAAATTGTCAAAGAAGCCATTGTGACAGAATGACACCAGAGAAGAGCTGTCAATTCTATTATTAAATTGACATTCCGCACATGCTGCATTCAGATGGGGACCCTTAATGAACTTAGTCTCCTTTTTTCCCCTGCACCATTTAGTGTCTTCTTTCTTATCTGCTCTTCAAGTAGACATCAGTTTATATTAGTGTTGGATAAGTGAGTCCTATAAGAGGCCATCCTTCTGGTTCACTGACAAAATACCTGGGAAGAGTCTTCACTGTATCTCTGTCGCTCAAGGATGCTACACTGATTGCTACAGAAACTATGACATCTCCCAGGGTATTGTCAATCAAGCATTTGAGGGTAAAAACAAGAACAACAACAACAAAGTGCTTCCAGCAAGATAGCAAATAGTATGGTAATCCTATTTGTGAAAAAAGAACAAGGCATTGTCTTAATCTGCGGAGCTCAACACCCAGCTTTGGAAGTTTTTGACAATGTAAAGCAAAGAGCACATGCCTTCACCAAAACTGAGCGCCTGGTACAAGCTAGTTGTTAATTCTCTTGGGATCTCCATTATTCTACTAGGCATTGGAGACACGTGTGCTAAACCAGCATCCAATGAAGAGAGTGCCCCACCATCCTTGTTCATTTGTTTAATGTAACCATTCTTATTGTTCTATAGCTCCCAAGCTTGGATTTCCCAGGTAGTCAATCTTGCTATCCTGCCTGCTGGGAGTCCTCTATGAAGATGACAAACATGAAGAGATGGGTAACTTTTGTTCTCAGGGATGCCTTGTTGTTGTGAATATCCTGTGACTGACAGCTGTTGGGAAGTAGGACAAGGAGATTTTTACATCTGTTTACTGCCTTGAAGTTTCCCCATTCCTTCTCACACTGGCTATTGTCATGCGTGGAAGAACGAGAATTCCTACCCTTCCAATGCAGATGTCACAGAGCTACAGAGGACAGTAGGGCTAAGAGGTGATCACTACATGAGAAATAAGAAGTGAATTGGGGTCACTGATAGTGGAAAGTTGTGATAGTCTAGTAGAATATAGACATTCCTAACACTAAGAAATTATCTTACATTATTCTTTATATGAAGCAGGAGGATTAAGTACTGTATATTTTCAATATGATATTGGTAGAATGAGATATAATTTTTTAATTGTGTCCCAATTGTTTTGCCTTAAACTTTGATTTCTTTTTACAGCTATTCTTATTAAGGCTAAAAAACTGGCAAGGTGGAATTAAGATTTCGCTGGCAGTAAACTGGAGATTCACCTAAAGTTTTGCATTTTTGAACAGTAATTGTTTTTCTTTCCTTTCTCTCTCTCTCTCTCTTTTTTTACTTCTTTGCTGCCTAATTACTGTGACTTTAAATTCCATAATTAGTTGCTTTATTATCATCTATGCTTTACTTTAGATAGGATGGTGTAATAAAATCTGAGGCTTATGTAAAACTTCAGCACAGAAATTATATTACAGAGCTTTCCTGAATGAAGAAACCAAATTGATGAAATTCTCATGCCCATTATGTGGTCTAAAACTTTCTGAAAAATGTTTTACTGTGGCATATAATTTACTCAATGTAAGTGGTTTCTATAGAGCTATTGAAAAGCCTTTCTGTCACTTACTGGCTTTGGGATGATGGGATTTTAAGCCCTTTGATCCAAAGCCTGTGTTTCACAGTCAAGACTAAAAGCCAAGACTAAAGCATAATTGAACTTCCTAACTTAAAAAAAGGATTGAGTTATGGATAGCCTGAGGGAAAAAAAATCAGTAGATCTTCAGACACAGAAATATGTGCTAAGCGAACATGAAACCTTGAAATATACACATTAGCTAAAAAAACCAAGTCTCAAGTTCAGTACATCTACCTATTTTTTTTAACTACCTACACATGTTATTCATTTATATACATATATATAAATATTTATTTCATGTTATTTCACAATAAAATTATCTACAACACCTTATTCTGCTTTAGAACAAGAAAAACTTTGAATACTTTTGTAAGGGAGGAAAATTTATTTTTCCTACTACCTTTCTAGGTTTTCTGGCTGTGGCTCCAGAAATTAGACTGTCAAAGGTTAACAGGAGAAAAGCACACAAATGTATTTAATAGAAGTTTGTGTGATGCAGAGAATTCGTAAGGAAACAAAGACCAAAGGAAAGGGTTAAGTCTGAGTGTTTTCGTACCAGGCTTGATGAAGAGTGAAAAGTCATAGAAAAATACGATAAGGCCAAAAGGTATGAACGAAGGGCGGTAAACGGGGGGAAACAATGCCTGTTCCTTCAGATTCTTCTTGGCATCCCTTCATCTTTGGAGATAAGGATGTTCCTTTCCTCCAGGTATAGGGAAGGCACCTCTCACATGAGGGTCTTATGACCTGCTTCAGGGGACAAGGGGGAGGTCAGAGAATTTTCCCTGCTCCTGCAATTTCTCAAATTCCTTGAACTTAAATTATTCTAAGTGATAAGTTGCCGTATTTTGGGGTAGTGTGTTCTGAACCTCTTTTAACATAATAATTTTAAGCATTTTGAATTTGTGTAAACAATTTTCCTCTTCTTTTTCACCTCTCAATCCCACATGACATTTTATGATCCCATCACTATAAGGGCAATGACTTTTTTTTTCAATGTTATATTTATTTTTGAGAGAAAGTAATAGAGACAGCATGAGCAGAGGAGGGTCGGAGACAGAGGGAGACACAGAATCCGAAGCAGGCTCCAGGCTCTGTCAGCACAGAGCCTGACACAGGGTTCAAAACCACGAGTCGTCAGATCATGACCTGAGCGGAAGTCAGACGCTTTACCAACCGAGTCACCCAGGCCTTCCTACCGGCAATGAATTTTTGACATAAGGAATCCAATGTTGTTCATTTTAGTCAAAACACAATAATGTAAATAAAGTATAAATTGTCTGTGATTTAAAGTTACCAGTCAGAAATCAGAAAAAAAAGATAGATTTCCAACATTTTGAATGTTGAATTTATATAAATCTCTTATTCAATTATCTGTTTACTCAGCAAAAATATAATAACATAGTAGTAGTTTTATTATTGGAGATACAGAAAAAAAGAAAAACCAACAAAATGACCCCAGCCCTCGTGGGGCTTATGATGCAAGTCAAGAAGATATTAACAAACAGTTGTATTATTAGCTGATAACTACAGCACAAAAAGAGGCCATTATTTTAAATAGGGTAATCATTAAAGCCTGAGAAAGCTATTAACTTCTCTGAGAAAGTAACATTTAAAAAAAAAGAAAGAAGACCTAGAGTCAAGTAAAAGACTGAGTCATGTAGGCAATATGTAGAAGGGGTATCCAGTAGAGACAAGAACATGTAAATGACCCTAAGGCAAGAGTATATCTGGTTTGCTTCCAGAAGAGCAAGGGTATAGCTGAAATAGCAAAAGGGAAAGATAAGGAGCATAGAGAATAAGGTCAGAGATATAAAAAGGTCAGGTTATGCAAGGGTTTGTAGAAAATTCTATAAACTTTGAACTTTACTCTGAATGACACTGAAAACCGCTGGACAGTTTTGAGCAGAAAAATGAAACAAACTGGTAAGTGTTTTGAAGACACTGATGTGTTGTGAATAAACTGGAGAGTTAGCACAAGGCCTGAAACAGGTAGACAAATTAGTTGACTTCTATACTGTAGACTAAGATGGTGGTGCCTGGTGGGTCATGGCAGTAGAAATGATGAGAAATGGTTTAATTCTGGATATATTTTAAATGTAAAGCTAAGAGGATTTGCTTACAGATCGTACATGGAGATTGAAGAGCCATGTGTTTCCCCAAGACTTTTTACCTGAGCAAGGATTGAAATGTCATTAACTGAAACTGGGCTACTGTATAAGGAGCAAGTTTGATGTGTAAGATGAGGCAGTTGATTACAGACATATGTTTGAAAAGTCTATTAGATGATTAGAGATATAAACACATAACTATACGAAACAGATGTTCATGGGAAAAGGCTGGTCTAGAAAAAACAAATTTGGGAGTTTATTTTTAATATATATATATAATACAGTTGATACATAAAGTCTTAAGACTAAATGAAAACACCTAGAGAAAAAAAAAAACATGTATATATGAAATCTAAAGACTGATCTCTGGGGCATTTTGAACTTCAGAAGCCAAGATATAAGGAACCAGAAAGGACTTAAAAGGCGTAGGCAGTAAAATAAAAGAAAAACTAAAAGAGTAGATGTTCTAGCAGCCAAGTTAAAATATTGCTTCAAGGAAAAAGGATTAATCAACCATGTTAAAAGACTCTTATAGGTCAATAATGAAGATGACTAAGAATTGAATATTGAATTTAGCTATAGGAAGGTGCTTAGGCATCTCAATAAAAGTGCAATTCCAAATGCATCTTGAAGGGTGGGTGATAATTGGGGTACTTTCAAAAAAAAAAAAGGGAGGTAAGGAAGTTCCTGCCTGGTTCAGTTGGTGGAGCATACCACTCTTTGATCTTGGGGTCATGATTCTGAGCCCCACGTGGGATGTAGTTTACTTAAAAAACAAAATAAAACAGACAAAGGAAAATGAGGAAAATGTCATTGACATTTGAGAAGTTTGGACCTACCCATAAAACAGTCATGTTAACTAGAGTAACAAGACTAAGAGATCATAGACAATGCTGACAATAAATCTAGTAATAAATTCATTTGGAGAAAATCAAGTAAGAAAATAGAAATGATCCATATTATCACAACCCAAAAACAACTAATACACAACATGTTTATTTTCTCTTTCCTTTCAAAATAAACTCATCGATGTGGAGTTTTACCAGTTCTTTTTTAAAATTTAACTTTAAAATAAAATGAGATTTATTTATGATGAACTATAGGAATAAATGACTGGGATAATACAATATATTAAATAAAAAATGCTGACTGAAACACTGCAATCTTTACTTAGTAAACAAAAAAAAATTTTAACTTTAAGAACACTTGTTGTGATGAGTACCAGGTGTTAGATGAAAGTGTTGAATCACCATATTGTATACCTGAAACTAATAAAACACTGCATGTTAATGACTTAAAATAAAAACTTAAACTTAAAAACTTAAAATATATAAACATATATTTACATCTAAACTAAAATATAGTAAAAAAGCTAAGATAATAGTAATACAGTAAAAAATGTAGATAGATAGATACATGGACAAGGTTGATGATACAGAAAGGAGTATTAATAGCAATTGTCTCATAATCACAGGATAGAGTAAATGTACTTTAATCTTGTTTACTTTTCTACATTTCTGACATTTTCTGCAATAAATATAGTTTTTCTAATTAAAAAAAAGAGTCCCATTGCTCTAAAATAAACTATAACTTTTTTCTCATGAGACCTACCCTCCAGGCTCATTTCACACAACTCTGTTTTCCTGGCCCTTGAACATTGTCTGTGCTCCAGCATTAATGAACGGTTTTTAACTTCTTGAACCAAGTATGCGGTTTCATACCTCTGTGCCACTGCAGATACTAGTCTATCAGAAATGTATCTTTTCCCTTTATTTACCTGGTGAACTCACCGGGTGAGTCATCTTTCAAGACTCCCCTCAAATATTTCTTCCTCTGAGAAACATTCCAAGGCAGAACTCTGACAATGTGTTTTCCTCTATAATCTTTGAATTGTTTCTTATGGTTCTAGAACATAAAACAGCTCATTTCTACCCACTTCGTCACACCTACATGTGTCAAATTGAGAACATGAAAAAAAAAGGGAAAAGTTCTCTTTATCAGGTTCACTGCAAAAGTTGTTAGTGGCAGCCACATTACCTTCCTTTCTTTCCTTTACCTGGACTCTTGGCCTTAGAATGCATATGGCTGGCCAACACATAGAGGCCTTTAAACATTAAAAAAAAATTATTAATGTTTATTTATTTTTGAGAGAGAGAGAGAAAGAGAGAGAGAGAGAGATACAGAATGCAAGTGGGAGAGGGACAGAGAAAGAGGGAGACACAGAATCAGAAGCAGGCTCCAAGCTGTCAGCATAGAGCCCCACGCAGGGCTTGAACTCATGAACCCTGAGATCATGACCTGGGCCAAATTTGGACGCGTAATTGACTAAGACACTCAGGTGGCCCCCCCCCCTTTTTTAATTTTTAATTTTTGTTTATTTTTGAGGGAGAGAAGAGACCTTTTTAAAACCATGCCTTGAATTTACTTGGTCTCTGCTAAAAGAATTCATTCCAACAAATTTCAAATTTAAGAAGCTGAGACTTAAGATATTGCCTTTAAAATTGTCATGTACTATGGCAGCCCGGTTTCCTAACTCTCATATCAGAAGCAAGATGTAATTCACAAAAATCAGGCTTCACCAAACTTGTTGTATCAAAAGTGGGATTTTACTTTTGTTGACTTATTAGTGTTCAGGACATCTCATAAGAAGTGTTTAATTATTACTTGTCTAACTCTTTTAGCATGCTTACAGAGTCAGTATTTAGGTACATGTTCAAAGAAAACATTCTTGAGTTCCCTTCTGACTTGTTCACATTTAAGATGTGGTTTTGCTTGTTTTCTTATCATAGTAGTTGCTGTGCAATGAAAGAATGAGATAGATAAAGAAGAAAAGGAAAATAAAAGCTTGCAGCTTGTTCTACTTTCTCATGCCCCAAGGCCAGAGAAGCATAAAGAAAATATAAAGGAGATGCCCTATATATGTGCATATACTTTTATGACAATAGTTATCATTTTCCATTTTTGTAATTTATTTCCATGCATTTCTCTACTCTTGAGCTTGGCTGCTTAGGATAGGACCTGTCTTACTCATTTCTATATTCTTGGTAACTAGATAACTATGGACATTAAAGAAGTGTTTAATAAATGTTTTAAAATAAATAAATGCAGGCATGGATGAATATTAAAATATTAAAGTGTAGCTCCTGTCTTTAGCTAAAGGTATAGCTCACAATTATGGACCTAAAATAAATGTACAAAAAACTACATGGCAAACAAAAAATGATTAATAACTACAGATAAAGGTACAGATTTGTCTCACAAATTATTTTACTATATATTACTCTAATACAACAAGACAGACATTTTGATCTAAAGAAATCTTTATCATCCTATTGTTAAATACCAATACAAAAACACACATGAGATAGGAGATATAAATGTGGAAAAGTAGGGATGGCCACACTAAAAAGTAGGAAAGGGAGAAGATTGAAAAAGTGAGAGATAGGAGTTATTATTGAGGGTATATACTGGCACAGGCATTCTGGAAGTAACTGGCAGCACTTAGTAAAATTATGTGGGAGTATAGCCTTTGACCCAGGGATCACGGTTCTGGATGCATGTCTCAGAGAAATTCTCCCATGGCTTGTATGAGTGCAAGGGGGCAGACATTTACTGTGGCTTTCTTTGTAAGGGCAGGGAGACACAGGCAACTCAAAGAGTGGTTGAGTAAAATGTGGTGTGCACATACTTGTGAAATGTTACACACCGACTAGATGTGCACGTAAAAAAAAATAGTTCTTAAAAGCAGCATTGAATTAAACAAAAAATAAAAAGCAGACCAAGATTTATAGCTCAAGATCATATAGGAAAATATAAAACACCTATAGATTAATTATACATATTTTATAAAATTACATGAATATTTAAAGACCTATCAAACACAGTACGGGGTTCAATTGATGGGAACGAAAATAGAGTTCAGGAGTGAAGGAAAATAGAACAAGTACACACACTGAAGAGCAGTATAAGTAACTCAACTTCTTACATATGAAGGATCTTGTTTTTATAAGTGAGAAGTAGGATGAGAAAGTTTTAATAGTTAACAAGTAAAATTTATTTGAGCAACCAAATGATATTTAAAATTATTGCAAATTTGAGACAAATTTTTAAAATATATTTCTCTTTGTTTATGAAAGTTTTACTTTACATAACCATTTCTAGAATCAAGTAAAAAGATTCACAAATCCCTTTAGAATATTTGTACTCCTTCAGTTTTTAATATTTTTTTTTTGTGAAATCTCAACTATTGTTTGTTAGGCACTATTCATGTTGTAATAACAAAGTAAATGTACATGTAATATTTAAAAAGATACCCAAAAATGGAGAGGAGTTAGTGTGAAATTCTGAAAGGTTATTTTCTAGAAGTCCTGTCTTGACAATTTACAACTCCTTATTGAGAAGAGAAACAGACTATCTGTTAAAGAGATCATAAATGTGATAAACATGTATAACATAGACTGAAGGACAGCAAACAGCCTATATGCATGCAGATACCAAGGACTCAACATTTATAATTACTCTGGGTGTTAAGATTTCACTACTTTACAATGTTATAGTTAAAGTAATACAGGTTAATAGGACAGATATAACAGGAAAAATGCCTATAACTAATTCCTAAGCACCTAGTTATGATCAATAAGGAAATCTTTTCATGATTGAGTCATAATACTAAGCACCTGTAGATTACAATGGAAAGAATATTGATTCAAAGAAGCTGTCTCAGCTGTTTATGCAGGTTACTGACTCTGCATTTTATACATGTGGATCACAGACTTCTTATGATGATGACCTAAGCTAATACATGTAAAGAGCTTAGTATTCCTGATACAAAGTAACACTGTAGATGGTCTTATTCTATGAGCCTTCGTTTCCTCTTTTATAATATGAGGATAATACCTTGTGAACTTTTTTCTCAACTTTAATATGGAAGAATAATATCTAACTCACTCACAAGATTACCAGGAGAATAAGTGTTTATTTAGGGTAGTCTGGGATGACCTAAGAGAATGATGTTTCAGCAGATACCCAAAAGTAGGGAGAAAAACAGACCTGCTGATATCTTGCAGAATAATATTCAAGCTAGTATGAAAGTCCTCAAGTACGAGTTTTCATTGCATGTTACAGCGACAGCAATTAGACCAGCATCACTACAGCAGAGTGAGAGAGGAGGAAACAGGATAAAATCAGAAATGTTGAGGACCAGAAACATAGGACTCTATAGATCTTTTTAAAGACCTTACTCTGAGAAAGACAGAACGTCATTAGGGGGTTTAAATAAAGTAGGGATTTGATCTACTTGAGTTGCAAAAGAAGCATTCTGATGTTCATTTTGAGAATAAACCAAAGGAGGCCAAACACTGAATCAAGGAGAAACATTAGTAGTCTCAACAACCAGTAAGAAATAATGACAGAGATGGGGAGAAGCAGAGGGATTTTTTTTTTGTTTATTCATTTTGAGAGAGAGAGAGAGAAAGAGAGACAGTACATGAACAAGGGAAACATATTTAGAAGTCATGAATTTAAAGCATTCTAGGCTTTTTTTTCTCTAGCCATATCATTTGCAAAGTTTTGGGTGAAGGCAAGGCAGAGTTGAATTAGGCTACATTTAAAGTTTTTCCAAGGGAACATTAAAAAACAAAAAGGAACAAATGAGTTAATAGAATTTGCAAATAAAAAAACATAACAATGACCCTAGGATCTAGAGAGATAAGAAAGTAAGAACATAAAGGTGTTGAGGGCTAGTGAAAAGTTGGATAATGGATTCTAAGTCCCAATGAAGTTGAAGAATAATATGAAGTGGGATATTATATGGAGTGGCTAGAAAGAGCTAAGAGTCAGAGGGGAAGATGTTCAAATTTGAAATTTTGGGTGATCATAAAAACCAGGTAAATAGGGGCGCGTGGGTGGCTCAGTCGGTTAAGTGTCCGACTTCGGCTTAGGTCATGATCTCATGATTCCTGGGTTCGTGTCCCGCATCAGGGTGTGCTGACAGCTCAGAGCCTGGCGACTCTTTCAGATTCTGTCTCCCTCTCTCTCTGACCCTCTTCTGCTCATGCTGTCTCTCTCTGTCTCTGTCTCTCTGTCTCTCTCTCTCTCTGTCTCAGAAATAAATAAAACATTAAAAAATTAAAAAAGAATAAAACCAAGTATATAATCATGGGAATGAACGGTGGAGATAGAATGGGGGACAAGACAACCTTGAGGAGAAAAATAAAATCAGATACCAGAAAGGCTAGAATACTGAAAGTACCATCAGCATAGATATTAAAATTGCCAAGAATTAGGATGCCCCCAATGCTGAAGTGACAGGAAATGCAGTCTTCAAAGAGTAAAAGAAGTGACCAGAATGTGGCATCTGTGTTATGTTAGATTATGTTACAAAAATAATTTCTTTATCAGCTTGCACTGTGACTCCCATAGTATGTGTGTGCCAGGTGGAAGATGGGTTGAGTGGGTGCTGCTCCACACAGTCATTCAGGCAGCCAGGCTGCCAGAGGCTCTCCATGCTGACATTATACCATATGGAATTCAGGTTCTAAGTTTGCACCACAGGAGAGAGAGATAACTGAAGGAGTCCTTGACAGAGCTCACTACCCTTTGGCACAATCCGTATGCCAGATCCTGTCACATTGCCTTGCCGATGTGAAAAGGGATAATAAGAAAAGTATGGAAGCACACAAATACTTGGTGAGCAACAAATGTCTGAGACACATGGTATATGAAGATAACTGGTATAAAGACAGGTGGTAGATGGCTTATTCCCCATAATGCTGCCAAAGTAATATTTCTAAAATGCAAATCTCACTATATACTTGGCTACTAAGAATCCTCCAGTGAGCACATTTCCCTATATGTAAATTTTACCTCAGTTGAAGGAGGGGTAGGAAACCGCTCCTAGTGGCTTCCTCTAAATTTTAGAATAAATTTCAGACTCCTTGCCTTGGCAACTAGGAGCTTTTATGATCTGGCCCTTGCCTACTTCTCCAGTTTCTGTTCTCTCTATGCTTTACTAACTTGTGTTTGGTATATATTTGCCCCATTTACATTTAACTATCTTTTGCCTCAAACTTCAACAGGGTATAGTAATTTCTGGAGAAATTTCCCTTCAATACTCACCCTGCTCCCACATGTCTGTCTTTGTTTGGAATTCTACAGAACGCCAATCTTTTACAGCACTGTCCTATGCCACTGTTGATTCACGTGTCTCTGCCTCCCGCTAACACCCTCAAGGACAGGACCATGTATAATTTGACTTTGTATACCCCATGATTAAAAATTACTGGTACACACAGTTAACAAACATTTGCTGAATGAATGAATATGTATGTGTCTTTGTTATGGTTTTATTTATTCCTATGGCTTTTCATGAGATGCAGATTTTTTTTTTTAAATCTGTTTTCCTTTTTAAAAAACCAGCGTGGGTTGTTGTATCAAATGTTACCTTTTATTCCTCAGCATGTCCAACTCTCTGAGCAACCATTTTTCTTTTTGTAGAGCTTAATCTATCTTTGAATAATTAGTATTTAAACCATTAAAGTCCTTCTCTTGGCAAATTACCATGATAATAATAAAAGCACAAAAATGTCTTTTTTTCTGTGCCTTAATAAAACACAATTAAAATTTAATAAAAGCTCTGGATTTCCATTTATTCAATTCTGCACATCCGGAGAGAGGTAACAGAGGTGTTACAACCAGACCAATTAAATAGCCAGTTGTGGTTAAACTCTTTAATTCCCAGAAAGGGGAGGGTAATTCCGTACTTAACATTCCAGGGTTGCTCATGGTTTTTTGAACAAAATGTCCATTTTCACTCAGTCCTGTCCATAGTTCAGTATGTTGCAAAGATTTCTTACTTTATTATATTTGTTAATATTAAAATAATGTTTCTCTCATGTTCTCTTGGTTGTTCTTTTCTTCCAACAGACTCATGTCTAAACACCATCATTTTAAAATGCATTTGACTTTACATCATTTACCACCACTGCCACTACAGAGAAGAAAAGGAGACAATCTGAAGTGGAATATACACCTTTAAATGGCTAGACGTCACTTAGAAAATACAAGCAGCAGCAATAATATTTTCCGAATATCTAAGAGATTCAAGAAGGATTTTTGTAGAAGTATGCAAACATTTTCCCTTCTATAAGATTTCAAAAATTGTTGGAAACATTAGTGAAAATTGAATTAACATGTGCTACGTGCATTTTGACATTTCCCCCAAAATAACTGAGGCTCGTTCCCTTCATTTTATTGAAGACAATCAGGCTACTCTTTCAGGTATTTTCTGACAGAAGTCTGTGCACTAATAATTACTATTGTAAACATACACATCCACTGAAGTCTGAATGTTTGCTAGGTGTGTAAATCTGGCGAGATTTAAATCTGTAGTTTTAGAACCACTGCTGGAAAGCGGAAAGAGGCAATTAGAAAATGTAAGATGATTTCCTTCCTTTATCTCCATTAGCTGGTGGTTTGTTTTGATGAAGCTTTAAACATAACTTACCGTCACTTAATAAGATACTTAAAATTCCAGCATGAAAGATATGCTTCCTATTTCAAGCCCAATAAATCATAGTTACAGCTTTCATTGGAAGCATTTATGTGGCAAATTTAGAAAAGCCTGTTGAAACTTAATGGCAGATTTTTGTTTGTTGGTTTTTTAAATAAAACCTTTTTGTGGCCAGGAAAAGCAAACCTGGAGTTTTTGAAATGTAATCTTCATAGAATTATGGTGATAATCAACAGAGTAGTTTTTTTTTTTAATTTGAGGGTCATATATATTTGACAGGTTTGTATACTCAAGCCTCACACATTTTTTTCTTTAATAGTATTGTCAATCACCAATGTTCTTATTCTCTGAAGAGATGAGGGCTCAAAATGTTTTTTAAAAATAATGATAGGGCATGTAACATGTGTTTTTTAAATCTTTGATTATGCTATGAATTTTATTTCTTATAAGTGCTGATATTACTTAAGAGGTACTGTTGGCAGATTAATACATTGGAAGAAAATTATAGATTATTTAGAAACTAATGAAAATGTTGTCATACATTTAGTAGCTAATATATTAATTAAAACTCTTTCACTGGCTTTCATTTTTTAAAATGTGCTATTGAAACTTTTAATGTTAATTCCAAAGAAAGGAAAATATTATGACATGCATTTTACTGCCTTTCCATCTGACTAGAATTATTTTAGAGCTGGTTTAACCATATCATCTAAAACATACCAGCTCGAGTTTCTCTCAGGCATTTGTATTTAGTTCTGAGTGCTTAATTTTTTAATTTACACATGGTAAAATTTTACTTGGGTTGTGTTTACATGTATACCTGGGCTAACATTTTAACTACATTATCTGCATGCCTAAGCTAACATGTCTGTTCACTCAGAATGGTTTAAATAATTTTCTTTTAGACTCAGGACTCCTGTTTGGGAAGGAAAGGAAAGGTAATGGAATGCCTGAATTTTCAGGATCATTTTAATAGACACTGTTGCATACTGAAATAATCTACATTTCCCTTACGATTAACTTCTAACGTGTCATGACACACCTTTTTGACATTTTCCAATACAACAATTTCAAGATGAGACAGATTTCTTTGCTTGTATTTTGGAGGAGTTAGGCAACTTGAAATTTTCCAACTGGCTATTTTTTGCTGCAATCTGGTTGTTCTCAATCTTGGCTGGGGAGCTTTGAAAGCAAACTGAAACCCAGGCCTCACCCCACACCAAATGAATCAGAGCATCTGCGGGTGGGGACAAAGGAGAGGAACTAACTAAACAACACAAGGAGTGTTTAATATGCCATGATCTAGAGAACCCCAGCAATAGAACCTCTGCGATATTTTCTTGAAAGTAGCAGTACTATCCGCATGTTTGCATGAATAGTTCTTGATAACTATTTTAGTTTTCAGGAAGGGAACTAAGCCATCTCTACCACAGATCAATGTGAACAAAACAACATGTACAAAATATAATTATGACAACAAACTGGGGTATTTTTTAAAAAGGAAAAGCTTTCAAGCAAGCATATTATGCCTCCTTTTCCTTTTGCTAATTCATTGTTCTCATCTGTAGAGTTTAAGAAATATCTGTAATTCTACTAAATGTCTTGTCTATAGGGAATTTGCAGTGCAGCCGGGGAGAAAAGATTATATTGAGTACATTTGGTGCCCTGCTCAGGTGTCCTCCAATAGTTCTTGCTAGTTCTATACTAGTTTGCTGGGAATGATTCACACCTGAGGCAACATTCTTCTGAGGATGGGTCTGTGGACTTCCTGATTGTGCCTGAGATTTTACACCACCAACATAACCCCCCCCCCCCATCCTCCTTTTCACAGCCCATAGCCAACACTGACTGGTGCAACATGCAGAAGTCCAGCTCTATAAACATCACATGGAACAATCTTGGGAGAGCAATGTACACTCCAGAACCCTTCATGATATCAGGCTGAGGCTCAACTTCACCTGACCATACCCTAGTTTCCCTTCTTCCTACCTGTTTGCAACCTTAATCACTTACAGCTGAATCAGACTCAGGTGTGCAAGCCAAATCAAAACTATGAGATCATCTCACATAAACAAGTATGGAACAAGAACACAATAATATTGATAATGAAAGCTTACATAAAGTGTACCTACATTGCACCATGCAATTACTTTTATCCTTATAGTAGCTATTATTATCACTGCTTCCTCCTCCCAATTTATAGATCAAGAATCAGAAGTTTTGAGTGGGCAAGTGATTCCGCAAGGTTCTCAGCTAACCAAGGAACCAAAGCCTGCAGTTTAAACTTCTCTGTAAATTCAATGCTTAAATACTAATCAGTATAGACTCATACAGCATAGCGATCAATGGAAACCCTGAGTATAAAGAACAGAGATTGGGATCAAACAGAACTGTACTCTTGCCATTGACCAATTATCAGTTGTGCTCACTAGCAAAACTACTTAAGTCCGCAACTGCAATCATCTCTATCTACATTGTCAGATTGTTTAAGATTCTATAAGGCTCTTATTCAAAGCTCTTAGGATAGGAGATACTTAAAATAATAATTACAAAATCCCAGCCATTTCTTAGAGTAACAGAATAACTAAAATTTTAGCCACTTGGCCAACATAGATATATAATGTTTCTTGGAGAAATAAGGTTTCTTCTTTTTTAATGTTTATTTATTTTTGAGAGAGAGAGAGAGGGAGAGAGAAAGAGCAAGTGAGCAGGGGAGGGACAGAGAGGGAGAGAGGGAGACAGAATCCGAAGCAGGCTCCCAGTTTTGAGCTGTCAGCACAGAGCTTGACTCGAGTCACAAACTACGAGATCATGACCTGAGCTGAGGCCAGACTGTTAACCGTTGAGTCACCCAGGTGCCCCGGAGAATTGAAGTTTCTAAACCAGAAATTTATTTGTTGTTTACTGTCTATTTGTTTATTGTGGAGAGCATTATATAGGAATAGCTAGAATTACATAAATTAATGGGTACTTAGTTCACCCAGGTCCTGGGGCATAGCAAACACTAAATGATATAATTTCCTTTGCTAAAAAATGGCTTTATCCATATGGATATAAATGATTACAAAAAAATAAAAGTGGAAGAATAAATAAATCTTCTGTACAAAAGAATTGCAAATAAGTTATGTAAATACTCCTCCCTCAAGAGACTTTTTACCCATTAAGTGTTGGTTATACTTAGAATACAGTATAGAAAGAGGCGGGGGGAGGGCGTTAGCTTTATTGTAGGAAAACTGGCAAACAGACCTTGCCAACACTACTTCAAGCCACGTGATTAAGGTTAACATTATCAGTGAAAACATATGTTGATAGTCTCTACCCTTGATGTGATAAGAATAGCAGTTCTTCAGTTTATCCCCAAAAAATCCATAACCCCACTCTAACCATGAGAAAAACATCAAAATACCTGAACAATATTCAAAAAAACTGCCTAGGTCTTTAAAAACAAAGAAAGTCTGAGAGTCACGATCTAGGAGCCTAAGGAGTCATGAAAACTGCATGTAAAGTTGTAAAGACTGTTTTCACAGGAAGTATCCCCAAATGTCAGATATTTAAAGCATAGAGTTGTGAGTAAAATTACTAGTTGGCCTATATCTTATGGGTAGCATTTTGCTGGCCAGCATTGAGAATGAATCTATCTATTGGCAGTGGAGAAAGTCAATAAACTCAAATGTTTTGTATTAAATTTTGAAATTTCTTTTAAAATACATAATGTAGGGGCGCCTGGGTGGCTTAGTTGGCTAAGCGTCCGACTTTCGCTTAGGTCTTGATCTCACGGTTCGTGGGTTCAGGACCCGCGTCGGGCTCTGTGCTGACTGCCAGCTCAGAGCCTGGAGCCTATTTCAGAGTCTGTGTCTCCCTCTCTCTCTGACCCTCCCCTGCTCACGCTGTCTCTCTCTCTCCTAGAAATAAATAAAAATATTTTTAAAAATAATAAAAATTAAAAAATAAAATATATAATGTAATACTTTTAGCTAACAATACTTTTAATTCATGAAGTACCACATGTCAGGGATTATGCCAAATCCTTTACAAGTATTATCTTGTTTAATCCTAAAGAACTATATCAATAAAAGATTATGCCAACTGTATGAGGAAACTGAGGATTTATTAAATATCTACCTCAAGATTCATGCATCCAGTAGGTCAAGAAGTTTGATTCCATTCTAAGTATATTCTCCAGTCATTGCACACTTTACTATTTCTAAGAAAGATGCTACACATGAATCTCTTAGGGTCCTTCTTTAATTTAGGTTTTTAGTCAACAATTGAGGTGGTTTTTTGACATTTGTAAGCTGTAGACATTTCCACTGTAAAAGCTATAGTTTACTTCTGTATTGAAATTAGAAACAGAGATTTGTTTGATGCCAGAAGACCAGAGCAGTTTAACATTGAGACCTAGGGACACTCCTTTCAGCACTTTTTTGAAACTATACCTTATCCCTAAATATCACTTTTTCCCTAATGAAACGCTGTCCATGAAAATGATGCAAAGGACAAATGAAGGGGTTGGGCCATTTGCCAGACTGCTTTTTGGGGGAAGGATTTGTATCTGCGCAGGATTGCCTTGAAGATGTACAAAGTCACAGGACCATCCTCTGCCTTCTCCCATTGTGTCCTTTGCTCCTTTCCTTTCTCTATTTACTTATTTTGTTGTTGTTGTTGTTGATGATGATGGGTCCTTCTTTATGTCTTTTCATATTTATTTTCTTCCCTTTACTCTTAGTCCCTTTCCTTCTTTTTTTTTTCTTTTTCCCCATTACCTTCCCTTGACTATTAATTTGGTTGACTCTTCCCCTCCCCTGGAGGGTAAGGAAAGCACCCACAGAGCTCAGAGTTGGAGGAGGATTTAGAATGAAGCATTTTAAGATAATACCTTTTCACCTACACTTATTTGACCCTTTTGTGTAAGCTATGTCTTCTAAACATCCTTTTGACCTCAAGGTTAAAACAAGTACAAAAATCCATTTCAATCCTTTCTCACCTCATCTCCCCCTACATCTTCCTGCCAAAAATATTGGATACATAGCAATAACACCTATATTTTTCATTGTCAAATTCATATTTTTTCCATTTAACAGTTATTAAATAATAGTTACCAGTTTTGTTTATATTTACCAGGCAATGACAATGTTAGCTAATATGTAGCTAAGACCATTTTAACTTAATAAAATAAATTTTAAGTTATTTATGCATGACTCTGGTTTAGGATGTAGTTTTTCTGATTTAAAATATTTTTCCAATTTTTTTATTCTGATATTTTTCATCTCACATATGATGGTTACTTTAGAAGTTGTATGAGGAAAAGGTAAATTAATAGAGTAACTTACCAATACAGGATATTAAAGAGGCTCTAGTTGGACAAGGAGGGAATAATTAATTGTATCTATTAAGACATCTTTATTCACACCCACTCAGAAAGATATACATCTATACACACATACCATAGGAAACAAACACGTACTTACCCAGTGATGTAGCCTCAGTCCTTCACTGAAGAGCTTGCTACCCCAGCTGCTGCAGGTATGTCAACAGTTTTCACAATGCTCTTCAGGGATCACCTCAGACCCAGAGTCCAGCCACTTAAGGGCATCTTTCCCGAAGGTCATGTTCCTACTCCCGAGTGGGCTACCTTAGCCAATGACTGGAAGAGGTGGGAATACAAAGGTCTGGCCGTCTTGACCCAGCTCAGGGCAACTCTGAAAGGCATTTAAGCTCCAAAACCACTTGTGGGGTCAGCCGAGATGCGCTGGGTTTGATGCGCTGGGTTTTCAGTGCAGCCTGGCTTTCTCCTCGGCCCAATCTGCTTCCTTCCTCTCCTTTCCACAGGTGTAGATGTGTTTAAGTCTGCACTGTGGTTGGCTTCTTTCATTGCCCAGACCTGCTTCCTTCCCCTTGTTCCCACAAGTGTTGGTCTGGGTGCTCTCTGTAATAATATCCTGCATGCTCAACACCTTTTCAGAGTGTGTTTTCTAGGAAACAAACAATTTCCTAATACTTTAATTCTCTTATATTTAAAATAATTAAAGCAAATTATTTTTAAAACGTTGTACATACTTTTTAAAATTAAGTCTTCCCTAGTTGCAATGAACTCCGTGGCCTTCACATAATTCAAGGTAATTAAAGAGACATTTCCATAACCTATAAAAATCAATCATCAAATATTGTAAACTTCATGCACAAGTACAAACAATTTTACCCATGAGGATAACAATTCCATGAAAATAAAGTCTGGGAAATGAATAAAATGGAAGAAAAAACCCCTACAGTGAATGAATATACAATTCAAAATTAAATGTTTCAATTAAATTGGAAGTTATATTTTTACCAATAGAAATTGGAACTACAATCTATCTCCACTCTTTCAAGGAGAGAAATAAAGATGAATGTGAGCTGAACAACAGCAAAAACAAGTGGAACTCTGATGCCAGGGACTCTGTGGTGTATAGTCCCCGACCTTCAGATCCAAAGGGGTAGGATACCTTGACACTCTCAGTATGCCTGAAGCAGGCAGCAGCTGTTTCTAAATAACTGCAATTTGCTACACCGCAGAAGATAATATAAATTTCTCTTCAAAAACGTTTTCAGAACGAAGTAATTAAAATTGCTTATGTCAGTTAGTGAGGTCTAGAAATGAAGACCAATGTAGAGAAAATAAAAGCACGACAAGTGTACGGATGGGTGTGGGAGGGAGATCTTTCTTCAAAAAAGAAAACAAAGGCAGTATTTTCTTTGCTATTCAAATGCTTTTCCCAATCATCATTATGCCATCTCACAAAAATGTTCCTACAGTGAAATCCACGGACACCATTGTGTTTTATCACCCTTTTCAACTTTTAAGTTCCTTGTGTTTTTAGAGGCACTTGGGATTACAAACAACAACAACCACAAAACAATGCTTGGAAGAAACATTTAGGTATTGTAAAATCCTTTAAGCATTTTTGCATTTGAAGTCCACATTTAGTACTGACCCTCTCATTACAGATACTATAATAGGAATCATGTCAAAAATATATTTATACTTTTTAAGGTGCCCTTTTAAAGAAACCTCTCCCCAATCAAGAAATAAAATAAAATAATAAAATAAAATAAAATAAAATTACGGTGGCTTCTCTGAAATCTGATTAAAATGGATTTGGGTGTGGCCTGGGCTACTTTATCAGTTAGAAATGCAACTCTGGTAACTCCAGTCTTAAAATGTAGACAGGACCATGGATTTTGATAGATGGGGACAAATTGGAAATAATTCATTGATTCATTTTGTTATTTAATACCAGAACTAACAATACTGACTAAAGCGATTTCAGATTTTTATAGTCTTTTTCTACAGCAAGTTTTCTCTCTGTGCTTCTTAAACTGCCCTCCTCACAATCAATCTCTATTTGAATAGGTGAAGTAAAAGGTACTAGAAAGTGGACACTGATCAAGTGCTGATGGTCTTAGAGAGAGGAGAGAGTTAGAAGGGATAGCATTTGGGGGGAAAAATGGAGACAAATATTCAGTGAGAGAGAAACTCATTGTTGTCTAACTGAATTTGGTTAGCCATGGTATTTTGGTTTCATCTTATATAAATAAAAGATTAACTACACTTTTAATCTCTATAAGTATTTGGGAGGAAATAAATGAGAAAGGGAAAAGCAGAGAGAGAATGGAGTAGAGATAAAGAGAATCAGAAAATCAAGAAAGCCTAGAGTCAGATATGTGAACATAGCTTAGTTGTTTAAGCAAGAAAGATGTATTTTGTTTGTTAATACCAAATCTATCACAAATTGGGAAAGAGTTCTTCCTGTGTCATCCTCATGCAGGGAAGAGCATGCACTCTCTAGAAGAGGGATAAGGTTAATGGCACCTCAGCTTTTAAATATGTCTGTTTACATTTGACCAGCCAAAGTAATTCATGTAGTCATGCCTAATTCCAGGGGGCAAGCTTCCTGTGTGTACAGGGAAGCAACAGCTAAAATCTTCAGTGAAAAATTTAGTACCTACCACAGCTTGGTTATTTTCAAATAGGAACATGAGATTGCATACACACACATACACACACAAGCACACACATGAACACACACAGTTAGATAGTTAGATAGACTGATTGGTTGGGGATGATCTAAACAATTCGTTAAAACAAGACAACAGGCCCAAATGGAGTTGCCCATGCTAAGCCCCACATCACCAAAACAAGACTATAATTACAGTTTGGCTTTCCCAGAAATGGAATCTTAAATCAATCAAGTAGAAATTGCCTGTTCAGCACTAGTTAGGTCATCTGCCTGCTAGACCCCTGCATTTTCCTAAAGGAGAGTGACCTTGCAATAACCAATCTGCTTTTTTGCCTCATATAACTTCTTTGTTTCCTCTTCCTTCTGCCTAGAAAAGCCTTCCATTTTGCACAGGTCCTCAGAGCTCCGTTCTATCTGCTAGATTAGATGCTGCCCAATTGGAATCAGTTTTTACTCAAATAAACTAGAAACATGTTTAATATGACTCAGTTTATCTTTTAACAATCTAAATCTATTTCCCGGCACACTGCAACTGCATTTGCTCTAGAGTTATTATCTAACAGGAAATTTGGAAAATATGTGTTTTTTTTCTGTGGAGTACAAAACAAACAACAATATACCTGTAAAGGGGATTAGGGAGGGGTGACTTGAATAGCTAATCATGTTATCAATATTTCATAAGTGGCTTTTTACAGAAAATGTCCTTGCAGACTTTTTTTTGTCTTTCTTAAATCAAGAGTGGGTGTCAATGTATATATTTGAAGGGATTCTGTCTAAAAGTAACAATCCTACAATCTTCTCCTTTAAATATAATAGTTTTGCAGCTCTTCAGTGTAAATGATATTTTTCAATATTGCTGTTAACATTCTCCGAAAATTTAGTAATAAATTTCTGGTATCTTAAAAAATTTATTTCAAGATAAACATTTTTAAACTTTTACTGTGATATAGTTTATCTACAATATATTGCTTAGTTGGGGTTTATAACATTAATAGAAATTATAAAGTGGAATTTGAGAGTATATAAATGTTAATAGGAAAGCAAGGAATCATGTACATTTTTTAAATAATGGACAGAATCAAATGGCTGGTTCAAGCTGGCCCACATATCAAACTCTAATTTATAAAATCTAATCTTAAATTTAATTATTTGAAGAGTAGAGCTTTAGATATGCTTACCCCTCAGTCCTAGAGTTTAGGTAATATGGAGAAAAAAAATTATAATTTAAAAAAATTCTTATTTAAGTAATCTCTGCACCCAACCTGGGGTTCAAACTCATAACCCAGAGATCAAGAGTCACATGCTCTTCCAACTGAGCCAGGTAGGAGCCCCAAAAGTTTTATAATTTTATCAAAAATAGATGTAAACTGGGTCAAGTTAATAAGTTATTCTAAAGAGTATGACTGCAAAACTGCAAATGAAAACTGTTCCTAAGATTATTTTAGGATTAAATTTATTTTTAATTAATCCATATGTGAATAAATAAATCATAGATCTGAGACACTAAAATGTACACACACAAACAAACCTTATTTAGTATTCTTTGCTAGAAATGAAAATATGAGTAACATTATTTTTTTAGATTAAAAAAACTAACAAAAGCAAGTATTCTTAATTGTAGTTTTCCATTACATTATACATATGTTTAAGAAAACTTAGAAATTATACATTCAGAACATAAGCCCTGATTTGAGGAATGAGCATTTCTTGGTAGTCTCGTCTATGCTTATTTCAGTGAAGCAACCATAAAAGAGAATTTGGAGTTCTGTGGCAAGCATCTCAAAATCAATCCACATTTTCCTAAAGTCAAGAAAACAATATGACCAGAAGGAAACCCATTCTGACCAAATAAGTATTCTGAATCTTTAATTTGATGGTATCTATGTCTTGTGTGTTAGAATAATTTATTCTAACAACGCATGTTCCCAAGCTTACAGGAACTTCAGAATGCTGAAACAATCCTTTTTTTTTCTCCAGCAATTCTCTCTCCCCCTATGCTGACTTTAAGATTTTGAAATCCAGTCTTTTCTTGTGAGCATCTGGCATAAATCTCCATCAGACTCAAAGAGGAGGGGAAAATTCTGTGGTTTGCATGAGAACAGCCTGACAGCTGCCAGTTTGATCCCTTGACGATGCAAAAATTTCTTCAAGGAGGGAATCCCACTTAACATGCAAACAGTCAAACCTGATAGACTTGGTTTCTTTCCCTTTTAGTGTATTAATTAGAATGAAACAGAACAGCATCCTTTTTAAAATCTTTTTCTGAAAAATAAAGTTACGGAGAAGACATTTTTTGTCAGCATCTAGATGACTCAGATTTACATGGTAAATTTGAAATTACATTGTATATTTACAAAATGTCAATCACCAGGCATACTAATAACTTTGAAAATACAATAATATAATAATTTGACAAAAAAAGAAAAACTTTGAGGAACCCTTAAACTTAAAACCTTGAATGCAGTATGGAGATGGGGTGGGGGGGAGAGGTGCAATGGGTAGACAAAGGATGATTTTCATCCTTTTACATTTATACTTTTATTTTTTTCCTGGAGCATCCCATAGCTTTAACTAGATAATCCTCACCACAAGGCCAGTGATCTGGCCTAATCTTGTGATTCTCAGCAGAACTCCTTTTACTCGAATCTTCTATGCCTTGCTTCCCCAACGTTACAGCCTTTTGTTTTTTCATGCACTATTCCCAGAATCCAGTCTTCAGTTATGCATTCCAGCAATTCACAAGCCTTGGAGCCAGAAAGCAATATAACTAAATGGAGACTTCCAGAGAGAAAGTCAAATTCTGTCTCCTATATATCGTTCTGGCATCAACTTCAAAACCACGGCAGAATTATTTCATTCCCCTCTGTGGTCAGCACCCCTGGGTGCACTGGTCATATTCCAAATTAGCATTGAGCCTGTTCTGAAATCACTGTCTGTGTCTCTTGTGAGAAAACTTGTAAGAATTGACCATTTCTAGTTCCCTCTTTGTGTTTCTAATCTATTAGAGGGAATTGTAATTATGTCTCAGTTTAACCCAGGACATCAGAAACAATCTTGGGACAATTAGAATCTCATTAGAAGCACTCTCAAGTACAGCTCTTTATTTACAAGTCTCATTCTTATTTTACATCCTCCCCAGCCTGGCTCAGAGGAATGATAGCTAACACACAAATTAGTTACCATCGTTGGGCACTCTTCTAAGTGCTTTCCACATATTTATGCATTGTGTGAAGCACTCTGGACACCTTCTCAGATTTCCTTGAAGGTCTTTCCCACAGAGCCCTACTTTTGCTGGCTCTCCTTCCACTTTCAGACTGTGATGAAACTCCGTGTAGGGTTTCTTGGGGAAACACTGAGGAATGAATGGCAATACAGAATTGTATGAGAGCCAGGTCTACATTAAGGTGAACTTTGACCAACGGGAAACAGCAGATGAGGGGGTCTCGAAGATAACAACTTCTCTTCTCTTTTCGTAGCTGTTCCCTATTGCAACCTTTCCAGCTAATTGCCAAGTACAGAATAAACATGCCTGCCAAGAGACTGCTTTTTCGGTAGGTGCTTTGCTGCGGAATAGTACCCAGATGGGTAAAGCATCCCAGAACGTGATTTTGCCTCCCATGATACTACATTTTTCTGCCCCCTCTCACTCTTACCACCCTGGGCTATAACCACCAAAATAAAGGGCTAGTCTCTTAAATCTTCACTTCTAGAAAAACTGGATTAAGGTGTTCTTTTCATTTCCGTAAAAATCCTATAAGGTATCATGATTTTGCCCAGTGTACAGAGAGGAAACTGAAACAGTGTGATTAGGTAACTTACTCAAGTAAACAGAGCTAGTAAATAGCAGGCCAATATGTAAATACAGGCCCTTTGGGTCCAGAAGTGCATGCTTTCAAATCATCGCTGTGTGATGTCTGGATCAAGAAGCCAGCTTGAAGCCAAATCTCTATGTCAGCTTCATCTCTACAAGCACAATGAATGACTGGAAAAAATAAAAACAAAACAAAAAAACCACAGGAAATAGCTGTGTTGGGTCCTGGACCATACTACAGAAAATGTGAAAATAGACAATACTACCATGTCGATTTGATCTGCTACCTAATTGAAATAACATTGCCAGAGGTATCTGCTAACTCACTACTTATATATATAGCAGGGTAGAGTTTTATTTTGTTTTCTTATAGCACCATGAGTGCCAGAATATTCTAGAAATGCCATAAAGCCATGTGAAAAAATATACTCTGGATTACTAAATTTATTTGGATGAACCTGTGAAAAGATTCTTATGTGTAATAACTTATGACAAAATATACCTTTATTTAATTTTAAATAATAAATCTATCCATACTTTAGGACTAGGCATTTATTAACAATTGTTCTCTCTAAGTTTTAACTGTATATCTTTTATAGCGGAACTTCCTTTTTAATAATCAACCTAATAAATTCTGAGTGTAGCAATGCAGACTCCTATCAGTCAAACCTAAAAAGCAGTTAAAATAAAATTATAAAACTGAGAAAGATTTTCCTGGCTAGGGAAAGTATAAAATTAATATTTGCTTGTGGGTTAGAACTTGAATTGTCAACATAAAAACAGTTGAGAAATCTAAACATTTGTTCTTAGTAATACTTTCACACATACATACAATAATAAATCTGACAACCTATTTATTGCAGAATGGACTATGGTCTGCCTCAAGCATATATAAACCATTCCATTCATTCCAAAATATCCATTATGGGTCTTCCAGGGAAATGTGGAGGAGTCTCCAAATTCAGTTGAATTTTTTAGGAGTTCAAATTCCAAACTTTGTGTTCTTTAGACTCATAATCTAAATATTATTTTTTAAATCCTCACTCCTCTATTTCCATGTTGAACTCATCAGATTTTACCAATTCTCCCTTTACAGCATTTTCTCAACTTTAACATTTCTTTTCCATTTTCGGAGCTACAGTACACTCTATTTTCATTCAGACTATAAGTTCAAGCAATATGGCCCCCGGCATAGTAGATCTGTATGGCATCACACAACTTTAGAGAGAAACATTTTCCTAAATGACTTTGTGAACTGCATTCCCTCCCCCAATTTTGTGATATGGTTCATGTTTCCTTAGAATCACTATCCTTCATTTGGTCAAAAATATCTCTTTATATACAGCTGGCTTCAAATTCAATAATTTTCATGCACTCCCTTCCCATTTAGGACCTCCAACACTATTCTTCTGTTGATTTTTACAACCTATCACTCAAATCCTTCAATTAAAAGTGAAATCTATAGACAAGAGTGGTATTATTGTTACATTTGTATATTTCTCTTTTGGGTCTTACATTGGGTTTTCTTTAGGTATATTTGACTTTTTTAATCCAACCAAATCTGAGGCATAATTAATAGAACTCTCCAAACACACACACACACATACACACACACACACACACACATTAGCATATATATACATATATGTGTGTGTTTACATATTTATTAATCCACACATATACATACCATTGTATATATATGTATATACATGTGTATATATATGTATGTATCATACACACATGCATGCACACAGTATTTATTTATTATAAGGAATTGACTTATATGATCATGGAGGATTTGAATCCAAAAACTGTGGTATGGACCACTGGGCTGGAAACCTGGGAAAGCCAATGGTGGAGATGAAGTCCAAAGGCAATATGACAGTATTCTGGAGAATTATCCAGAGAAGCTTCACAGAAGCTGTGGTCTTTTTAATCTATTCAGGTTTTCTACTGATTAGATGAGACTCACCCACATTATAGCCAGCAATCCACTTATTCAAAGTGTAAAATTTGAATGTTAATCTAATCCAAAAACACTCTCCAAATTGATTCATAAAATTAATGATCACTCATAATGATTGTGTCTATTAC
Source organism: Proteles cristata cristata (assembly GCA_017311185.1). NCBI lineage: Eukaryota > Metazoa > Chordata > Mammalia > Carnivora > Hyaenidae > Proteles > Proteles cristata. Next base: position 1,074,464 of record JAESUZ010004923.1, on the reverse strand, counting down.
TGCTGTTTTATTTTTTTCCTCTGGTAATAGTAGACAGTACCCATGCTCTGTTTAGGCCGTTGATGTTTATAACTTAGATGACAAGCTCATAGCATGTTTTGCAGATGTCTGAAAAATAAATTAGCCTGGAAAAGATAATTTGACATGGCATAATAAAAATGTAATAGGTTAACAAAAATAGATTTTATGATCTTTGATTTTATATGCTATATTCTTAGAAATCAATGGAATTCACAAATAATGCATGTTACAAAAGCAAATCTCACTTTCTGAGTTCTATATCACATTTTTAGATAACTCTTTGTTAACTTGCAATACAGGATAGAGGTGAAACTCAGATCGGAATAAAATTGCTTGGGATGTAAATCCTGAGTCTATCCATGGAAAGCAGTGTTACTCTGGGCAAGACACTTAATCTGTCTGTTGGTTTCCTCACCTATACAGTATTAATAAAATCTTTTTTATAGGCTATGCTATGGACTAAATGTTTGTAACCCCTCAAAATTCATTTGTTGAAACCATAATCCTCAATGTATGATATTTGGAAATGAGACCTTTGAGGGATAATTAGGATTAGATTACATCATGAGGATGGGCCCTCATGCAGAGATTAAAGCCCTTATTTGTGAAAAGAAGATGAGGGGCACCTCTGTGGCTCAGTCGGTTCAACACCCAGCTTTGGTTTAGGTCAGGATCTCACAGTTCATGAGTTCAAGCCCTGCATGGGCTCTCTGCTGTCAGCATAAAGCCTGCTTTGGATCCTCTGTTCCCCCCTCTCTCTACCTCTTCCTGGCTCATTACCTCTCTCTCTCTCAAAAATAAATAAACATTTAAAAAAATAAAAAAGAGGATGAGACATGTCTCTTTCTCACTCTTTCATGTAAGGAAACCATGAATAAGGCTTTCTCCAGAACCTGACCAAGCTGGCACTCTATTCTTGGACTTCCCATTCTCCTGAATTGTGAGCAAGATATGTTATTTAAGCTACCCAGTGCATGTTATTTTTTTATAACAGCCTAAGCTAACCAAGACAGGTCATTAGGAAAATTAAATAAGTTAATATTTATAAAGGCCTTAGAAGTATATTTGGCCATTAATAAGTCTTATATGAGTTTGCTAAAAAATAAACAAACAAATAAAATACTTGTCTTGCTTTAAACAGGGGTCTTTTCAAAGCTGTGAATTGACTTTGGCAAAATTAGCATGACTACTTTAGCGACTTAAATTATCCAATTCACTGAAATAAACGTTTTACATAACTGAAAACAATAAGCCTGAAAGTGTTTGCATGAAATATTTTCTTTAATTGTTAGATTTGTGCAAGCAGGATACTGCTAGATACCCTATTAGAGAAATAAAGTTGTCTGTGTCTTTACCATGCACTAATGTGCATAATGTACATGAAGATGGGCGGACAGTTTCATCTCTTTGACAACTAAAAAGTTAGCAAGTTTAGTGAGGTGGGGCTGATGAGATGTTTGGCATTACATACACACAAGAATTCATTAGTCAGTTTTCCTTTTCCAGTTTTCATCCATTGGATGTCATGATACATAAGCCCATACCCACAAAAATATTCTTGGAGAAGTGACAGAATAGTTGGGTAACGTCTTCTTTGCTTTATTAGATACAATATTGAATTATAATATTCAATCTCCTTTTACATTATTGTTATGCTAAAGGCAGGTAATAAATCACACCGTGGTCAAATATTAATACTTATAATTGTATTAGGCTGCCTTAGGACTTTGAGATGTTTCAAAAATTTGAAAATTTTTTTCTGGATTTCTAATATCAGATGTACTCTCTGGCTCAGCTCCTACAAATAGATCATATCTGCTGTGCAGGTCAAAAGACAAGAGAGCACATATCAATTTCCTTAGGCTTAGGTGCGCAAACACAGTAGATAAACCAAGGAGATTTATACAGCTTCTGCATGGCAGTTGCATTCAACCTCTGCTTGATCAGCAATAGATGTTGATATCTGCTTCTAATTGCTGACGGGCTCTCTAGCTCTTGTACTACAAAAGATTGGGTCACCATGACCCAGAAGAGTAAAAACCCAACAGTGAGGTAGTTCAGCATTTCCACACAAGATTATTCTCATGTTTATGTCAGACTTGGGGGCTGATTCCATACCAGCTAGAGCATTTAGGGTCATCTCAACACACAGAAATAGGAAAAAAGATCATGAGAGTACAGTGTTGGATTTGAAGAACTTTATTATTCATTTAACTGTAGTGGGAAAAAATGTATAGAAGCTACCCTCCCATGCTCACTCCAGTGGGATATAAGAGGCTTCTGTAAACCCAACTCTTCCCTAGCCAAACTTCACATACCCATGGAAATGTGCACAGTCCAAGCAACAGAGAGCAGGAATGATTCTCTCTTTCCTTACTACTGAAAGAAATTTTCAACGCATTTTTGGTATTGATTTATAAGAGGGTTTTAAAGTGTGTGTGTGTATATGTATATATACACACACATATGTATAAAGTATATATATGTACATACATTATACATGTGTATATACATATATATATTCGATATTACTATTAATTTATATGCCAAAAATGTAGCTTACAGGATTTCTATCTTATTTGTAGGGGCATATAGATATTAAATGTCTCCATATTCTAATTTATGTTTGATTTGTGGTTAAAAAGTCCCTCTCTACCCTGAGATTACAGATTATTTACCCAGGATATTTGCACATACTTGCATGCTTTCTTATTTTTTTTTTAAATATTTTTATTTATTTCTAGGAGAGAGAGAGAGAGAGACAGCGTGAGCACGGGAGGGTCAGAGAGAGAGGGAGTCACAGACTGAAACAGGCTCCAGGCTCTGAGCTGGCAGTCAGCACAAAGCCCGACGCGGGGCTCGAACCCACGAACCGCGAGATCATGACCTGAGTGAAAGTCGGACGCTCAACCGACTAAGCCACCCAGGCGCCCCTCTTATTTTACATATAAGTCTATTACTCATTGTACTAATAGGGAATAATGTCCATATTTATTTTTAACACCATTTATTCAATGATCCAGCTTTAAATATGACATTTATTTATAGGGCATGAAATTTCCATTATACACTAATATAGTCTCCTATTGATCTATCACTATGTTCACACTCTTTAATTTATGAAACTTTATAGTCTATTTACTGTAGGTAAAACCAGGCTTCATATTTTTATTGTTTCTATTATTTGCCTATTCCTTTATGGTTATTCCTACAGATGTCCTTCAAGTAATTTTTTTAAAGATTTTGTTTTTAAGTAGCCTCTATTCACAATGTGGGACTCAAATTTATAACCCCAAGATCAAGAGTTGCTCATTCTACCAACTGAGCCAGCCAGGTGACCCGAGTAATTGTTTTCATGTTGAAAAACTCTTTAAGAATTTGACTGTGAGGGGTGCCTGGGTGAGTCAGTTAGTTAAGTGTCCAACTCTTGGATTAGGCTCAGGTCATGATCTCATGGTTTTGTGAGTTCGAGCTCTCAGTGGTGCTCTGTGCTAACAGTGCAGAGGCTGCTGGTGATTCTCTGTCTCCCTCTCTCTCTCTACCCCTTTCCCACTCACACTGTCTCTTCCTTTCTCAAAATAAATAAGTAAACTTAAAAAATAATTTGATTGTGGTTGCACACTGATAGATGAATTCAGGGAGAATTGACAAATTTCACTTTTTTCCTGATCTAGAAGAAATAATATATTATCTTTCCTTTAGGGATCTGTTCTGTAATAAGTTTCAGAGCTTTAATAAAATGCTTTCTCAATTGTTCTATCATGTTTTGAATGAAGATATTCCTAGATTTCCTTTTACTATTATCATAGTATTGTGATTGTGTTCATAGATATGAAAGCTATTAAGTTTATTTCTGAAAGCCTCTAAATGAATTTCTTAGTAAAAAATGTCTTCATAGGTTTGTTAAATAGTAGTAGAGATATTTTATTTCCTCTGTATACAATGCCTGGGAAACATGTGCAAAAAGGTTATGCTTCCAAATTTGCCCAACATTAAGAGATCCACAGGTTTGTGAGCCACTGAATCATATGACTGTTTAAATTTATCTTTCCCAGGGGCATCTGGGTAGCTCAGTCAGTTAAGCACCCAACTCTAGCTCAGGTCATGATCTCATAGTTCTTGGGTTCAAGCCCTGTGTCAGGCTCTGTGCTGACAGCTCAGAGCCTGGAGTCTGCTTCAGATTCTGTGTATCCTTCTCTCTCTCTCCCTCCCCCACTCATGCCCCATCTCTTTTTCTATCTCAAAAATAAATAGTAATTAAAAAATAAATTAACAAATTAATTCTTCTTTCCCAGATGATGAGTCTGTATTTCACACTGATATAAATCTTCTTTGCAAAGTTTGTTAAAAGACAATTCATGTCATAGAATTTGAGAGCTTCAGGAAACTAGAAGGCATTATGCAATCCATTCCATTAAACATTCCCCATACCTCAAATATATCAAGGTCTTTGAAAACATTGAAGCCTTTTTTAAAATTAAATAGAATCATCACTACTCCATTGCTCCAGTTACTGAGCTTCAGTTGGTTGTATTTCATCACATACTCAGTTGAGCAGATGGTTAAGGACCAACTAGAATGGTGGCCCTCATTATATGGAAAATAAAAAACTGATATTAGGAAAAAAAAGTACTGATGTCTGCAAGGCAATCAATCTCCTCAACACTACATCAGTCACTGGTTTCCCCAAGGTTGGGCAGAACCCAGGAAAACTGTCCATCAGTGTCAAAAAAGAGATTATTTGGGCAGGCCCAGATAAGAGTAAACCTAAGCAATTTTCCTCTACCAAGTTTTCCAGTAGCAGAAATCATAAATATTTTTTCTTTAAGCAACAAATGGATAATTATTTTCCATATCTGCCAAGTTGTGAATGAGACAATCTCTATCATTTCATAGTCAAGAAACAGGTCAGATGTTAAAGAAGAGATCTAACCCCTACACAGCTGATCAGGAATTAGGAAAAATGGCTCATATTTTGGTAGAGACTCTTTAATGAGTAAAATTTTCAAGTACATTAAAAAATAGACATATGATATGTCATGACATCAGCTGAAGAAGTCTAAGCCTTCTTGCAGAAATTCCTTTCAACTGAAAAAGGAGTATTTCCTCTTATTGGCAGTTTGAATGGCAAGAGTTTATTAAAGCAGTTTTCTCTAATCCTTGCTACTGTCTATACTTTCAGAATAGCTTAACCTTAAGAATCATTCAACTTGCAATAAGAATCATGTGGTGTTGGGCCTCTGGGTGGCTCAGTATCTGACTCTTGATCTTGGCTCAAGTCATATCTCACAGTTGGTGGGATCAGGCTCAGCGTGGGCTCCGCGCTGTGAACATGGAGCCTCCTTGGGATTCTCTCTCTTTCCCTGTCTCTCTCTCAAAATAAATAAATAAACTTTTAATAAAAGAGTATGTGGTGTTAAAGTTAACTATGTTTTTAATGTTGTTAATGAAGTACGCAAAGCTAATGGCAGCTCATCCACTCTGTCAAACAAGCCACTCAGTTCTTAAGAACATGTTGGATTTCCAATCACTTCAATGATTTCTTGTTGGTCAAAATGATAAAGCAAAATCTGCCTATGGTAGATCCTCCATTATCTGGCAACCACCTTATTTTCATCCAATACCTGCCTGTGGTGTGGCAGCTGTACTGATTGACTGACAGGATAAAAAGATGGTTATCCTAAATGACAGAATGGAGTGAAGTTCAAAAACTCAGATGAAGTGCAATAAGGTTACAGCTGGTTGGGTAATAAAGGTTGAAAGGCTTATTCTACATATGCAGGTGGGTGGATGAAACCAAAGGTGAGGACAGCAGTTGGGAAATCTGGCTATATGTCAGCCTTATTTCCAAGCATCCTTCATAATGACTTCATCATCAAGCATGCTATTTTTGACTTTATGTCTTTCTTGAGGTGGCTTCCCCTTGGAAGGTTTTTGTACTCCAACCAGCATGATGAACTCCTACTGATCTTTTAAAACTGAGTTCTAATCAAACCTTCTCTAACTCTTGTATTACTCCTCTAACTGGAAAACCTGATTCTTACTTCCTGCCAACACTTTGGCTAATATCTACAGGGAGCACATAGAAGATATTGAGGAATAACACTAAGAATATGGCTATAATGAAAATAAGATCTCCCTAAAAGATTAAACTACAACATGAATCTCTAATGAATTGCTACAGAAATATACACAGCCACAATTGCCAGAGTCAATTCTGGACAATGGAAATGCCACACTAATAGAATTGTTGATATTAGTTCAGAGTGGAAATAGTGAGAAAGGAATTCAAGTGAAAAGGAATGTGATTCACTCTCTGCCAAATTCTTCAGTGAATGCAGAGGACTGACTTAGAGATCAAGAGAAGAGAAGAAAAAGGAGAGGCAAAAGATAACTGAACATAATGGTGTGAATCTAAATGGAGGAGGACATTTTACTAAAAAACTGTAATAATCACCATGGAGCTGCAGTGGACAGAAAAAGAGACACAATCCTATTTTCCAACACTTAGGAATGTGAGTTCAAAACTGAAAGATGCAGAGAAAGTGGGAACCTCAAGGAAGAGCTAGGTTTCAGCTAAGAGAAACGTAGAAGAACTAGCTGGCATATTATCTGTGACTTTTGCTTAAATTTAGTCCCAGTGGTTTCTTGGAAATGAGTGAATACTGAGCCAATAAACAGAGGACTTGTTCCAACCTGCTTGGGACGGTATTTGCCAAGTGATAAGGGCTTAAGCAAGACCAGTGCTGCAGGGACTACATCAGCATCTTGTCCACCAGGTTTTGTCGAAATGGCAAGATAGACTCATACAGAAGCGGATCAAGCAGCAATAGTCCCTTGCTCTGATACTCTGCTCACAAAGCAATATTTTAATAATTTGTCTTTTCTAATGTCTAGTTGAGAAAGAGAGAGAGAGAGAGAGAGAGCACGAGTGTGGGAGGGTCAGAGAGTGAGAAAGACAGAGGATCCAAAGTGCAGAGCCCAATGCAGGACTTGAACTTAGGATCCACGAGATCATGACCTGAGCTGAAGTCAGGTGGTTGACCGACTGAGTCATCCAGGTACTCCTAATTTGTCTTTTAATACAGCTTGCCTAAAGAGAAAGAATATGCTTGGAACATGAATATAAACATCTAATCTTCCTATAATTATATTTATTTCTTAAATTAATAAATCCATATATTTTAGTTTAATACATCAGTCTTTTGTGAACACTGTCAAAGTTGGAAACCCTAAATGATCATTTCTTGAACACAGAAAAGATCACTTTTCAGGCACGGTCAGATTATGAGACAACAGTGGATTTACTTCTATTGTAGACAATAATTCCATTAATACTAAGAAATATCCATGTAGCACAAAGAGAAATTATGTTTCATGTGTGTCTTTTCTACCAATCTATGGGACTTTGTGGTCAGAAATAGTCTCTTATTTTCTTTTACATCCACAGCATCTAATGCAGTGCCTAGGTACATGTTAGGCAAACACTTGATAATTTATAGAAGGAAAGACAGTGTTATAAAATGAATATTTCTGGGGCACCTGGGTGGCTTAGTCGGTTAAGCGTCTGACTTTCACTTGGGTCATGATCTTGCGGTTTGTGGGTTCGAGCCCCATGTCGGGCTCTGTGCTGACTGCCAGCTCAGAGCCTGGAGCCTATTTCAGAGTCTGTGCTCCCTCTCTCTCTGACCCTCCCCTGCTCACACTGTCTCTCTCTCTCTCTCTCTCTCTCTCTCCTAGAAATGAATAAAAATATTAAAAAAAAATAAAATAAAATGAATATTTCTGTCTCCCTAAAATTCATATCCAAAACCCAGTCCCCAATGTGATGACATTTGGAGGTGGGGCCTTGGGAAATGATTAGGTCATAAGGATAGAGCCCTTATTAATAGGATTGTGCCCTTATAAGAGAGGCCCCCAGAGAGATCGCTAACCTTTTCAGATTCCACTGAAAAGATGGCTGTCTGATCCCAAACATGAAATCTGTCAGCACCTTGATCCTATACTTTCTAGCCCTCACAACTGTCAGAAATAAACATCTGCTGTTTATGATATACCTGCTCTATGGTATTTTGTTATAGCAGCCCACACAGACTAAAATAGTTTTTCAAAACAGTTCATCCAAACAGTTATTTATAGTTAAAAGAAGCCCTTTTCCATTGAACAAGACTAGAATACACTCAGAATCTAGCAGTTGGTTGTCTGTATGGCAGGTTGCATTGCACAATAATTGTTCCATGTGGCGCATTGCACTAAATGGCTGCTATATGCAACTTGTTGAACTATGTGGCAGATCTATGTGACAGGTTGTGTCATTAGTCCTATTGTGAGTAGGGGCAGGCTTAGATTTGTGAAATACCTGACCTCTTGCTCCATTAAATGTGTGATATAGGTGGGAGCCATGGGAATTTGTCCAGCTCTCTCAGTGGATTTCTGAAAGCTTTTTTTTTCTAACTGAATGGCAGATTTAATATAGATTTTGTTTAAACTGCATGACATTAAGTAGTATGTTTAAAACAGAATATTTAACATATGAATGATTTTGATAACTTGAGTTGCAAACACTATTTCTTCCAAAATCTTGGGGATTTTTCATCTGTATTGCAGCAACTGAACAGTTTTGAAGATAAGAAAAGGTATTTGGGAAGGGACTTTTTAAATCAAAACACTTCATTTTATTTCCCTCAACTCCAAGTAGGTTATGGAGAATAAATTGTGGGTTTTTAAGGTTAATTTATAGGCCATTGAATTTTTCTTTATGTTTACTTCCATTGATTATCTTAATAATTTCTTAATAAGATGTAAGAAAATTTAAAAAAGCCTATGTAAGACAGGAAACTGGGCAAAGGACTAGAAATCATTCTCCTAAGGCATAAAGGCCCAGAAACCAACTGCTGTGGGTTCTACTCCATCCAGTCAAACAGTGAACCAATAAGGTGCTCAGCCGTAGAGCTAAATTTATAAATCTAGGGCTGAAAACATGGAGATTGAAATCCAAGGGAGAAAAAACAGGAGAGGAACAGGGGAAGAAATTGTGAGAAACACAAGAAGTCAGAACCAATTAGTCAAACTAAAGTTAAAACTCAGTACATCAGGCAAGAATTATGAGCCCCACCCACTTGATGCCCAACTCTGAGCTACTATAAAATGAGTCCTACCTTCAGAAAAGATATTGTCTACTTTGGAGGTAAGAGTAAGGGGTCAAAATTAGGTCATATCAAACTGCTAAGGGACAACCGAGCACTAATCAGTAAAATAATAAAAGAAATTATAAGAGAAGCTCAAAGAAAGAAAGAAAGAAAGAAAGAAAGAAAGAAAGAAAGAAAGAAAGAAAGAAAGTGTGGATTTAAAATCAATATCTAGAGACAAGAGGGCCCAGACCCTTAACTCCATCTGTACAGGGTTAGCACTGTATAGGGTTAGCACTGAAAGAAGCCTGTCAAGGCAAGAAGTGCTCTTTACATCCTGTTTTGCAAGTTTATCTTTCTACCATCAGTGAACTTATTTCTCCTGAAGTTCTTAGAGAAATGGTAAACAGTGTAATTCTCTATCTTAACATAGGCAGGTTCTGATTTGGGGAAATTGTTTTGAATTTTTTTTTTTTTTAATAATCACCAAGTCACCATCAAAACACATTCCTGCCTCCTTTTCTTCTGAGACTATCATGTAGACACAATCCTAAAAAAGATGAACTACTCTTATTAGATAAATGACAACTTTCTAGCAATTTATTAAATAAGAATTGTGCACTTGTACTTTAAAGCATAAATTTTAGTCACTGTTATCTTTTTGCTTCACTGTAAATTTCTTTATATTTTCCTCTCTGCTATATTCCCGAGTTTGATTTATCCAATATGTTCAAAAACTCATAGTAAAGACAAATGAGTTGATGCTGGGCATATCTCATAAAACATGTTTGGAGAATAAGTTTTGATGGATAGGAAACCTTTTTGGTCAAACTTGCAGTTGATTTTCAAAGGTCACTTTTTTAACCCCAATTCAATTAGTTTTATAAAATGTGAGTTAACCATGTCCATCCAATTCCCAACATATCCTGATCCAGTAGCATATGGAGCTGGTGACAGTTATGTCAGAAATAGCAAAACTACTTTCAGTGTCTTCCTGCCCATTCCACTTGATGAAGTCCAGTTAACCAAAGAGGAATTGGTCTTTCAGAGAAAATTTCAGTGACCACTGAACTAAAAGATCATTACCTCTAGAAAATTTGGTTGCCAGAATAATCATTATTTATTTGTATCTGAAGTTAGATCTCGTTATGTCCTTTTCATAGTTTTTCTCATAACAGATGAAAACTCATTGTAGAAATTGTAATAAAAAATCCCAAAACTTAGGATAAACCATTATTATTTTATATGCTTTTAAAATGGCTTTTAATGATTTTCCTTATATAATAGCTTTTATGTTTGATACTCAGGTATTCTTAGGAATACTGCAAAATCTGCTAAGTGTCATGTCTTGTTTTCTAACATTTTGAGATAAAAAACATACAACTAAGGAAAAAAGATATAATTAAGCTAATGCAAAGGGTTTTTTTTTTCCCTAAAAAGCTTCTTGGTAATATTTGACTATTAGTATTTTATAATAACAACATTATTTCATGCTACTCACTGAATAATATTTCCTTCTATAAAGATCTAAAAGAAGTTGTAATTATAAAAAAATACCTAGAAGGCTTTCTGACGGGAAAATGCTGAATCCTTTTGTAGAGGTCAAGCTAGTTAAGAAAGTAGAAAGAAAGTTTCTTGTTCATGGTTCCACTAACAGTTTCACGTAGGCTGAAAAAGGAACTATAATCCTGTGACTGGGCAGGGCACTTTTGTTTCTCTGGCCCTACCCACTCCTGTGCTGCTCAAAACAATCATGGCTTGAGAAAACGTATGAAAACAGTGATCCTATTGTGCCTGTCTCAGTGCAGTCAGATGATTGAGAAGCACAACATGCCCCACAGATGTGGAAACCATGTAATTCTGAGCTTCTTCCAGGAAAGAATGAGCTTCGATAGGCTGGAACTAAAGCTTCTTTAAAGGTGTAAAATAACCATGAATTTCCTATTACCATGGACAACTATTTCAGATATTCACAGTCAATTTAAGCATGGTAGCTAACAGCTGTTCGTCATATCACTGCCTTAGAGTACATATACCTTCTAATAAGAGTGAGGGGTACATTCCTCACTTTCTTTTTAAGAAGTCATAACCATGTCATTTTTGTTTAACTTCTGGTTCACTGGTTTACATAGTTTGGTGAGATTTGCAAATGTACATAGACATTTTATAAAGGACATCTAGAAGTACTACATTCTTCTGAAAGTTTAAATTTTGCCTCAAAAATTCATTTTATATTTCAGAAATTTCTAGAAATTTAACCCAAATTTATATTAGTTGCAAAGTTTGAGAAGTAAGTTTGACAGGTTTATGTAATTTGAAGGACAATAATTTATTTATATAGATAACTGCCCAGAGATGCAACCCACATAAATTAGAGTACTTGCCCATTTCCTTTTATCATTAATAGAATTTTAGTACAAAGACATAATTGAATACAATGGAAATGGAATGTGCTTTCACATACCTGTTAGAAAGTCTACTTTTTGATTGAATGCATAAGTTTGAATATCTACTTGAAAGTTCTCTATGCCTTTCAACCTAGAGAGAAGTTTTATAATAAGCACACTAAATTTTAATATTAATTCAGATCTGTGAAATTGGTTTCAATATGAGAAATCTCAATGCCATTGATAAAAAATATCTAGTATAAAATAGATTTCACATATCACTCAATAAGTATCAATAAAAGAAGGAGGAGGAGGAGGAAGATGGCAGAGGGTGTGTGTGAAATTTGGGTGCTAGTTATAACTTTAGTATGGATTTCTAGAAATAGGAATCATGCAGTACTAGTAATTTCTTTCCTCACATTAGTTTCTCAAAGTGGAAATGAATTGCCTTGGTTTCAGGGGACAATTACTCGTGTACCCTGAAAATCATTTTATAATCAGCCCTTCAATTCATCAGCTTTTACAGCCAATTGAGGAAAACTTATGAGATTTGAGTCACTGTGTATACTTTAGAAAATCTTACTTTCCCAAGTTTTTATTTGCTAGGTCTGGGAAATCAGATTGATAAAGTCAAATTGTTATTGCAGTCACTTGGATAATCATATTTCAACATCACAATCAGAGAATATTACTATTTCATAAGAACCACCTAATTACAAACACCATGATATAACAAAATGCAAAATGCAAATCTAGATTCACTAAGTTTATACATTTCCAATTCATTTTCAAAGTTTGTTTTTGTTTTGTTTCTTAAAGGGATGTGGTCAATGAAAGGGAGATTGCCTTAAAATATTTTAACCATGATGGTTGATGGAAAAGATAGAATAATGAAAAATATTGTAGTATTTTCATTTCAAAGATCATTAATGTAGTCATTAATATTGAAATGCATATTTTACAGAAAAATGTTAATGGGCATCAGTGTTATTAAAACTTATTTCTTTCTCCAAAAAATAATTGACTAATATATTACTATTATAGAAAAGCTAGTTTTGCAGTATCAATCTTAAACCACCTCATATTCAGTGTTAAACCTCAGAAATGAAGTTCAACTATACTTTTTAGAGTTACATATCTTTCTAAACTGGATAAATGATTGATATATTTTGTCATTTTGATATGAAAATGTTCTCATGATTAAAATTATATACAAAAGTAGGGGCGCCTGGGTGGCTTAGTCGGTTAAACGTCCGACTTTCGCTTGGGTCATGATCTCACGGTTCGTGGGTTCGAGCCCCGCGTCGGGCTCTGTGCTGACAGCCAGCTCAGAGTCTGGAGCCTGTTTCACCAGACTCCCTCTCTCTCTGACCCTCCCCTGCTCACGCTGTCTCTCTCTCTCCTAAAAATAAATAAAACATTTAAAATAAAATAAAATAAAATTATATACAAAAGTATAAAACTATTTAAAACTAAGTAAATTGGTACTTATTTTTTCAAATACTATTTGGATTCACTCCCCTTTAAAAATATTAAATTTATAAATAATAATCAATTCTAAACACCCTTAAAACTTATTACTGAATCTAAATATACAAAGCTTTTATATTTGTTTTTTTCTCTGATTAAGTGATAAAATAAAGCCTTCTCAAAGGACTAAATTCAAACCCTACAAATGGATCACCTTCCCACACTAATAATAATAACTTGCCTTCATATAAATCCTACTTACTATGGAATGGGCACTAATCTAGGCCTTCTGTATATATGTATGTGTACAATAATTAATTTCTCATCAGATTCTTAGAGGGGAATGACATAATGTTGATATAATATTACTTTTCTCTAGAATACAGTATAGCTGGATATGAAAAATCTTTATGATTTCCTAAATTCCCAAATACCATTACCATAGCAAGTCATAAATGATAAAAATTTAAATAAAAATGATATTTTGCTAAGATATTCTGAGTAGTCAGCTGGGCTCTCTCTCCCCATTTTAAGTAATTTATACCTGGTTGCATAATAATATAAAGTCATATATTATCAAAATTACAAACTGCCACAGTTTAGAAACTTGGAGTAACTTGCTGGTAAAGAGAAACAGCAAAGAGACTATTCTATTTTCATTGTGCAAAGGGTCTATAAAGAAAAAATCTTAACAAAAAAGAACAAAAACAGTGGGGAAGTAAAAAGAGTTTTTTGCACCCTCTCTTTCAAAACAGATGTTAGGGGCGCCTAGGTGGTTCAGTCGATTAAGTGGCTGACTTTGGCTCAGGTCACGACTTCACGGTTTGTGGGTTCGAGTCCCACATTGGGTTCTGTGCCGACAGTTAGCTCAGAGCCTGGAGCCTGTCTTCAGATTCTGTGTCTCTCTCTCTCTCTGACCTTCACCTGCTCATGCTGTCTCTCTCTCAAAAATAAATAAAACATTAAAAAATAAATTTAAAAACCGATGTTATTATGATCATTATGTTTTTCACTGTGCTCTGTGGATATTATCGCAGGGGAGGAAAAAGGCTTAATAGCACGAAAAGAAAATTTCAAAATTTATGTTTTTATGAAAGCATCCATTTAGATCAGACCAGAAACTGGCACATAAACTAGTTCCCACCAAATGAGTCACTTGAGATGACAACATTCATTTTTGAAATCAATGTTGTTTTGAAAATCAGTGCTGCCTTCAGAATCCATTTTAAAAAGAAGAAGAACTAATTTATTAGTTCTATTTTCTTCTCCAAAGAAACACTTCTAAAAAAGGAGGGAGGAGGGAGGCCTAGCATTGATTCTATTTGTAAATTATACTTTAGGGGTTTAGATAAATAGGAAAAGATAGCAATGATAATGATAGGGCAGTGGAATCCAAAACTGATGTCTCATTCAACCTTACCTTCAATAAACTTGTATGAGTTATTCTAATTTTTCAGGAATTCTTGACCATTTTAATTTAACTTCCCTATCATCCAAAATGGCCAGATAGGCAAAAATGGCCCAAAGCTGGCTCCAGTGAGTATAGTGAGAGGGCAAATGTAAGAAAGCAAATTGATTCTTATTTGATAATCATTGATAAATTTAAAATTTTTAAAGTTAATTACTCCAATGAAGTGGAAATAAAATTCCACAAAGTTACATCTATATACATATTGATAAAATAGCTTGGCCAACTGAGACAATTAGAAAGCAAACAAAAATGAAAATCATCTACAGAAACATGGTTGTTACTTATCTGGAAAGTGAATTGATCAATAAAAGACAATTGACCAATTTATGATAAACCATAATGTAGTAGGGAAAACCTGCTTTTGAGTCATGAAGAAAACATGGTTCAAAGCATGGACTCTAAACTTCTCTTGTTTTTTTAAATATTTTTTCTTAAGAAAATTTTTTAAAATGTTCATTTGTTTTTGAGAGAGAGACAGACAGGCAGAGAGTGAGCAAGGGAGGAGCAGCGAGAGAGGGAGACAGAATCTGAAGCAGGCTCCAGGCTCTGAGCTGTCAGCACAGAGCCTGACATGGGACTCAAACTGTTGAACCACGAGATCATGACCTGAGCCAAAGTGAAACACAGACTGAGCCACACAGGTGCTTCTGTTTTCCTCTCTTTGTTCAAGATTTTACTTTTTAAAGTGCTCTCAACACATAGTGTAGAGCTCAAACCCACAATCCTGAGATCAAGAGTCACGTGCTCTGCTGACTGAGCCAGCCAAGTGCCCCTTATCATCTTTTTAGTCCCACTAAGTATATCAGCCTTGGAATCCTGATTGATTAATTAATTAATTAATTTTAAAAATCCATTTTAAGGCTATTATAATAATTAAATAATATAGAGACTATAAAGAGCTTCACACAAGGGGGACAATGTCATATTTATACGTATGTGTTCTGGGCTGAACTGTGTCTCCCTCAAAATTCATATGTTGGAGCTCTAATTCTTACTACCTTAGAACATGACTGCATTTGAAGATTGGGCCTTTAAATAGAAAATTAAGTAAAAATGAGGCTTTTATGGTGGGCCCTAATCTAATCTGATGTGTGACATAGGAGGAAAAAATTTGGGCACTCAAAAGAGACACCAGGGATACCTGCAGATGGAGGAAAGACCATATGAAGACACAGCAAGATGGCAGCCATCTGCAAACTAAGGAGAGAGGATCCAGGAGAACTCATCCTGTTGACATCTCAGTATTGGCCTTCCAGTATGAAGAACTATGAAAAAATAAATCTCTGTTGTCTAGTATTTTATTGTGGCAGCCCTGGTAAACTAATATAATTTGTATATGAAGAAATAGCAAATTACCCCAATGTAGGCAAATGTCTAATTCTATATGTCATAGTTGTTAGAAATATGACTCATGATGTGTTCCAAAAACTATATATACTATTTCATTTAATCCTCAAAATAGTGATAATGGATTAAGTGCTATTTTAAAGTCCATTTTACAAAGAGGAAACTGAGTCACAGAAGTTGTCAAGAACCTAAGGTCACAGAGTTAGCCCAACCTCATGACCACTATGCTCTGAAACAAACAGCAAAATTAAAAATAAATAAGTAAGCATTCAGTTTTATGGGCATGTAGTACAAATTGAACATCATCATTCATAAAAGAGCATGAACATGAAGCCCCACAGTCTTTGTAAAGAAAGGAGGAAAAGTCATAAAGACTTTAAACCTAATTTGGGCATACATGAGTGCATGCTATCAGATCTATTTTTACAAGGACTTTTCAAAGCTTGTTTTCATGAGGAATGTAGATGACACACACAGTTTTTAGAACACTAAGAGCTGTTTTCAGTGTAGCCTAGACTATAATTTTAGAGTCTCTTAGCCTTATCAGTTCCATGTATCCATTGATTAATTCCATGAGCAAAAACACAAAAGAGATATAACTCAGAAGGAAATAAAAGCTGACTATCTTATCTGACCTATGGTTAAAATGTTCATATTTTCAACTTGAAAAATTGTATTTCATTTTGCTAAAGTAATTTGGTGGAAGGATTTGAACATCAAGTATCTGAATTACATATTATCCTAACAGAAACTTGGTTTGATAATTTAAATTACTGTTAATCAAATATTGATATGGAGAGGCCCTAAGGAATATAAAATAAGAAATTGATAAAATGTTGAACATCAATTGCTTGTAAATAAATGTATTTAAAAAGATTAAAATAGCATGGTTAGTAATTAAAAAGTGCTTATTACCAGATGCCAATCACTTGACCAGTTATCAGATACAGCAATGAAAGAAAAAAACCCTTTTTTGCATTTTTCATAAATATGAAAAAAATACCTAGCAAAATGTATTTAATACCATTACTTTTTGTTGAAATCCTTTTGGTTTGATGGAGGAAAAGGAAATTTAACTGATGATTTTATAAACATAATCATAAATCTAATATTTAATGATGTTAAAGCAGTATTTTGTAAAAAAATGTTTTTAATGTCTATTTATTTTTAAGGGAGAGAGAGAGAGAGTGGGGGAGGGACAGAGAGAGATGGAGACAGAATCCGAAGTAGGCTCCAGGCTCTGACCTGTCAACACAGACCAAGAACCATGAGTTTATGACCTGAGCTGAAGTCAGATGCTTACCTGACTGAGCTATGCAAGCACCCCATGTTAAAGCAGTATTTTCATTTGCTTATTTATCCAATCTTACTCTTTATGTGCCCTAAAATCTAGAAGGATTGTACTTTAAATGTTTTCTCTAGTTGTAAGAGCATTAGGTAACAGTTGTGAAAAATTTTAATAAAGCAAATACTAGCACTTGTATTCCCTTCAGCATTATGAATTGACACTATTCAGATATTGATTTGATATACTGCATTTAATTCAGTATTTGTACATATATGTTTGTGCCCTGAACATTTGATTCATGTATTCATTCATTATTTAATTTAACAAATATATATTGAACAACTATTCTGTACTCGACCAACAGAATACAAGAGTGACATCTATGTATTCTAAGGTGGGGAAATCCATAGATGGAAAAGAGACCAGGAATTAGACTTGGACATGTTGAGTTTGAGATGTGCATTAAACAATGAAATAAAGTTGAGCAAAGGGCTGGCTACAGAACTGTGTGGTCCAGAAGAAAAGTCTGGTCTGCATATGGAACATCTGGGAGTAGAAGTTATTTAAAAATTTTTAATGTTTAGTATTTATTTCTGAGAGAGAAAGACAGAGCATGAGCAGGGGAGCAGCTGAGAGAGAGGGAGACATAGACTCTGAAGCAAGCTCCAGGCTCTGAGCTGTCAGCACAGAGCCTGAGACAGGGCTCAAACCCACCAACCATGAGATCATGACCTGAACTGACATCTGATGCTTAACTAACTGAATCACCCAAGTGCCCCAGAAGTTATTTATAAAGCAGCAAAGATGTAGAGTGTGTGTAGAGAAGCGAAGAGGCCAAGGACTGAGCATGGAAATACTTCATTATTAAAAGGGTAAGAAGAAAAGCATGAACCAGCAAATGTGACAGAGAAGGAGCAACCAGTGAGAGAAGAGGAAAAAACAAGGAAAATTATCTATCTGTCAAGTAGGGAAGAGTTTCAATTCTGTTAAATTGTGTTGATAGATCAACTGTGACAATACATAGGGACTAGCTGTTGGACTTGAGGAGGAAGGACATTGGTGATCTTGATGAGAACTATTTCTATGGAACACTGGGAAAGAAAACCTGCCCGAGTGGAACCAGGAGAGAATGGGACAAGAATTAGAGTGTGTACAGGTCACTCTTTTTTGAAGTTGCTGAAGGGAAACCAAAAAAGAAGAAAGAAAAAAAAAAAGGAGTGATATTTCAGAAGGAGATGAGAAATGAGGCCAAAATAAGCTGTCACTTTTTTTTATTAATGGGAAAAATAACATCTGGTTTGAATGCTAATTAAAATGATCTAAAGGAGGGTGCCTGTGTGGCTTAGTTGGTTGAGCATCTGACTCTTGATTTTGGCTTAGGTCATAATCTCAGGGTTGTGAGATTGAGCCCTGTGTGGGCTTCTTACTGAACATGGAGGCTGCTTGAGATTCCCTCTCTCCTTTCTCTCTTTGCCTCACCCTTGCTCGCATATGCTCTCTCTTTCACTCTCTCTCACACTCTCTCTCTCAATAAACAAACATTAAAATGATCTAAAGGGAAGCAAAAATCTGGTGGTATAAGAAAGATGCCTAAGAGCAAAAAAAGGGTGAGATGCGGAACTATAGAAGCAGGCAGGAGGGCAGGGGATGTGAGGGCAGGTGAGACGGGTCATCGTGACAGCCTGAAATGATGCCTTTTGATGACTGAAAGGACTAGAGACAGGATAGTGTAGACACGAAAGGTGAAAGAGAATTTCATGACTTTATAGTGAGAACACAATCAGGGTGGTGTGTTCGTTTGCCACTCATGCTCAGCTGATTGGGTGCTGATTTGGACTTGGGTGGTATTGGCTGGTCCACGGAATGGCCAAGAAAGCAAAATAAAGGTTTTCATCAAATGTTTGTTATTTAGTATTAACTCATGAATTTCTTATGTCATCAAATATTATTTGAACATTATTTTAAAGCTTGTAAATGAATACATGCAATCATATATTTAAATCTCTCCCTATTTAAAAAATTATTTGTTTTTAATTATGATAGGTATTTCAATAATGATAGAATTTGAGAATCAAACTTGAGAACCAATCGAAAGAAGAAAGGTATTTGAAAGAACGTAAGAAATTGCAAAGGGATTTCAAAGGAATAAACTGTTTTAGTAAAGACCTGTTACTACATAACAATTCACTGCCAAATTCAGTGGCTTCGAAAACAAGAGCTATTCATTTGTTCCCATTTATGCAATTTAAGTATTACTTGGTGAGAATAGATCGTTTCTCCTTCAAAATGTATCAGCTAAAGCAATTTGACTGGAAAAATTACTTCTAAAGTGGAGTCACTTACGTGACTATTACTGCTGGCTGGCCCTATGAACAGACTGGAGATATTTGAAAGATTATAATATATCTTAGAAATCTATATTTCATGATGGGTATGAATTTAGATTAGAAAAGTTTTTATACATTCCATTGTTCTTCAAAAATCTATTTAAAATTTACTAATTCTACTTAAAAACATTTTGTTTTTGCTTCAATTTTGTTGGAATAGCTTTCCTATCTCTTAGGTATTCATAGTTCTTTGTTTGACCTATTAATGTAATTATTCAAATTCTTTTCATTCCCTATAATTGTTAAAATATGTAAAACTATGCTTGTGCTTCTGATATAGTTTTGGACACATCTTATATGTTTTACAATGATGTTGGATGCTAAATTTTGGACATTGTGATTTGTTTTCTATTTTATACAATACTTTTTAGCCCAGATTTTCTGTGCCTTGTTCATATTCTGTGTTTATTTTTGACTTGTTGAGGTGCTACGTTTGTTTTTTTGTTTTAGATTTCTTTTTTTTTTTTATATTTTTATTTATTTCTAGGAGAGAGAGACAGCGTGAGCAGGGGAGGATCAGAGAGAGAGGGAGACACAGACTCTGAAACAGGCTCCAGGCTCTGAGCTGGCAGTCAGCACAGAGCCTGACGCGGGGTCCGAACCCACGAACGGCAAGATCAAGACCTAAGCGAAAGTCAGACTCTTAGCCCACTAAGCCACCCAGGCGCCCCTTGTTTTAGATTTCTAATCATGTTGATTTAATTAAAGGATGGAAACTCTAAAATTTCTTCTTTGAGAAATACAATGAGGTATTCTTTGGAGCATCATCTAAGTTCATTCTTTTTGAAGAATTTTTCATCAACTCTTAATATGAAGTCATATTTTCAGTTTGGTGGCTAGCTTCAGTGTTTCCCCTTTAAGGGAGACTCATAATTAGTTACTAAAGTATTGTATTTCATTCTAAGTATATTACACCAGTTACTTGATTGGCTAAAGCTGTGTATGTAACAAAGTTATTGCACCAGATTAACGGCTGAAAACCATTTTACAGCATCATCTCTTTTTGTTTTTTCGGGTTTTTTTTATGTTCATTTATTTTTGAGAGACAGAGAGAGAGAGAGACAGAGCATGAGCTGGGGAGAGGCAGAGAGAGAGGGAGACACAGAATCCAAAGCGAGCTACAGACCCTGAGCTGTCAGCACAGAACCTGACATGGGGTGTGAACCCAGGAACCATGAGATCATGACCTGAGCCAAAACTGGATGCTTAACCGACTGAGCCACCCAAGTGTCTCCAGCATTATCTCTTTTGTAGAAATGCAGTTATTTTTATTCACATTAATGGTTTGTTACTATATAATTTATTGTATTTTCCAAGACACAATATGAATAATCCATTTGTTGTAAAGCCATACAAATAAAAGACTATTCTATTATTATTACTGCGATACGGACAGGATATTAGCCTCTTGTGTCTAGAATTTTTCTGTTTGCTAATCCTAAATTATATATTGTATCTGGGTGTAAAATGTCATATATCTGAATTTATTTATCTACCCCAATTTTAAAAATACTTTAAAATACTTTTCAAATGTATTACACCGTTTATTCACAGAATGCTTCTTCCTACACTCACAGCATCTCAAGCTTAACAGTACAATAAGTCTCTTGTGATAAAGTTCATCTCAAACATTTATGTTTTTATGACTTATCACACTTTTGATTTCATCCACCTGGATATAAAGCAGAGAAAGAACTATACTAATTACATGGTTAATAGCATTGCAGTCTAAGGGTCTTTACTAAAATCACATATTCCTTCTTCTGACTATAATTCTGCAAACTAGTCCTCAGGATTTGTTATTACACTATTATTGTAATTTTATTTAAAAGTATTAGTTAATTAGTATTAGTATTAGCACAGCAATCATTCATTATTAATGTTTTCTAAGCTTATTATTGGTAAGTTAAAATATTTCAGTGACATATCTGTATGTAATATCACAAAACTCATAACTATTTGACTTTCATTATTTGCATACTGAGGAAATGACTCCTACAGTATTTCTATGGAACAGAAAAATATTTTCTTTGTGAACTTCATTAACATAGATATTTGTCTGTCTTCTTGGTTTGGAATTACACTTGTCACAACATGAGCAAATTCTCTGTGAATTAAATGCTTCCTAGGTGATATAAATAAATATATTCTTGCAGCCAGAGCTGACTCATAGCTAATTATTTTTATAGACCAGATTCTGTGGTAGAATTTGTGAGGTTTATAGGTATATTTTAATGCCGTTTCAACAAATGGACCTCTGTGCCCAAAGAATAAGCCTACATTGTGGAGATGGCCTTCTGGAGTTCCAGGACTATTTGACAAGTAAAAAACATGTTTATATTTTTTCTATAAAACATGTTTATATTTTAAGTTTACTATTATTTTATCATTTGTAGCTTTATTTTTTCTTTTATTCTTGTTCTAAATATAATTTTTATCTTCCATATTGAACAACAGTATAGTTTTTACCCTCAAGTATAATTAAGGGCTATGTCAGAAAGTGGATCATTTTTATTGCCATCTATAGGTAATAACGCACTACATTTAATTTCCCCAGGTAAAGAAATCTTATAAGAAAGATAAATTTTATTACAACCTCTATTCTAGAATGTAGAAATGCACTTTGTCAATATTATTACTGAGGTTTTTTGCCTGTTTTTAAAGACCCAACATCCATATGGGAAATTTTGATGCTACCCTTATAACCCTTTAAATAAATAAATATGTATATATGTGTATATACACACATGTGTATATATATATATATGAAGTTCACACACACAAGCAATATCTCAGTAGATAAAAACCTAATCTAAATAAATATCAGCACCTAGAGTGGTGTGAATTAGATCTGTGATAGCAGATCTTTTGACTAGAGTCCTGTGCTGTCCATTTACTACCTGTTTGTTTGTTTCTTTCTTTATTGCAAGCTACTAAATCTTTCCAACTTCTGTAATTCGTATCTGTAAAATGAGATATTTACCCAGGACTATAGTGAAGATTTAGGAAGATAACATAACTAAAGGGTGATGTATTTCTGGTACATACTAAGAATTTGCTATATGTTAACTATTACTTTTATTGTATTTTTTCATATCAATATAATTTTAAATGGAAAATAATGCATTATATGCACCCAATATGTGTGTCTCTGTGAAAAAAATTACTACAGTTTAAGGAAATAATATGATGAATAGTATATAGTGGATGTCACAAAGAATTTGAATAAGATCTAGATATCTCAAAAAAAGGAGATCTTTTTATTTTATTTTTTGAGAGACAGAGAGAGAGTGCAAGTTAAGGGTGGGAAGGCAAGAGACAGAGAATCTTAAGCACCTGAAGGACCCAATGTGGGGCTCGATCCCACAGCCCTGGGAAAATGACCTGAGCCGAAATCAAGAGCTGGATGCCCAAACCAACTGAGTCATCCAGCCACCCCTGCTTTTAATTTGTGTTTTCAGAAAAGACTCCATGAATGAATAACACACTTTATAATCACTGACATAGATATACAAGTTAATTTTGTTACTAAAATAAACTATATAGGTAACTGACTGGATGACACAGGTGCACTTTCAATAATACCAGAGTTAATATGTATTTTTGAATTAAAATTGATTTAATTCTCTATATATGCATGTTCGTGTGCATGTGTGTGTGTGTAGCTTATAATTTAATTCTTCTATTATATTTGAATCCTTCAGGTATGTTCAAGAAGCAAAGTAAAGTACAACTGTTTTTAAAAAGTCACAGGTTAAAAAGTATGTGAAATATTTTTTAGAAAACATTTCAATTGGTTGCTGTACAGATAATAACCTTCAGCATGTGGTCATGAATTAAATGCAAAATAACATCAGGAGCCCTGCTTCAAGAAATAATTAGGCCTTCTGCAGAGTCATTCAGTAAAATTACATTATTGTGTTCAACTGAGAGGAGCTGTGTAGAATTGTATTTGTAAAATATAATTGCAGGGACAGCTGGCCTGAAAAAGGAAGAATCTTAATAATATATGTTGCTGAGGTGGTTGGTTGTTTACTCCCCATTATGAAAGTGGTTGATAAGAAGAACAGTCATTGTTGCATGGGAGAGAGAAATTAATTCAGGAAAATAATGATGTGGCTTCTCTTGCAGTTTAACTGAATTTTAAAGTGAAATGCATTGTTAGCCAAGCAAGCAACATGCCTTGAGGATTTGTTCTCCTTGCTCCTACTCTTGAAGCTTCGAATCTTCTTTCTATGTGGCCTTTCTCAGTTGGCTTCCTCTTTTATTTTCTTAACTTCCCCCTTGTAATGTAAACATGGAAAGAGAAAGTGGTAGAAGAACAAAGGATAAGCATACAAAATAACTCCACTCCCTTTGCAGAAAGATTTAATAGGGAAATGGTACCACACTGAGATTTTATGAAAAGATTGATAATAGTGTGTTCATTTAAACCAAATCGGGAACCACTGTATGTTTTGCCATTTTAAAGTTAATTTCACTTTTTACTTAAAGGCTTTCTAGATTTTTTTTCTACCCTTTGTCAAATAAGACAATTAATTCTACCAACGTGGCCTTTCAATGCCATTGTAAACTCACATGTGCTAAAATAAATGTCTTGACACCCTCATGAACATGAGTTATACAGATAATCACATGAAATATGGGGGCTAGTATTTCATATACAATTTACTGTCATGTAAGTTAAACACAAATCAAAGAAAGACAAAGAAAAATTATTGGTTATTAATTCCAGAGAGAACTATAAGTTTTAATATGATATTTAACAGTAATCTAATTTTTAAATGGATTTGGCTACATAAATGAATATCAAGTAAATAGGCATCCCTAAAAATAAAGGCATTATCAAATGCATATATTAATCATTTCTTGAAAAGTAAAAATTTCTGTCTTTATCCAATGTCAGAATACCTCTCTCTTTATTTTTTTTTAATTTTTTTTTTTAATGTTTTATTTATTTCTAGGAGAGAGAGAGAGAGAGAGACAGCGCGAGCAAGGGAGGGTCAGAGAGAGAGGGAGTCACAGACCCTCCCTTGCTCGCGCTGTCTCTCTCCTAGAAATAAAGCATTAAAAAAATTTTTTTTTTAAATAAATAAATAAAAATATTGCAGTAACGTATTTATATTCGTTAAAACAAAATCTAATTTTCAGGTAAAATATCCAAGGACAAAGTTTTACTTCTACAGTAAATATTTAAGGCTGTTATGTGCGAGTCACTTCTATGCTGGAAACAACATAGAGTACACTCAGGAAGGTGATATGCAAAAATGAAGGTGGACATTACATATTTAAATAATGTCAGTAGTAATAAATGTAATGAAATAAAAATAAGCAGAGGAAGGAAATCAATGAAAGATGTACAAACAGGTTGGTCAGGGAAGGCCTGTCTGAGAAGGTGAAATTTAAGCAGGGTTCCATCTTTTATTCTGTTTGTTTGTTTTTTTTTTTTTGAGAATTCTTTAATAATTTTATTTATTCTGAATTTAAGGAGACAAAATTATAAGATAGATATGGAAGAATTCTGTTCTATTTGTCATAGGAAACCCAGTAAGTTCCCTCAAATTTATAGAGCTGTTATTTACAAAAATGTTTCTGTTTGCTTCACTTATATAGAAAATATGATTTAAATAAGCAATGAGAGATATTTAGAACTCAACTTTAGTTTATTATATCTCATAATCTATGGGTCAACAATTCAAGCAGAGCTCAGCTGGGCTATGTGGTTCCATGTGGTTTCAGTAAAGGCCACTTTGGTATTCAGTGGCAGGGCTGCTTTGGAAGGGTCCAAGGTGGTTTACTCCTAAATCTGGGGCCTTAGTGGGGATGACCAAAGACTGAGCTTGGTCAGGGGCTGTCAAGGAGGATGTCTATATGTGCTAGTCAGCATGGCAATCTCAGGTGGTCAGAAGTCTTATGTGGTAGTTCGGAGTTGCCTGAGAGAGTGTTCCAAGAAATAGAAAGTAGACACTGTTAAGGTCTACTTAAGGTCCAGCCCCAGCCCCTGTCCACAGCCTTTTTGTAGCAGCATGTTATTGGCCAAAGCAGTCAGAGCACTCACCCAGATTCAAGGCGGTGTCATAGGCTCCACTTCTTCATGGAGGTGCCATCAGAGTTTACAGCTGTCTTGAATCTGCCCACTATCCATTAAAACAAAAATTATAAAATTAGGGCACCTGGGTGGCTCAGTCAGGTAAGCATCTGACTGTTGGTCTCAGCTCAGGTCATGATCTCAAAGTTTGTGTTGGAGTCCCACGTCGGGCTCTTCATTGATAGCACAAAGCCTGTTTGGGATTCTGTCTCTCCCTTTCTCTGCCCCTCCCCTGCCCAAATAAAATAAAAACTTTTTTAAATGACAAAATTTACTCAAATACAATAACCATAAGCAAATTCACCTAAGTGTTGGGATAGTTCTGTAGGATTTGCTGCATTCGTGTGTGTATGTGTGACTGTCAGTGTGTGTGTGTGTGTGTGTGTGTGTGTGTGTGTGTGTGTGTGTAGTATTTTAATCAAACTAAAATGATATAGGTAGCATGAGAACATGGCATTTTCCAATTGGGCATTCTGAAACTCACACACTAAAAATCCAGTCAGAAAAACATTCTTTACTCATGTATTGAAGGTGGTGAATCTGTGAAAGGTAGCAAAACCTAATACACTATTGTTATTTCTCTTATAGAAAAAGTTTCACAAATGGTTTATTTTCACTCAATATTGACTTTAGCCTTTTATTTATTACATAATGATCCCCTTTATTTTTAACACCTCACTATAAATAATAATAAAATAAAGATATCTCTATAATGTCAAAATTATGACTTCCCTGTGTGACTTAAAGGCTGTATTGTATTTGTTCCAGAATAAATGTCCAAACCATTCTTTCAGTAGCTCTGAGCTGTCAATATAATCAGGATGGTCTTTGCTTCTGATGTCTTCTTGGACAGATAAATCAAATTTCCAAACAAATTATTCAACCAGTTTCAACTATAGTAGCAATAAAATTATCCTCGTACTCTAATTGTAGTACATTTTTTATTTACTTTCATTCACCAGGTCTATTTTAATAGGACAAGATCACTTAGAATATCTGCTAACATCGTGAAAATCCTTAACTTGGGGGAACTATCAAGGACTTATAATAAATAGGATCAAACGATAGCTATAAGTTAGTTTTATTATTAATTTTTTTCTTTTTTTAAGATTTTAAAAATATTTATTTATTGGGGCGCCTGGGTGGCTTAGTCGGTTAAGCGTCCGACTTTCGCTTGGGTCATGATCTCGCGGTTCGTGGGTTCGAGCCCCGCGTCGGGCTCTGTGCTGACTGCCAGCTCAAGAGCCTGGAGCCTGTTTCAGTCTGTGACTCCCTCTCTCTCTGACCCTCCCCTGCTCACTCTGTCTCTCTCTCTCTCTCTCTCTCTCCTAGAAATAAATTTAAAAAAAAATTATTTATTGAGAGAGAAAACATTCACACAAGTGCGAGCAGGGGAGGAGCAGAGAGGCAGAGAGAGTGAGAGAGAGAGAGAGAGCACAAGATAGAATCCCAAGAAGGCTCCAAGCTGTCAAAACAGAGCCTGATACAGGGCTCAATCTCACAAACTGCGAGGTCATGACCTAAGATGAAATTAAGAGTTGGATTCTCAACCGACTGAGCCACTGAGGTGCCCCCAATTTTATTTCCTATGTAAAAATTTTTTAATCTATGGTTTATTTTTTATTTTTTAATTGTTTATTCATTTCTAAGAGAGAGAGAAAGAGAAACAGAGAGACAGAGATGGGGCATGCACAGGGGAGGGGCAGAGAGAGAGGGAGACACAGAATCTGAAGCAGGCTCCAGGCTCTGAGCTGTCAGCACAGAGCCCAACATGGGGCTTGAACCCACAAACTGTGAGATCATGACCTGAGCCAAAGTCAGATACTTAACCAACTCAGCCACCCAGATGCCCCTGTCTATGATATTTAAATTGTCATATGATACTGGTATGACTTTGTTAAATTAATATTTATTATGTGGAGCTCAGGGTTTTGGATGGTAAGCCATGGTTCAACTACAAACTACAAAGAAAATGATATAGAGAAATCTATTATTCATAGATCCTAGGGGAAGTACACCATATTCTTCAGGGGGTCACAGAGAGAGGTCAAGTCAGAATACAGGTAGAGAGAGGGGCAGAACATAGGGCACATGCCTTTACTAGGGTTCGTGGGTAGAGTGTTTTGAAGTTCCTGGGCTAGGGTGGGATTGATCAATTCAAACCAAATGAGGTTTTGGTAACCTCTATAGGGTCTTATTTAAGGGAAGCATAAATAATAGGCACTGGTAAGGGCACCTGGGTGACTCAGTCAGTTAAGGGTCCGACCTCAGCTTAGGTTATGATCTCACAGTTTGTGAGTTCCAGCCCTGCATTAGGCTCTGTGCTGACAGCTGAGAGCCTGGAACCTGCTTTGGATTCTGTGTCTCTTTCTTTCCTTACCCCTCCCCTGCTCACGCTCTCTCTCTCACTGAAGAATAAATAAACACTAAGAAAAAAAAAAAAAAAAGAATAGGCACTGGGATGCAGAGGAAGCTGTTGACCATAATCGTTGTTACGTTGGTCACATCAGAAGCTTACATTTGCTCATGCCTCCATGCCAGCTATCTGTGGCATGTACTTGTGTGAGAGGCTAGTGTCGGTGTGAGGTCCTCCAGTCTACCTAGCCAAGCAAGATGGATATGGAGACAAAAATATCATGAAGTAACTTATTTAAACTCTTGACAGATATCTTAAGAATATGTAAAATTCTTGGATGGACCTTGAGGGTGTTATGCTGAGCGAAATAAGTCAGGCAGAGAAAGACAAATATCATATGTGTGCACGTATAGGAGGATTAGGAGGAGCTTAACAGAGGACCAAGGGGAGAAGAAGGGCGGAAATGGTGGGGGAAAGGGGGAGAGGCAAACCATGAGAGACTCTTGAATGCTGACAAAAACTGAGGACTGGTGGATGTGAGGGGGAGGAGGGGTGGGCATGGAGGAGGGCACTTGTGGGGATGAGCACTGGGTGTTATGTGGAAACTAATTTGACAATAAACTATTTGTAAAAAAAAAAAAAAAAAAAGAATATGTAAAATTCTAGAACAATATTGGCTCCATTATAGTAACTCTCTGATTTATCCAAATTCTGGTTTGTGTGGACAGTTTTCTTGAATTCACTTGAGATTTCACAGGGATTCTTATATCTGTATATTTAGGCAAGTCTGAGGACAGCTATGCGTGCTCTTTACCCAGATATGACCTACTTTCTTCAGAGATTTGTTTTTATTTTGTCCATTTGAAGTCCCTCTGACACTAGGTAGAACTGGAACTTATATTAATTAGATAGGTTCTTTCAAGACCTAACTTCTCATAACTGATTTTTATGATAAAGAATCTAGGAGATCTATGGCTGCATGACTTGGAAAACAAAACTTCCCCTTGAATTTTTGCTCACTAAACATACAAAAGTTCCTCAGAAACTGACCCAAGACATTACCAGTTGAAATAAATTAAAAATGAAACTACATTCCATTCTTTTTGTGTTAGTCTAATGGAAGTCTCATTCACTCTTTAAAATATGTCTCTAAAGTCTGACCTTGGCCAAGAAGGTAAGAGAACATAATCACAATCTGTTCTCTTTGAATTGGGTGGTTCTGCTGGCCAACTTCCCTTTTGGCATTCACAGTCTGAAATTAGTTGTGCAGTTAATTAATAACCATTTTAATTCCTTTCATGAAAAGCATGATAAAAAATGATATCCCAACATTTAAATGTCTCCCATATAATCACTGGAAATGAGAATAATATCTGTTTGGTTTGATTTCACTGTTATAGGGATATCTAGGTATAGTTATGTGGGAATATTTGAAAGCATAATATTTAAACTATTTGCTTACTTTCAGATTATTTTTCCTTTTTCTGGTCTTTTAGATAAGCCTAACTAGAGATAATTTGATAATGAATAATTTATAGGAAGCACTCATAGCATGGAGTATCTTATTGAATGTATCATTTTTAAATGTTTGCCTATCTATTTTTGAGAGAGACAGAGAGAGAGAGAGAAGGGAAGGTTCAGAGAGATGGGGGGGACAGAGAACCCAAGACAGGTTCTGAAGTGACAGCAGAGAGCCCAATGCAGGGTTCAGACTCACAAATTGTGAGATCATGACCTAAGCCAAAGTCAGATGTTTAACCAACTGAGCCACCCAGGCATCTCTAGATTTACGAATTCTATTTTCTAGGAGCCAAATGTGCCTTTTAAGAGTTGTGGATCCATGAGCATTGATAATAAGAGCTCTTACTGAGATGTTACTCCAAGTGCTTCTTTGTGTATTAATTCATTTAATCTTCCTAATAACCCTAATAAGAAAGATACTTTTGGGGGGGCACCTGGGTGGCTCATTCGGTTGGGCAGCCAACTTCATCTCAGGTCATGATCTCATGGTTTGTGGGTTCGAGCCCTGTGTCAAGCTCTGTGCTGACAGCTAGCTCAGAGCCTGAAGTCTGTTTCAGATTCTGTGTCTCCCTCTCTCTCTGACCCTTCCCTGCTCATGCTACCTCTCTCTTTCAGAAATAAAAAATTTTTTAAAAGTTAAAAAAAGAAAGATACTTTTTTGGAAGAGAAGAAGGAGTCATCCCTAATTATAGATGGGGAGACACCCAGAGAAAGTCAAAAAGAGAGTAAATGATAGAACTGGGATTTGAAGTCAGGCTGTTTAGCCTGTGTGGTCCTTATTTGTTATACTGTCTTTTCTTTCTATATTAGATTTACGAAGAAGCTATTTGTAAAAATTTAGTTATGACTTAAGTCATAACAGAACCAACATATTCGAAATTGCTTGGTATGATTCATTTAGTTTACAAAGTTTAGGGTCTATAAACTTTATTTAAGCTAAACTCAACACCCCTTAGATCATATAAAATATCTAAGCATAACCTTTTTTGGTGAAGGACACTCCTCTTCATCATTTTCCATGTACACCCTATGATTATCATTTGGACAGGTATTTCTGTATACATATATGTGTGTGTGTTCATATATATATGTTCATATATATATATGTTCTGTATATTATTTATACACATAGCTGTCCAGAATTTCTGGACAAAAATGTTTACATTTGATATATATGGAAAAGTTACTATTTTAGATTTTAATATACAATTTTCCTTCTAAGTTACTTTGTTCTAAGGTATGTCCAGAAGGTAAAAACGAATAAGTCAAATTACATTTCGAATTTCTTTCTTCTAAATTAATGTTCTATTCTCAGTGCCTTCTTGAAGATATTCCAGAAGTGGGAGATGTAGTAATGGGGGTTGAGAAGGAGACATTTTTCAAAAGCAAAAGAATTTCATATATTTTGATATTCAACAACATAACTGAAACATTGCTAAGTAAAAATCTGACGTCAAATAATAATTGCTTATTGTACATAATTCTTATATATACAACTATTAATAGTACCTAAATGAGTTTTGACCTAATGAATACTAGTATACAAATATATACTAACAGGTATAATTGACACAATTTCAAGAGAAATATCTATTGAGTTTGGCAAAATTTAGAAAATTTAGAAAACTTTAAAAAATTTCCAAGATAATTTAAAACATTATATAAAGGAGTGAGAATATTTTTACATTAATACTTATGGGCCATGGAAATATTTCTTAAATGCAAGACAGAAATATTATTAAGATTAAAAAATGTTCAAAATGGCTGTTTTTTATGACCCATTAAAACAGAGCTGTTCTTGTAGAATTAGAAATTTAATGCATCAGCAAAATATGCTTGCTAACTCATAGTGTGTGTGAGATGACTAGCAAATTTTACTTAAATTGCTATTACATGGTATGGTT
Source organism: Proteles cristata cristata (assembly GCA_017311185.1). NCBI lineage: Eukaryota > Metazoa > Chordata > Mammalia > Carnivora > Hyaenidae > Proteles > Proteles cristata. The sequence continues at coordinate 1,043,096 of JAESUZ010004923.1, read as the reverse complement.
TTTCTACTCTGGCTATGCAAGGTATGGACTCATTAATGTCTAACTCAAAGAAATTTCTATTTGAAAAATATTATAACTAAATTCCTAAATAGGTCTTCCTTATGATCCCTTCGGAAATGAACAGTATTTTTTCCAGACATAATTCAGCTTTCACATTTGTTCAATGAATCAATAAATAGAAAAGTTGTAGCCTCTTTGGAGATCTTAAAAGATCTGATGCTAGGTGTGGATGTAAAAGAACAAAAATTTTTAGGACATGATCTTGGCAGTTCTTCATGAAAACATTATATGTTCTCTGAGGCTGGGACCATATGTTATTCATCTTGAGTCTAGCACAATTTCTGACACATAGTAGGCAGTTAAAAATATTTATTGAATGGAAAAATGACTGTATGACTGAATGTCCTTAACTGTTCTTGCTTAGCATTTAGAGGTTATTTTTAAAACTGTTCGAGTGACGAATATACTCATTGAAAACAGCAGAAAATATTTTCCTTTCACAAATCTCCAAGGCTTTTTTTGATAGGTATGCGAGCTCCCCAGTATGCCAAAATCTCGAGTCACTGTTTTCTTTTTAACAAAGCACGATGAAAGTCTTTGGTGAAATCTTAAAAACTTAAGTTTGTACTTCCAGTTGTTCTATTTATGGAAATGTCAATTTACATGTTGAATTTTCCATTTAAAAATATCATTAATGGCTTTTATCCATTATGCCTATGGTTATAAGCATAAGCAGTTTTTCTTGAAACAATTCTCCCTCCTAAAAACCATTTAACGATTATTTTATTATACATAAACCTCACAACAACTCTAAGATGTAGGTATTATAATTATTATGGCTACTAAATTAGGCCTAGATATGTTAAAGAATATCCTTCTATTAACAACAGGGTCAGATAGGACAAATTCTAAATTGTTGCCACTATACTGTGGTCTCTGGCAAAGCTATTTTTGTTGGCATCGTAATATGTACCACATTCATTGCTTTAGTGTGTATATATTAATATGTAATTAATCTGTTCCTAAATTATATGTAATCAATTTAGAGTTCTTGTTTTAGCAAATTAATTCCTTTAGCAAATTAATCCCAGCCAAAAATATGTGGCTAGAAATATTAATGTTTCAAAATACTTTATAATAACTAAATAATTCATTTTTAATGTTTTAAAATATATAGAATTTCTTTGACTTTTTCATCTTCTTAAGGTCATCTACTCAGAGACATAAAAGCCTAAAGCATAAAGACAAAATAGGCTTTTTTGTTTTTAATATTTTTATTTATTTCTCGGAGAGAGAGAGACAGCGTGAACAGGGGAGGGTCAGAGAGAGAGGGAGATGCAGACTCTGGAATAGGCTCCAGGCTCTGAGCTGGCAGTCAGCACAGAGCCCGACGCGGGGCTCGAACCCACGAACCGCGAGATCATGACCTAAGCGAAAGTCGGACGCTTAACCGACTAAGCCACCCAGGCGCCCCAAAAAATAGGCTTATTTTTTAAGAACCAAATTTGTTTTTCATATGATAAAGACTTTGATTTGTTTTCCTGTTTCCTAAAACGCTTACATAGTTGTGCCTGGACACAAATGTACTTGTTTATGATATGATATTCTAGCGTTTTTTTGGGCAAACGTAGTTTCTTTTATTTTCTTTAGATTGTTTGTTTATTAATGGAAGCCAATATACCACTAAAATGTCTATAAGACTAATTAAGGTACAAATCTGAGACCACTATTGCCCAGACATGAGTAGAAAACACATATATTTAAATTACCAAAAAAGTGCTCATACTACTTCAATCTGTACAATTCTGATATGACTAGTGATGGAACAGACTCTCTGAGAGCCATAATTGTATTCCTATTATATCATTTGGATGCTCTTAGCTGCTTTTGTATCAGTGAGCCACATCATGGCCATAGAACAGACTGTTTCTTGCCAAAAGCAGAAACATTATAGTAGTTCTCTGTAAAAAGAGAGGCAAAGTACTGCTATGTTCATACTGTTACATTATCATTATTTTTATAAGTTGCTTCCTTTTTCAAAGTTAAACATCCATCAGAGTAATTATTATATCTGAAGCAACAGAAATAACTATATAATTTACTTTGATTAGGGTGGTAATGTAACAACTGATTCAAGGGAACAATATAAAAGTCCAATTCTACTCTTGTAATATTCTTAGTATCCATATTTTTCCGTTAGACTGTCTAGATGGGCAAATTAATTGACCACTTTAATGTGTAACTTATTTATGTCAATAGAAATTTATAATTTATAATTTATTTAGATGACAAGATTTCCTGATTGTATATACAGATAATCAACCCCTACCTTAGTTCATTTACATGGCCATTGAATAAATGAGTGAACTAAGGACATCTCAAGCTGTCTGTAAGTAAAGTCAAACCAGTGAAGCAGTGAGGCCAAAGTGAGAGGCCACAGATACTCTTTTGAATATTACACATAATAAGACAGAAAATCTTTTCTTATTAAAATTATGGATTTTTTTAAAAAGGTATAATTTGAAGATTGGTGATTTAGGGGTCAAAGCACTAGTTGCTTACTGGTGCTGCCATGTAATGCTTATGTGACTTGTTGCCATTGTTTTTAACCACACTAGGTTCCAATTTTTCATGGAGACTATCACAACTTTCATTGACTCATAACTTTGTGGTAACTATCAAAATACACAAGATACGGTACAAAACAAAAAACAAAGAAATATATATAAATTGTAGGGAGCCTTGGTAATACATTTTTCTTATTCACATAAAGTGAAAATTGCCTAGAGTTTGCCTTATTTAGATGGAATCCATACCCCCAGTAGCCTGTTCCTTTTTAAACCTTTGGAATTTTCCATGTCTATCCCAAGAATAGCAAGTGGTAAATTTCCTTGATGAGTTTATAGATCATAGAGATAAACAAGGAAAGTGTGCACCTGTCAGTAGATCAGATGACTAAACTGTAGCCATCAATCCAGATTGCTCTATGGTCTCATGCACCCAAACCAACATCAATGGTCTTATATGTATGTGTGCATATGTATGTGCATGTACTCATATGTGTTTGTGTGCATATTTGCTGTGTGGGTTTTTTTTTGTCTTTATAGTAAATGCTTATTATCCCTTCAACAAAATATGCATATTTTCAACTCCTGAATTATCCACTGCATGTAGGAACTAAGTCAATACTCTATGTCTCAGAGACAACCCCTCACACAAAGAAAATAGATTTATATTTCCCCTAAAAACAGCAGAGCAGAAATACATTATACAGGAGAAATAGCTGGCTTGTTTAAAAGAACCAGTCTTAAAAATACACAGTTTATGTTATCAGATAAAAATGATGAAGGACACTTCTCATAAATGGAATCAGATAGCAATAAGAGGAAGCATATCTGATGGCTATGATATTAGGACTGATTAGACAAATGGGACGATAGCATCTAAAAGGTGGCATACATCTGTTGTCACAATGTGAAGCACCCCCAAGGAGTTAGAGGATCACACAAGAAAGGGTAGAGGAATTTGACACAACCTTGACTTTTTCTCTAGTTGAGAATTCAAATGCAGAGATACCATGAACCTATTTCCATGCTGTAATAACAACACTCTCCAAAATAAATAAATAAATAAATCTAAATCTATTTAAACAGATACTATGATATTCAAGAAGAAAGAAAATATGATATTCAAGAAAAAATAACTTTGCCAGTAGTTAACCAAGAGAACATACACAATTTCTTCTGTTGCAAATGCTGTTTTGAAAGATAAAATAAAATTTAGCAATGCAGATGACAAGAAGCTAATTTCTGATCATCACATAGATAGGTACTCTTTTTTTCTATTCAAAAATTAAAGTATCACAATTTTTAAAGTTTATTTCTTTTAAGAGAGGGAGAAAGAGGGAGAGCATAAGTGGGAAGAAGGAGGGAACAAAGAGAGAGGGAGAGAGAGAATCCCAAGCAGGGGCACTGTCAGCACAGAGCCCCTGATGCTGGGCTCAAATTCATTAACTGTGAGATCATGGTCTGGGCCAAAACCAAGGGTCAGACGCTTAACCAAATGAGCCACCCAGGTGCTCCAAGAACGACTATGTATAAGTAGTAGTGTGCTTCAGTGGCAGTGATATGTTATTATACTAAACTATTCAACTATGTTGGAATGTTACAAAATTTTTGCATCTATTTAACTGCCCTGTGTTCAAGATACTCAAATTGAGCACATTAAAGCCTTGTAAATGAAGGCAACTTAGTCTGATATTTTTCAGAAAAGGATAATCTTCTTGAGTAAACTGTTATAAATTGATTTTAGTATTAACCTACAGTTCAGATTCAGATATACCTGTCTACTTTCCTATGGGAATTATGACCAAAAGTAAATTAATGATTCTTTCTTCAATCGGCACATTTAACCCAAGGGAGTATAGAGACTCCTTTAACAATAAACCACAACATAATAAACAATATGATAACTGAGAGTGAGCTCATATTCTAAAACCTGTAATATATATTATTATCTGATGCTAGAAACAGTGAAGTAAACCTTACATAGAAGAAATAGGCCAAAAATTCCATTGCAGTATTTTCCTCTCCAAACTTGGCAAATAATGGTTTTTACTATGTAACCAATAAAAGCACTTGGTATGATCTCCATCACATCATTATTTTTTCAGTATGCCTTTAAATTTCTCTAAGTTACACATGCTATTTGGAGAAGGGAAACATAGTCACATTTAGTGGCATATAGCCAATGCTACTAAAAAATAAGTTTGCTTTTGCCTTTGTACTAGTTGATATCAGGATGGTAGTGGGGGTAGGGGGTTTAAGTTTACAATGTAGGAAGAAGTTCTTTGGAGGGTAATAAAGTTTAAGTTATGCAGTGACAAGTTTAAGTTATTTCAGTGACCACTTTGAATTAGGCCCTAGGCTGTTAATGACTTAATTCACTTAGAAATTTGAAAATTCAGGGGCGCCTGGGTGGCTTAGTCGGTTAAGCGTCCGACTTTCGCTTAGGTCATGATCTCGCGGTTCGTGGGTTCGAGCCCCGCGTCGGGCTCTGTGCTGACTGCCAGCTCAGAGCCTGGAGCCTGTTTCAGTCTGTGACTCCCTCTCTCTCTGACCCTCCCCTGCTCACGCTGTCTCTCTCTCTCTCTCTCTCTCTCCTAGAAATAAATAAAAATATTAGGAAAAAAAAAAAGAAAATTCAGAGGGCCTTGGGAGAAAAGAAAAGAAAAAAATTATCCAGTGCTGAAATATTTATAAATATTCATTGGATTTTTTTTCCTACAAGGCTCAAGAAATTTTATTTCTGTCTCACTGTTGTAGTTCATACAATGTTGAGCTAAAATACAGAAAAACTTCATTGGTATAAGCAACAGATGAAGGGAAACTCAGGTATAATGATGATGATAATGATGATATATCTAGAATGTACACAGCATTTATTATGTGCTAGAAATTATTTTAAGACACATAGAGAGACATGTACAGATATATATTAATATGTATATATGACACATGTATATATGTAGAGAAATATATACACAGGTATAATATAAACATATGCACACACAGAGAACGAAACAGAAACAGAGAGAGAGAGAGAGAGAGAGAGAGAGAGAATGTCTTTACCACAATTCCATATATGGCATATATTATTATCTCATTTTCAAAAATAAGAAATCAGCACCAAGTATCTAATTAGCTTTTTTATGATCAAACAGCAAATAAGTTCTGGAGGCAGGATTCAAAATCAGAAGCAGGAAGGCCTTGGAATCTACATGCTGAGTCTCTACATCAAAGTGGACTTCACTGTTCATTAAAGCCCCAAACTTTTATAAAGAAGAAAAACAAATCTGATTTGTGTCCCCTAAATCTACCTTCAGGCAAATAACTGGTCATATTATTTTTATTGTTTCTCATTCCAAAATGGTTCAAACACTTGACAGACTTCAAAGTCTGCCGTACTTGAGTTTGAATACTGATCAACAACATATGACTTACTACATGTATGATTTGGGGTTAATCACTTACCATTTCTGAGCCTCAGTTTCCTCATCTCTAAACAATGAGAAATAATAGTTTCCATCTACTATTGTATACAGAATTATCAAAGATCAATTTTTTGTGTGTGAAGTTCTTGGTATAAAGCCTAGAAAATGGAAACGGCAGAATAAATGGCATTATTATTAATATAATTGTTGCCATCATCATCATCATCACCTTCCTTTGGCATGGTGTTCAGTTTTTTAGACAATTAATATGAAATAAGCATTTCCTAAGTACATATTGAATTATGAATGTGCTCATGTTATCCCACAACACCTTACAGAATATCAACTCAATTATATAAACACTCATACTGTTTTAGAAAGAATTAGCCCTATACATTAAATTGAGAAAGTGTGCTTTGGATATGCTTGGGATTTCTTGGGATATTTCACTTGCATTAATATATCCATTTCCAATGTATACCCACCACCCAGCATTCCTTCGCTGGGCCAGAGTTGTATTTATTACTGTATCCATTTGACTTCAGTTTAATCCCTGATAAACTTTTGTAGTTCAGCCCATATCTTGTTCTGAGTCTCCAGATCCATCTTTTTCTATAATAGAAGACCTAATAACTTCTATAATTAATTACACTTAAATGTGTTTAAGGAAACTTGACGTCTAGCACAAGAAACATCTTGTCTTAAAGCCATCTTTAAAGAGTAAAGGCCAATTTGCAGAGATTCCAAATTCTTTATTTAGATAGTCTCTATGATCTTGAACACCTCTAAAAAATTATAATTCTATATGTAAAAAAAATCTACCATGTTAGTGATCCTATTCTAAGCAGATTTAATATTGAGATTATATTCTAAATGTAATAATAAATTTTCTTTAATAAAAGAAAAAGTTTCTCCATGGATTCTTCACAATTTCTTCTCTTTTCATTTTTTAAAATTATCAACAGGAAGGATATTGACCTATATAGGTGAATCTAAGAGCCCTAAAATCTTATTTGGTTCAGTAAACACTTATATAGTAGCCATTAATAAAATTAGTCACTAGTTATTATCCATTTCACATTCAATAAGCCTTTTAATTTTAGAAATGATCCCATGAGGTATCTTATGAGAAATAAGATGTTACCCTCCATTTGAAAAAAAAAGAAAGACAGAAACTAAGACCAAACAGATGAATAGTACTAAAGGAACAGAGCTTTCACTACAAGTAAACCTTGCAGTCCACTGCAGTGGGACATAACCATGAACACAGATAGCTTTACACAGGCATGATATAAGCTAAGTTGTATAAGCAGAAGACTTTGCACACATCATGATACTGATTGGAGAAAGCTAGAAAGAACTGCCTTTTGATACAACTCAGAAGAATGAGTGAAACATCTGAAATGGTGGGAAAGGACTGATGAGGCAGAAGGAACCATTTAAGCAAAGGCACAAAGATGTGCAAGTGTAAAGCAAAATTGGAAATGAGTGGGTCATCATGTGCAGTTGTCATGTGGAATGTTTGAGATCTGCTCTCAAATGTCAGCACACATCAGAATCACACAGCAGCGAACACAAAAATGTCCATTTCTAAGTGGCAAGGTTATTCTAATGCTTCTGACTCTGGGAGTGTACTTTGAGAACTACTAGTTTAGGGACATATGAGTTACTAGGTTTACTTCTGAATTAAAGTTCATTGTAGAATATGAAATAATATCATTTATATATTATATATTTTATATATCATATATGCAAGATTTCCAATTTTTTACTTCTGAATTGAAATTCATTGCAGAATATAAAATAAGATATTATATATTGTATTATTTATTCTATATTCTATATATTCTATATTTTATATATTACATATGCAAGATGTCCAATTTTGGCCTACAATGTTGAAATCCTATGAGTGACAGTGTAATCAAATATAACCCTGAAAGGCCTATTGAGAAAGAACTTATCACAATAGAGTTAGCAGTTCATATAACTATATTGGACTGCCTGCTTAGAGCCCTAAGGATGAAAGCTCTGTTAATATTGGCATAAGACCAAGCTGTTTGTAAGAACAAAAATTAAAGCGGCAAGCAGTGCCCTAGGTGTAATAACATATCAGTTGTTTCTCTAGTCTCTAGACACAAAATGGAGACTAGAGAAACAAAGCAATGCTATGTGACCTATGCTAAAGGGATGCCATTTGAGACCAAAGAAAGGTCTTTGAAATGTCTCACCTATGTGAAGATCTATTGTAAGAGGTCTATGAATTTGTACACAGCCCACAAGTGTGCAGTTGAAGCAGATATGGGGAGTTAATGTCCACCTCTAATTCTTGTACCCTGATATTCAACATTGAAGCCAGGGTGCAGATTTACTGCCACAAAATATTCATTTGTTCAGATGCGGCATCCTTTTCTAATCTATCATCCCATTTTAAGAGTCTGTCTTTTTATTCAAACCCGGTAAGCCAAAGATTTTGGGCCAATTTTTCAGTTCCTGAAATATGAAAGAGAGCAACCACAATCATAAGGTGGCTATGTGACTCTAAGTTACATGACTCTATATTATATTACATTACTATAAATTGCATGACTATAAGTGATCTAATTCTCCCAGGCTACAGTTTCCCAAAACCTCAACTGACATAGCTGGAATAAGTAATCTCAAATGTTCTTTCATCCCTGATATCTCATAATCCTATGTTTTAGGATAAAGGAAGACATAGTATGGCATAGAAAAAAAAATCATGAGAATTGATGCTGAGCAGATGTGTGTGGAAATCCACATTCAGAAGGTTTTAGATGCACTATTTAATCTCTCTGAGCTTCAGTTTAATCACCTGCAAATTGAGTATAATGATTCTTACTTCAGTAAGTAAAACTGAAGAACAACGAGTTCCAACATAAATATTCTGCTAAAGTCTTTGAAGCAAAAAATTGCTTCCATTATTTGGTAAAATAATGGACCACACAGTATGAAAATTCACACATACCTCCATGTTAAATCTACCCTTTCTAACCCTGTAAGGTTTAAATCTATAGATAACTTTTTTAAAAAAGATAATAAAGAAGGGAAAGGTGATAAAAACAGATGGAAGAAAGGAGGAAAGGATATAGGGAAAGATCTTTTAATTCTAGAAAAGAACTCTTTCTCTTTAATCCAAAATGAAAAACTCAATTCATAGCAGTACAAGGATATATAGACCATATGAAAGTTACTATAAAAATTAAATTGGCGATAGATTATATAAAGTATGATCATGAAAGGAACAAACAAGCAGCATAAGAATTATTTAATAGGTATTATATAGAGAAAAGATTCAGCATTAACATGTCATAGTCTCAAAAGGATTCTTCCGTAAAGAGTAATTAGTGATCTACTATTTTCAAGGAATAATGGAAACATTGTGGGCACAGAGGATCAAACCAAATCCTATTTGAATCTTGATTCCAAAACTTGTACTCCAGTAATTTGACTCGGGACCAGTTGTTGACACTTTCTCAGCCTTAATTCCCTCATTTATCAAATGTATATAATACTAGCTACTTCTCTAGTAAGTCTGTTGCTTACTATCATGACAAAATCAATCTCAACTCTCCCAGCCCAGTTTCTGAGCTATCTCTAAGTCTTGTCTCTTCTGAGGATTAAATATGACAATGTTTGTAAAGTACTTGCACATAGTACTTTAATAATATTATTAATTAAATTAATTATTAATAAAATTAATAATATTAATTAATAATAATGAATATTACTTTTATTAATATTGAAGTTTAGTATAAAAGTATTCAGATTGCATTCAGTTAAAGATATTTACAAATGGGTACCATAATTTCAATTATTTTAATACCCTACAATTTTTAGCTTTATGAAATTAATCTAAAATTTATGTTTCCGAGATGCCTTGGTGGCTCAATCGGTTAAGAGTCCAACTTTGGCTCAGGTCATGATCTTGTGGTTAGTGAGTTGGAGCCCTGTATTGGGCTCTGTGCTGACAGCTCAGAGCCTGGAGCTTTCTTAAGATTCTGTATCTTCCTCTCTCTCTGCCCCTCCCCCACTCTTCTCTCTCTCTCTCTCTCTCTCTCTCTCTCTTTCTCTCTCTCTCAAAAATAAATTAAACATTTACAAAAAATTTTTTAATAAAATATTTATGTTTCCTTCAAAAACTGGCAAAAGTTAAATGAAGATGAAGCATTTTCTACAAATTTTGTTACTTTTCATAGGACAAAGGAGAAACATAGCTGTTTCAAGATTCACTTTTTCCATACAAGTCAAACCCTATTACTATCATTTCTCAATATTAGCCAATTTATCCAAACAAGCAAACATAACTGCATAAGCAGGACCTACCTAAAACACAAATAAAAACGTCAGCCATCTTTGTATGAGCGCTGAACATTGTTTTTCATAAATCCCAACATGATAATTTCCCAATGAGTATCCTTTCATAGTCTCAATACCTGAAATTCTAAATTTCAGTGTTTCTTAGAGTTTAAAGCTATGATCTTTCCTATTATGTTTAAATACTCGTGAAAAACATACTTTTAAAATATAATCATTGGTTCACTATACTTACTCTCATATTCAATCATGATTTTGGCCAAATGCCTCCTCTGACATAGCCAGCCTTATAATTCAGTTGATTTTTCCACTCCTTTTTAGCTGTTTACTTACAATCTAAATGTAGCCCATTTGAAATGGTTAAATGATCAGTACTACTACTCAAGCTACAAACTAAACATTCATTTTATTATTATAAGTAAATGTATAGGTACATTGTACAGATTTTGAAAAGTACAAAAGTTAAAGAAGAAAATCTGCAACAGCTTCCACTCAGAAACATCCTATATAAATAGTAACAAAAAACTCATACCCTACTATTTTCATATGTCATAAGTATTCTCCCTGGAGATTAAATATTATTGTAATTGTTCCAATGAGTGTGTAATATGCATTCATATATTTGTACCATAAATCACTTCAACAATTCTTACTGTTGATGCCAAATTTTTAGTATCATAAATGACATGACAATAAATAAAATTATAAATAAACATATGAGAATTATATATTTTAAAATAGCTTCTTAAGAGGGGAATTCCTGATCCAAGGTTGGAAATACTTTTGGAAAGTATATCATTTTGCTTTCAAGGAACATTATATCCATTAACATTAAACAAGATCACTGTTTAAAATATTTCCTTCTAGTAACAGAATCCCTGATTGGCTCGGTCAGTGGAGCATGTGATTCTTGATCTTAGGGTTGTAAGTTTGAATCCCACCCATTGGGGAGGAGGTAAAATTTAAAAACTAAATAAAATATTTCCAGAAACATTTACTCTTAGTTTAATGGAAATATAACTAATTCAAGTTCAATGCCAAAAAAATAGAAAATACAGGAGAAAATATTTTAAAACTACTAAAACTTTTTATCATTTACAATGTTGTTCCCTCTTTCATGTTTCACATATTTCTTGAAAGACAATTAATAATATACATTTTGGGGGCTCCTAGGTGGCATAGTTGGGTAAGCACCAGACTCTTAATTTGGCTCAGATCATGATCTCGAGTTTGTGGGATTGAGCCCTGCGTGGGGCTCTGCACTGACAGTGTGGAGCCTGCTTGGAATTCTCTCTCCCTCTCTCTATCTCTCCCTTACTCATGCTCACTCTCTCTCAAAATAAATAAATAAACTTTAAGGAGAAAAAGAATATACATGTCCAAGCTATACTTACTCTCTTTACATTGTACTATGAGCATTTACTAATGTTCAATTCTCTGTTATTCTTTCCTATCTCCATCAACACTATTATGTACCCTGGTGCCCTAATCAGAAACAGAGGAAAGTCCAGACATGACTTTCTTTTGTCCAAAACCAACAGCTGACCTCAAATGTCCACCTTTAGAACAACCCTCATGAGCCTCAGCTCTCCTCCAACCATATTTCTACTCTTTTTCTCACTTATGCTATTGAAAATACCTTCTACCAGCTCTTTCTATGACCAGTCCAGCCATTTTATATCCCATAGTTCATGATGCTGGATAATGTTCTTTCTATTGTTGAAATAAAGCTCTGTCAGTCCAATGACTACAATGATTCATTTAAGATAAAATCTTGGTTTTTCAATGTGACATTGTTCTCACTAACTTCTTTGGCTTCAACTTGCCCTCAAGTAATGCCAAACAATTTGCTCTGACTGTGTGTTACTCCTTCATGAATATGTAAATTCCATATTGAAAGCCTCCTATAGGGACTAAGAAAAGGGGCTCTGGTAACACACTGCCTATATTTAAGTTCTGGCTGTGCCCAGTGTTGACTTTGGGCAATTCATTTAACATATTGTGTGCTTCACATGTAAAATGAGGATAGTAACAGTGTTTACCTGTGGGATAATTATGAGGATTGAATGAGTTAATGTTTCTGATATGCTTAGGACAGTAACCAGCAAAAGTAAATGTTATACGTCTATTGAATAAAGGCTTTGATTTTGCCTATTATATTGCTTAGTTTATACAGCCTGCTCAACTTTGAGATCTCTCCAAAAACGTTTCTTCTGAAACTACACTGAGATACTTGATTCTATGATTTTATCTTGGTCGTATCACTTTTTACACAGGGTTGACACTGTCTACATTTGTGATTCCTAAAACAGACAGTTGTCTGAAAGGAGAGGTCATTTTTCTTCTCTGCACCACCAGGAGCTAGAACAAAGCCTAAGCAACACCCTGCCGGTTGTGGTCTATCAGTATCTGCTTTGCAAATGAACAACACTTTGTCACTGGCAGTTTTGATTAAGGTCTTGCTCACCACTTGTTCTTTTAGTGTGCAGTATGTTTTCAAGACCCTAATTAATAAAATATTTTAAGGACCAAACCCTAATTAATAAAATATTTTAAGGACCAAACCTCACATTACAATAAATTACAAACATATAATCTGATTTTAGAAGAGGACTGAATCAAAATCCACTTTCATCTAGTTTTTTTGCTGTATTTTTTTCATGAACCAAGCAAGTAGGACATGCCATATATAACAGTGTAAATTAACAGCCAATAAGTATATTTCTGAGATCATAAATTAATTGTAGCAATCGGAACTAAGTACAATGAGATGATGTGAAAGACAAAAAGATTTAGACCTTACTTTAAAAGATATTGGGGTGGGGGGGCACCTTGGTGGCACAGTCACTTAAACATCTGACTTTGGCTCAGGTCATGATCTCACAATTTGTGGGTTCAAGCCCTGCATCGCGCTCTGTGCTGACAGCTCAGAGCCTGGCACCTGCTTTGGGTTCTGTCTCCCTCTCTCTCTGCCCCTCCCCTGCTCATGCTCTCTTTCTCTCAGTCTCTCAAAAATAAACATTAAAAAAAAATCCTGGGGCCCTCTTTGGTTTCAGAACACACATCTACATGATTATCTAAAAACACCTAAAGTCCTGTAACAGGCTATCATTCAAAGAATAAGCACATTAAGACAATGTAGTGTCCACAGACATAAAGAGGCCATAAATGGAATAAGCAGGACAGATTCAGATCAACAATTAAATATTTTAGGGGAAGTGAGATGTAATTCATATTACAAAGACATATTATTAAAATGAGAATTTTAATAGAGAAGGTTAAAATAGTTAAAGGAAATAAAGAGCACACTCAAAATCATGAAAGTGAAAATAAGATGGATGAACTGAAAAGCTCTTTGGAGGATGTGAAGCAATTGGCAGATTCTCTCTCCCTGACAGTCTATCAGAAAATGAAATAGGTGAGTAAGCTATAAAGTCTGGAGGCTTTCCACCCTTCAAATAATATGAGGCTAAAACACTTTGTAAATAAAGATGCTATAAAATATACTCTTATAAATCACTAATGTTATTATTAAGTTTATAACAACAAATATAGTAGTAAATAATACCATAATAATATCATCACAACTGATTATAATGAAGATCATGAAGATTACTATTAGATTACTAGACTAGGGGAAATAAGATATGAGGATAAATATAGATAGTGTAGATTATGTTATTTATATCCTTGAAAAACAGAACACCTGGGTATCTAAAAAGAGTTTTCCCAAAGAAAATGCTATTCTTTTCCTAATAAAAAGAGCTTCAAAGGAAAATAAATTCCAAAGTCTTTTTTGTCTCCAAGTTGCTCTTATACAAGAGGAATTTGATGAGTTAAGTACAAATGCATAAGAAACATGTGGATTACATTTTCTTTAAAAATACACAAGGGCTTAAAAATTAAGGAGAAAAAGTGTTTGGCACAATGCATTTTTCATGAAGCCAAACCAAAAACATTCAAGAAAGTTTCAGATTGTAGTATGACCTTCAACATTGTTGTGTTTATGTCTCTTAAAGTAATCTAAAAATAAACACCATTTTAAGTAGGAGAACTGAAGCAATAAAATATTCACCAAGATATAGATTTAAATGAATAATTTCTTAAAGCTTTTGCTGAGTCTCTGGCTCTCTCTGGCTCTCTTTTCAATAATCTCCCATCCAGAGATGCTCAAACAAATGCCCACCATATGTGTCATACTCTGTGTCTATTCCATTATTTCTTCATAATGTTTCTGGTTCACGTAGTAGAGGAGACAACATCTGAATATGTGTAAGAAAAATGTCAACCCTCCCCTAGTGGTAGGATTAACTTAACCACAACTTGTGATCTTTAATTGGTTCAAATGTATTCTCAATTTGAGTCATTTTTTTGTACTTTTGGCCTGTGCTTTGTTCCAATCTCTGTCTATACATTTGTTGCAAAGACACTTTCTGAAATGAGAATTCATCCCTCTAAGTAGACAAGAATGAAACTTGAACAGCTGGGTTGAGCTGTACTAGTGGGTGAGTCGAGGTGATGGGACACACCCTGACAAGCAGTGTCCATCCTAACAGCCTGCAACAAGTGGAAAGAATAATGAAATAAGTATGTGTAAACTGGTGTTTTTATTTTTGGTCTTTGCTGCTGTATCACCAGGGGCCTCTATTTGAGCCTAGCATTTCAGTGATTTAGCACTGTTGTTTTGTTATTGAACCAGAGGTTTGTAATGAACATTTTTTCATTCCTCACATTACCCTTCATCATGGGTTGTCCTCACCTCCTACATACCTTTCATATCAAGCATGAAGTCTTGTCAGTGATTTCTTTGCATCTTTCCTCAAAGACATCCTTTCCTTTTTCTTTCCATTATTACCTTCCGAAATGGCTTTTATCTCTCTACTCCTAAACTGCAGTTATAAAAAGGGAGAAATCAGGGGAAAGGGAGAGAGGCAAACCATGAGAGACTCTGGAATGATGAGAACAAACTGAGGACTGATGGGTGTGTGGGGGGGAGGGAGATGGGCATGGAGGAGGGCGCTTGTGGGGATGAGGACTGGGTGTTATATGGAAACCAACTTGACAATAAACTATTTGTAAAAAAAAAAAAAAGGGAGACGTCACCTAGATATATGTCTTCAGCTTCAAGAATGTCTCCATAGCCCATGGACTAGGGTATATCTCTAAAGCAGACTTTTTATTCTATGACTTTTCTACTTAATAATCTTCAAGAATATCCTATTGCTCGAAAGCAAAAATCCTAAACCAGAATAGTAGAAAGCAATATTTCCTCGAATATTAGTTGAAAAATGAATGTATGTGTTCTTCACATTTACAGCCCTCTAAAACTTATCTCCAAACCATCTCCACTACTCTTTGAAGCACATTAAGTCTCTGGTAGATAGAATGGTTCTCCAAAGATGTCCAAACCCTAATCCTGGAATCCTGTGAATATGTAGTGTTACATAACAAAAGAGGTTTTGCTGATGTAATTAAGATTACAGATTCTAAAACATGAAAGATAACCTGTATTATCCAAGTGTGTTCAATATAATGATGCCAACCCTTACAAGGAGAAAAACTTTTCTGGCTGGAGTCAGAAAAAAGGTGGCAGAAGGCAAAGTAAGGAATATGTGACAGGAGGGAAAGTCAGAGAGATTCCAAGCATGAGCAGATATCATGTGCCCTCACTCATTCTGAGATGCAGGAACCCACCACATGGAAGGATGTAGAGAGGCCAGTAGCAGCCCCAATCACACAGTCTGCAAAGAAATGGGAATTTCAATTCTATAACCACATTGGGTTTATTCCAAAAACATGTGTGTTTGCAAACACAGATGGTCCCCAATTTATGATGATTTAACTTATAATTTTCTTACTTTGCCATGGTTCAAAAGTGATTCACATTTAGTAGAAACTGTATGTGAACATTTAAATTTTTTATCTTTTCCTGGGCAGGCCATATGCAGTGCAATATTCTCCTGTTGCTGGCCATGAGCAGAAGTCCCAGTCAGCCATGTGATCACAAGAGTAAACAGTTGCTACACATACAGTCATTCTCTTTTTCATTTTCAGTACAATATTCAGTTAATTACATGAGATATTCAACAATTTACTTTAATAGGCTAAGTGTTAGATGATTTTACCCAACTGTAGGCGAATGCAAGGGTTCTGAGCATATTTAAGGTAGTCTGGGTTAAGTTATGACTTCAGTAGTTAAGTGTATTAATTTATTTTTTGCTTATAACATTTCTAAGTTACAATGAGTTTATTGGTACATAACCCCATTGTAAATTGAAGAAGATCTGTAGACTCTTCCCAGGAACTCCTGATAAGACCAAGTTGGCCAACATCTTTATTTCAGTCTTGTAGAAATACTGAACCCCAGAGGAGAGAAATTGGCCAAATTGGAAGATAATAAATTTGTTTAAGCTAAGCTAACATACTCTCAAAAAAGCTTCTGCACAGTGAAGAAAACAATCAACAAAATGAAAAGGCAACTGATGGAATGGGAGAAAATATTTGCAAATGACATATCAGATAAAGGGTTAGTATCCAAAATCTATAAAGAACTCATCAAACTCAACACTTAAAAAACAAACAACCCAATTAAGAAATGAGCAAAAGACAGGAACAGACATTTTTTCCAAAGAAGACATCCAGATGGCTAACAGATACATGAAAAGATGTTCAAAATCAATTATCATCAAGGAAATACAAATCAAAACCACAATGAGATACCACCTCACACCTGTCAGAATGGCTAAAATGAACAACTCAGGAAACAACAGATGTTGGCAAGGATGCAGAGAAAGGGGAATCTTTCTGCACTGCTGGTGGGAATGCAAACTAGTGCAGCCATTCTGGAAAATAGTATGGAGGTTCATCAAAAAATCAAAAATAGAGGGGCGCCTGGGTGGCTTAGTCGGTTAAGCGTCCAACTTTCGCTTGGGTCATGATCTCGCGGTTCGTGGGTTCGAGCCCCGCGTCGGGCTCTGTGCTGACTGCCAGCTCAGAGCCTGGAGCCTGTTTCAGTCTGTGACTCCCTCTCTCTCTGACCCTCCCCTGCTCACGCTGTCTCTCTCTCTCTCTCCTAGAAAAAAAAAATTTTAAATTGAACTACTCTATGATCCAACAATTACTCTACTAGGTATTTATCCAAAGGATACAAAAATACTGATTTGAAGGGGCACATGCACCCTCATGTTAATAGCAATGCTATCAACAATAGCCAAATTATGGAAAAAGCCTAAATGTCCATTGACTAATGAACATAAAGAAGGTTTTATATGTAAAAGAAGATATGTAAAAATAGATAAAGAAGATGTGGTATGTATGTATGTACATATGTAATATCCATATATATATATATATAGATCTGTATATCCATATATATATTCATGTATATATGAATATTACTCAGCAATCAAAAAGAATGAAATCTTGCCATTTGCAACAATATGAATGGAACTAGAATGTATTATACTAATTGAAATAAGTCAGTCAGAGAAAGATAAATATCATATGATTTCACTCATATGTGGAATTTAAGAAACACAACAAATGAACATAGGGGAAGGGAAGGAAAAATAAGATAAAAACAGAGAGGGAGGCAAATCATAAGAGACTCTTAAATACAGAAAACAAACTGAGGGTTACTGGGTGGGGGGCTGGGTTAAATAAGTGATAGGCATGAAGGAGTGCACTTATTGGGATGAGCACTGGGAGTTTATAAATGATGAATCACCGAATTCTACACCTGAAACCATTATTACACTATATGCTAACTAAATTGGATTTAAATAAAATTAAGAAACTAAAAAAAAATAGTTTCCTGTGTTCCACCCGTGTGTATCATTACCACTTCACCTCTGATTGGCACACTGCTTACCAATGACAGTAACACACTATTTATATCACTTCGTTTCTCAGCTGCAATCCACAAAACTTCTTTTAAAAAACTGCAATGGGCCCCTCATAGCAAAATATTTTAATTAAAGTTTAAAAAAATCTCTTTGGTTTGACTGAAAAGAGTAATATACCTTTTGGATCAATTACTGTTACATATAAAACCTTGTTTGATTTTTGACTAATGGCATTTAAGAAAGAAAAGCATTTTAAGCTAGTTTTTAGAAAACATAAATATACAGGCATAGTACCTGGGGATCATGTTAAAATGCACATTCTGATTCTGTATATCTGGAATGGAACTGAGAAGTACTCATTTCTAATGAGCTTTCATTGCATTCTGCCATTTACTTTTTGTCTGACCTTGGATAAATCACTTCAAAATACAAACATAAATTTTCTTATTTGTAAAATGGACACTGTGAGTATAAATGAGATCATGGATATAAGGGAAATGCTTCTTATTGTTCCCCGTGCTACATGCTTGGCCCAATCTGAGCTGCATTTGTCATAGACAGAACACATCACACTTATCACATCCCATATGAAACATCAGCCACATTCGCTATTTCTCTCTTACAGCACCTCAGAAAATACCAACAAAGCAGCTCAAAAATGTGGTCAATGTCCACAGATGAACCCATCAATAATTGGAGCTCAGGGGTTGGCAATGAAGGTACTAGGCTCAGGTTCTGAATTTAGAAGTGCCTTCAACACTGTTCATTAGAGAGATTGAAGCTCACAGTGCGATGCATCCCAGTTGCTGTCAGTGGATTGAGTCTCAGTTGTTCTCAGTGGGAATAAGCTTTTTTTCCTTTTCCTACATCATTTTCCTCATCCCTTCATTTCTGTTTCTAGGAATTGCCTTCCAAATAAACTACATTTTAATAAGTCTTTGTCTCAAGTTCTGTTTTTGGCTTTACATTCACTAATCATCTTATCTGTTTTGGAATGGGATTAGGGGTAGAAGAGAGAAAAGTTTGAATAATGAAGTAGTTCTAATATTTAAACTGTATAGGGGCAATATAAGGACAATTTTTAATATCATGCAATTAACTTTTTTATTTGTACTGGAAACTATGATGAAATAAAATGAGAGCCTGAAGTCAGCTACCTATAAACTCAGAGAATGCTGGAAAAACCAGAAGATTTTCTCAGAAATATTTTTAAAGATCTTCATTTCCAACAGCTAGTGGTAGACTTTGCTGAAATTCATTCCTGAATCTTAATAGTAAAGGTAGAAAAAACTGCAGGGAAGACCATGTTTGGCCTTAGTGGATCTTCCATGCTAAAATATGGCCAAGATATAGACTATATAGGAACCTGGGGCTGGACAATACTTGGTGTACCCAAGAAGGTGTGTGTTAGTGTGGAGAATATGAACATCTTTGAGAAACTCAGTGTGACTGTCTTCTATAGAACCCAAATCACAGGGGATAGTGATTCCATGAGAGAGAGGCTTCTAGTGTCAATGAAGATGACAGAGTTCTAGAACAGCAAAGGCCAGGTGGTGGCACCTAGCCAGCAGAAGCAAAGTAAGCATAATTACTATAAAGCACAGCAATACTAATGTGGCACAAGAGGAGTCTTTTACCTGTAGTGTTCTGTTCTGATGGTTAAGAGACTGTGGCATGTCTAGAAGTGAAATAAATCAACAGCCAACAAAGATGTTGCTTAATTTGTAGAGAAATCTCAAGACTTCTCTTAACTTTTATAACAAAGACAAAATCACTATTTCTTGCTCAATTTCCAAATCTGAGAACTTCAGATACAGGATCTGGCAAACAAAATGGAGACAATTCTCTTTGGGAAAGACTGTGCTATGCCACCAAAAACATATACAATAAATGTTATACTAAACTCTTCTTTAAAGGACCCCTGGCCTTGTACCAGAGTAATGATGTATTGAGAAAAATGAATATCCAAGAACTTTCAAGAGATGTTGGAAACTAAGTCTAACTTAATACTGAAATTAAAGTGACCCTAATCCCTGTACATTCTTGCAAGAACAATTTCAAATGGTTCTAGAGAACTTGTGGAAGTCATTTGAAATTAGGACATGGCTAACCAGAAAAGAGACCAACGGTTTTAACTCTGTTAATCATAAATCTGTTAATCTCTGAATGTGGCCAGGTTTTATCTTTACTTCACTTAATGGATTTCTGATCTAAACCTATTTTGCACTGTATTCAATCATTCTGGATTCACCCTGTGGTCATTTCCCAAGACTACGAGTTTTGATTCAATCATACTTATGTAGAAGCTGGTCAAATCCTCATATTAGATTTCTAACCTGCAGAATAAGAGGTGTTCTGGTGAAATACCAAGAGCAAACTTGAGGTACTCACCAATCCTCAGTCACAGCACTGAGTTAGAAGTGATAGTGTATTTAAGATGGAAGTATTTGATCACAGGATCACAGACCTTTTGATGGCCAAAATGCCTGCATGGGGAAGATATCTTATGTGGTTTGAGCACTGCTTTCTATGATGCAGTATACTTATTTAAGCAGCAGCTATTGTAGGAAGCCTTTAACCAGTACTAGAATACACAGATGTGGAAACCAAATATTGAAAGAAGTATTGACAACTATCACCATCTCCCCCATGACCCTTTGGGGAGCTTGTGCTGCTCACTCCTATAAAACTGTACTCTTGAACCCCAGTTGGAAAATGTTTCTTTTAGGAGACATATTAAGGGTTCCTTTAAAGCTAGAGCTTCAGCTTTGCCTAGTTAATCTTAGCTCCTCATGTCTTTAGACCAGCAAATACACAAAAAGAATTAGACATTTGACACATTATTGACTCTGATTATCATGAGTTTCTAAGGTTGCTGCCACATAATAAAGGCAGGGAGGAATGTATTGAGCCCTGGGGTGGGGTTTGGGGAGTGGATCTCTGTGGTATCTGCTGGTGTCTCTATGCTCAGTAATAACAGAAAAGAAAAAGGCATTTGACACAATTGCCTGATAAGGGGCTCTGGAACCAAAGACTCAGACAGCCTAAGGAACTAGGTTTCTTTTTCAGGTAAGGAGCTTATATGCCAACAGAGACCAGGCTAAGTGTGAGAGGACACTAGAGTAAGTGGTAGAAAAGGGAGACAATATCAGGAACAGAGTTGGGACCCACTACTGGAGCCAGCTACACTAAACTTGTTTTATATTCTTTATTTCAAAACGTTGTGGCCAGCCAGGATATTGAAGGTTTATTAAAAAGTTGAACTTAGGGAGCGCCTGGGTGGCTTAGTCAGTTAAGTGTCCGACTTTCGCTTAGGTCATGATCTCGCGGTTCGTGGGTTCGAGCCCCGCGTCGGGCTCTGTGCTGACTGCCAGCTCAGGGCCCGGAGCCTGTTTCAGAGTCTGTGTCTCCCTCTCTCTCTGACCCTCCCCTGTTCACACTGTCTCTCTCTCTCACCTAGAAATAAATAAAACATTAAAAAAAAAAGTTGAACTTAGTGTGAGGCAGTAACATTTCTGAGCAGTGAATAGGGTTGCTATAGTAGACAATGTTGAAGCTCTGTGTTAAGTTCCCCTAAATAAACCTACAATTCAGCTGGACTTGTGGAGTTCAGTCCTACCTCAAGTACGTGCTTCTTTTTTATGTTTTTGTGGAAGCTATAGGAAGCTCACTCACTGCACACAGGACAGCTAGGGAGTGTGAGATAATTAAAGCCCCTGAAGCACAATGCTCAACAATGGACAAGAGTTATAATAAAAAGGCCCTGGCTTCCTATCCTTCAGAGCAACAATTCTAAGGTTCCTCAGTAGGACGAAGCACTAATTGTCCACAGCAGTAATTCACTTTTATTGGCATATCTTCCTGCCATATCCCATTCAGCTTACTTTCCTGTATAGTCTGTCTACTCCCACTAGTTCTACAGTAGTTGTATCAAACATGGAGTGTCCATAGGTTCCTTCTTCTCATGGATATAGGCAGCTGGTTAAATCTTACGAGAAATGTCTGCCCCTTGCTATGCAACAAATTCTTCCCAGAAACACTTACCTGAATGCAATGTCTGTTTAAATGTATAAATCTAGCATAGTCAAACCTGGAATAAAACTTTTGTTTAAGAAGAAGGCAGAGTTTAAACTTTGGGGATTATAAAATTCCAGATTCAAGATAACTCCTAATTGATTCTATTAGAACAGAACCACTTATCTCAAGAAAATGAACTTGAATAAAATCCTAACTAGGTGAGACTATGAGTAGGCATGCTGTGATTAATTGATATGAAACATAATCATTTTATCAGACTAGATATGCCCAATGAATAAATATGAATAGTTAGAACCTTTTATAAAACTTCCAAAGAAATAATCTATTTTTAAACATATTATTTTTGCATATATTAGACTCAAAGACTATAAAAGAAGTCCTAGAATTGAAGAATATTAAACAGGAAGTCCTGTAGAGAATGTACAATGCCATTGTTTCTATCTGTTTTTTCATTCTTCCAGCTTAAGAGAAGCAGTACAGTATTAAGATCAAACCTAGAATCTGGAAGCAAATCACCTTGGTTCCAGTCCTGGCCATGACCAAGTTACCCAGCTTCTCCATCTACCAGTTTTTCACCTGTGCAATGGGGGTGATACTATGAGTAGTCAATTACAGGGCTACTGGAAAATTGAATGACTAATACATAGGAGATCTTAGAAGAATTTGTCACACACTAAGAACACAATAAGTTTTATTATTTAGTTTGTTTTTCTTCCTTTAGAAACTCTTTATCACATACTTGGCTGGATGTAATCATTGACCAGATATTGGAAATATAAAGATGACTATCACAGTATCCGTTTTCAAGATGCTGAGAAGCTAGGAATAGATGAACACAAGAGTACAGAGGACAATAGTACAATGAACAGAATGAACAGATTTCTTTGGAGCAGTCTTTAAAGATGAGAGGTTATTTTAATTAGCTCTAGAAAGTTAAGTAAGAGTTCTCTGGGAAGTTGTTCCTGCTGCTGCTGATAATGATGATAAGGATAAGAAACAGTAGTTACTAATACAATCTTTAGTTAGTGGTTAACATTTACTGGGTCCTTATAATAAGCCTGATAATTTGTAATATCAATATGTATTATTGTGTTTAATAATTAGAAAGAGCCCATTAACTTAGTTTCATTTTTATCTCTAGCCTTGAATTTAGGAAGCTGAGGCCCAAAGAGATAATGACATTTTCCCAAGATCACTGACAGAGTAGATGGCAGAGCTGCAAAGTGAGTAGGGACAGACATGCATTTTAAGCATTGAGACAAACAGTGGAGAGCACATCTAATTATGAAATAGCAAAGCATGACCCAAATGAGAAAAAAATTCAGAGTGGCTTGAGCACTGAGTACTTGAGATTTTAAAGATTGTGATAGGGGGTGAAGAGTCTTGAATATTTTGCTAAAAGCTAGAATGTAACACAGAAGAACCCAGTAAGAAAGGAGAAGACTTTGGAAGTTTATGAGGGGGAAACAAGATTATTATTGTTTACTTATAAATTTACATTCATCCATGCAAAATTCTCAGCAAGATACTAGCAAACCAAATCCAATAATACATTAAAAGAATGATTCACCACAATCAAGTGGAATTTACTCCTGGGCTGCAGGGGTGGTTCAATATCTCCAAATCAATCAATATGATACATTGTATTAATAAAAGAAAGGATAAGAACATGACCCTCTCAATAGATGCAGAAAAAGCATTTGACAAAATATAGCACCCTTTTTTCATAAAAACCCTCAAGAGGGATAGAAGGAACATACTGCATTATCATAAAGACCATATATGCAAAAAGCCCACGTCTAAAATCATCCTCAGTGGGGAACAACTGAGAGGTTTCCCTCTAAGGTCAGGAACACAACAGGGACGTCCACTCTCATCATTGTTGTTCAACACAGTGTTGGAAGTCCTAACCTCAGCAATCAGATAACACAAAGAAAGGCATCCAAATTGGCAAGGAAGAAGTCAAACTTCAATCTTCACAGATAACATAATACTCTACATGGAAAACTCAAGGCTCCACCAAAAAAGTGCTAGAACTGATACATGAATTCAGCAAAGTTTCAGGATATAAAATCAATGTATAGAAATTGGTTGCATTTCTATATATCAATAGTGAAGCAGCAGAAAAAGAGATCAAGGAATCTATTCCTTTCACCATTAAGAAAACAAAGTACCTCGGAAAAAAACTAACCAAAGAGATAAAAAATCTATATGCATAAAACTATATAAAGTTTATGAAAGAAATTGAAGAAGACACAGAGAAATGAAAAAGGCATTTCATGCTTATGAATTGGAAGAAAAAATATTGTTAAAATGTCAATACTACCCAAAGCAATCTGTATGTTCAATGTAATTCTTATCAAAATAACACCAGCATTCTTCACAGAGGTAGAACAAACAATTCTAAAATTTGTATGGAACCAGAAAAGATGCCAAATAGCCAAAGTAATGTTGAAAAAGTAAACTAAATCTGGAGGCATCACAATTCCAGATTTCAAGCTGCATTACAAACCTGCAATCATCAAGACAGTATGGTACTGGCACAAAAACAGGATGGGAAAAGATATTTGCAAATGATATATCAGATAAAGAGTTAGTCTCCAAAATCAAACTCGACACACAAAAAACAACCTGATTAAGAAATAGGCAAAAAAGGAGCACCTAGGTGGCTCCGTTGGTTATGCATCCAACTTCGGCTCAGTCTCACAATTCATGAGTTCGAGCTCCGTGTCGGACTGTGTGCTAATAGCTCAGAGCACGGAGCCTGATTTGAATTCTGAGTCTAACATTTCTCTCTGTCCCTCCCTTACTCACACTCTGTCTCTCTCTCTCAAAATAAATAAACATTAAAAAATAATTAAAAAAAAAAAGAAATGGGCAAAAGACATGAACAGACATTTTTCCAAAGAAGATATCCAGATGGTTTACAGACACATGAAAAGATGAACCTCATTCATCATCGGGGAAGTATAAGTCAAAACCAAAATGCGATACCACCTCACATCTTCAGAATGGCTAAAATGAGCAACTCAGGAATCAACAGATATTGGTGAGGATGCACAGAAAGGGGAACACTTTTGCACTGTTGGTGGGAATCCAAAATGGTGCAGCCACTCTGGAAACCAGTATGAAGGTTCCTCAAAAAATTAAAAATATTGCTACCTACAACTCAGCATTTTCACTACTCTTCATAAAAGGGACACATGCACCCCAATGCTAATTGCAACACTATCAAATTATGAGCCAAATTATGGAAAGAGCTCAAATGCCCATTGACTGATGAATGTATAAAGAAGAGATGGTACACACACACACACACACACACACACACACACACAAACACACACACACACACATATACATACATACAGTGGAGTATTACCTGGTGATCAAAAAGAATGAAGTCTTGCCATTTGTGACAATGTGGATGGAAATAGAATGTATTATGATAAGTGAAATAAGTCAGAGAAGATAAATATTATATGATTTCACTAATATGCGGAATTTAAGAAACACAACAGATGAACATAGGGAAGGCAAAGGAAAAATAAGAAAAAAACAGAGAAGGAGGCAAACCATAAGAGACTCTTAAATACAGAGAACAAACTGAGGGTTGCTGGTGGGGTGTTGGGTGGGGGCCTGGGCTAAATAGGTGATGGTCATTAAGGAGGGCACTTGTTGGGATATGCACTGGGTGTTATATGTAAATGATGAATCACTAAACTCTACTCCTGGAGCCATTATTACACTATATGTTAACTAACTAGGACTTAATAACATTTTTTTAAAATAAAAAAAAAGAAATTTACATCCATGCTGTATCTCACTTAATTCTCCCCAAGTCTATGATCTATGTAATTGTATCCTTGTTTGTATGAAAGAAAGAAAGAAGAAAGAAAGAAAGAAAGAAAGAAAGAAAGAAAGAAAGAAAGAAAGAAAGAAAGAAAGGAAGGAAGAGTGAGCTTACATTTAGATCAATCACTTTTCTAAAAATTATGGGAAAGAAGATGATAATAGTTATCATAGTAATATTTTATAATAAGAAAGTGATCTTAAACTTTGTCATTGAAGAGAAAATATTTGTTTTATTGAGTTTTCATTTAATATAAAAAGGGTTAAATTAGGTATTTTGCAATAATTAAAGTAGGCAACCATGTTCTCCTGAGGTTAGTACAGGAGGGACCATGCCAATATGGTAAGTGAAATAACACTTTGCTCTGATCCTTAAGGTTGGCCAGAGATTGGAGGGAGGGAGAAAGGGAGAGAGACTTGTGTCTCAGTATTTCCTGAGTTTGACCTGGAATGAGGAAAGTCTATTAGATAACTTAAAGAGAGCACCAGATTCAGGGACTGTGACTCACTCCTTCAGATGAGATCATTTGAGTGGAATTACTATGCTCTATGAGCTGTGCTAACATGAGGTAGCTTAATCCAGTAAAGAAGGTGGAAGAGCATAGTAAGAGAGGCACATGGTTGACACTCTTTTGGTCTTGCTATAGTTCTACAGTAGGGAGATCACATTGGAAGTCACCAGGTCTGTAAGCATCCATACTCTAGTAGGATGAGTTAAACTTGTGTCAAAGTCAGGAGGAGGTAGAGACAAGAACTATATGTCTTAGCCAGCTAAAACTGAGGGTAAACTGAGGGAGATAGCTGTGCTCTCGAAAGACTGCCACAGCCAAAGCTCAAAATCTCGAACTTTAGTTTCCAAAGCACAAAGGCGGCCCAACAATGAAGTGGACAAGATTGACAGAGAAAAATCAGGTAGTGAATGCATAAGAAATAGAGAGAAGGCAGAAGAGACCAAAACAAAATATGACAAAATTAAGAGCCACCATGAAGATGATATGTGAAGGACATGTCCTCCTTGCATTTTGAGCACCTTGAGTCTGACACCTGAGACCCTTCGGCCATCCTGACACCTTCCTTCCTCTATTTTGAAAACCCAATTTCCTAGCAGGTGACGTAGGAGGAGATGAGCTGAACCTAGTTCCTATTTGTTGTCACCATTCTTTGTTCCTGTTTTTGTCTTTCACTCTTTTTCTGTCTTTTGGGTGTGTGTGTGTTTTAATGTTTATTTATTTTTCAGAGAGACAAATACAGAGTGAAAGTTGGGAAGGGGCTGAGAGGAGGGAGATACAGAATCCAAAGCAGGCTACAGGCTCTGAGGTGTCAGCATAGAGCCTGATGCAGGCCTCGAACTGACAAGCAGTCAGATCATGACCTGAGACGAAGTCAGATGCTTAACCGACGGAGCCACCCAGGCGCCCCAACTTTTTGTAGTTTTAACTGAACATTTTATATGATTCCTTTTTCTCTCCCTTCTTTAGCATATCAGTTAGACTTTTTACTTAACTTTTTTAGTGGTTGTCCTACAGTTTGTAGTATTCATTTGCAAGTAATTCAAATCTTTTTTCAAATAACACTATGTCATTTTATAAATAGTGTGAGTACCCTAAAATAAAACAATTCTAATTTCTCCTTTCCATTCCCTTGTATCATTAATGTCATTCATTTCACTTACATATAAGCATACATAGCAAATTGCATATGACACATACAAAAATATACATAATTGAAACACTGTTGATTTTTGGGGGGGAACATCTGTTAGAGCAAAAAATAAGAAAAAAGTTTTTACCTTCATTTATTCCTTTTTCAGTGCTCTTCTATATGATTATCTTTTGAGTTTTCATTTAATGAAAACTGAGTTCTTGACCTATATGACTTTCTTTTCCTCAAGAGTTTTGTTTATTTGTTTGTTTTGTTTTGTTTTTAACATCTCTGTGATGCAGGTGTATAAGCAATAAATTTTCTCAATTTTTGTTCAATGGAGAAAGTCATTATTTCTTATTCACTTTGAAGGACAATTTTATAGGGTATAGAATTCTAGTTTGCTGGGGTTTTTTGTTTTTTTGTTTGGTTGGTTTTTATTTTTTCATTTCCCAGCCCCTCTCAAAACTTTAAATATTTCATTTCACTCTCATCTTGCTTCCATGGTTTCTGGGAAAAAGTGGGATGAATTCTTATCTTTATTCCGCTATAGTTAAAGATGCTTTTCCCCATTTGGCCTCTTCTAGGACTTTTTCATTTATCATTGATTTTCTGTTATTGGAGAATGATACGCCAAGGTTTAAGGGTTTGTTGTTGTTGTTGTTGTTGTTGTTGTTGTTGTTATTTTTGGTATTTTATCCTGCTTGGTGTTTTCTGAGATTCCTGGATCTGTGATTTGTCGTCTGACAATCATTACTATTTCAAATACTTCTAATCTTTGCTCTTTATCTCTTTCTGATACGCCTGGTATATGCATATTACACCTTTTTTTTTTAGTTTTTTTCCCCCCAGTCCTTGGGCATTTTGTTCTGGTGTTTTTTTTTTTTTTTTCCCCTCAGTTTTTTCTTTGCTTTCTGTTTTTGAGGAGTCTATTGATATATCCGTTGGGTCAGAGATTCTTTCCTCAGCTGTATACAGTCTACTAATAAGTTCGTCAGAGGCTTTTTTCACTCCTATTTCGGTGTTCTTGATGTGTAGCATTTCCTTTGGGTTCTTTTTTAGGATTTCCATCTCTGCTTATACCGCACATCTGGTTTCTCATGCCGTTGACTTCACCCATTAGAGTCTTCTCCATAGTAATCACAGTTGTTTGAAATTTCTGGCCTGATCATTCCAACACCCCTCCCATGTCTGGTCTTGATGCTTGCTCTGCCTCTTAAAATTGTAGGTTTTTTGTTTTGTTTTTTGCTTTTGATATGATCATGATTTTTCTTGAAAGCTGAACATGACATGCCAAGAAAAAGGAACTGCTGTCAGTAAGCTTTTAGTAATGCAGTGATGAAGTGTAGGGAAGAGGAAACTTTCTACATTCCTAGGATTGGACCTTAATCTTTTAGTGAGGCTATGCCTCTGGACTGTGAACTTTACTGAACGTCTTCTCTCCCAGTTGGGTGGGACAGGGTAACTAGAGTGGGCTGGAGTTAAGTATTTTCCCCACATGAAATACTAGAGGGACTGGAATTGGGTATTCCCCCCTTCCCCAGGTCAGTTAGACTTTGATAAAACCCCAACAGGTTAGGGCCTAGTTAACTACTTTCCCCTGAGGGCAGGCCTTGTTAAGAAAAACAGAGCTCTGGTTTAACTCAAAAGGTTTCTTTTCGCCCTCCCACTGTGGGAGGCCTGAGGGGATTTTTCTAGATAGTTACTGTGGAAATCTGATCAAGCTTCTGAAGGTAAATCTCACAATATCTTGAGGGCCCCTCACTCACTGAATACTCCTGGAGTTTTGAACTCTCAGACTTTTCCACCACACAGAGACTCCAGAAATCTATCCATTGCAGTTCTGGTTTTCCTGCCTGAGCACTGGCTTCTACAGTGGTTTCAGCTGGTGGGTGTCTGCTTCTGTCAGCCAAGATTCCTGTGTTTGCCTGTTTCTCCAATCTTGGGAGCAGCAGTCAGCCCCGTGTTCTTTGTTCTCCTGGAGATACAGAGAGTTCTTTGCTCTCCTGGAGATACAGAGAGTTGTCTGCTCAGGTTTTTACTTGTTGTTACTTGCAATTCCCTTGCCTGCAGAATTGGAAACTGGAAGTCCATCCATGCTCTCTTCCATCATGCTATCTGTCCAGGAGAGAAGTGTCCTGCGTGCATGCATTTTAGGGATGAAAGAAAAAAATCACAACAGCAAAGTTTTAGTCAGACTCTTCAATTAGAAGATAATTTGAATATTATGGCATTCAAGAGGGTCTTCTGGCTGGAAATTGGCAAGGGAAAGCAAGAGAGGATACTACGTTCCTCCTATTGCAAGAGGTTTCTGACAATCCAGGAGCATAGAGGAAGAAACCTTGGGGTAGTACCACCAGAAAATTGCAGCAGAGTTGATGATGCCCTCATTGTCTATTCATAAGCTCTCACAGAAACAGCACCAGATCAAAGTGCTGAGAGTATAAAATTATGTGTGTGTGTGTGTGTGTGTGTGTGTGTGTGTGTGTATACACACATCAGGGTTTGTTTGGAAATAAATGGTTATTTGAAATACATATACTAATAAAATCTGATAGAAATGAGATCACAAAAATTCCTTTGATATTGTTAGGACTGGACGCATCACATTAGATACACTGTCTTTGGAAGAAACATGTTGCAAAAAATCTATATTGGGCACTTAAGATGGAGAAAGTATCAAAAAATGCATCAGGGGCCAGATAATGTAGGCTACAAGTAGCTAAACAAGAGTAGGCTAAATTGGTTGGTGGGAATTCAGTTCCTTTGTTTTGTTCGGAAAAACAATTTCCAGAACTGCAAATAATGTTGAAATTTCCAAAAGTTTCAAATGAAAGCCAAAAGTTTATATAAATGGTTGGACCATTTCAACTGCTACAGATTTTGTAACTATGCTATCAGGCATGTTCTTTCTAACTCCCTAGCCAATAAATACTAAGAGTAGGTGTAGAAAGGAACACGCTTGTAAAAGAATTTAAAATTTTCTTTCTCATTCCCTAAACAAGTATTTATTTAACTGCCAAATGCTCTTACTTAAAAACATAAAGAATCCTCTCATCAGTGCTTCCTTTTGAAATTTGACTCTGACTATAGGTAGATTCTTAGAAAAAGAAAGACTTTATCCTTTTAAAGATTTTATTTTTAAGTAATCTCCATACCCAACACGGGACTTGAACTCACAGCCCTCAAGCTCAAGAGACACAGGCTTCACCAACTGAGCCAACCACAGATATGTTTAGGAGCCACTATTTTGTCTAACATATGCTTCATTTTCTTCATTCTGCCTTTAAAGAACTCCAATTTCACAGATGTTGAACGTTTCCAGAATTATCATTTATCTCTAATACTGTTTTCTTATACATTAATCTTTTTCTCTTTCTGTATGTATTCTGATAATTTCCTAGACTTTTTTCAATTCTATTTTTAACATTTTATGTTAGCGATTGTGTATTTTTTTTTAATACACAGCAGTTCATTTTCATCTTGTAAAGTTTTCTTTATAGTGGGTTCATATACCCTTCATCTGATTTATATTTTTAATAATTCCATCTGAATTTTATTACTTAGAAATTAACTAACTGTTCTAATGCTTACCTCCCTTCACTTAGGACTTTTTTTTTTGTCATGTCGATTTTTGTATTGTCATTTCACTGAAAACTTCAGAGGTGAAATAAATATATGTGTTCTGTGTAACAATTTGAACTGGAAGTTCTATAAACCTGAGTTTTAGTTGCACAATGCTTTACAAATAATAAAAGATCCTCTCTGATAGATGGGGGAAATAAGAAAATCTAAAGAAAAGCATCACTAAGAAGAGAAGTAGGGACGATTGGAAAGGCACATGAACAGCAATGTTGACAACGAAATGTAAAAGGGAAGGGAGGAGAGGAAGAAGGGAAGGGAAGGGAAGGGAAGGGGGGAGGGAAGGAAAGAAGGAAGGAAGGAAGGAAGGAAGGAAGGAAGGAAGGAAGGATGGAAGGAAGGAAGGAAACAAAAAAAAAGCTTTGGAGACGGGCATCCTAGATTTCCACCGACAGAAATCTTTAATATTTGAAAGAAAATAATTGCATTTGAGATGAACATTAAACTGATCTCCTCACACAAAGACAGTAGGAGAAATAAACATAAGGCAGTGCATTAAGGAATAGAGATCTTTTCAATCTAAGGCTAAATTAGGAAATAAACTGTAGGCTTAGTTGGGAGCTGGAGTGGTTAATATTTAGGCTTTTAGCATTTTGAAGTGCTAAAGAGCATTTAGGGGTATAAACTTCAGTCAAATAAATTGATTTGAGTTATGCAATAGTTCATGTTCTGTGTTAAACAACAAAATACTAAGATGTAATGCATGAATATAGTGGGTATTTTGGACAGCATAAATAGTGTGGTGTTTGGTAACACTGGGTATGGAGTTTATTAAGACTAAGGATATGACTTAACCTTCACTCAGTGCTCTGTTCTACTCTAGAAGAGCCAACCAACTGACACTAACTGAAGACAAATCCCAGACATCTTTACTGACAACATGCTTTGAAGAGGGAACCACCCCAGAACAGGACCTCACATAAGCATCAGAACCACAATTGTGCTAAAGCCAGAGATATGGAAGAAACTATGGCTTTCTGGATTGTTCTTAACCAAGCTTGACTTCCAGAAGCCAGCCCGCTGATGGCCAAAGACTTCATGTATTACTAAGCAAGGACTCTAGGGATGTATCAAAATGTACCCCCACACAGGCACCCTCATTCAGGACCAGAGAGAAACCACTGGGTAACAAATGTACTGGCTGCCTACTTT
Source organism: Proteles cristata cristata (assembly GCA_017311185.1). Classification (NCBI taxonomy): domain Eukaryota; kingdom Metazoa; phylum Chordata; class Mammalia; order Carnivora; family Hyaenidae; genus Proteles; species Proteles cristata. The sequence continues at coordinate 1,010,597 of JAESUZ010004923.1, read as the reverse complement.
CATCAACTGCATTCAAAGTTCAGTTGTCCTATTTGGGTTACCAACCATAAACTGAGAATCTGCCCCATATTTGCCCTAACCCTGCCACACAAAGACCTGAAATATCTAATGACAGGTGTGTGGTCGTGCCCCTTGCATCCAGGTTGTGTGCGTTTAAATCCCATTTCCTTCACTCACTAGCCATGTGTGAGCTTGAACATGTTGCTTAGCCTATGCTTCTGCTTTCCTTCTGAACAATCAGGATAACAACAGCACATACTTCTTAAGCTTATTGTGAGAATTAAGAAGGTCAGTATATGCAAAGCCCTCAAAAAGTGCCAATTAGGCACTGAAAGAATGTAAATATTGGTACCTGTGGTTAGTTGTCTCCTCTCCTTCTAGGAATAAATGATGAGTTAATGAATCAGAGTATCAATATTGATTAATAATTGGCCTGCTTTTTATTTTAGTAGCCATGAGGCTGACCATTGCTTGAAGTACATCTGTGATGTCCTTGGACATCCAACAACATTGCCAATTCATTCACAACTCAAAGGACCCCATGGAAAAAGTCAGGCCACAGCCTCTTCTGGTATAGCTTCTTTAGTACAGAAGTAGATCTGGATCCCATGGCCCAAGAGCATATTTGAGGCCAACCACATGCTTTCTACATGCAAGCTCTTTATTTCATGTTTTGGCTTCCATCTTCTTTCTGCCTATATTTCCAGTAATAATTCTGGCTTCATTCTTAAGGTTGTACTTTCTCATTTTTCTTATGAGAACTGCATTGCACTCCACCCTCTTATTGAAAAGAGGCTTGCCCTTAAATGAGAGGCAAACATGAATACTACTGAGTCATGATAAATGGTGAAATTGCAGCCCACAGAACATTTATCTTTGAGCATATTTTTGTTCTGACATCTTGGAAATATTATATGATACAATTATCTACACAAGTATTTGTTTAAACCACTTTCCATTCAAATGGGACCTCAGGTTATTGCCATCATCATCATCCCATGAACTAAGACTCCGTGTAAAATGTTTTAAGATATTGGTAACACTAAGAAGTATATCACAGGATCTTGGCCACTAAGGGTTAAGAGTTTATTTGGGGAAATTGTGCAAACACAGAAAGATTATAGTCCTGGACAAGATTTACCATGTGGCTTATAATTGTAGCAGATAAAACATATTACAAATAGAGTAGAAAGTTCTTAAAAGATGAGTAAGATTTAGACAAGGGAAATCAGTATATCAGAGCATTCTTGACAGAAGGGACGTAGTGAGCACACACTGTGGAGTCTGGAAATCATGTGACATGACTGAGAAACAATAGCAGGACTGTTTGCCACTGTGAAGGATTTCAGTATGGAATCATTTTGTTATTTAGTAAAAACTACAAAGAATTCATAAAAGGAAAAGAACCCCCAAACATCAATAAAAACACAACATGCACGATAGCTGTTGGGTGGATATTCTTGCTTTAAACAAATATTCCTTTTGCATGTCTTTCCTCTTCTCTTTTTAATGGCAACCTAATGTTCAAAGAATCCATTTGACTTTGTCAAGTTATATAATACCAAGCAAGAGCATCTTGAATTTTTCATGAAAGAAAAAAATGGAAAATAAAACACACAAAAAAACCAAAAAGAAAAAACCCCGAAGAATGATTATCACCTGAGGAATACAGAAACTAAGGGGGGATCTAGGTGGCTGAGTCAGTTAAGTGATCAACTCTTGATTTTGGCTCAGGTTGTGATCTCACTGTTTATGGGTTCGAGCCCCACATTAGGCTCTGCACTGACAGTGTGGAGCCTACTTGGGATTCTCTCTCTCTTCTCTCTCTCTACCCCTCCTCCTGCTTGTGCTCACCACCATTCTCACTTTCATAAAAAATTAATAAAAAAATTTTAGAAAGAATATAGGAACTAAGAAGAGTCCAGATGGTATATCTAATATGAAATGGCTCCATTATCTCCAGAAGGCCCCTGCTTCTACTGTACAGCCTAGTTTTATTGTATTTCACAATATGGCAAATTTCTGCGGTTTACTGAACTCCTAGTTCTTTTTCTCCTTCTCTCCAAAGGTTAAAATAAGCAAGAGAAATTGGGTGATGATCATAACAGGAAGAATGTGGGTGTGGGAGGTGTGAGAAAGCAGTGCCTGGGGCTTGAGCTGGTTCTCCCTAGAATGACTGGAAGTTACCATGCAGCCTGAAGACCAGAAAGTACACCAAAAATTTCAAGTAGAAACTGTAGTCCAGTCCCAAGGGAACAGTATTCTGCAAGGATGAATCTAATCATCCTTTACTCACGTTTGCCAAATCAAGTAGCCTGGAGAAAGACGTCCCTTTCCCACCAGGTCCTGACTCCTTCTCCCAGGATGTAGTATTGCCTGTTGCTAATGAGCCCTCAGGACTGCCTCAAACACACCCTGACAGCTGCAGAAGATTTTGGTAACAGCCCTAATTCCATTTTTCCTTCCATCTGTCTGCAGATGTTTTAAATTTGACTCCTCAAGAAAAATAAAAGTATCCTACCAAGAAGCAATTACTATGCTTGTAGATTTCCCATTTAAAAAATGACAGGATTGTGATTTGCAGGAGTCTTGTAATTGTGGATTATTTGGGAGTTTGACACTCATTTTGGACATGGGGATTTTGACACTATTTGGGGGTGGATTGCTAATATTTCATTAAGATTTATTCAAACTGTCAATCATAATGACATAGAAAATAATCAGAAATGTCAGCCATCATGCTGAAGGAAGTCAATCCTTCAAAATTATTCATTGCTTTTATTTTTCTTTTTTAAAATCTCTTTCAACTACAACAGGATGATACAACACCAGAATGTTTCTGTTTATTATGTGCCATCTGGATTTCCTTTATTAATTAATTATATCATTCTTTCTACAAAATTTTTCTTCTGAGAATTGCAAAACAATGTTAAGGTATTATTTCAATTTTTATCATACTTTAAGGAGATTATTTTAGGATGAATAATGTAACCAAGATAATTTTGGAGAAATAAGGTTGTGAACAGAATCTAGAATATTTCAAAGATTATAGAATCTTTATGTGCTTAAAGCTTTCTGGTCCAAGTCTCTCTTTTGCTGGGTGGGGATCTCAGGTACAGGAAGGATTGACCTGCCGTTAATCACTCCTTTAGTTTGCCACTGAGCCAGAAGGAGATTCCAGTCCTAATATCTGATTGAATCATTCTAACACCAAATTTCTCCTAAGATGTACTTTTGACATGAAAGTCACATATAAGTCATTCTTTATGAATAAGTCAAGTTGTTGTAATGATTTCATTCCTCTCTAAATAAATATCTCTGGAATAGAAGAACTGTCATTTGTAACATACCAAAGCAATATTTTAAAACACATGCTTTGTGTACAGTGCTGTAGAACTTACCAATAAGGGAGAAAGTCCCTTATGTAAAGAAGCATATTATTCTCTAGAGAAATACCCCTGGGGAGTCAAGGCCAATGCATGTGCAAATATAATTAAGACTGTAAGGATGTATATGGTAGAAAATGAATGACACAGTAGACACAGGAGAGAAAAGGGCCTTTCACTGGCTTTCATCAGGTGCCTTGTGAATGCTTATTGAGGTATTGAGCTGTATTTACTTGGAGAACAGCTCTCTCTGGGAAGAGGAAGGATGAAGTCAACAATGTCATCTACTAATTTTCAGTAAAAATTATATAGACAGGCTTAATTGTGTACTTAGTTGTGTGTTTTTCAAGCATGTAAATGTAAAATTAGTCTGGAAAGACATCTGGATGTTATGCATTATTCCATAAACCTGTATTAAAAGTACAGATTATATTAATATGTGAGAAAAAATTCTTTTTTAAAATAATTTTCCAAGTATTTTACCAGTAGCCTTTTGATCTGTGATGATGAACTTTACAAGCCAACTTTATTGGCCACAGTTAGTACCCAGATATTTAGCCAACACTTGCCTAGATGTTGCTGTGAAAGTATTTCTTAGATAAGATTAACATTCAAATCAGTAGGCTCAGTAAAGCAGATTACCCTCCATAATGTTAGTGGGGCTCATGCTACCAGCTGAAACTAATGTTTCTCGCATTAAGCACCTGAGGTGGTGATTATAATCTCAGCATGACTCTCCTATCCTAGCCAAAATAGCTCTTAAGAGAAAAAAACAAAACAAACAAAAAAACAAACAAAAACAAAAACAAACCCCCTCCTATCCTCCGAGGAAGAGGGAATTCTGCCTGCAGTCTGCCTCTCGATTCTAACTACAATGTCAACTCTTCCCCTGATCTCCTGCCTGCAAGCCTACCCTGCCAATTTAGAACTTGCCTAATGAATGGATGAATGGATGGATGGATGGATGGATGGATGGATGGATGGATGGATGGATGGGTGGGTGGATGGATGGATGGATGAAATGAACAAATAAAAAAGCAAATAAATGAATGAGTAAGTAAATAAAACACACACATCCTATTGCTTCTGTTTCTCTGGTAAACCCTGACCAATAATACACCATCAACCTACAAATTTAATAAAGTAATCATAAAAATGGGCTGCTCAAAGGAACGTTCATCACAGTGATTCAACAGAAAAAACAGGAGTGATACAGAGATCAATAGAGAACTATCACTGTAGCCATCTGATTATTGCCTTGGATTTTGGTAGTTGGAATATTCTTTTGGATGTAGTGAACTGCTAATTTGTACTGATAAGGCAGGGTAATCTGTGCTCTAGATTGAGAGATAAATTGCACCTTCTCTTAGTGTTTATTGGTTTTATCTTGAGTAAGGCATTTAAGCTCCCTGAATTACAGGCTCATTATTTTCAAATTGTAATTAATTTTGAAATTACCTATTATAATAATATGCATATGTATGTAATAATAATAACAATAATAATATAAAACTGTGTTTCTATCCATAGGAAAATACTCTACAGTATTTTAATAATTTTTACTGGTTATTTTCCTTCTTCCAAATGTGAATGAGTATTTCATTTTTTAGAATCCTTTGAAGAAGTTGTATCATTTCAGTTGAATGAGTGTATTATTGAAGAAATACTTCCATGGTTAGCTTATTGGTTGCCTGAGGATAATGGGGATTCATGTCTTACTCTGTGCTCAGCTCTTCTCTCAATGATTTACATATTTAAAGGTACTCAATAAATATTTGTTATTGTTGGTGGCTGCAGCCAAAAATATTCACCAGACATTTCTTGCCCAGGTTTCTTCATGTTCCTATAGCTGCAATGGACCATGTGGATAGATTGAGCTGATTAAATAGGAGGAACATGTTTAACCTCCAAAATGAATTCATTACCAAAAATTAACAAAAAGAAACTGAAAAGAAGTTCAGTTCCATGTGTTGGAACTTCAAGATGCAAAGCCTTCCTTATTCTGGGTTCTGGAGTGCAGGGAGCAGAATTTCCTGTCAACTTCTGTACAGAGTATGGAATAAATATTTATCATATTAAAACTTTGAGCTTCTATAACCATACTTTCAGCCTAACTCCCCTATTCTGCTTAAAACAATGATATTCTAAGCTTACCCTTCAATAAGAATAATCAGTGACATTCCCAAATAACTGGAGACTCTAAAAAAATTATATTGAGTAAAATATAGTGAATTATGTACTTAATTTGTGCTAAGAAGACAAAGATTCAGATTGAAAAGAGTGTTTTAAAATTTTTTGTTTATACATTTTTTTAAAGTTTGATGTTCAGGGAATGTATATACTCTACTTCAAATAAAATTTATTCTAAAACTCTCTATAGTAGGTTCAATTAATTACAAGGAGACTAACATGTATTAATGGGTTTGTCATTTTTAAATACAAGGTACACTTTAACACTTAAGATAAACCTTTTTATCTGTACAAATTCATAAATTTAGGTTCACAAAATTGAAATACCATTTCCATTGTCACTCAAATATCATTGCAGAGTTGAAATTGTGTCAGGATAATTGAAGATCTGTATCCTTCAATTATTAGAATGTTTAGATATTGAAATGGTTCTAGAATTAATTTAAAACAATAGTTTCAACCATCCCTAATGAAGCTTAAAAGAGCTGTTGAAGTACCAGTTGAACAATTTATAAAGCTCTAATACTAGTGATATAAATAACTAAGACTGGGACATATTAGAATTCTAGATCACTGTCAAAATCTTTATAATGTTCAATATCTTGAACCATGAGGACCCCATGTACTCTCATTAAAAGTATAAATCATTTTAAACTCCAAAAGGTAATTTTTTTAAAAAGATTAAAGTACACTAGACCTAAGGAAAAAAATCCAGAAATACTTTAATTTCTTATATTTTCTAGAAATTATAATGCTTATCTATATTTCCAATAATAGTCATTCTACTTTTTAAAAAAAGCAATCTAAGTAATTTAACCTTGATTTGTAATAATCCTGCTGGTCACAGCTAGTTGTTTTTAAAAAATTAGCTATAGAGCAAAATAAGTCAGGCAGAGAAGGACAGATACCATATGTTTGCACGTATAGGTGGATTAGGAGGAACTTAATGGAGAACCATGGGGAAGAAGAAGGGGAAAAATAGTTGAGGAGAAGGGAGGGAGGCAAACCATGAGAGATTCTTGAATGCTGATAACAGGCTGAAGGCTGATGGGGGTAAGGAAGAGGGGAAGGGGGTTGATGAGCATGGAGGAGGGCACTTGTTGGGATGAGCACTGGGTGTTGTATGGAAAACAACTTGACAATAAACTATTTAAGAAAAAGATGAATAAGCATTTAAAATTTTTTAAAAATATTTAAAAAATAAAAATTCTATTAATAATGACATTAGAAAAGGAGTCTAAAACATCATTTACAATCAAGAAATATTCCATCAGAAAGGCAAAATGTTCCTTTTATAATTTAAATGTTTATTTCAAGAGAGGGAGAGTGAGTATGTGTGCACATATGAGTAGGGGAGGGGCACAGGAGGGAGGGAGAGCGAGCTGTCCCATCAAGGGGCTCAACCCCACAACTCTGGCATCATAACCTGAGCTGAAATCAAAAAGGAGCAAGCTTAACCAACTAAGCCACCTAGGTATCCCTGAAATGTTCCTTTCATAAAATTTTCCACAGAATACAATCTTAACTCTCTCTATAAAAGTTATTGATTGTGCAAAGCTAAGTAATAACGACAGGTGGAAAAAAACAACCCCTGAGACAACAATACCAAAATTATCTTCAAAGAAGACCTGTAAAGAGGTTCCATATATAAAATACCTGTGACTGTAAATTGGGTTCTGTAAGTTAGAAAAAAAAAACTAGCAAAAAGTCAAATTTTAATGTTCAAAATCAAAAGCTAGGATGATTTGTGTATGTATGTGGTTAGATCTAGGCAGGGTACCTTCATTAATTGGGGGACAATTTGAAGATGCTACCTTTATAGAAAATAATAATTTACATGTGCATGACATTTTAGTGTCTCCAAAATGTGGGACATATTACTTATTAATTAGGAGAAAAGTATTAACCATGTACAACCAGTAAGTCATGAAGGCAAAGTGCTCAATGCACAAAGATTTTAAAATGCAATTACATATGGTTCTGTCTTTAAAAAATAACAGTAAGATAGTAAGATAAGGTATATGTGAAAAAAAGAATACATCTACTTTTAAACTGTGTACTTATGTGCTAAACAGCTATATCTTACCTGTATTAGAGATGCCTGTTTGCTTTAAAGGGCATGTGAAATTATTTGAGGGAATAAAATGAGAATTTCATTTATGTGCATGTCCTGCCCATAGGACAGGTATTGTAGGTATTCCCCTACAAGTATTGGTAGGGGAATCTGATCCAGAGAAACAAAGTTTTTGTCTAAATTAGGACAAATTCTAATAAAAAAAAATCAAGTTATAATAGGGAAAAATTACATACGCTAAATCAAAATCATGAAATGGGGGTCCCTGTGTGGCTCAGTCGGTTAGGTGTCCACTCTTGATTTAAGCTCACGGTTCGTGGGTTAGAGCCCTACGTCAGACTTCGAGGCTAGCAGCCCAGAGCCTGCTTGGGATTCTCTCTCTTCCTCTCTCTCTGCCCCTCCCTCACTCACACTGTCTCTGTCTCAAAATAAATAAACTTAAAAAATGATTCTCTCGGGGCGCCTGGGTGGCTTAGTCGGTTAAGCGTCCGACCTTCGCTTAGGTCATGATCTCGCAGTTCGTGGGTTCGAGTCCCGCATCAGGCTCTGTGCTGACTGCCAGCTCAGAGCCTGGAGCCTGTTTCAGTCTGTGACTCCCTCTCTCTGACTCTCCCCTGCTCACGCTGTCTCTCTCTCTCTCTCCTAGAAATAAATAAAAAAATTTAAAAAAAAATGATTCTCTCCTCTCTTTTTCCCTCTCCTTTCCCACTGCCCCTCGCCCCTTCCCTATTCTGTCTCAAAAAACAAAACAAAAAACAAAACCATGAAATCAAGTCAGATCTACCTATGTAGCTAATCATTTGGAGTCTAGAAAATCAGGAGAAGAAATGAGCTTTCTATGCAGGGCCAGTTCTTTCAGGGTGTTCTTAATAAAAGTATTAAGATCTTAAGACCTCTTACACAGTGTACAGTAAATGCAGTTGTTTCAAGGACTGAGTTGAAATAACCACACTGACCCTTTCAAGGTTGACAGATAAGAAACCAGAAAATTAGATATTCTCTCCTATTTTATACATCCTGAGCTCCTGTGAAATGAACTCATGTCTGAATCATTTTCCTCTACTGAGCACTGACCTCAGGGACCAACAAACAGCAGGAGCAGCTCTAATTCCACAGACTCCCCACTTAACATGCACTAATGGTACCCTGTCTTTGGTGCTCGAGGGGTATGTTACTTAACCCTTATGTTACTCTAGCTCTCAGGCTGTACCTCATATGGTCAGGTTCACCACCTACTGGGGTGATCAAACCCTACATTTTCTGAAGGATCTAAGTTCCTGGGCTCTGCCTTTGTGGGTTTCATGTTCTTTTCCATTGATCTTACTATGAAATATGGAAGTAACAAAATACATCCTAAGAATCCCCTGAATTCCATACATATTTATTCTTACAATTACAATTACACAAATTACTAGCAATGTATTTTCCCCTTGTTTTGTAACTGTCCTCCCTATCCTTTAGTTCAGTAGCATACAGAGCTCAAAACAGGCGGCCAGGTGTTAGCCTCCTCTCCCAGTTTAATAAAACAACTCATATCCCTTGATAAAACTGTTCCTTCATCAGGGACTGAGATTACAGCCAAGCAGTACTCAAATCTGCAGGAAAGTAAAGCCAAAACTTGTAGTGTGGATTGTTTGTAGCAAAAGAGTCACAACAATGCACCATGAGGAATGCATGTGCTTAGAGTGTACACAGAGAGTTTATTAGGGAAGCATATATATATGTATATATACAGCATTTATTGAGGGATAGCTCACAACGGAGAAGTGGTACAGCATACTCTGCCTCCAGAACTTAGGAACTTCTTCTGAATTCCACATCTTAGGCAGAGTAGAGACAGCCTAAATGTACTCTGATTACTGTTCCATCAAAGCGGACCCACCAGGATAGAAGGCTGGAATAGCAAGCGAGATCATGCAAAGACAGCAAATAAGCCCCAAGCCCACACTATATTGCACATTCACAGGTTAGACTAAGAAGAGATAGGAAAGACCAAACTAGACTAAGAAACAAGAAATATATCAAGTTGTCTCAGGGCCCAAGTACAATGCTACAGACAATGCATTAAAATGACTCCGGTCGGCATACAGAGTACCCCAAGAAGGTCTTGCATACCAGGAATGTATACATAAATTAAAACCCTTCTTGTTTCTCTGTAGGCTTTTAGTACCACTGAGTCATCTCTCTGCTAAGATACCAAAAAGGGAGAGAAAAGGAGCCTCTGGTCCAACTTGATTTATCTCTTATCAGGTTTATAAACATACTGGTGAGAAGGGTTACTCCTACCTCCTTTAGTTGCCATACTAGTGTCATCTGACTATGGAAAAGATAGGACCACATATTAGTCAGCATTTCAAACCAAGTTTAGCAGACTTTCTTAAGACAGTGAAACCAACCTCAGAGGATGTTGTCCAGGTGGCCCCCAAAAAGAATCTTTAGCCCCTCCACTATTCTACTAGGTCGGTCAGTATATGAGTTAAGATGGATGTGGATTATTGCCCTCTTCTCTGTGAAATGGGTTTCTCAGTCAGAGGCAGTGAGGTGTGGGATGCTGTAAGGCACTCTGTAATGGCATGGATGTTTGTGCTGGAGGGACGCAAGGTGCATGCCTAGGGCAAATGCGCTTGTGAAATATGCATCTATTTTTATGAAAATAAATTTTGCTTCCCCAAAAGTCATTTCTTCTTCTGAGAGATATATTGTGCCAATTACAGCAATCTGCCTCTCACCTTAGAGAGAATATTCTAACATGTTTTTAGGAATATTGCTGATAGAGCAGAAGCTATTTTCTTCTTTATTTCCTACTCCCTACACACAAATAACATCCTAAGTTTTTAGGTTATTCTTGCTTCTCCTTCCACACCGGACTCAGTATCGATGTCATGCACTAGTGGAATGTTCTGAGGAATATCCTCATTACGGTCTTGAGGACTTTATTATAAACAGAAAACAGGAAAATTAAAAACTTTAAGATACAGTAGTGTCTGTATCTTCTACATTTATACATCCAGTGTACTGATGTCCCTGACAGATGAAATTCTGTTAATTCTTACAAATTATTACGGAGAAGAAAAAGAATAAAAGCTCTTTGCCAGCCAGATCAAGAATTGTGTACTACATTCTGAAGACTGCTTTGATTTATTGTAGTCAGGATACATATTTGAAAAGTAGTTATAACTGGAGTCATCACCTGATTAAGTTAATGATAGTCCATAGCTGTGCTCCAAAGCTGCTCCTGCTTTTTGCGTTTTAAATATGGGGGCCCTAGGAATTGTTCTTCCTTCATCCTCTAATTCTTTGGAGAGAAAGCTGATATAGGTCAGCTGTAGTTCCTCCAAAATTGGAATTTTGCTTCTGGTTTACTATTGAAATATGGATGGATGCTTCCAGGAACTAAGAATACAGCCCTTCTTATCATAACAGCCACTGCAGGAACTCTGTTGTTTTCTTAAACTACTTTAAGAAACTATCACTATGGGATCAGAAACTAGACAATAATCAAAGGATGGACCATGGTTCTCTAGGTTCACTTTGAGACAGACTGGAGCCGAATAAGCTTCAGTGAACTATGGTACCATTTCAGGTCTACATGGATTAGTTTCAACTCAGAGTCTGTGCCCAGGATTTCTCGCTTTCTCTAGTGCACAGTGATAGGAAAAATGGCTAACTACCCTATCGGGGGAAAATAGAGATATATTTAAAGTCTGTTCACATGACAGTGTTGCAAGGTCTTTCCCAAGGAGGACCTGGCCTTTCCTTCAGTCAAGGGGCTCAGGTTTAGAGAGTAGCTTGGGTAGAGGAATTGGGTAAGAGGGCATGACTTAAGGCAATGACTCACATAAGATCCCCACTCCACAAATTTCCTGTAATATAGATCAAGTTATATTTTATGATTATTTATTTTGTTCCTGGGACTCTGTAATCTATTAGCCATGTCCCAGATCCCTAGCAGTTTAAAACACTCTGAATTGGCAGTACATCCCTACAGCCAGTTATGGTAAATGAACTTTTCTTATCTCTGATGGTTAAATATTGCCACCTGGACTTTGTTGTTCTGGGATCCCACAATTCCCATTAAAATCATGTAGACTGCATCAAGGGTGGTAACTCCCACCACTATCCCCAATCTGTGGATAACAGCCAGCACCAAGTTTTCAAGGATTCTGCTATTTCCCTCAGAACACATTTCTCAATGCCCCAGGGATAGGAGTGTTTTCTGTAACTTTCAGGCAACATTGTCAAAAGGAGAGAAAGTAAGTTGCACATAATAATTTTATTCTAGCATTATCAAATTTTTAATTCTGTCGGATTCCTTCCTCTAAATCACAGGGAAGTTCTGGCATCCAGACTTCATTAAACCTAGCCCCTTGGGAATCCAAGCTTTAGTCAGTCAACCAAGCAAATTGTTAGAGCCAGCCAGTCAAGTTAGTACATTAAATCCAGTATCCAAAAGATACAGCCAACCCAACTTTCTATTTCGTCTTCTTGGTTTACTATTGAAATATGGATGGATGCTTCCGGGAACTAATATATAGCCCTTCTTATCATAACGGCCACTGCAGGGATTCTCTCATTTTCTTAATCTACTTTACCCAACTATGTGATCAGGAACTGGGACAATAACCAAAGGATGGACCATGGATTCCATAGGCTCTCCTTGAGATAGACTGGAGTCAAAATTATTCACCAGTCAACTTCCATAAGCTTTCTATTCCATCGGGATCCATCCATGTACATGCCTCTCAGTTTCCAAATGGTACACATGAGCAAATTTTTTCAATCTCTGTGACATGTAGACTCTTCTCTCAAGATAACTAGTGATGCACCCCTGGGTCTTATTGGAATCTGAGTCTAGTTTTGTCTACAGGCAATGAGGTGTAGATGGGTAGATTATGCAAGAAAGCTGCCTGGGTGGCTCAGTCGGTGGGACATCCAACTTCGGCTCAGGTCATAATCTTCCAGTTCTTGGTCTGAGCAACACATTGGGCTCTGTGCTGACAGCTTGGAGCCTGGAACCTGCTTCAGATTCTGTGTCTGCCTCTCTCTCTGCCCCTCCCCTGCTTGTACTATGTGTGTGTTTCTCTCTCAAAATTAAAATAATTAAAATTTAAAATTTAAAAAGAAAGAAAAAGTAAGTTGTTTCAAGTGGTAAATGAATTTTGGGATTCAATTACAGAATTTATTTAATTATGGGAGTCCAGAGTTTTCAGCTTCATTTGAGAACACCTAAATGTTTCTTCTAATGTCTAAGGGAATCATTCCTTCCTCACTAAATCCTCTAAGGATAATTAGAGGAACACACTTGGCAAAACTGTCTGACCATTTTGCTTCCTGAATCTCCAAACTGGATCATCAGCCATGCTAACCCTTTGTCTACAAACACTCAAATTAAAGCTGTCATGAAATTTTCTACCTGAGTTTTGGCCCAACAGCTCAAAACCTTGAGTTTTGTTTTTTTTTTTTTAACCTTCTTTTCCTCTCCTCTCTTCTCCTCCCCCCTCCCCTGCCTTCCCCTCTTCTCCCCTCCTCCCCTCCCTTCCCCACCATTCCCCTTCCCTCTCCTTTGAAAGCCCTTCAGCACAGTCTCAAATACTTTTCTAATCTCTGCAATACTTACAACCATTGGCACAAACATAGTGGTCAAGTTTAGCAGACTTAATTTCTTGAAGCCCTGATACTACAGGTGGCTGTGATGCCCCTGCATACTATGGATTACTAAAATACCTGTTTCTGCCTAGATGGGGGTCATTTCTACATTCATGCTCTAACATGTAAACTCTATGCCACAATCCTTTGTAGAGTATTTGTTTCCTGGGACCATTCTTTATAGGCAAAAAATGTTACTGCCACAAACCAGGTCAATAAAAACATTGAGTACTTAAAATACCAAATTCAATTTTGGAACATGGTTACACAGTAATGGAAAAGCTAAGGAGATGGTGAAGCAAACCAGAGAGTAGCAATACTAGGAAGTCATTTCCATGCACTGAGGCAAAAAGTAGAAGAAATATTAAGGAAACCAGGAGCCTGGGTACCGAGCAGGAGCTAGGAGTGTAGCAGGAGCTAAAGCTATAGAGGAGCCATAGTCATTGCTGGAAACATAGCTGTTACGAGATGTTGTCAGAATTGTGCTGGAGGGGAGCCTGGGTGGCTTAGTCTGTTAAGCATCCAACTTTGGTTCAGGTCATGATATCATGGTTCACAGGTTTGAACCCCACGTGGGGTTCTGTGCCGACAGCTCAGAGCCCGGGGTCTGCTTCAGATTCTGTGTCTCCCTCTCTCTCTGGCCCTCCCCCATTCATGCATTATCTCTCTCTGTCTCAGAAAAAAAATGTGTGTAGAGAAAGAGGCAGCAAAATATCCCGGCTTATCCCTACCTACTGGTTTTATGTTTCAAGCTTGAGACAGTGCCAAGGCCAATACTCCTACGCTATCAAGTGGAACACTGAAGGATCTAGGAAGAGATCTGAGAGCAGACAAACACGCAAAAATAAATAAATAAATAAATAAATGTGGCTGTCCTTTCTAGGACTGAGTGCTTTGCCTAAGAGGAGAAACTATTTTTCCTTGCATCTGAGAGTGGACTCACTGCTCTGACCACACAGAGCTAAAACCACTGCCCAGTGAGAAGTACATCAGGCCCCACGTGTGCAACCTGTATATAATACAGTTAGTAGGAGGGTGAAAATTGGCCAACAATACATTCGGATGGGTACTAGGAGGAAGAAATTGAAGATAAACATTTACTTACAGAAACGAAGGATATAAAATAAGATTAATATGGAAAAATTAAGAGAAGGCAATGAGATTGAGATCCAAACACATGGTTCCCCCAGACCAAGGAGGTTGAACACATTTTTAGGGCACAGGGACTGAGTCCATCTAACTCATTTTATCCAACATGAGAAATGGCTTCCTGGGGAGATTCAGATTTTAGTGATAAACTGTTCTTTTTGATGAAGCGTGAATGCCTATCAGTAATTACATGAAATTTGGACATAAGGAAATTTCATCAATGAATGTTTATTGATATTGAAATATATTCAATTATTAGTTGTCCAGTGGAAATCATAGAAGCTAAGGTGGTTTCTTAAAATTGAACTGGACACAATGCAGGATTTTTTTTTTTAAACCAGTCAGAGTTAAGTGAGTAGAGGGTAAGGCTAGAAAACTTGTTATGTCTCTAATGATATATGTCTGTAACTTTGTCTACTGTGTTGGATATAATTAGTAATAAGAATGCTGTAAGCAAATTTTTTTTTGATTTCTACATTTCTATTTTCCACAACTGACTAATTCAAACCAGCACGTGGAACACATGGGATGAGCAAAAAGTCTAAATTATACACAGGTTTGAACATTGGCTCCTTGAGGGATAAACTGTTAGAAATACAAATTCCAGAATGTCTAATTTCTAGGGAGAGTTTCTCTGTTTTTTTTTTTTTTTTTAAAAGTCAGTTTATATAAATGCCAATGACATTTGTTACAAAGAGATTCTTTGGAATTTTTCTTTGTTCTACTATGCACAACGATGTCATGATCGAATATTTTTATAGCTCAGACTTACATTAACATCTGAAGAAGTTGTCAAAACTTTGCCAATTAGGTTATTCTTTCCAAAGCATTTCAGCTCCAGGACAATTTTAATTCTGATGTCTAAATAGATTAACACATTATATTTAAAGAAAATACATGGAGAATCACAGAACTTTTAGAACTAGAAGAAGGCTTAAAGATTGTCTTAGTGTCCTTATTTTACAGATGAGAAAACACACCAAGGGCATTTAGTGATTTTTCAAAAACTCATAGATTGCTAATGATAGAACAATGTCAGAAATTCTTTTTTCCCAGATAATCTAAGAAAGCATTTTTTGCTACATTATGTAGTAAGACTTAATTTTTTTGAACATGTTATATAGCTCTGGTTCATGGTCATGAATTGTTGCAAACATCATATAGTCTTTTTTTATCCTTAAGAAACAAGACTATTTTAGGGGCGCTTGGGTGGCTTAGTCGGTTAAGCGTCCGACTTTCGCTTAAGTCATGATCTCGCGCTTCGTGGGTTCGAGCCCCGGGTCGGGCTTTGTGCTGACTGCCAGCTCAGAGCCTGGAGCCTGTTTCAGTCTGTGACTCCCTCTCTCTCTGACCCTCCTCTGTTCACGCTGTCTCTCTCTCTCTCCCTCCTAGAAATAAATAAAAAACGTTAAAAAAATAAAATTGAAATTAAAAAGAAAAAAGAAGACTATTTTTTCCAGGAGGTAACTCATTCCTCACTGTTCTCAGCTTCAGGTTATTTGTACATAAATTCTTCAGTCATCTTTCAGACTATTTACTCCTTGTTTGTCTATGTTGAATAACTTCCAAAATAATTCAGCTTTTTCTTCTGTCTCTCTCTTTCAAACTAAAGCCTTTTTAAATCTTGATTATTCAGTAGGGAACTCTTAAGATCTGTGGATTTGTACTTTAGTGTATTTATGTAACAGAAAGGAACCAGAAAATAAAGAATGTGTAGCCACGTATCAGTACTTTTGTAAGTAGCACTCTTTCTTTGCTTCTTTCTTCCTTCCTTCCTTCTTTCTTTTCTTTCTTTCTTTCTTTCTTTTCTTCTTTCTTTCTTTCTTTCTTTCTTTCTTTCTTTCTTTCTCTCTCTCTCTCTCTTTCTTTCTTTTTCTTTCTTTCTTTCCATGGAAGACAAGTTTGAGAGACATGTATATAGGCAAATTTGCCCTGAGTTAATGAGGATAAAGCTTCTGGGCCTCTTATTTGCATAGGCTACCTTCCAAAGCTCTGAGTATGAATCCTAGCATTAATCTTGACACAAGTTTTGCAATTAAAAAAAAATAAGCTATTTTAACCACAATCATATAAAAGCACTCTCTCTTCCACTCAGCTGTCCCCTCTGAGCTGTTCCCTTTGTAAGGTGATAAGGATTAAGCCAAGGGAAAATTGAGTTGGTAGATACATAGAGTTTGGATTTGGATTTAGTGGGATATGTTTAGACCATTCCCAAATACATCTAGGTATAATTAAGCAATCATATCCCAGTGAAAAAATGATGTCTAGGAATACTACAACCCCTCACTATGTTGTTTCAAGAGGGGCTAAGAACATATTACTCTATGAACAGAATCTGTTCTACCACCAAATATGAGAAGGTAAAAACACATGTTTGAAATGTACTACAAATAAAATGAAGGTAAATGTGCTAGCTGTTGGAGGAGTAGGATGTTATATAATACATGTACTAAGCAGGTAGTTAATGCAAATTTACATGATTTTTCTGAATTTCGTGTTTAGGGTATTCATTAGTTTTTCAAAGTTTGTTGTCATTTCTCATTCTAAATAAATACTCACTTTCATGATTTATATGCCTTTGTATAAACCTTTTATAGGTTTCAGTCCTAGATCGGCCTTTTGTGATTAACTTGACACAGTTAATCCTTTCTGCCTTCAGAATAGCGTGACCCTGGTTCACTCCAGGCGATAAAATTGAGCAGGGCTGGGGCAGGAAAGACTTTTTATGAGCAACCAAAGAAGTCAAAACAGGTAAAAACTTCTTCTGGGAAGTGCAATAAAAAGATCAATATCAGAGAATTTGAATTCTATTGACAAATCTAAGGGGAACAGAGACAGGAAACACAGACAAGTTCAGAAGACTCTCAGGCCTAGACATACAGCAGAGAGCAAGAAGCAGTGGTTGCATCCAAGAATATTTCCATGAAAAGGCTGGCTTTTTAAAGACTTTTTAAAATGTTTATTTTGAGAGAGAGTGAGCAAGTGGGCGAGGGTCAGAGAGGGAGAGAGAATCCAAAGCAGGCTCTGCATTGTCAGTGCAGAGCCTGATGTGAGGCTCCATCCCATGAACCATGAAATCATGACCCAGGCCAAAACCAAGAGTCAGACACTTAACCGAGTGAGGAACCCAGTTGCCCCAACACTCATTTTTATGAATGGAACTGGCTAATAGGGAGGTAGTTTGGGCTATTTCAAATTGTCAATACAGACAATATATCTACTGTCAACTATCTAGGTTACAAGACTTAACATCCATATGACTTCAAGACGAGAGCCCCCAGTGATTAAAATCATTACTTTACTTTACTTGTATGAATATTATTAGCATATATAGTTGACCTTGTAGAAAATTTAAATGGAGAAGAAAAAATATGTTACATACACATACTCATACACATACACATACACATACACACATTAAGTTCTGGGGTTCCAGGAATAGAGAGAATTCTACTACTCTGTTTTCATAGGCTTTCATAGGATTTGGAGAAAAAAGTTGGCTAAGGGATTATTAAAATATACTCACAGCAAATGCATTCATAGATGTGACAATAGCAAAAATTTTAGAGGGTCGTGTGGTGGTCTAAGATTTTTTTTTTTTTTGAGGGGCACCTGGGTGCCTCAGTCAGTTAAGCATCTGACTTCAGCTCAGGTCATGATCTCATGGTCTGTGGGTTCAAGCCCCATGTTGGGCTCTGCGCTGACAGCTCAGAGCCTGGATCTGTTTTGGGTTCTGTTTCTCCCCCTCTCTCAAAAATAAATAAACATTATCAAAAAATTTTTAATCTGGATTTGAATCCTGACTCTGTCACTTGAAGTCTAGTGCTTTTAGGCTAAGTCTTAACTGATTTCCTAAATTCCTAAACTCGCTAACTTACTAAAAAACAGGATTAATTTTTAAAAAGCCATAGTATTTACTTAGTGGTAAATGACTTATAGACTTAATTCCTATAACAATTCTATGAAATAGTTACTTTGAATATCTTCATTTTGCAGATGAACATACTGAGACTTAGAGGTTAAGGAATTTGTCCAAGGACATTACCTTCTAAGTAGCATCACTAAAAATTAAATCTTGGTGTTTTTTATATTGCTAACTGCCTCTCCAATAATGCTGTCTACATATTGCTACTTGTGATAATTCCTTAACATAAATTCATGTAATGCTCATGATATATAGAGGAGTTTTAATAAATATCAGTTCCTCTTTGTATCTGTGCAGCACTTTTACTTTTCTCAAAGCAGCTTACATTTATTTCATCTGATCTTTACATTATCAATAAAGAAACTGACCAAATGCTATCAACAAATTACAAGTGGAACTGGTCCAAGGACCCAGGGTTTCTCATTTCATATTTGCCACCTTCTCATCTGCAGACTGTTAAAATGCTGTATTACAGGAGACCTTCATTTTTAACTTTTCTTGGGTCCTCCCTTCCTCTTTTAGGCTATAGGAAGAAAAGAATATGCTCATTTTCATAAAGAATGAGTGCCTTGATGTTACAGAAACTGATAGCACATATTTATTACTCTGTGTTCTTTAGGATCATCATAGCAGGTAGGCCACTCTCAACCATACGTTCCCTCTCCTTGCAAAGGCAAGCCGTAATGGAATCTGGCCTGTGGAGTGTCTGGGCTGTGTGCAAGGCTGGTGTCAGAGCAAGTGCAAGCAAATTCACAGAGCTCAGCCTTTACAACATCCTATAACTCAAATGGTCCTTCAAGGCACCACCCACCTTTTCCAGGGGGAATCTGTTGAAATGATTCTCTTGGAAGCAGCATGGAAATGGGGGGAGGTGGTTAAGTATGTGCTTTTGTATGTGGATGGGTGAGTGGGTGGAGACAGGGGTGGTGGGGTGAGAGAGATGAGAAGAAAAGATGGAAAAAACAAACCACCACTGCCACCAAAATATTCTGCTCAAGGATGAGAGAGTACACCCTACAGCTGTTAGCACTGTTCAGCATATTTTGCATATTTACATATACCAAGTATTTCCAAACAGCCTTGTGTTTGTTTTAAAATCCCACACGAAGATGTCTGGTAAAGCTGTCACTGGAAAGCTTATTTTCTCGGTGATGTTTGCAAAACTGTTTTTAAAATTCTGTATATACATCATAAACCAAGTAGAAGAGTTCACTGTCATTACCAACATTATAATCTTGTCTAGTCTATCTATTCATCAGACAACATTCAGAGTAAAAAGTTCATGTTCTGAGGCAAAGAAAGCACCTGTTGGTTGAAGCTGATTTAAAAAAAAAAAAATTTTTTTTGGTTCAGTACAAAATGAAACACAGATCATCACCCATTGATACTTAGTATTGAAACCACCAAAGTCTGATTTTCTTAATTGTTGTTGACTGTCATCTTTGATTTAGAAATCTTTTTTTTGGTTTTGTTTTGTTTTGTGTTGTTTTGGTAAGGAACATGATTAATACTGGATGTATTTCTCATATATCCATTTTCTTTAGAAAACATAAAACACAAAACCACACATAGCCCATTTGAAAAAAATTAAGGAACTTTCAGCAGGAGGAATGGGGTAGTTTAAAGCTGTATTTTCCTTTTAGCAGATCCATAAGAAAAGGATAGAGTATCGTATTTAAAGGGGAACAGATTTTGTATTTTTTGGCAAGATAATAAATCCTCTGTTTCTATATTTGGCTCCCTGCAAATAGTCTATTTTTACAAGTGTGAAGCAAAGATCAATGCTGGTGTTCTTCATTCAGCCACAGCCAAACTTGGTGTGGAAAGTAAAACAGTTGTGCTTGGGTCTTGTTTCTCAAGCTCATTTATTGATTAACAGCATTCCAAAGCACAGGAACCTACTTTACACATTAAATGTATCAAAATAAGTTTGCTTTCCATAACAGTTTTTCCACTGTTTAACTGATAACACATGTAATGATTCGATCTGGATAAAAATGTAAAAGCTTTACTATGTCAATGTGGTCATATATAGATATTCTGTCTATATAAGTGTATAAACAGGTCAAATGAGATGCTTGGAGACTTAGGACATCACGGGATGATCATATGTTCCCAAAAAAGGAAGCAAAACAATTAAATGGCAGTTGATTGTCCCCAGAGAAAACACACTTCAGCTAGGAAGAATCTGCACCAGATGTCCTTCTCTCCACTGCCTCAACCCCCCTGAGTGTTTGTCTGACATAAATACCACATAGCCCTTTAGATTCCAAAGCACTATAATAACCACGTGAAATGTTTGAAATAAGAACAGAAATTCCCTTTGTATGCATTTAACTGAATAGAGATGAATCCTACACAAACAACCATTGAAAATATGGAACAAGCCTTGCTAGTTTCAGTGATATATGAAATACTCCCAGATTATAAGGCTGGTAAAAAAGATATACATACTGATATCTAATAATACTTATGGTAGTAGAATAGTGCCCCCTCCAAAAATATGTTCACATCCTAATCCCTAGAACCTGTGAATATGTTACCTTACATTTAAGGACTTTACAGATATAATTAAATTAAGAACCTTGAGTTGAGATTATCAAGGTAGAGCCAATGTAATTACAAATTTCTTTAAACATGTAAGAGAGAGCTAAAAGAAAGGGTCAGAATGATGCCATGTCAGAAGGACTTGATCAGTGGCTAATGGTTTAGAAGATGGAGGAAGGGGGCCATTAGTCAAGAACTCTAGAAGCTTCTAACAGAGAGCAAAGAGATTCTCCCTTGGAGCAGCCAGAAGGAATGCAGCTGACACTTTGATTTTAGCCTGAGAGTAGTGCTGAATGTCTGACCTACAGAGTGGTTAAGATAATACATTTGTGTTGTTTGAAGCCATTAAGATTGTGGTAATTTTTACAACAGCCATAGAAAATTCACAACATTGGTCTAGTCTAAATATAGCAAACAGTTAACTAAGAATGCCAAATTATTTCACCTATAATGCTGGAGGGTCTACAGATTTAAACACTTATTTCTAGACTTTTGCACTTCCACATTAAAGATTCATTTAAGAAAGTAGACTCCATTGTAGGAAAACTCTCGCTTCCATCAAAAATATAAAGTCTTGGGGCACCTGGGTGACTCAGTCAGTTAAGTATCCAACTTCAGCTCAGGTCATGATCTCGTGGTTTGTAAGTTTGAGTCCCATGTCCAGCTCTGCATTGGCAGTGCAGAGCCTAGAGCCTGTTTTGGATTTTGTGTTCCCCTTGCTCTCTGCCCCTTTCCCGCTCATGCTCTGGCTCTCTCTCTCTTCTCCAAAAATAAATAATTAAAAAAACTTTTTTAGTATAAAGTCTTGGAATTTTCCTTTCTAGGTTTAATTCTTCAGTGTCAATGAATTGTTAGGAAAGTTTTTTGGTTTTTGTTTTTGTTTTTTCCATACTACTTATAGCAAGTTCTGTATCAATAAGGGTAAAACAAAACAACAAAATGTACTCCAAGTAAAGAGTCAATTGATAACTTTAGAAGCATTGTATTAAAAAATTCACAGGGTGCCTGGGTGGCTCAGTTGGTTAAGCATCCAACTCTTGATTTTGGTTCAGGTCATGATTTCATGGTTGGTTCAGTTGCTTCATGGGATCAAGCCCTGTAATTGATATAGCCTATTTCACTTGTTCTTCCATTAAAAACACTTGTTTTATAACCCAACCCACTCCTCACTATAACAACTAAACTCCTTGGCCTTAGAGATTAAGTTCATAAAAAACACTCACTAATGTGTTTTAATTTTCAAAGATATTTATAAATTCCTTAATTGGAGAAGAAGAAAATAGAGAGCTAGAGCTCATTTTCAAGAAAGGCAGACCAAATGAAAATGCTACATTAAAATATAAACATTAAATTCACATTAAATTATTTATTGAACAAATTGAAGGTGACATTGTTTTTACTACACAGTCCTCCATCATCTTATATCACTGACACATAGTTATGTGACCTGAATTTGAAGAGTGAATAGAAATATGAATGTCTTTTTCTACCATCTCAAGAAAAACAAAACAAAACAAAAATTATGATTTCATAATGGGCTTGTAAAACCAAAAGTTTTATGAATTTTGTAAATTAAGACTGACAACATAGGTAAGATTAGTTAATTTGTCTTTCTGGAAATGTAAAATTAAGATAGCATAAAATTGCTCATAAAACTAACAAGTCTGGAATTTCATTGTATTTCAATGTTGTAACATAGTATTTCAATTATTAGTTTCAGTTTTCTAATCAAGTGACAAATACAGTCTTCCACACTATTTTTTTATAAAAGTATTTCATTTTACCTAGATGTATATGATAAAAACAAATTAATCCACATTTTCTCTTTCAATATATGCACTCTAAAATGATACAAAGAATTCACATGAAAACTCTTCCCTATATTGTACATCCAGAAAAATGTATGGAATAGTATTTTTAAATCATATATAATATCCAAGATTGTAAATATCCTAAGAAATTAAATCATGTGTGTAAATAATCATTATTCGTTTTTTGCCCTAGCCACAGCACATAAAAAAAATGTACATCTCTATTAGTGTAAAGAGATATCATTAGAAACGTTCACATCTTATGCATACACCAAAAAAAAAAACCCTAAAGAATCTTATAAGAGTTAAGTCAAAATTTAGTAGTCCAGAAATTGTTAAAAAGGAAGCTACTTGATAGTGACCTGCCCTTTGCAAAAAGGTATCATTGATTACTTCCATAATTACACTTAATTCAATAGTATGCCTTGGACCTTTAAAAGGACATTCATATATCTTTATCGGATCAAGTTAATTTGCAGTTTTGACTGAACACTAGTTTGGTTAATTATGTGAAATTATGAAAATATTTTTCGAACAAACAAAAAAGCATAATGGACAATAAAGGAAATAGAAAAATCAAGATATTTTTATAATAATGGCTATTTCTATACTTTGGGAAAGTGTATAGGGTGAAATTACCAGAGAGTACTAAACAAGAAAAAGTCTACTGAAAAATCCTGAAAATCTGTTATGTGATCAACGTCCATGACCAAGTTACTAAGGTAATTAACATTTTGAAGCTATTGAGACAGGTTTCCTTGAAGGGCCCACCCATACCCCAATCTTCAATCATCCACTTTAGTGTAGTTTACATATTAATTTTCAATATACATCACTGAATTAAAACCATAACCTGATTTTTCTAAAATGATTTTAATAATACTTTTAGTACTTGATTTAAAGGGCTCTTAGGCCATGTTTTTAGGGAATAAAAATTAATTTCTCAGAGAAGGCTTACATTTTCTGAAAGATGTATCTTTTTTATCCTGGAGGAAACTAACAAAACAAAACAAAATGAAATGAAACTGGGTCTTTAGGATCCTGTACGTTAAAATCAGCAGGCTGCTTTCGGTCAGTCTCATACAGTTCTGCTTTTCTGCTGTCCTTATGTCTGCTCTGAAGGTGTGATCAATCACAGGGATTCTAACTGCCATCAATACCCCTTTGTAACTGCAATGGTTCATGTGAACTCTTTCCATCTTCAATAACTGACACAGTGTCACCATCTGCTTCCAATAAAATTGTTTCTTTTTTTCTCTAGCAGAGTAAAACTGCTGAGATCGTAAAGGGTTTTTTTCCCTCCCCTTTTCATGCAAACGATTTTTTTCCACCATATTCTTCAATTTTTTCCTCCAAGGCAGTAAAAAAAAAAAAAAACTGAATAACTTCAAAAGAGATGTTTTTATTCCAGGTGCTAAGGAAGCCCAAAATATAATTGAAAAATATAAACTTTGATGATTTAATAAAGATGTTGCCTTAATTTGGGATCCTGGATGAATAAAACTTTGCAATACGCAAGAAAACTCACAGTTGGAGCTACACACCACTGAAAGGTTAATTTATTTTCTTTCATAAATGACACACTAAAGTAGCAGAAATAATTAATAAATTTACATTTTATCTTCAACAAATAGTAGTGGGCTAAGATTTTCTTGCAACAATTTGTCATGAAAAAGCAGTAATTATCTATTAGATTGCTGTAGAAATGGATATAGAAAGTATAGAGAAGGGACATTTGGGAACTCAATTTATGACCTACTTACAAAAATTGACAGACATTTGTGATACCTGTCATTTATTAAACAGCTAATGAGACAAATGATTTCCACACTTCACAGCCTGCCAGTTAGGTATTATTATCTCACTTTCCTCATAAGATAAACAAACCCCAAATCACACATATCTAATTGTGGCCAAGAAAGAATTCAGACAATGACCTAATGCACAAACCAATGCTCTTTTCCACTCATTCATTCTGTTTCTCTATTCATTCCCCAGTCAAAACTCCAGCATGTATACCACCACCACTTAATGCCACTGCCTCATTGACTTAATTTGGCAAATATTATGTAACAAAAGGAGGGATACTTAGTTAGAAATAGAATTTAGTTTCTTAAAATACAGTTTCTGATTGCAATTTTAAATAACACATGTAACACTAAACCAGAGAACTAATGTAAAACCTAGATAGATCCAGTCCTATTCTGAAGGTCTTAGAACTGGAATAGGAAATATGGTTTGTAAAACGAATAATGAGCTCCTCAACATCATATTTTATGCCAGTGCCTGGATTTTCTTTTTAAGGTTTATTATCAAGTTCAAAGAACTAATTCCTCAATTATTTGCAAACCATTGGTTCTCATTTGCAAAATTTGGAGCAACCCTGGCCATTTTTCCTTAAAATGATAATGTAAATAATTTTAAGAACGAGAAAGAAGAAAATTACAGATGAAAGTTAGGAAGGGGATGGTTAACCTTCTTAAGAAGAAACATTGGTTTTTAAAATATTTGTAGGGGGGCGCCTGGGTGGCTTAGTCGGTTAAGCGTCCGACTTTCGCTTGGGTCATGATCTCGCGGTTCGTGGGTTCGAGCCCCGCGTCGGGCTCCGTGCTGACTGCCAGCTCAGAGCCTGGAGCCTGTTTCAGTCTGTGACTCCCTCTCTGACCCTCCTGCTCGCTGTCTCTCTCTCTCTCTCTCCTAGAAATAAAGCATTAAAAAAATTTAAAAAAATAATAAAATAAAATATTTGTAGGGTCTTTTCAAATAAACAATAAGGGACAAAATAGCCTGTTGAGATCCAATTTATCACTATTATGTTGTTCCTTAACTCATGATACTTTAGTGGCCGAATCCTAGATTAGATGTCAAATAAATGAGATGATTTAATTGACTTAGCTCACAGATCTTCAAAAACCTTGAATAAAGTCTAATTTTTAAAATAGTCAAAGGTGCAGTAGTTCCAAATGAATTGGGGAGGAAGTTGGTAGCCTCTGTAAAGTAGCTTAGAAGCCTGAAGTTAATAGCATCTTTTCTGATGTGAGGAAAGCAGACCAAGAGAGTGATGGCATTTTAAACTTAAATTCAGGGGCGCCTGGGTGGCTTAGTCGGTTAAGCGTCCGACTTTCGCTTGGTCATGATCTCGCGGTTCGTGGGTTCGAGCCCCGCGTCGGGCTCTGTGCTGACTGCCAGCTCAGAGCCTGGAGCCTGTTTCAGTCTGTGACTCCCTCTCTCTCTGACCCTCCCCTGCTCGCGCTGTCTCTCTCTCTCTCTCTCCTAGAAATAAAGCATTAAAAAAAATTTAAAAAAAATAATAAAATAAAATATTTGTAGGGTCTTTTCAAATAAACAATAAGGGACAAAATAGCCTGTTGAGATCCAATTTATCACTATTATGTTGTTCCTTAACTCATGATACTTTAGTGGCCGAATCCTAGATTAGATGTCAAATAAATGAGATGATTTAATTGACTTAGCTCACAGATCTTCAAAAACCTTGAATAAAGTCTAATTTTTAAAATAGTCAAAGGTGCAGTAGTTCCAAATGAATTGGGGAGGAAGTTGGTAGCCTCTGTAAAGTAGCTTAGAAGCCTGGAAGTTAATAGCATCTTTTCTGATGTGAGGAAAGCAGACCAAGAGAGTGATGGCATTTTAAACTTAAATTCAGGGGCGCCTGGGTGGCTTAGTCGGTTAAGCGTCCGACTTTCGCTTAGGTCATGATCTCGCAGTTCGTGGGTTCGGGCCCCGCGTCGGGCTCTGTGCTGACTGCCAGCTCAGAGCCTGGAGCCTGTTTCAGTCTGTGACTCCCTCTCTCTCTGACCCTCCCCTGCTCACACTGTCTCTCTCTCTCCTAGAAATAAATTTTAAAAAATATTAAAAATAAAATAAAATAAACTTAAATTCAGAATATCATACTAAGTTACAACCCATCCTCTTTTATGACTTGTGGTGGTAAAGGTAATATGATCATAACAAGGTGTCAGGCAGTTATAGAGACATGCACTATCTTTTTATTTAGATTTTGATCTATTCCTCATCTTGCAAGGACCTAATCCTTGCAATATGTTAATGATGCCTTTTCTCAACAGGAAACCTCACTTGCAAATCTTTCTTAGGTACAGCAGAATTCAAGTCCCCAACTTTTCTTGGGCCCAGAGCCAAGGAGTGTTTCATCCTACATTCTACACAGTAGACTACAGTGGCACAGAACACAGTCCACATTCAGGGTAAAGCTATCCATTGTCTGTTCTGTCTTTGAATTCAATTTAATGGAGAATAAGGAAAGGAGCAGAGAGTTAATACTTTTCTTCTCCCTTAATTGGGAAAATCCAATTGAATGATCTCAATGAGCTGGAGTAGAACACTGTTCTAAGAGAAACTGCAAAGGAAGTTAATAGGTTCCAAGGGAAGAGGAAGAAAATAAATAATCCCCAATGAGTCATCCCATGAGAACTGCCGAATACTTGTCTTTGAAAACTCAGGAGGACACAAGAGGAAACCAATTTTATGGATTCAATCAACTTCATGCTCCACAGATTGGGCAAAGTACATACAACCATAACAAATCAAATTATAGATCAAAATATAGATAATTTAACCATGCCACTTCCTAGAACTCTAAGTTCGTGTCATTAGTAAGTGGAAAATTCCTTAGGTTTCAACCTCACACTAGGTAAAAATATGCATATTGTGTTAAGGAGAGTCTAGTTAAGAAGAAGCAACTTATGGAGTGATAAGAATACAAGACAGTGTATAGATTTATAACTCACAAGAGGCAACAGGAAGGACAACCAAAGCAAAAAATAAAGATAAGGGAACTACTTTAAATTATCTGTAAGAACTCCGCCTAGCTGAGCAAAGGTTGTGTTGTTCTTAGAGCTAAAATGTTTACACACAAGATATACACAATTTAAGATGGAACGTGGTATTTCACTAAACAATGTATTCCATATTGGTGAAGATGAGGATGGAGGGCATTTGAGAAACTGTTACCAAACTAAAACTTCTGCATAACCCTAACTCTTTAATTTGACCCATCTCTGGAAGCAGCTTTAAGAGAATGAACTTTGAAGCAAATATCTTTAAAATATTACTAACTGCTACTTTTATAACTGTAATCTTTTCCCAATAGGATCTTAATGATAACTCCAACTTCACCTTATTTAGGTCCTGAGGGCCAGACCAAGTTGAATCCTGTGTTTTCATGAATAAATTTCAAATAATAAATGGCTAATTTATTACCCCAATTTAAGTAATTGTGGAATGTTCTAATTTAAACTTCATTTTACCCTAAATTGCTTTCTTAAAAAGAGTTCAATCAACTAAAACCAGATTTAAGAAACCAAAAAAAGCCTTGAAAAACACTATGTTTAAAATATTACATATACAATATATTATTTTTCAATTTAAATGATGAGTAACATTATCAGAAATAGCCACTGAATTAAAGGTTTGTGCTGTGTCTAGTACCCTCCCAAATATTTTCCCTTCACACTATCTCCAGGAAAACAAAAACAAAAACAAACAAAAACATCCATTTAAAATATGATCTTAAAAATTGCCATGATTGAATAATTAGAAACAAGTAAACAAAGTCACTGGCAATCAAAGGTAGCATGGGTTAATGTATTTTTTTTTTCCAGTGGTTAGATATAAACTGGTTCCTTTTGTCAAAGTTGGATGGGCTAGAAAGACAATTATATACTCTAGGCAAACTCTCCATCTGACTGAAAGTTGACATAAACTTTCTTCTTAGTCAAACTCCAAGTACTCTTTGGGACAAACTGAAGTAATGAAGTATCTTTTCTTTAGTACGGTCATTAAAAAACTTCCTTTTCAATCTATACACATAACTCAAAGCTAAGTGAGCTAGCATGGAATTAAATCTTCACTGAGATTTAATGTAAAACAATACTATCTTGGTTTGGCTATGGTGCTACTTTTGTAAAAAAAAAAAAAAAAAAAAGAGGAACTATCAAACACTTGAGGTAACCTAGAAAGCACAGAGCATATCACAGACATCTTAAAGACAAGCATTTTAAACATTTTTGCCAGTGCTTCTCTGAGAGCAAGTTCTTTAAACAGAACTTACCAATTTTTACAATATTAAAAAAAATACATCCCTCAAAAATAGCCCATCAATGCTAAATCAAACTTTCTGTATTTCTACAAAAATAGATACACATAGAGCTACAAAATTGTATTCCTGAAAGGATGAGCATTTTCATTTGTGGTTCATCTTTTCCTGACAAGGTGGTTGGTTCATAAAGGAAAAAACAAAACAAAACAAAAAACAAAACAAAAAAAAAAAACAGAATGAAACAAAAATTAAATCATGTATTGATAAAAGCAAGACAAAAAAAAAAAAGATTTGCACAGTTGGCAAAGGCTCAGATGAGGGAAAAAAAAAAACAAACAAAAATGCTTTTCTTTAATGTCTAGGACCCACTCTGCTTTCTCAAGAAAAGGCTCCAAACCAAGGTTAGCTGGTTGACATTTCCTCTTCTTCTTCCATGTCTAGCGTGTCCCACTGCAGAATGGGAAATCCTGGCAGCCTCTTTCCCAGTGGGCCCATGGATTCATACTTCAACCTGACTTTCTAATACTGTGTTTCAGTACCAGGGTGATTCCTTGCTCTTGTCTTGATGCTGGAGACCTAGAATAGGTGACAATGAAAAAAATGAAAAGCATTAGTATATGAAACACTCAGAAATGGGCCTAATCTACAATGCATTGCATATAGAAACCAAAAAGACAATCTAGGCAACTGTGAGGTATGGCATAAGGATGACCTGATGTCTCAGGAAATTTCTATGCTGGAGCTCACGTTTTTCCAAAAGCCAACCAACACAGCATTGACAGAAACTCTAGATTAGAGCAGTGATATTTGTACAGTATGAATTCTTTACTGTGGTTTTCATTTTCTTGGAGTATAAGTGAACAATCAATAAAATAAAATAGTATAAATGAAACCCTTTTATTTCTAATTTCAAAAGGAGCTGATATTTGGAGAAAACAACGTCACCAATCTTTGGGGCATTTAGGTAGCACTTCGGTTAATACTTTTCAGCAACAATAACACTTTTGAACTAAAATAGTAAATTTTGGTGCTATTTTGAAATGTGTTCTGCATATTTTATATTGCTACAAAATATGGCGAGCAATTAAACATGGTTAAAAGCTGGATGTAATATTGCCAGTAAAATAGACACAGCTGATTCACAGCTAAGAACACACACCTGTATTGTTTTTATAAATTTACTTATTTTTTTAATCTTCCTCCAGAAAATATTTAAGATGGCTTGTAAAAATCTATACATCACAAAAATCTATACTTCAAAGCAAGAAAATAAAATTTACAGTTAAGTTTTAAAAAAATTTTTTTGTAGTTTTTTTCATTTTTGAGATAGAGACAGAGCATGAGTGGAGGAGGAGCAGAGCGAGAGGGAGACACAGAATCTGAAGCAGGCTCCAGGCACTGAGCTGTCAGCATAGGGCCTGATGCGGGGCTCGAACGCACAAACCGTGAGATCATGACCTGACCCGAAGTCAGACGCTTAACCGGCTGAGCCACCCAGGCGCCCCTACAGGTAAGTTTTTAAAAGTAGTAACAAAAGGACAATAAGCGAGTATGTAGAGCTTCCAACTGAAAACTAAAGTGAGTAGGAATAAGTGTTTCAAACAAGAAACAGAAAATGTGACTTGTGGAGTCAGGTGACTAATTTCTGACATGGACAATTAGTATAGCACCTTCAGCTTATACCCATTTGAAGGCACTTACATCAGTTTCCTTTATTTTTGGCATTGTTTGGAAGAGTAAAAACAGGGAACTGATTGCTCTTAAGTTGGTTAAAACCAAATGCCAAAACATGAAGAAAGGCTATTGAATAAGTGGGTGGAAATGCAGCATGATGCTGCTGTGAGGGTGCTCAGATCACAGGATGTTTTCTTGATCCTTGATCTAAAATTTTTCTAAGTCTGGGCTGATTGTCAGACACTGAATGGTTAAACGAGCCAGTATGATTCTCAATGATAACTGTTACTAAAACAGCTACAGTGATTTCATTTCTTGTCCATCCAACTTGTCAAAGAATTTCACAAAACAATGAGCGCCACTACAAAACAGTCAGTGATGGGAGACATTAAGACAATCTACAAAAAAGGCTTCATAAAGGGAGAGAGAATAATAGAAAAAGTCAAAGAAGCACCTGATAGAACCACAAGTCACTATCTATATTCTACTGCACTTGCATACTAGGGAAAAAGCAATACTACCTGAAAAAAGGTTAGTTCCATCTTAAGGTTTTTTTTTTTTTTTAATCTCTTGTGACTAGTATTATGTTTAGATACAGAGTCAATAGTTTTCCTTTCCAAAAAAAAACAAAAAAAAAAAAAGGGAGGAGGAGGAGACAACAGGAGGAAGAGGGAAGGAAGAAAAAAGATTGGGGTATACCAATTCACTCTAAATTTGCTTTACTTGTTTTCAAATGATCTTGTGGTTAAAATAATTTGCAACCTGACACAGTCTTTGTTTGGTGACTCTTATAATCTAAACCACCTTAACTGACAATCTGCTGACTGCATAAATATTTTTTTCATTATTGAAACATCTCATCTTCTGTATGACTCAGTATTTCCACACTTGAAGACTCCATCAATCTATAGAATGTCAGCACGGCAAGTCATGAATAGTGTTGGAATCATCAAGTGGTTTCAGTGCCTTTTTTCGTCTTAAATAAAGGCAATTTCTAGTTTGCTCTGCAAAGACATATGACTCCTTCAAAATCATGTTCATCTTTTTCTGTGGACAAGTATTGCATTACTTAACATAGCCCTGCGTTTTCCAACCAGAATAACAGAGGGTATTTTCTCATTAAAACTTCATCTCTTCAATTCTTTTGCTTCCAAGTCTTTGTATTACTCTAATGCAAACCTTAAAAAAAAAATCAGTTCTTCTGTGGCCTAAAATGTATTAAATACCTAATGTGATCCCTGTGGTTTAGCCTATTCTCGGTGATAGTACATTAAATCAGACCTTTGCTTTAACTACAAGGTATTTTGAAAATATCCATAAACATTCAACAATAGTCATAAGTAAAACGCAAAAAACTGAACAACCACAAACAAAATGTCCTACTACCAATAGGTTGCAACAGACAGAGAAGTGGTATTATGATTTTTCTTGTTAGATGACTGATGAGGAAAGATCAGGATATTTAAGAGTCAGCTAGTACATTTACTTTTCTCAACAAGGGTTAAAGAGAACAAAATTATTAACTTATTATCCTTAGGTGGTCCCAAGAATCCTTATGTGATCTACATACATTTGGGGTTTCCCCAACTTCCTACCAGAACATGAAATCTACTTTGCTGTAATTTTGCTTCTAGTCAGGCTTGTTTTGCCTCTCACTTTCTTAACTCAAACCTATGGGAAATTGGTTCATATAGCATATCCTGAAATCTCTCCACTAGCTGTCTGAAATCACTCATGTTTTTCTTCTTGTTATCAGTAACTCACTTTTAATTTTATTGTTTGGTCTCTGAGATTTTTAGTAGAGGGGAAAATAAACATAAAAATGTCAGTGAATGTTTTCTTCAGGCTGAATATGACAGGCACTGTGTGAAGTGCTTTACATGAAATATCTAATTTAATGCTCCCAACTATGCTACAATAATATTTATTTTACGAATGAGAAAATTGAGATTAGGAGAAACTACGAAACTATTAAATGGTAGAGCTAGGATTTAAAACAAGGTGGTGTGATGTCAGAGTCAAAGGTCTTAGCCACAGTGTATATGGGTCTCTCCCATATGGATTATACTTATCATTGACTATGTCACTAGCCTATTCTACTACAACTCTTCAAGTCAAAATCCTTTTATTAAAGCAATATGAGGAAAAAATTAATACATTTTTATGTTCCTTTTTGTGCTGTTTAAAAATAGTCTGATTTGACATAATCAGTATCAGAGTTAATAATATAGCTCTTTTAGTAATCTTTTAAAACTATAAATCTTCAATGTTTTTTCTAAGATGCAGTAACTGGTTACACAGTAGTTTATGATACTTCAGATGAAGACTGCTTCAATTGTGTAATAGGATATTCCACATTAACTGATATTTTTTTGATATATAATCCTCCCCCCCCACACACACACACACCACAAAAAGAAACCTTCCTCAGTGTGAACAATGAAGACACAGGGTGGTCATCTGGTGGTTTTCAGAAATGGGACCATAGAACAAAGACATTAGATTGTTGGCATCAGAGCTTGAGAGTCTAGGATTCAGTTAGGAAAAAACCCTGAATGGAAATGTAAGCCCACAGACCCATCTCCTCAATTCAGTTCCAATACCACTAATACCTGACCACCAAAAGAAAAGGAAAAAAAGAAAAAAAGCTGCATACTTAAGATGAGAGCAAAGGACATATGACCACAAAAAAGAAGTGTAGGATAATTAGAAGCAGGAGAGAAGTCTTGGTCAAGGAAGGAAGATTGTAATAGAATTTCCCTTTAAAGTTTGAAGTATTTGATTATATAACAAGGTATCATAACTCATTTTCTAACTTTCTAGCTGAGGTTTTTGGGAAGCAACAGCTTCAGAGGCTCACCTCTTACAAAAGGCTCTGGGAAAAGAAAGTATAGATGGCAACAAGGTGTGTCCAAGGACGAAAGGCCTGACACTTCCCCCTCTCTAGTTTCCCTCAATTCCTGGATGTCTTGTGAAAAGATCCTAAAGTTTCCATGTGACTCCATTATGTCCAATAGCTATGATATGGGTACCCCACAGCAGAAGACATGGCCCAACTGAGAATCTTGGAAGAATCACAATGACTAGGAGATGAACTGGACTTAAATAGGTCATTACTTGGGGGGGGAGGGGGGGAGGAGGCACTATACAGAGAATGACCTGAGAAACAGAGTTGGGGGAGGAGATACGTTTGGAAACAAAGGCCAACCTCTTAATAGACAGCTGTTGTGAAACAACTGACTCTAGGAATACAGAGGCAAACTCAGGGAGAGGGTAAGGAAAGAATCTGAGAAGAGGTGTCAACTCTAAATTGGACATTGCAATAAACTGAGAGCAATGGAGATATCATTAGATTAGACTACAAATACTCAAAATTAATGAGGTTAAGTTTTCTGCTATTGGGTAGAAATGAATAATAAATAAAGTTACTGAAAAGCTACACTCCAGCACACCTGAGTTTTAAGGAATGTTTGATTGTCAGAGCTATATCTATTAGGAAACCATGTCCTACTTCTAAGGAAGCATAATCACTTGACAACACCATTGACTATAGCTCTTAAGTAAATTGAACATGCTTCCAATTAATTTTATTGCTGTAGATAAAATAGGTAATGTAGTGACTATATACTGGGGAACATTATGCTGATAAAAAGAGAAGATGAAAAATAGGAACATAAAACCTGTAAGTGTGGATAGAATATTTTATTATCTGAAATCAAGAAATACTTAGATGCATAAATATAAACTTTTCATTTCATAGGTACTAAGAGTTCTAGAAACTCTTTTGGATCAGAATGCTTGCCATTAGACTAAAAGAAGCTGGTAGCTTATTCCTACATTACAAGAAAATCAATCCCCTGCTTTATCCTTGCTTTAATAAAGATAAGTCATATTTATTATAAATACAAATATAAATATATCCTGTGTTGGATACTGTATCAAAATATCCAACCTTTACCAACTTGACATCTAACACTGACACAGTGACAAATGATCACAAACTGATGCAAGAGACAGTCATACTATCTTCTCCTCCTTTATAACATTATCACTGGTAATGATTATACAGCTGCATTTGTTTGTCTGAGCCCCAGGGCAATCATTTTAAATGCTAGTTAAGAATTTCTAAGTAAGATCTACGTGGAGATAGCACCTTAACACCAAGTATGGGAAACATAGAGTAGAAGAAACACAAAGTGGGGGGAAAAAAATAAGGGTTAGGGCTATCCAATTCAGGAACTATAATTTCATTTCAGGTAAATATTTAGATTATGTTTAACCACCATAAATACCTCCCTTCATTCTTTTTAAAAACCTCCTCTTTTCAAATTTCAAAATATCACAGATCTCTTGTTTAATACCAAGTTACAGAATGTTTAGAAAGTATAAGTTCTACACAATATCCCTTGTTACCAAAAAACTCACCAAGCATACTTTGGATGTACATACATACTCACATCACTATTTATACTGTGCTATAACATGATTATTTAACTAGCAATATTATCTTGGAAACCATTCCATGTGAGTACATGTAGATGAACCTCTCTGGAGGGATTTATAATATTCGTTCTACCCTGTAATATAAATTACCCAATTCTCTATAAATGTATATCATTTGAATAGACATGTACAAATATACTTGTTACTTATGTGATCATTTTGGAAGATAAACTCCTGAAAATATGTTTATATAATTGCTGAACCTAAGTATATATATGTACACACATATTTCATTGTGGGTACTACATATTTCAGCAAGTTTGCACCAATATTCCTATTATATGTTACTACTTATTATCATTATTATAGACTAAAAGTATCTATTAAAAATATCTATTCAATTTGCATTTACTTTCATATTAGTGAAGGTAAACATTATGCAAATATAGCATTCCTTTCTCTGTGTTTTATCTTTGGCTAACTTTCTGTGCATTTAAGAAAGCAGTGTATTTATTTCTAAGTGCTTTTTGTATTGTACGTATATAAGAATTATTTTTCTCATATTTTACAAATATTTTTGCCAGTTTGATGAGCACTAAATATTTTCATAGATAGCACTTCAGTGTTGGACGGTAATTCTTTTTAAAGTCATCACAAGCAAAATGTATTCTTGAACCAGACCAAAGACTAAATTTATTATGACACTTGAATTACAATTATCTTATCATTACAACCCTTGCACACAAAAACAATGGTAAAAGATACTTAACTATGGTAGTGAAATAATTTATTAGCAGAGGAATGTTTTTCTGTGGATAAAGATGTTTTCTCAAGGCACATTTAGAATTGACTTAAAAATTTCCATGTAGTTGTACTGTCAGAAACAATGAGGTGAAAACTGTCTAAACTTGCCAAAATATCTTTAAGTTCAGATTCAAAAGAAGAGTAGAAATCTAAACCCACTGAACCTAGTAGACCATAATTTACTGAGTTTTTGTAAGAAACAGAGCACCTGCACACCGGAGGCGATCACTGCAGGTTGACAAGCAGTTCAGTGCCCAGGTGTTTCCCACCGCTCCTGTTTTTCAAGACAGAGACTGCAAGCCCCGTGAGCCTGGCTGTCCTCTGAGAATCTTCGTCCCTCCAAAACCACCAACTCTCCTGTACACAGAATCTCTAGCCTTTGCCTTTAGCGACATTCACTTCCTAGACTTGTGTAGGTTAAAATGATCAGCTGGAAGGAAACTTGGCAAGTACTTAAACCATCAGGATATGGTATTCCATGTCTGAACCAGTCATTTTAAAATTGACCTTGTGGACAAATATAAAATATAAATTACAGAGTTAGGCAGTTTTTGATCATGGTGGAAACTTACTATGTGCCAAATTTGAATATCAATTTGGTAACTTCTTAGGTGAGAGAAACCAGGGACTAGGAGATGCAATATGTAATATAGACACTGCTTACCAATTCCTAAGGCAGATATTAAAGAAAAAAAAAGCACACACAAACTTTGAAGACGAGAGACAAAGAATAAAGGAAAAGCAAGAGTGGGGAAGAGTGAAATAGAATACCCTCTGTAATTTCTTCTACAGATTTTCTCCCAGAGCTAGAGAGGAGAAAGACCAAAAACTGCTTGGATCACTTATTGTAACTGAAACCACAAGTTATAATACTCTAGAGATTCTAACTATCCAGACATCTGTTGGATAACAAATGCAGCCAAACATGCATCTCTAAAGAGGTTTCTAGGTTATGCAGTGACAGCTTTATGTCAGAAAATAGATAATCAACCAGAGGAAGAGCTAATCTGGATCCATTGCTTACCCATAAAAACATACTTAGGGACACAACACCAACACAGGAGTAGGAGTTATTTAAAGACCGCAAAAATTAAAAAGTTACTTGAGAATAACAGATATACAAATGTATTTTTCTGTCCATTTAAGTAATCAATCTCTCCATTAAAGCAAAACATATTGGAAAATATTTGGTAAGAATGAGATATGTTGCATATCAATCAATTCTACATTGACATAAGTAATTTTTCATCTTACTTATATGTGATATAAACACAAGCTTATTCTGACATTTTCCAGAAAAGGCTGTCCAATCCAAGCAAACATAAACAGACTTTCAAAGATTATGAAGATGATAAACATTGCTTGATATTGCTCAAGCAAAGCAACCATGAAAATAAGCATTATAACACATGCTTATAGTTGACAAAAATTATGAAGGTAAATACATAATGTATCAGGCTATTTCCAAATAAGGATCGGCACATTTGGCCTCTTAAGGGCAGTGTCTCATAAGACTTTTTTTGGTCACATGTTTGCCAAGGAATTCACAACATGTTGGCTACAGAGAAATGTTTGTGAAACCTTATATTGTTGATAAATAGAACAATAAGACAAGAGTTAGACAGCCTGGAAGGGAATAAAAAGAATCTGTAAATTCCACAGGCCATATAGAATTTTTGCATACAGTCTTTGCAGCCTATTTGAAAACTGATGCAAAATTGTCTGGGAACAAGTTCTGAAACAGACTTCTTCATTCGAGTTGTTTCTTTTAGATGCACCCCTATATGTGATATGAGAAACAGTAAAGCATTAGTGAAAAGATAATTTGTGAATACAAATACACTGACCCTGAAACAGGACTTTTAATGTTTTGAGTGCTTCTCCACCTTCTCCATTCAGAGTCACACTAGATTATCCTGGGAGTGTTTTCAACCTCTACAGTTCCCCTCTTAGATGAGCACCTAAGTTTCCATTGGGAAGACATGGTGTAGATTGAAAACTACAACTGCTAACCATTGCTAGTTGATGAAGGCTCCTTTAAGACAACAGTCAAAAAATAATGTCATTGCCTAATTTTGCTTTCAGTTTTTAGGAAGATATTTCAGAAAGCAAGAGGTGCTACCCAGTTTATATAGCAATAAATATAAACTTGCTGACAAATTAATACTGGAATGGAAAATGAATCAATCTTTAGCTCACAGCTTTTAAAGATCAGCATGTATTAATGAAGTTTAGGTGAGTCTAATGATACCTTGTCTCATTCTGCACATAAAATTTCCTTGTGATCTATATGAGTGATAAGGATACATATCTCAATGTACTTAAACCCAAGGGAAAGGGGTCTGTTTTTTAGTGTCCTCTCATCTCACATGGCAGAATGTTTTAAACAGAAAAAAGAATAAAACTATGCTTAAAAATGTCTTGAAGATGCACATCCTGATACTCCTTCAAAAATTCTTTTCTTCTTGATTCTTTATCACATCGCTCCCATTGTCTGTTCAACCAATACAAAAGCACCCAGTTTTCATTGTATAGTCAATAGTAGCAAACAGCAGTATTAGGAAATTTAGCTCCAGCAAACATCATAGCTATTCTTCAAGAACAGAAACAAATTAAGTTAGATAAAGTCAGGAAGTGACAGGGGCATTTAAGGCTTGCATCCCAATTATTATGATGTCTCACTTCTCCAGTATGATTTTCTTTTTGTGTTTGACATGCATGTATGTATTTAGTAAGAATAATGAGAGCTTTAGTTCTCCCTCAAGTGTACATCTAGAAAACACAACCGTGTGTAGCAGTTCATTGGAATCTCCCAGGGACGGCAGAGTAGGAAGTATTACCTCCATTCTCAATATAAGGAAGAGGAGGAACATACAGTTTTTGAAACTTGCTCAGCATAATGCAGCTAAGTGGTGACATATAGAATTTATTTTTTGGTTCTCTGCTTTTCCCATACCC
This sequence comes from Proteles cristata cristata, assembly GCA_017311185.1. Classification (NCBI taxonomy): domain Eukaryota; kingdom Metazoa; phylum Chordata; class Mammalia; order Carnivora; family Hyaenidae; genus Proteles; species Proteles cristata. Next base: position 971,914 of record JAESUZ010004923.1, on the reverse strand, counting down.
ATCTCTAGACACACATTTCTACAATTCTGCAAAGATTAAAGTTCTTGTTCTCTGTCCTGACCATTATTTTTATGATCCCCTAAATGATTAGGGGTGCAAGTAAATTATTAATAAGATCAATATCTCTGATCTGCTTTTGTCTCTTTCTCTTTCACGCACACACACGATTACTTGTATTGTTGTGCAAATAATCCTGAAACATCTGGAATCTTCTCAGAAGTCTCCTGCACTTGTTCTATACAGTAGAAGGAGGATCTGTGAGACAAAATCCCTCATGCTTCAGGCATTGTGACATTATGGAACCATTCTATGGATGAAGGCATAGAAGACAGCATGTGCAAGATCTACATGGGTCTGGGAAAGCAGGGGAAATTCATTAAGACTCTACAGAATCCAGCCATGGATACTTGAAACTGACAGCAGTGCTCTGGAATGCATTTCTCCCTCTGATTCACCATCCAGTTACTTTTCATGCAGATCTCACTCTCTGGCTAGGATCTCCTGGCATTTTGCATGCATCTCAAAGATGGTTTCCATTACCCTTCTGGTCACGAAATTGTCATTCTGGACATGTGCCCTATGCAACCAACACCATTCAAGAGTGCATAAATATTTTAACATAACTTTGATGGTTTTTTTTTTCCTCTCGGTGGAAAACAGGATTATGACTTATGCCAAAGAAAAATAAAAAGGTTTGCAGAAAGTGTTAAGCAATTGTGTTAAGTACTAGACTCTTTATTATTACAAAATCATAATAAACTTTAAAAAAGTCCAGAGAAAGTATTAGTTCAAAACACATCCTAACATAGTTTTTTTTTTAACTGCAACTATTGATTTGTGATATCGTAACTATCCTAATTGAGGTAATGCCCTCAAGATAAGAGTCCAGAAATCTATAAATCTTTATTGAATAGCACAATTGCCAATGAAAAATCACATAGTCCCATGGGCTGGCTTCTATATAATATGTCATTTAATATGTCTACCTGCTGAAATCATACGATTAGAAGTAAGCTTCCGTGCTTATTCTATATTAAAGCAAATTTCTTAATTTCCTCATCGCTTATAAAAATTACTAACAATGTCAGGAAAGGCTTCAATGAATCACTAACCCTATACCAATCAGAATTTAGAATATATATGCTCCATGAGAAGATGTGAAGAGGAGAGGAAGGAAACTGTTTTTAGTTGAGTACCACCATATATGTTACTTTGATGGCCCCTCTTCTCTAGAATAAAAATTACCTTAGTGGCTTGATATTTTATATAAATAATACTATCCTGTCAATCATTACTGCAGCTTTCTATTGATTTCTTTCTAAGCTTGCCACATTTCTCTCTCATTGTAAAGCCTGGAATTGGAGCATTATTATATCAAGTAAATATCCAACTGCACTGGGTTGATAACTATTGGTTTCCTTTAATTTTTTTTTTTTTTTGGTAAATGTCTATTTTTACAGAAATAATTTCCAAGAGGTCACTGGATATAAAGCTCCATGATGTTAATCCCTTTGGTATCCCCAGTGAAATTCAAAAATTAGCAACATTTTACAAGGGGTTGTTAAAATAGTTTAGTATGAGACTTTCATGCAATCACAGTCTTCGTTGCTCAGGCTTGTCAGCACCAGACCACTTACAAGAAAGCACAGGTCTTGAGATGGAATCTAGAGAGATGGCAAACTTACAGGTTGAATGGAAAAGCAAGTGGTAACTTGATGTCCATCTCTCTTTCATGGAGATAAACTGCCTCTCCATTTGCTGCTCTAGTTCACGAGCTACTTTTCATCCTGCCTTTTATATCCTGCATTTGATAAAACAAAGATATGTATGCTTCTACTACTGGATTGCAATGTAAAGCATCCATATAGTATTGAACAAGACTGACCACCATTGTCTTAACAGCTGACAGTGTTTGATTAGCCTATTTCAAAGAGATCACTGTATAAAGTTTTTGAGCAATAATAACTTAAATTGCTTTAAAATATAATTTTTCCATTTGTGAATGAGGTCCTGTCACAAAATATCAGATTAGAAGTATCAAATTAAACCCAATTTTTAACAATGTAGTATACAGACTTTATCCAATGAAAAAATTAAAAGAATATGTTGATTCTTTTCTAGTATTATCAGACACCAAGTGTCTATGGAGAGAAAAAAAATAGATGAAAAGGACATTTGTATATTCCTAACTTTCCCATTGGTACCCAGTGCTCCCTATCTGTTATCAAAATTTAAGTTCTCATAGAATTTTTTTCCAAGTTTCTTAACAGGGTCATTTTATTCACAGGCTTATCAAAGCCATTATTATTAAAGTATTTTCAGAAATAATCCAGTTTTTCTAACATCTGAGAGAATATTAGAAGCATAGCTTCTTGTGCTTATGCAAAATATCACAGCAAGTTGTTTTTTGAATTAGTAGCTCTGTAGTTTGTTTTTCTGTCTAGTAAGAGCCAATGTCCTATTCTATAATACGTGATCTCGATTTCACTTGATATCTGAAGATATGCTCATTAGTTAGACATAAACCAGATACTGTTTAATATCTGGCTATAATCCTACTTTGGCGCAGAATCGTCATGATTTCCTCATTTACTCACGCAAATGTATGGCTAATGCTTTACATGACACATTTTTTAAGAAGCCAGAAGACACATCAATACATATTAACTCCCTTTTAGAGCCAGATTTCCCAAATCTGTGTTATAGCACAGAATTATTGTTTTGTTTTGTTTGTTTTGTTAGGCTACTTAAATGTATTTTAGCAAAAAGCTGTTTATGTATATTTTATATTGAGTTATTATGGCATTCCTCAAAGTAAAAAATAAATTTGTAACAAAATTGTAGCTAAAATAACATGAGGGATCCTAAGAAAAATAAATCTGTGGATCTGCAGATGAAAACAATCTCAAGCCATGAGCAGCTTGTGTTTATAGAGAAGAAGTCATACCACAAAGCATGACACTTTTTCCTTTTGGTAAATTTAAATCTAGTGGATGAAGTGGCATTTATAAATAAAGTCAACTTTGTATTTCAGAAAAAGGCCTCATGAACAAATCTGTACTTGCAAAATTAACTCAAATTGGCCAGAATGTCTTACGTTGTATATTTTACATTAAGTCAATTGTTGGCAATAACAGGAAATGAGAATGACAACATTTCAGTGAAATGAATTGTATGGCTATGGCCACTGGAAGGTGAATACTAGAACAGAATTTACTTAATATCTTCATAAAACAATCTGAGCATGATAGAGATATCCTTTTATTTACATGTATGTATCTAATAATATGTTGTATCACAATAAAATGAAATCGAGAAATACAGAAGTATATATAAAATGTGAAGCTCTCTCAATCCCATAATTTCACCCCTATGAACATACCCAAGAAAACTGAGACTATCCATTTACACAAAAACTGGTACGTGAATGCTAGTAGCAGCATGAGTCATGTCAGCCCAAAAGGAGAAACAAACCAACAAGCGAATGGATAAACGAAATGTGCTATAGCTATACAACGGAATAACATCTACTCCTAAAAAGGAAATGAAGTTCTGATTTGTACTACACGATGAATCTAGGAATCACAGTCTAAGTGAAAGAAGGCAGACACAAAAGGACATTTTATTTATATGAAATGTCCAAAGTAGAAAAATCCATAGAGGCAGAAAGTAGATTAGTGGTTGCCCGGGCAAAGAGGAAAGAAGGAATATATGTTGAGGATATATTTTATATCCCTAAGATATAGAGGTTTTTTGTTGAGGTGATGGAAATGTTTTGGAGTTAGATAGTGGGGATCATGAATATATTAAACACATCACGAACATCCTAAAACCATTGAATTGTACTTTCAAATGGTAAAGTGTATGATATGTGAAATATAGCTCAATAGTGTGTTTTTCAAGATTCTACTTTTTAAGCAATCTCTACACCCAACATGGGGCTCAAACTCACAACTCTGAGAACAAGAGTCACATGCTCCACTGGCTGAGTCAGCCAGGCACCCCATCAATAATATTTTTTAAACCTACAGTATGTGAGGATCTGATCACCTTCACTTGCATAGCTAAAATGTATAGAGCACCTATTATCTGCAGAGCACATTTGTAAATGTTTTACTTCATTAATTTATTTAATCCTCAATACAACCCAATGAAGCATCTTTAAGGATAAACTGAGACACCAAGGGAGTTCGGTAATTTGTACAAATTCCTATAGTTAATTAAGTGATAGAGCTGGACTTATAAAACCAGGAAGTCTAGCTTCAAAGCTCAGGCCACACGCTAATTACCAGGACCAATGACCATTACAAGTTGTGATATATACTTCCAGATAATTTTTCTTGAGGGAGTGGAGGCACACACATGCATATGTGAGGGTGCAGATGGGTAAAAACTACACAAATGGAACTATACTAGAGGTCAGCAAACTATAGCTGACAGTCTCACTGTCTGTTTATATATATCGCCCATATATATATATATATATATATATTAATATATATTATATATAATATATATTAATATATATTATATATAATATATATTAATATATATAATATAGAATAATATATATATATAATATGAATGGAAAATGGGATTTACATTTTTACATTTTGGAGAAAGAAGGGAATAAAAAAAGAAGGGTGGCATTTCATGACACAGAAAATTCAAATTTTAATGTTCATCAGTGAAGTTTTTTGGGGATGGTCATCTTCATTTATCTAAGTAAGACTGTGGCTGCTTCTACACTGTCAAGGCAGAGTTGAGTAGTAGCAATAGAGATAGTGTGACCTTGTAAAGCATTGAATATTTCTATCAGGCCCTTTACGGAAAGACTTTGCAGACTCTTGTATTATACCATACATGATACTTTAAAACTTTCTTGGTCACTAAACATATCATTTTCAACCTTTCAGATTTCCTTAATTTATTTAAATAGCTATAAAATAAATATGCACCTAAAATTATCAAACATTTATTGATGAAAATGTTATATGCTTCACCAAATTGCTCTCAAAATAGTTGGATTAATTTATTTCCCCCCTAACAGAATGTGAAAATGACCTCCATTTTGGTGGCTTGGGTACCTGAATTTCAAGAAGTTTCATACCTGTCTCACCTGAATACAAGATCTTCCCTCAACTTCTCAGAAACCACCCAGCATTGATGCTTACTTCTGAGCTAAGCCACTCTTTTGGGCTACCTGGTCCAGTCAATTTTGTATAGATTTATATAGAGGGCCCCAATTTGCATTCTTTTCAGTTGTCCTATCTTTTTAGCTTGGAGCTATCACATGGAAACTTTTGTTCTTTTTAAGTAGTTAGAAAAGTGGAAGTGTAGCCACTTCCTTTACGTGTCCTCCTGCACTGGCTACTTTTGTGGGCCATCAGGTCCCTCCCATTCCATGCTGAGACTTGGGAACTGCCTTCAGTAGAACAAAGCCACCTTGCCTAATGTCATGTCTCCTTTTCAGAGACAAACACATCCAATAACTGGTCAATGCAGATATATTGAAGCCCATTCATTTCAACTTCAGGGAATACAATTAAAAAGTATCACCCCAACTCCAGAGATCTTTACACAATCCACTAAGTTCCATTGAATTTAATCACAGTAAGACTTCTCTTGCCCAACTCTCTCATCACACAGATGTCTTCCTGAGAACACCACTGCACAAATTGTCTCCAATCAAATCTGAATCTAAGAGTCTGTTTCTCAGAGAAACTGACCTAAAACACTCCTCTCTAACTCTTCCCAAAGGAGGACAGATGTGATATTTGATATGACTCCTGAGTTTAGGAGAAGAAAGTGAGTACATAAAGTTCAGCCCCTCCCACTGTCTCATTTTCGGGGCCAAAATCCATGCAGACTGCTGTGTGCCCTTCCTGCTACTGTCCTTTGCAGGGCAAGCACCCTGCTTCATGCCTCAAACTATGCTTCTCAAGGCAATTTTGAGCGGCCACCAGTCTCTTCTTAGAGTAACGAGGCTTCAAACTATGTGACAAGGAAGAGGTAGGTCTAAGGGAATCTTCTCTGAAGTCTATTTTTCCTAGGATTCTATCTTCCAGAATCTAAATGTTGATGAGGATACTAGAAGTCCAATTGTAGAAGTAAACCTAATCGAGGATCTCCAATTTGTCAATGATTACATAAATGATGTGGTCTTTATCTGCTTTATTCCTTTGTCTTTGTTTTCAAAACTATGGGACAGATATGAATTATGAGTATTATCCTAAACCACAATGAAAAGAGTAACACTATATACTTCCAATAGGTAAATCTTCATTCCTCATTAGTAACTATTAACAGTCTTAATTAATCATCTAATTTATCTATATTTACAGAGAGATGCTACCCCGGCAACTCCTTAGACTTGGGGAAGGTCTTAGTTCAAATCTAGGTTGGGGATTTTAGACTTAAAAAGCAGTTTTCAAATAGGAAAACTCAGTCTTGTTTCCTTATTGTTAATCGATCTAGAAACTACCAGTCAGATTTGGTTTAAGAATTAAAAGTAATAATATAAACAAAGTGCTTCTGGCAAGACCTTATGAACTAGGTATCCAATAAATGTTTATTCACATTAACTTACTGAATATTAATTCAGTAAGTATTAAGAACTATTACATTATTATACCCAAATGGGTGCACTGTAGGTTTTTCAGATAAAAACCAAAAATCCTCTCTCCTTCACTTCCAAAAGGTAGGATGGCTTTTGATCCCAAGGAGAGTGTTTCAAGTCAAAATTCTGAACAATTAGTAGGTGAATAAAGCTCATACCAAAAATAAGGAGTGCAAAAGTAGGTAACAGATGACAGAGAACAACAGGCAATCGTGTCCCCTTTTCCCTTTATGTTATGGAAAGCACAGAAAGGATGCATATAGACTGAATGTTTGTGACCCTCCTGAAGTTCACATGTTAAATCCTAACCCCAAAGTGATGGTATGGGGAGGCAAGATATTTTTAGGGAAGTGATTATGTCATGAAGGCAGAGCCTTCTGTAATGGGATTAGTGCCCTTATAAATGAGATCCCAGAGAATTCCCTTGTCTCTTCTACCGTGTGAGGACACATTGAGAACACAGTGTCTATGAACCAGGATATAGGCCCACCAGACAATGAATGTGTTGGCTCCTTGATCTCAGACTTACCAGCGTCCAGAACTGTGAGAAGTAAATGTATGCTGTTTGAGCCACCCAGTATGTGGCATTATGTTACAGCAGCCCAGACTTACTAAGATTCGATGCCTGCGAAGAGCAGTTAGCTTTGGTCACACAGTACCCCAGAAATGAGACAGGGAAGAATCTCCACAGACTGGCTGTCCATGATGGCAGTTACCAGACTGGGACTTAATCAGATCTAGCCCCAGGCATCAAATAACTTAAGAGCTGCCTTTGTTCTGTTAGTATGTGGCAAAGAAAGAATGAGGTGATTAGCCCGACCATATTCTCTTCTCCTAGAGAGACAGAATCAAGTCCCCTGATACTTTTTTAGAAAAGCAGCTTGAGGGGCACCTGGGTGGCTCAGTTGGTTGAGCATCTGACTCTTGATTTCAGTTTAGATCATGATTCCAGGGTTGTGGGATCAGATTGAGCTCTGCATGGGACTTCATGCTCAGTGCAGGGCTTGCTTAAAATTTTCTCCCTCTCTCTTTCTCTCTCCCTCTGTTCCTCCCTCCTTCCCTCTTTCAGGGCACCTGGGTGGCTCAGTAGGTTAAGTGTCTGACTTCAGCTCAGGTCATGATCTCAACAGTCACAAGTTCAAGCTGCACATCGGGCTCTGTGCTGACAGCTCAGAGCCTGGAGCCTAATTCAGATTTTGTGTTTCCCTCTCTCTCTGCCCCTTCCCTGCTAGTGCTGTCTCTCTCTCTCAAAAGTAAAAAAATACTAAAAAAATTTTAAAAAATATTCTCTCTCCCTCTGCCCCCTTCGTCACTTGCACATGCTCTCTTTTTCTCTAAAATAAAAAAAAGAAAACCCAGGAACTTAATAAGAAGCTAAACTGTGTGCTTAAGCAATAACCAACACTCAAAACTCACCAGAGAACCAGTTAACCAAGATAAGAATGTTCACTTATGTCAGGCTTAATGCAACTTGATGGTACGCATATATTACTCTGGGAACTTCTCTGCTGTGAACCCACATTCAGATGAAAGATCTTGCACACTAAGAATAGTAAAACTAGAAAAACTAAGAAAAGAGTGAGTTTCTTTAAACGTCTGGACAGTCCAGGAAAAGAACCTGGGACTGGAGGTAGAGGTGGATGGCTATGGGATGTAAGTAAACTCCACGGATGCAATCAATGACTTGCTTTGTATTTTTTGCCTCTAATACTTGTGAGTTCTGTGAACTCAGAACTATTAATACTATTAATATGAGTCATCTAGTCTAAAAACCAAGACAAACTTCACACACCTCCTTAAGAACTAGTGAATTCCAGAGAGGAGCTGAATGCTCCTTACCAATTTTATTGAAATCTTTTGAATATAAACTTTATAGTAGTCTTTTTAAGTCCTTTGTTATTTAAAACAGGGAGAGAGAAAGAAAGGGAGAAGGAAGAGAAGAAGATAAAGGAAGGAAGGGTAGGGGTGGGTTGGAAAGACAAGGGAAATGTATTCCTTTAAAATATGTTCCCTAACTCTTTTCAAAAGACTATGATTGTATTCCATGTGTTATATTTCAGAAAGCAGTTTGTTTTACAAATCATAAGACCTGACAAAAAGGACAGACACAGACGGAAAAGTTACCAAAGCACACTCTTTCTGAATTCTATTAGGCATTCTACACGGTATGGAGCACAGAGACAGAGGAGATTTAAAGAATGTGCTCACTTCTTTGTAAACATAAGGCACGAGAGATTCCAGTTCAAAGGAACAGATCACTAGTTTAAGAAATGGGAGAAAGTTCTGAGACCTCTCTCAGTCCAGTCCTACCAGTTCCTCAGGAATGGAGAAATTTCTGCAAAGTAGTTAGCTCCATAAACACATTGGCAAAGCTTAGTGTTACACAGGAGAGAAAAATATTGCAAAGTATTTAAAAAACTATCCTCCATATTTTTCTGCTTTTTCCCTTACATTCCCTTCTATTTTGTAGAAAGGAGGAAAGTCTCCAGCTCACCTGTTTCAAACCCCACACTTGGCACTAAGTCCACGGTTCCATGAAAGGCTCCGGCCCACGCTGAGGTAGCAGTGGTGACTGTAGTCGGATCTGTCTTTGTGATGTCACACTGGGGAGCAGGAATCCTGGCCGTGCGCACTGATGGCATCAGCAGGGGCCCATAGGATGGATCCAGGGCAGAGCCAGCAGAAGGATGGTGGTGGTGGTGGTGGTGGCGGTGATGCATGTGGGCATGGGGGTGGTGCCGCATGTACATATCATGCATGTGGCTGTAGGATGGGCTCACCTGAGATGCCAAAGGATAGTGCCAGGGCTCGGATGCAGGTGGGGGAGGGGCTGGGCCAGTCTGATGCAGGCCGTGTCCTGGCCAGGGGCTAGGGTCAGCTGCGGTAAAGGTGCCAGGGGGTGCAGTGACCTGGAATTCAGGATGAACACCCCCCAAGCAGGGTGCAGGTGGGGGCTGGTAAGAGCTTGTCCAAAAGGAAGTCGGGAAACTATTCCGCTGGCTTGAGAGAGCTGAGCTGTCTGAGAAGACAGAAAAATTATTTACATAAGATTCAGTTCTAGGATAGACTTGCCTCTACTTGTCCAATATTTTACAAGCAGGCTAATTAGTATGCACTCTTCTCCCCACACAGAGGTAAATTGATACCAGGTAAGCCTCTGAACTCCCATACCAAGTCAATGCACACGGTTCAAGGTGCTGAATGAGTGCCTCACACCCCTTGTTTGCTTAGCTTATGCAGTCATGGTCTAGGCTGAGGTTTGCAAGCATGAGACTTAAAAGCTTCATTTCCTATGGGGCAGCTTGCTACCACCAGGTCTGAACACAGGTCACAGGTACATGCATCGCAGGTAAAGAAAGTTTATGCCATATATGTGATTCAGGAGGTTGGAAATGATGTTTACCAAACTTCTTATACATGCAAATACAATTTTCATTTGAACTGAACATTTTAATGCTGAAAGTAATAAATGGAAGATCACACTTTATTATGCTCACCAATACTCATTTTCTTTCAAGATAATAGCTGTTAATATTTAATGACAGTAACCAAATGCCCAATCCTAGTCCAGGGGCTTTTCATGGATAATCTTACTGGAGCCTCACTCCAACCCTATGAGGTAGTTATTGTTATTGTCCCCATTTTAGAGATATGGAAATTGAGACAGGGAAGAAGACCAAGACTTCACATCTAGCAAGTAGGAAATTGGGCTTTGAAGATAGGTAGCCTGCCTCAGTGGCTGGCACTCTTCATAACTATGCCACAAGAGGGTATGATTGCAACACGAATATCTAGAATCTGGTCATCATTCTGTGGAGATTATAAGTAGAGGAGATTCAAGCATGGATAATAGATTTGAGGAGGTGTTTGGGGGGAGAGGGAATATAAATAAAAGCACTTAGAGATAAAGAGGGGAAACCCTCCCCAACTGTTGCCTTCAGTTAAATTTCTCCACTCAATCATCCTATTTATAGATGACCTACTATATACCAAGCATAGAGAGATCAGGGATGACCAGAGAGATATCACTCTTAATCACAGTCTAGCAGGGGACACATAAATAATAAACACGTGCAGTGTGACCTGGTAGGGACTCTCATAAAGGAAGGCACAGAGAGAGGGCACAGAAGCAGCCTAAGAAAAGATAAGTTGGAAAGGTGGGGAGGGCTAGCTTTGTGAAGAGGTAGGGAAGGGTGGTTTAGGCAAAAACATACATGATAAAAAGGCCAAAAATTAGACACTCATACACACACACACACACACACACACACACACACACACACACACACAGTAACATGAGGAAAGAATTCTGTGGGTAGAAGGTGGCAAAAAAATTAGACTAAAAAGTCAGACTGGGTCCAAGAAAGACCCAGATGGGTATGACCTTGCGAGCCATGTAACGAATGTGGATGCTATCATGAGAAGGTACCAGTGAGCTTTGAAGGGTTTTAATCTCGGGAATGATATAGTCAGATCTGTGACTGGAAAGATCCATCCCTTCAGCCATAATCTGCTCTGTACTGTGTGGTGTAAAAGAGCAGGCACCAGACTGGGAGTCTAGAGAGCTCAGCCAGAGAGCTAGCACCTAGGAATTACTTTATCTGATTTTATGACCTCACAGGGATCTGTTGATCTCTCTGTGGCTCAGTTTCTTCCATATGAGGTATGTGAATGAAAATTCCAAATATCTTCTCGCTCTATACTTCTATCATTCTGTGAAGTGGCCTATGATGTCTATCTATAGATGAAGATAAGGTTGCCTAGCACATTAGTCATGCATGTGGAACACTATTTTCATACAGGGATCTACACAAAAGAGCCTAGCTAGATCTTTTCATTAAATGAAAAATATCCTAAGAGTACTCTGAAATAAAAGTATTCACAAGTCTGACATCCATGTTCTCACTTCATAAATGTCCAGGACATAGTTTTCTTACCTCAGAAGAAAGATTATGTAACTTGAACCAACCACAGTATGCGTGATTTGACTAACATACTTAGGATATCAACATGATGTTCACATGTTTCCTTTCTCTAAGTCCCCTAAAGGCTGTGCCACTAGCATTGCAAACGGCTCTCTCCTCCTCAGCCCTACAGCAGGTCTACCATCATTCACCCTGTCCATTCTATGGACAGACAGCTATTCGTTGTCTCACATTCAAGTCTGTCTCCGCAGAATCTCCAAGGATCTCAAAACCCTTGGGGGAAATAAAACAAATAATCATATTCTCCTAAAGGGAGAGGATGGAAGCACGGATTGTTCTTCGAGTCTTCAAACAGTCCAGACAAACTTTTAATTGAATGGCTTTGTTTTGCCACGATCACATCTATCAAAAAATAGCACTTAAAGTCAAACTTCCTGGCATGAGGGCAAATATATTTTATTTCAGAGCTGTCTTCCTTTGACATATGAAGAGTGGGTGCTAATGACCAACAAAGAAAGTTGTGAAAGCTGTGAGAAGAAAATTCAATTTGCCTTAAATGATGGCCATTTGTAGAATATTCTGTCAACACCCACAGTGCTAGCTGTCAATGTTTAAAATTAAAACCCACACAAAAAGTTTATAGAGCCTCCTTATATTATACAGCACAGCTCTGCCAGCTCCAAGATGGCACTTTTCTGCCACTTTGCTGTCACAGACTCAATCTTTGGCACCAAACCCTTCATTCTGGTCATAACTTTCATCTTCTGGTGGGGCCACAAACCCATCGTGAAAATTGCGAAACCCAACCCAGAAGTGTGTGACAGAGATAGCAAGTTCCCCTAATGAAAATCCTCCATTAAAATATCAAAACTATGCCATTTTCCTGGATGCTTTTATTTCCTTTCATTTACATATATTTGTACCCAATTTCATTTTATAGATGTTTAAGCATTTTGGATATGCACATACAATGTGGATGATGAACAAATTCCTTACCCAAAATACTACCCTATTTATGAATTATTGTATTATAATTAGTGAGCACATTATCAATGAAAGTGGAAATCTATTTTTAAAAGTGTGCTCCAAATGTGCTGAACAAAGCTTTAAAATGCCTCAGGGAAAAATAAAATTAGAAGCAACTTATTATTTTCCCAGTCCTGTTATGTCTCCTGAGATTAATATAAAGTTTGCAGAGATCTATGCAGCCTTTTTCAAAAACAATGTTGCATTTTACAAGTAAATGAAACAATACTGAAGAGAAAATATGTTTATGGAGAAGTCTACACTTCACAACCACTATTTGGTATCTTGTTAAGAAATAATCTTAATACAAAGAAACAGATGATATGCTTTGTTTCATGCCTGGGAATCAATATGCTTTTTTCATATGTATGTAAATTTTTTTCATTACATGACTTTTTGCCTATGAGTACTTAATCACAAACACATTTGTTTGATGAAAAAGCATTATGAAAAAACTGTGCACAAACTATTCCCATGCCATATTACTTTTCAGGTTAGTAGAGGCAATTTAGAAGCGTCAGATGTTAACACTCCATGGTGACCTTGGGCTTAATGGTACTAATATTTGGATGATGTTAATACTGACATCCTGGCACATACAAAAAAATCTGAATACACTTTGGTCCAATTTACATTTGTAATTTAAAAATATTATGTATGTGTGTGCACACACACACACACACACCTTATTTTTAAATGATAAAAATGACAAAATTGATATGCTGTCTAATACAACCCATCCAAGGCTACCCAGTAATCTCACTGTGTGAATTATACAGAAATATAGCTTAAAGACAAGAAGATTAACATGGAACATCAAGTTGTTCTTTCAATTTCATGATAGCCGGGATATCTTTTGTTTTAACTCTAAATATTTCTGGAAAAAAAATCTAAGGGCAAACAACTTAAGCCAGAGAAAATTCAACATTCAATTTCAAAATTTAACATTTTATTACTTAGTTTTGAAAAATAAAAACAATATTAAAAGGAAAATGGGACAATAAAATGTTGTAAAACCTCTATCTTAAAAATCTCCAGAAAACACATTCTTAGAATAGTGATTCAAGACATCAATGTTAAAATATAACATTTACCTTTTTATTAACTTCAGTGAAAAAAAATGCAACTCAATTCTTAACCCAAAGGGTCCTTGCTGTGATTTAATTCCCATCCTTTTATTCTGTTTTCCATGAAAACAAAGTGTTGGGTCAGAGGTGAAAGGCTACGTGTTCCAATATTTTCTGTCACTCAGGAATTAGGCATTACCATTATGTCCAAAGATGGTCCTCTAGTTACTTTGTTCTAGCGTTGTTCAAAATGGGCATTGTAACTCTACAATGAGAGTTTCAAGGAGGCAGGATGAAGTAAGTCAGGCCACACTTTCATTCCAAGTGTTTGTCCTAAACTTGCCATCAGCGATAACCTCTAGTGCCTTCTGGAGGTGGAGCCCAGCTGTCTTCCCCAGTCTCACCAGCTTAAGAGACCTACCCTCTTTCCCTTGCTCCTCTTTTGTTATTTTAGGCTAGTGCTCATTTTGAGAGGTCTTTCCTATGGGAATGAGTTGCTCCAAGTAGACGCTATGTAAATCAATCAGCACTAAATATTTACTTTGCAACAACAGAACAACAAAATATCAAATTCTCACCATTCAGCATGGTTTTTAAGTTAATGATATATTTTGCTAAGCCTCAACTACTATTTGGCTTTCCTACACACACACACACACACACACTTTCTGTAATAACACTTTGGGCACTGAGACCGATGCATAGACATATTTGAAGCCAATGTTTCTATTTAGATGGGGATGAGAGGGCCATTAGATTCATTAGGTTTTCTCAACTGAGAAGCCCTATTGAATCCCAGTAAAATGTATACTGGGATATGTTGTGTCAAACAGAGTACAAATATTTCCTATCAATTGTTTGCCTAAAAACTGCAAAACACCTAAAGAAGACCTCCCTACCTCCATCAAGACACACACTCAAAGTATGAACATTATTCCATTATTAGCTGACATTCTATCCTTGCCCAAAGATTTACTTTGGAAATATATTCTGCAACCAAACATAACTCAGTTTTAAATTCCTTTGTAGCACTATACCACTTGTGTAGCACTGTAAAAACTTCATGCCATAAATTATACTCTTTAATTTAATACAGCTGGCTAGCAGCTCCTGCATAAAGTATCACTGCAATGGCCATCAACATTGTCAATAGTGCTGAGTAGCTACTTTGTCCAAGACATTGTGTTTTTGCCAGAAATTCAAACAATGTTTCTGGATAAAAACCCAAGGCTGGTTTTCTATATGCCAAGTGAGTGGACACTTACTTAAGGAAGAGAGATAAGACATCATTGTTTAGCACCTTGCATAAAGCCATGTGCCACAAATCATTCATATGCATTATCAGAGAATCCTTACAATAACCCAAGGAAATGCATATCAATCAAAACATAATTTAAATTGAGCTGAGAACAATTTTAAGTAATTAATCCAAGATCATGTTGCCATCAGACATTGTAAGGCCCACACTGGAAACCTAAAACAAACAGAATCCAGCGACTGCATTATCCAAAACTGTGTTACTTTGGCAATTAACACAAAATTACCAGTAATTCTTTTTACTGCACATGGGAATCTCAATTTAATATACCTCTCTTAAAGATATTATTTTCTAAATCTTTAATTATATTTTTGGGGATCTCCTTTAAATCACATCCAAGTCATGTACCTTTATTAAAAATTGATTAATTCACAAGTAGAAACAACTATGGAAAAGTTCTAACACAAATGGAAAGTAAAAAATACACTTGAGATCACAGAACCTTACAGAGACAAGATTTTAACAATCCTTTCATTCAGTCCCCTTATTTTATACATAACGAGATTATAACCAAAGATTTCTTAATGCTAATAAATTCTACATCGACAATTTCTTTTATTTTCTAATCTGTGATAAATGATATGAACTTGATTCATCTAACTCAGTCATAATCATTCAATTCATATTTATTCTTTATTTTCCAGATAGAAATGCATTACCTTGAGGGGAAATGAGGTGAGAAAACTCGATATGATGTATGTAGTCTTAGTGGAAGAGGGAGAGTTGGAACTTGGAAGTGTCTGCTGCATTTGCCTGCACTACCCTGACGCACAAAGCTCACAGACAACGCCCTAAAAATTCTAGTGTCTGCCTATCACTCTGTTTCTCATTCCACTCATGGCAGCACTGCTGCTTCTCACTGGACACTCTAAGCTCAGTCCTTTCACAGGGCCTTTGTACTGGCTGTTCCCACTGCCTCAAATAACTTCCCCCTAGATATTCATATGATGAAGAACACTCTTATTTCCTTCAGGTCTGTACTCACATGTAACAGCTTCAGAAAGAGCATCTATTATCGCCCTAAATAAAACCACACCTAGCACTTCATTATATACTTAGTACCTTTCTCTTCCACTAAAATAAGCCCCATGAACATAGAGGTTTAGGCTCTCCTGTTCACTGATATATTCCCATGACCTAGAACATACTAGGACCTTTAACATTTGCTGTGTATGTCAAGGAATGAAACAGGAGGCAGGTTGAGACTAAATATAAAATAATCCCAAGAAAATTGTAATAATAGTTGCTAAAACATTACCATTGTCCACCCTTTCTATATAGAAATTTGATATCAGCCCAAAGATTTCTATTCAGTCACACAGATAATGGGGAAAACACTGGACTATAGAGTTTTTGCATATATACAATACCTCACTTAAAACTATCCTGATTAGAATACTTACTATAGACAATCACTCACGTCTAACTATAGTTTGGGGTTCCTGTTTCTATATTCCAGATTAAATGATTACTAGGCTGTGTATACCACTATATTTGAAAAGAAAAAAAAAAAAAGTAGGCATTGTATTTAATACTTTCCAGTGACAGATTATCCTGACAAGATTTATTATTGATATAAAAACTATTTATTAAAACCAGCCAATTTACTGAAGTTTTCCTGTTTTTACCTTCCATACATATTACAAGTATTTACTGCATGGTACCAAACAGAATATTGGTTGATTCCACAAAGATCTTAGGCCTCATAGAAGGACTAAGTTCTCAGTTTTGTGGGAAATCTGTAACATTTACTAATCAAATAAAGCAATTATGTTTTCCAAATCATTTCTATCAAGGTCTCCATTATTTGGAGGTGCATTCTACCTTCCTCTCTACAATCCCTACCATCTTAGTGTTGTTCATATAAACTAAGTAGAAGAAAGGAGGAAGGAAGGAAGGCAAGCTGGCAGAGAAGTCAGGCCCGGTAATTTCATACGGCCATGACCTCTCCTACAGTGGAGTGGAACCATTCCTCTGATGCTGAAAGGCAATGACCATGTAGCACCTCTTGTGTACCCTCCACCACAGGTGGCCAGCCTTTCCTCACCATAGGATCACTTGGGACACTTGTTAAGATGTGATTCCCAGAGCCTCCCTCTGGAGACTCTGATTTAATAAGTCTGAGTTAGGAGCCTGCAATCTTTGTTTTTAACAGCACTAGATTAAGGATTTTCAAACTTGAGCCTGTATCGGAATCACCCTAGGGCTGCTTAAAACACAATTTGTTCTGTCCCTGAGCTTTAGAGTCAGTAGGTCTGGGGTGCGGCCCAAGAATCTGCAATTCTAACAAGCTCCCATGTGACGCTCATTCATGTTCCTGGTATAGGAATCCACACTTTGAGAATGATTTTCCTAGAGGCTTCTTATAACCAGGTGAGTTCAAAAGAAACATCTATGACACATTTCTCTACAACTATCATTAAAATGATATGTTATTTTCCCTACACATCTAATTGGCCCAATTAGATGTCACCCAATGATCTTCTGTGAGCCAGTAATCAGATTCAAACACACCTCTGTGACTTCTGTAGAGAAGGAAATAGAGAAGAGGATGCCCAAAGTACTGCTTTCCCTTACCAAGGTAAAAACAAGTCTAAACCATGCAGACAAAGGCAATAATGTCTGGGCTGTAAACTGAAAGAGTTCATACCACAACAAAGCAGGACAGAGAAATCTATCAGGAGAACACTGAAGGCTTTCAAAGTTTGTACTTCTGGGTCAGACTCAGATTTCTGCTATGTCACCACGTAGCACCTAGTGGAATGAGCAAGAGCTAATTTTTAAAAGCTGATCCAGGCACGCCTATTATTTAGAGATCCAAATTGGGCCACTGGGGCTTAAGGAATGGTGCTTCACAGCTCTGTCCTGCCACTATAAACTCAGGCCAGTTGCATCACTACTTTCCATGAGGAATTTAAGGGGTGTGACTGCATCCTTTCCGACCCTGCATTCCACATGTGACAAAACTGATCCAGCTGTTTGTCTGAAAGAAATTCCTTGCTGTCCTTAAAAATTAAA
This sequence comes from Proteles cristata cristata, assembly GCA_017311185.1. NCBI lineage: Eukaryota > Metazoa > Chordata > Mammalia > Carnivora > Hyaenidae > Proteles > Proteles cristata. Next base: position 953,941 of record JAESUZ010004923.1, on the reverse strand, counting down.
ACGCAAGTGGATATCCGTCCTCCAGGGGCAAGTCTCCAGCTGGAGCCTGGTACAGGCAGTTGCGAAACAGAGACAGTGCCCTGGAGAGCATCTGCTTTTGAATTCTTACCTCGCCATAGGGGGGTTAGCCCCATCTTGCTTTTTGAAATGGCAGATTCTGGATGGAGGGTGCTGGCTTGGCCCAAAGCTCTTGAGAAGTGTTCATCCACTACTGACCCAATGTCTCCCTGGAAATAAGTGAAAAGGACACAGCGAGAGTTAAGGTACTCCATCTCGGCAGGCTGGTCTTTCTCCTCCTCCTCCTCCTCCTCCTCATCCTCCTCCTCCTCTTGTTTGCTGGGAAGGGTGACTTCCAGAGAGTCCTGCATCTTGCTGTATACCGCTAACTTCTTCTGGGATGGAATAAACAAAACACGGTATCAAAGACAGTTTGTAAAAAAGCATTAACTACTTAACTTTTCACTTAAAAACATCTAAATATTAACATATGTTTGCAAACTGATTCTTCTTTGTCTGCTTTACTCCATTCTTTCCCCTCCCCAAACCAGTGTTCTCCTTCCCACCCTAAAAAAAAGTCACTTATCATTATCAGACAGTACGTTTTCAGAGTGTTAAGGACAGGTTTTGTATTGTTTTGTTGGTAATCTAAACATATGAAAAGGAGAATGACTTTTAAAAAGTGACAGATTCCTTCCAGTTTCTGATCCATGCTTTTATTTTAAAGTTTTAATGTACATAAACATCATAGTTTGGGAAAGAGAGGAATGGGAGGGGGTGTCTGGGGGAGGAATGGAGAAGAAAAGAGCTTTCCATAAATGAAATAAACTAAAATAAAAACAGGAATGTAGCATCTTATAAAAGGATTTGGCAGATGTGCTGAACTCACTTCTCAAAAATCAAACCAAAATGACAAAATAAGTCTATGTGAAGATCCATTTGCATGGAACATATTTTGCAGATGTCCCACTTGCCACCATTATCATGGAGGGGGAAAAAAAGATACTATTATGGCTTACTGAAAATAATACAAGATGCTACTAATGGCTGGGGTGGCTTTCAAATAAAAATGAGAAAGTTTTGATAATTTTAGAATATTTTTAAAACACATGATCATAGCTATAATAATAGTTAATATATATTATGCCAGGCACTCTTATAAAACTTTGAATTTATTACATCACTTAATTTTTATAATTCTACAGCATGGTTATTACCACTATCCATATTTTAAAGATGAAGAAACAAAGGCACAGAGAAGTGAAGTAACTTTCTGAAAGTCACAGAGCATGAGAATGATAGAGCCTGAATGCATAACAAAAACATGCAGGTGTATTTATGCATGCTGGAGAAAGGCATGGGAGGGGTATTTGGTGTGGGGGAAAAAAATCACTGACATGATATGTTATTGTTTTCTGATTAGTTAAGTTTTGTATTTGTTAGCCCTGCTTTTCAGTATTTCCAAATGTTTTTCATTGAGCACATCTTATTTTTATAAGAGCAACTTCATTTTGAATTAAACATAAGAAAATACTGCTAAAGACTATAAAATTTATTATCCTCATTATTTGTATACCTGTAAAACCTGATTCTTTGTTATACCATTTTTATTTAAAAAAAAAAGAGGTATGCTGGAAAATAAATGTGAGTAGAAAAAAATAAATCATTCTAGAATACTCAGTAAGCACATAGATTTGCAAATGTTATCAAAACACATAACCCAGACTCATGTTTCTAATGTAATTACGAGTTTCAAAAATCTATAGCCCCAAATTATAAATGCATCCTTCAATAAACTGAACCTTTTCCCCTGGCAATGAATATGCTGTTCTGTGTGAAATGGGCCTTGAAATGTTCAGGTATATTAGGAGCTATTGGTTATTATTTAGGAGCTGTTATTTATAAATATATGTATTACTTTTTGTTTAAAATCTGTGTCAATATGGTTATCGCTGGTTGATGAATAAATAATTCATTCCTGTGAGTGAATATGCCTTGCTGATGAATGGACGATTGTAATGACTGTGTGGTGATATTTCTTCCAATCTGTTTTGCACAGGTTTGAACATGTTTACATTTAACTTCAATAGTAAAAATGCCACACTAACAAAGGTTATGGATAAAATAAGGGAACTGAACTAAACGACCTCAAAAGTTAGTCCCGACTTTAAATTCCATTATAAAATAAACAAATATTATAATTTATTAGTCAAATCACAGTACTACTTCTCTGTGTGCATGTGTATTTATCTGAATAGTTATACCATTAAAGCATATTCACACACTATCTGCTGAGTACTCCAGCATATTAAGAAGCACTGTTTTTATATAGGAAAGGAGTTAAAACTGATCTAGAGAGTGACTTCACTGTCCACTGGTGTTTGTTACTAACTATGGAACTGATTTGTTTTCCTGTCAATGTCCAGTTCAGCATCAGTATGTGGGAGTAAGATTTTGCATCTAATTGCTTCATTTGTTTAAATTTACATTTATTCTTGGGGCGCCTGGGTGGCTCAGTCGGTTAAGTGGCCAACTTCGGCTCAGGTCATGATCTCAAAGTTCATGAGTTCGAGCCTTGTGTGCTGTACTGATAGCTCAGAGCCTGGAGCCTGCTTCAGATTCTGTGTCTTCCTCTCTCTCTGACCCTTGCCTGCTCACACTCTGTCTCTCACTGTCTCAAACATTAAAAAATTTTTTTAGGGATGCCTGGGTGGTTCAGTCGGTTAAATGTCTGAATTCAACTAGGTCATGGTCTCATGGTTCGTGGATTCGAGCCCTGCTTCAGGCTCTGTGCTGACAGCTCAGAAGCTCAGAGCCTGAGGCCTGCTTTGGATTCTGTGTCTCCCTCTCTCTCTGCCCTTCCCCATTCATGCTCCATCTCTCTCTCTCTAAAATATAAATAAACATTAAAAAATTTTTTGAAATAAATAAATTTACATTTATTCTTTAAGTGAAAGAGCCCTGGGCTATGCTAATGATCCAAAGAAAGGCAGTGTCTTATTCTATTCCAATGAGCAAATATTTCTTAGAGGATAAAAAATTAGTCTTATGTATATGTAAAAGATTGTCAAATGCAAATCCTGAGAGAAAGGTAGCATATTATTATGACCAATAATAGCAATAATATCTTTATTAATTGATGGTAGTGGAATTTAATCTATAGGTTTTCAGTTTATTTAAGACTATCTAATTTTCTGAATGCTATATAATCTCATGTTATTCTTTCTTGGCCAATTGTTGAATGGTTGTATACAAGGTGAGTTAATTTGAAATTCACACGTGAAAAATTTAATATGAAATGGGAAAAAGTGAACAAAATCTGCCATTGGACAAAAATGCCTTTCATTAGCCTATTTTCTAAAAATCATTCCTTTGTTTATGGATGCATTCAGTCCCTATATCATTAATATTTCATACATATGTAATATATGTCTGTATCTACACATATGCATTTACATAAATACACACTGATACATTATTCCTCTTGATAGACAAACACCTGTGATTTTATAAAAATAATATGTAGAGACTCTATTAAATGCAATTTTTTGGAATGAATTTAAAATACACTTTTTATTTTTCTCTCCCAGCTCTTTAAGGTAGGTTTTCTATTAAGTAAATACATTTGTATGGAGACTATAAAAAAAATAAGTAAAATGGAAAGAAAGCCTATGATACACCTCCCAAGAGGCAGGACATAAAACAAGTCTATCATTCTCACTTTTCAGATAAAGTTGAGTCAATTTTCACAAATATAGTGAACCAACTTAAAGATTTACATTTACCACACAGACACAGACACAGACACAGACACAGACACACACACACACACACACACAGACACACACACACACACACTCTCTCTCTCTCTCTCTCTCTCTCTCTCTCTCAGCTTCACCCATCAATACTACTAAAGAATTCTAAAGTAACCAAATGGCCTGAAAAACTTCCTAAAATGCTAACACTAAATTTGCATACTTTTTAAATTGTTATTGCGGAATGGTATAAACAGAAAAGGCTACATGTCATAAATGTATAGTTTATAACCTTCATAAACTGAGTACACCAAGGAAACTAAGAACAGCTCAAGGACTAGAACATCATCGGGACCTAGAAGGCATTTACTTCCTTCAAGCCACTACGTCCTCAACAGCAACTTCTATCCAGACTTCTATCAGTGTAGATTAGCCATAACTGTCTTTTGTACTTCATATAAAAGGAATCATACAGCATGTACCCTTTTGTCTCTGGCTTCTTTCACCCCACATCATGTTCATGAGATTCATGCATATTGTTGCATGTAGTAGTTGTAGTCATTCAGCCCTAGCAGATAAGGCTGATTTTAACCAATTTACACATCCAGTGCTCCTTTATGGTAGTTCCTGTTGTTCCATATCCCTGTCACTTGGTATTGCATATCTTTTGTTTTTGTTTTTGTTTTTCAGTTTTGCTCTCCTGATAGATACCCCAATTTTCTTTAAATTTTCTTTTCATTGAGGTGAAATTCACATAAAGTTAACCTTTGAAAAATTTATGTTTTTAGTTTATTATTTTTTAGTTTACTATGTTTTAGTTTTTTATTTATTTTATTATTTTATTCTTTTAACCTTTAAAATATTTATTTTTGAGAGACAGAGACAGAGCATGAGCGGGGGAGGGGCAGAGAGAGGGAGACACAGGATCCAAAGCAGGCTCCAGGCTCTGAGCTGTCAGCTCAGAGCCCGATGCGGGACTCAGACTCACAAACTGGACTACGACCTGAGTTGAAGTCAGACGCTTAACCGACTGAGCCACCCAACCCCTAAAATTAACCTTTTAAAAGTGAATGATTCTGGGCATTGGGAATTTCGTGCAGTCACCATCTCTATCTAGTCCAAAACATTTGGTCACCTCAATAGGATATTCTGTACCTATTAACTCCCTATTCTCTGACTCCTCTCCATCAGTCCATGATAGCCACCAATGTGCATTCTGTCTTTATGAGTTTATCTACTCTGGACATTTCATATAAGTGAAATCATTCATATGTCACTTTTTTGCTTCTAGCTTTTTTCTCTTAGCATAATGTTTTCAAGGTTCATTCACAGTGTATCAGTACTTCATTCTTTTTATAGCTGAATAATATTTCATTATATGTATATACCACAATCTGTTTATCCTTGTATCCACGGAAGGACATTTGAGTCATATCCACCTTCTGGCTATTGCAGATAGTGCTGTTATGAATATGAGTATACATGTATTTGGTTACATTCCTCTTTTCAGTTCTTTTAGATAGGTATATATGATAGCTGGGTCATATGATAACATGATGCTTAACTTAGTAGAAAACTGCCAAACTGTTTCCACAGCAGCTGACCCATATTAGAGTCCTACCAGCAGTGTACTATGGGTCCAATTTGTCTACATCTTTGGCAGAAAAATAACACTTGTTATTTTATGGATTTTTAAAAGAATTATTATTACAGCTATAACCATCCTAATGGGTATGAAGTGGTACCTCACTGTGGTTTTTATTTACATCTTCCTAATGACTAATGATGTTGAGAAATTTGCATACATTTAAAAAAATATGAAGTGTGAGAACAAAGAAAACAGGAACAGAATTTAAACAGCAATTAACTCATATGCTGACAGTCACACCATCTTAATATTCTTCTCCGTAGACTCTTAAGCCTTAGCTACTTTCTGGTATCTGTGCTTTGGTGACTGTAAATCAATTCTTTGCCTATTTTAAATTAAGTAAATTAATCATGTACACTTTTGCCATATTCTGTATTCACTTGGTGTTTGTTTGCTCCTTGGAATGAAACTTGCCTGATGTTTCATTCTTTCTTGAGAATAATATATAACATTCAAAATGTTAAGAATGAATCTGAAATCATCAGAACCTAGATTTCCTAAACTAAGGTCAAAAGGCAATCTAGTTCATATTTTTCTCAAAATGCACAATCACTTCCTAAAAATATTCAAGCCTCAGAAACTTTCAGGCTTTTCTTATGAGACCAAAGAATTGTTAAGGAAAACAAAGACGTCATCAAAAGGGACTTCAACACCTACAAGTTGGTTTATTTAGAGCACATTAACTGGCTCATCTCCATTTCAGAGTAATGCCGCATTTCCCCCAGGCAAAATGACCCTCAGGTTAGGTGAAACAATGGCTAAGTTAACAGCCACAAAGTTAAAACTAACTCACAAAAAGAGGTTAAAGCAACCCTAAGAAGGAGTAGGCCCAGGCAGTGCAAACCATACCCAACCACCTCGCAGTCTGCCATAAGGCACAGCAGGAACAAACTCTCACAGGAATGTGCAGGGAAAGGATTTGTCTGACAAGAGAGACTTCCATGTCAGGAGCCAAATACCACGAACTCCCCAAGGCTTAAGCCTACAAAATGCCAAATGATTACTGTGCATATGTGGAAACTTCTTTTCCTAAAAAAACAAAAGTATTTTAATGAATCATTGGATATTTGGAAACAGCTTTTACTTTTTTTTGTTCTTTTTTCCTTTTTCTTTTCTTTTTCCAATTTCTATTGGCTCTCTTCTCTAAATGCAATGCTTCTTTTATGTTCAAAAACAAGGTTTGAGCCTATAAGAAAGGGCCACTGGCCTGGAGTAAATGTTTCAAAATGCCTGAAAGTCTCAAAGGGTAAAATGTCATGAAAGCTGCTAATTGCTCCTTGATCATATTTTTCTGAATTAACTTGGCAACAGATTTTTAAAAATATCTCAGAGATCCTTGAAATTTTGGTCCTTAGCTTGTTTGGAAAATGAGGAGGAATCTGGTTAAGGGAGGGTGAGTTAGTATAAAGAAGCTAAGCCACAGACCTTTTATATATACTATTTAACGTACCTCTCTCAAACATTCACACATAAATATTTTGTCCAAATAATTATTCCCAATTTACATATGCAGAAATTGATTTACTTGGCTAGGATTATCTAACTAGTAAATGGCAGAGATAGGATTAGAACCCATTTCTGTCTGACTACAAAGCATCTGTGCCAAGAACATGGACAGAAGGAAATGGATCTCTATATACTTATTTTAATTGAATAAATAAATAGAAGCCCCAAATCAGCAAGGCATCAAATGGCATCACACAACTAAGGAGAGTCAAAGTTACTTATAATATTTAAAAAAAATTGAAATGTGGGGGTGCCTACATGGCTCAGTCAGTTAGGCATCAGACTCTTGATATCTGCTGAGGTCTTGATCTCATAGTTTGAGTTCAAGCCCCATGATGGGCTCTGTGCTGACAGTGAGGAGCCTGCTTGGGATTCTCTCTTCCTCTCTCTCTCTGCCCTTCTCTCCCACACACATTCTCTCTTTCTCTCTCTCTCTGGCTCTCTCAAAATAAATAAATAAACTTTAAAAATATGTAAACATATATCAGAGTTATGGCTACTAAATCATGCAGTGCTCTTCAAAATATATGTGCATCTAGATAAAACTGAATTCTATATCTAAAAATGTACTGTCTCCTTGGCAAATCAGATACATAAATACAATTGCCTGCAATTTTTCTGGAAATCCTACTTTGAACATGTGAGCAGAGACAATTTTCTGAGACATAGTCACAACTCAAGATTCTGTGTTTCTTTGTTTTGTTTAGTTTTTATTTTTCTTAACAGTAGGGAGGAGCAAACCAAACATAATATTAACTTGACCAGCTATTTTTGAACATACTTGCTTCTTAATGATTCTGGTCATTATCAAAAATCAAAACCATCCCCTCCAAGGATGAAAATTTTCCAGTTTTAAGGATTTTCAAAAAAAAAATGTGCCACATGCTTAGAGAGAATTTCAAAATTTGCATTCCCAAAATACTTTAAGCAATGATCACATCATAGAGGTATGTGCTCTCTCTCAAACTGACTACTTTGAATGAAACAAGTTTCCAATGTGTGAATTTCTGATATTTTTTTATAAGCTTTTTACTAGACATAGGGTGTGACTTCATTTCAAAAAAATTATCTGTTATTCATTGAATTGTCAATTAATTCCTGCTTTCTCTCAGTAATTGTGAAAAGACATGGAGCTACTAGCTGAAAGTCATAGTCTATCCCTAAACTCATGCTGCTTATAGTATGTTGTTTATGACTGGAAGGGCAATTGTAAACAAAGAGAACCTCACAGTTTATCCATAAGGCTAATTGTCTAATTTCTCTAAGGAGCTAATGTTTAAAAATTTTTAAATAAGAAAAGTAAGAAGGTAACAGGCAAATTACTAATTGTTTCCTTATGCCAAAGAAGTCAAGAAGGGAAGAGCAAGTAATAGAAGGAGAACCGAAATAGGAATGAGGATTTGACTGAAATGAGTCCATGAGTCTAGGTAAGTCACCAAGCCCTCTGCCCCTCATCTTCCCCTTTTGAAAATGAGGAATTTTGAGACCTGATTTTCTCAGCGGTCTTATCCTACTCTATATCCTAATAAGCAACATGCTGGAGCTCTAGACAAATTCACACTTAATTTTGTTTCTTACGTTGGCTGCCTCTTTTGATTTTGCAGGACACTAGCCAAAAGAAATCCTACAGACCATTGAAGACTAATTCATTTCTAGACACAGGTCATCTAGCCCAATTCCTAGGAATTAGTTTTGGTATCTCCTTTATCTAACTTCATAGTAAAAAGAATGGATGCATCCTTCCACACCCCCATTCCCTTCCCCCCCCCATTTTCTCCCCCAAGGACAAGTGTTTTGGCATACCAAAACAATATAGTTTTAAGAGGAAAGGACACCTGTTTATTTTAGGTCATTCCTTCTTTCTGTTCTTTCTTTTTCTTCCCATCTACTAAAGCACAAGACAAGTGAAAAATAATTCAGTTACCCCAGTTAAGACGACACTTGTAACTTACTGGCATAAATCTGGCATCCAATGAAATATCTGTAAATATGGCATATACAACTTGTTTTTAGCAGCAGATGTTTAGATATAATGGTTCGAGGCACTGTTGGGTCTTCCTAAATGAATAGTTAATGCAGAAAATCCAGCTGCTTAGACAGATGCTTTTTGAAAGATTCAGGGTAGAGTTTTGCCCAAAATTATTTCCTTCACTGTCTCTGCCAGAGTTTGAAATTCATATAATATAATGCTTTTTTTTTTTCTTGAATAGAAATATATCTCTGGAGATAATACCTGAAGTTATTATCTATTACTGGATGAATTAGTTTGGGATTTTTTTTTAACTAGCCAGAAACAGGGCCTCTGAGAATCAGATTCAAGTTCAGTGCCCAGGTTTTAGAATGACAGACAAAAAGTATGATGCACAAGTTTGCTTTCACATCTGCCCTAAGCATCTTGAGCATAACATTTACAGTCTCGTCGAACATTCTCTTTGCACGAAAAGATACAAGACAGAAATACATATACTACTCACAGGGGTCAGCTCAGCATCTTTGCTATAAAAGCCCAAAGAGTCATGGTTCAGGATAGCCAGGTTTTACCCTATGAACACCTTCATTTCCTTTGGCATGGCTCATGTCCCCGCCATCCCCAGCTTTATGAGATGGGAGAGAGTAAGTGTTAGGTGAAGTAGGACTTCCTTGCATCTATCCAAAATACCTTTTCCTTTCCACAGAATGTCACTTTGTCCTAGCATTTGGCTTCCTGGTGAACATATCTTCACCATGCACAATTTTATGGATTCCAAGCCTTCCTTTCCTATCGCTGTTGTAATCTCTATTCTGGTTGACTGCCAGAGACAACAGTTTAGTTTGGTTATTTTAAAGTTTAGGGGCGCCTGGGTGGCTTAGTCGGTTAAGCATCCGACTTTCGACTTTCGCTTAGGTCATGATCTCGCGGTTAGTGGGTTTGAGCCCCGCGTCGGGCTCTGTGCTGACTGCCAGCTCAGAGCCTGGAGCCTATTTCAGACTGTATCTCCCTCTCTCTCTAACCCTTCCCTGTTCACGCTGTCTCTCTCTCTCTCTTTCCTAGGAATAAATTTAAAAAAATCTAATTAAAGTTTAATTTTTTTTCTAGCTTTGAATTTTCTGGTGGAAAGTTATTGGGGGCATAAAAACATGGGGGCACTTTAAGTTTCTAAGTCTCTGCAGTCAAGTTAATTTGTGTAGTGTGGAATTATAGGGGCTGTTCTTTCTCAAATAAGTCCTGTATGAGTTCATATAAATCCACTTAAGTCTTTACTTACAGTTGCAAGAAAATTGGATCCTCTACTAGACTTAAATAAGTTGGCTGTGTATTGAAACTATTTAGGATATAATTGTATTCTTTCCTTTTAATGAATCTTAATTTATGTCGGAATAACAGTAATACATGAGGCACTTAAAGCTGACTGCTAATACCACTTCCTGTAGATTATTTTAAAATAAATAAATGTTTATTTGCTAAGTGGACATTCTGCCCCATCAACAAAGGATGCAGAATGGATACCAGAAGTCATTAGCATAATACAAATGCTTTCAAAAGAACTTTGGAATGCCTAAACTAAAAAAGTACACTACCAAGGACTTGGAAAGAATTTCAAGCTCCAAGGCCAAAGAATCTACTGCATATTAATCTTCTTTATCAAAAAGTTGATTTGGAGCAGTAAAGACAAAAATAAGCCTATTGTGCAATAGCAAAAAAAAAAAAAAAAAAAAAAAAAAGAAAGAAAAGAAAAGAAAAGCCTGGTGGAAAGATGCTACATTGGGGAGCAGGACATCTGGTGGTCCTAATTTTGTCACCAAGCAGTTTGAATTTTTAGCTAGGTATTTCAACCCTATTAACATCCATGTTCCCATTTGCAAAAGGAGGAGTTGAAGTATGGTTTTTCAGGGTGTCTTCTCCTGACAAAAAGAATCTTTGAGAGGTTTTTATGACCTAACCAAGGTAGCAAAGTCCAGAGAAATAGTTTGAAAAAAAAAGAAAAAAAAACTCCTCATAAGCTTACAACTGGAGTTCTACCTCCTAAGAGCATTTAATTCTTTTAAGTGAAAGCATGCATGCAGATTCCCCCAGCTGTCACCCTTGAAGAGGACAGAGTAAACATGCTCGAACTTAAATGAAGCCCAAAGTGTAATTGTTAAACACTTCTATACACAATTAGGAAAATGGTGATGACTTTTTTCTGCGTTCACCACCTCATCTATAAACTACACATTTCTGAAAGCTTTAAGTGTCTTTCTGATGTTGAGATTATTAATAAATGGGGGAGGGCAGATTTAGACAGTAACAGACTGTCTACTTTTAAGATGAGAAATCCACTGGGTATGAAGGGAATCTATGATTTCATATCATTTCCCTCAGTTTATCCTGACACATATTTGGAAATTTTTTGTCTTACTTCCTACTGTCACTGTTAGAATACAAGCACATTCCTTTCTGTACATGTGCTGAGAGACTGAGTCACGAGTTCTCTTGAGGAGATGTTAAAGAGATGGTGGGCTTGAGGACCGGAGAGCCTGAAATCTGTCAGCAAATCCTGGCTCAATAATGCACACTATAAGATTTACCAACAGCTATGCAATTTCTAGCGATTAATGTCAGGCACTACAAAATTTACTCTGCACATATTTACAAATTATTTTAATTCATGTAGTCTACTACTGTATGCCTAAGTAACATCTCATAGTGCAGCCTGATATACATACATGCAGTCAACTACATTCTTAAGGCACTAACCTATTAACCAACTACAATGCATGACATGCTTGACAAAAATCAGAACTTTAAATTTCAGGTGCACATTTGTGCTTTTAGGAGAAAAGCAGAGTACACATGCCTGGAGTATGATACCCTATTATTTCAAAACTAATTTTCAGCTACATGATCATATGCTAAGAGGAAAAATATACCTATGTATGAACTCCATCATAATAAACCATAATGATATACTAATTTACAAGGAGCTACTTCTGAGCTACACAGATTAGAGAAAAAATAAATTTAAAGATACACTATTACAATTGATTACAGAAGTAATACAAAACTTAAATGCTTTCTTTTCTAACATTTTATAAATGACCATTCAGCTTTCTTTATAACTCTAACTTATTTCAGCTTTTCTTTTTTCTGCTCAACAAATCAATTTTTCAAATGCAGTAGGAGTTAGAGCCCTTATTTTTGTCTCCCAGGCAAGATGCTATTAGGGGTCACTTCCCATGTACGGAGAAAACAATCTTCATGGATAATAATGATAAAACCTTATGGAATGCGAAAACAACCAAAATATGTATTCTCGGATGACTGCATTAGGGCCAAGTCAATATTAGTCCCACTTCACCCACGCTCCGCATAGTCTAAAAATGCTGTCAGCCTGATAAGAATTTCCTGATTTACTCTTTTTTCCAATAGAAAATATAGGTCATCAAAATAAACTGACAGTAAAAGAACAGTAGTTATACTATCAAGTCTCTTCATTTCACTAGCCAGCTATAGTCAAATAGTTTCTTTACTTAACAGCAACAGTAACAAAAAGTAGCCTCAAACAAGCCATTTGAGTAAAAGTGACATGAAAATTTCCAAGCACACCTCTCAACTTAGTTCTTAAAGTCAATTCAGCCTCATTATGTACTTGAATGATACCCAGAGAACCCTAATGTAAAGCTGATACTTAATAATATGTGCAACTAATCAATGTGGACAACCCAGGCAAAATAGAAGGCTCATTCTTCAGGTTGTTGATGGTCTTAGCAAAAGAATGAAATTTGGGGATTGAGTGGCAGCACTCTTGCAAAAATGAGTGTACTGGAGTTACTTCTTACTGAAAACTGTATTTTATGACTAGTAATTTAGAATTTTTCTGTTAATGAATTTTATTTTCTAATTAAGAAGCATCATAATCTTCAGCTCCACCATATATTCATATATTAATGGGATTATTTTCATAAAAATTCCGGATTTCATAAACCCTATTTATAACTTCTATAGTTCAAGTTATTTTTAAGGAGAAAATAGTTTTCTGTATGTTTAGTAATTTTGAGTCTGTTGCTCATCCACATTCCAACTGACAGTTGAAAGCTTCTACAGTCTCTGAGATGGAGGAAAGGAAAGGAGGAAATAGGTTGGTGTAGTTGGGACTGAGTGTTTATTTAACACATAAAACTGATATCCAGCATCTCTGTGCCTGGCTTGCCTAATTTGTACCTAAATGGTTTTCTCTATTACATCTATCTTTTCTACTTAAACCCAAAGAAAAGCAAACAGCATAACCAAAATGCTTTCATTCCATCACCCTTGACCATAAACTACAAAACGCTTTCCCATTCTCCTCTCTATATCTTGCTTTCAATGCTGAAGCTGCTGAATATTTTTTAAAAAATGACAGCAAGAACATGGGGCTCCTTCCTCTTTTGCCCTACGTCATCCTGTTAAGCTTATATTGTTTAGTAGATAAATATTGTTTAGCATGTACTCTGTTCCAGAATCAGCTGAATATACAGTTCCTAAATTCTAAGCAGAAGTTATGATTTCTTTCCAAAGACTAGCACTACAAATATAGCAAAGAAACAGAGGTAAAGGAAACAGATTAAAATTAAAGTATTAATTAATTGTACAAGTAATAAAGAGCCAAACCCTTAAGACCACAATAAAACATATGGTTCCTAAAAAACTTAAAACTAATCAATAAATTCTGTGGATGTGAATTTCCAAACCATATTTAGTTTCTTGATAAGTGTCTCCACCTCAGAGTGTGAGGTGGAGTGTACTTTTTAATCTCACCAAATCAACCCACCCTAATTTCCAAAGTCTCAGGACCCTACTTTGGTACAAGCTAGTGCCACATACTCACATATGTATTCTCTGTAGGACTAAGTCTTGACACACTGTTGGTGTCCAGAGAGGAATGTCCAGGGGTACCTGGTGCCAAATTCCCCACACCCTACCCTCCCTTCTAAACGAACTATATCGTCTCCCTGGTTCCAGAACGCTTTTAGCCACAGCATTCTCACTCTCAGCATGGTGAAGACCCAACATCTCGCGATCCAAGGTTACTTCTTGAAGGCGGACACACTTCCACTACACTGAACTATAACATCTCTGCTCTTTGATAGACTTAAAAATGAATGAGGAACTTTGGGATTAATCCCTGCCCTCTAAGTCACAGTCATGAGAAGACACACTCTACAGAGAAATTCTAGTAACATTTGACAGATGTTACACGAGATCGATGTTCCACAATAAAAGTTCCAGAAAGGTCACTCCATGAGCGCACTGTCCAGGTGGCCTTCCCTATGTCCGTGACACATTTCATCCTCTTAATCCACAAAATCCTGAAACACTCCACCTTTCCAAAGGAAACAAGATATTTGACTTAAAGGAAGTTTACTCACATACTCCTAAGACAGATGCCCTTGGTGAGTTTCAGAAAACTGAGCCCAAAGAGCTAAGGTGGCTCTGACGACCAGCCTCTGAGCTCCAGCGACAACAGCCAATGAAGCCCCCAGCCAGGTAATGAATCCACCAGGCTGCTGTGCCTGTCCCTTCCCGAAGCCTCTCTTCTCTACTAATGGCTTTCGGCTCAAGGGCGCTCCCGCAGGTCCCAGAGCATCCTCCGCGCCACCCGTCCCGGCGGGACGTCGCCCGAGTCCCAGACAGATACTCTCGGTGCCCCTCGCCCCCGCCCCCGCCCCCGGCGGGCTGCCCGGTCGGTGACTCACCTGCTGGCCAGGTTGGGGCGCCGGGTGGTAGTAGGCTGTGGGGCAGGTTGCAGCTGCCACAGGGTTGGGCAGATACTGAGGCGCTCCATACGGCTGGGGGTGATACATCACCTCCGCACAACTCATGGCAGCCGGGGCTGCGGCGGCCCCCGAGCTGCCGCCGCCGATCGACGCGCTCCGGCGACGGGCGCCGCCGCCACCGCCGCAGCTGCCTCGTCTGTCGCTGCTCCAGCTGCTACTGCGGCGAAGGCGGGTCCTGGGCGGCCGCGGGCTCCGCGCTGGGCGCGGGCTCGGGAGGGGTTGGCAATCAGTGGGGGCCCATGCGCGGGCACCTTCATCTTCAGCCCCTCCGAATGTCCGCTTGCCTGCGCTTATATAGCGGCTCCGGGACACAGCGGCCCACCGCGCGGCGGGGGCATGACAGCGCCGGGCTCCGGCGAGGACGGCAGAGCCCACTGCAGCTCCAGCCGCAGCCGCAGCCCCGGCCGGGTAGGGCAGCCCTGGGGAGCCGGGGCTCTGGTTTGCATATACACAATGCACGCCCGGGGCTCGTCCTATCACCGGAGTCGGAGCCTGGGCGAGGACCGGGAGGCGGGGGCAGAGGGAGGGGGCCGCTGCGGAGGAGGGGGGGCACTTCGCCGCTCCAGGCTCTCGCGCCGAGCTCTGCAAAGTTCTTCCAAATGGGTCCGCGGCGGGCGGGTGGCCCAACAGGGGACCCCGGGGAGGGCCGGCTGCGGATTGGAGCTAAGTTTGAAGCCCTCTCCGCCTCCCAGCAGCGGGACGAAGGTGGGAGGGGAACGGTGCGCGAGAGGCCGCGCGCCCTCAGAGCTCGGGCTTCCCACCCTGTCTCTGACACCTGGCTGTCAGGGCAGGGTCTTCCCAGCCCCCAGGAAGCATTCGGGGGGAGCACCAATGCGGAGGCCAGAGCTAAACGAAGGCCAAGTGTGCAAAGAGGTAAAACAGAACTGGCGCAAAATAAACTGGCATTAGCCCCTAAGTTAAATATAACAGTAAATGAAAGTTAACTTTATTGCAAGTACACACATGACAAGAATGCAACACATTTTTCTGCAAGAGATCTCCGCTTTAAGTTTACACCTTCATGGTATGACATTCTTGTGGGACGTCAACCTTTTCTGGGTTTTCCTGCCTGGTTTCCATTGAGCAATAGGCAACAACAACCAATTAAACCCATTCAGCTATGACAGGTTTATCTACTGGCAAGTACCTTATAATCCTCTCCAAAATGAAAAAGAAAAAAAAAATTGTAGGAATATGATTGTATTTTGATATAATTAGAAATGTGGAAAACAACTGTAATTATTTACAGATTATTTGCAAATAAGCAAGCTCTGACTTTTACCAAGTCTATCTCTCCCCCAAAATATAAGTATCCTCTTTTATGACACAGAAGTTTCTTTGTTTTCACAGAGACCACCCTTTCCCTGAGAAAAAGTCTATGTGTACGTCAAACATACATGTTGTTATGGACTGAATTGTGTCCCCACCTCCACCCCCAAATTCAAATGTTGAAGTCTAACCCTCAATGTGACTATGTTTGGAGACAGGGCCTATCAGGAGGTAATTAAGATTAAATGAGGTCCTAATCCAGGACTGGTATACTCATAAGAAGAGTGACAGTACAGATTGCTCTCTGCACTGGCACAGAGGAAAGGCCTTGCAAAAACCAGTGAGAAGGTGCCATCTACAAGCCAGGAAGAGAGGTCTCACCAGAAACTCACCTTGAGGACAGCTTGATATTGGACTTTCAGATTTCAAAACTGTGAGAAAGTAAATTCTAATGCTTAAGGCAACCAGTCCTTTTTGTTATGGCAGCCCTAGCTGACTAATACAGATGGACAGTATTAATTTATTGCTAATCTTGATATGAATGTGTATGTGCATATACATAACTACACATACATACATCAGTACCTATATATTCACACATATATACACACTTACACACCCAAATACATAAACTATAATAATTGGACAGGAACTCTTTGCTACTAATAACAACTCCTATTCACTCATTCATTCTTTCATGTACTGAATATTAAAAATACATTTATTAGGGGCTTTCACAGCTTGTATTTTGTACTTTTTGTCATGAACTATTCCTATCAATAAGACATATACAAACTTATTTGAAATGTTTATCACTGTCTTTTTAAAAATTGACATCCTCTGGTCAACTTTTCCTGTGTTCCAGATTCATCTATTTAGCTTCTGTCTAGATGGTTCCACATAGATGTTCCATAGGAACCTCAGTCATAATAGCACTAATATTTTCCCACAGACCCAGCCTGATCCTTCTCTTTTAATTTCCAGCTCAGGTACTGAAACTCTCACCTGCCAGTTGCTGAGCTAGAAATCTGGGAATCATCAGACATATCTTTCTTCTTGTTACAGTTCCTGTATCTGGTCTTGAGTCCCTTGATCCAACTTTTACACTTCTAGTGACTCTGTGCCTTCATCTTTTTATCACTGCAGCTATAATCCTTAGTTCACCCAGCATCTTTCACCCAGACTCCTGCAGGAGGCTTCTACCTGATTTCTAGGCCCCAACTTGAACCCTTTTCTGATCCATTCTTCATCCAATTTTTCCTCTTACTGTTTTCTGTTGCAGTTGCTGCAGATCCAACAGAGTAATAATGTTTTGTCCCTCTGTCAAAAATATTTTATAACAGTTCCCCACAGTCTGTAGTCTCAACTCTTTAACCTTCAAATTCTGGTCGCTGCCTATGTCACCATCTGCTGTAACCACCACCTAAGCTCAGACCTCCCTTTCCAGGAAAGAGCTTGTTTTCTCCTCTGACCTTGCCTTTTTATATATTACCAGAATGTCTGCACCAAGACACTCTACCTTCTTCACTTTCTACCTCTTTTTTGTTCTTTAGGGAACCATCTTCCAAAACATCCACTGAAGACCAGCTCTGATGCTTTGATGTCTCTACTTTGGCAACTCCAGCACCTATGAACACTGCTCTCACCATACCAACTACTTGATTTGAAATTTCCCATTTGCTTTTTTTCCCAATATGACCATGGCCACATGAGAGCAGAGACTGTGATTATTTTTTATCTGTAATCTCAATCATATAATGCCCAGCTTAATAAACATTTATTGAATAAAGGATTCTAAAAAGGAGGAAAAAAAACTCTTCAAGGAACTTAAAAACTGATGGGGGATCCAAGCACATCTGAAATCAGTGCGGGTCAAAACATGGAACATGGTCTTAGATTATGTATCAGGATCTCTACTGTATGTTAGAGTGAGAAGTTCCTTGTGATATGAGAAACTCTGGACCTAGAGTGTAAAGTGATGAATTAGACCACAAAGGGCCTAATTCAAGGGCCCCCTTTCCTCTACAGCCAGTCCCCTGTTTGAAGCCCTGTACCTTCCAACTGTGTCTTCAAATATCTTAATGTATCTGTAGCTTATTATTATTGCTTTAATTACATGTTCAATATATCTCTTCTACTAGTTTTGCAGAGAGCACTTATATCTTGTATATTTAACATTCAGAAGATGTTCTGTATGTACTTTTTGACTTAGAAAATAAATCCAGAACTAAATCCAAAATGTCCATACACCCAATTTCTGCATTTTCCTTATTTCCCATTTCCCATATGGCCTCTACTATGTTGCAAATATTTATTATATGACATAGATGTAGTTTCTGGATACCAGTAAGTCACAGACTCAAAAGTCTGGATGTATTTGGCAAAATCTTTCTTTAATGTAGTATCTTTGGTTTGTTCATTTGTTTGTTTGTTTGTTTTAGAGACAGCATGCAAGTGGGGGAGAGGGGCAAAGGGAGAGAGAGAGAATCCCAATCAGGCTCCAAGCTCAGCATGGAGCCAAATGCAGGGCTCAACCCCACAATCCCTGAGCCAAAATCAAGAGTTTTATGCTCAACTGACTGAGCCACTCAGGCACCCCTGCAGTATCTTTGTTTTGATACCTTCCTTCATTTCTACATTGTACTGATGGGGAAAAAAAATGAAATAATAAAGATAAATTGTATCCAGCATTAGAATCTAGAAGAAACAATTCCTGTTAAGGAAAACTAAGTTGGAGCTCTGACTTCCCAGGTATCTGTTTAGAGGTTTAGGGTGAAAAAGAATCAAAAAAGATCATCTAGTCTACAATATCTTTCAACAATAAGCAAACACATCGTCTGATTAATGTCTCCTATGAAACTGGAGGCACACTAAAACCAAAATCCCAAATTTCTTGACTTTGGGCTCAGTTCTCTATCATCCCCCATGGTAAGGATATACAAACAACCATATATGTATATTTACATGCATGCATACAGTCTCTATGCATATACACATAAGTATACATGCATGCATATTCATAGATATCCATTGCAGCATATACATATACAAAAGAAGAGGTTTTAGATTAGATCATCCTTTGGTCATCCTGATGTTTCAGAAAAGAGGTGGGGAAAAAATGTAGGCCAATTGCATGTAACAGTTGTGAGTCACGCAGATCAGAGAATGTGATCTGATCACTGGTGTACTCATTGTCGTGTTAATTATGTGGAGGTGTCACAATTGTTTGGAATTAAATAATAATGAGATGAAACTTGATTATTTGTACTTTTGAGGTAAAGTTCTTAGAATTTTACCCTTTTATCTTTCCTCTTCCTTCTCTGAAACTGTCCCACCTCCCTTCTGGTTCAGTTCCATGTAGAACCAGATTCTAGCCTTTGGTGTTTATCCTCTTATTCTTTTCTACCCAGCCACTGAATTCCAATAGAATACCAAAATTGCCTTCGATGGTCCCAAATCTTCTGAATCAGTGGTTTACAGTCATTATATTTTTGGTTCCACTCACCAAATTTCCTAGAATGTTCCTAATTTTACAGCTGAAATTTTGTGCAGTGAACTCCCCAAACCAGTCTTATTTAGAGGGGTAACATGAAGTGGGTTTCCCAATATCCCTTGGAATAAGATCGGGGCTTTTTTGTTTTTGTTTTGTTGTTTTGGTACCACCACCCCCCGTCCCCCGAGTGATGACAGCCAGGCTTGTCTTTAATTGCGGTGCCAGTGTAAGAAAACATGGAACCTTCTGTTCACACATGTGGATTTCTCAACCTGTGTATCTAACCTCCTCCCCGCCCCCCACCAATTTGCCAAATAGCAGATCCTTGACCAGCGTCTGGCCTAAGCTGAGCCCCCTGATAATGCAGCCCATTTTAGGAATCACGGCTTTGAGGAAGGGGGTTTGGGTCATCTGCACTGGGATTTACCAGGTCTTAAGAAGCATGGTTGTTCTATCGTATAGATGAACCACATCTTCTTGATCCATTCGTCTGTTGATGGACACTTAGGCTCTTTCTATGTTTTGGCTATTGTTGAGAGTGCTGCTATGAACATTGGGGTCCATGTGCTCCTATGCATCAGCACTCCTGTATCCCTTAGGTAAATTCCTAGCAGTGCTATTGCAATGAGAAACAATGAAATCTGGCCATGTGTAACAACATGGATGGACCTTGAGGGTGTTATGCTGAGCGAAATAAGTCAGGCAGAGAAAGACAAATACCATATGATTGCACGTATAGGAGGATTATGAGGAACTTAACTGAGGAACAAGGGGGAGAAGAAGGGGGGAAATGGTGGGGGAAAGGGAGAGAGGCAAACCATGAGAGACTCTTGAATGTTGAGAAACAAACTGAGGACTGATGGATGTTGGGGGGAGGGGGGAGATGGGTATGGAGGAGGGCACTTGTGGGGATGAGTACTGGGTGTTATGTGGAAACCAATTTGACAATAAACTATTTGTTAAAAAAAAAAAAAAAGCATGGTTGTTCTAGCAGAATAATGCCTGTCCAACCCTCAAAGATGTACTCTAATCCCCAGAACTTATGAATATGCCTATCTCACATAGCAAAAGGGAGCTAAGATTGCTGATGGAATTGAGTTTCTTAATGAGTAGATTTTAAGACAGGAAAATTATCTTGGGTTATCGGTGTGGGTCCAGCATAATAATAAGGGTCCTTTTAAGAAGGAATCAGGATACAGAAGAGTCAGTGTCACATTAATCTGAAGTGATAAAGACTCTACAGACTACTGATAAGTGTAATGATGAAAGTGAGCAAGAGCCAAGGAACACAGGCCAGCCTCTAGAAGCTGAAAAAGGCAACAAGTGGAGTGTCTTAGAGTCACCAGAAGGAACGCAGCCTTGTCAATATCATTTTGGACTTCTGACCTCCATAACTGTAAGTGAAACAATCAGTTTGCAAAGTTTTAAGTCACCGAGTTTGTGGCAATTTGTTACAGCAACAATAGGAAACTAATACAATAGTTTAATGGAGAAAGGGATACTAGAAGGAAAGGTTTTGGGTGAGCATGTCCCCTCTGCCCTACAGAAAGGCACAATAGGAAGAGGGCCAGTGAGGAATATTCTAAAACTCTAGAGGCCAGGGAGGGGCTCTGCCTGGATCTCTGGGTGGTGCCAGTAATACCAATAGAATAGTTGTAAACACAGAAGGTCAAATCTCACATGTTAAGCAATAAGCCACTTTATTCAGTTGTCCTTTAGGATCATCTGCCTTAAATGGGCTTTCCTCAATGCTCAGCAACTTTACTTTATTTCTCTAGCATGTTTATCCATGCTCTCTTGCAACTATTGCCTCCTATCTTCAAAATCCATTCTCAAAATCCTCAAATTCACTTTGTCCACATTCTCCCTTTCCATTCCCTATCTCACTTACAATCAGATTTCTGTCCCATCACCCCACTAAAATTTATTAAAGTCACCAATAATGATCATGTTAGCAAGCTCAGAGTTCATTTTTAAACTTCATTCTAATTGATACATCATTAATTTTGACATTAAGGATTAATAAATAAAGCAAATTAAACCATATTCAGTTCAAATCATTATTGAAAATTCTTCAATACCCCACAATAAACTAGGTACATATGTATTGAGTCTTAATAAGTTCAACACAGACAATTTAACCTTTAGTATTGAAAATACTACCTTTTCTTGGATTGAACACCAGATGAAGTATGGTCAAAGTTTAAGGAATCATGTATTTTAAGAATTATGCTAATTTTTAAATGCTAAAATCATATTCAAATTGGCAAGATATACACATAATGGGAGAGAAGCATGTGGGAATTTAGACCAAGTCAAGGAAGGAAAGATTCACACAACCAATCTTACTCTTACACTCTTAAATAGTGTTTCTTTATTATAAATTATCTTTCCATCTCCCTCCCTCACTCTCTGTGTCTCTCTCTGTCTCTGTCTCTTGTTTCTTCTGTCTCTCTTCCTCTGCCAACTTACCTCCACAATCTCCTAACCATTTCCACCTGCCCACTGTGAGACTTTGCAGTATCACATGCCATCCATCCACTTGCTTCAGTCAATGAACTCTCTCCTCTACTTAGTGTTGTTTGCATGCATTATTTACTTGGATTATTTTCCCCCCACACTTGGCTAGTTGCCATCTATTTCTTAGCTTAAACGTGCTTTCTCAAAGACACTTCCCAATCCAGAGTACACCCCATCCCATCTCCACTACTGTCTCCAATAACTGCCTTCTCAACATCCCTACTCCTTTTGAAATACAGGGTTTTTCTCAGCCTTTTTTCCCCTTGTCTCTCCATAATGATTCATATAAGCATAAAAGATATATGTTTTACTCACTGTTATGGTACCTTATAAGCATTCATTGAATATTTATTGAATGAAGTAATGATTTTATGCTTTATTAAGGGATCATTTCCATTGGGGTTCAACCCACAGTTGTAGGGATAGGCTTAGTTTCAAAGTAGATTTTCACCACTTGAAATGTAGGTTATAGAGTAGTTAGATGATTTAAAGCATGTGCTTTTGTAAGAGGATAACAAAAAATGGAGGGGGTTTATATAGATCAGGTATTTATGATTTTCATACTTTCATGGAGAAAATGGTGATAAAGGGAACTCACACTTTATGAGGACCTGCAACAGACCAGGCATTTGTGCTAAAATTGCTTTCATCTCCTTCATTTAATTCTTACAATAATCCTGTGCAGTAGTTGTTATCACCATTTCAGATATGGAAGAACAGAAGATCATAAAAATTAAATACTTTAAATATCACCTAGCTCATGAGTGACTGAACAGGATTTGACCACTGTGTTTGATTCGAAAACATTTCCAAAGAACCATGTCACTTAATAATAAATGGGCACTAGGTCTAATTAAACAGTCTGCATATGTATCTAACTTCACATATATGTGTGGAGGAGGTAAGAAGAGTCACCAAAGAATTGACAACCCTCAAGAGATAACTTCAGAGATCAATTATTTGTCTAATGGGTCAATTTAATTAAAATTTCTGCTAAGCCTGGGTTTCTAGCTTTAAGAACTTGTTTGGAAAGAATTGGATAAGGAGCTCCTGAAAATTCCCAAGTTCAACAGAAAAAAATAATTGCAAGTGATTACAGGAGCAACTTCAAATTGTTTCTCTTTAGGTAGAATTGAGAGCTTTTATCTCAAAAGTACTTTTCTGGTTAATTTTTCTTCTTTCTGGTTCCTTCATAATCTATTAAAAATTGGATAGCGTTTGATATTATCAGGAACATGGCCTTGGTTTCAGGAAACAAGGACTTTAAATGGAATAAAGAAGAGTGGCCAGAGTAGGCAGGTGGCCAGGGCAGCAAGCTGCCTACGAGAGGATAATTAGGGAAGTCCCTGGTAATAGACCTCCTTCCAAGGAGGGCAGAGCTGGGCAGGCTGTGGGGTGACAACCAAATGCAGGGTCACCATTGGGCTCTCAGAAATTCACATGAAGAATTAAAAGAGCACAAATATTGCCTTCAGAAAAAACTTCAGTTTTCTTGTAACTAGTAAAGATAATCAGATTCATAGGACTTCTATGAGGATAAATAAATAATGTATATAAATTTCATGAGGCACCACCTGACCCATGCTGAACTTCAAAATGTTAATGCATTTCCCTGTCACAGACCTACTTGGCAAGTCGTAGAACAGAGAAAAATCAAGAACAAGATTTATCATAGAACAATTAAAATTAAAAAAAAAAAAAGAAACCACATAGGGTGCTCAATCAGTTAAGCAGTGAGACTCTTGATTTGGGCTCAGGTCATGGTCTCATGGGTTCATTTGATGAGATAGAGCCCCATGTGGGGCTCCACACTGACAGCAGGGATGCTGCTTGGGATTCTCTCTCTCTCTTTCTCTCTGCTCTCCCCCCCCCACCAAAAAAAAAAAAATTAATAAGTAAACATTTAAAAGCCCACATAATTTGCAGGTCTTTTTAAGAGTTCTGACCTAAAAACCACACAAAGCAAGCATCCATCCAGTCCCGTGAATTCAAGGACAATCAAGGGTGTGAAACACGTGAGAGTTACGCATGGCACATGCCTGTTATGTTTTGCTTTATTTTATCCACTTTCAGCCTGGTAAGATTTAATGGGTAAGCTCAGAATAGCATGTCCTCTTTGTCAAGTATTTTAAAAAACATCCATGCAAGAATTTCTTTTTTTTTTTTAATTTTTAATGTTTTATTTATTTCTGAGAGAGAGAGGGAGAGACAGCATGAGCAGGGGAGGGTCAGAGAGAGATGGAGACACAGAATCCAAAACAGTCTCTAGGCTCTGAGCTAGCTGTCAACACAGAGTCTGATGTGGGGCTAGAACTCACAAACCGTGAGATCATGACCTGAGCCGAAGCCGGACGCTTAACCGACTGAGTCACCCAGGAGCCCCCATGCAAGAATTTATTAGTGCTTATTACAGAGGTATTTTTTTGTACTCTGATTCAAGGTGGCACTTTTTTTTTCCCTAATGGTTCAACATCTAGTAAAGTGGTCCCTTCTGTGACATATTTACTCCTCTTATAATGTTTTCAGGTTACAGTACACAGTGCTAGTTACAAGTTGAAGACCTTACTTAAAGACTCTGAGGATAAAGTCTCACCTGTTTACAATTAATAATGAGGCTATTTCTAATGCTCATAGCTCAGTTTGCTTAATAAATAGTGATATTTTAAATATCTCCTGTTGATCCAGCAGAGACACTCATGGGAAGTTTGCCATGACCCTCTCTTAGTACCTCTATTTACCACCTAGAATGTATTCCCAGAACAGTCAAATTGCTCTCTCTGTAGAGTTTTTTTTTTCAATAATTAATTATGGCTGCAATTGTAGGATTTCATAATACTCCTTATCTAGTATATTTTATAAAGATTTAGTAGTAGAGGACTCTAATTTGGAAACAATGAGATGAGATGAAGAGATGTCAAGACACTCCTTAGCCTGTATTAAATATCAGCAAAGAGTATATACTTAACCATGAGATAGAATCATTTGTCCTCATGGAAGATAATGACAGACCATTAGTTCATTATGTGCCTTGAGTTCCTTGTCTGTTTCTTTGCTAGTTTTCCTGGTAGTAATGGTAGATCTGGGCTAATTTAACTACATTGTCTTTGTCAGCCTCTGACAAGTGGAATACAATCACATGAAGTCTGGCCTGGGTGTGGGTATACAGTTCTATCCATGGAATGGAACAAAGCTAAGTAGGCCAGGAAGGATTAAACTCCTGATCTTGGCATCATTAATACTCTGTTCTAACCCACTGGGCTAACTAGCCACAGACAAAGACCAATTGGACTAATAAATCACAGCAGCCAGAAAAATGTGGTTTGAATTTATTTCTCATTTTTAATACATTCGTTTTATAATTTGATTTAAATATTTTAGGATTAATGAAGCCAAGGCCCACGTTGCTGTCATTCTGAAGAAAGAAAGCAAGAGGAAAAACTATGCCACATAATTTCCTATAATCACCAGGCACAAAATGGTATTAAGGACTGTGCTGTCACTTTGTACAAGAGGTGTCAACCTGGAACATTGAGAGTAAATCACAATTTTTGTTAAGTAATTTATATTTAATAAACAAAAAAGTGTTTTTGCATTTAAGGAAATCTTTTTGGACCACATTGAAGGCCAATAACTTTTATGAAACAAACAAAAAATTACTCCATTGTCTGTTGTTTGTTTGGTTTTACCAAATTTTCATGCACTATGTTTGATCCAAAAATGAGGTATGCATGTATCTTCAAATCCTGAAAGTAATTTATTTGCATGCCAACTGCTTATTTCATTCTTATTATACAAATATAAATAGATTACTGATGAGGATGTCTTAACATTATTACCCCTGTAGCTTTAGAAGCCTGGAATATATTCAAAATCCCACTTATTTCCAAGGCCCATTATAGGTGGCATCTCTTCTAGGAAGCATATCTTAACATTTTAAAAGTGATTTCTTTTATACCATTATAATTTGTAGTGCCTGCACCTTATATTTTGTGACTTGATTGTATGCAATTATTATTATTGTTGCTCTTTATTTTGCCTTGATCATTTCAATTATTGTAATTGCCTCCCTTCTGAAAAGATAAAACAATAAATTCCATGGGGGAAAGGCAGAGTTAGATATTTCTTTGGTGACTCACACAGTAAGTACCAAAAGTAAGTACAGTGTAAACCTGCTGAAGCTAATTTGAATTGAACGACTCAGTCTGTGATCTGTGAATGTTGTGGAATTGTTAATCTATAATGTTCTTGTTTTGGTCTCTTTCAACACCAAATAGGAAGAATACACATTCTAAGAATATTTTATGTGAAGTTTACCCAGAAAATATACCCTAATTATTTCTTAGTCTCATTTTCATTGATGAGTAAATTGTCTTCAAACACATGTCTCTTCTCATATTGTCTGTAGAATAATGATAAAATTTTAGATGTGATGAATATTTTCAATACTTTTGAAAATACCTCTTCTTTTATTTTCTAAGGATTTTAATGAGTACTTTCTTCAATATAGTACAATTGTAGCATAATTGAAAAGTATAAAATCCATTGTGATTTTAGGAGATTCATATCATCTTCCATGACAATAAATTATAGCCATTCATCCTTCATATGTTAATGTCCAAAAAGATTAAGAAAATCAAGTCCATTCTGGTAGGATAGGTAGAGAGTGACTGCCTAAAGTTATCTAACCAGTAACAGAAATTTGATCAGAATAAGGAAATACAGTATAGTAATAATGGTGATAGTGAAAATAATAACACCAATAATAGTTAACCTTTATATAGTATCTGCTATGTGCCTGGCACTTTACATGTATTAACTCATTTAATCCCCATAAAAACTTCATGAAACAAATACAATAATTATCTCCATTATACAGATAGGAAATCAAGGCATCAAGTGGTTAAGTGATTTGCTCAATATTATTCACTCAGGTAATCTGTTTCCACAGTCCAGCTCTTAACCAGTCTGAAAAGGGATCTTACCATATCTGAAAAGGGATGTTGAAAGAAGTTGATGTGTAAATTTGGCAATTCCAGATGTTTCTCCCCATTCTATCCTAGAAAGCCACAGTATCTTGCTACAACTCTTGCTTAGCAGTTGAACGAATAACATCATTTCTAATGTCTGCGTGATGTTCTGTACCTTTGACGGCAGTGATGCTCACCAGAGAGACAGAACATGAGTGACAACAACCTGTTCGACTACATACACCACCTTCCTGGAATCTCAAAAAGACAGAGACAGTAAAAGCAAACAAAATAAAACAGTATCTCTATTGCCTTAATACTTCTTTCACTTATAATATCCAAATATAAATTTTGTTCATTTCTTGAAAGTGAATAACTGAGGGGCGCCTGGGTGGCTTAGTCGGTTAAGCGTCCGATTTTCACTTAGGTCATGATCTCGCGGTTCGTGGGTTCGAGCCCCGCGTCGGGCTCTGTGCTGACTGCCAGCTCAGAGCCTGAAGCCTGTTTCAGAGTCTGTATCTCCCTCTCTCTGACCCTCCCTTGTTCACGCTGTCTCTCTCTATCCTAGAAATAAATAAAAATATTTTTTTAAAAAAAAGTGAATAACTGAAATAATGGTATGTCTGCTGCCAACTTTGTGGGATTAAATCTCATAAATTTTCAAGGACTGAACTGTTTGTTTATACTTTCCCTGGAAGCACACCATGCTCTTTAGGATAATAACAAATATTTTTTAAAAACCCTAAAAGTAATTTCAGAGCATTTGATAATCAGGTCATGACATCATCAATTTCAGATACGTTGAGAATATGAGAAACTTGATATGAACAGATGGGAGAGATAAAGAAATGTGGGAGCTATTGAAGCAATGTGAGGTGCAATATTGAATTTTAATTGTTACTTCAAGCTCAGGAAATGTACAAAAACTAGTTGTTAACTACAGCTCTGTTCCTCTGAGGGTGGTCTATAGTCCAGCACGAGTATTATTTACAAGCTTGTTAGAAGTAGAAAATCTCAGGTCCTGGGCCAAATCTGCTGAATCTGAATTTGCATTTTGAAAAGATCTTCCAGGTGATTCCTATGCACATTAAAATTTGAACAGCACCAAACTAGAGTGTCTCCCTACACAGAATATCCAAATGTAATTATCAAATCACTTACATTTAACCTAGCATAATTTTAAGACCACAACCAGCTGGTAGAAATAGAATAATAGTGATATATTTTTGGCAATTTAAATATTACAAAACCATTTTGCAGGAATTTAGCTAACTTAAATATCTCATTCTGCTTTGAGGAAGTCAGAATATGTGTTATTCCTGATGAAATCATTGCTAAGAGAGAAACTATAAATGAGGCCAAATATATAGAGGTAGTAATTTACACTTAGATCTTCTAAATCCAAATCCAACACCTTTTCCATTCACAAGTAAACCAGCCATAGTTGGCAGAATATTTTTAAGCTGTGTCTTTGGAAATGCTAAAAAGTTGACAGTATTTTTCCAAGATACAACTTATTCCCTTTTATAGCATGGAGCATTCAGTACCCTTGAAGGCAGAAAAGGCAATCTTAGTCAAGTACAAGTAAACTCAGTCACTGATGGATTTTCTCAACTTTTTCTGGGTACACTCATGATTTCAGGTTAAACTGAACATTTCAGATTTTCCTCTTCTCCTGAAATGGTATTTGGCTAATTGAGGGGCCAGGAGTGGAAGGGAGGCCATGGTTGCTTCAGTTCTTAGTCCCGACTCCCCACAAAGCCACCTCTTCTCATTTCTCATACTATGGTAACATTCCTGGGGGGCTGCTGCCTCTCAGCATGGCAGACAAAGGGCAGAGACGCAGTTATTGTATCCTTTCAAATTTCACTTATGACTGACTTTTATTGCTCCTTTTCCCTTTTCAGGACCAACTTCAAAGGTGATGGTGGAAGGGAAGAGGACCAGGAACAGAAAACTGCTCTCTTATGCCTTCCCCAGTGTCCAACTCTCTAGCTTCCTCTGCAATTCTTCCCTATTTGTTCTAGCCCAGAGAATTATTATCTCTTCAAAGACAGGAAAAACTTGATCTTCAAGTATTCTTATGTGGCTTTTTTTTTTTAAAAGCTTAAAAGCCAGGAATTTGCTGTCTGATTTTCCATAGTTGCCACTTCCCCTTGAGGCAATGCCTGTGTAAAGTCTAGTGACCTAAATGGGGGAGAGGTGACAGGCTAAAATGGAATGAAGTATGACGAGCATCAGTTAATACTTAAAAATATTGTCATTCCTGGTGTCCTATAATTCTCACAAGACAATATATAAGGCTAGAGATATTGGACTCTGTAGAATTTAAATCATGGAAAAATAGGCTCACTTCATCTATGTTTGTCTGGCAACATCTGAGGTACTATACTCAGTTCTTAGTGGTTCTCTTGAAATGTACTGACAATCCAAGGGATGCCTATAAGAAAATAATCAAAGTGGTTAGGTACTTGAGAATAATTTCACATGTGACCTGATTATGGGAATTATGATTAGATAGCCTAGGAAAAATAAAGACTAAGGGGAAATAAATATTTGAATGTCTAACATTATGTTGAAAAAAGTAAATACCTGTTGTTGTTGGGTTTTACTCTAAGGGAAGACTTAAAATCAATGAATTAAGTTTAAAAAAAATCAAATTTTAGTTCAAATTAAGTACAACAGAGATAATTCTGCCATTTTTAATTTACTCCTGCATAGAGCAACAGTATATAAGAGCTCTAATTCCTGATATATCACTTAAAAGAGAAAGCCACTAGGAAGGCAAGCTTCCTGATGCATATTGAATGATGATGTGAGAAAGAAATAAGCTTTTTATTATGTACTGCCATTCCCTAATATTTTGTGGTTTTTACTTTCTCACAACATATTCTCTTCTAGCTTGATTAATACAGTAAGGAAAAACTTCCAAAGAAAGAAGTTGAGCAAAGACTGAATTTCCCATGCAGAAGTACCTACCCTCTTATGGAAATTGCCCATCAGTAAGGAATATACATTTTTTAACAAATCTATTCATAAATTACTTACACATTTATTAAGCTATATATTCAGTGAGTGAATACTATGCCCCCATTATTCTATCATGCACTGGAGAAAAAAATGCTAAGCAAGATCAGCAATGACCTGTCAGTATCAGCTAGTAGTTTTGATTAGGTGATCTCTTGTTTGTTTCCCAGTCTAAGGTTTTCACTGTCAGTTTATAATAGAATATTGCCACCACCACATACTACTCTATAATGCTCCTATAATATCTAGCCATTCTCATTTTTTCTATATACATGAACAGAACATGTTTGTATGTGTATATATACATTTTTGTGTTTATGCAGATATGCTTTACATTTCTGATCATTTACCTAACGACTGTCAGGAATTGTAAAGAATTTGAGATTTTATCTGACTTGCACGTTAACAAGTCAGCTTGGATGCTAACAGAAGGCAAAAGACTCCTGGATCAGAAACAAAGGACAGTTTATTATTCACAGCAATAGCTGCAGCCAAAATATCAACATTTGCCTGAATCTCAGTTCCTACAAAAAAAGAATTATGAGGTCCAGGTGACATATGTGCATGCAATGGGTTACATTAGAGAAAAGGAATCCCAAATTTAGAAAATGTCAGTCTTTCATAATTGGTTGTAAGCAAGCTTGCCCATACTTTGTCCCAGGGATAGACATTATTTTTTATTGCTATTATAATAGACAACAAACAAACCTGCTCTCTGCTCTGGAAGGAGAGATATCTCTGTCTTCTAAGGTTGTTCTCTACATAAACATATTTGAAAATATAATCAGAACAAAAGTCTGTCAGTGCTTCTACTCACAAGAAATGCAGAAACATTAGATGTCCATATAGAATTGTCTTGTAGTAATTATGCACACTAGATTATAAACTGTCATGAACCAGAACAAAGCTTGATTTTTCATCACCATACCTTCAATTTCTTTTTTTTTTAATTTGTTAAATATTTATTTAGTTTTGAGAGAGAGAGAAAGAGGACAAGTAAGGCAGAGATGGAAAGAGAAGGAGACACAGAATCTGAAACAGGTTCCAGGTTCTGAGCTGTCAGTACAGAGCCCAACACAGGGTTTGAACCCACAAACGGTGAGACCATGACCTGAGCTGAAGTCCAATTCTTAACCAACTGAGTCACCCAGCCACACCACCATACCTTCAATTTCTAGCACAGTGCTTGGGACACAGAAAAAGGAGCTAATTTTACTGAGGTCTTATCATATGCCAGGGCGTTTCAAACATTGCATGTGTAAATTCAATCCTAGCAACTACCAGGGTATTTACAAATATTATCTGCACTTTATATATGAGAAAGCTGATGCCAAAAACATTTAGCAACTCATCTAAGATTTTCTATTAACTAATAGTTAAATCAACTAATAAGCAACTCAACTAATAAGTGGTAGGACTTAAATATGCATTTCTTGAAGAAGTGAATTGAATGAATAGACAGATAAATAAGTCTGGAACAGAAAAGAAGCATCTGCAATTTATATGCATTGAACTGTGTACCAGACTTCAATTTTGAGTTTGAATAAAGTGCAGTTCTGTCCCAGACCTCACATACTACTAAAACCAGAGTAAAATCAGAGACTAATGCATATTGTTATAGTATCTGTTGATTTCTGGAACTATAATCTACTCAGAGACTCTACATGTAAGTCTGTGCTGTAGCATGTCTAATTGAAGCTTTGTTGTCTAGGTTTAATTTGCCTGACTTGGCCAAATTTCATGGTAAAAGACTAATTCTATCTGAAAAAAATATGAGAATTTATTTCATACTTATTGTTCTTAGCAGTATGTTCACTGGCAGAACATTAAAAACAAGTACAATTGCTCTGTTTTATTAGCTGTGGAATAAATGTACAATGGAAAAACTAGCTCATGACTGAAACAGAGAGAAGTCATTTCTGTGTTATGTCGCTATCCCTGGATGTAGACAAAACTGTAGCAACACATACATACACACTATGTCTTGATTTTTGTTTTTCAAAAAATGCAATCTGTTTATTTCTAATCTTCCCCTTTACAGAATTATCTCTTTTGTCCAGCTATAAACATAAATTAGCATGTACTGGGGGAGGAGATTGAAATTATGTATTGCTACATATCAACAACATATGTATGTGGACAGTAAGGTGGGAGAAGGGAGGGAAAAGTTCAGAAAATTAGGGGAAATGTACCGATAATTCAACACCGCAACATGGAATCATTATCAATTAATATGTATATTTTTTCAATGTTTACTTTAAATTATTAATCAATAAATTTACACAATATTTATTGAGCACTATGTGTCAGACACACTTTAAGATACCAGGGACATAGGGGTATACAAAATGATACAGATAAATATTCATTCCACACATTCTAGAGAGGGTTTTATTAGACAGTATACACTACATTTTGAAAACTACTTTTTATGGGTGGGGGAGAGGGAAAATGGGTGATGGGCATTGAGGAGGGCACTTGTTGGGATGAGTACTGGGTGTTGCATGTAAGCCAATTTGACAATAAATTATATTTTTTAAAAAAGAATGAAAACTGCTTTTTAAACATATAAACATTTACTCATGTTATTCTTTGGTTTTTATAACCATCATCTTTAAGGACTGAATTACTTACCTGAATAGCTAATGAGAAACTATTTTTCTGTAGTTATTGTAAGTTCTTGGTGTATTTTTTTTTTATTTTCCTGTTTTTAGCAAATAACATAATAAACATCTTGATAGATCAATTTTTCTTCTATGTTTTGTAAAAGTATATTCTTTCAGTGATATTTCCCCTGTACTTGTGCATGCTGCCTTTGGACCCTGTTCTACTCTTGCTTTGTGCACTTAATACATTGACATTTCTGCCACCAGAACTGTCACTGAATGACTTCAGAGGTAGCATACAGGGATGCTTCTGAAATCTCCTTACTCATAGCTGATAGTTGACATTTCAAAATTAAAGTTCCATCTTTGTTCTCCTTTAAAATTCACATACCACTGTAATACTAAAATCTTGCAAATCTATAATCATCCACACAATTTTAAGAATTAATAAGGAGTTCATAGCAGCACTCTCCACAATAGCTAAAACATGGAAAGAGCCTAAGTGTCCATCAACAGATGAATGGATCAAGAAGATGTGGTTTATCTATACCATGGAATACTACATGGCAATGAGAAACAATGAAATCTGGCCATGTGTAGCAAGATGGATGGACCTGAGGGTGTTATGCTGAGCGAAATAAGTCAGGCAGAGAAGGACAAATATCATATGTGTGCACGTATAGGAGGATTAGGAGGAACTTAACTGATGATCATGGGGGAGAAGAAAGGGGGAAAAATAGTGGGGAAAGGGAAGGAGGCAAACCATGAGAGACTCTGGAATGCTGACAAAAACTGAGGACTGGTGGATGTGGGGGGGAGGAGGGGTGGGCATGGAGGAGGGCACTTGTGGGGATGAGCACTGGGTGTTATGTGGAAACTAATTTGACAATAAACTATTCATAAAAAAAAAAAAGAATTAATAAGAAGGCAATCTTGGTAAGGTAGAAGAAAGCAGGGCAATGGTGAACACTGTATCATATGCATAAAATGCAGGGAAGTTAATCTCTGTGTGTGTGTGTGTGTGTGTGTCCATGTGTAATTGGTTATTTCATTATTACTGTGAAATATCTAGTGTGTGTGTGATTGCTTATTTCATCATTACTATAAAGTATCTAGGATGGGATTTCCTGACATTAAAGAATTCTGTCTGGGGCATCTGGATGGCTCAGTTGTTTGGTTAACTGTCCAACTCTTGATTTTGGCACAGGTCATGATCCTAGAGTTGTGGGATCTGGCTCCCAGCTGAACTGGACATGGAACCTGCCTAAGATTCTCTCTCTCCCTGTGCCCCTACCCCATCCATGCATGCTTGTGCATTTGTGTGCACACGCAGACTCCTTCCCTCTTTCTCTCTCTCTCAAAAAAAAAAAAAAAGAATTCTGTCCAAATGTAAGCATGTGTGTAGTTGGCTAGGTAAAGGGAACAGGTGTGGCTCTCATTAGCATGACATTTTTTCTTGTCTGAAGTCAATAAATAGGAGTAATTTATATATATCATCAGATTGTTATAATGCTTAAGAGTAAGAAAACGCTGGGGATGGTGTACGTTCATAGATTGTTACTACCATAAAATCTAGTATAGTTATTTCCTTTTCAGATAAAGGAGCTAAGGACTAAAGAAACTGAGAAACTTGAGCGAGCCATAAAAATAGTATAATATTTCTAATTTAATGTCCTTTCAGTTGTAGCTTGCTGCCTCCATACCAGTGTGAGCATTTGGACATTTTGTAGTGGCTTGGAAAAATTCTACACTCTTTCATCTTTTGGGGGGAATGAGGAAATCAGTAAATGCTTTTCTTTAATTTTATTTTTCCCTTTTGACTCGGGATCTTAATAATTTTTTCTGAACTATTTTATGAACGTACTTTATGTAAATATGCAACAGGAAGGGAAAAGAAAAGGAATAAAGGAAAAGAGCAGAATAAAATAATTTAAAAGGAAATACAGTGAATTAAATCTTCTTTAATTTGTAACAATATAGAAAGCTTTAATTTGTGTTTTTTTTATATGAAAATTCAAAACATTGAATTACATTAATAGGAGCCATTCAATTTCTCCTTTGGAGGTCCTATTTCCCAGGACAAAATGGTGCATCTCCCTTTCTTGGTTGGGGGAATTACACCAGGCATAAATTTTGAGTTTGTTAAGGCAAAGTCCTCTCAGTCCTTAAGGAAAGCTAAATATTGTTTTTAATTCTAGTGGATCTAGGCTCTTTTCTAACAGATGATTGTGCTCTTCTCCAAGAGTCTGATAGTCCTCTTAGGAGAGAACAAGGAGAAAAAAAAACAAACAATTTGTGCATTTATTTATGAGGGAGTGAAAGTGTGGGTAAAAATTCTTGGGAATACTGGGAAGTTGGGAAGACAATTCAGAGGAGTGCAGAAATGAACAGTAAAATGCTTCTAAGCACAGTGCCCTAAATGGACACTGCTTTCAGAAATTCTTGAGGCAAGGAGGAAGGAGGTAGGGACAGACTTTACAGGAAGGCTATTCTAATACTCAGGAGCTGAACTAGGCAAGAAACCCATCTTTACCCATCTGTTGTCATTACATGATGGAAATACCTCCCTTGTCTGCTGCCAACTTGTGACTGAGACCAATGAGGCACACATCACTCGTCTTCCCAAGTAACATTATTCGGTTGTTCCACTAAGTTGATTGCCCACAAATTCCCAGGATATCTGTATGCTGATGGATTATCAATCACTTACTAATGAGGAGAAATGTGTCTGTATTTGAGAGCAGAATGGAATATACCAAACAGGAGTAGAGGCATATATATCATTACTCACTTTTTGTAAAAGTTTATCTTTATTTGCTACCAATTTTTCTGAGAAGAATACTTGGATAAAAGTATATTTTTAATGACTCTATTTTTTTTAAAATCAATTCCTTTGGTCCTCAAAGGGTTTGTGATTTAGGAAGTGAGAAATAAAAGGCTCTAGTGCTTTGTAAGATACACACTATTAGGTGAGAAGTGACTGGCAATGTTTCTTACTAAAGCTACCTAAGGAATGTTGAATAGACAGAAAGTGTCATGATGTTGCACCAATAAAAAATCTAATTTAGATTCCCTTTTCAAACAGAACAAACTCTTCCCGCCAAAATCTTTATACTGGATAACAGACACAAGATAGTGAAGCCAGAGCATAAAATGTATCCCCTCTGACTGTCTACAGTCTTTAGCAATCAAGAGGACAGAGCTGAAGTTCTATTCTGCTATCTTGAGGTTCAGGAGTAGAGATTAAGAAAAGTGATTAGCAATAAGCTCTTTATGTAAAAAGAACTTGAGTAGATCAGGCCATATGAGAATGTCTAATACTTCAGAGCAGAAGGGTCTAACTCATATTAGTCCTTGATAAATTTAATTTCTCATCACCCTCCCAGAAAATACCCATAAGCAAGCAATGTGATTTGGTTTTGTTTTGTTTTAAAATATTTACTTAAAAATTAATATGGATATTTCTCTTAATTTACCAGTTCTTCAGCTGAATTACTTTAATCACACAAGAATATTTTACACAGAAATAATTTAAATTATTTTCCCTCATGGTATTATAGCCTATTTTTTACTATTTACTGGATCATTAGTGGAAACAACAAAGTAATCTTTTCCTTCTTTTTCTGTACTTACTATGCTATTTTGGAGAGAGAGAAAGACAGAAAGAGATAAAAAGAAGAGAGCTTATATTTCATTCTTTTTTCTACGCTCATCTTTCTGGATAATTATTCATTCTTGAATAATGCATGTCAGTTGAATTTGCACATGTTTACATAATTTATAACTGCCAGAACACAGTTTTGTGCAACTGGCAAATTAAAATATTATGCCCATTAAAATGTACATTCCTTATTTAGATTATGCAGTGTTTCTTAGGGAATGAGCATGACTCAAAAGCATTTTATAATTCTTTATTGATGTAAAACATAAACTCCAAGACAGGCATTATATTCTGAGGACTATTTCCTCAAAATAAAAATCAAACTTAAATTTGTTATTTGTAAAATAAATATGTAGTTGTAATTATCAGAAGTTGTATCTAAATTTATGAATTATTGCCCCCCAAAGACTATATATAAATGAATACTTAATATGCCTAGTCTCTCTATTAATTTGGTTACATATTTTTAGGTATCTATTAGCTTTTAAGTATGCATATTAAGTAATCTGAGTACGAAGTTATAATTTATTAAGGCATGACTTATGTACATGCAATTTTTCTTTCTACGGATATGTTTGAGAAATGTATACAAGCTGTGTAACCACCATCACAGTTAATATAGAGAATATTTCTATCATCCTTCCCAAATTCCCTTGTTTGCATTTGTAGTCAATAGGGCTGCCCCTTCAGCAGAGATCTAGAGAGAAGACACATGAAGCAGAGTCACAGTCAACTCACAGCATACCTGTAACCTGAGTGAGAAATTAACATTTGCCATTGTATCAATAGGGCTGCCCCTTCAGCAGAGATCTAGAGAGAAGACATATGAAGCAGAGTCACAGTCAACTCACAGCATACCTGTAACCTGAGTGAGAAATTAACATTTGCCATTGTATGAAATAGATTTGAGTCTGTTACCTCAGCATAAGCTAGAACAAACTGATAAACTTCGGAAACTGCTTCTTTCTACCTTGCTTAACTTCATGTAACATTTGAAATCCATTTCCTTGAATTTCTTTCTTCACTCCCTTGAGCCTGATATAGGACTGTCTCTCATTTCCAACTTCTTCTTTACTTCTTCATCATTATTTTCACTGGGTTGTCTTTCTGCTGCCATTCTCTCCAAAAACACACCTTTACATCACAACTTTACATCTTCATACTAATGTGCTATAGTAGATTTTCAACTAGTCTCACAGCTTTTTTTTTTTTTTAATAGTTTATTTCATTTTGAGAGAGAGACATAGCATGAGCAGGGGAGGGGCAGAAAGCAAGGGAGACACAGAATTTAAAACAGGCTCCAGGCTCTGAGCTGTCAGCACAGAACCTGATGCAAGGCTCAAACCCACAGACCGAGAGATCATGACCTGAGCTGAAGTTGGACGTTCAACTGACTGAGCCACCCAGCTGTCCCTAGTCTCACAGCTTTGAATTGATAATCTCTTAATCTAGATGATGTACTCATGATACTATATGAACCTTAAGAAAACACAATAAAACCCTTCTAATATTATGTTTTGTCTAAAACCCCCTAGTAACTACTCACTAATTGTAGGGCTTATCTGACCATCTCACCTCTTATTTACAAGGTACTTTTTGTTGGCTCCCTCCTCTGTCACTTTTATCATTAAAAACATCTTCTGATACTGTGCTGAATGAACCTCTCTTCCAATCATGCAGGTATACTCCCGTTTCAGGATTTACAGCAGATATTTCTATCCCCTTTGTGCACTATTTTTTCTCATCATTCAAAATTCGCCAAGACATCTTAAATTCCATTATTGTAGGAAAAACTTTCTACTGATTCCAGTTACCATTAGGTCCTCCAAGCCATGCTCCACAAAACAGCAAGAATGGCCTTTAAAAAAGCACATGTTTATCTTCCCTTCTCTCTACCCTACTTAAAATTATTTCACTGGCAGTCAGGATACTGAAATCTTTAGAACCAGATGGATTGGCCTTCCCTACCTTTTCAGCCACTTCTCTTCCCTCTCTAGCATTCTGGTTGTACTGGTTCTCTTTGTTCCACTGAATATCATGCTCCTTTCCACTGTGGGATCTTTGTGCTTGCTATTCTCTCTGCCTAGAATGTTATTCTTTTATCTCTCTTTTCTAGTTAAATCCTTTCTACCCTTCAGATCTCAACTCTGTTATTACTTTTTCAGAGAAGCCTTCCCTGACTTCTCTAAGGAGGTTCAAATTTCTTAAAATATGCTTTTCTAGTACCATTTACCTACCTCCCTCAACATACTTTCCACAATTATAACTTTACATTTATTTGTATGATTATTACATCATCTACCTGTTTGGGCTTCAGCAGTGTAGACCCATATCATGCATGGAACAAAATCTGTACATTATTTTCTCGATGTTTCTCAAAGACCAGCAGCCCAGGGTATGTGAAGCCTTCACTCAGTATCTCTACTATGCCGATTTGTAGTCTTGTATTAATTTGTAATTTAGATCTGTATCACTCTGTATTGGCATTTCTTCTTGTTCGCATGCCTCATCATTGTACCAACAAACACAGACACCTAGTCTAGTTCTATGCTGTTTGCTGAATAAATGAATAATCTCTGGTAACTCTCAAATATGAATACTATTAGATTGAAGGTTAGTCAATGTAGCAAAATTAATATCAATATGCAGCCACTTCCAAAAATTTTAGTCCAGTTTCATTTAGATATTCAAATAAAGCTGTTTAAATAAAACTACTAAAGGTTTATGTCATCAGCCCTATGATTAAGGTTGCCAGATAAAATTTCAATCATGAATAATTTTTTAATTGTACATTCCCAATATTGTAGAGGGCAGAATTATACTAAAAGTTACCTGTAGTTTATCTGAAACTCAGGTTTAGCTAGGAATCCCTTATTTTTATTTGCTTAGTCTGGCAACCTTAACTATGATACTATACTCCTTGAAATAATAATGGCTGTTTTCCATTGAGTACTGGTTGTTAATCACACAGAGCATCAAGTGCTATCTATTGATGACTTTATTTCATCTTTATAACCAAATGATATATACCATATACATATATATATATATATGTATATATATGTATACAGATATGTATACAGATACATAGATAGATAGATAGACCAAGGTACTTTAGAACTCAAAGTCTACACTCATAATCACTGTAATATACCACCTCATCTAACATTACGTAAGCTACTGAACATATACCAGGCACTTCAGAGACAAAAGAGAGACTTTTGGCATTGAGTATTCTGAGTATTTTATAACTATGGTAATCCAAAGATCCAAACATAAGACCCAGAATTAGATTTGTGAAACAGCAAATGAATTTCTGACATTCTCTAAGGAATTTCAGGTCTTTTAGCCACTATATGAATTCTGAATTTACATGAATGTGCTACATATCATTGTCTCTGTAACTTATTACATTGGGTCTATTACTGCCCATGAGTTAACTGTTACAGAATTTTCTATGACTTAGAGAAAAATCTACTTATAATTTTCAAGTTCTGAGGTCAATGTAATGGATATCTCTGCTGGTGGCAAAACATCTCCAAGATCAAGTTTTCTTTGAAGATTTATAAAGATTTGCACTATATTCACTATTTTAGTGGTAACTTTCAATATTAACAGACCACTCAGTGCTTTCTAGTGGAATCATGTAAATACTATGTGAATGGGTCCAGTTTTTTTTAATGTTATTACTTTTGTATCTCTTTTCTAAGTATTAATTCCAATTTCCCTCTCTTTAAATTGAATTGTGAGGTAACTTAAAATAGTTCCTGAGTTCTATCCAAACGGCATCTTGAGCAAACTGATGGATTAAGTGAATCTTGTGAAGAGTTTAAATATCAGCTTCAAAGATGGTAAGGAAGAAATTTTAAAGAATATCATATATCAAGAATGTTGACCCTTCAAGGTGTTGTGCATTCAATCATCCATTTACAATCTTCTTTCAAAGAAAATGAGACTCCTCAGGTTTCATACAAAGTAAACCTCTGTCCTTCATCACTATATAACTTTCACCAAGCGGTGGGTCTTAGACACAGATTTAAAATGGTTATGTTCCACATTGAGCATATACATGTTCTCTCTCTGGTTTATTTAACTTAGCTCCCTCATTCTTTCTCACCCTCTTCACACCACTCCCATGAGATCTTGTCACTCAGCACACTCAGGGATAAGTTGCCTCTTTCTCTGATGTGGTGACAATAATATAAAGACAATAGCACAGGCTCTTGAGACAGACAGACTTGAGTTTAAATCCCAGATCTATTTATTAGCTGTGTGACTAGGTCTAAGTATTTAATCATTCTCTCCCTCAATTTATTCACTTGAAAAATCACAATAATGATAGCATCAGCTTCTCAGGGTTATTGCAAATATTAAGTGGGATAATGCATGAAGATCATAGGTAAAGAAGAAGCAGTCAAAATGTTAACTAATCATTGTTATTATCATTTCATGGTAGCAAAATATTAATAACACTTTATAAACAAAACAAGTCTCAGTTTTTACTTGTCTATTAGTACAATCTAATCTCTCCTCTCAATTTTCCTATCAATAAGCTGCTATTCCTTTCACACTTCAAATGTATCAAAGGAAAGCTATTAAATTTCATAGTATCAGTAAAAAACACAGAGCAGCACACATTGCCGACTTTACTCACTTCTATCCATTCCCCATATGTCAGTACTCTAACAGGACTGGACTTGTACTTGAGCATAGCCTCCAAAAAGTAAATTAAATGTATTCATTTGCATATGATCAAAAGTAAACTTTTCCAGTATAAAACTCTCTCTCTTGATTTAGAAGAGAGAATTGGAGCAAATATTTTTCATTTTGTTCAAACTATTATCAATGGGTTTCACAAAGCATGGTAGAAGTTCAGTGCTCTCCGGTGAGAAATACATTAATTCTGTTTCTTCCCTGTTGAATCCCACACCACAGCCCGGCCATATTTTTTTTTCAACTTGATGGAAATATTGTCCATTCATATATCAATAGAAATTCCATCAGATCTGGGACATAATTACTCAGATCAAAACAGTCTTTCTGTCTCTTTCTGATTCTGTCTCTCTCTGCCTCTCTCTTTCTGTCTTTCTCAGTCTTCAGACCTCATCATCTATAATGCATCATTCTTTTAGGACACAAAAACATAATTTTCCCTTCCTAGTAGTAGTAGTAGTAGTAGTAGTAGTAGTAGTAGTAGTATGTAGATATGGGAGACATCCATGTATCTCCACACCAAAGAAACTTGTAAAAGTCCATATGTGCATACTCATTAGGTAGAGTTTCACATGTCTACATCTTAAAAATTGTGTCAGTGTTTGGAGTAGCAGATATTTTGCCACAAAATAAACTATGGATATCTTCATGATCTGCAAACTGATTATGGATCCACAAGCAGCTGCTTATGGTAATTGCCACAATATCTCCATATTGATACATTCTTTATTATAATAAATGTAATGTAAATGTTATTAACATATAATTTCTGCTTGAAACCCTCTTTTGTAGGAAAATAGTGTTTGAGAGGGTGGCACTGGTTACTGTTAAGTTGTATCTTTTTTATTAAAATAAATACCCACAGGGCCCTTATACCAAAACTCTGTGCTGAATAGTTGAAAAAATGGAAAACATTACTATGCATATGAAGCATTCAATTCTTAAATTCATTCCTTTGATAAATATTTGTTAAGAAACTACCACAGTTCAAATTTTGGGCAAAAAAGGATCCAGGTTTCTATTTTCATGTATTTTGCAGTCTAAAGAAGATACATATTAACTAAATAACCATTATTTTCATTTATACAGTTCTTTGAAGACGTTTTATTGGTTCTGTCAATGTGCATTAGGCTGAATGGGGAATGAGGATGAATCAAAAAAAAATCTAAAAACCTAGAATTATCACTTTAAATAAAATAAAAATTACTAGATAATCATCTGGTCTGCTATCTTTTTAACTAAAAATGGATTTCCCATGTGTGTTTATTAGCCTTTCATATATAATTGTAGAAAATTGTAGTTATCTGTATTATGCCTGGATTAAACCAGGATTTTCCTTGAAGAAAAATGTGTATTCTGAAATCTACTGCTTTCATCAATTGGGAGGTATTATAAAACTTCTTTAGGAGGATCATAGCTCCAAAATTGTAATGTCAGTTAATGAACAAGTATGATTTTATATAGTGATATCATGTGAAGTTTCTTTGAATACCACTAATTTAGGACTATAACTCAGGTGTAATGAAGTTGAAGTTATGACCAGAAGATTACTTCTATTGGAAAGCCAAATGCGTAATGGAAAAGAACTCCAATTCATAACTCAACAACATGTTATTAAGCTCTTCATTTGGGTTAGATCCAGGGCTTTCAGTTTATTATAATAGTAACTATCTTTCTCTGGGGGAAATCAGGAAGTTTTCCCCAAAAGAATATTTTTGCCAGGTTTTTAAGTGTGAATAGATGCTCCTCAGATAGAGAGGAGGCAAATGAACATTCCAGGGCAAACCCATGGAAGTACTAAGAGCACTGCATGTTCAGAAAGCAGAAAAAAAACAATAGAATGATTAGGAAACAATAGTGGCACTTTTGTATGCCATACTAAGGAGTACAGACTTCATTATTTTCAGTGCTGAACCAGCAGTGATATTCACATAGCAGAGTGACAAGATCAGATTTACTTTTAAGAAATTCTTCTCTGCTGTTAGTGTGAACTATATGAGGACTGGGCAGA
This sequence comes from Proteles cristata cristata, assembly GCA_017311185.1. Lineage (NCBI taxonomy): Eukaryota > Metazoa > Chordata > Mammalia > Carnivora > Hyaenidae > Proteles > Proteles cristata. The sequence goes on along the minus strand of JAESUZ010004923.1, from coordinate 910,992 downwards.
ATACAGTCAAACAGGAAGATAACTAGAGCAATAATCTAGCTAAGAGATCATTACCTACATAATTCATAATCTGGAATTATTACATCTATGGTAGTTATTCCTAATGGGAAAGAACATGGAAGTTTAATGCATACAGGATTGTCAGATTGTTTTAGACCGATAATATTTAAGCATAGCACCAACTTGACTACACTAAGTTAACATCATGGCTGAATAGTTTTTGACCAGAGAAGCAAGAAGCCATAGCTCATGAGATATCACCTTCATAACCAGCATGGATTTTGATCTGAGACTCGAACAATAAAAACCAGGTTTCAGATTTTATATAATTTCTTAAACAGCAAACAAAAACTAACATGTTTCAGCCTATTTATGTTCCTGGTCTTATCTTTTACAGATGACTTGCATTTCCATTTTTCTTAAAGCTGTAGTCACCAATGTCAGTTTCTCAACAGGGGCAGCTGGTAGACTCTCAGTTGCTGGGCAAACTCACTGCTTTCAGTTTCTAAGCAACATACTCTGCATGTGGTCAGAGTTAAAGTTTGTTGTAGTCTGGGGTGTTTTGGCTTCTGCAGAAAGTTTTCTTTCTGTTTTTTTTTTTGTTTTTTTTTTTTAGTTTTCAACCATGCTTATTAGTAATTTATCATCAACCGCATAAAATTGCCTATCATAAGGAAAAGTTGCAGGTCTGAAAGAAAACAAAGACATGAACAGTACTTTTCTGAATATTGATCTGTACAGAGTTAGATTCACTCATGCTATCCTTTGAGCCAATTTTCCTGCTTCTCTGACTTAATATTTATCTGTGTACTTATTTCACTTGTTCTTCAAGAAAATCAATGATATCTTTCCAGGCATACAAGGTAAAATGGGGAGGATCTCCTTTCAGTGTGCTACTAAATTCTCTAATCCAACCAGGTTCAATCCCTGCTGAGGAAAATCAAACCCAATTCCCTATTGTCATCAAGCACTGGCTGCTCTGTTAGGAGAGAAAAACCTTCTAAACACACATTAAGTGCATGCATGCATTTCCTCCGGCTCTGGAATGCAATAGAGCCTGAAAAGCCTGTAAAATAATCTCAAGGATGTTTATTCCTGTGCTGAATCTTACTTGGGGACTGGGAATTTGAATTGATCTTTGTTGATCTGAAGCACTTATTTATTCTTCCAGGCTATGAAATATCAGAAGATCTAATCATGGAAGATAGTGATTTAACTCTGCCTCTCTTATCTCAAACACATGCAGATGTTCCCAGAACACAGCCCTTGAACCAGACTTCTCTCTTGGGAAGAATGGGGTCATTAACTTATATGCTATACCAGGGAGCAAAATGAAGTTTTGAAATAATGTTGGATTGGAAGTCAGAAGACCCTCCTCCCTCCTAGTAGATCACTATATACATTCAAACTCCTTTGCATTTCTCTCATATCAGGTTCCTTCTTATTTTCTGGTTGATCAGATCCTCATTTGTACCTTATGATCCACCCATACTAGTCTATCTGTAGTTCGATGAAAACACAATGCTCTTTCATGCTTCTTCTAATTTTCTTCTACCCATCTAAATGGTCTTTATCTCTCCTGTTTACCTTTTGAGTCTTCACTTTTCCTCCAAGATGTGATTCTGAAGTTACTTCTCCTGTGAAAATCATTTCAATAACACATCCTTATTCTCTTTCAATTCCAAGATCCTTGCTCTAAGCTGCACATAGAAGCTATTTGACACATATTTTTAGAATGGAATGCAAGAAACTTTTGGTTATAACTAGTTTTAATTAATTAGGTTATGATTTTGAGCAGATTTCTTCATAAGCTTCCACATCTGTAAAAGGGGTCCAAACTAGATGATGTCAAAGATTCTGTGGTAGGTATTAGAGTCATTAGGGCTGTTCATGAATATTCTCATCCTTCACTTATCAGATCTATGTTGGGTGGAAGTATGGCATGGTCAGGTGACTTTAGTGGAAATGACACACGCTCCTTAGCAATGTGAGACACTGCACTGCCTGCTTCTTTCTTCTCCCTCCCTTCCTTGTAATGATTGAAAGCAAGGGTTGAAATAAAACTGTGCACTATGATGGCCTATGTTTGATAAATAACAGGAGTTAAAAACTTGTTTCTCAGGCTTCAGAGTTGTACCACAGTATAATACAGTCTTTCTGAAGTTCAACTCTCACATTTCATGATTCTATTTTATGTAAGAGAAGATACACACTTTGAATACAAGTCAAAAGTCAGGTCATAAAAGTTATGGTTTCCAAAAATCTATTACATTAATATGTACTATATAAGAGTTATTTTAAAACTATCAACAACACTTGAAGCATTAAAATGTGCTTCTATTTAATGTCAGTAAGCAATTACAATAAAATAAAAAGACTTCAAAATTAGTTTTATGTAAACCATAAAGAGAAACGGGGTAGAATGGGAACTATTTTCCTCTTCTGCATTTAATTTATAGTCAGAAAAGATGGTTTAGTTTCTATATTTTGGAAAACAGTGTTGCACATGGACTTAATTTTACTAAAAATGCAGTGTTGGTATATATTATTTTCCAAGTCATTCCTCTTTCCATGAAATGTGGCTAATTTTCCCCTTTTTTGCTGTAATACATTTTCACAATTTCATGAGTTATATGGTAATGTTTTTTAATATTAGAGACATTTTTAAAATATATTTTCCAACTTTAAAGCTATCACCAGAATGTCAGACCAATGTCAAAACAATCCAAATAAATATTTTAAAAATTCAGGCATCCATATGTTCCAAATTTGAGAGACCAGTCATTTGCGTAGATTGAAAAATCAAAAGATGGCTTTTATTTTTAAAATTTTATTCAGAAAGTTTTATAATGTCAGATTTGAAAAAAATACATTTTCTCTGGGAAAATCCTTTAGTTGCTTATCAATAAATCACATCCTCTCTTGCCATTCGTTATACAAGTTTTTGCTTTTTCTAAGTAGACTCTGTGTTGGCAGAAAATGAAGATGCTAGTCATTTTCGACTTATAATACTTATCCAAAACACTTATATCTGCACTTTTCTTCATGCTAACTAATAACAAAGTAGTCCTATTTTCATAGTGAAATCTGAATCATACTCCTTCATCATATACCAAGGTTTGAAAAGGCCATTAAGAACAGATTTGTGATTTGACAAACTGAGTTCAAACTTCTAGTAGTCAGCCAACCAGCTGAAATCCTTGGAAAATTACTTACCTTCTAGAAGCCTCTGATTCCATGTTTAAAATTTAGGAAGTGATAATTATCTGCTTTATACATTTGTTATGAGAGATAAATGGGATATGACATTTAGTTCCAGAACTTTGGGTTCCAAAGAACCATTTTGCTTTGTTCATTCTGTAGTTCCAGTGCCCACCATGCCTAACAAGGAGGAGGTTTGTATAATGTTTGTTGAGTCAATGTGGTTTGGCTCCTTTAAGAAAATGTTTTGATCAATTTTTCATAATTTTGATAAATCAAATGCTATGACCTAAGACCTGGACTACTACAAAGAAGAAATCCTTACATAGTTCTGATGAAAAGTCATTCATTCTTTTCAGTATTCTTTACTTTACTTTCAGCATCTTTACTTTCAGGATATGATTCACTTTAAGGTATGTTCATTCTACTGACTGTAATGAAAATCTGAAGTCTGATAATTAGAACTTATTTTGTGTAAGATGTTGTAAGACCCATATTTGTCCAGATTTCTTTTCTTTTCTTCACCTTCCTAACACTTTACTAAATGCTCCTCAAATACATCCCCAAACACTCAGCACATGAACACAGATACAATCTCTTCCTCCTCTTAAAACTACCTTTCAAGAGGCTGGGGACAAGTTTGACAAGATCATACCATGGAAAAGGCATTAGCATATAACCACGCTTGTTTTTTGCCTCACAGTATTGACCATTTCACTTGTGGACTGAAAAGACTTAAAACACTGAATACCACACACCTCCTGGAGTTGAGCTCTTTCATAGGCTGGGATTCCTGGCTCAGGGATTTTGCTATCCTATGAAGTTCTGTGATGAGCCAAAAAAGTAATGAGCAGAACTTTGAAATCCCTCCTGTGTCATGCTAAATGAGGATAACAGAGCAAAGGCAATTCTTTGGGATGGAAGGCAAACCCAGAAACCTGTGGCTATGGTAAAATCCCTCCTAAACCCAATGATTACCAAAATTATGTTTGCAAATCTTGAAGGAAAGAGTAAAGGAATAAAACAGCCTATATATTTGTTGTCACCATATATATCTCCTCAAATATTCCACCTTTGTACACTAACATTTTATCATTTTATGCTATTCTAGAAGTATTTGCCAGTGTGGCAGTACCTGGGTATCTATGTTTTACAGAGAAAACACTCCTTTCCTTTTAAAATAAAGCTAAAACCCAACTGGGATGCAATAGCTACTTTGAAATTAGTCCTGTAAAGGACTTTTACAACTTATGTGAAGAAACACATTCTCCCCCTCTTGCCCCCTGTAAATAACTAGCAAAATCCACAGCAACATACTGAATTATAGGTAACAAGAATAAAGGATGTCAGCTCATTCTAGTCCAGAATTTCTTTAGGAAAAGTGTACAAATTGTTTTAACAGGTCCATACATCTAAATTATTACAAATTTTATTGTTCTTGGTTACCAGGCCCAAAAGTAATAAAGTCACTCTTCAGGATAGGGACAGTGTCTGGAGTCTGGCTGCCTGAAGCAAGGAAGCAGGGATGTTACACACGTTTGCTAAAATTCTCAGAGTCCTACTAAAATATGTTAATGCAAGATTTTGATTTTTATAACAAATGAGAGGAACTCTTTGTTTTTGGCCCATGGATATTTCCCACTGCCCACTAAAATGTCTGGTGCACAGTGAATGTTGCTTAATGAATATTTATGAAGTAAGTGGCTGTAAGAACACATTCTCTGGTAAATTGATTAAATAGGATATCAGGATTAATTTATAGTTATTCAGTTTCCCAGAAGTTTGTGAACAACTTTAGAGCACATCACCTTCATCGTTTTCATTTTAAATATGGAGAATTTGATGCCCAGAAAAATGTAGTATCAGCTACTTATCCTCAAATGGACCGCTATCACATTGTCCTGAGGGATCTGGAGATGTTATTCCAGAGAACCTGGCCTACATGCCCAAGTGTACGAAGTAAGAGCCAGATATAGCACTGGTGAAGAATTTTACCCCAGGTTATATCACACATTTCAGAACTGTTAAAAACCAGTTCTCCTGATGCTCAGGTCAGTTATTTTCTTTTAGTGTCCACTGTGGTCCAGTTTTGCAATAAGAAATTCCTCTTATTAAAAAAATACATTGGTCCCCCCCTTACCTGCGGGGGATACATTCCAAGCCTCCCAGTGAATACATGAAAAAGTGGATAGGAGTGAATCCTGTATATTCTATGTTTTTTTTCCTATTCATATATATCTATAATAAAATTTCATTTATAAAATAGGCACAGTAAGAGATTAAAAGCAATAACTAATAATAGAATAACTATAGCACTAACAGTAATAGAAGATATGTAAATGTGGGTTCTCTCTCTCTCAGAATATTTTATTATATTATATTCATCCTTCTTCTTGGTATCACACGCGATAAAAAAAAATAGCTGCATGATGAGAGGAAATGAAGTGAAAGACATAGGTATTGTGATGTAGAATTAGGCTCCTGCTGACCTTCTGACAATACTCAGAAGGAGGATCTCTGCTTCCAGACTCTGGTTGACTGCAGGAAACTGAAATCATGGGAGAACAAAACTGTGGGTAAGTGGGAACTACAGTATCTCACAATGCTCTCCTGTTCTTCCTCCCACTTAGACCATAAATCCAGAATCAGTCCGAGGTTTCCTTCTGCTCTAAGCAGCTTACTTTCCAATGGCTACCTGTGTTTCTTCCTTTACCCCCCAACCCGTCCCCCAGTCCTTTCCCAGACCACACTTCCAGTGCCAGTTCCTACAGGAGCTAGCAACTCAGTCAACAAGCATTTAATGAGAATCTGGTCACATGTGCACTAATTTGCAGTGTTCACAATCCTTCCTGTTCACACACTGGAGTTGGGGTAGTTGGGTGAGGAAGTTTATAAAAGGCCAGGAAACTCTAGGCCATGCTTTCAACTACAACAAATATGTTGTATTTCTAGGATTAGGTTTTGTTACTTCTTGGAAGAAGAGCAAGAATTTAGAAGAGTCAGTTCTGCCAGTCTTAATAGTCAACTTGACTTACGCTGTAAATCCAGACTTCAAACATCATTACAGTCCCTAGTATATTCTTCTGCTGAAAAGAAAGTAACTTAAATGATTTTTCAAAGCCATATTTAAGATAACCTTTAAATTTAAGCAGTTTGGGGGAAAAGAGAAAGATGCTTGGTTTATTAACCAAGTATTTTATATCAAATGAAACTTTGGGAAGGTGTTCTTTTAGTGAATATGTATGACCTGTTTTTCTCCTGAATGTGGAAAACTGGCTGCACCACAACAATACAAAAGTTTCAAATTTGACATTTTATTTTTCTAGGTATTTAGCAAAGGAATATATAAGAGAATTTTCAATCCATAAAAAAGAATAATTTTCTTAGGTAAAAAGATTCTAGGAAGAGAAGTTAAAAATAATGTGGAATTGCACCAATTTGCCAGTTTAATAGACATGAACAAGATACAACTCATTTACAAAAACTTGCTATTTTTATTCTAACAGTACAAAGAATAAAAAGAGATGGTTTCTAGTGGTTTCTGAAGACTACAGGTAATATGTATGTGGGAAGAATAAAAATCCTATAGACATAAATAGGAAGCTCAGGCCTCAGGCGCCTGGGTGGTTCAGTCTGTTAAGCTTCTGACTCTTGATTTGGGCTCAGTTCATGGTCTCACTGTTGGTGAGATCGAACATTGTGCTCTCTGCTGTCAGCATAGAACTCATTTCAGGTCCCCTGTCCACACTCCCCACCCCTGACTTCCTCTGCTCATGCTTTCTCTCTCTCAAAAATAAACATAGAGAGAGAGAGAGGAAAAAAAAAAAAAAGCTCAGGACTGAAGACCACTTAAAGCCAGCCATAACCTAGGACTGCCTCCAAATAGAACAATGGCCCAATGGTACATTCACTCACTTTATGTGAAAAAGACAAAAAAATTTAGCACTTGAATCTTCTTTAATTATTCCCAAAACAGAGGCAAAAATTAGACAATGCAACTGCAACATCTGAGTTTTACTCACTTTATTTAAATATGTAATTCTGTGCTGTGTTCATCTGGGAATGTAAAACGACTATGAAAGAGTTATTAAAGTGAATGGCAGCTAAATGCTTAGTATATTATAAAACATAGGCCAAGGGATACTTGATCATGATCTCCTGTCAACAATTCTCCCTCCAGAGAATATAACCTTATGCCACCTGAAAGGATCATGGATTGATTCTTGACATATATATATATATATATTTTTTAACCTACCTTTGACTCAAGTGTAAGAATTCTGGAATGAAGCATAGACCTCTCCAAACCATAATATACTTGGCATCTTCCTACATGTTTGGTGAGAATATATTAGCATCAAGTAACTGAAAATTATAATTCTGACACAGTTCAATGGGGACTTTAAATTCTTTGGAAAACAGAGTGGTGTAAAATCAATAAATAAACCAAAACATCTTCAAGGGATCTAGTATGGTGAATATACATAGATAAACAGTTGAAGAAGTTGATGCTTCTTAATGACTGAATTTTCTGGTGCTCCTTGAGTGCCTAGGCAGGATTATAGGTCTTAACCATCATAGTAACAAGTCTTATCCATGTCATTTCACATGTTTAATGCAACCTTCTTTTCCACATTGGAAAATTATGTTATAGGAGTGGGCAAGTGTGTGTGTGTGTGTGTGTGTGTGTGTGTGTGTGTGCGTGTGCGCACATGCACGTGTGTGCACACATGTGCAGCTGAGCACATGTTCATATGACGGAGTAAGGTGTTATTTTCAAATAAAATAATTGCAGAAATGTAGAAACATAGTACGCTAATATTGAGGTCTTCCAGAGAGCATATATCCTCCCTATCAGTGAAAATATGAAGAATGGTGTTGTAGACAGAATTGTGGTAGACAGAATAGTGCTCCCCTAAAGATATCCACCGTAATGCCTGAAACCTGTGAATATGTTAGCTTATGTGGCAAAAGGAACTTTGCAGACATGATTAAGACTAGAAACTCGAGGTTGGGAGATTATTCTGGATTATTAGGTGGGGCTCAATTGAATCACAAGTATTCTTATAAGGGGGATTCAGGAGGATCAGAGTCAGAGAAGGAGATGTGACAACAGTAACATGCTTAAAAAAGATTTTAAGATGTTATATTGCTGACTTCAAAGATGAAAGAAAAGCTACAAGCCAAGGAATTCAGGTCGCCTCTAGAAGCTAGAAAAGGTAAGAAATGGACTCTTGCCTAGAACCTCCAGAAGGAGTATAGTCCTTGATTTTAATCCATTTAGTCCTTTTTGAACTTCTGGACTCTAGAACTGGAAGAAAGTAAATTAGTGTTGTTTTAAGCCATTAAGTTTGTAATAATTTGTTACAAGAGCATAGGAAAATAATGCAAATGAACACTGTATATTGAATGAGAGCATCTCTGGAGCTACACTACTTAGATCTGAATCCACATTACTGTGTGACACTGACCAATTTAATTTAAATTTTTCTGTATCTCAGTCTCTTCGTCTGTAGAATAGGAATAATGATACTAACTACTTCATAGGGTTAAGGCAGGGACTAAAGGAACTAATATATGTAAAGCACCTAAAATATGAGCTTAGAATGAGAAAATCACTATACATGTATTATTAATTACTATAAGAACTGGAGCAATTGGTGTATCTGGTAATAAATTGATTCTATATAGCTTCCACCTGCTAAGTAGATGAGTGAATTCCAGTTTGATCCATCTACAAAGTGATTTTCTATCTACGGGGTAAGGAAATACATTGCCTCCTAGTTATTATTTTCCAGTTTTACTGGAATGGTTCATGGCCTATATCCTACCACAAAGCAGGGCAAAGTTATTTCAAATCTTTCTGAGACAAGAGGAGTATATTTAAGATTTCAAAATTAAATCAATGGAGAAAAAGTGCAATAAAAGGCAAACTGAAATCAAATATAAAGTCAGAGGCAGAGAAGATGTCAACTTCGAGCAGCACTGAAAATATCAGATATTGTTGCCTGATTCAAGGTTGAAGAAGGAAAGTGATAGAGAAGTAGGGAAGGCAAATATTTGAAAATCTATACAAATTAATCTAAATCATGTTTTGCGGTCATGGAATTTCCCTAATCTGCTTTTAGTCCAGAAATCTTCCAGAAATCCCAGAATCTCCTTCCAATAGTCAACTGTTCATCTCTACAAATCTCCTCCCTGTATTCCTTATCTCGCTTGATTAATTACACTAACATTCCATTCAGAAACTGGGAGATATCATCAACCTCTCCCTCATAACTAATGTCTAACTTGCCAAGTCTCATCAAATCACATGCCAAGCAAATCTCAATTGCCTTCTATCTCCACTCCCGTGGTTTAAACCATAATAGTTCCTCATCAGCTTCTTAACTGCTCTGTCTGCCTGTGTCCTCAACACCTTTCAAAGAATCCTACACATTCTACCTGAGTTATCATTGTAAAAATCAAATTTGTTCACACCACTCCTCTGGTTAAACTATTTTAACAGATCTTATCAACTGTAGGACTAAACCAACACTCTTTAGTAAGGACTTTAATATTCCAGCTGTGTCTACTTTTCCATCCTTATGGCTCTCTGTCTGCTAATTCCTAGGTGACTATACTCTATCTCTTGATCTTGCTCAAACATACAATTCTCTCTCATCCTTTTACAGGACTGTATTTACTCTTCTTTTTCCTAAATGTTCCTCATCCATTATACATCTGGCACATTCTTTTTCATCTTTCAAACTTTGTTAAACGTTGCCACCTTTGCAAATAGCATGAGTCTTCTTCCCTTACTGCAAGATGTTTGTAATGTGTGTGTTAATAGCTGGTATGAATCTTAGTTAAGTATGCAAGAACTCAGTGTGCAAGAAATATATATATTACCTTTTTGTAACGCAAATTAATTTTATTTTCAGCACTCATTTTATCAATGTAGGAGAAAAACTGTTTTAAGTCAGGTCAGGCTCCCTGCCTGTTTCCTGGGGTTGGTTTAAGTTTTAGGAGACTTAAATAATTCCAAGTACTTAGGGGTGGGACCCACATTTTTAACTCTTGTATCCATGCCTTGCTGCATGTAATCCTTAGTCATCAGACCATTTAGCTGAACACTGAAATTCCTACTCTTGTAGTCCTTGCAAGTCAGTTTGTTATTGCCTATTAATACAAACTGCTTCCACGACATGTTAAGATCACAGAAATTGCTGGCACAATTTCTATGGTTTCTAGGCCAGAGGTCATCATCCCAAGACTCTAACCATAGGCAAGAAGTACATGATCAATCTCTTTCTCCATTTCCACAACCCTTCCAACTTTTGTTCTTATAACATCTTCTCCATTTCCCTTCTCTCCTGTTGGGAGAAGTCATGGAAAAGGAAATCATTGCCTCTTCACATATCTTTATCTATATCTCAAATGTTCTCCCTAACCCTCAAGGCCTTAAGTATCTAAAAACCAAAGGTAAGAAAAAGCTCAAATACTTTCTCTTTTTAAAATTATTTTTGTTCGAGGCACCTGGGTAGTTTAGTCGGTTAAGCATCCAACTTTGGCTCAGGTCATGATCTCACGGTTTGTGGGATTGAGCCCCACTTTGGGTTCTGTGCTGATGGCTAGCTCAGAGCCTGGAGCCTGTTTCAGATTTTGTGTCTCCCCGTGTCTCTGACACTCCCCTGTTCACACTGTCTCTCTCAGAAATAAATAAACATTAAAAAAAAATTATTGTTTTGGTTGTTGTGTCTGTTGTGGTCCCTGTGTTTCTGTTTTGACACTCCCCTCCAGGAATGAGGAAGACAATAAAGTCTTTCTGCTGACTTCCAGAGGAAGGGAAAGAATAAATCCAGGTGGGAAACACAAAAGGAAACATAATTAATATCTTTACAATAGTATCCTGCCCTACAGCACAACTAAGATATGAAACAGTGACAAGTGGCAGGGTCCAAATCCACTAATTTCTACCAAAGCTGTTTCAGGACAAATTGTGAAGTGGAAGAAGTTGGTCTTGGGACATCATATCTCTTCCATCATCTCATCAATCAACTTGCATCTCATTTTGGTTCGTTGATTTCCTTCTGAATCCACCAAAATATGCTTCCAGGGAAAGGTTCATTCAGCAGTTATTTACTACTAATTATGAAAGGATTAATAGTAGTAAATTCACAACAGTTCATTTTTGCATGTTATCTCGTACACATTATAGAAATTACATCCATAAGCTAATGTGGGGAGGAGCAGGGAGAGAGTTATGAAGGAATATATAGTCTGATTCTGAAGGAAGAAAAAAAAAACCTTTCTCTTTTGTCCATGATGCTCAAGGGGCCAGACCAAGAAGCTAGCTAAGAAAACAGACATACATGAGATTACACCAGCCACAAATTTCGTTGTCTGCTTGTAGGCAATCAGAAAACATAATTGCTAGTAATTCTTTCTTTGACTAACTTGTTATCTAGTTGTGCCAGGGGTCACTTTGGGTTCACTTACTCATCATAATTTGGAAGAATAATTTTGTGGGCTTTCTCTAACTGCCAAGCTCCAGCTGCCAGGTTTGATTTACATGGTTACAAAGATAATATATTTTTTTATTATTCCCATATGACTGTTTATGCATAAGGAGTTTTTATACTATCATGGTATAATGAAACATGCAAAATATATAAAAACATTCCTTTTTAAACATATTGGGCATATGAAGCCAAAAATTACCAATTTTCAGAAAAAAATGTGCCTAAAGATATGATTGTAGATAATGCCCAGGCCCAGGAAAAAACGTCACTTTCACAGAAAAGAAACCAAATTATTTACTGTTAGTAGTATTATTAAACATATATATTTCTAGTTCTTTATTACAGTTGGTAAATATCATTTTTAAATGGACAATTTCTATATAGAATAGGCAGCAATGAAACACTTACATATTTGAAAGTTTTAAATTGTCATTCCCAAATTTAGAAGCCAAGGGCAACTTTTTGGTTCGTGCATAAGGCCAAGAACAAAACCTTGAAATAGACCCAAACCATCTCAGGGTTTAAATATCCTTGTTTTCCCAGCTGTGCATTCTAGAAGAGCCTACAGATATCTAACAGTTTACATTTTACAGATTTCACTGAAAGGGGAAAAATTGTTTTACATGACAGAAAACTACTTTTGGTAAATATAAATGGAAATAAAACAGGAAGATGCGCTTCAGTGTTTAGTTACAGGGGATATTTTATCTATTTATAAAATTCATTTTTTATTCTCATCTGATTTTGACTTGAATGGTTTCCAAATCAATTTGCCTACTTTTTCTAGGCTTTGTGATTTCCTTCCTTTAACCTATGGCTAAGGTAGTGCATCTACTTAAAAATTTCAGACCCCCATTGTCTTAAGAGAATTTGGCTTATCACTAGTGTACTGTACACTTCTCAGTTCAAAAGATAGAAACATGTCCACACTTAAGAAAGGCATTAACTTACTCTACTTGCCACCTTTAAGAGAATTTAAATCCCTTTCCAAATAAATTATAAGTAAATTCCACTCATTCAGAAAATCAGTTACCTGTAATCAAAAATAAATAAATAAATAAATAAACCTAATTTATTCCTAGTAGTTTTCCCTCATTGTTTAACACTGACTAATAGGCAGAGATTATATTTGCCACAGAGTGATGAAAAACTTATCAAAATACATATCCATGCCAGAGCCTTTACTCAATATAATTTCCAAAATTGTGAAAGTCCATTATCTGGAAGATATTAGGAATACATACAGAGAAGTAAATGTCAGATCTAAATTTTCATAAGAGTTCAGATTAGCATTTTCAAAACAATCTTTAGAGTTTTCTAGATATGTGCTTGGTTTCATAAAACAGTTAAATTGGATTATAAAATTGGTAATGGGAATTTTTATTTCAGCAAATAATTCAAACAGAAATTATTTGATTGACTTACACTTTATGTTACATGTGTATATACCTATATCTATATCTGTATCTATATATAACTATATTTGTATTGTGTCTATATTTATACAGAAAGATAAAGTAGCATTTGGTTATTGTGTGATACAATCTTTTGTCCACTAGATGGGTCCCACTTTCATATTTTTCAAAATAAGACCCCTATTTTTCCATATTCATTCTAGCTGACCTCAGAGAGCGACCTGTTGGAGTTAAAAACAATACCTAACCAGTACTCTTCAAAAGTGCCATGGTCACAAATGATCAAAAAAGAAAAAAAAATGAGGAACTATTATGACTGTAACTAAGGATAAATTAAATAACAATTTAAGACAATATGAAAGCTTGGATCCAACCTTAGAGCAGACAAAAAGACAGTAGGACAACAGCTGAAATTGATGTCTGTATTTTAGTTAATAGTATTATAGTGATACCAATTTCCGGATTTTGATCATTATATCATGGTTATATGAGATATTCTTATGAATGGAAGTGAGACGATGAATACGAAAGAAGTCTATTATTTATTTTTAAATTTATTTTTATTTTTTGGGAGAGCTCAAGGGGCGTCTGACAGAGGGGGTGCAGAGGATCTGAACCAGGCTGTGCACTGACAGTTTGACAGCAGCAAGCCTGATGTGCGGCTTAAACTCACAAACTGTGAGATCATGAGCTGAGACAAAGTCAAACTCTCAACTGACTGAGTGCTCAGGTGTCCCAGAACTCCACTGTTTTGTAAGTCTATAACTATTTAAAAATAAAAATTTTAAAAAATCAATGTTATACAGTTAAAGTGAATGATAAAATAGAAAAAAATTATCAGGAGTACTAAGACTGTGGTTACTGAAAAGTAAAAAAGACTTAAGAACTGAGATGCTAGAAAATGCTTACAGTATGTTTTTTAAATCCTGCAGAACATGCTCATTTTTTTCTATGAATTTAATGTGTAGCCTTAGTAGAGATCAAAACTACTGGTTTGGCCTATTGAAACAAAAAATTTTAATCAAGGAAAACAAAGTAATATGGGTATGCTTCATACAGCCTTTTCATCACATAATTTTATAATACTGTATTTTTTCTTTATATTTTGAACTTTTGATTAGTTAGTACAGATATAGATAATACATGTAGATAGTTTGTTTTCTGAACTTGTGGTTACCTGAAAATTAATTATTCTTGCCTTGTAAGTAAATATCTAAATCAATTTATAATTATCAGTCAAACATATTTTTCCTCAAATTTTTGAGGTTCCTTTTTAGTTACCTATTTTATTTTTCCTGCCCATAAACTTTTGGAATTATATCTATGTCATAGAGATTTAAAATGTTACTAGTATATATCTAGTATAGGTCTCTTATGATTATTAATATTAATATTATTATTAATGTTATTTGGGCCATGTTAATAATGAATACTTTTAATCTCTAGATATATGCTTTTATTTATCACAGGAAGTTTCATTCTATATAAACTATGGTTGCTTATGTTTTATTTGCTCTGGTTTATTCTTTAGAAACATTTATATGTTGGATCTATATTCACTATGCTTCATATCTAGTAATACATGACCCCTCCTTACTCTCTTCTTTCCTTTTTTTCCTTTCTTTCTCTTCCCTCTTTCTTTGTCCCTCCCCCACCCCCAACCTTGGCTATTCTTTCTAAATTCTAAATACTTTCATAATTTTTTCTTTATTAATGATTTGGATTGTTTAGATTCTTTGAATATCTAATGCATCAAGTATATTTTGATTTGGCTATTGAATTTTTACTATTGTGTTACTATTCAACTTTGCTTAGGCATATCACAATTGTTTGTCCCTAAAGAATATCATAATAGCTTCTGATATTTGTCAAAGTTATGTATTTCCTCTCTTGCTTTAACCTTCATTAGTAATATTTTCTAAATTCTTTTGAAAATTACGACTGCTTGTATACCACAAAGATACTTTAAAGGGGATATTGATAAACTGCAAAGCTATCAGAAGTTAGCAAAGGTGCACAGAACTTTCAAACTGTGGCACATAAGAATGAATAAAAGTATGAAAGATTAAGAATAAAACAAAAGAATCTGTTCAGACTATGTTGCTGCATACATGGATGTACACAGGTGAGAAAAACGGTATAGAACTCACACATGCATAATAAGTACAATTAAAACTGGAGCAATCTAAACTAAATCAATAGATGATTATCACTGCCAATTTGATTGTAATATTATATTATAGTTTTGCAAAATGTTACCATTGCAGAAACTGGGGAAAATATATAAAGAATATCTCACATTATTTCATATAATTTCATGTGAATCTATAATTGCCTCAATTAAGAAAAAAATGTGAATGCAAAATAAAGACATTCTTCAATTTTAAGAGAGCCAGAGAGAAGACTGAAATGAAAAGAAAATAAATCTATTTTGTGTGTTTCCTAAAGAGTGAAGAATTGTTTTTTCTTTAAAGGCCCCGACTGTAAATACTTAAGGTTTTGTGGGCCATAGGTTATCTGTTACTACTCATCCCTACCTGTTTCACAGAAACAGCCATTATGAGTAAATATGACCATAGGTGTGTCCCAGTAAAACTTTATATATAGGCACTCAATTTGAATTTTGTATAATCGTCCTATGTAATTAAATATTACCCTTCCTTTCATTTTTCCCAATCACTTAAAAATGTAATACCTATTCTATGGGGCACCTGGGTGCCTCCAACACTTGGTTTTGGTTCAGGTCATGATCTCAGGGTTTGTAGGATCGAGCCCTGCACAGAACCTGTTTGGGATTCTCTCTCTCTGTCCCTCCCCTGCCTACGCACACACTCTCTCTTTCTTTCAAAATAAAAATAAATAAATAAATAAATAAATAAATAAATAAATAAATAATACCTACTCTAAAAACTTTAAGATGCTGATGAAAGAAAGAGAAGATGATATAAACAAATGGAAAGATATAGTGTGTTCATGGATTGGAAAAATGAATATTCTTAAAATGTTCATACTACCCAATGCAATCTATAGATTTTAAACAGTCCCCATCAAAATACCAATAGTATTCTTCACAGAACTAGAACAAAAAATACCCAAAATTTGTATGGAAATACAAAAGACTGAATAGCCAAGGCAATCTTGAGAAAGAGGAATAAAGCTGCAGGTATTACAATTCCATATTTCAAACTATACTACATAGCTAGAGTACTGAAACTAATGTCACAGGCACAGAACATATATATACATAACAGATATATATGTTAATCTACAACAAAGGAGGCAAGAATATACAATGAAGAAGAGAAGAGACAGTATCTTCAATAAATAGTGTAAGAAAACTGGACAGCTATATGCAGAAGAATGAAACTACACCACTTTCTTATAGCATACAAAACAAACAAATAAATAAAAGTACAATGGATTAAAAACCTAAAAGAAAGACCTGAAGTTATAAAACTCTTCAAAGAAAACACTGGCAATAAACAATTTGGACTACAGCAAAATAAAAAGGTCTTTGCATAGAGAAAGAAATAATCAACAAAGCAAAAAGTCAACTTACTGAATGGTAGAAGATATTTGCAAATGATATATTCAATAAAGGGTTAATTATCCAAAATATATAAAGGACTCATACAACTCAACACCAAAAAAACAAATAATTTGATTTAAAAATGGGCAGAGGACCTGCCCAGACATTTTTTCAAAGAAGACATACAGAAAGCCAACAGGCACATGAAAAGATGTTCAGCAAAGCATCTAATCATCAGGAAAATGCAAATCAATACCACCTCACACCAAAGGTGCCTGGGTGGCTCAGTCAGCTGAGCATCCAACTTCGGCTCAGGTCATGATCTCACAGTTTGTAGGTTCAAGCCTCACAGGCCATATGTCTCTGCTAAAAGCTAGGACACTGGTGCCTGCTTTGTATTCTTTGTCTCCCTCTCTCTCTGCCCCTAACCTTCATCTCTCTCAAAAATAAATATTAAAAAAAATTTTTTAAATACCATTTTGCACCAATCAGAATGGCTAGTATCAAAAAGAAGAGATAAATAATAACAAGTTTTGAGAAGAATGTGGAGAAGAGGGAACTCTCATGCATTGTTGGTGGGAATGTAAATTGATGTAGTCATCATGGAAAAGAGTATGTAGTTTCCTCAAAAAATTAAAAGTAGTGGGGTGCATGGGAGGCTCAGTCAGTTGAGCATCCGACTTTGGCTCAGGTCATGATCTTGCAGTTTGTGGGTTTGAGCCCCATGTCAGGCTCAGTGCTGACAGCTTGGAGCCTGAAGCCTGCTTTGGATTCTGTGTCCTTCTCTTTCTCTGCCCCTCCCCTGCTCACACTCTGTCTCTCTCTCTTTCTCAAAAGTAAATAAACATTTAAAAAATAAAAAAAAATAAAAGTACAAATACTATATGACCTAGCAATACCATTTCTAGATACATACCCAAAGAAAATGAAAACATTAATTTGAAAAGACATATGTTCCCCCAAGTTTTTTGCAGCATTATTTACAATAGCCAAGATATAAAAGCAACCTGTGTCCATCAATATATAAGGTGGCTCAGTCAGTTAAGCATCTGACTCTTGATTTCGGCTCTAGTCATGATTTCTTGGTTCATAAGATCAAGCCTCTTGACAAGATCAAGCACTAACAGCACAGAGCCTGCTTGGGATCTCTCTCTCCCTCTCTCTCTGCCCCTCCCCTGCACTCTCTCTCTCTCTCCAAAATAAATAGAAATAAAAAATTATGTCTTTATTTTATTTTGAGAGACAGAGACAGAGAGTGAGTGGGGGAGGGGCAGAGAGAGAGGGAGACATGGAATCTGATGCAGGCTCCCAGGCTCAGTGAGCTGTCAGCACAGAACCCTACTTGGGGTTCAAACCCACGGACTGTGAAATCATGACCTGATCCGAAGTTGGATGCTTAACTGACTGAGCCACCCAGGCCCCCAGAAATAAAAATTTTAAAAAGAAAAAGGGAAAGATACATAATCTATGTTTCCATTTTAAAATATATTTTATGAAAAACAAAATCATAAATGATATTAATAAAAGAAATAAAATAGTAAAAATAATAGTGGAATCAATGAAATACAAAGTAGACAAGCAGAAGCTAAAATCAACAGTCAAAATTTGTTCTTTGATATGGTCAATAAAATTGTTAAATTCCAAGGAAGATTGATTATGAAAAATAAAAAAAAAGAGAGAAATATACACAATACTAATATCATGATAAAAGGGAATATCATTATAGATTAATATTTAAAATATTATAACAACGTTATGCCAATGAAATTGGCAGGTGAAATGTTTATTTCCTTAAAATTCATACCAAATTGGAATCAAAAAACAGAAAACCTAAGGAACCTTATATCTGTTGTTGAAATTTTTAGTCAGTCAAGAAAAATACAAAAAAATTCCAAACACAGATAGCTTCACTGATGAATTACATAAGGCATTTAAGTAAGATACAATATGGTATTATGCAAAGCTTTGGGGAAATTATAAGAGGAGAGAACACTCTCCTGACAGCACAGAGACCACATGGGATTCTCTCTCTTCTTCTCTCTCTCTGCCCATATACTCCTTTCAAAATAAATAAATAAACTTTAAAGAAATTATTTAAAATTTTTTAAAAAATTAAATAAGTTATGGAGATGAAAAGTACAACAAAAAATATAGTTAATAAAATTATAATACCATTGTATGGTGACAGATGGTATGCCAAGGTGAACAATTAATAAAGTTTACAATTATTGAATCACTATGTTGTATACCTGGAAGTAATATAATATTGTGTGTAAATTATACTTAAATTAAAAATTTTTTAATTTTCTTTAACTGTGCTATAAGCAATGTGAGGTTGGAGGTGGCAAATGAATATAATGACACTTCTGCAATATTAAGGAAATAATCAAATTCATTGAAAACTTTTAAAATTCTATGCAGTATATTCTGTTTTAGTGAAATAATCCATTCTGAGTTTAAGATATGTTTTAAAAATCCTTATTCTAGTGTAGTTACTCTGAAAAAACAAAAAAAAAGTAAACTAGAAAGACAGTTATACTATTAAAAATTATTAAATAGAAAACCCACTATCATTACAAATAAAAGGTTTAAAATTGAAAATAATAATAATTAGTTAAAACAAAAGTAATATCCATTCTTAGCTTGTGGGTCATACAAAAATAAGGCACAGGGCAGACTTTGGCTCAAGGGCTATGGTTTGCTTACTCTTGATATGGAGAGAGATTTAGCTGAAAACTGGAGATGTTTACAAACAATGGAACTGAAGCTACATGGTCTCTCTGTTAAAATGAGTAGAGAGGATCTTCACAAAATAGATGAGTGATTGAAATTTGTAATCCATGATGACTTCCAATTAGAAGAGTCTGATTTTTTGTTCTTTATCTTTAAATGTGGTAATCTAAGGTGATAAAAGGAGATTTTATTACATATTTAAAAGGAAGTTTAAAAATTTTTAGCTCAAAATATTGACTAAATTTTCCGGAGACTAAAAGAACAAACAACAAACATACTGCTCTTACATTCCCTGAACCCAAAAGCTACCTTCAAAACCTAAATTATCCTTGCTTTGTGATTCATATCTGATATTAAGGAAAGTTCTTCTGTTATATAAAAGTTCCACATTTTATAGTGGAAGCCACAGTTTTGCAAAGGAATTACTAAGTACTTAGTAATAGCTAACTATTCTTTCTGGTATTGTTATTATTATTTGTACATTTTTCACAAATAAAGAAGGCATAGCCATGCCAAAGGAAACAAGAGAGAATAATTCAGAGTATCCCCATACTCCATGAAGATATCAATGCATCAATGCAGAAATACTTGATTTGAAATTCTGGAAAGGTTTTTTGCTCCTCATTGGTGTGCACCTGAAATTCTTTGGTGACAGCCTTGTGTCTATTTTAAGGTTTTGGGTTCCACGTAAATGCCAGCCCCTTCAGAGGACCTCGGGACTAAACTGCCTAAGTAGGGGCTGATTCAAGCTTTGCGATACTCAAACTGTCTTTAAAACATAATACACTACAATGAACAAAAATTAGATTCAGGATTTGGGGTTGCTGTGCAATAGAAGGGACCTGATGCTTAAACTTTATGAGCTTACTAGTAAGTTCACCCCAGTAATAAAAAAAATGGATGAGACTCTTTTACAAAAGCATTTCTGAAACAAAGTTCACAAAAATTGAGTTTCTGTGAATAATGAGATTTTCACCATAACATATTGAGCAGAAAACAATGGCAACTGGGGAGGGTGCAGTGTTATCAATAACAAACCACCTCGCTCACAATTTATATTTATCCCTTTCCTTTTAAGGCCTCTTCATTATTGGTGCCATAAAGAAAGAAAATGGGGTTATCCAGTTGCCTGTCAACTTAGCATCTCTAGCCACAACAATTAAGCAGGAAAAAAAATAAAATAACCCAATGAAATATGTCTTGAAAACAAATATAGATTTTCAATAAATAAAGACTAGGTTGAGATAGGAAAGTGACTGCATTCATGAGAACATCCTTTAGAAAGGTATCGTTTTCTAAAAATGGTCAAGGCTTTAGAACCTAGGAAAGTGTAGATCTTTAAACCATCAGTCTTGTGTTCTCTAAGGCAGTTCTGGCTTTCATGCTGCTTGTCATTAAGCACACACACCGAAGCATGTAATTATAGCAACGTGCTGAGAATTGAACTGCTGCTACATAAGCATATGTCTTTTCCTAAATGCCCCCGGAGCAAGAGCTGATCGATGAGCATATCTTTGCAGTTCTTGCCAGCATTTTTGAGTTGGGTCAATCAGATGTAACCGAATCTTTTAAATCTTTGGCTGAACACTGTAATTTTATCTATGCAGTCATATATAGAAGAGTTATATTTATATTTTGCTTAACAGAATTTCATGAGATTCATAGACATTATAGGAAATTTTGGGTGCAGCCTGACCCAGGCCCCATGCATGTGAATGTATGGTTATCTAGAGTATCAAAAGCAAAGCGATTCTCTATTAATGGTTTTCCAGTGGGAGATAGTTGTGAGATAAATTTGGAGTCATTTTTCAAAAACAGAAATGGACAAAATATATGGTTAACACTTAAAAATTCAGGGTACCTGGGTGGCTCAGTCAGTTGAGCGTCCGATTTTGGCTCAGGTCATGATCTCACAGTTCATGAGTTTGAGCCCTGCCTGTGTGTCTCCCTCTCTCTGTTCCTTCTCTGCTCGCACTCTGTCTATCTCTTTTTCAAAACAAACAAAGAAACATTTAAAAAATCTAAAAAAAAATAAACTATGGCAGATTCAAGAGTGGCTACAATGCATCAGTTGCATAGGCTGCATAGTCTGCATCTGCAGGGAGTGAAGGGGTGGTGTTATAGTAACTGAGTCGAGATTGTGCATAAATCATAACATTGGTGAAATCTTTAAATAGAAGCGTTAATTACTGACATAATCACTAACTGCTCTTAGAATGACTCACCTAAAACAACTCTGGCATGATTTCATATGTCTAACACTCCACAGCATATGACACATAGGGATTTCATTCATTGTGTCTACTGCATTGCAGACAGGCAATGAGGATCACAGGCTTTGGAAATCTGAAGTCTAAGCCTCACTAATGTGTTCAAATCCATAAATGCTCAGAGATTGCTCAGAGATAGAATAAACTATGTCTCACACATATAACTCACAAATATATACAACACTTCAGAATGCAAATGCTGTTTACATTTCAGGGTTTCTGAATTCATGATAGATTTTTGGCCTTCTGTGTTTTTACAAGTACTGGATACTAAAAACACAATTACTATTCATGAAAGTTGGTGAAATATTTTGAGATTTAAAAAAATCAAGAAGTTTAAAGGACTGGAAATCTTCAAAGGTGTAATTGCTAACTAGGTGATAATATCTCCCTCCCTAGAACTCTTTTTTTTTAGCATAGTCCCAGGATTCTGGGCAGCCGAACTGAACTTCATAAAGCAGATGCTCTTAGTACAAGTGCAGTGATGGGACCTATATTCCACTAAAGATTGTGTTTTCTCCTTCCTCTATACAAGTAGAATTATTCTCTTTTATCTTTGTTAACTCATTTACTTTTCCCCAATATGATTTATGAACCAAATTTTTGCCTAAACCAAAAACAATGTATGTGTCTACCCTAAATTTAACTGCTTAAAGTATGTCCCTTTAACCTCAATAATCCCTCAGTGGCAACTAACTCATGTTAATGTTCTTTGATTGAAAACAATTGTGATTTATAGAGTGGAGGTAATAGTTCCATTTAAGATCCTACTACTATTAAAAACACAGCAGGAGAGCTCTCAAGACAACAGCTTTTCAGCAGAGAATGTTATGAAGCAACTGTAATATATTTCATAGCTCCGACCCATCACTGTTTTTACATTGAATAAATCTGACATTTAACATTGAGTAAATTTAAGATGTACATGTCATTTCGATACCTTTATACATTGTAATATGATTGCTGATATAGCAATATTTATCATATTATATAATTATAGTACACTATTCATGTCTATATTATACAATGCATTAGGTCTCTATGACTTATTTACTACTTGTTACAAATTTGTAGCCTTAAACACCCTCACTCTTATCCTCCTAGCACATCCCCAGGTAATCACAATTTTACTCTGCTGCTTTCAAGATGTCATATAGAGTTCTTGTTTTTCTCTAACCTATCTCTCAGCATAATGTATTCAAGGACCATCCATGTTGCTGCAAATGGGAGATTGTCAGCCCATCATCTTTTAAAATGCCTAAAAAAGGAATTATTTCCTTAATGTGTAGGCTGCATACATGTCTGAGTAAATTTCATGAACCAATTACATATAGACTTTTCTTTTTAAGAAATCACATTGTACACATTTTTACTACAGCCCTGTTTGGAAAGACTTATATAAGACACTCTGTCTCACATAGCATTAACATATTATAAATGAGAAGTTAATCTCTCTTGTGTTTCTTAAAAAAAATTCTTTGTCTCACATAGATGCTTAATAAAGCTTTTTAAAACATTGTTTACATAATCATTTATTTGCTGCTTAATCCTAAAACCTTAACATTTAAAGAAGGAGTATCTTTCTTTATGTTGACATAAAGAAATATTAAATATTCAGGGAAATTTGACAGATAAGTAAATGACATTTGGGAGAGGGAAACAAATGTCCTTCACTTTTTTAAAAGCATAATATATGTGATAAGTAATTGAAACTATTATATTCCAGAAGATAAAACAAATTATTCTATCTTTCTCTGCAAATATTCAATAAAGAAACACCGAATCATGAGTATAGTGCTATATTGAAACACCATGGAGTGCTGTTTTTGAAAATCTATTGTTTAGGCCTATATCAGTGAGTCATTGAAACTATTATGAGTAATATCTTCACCAAACAGATATTCAGAGGCCACCTGTCAGTCCCGTCCAGAGGGTAGGAATGAATATTTGAATACAAGAGGACAATGGATGTTTGGAGTCATTTAGTAGAATCTTCTCATTTTATTGACTAGGAAACCTCACAACCGAGAGGTGATTTGTCCAAGATCACAGAAAAGTCATGACAAATCTGACCTTTCACTAACACATTGCTGCTGCTTCTACTCTACCATTATTCCTTCCCCATAGCCTGGGTTTAAATAAAGATGTAAAGGTTTCTGGACCATAGTTTTAGTTGGTCTAATACTGTTAGTACTTTTGTTTCTTCCGATTCTACTGTGGGTAAAAAATTACCCACACTCCAGTTTTTGACTGAGTCAAACAAAATTTTGGCAATGTCTCTCTCCTTTTCCCAAGTCTTTTTGTTTATTATGTGCTGTAGTGGAAAGCCTGCGTTGGAAATGGTTAACTGAGGACTCTGAATAAAAGATTGGCTCTTTGGGGCGCCTGGGTGGCTTAGTCGGTTGAGCGTCCGACTTTCGCTTGGGTCATGATCTCGCGGTTCGTGGGTTCGAGCCCGCGTCGGGCTCTATGCTGACTGCCAGCTCAGAGCCTGGAGCCTGTTTCAGTCTGTGACTCCCTCTCTCTCTGACCCTCCCCTGCTCACGCTGTCTCTCTCTCTCTCTCTAGAAATAAATAAAACATTAAAAAAAAAAAAAAAAAAAAAGATTGGCTCTTTGACCCCTGTGAATCAGCTGAAAGGAATAGATAAAAAAGTCTCCAGGGATGCTCCATATAGAAAAAGATGCAAGGATCTTTCAGACCAGTGAAAAAAGGTATAATATTCAAGGACTCTGAAGCTGCTCACCTTCACTCCAGTATTTTATATAGATATGACAGGAGGAAATATGATAGGAAAAACAGAGACAGACAGAAATGAGATGACTTCCCTGAGCCCATGTGCTGTTCTTATTCTAAATGCAAAGCTGTAAATCAACCTTTTCAAGACCAATGCTGTTTGAATTGATATTCTCCAAAAGTGACCCAAGAGTTTCAGAAATATTACAACCACAAGGTTGCTAAGCATCCCTCTAATGTACACAAAGCAAGAATAAAACTTTTAACACAGGCCAAGACTATTCAAATAGAAGGATCTCAAATGATCCTGAAAGCAACGTGACCTGAATGCTTCCAGACCCTAATAGGAATGGGTTCTGCCATTGTTGGCTTACAAATCAAAGTGTTATGCAATGGTCTTTGCAAATTCAAAAACAATTCCACTTAATTTTTCTCTAGTTCCATTCATCAATACATTTTATTCTGCATTTATAGGATTATTACAAAAATAAAGTTAGATAATTGAAGGCAAATGTTCTTGCATAGAGAGTTAATAAATAGTAAGATAATGCAATTTAAGAAATATTCTATTTTTTATTATACCAAAATGTATTACTCTATCATTCTTAAGTTAAATTTGTATTTACTGTGCTATTTAAGTACCACATAGCAAAGCAGACATTTCACTAGCAAAAATCAAATGAAGCAAACTTACTTGGTCAAATATTTTTAAGATGCAGTCTTTTATCTGTTTTTTATAAGAATTTATAATCATCTCATTTAAAATGAAGCACAGTAAAATCAAGGTATCTTTAATTTCAGAAGGGGAAAAACTCAAATGAAAGTGTGATTTATCTATTCTTATTTTAAACCAAATCTTCACCATGACCCCTGGATATCCTAAGCTTTAACAAAGTTTTCAAGATTTTAAAATATCTAAAGAGAAATTGAGAAGTCACAGTTTCCATCTAACAACTTTTCACTCTCACCAATGCTTCTATCACTCCACTGAATTTATGCTAAAAAAAATCACCAGTTAACCACAATTTTGTCAAATCTAATGGACCTTCCTAGTGACTCACTGTCAAAACAACATCCATGAACTTTCCACATAGTTGGTTTCTCCTTCCTAGAAACTCTCTTACCTTGGCTTCTGTGACACTAAATCCTCCTGGCTTTTCTCTTTTCTTCCTTGGCTACTTTTTCAAACTTTTTCTGCTTCTCTTCTGTGCAACATTTTAATGTTGCAGTGAGTCAGGACTCATTTTTATACCTTCTTCTTTTATTAGTGTCAAGTCTTGTCTCAGATTAACTGGCAGCCTTCAATATCATTTTAACATGTCATTTTAACACGGGAGAGTACCCACAATCCCATCCCGCAGACATTTTGATGGGAAGGAAATGTAAATAAAACTGAGTAAAAGAGACAAGAGAACTTATTAAATCCATAATGCATGAGGCTGAAGAAACATAAAGACCTAAGTGTTGTCTTACAGTGAAGACAACAAGATTATACCATTAAGATGTTGCCAAATTCACCTTTTTTCTTTTTTCTTTTCCTTTACTTCAAGGACCACAGACAACTGGACCCTGGAGAAGAGACCGGAGTTTAGAAATACCAGGTGAAATATGAGAGGAAAGCAGAAAATGGGGAGAGACCATATGTGTTCATGAACAGCTAATGGAAAGACTGTTCTTTATTTGCTGTTTTGTTCTTTTTTTGTGTGGTAATTGACTCTACATGTGCACCATTCCAGATGCTAAAGGCATAATTAATGAGTTACATCAGTGCCCAGGACTCCTGGTTTTTATCTCCAGCTTAGATTTTCCTTTGAGTTTCAGACCCTTATATTGAGTCATTACTCAATATATTCATGTCACCTCCAGCTAGGGTTTTCTTTTTGCTCTTTTTCTTCTGGTGATGTTTATCACACTGTTGCTCATAAAGAAAAAAAAAAAACCTAAAAGCTGAACTTGACAATTCAGTATTCCTTATCCTCCTTATCAAATCCATCCACTCTCTTCTATCTCTGCTATCACTACCCTAGTCCAAGCCACCAGGACATCTTGCTTGGGTTATTTCAATAGTCTCTTGTTGTTGTTGTTGTTGTTGTTTTTACAAATTTATATATGCATGAATAAATTCTACGTGAATCAAACTGTCAAATAGTTCTACATGCAAGGCTTGAAGCATAGATAAACACACTCACACACACACACACACACACACACATACACACACACACACACAAACACATGATATCCTGGCATCTTCCTCATTTCCCATCTCTGACCATTTTCAATTCTATCAGCTAATTCTTTCGGCATTTACCCCTAGAACTCTACAAAATAAACATGCTGTCACTTCTTGATTCAAAGTGAAACATTAAGCGAAGGAAAACTCCCGGACTCATTTTATGAAGCCAGCATCACACTGATTCCCAAGCCAGACAGAGATCCAGCAAAAAAAGAGAACTACAGGCCAATATCCTTGATGAATACGGATGCAAAAATTCTCAACAAGATGCTTGCAAATCGAATCCAGCAGCATATAAAAAGAATCATCCACCAAGATCAAGTGGGATTCATTCCTGGGTTACAGGGCTGGTTCAATATTCGCAGATCAATCAATGTGATACATCATATCAATAAAAGAAAAGATAAAAACCATATGATCCTGTCAATAGATGCAGAAAAAGCATTTGACAAAATACAGCATCCCTTCTTAATAAAGACTCTCGAGAAAGTTGGGATAGAAGGAACCTACTTAAACATCATCAAAGCCATCTATGAGAAGCCTTCAGCGAACATCATCCTCAACGGGGAAAAACTCAGAGCTTTCCCCCTGAGATCAGGAACACGACAGGGATGCCCACTCTCACCACTGCTGTTTAACATAGTGCTGGAAGTCCTAGCATCAGCCATCAGACACCAAAAGGAAATCAAAGACATCAGAACTGGCAAAGAGGAAGTCAAACTTTCACTCTTCGCAGATGACATGATACTCTACATAGAAAACCCGACAGACTCCACCAGAAGCCTACTAGAACTGATCCAAGAATTCAGCCAAGTTGCAGGGTACAAAATCAACGTACAGAAATCGGTTGCATTTTTATACACCAACAATGAAGCAACAGAAAGAGAAATCAAGAAACTGATCCCATTCACAATTGCACAAAAACCATAAAATACCTCGGAATAAACCTAACCAAGGATACAAGAGATCTATATGATGAAAACTATAGAAAACTTATGAAGGAAATTGAAGAAGACACAAAGAAATGGAAAAAACATTCCATGCTCATGGATAGGAAGAATAAATATCGTTAAGATGTCATTACTACCCAAAGCTATCTACACATTCAATGCAATTCCAATCAAAATTGCACCAGCATACTTCTCAAAACTAGAACAAACTATCCAAAAATTTGTATGGAACCACAAAAGACCCCGAATAGCCAAAGTAATCCTGAAAAATAAAACCAAAACGGGAGGGATCACCATCCTAGACTTCAGCCTCTACTACAAAGCTGTCATCATCAAGACAGTATGGTATTGGCACAAAAACAGACACATAGACCAATGGAACAGAATTGAGAACTCAGAAGTGGATCCAAAAGTATACAGCCAACTGATCTTTGACAAAGCAGGAAAGAATATCCGATGGAAAAAAGACAGCCTTTTTAACAGATGGTGTTGGGAGAACTGGACAGCAACATGCAGAAGAATGAAACTAGATCATTTTCTCACACCATGCACAAAAATAAACTCAAAATGGATAAAGGACCTGAACGTGAGACAGGAAACTATCAACACCCTAGAGGAGAAAGCAGGAAACAACCTCCTTGACCTCCACCGCAGCAACTTCTTACTTGACACATCCCCAAAAGCAAGGGAATCAAGAGCAAAAAATAAACTGTTGGGACCTCCTCAAGATTAAAAGCTTCTGCACAGCAAAGGAAACAACCCAGAAAATTAATAGGCAACCAACGGAATGGGAAAAGATAATTGCAAATGACATATCAGATAAAGGGTTGATATCCAGAATCTACAAGGAACTCACCAAACTACACGCCCGAAAAACAAACAACCCAGTGAAGAAATGGGCAGAAGATATAAACAGACACTTCTCCAAAGAGGACATCCAGATGGCCAACAGACACATGAAACGATGCTCAGCATCTCTCCTCATCAGGGAAATACAAATCAAAACCACACTGAGATACCACCTCACGCCAGTCAGAGTGGCTAAAATGAGCCAATCAGAGAACTCTAGATGCTGGCGAGGATGTGGAGAAACGGGCACCCTCCTACACTGTTGGTGGGAATGTAAACTGGTACAGCCTCTCTGGAAAACAGTGTGGAGGTTCCTCAGGAAACTAACAATAGAACTCCCCTATGACCCAGCAATAGCACTGCTAGGAATTTACCCAAGGGATACAGAAATGCTGATGCATAGGAGCACATGTACCCCAATGTTCATAGCAGCACTCTCCACAATAGCTAAAACATGGAAAGAGCCTAAGTGTCCATCAAAAGATGAATGGATCAAGAAGATGTGGTTTATCTATACCATGGAATACTACATGGCAATGAGAAACAATGAAATCTGGCCATGTGTAGCAACATGGATGGACCTTGAGGGTGTTATGCTGAGCGAAATAAGTCAGGCAGAGAAGGACAAATATCATATGTGTGCACGTATAGGAGGATTAGGAGGAACTTAACAGAGGACCAAAGGGGAGAAGAAGGGCGGAAATGGTGGGGGAAAGGGGGAGAGGCAAACCATGAGAGACTCTTGAATGCTGACAAAAACTGAGGACTGGTGGATGTGGGGGGAGGAGGGGTGGGCATGGAGGAGGACACTTGTGGGGATGAGCACTGGGTGTTATGTGGAAACTAATTTGACAATAAACTATTTTAGAAAAAATAAATTAAAAAAATAAAAAAAATCAAATTAATGAGGGAAACCACCAAAGACTGCCTGACCCAAAAGTTATAATAAACAACTCACTTCATTAAAAAAAAAAAAAAAGTGAAACATTAATTTCTTGAATAACATTTCACATTCGCTAGGTTTATAATTTTATGTATTTTTTAAACTATTTGATTACTTTTCTATTTAATCTAAACTCTTTGCCAGTTGCTGTCTGCACCTAAAGTTGCTCAATGTATCAGATATTCTTTCAGTTTATGCTTCTTGGAGCATTTCTCACAGCCTGTTGACCAGCTCTGATCTTACTGGTTGGCTTCCATACCTGGTTATCATCTCCTTGCAAAATCCCCTTGGGGATTCCTTTCAGTTTTCTCCTGTGTTTAATGTTTTTTTATTTTCCATGGCTTTCAACGTCTTGGTTTATTCTCGTTTTAGTAGATCACCTTCTGTAGTAGCCTCCTGAGAAATCCTGATTAGGAAGTAGGTTCAACATCTTTCATGTCTCAGTATGTTTTGTTTTACTCTAGAAATTAATTGATAGTGGCAGACTATAGTATCATAGATTGAAAATAGGTGCCCTTCATTGAAAATAGGTGTCCTTCAGAACTGGAAATCATTGTGCCATTGTCTGCTAAGTATCCAGAGTTGTTGTTGAGAACTCTATTTTGATGTCAGTATTATATATATACTTTTTTTGTTTGTTTGTTTGTTTTTTCATTTTGTTTTTAGTTTTTGATTTCTATTCTTTCTGAAAGTTTGCAAGTTCTTAATTTTGACCCTCTGAAATTTCATGATGGGGTACCTTGGAGGCAACTAGTGGACAATGTAGAATAAAAATTTATGTTCTACTGACTTTGAAAAACCTAAAATTTATCCATTTATGGTTTTTTACCCCTTTATTTTCCTTCTTCTCCCTTTCTGGAATGCCAATTATTTGGATATTGGCCGTCAGGGGCTTACCTTCTAATTTTCTTATATTATTTTTATATTTTTGCTCCATTATCTGATACATAACCTACTTTGTATTTTTGCTTTACTGTATATTAAGTACATACCCTAAATTTGCTTCCAAACACACTATTAGGTTTTTCATTTATGCTCTTTTACTTTTAATATTACAAGTTCTTTTGTTTTCTGTATTCTGAATGTTTTTGTTATTCATTAATAACATACTGTTCTTGTTTCATGTTTATATATTTTTCATCTCTCAAGTTTTAACCATAGCTTTTATTTTTTATTTTTATAGGACTTTTATTTTTAAAATTTATTTTGTAAAAAATTCCTCTATAACTTTCTATTTTTATTTTTATTCTAGTGTAATTAACATGTAGTGTTATATGAGTTTGAGGTTTACAATACAGTGATTCAACAATTCTGTACATTACTCAGTGCTCATCATGAGAAGTGTACTCTTAATCCCCTTCTCCTATTTCACACATTTCCCTCATCCACCTCCCATCTGGGAATCACCAGTTCTCTATATGTAAGAGTCTGTTGCTTTGTCTCCCTTCTCTTTCTTTGTTTTGTTTATTAAATTCCACATATAAGTGAAATCATATAGTATTTTTTCTTCTCTGGTTGATTTATTTCACTTAATATTACACCCTCTAAGTCCATCCATGTTGTTGCAAATGGCAACTTTTCATTCCTTTTTATGGATGAGTAATATTCCATTGTACATATATACCACATCTTTTTTATCCATTTATCTATCGATGAGCACTTGGGTTGCTTCCCTATCAAGGCTATTATAATTAATGTTGCAATAAATATAGGGGTGCACATATCTTTTCAAATTCGTGCTTTCATAATCTTTGGGTAAATACCAAGTAGTGGAATACTTGGACTATATGGTAACTCTATTTTAAACTTTTTGAGGAACCTTCATACTGTTTTCCACAGTGGCTACACCAGTTTGCATTCCTACCAAAAATGCACAAGGGCTCCTTTTTCTCCACATCCTTGCAAACACTTGCTGTTTCTTGTGTTTTTTATTTTAGCCATTTTGACAGGCATGATGTAATATTTCAATGTGGTTTTGATTTGCATTTTCCTAATGATGAGTGATATTGAGCATCTTATCATGTTTCCATTGGCCATCTCTATGTCTTCTTTGGAAAAATGTCTATGCAGATTCTTTGTCCATGTTTAATTGGATTATCTGTTTTTTGAGGTGTTGAATTCTATTCGTTCTCTTTTATGTATTTAGGATATTAACCCCTTATCAAATATATAATTTTCAAGTCTCTTTTCCTTTTCACTGGTTGCCTTTTAGTTTTGTTGATTGTTTCCTTCACTGTGCAGTTTTTTCTTTTGATATATTCCCAATAGTTCTTTTCTGCTATTGTTTCCTTTAC
The DNA here is from genome assembly GCA_017311185.1 of Proteles cristata cristata. NCBI lineage: Eukaryota > Metazoa > Chordata > Mammalia > Carnivora > Hyaenidae > Proteles > Proteles cristata. The sequence continues at coordinate 879,332 of JAESUZ010004923.1, read as the reverse complement.
CTTAGGAGACATATCAAGAAAAATGTTCCTATAGGTAATGTCAGAGAAATTACTCTCTGTGCTCTCTTATAGGAGTTTTATGGTTGCAACCCATTCTCCTGAATTTAGCCCCTCATTCTTTGTCCCTATTTGCATGTGACCTGGATAGACTGATTCTTGAGATACTAGGAAACTCAGTGGTGCAAATCTGCTCACTTCCTACCTCTCTTTACTGCTGGTTGAAGAGTCAGTTTTTTCCATTTTGCTTAATCAGAGAAACCCTCCCTAATCTCACAGAACAGATTTTATCTCCCTACATACACTTATCAAAATTCTCTACTTCTGACTACTAAGTGCAATTGCAATTAAACCTGTCTGAATAATTACTTGATTAACCTCTGTCATGCTAGCTTATAAGCAACTTGACAGCAGTCCATGATTGTCTTGTTTTCAGTCCCAATGCAGTGCCTGGAATATTTTCTAGTACATGATAAGTACATGGTTGCTTATTTTTTAAATCAATGAATGAACCCACGTAAGTAAGAGAACTGACATAAACATGAGGAAAATCCTCAGTACATGACTGGTTTACAATACTTTTAATTATTATGTTAAACTATGAAACCATTTTAAAGTATTATATATTAATATTATGCTTGATCTGTTCATCACTTCAAACTTAGAAAAAAACTGCTAATAGATTCAGTTTCAAACTAAATGAACTAAAAAAAGTTTTCTGACAATTGTTTATGAAGTTATATGGCTCTAGGAATAATATTAAAGGCATCAAAAATAAATGCATATATATTTTAGGTAGTGCTAAATAATATGAAGTAAAGTAAGGAGGAATAAGGAGAAGAGGGAGCAATAGGGAATCTCTCTCAAAAAGGGTAGACACAAAAGACCTTTATGTTAAACTCACCTTGAGCAGAAATTGGGAAGAAATTTGATATCAAACCATAAGTAAATTGGACTGTTCTTTACACACACACACCCCCCACACACACCATTATCAGCATAAATTGATTTTCAGTGGGAGCAGAGTCATAAAATGGGAAAATATATATCTATTTTGCAATTATGGGAAATATTTTCCATAATACTCATTGTGCCTTTCTCCAGTTCTTATAATTATTAATGTCAGCATTTTTTAGCTTCCTTTATCCTCAGCTTCTACACTGTGGCCTTTCAAGTCTGTTGGGAATAATATAGGATTCATGCTGGGCTACACATCCATTGTTATAGAAAAAGAAGCTTTTAGATAGTAGTGTAATAGAGTCATAGCTAAATTCTTTGTCAGTAGTACTCAAACCCTGTTATTTTCTGATTGGAATGATGATTTTGTCTTGTTCTTTCAATCATATAGATATAGACAACCCCAAGGAGGCTTGCTGATAAAAGTTTCCAAAGAATCATTCCCTTGGAGATTTATGACTTAGGGTGATTCAAAACTGAGAAACATAGTCCTACCAGTCATCCTTCTTTCCTATTTCCTACAAACCTCCAGTGGTCCTGGCATCTAATCCCATATGATGGCTTAGATACATAACATGCAGGCAATAAGCTTTATTTCCACACACATATTCTTCACTCCCAAACTAAAGATCTTGAAAAGGTGAGAACAAGAGACACAGAGAGAATAGAAAAACCCAAGTACCATTTTAAATGTCAAGCTACAACCTGGACACCAGGCTTCAGTAACATGACCGGCAATAGCACTCCGTCACATCTAAATTTCAAATTTAATATACAATACATACCATATTCTACTGTCTACATTATGAACTTTTATTTACATGGACCTGATCGTTTCTCTATATCATTAACTACACTGCATCGTTCTAGCCAACCTGTAATAATAGGTAATGTCAGTTGACTATTTATTAAACTGTTGTTGGTACAATACAGATAGATGATAGATAGATAGATAGATAGATAGATAGATAGATAGATAGATAGAAATTTTTATACTTAAACTCATTTAAATATCATATCAGCTCTTATAAAGTAGGGGTTAATTTTCTCCCATTTTACAGAGAAGGAGGAAACTTACACGGAAAGAGAGAGCAATTTACCCAGAGTTGCAGAGCTAGTAAGTTGCAAACCTTTTATCCAAACCCAAATACTCTTAAGCGAGAATCATGTTTCAGAACTTTGATCCTTATCCTGTACTGTCACAATTGTCCTCTTCCTCTTCTCTCTAGTGTCTCTCACCACCCCATTTCTTCTTTTATCAGTCAGGTCAGTTGAATAACAAATTTTGTGACTCATATCTCCATCTGCCACAAGTAAGCCCTCAACAAAAACCTTGTCCTGTTGTCCTAAGCCTATCCCCAGAGATATCAATGACTCCACCATTTGTGGATATTAAGCATAAACTTTTATGGATATCATATTACTGGTGAAATACACATTGACTAACAAGAAAACTTAGTACAGTTATAATTGTCTCATACATCTTTTCCTTTTTAACATTAGTCTTCATTACATATTCATAATAAAATCAGAAAATGACTCTGCTTTCCAATGATTTGATTAATACTTGCTCAGCCAGGTATTGAGGTAAAGAGCTTGTGGTACATTAATCTTATCAATCTCTTTCTTCTAGTTCTATATAATAATCATAATGGGAAATTATTAAGTCAGAGTTGAAAAGATAATTTTAGAGGGCTTTGGTATAAACTCACCAGATATTTAATATTGACTGTCTAAATCCAAGAAAGGGAAAAAGTTATTTTAAAGTGAAAGAATGTGTTATAGAACATTATATTTAAGCCAACAAGTCTGGTTCTAATCCCAGCTATATTTTTAACTTGTATTAATATGAGCAACATTATTTATTTTGCCCATCTGTTAAGTGGGAATGTTTAATTATATTATCACAGAGGTTCATTGCTACACTAAAATTCTATTTCGATACTATTATAAAACAAAGGAATTGGCAAGTTAATAGAGATGACGTCTTCCAGAACTGATATCTAAGATCAAACAATTTTGACCTTCCCTTCAATTAAAAAAAAAAGGAAGGAAGGAAGAAAGGAGGGAAGGAAGGAGGAAAGGAAGGTAGGTGGGAAGGAAGGAAGAAAAGAAACAACCAAGTAAGCAATAGGATATTTATTCAAATTCTTTGATAATGTTGACATGGTTCAGCTAACCACTTGATTCCCACCAAATTTTCACCACCCAGCTTTGACTGTATGGACTTGCTGAATTCTTATTCTTTTATATTATAAACTGCACAGATAAGTAGATATTCTTTCAAGAATAACTTCTACCCTTTCTTCTTTTTTTTTAATTTCACTCACATGTGTAATTTAGGAAACAAAACAGATGAACATTGGATTGGATTTTAAAATACCTACATATCACATTGAAATTAGCAGTGGAAACATGAGAAGATTACTGGATAGAAAGAAATAATTGGAGAGTCCTAGACAGAGATGTTTGGGGGGACAGGGGGGTAATCAGTTATTTCAAAGTAATAGTGAAAAATTTTACAAAGTATTAAATAGAACCACCCAACTGTTTGGTATTACTTCAAGTATAAAAAAAATTAATAGGGATCTACTGGCAAAATGTGACTCCTTGACTTCTATTCTTTCTAAAGAACATGGATGGGCAAAGCTCATGTAACTTCCTCATCATACTCAATTAGTATAGTTTGTAACAGGCTATTGATAAAATGACACTTTCCCCCTAACCATCCTTTTAAGTATCTCAGTTTTTTCTAGACTTTAGATGCACACTAGAATCATCTGGGGAAGCTTTTAAAACTACTGATGAATGTCTAGTTCCCACCCTCAGAGATTCTGTTTAATAGGTCCTGCTTAAGGCCTGAATATTGGGATTTCTTAAAATCTCCCAGGTGATTTTAATGAGAAACCAATAGTGAGAATTTTTCTGAATTCTGAAAATGTGTTGAAGGAACCCAAACTCTGGATCACTAAAAATGCTGTGCTCACATTTCTATATCAGTTTCTCTGCTTCACTCCTGGTACAACCTGAGTTAAAAGAGCATGTACTATTAACTTATGAACATAAGGAAATATTGCTATTTTAAAGGAAAACATTGCTGACTTTTCTATATGTGGGAGACTGAATAAATCTTCTTAGGTGCAATATGGCTTCCTTCCTTTGAAACAATATATAGATGTTTTTCATTGTGAAAGGTAAGACATCGAGTAGAGTTGGAATGCGAAAACATAAAGAAACATAATTAACTACTTTGCATAATAAAGTTAATATTTGCTCTTGTTGCTATAGAAAGTTAATTTTAAGATAAGTTTGAGCTTTGGGGGAGCCTGGGCGGCTCAGTCAGATAAGCACTGACTTTGACTCAGGTCATAGTCTCACAGTTCATGAGTTTTAGCTCCATGTCTGCCCTGTGCTGACAGTTCAGAGCCTGGAGTCTGCTTCAGATTCTGTGTCTCCCTCTCTTTTTGCCTCTGTCTTGCTCCCTGTCTCTCAACAATGAATAAACATTAAAAAAATTTTTTTAACATAAATTTTAGCTTTGAAAAGATAACTTCAGAGGTAGGAATGTTGTGTGTACTTGGGGGAGAGAGTTGGTTTGCTGTTTTGTTTTGTTTTGTTTTGTGCTTACAGTTTTGCTGGGGGTAGGGATTGTAGAAGATGGAGAACAGATGGAGTGGTCAGCAACAGAGGGTGTAGTAGAATAATTAGAAAAAATTGTAAAGAGAGAATAGGTTCCAACAGCAGAGGTACAGATCAAGTCCAAGTGAAAAACATGGCTATTATTTAAACATTCCCTGAGACAGGGTATGATTAATAGGTGTAGAAAGAGCAATTTCCTATTCTATGCTATAATCTGTTTAACCCCAAGACTCCCCAAATCTTTAATACAGCTTTGTTAACTTAGTAATGATGTTTCTTTCCCCTTCTGGGGGAATAAAATCTACACTTACATTTTAGGTAAAACCAACCACAAAGGCTAAAGGAATATGTGGAGGTGGAGAGAGATGGCCGGAAGGATCAGGGAGAAGCCAGCCAAAACCAGGCATTTGGCACAAAAGACAAGAAATAACCACTAAGACATGTAAGCACAATCTCCAAGAATTCTCAGAAATATTTGAAAGGAATAGGAATCTCTTGAAGTCTAAAATGTGACTTGATTTTAAATTATTTCACTTAAAAATTAAAGAAAAATTTGTCTCACTGAAGGCCAGGGGGTTATAATAGGATTATATACTGGTATATTTAGGGAGGAGAACAGAACTCCTAGTAGTAGAACTATTTATTATTTCCATCTTCATCAGTCCTATAATCCTTTTATGGGTGAGTACATCACGAAATTTGGAAAATATATTTAAAACTTTTATCCTGTAATGGAGAATAAGAGCTTAATGTGTAACCTTTATCGAAGGGCTAAGACCTTAAAGAAACTCCCAATTTCTGAGTTACAGTCACTTCATCGAGTCTTGTGAAAAGTCCTGTTGGAGTTGTGATGTTTTTTTATCTAAAATGATAGTTGTTTCTTGTTGTTTTTGTGAGATGGAAACCCTAACAAAAGAAGAAAATAAGCCATAAACTGCCCAGCGTTAGGGCAATTACAAGATGTTAAATAGTTTCTAAGTCTGTAAACAATGTATATTTTATTGAATTTGTAACTAGATGATATTTTAATTCCTTTAAGGGCCTTAAAATAAGATATGCCTAAAATCTCAGTAATGGTAAATTTTATTATATGCATGGAATAGCCTTGGTGATCGGCTGACTTTTGTTTTTCCTTAGAGTGATTTTTTCTTTGGCAAAAGCCAGTGTAATTTCTAATTAAGTGCTTCCAAAAAACATAAAACCCCTATATAAATTAAAAATTAAAAAATGTATAGCCAGGTACTTACATAAGAATCACCTCAGTGGCTTATTAAAGCTGTGGATAACTAGGGTCTCAACTGCAGGGGTAAAGGAACAAAAGTCTATTTTTCTAGGAAAAGCATGGAGAAATCAGGCTTGAGAAACATTGGATAGATAGACCCCTTAAACAATCTACAAATTATGAAGTTTAAGAATTTTTGCCAGTAAAACCAAATGCATATATTCTACTTGCATTATTTAATAATGTTCTTTGTTTATTTCATTGCTTTAAAATTTCTCTTTCCAGCTTCTCTCCTCCCTTCTCTTCACTATCATCCTTTTTGTCCTCCAATCTTTCATCAAAAATATAAATGAGAAACAAGAGTCAAAGAAGGGGATATCTGGAAAAACAGTATTCCAAACTAAAGGAATAGCAGTGCAAAGCAGTAGGTAGCAACAAGATCAGTGTGTTTGAGAAACAGCAGGAAGCTATCCTTGTTGAGTGAGAAATATAATTGGCGAGGAGGAAGGTAGTAGTTTTCAAGATCAGAGGCATAAGCAAGAGTCAGAAAAATATGGCATTGTAGACCAAGGTAAGGATTTAGATATTATTTCACTTACAATAAAAGGTAATAGGAGGATTCCAAATAAGGAGAAAAGATGGGGATTCTGGCTTACATAAGTATAAATATAAATAAATATTTATGTTCCATCTATCCCTACTTTGTTGAGGGTTTTTATCAAGAATGAATGCTATATTTTGTCCAATGCTTTTTCTGCATCTATTGATGAGATTATATGGCTCTTTTTTCTTCTTTTTTTAAAATTTCAATTCAAGTTAGTTAATATATAGTGTAGTACTGGTTTCAGGAGTAGAATTTAGTGATTTCATCACTTACATATAACACCCAGTGCCTCTTCCCAACATGTGGTCTCCTTAATGCCCATCACCCATTTAGCCCAACCCCTCAGCCACTGCTCCTCCAGTAACCCTCAGTTTGTTCTCTGTAGTTAAGAGTCCCATGGGGCACCTGGGTGGCTCAGTCGGTTAAGCATCTGACTTCAGCTCAGGTCATGATCTTGTGGTTCGTGGGTTTGAGCCCCGCATTGGGCTCTGCGCTGACAGCTAGCTTAGAGCCTGGAGCCTCCTTCAGATTCTGTATCTCCCTCTCTCCGACCCTCCCCTGCTCACACTGTCTCTCTCTCTCTCTCTCAGAAATAAATAAAAACATTAAAAAAGAATTTTAAAAAGAGTTTATGGTTTGGCTCCCTCTCTGTTTTTATCTTATTTTTCCCTCCCTTCCCCTATGTTCCTCTGTTTCATTTCTTAAATTCCACATATGAGTGAAATCACATGATATTTCTCTTTCACTGACCAACTTATTTCGCTGAGCATAATATACTCTAGTTCCATCAACACTGTTGCAAATGGCAAGATTTTATTCTTTTTGAACACTAAGTAATATACCATTGTGTGTGTGTGTATATATATATACACACACACTATATATATATATATATTCCACATCTTCCTTATTCATTCATCAGTCGATAGACATTTAGGGTATTTCCGTAATTTGGCTATTGTTGATAGTGCTGCTATGAACATTGGGGTGCATCTGCCTCCTTTGAATCAGCATTTTTGTATCCTTTGGAAAAATACCTAGCAGTGCAATTGTTCTGTTGTAGGTAGTTCTATTTTTACTTTTTTGAGGAACCTCCATACTGTTCTCCAGAGTGGCTGCACCAGTTTGCATTTATTTCCATCAGCAGTACAAAAGTGTTCCACCTTCTCCTCATCTTCATCAACATCTGTTGTTTCCTAACTTGTTAGTTTTAGCCATTCTGACTGGTGTGAGGTAGTATCTCACTGTGGTTTTGATTTGTATTTGTCTGATGATGAGTGATGTTGAGCATCTTTTCATGTGTTTGTTGACAATGTAGATGTCTTCTTTGGAGAAGTGTCTATTTCTTCTGCCCCTTTCTTCACTGTATTATTTGCTTTTGGGTGTTGCATTTGGTAAGTTCTTTATAAATTTTGGATACTAACCCTTTAGCTGATATGTCATTTACAAATATCTTTTCCCATTCCATCAGTTGCTTTTTAGTGCTGTTGCTGGCTTATATTTTAAAAGTATTACTTTGCCTGCTCTGAGGGGGTAAGTTATAGGTGGTTATGACAAAGCTCTGCTAAGAAGCTACAATGAAAAGTATACGAATGAGGTGACAGGGATTGGACTTGGGCAGCCCTGAAAAGGATGTGTTTTGGTTTTGGTGATTTCTGTTGGTACTCAGTGTAATCTCACCTCCTTTTATCATCTTCCCTATACTGTGAGTGCTGTATGCTAGGAGCTGTATTTTTCTAAGCCCCTCATCAGGAAGTTTTTGTTTTAGATTCCACCTATTATACACATTGATAAAAAATCAGAAGGAAAAGAGTTAAAATTCATTCTTCTCCAGAAAATTCACATTTCCTCCAGTGCTGGCAGCCCTGACTACTGAATTGGTAGCAGTGGTCTCAGGAAGCTTTTTTTTTTTTATTTTGAGAGAGAGAGAGAGGGGTGGGAGGAGAAGGGGCAAAGAGAGAGAGGAAGAGAGAGAATCTTAAGCAGGCTCCATACTGCCACACAGTCAGCTTAGAGCTCAATGCTGGGCTTGTACTCATGGCTTGTGACATAATGACCTAAGCCAAAATCAAGAGTTGAAAGCTTAGTTGACTAAGCCACCTAGGCACCCTGGTTTCATGAGGCTTCTTAAAAGCAAAAGTCCACCATCAGTTCACCATCAGCTTCTTGCAGTTTTATGATATCTTGACAGTATCCCCAGTGCTTATATTTTCTTCTACTATCTCAAACAACACTGAAAGCAGTGGAACTTATATTAAATCTTTTTGCTTCAAATATAGATCAATGCCTAATTCCCTTACTGAACTCTGATTTAGGTAGCACTTTTCTTTGCCCAGGAGTAGTTCCAAGAAACAGTTCCTCAAAGATGGGAATCTGGGAGTAAATGTCTGTCCTAATGACCTAGTCTCCAGGAAAAAATGAGATGCTGGTCATACACATCACTTAGACAAAGTGGCTGTTAGGATATACATGATGGTTGCAAGTGCTCTGAATGGGTCAGTTACTTCTGGCTACATTAGAAGAATAACAAAAAAGATGGTGAATTCAGGCCTTTACATTTTTTGTTTAATAAGCAGAGAATTGAAGTGTTCCGATGACTGCCTTAAAATAATCTCTTGTCTCCTATCTACAAGAGCTAATGTAAGAGTGATTGTCCCTGTCTTGTTCCTGACCATATAGAAAAAGCTCTCAGTTTTGCCCCATTGAAGATGATATTAACTATGAGTTTTTCATATATGGCCTTTACTATGTTGAGGTATGTTCCCTTTAACTCTACTTTGTTGAGGATATTTATCATAAATGGATGTTGTACTATGTCAAATACTTTTTCTGCATCTATTGAAATGATCATATGGTTCTTATCTTTTATTTATGTGGTGGATTGTACTGATTGATTTGTGAATATTGAACCAACCTTGCAACCCAGGAATAAAATCCCAGTTGATCATGGTAAATGATTTTTTTAAATGTATTGTTGGGTTTGGTTTGCTACTATTTTACTGAGAATTTTTGCAACCATGTTCATCATGGATATCATTTATTTTTTAATGGAGACTATCTAGTTTTGGTATCATCGTAATGCTGGTCTCATTTGAAAGTTTTCCTTCCTTCTCTATTTTTTTAATACTTTTAAAACAATAGATATTAACTCTTCTGTAAATGTTTGGTAGAATTTACCTGTGAAGTCATCTGGCCCCAGACTTTTATTTGTTGGGAGTTTTTTGATTACTGATTTCATGTCTTTGCTAGTTATTGGTCTGTTCAGGTTTTCTATTTCTTCCCATTTCAGTTTTAGTAGTTTATATGTCCACTGTTATTTAACATAATACTGGAAGTCCTAGCCATAGCAATCAGAGAACAAAAAGAAACAAATGACATCCAAATCAGCAAAGAAGTAAAGCTTTCACTATTTGCAGATGACATGATCCTCTATATAGAAAACCCAAAATACTCCACCAAAAACATTGCTAAAACTGATTAAAAAAAATTCAGTAAAGTCTCAGGATCAAAAATCAACATATAAAAATATGTTGCATTTCTACATACCCATAATGAAGCACCACAAAGAGAAATTAGTCAATCCCATTTACAATTATACAAAAAATAACAAGATACCTAGGAATAAACCTAACCAAAGAGGTAAAAGACCTGTATTGAAAACTATACAACAGTAATGAAAGAAATTGAAGAGGACACATTTCTGAAGAAATGAAAAAAAAAACACTCCATGCTCGCAGATTGGAAGAACAAATATTGTTAAAATACTATCCCAAACAATCTACACATTTAATGCAATCGTTATCAAAATACCACCAACATTTTTCACACAGCTAGAACAAACAATCCTAAAATTAATATGGAACCACAAAAGACTCTGAATAGCCAAAGCAACTTTGAAAAAGAAAAAAAAAAACAAATGCTGAAGGCATCACAATTCCAGACATCAAGTTATATTACACAGCTGTAGTGACTAAGACAGTATGGTATTGGCACAAAAAACACAGGTCAATGCAACAGAGTATAAAACCCAGAACTGAACCCACAACTATATGGTTAATTAATCTTCGACAAAACAGGAAAGGGTATCCAATAGGAAAAAGACAGTCTCTTCAATAAATGGTGTTGGGAAATATGGATGGCAACATACAAAAGAATGAAGCTGGACCACTTCCTTACACCAAAAATAAAAAGAAATTCAAAATGGATTAAAGACTTAAATGTGAGATCTGGTACCATAAAAATCCTAGAAGAGAACACATGCAGTAACTTTTTTGACATGGACCAGTGCAGCTTCTTTCTACACGTCTCCTGAGGCAAGGGGAATGAAAGCAAAAATAAACCATTGGGACTTCATCAAAATAAAAAGCTTCTGCACAGCAAAGGAAACAATCAAAAACATGAAAAGGCAACTTACTGATATTTACAAAGGACATATCTGATAAAGGATTCGTATCCAAAATACATGAAGAACTTCTCATACTCAACATTAAAAAAAAAATCCAATTTTAAAATGGGCAGAAGACATGAACAGACATTTCTCCAAAGATATCCAGATGGCCAACAGACACATGAAAAGATGCCCAACATTACTCCTCATCAGGGAAACAGAAATCAAAACTACAATGAGATGTCACCTCATTCCTCTCAGAATGGCTAAAATCAAAAAATGCAAGAAACAAGTGCTGGCGAGGATATGGAAAAAAAGGAACCCTCTTGCACTGGTGGTGGGAATGCAAACTGGTGCAGCCACTCTGGAAACCCATATAGAAGTTCCACAAAAAGTTAAAAATAGATTTACTCTATGATCCAGCAATTGCACTACTAGATATTTACCCCAAAAAACATAAAAATACTAATTCAAAGGGATACATACACCCCAATATTTATAGCAGCATTATGTAAAATAGCCAAATTATGGAAACAGCCCAAATGTTTACTGACTGATGAACAGATAAAGAAGAAGTAGCATAATAATTTCATTCATACGTAAAATTTAAGAAACAACAGATGAACATAGGGGCTAACCAGAAACCAGACTCTAAATTATAGAGAACAAACAGGGATATTGAAAGGAAATGGGGTAAGAGGATGGGTTAAATGGGTGATGGGTATTAAGGAGAACACTCACTGTGATGAGCACTGTGTGTTGTACATAAGTGATGAATCACTAAATTCTATACCTGGAACCAACATTATACTACAGGTTAATGAACTGGAATTTAAATGAAAATTTGAAAAATATTTTTAAAAAGAAGAGATGGAAAATATACATGTATATACAGTAAAACTTGGTTTGTGAGCGTAATTAATTCTAGAAATATGTTTGTAATCCAAAGCACTTGTATATCATAGTAAATTTCCCCATAAGAAATAACGGAAACTCAGATGATTTGTTCCACAACCCAAAAATATTCATAGAAAAATGATTACAATACTGTAATATAATACAAAATAGTACAGAAAATACAAATTATAAAGAAAAATAAAAAAATTAATGGGCACTTACCTTTCAAAACCTTCGTGGCTGCTGTGAGGGAGATAAGAGAGAGGAGGGTTATTGTGTAGGACAACTGTCACTATCACTAATGGAATTACTGCTATCTATTGACTCAATGGAATCATTTTCCTTTTGTGCAACTTTAACAAAGAACCTATCCAATTTCACTTGCTTTTGCCTCCTTTTGAGGATTTCATGGAAATGTGAAATTGCATTGTTATTAAACATTTTCATCGCTTGCACTGCTACAGTCTTTTATTTTTAATGTTTATTTTAGTTTTGTGAGAGAGAGTGAGTGAGGGAGGGGCAGACAGAGGGGGAGACACAGAATCTCAAGCAGGCTCCAGGCTGTGAGCTTTCAGCACAGATGACAGGTGGTGCTTTTCTACAAAATTTTGCACTGTTTCCCACATCTTATACATCTCCCTAATCTCATTTGAAGTGAGGGATTCCTCCACCTTTTTCTCCTTCTCCTGAGCAGATGAGATGCAGACGTAGACTTATGAAGTCTTGCAACATTGGCCACTTCCATACCTCATTCATACTTCTAGATTATTTCCTTTTTAACTTCCTCCATAATCATCTTCTTACCACCTTCCTTGTCAACCTTTTTCTGTATGGGAGCCATTGTATATGCTCACACAGATGTTAACTATAGTACAATATTAATAAACTCTTATCACATACTGTATTTAATGTAACTGGCAATAAGGCAGCAGAGGAAAGGGTCTCTATCGCAGGCAGCCTGACCTAAAATGAAGCAAAACATTCCTAAGCTTCATCTTGTATGGAAAAGTAAAGGACTGTCCATAGGTGCTTTGAAGTGACAAAAAATAAACTAGTGCCAGTTGTGGGCACCTTGCAATATTCTGAAAAATCACTAATTTGTGCCAAACACCACAACCTGAGACTAAGTATACAAGCATGGGAGATGATCACCACAATCCCACAGCAAGAGAAAGAGAGAGAGACAGAAGAACGATTGACTCAATTGTGATCATGAGACATTTAGTGTCACATAGTACTCATATTGCAAGACATTACTCATTTATCAAGTTAAAATTTATTAGAAATGTTTACTAGTCTTATGGAATACTTGCAGAAAAAGTTATTCTCACTCCAAGGTTTTACTGCATATGTATACATACACACACAATGGAATATTACTCAGCCTTAGAAAAGAATGAAATATTGTCCTTTACTATGACATGGATGGAGTTAGAGAATATTATGCTAAGAGAAATAAGTCAGTCAGAGAAAGACAAATACCATATGATTTCCCTCATATGTGGAATTTAAAAAACAAAACAAACAAGTAAAATGGAAAAAAAAAAAGAGAAAGAGGGAGGTAAACCAAGTAACACACTCTTACTTTTCTTAACTGTAGACAACAAATTGATGATTACCAGGAGGGGGAAAAGCAAAATAAGCCTTGAACATTATTTTGATCACGTAAATAATAAATGGAGCTGCTTCTTGCAAAGCCAGAATAAATGGACTGGGAACCATGGAGGGGAAGAAAGTGGACATGGTTCCTTTCACTACAGCCGCTAATAAAGCACTCAAATAATTTTTCCTTGTCCTCAGAACTTTAGATGCTGGTATCTTAATGCACCTAATTACCAGGAAAGGAATGCTTTCACCAAAAAATATAACAGTGTTTTAACTGAAATAAAATTGGCACTCTTTTTGGTAAGTATGTTTTATCTTCTCATCTCTGCTGCCTGGATTTCCCTTCTTCCTGTCCATGTATCAGGCTATGTCTGTACTACTAACCACATATGTAATCTTACTGACACATGACTTGACTTGAACCCCTAACTACATGCTCTGTGGAGGTTCACTTTCCTTTATAAGATGTCAGTAAGTTTTCAAAATGCTTATTTTCTCTGGAGATAGAGTCCTAATTCCATCTATGTATCTCTCAACCATTCCACTCTAACTGAAATATAAAGCTAAAACACTTATTTAATTTCCATTAAAACAAAACAAAAATCTCTCATATATCATACATCATACTAAGAGTTTAGAATTAGAGAAGATGGCCACATCACAGCAAAATATCAGCAAGTTCAACAATAATCTTTCTCTTAAGATTTTCAGTAATGCCAACATTGGTCTTCCATTCATGCATCGTTGGCTCCTCTCTGGTCAATTCAACTAAGATAACAGAAGTTCAAAACATTAATCATATTTTTAAATTTTTTAAATTTATTTATTTATTTTGAGAGAGAGCACAAGCTGAGGGGGGGCAGAGAGAAGGAGAGAGAGGATGTAAAGCAGGCTTCACGTCACCAGTGCAGAGCCCAATGTGGGGCCCAAACTCACAAACAATGAGATCCTGACCTGAGCCAAGATCAAGGGTTGGATACTGAAATAACTGTACCACACAGGGACCCCACAAAATCATCATATTTAAGCACACTGTACAAGTAAATGCTCTCTTAGTTTTATTACTAAAAATAGCATCTTCAAATTCAATATATTAATTAAGTTTTATCTTCCTCCCAAACAGGAAATATTCTTTTTAAAAATCTATCAGCATTAAGTGAATAATGATATGATCAATTTATCAAATGAAATATTGTTAAAATTTCACATAGTTAAATTATCATGAGTTATTGAAATGAGTGTTTCTATTTTAGAGATTAACATGAGACCAAGTAATGATAGATTAGGTGCCACATTAAGAAGAAATGGATATTAACCCAAATACAGTTTATTCCAAATTCATGTCCACTACAACAAACTTCTTCTCAGATGTTTGATGCCTTACCATATACCAAAGACGTTTTATATTATACTTCACTTATTCCTTGCAACAACCTTGTCAAGTCAGCACTCAGATTACTTTAAAAAAAATTTTTTTTAATGTTTATTTATTTTTGAGAGAGAGAGAGAGACAGTGTGAGCAAGGGAGGTACAGAGAAAAAGGGAGACACAGAATCTGAAGCAGGCTGCAGGCTCTGAGCTGTTAATACAGAGCCCGATGCAGGGCTCAAACTCACGGGTTGTGAGATTATGACCTGGGATCATAGTCAGATGAGCTGAAGTCAGATACAACCGACTGAGCAACCCAGGCACCTTAGCTGTCAGGATACTTTAAATTTTGGCATCTAGTCAAGATATACTCTAATTATGTACAGTAACTTCTTGAACTTCTGTCTCTCCACCTGTCAAATAAGGCATTTGGATTTAATTAGCTGGATGGCCACTTTGATTCTAATAGGGGACCATAATATGGTTTCTGTAATTCTTTATCACTCTATAATAACTTTACTCTGGCTTGATAAAATCAAAAGAAATGTATTTCTAGCATTTATAGTTTAGAGTTAATTTTTCATGTGTATACCTCTTGGCTATATTCTGAAGGGCAAATAAAATATTTATTTTTATGTTCCCAATACCTACTTTTTTTTTTTTATGTTTTATTTATTTCTAGGAGAGAGAGACAGCGTGAGCAGGGGAGGGTCAGAGAGAGAGGGAGTCACAGACTGAAACAGGCTCCAGGCTCCGAGCTGGCAGTCAGCACAGAGCCCGAAGCGGGGCCCGAACCCACAAACCGCGAGATCATGACCCAAGCGAAAGTCGGAAAGTCGGACGCTTAACCGACTAAGCCACCCAGGCGCCCCACCCAATACCTACTTTTGATAAGGTCTTAATGAATATCCATTGAATAACAAATGAGTGAATACATATGATTTAACTGTATAATCTAGGACTGTCTATGAGGGAATGATTTTTATTTATTAACAAGGTAATGTGAAAAGCTGCATTAATATTCAGTACAATTCAAGGGAAAAACATTTTCCTTTACTTGGACAGATTTTAATAAGTGAAGTATAAACTAAAGAAATGCATTTACAACGGTGAAAGTGAGTTCAATTGTGAATGGGGAGTGCATTCTTTGTTTTTTGTTTGTTAGTTGGTTGACTTTTTGTTATACTGAAATATGAGCATGAAAATATTGTCTTTACATTGGCCACTCATTGGCTTAGTTTTTATGTTACCCCACAATGCATTTATAAACGTGTTTTAGGTATAAGGTAAAGTAGCCTAATTCTATTTTTAAAGACAAAACTAAGCAAATTTGATGTCTGTGAGCATGACGAAGGAACTGCCAACTCTGAAGTCTGAAAAATACTTGAAATTTTTGCTTTTGCTCTTGTTATCTGTATGATTCATATGCACATACATTTACCACCTTCTGTGTGGAGAAAAAAGTCTAAATTTTCATTTACAGAATGTAGATGAAATGTTCAACTGAAATGTTAATTTGTATTTCTTCACTTGTTTGTTTGTTTTGGTCTATTCTGTTGTCCAAACATGTCTTGAGCACAAATTCCATTCTTCCATTTTACAACACAACACTCACATTCCAGTCCATTCAACTGCCTTTCCAAAGGTGGGTTGACTGATTTTCACATACATGTGCATGAAAGCATTAAGTGCATTAGCATTTCCTTTTACCAAACATAAATGAAATAAAAATAAAATGAAACCAGTGTTCATCCTGCTAGCTGTTGAGTTTTTAAGCTATTTTGTAATAGAATGTTTTAGATGTAAATGTTATTGGCAATTAGTTTGCTTATTTGCCTTCCTTGTTTTCTTCAATCAGAAGCATTATCTTACAGATAACATTTGTGGAGCTAACTGGAAATAACAAAGCAAGGAAATAATTTTACCAGCCAGTGTGATTAGTAGAGATACATAATTGCCTGCCTATTTACTTTGAAGCTGTCATTTAATGAAGTGGTTCTAACTAAAACTCTAATGGAGAAAAATTCTTAATTCCTTTTTAATATTTCCCTATGTCTGGGAATGTAATTTAAAGTAAATTTGAATGTTGATTGCTTTTATTCTTTCCCATCAGTACATAAAGTTGTTTCTCTGTTTATATGCAACAAAACAGATCATTTAAGACATT
This sequence comes from Proteles cristata cristata, assembly GCA_017311185.1. Classification (NCBI taxonomy): domain Eukaryota; kingdom Metazoa; phylum Chordata; class Mammalia; order Carnivora; family Hyaenidae; genus Proteles; species Proteles cristata. The sequence goes on along the minus strand of JAESUZ010004923.1, from coordinate 862,489 downwards.
ATACAAAATAAACAATCATTAGAAAATAATAACAAGTCTAAACAAAATGCCAGTTCTTAAGCAATTAACCTAGTTTAAATGTTTACATTTTCATCCAATGTTCTTCAAATATTTATCCCAAAAAAGGTTATCAATTCTCATATGTCTTCTACATTGCATGTTATTTATGAAAACTTAAGTCATTTATTATAAAATCAAATAGAAATTTGTCCACAGAAATTGTACAGTTGGCATGTTTAAATTTTCCCATTAAACATATTTATTCAACATTACACTGAGTGAAAATGCCAATTACAAAAGGTCACCTACTATATGATTCCATTTATAAAACATTCACAAAATGACAAAATTGCAAAAATGGAGAACAAGCTAGTAGTTTCCAGGTGGTAGAAATGTTGAAGGGAAAAAGGGTAGGTGTGGATATAAAGGTGTAACAAAGAAAGATCTCAGTGGTGATGACTGACTACATCTGCATCTTGATTGCAGTGATGGTTACATAAATCTACAAATGTGACAATATCACATAAAACTATACATATATACTGTAGCAGTGTCTATTTTCTGGATTTGATATACTCTACTTATACAAGATGTAGCCATTGGAGAAAATTGCGGGAGGAGAATATAAAACCTCTCTGTACTATTTTCATAAATGCCTATAAATTTGTGATTACTTCAGAATAAAGCTTAAAAAATATATCTACTGAGGTAGTGTAGTACTTAAGTCCATGAGCTCTAGAAATATATTGTCCAGATTCAAATCCTGGTTTTACCTCTTACTAGCTAGTTTCTTCTCTTCCCAGCTGTAAGATCTTAAATAGGTACAGAAAATTGGATTTCAGTTATCCTTCTCAGCAAAATGTAGAAAATAGTCTTTCCAACCTCATATGTAAATAACTTAAAACATCTCCTGGCCTCTAGGAAACGGTTTTTAAGTGATTTCTATCATCATCATCATCATCATCAAGATTATGTATTTCAAGATTCATGGAATCATTGTGGAATCATGGAATCATTGATTTGTCTTAGACTAACAGCTTGTCCGGTATAGTCACTGTTTGAGACCGCTATCTCAACCTATTTATTATTATCATTTCTTTACCTTTATATGTGTTCTATTGGGATTACAACATATTCGGGTACCTCATTAAACTCTATTATACTTGGATCCAGTGCACCTTGGTCTCAATCCATGTTGTATAAACTCTGTCAACAATGGTTGACAAAAAGAGTCAACAACAAAAAAGTATCTCATGGTGATCTAGCCTTTTTTTAGGCATCATTAATTGTCAGAATGTTCCTTCTTTGAATGATTTACAATCTGACTCCTTCAAATAACCCCTAAACTCCCATGATCTTCAAATGTTTTCCAGTGCTATATGAATGAGGTTAATTTCTCTTTCAGTTACATCTTCCATATCTCTGAAGCTCACTCAAACGATCAAACTCTGCCTCCTCACTGCTCACAGCATTACTTTTTCCTTAACCTTATTAAGGGCAAATGTCCTATATTCTCATTGCTCTCTCCCAGAATCATTAAAATTTGCAAATATTTCTTTTCAAATGTGGTTTCAGATATGAACTAGGTTCATATGTAGTAGGACTACTGTCTGCCTTATTTAAACTTTGTGATGCATTTATTAATGCAGTTCAATATCACATATGCTTCATTGGCCATGGTACAGTATGTGTTTATATAATTAATATTTGAACCTAGACACCATTACTTAGCATATCCCCATAATACATGTTTGAATAGTTTTCCTAATGTGAATGCTATTATTTTAATTACTTTATATATTTCATGAGTTCATAGATTAATATATAATAATAAACCAGAGAAATTATATATTAAATATATAAGTTAAAAATAGTTAATAATAAATTAGGTAATTTTAATAAGTTGCATATAAATATGTTACTAATATATAGAAGTGCATTCTATTAACATCACAATTCTACTATTTATATATTATACATATTGTATCATAATCTACTTGAGAAAATAATCAGAAGTTATATAATATTTTATCATGTTTACTGAATGTAGATGTTGGAAAATATAGTACACAAACCTTCAGTTTGTGGAGAATAAAGATGTTTTGAAAGCAAATGACTCTATTCTTCCATCCTGAATATAACAGCAGGTGTATTTGGAGAACATGATGCTAACGAATGTTACATTCCCAGTGTATATATTTATATGAAAGAATTTTTTATTGAAGTTGGTTAATCTATCACAATGTCACCAGGTTCTCCAACTTATAATTCACATAATCACCTCCTAGTCATAAAACATCCCAATGTACTCCCCATGGTTAGCTATGTTTTATTAGCACCAGCCTATAATAGCCTGTGTAGACATATCTTTGTTACTGCTTCACATTAAGATATATCTGAGTGCTACATGGGAGTATCTGGGAATGAGGTAGTTAAATCATCCCTGAGGAAATTTGCCACATAGCACTTCACTGTTTACATTGCATGCAAAAGAATCTTGACAAAAGGAAAAAAAAAAAAGATAACTTGGTCCCTTTGACTTAAAATAAAATGACATGATTATATTACATAAAATGATTCCTTTCTTTTTAAGTTTATGCATTTTTTTTAGTAATCTCTGCATCCAGTTTGGGGCTCAAACTCATGACCCCAAAATCAAGAGTCATGTGCTTTTCCAACTGAGCCAGCCAGTCATCCCACATAAAATGATTCTTAATAGAAACAGGGGAAAAAAGGTATATGTGAGTATGTAGGATGGACAATGGATTGTAATCCTATGCCTCCTAAAATATTTTAATAATAAATTTACATGTGATTTTGGTATAAGATTTTTAATTTACAGCTGGACAGAGTGGTATTCAGAAATTACTTTCTCAGCATTGAGAACAGTGACAAATCCATGCATAATGCACAGTAATTATGAACCTGGGTTCTTGAGCCAGATTTCTTACAAATGAAGTATTGGAGCTCTTGCTCTATCACTAGTATGCAACCCAAGAAAGTTTAAATTTACTGAGCTTAAGTGTGTTCAAGGGCAAATGTAGGATAATGAGATGGTAAGTGTGAAACATTTTGCTAATTGTGAATAATACAAGATTCTTATAAGATGACCAGGTGACTAAAAATAAAACATTGAAGTTTTGAAGAAAGAACTGGCAGTAAATTGTCATAAAGTCAGGAGACAGAGATTCTATCACCATTAATTCCTGTGTTTCTAGAGAAGTAACTTAATCTGAGACTTTGTTCTCTGTTGTGATAATAAAGTTCAGTCAGGTGATCAATAAGGCTACTCACAAATCCAAAATTTTATAAATCAAAAATATATAATTGGGACAAATCTATTTGAGGCTTAAAGTTTTGGTCATGAGTAAGTTGTAGGAAACAATGAAGAGGAAGCTATCAACAAAACACTGAAACCCCCAAGGGAAATACAAAAGAAATGGGTAGGCTAGTGAGAGAGGCAAAACATGCATTAATAAGTCAGAGAAAAAAGAGAATTCAATATTTATTTTGTACTTTGTTTCTATCAAGCATATGCTATATCCTTTACATACTGTATCTGATTGCACGACAAAACTGTGTGGTGCATTTTTACTACTGCCATTGTATCCATGAGGTAATTTAGGTCCAGAATGGGTGTAACTGCAACTAACATCTAGATCTAGTTTCTATTTTATTCAGCCCTCCACTTGCTAGGAAATATATGGAAACAAAATTATATTCATTACAGAGGAAGCGGTTGATGATGAAACATACTCTGAAAAGTGTTTGGTAAATAAAACAAAGGGGTAAGACCAGTAACATCGGAGTAGAACTGGGAAGAAGAGAAATAAAGAGCTTGAGTTTAATGGGCAAATCTGCAAAAAAGTAATTTGGAAAATACGTTAGGATTCAGCAGAGATATATGGGAATTACTGACAACAGTGAAAACTTGGCTGTGATTAGAGAACAAGGAATACTAGTCGGTATAGTCGTGGGGATATCGCGATACACTCTGGTAATATTTATCATCAAAAGGAGAGAGACAGAGGGTGACTGCAGGCCAGAGTTGGTATTTTCAAGATATTCCCAGGAAAATCAAAGGGGAAATAATAAGAGGAAGCATCAAAGTAGCTGGCCATGGATTTCCAGCTGTGTAGGAATCAAGTATAGATTTAGAGGTTACATAATTATTGAAATTATTTCTGATGCAAAATATTTTACATTGTTTTTGCTTCAGTACCATAATCGTATGCACTTATTATTTAAACAACCATTTGATGCCTTTCACTAGGAGCAGCAACACCTTTGTCCCCACAATTTTTCAGTATTCAGTAACGTGTTACACTGACCTACCAGGGAGAAATCCCCTATTTTGCAAGCCTAATCAACACAAAATGCATGCATTAAGAATGGACAAAATATGAGCTCTATTTTTGTCTTTATTAACCAAAGTATTTAGTGAATTCTAATTTTAAAAATCTCTTTCTTCTCTTTCTCTACTCTTTCCTTCTAAAAAAGAGGAGTTTGTCTTTTGTTATGAGAATTTACTGTGTGCTTTCCATAAGGTTTTTAACAGTATAGGGACTAACTTTATAGCTAACTTTAAAAAGTTAACAATTTTCTGCCTTTCTTTATTTTTTTTAATTAATTTATTTATTTTGAGAGAGAGAGAGAGAGAGAGAGAGCAGGAGGGGCAGAAAGAGAAAAAGAGAGAGAGGATCCTAAACAAGCTCCATAATGTCATTACAGACCCCAATGTGGGGCTTGAGCTCACAAGACGGTGAGATCATGAACTGAGCCAAAACCAAGAGTTGGATGCTTAACTAAGTCACCCAAGCACCCCATCTGCTATTCTTTACTTAAAAGGATTTTAATATAAAATTATCTGATATTAAAAGATATTGTCTGTTGGGGCACCTGAGTGGCTCAGTCGATTGAGCATCCAGCTTGATTTCGGCTCAGGTTATGATTTCAAGGTCATGGGATTCAGCCCACAGTGGGGCTCCTTGCTGAGTATGGAGCCTGCTTGGGACTCTCTGTCTTCGTCTCTCTCAAAATGAATAAATAAATATTTTTTAAAAATTGTCTGTTATTGCTACTATTGGAGATAGGCTTTTTATGTTCTACTTCTGATAGAAAGAATGTTCTAACTTCCCTATCTTCTCTCCTTCCCCATATCTAATAAACACATGCATTATACCTTTCTTTCCAAAGCCATCTTAAAAGACTTTAAGCCTCTTTTAATATACCAACAGTCATTTCATGAGGAACTAACCATCCTTTATTGTACCAAAGAGATAAGCAATTTGGCGATGTTTGTTAAGAGAATAGGGATGAGTTGGGCAGAGCTGCCGTTACTCTGGCTTTGTTGTGAGCTGTACCATATGGGAAATTCATTACTCTCTCTGGGCCTTGGTTTCCTCTTGACAGATATTATTGTATCGATTTCTCACCCACAGTTCTACATAGCATCTTATTTGTAATCATATATATAATACATCCATAATAAGACAATATCTTAGACACATATATATTTGACACATAACTATTATTTGTTGTCCTTATTCTCAAAATCTAACACAGTTCTCATAATGATAAATGTAGGTAATAACTAGTTTTTTAATTAGTAAATGAATAATAGAAACGACAGCAAGAGCTTCTTATCACTTAGAGCACTGAGAGCCACATTAAGTATTTCACATGTATTTTTACATAACTTCATTAAACCACTATATATGTAGTATTTTCATTTCCTTTTGATATTGACAAATTTTAGAAACCTGAATAGTACACAGAATAATATAGTATATATATGACAAAAAGAAAATTTGAGCCCATGTCAACCTGATTCCAAAACTGAATAAAAGAATGAATGAATGAATGAATGAATGAATGAGACAGATGAGTTATCAGTCAAGTTTACTCCCACACATCCACAATAGAAGAGATTCTCAAACCCTACAATGGCCCCTGATCTCTGCCTCTGAGGTGTGCACGCTCAGTGCAGCTTATGTCTTTCATACCCACATTCTAGCAGCCAAAGAGAAGCAATGAGTGACATTCTCATGCATACAGCATGGAAGTAGAAGGGCTAAGTTTGTTTCCAGAAGGTGGTATTCATGAAACCTGATGTAAACAAAAAACAAATTATACTGCATCCTCTTTTTAAAAAGATCCCCTTCATTTTTCTGCATGCTGCTGTCCAGTTCTCCCAGCACCATCTGTTAAAAAGGCTGTCTTTTTTCCATTGGATATTCTTTCCTGCTTTGTCAAGGATTACTTGCCCATACATTTGTGGGTTCAATTCTGAGATCTCTATTCTATTCCATTGGTCTATGTGTCTGTTTTTGTGCCAATACCATACTGTCTTGATGATTACAGCTTTGTAGTAGACGCTAAAGTCTGGGATTGTGATGCCTCCTGTTTTGGTTTTCTTCTTCAATATTACTTTGGCTATTTGGGGTCTTTTGTGGTTCCATACAAATTTTAGGATAGTTTGTTCTGGTTTTGACAAGAATGCTGGTGCAATTTTGATTGGGATTGCATTGAATGTGTAGATTGCTTTCGGTAGCAATGACATCTTAACTATATTTATTCTTCTGATCCATGAGCATGGAATATTTTTCCATTTCTTTGTGTCTTCTTCAATTTCCTTTATAAGTTTTCTATAGTTTTCATCATACAGGTCTCTCATATCTATGGTTAGGTTTACTCCTAGCTATTTTATGTTTTTTGTGCAATTTTGAATGGGATCAGTTCCTTGATTTCTCTTTCTGTTGCTTCATTATTGGTGTATAAAAATTGCAACTGATTTCTGTACATTGATTTTGTACCCTGCAACTTTGCTGAATTCATGGATCAGTTCTAATAGGCTTCTGGTGGAGTCTGTCAGGTTTTCTATATAGAGTATCATGTTGTCTGTGAAAAGTGAAAGTTTGACTTCTTCTTTGCCAATTCCAATGCCTTTTATTTCCTATTGTTATCTGATTGCTGATGCTAGGACTTCCAGTACTATGCTAAACAACAGTGGTGAGAGTGGACATCTGTGTCCACTGTGTTCCTGATCTCAGGGGGAAAGCTCTCAGTTTTTCCCCACTGAGGATGATGTTAGCTGAGGGCTTCTCATAGATGGCTTTTATGATGCTTAAGTAAGTTCTTTGTATCCCGACTTTCTCAAGGGTCTTTATTAAGAAGGGATGTTGTATTTTGTCAAATGCTTTTTCTGCATCTATGGACAGGATCATATGGTTTTTATCTTTTCTTTTGTTAATGTGATGTATCACATTGATTTATTTGAGAATATTGAGCCAGCCTTGTAATTCAGGAGTGAATCCCACTTGATCATTTTCTCATACCATACACAAAAATAAACTCAAATCGATAAAGGACCTGAATGTGAGACAGAAAACTATCAAAATCCTAGAGGAGAAAGCAGGAAACAACCTCCTTGACTTCAACTGCAGCAATTTCTTACTTGACACATCCCCAAAGGCAAGGGAATCAAGAGCAAAAATGAACTACTGGGACCTCATCAAGATAAAAACCTTCTGCATGGCAAAGGAAACAATTCATAAAACTAATAGGCAACTGACGGAATGGGAAAAGATAGTTGCAAATGACATATCAGATAAAAGGCTAGTATCCAAAATCTATAAGGAACTCACCAAACTTCACACTTGAAAAATAAATAATCCAGTAAAGAAATGGGCAGAAGGTATGAACAGACACTTCCCCAAAGAGGACACCCAGATGGCCATCAGACACATGAAACGATGCTCAGCATCCCTCCTCATCAGGGAAATACAAATCAAAACCACACTGAGATACCACCTTGCGCTGGTCAGAGTGGCTAAAATGAACAAATCAGGAGACTCTAGATGCTGGCGAGGATGTGGAGAAACGGGCACCCTCCTACACTGTTGGTGCAGCCCCTCTGGAAAACAGTGTGAAGGTTCCTCAAAAAATTAATAATAGAACTCCCCTATGACCCAGCAATAGCACTGCCAGGAATTTACCCAAGGGATACAGGAGTGCTGGTGCATAGGGGCACATGGACACCAATATTCATAGCAGCACTCTCAACAATAGCCAAAACATGGAAAGAGCCTAAGTGTCCATCAACTGATGAATGGATCAAGAAGATGTGGTTTATCTATACCATGGAATACTACATGGCAATAAGAAAGAATGAAATCTGGCCATGTGTAGCAATATGGATGGAACTTGAGGGTGTTACGCTGAGCGAAATAAATCAGGCAAAGACACATACCATATGTTTTAACACATAGGTGGATTAGAAGGAACTTAACAGAGGACCACGGGGGAGAAGAAGGGGGATAATAGTTGGGAGCAAGGCAAACCATGAGAGACTCTTGAATGCTGAGAACAAACTGAGGGATGATGGGGGTGGGAGAGATGGAAAGGGGGGTGATGGGCCTGGAGGTGGGCATTTCTGGGGATGAGCACTGGGTGTTATATGGCGACCAACTTGACAATAAATTATTAAAAAATAAAATTAAAAATCCCCTTCAGCTTCTGGAATCTAGTAAACAATTCATTTTTATGTAGCCTTAAAAAAATTTTAAAGGCTACTTTCACATGATTGCTAAGTTTAAGTTCATCTTTTTAAATGCCTTAAAAAATCCTCTTATCAGAGGCACCTGGGTGGCTCACTCAGTTAAGCATAACTCTGGCTCAGTTCATTAAATCATGGTTTGTGAGTTCAAAATCACTGGCCTTTCTGCTGTTATCATGAAGCCTGCTTCAGATCCTCCATTTCCCCCTCTCTCTACCCCCTACGCAACTCGTGCTTTCTCTCTCTCTCTCAAAAATAAACATTTTTTAAATCTCTTTATTAGTTTTGCAGGTTTACATAATCACACTCACAATGATTTCAAAATTTAAAAAAAAAATCTTTCATCATGTTCAATATTGGACAAAGTCCACTTTTAATTTGGTGTCAATCAATTTCAGCACATTGAACTCATTCATTGAGTTGGTAGGCACATGGTCACAGTTTTGAAGCTCTTCATGTTTGGTGAGGACGAGCTACTCTTCCCAGGTGAGATCTGATGGTCAGCATGCTTTGGAACAAGCCACTCTACACAGTTGTTTTTTATTTTTTACGCTTCTTCTCTGTGACAAGTTTGTGTGCTCTTCCCAGAGCCTGCAGGAGACGGACCACACCTAATAACAAAGTAAACTAGCCAGTTCAGATTTCAGAGAGGTTCATTAAATTGGTCCATCCATTACATATGCAAGGGCATTTCTTCAAATATGCCTATCAACAAATCTGAGTTTAACCACTTCATTAACTCCATTAATTCATAGCTCTGTAAGAATTCCTGAGTACTCATCATAGGGCTTTTTAAATTCCTACTCTTTGGCCTAGATTTATTCTTCCCTTATAACTTCACAGAACTCCTCTTTCAGGACCCAAGGGTGTCCTCCCAGGAAGGCCTTATCTGACTGCGGCAATTGTACCCCAGTCACTCCCTATTTCATTACCCTGGGTTTGTTTCTTCATAGTGCTTGGAACTGTTTGGAGTTATCTTACAGTTTATTTACTTCTTTACTTTTTAATACTTTCCCCCAATAGGATGTTAGCCTCTTGTTTACATCAAGAAGATATCTAAGCCATAAATCAGCCAAAAAATTTAAAAGAAATGAGACAAGCTACACTGACTTCTCTGTTTCTGAATTCTTGTAGCTATTGTTGAAATCTCTACTAAACTGTTTACTATTTGGAAATAGAGTATATACAGAATTCCTCCATTAGATTCTCATCTCAGAAAATGGCAATATTTTATTCATTTCACACAACTTACAGACAATGCCCTATAAAATCTTTTGGTTTTATTAAATAATATTTAAGAAAATATATGCTGAATGGAGCTATGTTTTAAGCAGTGCTATGTTTTAAGTCAAATGCTATGAATCATTACCTTTCACTGATCAAGTGGCCTTCAAGGTGTTTTAGCTCTACAGAAGCCTTCTCCTTAGTTCTATAAACTCACAGTATGTCCAAGATGGTTTATATAAAACTAAACCCTAATGAAAAACAGTTTCTTTCCTCTCTTAATATCCTTTATTTCTTTTGATATCACTGAAAGGAGGAACCTCAAACAAAACATTTTGTGTTTGACAACCAATGGGAAAGTGATACTAAATCATAATATCCATAATACTGGTGCTTTAACCATGGAAACTCCATAATGGTAAGTTAAAATGTGGAGTGACTTTTAGGTAATATATTTTATGGTACAGAAAATGTCTTTCCTAATTCTGTGCACCACAGGATTCCTTTCGTAGTCTGGGTGTTTTTGGATTCAGGAGGTTAAGAGTGACCTCTGGTGGCAATGGTATTTCTTGTTCACCATACTCTAAAGGGGAGAAAAATGACTTCAGGGATTTTTCCATATCCTAAGATATGGATAAACAAAGTTTATGGTTAAAGAGCATTGATCATAAACAATTATGTATAAGTTAAAACAACCAACCATCCAGGAGACTGAGGATTCAGAGGTTAAACACAACTTTCATTCCTACTGTTTTGCTATTTCTTTCATGTAAATGCCAACTTGTTTCAAGCTATGAATGAGACATTGCTGAGCATAGAGTGGGCAAAGATGCTTACAATCAGCTCTAACCAGCTAGTAGGATATGGCTCCAGCACATTGCTGGCTGAAATCCTTTGCTGAGCCCTTCATAACCTTCCCCCAAAAACACATTCAAGGCTAGCCAAACAGAAAACAAGGAGAGGCACTGAGAGCAGTGAGTTTTATGATACCACTGTAGGCAGAACAATACTTCCAAGAAAAAACACTTGCCAGATAAATACAGGAATGTCCTGTTAAATTGTGAATTGCAGATAAACAACAAATATTTTTTTTTATCATTAGTATGTCACAACTATTGCATGGAAAATATATTAAAATATTATGTATTGCTTATGAAATTCAAATTTAACTGAGCACTTTGTATTTTTAATTGCTAAATCTGACAATCTTAGATGGACCATGGGACCCAGAATGAAAAGTTCATTTAAGAGAAGATGAAGTATTGGCCAAAACTGGCAACCTGCAAATCTTCCCAAACTGTTCTTCACAAACAATGGAGCATACAATCATTGCCCTTGAATGGCTTACAGGTGAGACAGGACATGTATTTCCCAAGGTGCTTAGGGAGCTAGACAGGGCTGGAATGATGGGAGCCTTTGAGCATTATCACTGGCCTTTAGGTCTAATTTATATCCCCTGGGATCATGTGATACTATGCCTGTGTACGTTTGTCGCCATCTTACATGTTAGGATAGTTGGGAGATTATATTCTAGTGTACTTGCCCCTTGTTCCCCAACCACACTGAATTTGGCCTTGGTTATCAGGCAGTTGTGTGGTCCCAGGCAAAAGGCTGACAGAATTCTCTGGCTTGACAACATGATGTGGCTTAACTTGGCCTCTAGGGCCATGGTAAGTCAACTGATGGTTGTGAAGTTCTATATCACTCTCATCCTTGAAAGCCTGAGGCAGGTAGAGACACTGCTGACAAGGGAACTCAGACCATACCCAAATCTCTACAGGTTACTGTAGGGAGAGCATAATTTTTAGTTATATTAGAATTTCTCAATCATTAGAACCCTACTATATACAATTAGAGACAAAGACCTGGCCATTGGAGTTTCTGTTCTTCCAATGAAAACTGAGCACATTTTTTAGATGCTTAGTATCATAAAGAGTAATTCCTAGGCATCAAATTAAGCTTAATGGAAGCCAGACTTGAGAACAATTTAATAGAAATACAAAAGCTGGAGGCCATAAATAAGGACCTAGAATCTTCAATTCTTTATTTGGGCTTAAGAAACTTAGGGGTAAAAAAAATAAAGAATTATCAAAATATTTAGAAAAAATTGGACTAATGGCAAATGTAACAAGAAAAATTCAGTCTTTAAATGGTAAATGGTGCAAGACACTTAGAATTTCAAGTACCTGCAATTAAAATGGCCTTCAGTTTACATCAGAAAAAAACAAAATAAAACTTCAGAAAGCATTAAAAAATGCTTTGAATGAAAACTCTAATCTTGAAGAAAGCATAAACTGCTTTCACAGGTAGAATGATGGAAAAGAAGAATGGGTGAACGTTAAATGAAATGCAATAATATAAAACGCTAAAGTGGTATGGGATACATTTGCAAGTCAAAGAAGTATAACAAATTACAAGAGGGTCATTCGCTAAAGCTGAACAATCCTGGTCTTAAAGAAGTCAACATGAATTGCAGGAGCTAGGAAGTCCATAAAACAAATGTATCAGAAACTGGAGACATCTTAGTAGAAGTATAGAAGAAATGGATTGATGTGGTACGTTGAATAAAGGGGCCCCAAAGGGTCTACATTTTAATCCCCAGAAACTTACTTGATAGATTTTGGCAAAAGGGACTTGATAGAGTTTGACTAAGTGAAGGATTTTAAAATGAAAAGTGTCCTGGATGTTATGGGTGGGCCCAGTGCAATCACAAAGGTCTTTTAAAGAAAGAGGCAGGAGGATCAGAGTCAGAAAAGTAAATGATATGATGGAAGCAGAGCTCAAAGTGATGTGTCCATGAACCAAGGAATATAAGGAGCCTCCAGAAGATGGCAGATAAAGGACTCTTCCTTAAGGCTTCTAGAGGAAACACAGCCTGCTGACATCTAATCTTAGCTCAATGAAACTGATTTTGGACTTCTGAATTTCATACCGTAAGATAATAAATTAGTGTTGTTTAAGCCACTAAGTTTGTGGTAATTGTGATACAAGCTACAGGAAATGAATCACTTCCTTAAAAAGTGTTGAAAAAAAAAAAAAGAAACCAAATGTACATTTAATTAGCTAAAGAAGGTAAAATAATCAATGCACTTCAATATCATATTAAAAATCTCCAATCTAAGAAAATAAAAAGCAAAAGCTCTAGCAGATACCTTATGTCCTCCCTGAACTGCATCAAGAAAAAGAAATATATTTTCATGAAATACTCAATTTATAGTAAATTTAACACACACCAAAAAAAGGGAGAATCTTTCCACAGCAATTGAAAAGATCAGCCATGCATGTAAAGAGTTGGACACATATAAAATAGAAGCCAAAATCTTTCAGAAGAATTGCAAATAGTCATTGGCAATTATCAATGTCAGAGAATTTCCCATGAGAGAAAAGCTCATGATAATAGGTGGGGAATGTTGTTTGAGAGTAACTTTGATGACCTGAAGAAAAAAAAAGTGAAAACTTTAGTCAAAACTTTGTTGAGGTTGGAATTCAATGTGAACATTTTAAAAAGTATCTTTATGTCTCTTACCTTCTAAATGAGACATTTGGCAGAGTTCCTAGAAGACCACCAGGGAATTCTCTGTATGAACAGGTCCTTCTTGAGGAAGGAGGTACATGATGCTCTATGGAGCAGTGATCCAGGGTCCTGTGGCTAGTAGGAACCAGATGCCACCAACATGGGGTCAGGACCCCAAATGAAAGAGATACAGCAGCTCCTCCACAAGACAAAGAAGGAGATTGTCTTGATGCTCTTGCGTGGAAGATACTAAGGATCTTCCTTTCATTTAAACTTCTCATGTGAATGGACAGTCTGATCTTCCACCTCAACCCACCATCAGAAGCCATTTATTACAGAAGGAGCCCAAAGGGAAATTCCTAAAAAGAGAATTGCAGGTCTGCCTCCTCTTCTAGAAAACAAGAACAAACCTCCCCAGAAATCACCTCCTTAAAGAAAGTTCCATGTCCCAGAGCATTCTCCACTGACAACAAATGTTTCTACACCTAGCACTGAATTCCATTTCTCTCCATTCAATCTAAAAACAAAGTTTTCAACCTTTGGGTTGATTCTACCTTCCAATATGCTTATTTAAGAGATCCAGAACCATAGTAACATACTTTCTTGTCTACTAAAATCATTTTGATTTTTTTCTCTTACTTTTATTGCCATTAATTAAGTGATTATACACTGATGTAAATGAAAGTTTTATGTAATTATAAGTGTTAAAATAAATGATTTATAACTTTAGGTTACAGTCTGAAGTCTAAGTCTGCTCCATTCAGGCAGATCAGTTTCTTATTCAAAGGCCCAGGATAAAGGCACTACATGGACATCTTCTCCTCATGGGGGATGACCCAAACAAGGCTTCTTAAAGCCTCCAGGTGAACTAGAATACTCTCAAGTCTACCCATACTCCACTAGTCAAAGCAAGTTGTGTGGCCCAAGTCAATGGAGCAGGGGTGTCAATTCTCCCCACGTAGAAAAACCCTAAATGCACATGATATTTCTTTAGGAAGTTAATGGTAATACTCTTCTGACCTGACCCCAACCCCTATAAAGAACCCTCTTCAATGCCTGACAGATAATAAAGACTAAATGTTTCATGAATAAATTTAACAACTTGTCCTCCAGAATGGTTTTTAATAATGTACACACTGTTTGTGAGTGCTATTAGTGCTCTTAGCATTGATATAAGGGACTTTTTAGTGTTAACAATCTGACCAGCACAAACAAGTACCTAATTTAACATTTTCTAAAGAGGTGCTTTTTTCTTACATATATTGAATTTTTTTCTGAGAATTCTCTATTCATGTTTTGTGACAATTTTTCTATTAAGTTTCATTTTTTTAAAAATCTGTGATACTCTTGTCACATATAACTTAACCTATTACAAGCTTGTTTTTCAAAATTTTAGGGATTACTATATGTGGAGATTTTTGTTTTCTTTTATTTTACATAGTTTTATCTCTTCCCTTTTCACTGATGGTAAGATTAATCAACCTTTCCATGGACAACTTATGTCCCATAAAATGAACATACTGTAACTGATTTAACTGTTTCTTTTATTGTAGACTATTTAAATTGTTTTCATCTTTATCTTCTTTAAATAATACTGTGATGAGTTTTGTCTATTATCAGAATTTCATATAACTTATTTTAAAAGATCCTAGAAAATAATGGATCAAGTGCACATGTATTTTTAAAGTTCTCTATATATTATCACAAATTATTAGCCAGAGAGGTTTTCCTGCTTTTCACTTATCCAAGAGAGCCTGTGTGAGCCATTAACCTTCTCTATCTGAAACTGAGGAGCATGGGTGAGCCAGGGACCTATAGTGGGCCCCTTCCTGGCTCTGATCCTCACCCAGCTGCTCCAGAGCTCCATCAGGCCTGTGTGGCACACCCTCAGGATCAAAAGTAGGATTTGGACCTGGGCATCATATTTAACCTGTATCAGGACAGGGAGTGACAGAGATGACAGCCATTCCTTAGAAGAAAAGGAGAAATTTCTCTCCAGGGGCTCAGGACTGAGTGCAGGAAGCCCCATGACCCTCACCAACCCTACTACATGCTCCTCTCAACTCTCCAAGGGATTCAATTCTTCATTGTCACTTTCCGTTACACTGGCATTTATGGATGACATTGCTCTACACAGACTGACAAAGACTCGAGGCCAGCTCTGGGAAGTCTCCTCCCTTGTGGTTCCCCCTGCCTGCCCTCCTAACTCCTTACATGGAGACTTCAAATGCTGTGGGCCACCAAGCTAGGAGCAGCCTGGTAAGCAGGCAGCCTCAGGGATGAGTGGTTAGTTGGGAATGATCACTGATATTTTTCAAGCACTTTAATGAGAAAGAGAAAATTAAACTTCACTATATGACTTGAGCAACTTCTGTGCTGATTTGGATAATAGTTTTAAAATATCATTTGTGCATGTGTGTGTTACTGACAATGTAACAACTACAGATCCAACACACATTTACATTTAATCTGGATTATTAGCCATTACTCCATTAATTTTTTAAGTCTAGACAATCAACAGAACTATAAATCAAGTCCTGGTTTGTAGGATTTGCCTATCATTGTGTGTAAATACCCATCACAGCCAGATTTCATATGTATAATGTATAGTCACTGAATACAGGCTCAGGAAAAAATTCATACTTGCACATCTTCACATAGTATTTCCACCATAAAGATACAATAGCTATAGATAATCTTGAGGATATAGAATACTGAAAAATGTGGTATGATAATTAGAGATGAAATTCAGCATGGTACCTTTCTAGTAAAATGTATTTTTGGCTCAAAAATGTCAGTAATTTGAACAAGTGACTCTAGTTAGCTGGTGTGAACATAATCTCCAGCACATAATCCTATCCCAAGAAGAGAGGTATTATAATTTATACTTGCATTTGTATCTATTTTACTGGAACTCAAATACAGAAAAAAAAGGTAACATCCATTAACATATAAATATATATAAAGCTTTGTATGTGTATTCATAGTATGAATGTATAAACGTGTGTGTGTGTATATATATAGATATAGATATAGATATAGATATAGATATAGATATACTTTTAATTAATAACCATTTATCAAGGACCCACTCTTATGTCAAGAACTGGACATCCCTCAGAATCATCATGTAGTAAAAATGTTCACATTTGATGGAAAATGGGCCAAACCTAGCCATGCCACATGTTTTTACACTGCCACTGAGCAATGTATGGCAGTGTATGGCTATTACACACTTCCATTATAAATCAATTATCCTTCCTATAAGAACAGTTGCTTGAGAGTTGAGAGCAGCATCAATAATGAACTAAAGAATAAGGTAAATGATTTCCAATGTTTTTGTATGAATCAGCAAATGTTACTAATAATTTTTGGTTATTTATATGAGAAGTCAATAAAGAGTCTGAAGTGACTAAAGAACCATTCTCTCTGAACAATCTGCTTGGAATAACTGTAAGTGACAATATTTTTAAAGAAGTTGAGAAATGCCAATTCAGTACAATCTGAAGTAGAATCTGCTAAAATGTATTTCAACTGATGCTGGAAAAAATAAACTGAAGTGGAACAGAAAAAGGCAAATTTGGAGAAATTCACAAAGCTTGTAAAAATATAGTGTGTTTAAATCTATATTTACTTATTATTTATCAGCAAGTACTTTCCACACAATATCTGAATCTACCACATTATTAACCAGGAGCATCACTGTAAATTTCATTTATTCTGGTGGGTAGTTCTGTAATTTGTTTTGTCAGAAATAGATTATTGATGGGTTAACATTGGTAATGATTTTTTTTTGTGATTTTTCACCTTAAAGATGAGTTTGGGATCTTTTTCTCAATGAGGAAAGTTGGCACTGGACAATATTAATGATTACTGACTAGCTTTGGAAATTAGCTTTTGCTGCAGACTTAAAAAAACTTTCTTAATGAATTCAACCCACAATTACAAGGTAAAACTGTGCTTATATGTGGAACTTAAACTATGTCATTCAGTTAACTAATGTTACATGAATCATTAGCAATGTCAAGTTGTTCTATTCATTCATTCCTTTATCAAAAATTAAAACAAGATTTCCATTCCCACAAATATTTAAGTAGGTATGTTTTCCCAGATCAAACTGTAGCTTCAGTAGTATGTTTCTTATCTTAATGAAAATACAAAGAAAAATTTCTTATTTCAAAATCCATCTAACTTCACAATTGAGAACCTGCCGCCTAAACTTTTGATTGGGAATGATTACTTTGCATTGCAGTGACATAATCAAAGACAATTATCAAGAGAAGAATTTGATAGAATTCTAACTTCCATTTAAGGGATACATATATGCAATTAAAATCATATGCTAGTAGGTTGTTGATATCAGTATTTGGCAGTATCTCTATGATTGAAAAATCATTTTCAAGGATGAAATATGTAAAACTCCATTCTAAATCAGCATTAACAATGAATATTTGCAATCAATTTTGAGGATGGGGAAGACTAAATTTTAACCTTATTTAGATGAGATGTTATTGAAATAACTTTATAATTATACTAGGTTATTATATTTTGAATTAAATTTATAAAAACTGGCAAAATGTGCTTTTTCTCTTGTTCTGTAAATGCCTTCAAAATATGCTCAATTTTGTCTCTTGGCCAATAAAACCTAAAATATTTACTATCTGGTCTTTTACAGAAAAGATTTGCTGACCTCTGATCTAATTGAAAACAAAATTAGTAAGCATATGTTGACTCTTCAGAATCTTCTGTGAACATACACTACTTGATTGCTGCCCATAATTATGAGTAAAATGTTTTATAAATCTTATGAAACATCCATTAGAGTAGTAATGCATAATAGAGATTCTTCAGTCAGTACTTAAGAATTTGGCTTTAAATACATGGCTACTTAAAATTTAAAAAGTGAAAGTAAACAATGTTGCTTCAAATAAAATATTAACTGATGTAAAATCTATTATTATTCTTGGCATATTTTACAGTATTCCTTTGTGTCATATGGAAATAGTCTATAAAACGGACCACTATATTTCTAGCTCACTCTCTTCCAATTAAAGTTTAGTATACAATTCTATGCATTAGTAGGCTGTGCACCAAAATTCAGTATCAATCCAAATCATTACATTGAGACAAACTGCCTTCATGTTCTAGGAAAAACTGTCTTCTATAGACATTATTGTAACCAAATTGCTTTGGAAAGGGAACTGCTCTCCAGGACAGAATTATTATTTTCTTATGGAAAGGAATCTCCTATTTTGTATTCAAAAGCTATTGATAATAAAGGGCTTAATAAGACAACGTATATGATTGCTGTTTTAGCAAAGCAATCTATATATCCTGGGGATTGGCATATATAACTTGCCACAACTGATATTTCCTTTGGCAATCATTCACTTCTTGTTGTACTCAAGAGGACAGGAGTTTTTTCCTACCACAGTTTGTTTCCTTTGCCCCCATTTGATGTGTGATATTATCCTGTGGCTAAGTTTTCTAAAACAAATTCTGAATTTTCAGTTTTGTACTCTGTTTTCTTACAGAACTTAGTGAACATAGAATATAACATTTCCAACCATATGAAGTACACCATGGACTGAAAATTCCCTAACTATAAGTTTTTCATAACGGAAATAAATTACTTTCCTGCTTTGTGAATTCCACACTTAAAAATTGTATAGTTATTTTTCTTATGAGTAAGTATATTTATATGCTCATCTTATCTTTAAAGTATGAAAAACATCTTTAAATCTCAGGTCATTTACATAATGTAACACACATACACACACACACAGATACAAACATAGAAACACGATCAGACAAATAAGAAAAGAACACAACTGCCTTTATATTCATTTATCCAGTCAATCATTCATTCATTAAGCATATATTTACTATATATTACCAAATGCCCAACATTGCACCAAGTGCTTAATTCAACCAAATAATAGCTATTGCATCACCCCATTTTTATTCAATTATGTACTGATTTTTTTAGGTTTCACTAAATAGAATCAAATGGGTTATAATTCTTTTAATGAGTGCTTTAAGTGTAATATTATATCTAAAATATTTTCATATTACTTATTTCCCCCAACATGGAATAATTATGCTATAAGAAAATGACATTATTTACCTCTCTTCCCCAAGTTTTATTTCTAGTCATATTTCAAAATGAGCACATAAAGGTGAATTTTATTCCAGAGACTAATTTCTTGAACTGCCCTTTGCCTTAGCTTGGATTTTGCAGTATGTTTTCTTATTCCAGGAAGATGAATATATTTAATATACTTTAAATTGCATTATATTTTATGAGCTCTCAAGGGATCCACTGTTATATGAACCAAACATTATTGCATAATTATTGCTTCAGATATCTCAAATTATGATGACTAATTAAATATACATACAATACATTCATCAGTGAAAAAATTTCAATGACTCAATTTCTATTCCCTCTTGAAAGTGCTTATATCCTCTGCAGAAGTTTTAAGAAGGAGTATCCAGCAATTGAGAACATGATTTAGCATTAATATTTCATAATGCAATCGGGGTACGTGTTAACTAGAGAAATGCTAACATCCTTCCATCCCTCAAATAAGTGTCACTCTTGGTTTTACTAACAAGATGATGTATAAGGCTCAATGGAAGCTGGTGGTCTATCTTCGAATATACATTTTATTTATGTAAACTTTTATTATTAATTTAGAATAATATAACAAAGAGACCCACAGTTTTAAAAAAAGAATAAAAATTTATCACTCCTTTCCCTTATGAAGCCACAAACTATGCAATAAATTCCACTAAATTCTAGTTCACTGGATTTCTACAGGCTTAATTCCAGGATAAATCAAGAAGTCATAGCCAGTCACTTCTGAAAAGGGAAAAATTCCCAATGCTATACCTGACCAATGACCTGAAATAAAGTTTTCATGAGCTTGTAGTTAGTTGTACTCCATTTAGAAAACACTATAAACAAACAAACAAAAATAGGCAATGAGAAAATATATATGAAGTACATGGTCTTGAAAATGAGAACAATTTACTGGTAGATGCGAGCTGCTATCCTGGTTGATCTTTAACACTATATTTTATCAGAGTTTTTCCCTACTTATGATTTTTATACTGTAGAAATGACAGTGATTTATAGTTACTGATTTTTTTAAAGCATTTATTTTGGTTAAATTAGTTGTGTACAGCATGTGCTTATTTCCCTGTTCTGTTTCGTTTTTCTTTTTGCTATACTATTTACTCATTTTTGAAATACAAAGGCCCAAGAACTATGGTTGTGTGGAAGGCGAATGCATTGTCCCTCACCAATCTTTTTTTTTTTAAATGTTTATTTATTTTTGACAGAGAGAGAGAGAAAAAGCACGAGCGAGGGAGGGGCAGGGAGAGAGGAAGAGACAGAATCTGAAGCAGGCTCCAGATTCAAGCTGTCAGCATAGAGCCCTGTGAGGGGTCCAAACCCAGGAACCAAGAGAACATGACCTGAGTGGAAGATACACGCTTAAGGGACTGAGCCATCCAGGTGCCCATCCCCTCCCTGTTTTTTAATATTTATTTATAACCCTCACAAATCTTTTAACAAAGAATCCCAAGCAGGATACACCGGAATTCTTTCCTAAGCAAAGATAAGTTTAACATTCAAAATACATTGGGACACAGTTGCCATAAGGTCACCAGAGATGATGACACTGTGAAATCCTGCAGCTTTGTGGTATGTGAAAGGTACTGTTAATTAGATTTCCTTCAAAATACTCCTGCAGGGAAGGGTGGAGCAGTAATTTTCTGTGAGTTCTAGTAGGGAGTAATTTATGCAGTAACTCATGCAAAACAAAGCCCGTTGTTAAACTAGTCTTTGTGTTTACAAATACAAGAACCTCTGAGTTCCTAACTATAGAAAATGTTTGGATGATTCAAATTCTTTGAGTTTAGCTCCTTTTCAATAGAATTCTTTTTATAAATTTGTATAAGCCAGTGTTTAATACAAAGCTTTATAGTATATTGATGTCTACAATTTAAAAATAATTTCCCACCATTTCCAGACAATTGCCCACAAATAACAAGCCATTCTAGGAAAACAAAGCAAAATGGAATGGCAACAAAAATATAAGAAATGTTTTAAACATAGCAATAGCATTAGGGGTTTTCAAAATTGCTTTCATTTTATTTTTCATTAGAGGTCACGGAAGTCCCTTCCCTCATCTCTTATAAGTTATATTTCCATATTCTATCTGTATTTTTATTTTTTAAACTTAAAAGAAGTGACAGAAAAACCCAGGCCCATCTGTTAGTGAAAGAATTAAGCACATGTCCTTGCACTACTTATATATTTAGGAATCCATACGGGACCAGAAATTATATTAAGATGTTTGTTAAATGAATAAATTATTAAAAGCAAACATTTTGCTAAAAATATTCAGAATTGCTATAGTCCTTTAAGCCATCAAAACCACACATGCTAAAATACTTTTTTTAATGTTTTTTGTTTGATTTTTTAGCAGAACTGTATCTTCTCCCTCCTTTGGTAATCATGACTTCCTAGAGTTTCAGGGATGCCAGAATCCACCCAATGGTATTACTGGAATAGTACTGAACTCTTGACATCCCACTCAGAAAGGCCATTTGACATCTTAATACAGGCAGCACCTACTCATTACAAACTAGGAAAGTTCTATACAAACATATCTGGGAATTGCTGGCATCCTGGTACAGAGACAGATGTAGATTTTTATACCTCCTCTGTCCCCAATGTCTGCCATCAATAGTCAAGGCCAGAGCAAAAAGTTTACAAATTCTACACATCAAAACAAAAACAAAAACAAGCATTATCAGCAATAGAATATGCTGCTTATTACCAAATGGCCTTAACTCCACAAGAGAAATTTTAAGTTATTGGAGAATAGTCAACAATATTGTTGAAATAAATCTCTAGGTCCAAGATGGAGATGCTCCTGCCTGGGGTATAACATCAACAAACTGAAATTTACACATTTGTGTCACTCTGAATGCTCTGTCTCACAACACACATAGTATATCCAGTCAGCCAATCAGCTAACACCAAGCCAATCCTGGGCTCTATATTTATTTCCTTTCCTTCTCACCCCAGAGTTGACTATGTAGCCCAGCCAACCAGATAGTTTCTGTTTTTCTCTTTCTTGTTCTTTATTGTATAAAAGCTTTCTGCCTTCTGCTCCATTTTGCCATTCTCTGGGTAAGCAGACTGTTAAATAAAGTTTATTTATATAACCTAAATTATCTTCTTTAGTTATTACTTTAATAGTACCCACTTTAGAGAGGGATGGGGGAAAAGAATAGACTGTTTATCTGTGCAGTGTGCTTCTAGGACCAGCAGTATCAGTGTTACCAAGGAGTCTATTAAAAATGTAGAATTTCAGGCCTCACCCCAAATACACTGAATCACCATCTGCCATTTAAAAAGATTCTCTAGGTGTTATGGACTAAATGTTGTGTTGTACCAAAACTCATATTTTGAAATTATGACCCCCAAAGTTACAGTATTAGGAGGTAGGGTCTTTGGGAGGTGTTTGGGTCATGAGAATGGAGCCCTTACGAATGGAACAAATGTCCACCCCAGAGAGCTCTCTGGCCATGTGGCGAAACGAG
Organism: Proteles cristata cristata; assembly: GCA_017311185.1. Classification (NCBI taxonomy): domain Eukaryota; kingdom Metazoa; phylum Chordata; class Mammalia; order Carnivora; family Hyaenidae; genus Proteles; species Proteles cristata. The sequence continues at coordinate 839,573 of JAESUZ010004923.1, read as the reverse complement.
AAGCTGGAAGTCAATGAACCAGGAAGTAGGTTCTCAACAGACAACCTATTCTATCAATACATTGATATTGGACTTCCTAACCTCCAGAAATAAATATTTGTTTATGCCACACAGTCTATAGGATTTTTATTATAGCTGTCCGAACAGACCAATCTTGGTGATTAGTATATATATTAAACTTTGAAGGAAAAGGTAGAGGGCTTAGGAGGTTTGACCTGAAATTCCCCCTCTGTAAGTGAAGTACCTTGCTCACTCAGTTTCAAATTAATGTTACCCAGTTGACTTTTCTGTATCTAAGGGAGCTGATAAATTTTTAGAAAAAAATCACATAGGAGTTCATCAACTTTAATGTATGAACGTAGATAAAGCCGATTTCTGTTATCTTCAACGAATGTGATGAGAAACCATTGGCTTCATCAACTTTGTACTGTTTGAATGTTTTATAACAAGCATGCCTAAAACTAACTAAATCAACAAATACATTTGCATTAAAACAACAAATTATATTCCAGAGTGCAAATTTCGAAACCAAAGTAAAAAATTAGAACTTGAAAATTTGACATCACTCAGATGACACCCTATGTCGCAAAGATTCTTATGCAACTTTAATAAACAAACCTAACTTATTAAAAACAATTTTAAAATAAATATGTTAGATAATATTTAATACTTTTAGAAAGAAAGTATATGACAACCCCCACCCCTCCCTTAACACATGCACATACTACACATGCACACAAATATTGGTTCAAAATAACTGTTCCATCTTTAGTGGATGAAGAGAAGTAGGAACACAGAGCAATTTTCTACTGTGTGTTCAAGTATAACATCAAGATATTACTAAGAGACATTATTATAATTAGCCATAAACATGTTGTTTGCTAAGTATAATGATTCTAATGGACTCCTTCTACATGATTTACTTCTTTGCTACTGCCAAAAGAAATGGTCCAAAGAAGAGCCATTTTAGTTAAATTTGATTAATAGCCTTTGCTTCTTTGTAAAACTGGAATTATAATAGAGATGGATACTCAACAATAAAAATAAACAAAGACAACATGGTTTATATAAGAGACTCTTAACAGAATTATTTAGGCAAGAGGGTCTATGGAAAAAAACAGACAAAATGAAAGTCCTTGAGTGTATACTGTCTTATAGAGAATATCAACAATTCCCTAAGAGATTAACACAGAGTGCTTTATAGAACTAATGGAAAAAAAGCATTAAAGAAATCTTGGGAACCGAACTGTATGCACAAACGTATGTAATAATTTGTTACAAGTAACTAATTTTTAAGAAAGATAAATAAACAGAAGTATTTTGTACTATCTTTCTGTTAACTAGCACTCAAAGTCATGTTTGAACTACTTCATGATTCCCCATCAGTACAAGTGCATTCATAGGATAGAATTCTCATTAACTTGGTTCAACTATACAAATCTGGCTTGTGTAGAGGTTCTCTGCAGACACAGAAATTACTCACCCAGATTAAGTAAAAGGCATATATACAGCATCTATGTTCAGACATTCACAATTAAAAAGAAAAAACTGTGTCCAAAACTCCAAAAATTTCTTCTATAGGTTGCCAGTATTAATTCTGAATGATGATTCAAGCTGAGTGAATTGTTTTGTCTTTAAAATTCATTTTGAAATGAATTAGAGAAATATGGTAAAATAAAATAAATAGTTAACCTATTACTTCTTTCTATATTGCAGGTAGTCTACTAAATACATTCATCATCTCACATGATATTGACAAAGTTTTGGGTTAGCTTATTTTTATCTCCATTTTACAAATCAGAAAAACAGAATGCTGAAAGATTACATTAGTAAACTAAATTCATATATTTCAATATGGTAGAACAGGTGAATTAAAATGAAAAAAGATGCTATGAATACAAATGCCTTTTGTATTCATATAATAATATAAATATGCCCAGTTAAATTATATGCATATGCTAAATTCTGAGCATTTCTGTATCCTTTTTTGCCTGAATTTTCCTATAAAAATTCTTTTTCCCCTGAACACATATAAAGGATTCTGCTTCCAAAAATATATATTGACTTTTACCTTTTCTCAGTGACCACAGTGATTGCTTTGTGATATTTTCATTATCTAGAAAGAAGTGGGGGGCAAAAATGCCATGTGTTGCACAGAGGTAAATAAACAGAAGGAGGCCACTAGTAGACAAAACTGAAGATCATTGGTGATTACTCAAAGACCATTTCCAGAATGATAATGAACGCAGAGTTTGGGTTGCATAAATTTGGTAGAAGACAGTAGCAAATACAGAACATTTTTCAAGAAGCATAGCAGTGATGGGAAGCAGGGAGATGGTAATTTAGAAAAGAATCATGAATTAGTTTTTTAAATTAGATATAAAGACTTTACCATTAAAGAAAAAAAATGGATCATGCAAGAAGAGGTTTTGAAAACTCTAAAGTGAAAAGCCATAATTAAAGGAGCATGATAGAGGCAGAGCAAGTAAAGGGATGAAGAGCATAGGTACAGATTTTAAGCTTGGCAAAGAAGAAGGATATTGCTGTTGAGTCTGAAATTACCAAAAAAAAAAAAAAGTAAAAATGTGAGAAAATATCAGAACATTGTCCTTTAAATATTAATCTCCAGAAATTATTGTAGATAGGACACATTTTAACATATAAAGAACTCTCAAAACTCACTACAAAAGCAAACAACGTAATTTAAAAATAAACAAATTTAAAATTTGAACAGATACTCCACCAACAAGGATACAAGGATGGCTAATAACCACATGAAAAAAATGTTTAATATCATTAGCAATTAGGGAGATACAAATTTTAACCCTGAAAAGATACCACCACATACCTATTAGAATAGCTGAAAATATTCTGATAATACTAAGTACTGTTGAGGATGCAGATAATGAAAACTTTCCTATATAGCTGGTAGGAATGCAAAAATAGTACAGCCACTTTGGAAAATACCTTGGCAGGTTTCGCTTTTAAGTTAAACATACACTTACCATGTAACCTACCAGTCCTACTACTGGAGTATTTAACTTAGAGAACTAAAAACTTATATGCATACAAAACCCTCTACACAAAATTTTATAGTCCTTCTGTTTATAATCACTTAACACTGGAAACAACTCAAATGTCCTTCAGCACATAAGCTGATAAATAAACTGCAGTAAATTCATACAATGGAATATTATTCAGTAATAAAAAGGCTATAACTACTGATATATGCAACAACTTGGATAAATTTCAAGACATTATACTGAGTAAAAGAAAACAGCCTCAAAACATTACATATTCTATGATTTCATGTACATGACATTCTCAAAAAGCTGTAGTGATGGAGAACAGATCAATTCCTAGGGATTCGGAATGGGAAAAGGTATGTCTGCAAAAGGGTGGTTGAACTGTTCTGTATTCTGATCCTGGTAGCAGTCACACAAATGTTTGTTAAAAATCATAACAGTACACAAAAAGGTAATTTTACTGGACAATTTTAAAAATATGTTTCACAGCAAAGTAAATAAAGCAAAGTAAGAACTAAATTGCTCTGTATAACAAAATAATTGGTATTATGGAATTGTTTTCTGGATGTACAAATAAAATACTGTAAGACTTGGAAAGGGGATGGGAGAAGGAAGAACTTGCAAAAACCATACAACTATTTGAGGTAGGTCAAGAGAAAATTCCCTTATACAAGTGTAGCCAACAAAAAATATATGATTGGATGTTTTTTTCCTCTTGGTGATATTTTCCCTCTATTATTTCCAGATTTTCAGTAAAAATTCTGTTTTGTACAAAACTTTCAGGTTAGACTGACTTTGGTGAGTATAGAAAGAATGGCCACTGCCCATTTATGGCAGCACCTGGAGTCACATGCAAAAAGAAGAACAGCTGAAGGAAATGAGATGATGAAAGAGAACCAAGAATTCTAACTAGTAGAGAAGTCATGGAAAGCAAACAGCCTTTCTCTTAAGGTGTCTTCCACAACACTGATGGGTATTGCATCTCCCATGAAACGAGATTTACGTCTAGTCAAGGAAAAGATGAGGGGGCTTGGGGACACTTGGGTTACACAAATATAACTAAGAAATGGAATGCTGAGGTACCCACTGAATTACGCCAATGATAATCACCATTTGGGAACTTTCCAAACATGATTTCCATAATTTAAATTATTTGATATCTAAACTGCTTTACATAGCACACTTTCCATTAGACTCTCAATCAAAGCACACTAAAGAAAAAGAGGGTGTCATTTTTAGGCTGGTAAAAGACACCCGAGAGGTATACTGGGTTCTGAAAAATTCTGTGGCATGAAAATAGCACAACCCTTTTGGTTTTACTGCAGATTTGTTTGAAACAGTAATATGTAGCACTCTGCTCTTATTATTATCTTGGCAAGAATATAATTTTTATAAGACTTATTGGCTCTTACTTCACTTTTATTCACTTATTTTGAACCTAGAGTTGTCCTTTGAACAACACAGGGGTTAGGGACACCAGCACTCCCCCAACATGCCTTCAAAAATCTGATATAACTTTGGACTCTCCAAAAAACATAACTACTAATAGCCTTGTTGACCAGAAGTCTTACTAATAACAGTCAATTAGCACATTTTTTTACCTACAATATATGCTGTGGTGTTACAATAAAGTAGGCTAGACAAAAGAAAATGTCATTAAGAAATCATAAGAAAGAGAGTTGCATGGGTGGCTCAGTCAGGTGTCAGATTCTTGATTTCAGCTCAGATCATGATCTTACAGTTTTGTGAGCTTGGGACCCACATCAGGTTCTGCTGATGACTGTGGAGCCTGCTTGAGATTCTCTCTCCCTCTCTCCCTGCCCCTCCCCCCAACTCTCTCTCTCTCAAAAACAAAAACTTTAAAAAGAAAACCCTAAGGAAGAGAAAATACATTTACAGTACTCCACTGTATTTATCAAAAGAATATCTCCATACTGTAAGTTGACTCATGCAGCTCAAATCCAAGTTTTCAAGGGTTAACTGTATATATTTTTCTTCTACCCCTCACCCCTACTGCTCTATCACTCTGCTTGAGCTGACAAGAAAATACCACATACTGGATAACTTAAACAACAGAAATTAATTTTCTCACAGTTCTGGAGGTCGGAAGTCCCAGATCAAGTGTCATCGGGGTTGGTTTCTGGTGAGGGTTCTATTCCTGGCTTGCAGATGGCGTCTTCTCTTTGTTCTTGTGGGAAGGGACTGAGAGCTCTGGTGTCTCTTCCTCTTTTTATAAGAATGCCAGCCCTATGGGACAAGGACTCCACCCTTATGACCTCATTTAACCTTAATTACCTCCCTAAGGGCCCTGTGTCCAAACACAGTCACATCACGGACATAGAGCTTCAACATATGAAGGCGGACGCATTCTGTCCATAACATTTGCGTTTGTTGATTCCTTTTTTTTTTTTTTTTTAAGAAACTGCTTCTTTTTCATCACCCTTATGTCCATTTTCTGCTCTAAAGTCTGTGGAGAAACAGTTTAAGACCACCAGTGGTTGCTCTTCCCTACTGAGTAGCCTGCACGGCGGAGCTGAAGGCCAGTCTCAGGGACGGGCGGAGCGCTCCAGCCTTCCGTGGGGAACCGCTGAAGAGGCGCAGCGGACACCTGCGCTCCTTACACGCCAGCCGCCAACCTCGGATTACGTCAGCTGAGAACCTAGGAACTGGTCCGTTCACCCTGAAATTCCTCCTTGACCGCAGCCTTTTCAACAGAGGCTTGCTCTTCTATTTTTTTTTCCCCAACCCCTCAGTATCTCTGCCGCAGTAGACCCCAGGCATGACCTCTGGTGGCCGCTCGTAGAAGATGGGGCCACGCATGCGCAGAACTTCCCGGGCCTGCTTCCCGCTCGTCAGTTTCGCTCGGTGAACGCATCTATTGCTGTATGAGGTGGCAGTGTCCACATAACACAGAGGAGAGCCTGTGTTATACCGAGCAATTGTAGGCAGGTTCATGTAAGACGCCTCTGTGAAAGGCTGGTGCTCAGCCCCGGACTCCGTAACCACGGGACGTCTCTGCTTTCGGAAGTGGATGCGGTTAGTGAAGGTTCCGGAAGTGAAGCAGCCAGCAAGGAGAGTGGCTCCGGGGCAGCAGAAAACTTCAGCACGACTCGCAGGCCAGTATTCCTGGAGGTTGTTATACACTGACGCCGGCTGAGTTTTTAACTAACCATGGCATGAGCTGCTAGCACCAGCTTCTCCCAGGTTCTCTTCAGATTTATGACATCCATAAATGTCACCACTTTCCCTTTCGTAGATGTGCTTGTTCCATTTGGAAGTCAAGGTTGGTGCCATCCAGGTGGGATCCTGCTACAGGGAATCTGAGGACAAGGGCACCTGGGTGGCCCAGTCGGTTGAGGGTCCAACTTCAGCTCAGGTCACGATCTCATGGTTTGTGAATTCGAACCCCACATCTGGCTCAGATGCTGTCAGTGCAGAGCCTGCTTCAGATTTTCTGTCCCCCTCTCTGCCCCTTCCTCGCTTACAATCTCTCTAAAAAATAAATAAATCTTTAATAAAAAAAATTAGAAATTTGAGGACATCCACTTCCTTTATTTGCAGGACATCAAGGGATTTGGATATTGTGAAATTTCCCTTTAGGTTAGGATGGAGTCCTCTCTGGGCAGAAATATACGTTCTGAAAAATTCACTTTATTCCTCTATATGACTATCTCTTTTACTGAAAACGTATCAGTTTCTTTTTTTAAATATTTGTTTATTTTGAGAGAGAGAGAGCAGGAGCAGAGAAAGGGCAGAGAAAGAGAGAGTGAAAAAGAACCTAAGAGCTGTCAGCACAGAGCCTGAGACTGGGCTCAGACTCATAAACCGTGAGGTCATGACCTAAGCCGAAACCAAGAGTTGGTCGCTTGACCAACTGAACCACCCAGGAACCCCAATATCTGTTTCTTTTTTTGAGTATATCTACATTGAGAAAGACCCTTGAATCTTCACCCACTGATTTAGGAAATTGTAATTGTAGGAATTGTACTGATTAGGAAATCAGAGTCAAATGTAGCTTCTGAGTTCCTGAATTGTCTTTAATGTCTCTGATTTAAAATCAATACCATGGCAAAGGAAATGTGTGCTGTTTGTTTTCCTTACATTAAAAATGATAGGAGAAAAAAAGTATATATTAGTGATGTAATTTGAGGGTTTTGACAGCAGAACAAACACTGAGATACCTTGTTAGAGAAAGAGTAAATATGTAAAATGCAGGCCAAAAAAAAAAAAAAAAAAAAGAAGGAGAAGAAGAAGAAAAAGAAAAAATAAGAAAGGAAACACAATGTATGGGTTAACTAATTAGTTGAAAGCACTGTAACAGCTCATTGGGCAATTTTGTAATCAGATGAGCCCAAGGGATGAATATGATCAAGTTTATAACAGTTCATTTTCTTTGAATGCAGCTGTATACAATGCCCCAGGAGATTCCAGAAGCAATGAAACTACAGCGACTCTTTTGATTAATAACATATTCAATCCCTAAAATCCATGAACAGAAACGCATATTGTTATGCCTTCAAGGGTATCCATAGATGCTATAGAGCCCCTTCTGGAGAGAGAGTGAAGTGGCTGGAAACCTCCTGTGAATGGCCACCTTAATTGTGTTGCCTTCTTAAAGATGATCTTTTAAAAGTTTTTTTCATTTTTTCTTTGTCTCTAAGTTCGTAGGGTTAAACTATGCTGTGATTGCCATAATTGTTATTTCTCCCCCAGTGATTTTATAGCCAACAAGGGAACATTAGCACCCACTGATTCCTTGTGGAAAATAATCTATTTAAAGATACTTGCTTCAGTTGAATCTTTTTTTAAATGCTTCACTCCATTATTTTATTATGTAGAAATCTGCACTAACGCAGAATTGGAGCTTCCAAGGAATTCACTTGTCTCCCTATTTATTCTTCCCTGGAAGTCATAAGGCTCTGTTGATAGCAGCCCAGATGGGTGGTAGGGAAGCAATTATGATTAAAAACATGATGGGAATTCAGAGAGCTGCAGGATGTCTGAAAATATCAAGGATTTTTGTTCAGGGCCTAATCCCACATTAGTTATATGACTTCTTTCTTGGCATTGTGTATCTCTCAGTAATTATGGGGTTATCAAATCCATACATTTAGCCAAACTTTTGCATAATACACATAGTCTGAATCAGCTGTTTGAATGGTATTTGATATATTTTGTTTAGACACAAACACATCTGATATTTAAGAATCTCCTTTCTTTCAACTGAAGGAAATTTATGTTAAAAGAATACAATAAGCAAATGAACTATGTAATATGATTTTGCTCATCAATATCTGGCATATACAGTAAATGCAAATTTCCTTCTCTTTTATCCTTTCTTCCTAAAGCCAAATGTAGGTCATTTAAGGAAGGGGAGAAAAACTTACAGTAACTAAAATATAAGTAATTTTTTAAAATTACACTAATTTCTGTTCCTTTCAATATTTTTTAAAGGAAGGGAATAAGTAGTATTAAAAATAAAGTAAAACTCAGATTTTAAAGTGTAATATATACCTCAGAGAATATGTCTTTGGGGCCTATGTGGTCCTGTTTATAGTGTTTTCATTATGTAAAATCTTGATGATGATTGTATCTTGTTGATGTCAGGTGGTGTAGGTGGTCAAATCAACTCTTGTTCTAAGCTAGAGAATCCTTGGGAGAATAACAGCATAAGGACAAAATGGAGTTGAGGTTAATGGTGACTCACAAACTAATTAATATATGATTATAAAAGAAATATTTGTACAGAGAACAATCAGTGATATACAAGGGAATATAAAAGGACAAAGGAAGTAACATGGTAATAGTAAAGAGGAGAATTTTGACTTTCATATATATTGTAACTGCTAATAACTTTTCAGGACTACAAGCACCTCAATGCCTCAACTCTAATTTATGCTGGGTTATTAACAAAGCATGGAACACCTACAAAGAATTATTTATTGTAGGCGAGGTATTAAATCACATGTAAGTTCTGTCTTAGTAAAATTTCAGTGTGCACACAAACAAGAACAATTATATTTGGTGAATGTTTAAAATATCAAAGTGAGGTTAAAAAGTTCTATCAGAATTCAGGAGTGCCTGGATGGCTCAGGCAATTGAGCAACCAATTTGATTTCAGCTCAGGTCATGATCCCAGGATCATGAGATCAACCGCATTGGACTCCATGCTTGGGATTCTCTCTTGCTTCCCCTCTGCCCCTGTCCCCCTCCATTCCTGCATGTTTATGTGCACATTCTCTCTCTCTCTCTCTTTCAAGTAAAATAAATAATTTTTAAAAATTTATAAAAAGTTCTATCAGAATTGAGAAGAATACACTATATAGCAAGAGAGACTGAAGGATTAAATAATAAAGTAGCATGTTAATAGTGCAAAACTGAGTCTTAATAGAGTGAAGAAAATAAGGAAGAGCTTTCCAATAAGCAACAGCAGTATAAATAAGGGAAATTGCCAAAGGGTTGGGATGATTCCACAGAACAAGGAGCTGTTGGACATAAGGCTGGAAGGAAGGAAAGTGGGGGCGGGGGGGACATATTCAATACATGGGATTTCTTTTCCTTTCGCTTCCTTTTTTTCTTTCTCTCCCCCTGCCCCCCGTTTGGAATTGTTCCAGTTACAATTGTCATATAACACATGAATCTAAACTTTAGTTACAGCTTAAAAGAACCATTTCATTATGCTTAGGGATTTTGTAGCTCAGGAGTTCAGACAGAACACAGAGGAGGTGGATTGTTCTTGTTCCACCATATCTGGAGTCTCATTTGAGAGGTTGTGAAGGCTAGGATGATTTCATAACTGGGGTCTGGCATCATCTGGAGGCTGTTCATTTACTTATCTGATGCCTGGACAGGACAATTTTAAGAATAGGACTGTGACTGGGTGTCCATGTGTGGCATTTCCATGTGGCTTGGCTTCCTCACAGTATGCTGGCACTTGGATTGTTGGACTTTTTACAGGGTGTATCAGGGCTCCAGAAGTAAGAGTTCCAGATAACAAATTGGAAGCTGCATGCCCTTTTATGATCCAGCCTCATAAATCATATGATGTATTTCCATTCTATTGGTTGAAGCTTTCCCTACCTTTCCAGATTCAAAAGGAGGAAACATACACTTCATTTCTGGATAACAAAGTTATCAATAAATTTAGGGATACTTTTTTTGTTTTTAGTTTGGGGAGGAACATTTTAAAATGTTAATATGAATGAATGATTACTCAACTCATATGAATGAACGAATTGAATAAGTAATCTGTAGATAAAATATGTTTCTCAGAAATATACATTGATAACTGATCTCAAGATAAAGTCATGTTAGAAGTTAGAAGAGAATTAAAATTAAGTGTCTTATGAGACTGTCTAAAAAATTGGCACTATATTAAGTACTTATCAAATTATATTTCTAGTTCTTAAATATGCAGTTTCATTTTTCCTAGTTTATAGATGAGAAAATAGAAATTCAAGAAATTGACTTGCTGAAGGACATAACCAATAATAAATAGCAGAGACCCGATTTCAAATCAAGACCAAGTTTTGCTAAGGTAGGATTCTTTCTATTGAATGTGATGGCAAAAGAAAAGAAGGATTCATCATAAGACTCTTTGTTAGGTTAGAATTGTTAAGATTTTGACAATAATTGGATGTGGAGGTGATCAGGGGGAAGTACAGTTGAAGATAAATTATCGTATCCAGCATTACCTGGTGACCTAGATATTGGAGGTGTCCTTCAAAAATAGAAAATATAAAAAGAACACATTTTTTAATTTTTTAACTTTATTTATTTTTGAGAGAAACAGAGCATAAGCAGGGGAGGGACAGAGAAAGAAGGAGAGAGAGAAAGAATCCCAAGCAGGCTCTGTGCCATCAGCATGGAGCCCAGTGCAGGGCTAGAAGCCACAAAACTGTGAGATCACGACCTGAGCCAAAATCAGAAGTTGGATGCTTAACTGACTGAGCCACCCAGGCACTCTAAGAAGAACAAATTTGTATTCATTGGCAAAAGGAGAATAAAGAGTAGGACCATCAATGTAATTTCAAAATGAAATTTTATTAAGAATTTCAAGACAGCAACAGCAGAACATTAAACCAAGCACTGGACTCCATGGCTAGCACAAATCATACTCCCATGAAGGCAGCCCTGAAGAGTTCAGCCTGGGGCATGTTCCATTTTAGTTGCTAGAGATCTAGTGAAGAGGAACTTACAAAACAGGATGGGAAGACTTATAAGGTCCATTATAGATCAGAGAGACAGAAAAAAAATTAAAATTAAAAAAATAAATCAGTTCAAGAAACCTATATATATTCAAGGGTAAATTCTTTTTAAGGACAGAGTGAAAATTTAAGCATAGAGTGTTAGCTGACACTCAGATGTGATTATTTAAAGCAATCACTTTGTATTCCCAGCTATAGGGAGAGAAAAAGAAAAATTATCTACTTCAGACAGCCAGTACTGATTCAGAAATAGAGTATTCTGGAATGAGCTTTACCACTCAGATGTGGTAAACAAAATCTTTATCTAGGATACAGGATATAGAATTTTTGTGCCTTTTGCCATTAACTAGGCGAGTAGCCTTTAAGAAAATATTTTATCTCCTTTGGTCTCATATCTTTATTAGTTAAATGGTACTTTGAGCTAGATGCATTTATTTTTACAAATATTTACGGAGTTTCTTATTTTGTTCTAGGCACCAAACATAGCCTCTATAAATTGTTAAAAACGAAATCCCTGACACTCTCTACCTAAAGAACACTAAGATTTATTTTAAACACAGAAAAACTAAAACAATGATATATCGGATATAGTATAGTCCAGTCAGACGTGGGTAGGAACCTCACGTCTCCCTCTTACCACCTGTGTTAACTTGATCATGCTTCTAACCTTTATGCTTTTCATTTTTAAACTGTGAAGTGAAAATCATGGTGCTAAGTGCCGAGTGATACTTGACATCCCTGTACACACATGTCTGCATGTGCCTAATTCAGTGTCTGGTGCCTAATACTTAACTCTATAAATGTCCACAACTTTATTACTCTCTCTTATCCCCCATATATGTATTTCAGATTTTCAGGCATAGTCTTCTCAGTATTAGATTATCCACAAAATAAGAATAGTTCCCAGATCAACTTATCAGGGCCTCTACAGAATACTATTTAGAGAACCTCTACAAAACGATCTTTTTTTTTTCTTTTGACACACAAAATTTAAATTTAGGCCAATTCTTCCAAGCCACTTTAAAATGTGTGATGGATATTTAGAATTCCTTTTCCCTCGATAGATGTAGTGATCCTTACCTTTTTGTGTTCATGGATCTCTTTAAGAATGTAATGAAAGCTAAAGACTCTTGTCATAGGAAAAAAGCACATACACATGAAAAAGAAGAGAATCTTGCCGTGGTCCTTGGCTCTTGGTCCCCTGAAGTCCTTCTGTGCACCCCAGACTGAGAACTTCATAGTAATCCAAACATAGTTATTTACTACATAAGACTCAAATTTTAATTTGAAATTCATGAATTCCAAGTGGTTATGGAGCTTGATAAATCATTCTTTACCATTGCTAATATCATGAAGGGAAAACTTCAAATCAATTTGATTTCACAGGCCATGTGTAAATATTGATTTCAACCCTGCCACATAGCCTCTCTGCTCACTGAGTGAAGAGACTATTTGGCCCACATTTCAAGGTGAGGCTCGTCTACCCCAGTGATAAATACTGAAAACAAGACACATGGGATCCAGCTTTCTCAAACCAAACCTAGGCTGCTACTCTATGCATCCAAAAGATTACTTAAAAAATACTGGTAGTTTCCTTGTTTTCACAGACTTGATACTACAACTTATTTGAAGCTTCCAAATCAATGTTGAAAGGGAGAAGATTCTGAAAGCCCCAGAATTTAGACTTTTTACGGGTAAATATTCAAGTCTAAATATAGTTTAGATAGTTTAAATGTTTAGATAGTGATAGCTTATTTTCTATAAATGTAAAATGCATTAAAAAACCTATACTCTAATAAGGCAAAAATGGAATGTTTTATTTTTTTCTGTTTAGGCAATGCATTGGCCCTACTTTCAATTTTTTTATTTTATTAACATATTTATGAACTCTCTTTTTAGAGATGGTTCATGTTCAGATTGACTATGACAGACTATTCCGATTAAATATAATGCTTAATTCTTTATTACATTTTAGAAGTTATTCCTGTATTACAGACATTATTACCTGTTGCACCCTAAATGTCCTTTCTTAAAATGTCTAAAATGCATTAAAAATATAAGACAATGTTTTAAAGATGTTATGTCATATGATTTAAGTAGTTTTGAATAATGAATATTATTCATCTCCAAAGGTGTATTATTTTAGGGATGTTATGTTTCAAAACATGTTAAAAATGGAGACATAAGCTCAACTTTCTGTGAGATTTTTGAAGTTTTGATTCTGAGTATATAAAAGTAAAACATAAGCATTTTCTTTCACAGGGAAATGATTAAGTAACTCTTCTAAGATGGACATCTAATTGAAAAAAAAGTTTCATTGAAGAGTCAAATAAGTTCTATGTAAACACTCGAAACAAGTTACAGATATCACATAGGTTTAATATTTATGGCCCCTCATGTTAGTAGTCTGAGGATATGTGTTCAAAAACATTGCTTTATATAACATAAATAATTCGCTGTTTATTTTTTTTTTATCTTTTATTTACTTCTAGGAGAGAGAGAGACAGCGTGAGCAGGGGAGGGTCAGAGAGAGAGGGAGTCACAGACTCTGAAATAGGCTCCAGGCTCTGAGCTGGCAGTCAGAACAGAGCCCGACGCGGGGCTCGAACCCACGAACCGCGAGATCATGACCTAAGCAAAGTCAGACACCCCACTGACTAAGCCACCCAGGCACCCCTTCACTGTTTATTTTTGATAAACTTCAGTCTGAAGTCTCTAGCCTCAGAAATTTATAATTGAAATTATTACATTGTACCAGAATTAAGTACATGTACACTTGAATTCCAAAATGAAACAAAACATGAAAATTTTAACGTTCATCTTTTACTTCAGAAGGAAAATCCTCAAAAATTATTTGATACATGAAATTTCCTTCTGCTTAACTGAAGATAATTGGTCTGTCACAGTGTATTCTCTTTAGACACCAAAGCTGTACTTGAAAAAAAAATAGCAGTCCACCTTTACTGAAAGCATACCACATGGCTGCTATTAGCTAAGTCCATTACATGTATAATCTCCTTTAATCCTCAAAACAACACTATGAGGGGAGTGAGGTGGTCATTTTATAGATGAAGTGAGGCTTACGGAAGAAGCTATATATTTCACACAACTGGCCGAATGAAGATTTGAAGCTGCATCATCCTAACTCCAAGTTCTGAGCTCTTCTTCATGCCTGTCACAAACATCATGGTCTCTAATGTCTTTCCTAGTCCCACAGCTTGTGCAGTGTTGAACAAAACATAAAAAACATTGTTATCCTACTACATAAAGGCATACCATTGTAGTTACAAGCTGGGAAGCAAGATTGCTTAGATTTAAAGTTACTTAAACTCTCTGTTCTCCAGTTTTCACATCTGCAAAATTAGCATAATCATAATGCTAATTTCATAGACTTATTATGGGAATGCAGTACAATCTATTCAACAGTATATGGAAATTACTAAAAGGGGCCCTGACAGATAATAAATATTCATAATATGTTAACAGTTAATATGATAACTACTATTATCGAATTATCTTTGCTTCACGTATGTCATGATGCTCTACAAAGAATGGAAAATTTTGTCAGATAGAAATCAGATTTTATGGTTTTTTTTTTTATCTCTTCTATAATGCTAATGATTCTCGATACATTAAACTAAATATTTAGGTTGTCTTCCATCACCCTCCAAGCCAACTAATTTGAGAAAGGGGGGTAGACCTGAACATTTAGTATTGAAAAATGTTTTCTATGAAAACCTAGCCAGGGCCTAACATATTAACAAAAAATAAAGAAAAGAAGGCAGGGGTGGGGGGAAACTAGAGAAGGGAAATAAAACCCTGAAGCTAGATACTTACATCACCTCTATGAGTGAAAATAATAATGCCTTCTTCACAGATTCACTGCCAACACCTTTTCCTTTATACTGGGCGTACCAAGCTGTTTACCATATGGGTGTTATTTAGCCATTTCAATTACCCAAGACTGAACTGAATGGCACCCACACATACACAAATGTCCACACATTTTGTAACTCGAAATATTGAATAATGGTTATTACTATTTCAGATGAAAGACAAATGCTTTACCTTTTCATTTAATATTCTAACAACATTTGCCAAAACACTTCTTAAGTTTCTTTCTTGAACAATTCAGCATCTCTGGTTTTCATTTTATCAACTATTTTTTAGTTTTCAAGAAACCTAATATTTTCACCCATCATGGTTTTTTTTTTATTCTCCTAATGAATGGCTGGTTTTTAAGTTAATAGTTCTGCTTGCATTGTTACTTGCATTATTAAAAAACCTCGCTGTAAATGACTAGAAGAGTGGTCTAAAGTACATTTCCTGAGGAATAAATTTTAAGTTGTTTTAATAATATATGATTACACTACTTGTCTATACCTTCCTCTAGAAAAGGGAGACTATCTTCATCTGGGTCATCAGTACATATTTATTAAATAGAATTCTAAACTTTCAATAAGCTAATAATAACGGAATGTAGAAAGGTAACAGGAATAAGGTAGTAGAAAAAATGTAGTTATTTCAAATGTATTAACTCCAACTTGAGAGGAGTCAGAATGTTTCAGACTCATCTGCTAAAATTTTATCTTGAATCTATTAAAATGGAACACTATCTTCAAAACAAAAACCATTGATTCTTGGGATAGGACCACATAAAGCATATAACTCATATGTGTGGAGAGCACTCTGAACAAAAAGTTCAGAGCAATGTGGATCCCTGCTTGATTTAGATTAAATTATTTACACCCTGTTGGCTTCTAGTTGCATTCTATAAAATACAGGAATTGAACTAATAATCTCTGAGTTCCTTCAAAGCTTCAGGTTTCCATCCTTCTACCTTTTTTTTCCTACATTTCTATTTCTATTTATAATAGTGGAAAACACTCTATAGTTTTGGTCATCTACTAGAAAGCTCAAATTTTGAGAATGTTCTGGACTCTCTGTATCAATTGTACATTGGCTCAGTTTCTGCCACTGACCCAAGAAATAACAGAGACTTACAGATCAGCACACTTGCTAGTATGCCATTCTCCAGCTATTCTCTCTTACGAGCTAAATAGAAATAAATAAAAATGTAACATCTATTTTAATGACAGCACATGAATTGCAGTTAGTAAAATACTGAATTTTAGATGTTAAAGGTTTTGATTCCTACATTCATCAAGGCTATGTTTTGGCCCAGAAAAATAAATGACTATTTGTTTATTCAAGCATCTCATTTCTTCAAATACATATTCCATGCAGTCTTCAGAATAATTACTCAAAACCACAAAACTGAGGGGCGCCTGGGTGGCTTAGTCGGTTAAGCGTCCGACTTTCGCTTAGGTCATGATCTCGCGGTTCGTGGGTTCGAGCCCCGCGTCGGGCTCTGTGCTGACTGCCAGCTCAGAGCCTGGAGCCTGTTTCAGTCTGTGACCCCCTCTCTCTCTAACCCTCCCCTGCTCACGCTGTCTCTCCCTCTCTCCTAAAAATAAATAAAAAAACATTAAAAAAAAACAACCCCACAAAACTGACAGATTGTCCTCTTAATGTACTCTTTAGATTTCTTCAATGGCTTTGGATAAAAATGCAGTTTCTAACATATCATAAGGAAGGCCAGTTACCAGACTTCATCTCACTGCTTTTGCCGTTCGCTACCAGCCTAGGTTTCCGTCAGGCACAGAATTGATTCTGGGTCCTAAGCCTCTAACTGCAGTTTCTTACTTTCATTTGTTGCTTCAAGCCGCTGCTTTTCACCTGATTGATTTATACTCATTCCTTGAGCAAAGTCTTTCAGACGCCTTCCTTTGACTTCCTTAATGCTGCAGAATGAGACTGGGGTCCCTTCTATGACAAGTATCAAACCATTAAACTTATCACAGTGACTCACAACTACCTCTTCTGGTAATTCATCTCCTCTAGATTCTGAGCTATAAGAGAGTAGCATTCTGAGACTAAGAACTCTGTCTTACTTATCTCTATACCCCTCGCACTCAGCACAATACTTGACAGATAGCAAGCTGTTATTAAGTGTATGATGAACACATGAATCAGTAGTAAGTATATATTTTAAATAGGAAATAGGGCAAATTGTCAGTACGTGATAGATATTTGATCAATCTGTATAAGAAATACCATTGATCTGTGCTGAATCTGTAATGAAGGCATTACAACAGGAAAAAAAAAATAGGCACCTATTTATATTGCCAGATAATTTGACACTTAACTTGACGAAACATTGTGACACATGGCGGATGTTTATCATCACCATGTAGAATGTTCCAGTTTCAAAGAGCATCACAAGTGATGAAACTTGAAAGTGGGAGGAAAGCTGCACATCCTTGAAGCCCCCTCCTGGGTTCTGCTGTCGGAAGGGGGTGGAACAAGAGGAGAACCTGTATTGAAGGCTGTGTACATTTGCCAGGGTAGCTGTGTTCAGCCACTCTCCAGTCCTGCCAAAGTGGAGGTGGTACATGGAGCATGGTCTGCAAAACAGCAGATGAGGTTGGTTTGGTCCCCATGGAAACCAGATCTCCCATTGAGAAGTAAACATATTCGATACTTTTGTAATCAAAACCCATCAAAAAGTGAAAAACAATCCATTTTTATTGTACTTGTATTGTCTGAAGAGAATAGACATTTTAAGATTCACTAAAGCATACAGACTTGATCAAGTTATGACACACTTTAACCATTGACATAGCAGATTTAAAAAGCTCCTCACTTATTATCATGATTTAGCTCTCTGTAGAAGTCTGGAAAAGTATTTGTATTCTATCTTTTATTAGGAATGAAATATGGTAGGATGACCAACATGGCCAAATGTGCATCTAACCAAGTAATTGTTCACACCAGATCTCCACCTACAGGCAAAGGCATGTCAGGATGACAAGACTTTTATAATAAAAAATAATGCTAAATGTAATTTTAAAAAATGGAGTTGTTGTCATATCTATGTCCTGCCTCAATAGGAATTTTATTATTTCTTACACATAAAAGTAATCTGACCCCACATATACACACTAATTTTGATAAAACTAAATGTTTGTGTCAATGATTATATATTTATGAATATGAAATATGAAACATTTCATTTAGTTCACGAAACATTAGGATCTAGGTGACATTAAACATCTATGTATTCTAAAAAATGGTACAGTTGACATAACTTAGACAAAGAGTTAATATGATTTCCTCCCTCCCATTTTAATAACCATATTTTAGGATTGGCCAGATAAACCAAAATAATAATAATGCAACTCCCATAAATATGAATCCACCCTTTCTATTATATTTACACCTGGAAGCTATAAAATTACTGTGTCAAAACCTTCAGCAGGTTTTCTAATTCATCCCAGCATACTTGCCAATCTTATATAAAATTGTTCTTTTTCAATCATTTATAGAATAATTTATATAAAATTTATAGAAATTGGAATCCATGTGTTTCTAATATCTCATAAACACTAAGATTCCTTGCTGCTGTCTATTTATTAGATTTGGGTAAATTTTTAGAGAGATGTATTCCAGTAAGCTGTGCTGTTGTCATGACTGATGATGATATTGTAGAAAACTTTATAATATTTTTGTTAAAAATGTCAATAGCATTTTGTATCATGTTCCAATATAACACAAAGTTTCAAATTTATTGCAAATGTCTTAGCAAACTTAAAAAAAGAGCAAGATTGAAAATGTAACCATCTCACAGAGAAGCACTTTTCATGTGTACATGCTGTTCTGGAACAGAGTATTTCAAACAGGGTCTTTGAAACCTGAGACAAGGACAAAATCTCAGCTGCAGGGGTTTTTGACCTTGCTTATTACAAGGATTGAAGGGGCCAGGGATAGGAGTGACTTCTTCCAGCCTATTTGCCTGAGTCTTTACAATTACTTTCCTAATACATTGCCCTGTTCCAGTAACTTAACCACCAAGGCAAGCTTCAGTTAATTACATGTTCCAAAACCCTTCTTTCTTACCTTACTCTCTGTCTTCGTCTATTCAGACTATTTTATTTAAAAAAATAACCACAGGTTAGATGATTTGTAAGCAACAGATGTTTATTTCTCACAGTTCTGGAACCTGAGAAATCCAAGATTAAGGAGGCAACAAGCAAATTCAGTGTCTGATGAGGACCCACTTCCTGGTTCCAGGACAGCTGTGCGTGACTTCTCTGGAATCTCTTTTTTTTTTTTTTTTAATTTTTTAATGTTTTATTTATTTCTAGGAGAGAGAGAGACAGCGCGAGCAGGGGAGGGTCAGAGAGAGAGGGAGACACAGAATCTGAAGCAGGCTCCAGGCTCTGAGCTGGCAGTCAGCACAGAGCCCGACGCGGGGCTCGAACCCACGAACCGCGGCTCGAACCCACGAACCGCGAGATCATGACCCAAGCGAAAGTCGGACGCTTAACCGACTAAGCCACCCAGGCGCCCCTGGAATCTCTTTTTTAAGGGCAGTAATCTCATTCATGAGGTTGCCACCCTCATGACCTAATCACCTCCCAAAGGTCCTACCTCCTAATACTATCACATTAGGGATTAGGTTTCAACATATGAATTTTATGGCAAAGTAAACATTCAGTCCATTCTGCTCTCTTACCTAACTTCTTCTTGCCTGTTCAATGCATTTTAAGAAATAGTTTTTCTTACTGGAAAAGGGCATAATGAAACTATTACATTAATTCCATTTCCATAGAACCCTACCATAATAAGCCATCAATTCAATGATCTTTCTTATTGAAGAATGTTTCCATACAATAGTGTCAAATAATAGTTTCTCAAGCTGTCATGGAACATTTAGAAAAAGAAATTTCCTCTTTCCTCAGAAGTCCATTTTATCTTTAGACAGGGTTGACTTTTAGAAGGGTCTTTCTTTTAACTTCAACTTGTTAGTTCAAGTCTATTAGCAGCACACCCTAACCAACTTAGCTAACCAGCCAGTCTCATTCATTCAGGGCTAGCTCTGTGAAGAAACACAAGATAAACCTGTTTCTTCTCTTATTCCCCTTTATGTATTAGAACATCAAATAGTTGCCTCTACTTCACCTATGGTACACTGACTATCATATGGGTGCTTTCTACATTTGGGGGAAAAAAGGCAATTTCCAAACTGAGGTCAAAACAAAGTATTTGCTCAACTGGCCCAAAACTCAACTGTGAGTCTTGGGCTAATTCAGTTATACAGACTCCCTGATTTTTAGGGGTTTGCTGCTTAACTATTTCATAGTCACTCTCCTACTATCACTTAGTATATTGTCCAATGTCCAGTGGGGAGACAGAATACTCACTACTTATTCTATCAGGGATAACTTAATATAATAAATTGTTAATAGGCCTGAGGCTGATATAGGAATAAAGGCAAAAGTGGAACACAAAGTCACCATAGAAGTAGCAATTACTTGAGGAAACTACCACCTGCTGGCTGGAGAAACAGTAGAGAAGCAAGTCAATTCAACGTAGAAGCTTTGATAAGGGGCCTCTGAATCAGTGCCAGCTCTCAGCGCAACAGAGCCACCTTGAGGAGCTGGACTTCAGAACTCTGAGGAGAGGGCACTAGCCACCAGCTTTGATGTTTCTGGAGAGATGTGGAAGAGTCTGGTTCTACAAGTATTGGAAGACCTGCAAACTGGATTCAGCTGCTGTTACTGGAACAAGACAGCGCTATAGGGTGAAATACCAAAGCAGGGAAACACTGACAGCCACAGAAAGCCAATGGGAGCAAAGAGGAAACAGCACGTCCTTTCTTCTAGCCTTCCAAACTTCCTTTGGCATTCCACTCACAGTTTAACAGGGAGCCAGCTGCCAAACCAGAAATGTGGTCTGCAGAGTCCCAGGCCAAGCATTACAAGGGTAGGTGTTAAAACTGAGAGACAATTGCTTAATAACTGACATACTTATTTTACTGTGTTTCCAATGATTTGTGTAGATAGCTATCTCTTTAGCCGAAAATTTCCTCCTTGAAGGTGGGGAATGTATTTGTATCCATTCCATTATCCAGAATAATATTTGATGTACAGGTGCTGTTGAATAAATGCATGGTTAAGGTATAATGGCCTTATGTTTATACATGTTAAATATTATTCTGTTAGGTACATCAATTGTTGTCGTTAGTAGAATTTTTTTTTTCCTTCTCAAATAATACTCTGTTGGTTATCATTCCTAGCTTTGGGGTCATCTGCAGATTTGATATGCATTGCCTTTTATAATAAGTAGTCAATGTGAAATATATTGTTAAACAATCTTTCCCTAGCTTTAGAGGGATAAAGATCACCTATTGAGCTAGTTAAATATAGATTTCTAGGCCCTGCCACAGAGGTTCTGATTGAGAAGACCATGAGCGGAACTTGAGAATGTGTGCTTCTAATTAGTTCAGAGTATGAAGATATTTTCTACCCAAGGTCCACATTTTTAATTACAATTGTTTTAATAAAAGTTCAGAACGTGGCAGTCTTTTACAACAGTTTAACACTTTGTTATTTTTAATGTTTATTTGTTTTGAGAGAGAGAAGGAGAGAAAGCACAGGGAAGGGATAGAGAGAGAATCCCAAGCAGGCTCTGCACTATCAGCACGAAACCCATCATGGGGCTCAATCTCTTGAACCATAAGATCATGACCTGAGCCAAGATCAAGGTTTGGATGTTTAACTGACTGAGCCACTCAAGCGCCCCTAAAAGTACTTTACACTTCAACTCAGTAAAATATTATTGGACACGTAGTATGTATAAATCATCCTGTTGAGAATTGCAAGACATCAGCAATAATTAAGATGTTTTCTCTCCTTGAGTTTATAATTTAATAACTTAGTAGAACACTTAGGAAGATTAAATAAGGACTAAAATATTGTAAATAAAGTATTTGTTGGGTACAGAAAATATAAAATAACCAGAAATAGTGATTTTTTTTGGTTGAAAATACTGCAGTTGACATGGTGATGAGCACCAGGTGTTGTATGTTAAGTGCTGAATCACTAAACTGTACACCTGAAACCAATATCATACTGTGTTACTGAAATTTAAATAAAAATTTAAAAATATATTGCAGATGACTTTGGGAGGTTGACACACATAAAAATGTTTTACTTATTTTTATTTGTTCTTAATGGATAGATAGTGTGATAAGAATGTGACAAGAATATTCCTTACAGATCAGCATTATCTAACTTCAAATATTTCCTTTGTACTCTATCTCCATCACTTAAGTCATTTTGGAGCCTAGCCTTCACCCACATCCCTCTATTATATATTTTATGACTGTATTTTTTTTAATTAAAATAAGGCAAGACAACTTGGAATAAGCTTCAGAAAGGGGAGCGAAGGAAAAAGGTGAAGGAGCTAAAGATTTCTCTCTTCATGACTCCAAAATGCCAGAATGGTATCACAAAAGCACTAGACATTTCCCTCTTTCTGTGTCTGTAGATAATTGCCTAATGGCCACAGACTGTTAAATGTAGCCAGGTCTTTTATGTTCAGAAAGAGGTTCTACTGGGGCGCCTGGGTGATTTAGTCGGTTAAGCGTCCAACTTTCGCTTAGGTCATGATCTCGCGGTTCGTGGGTTCGAGCCCCGCGTTGGGCTATGTGCTGACTGCCAGCTCAAAGCCTGGAGCCTGTTTCAGAGTCTGTCACTCCCTGTCTCTCTGACCCTCCCCTGCTCACGCTGTCTCTCTCCTAGAAATAAAAATTAAAAAAAAAAAAGAAAGAAAGAAAGAGGTTCTACTGAAATGATGAGTCCAGTAGGTCAAACAATTCCTCTGTGGTCAAGTACTAGGCAGAGGGGGAGGGGGAGGAGGAGGCAGGCAGGGGGGAGATTATCAGTTTAAATTCAATGCCATTGGCTCCTAGCTCTGGGTCTTATTTCCCTAGATTCAAATTTTGGATCCCTTAATTTTTAGTTGAGCCTTGGGTGAATGATTTAAATGCTTGTGCGTCAATTTCCTCACCTGTAAAATGGATATGAATATGGTATCTTTTTCACAGGACTGTTTTGAGAGCTCAATGCATTGATTCAGGTGAAGAACTAAAAATGTATCTGGTGAATAATAAGCACCCAACACATTATAGTTGTTATTGTCCTATTCAATAACATCATCTTCTGATACAGAGTACAGTTGTTCTCTACCAAAAGATGTTATTTTAAGGCCAACATGTATTATTTGGAATATATTATTTGTATATTTTTTAAAATAAATGAAAAATTATAATTAAGTTATTATGGTGTATCATTAAATCATTATGTTTAACTCCCTTGTTTTCCTTTCTCTTATGGAGAAAGGAGAAAGAAATACCTTTAAGAATCATTTATGTGGAAAAATATTTGGATAAATAATGTGACAAGTTATAAAGGTTTATAAAAATTTAAAAAAAGATAGGGGTGCCTGGGTGGCTCAGTCAGTTAGGCATCTGGATGCAGCTCAAGTCATGATCTCATGGTTTGTGGGTTCAAGTGCCACATTGGGCTCTGTGCAAACAGCTCAGAGCTTAGAGTTTCCTTCAGATTCTTTGTCTCCATCTCTCTCTGTCCCTCTCCCACTAGCTCTCTCTCTGTCTCAAAAATAAACATTAAAAAAAATTAAAGATAAATAATGTAGTATGAGCACTGGTTTTATTTTAGTTTGAAATAATATGCAATATGCTAACGATTTGTACATTATAGGATAAACATTCAAATTTTCACTATATGCTCATATTGTATTTTTAATCTTTTGTCCTTATTTGTTAAAATACTAGAGAGCATTGAACAAAACAATATAATAATGTATAATCCTTCCACCTGACAATTAATTGTGATTGAAATAAACATGGTAAAAATGGTACCCAGTACTTAGCAACACTGGATTTGGTAATTCTAAAGCAAGTTGACAAATTACAATCATCTGAATTCAATCCAGACCACTATATACTCACATTCAATATTTTTCTTAAAAATACTTTGCATATTTAGTAACTATGTTGGCAAAGGTATTTCTTTAACTTCTTCATCAAAAAAATTATCTCCTGAATAATAATGTCTGAGAACGTACTATTATAGACTGATGCTAATTCTCTCTCTCACTACATAATTTTTAAGGATAACTTAAGATATTTAAAGTGTATGGTGGCGCCTGGGTGGCTCAGCTGGTTAAGTGCCCAATATCGGCTCAGGTCACGATCTCATTGTTCATGAGTTCAAGCCCCGCATTGAGCTTTATGTTGACAGCTCAGAGCCTGGAGCCTACTTCAGATTCTGTGTCTCCCTCTCTCTATCCCCCTCCTCTCTCTATCTCTCTCTCTCTCAAAAATAAATATTTTTTTTTAAAAAAAGATACTTAAGTATATATGCAAATGTCTGCACATGCGTATATACATATTTCTCTGTCTTGATATCCTATTTCTTCTATGTGTCCATAGATGTGGAGATGTTCTGTATTCTTTTCATTAGTGGTCCCTAATGGCAAAATTACAGAAGTGTACTCAGATCTTGTGGCAGAGGGAGGGAGATCCTGGGTGTAATGTGATCCATCTCAGTCATTAGATCTCAAATTTGATTGCACATTGGAATCTCCTGGGAAACAAAGGCACTCAGATTTTTTTTTTTTTTGTAAAAATCTTCCCAGGTGATTTGATTGTAAAGTACCGCCAAGTTCTCACACTATTAGTTTAAAATTAGCATCTAGGCATTTTATCTTACCGCTGTATTGCTTTTACTTTCTCATCCAATCCTTTTTACCTAGATCCTGCCAATCTCTAAGATACTTACTGAGTTTACCAATGGCAGGTTTTTCTCCTTTATCCTGTGACAATGAACATATTTGGGAAATGCTGCTTAATTATAGGAATTAATAATTGCTCATGCCAGCTACATATCAGGCACCATGCTAGCTGCCAGTGGAAATACAAAAATGAATTCAGCGTAGCATCTGCGATCAACTTGCTAGAAATATGTGGAGAGAGACAAACACATGCATAAAGAGTTTTTCCTATCAGAAAGGTTTTAATACAGTTTTCTCGACACTGGCTATACATTTAAATCACCTGGAGGAGTTCAAAAAAAAAAAGTACTGATGTACAGCCACACCCTCAGAAAAGCTGATATTAAATGTGGGCTGCATCAAAATTCTTTAGTGTTTCTCAAGTGAGTGATTCTCCAGCATTCACAGCTGTAAAGCAAAGTGCTATGGCAATGAGAAAAGGAAAGTTTTTTGAGGAAGAGATAGCATTTAATGAAAGCTATTCATCATAAACTAGTATCTCTACATGAATCTACTTATTTAATCATCACAGTGACCCTTGAAATTGTTGTTACAATGATCTATTTTTTACAAGTGAATAATAAACCGAGTCACAGAAAAATTAATTAACTCTCCAAGGCCAAGCAGGTGGGCAAGCCGAAACTAGTACCCAGGGAGTCTGACTTTAAGGCTTCTCCTCCCACCTGTAATGTTCTTCTTCCTAATGGGAATTCAGGGAGTAAATGGATGAGAACACACTGTAGGAAAACAGTATGAAGTAGAGTTTACAGGCAATCTCTGGAGCCAGTCTTGTGCTTGTTTGAATTCTGGCTCTATCACTAACTAGCTGAGTTACCTAACTTCTTTGTGCCTCAGTTTTCCCATTAGTACTTTGGAATCATAAGAGCACTTTTTTCATGGAGTTGCGAGGATGAAGTGAGTTGTTACATAAATATTAGGAATAATAATTGTTGGGGCACCTGGGTGGCTCAGTCAGTTAAGCATCCGACTTCAGCTCAGGTCATGATCTCACAGTTTGTGGGCTTGAGCCCCGCATTGGGCTCTGTGCTGACAGCTAGCTCAGAGCCTGGAGCCTGTTTTGGATTCTGTGTCTCCCTTTCTCTTTGCCCCTTCCCCACTCATTCTCTGTCTCTCAAAAGTGAATAAATGTTAAAAAAAAAAAATTTAAAAAATAAAGGAATAATAATTGTTGTTCTGTGGGAAAGAACAACTACGAGGGTAGCTGATATGCCTGGCTGTAGAATGGTGAGGAATCCAGTGTGCTAGATGATGGGAAGCAGAGTCGCCTATAGTCAGCATGCCTCTAATTCTAGGTTCACATGCATTGCCCTATCGTAACAATTGATAGTGCCTGCTTTTCTCTTTCATGTGTCCTAGTTGAGACAATAAAGAGATTTATCATAGCTATAATATATCAGGGGGTAACAGCCCCGGTAAGAGGGCTAGAGGTATAACTACTTGGAAGACTTTGAGTTGGGAAGTCCTCTTATCAGAAAAGAATAAGGCCTGTGTTTTATAGTGATAACTCAGGCAACAGTGTGTTGTATGGATTGCAAATTTTAAAATTTGACAATTTCTAAATGCAACACAGTATAAACATGTACTTTGAAAGATATGGTGGGCATTGGACATAAATTAAGGTGAGAAGGGTTGAAAATGGGATGTACTCCAGCAAGACTGAATCTATCATCTTTGAAGTCAGGGATCAAGCCAGGAATTATTTCGTTATTAAGGCCATGTGTGACCTGAAACACTCAAAAAGATCAGGCCTCAATAAACTTGGTCAAATTGCCAGTGGTGTGTGGGTTTGGATTTTCCTCACTGCAGGAAACAGCAATTCAGGACAGACTAAAAAACAGTGTCATATCTCAGTCTTTATGGCCCATGGCCTGGAATTGGGGACTAGGTGAGCGAGCTCAACTGTGTGATATTAAAGGAACAAAGGATTAAGAAAGAGGGGTAGTTGCTGTCAGATCTTAAAACAAGTAACTACCATTCATTTGAAAACACATGAGTGTGGCTCTTATGAAATGCAGTAAGTTTATCATTGTTTTCCTTACCTTGATTTTCAACTGGATAAGATTTCTCAATTCAAGATCATTTTAAAAGAACATATCACTCTCATATAACATTCCAGGAACATGGCAAATAACAAGTGTGACTGTGAAGTGAACCTATGACTGGAAACTGAAGCCAGAATTTCTGCATTCCTTGCAAGTACCCATGGTTCCTTTAATTATACTCAGAGCTTGTAAACAGGAAAGTGTTTCACAGATGTAGAAAATCCAAGAGGTAAGCCAAAAAATAAAATAAATATATGGTCTGGCAAAACCAAACTAGATTAAAGTAACATGATTTACTAAGAGAGATGAATATTTTGGAGAAATAGTAGGAACAATAGAATCATATTGATATAGCTACTTATTTGAAAAAGCTTAGTGATTGAGGGAGTGATTGTCAATTTTGATAAATACAACAAAGATGTAGGAAATAAAATGAGGGGAAAGTCTACCTTTAAAAATCACAACTTTAAGTGAAGAAAAAATCTACCTAGCATCACATTTCCAAATTTTCCTTTGAGAGAGAGAGAGAGAGATTGAGAGAGGCATCCTAGAGTTCATTACTTTTGTGCTGATAACTGAACATATTTTTATAATCTCTCCAATATACTTCTATTAAATATCTCCTTCTTGTTTTGCTAATTCATATTTGTCTAAATTCTAAGGTTTTACAGATTATTTAGTATTGCATTGCTTTTACTGAGATTTCCATCTATGTAACATTAAGAAATCTCTAATGCCAATATGAATTTCATATAATTTGGTATTGAATCAGACCAACAATACAAGAGGTATTTTTCAGAGAAAGTCCAATTGTGTTTAAAAACATCTGCAAAATTGGGGCACCTGGGTGGCTCAGTTGGTTGAGTATACGACTTCAGCTCAGGTCATGATCTCATGTTTTATGGGTTCAAGGCATCGAGCCCTGTGCTGACAGCTCAAAGCCTGGAGCCTGCTTCGGAATCTGTGTCTCACTTTCTCTGCCCCTCCTCTGCTTACAGTCTGTCTCTCTCTCAAAAATAAATAAACAGTAAAATAAACTGCGAAGTATTTTTTCCCCACAATATCTAGAAGACACACGTGAAGTTGGCTGAGGCCATTAGACACGAAGTATTTCAATCTCAATCAAAGCTATCATTTCACAAGAGTAAGAATTTGTTCCATTTATTAGCAATGAACATGTGGCTTATCGCTTGACTCCTTAGCACACTTATGTGAAAACAGCGAGCTTATAATTTCCCAGAATTCCTTTCACCTCTTACTTGCTCTGGCACAAAGTCACTGTGGTGACATCTGTTTCTTGTAGAGCTATCAAGAACGATAAGCAGCTTCTTGTGTTGCATAAGTCATGGATTTTTCCCCCTATTCTCCAACAGCTAATATGCTCCTTTTCTGCCATATGGAAAAGATAAATACCAGAACCTAAAATATCAGAGTAGAAAAGAAATAAGAATGAAACTCTTTGAACACTGACCATGGAGGAAATACTTATGGAGTATGTTCAAAGGTGTTTGACTTTTTTGTTATTGTTATTAAATTAGTGATCACATCAAAAGTACGTTAGCTAGCAAAAATTTTCCTTTATGTTACTCTATTCAAAAACTCAAATGGGCACAAACTGTTCAAACCATACCTCATTTCCAGTTATTTACTGCTATGTAACAAAACACCCCAAAACTTATTGGCTTGAAATTACATTTTATTATTAAACTAAGGATTCTGTAACTCAACTGAGCACAGTGGAGCATTTCTCAGCTGCAGTCTCTCACACAATAGCACAATAGCTAGAGATACAATCATCTGTAGACTGGACTTGACTAGATAATCATGATAGCTCACTCATGGCTAGCAGTTGATGAAAGTTGTTGGCTGTGAACTCAGCTGGAACTGTAAACATTAGCACTGAGACCCAACCCACCTCTCCATGTGATTTGGGTTTCTCATGCCTCGTAGATTGTTTTCAAGATGGAATATCTGAAGGGTAGTGTCCCATGATATTCAGACAATAAGAGACAAAATTTCTTCTTACCCAGGTTCAGAAGTCATGTGGTATCACTTCTGTCATATTTTTCTGTTCAAAAAGTAAGTCCCAATGTGAGCTTAAATTCAAGAGGAAAAGACTTTACAAGGGCCTCTGTACCAGAATGCATGTCTCATTTGGGAGCCCTTTGAAAATAAGTTGCCAGATCTCAAATTAAAACTTTATATGGAAATCCAGAGGGAAACTACATGTGAAAAATACTTGAACTTAAATAATTTGTAGATTCAGGACCCAATTTGATATAGAACATCTAATTTCATTCAGTGTCTCTAAGATTATTATACGTAATAATCAAATACATTAAGTTTCATCTTCATGATCATATGTTAATGAAAATATATTTGTAAATCAGTTTTCACATACTCACATTACTGCAATATTTGAATTTTAGGCAAAATTTTTTCTCTTTTTTAGTAATAATCATTTCAAAATTGATGGCTAGTATTTATTTTATTGTATTTGTTTTTAACCACTAAGTTTTGGTATATTTGTTAGGTTATGATAGATAACTGATATACCTAACATTTTATTTCTAAAACCCCTTCCACTGGTCATCTATATTTTGGGGTTTTTTTCTTTGTTTGTTTTTATGAATATAATTTATTGTTAAATTGGCTTACATACAACACCCAGTGCTCATCCCAAGAAGTGCCCATCACCCATTTTGCCTCTCACCTATCCCCAATCCCACTTAATTTGTTCTCTGTATTTAATAGTCTCTTATGGTTTACCTCCCTCCCTCTCATTTATTAAGAATTCACAGTGTTCCAGAAACTGTCAATCGTAAACAAGACTATAAGAGAAATAAAATTCTTATCCCACCTTTGTAAACATAATGATAGAGAGAGGCTTTAGAGATTAAGAATTTGCTAAGAATCACATAGCTAGTGAGTGGGAAAGCTACAAGTTGATCCTAGGGAATATGAATCCAGAGTTCATACTTTTAAATATAAAAGTTGCTCACAAAGTCCTGTACTTAGACACAGTATCTCAGTTACTAGAATAAGGTCATGTTATCCTACAAGGGAATCTAGGGCAGAATTTTAAGTAGCGTCAATTTCCTCCAGCCAAAGACCACCAGGAATACACCTATACTTGAACAAGTTGGATATGTCACACATTGCACTGTGAAAGAACACATAACATGGAAACATGGGGTGTCTCTGTAAGAGAGTTTTAGAAATAGACTTAGTATTTGAGCTTTGGTTGGGTGACTTTGAAGAGGGCTTAAGGAAGTTGGGATTTGTTCTAGATTAGATGCTGTCAGAAAGCAGGAGCAAATCTATGATTGGGTAAGTAAAAAAATTCTATACATAAGAAGGGCAGATTAGAGTGATGATAAAGCTGTAATTGGCAAACAAGTATCAGTCATTCAAGTTAGTCACAAGAGAGAGACGCTTGGTATTTTGTGGTTTGCACAATGACCTCGTTTTTGTTGGCATTTAGACAAAATTATGAAATGGTCTTGTTTTTCTCTCACTTTATCATGGTTTCAGAGTGAACTTGTCTCATGTTGGTATACTGTGAGATTTGTTTATGTCTAAAAGGAGAACAACATGGCCCAGCTGTGAGGGCCAGGTCCGCTTCTAAGAGCTTTCCTAGTAGGGTGACTGTTTTGAGTGAACTTAGTGTGTCTTATTTATCTTTACATCATTATTTTCCTTAAACACTCAGGATGCTGAATCAGCTATCTAAACAGAAATACTGCATATATGCTATATGCAACTTATAATCTCTCAGTGATATTAATAAAAATATTTTATTAAAATTCATTTCACTTTTGGGGCGCCCGGGTGGCTTAGTCGGTTAAGCGTCCGACTTTCGCTCAGGTCATGATCTCGCGGTTCGTGGGTTCGAGCCCCGCGTCGGGCTCTGTGCTAACAGCCAGCTCAGAGCCTGGAGCCTGTTTCAGTCTGTGACTCCCTCTCTCTCTGACCCTCTCCTGCTCATGCTGTCTCTCTCTCTCTCTCCTAGAAATAAATTAAAAAAAAAAAAACATTAAAAAAAAAACTTAAAAAAAAAAATTCATTTCACTTTTAACAATCAATATACAATATGCATCAGTTTTTTAAATGTGTTACCATTATATTTTGGAGGAAAGCTTTCCTGAAAAATAACTAATATCTGAATCTTTAATGAGATTAAGGAGATAACATTTAA
Organism: Proteles cristata cristata; assembly: GCA_017311185.1. Classification (NCBI taxonomy): domain Eukaryota; kingdom Metazoa; phylum Chordata; class Mammalia; order Carnivora; family Hyaenidae; genus Proteles; species Proteles cristata. Next base: position 808,375 of record JAESUZ010004923.1, on the reverse strand, counting down.
TGTGTTGACACATTGATTTTATATTAATTAGTCATAAGTTTCAATATTTATGTTAAGGTTTTACTTTTACATTAATTGCTTTTGGTATTATTTGCTATAAAATTTACACTGAAAGAAAAGATTGGAGGTTTTGAACTTAGATATACTGAGAAGTCAACATGACACATAAGATTCATAGAATTCTGTTTTATGTTAGTTGTTGGTGATACACTGGAACCAAATAAAGGCTTTTTATCCTACTTGGCCATCTTGGCTGACTGGGTTAAAAGTCATTAAACCTTAAGGCAAGATTTAGAAAATCAGATGGGACACCATTCAGCAGTTGTTAGAATTCAGTATTTGGGCTAAGGATCATTACAAGGTACTTTGGTAGGGGGGGAAAGGAAGAAAGAAAACAAAAGAAAAGGAGCCCATTCCTAGTTTCTAAAATATACTAAGTTTCATTTCCTTGACTGTATCTTCCTATTTATTCTTCAAGATTCTGGCTCAGTTTTTAACTCCTTTGAGTGAAATAATGCCCATTCTTAGAGGACACTATGATCCTGTTCACTGTTCTATCAGTATTTTTGTCTGTCTCCTCCACTAGACTGTGGACACATCAAGTATGAGGTCATTCATGTCCTTACCTCAGTGTCTAACACAATGTCTGCCATTTAATGGGTGCTCAAAAAAAAAAAAAAAAAAAAAGCCTACTGAAGAATAAGTGAATGAACAAATGGGTATTTTTATTCTCAGTTCATTAATAAATTGGCTTAGAACTCTTTCTTTCTCATGATTAACAAAGTTATTAAACTATGATAAAAGAAACTGAAACCTAATTCAATGAAAGCTTATAATAAACAGTTTACTTTAAAAATAAAATGATTTCCTAACTTATGTATGATCTCACTTACTAATCCTTGATGAGAAACTGCATCTTTTTTTCCTGCACCCAGAAAACAAGATGTTTTCTAAAGACAGTTTTATTGTTTTGTTTTTGGAATTTGTTTTAGAAAATGCAAAACAGGTGTGGATCATCTGTAGTCATTTAAAGAAACTTACAAATACATTTTTGAGGGTATATTTTAGAAAACACATGCAAAGTTAACTTAATTTCCAATGCAAATAAAACAAATATTTATATTTATAAATACTACATTCAAAGTCTTTTAAATTAATATCATAACTTCAAAATAATAGACTCCAGCATTGAGAGTGTTAAGAGAAGAATAAATATAGTGAACTTCTTAATTCACAAATATTTATAGATAGATATACTCATTAAATAAGGTTGCCATAGACTGTTATTCAGAACAAATACATATTTCTTTTGAAATCAGAGTTTGCAAAAAAATGTTTTGTTCTATAAATTAGTAGATTACAGTTATGGAATTTGTTTTGTTGATTCTTCCCATTGTTAAATTTAATATTGTCAAACTAAAAAAGACCACCACCAACAACAACGAATACTGCCAGGAATTCAAGTTGCACCAATAAATAATAACTCCATAAATTATAATACTAACTGGATTAATTTTGCATCTCTTATTCACAATACCATGCGTAAAGAAGATCTTCTTGGTCCCTAAATATCGTGAGAGGAATGTAAGAAGATACTCAAGAAAGAGCCATTTTTCTTTATTAAGGAAGAAACTTGGAAATATTTTACTCATGGAGTACCTGGGTGGCTCAATTGGTTAAGCATCCAACTTTGCCTCAGGTCATGATCTCGAGTTCATGAGTTTGAGCCCCATGTAGGGCTCTGTGCTGACAGCTAGGAGCCTAGAGCCTGATTCAGATTCTGTGTTTTTCTTTCTCTCTCTGCCTCTCGCTCACTCACACTCTATCTCTCTCTCTCTCTCTCTCAAGAATAAATAAACGTGAAAAAATGATTAAAGAAATATTTTATTCATGCTTTCTGATAAGTGTGTTGGAATTGTTTCCATCATGATTTAATTAATTAATTAAACCAAATGTAGCCAACTCCATAAAATACGATGTAACTTATAATTCAATTCAGAAGACAGAGGAAATATTTCAATAATTTTCTAAGTCATTTAAAATTAATTTACATAATTAATAACTTAAGGACTTTAATAATTTAATAATTAAGAAAGTTAACAGTCATTTACATAAATAGTACTAAAATGAAATTCAATAGTTATGTAATGAACCATACAAATTTTTAAAACCTAATTTAGGTATTTTTATGGACCATATTTCTAAGGGCGAACAAAGTCCTAAAATAAAGATGATAAACATATATTCTTGATTTTGTTCATGTTTCTCAGCTCTTTAGCATCTCAGAAAAAATAGGTACTGTGGTAAATACATTTTTGTATTATAAGTATATGTGAGAAACATGGCAAGTTGTTTTTGACTATTTTATGCCATTATAAAAATGAAATACTTCACTGCTAATAGAGACCTCATAGAATAGCCACAACACAGTCAAATGTTGACAGTTGGAAATAATTTTTCTCATATGAAAGACCATGATTTTATCAGAAATTCCCTTTGCTAAGCACATGAATATTTGAATATTTTTATCTTATTTATAAGAAATACTCTATGGCAGATGACAGTTCATAGCCAAATCTTAAGGGTAATTTGCCAAATACTTGTAGATGAGTGCTTTTGATCTAAGTTATGTTGCTGGTGATTATTTGAGGGATTAGAATGATTGTAACTGGCCTCTAGGCCTGCAGCATTAACGACTCACCTTTATTAAGTACTTTCTATGTGGCAAATAGATACGTTATGATAACAACTTCTTTTTAGAGAGGTTAAGTAATTTGCACAAGGTCCCAGAACTAGTAAGCTGTAGAATCAAGATTTAAGTCCAGGCAGATTCTCTTTTGTACATACACGCTGAATCTCTACACTATACTGTCCCCCCTATAGAGCATTGGGTAGTTCTCTTTTGTAGATAAGAGAGTCGAGGACCACTGCATTAAAATAGCTTATAGAAAGCCACACAGTAAGTCTTTGTCAAAGTAGAACTGAGCCCAGATAGTTTGCTCCAAGTCCCCAAATTTTCCACAATGACAACCCGTTCCCCACCTCTCCAGAAGCCCTAGTTTCTCTCAATATCATAGATTTCCACTTCTCTTGTCTGATTCACCCCATTCTAAGACCTGTGCCTTTTTCCAAGGGCCAAACTACTTGTCTCGCCCATGGCCAGCCTCATACAACATTCTAGATACACTTGGACTTTGGTTTAGGCCCTTTGACCAAAGTAAAAAGATCCTGGACTAGGCCAACTAGGCAGGAGAGTTGCACTTTTAGATTGGTAAAGGGATCTGTTTAGAGACAAATAATGAGGAGAATGAGAAATCTCAGAAACATACAAGAGTGGGAGGAATGAATCTACAAAAGAGAGACTCCTTGGATGAAGATCAATTTTCTGGTTCTGAGTATTTGAAGAACAGTACACTGACTATCTTCTCTTTGCCCTTCTGGTTCCAGTCTCCGTTCATATTCACCCTGTGTCCTGGATACTTACCTGTATACATTGCAGCAACAGGTTCTCTTTTCTCTGGCAATAAAAGTCACCAGTAGGGAGGAGCGTGAGGTCAGGTATTTGTTCTCTAGTTCCCTTCTTGCAGGGTCATTTGCCATGGCTCTGAAATTCTTCCAAAGACTCCCTCCAACCAGGCTACTGTCTCTTCTGCTCTTCTCCCTGAGTTCCAAGAACTAATTTTCTCCCTCTCCCTTCAAAACTAGCAGCGATGATGGTTCTGTTATGCTGTTAGTCCCAGTGGACTGTATGCTCTGAGCAGTTCCCCAGTCCCTCACTGATACAGGAGGTCTGAAAGATGGGGTAGAATTAATAAAATGTCATTGGCAGCAGGTAGAGAATACAGAGAGACATACTTCAACAAAATATTATTAAGAAGAATTTTCTGAAGAATGCCAATTTGGTGTGAAGTCTGAACAAACACTCGTCTTCATCATTTGAAGATGAAAGTCAGACAATGAGACCATTCAATAGAGTTAAAACTTCTGGGGGAAGGCCCCAAGCTCCCAAGAAATCAAGGCAGAAGTCAATTTGTCATTGTTGAAAGCATACTAATTGCCTTAGAAAGCCTTACCATTTAAAAGCTACTCATTTAAAAAGCAGTTTTACTCTGGTTAGACCCAGTCTTTGTGTATTATTTTTTAAAAGAAAGGTCAAATATAAAAGAAAACTAAGAATATATATTTAGTATACTTATTATACACTAAGAACTTTGCTACATATTCTTTTTTAACCTTAGTTTTAATTTATATAGCATGTTAGTCAACCTGTTTGTGTATAAAGTTCTAAGTTTTGAGAAATACATATAGTCATGTTACCACCACTAAAATTAAGATATAGAATATTTCCATCACACCAGAAAATTCCTTTATCCCCATTTGTAATCAACTCCCTCCCCCAAACCCTAGTAAGTTTGGTAAGCAGTGATCTAATTTCTGTATCTATTGGTTTTTATTTTTCTAGAATTTTATGCAAACGGAAATTGCAACGTATGTAACCTTTTCTGTCAGAATTCTTTGCTTTAATGTAACAGTTTTGAGTGTCTTCCATATCAGTGCATTTATCAATAGCATGTTCCTTTCACAGACAAGAACTATTATACCATGATTTCTCTATCTGTTTACATGTAGATTCACTTTTGGATTATTTCCAGTTTTAAATGATTAGGAATAAAGCATTTATTCAGGTAAGATTTTTGTGTTAAGCTATATTTTCATTTCTCTTGAGTAAATACATAAAAATGAGATCATTGGGTAAGTGTATATTACGAACTTTTGAAACTGTGTTTCTTGTGCTAAGCGGTTGTAAGTACTATTTAATCATTAGAGTCCTAATGAGATAAATCTTTATTATCTCATTTAATTTTTAGAGAAGACTTGTGACATCCTTCCATTTTATGGATAAGAAAACTGAGGTTTAAAGAGATTAACTGACTTGTACAGGGCTGTGTGTCTCATAAACTTTAAGCTCAGGATTAGAACCCAGACACTGTTGCTCATGCATAGAAAACATGACCACAATGAGTAGCTTGTTATAATCAAGGACCAGGCCTTGAAAATTTAAGAGTTAAAATAAAAGCAACAAAAATATCTTCCCTCAAGAATATTACACAATATTTTCATACCCAGTTCAGAGTTAGATGCCGAACTGCTTGACTAAAAGTATACCAACCTAGAAGTACAGAGAAAAATATAGATTTAAAATCTAACCATAGATGATGACCTAGCCTGGAAATAGGAATAGTACTTAGAAGTCAGACACCCTAGTTCTAAAATGTTTTTATTTTTTATTTATTTTTGAGAGAGAGAGAGAGAGAGGGAGAGAGATTCCTAAGGAGGCAGCAAAAGGGAAATAGAATGTGGGCGTCAAACTCACGAACTGTGAGATCATGACCTATGTCAAAATCAAGAGTCAGACACTTAACTGACTGAGCCACCCAGGAGCCCCAGACTCCCTAGTTCTAAACCCAGGCTCTGCTATATGCTAGGCAGGCAAACTTAGGTTACATAACCTCTCCAGTCCACACTTTCTTCATTTCTAAAATAAGGAGAGGCAGTTCTATTTGGATTAAATGAATTAACATGATGCAGCATTTAGAGCAATGTCTGGCACATAGTAAGAGCTCAATAAATGTTAGTTATTAACATTATCAGGACATATTGTCAATTCCAGTCCAATTCCCAAGTTGGCCTCTTGCCTGAATTTTTTTTTAAGTTCAGTAAGATCTCTATCTGTGAATGTGTTTGTTTATTTTCTTCCTTGTTCCAGCAGAGTTGAAGACGGCATCTGTCAATATTAGTGAGCTGAAGCTTACCTAAAATAACAAATGATGACATTTGGATTTTCCTCAACTTGGGAGTTTTAAAATTCAGCCTTATAGTAGTAGAATAATCAATAGGCCCTTCTTCTATATGTAAAATATCCCATCTATATTTATCAGTTTTACGCTTATGTAAAATTACCAAATCCCCTACAATAGCACTCCATTTCTTTAGTTCTGGTTTACAAAATAAGAAAGTAAGGCATTGACAGTTAAGGTATGTCAATAGCAAGTGTAGTGTTAAAGACAGGATTGAAATTAAATATTGATAAGGTGTCTGTCTCCTTTTTACCCAAACCAAACTGAACTCATACATGCATACACACACACACACACACACAAACATATATACATTATAAGTGTGTTAGGTAGGTTTCATTTGGCATATAACATACACATATACATATATCTATCAACATATATGCATATGCCTATAACCCTATATTCATACACATAAAAATACATATACCTATATATATGTATATGTGTACCTATATACATATATATGAGTATATGTATATGTCTGTATATAATATTTATACATAAAATAACATACTTGCATTAATAAAAAAATGCTCTGCAAGTGAATTTTCTCTTCCAACCTTAGAGGTTTGGAATCATTATAATTCCCAATATGTTGCAAAATAACTACAGTGAATTTTCTTACCTTTCTGTAGTTATTAATATAGTATAAAAGATAGAAAAAATAGGAAACCTCTAAAATTACTGTAGAAAGATAAAATCAAAGAGCAAAAGTTACAAGTTTAAAGTTTTATATTCTAACAGTTAACAATATATCTTTTAGAAATAATTTTTGTCAATTTGAGACAATTTTTGATAGTTATCCAGAGTATTTATATGGTATAAGATAAATCCATTTTGTCAAGGCATGCCCACACAAATACCCTAAAATATTTAAAAGAAGAATTCAATAAGCCACTTGAATGAAACCATTACAAATGTGAATTATGCATGTGAAATAGGCTCAGATTCTTTTCAGTGAATTTCTCATCATTTGGATTCACCTGATGTTTGAGCCTATAAGGTCTTGAAGAAAACCTAGCTTGGAGTGAAATTTAGGAAGGCAGAACTAAGCAGCCAAAGCCAAGTGATGAGAGCTGTCACTAGATCCGCCATGGGATAAAATTGGCAGGTTTTGCTTGGCTATGGCCACAGGTGGAACATAAATTTGATGGCTTCATCTACAATTCTCTTGAGCACTTTTTTTCCACATCATGGAAATCTGGTTCAACTCAGTTTGACAGATGGATATCCGATTTGTTGAAATGTGGGAGCCCCTATAATTCAGGACTGAAAGAGACATGGCCACCAGTCTTCCTGGAAACAGAAATACAAACTCTAAGTTATGCCACAGGGACATCTGTTGCTTGGTTTCCTCTTCTTATCCCCAGGCATACACTGTGCAAACCACAATATATGCATTGCCCCCTGCAGATAATCCCATTCAACTAGTTAGGATTAAGAAGAACGAAAGAATCAGATGAGTTGTAGAAATAAATTCTGGATTTACCTAACTGCGTTTTAGATTATTCTATATAACCCAGATAGTGTGACTTTGCGTTGCAGGCTCATAGCCATTGAGATAAAATGGGGCCCTTGTTCTATTCTCCAGGATCAACTGAAAGAGTTGATGTTCATGAAGATATTAGCTGAAAGTTACTTTTGAGATTCTGTGATATTGCTATTCAGAATTTGAATTTTATTCAGAATCTGAAAATGGGAATGTTCAATCATTAATATCACCAAATTTTCTAGTTTTCCTTTCCCATTGTTCCTTTCTCTGTAAATTCTTCATACATTTGGAAATGTAAGACCTAAAAAGGTTGATTGGAGAGATAAAATGGCATCTTGGATAAGGTTGTCTTTCAAGAAATTTTATTTTAAAACAAATTGGCTGGGGCACCTGGTGGCTCAGTTGATTAAGTGTCCAACTCTTGATCTTGGCAGGTCATGATCTCAGAGTTCATGAGATCCAGCCCTGTGTTAGGCTCTGTACTGACAGTACAGAGCCTGCTTGGGATTCTCCTTCTCACTCTCTCTCTGCCCCTCCCCTCCTCATGAACTCTCTCTCTCTCTCTCTCAAGATCAATAAATATACTTAAAATAGAAACAAAGCAAATTGGCTCTATTTTGACTGTCAATCTATACAAATATGTGTATGTGCAAGCTTTCTCAGATTTTTGTTTTGTTTTTGTTTTATCACCTGTATGACCATATATGATCCCACAGGAAAGAACAAACAAACAAAACCCAAAAAAACAAAATCTCTGGGCTCAGTTTTTATTGAAAGATTCATAGTGCCCTGGTAGTAACATGCTCTCTGCTTGTACTTTTCTTGCCACCACATATCCCCAAGGTTTGATCCCTCTTTTGATTCAAGTTTTTTCTCAGAAGTTACTTTATTAGAGGTTTTCTTGCCACACCCACTTTAACTGCCTCATTTTCTGTCTACCTCTCTGCTTTATTTTTCTCCATAACATTTATTTGTGTATCGTTTGTCTCCCCTTCTGGCATATAAGCTGCATCGGATGAGATACTTAGTCTGTTTTCTCATTGTATATCAGTGCCTCCAACTGTGCCTGACATATAGCATTTGTTCAGTAAATATTTGTTGAATTAATAAAGATGGATTGGCCTCACGGAAAACAAAAGATTAAATCTGCTGCCATCCCAAACTTCCTTGTGTATACTTTTTCCCTTTTAACTTCTCTGTTCTTATTTTCTCTCACCCCAGTTTCAATCAAATCAACAAGGGTTCTAACAGTTGTCCTGGTTTTAGATTTGTCCTGTGCTATCTCTTTCTGTATCCAGGTGAGGGCTGGATGAATCTGCTAGTTATCTACTGCAAGATATAGCTTTTGGGAAGAGATAATAGTTTTAACCCATGCTTTCCTCTTGGCCTTAGAATTCACCCTGGAAAAATCTCCAGAGGAGATTCCATCTATCAGATGACTGATAGTTTTTGTATTTGTAAAAAGAATAGCTTTGTCCACGTTTTGAATAGTTTTGTACTTCCATTTCTTCACAGTTCTTGCACACTTGTCGAAGGTGACATAGTTCAGATAAAGTTTCTCTTCCTCCTTTCCACAAGGATTGCCTCTCTTTTCATGGATATAGAAATCCCCAGATTTTACAGTACTCTTGAACTTTGTTTTATTCGGCATTTAACAGTATTTTCAAATATGAAACTTAAATTCACGTAGAGCTTGCTGAATTCCTAAGTCAATCCCTATTACTCTGGCATTCTTCTTTCAGTAATTATGAATCCATATTAAAAATGGCACTGCCTACCCTTATCAGAGTACAAGTGTCAAGTTGTTCCTTGGCCTTTCAACAAATACTTACCCAATGACCTGGTTGTTAGTAGCCACTTCAGAAAAGCTTCTCTGTTCCAGATGGCAGTAAAAAACATGGGGGAGTAACTTGTCTGAGAGATACAATAGACATCTGTTGATAAAGCCACCGGAAGTACTGTCCCAAATGTGGGTGTGCTTGCAGTTCAATCTTTTCTATCCTCCATGGTAGACTACAAAAGAATCCTCAAGGAACTGGAGAGGAGGTGCCTCTTATCAAAAGAAAACTATATGGACTCGAATTCATCAGGCATATTTTAATATTGAGAATGATGTATCTTTTCTTAGAAATAAGAGAGTAGAGTTTCAGTGTAGTCCAGAACTAGAAACACATATGTACATGTTTTCCTAGTATCCTAAAAGTATTCTGTAGGGCAAAATTGAACACATTGCAATTCTGTTTTTCTTTTAAAAATCTACTTTAGCAACCTAGTTTTGTTTAGTTCTCAGAATAATTCTACCATTAACTCTGTTACTGTTAAGTAAAATTTTCTTTGGCTGAACTATGTGTACCTAAACTCATTATTAATTTAATTTGCTGTGGAAAACTTCACCCAGTAGATTGTATTGCTATATATAAATATGTTATTTTCAGCCTACCTATTCTAGAAACCCAGGAATCTTTACCTCTTCTTCACTTAAGACCTAAGTCAAATTCATGTCTATTTAGGTGAATTTAAATGCCCAGGTTTGATCAATAAAAGATAGCTTATTTCACATTGGTAGTATTTAAATATATTGTGAGGATGGGGGTAGAGAAGCATTAATTTTTTTTGATAACAGAAGCAAGTGCTTCTGAAACCAAAGACCTCTTAATCAAAATACACTTACATTTCACTTCACAAAGAAGCACAATCTGCCAGTAACCAGAAAGCAGCAAAATTTGCTCTAAAAATTCAAGTAAGATAATAAGCTAACAACAAAAATATCATCACAAGTAAAAACAACTAGAATGCATATGGATCCAATCCTTTTGAGCTGCTAACCCTTACCTTCTGCTATGCCAGGAAACCTTCAGGTAGAATGCTAGGCCCCATCTAGACTTTAATAAGCATGGCAAATACTATTTTATTTTATTTTGTTTTATTATATTTTATTTTATCTTCTATCTTCAGAGAGGGACAGAGAAAGCATGCATGGGAGAGGGGCAGAGGGAGAGAAAGACAGAGAGAGACAGAGAGGGAGAATCTTAAGCAGGCTCAATGTCAAGCTTGAGCCTGATGTGGGGCTTGATCACAACACCTGAGATCATGACCTGTGCTGAAATCAGGAGTCCAGTGCTCAAACCGACTGAGCCACCCAGGCATACTGCATACTAAATACTTAAAAAAAAAAATCTACCAACTCCTTTTATTGCATACCTTACTTTCAAAGAAGAATTAGAGGTCCCCAACAAATTTCTTTTAATTAGGGGAAACTAGAAGAAAGAAAAAATGACAACAGTTAAAGGTGAAACCAGAATGAAGTTAATACATGAAATATGTGCAGTAAGATTTGGTGAATTTGATCTAGATGAACCACAATTTTGCCTCTTAAAGCTCTCTAGAAGCCAAACAAAGGAAGAAGCATAATAAATGATATGATTTCATTGTCCACAAGATAAAACTGAACCAGTTGCTCAGTACTTTTCCAGGTATTGAGAAAAATGTTTCCCATAATTAGGATGTGTATAATGGCACAATTAATGGTCTCTCAAAAACAGACTTTACAGTAAATATAACAAACTTTACAGGGATTTTTTTTTGTGATATGCAAATGATGTGATAAATCATTAAAAGGAAACCTACAAACAATCCAGAGATCTTCTCCATCAGCTCAGGGCACTGGAGCTTTGGTAATATGGAGCACCTCTACCTCAAAACACATCCACTCAGAAGTTTTAAAATGCAGATATTTCATGCTGCTTGATGCATACAAACTCTAACACTTTGACATTTAGTCACACTGTAGGCATTTGACAACAGCCACGTCAAGAGCACTAACGAAGAAATGACGTTTGACATTTAGACGTTAGACGTTTAGACATATATTTTGTGTAAAGTAGTTTATTTGACCTTTAAAACAAATGGAATTTGTTAAAAAGTGACAATTATATACTAAAGATAAACCAGTAACTTACTTTACATAAGATTTAAATATAATTATGAGCCTATTCTGCAAGTATGAATTTAGCTTTGAACACTAAGGTTTCACAAAGTTTGTAAATATTTGTCTAGCCAGAGATGACACCAATCAACATGTCATTCCTGCCTTTGAAACACTGCCTTCTACTCTCCTTTCCTGTTGAATCTGTGCATGTGCCCCCCAAAGAATTAAGAATCCACTGTATTTCCTCAATATCGAGTGAGGGTATCACCAGGGTCCTGCAGTTTTAGACATGAATCCAGAGAAACTGTCTTCCCTCATTCTATGTTTTCTTGTCTCGTTCTTCCCTTTGCTTTTATAGTTTCTCTTCTCTGCAGCTGCACATCTGAACAGTGTGATACATTTCTACTTCTCTCTTTTGATCTTCTCTTCCCACATATTTCGTCTCTGTCACTCTGTCATTGCTTTTGGTTGACCTCCTAGTGCCTCAACTCATGCCTCACTCTCTGTGGCCACGTGCCCCCACCAGACAAGCCGTCAGGTATTGTTCCCAATCGATGACTGACTTGCCCCACACAGTGCAACTTCCTTGCTCAGACTTTCTCATACTGTGCATTGTAGGGGGTTCTCAACCTTGGGAAACTGTGTTCGTAGAAAGAAGCCTCTGAATTCTGAGAGCCACCAAGAAGACAACTACCCTCTCCCTGGGAATCCAAACAATTCTCTATGATACTTTCCTTCTCTATTCATTGGAAATGCTCAGGTCACAGCTACAAGATAAAATCAAAGTGGCTTTTTATCCCTAAGACTGTGCAGACATCAGAAAAACGTTGATGTCTAATATCAACTGGGTATGTGTTACACATGTGTCCTTAAAAAGTTTCAGGAAGTGAATGCTCAAAAAATACACAGGGGGAAAAATTCTTCACAGGGAAATTTCTCAAGGCAGCATAGATTCTTTGTCCACTAGCCTAGAGAATGGATGAACATCAGCATAGTATACTCAGGAATAATCATACCCCTGAGGTCACCTGAGGAGATTTTTCCTCTAAATGGCCATGACAACAAATGTCATTATCCCAGAAGCTTCTCTTCCCACCAATACATGTAAGTTTTCATTGAAGAAAGCAATCTTTACAGTAAATACTTCTATTAAACAACATAAAAAAAGTGAGTTCATATGAAATTTTCATACATATAGGGAAATATTGCTCTGTTTTTACTATTATCATTAACAGCATATGTTGGTGATCCACTGCACAAATATCTACTGCTATATGCTACCATTGAGACAAAAATACAATTGGATCACTCTCTCATTATTTCAATTCTGAGCAAAGTTATCTTAAGGGATGCTACTTCCTGGAGCACTTGGATGGCTTAGTTCGTAAAGTATGTGACTGTTGGTCTCAGATTGTGAGTTTGAGGCTCACATTGAATGTGGAAATCACTTAAAATTTAAAAAAAAAAATCTTTAGAAAATAGGAATGCTACTTCCTGAGAGCCAGTCAGGCATTTGTGATAGTGCCTTCACATGTTCAGATCACATGAATACTAATTAGTTTACTGACAGCAAAGTAATTCTATGGATGGAACTCCCTTAACTTGGATGATTAATTGCAATTCCCAAAAGTAACTGTCACCTAATGAGCAGTGTACATTCTCATAAGAGCTGGATCCTATAATCAAAGCCTACTAAGAAATCTGGAAAGGTATGGTATCATGAACCCATCAAAAAAGAGGAAATCTGCACAAAAATACAATTCAATCCATTATTTCCTTTGATAAACAACATCCATATTTGATAGATAAGGTAAAAAGAAAAGAAAAAAAGAAAAGAATGAACTTTTTTTTAATAGTTTATTGTCAAGTTGGTATCCATATAACACCTAGTGCTCATCCCCAAAAGTGCCCTCCTCCATGCCCATCACCCCCCTTACCCTCTCCCCCAGACCCATCAGTCCTCAGTTCTCAACATTCAAGAGTCTCTCATGGTTTGCCTCCCTCCCTCTCCCCTCCTATTTCCCCCCTTCTTCTCCCCCATGGTCCTCCATTAAGTTCCTCCTAATTCTCCTATACGTGCAAACATATGGTAGCTGTCTTTCTCTGCCTGACTTATTTCACTCAGCATAGCACCCTCAAGATCCATCCATGTTGCTACACGTGGCCAGATTTCATTCTTTCTCATTGCCATGTAGTATTCCATGGTATAGATAAACCACATCTTCTTGATCCATTCATCTGTTGATGGACACTTAGGCTCTTTCCATGTTTTAGCTATTGTGGAGAGTGCTGCTATGAACATTGGGGTACATGTGCCCTATGCATCAGCACTCCTGTATCCCTTGGGTAAATTCCTAGCAGTGCTATTGCTGGGTCATAGGGGAGTTCTGTTGTTAGTTTCCTGAGGAACCTCCACACTGTTTTCCAGAGGGGCTGCACCAGTTTACATTCCCACCAACAGTGTAGGAGGGTGCCCGTTTCTCCACATCCTCGCCAGCATCTAGAGTTCTCTGATTTGCTCATTTTAGCCACTCTGACTGGCGTGAGGTGGTATCTCAGTGTGGTTTTGATTTGTATTTCCCTGATGAGGAGCGATGCTGAGCATCGTTTCATGTGTCTGTTGGCCATCTGGATGCCCTCTTTGGAGAAGTGTCTGTTCATATCTTCTGCCCATTTCTTCACTGGATTGTTTGTTTTTGGGTATGAAGTTTGGTGAGTTCCTTATAGATTTTGGATACTAACCCTTTATCTGATATGTTATTTGCAACTATCTTTTCCCAAGAAAAAAAATGAACTTTAAAAAAATGGAATTATGATTAACAATAATTAACACATGTGCTTTTTCTTGTAGTGCTTTATAAATATTGGTTTAATTCTTACAAATTCCTGTGAGGTTGGTACATCATGATTATGCACATTCTAAAGAAGAAGAGAACAAGGCAGAGAGAGGTTAAGTGAATTCTAGTAAATCATCCAAGCATATATCGCTAGTGAACTTCAAGGCTAGAATTGAACTTGGTAGGCCAAATCTGGAATCTGTGCTCTGAATTACTACATTGTACTCTTTTACTTAAAAACAAAACACCAGAAATACAGCTTGATGGGTGCGCACTGCACATGATCCTGAACAAATTATGGTTCTAATGCTTTTGATATTTACAGAGTTAGGGAGTATCAGTCATTGATAGTAATAATGGTCAGTTTACTGAGCACCTACTATGGGTTGAGCATTTTGCCTGCATTGCCTCTAACAATATCTTTCATAGTTATTACATGATCCATGTATATACGCATAAAGAACCTCAGAGAAGAAAAGTCATTTTCTTAAGTTTTCATAGTCAGTCAATGGCATCACCTGGAGTTAAAATCAGATCTCTCTGAATTTAAAGATTTTATACACACACACACACACACACACACACACATACATACACTATACCGGGATCCCTTTCAGTTAAGACTATTTAATAAAAGAATAATTTGAGTCCATAGTCCATCTAAGTTTTTGTAGACTGCCACCAATATGGTTTTGTCAGACCCATTTGGAAATAAATATGATATAACAAGAATAAGGAAGAGAAAGAAAAACAGGATGAAGATTCTAGTGTAAGTTGCATTAACCTTTACTCAGCATGGACCAGTGAAATGGGTAAATAGAAACTGACCCACCAGTCCAATTTTAGCTAGTACCATATTTCTTTAAGAATAACTTCCAGATGCTGGCTTTGGTGTCCATTTTGTTATTTCTGGCAAAGAAAATTCTTTTGCATTTTGTCAGCCTGAGAGAGCAGAATCTATTAATCAGTGCCAGCCATGATTTGTTCCTCCAGCATAAAAGCACGGGCCTTTTCCTTGGAATGCTTTAATTTATAACCATCTTTTTCTCCATTTCTGCCTACAAAGATGCACATTCATATTTTCACCATGAACTGTGTCAGACTGTAAGGCTAGTCTGTTAATTTAGTGAATTAATTATCATGAATAAGTAAATGGCATACTCCTTGAGGAACACAAGTAGTCTTTCTAAGGAAGCACTCTCAAACTTTGGTATGTACCAGAAGGATCTAGAATATTAAAGAGAAACACAGAGGCTAGGCTTATTAAAGTGTTGCAGGGCCTGGGTCTTTGCATTTTTGTGAAGTGACAAAGTGATTGTGATACCAAGCAAAGTTTGAGAATCACTGTGCATGGTTCATTTCAACTCTGCCTTTTCTTAGATCTCAAAGCTAAGCCAATGAAGCTTCCCAGATTCATGTCAACTTTTTCACCCATTTCCTGAACTAAAGCAATGGAGTTTAACGAAAATTACCTTACAGATCCAAATGGCCTCTAAGCTGGCTTCTGAGTCACAACTCTCTGTGTGCCTGCTTCCATGCCTGAGCTTAAGTTTGTATTTTCCTTAGTGTTCCTCTAGTCATCTAAACACAGGAGCCTTCCTTCCCAATGAGCACTCTGTGGACCAGTGACACCTCGTTTAGGCCAATCCCCTTGCCTGAGTCTTAACATGTACCCATTGAAATATACTTCCACATCAATATCTCCCTAGAGATTTACCTGGACTATTTGATTTTTGTATACCACCCAACAGTGCTCTCAAACTTCGAATGGTGTTTTAGGAAGGCCCCAAAGACTCTCTCCTCCTAGAATTCATGCTTTTGTATAATTCCTTCTTATTGACTGTTGGCTGGACTTACTGGTTTACTTCTAATGAACAGAAAATGGCAGAAGTGATGGGATGTTACTTCTGAGATGAAGTTATGATAAGACTGTGGCTCCTACCTTGGCAGCATTTCTCCCCACTTTGTCTTTGCGATTGCTTTACCCCAGAAGCACACATCTGTCATGTCATGAGGAAGCATGTGGAAAGGCCTATGTAGCAAGGAACCAACTGCCATAAAACAAATTGTTGGGAGAAATGTGATAAGCCTTTTGTGAGCATAAAAATCCCACTGGACAATTTAAGCCAAGAATCAGTGTTAACAAGCTCAACAAGAAGGGCTCAACTCTAGGTCTTATATTATAAAAGGAGATATACAAAAGAATGAACCACATTAAATGTACAGCAAGTACCCACAAAACAAATTGTTGGAAGAATAAAATAAACCTTTGTGAGTGTAAAAATCTATTAGGGATCTGTTGAGATTCTTCTGGCTTGTTCTGAAATATATATATACATGAATATACATATGGCCTGATTTTATACAAAGGGCTTCCTGATGTTATACAAAGGGCTGCATTGGTTAAGTGCTAGAAACAGAGAATAAGAGTGTAACACTGTCTTCTTAGGAGTTCGTGAAGTTTGTTTAGCACTCACATATCTTGGAATGAGAG
Organism: Proteles cristata cristata; assembly: GCA_017311185.1. Classification (NCBI taxonomy): domain Eukaryota; kingdom Metazoa; phylum Chordata; class Mammalia; order Carnivora; family Hyaenidae; genus Proteles; species Proteles cristata. The sequence continues at coordinate 791,763 of JAESUZ010004923.1, read as the reverse complement.
AGCAATGTTAAAACCGTGACCACACAGAAAAGGCTGTAGAATAAACATAAAATAAAGCATATTGGAAATTATAATAATTGAGTCACAAATTCAACAGAGCAAGAAAAGAAGTTCCAAAACTGTGATGATATTGCACAGTACCCAATTTGTGGTTATTTCTAACGGTTTTCACATGTCACCAACTTTTTACTCAAGTAATCTCCAAACCCCAAACGCTTTGCAATTTTTAAACTAACATATTTTAAAAACTATTTTTTTTGTACTTTGGTACAGATTCCATTTTTTTTCTAAAATGTCCTTTTGTAGCTTTCAGATATTTAGCGACTGAGCAATCTTATTTTTATGTCAGCCGAAACTGTATAATTATATATATTTTATGTGTAAAAACTAAACTGATAAAAATCCAATTTCCTATTTCCTGACTGAATTCCATGTGTCTTTTAGAGAGCAGGAGAAAATAAAGAAAAAAAAAAGTTTTCTTCTTGGTCCTCCCCACTTCCGAGTATCAACATACTTCAAATCTTTATTCCAATACTACACATATCTCCAACATTAAAATGGTGACAAGATCCATTTTGAGTCAGTGAACTACTTCAAGAAAGCAAATGATATACTTCTGAAAATTGTTTTAATTTTTTTTCTGTTTGTTTAATGTTTATTATCTTTGAGAGAGAGAGAGCACAAACAGGGGTGGGGCAGAGAGAGAGGGAGGCACTGAAACAGAATCAGGCTCCAGGCTCTGAGCTGTCAGCACAGAGCCCAACATAGGGCTCAAACCCACAAACTGTGAGATCATGATCTGAGCTAAAGTTGGATGCTTAACCAACTTAGCCACTCAAATGCCCTGAAAGTTAACTTAGTTAATCCATGCACTGTGCAGACCTACAATCTCACCATTCTTAATACTTTCTTGATAAGTTTATAGTCCTTTCTACTCTCATAGGTGGGCTTTACATTTATACAAGTGAGAATGTAATTTGATTTTTCTCTCTTCAAACTGTATGTCTCATATCTCCCCATGTCATTAAGTACATAGCATTTTGTTATCTGGATGTCTGATTCCTTATTTATCCTATTTCCTGATAAATATTTAGATTATAATTTTTTTGATACAATTAATTCCAGTAAATACTTTCATACATAACTTTTTGAGGGTATCCAGTGTTATTTCTGTAAAATAAATTCCAAAAATGGAATTGATAAACTGAAGATAGGAATATTTCTAGAACATCAACATGTATTTCCAAGTGACCTTCCATGAAGCTTTTTAGCACCTAACATTCTTCTCATCAGGATAAAGCCCATTTTCTCATTCACTTACCTTGGTGCTTTGTTTTTTAGTGTATTTTTGTTTGTTTTTCTTTGATTTAGAGCTAATTTCATAGTAGAAAATGTAATCTAATTGCTATTTGTTAGTATTCCCCAACCTCTTTATGATTCTGAACATTTAAAAATGCTAAATATCTTTTTTAGTGGCTTTATAATACTCCATCCTAGGGAAGTACCAAAAGTACTTAATCAGTCTTCATTTTTTACTTTTAAATTCCTTCTAAGTAATCCTTTTTTTATTTTTTCTTTAATATTTTTTAATTTATTTTTGAGAGAGAGAGAGTGAGCAGGGGAGGATCAGAGAAAGAGGGAAACACAGAATCTGAAGACAGGCTCCAGGTTCTGAGCTTTCAGCACAGACCCTGACATGGGGCTCAAACCCAGGAACCATGACAAGAGCAGAAGTTGGATGCTCAACCAATGAGCCACCCAGGTGTCCCTAAATAATCCTTTTAATAATGTTGCAAATAACATTTTTGTATATAACTGTCATTTACATTTCTGTTTTTGTCAAGCTGGATTCCCACAAGAAATTATTAGAGAAAGAGTATTGCTAAGGGAATTTACAGAAAGACCTTATTAAATTATCAGCATGAGATAATATCTGTTATGGGTTAAATTGTGTCCACCCAAAAGATAGATTGAAGTCCTCGTTCACGGGATCTATGAACATGAGCTTTTTTGGAATTAGCCTTCTTTGATAATTCTAGCATGAGATTCACTGAGAAATTATATCTAAATTATGTTTTAAAAGAAAAATCTTTTGGGAGAAACAAGAGAATGAAGGGATTACATTGGTAGTTTTATTTTTTTGAAGGACAGGTTAGATTTGAAGATGCTTTTCCTCACTGTAGCCCCATCACATTTATAACAAGAACATTCATTACTTTCAAATAAGTTGAGATAGGGCAAACTTCCATTAAACAGAGTAGAACAAGAAGTTGTGTGATTATAAACAAGGTCAATAATAATTAATTTATTTTTAAGAAAGAAATAACATTTTTATTACTTAGAAGGGAAATAGAATGAGGGGGGAAAAAAACCTCTGGAAAAATCTGGAGAAGCAAAGCAATCAGAATATTTTTTTTAGTTAACGAAACACTACTGTCTTATAAGGAAGAGACGAAGCTGAAGGTAAGTCATACAAAATCTCCAGGAGTTATGGTTCTGTCAGAATCCCCTCTCCATGGTAAAAGCAAGAGGCCATGATGATAATCACTGTGGGAACCTCTAAGATAAGGATTTATCTCCAAGAATAGCAATAAAAAGCTGACAAGTACAATTTAATTATGATGGAGTAGGTCTTGACTGACTGTAAATCTACCTCTGGGGTGTGTATGAAAATTAAGATGCAGGAGTATGTGTTTTAATTTATAGGATTCTTCTTCGGACTGCTTATAAATCAAAAGAATAGCAGAAATTTCAAGGACAAAACACATGCTTTGATCATTTTTTGAGTCCTTCTTGGTTGGGTTAGGTTTTTTTCTCTTTGATTCTATAAAGTCAGTAATCCAAACTATTCATGCTTACCTTTCTCTAAACCTTATTATGTTCACATTCACAAGGCCTAATGAAGAGACACCATGAAATAATATGGTGTAGACTCCTAAGATTTAATTGCAGTATCTGTGAGTAAGAAATCAGATAGAATATTGCACATATACTTAATAAATATGTCCTAACATGTAAAATAATATATAAACAATACATGAGCATGTTTAGTTAATTATGGATACCCATATGGATATTTATTCTGTGAAACAATCAAAATTATTTACTTAGTCTTCACATATATATAAGAAGTAGTAGGCTTTATGAAGCTCCCCTTTTTAAACCAATGAAAAATTTGTTTTCCTTGACATAAAGAAAATAGAAAAATAATGAATAATTTGTTTTTCCTCTTATCAAAGGAAAGCATTAAAACATAAATCCAATTATGGCTAATGATTTTTCTTATGTTACATTTGAAATAAATTGTTTGAAATTGCATGTTATGTTTCAATTTGGGTAAATATTATGAAAACTGTTGCCTTGTCCTACTTGTTGTTCACCCAAATTTTGTAAAGCCTCCCTTGGTAATGAAATAACCAAGGGACAGCAAAGACTAGGGAATATATTAGTACTAGAGCTCAGAAGAAGCTACATGATAAAACAGGAAAAGAAGGTTTGAGATATACAGGAGACTCAAATTGGAGTGGCTGACTAGTTCACAATAAACCAAGGATTTATCTTCCCTCCCAACCCTACCTCACTGCTCTACTCTGATATAATGTGATCCTATATTTCTGACCTCAGTGATTAAAGCAATGGTTTTCAATCTGGAGACACTTTTATCTACCAGAAGACATTTGGCGATTTTAGAGACATTTTTGTTTGCACAGCCTAGTGTGTGTGTGGGGGGGTGTGTGTGCTATTGATACCTAGTTGGTAGACTTTCTTTTAATACACAGGACACTATCGAAAACACACTGTTAGCTAACCCAGAACGTCAGCATGCCTAGATGGTAAATCCTGATCCAAGAACAAATCAAGCAAATCATGCAAGGTCAGTCAGAGCTCTTCCTTAAGAGTTTTGAATTTGCCTTTTAGATTTTAAAGATGAGAGAATGATGTTCAGTTTCCCTGTGTGACAAAGCTTGGAAAATGGAGTATAGAAAGTGCCTGATGGGAGAGAGTAAGGCTGAAGTCACCACGCAGAAAAAGCAGAGCTGGAAGCAGAAAGGTCAGAGCCCCAGGAGCTTTCAATTCCATCTCTTGTTGCTCCCAAGTACAATCCAGTCTTTTCTAGTTAGGTTAACTAAATGATATACATTCTTTAAGTTTGGTATATAAAGCATCACACTCTTCTTTATAACCTGTTTCCAGTGTATGGAAGCTAGGGCAAAATGTTGGCCCTAAAGACTCGCCATCTAGGGTAGACTTGCATGCTCCCTGTGTCTACTCTCTGTAGGGAGAGCTCTTCCATGGAGAGGCCAGGGTCCTCCAAGCCTTTTTATCCCACTGCTTAAACTTGTGTGTTCTGGGCTACCCCAGGGGCAGGGCCAGGCCCTTGTCAGGCTGCAGTAGTCATTAAAGAGGCTAATGTGTGTAAGTTATGTTAGGTCAAGATGGCGCCAGACTCTTAAGTCATGAATCACCTTTGTGTATGGAGCTTTCTGAAAACAAACATGTTTGGTATCAGCCCCTGCTGCTTCTGGGATTCAAGCTGATCTCAGGAGGGTTCAGTCTTGACCCAGAATTTCTTCCATGTTTCTGCCTCTTCTGATTTGGTGATAGGCCAAGCCTCAAGTCCCATCTCCCTCAGCCTTCTTTGGGTGTTTATGGGGGGGAAGGACATGTGGATGAGGAAGGGAGAAGGAGGGAGGACCCATCTCCATGTTCCTGATATCAACTGAAAGCTCTGATATCCCCCAAAGCTCTGACTGCCATAACTTCAGGATGTTTTCCTAAGGCAAACAAAAGATCCTTTTGCGAATTTACTCTAGGGCAAGTTTGCCTGTCTAGACGGGCATAATTAATAAGGGCCATAATTATAAAATATGCTCAAAAGTGAAGAATCTGGGCTCATACTAAGGACAACTTCTTTCCTTGAGGAAGAGAATATCAATTACTTTCTGATAGGACATCCCTTTGATAAGATGCTCTCACAATAAAAGCCTATCTCAATATAATTTCACACTGCACACTTGAAGATAAATCATTAAACAACCCTCTCACCTGCTCTTTACTCTAAGTTGGCTTTTACCAATTTTGTGATGCAGGAAGTATCTTTTCAATAGTATGTTTAAAATAGTGTAAAATCACACTTGTAGTCCTGGAGATATATGCCTGAGAGAAAACAATACTCCAGGGAAAGCAGTCACTCTCACCTAGTCTCCTGCTAGCCATCCCTCTCTTTCCTTCCCTCCCTCCCTCCTGTCTTCCCTCCTTTCAGTCCTTCCTTTCCAAATAATAACCCTAATGAACTGTTACACAAGTCCATTTGCACTTCTGAAATCATTTAGTTTTAGAATTCTAACAAATGAAAAACCTTTTAATATTTCCAGATTAATTGGGCTTATGTGCAATTAGAATAAAAGTACCTATTAGCTGTCAATGAATAAGGAGTTATAATTTTTCTTTTCTCCTTTCTGTTACTTTCCCTACTCCCCTCCCCAAAGTAGAAAATGACAGGAAAGGTTTAATTTCACCTCAGCCTACTCACTTCTGTGTGTGGCTTTTTTCCATAATTACCTTCATTCTGTATTTTCTAATTACCACTATAGATGTTAAGTTGACATTAAAGTTAAATTCTCACATCATCAATAAAATGTACTGTCTTGCAAATTCTTTTTTATAGTTGAAGACTTGAAGTTCCAGTCTATTCATAGCAAGAAGATTCTCTATACTATAAGCATTTAGTTAAAGAGATTCTTTTTGAATTTTCTTGATCAAGATAATAAGCCTTATATTTTCACTCAGCAGATATTAAAATGCTTATATTGGAGCATTACTGAATCGTTTCTAAAGGAAGGTAAATTTTACAACACACAGTTATTTCTATCTTTGACAAGTGGAAATTTTACAAGAAAAATCATTGCTTTCTATGTTCCCTTTCTCAATCCACGTCTATGGGATTCCCTACCCATGGGAGATACAGGTCAAACTATATATAAAATATACTTGAGAACTGGAGGTTCTTAGTGGCCCTGAGCAACACAGTTCTAGGATTGATGCTATCAGTAACAATCATTTTGCAGTTTCTTGCCCATTTTCCTTATACATGCAGAGATAGAATGTGCCATATTTTTTCTAGAGCTAGTAATTAAACATTCAATAACATCTATTCTGTTCCTCTCTATATACATATAAAGCTTTAGAACTACCTACATATATGTGCATGGAGTCTTTTAAATGTTATTGTGTAGTTTAATCCTGAATGTGTTTTACAGCATCCTCTTCATCAAAGTCCATTTTAACTTTCCTGACCTAAACTGTAAATCTCCTTTCTCTAGGTCCACCAATAATGTGATACTCTAAAGCAAAAACCTAACATAAAATAAAATCCAAAAGTAGATTCTAACAAATTTATGAAATTTTAGAATGAGGGGAACATAGTCACCCCACATCTGATTAGAAGATCCCCCATGTTTAGAAGATCCCTCAGGTAATCCTTCCTTCTGCACTGTGTTCACACTTTTCTCTTGAAGCCTTTTGTTTCTCTGAGTCTTTATACCTTTGTTCTGCTTCCTGGTTTCCTGGAGCCAGAGAGGTCTCAGAAGGGCTGACCACCGTTCAGCAAAGGAGAGTAAAGGGCCCTGAGATCTGTATACCCTATGTGTTCTTATTTTCCAGGAAAAAAAAAATTAAAAATAAGGAAGTTGCAGTAAATTTGTTCCTAACAACTTTTTTCGATGAGGTTATTTGTGTGTATTTATTCACTTAATAATTACTCAGTTTAGAAAGGAAAAATTGAGTTTTACACACATGGTTTCATTTTATGAAGTGATGTTCTCTATACTTTTTTAAAATAACTCAAAAGAATTTTATTCTAGCTAGATTTATAGTATATTTTAAGTTAAATGATACAAATTCATAGGGGTATGGAGAGAAGACATGATGTGTATATTTGTCCTAGCAGCAGATATATGAATGTTCCATATTTTAACTATAAGTTATACATCCTAAATTTTAATTTCTTTGCGGCTCTTACCCTCTACTGTTAAAATTTAAACAATCTACAATAATGTATTACACACACACACACACACACACACACACACACACACACACACATGAGACTATAAGAAATTAGGACCCTAACCAACTAAAGATCAAGATAATTCATAAAACAAAGTATACTTCTAGAAAACCAATAATTCCAAAGATCTGTGAGTATCTGTAATGAAAGTTTTGCAAAATGGTTTGGTAACCCGACCTTCAAGACTAGCAATTATCCTGTTGAGTTGAACATGTCTCCTTTAATTGTCCTTAAACGTAACTATGTTGTCCTTAGTAGTGCAAACAAATGCAATTCTATGGAATTTCTCTATTGGCTTATAGGAATCAAATAAGATGTAAACTTTTTGAGTCAAGGGACATACTTTAAGAATCAAAGATCTGAAGGGGCACCTGCATGGCTCACTTGGTTGAGCATCCGACTTCGGCTCAGGTCATGATCTCATGATTCGTGGGTTCGAGCCCCGTGTTGGGCTCTGTACTGACAGCTCAGAGTCTGGAACCTGTTTCAGATTCTGTGTCTCCCTCTTTCTCTGATCCTCCCCTGCTCATGCTCGCTCGCGCGCACTCTCTCTCTCTCTCTCTCTCAGAAATAAATAAAACATTAAAAATCTTTTTTTAAAGACAGAATCAAAAGTCTGAAGTCATCACATTGGCTCCTTCTGCTTCTGCTTTATGGATGTTCTTCAGTTCCTTCTCTGAATCAAACTTACCTGTCCTATGAAGTCATTTCTCTAAGATTATTATAGGATCCTTAGATATAATTCTTATAATCTCTAAGATTCTACTCTTTTACTTATACAGAAGTATTCTTCTCAGAATACTTATTAATTTCTGGTTTATACTGGTACCCTTCCCAGGTGATAGCTACTTAAGGGACAAATAACATTTCTGAGAACCTTATTTTCTCGGTGAGGACTCAGTACTACAGTCAAAAGTAATAAACTGAATGATAAGATCTTCAGAAGAGATACAAGATAGTAGACAGATATTTTTCTTGAAGAAACTTTTTTCCCCTTACATTACTTATCATTGACTATGAGTTATTCTATATTTATTTCTTGACATGTTTACAACATTAATATGATAATGCATAATAAATGTCTGATATTGGGAGCACCTGGGTGGCTCAGTCTGTTAAGTGACCGACTTCAGCCTGGGTCATGATATCACAGTTTGGGAGTTTGAGTTCAAGCCCCATGTCAGGCTCAGGCTCTGTGCTGACAGCTCAGAGCCTGGAGCCTGCTTTGGATTCTGTGTCTCCCCCTCTCTCTACCACTCCCCAGCTCTCTCTCTCTCTCAAAAATAAATAAACATTAAGAAAATTTTAAATAAATAAATATCTGATCTTTGTAAAAGAAACTTAATACAGGTATACATTTTGGAGAAGGTCCCTCTTATCTATATTTGCTTAGCAGTTATTTCTTACATTCCAATTACTGTTAGCATGTTTTGTTCTTGATTTAAAAGCAATTAAAGTTAAAATGAAAATACTCTGATACACTGTTTTGTTATATACTTTTTAAATGTTTCTAACATCCAGCAATTTTATATGTGATTAGGAATGGAAAGGAAATTTCTCATTTTCTTGGTCTTCATCTTGACCAAAAGTCAACTGTGTTTTTAAATACAGAGCTTTGTTTCACATTTAAGAAACAAAGGCACTCTTCTTCATGGGTCACCTAACTTTTTGCAGGAGAAAATAAGAGAATAAGGCTCTTACTGAGTGAATGCATATTGGGGACACTTATAAAGGAAAGGAAAAGTTTAGAGTCTGATAGATACAGATCACACATGCCGAGGGTCCATTCTTGAAGACCTGTTCCAATGTGTGTTGCCCAGGAGGGGCCCAGTGAGTACAGAGGCCTCTAGTGACAGCTGCTGATAAGTGACCTTCCTATCCCCACCAGTGGCAATCCAGTCTTTAGATGTATAGGAACTCCAAACTGTCTATTATCAGAGCCACCAGCTTCCTTCAGTATTTTTTAATATTTATTTATTTATTAGACAGAGTGTGGGCAGGAGAGGAGCAGAGAGAGAGGGAGACACAGAATCCAAAACAGGCTCCAGGCTCAGAGCTGTCTCCACAGAGCCTGAAGCAGGGCTCAAACTCATGAACCGTGAGATCATGACCTGAGCCAAAGTAGGACGCTTAACTGACTGAGCCACCCAGATGCCCCAGAGCCACCAGCTTTCTAATTGAGAAATGATGAGTGACAACACCCTCCACTACCATGATTCTATCCAGGCCACATCTTAGGGAAGAATATTTAGTTTTTGCATTCATCCATTTTTAAATATTTACAGGCTATGAATATTGTGTTGTTACCTGCATTTTTGAGTTAAGTCTAAAAGCAAAAGTGACCCCGCGGTGCCTGGGTGGTTCAGTCAGTTAAGCGTCGGATTTTGGCTCAGGTCATGATCTCACTGTTCGTAGGCTTGAGCCCCGCATCGGGCTCTGTGCTGGCAGGTCAGAGCCTGGAGCCTGCTTCAGATTCTGTGTCTCCCTCTCTCTCTCTGACCCTCCCCTGCTCTCTCTCTCTCTCTCTCTCTCTCTTTCTCTCTCTCAGAAATAAACATTTTAAAAAATTTTTAAAAAAAGCAAAAGTGACCCCAAAACAGATGACTGAAATGAACGTATGGCAAACATAAGAAAGAAAGTCCTTCTAACTCTGAGCTCTGACCAAGAATTACAGCAAGTAACAAGGAGCAAAGGTATCAAGGTGAATTATAAAGATTCATTTGATTATTTATGGGAGAGATAAAAATGCATCTAAGTGTATTAAAGATATTCTGAGTTTAAATTAAAGGTTAACCTCTAAATTATGATGCTCAGATATGTGGTAGTTAAATGGTTGCTGTTAAATAGAAAATAGTTATGTGTACATTAGTGTTTATAATTTTAGAATGCTTGGGGCACCTGGCTGGCTGAATTGGAAGAGCATGCCACTCTTCGTCTCAGATCGTGAGTTCAAGCCCCACGTTGGGTATAGAGATTACTTAAAAACCAAATCTTTAAAAAGCAAAAGGAAGAATACTAAGCAAATTATGATTTTTTTTTCACATGTACCCTCTTACAAAACACTGAGGATCAAGGGATTTTTCCTTCATACTTAAACTGAAATTCCATAGAAAGACACTCAAACATAATTCTGCCAAATAGTACATAGAAGGTTTATAAAAAGGAGTATTGAGCAGGTTTCAGCAGATACACATCATGTCAAAATTTACTTACAACATAAATATTCTCAGAGACACTATAGATAGAAACATGTTGGATATCCTTGGCATGTACAACACAGCTTTAAAAATTGGATGTTGATGAAGATGGGTAAAATGATTTACTCTGGCTCATTTGCAAACATAAGTAATTTTGAAAACTCTGAGTTCTCTTTTTTAATTTAAAGAAATGCATTTTTAGTGTAGCCAAAATATCCAGATGCGTAAAATAAAAAATTATGCATATTGGAAATGAGACAGTCACGGTCTCCTGGTTTTCCATTTGAATTAGGCAAATATGGATTCAGTAGGTAGCATGTCTCCTGAAAATAGGGTTACATTTTATAAGAGTGATTAAGTGGTCCAGTGCTCAGAGTGAGATAACATTTTGAAATCAGCCAAGAACTCAAGGAACCTAGAAAAAGTTGATGAGTGCTTTTAGAAGGATCTTAGGAGCAAGTTAGTTTCAATTTTCTGATTACTGCAACAGAGAGGGAGGGAGACAGAGGGAGAGGCAGAGGGAGAGGGATTGGGGGGGAGAGAGAGAGAAAGAGAGAGAGAGAGAGAGAGAGAGACCACTACTGCCATCTGTTGGTCAAATAAAACATCAGCAGCAAAATCTCCTCCCCTCCCTCCCCTCCTCCCCCCAAATGCTTAAGGACTCTTGCTAAATTCACTGTACTAGTTTTGGATAAACCTAGTATTCTGCTAGAATACCAAACAAAAGGCTATTGTTCAAATAAATTTCTCCTTTCTGTTCTGTGCATTGTTCCTTCTTGGCGTTTTCTAAGAAAGGGAGAATGCACTCTGGTACAAATCAAGAAATCTGCAAAAACAGTTCAGCTTGTAACTAAAGTTAACAGTGGTTCTGTGTTTTCACAGGTATGAATGTGTGTGTGTGTGTGTGTGTGTGCACGCGCGCACGCTCGTGCGTGTGCGAGAGAGAGAGAGAGAGAGGCAGACAAAGAAATAAATAGTGGAAAAGGAAAGAAGTTTCTGGTATGGGGCACAAGTAGTTTGGAAATACTTTTTCTATCGTTCTGATTGAAACATTATCTTCAGAAAATGACCTTTAGCTAGGTCGCCAGAATTCTAGTTCTTTGTTATTCAATTGTGGACCCCAAACCAGTTGCATCAGCATTACCTGATTGCTTATCAAAAATGCAAAATCTCAGGCTCAATCCAAGAGGGAGAATCTAATTCAGAAATTCATTTTTTAAATAATAATCTGCATTTTAAAAAGATTCTAAAATGATTTTTATGCATGTCAAAATTTAAGAAAGGATATTTTACTCTGCTCCCATTAATGCATCAAAACATTATTTGACATGCTTGCCTTAGATTTATTGATCTAAATCTAAAATGCACATTTTTAATTTATATTTTAACATATTTAAAATTAGATTATGTATTATAATCTATAATGTCTCATATTTCTGCTAGCAAACGTGTTTTTCATTTCAGTAGTATATAATGTAATGATGTATATGGAAATTGATGGAATGTCTGATTATGTGAAATACGGAAGACATCATTTTGTTAAGCAGAGAAAGAATCTAGTAGGATAAAGCATAAAGCAGATAACAATAAAAATAGCTAATGTTTTCTGAGCCCTTATTACACACTATATATTTTGTTAGGTCATGCACTTCCTACTTAATCATGAAGCACTTTAACCAGCTCCATTTTATGGATAGAAACTAAGACTTGAGTTAAATAAACTTCCACATCTCCACATGGACCATGTTAGATTCAGATAACAATCTGGTCTATCTGATTCCAGAGGTCATGTTTTTAATCATGAAGCTATTGCTTCTGACAAATTTTTCTGTTACCATAGAAGTAGCAGGAAAGGCTAGAAATGAGAGAAAGTCTGAAGTAGAAGTGTTTAGTTTAGTTTAGTTTAGTTTAGTTTAGTTTAGTTTAGTTTAGCTTAGTTTAGTTTTGTTTTGTTTGCAGGGAGTGGGGAAGGGATATTAAGGCCCCTGGCTTTAGAGCTGGAAATTTTTGGAGGATGGAAATGTAAAAAAAGCATACATAAAATAGAAGGTGATATTCAAAACAGCCAATGTATAAAAAATGTTTCTTTTTTTTAAATGTTTTATTATTTATTTCTGAGAGAGAGCAAGAGGCAGCATGAGCAGGGGAAGGTCAGAGAGAGAGGGAGACAAAGAATCCAAAACAGGCTCCAGGCTCTGAGCTAGCTGTCAGCACAGAACCCAATGCGGGGCTCAAACCCACAAACGGTGAAATCATGACCTGAGCTGAAGTTGGATGCTTAACCGACCGAACCACCCAGGTGCCCCTAAAAATTTTTTCAAAACAGAACAGAAGAGGAGCGCCTGGGTGGCTCAGTCAGTTAAGTGTCCAACTTCGGCTCAGGTCATGATCTCACCGTCTGTGGGTTGGAACCCTGCATCAAGCTCTAGCTGACAGCTCAGAGACTGAAGCCTGCTTCAGATCCTGTGTCTCCTCTCTCTGCCCCTTCCCTGCTCATGCTCTGTCTCTCTCTGTCTCTCAAAAATAAATAAACGTTAAAAAAAACTTAAAAAGAACAGAACAGAAGAAAAGGGCAGGCTGAAGTGGGGCTGTAGCCTGAGCACCTGGAAGGGGGTGAAAATGTGCTAGTATTGGTGATGGTGAAATGTCACCTGTAGTTTGCTTACCTTGTCTTGCTGCATTATCAAGGGCCATCTCTCTATAGATATTGGAAACACATTGATAGTAATCTTAGGGAGAAAAGCAATGGAAATTCCCCAGTGTTTTATTTGCATTGGGTCTTCTTCTTTTTAATTTCTCTATTGTTTTAATGTTACACAAAAATAAGAGTATTTCCTATGGTAATACAATCCACATTTTACCTCCTACCTATCAGCCAAGTGCTATGACTACAACCTTCATAAACTAGTTTGCTCAGTGAGATCACCAACAGGTCCAGTTTGAAGATGCTCAAGGTAAATGGTGATAATAATCTCTATCATCAGTGCAGTAGTTGCAATTTCCCAGGTACCCTGACGAGACCTTTCTATATAACAGCCACGGTGTTACTATGCCCACTTTAAAGATAAGGAAAGTGATTCTTAGGGGACTTGTGATCTTAATGTTGCACAAACAGTAAGTGATGGAGCTGAAAGTTCCTAATTTTTATTCACATGATCAACTGGTAGAAGAAGCAGTTAAGGAAATAGAAATGAAGTTGCTTCACACATAACAAAAGCAACAAAAGGCCTAGGGGCACCTGGGTGGCTCAGTTGGTTAAACATAGTACTCTTGATCTGTGTTCAGGTCATCATCCCAAGGTGGTGGGATCAAGATCCAAGCTCAGCATGGAGCCTGCCTAAGATTCTCTCTCTCTCTCCCCCTCTCCCCCTCCCCACCTCTCATGCACTCCCTCTCTCAAATTTAAAAAAAAAAAAAAAAAGAACAAAAGGTCTAGTTTGCATGCAACAGTCTGACTTTCATTTCTCCCAGATGAGTTATGACTGAGGTCCCCACACACTCTCCACATTGTCCTGGATTGGACAATGTACCATATGGTTAACTTTCAGATAGTGGACTAACTATGATAATTCAGAAACAATCAGAATTAGCCCTCATCCTTATTGAGTTTGGGTAATTCAGAAACAATGGGTTCCATCCAGATTACTTTGTTCACTTCAATCAAGTAATTGGCTACTAAGCGCTTAAACCAGAAAGATAAGCAAGGAAGTATTTGCATGATGTGGCCCAAACCACATACAAAGGTAATTCCTAATGAATAACAGCATCCTATCTCTCAGTCCTTAGGTCAGGGATTCTTTTTGCTCACCATCAGTTTGGAAATAAGCATATTTATTACACTAAGTAATATTGTAAGTGTTGCTAATAATGATGCTGATAATCTCTTCCTGCAAAAGGCTACACTCACTGTTGTGCAAGCCCCTTACTGCTGATAAATTGCCCACAGGTTAAGTCAAGTCTCTTATAAATACTACAGTGTGGCAGCCGAGAGGAATCAAGTAAGCACAACTTCAGAATAATTATGGCAAAAAGCCATTTCCTATTGTTACTAAGTGTTTTAAAGGTTTTTATAATATAATAAAAACATGCCCTAGCAATTTGTCATTTCATAATACATACTTTCTTTTACAATCGGAAAAGTTATTAAATAAACAGTCCATCATCTTAATTGGTATGAAAGCATGCCTGAGTCCTGAGCAGAATGAATTCCCTTAGGTACCCTTAGAAGATGATCTGTTCAGCTTAAGAGGTGCTTTCATGCTGGGTAGATGCTGTTCCAATCCGTTTATCTCTGTTGAGTCTAGAAACACTTTCTGTATTTTCATATATTTCTCCCCATGATATTTGAATACATAGAGAAGGAATATAGTTACCAAGTGACTTTTTTTCATGTGTGCATCAGTGGAACAGTATTTTCAAAACATAAAAGAGAAATACTGGCATGTTCATAGGTAGAGAAAATAGGAAGAAAAAAAGGAAAGCAAGTCAAATTATGTTTTTCATCTTGAAAGAGAAGTCTGTATTTCTAACATTTTGCTTGTAGGATTTTGGTTCTGAAACTGTAAATAGGGATCTCTTAGGTTTTGTGGTTCTAAATTTATTTTGGCGAAACATGTTGCAAGCCCAAACCTCTTTAATCAATACAGATAGTTTAAACTGCTTCATCTTTTCCTCTCAATGGTGTAAAATTTGCTTCTTTTCTCAAAGGAATATTCACAAGCATTGCTTATATAATCATGATCCTAATCACTGCCTTTTTTTTTTTCTTGAAAAATGAGGAGAGAATCTTAGACTGGTAGAAAAGTCAAGGAAGAAAAAAGTGAGTCACTTTTCTGGAATATTTCAATTGCTATATATAAAAACTGCTTCCTCTATCCCTAGAGTGCATTCTTAGCCTTAAACTTCATAGCTGATTTCTTACTCTTTCTACTTTTATCATTTAGCCTTCCTTTCCCTTTTTGGATTTTATTAAGGTTATTTGCCAGGGGATTTGACCATAATCTTACTGAATTGGTACAATTAGTTCTATATTCCAGATGTTATTAATATCCTTCTGTTCTCGTTGTTCTTGTAAAAACTGAAATAAGGTTGTTACTTTACTAAGGTTATATATAAACAATTACAGCATAAGTGTCTTTGATTAAAAGGCCATTATCAGAGTTACTAGTTATTTAGGCCTACCATGTACCAGGCACTTTATAAATTATCTCAACAAAACTACAAATGATCATCATTCTACACATGACAAAATTGACGAAGTAATACTGACGCAAGCTGACTGAGTCCAGGGACCCAGTGGGGCATCCCACAGGACCTGTCAAGAGGGTCCTTGGCTTCATGTAGGATAGAAATCAAACTCAAGCCGAGAGGAAGTGAGAACAGAGTTTACTGGATATATAGAGAGAATGAAGATACAGACAGACCATCTAGGAGACTTGGAAAGGTAAAAAGAAGGAGTCTCATCTTTGCTTAGGGTCTGGGGTTTTTACTGAGGATTGTGGTCCTGTGCACGCATCTTCTCAAGCATCCAGGAATGAAGATGAGTATTTAGATGTCCTCCATAAGTCACTTATTCCCTGGAGCTAGGGTTCTTGGTGAGTTTGTGGGTTTGGAAAACATTCATGATGACCCCCTCCAGTCACCCCTTAGATGTTATCTATTGTGCTCCTGGAAGACTCCAAAGAAATCATTAACTCCTTGACCTTTATAAAGAGGACATGCATTATCTGAACTATGAGTCATGTGTAAGGTGGGGACACAGGTTCCTAGCCAGAATAGACGTAGGAGAAGGAGCAAAAAAGTGGTTTTTTCCATGGGGTCCTTTTAGTTTCAATATAATTTTGTGTCAATATGGAGTATATATTAGAAAGAAAATATAATGCGGCATAATGAAGTAGAGCTGACAGTTACAGCATAGGGTTTGAATTTGAACTCTTATCAGTTGTGGTGCAAAGTGTGTTCTTTTTTCAGTATACCAATTTTGTGGTAAGTGATTAACTAATCTGCTACGTGAAAATACCACCACTAGCTGTGCTGTATTAGGTCCTAGAAAAGATAAGGTGTGAAGACTAGTTACCACAAAAGAAAAAGTGTTATCTCTTTAAAGTAGAAAAGATCTAAATATGAGGACTTATTAGGCAAATAACAGCCATGGACATACTATACATGGTCCAAGTACTTATAAATTTTGTAGGAAAAGGGAATTTTGTTTTAGAGAAATCACATATATAATTTGAATTTCTCCCTGCTGAAAAGGAATTTATTCACTCCCTCTAAGCAAAACAAACTTAAAAAATACTGATATCCTTACCTTTAGTCTATTAGAAAACCATACTGAAGTAATACCTATAACTCATACCTCAATTTTTTCCATTTTTTATTCGTAGTTTCTCTTTTGGAGAAAAAAATAGTCGTGGTCATTTAAACAATAATAAGGCTTAAAATTTTTGAAATCCATTTCTACATGGAAACATTTGTTCTGTTAAAAGGAAAGCCACAGGCCCAAGATGGAGTCATTTGCCCCCAGGACAACAAAACAAGACTTAATTGCAGTTCCAACTTCTCCAGCATGGAATTTTAAGCCAATCAGTCTGGAATTTTCTGTTTAGCACCAATGAGGTAATCTGTCACATGGGCCTTCTTCATTCCTCCCAAAGGAAGATGAAGTATTCCACCCACTAAGACTTTTTTTTCCCCTGAAGGGAAGGTGACCCTACCTGAGACAGTTCTTTTCAAAATTTTGCTAATAACTTCTTACCCCTCCTCTCCTTCCTATAAAAACCTCCCATCTCAGAGGAACTTCACTCCACTTGCTCCCCTATTTATAAATGGCTTCATAAAGACAATTTGATCTCAAATTTATTTGGTTAAATTTTCATTTTTGTTAACAAAGGATTTTTTTCTTGTTTTTTCCCTATTTAACATTTTCTTTACTTAAAACAATAAGAAAGTCTAGTGATTTGATTTTATAGAATAAAAATAAAGGAAAGTTCAAGTGATTATCCTTAATATACAAATTCCCTCAACATAAAAGTACAAGGAAGAAGAGAGAAGTTTGTTTTCTATAATGAGTTATCTTGACAGGCTTTATGTACCAATTAAAAGCACTGTATAGTTGCTCATTTTTCCTGTCTTTGCCTATAGTTATCATGAGAAAGAGAAAAAAGTTAATTTTCCTCCTTAATATTCATGTTTTGCTTAATTTTGAATTTGGAAAAATTTAACAGTTTTAGCACATGGTAGAAATCATGTTTATTTTAGTCCTGAGACCCTGACATATTTTTCTAGCACATGGTAGACAGAGACCCCTATTTATGCATTTAGTTCATGTTTTTGTTTATGCCTTAATATTTTTAAAAATACCAGATCAAACCGTAAGCCAATCCATAATGTCTTCTGCATAACTGTGTGGGAGTGAAACCACAAATATTATCTGTATTTACATTGGGCTGCCCCACCCCTTGGCTGTCTCCACAGCCCTGGTTTACTAGGACTGACGCTCCTGGGTAGCGGTGGCGCCACTTCCATTTGGCATAGCTGTCTACACAGGCCTTTCCCTTCTGTTGTCTTTCTTTGGCACAAACCAGTGAATGAAGTCATGCAAAAATGTGTGGCTAGTCATTGGGGATGCCTGGGACTGTGACAATGGAGACGGCTAATCTGGCAGCGTATCCTATGGTTTCTGAATTATCCCCTCTCTATACAGGTTTTTGGCTGGCCTGATAAATGCATGCTAAACTTTATATACACGGAAGTAGTGTGTTTAAGAGCAGAGTGCATGAAGTAGTGTACTAGAGTACATAGAAGTCACCCCCAGTTTCCATCTGATTGGCAAATTCTCGAGCTATTCCCATAGTCCTGTAGTTTGGCTTTTATGCAGATATACTTTGTTGGAAGATAGAGACTATACTTTGTAGTTGTATATACACACCTGTTAAGTTCCAGGTGTACTGATGCTTCAGTTGTATAACAGCACAACAAGTTTATGTAAGTCTATAGATCTTGAACTGGGAAGAGCTTCAGGTGTTTTCAGAGGAGTTACTAGTCAATCATAAGAATTTATTATAAGAGCTTACTATATGCCCAGAATCTTTTAAATTTTTTTTTTAATGTTTTATTTATTTCTAGGAGAGAGAGAGACAGCATGAGCAGGGGAGGGTCAGAGAGAGAGGGAGTCACAGACTCTGAAACAGGCTCCAGGCTCTGAGCTGGCAGTCAGCACAAAGCCCGACGCGGGGCTCGAACCCACGAACCGCAAGATCATGACCTAAGCGAAAAGTTGGATGCTCAACCGACTAAGCCACCCAGGCACCCTTATATGCCCAGAATCTTTAAAAGAAGAGTCATGCCTGGGTGGCTCAGTAGGTTAAATGTTGAACTTCAGCTCAGGTCATGATCTCACAGTTCGTGAGTTTGAACCTCATGTCAGGCTGCTTCAGATTCTATGTCTTCCTCTCTCTCTGCTCCTCTCCTGCCTGTGCACTTGTTCTCTCTCTCTCAAATATAAATAAATATTTTTAAAAATTTTTTTAAAATAAAAGGAGAGGAGAGGGAATGGGTGGGAAAGAAAGAAAAGATTGTTTATAAGTCTAATTGTGGTTATAGGAAGGGGAGAAACTGGCTAAAAGTAGGAAAGAATTTTCAGAGATTGTAAAGCTGACTTTGGCTTCATAGTCAGGTGAGGTTTGGTGCAGCAGACAATTGGAGCTGGCCACTGAAAGTTGACTTGGAGTCCCGGGGATGAAGGTAAAGGATCATTCACACTATCAACTAATATACAGTGAGTGTCTGTAATATGCACAGTGCAATGTGATTGTACAAGATCTGGGGAAACAAAGTGATATAAGATATACTCTTGTTACTCAAGGTTTCACAATATGATAAGAAACACATCAATAGAAAAATAAATAGTTATCCATCTCAACAGATTATAAGGCTAAATAGGAGATCTGACAGCAAGTGTAACATAAAGTCAGAAGAGTGGGATTAGGTGGCTAAGAAGGAATGCATACATGAGGTGGAATTTAAAATGGTCTTTAATAGGTAAGCTGATCTTGGATTTGTAGAAAATATACCCCCAAAGATTTTTTTTTAATCTCCAACATACATATTAATGAAACAGACACAAGGTTTATGTCAAGACGGTGGGAATAAATGGGAATTAAAGACAAAGATTTATGAATTATAGGGTCATAAATTTGGAAAAGACTAGACTCACTCAGCTCAAATGTGGCGATTGCTTTCACAACCATGAAGCTTCTATAAAACCACTTTATAGTGGCAGCAGGTGTATTACTGGGTGAATTATACCTGGATTAGGTAGGACTATTCATGCCAGCCTTAAAGGTTTATGCATCATCCTCCAAGAGGCAAAGAATCACTAAAAAAAAAATTAAGGAGGCAAAGTGTGTATTAAAATATATATGCAGATACTATATATTAAAATCTCACAATTAATCTACCAGTTATCAGATTCAATTAGAAGATATGAACAGGCAGATCAATGAAGAAACTATTGAATTTGTCAAACAATAAGGGGTGTGGATTAAATAAAGTGTGGTGGCAGTTGAAATATTGAAATGGTGGGTCCATTGTTAAAGAGAGGCTGAAGAAAATACTAGTTTAGTGGAGGGAAAAACACATTAATTTCAGTTTTAGGCATGCTTTTTTTAAAAAAATGTTTGTCCATTTATTTTGAGAGAGAGGGAGCTCCATACTGTCAGTACAGAAGCCAACGTGGGGCTCCATCTCATGAACCATGATATCATGACTTGAGCTGAAATCAAGAATCAGATCCCCAACCAACTGAGCCACCCAGGTGCCCTTAGGCATGCTTATTTTAAGTTAACAGTGGGGCAAGACAGGAATTTAACATAAAGGTTGGCATATAAGCTAACACATTGCATTCTCCACCCACAGGTAGAGACAGAGTGGTATCTCCTGGGTGCCTTCAGCTTCATCATTGAATGTGGTGTGAAGTCTTCATCCTGCATGGTAATGGAGGTTAAGACTGGGATTATAAGATGTCATAGTTATCACAAAATTGGAAAATTTCTAAATCATTCTGGGTTGTAAAACTGACAAGTTAAGCTTTAAATCTGCTTTTCTTCCCACATACTCAGAAAGATTTCAGGTGTGTTTTATATCCATCTGTGTGGCAAAATGCAAGCCACAGTAGAACTGCTAGTCTGTTATTTACTGATAAGTTTCAGGTACTCACAGCAATTCTGTTGCTTTGTTAAGTGAACAGCAGAAGCAGAAGATTTACATATGTACATTTCTTCCTTGCGGGATGAAGCAGCCTTAAATTCTGTATTTCCCCTCCCCTTCTGCCTTTCAAAAAAAGGAAAAGAAGGAAGGATGGAAAGGGACGGAAGGGAGGGAGGGAAGGAGTGAGGAAAAAGAAAGAAAGAAAGAAAGAAAGAAAGAAAAAGAAAGAAAGAAAGAAAGAAAGAGAAAGAAAACAAAGAACAAGGAAGAAAGAAAGAAAACAAGAGAAAAAAAATTCCTTCTATATCTAATTTCTGCATCCAAATGAATACCAATCACAGATGAATATCACATCCAGATGATGTGATTGCAGGCTGAAGATGAACATAAAGCCAGTAAGTGGAAAGATCAATAAACAATATGGTCAGATCCATTCCACACAACCCTTTTAATGCACCATATTGAATTAATACAAATGCCTTTGGTACAATAGCAAAATTATTTATGAAACAATAGAAAATCTGCTCTTTAGTACAAAAAAAGCACTGCACACGATTTCAGTGAGAAAAAGAACCAGATGTTACACATACTTAAAAAAAACACAATCCCATATGCAGTTACCCATGAAATATTCAACACATACATAAGTTTAGGACTTACTGGCATGATTTCTTTCCTCCCTCTCACCTTCATGCTAATCTTCCACATGTCAGCATTTCTTTGAAATCAGGGTGTGTTACTAAAGTGGAGTATAGAGAGCCAACTGAGGATTGATTCCAGTTGAAATTTTTGTAGAATGCCCAGGGATGTCCTCATCTATGAAAGGAAGAGGGTGCAGTCACTCCTTGTCAGGAATGTAGGCGTTCAGATAGCGCCATGTACCACTTGCTGTCTCCAGAACCAGAAACGGATTGACTTCTGCCAATAAAATTAATAACTGAGCAATGCGGTCCAAGAAAAGGGGTTATTTATATAGTCCACATTCCTATACTAAAGATGAAAACGTAGACATGAGATTATCAATAAAATTCCCACCACTGGGAGTGACCTATAATGTCTCAACTACAAAATCAAACCCTTTCCTCTAATTCTGTATTCTGATTGAAATTAAATGTGTGTATTAAAGTTTTTTTAAGACAATATTAAATAAAAAGCAGCCACTACACCAACCCTGTGTTTACCCACTTGTCTTTTCAAGTGACACAGAAGTCCCAGGAATTTCCCACATTTAGGATTTTTGTGAACTGTGCTTTCTTAATGTTCTTCGACCTTTGGCATTGATTTTATTTGATTTCATTTTCCCACACAATTAGATCAGGTATATTCTGAAGCCTAGAGCCATTGTTAGGAAATACATGGATACTCTATCACCCACTTGAAAATGCAGACCTTTTGTTTTCAGATGCTAGTTTGTTTCTTTATAAATTTAACGACATGGGGGCTGTCTCGTGTGCTCACACTGCTGTTAGACTTCTTCTGAAAATAAGAGTCAGTCACTTTTCAAAGAATCGCAGGATCCTTGGTCCTAGGGGATTTAAAGAGCACTGAAGGTGGACAGCAGCGGGTTTTTCCTAGACTTATAGCTAAGCCCCTGTGGGCAAACTTGGATCTCTGGGCTAGAGAAGATGTTCTAAACACAATTACTATTTCACTAAGGGTACAAATATATCAATCAAAATCTCCTTTATTTTTTAATATTAGAACACTGACGAACAAACTTTCCCAAATACTTTACAAAACATAATTAACAACATTTCTTGCTTCATTCAAAATAGTCTCTTATCTAGGTATTTGGAATTAATTAATCAGCAAAGACAGAAAGACTCCCTGGTCTCCATAAAGCAGCTCTATAAAGTATCTAAGATGATGTAAATTTAGAATTAGATATGAATGTGGATATATAAATATATAAGGATATCTAACTAGAGAAATAGCATTTTTTCAACTTTTTCAATTTTAATTTTAATTTTAATGTACTGTGCAATATTGGTTTCAGAAGTAGAATTCAGTGATTCATCACTTATATACAACACCTAGTACTCATCACAAGTGCCCTCCTTAAGGAGAACTATCATTTACATGATACACAACACACACATGCAAACACACACACACATGCCAATTCAAAATATGCTCATTTACATATATGCATACATGCAGCTATCTTAAGAGACATGTATGGCTTCTATATAGAATTTTTTACAAGGCAGAGACTTCAGGGTATTTTGTTTGAGAACAGAGTTATAGGCTTGTCAATTTAATCTGCTTTCCATAATAAGGAAAAAGCATGGTACAGGCATAGCAAATCTTCTCATAACATACATAGAAGATTTTTCTAAAACTCTCCCATAACCCTTATAATACATTTCAATACAAAAAATCATTTGAGTTGGGCAATAGAAATAAATCCCTCACAAAATGCTGAAGAAAAATAGAAGTAGATGGGAAGGGGCACAAAAACATGTACATCAGTATGTTGTTACATACCAGAGCAGTGATAGTGTATAAATTGTTCTTATCATCAGGACTGAGCGGAGCCCCCTGAGCTACAGTAGAAAGTACTGTAGTTGCTGATGTGCCATTTAGTAATCAGATGTTCACCACTGATAATTTGCTTTCCTTGCTCTGTTGGAAGAGCTCACCTATTTGGAATTAACTAAGGTAAGTAGAAACTTTTTCTTTCAGCATTGTCTTCCCTTCCAAAAAAATCTGCAAGATGAGCACTGATGAAAGGAATAATTAAAAACTGTTTTGACAAATGAAAGGGAGGGGGGAGAAGAGAAGAAAACCAAGAAACAGACTCTTAACTATAGAGAACAAACTGATGGTTACCAGAGGGGAGGGGGGTAAAGGTATGTGTTAAATTGGTGATGGAGATTAAAGAGGGCCTTGTGATGAGTGCTGGGAGTTATCTGGAAGTGCTGAATCATTGTGTTGTACTCCTGAAACTAATATTACGCTGTCTGTTAACTAACTAGAGTTTAAATAACAACTTAAAAAAATTAAAAACAACTATTTTAAGTCAGAAATTAGCAATCATGATTGTTAATATTAAAAACTATGCTTTAATAAGCTTCTCTTTTTCTCTTTTCCTCCTTCCTTCTCCTTCCTCTACCACTTCCAATATATCTTTCTTCCACACTCAGTCTTATATTTTCTCTTAAAAAAAAACAATGAGAAGAAAATTCTGTAACTCCTTAAATCTGTGTATTTGAGAAGATAGTGGGTCAAGTCAAGTGTAAAGTTGGGAAGAAGACAAGACAGTGAACATGTGAATAATAGCCCATGTAGAAACAGAACCAAAGATTGGCACTTAAAATATCCCAGAGGCAGCTGGGTGGCCCAGTCAGTTAAGCTCTAACTCTTGAATTCAGCCCAGGTCATGAACTCACAGTTTATGAGACCGAGCTCTGTGTAGGGCTTTGCGCTGACAGCAAGAAGCCAGCTTGAGATTCTCTCTCTTCCCTCTCTCTTCTCTCTCTCCCTCACTCTCTCTCTCAAAATAAACAAATAAACATTTAAATAAATAAATAAAAATAAATTATCTCAGACAGCAGAATGGTTGCTATAGGTGGTTTGGGCTGCTAAGAGCCATTCTGCAGTCATAGAGTTACAAAGTATGATGGTTTTTAGTTAATGCCTGGGTTTGAGATTTGAAGCTTTTGAAATGAAGTGCATCAGCAAGATAGATAAGCATAAACATGGGCAATGTAGTTAGATGACCCTTGGATGTCCACTTCAGCAGGAAGATACTGGCTTTGAGGAACTCAGTCTTTGGATATGGGAATCCACGTCACCAACTGAATTCTGAGGTAGTTCCATCTCCCACATAAGGGAATAAATCAGAGAAAACCAAGGTTCACTCATCCCAGGTGCAACTAAGAAATTACACAGGCAATGAGAACATGAATTAAAGTGGAAACAAATTGGAAGTTGAGGCCAGTGACAAGCACAGTTAGGACTCTGAATATAGACATTCTGGTGTCAAAAACATTTTCAGAGTAAGGATACCAGAGAGTGTTCAAAAGTATGTGAGGCTCAAGTGTCCACTACCTGTGACCCAAGGTCTCAGGTCAGATTTGCCACAAATATGACTAGTGGCACAGTACAAAGCCTGAGGGAATATTGCGATCTTGATTAGTTTAGTGCTAATCAAGAGCCCAGAAAAAAAAGATGCTACCATTTATCAGATTCCTTCTATATGTCTGGCACAGCATCAGATGCTTTGCATACCAGTCTTTAAGATAGGCATTATTAATTCCATATGGTGATGAAGGAATTAAAAGCAAAAAAGACTCTGGCTTAAACTCTTAAGTCAAGATTGTTCTCGGAATTACGGCAGGGTTGATTACGTGGAGAGGGATCTGAAAGAGCTGAGGAAAGCCCAGTGAGCTAATGGACAGATGGGTCATTCAGCTTATTTCCTGGGAGCATTCCCATCTATAAGTCTTGTTACCTGCCACATGGAATAGTCATGAGGGTTTTAGTACCTCCTCGGGATTATACAGTGAAATCCTATTACGTGCCAGAAAATATCTAGGCACTGGGAATAGTCATGAACTAGTTAGATAGTGTCTATTCTCACAGAGTCCATATACTAGTAGTTGATTCCCTAATGGGTTTCTAAACCAATTATGGAAATCTCACATCCAGTATAGACTTGTGAGACATGAGAAGTCAGCTGAGGACATCTGAAAAAATTTCTTTCCAAAAAAGTTACGATTCTTTCCTTTCATAATGCGAGCACAAAGCAAAGTAGATTAGTGTGCAGTTGAGACCGAGGATGACAATGGTGGGGGAAGCATGGGTCCCTGATGACATTATTGAGCATCTGGTCATACTATTCTACAGCCTGCTCTGTTAACAGACTGCAGTTATGTGAAATCATTTCTTGACTCCTTAATGTGCAAGCTACTATAAATTTGGCTTATTCTATAATTTGTAGCTAAAATTTGCCAACCCGTTACACAGACCAAGAGCCGAATCAAAGTATCTGTCCTATGGGCTAATTTTAGTATATAAGACAGACCTCTGAAGAGACATAGCCAAAGAGTATTGTCTAGATTCGGGTAAGGCAGGTGAAGAGAGAGATGGAATCCAGACTGTAACAGAAGAGTAACTTCGAGAGAATACCAAGAAAATGGTCCCCCAAAAAAGCAGATCATGAGATGTGAAAGTTCTCCTCTAAAAACAAAACAAAAGTACAAGGGAAAGAACTAGAGCCAGTCAGCAAGTTGCCTTCCCAAGATTTTTGGGAATAAAATTTACTTTTCCCAGAACTTCAGGAACAGATTTAGTGCCCACCATTTCCTTATCTATATTGATTTTAAAGGTAGAGGTAGTAGAGTATCCAGTCAGAGTCAAATAGCATTGACCTTGATAGTTGTCATTACAACGAATTCATTATCTCCTGCTAACAGCCCTTGCAACTGCTCTTCTATTTCTACCCTTTGCTCCAATTTTATGCTCTGGGAGATATTAATACAAAGGTAGAGTCAATGTAAGTAGGAGAAAATGAATTTGGTATAGAAAAGTCTTAGATTTAAATCTCAGTTTTTAAAATGGGCATTTTAGGATAACCAGCTGTTATTATTATTGCTTATTCCTCCCGATGGGCATTTAAAAAAAATATTTCATTGCATTCTCAAACTTAAGGACAAGAGGCTTTTTAAAAAATAATAAAAAGAAAGCTATGAGTATTATAAGAAATACGTACATTTAAAATATCAAAATATCCTTTTAAAAAGATTGAACTTGAAAACAGAGACCTCAAGAATGCTGGTAAACACTAGCATTAACTATAGTAGCAGTTAAGTATTTCTTATATTTTGAAAACCTTAAAGACTGTTATTATAAAGAGCATAGTTCTATATAGAAATAATATAAAATTAAAACAATAGCTCATTGTTAAAGTTCCATGCAAAGGATACCAGACATAATTGAGTTACATTAACTCACATGAAATAGGACCCAGTGGTCACATCCTGATTACCATTCTCAATTAACACCGCTACATTTTTTAATGCCTATGTTTAATGTCAAAGCATTAAGAGGCTTCCAGAATAAGAAATCTATTAGTGTTTCAAAAATATGTTCTAAACCAGAGAGACTAGAAACAGAATGAAACCATATGTCATTTGCACTAAAGTGATAATTTCAGCAATATGAATTAATCAAGTTTCTCAAGGGAGGGCTATAATTTAAAAAGTAGTAAAGAAATTCAGTGTTAAACACAAGGCTGAATCAGCTTGTTTAAGACACAAAACAACAGACTGAAAAAATTTTAGAAGTATTATACATGAGGGAGAGACCATTTCCATACCCTTAACTGCCAAGTGTATGTATTCAAATCAAATGATGACCTTTCACTTGTTCTTGAGGACTAATGATGACTCTCACAGGGCCTGGAAAAAGTATGGCTTCATTGTTTGGTTTTTGGATGAATGAACACATAAAAGAAAAAAATATTAGAGAAAAATAAAACAAAATTTAGGATTATACTTAGATCTGGGGCAATGCAATCTAGACCTGGGTTCTAGTGCTGACGTTGACATTACTTATTTTTATAATGGCAAATTATTTGACACTCAGTTATTACATCTCTAAGTTTGGATTACTAGGTCTCAAAAATCTCTGTCAACTCTTCATTCTATCACAAAACTATGGCTTAGGTTTAAAAAATTAGACAATAAATTATCCCAGAAGTTGAGACAAAGAAAAGGAAATATGGAAAATGGCCAAAAATTAGTAACGGTAGATGATTTGAAAGATTGTGTTTGTTTTAAGATTGGAACCATCTGAATTAGATGGAAACAATCCCTTAGGGTCTGAATATATTTAAATAGAAACAACCAATCTAAAATACAAAGTATACGTCCTTGAAGAAAATAGAAAGCAAAACTTCCAAATAGGAGAGGTAATATTTAGAAGTTGTTTGTTTATAGATTCAGTCAACAAACATGTATTAAATCTGTTCTCCATTTCAGCTACCCAGCTAAGCACAGAGGGTTTAAGGATAAATGAGAGCCCCTGTCCTCTAGGAAGTATATCTGGCAATAAGTTCACAATCTATTCTAGAAATGCAGTTCTGAGGATTTAAAAGAAAAAGCCACAAAAAAAGAAGTTCAGATAATAATAGTGAAGTCTTGAAATTGAAATTTATGTATTTTTAAAACAAAAAAAATCAATTATTATAATTTTCATCTTCATTTTATTGGGAAAGCCAAATTAATTTGAAACAGTTAATTTTAATTAATTGAAATAGTTCAAGTTAAATGAGTAAAATAGGCTGAAATAGGATGTTTTCTTGCCATTTGACCGAGGCAAAATGAATAATTGCTCTAAATATCTTTAATTTGGGTGCTTTATAAATGTATATTGAGACTCATTTGTTTCTTCCTTTTCAAGAAAGAAATTTATGAAGATTAAGAGTATTGGATTAAAGAGTAAAATTTCTTTAAAATATGTAAACACAAAATTAAATTGCCTTGCCAAAAATTTCTATTAATTTCAAATGTATTAGTAAAAATTCCAAACGATTCTCGTGAGCAAAGAGAATTTAAATTATTTTATATTTTTCTTGTATTACCATAAATGTATTATTTTTAAAATTTTGTGTTTCTTTTAGTACTAGGGAGGGTCCACACATCTCCATATGTTTAGTAATTCATTTTCTGCTATGCAAAATGTCATGCCATTTTATTACTTATTAGGATATTACTGTTCTATATTCTCCTAAGTTTTATGTGCTTTTAAAATCAAATACATTAAATCTTCATCACATTTCCTATAAATATTATTCCTTAATTACAAGTTTCCTCTTTAGTGTAGACTTCATTAATCTGATTGTTATACATTTAAAATTTAATGTATATAAAACAGTTTTAAAAACCATATGACATGATACTTTACTTAATGCCATTTATAAAATATAACATTTTCAATGATAAAGCCCATCATTCTTAAAAATAATATGGTTCAATAATAAAATGTCTAGTTACATAAACGTCAAGTGGCATTATAACATAAGCAACACATAAATTATTTATGAATAAAATAGTAGTTTGAATGTTACAGTCAGAAATAATTTAGATAGTAAAAACAGGATTTTTTAAATGTGTATTTATTTATTTTGAGAGAGGGAAAGAGAGAGAATGGACAGGGGAGGGGCAGAGAGAGAAAGAGAGAGAAATCCAGGCAGGCTCTGCACTGTCAGATGAGGGGCTCAAACTCACAAAACACGAGAATATGACCTGAATGGAAGTCAAAAATTGGATGCTTAACTGACTGAGCCACCCAGTGCCCCTAAAAACAGGATTTATGAATGAAATTATCTTAAGTTGATGGTACTATCAATAGGTTTATGGTAAGACATACACAATAACACATGTAATAATAACTAAGTTTTATTAAGTCCTCTCTGTGTGTCAGGCACTGTGCTAAGCACTTTATAAAAAGTATCTAAAATCCTTAACAACCCTTTGAAAGGAGAGTTTGGCCTTTCTCTACAATAAGCTCTACTATTTTGGGGATGAGCTCTTTTCAAAACTATCCTGGAAAACTTTGGAAATCTATAAGGCATTGTCAGTATTTGGAACCTAGAGGAAATTTTGCTCTTCTTCAGAACAATAGTTCCCTGAAGTGTTCATAGGTATTGTTTTTATTCCATTCCTTTCCATTCACCCCAACCCATCCCATCCATCCCATCCCATCTTATCCTGTTCTATCCTACTTCATTTCATTTCTTTCTGAATTAGAAGGGAAATCCATGGTAAACAATTTTGGGAAATCCTGAGTTAAAACTAAATGTTTCTTTCCTACAGGACTTCTTAACACTTTTTGCAAATGTCTATGCATAGCCATTCTTCAAAGAGACAATAGGATATTCAGTATATTGACCATCCACATTGATCACAGAAGGTCCTCTTTTTTTTTTCCTACAAACCAAGAGATTCATGGAATATTTTAATTTTAATTTTTTTATTATTTATTTCTGAGAGAGAGAGACAGCGCCAGCAGAGGAGGGTCAGGGAGAGAGGGAGACACAGAATCCGAAGCAGGCTCCAGGCTCTGAGCTAGCTGTCAGCACAGAGCCCGATGCAGGGCTCGAACCCACGAACCGTGAGATCATGACCTGAGCTGAAGCCGGACGCTCAACCGACGGAGCCACCCAGGCACCCCTCATGGAATATTTTTAAGTAATACTAGATTAACCATTTGTATAACAGTCCAAATGGAAATGGCAATCAGGAGATTTGGTTACTAAGGCCCTTCCCAAGCAGTAGTGAGATTTAAAGGAAGCTCCCTTCTTTAACCATAAACCCTACTTTTGGTGTATTCTGAAAGAGGTACCTCTGCAGAGGGAGAAATTCAGAAGAGAAATGAAGCTGAGAGAAGGGATATATTTATGAAAGCAAAATACTTTTTTTTTTTTTTTACATTCTTTAATGTTTATTCATTTTTGAGAGACAGAGCATGAGTGGGGAAGGGGCTAAGAGAGAGGGAGACACAGAATCTGAAGCAAGCTCTAGGCTCCAAACTGGAGCACAGAGACAGATGCAGAGCTTAAACTCACAGAATGGGAGATCATGACCTGAGCTGAAGTCAGACGCTTAACCGACTGAGCTACCCAGGTGCCCACTTGAAGGCAAAATACTTCAGGAGAACCATCAAAGCACCAGATACTTTTCCAACTTCTGGGGATGAACAAGTTTAAATGCACTGTAAGGGAGATTGCTAAGTAAACAGTGACAATCCACAGGGAAAAAGTTAGGTGTTTTCTATGCCACAGTCAACATGTTACCAAGTCCTGCAGCATAGAAAAATAACACCCAAAGTTCTTGTAGGAGATGTCAGAAAAGGGTTAATGGAAAAGAGAGTTTTTTACCTAAATATTGGAAACTGAATTGCAATTCATTGAGTCATGGATGGTGATGCACATTTCAAGAGGGTTAATAATCAGTACAAAGGCATGGAAGTGTGAAAGAATATGGAGTTTGTGTTTGGAAAAGCAAATGTTTTGGTAGGCTGCAGGTAGGATTGGTAAAATATAAGCTGGAAAAATAATGAAGGATCAAATTATGAGAGCATTGTTTTTTTTATGTGAACAACATAATCTTTACAAGACTTTAGGCAGGGAAGTGATCTGATTGGATAGTTCTTTTGGGGACTCTGGAGGGTGAGAAAGTGATAAGGTGAGCAGTCGGAGGCAACACAGCAGGTAAAGAAGGTTGAGGATGTAGATTTATGATAAACAGGAGAAGATAGGGTAGGGAGGGGACAAAGTTGGGGCTCTATTTAAAGATATATGACAGTTATGACATGACTTGGTAACATGTTGACTGTGGATGCCTAGGGTCAAAGAAAGTCTGAAGATGACAGCTTTGTCATGGAAACTGATAGTGGTTTTCTTTCAAAAGGATCTGAGATTGTATAGTCTTATTTTAAAAATCAGAAAACAGAATAGTCTTCAGGATAAATGGCATATTCATGCTATTTTCATTCTTATGCCTATTTGTTCAGATTATAAAAATAAAAATACACGCTTACATGAAAATATCTGAAAATATAATTGATGCGATATTTGAGAGTATTTCCTTTCAGGCTCTTTTTTCTGAGTATATGGGGAGGAAGCAGGGAGCAGGGAGTGAGTGTGCATGTTTATAGCAGTGTATGGTGAAGATCCAACTTTTATACCATGCTGCAGCCTGAGTTTCCGTTTAATATTATACCATGAACATTTTCTCATCTGTCTTCACCTATTCCTGCTGCTATAACAAAAATGCCATTGATGGGATAGCTTCAACAACAAACATTTATTTTTCACAGTTCAGCAGACTAGAAAGTCCAAAGTCTAGTGTTTGGTGAAAGCTTGCATCCTGGTTCATAAATAGCCATCTTCTTCTTCTGTCTGTACATAGTTAATACAGGGAACTCTCTGGAGTCTCCCAGAGAATTATAAGGGCACTAATCCCATTTCTGAGGGCTCTACCCTCATAACCTAATTACTCCTAAACTGCCTACTTTCTACCACCACCACATGTTGGGGATTAGGATTTCAACATATGAATTTAGGGGGGACACAGCATTCAGTCCAGAACACCATCATTAGAAATGATTCCTCAGAGTCATTGAAGTTCATTTTGAATGGCTATATTAGATTCTATTTCCTAACTGTCTGACAATTAAACTTGCCCTCTCATTTAATATGGAAGTTGTTTCTTCCTTTTTTCTTTCTGTTTTTTTAGAAATCAGTACCTTGATAAATATCATTTCACCTGTTTTTTCTAATTTTTCTGACAATTTATTTGTCATAGATTACTGGAAATGGAATTACTTCTATCAGAGGCTATAAACATTAACAATATTTTATGAATATTGAATTTTTTTCAGAAAGCTTGAAGCATCTTGTTACTTATTTAATTGACCATTAACTATTTGACATTCATTTAATATATTTAACCTATCTTTAAATTCTGTTTGTTAGATATTGTACAATTATTTTAATTCCACTAGTTTAAAAATCAGCTAGAGATTGGATTATTGCTAATTATAGTTCCTTAGAAAATGTCTTTCTTTTTTCTAAACTAAACCACATAATTTCTTCACAAATTTAGGTTTTTCTAAATTTTTTTTAAATATTTTTATTTATTTCTAGGAGAGAGAGAAACAGCGTGAGCAGGGGAGGGTCAGAGATAGAGGGAGACACAGACTCTGAAATAGGCTCCAGGCTCCGAGCTGGCAGTCAGCACAGAGCCCCATGCGGGGCTCGAACCCAAGAACCACAAGATCATGACCTAAGCGAAAGTCGGACGCTTAACCGACTAAGCCACCCAGGCGCCCCTAGGTTCTTCTAAATTTAATAAAAATGGAAAAATCGATCAAAAATAGAAACTGTTTACTTCTTCTATGTTTAACATATTTTTCTAATTTCTTCTAAAATTAATATGTTCATGATAAAAAATTTGGAAAAATATGATAACATCTACAGAAAAAATTACTTATAACCCTACCATCCAAAGAGAATCAATCATCTCTAATGCATGTTCCAGAATGGTATTTTGGGGTTTTTGTTTGTTTGTTTGTTCACCAATCTGACTCAAGTGCCTAGAACAGTGCACAGCATATGGTTGGTGTTTAGCAAACATTTGTTAAATGAATGATTTTTTTAGCTTGATTTCCAATATTTTACCTAGTCATTTATAATAGCTAACATGTATTGATCAATATGCCAAGCTTCATGATAAATGCTACATACAACATCTCATTTAATACAACTGTTTGGAGGTACCACTGTAGTGTTCATTTGGCAGATCTAGAGTCTGAGCTTGAAAAAGATTATGTAGCCTGTAAAATTTCACATAATAGCCACCAGCTTAAGCTGTTCCAGGCTCCCAGGCACCGTGCCTATACTGGGCATACTTCTAACCACGACACAATTCTGCCCCCAGACAGACAGATAAACAATCATTTTATTAGGATTTATTATTTTAAAACCATATTGTTTGTAAACCACTTCTTAAATCTCTAAATGTTTGATTTCCTGGATTTAGTAGCATTTACTAAAACATTTCCATTTTGGAGATAATTCCAAGATGTTGTTAAATTAATATGATATTTATCATTAGAAATGATAGGCAGTCTGCATTCTGATGATTACTTGAAATTTGATTGTTATCAGTTGAAGTACTAGATCAAAGAAATTACTGTGTTTAAGGTTCCTGATTCAAACTAAGTAGTTTCTAACCTCTGAAAGATTGTTGATGGGCTCATTACAGCTATATAAGTAGCCCTTGATCTTTTTGGTCTCAGGACCCCTTTAATTATTTTGTTTATTCATATTTGAGAGAGAGCAGAGAGAGATGGAGACAGAATATGAAGCAGGCTCCAGGCTCTAAGCTGTCAGCACAGAGCCTGACGGACTCAAACTCAAAAGCCGTAATCTTATGACCTGAGCTAAAGTCGGATGCTTAACTGACTGGGCCACCCAGGCATCCCTCTTGGGAACCCTTTAGACTCTGAAAATTTATTGAAGACCCCAGAGAGCTTTTGTTTCTGTGATTCAGTGCTATCTGTTATTATCATATTAGACAATAAAACTAGAAAAAATTGTAAACACATAAACATTCTGTTAGCTATCAGAGTGATGACTCAGCACACATTAAATAAGCTCTAGAAAACCCTACAGTACTTTTGTGAGGGAATGAGAGTGAAAAGGACAAATGATGTCATGATGTTATTATGAAAATACTTTTGACTATGTGGTTTCTGTAACGATCCATGGTGATATATTTTAATTTACCATTTAAGAATCTTTTCATTTTGATGAACAAAGAACAATACATCATCCATGTTTTAATTTGCATCTATTTGGGGGAACCTGTGTGTCTCAGTCAGTTAAGTGTCTGACTCTTGATTTCGGCTGAGATCATGATCTCACAGTTCATGAGATCAAGCCCCACATTGTCCCACAGTACAGGACCTACTTGGGATTCTCTCTCTCTCTCCTCTCTGACTCTCTCTCTCTCTCTCTCTCTCTCAAAAGTAAATAATAAAAACTTTTTTAAAAAACGCGCATTTATTTGGATCATTATTTGTGTTTTCCCTTTTACGATCTTCCCCCCATCTTAATTTGCCTTTCATTTTTCCTAATTGTCCAATTCCAAATCTTTTCACATTTTCACCTGAAATGTAGACAATAACACAGGTTTGTCCTTTATTTTCTTTCCAGCATGCTGAAGCAAATTTATGTTACTTGTTATCAACTGTTCTGGCAGGCTGTATGCTCAAAAGCCCTCAGAATAAGCCTACTGACTTCATATATGCCAGAGCTGACCCATGTGTACCCTACAGAGAGTTCTAGGCAAAGAAACCTGTCTTGAAACCCTGATAATCTATTTCACTGCTCTGAGTGTTTGTACTATATAACCTCTGTAATGTGTACCTGAAGGTAAACTACTTTTCACTTTTTCTTCCTCATTCTGTTCTCAAAGGTGTAAGTCAGGAGAAAAGTCATAGGAAAAGACACAGGTTAGACATGCATACTCACTGTTATTGCACCCCCAAAATTTGGTTCTTAGAGCTTGTTTAGCCCATTGGATCTTCAAACACTTGTCAGGATACCTGCTATTTTATAACATTCTTTTGCTATTTAATTTCATTCTCTTAACTTTAAAAATAGTTTCAAAGTGCTGCTTACACTTAAATCTCTAGTCATTATCTATCTACATTTTTCACTTTAACATATAAAATTTGGATACATTCTTAATAGAATATTGCAGGCGTCATATCATATCAACTGACATTGTATTGTCTTGTCTAGATATTAGTCATATTTCCTTCCACAGAACGTAACCTCCTATGTTTAAAAAAGCTCATCTAATTTTCCCACAAAAAGGGTGAGTTTATCACAAAAAAAAATATCCCTTGCAGCATTCAGGTTTACAGAAATTATGTTCTGTCAAAGTATTCTATAATGGTAGCATTAAATATTGCCCTCAGGAATAATATAGCTAAAAGTTGACGGAGAAATAATACCTTGGTGTTATGCCACATTAGGATAATTTTTTATTTTCTGTAGATAATATTTTATGCCATACTGTTGAAAGGGAATCTATATTTTCCCACATAGTAGAATATTTAAATGGGAAAGTTAAGGATTCATGATGCATTACTAAATTATGAATTCGACTGCCACCTCCACATATTCCTACTTATAAAAGCCCCCTTTCCACTTTGGACTAAATGAAGTGGTTAATAGTTTGGGCAGAGTACTTAGCTTCTGAAAATAGCCTGCAGATAAAAGATGACATTGGTGATAAATATAATATACAACCGACAATTTACATACAGTTCTAGTGCCTACAGTAGTACATGATAATTAGCAATCACCCCTGGCAACTCTCTGTATCCTCCCCTCCATCTGTTGCTTCACTTTGGGTTTTGGGCAACTAAATATTGAACATTTAGAATGTTTCTCAGTGCTATGAATTTTCGTGTTAAATATGTACATACATATAAGCATAAAAGATTATATAATACAATAAATAATATTAGTGGCTCAAGTATTCAAGAACTTTTCTGTGTGTAGCATTGGTTAGGCTACATGTCAGATATTTTTTTTTTATAATTTTTTTAAAATGTTTTATTTATTTCTAGGAGAGAGAGACAGTGAGAGCAGGAGAGGGTCAGAGAGAGGGAGTCACAGACTGAAACAGGCTCCAGGCTCTGAGCTGGCAGTCAGCACAGAGCCCGACGCGGGGCCTGAACCCACGAACCACGAGATCATGACCCAAGCGAAAGTCGGAGGCTTAACCGACTAAGCCACCCAGGTGCCCCTACATGTCAGATATTTGAAAAAACATCTTTAGCCTTCATCTAGATATCTAGCATCACTTTAGATCTTGAAAAAATGGTAAAATTAACTCTGAGCATTATGAGTACAAAATCATATAAAAGATTACATAGAATAGTTGAACATAGTCCCTATCAGGGAAATTATCTCATGGTATTAAGAAAAGAAATAATATTTTTTTCTGAAATATAAGACCAAAGATTTAATGATATCAATGTGATAAACTCAGGAAACAAACTTACTTTATAGAAGTGTCATTAATACATGGATGGTAAGAATCAGACTCTCTGGGTTGGAATCCTCATTTGGCTACTTATTAGCCATGTAACCTTGATCAAGTTTCTTTATCTTTCTTTGTCTCAATTTTTCTTTGCCTCAATTTTTGCATTAGTAAAATGAGCACAATAGTAGTATCTCTAGGGTTGTTATGAGGATTAAAGTTGCTGATATTCATAAACACTTATAACAATGTTTGCCACAGAGTAAATTATATGTGGTTGTTAAATGGATAAAGAAAAAATAAACACGTTGCTTATCTCATCTTTGCTCATTTTAGCCTTGAAACGTGAAAGAAGCTCAAAAATGTGTTTGTGGCTAATTAATCATATAATTCTCATGTTATTCTTTTAAAGATAATGTTATTAAATGTTAATAATATCATTATACAATGAATTCAGTTGACGTCTACCCATACTTTATTATGAATAAAATATGTTTTCATTTGAAAAATAGGATATCTATTTTCATACTGTCCACTGCTTGTTGGGGTATTCCAAATAGGAATTAATTGACTAATGTCAATTAATACAATAGCTAACTGTGCTTATTAGTCAATGTACCAAAAATTCTTTTTAAGAGCTACAATAAATCTTGTATTGCATGTGAATATTTTTAACTGAACAAGAGACCATAACTAAAACCCTAGAGGTATGGATTAGATAATTAGTCACAGTGTGCTCTTTGCAGATCCCGGTAGAAATTAGCTAAATCTAAACCACTAATGATGGACAGTAGGACCTGAGAGTGAATAGTGGCCCTCTTACTCTCTACTTGCTGACATCTTCTTTTTTTTAAATACATAAATATTTTCCTGTGTCTTGTTCTAAATATCTTTAATTTTAGGAAAGAAGATTTTATCATAATGCTGTAATTAGCAGCAAAATAGGAATGGAGTAGGGACATAAAAGTATTTTACTCTCTTCTATTTTTGATGTAAATTATAAATAAAAGACAAACAATGAAGGAAACTAACTTTTGTTTCCTGTCTTAAAAATATTAATACCACTAATTCCTTAATAGTTGAATAATCTGGAATTTGAAAGTTAGAAAATAACACCTAATCAATGTTGTATTTACATAGTTTATAACAAATATATATAAAACACAAATGAAAAGCTATAGTTATGATCAAAATGTGGATGGTTTGTTTACATGAAAACTGGTACTTTGTCCCTATTTTGGTAATTGGCTTGTATGGCTGTCATTAAATACCTGCAGTCAGATGTTAGTAAATGTCTCAGCAAGTTGGATATTTTAACTGAGCTGAGGCCTAATCAAAGTATAGGGTACACGTCATGAGCTCTATAACTGACAAACTGACTTTCTCTTTGGTTCTGAGTTTTCTCTAAATACTATTAACAAGGAGGTAGAAGCATAAAAACAGCAGCAGTCCACTTGGCTTCAGAAATCCCTGAGATATTTTAGCCATCACTCAAATTATTTGATTGCTGATTCACAAGAAAATATTTCCAGGCTAAAGCTTCTTGATTCCATGTGAACAAGTCAAATCCCAGTTCTTTCTTTACTTTAAACTGGTGCAACAGAAGTAACCATTGCAGAAGTTAAAAATGTTTATTTCATTAAAAAAAAAAACTTACTGAATTGGCCTCCCAAACTCCAGCATAATATTGTAGTATAAAGTTAATATTTCAGTTACATGCCCATGATCTCTAGCTGAAGGTATGTATATATGATCTGGAAGGCTCTAATCATGCCTGTAGAAACATACAAATAATGCTTATTATTTGTTTTGCTGTCCTAAGCACCAGAATCTTGCCTGAAACTTACAGTGGAGATCACCTGCGTCTTTCTGAGCCCTCCAACTTGGATTCTTAAATAAAAGTGGCAAAAGGATTCATCAAGAAGAATTTACAGATATACATTAATGTTAGCATGGATAGTATGCATATATGTGTGTAAATACACAGCTGTCTGTAATACTTAACTGACCCCATCACTTCGTTGTTTTTTTTTAAGCCAGATACCTTGCTTGAGGTCTCCTCTCATTCTTACTCCCGGTCTGTAGAGAATAATCAAGTCATACAGATTCTAATTCCTTGATTAAGTTTTATTTAAATTACTACAGCTGTGCCCTGACACATCTCCTTAAAATATGTCTCATTTCCTCGGATCCATTGCCTATCCTGCTGCTGGAACAAACTCACTACGGTATAATTTATTTATTTCATTTCCCTAAAATTATATCATGACTCTCTGTGGCCTTCAGGACAAAATTCAAACCCATAGCTACATAGATAAGGATTTTAACTTATTCAGCAAACTGATTACACAAGGTCAAGAACAAAACAATAGGTGCTGTAGGTTGCCACATTCCCAAAATGAGGTAATGCACTTTGTACCTAAAGTTACCGAAAGAGTGGCAAAACCTGATTTGCACCTCTCAACCTATTACCCACTTCCAGACTGACGTTGTTGTGAAAAATTCTGGAGTGCTTTAAAATCCACCCTCCTCCCATGCATGCACGTCTGAGCATTGGCTAAGGGAAAGGTTATTTTTCCTCTCTTCATATAAACCAAGTGGAAGGATCATTAAGAGAAACAGTTGGCCCTTGAAGTTTGTTAGTCATACGGATACCAGAACTGTATCTTAAAAAGTCGGTGGAAGCTAAGCGTTGACATCGCAGTCTCTGTTTCATTTGCTGCCGCTAATGATGGCATGTTGAGTTACGCTACTCTCGAAATCTATTTCTTATGTAATTAATGTATGCTCTCTTGTTTATAAATACTTGATTTAAAAAGAAAAAAAGAAAAAATTTGGCATATTTATCTACTCCGCCCTTTTCCCGTTAGACCTTCGGCGCCCCTCCCCCAAACGGACACCTTGTAAAATAAAGGACTTTGAGAATTAGAAAAAAAAAAAAAAAAGACTGGTTAGCAGAATAAAGAGGCTACGACAGTTTACTAAAGGCAGAAGAAAGGTATATGTTGTTCTCTGCCTTGAGGGCAAGATGAAGCCCTTTTTAAATGCTACATAGATGACTGCCTGGTGGGTTGTCCTGACTCCACAGAAGGATGGACCTCTGGATGCCTCAGAGCCTGAAAGAGGGATCATAAGTAGGATGGACTATTTGAGATCATTATTGCCCACCTCAGAAGTACTGCAGTCAGAGGTCCCCAGCAAGGCCTGTACCTGAGAAACCCAGGAAACTATCCACCAGGGAGTATCTATATTGGCAAAACGACCAGGCGTCCAGGGCACGGTCCCTGGAATAAAACTGTGCCGGTCAATAAGCTCTTTTTCCCACTTCTCACATCTCTTTGGCTCTAGTCAGTAACTTGTAAAGGGACCAGCCCAGGGATGAATTGGGGGTGGAGGGGAATCAGCAAGGTGATCCTTGCTCTGGGCAAACACCCCTTGCCCCTGTAGAAGAAGCCTGAATTAGTATTGTGAAAAATGAAAATGGGAAATAAAGGCCACTTGGGGATCAGGTGAAGATAACACAACTTTTCTTTATACAAACCTTCCTTCCCAGAAACTGATTGGAAAGGAAAGGTTTCTAGAGCACATTTTTATCTGCAGTGTTGAGAAGTACATAAAAATCTGATAATCTACCTTTGCAGTATTTAGTTCTTTCTAAAACTAACCTGCTTTTAGCTACAGATACACTGTGTGTTTGAAGAGAGAATATAAAATGCCTTCATGCTTCTCTCAGAAACAGCAATAAAAATCAAAACCTGGAAAGTTTACTCAATGGTAACACATAAATGTTTATAAAACACAATGAACTCTCTGGTAAAGCAGTTTAGAACCTGGGGAAATATTCTCTCGTAACCCCTCTGGCAACATTTTAATTATAATGCAGTGCCCCTCCCCAGGCAATGAGTCCAATCTATTATAATATGAATAACAATCTATTTACTACAACACATTAAGAAATTCAAATATCTGGAACAGGTCATATCTCATTTGCTATTGCTGATTAAAACAAATAATGGAGTAAGATGACTTTCAGTCTCTGTCTCTCTCTTTTTAATCACCACTGCACTTGTGTCCAAGAATGTTTTGGAAATAAAGCTACTACTCTAATCCTTACATAGATATAATTGTCTAAATTGTATTCATCATATGAAACTTAGTTTGAGAACTGTGTCTTTGAGCATTTTTTCTGGTGATGATTTAGGAACTCTCCTCTATCGGTACATTTGTGTATTTTGTTGAATATTTCAAGGAGGTCATTTCTACACAGGTCATCATAATGCACCAAAATATGACTTCTTGAGTTATGGAAAGTAAAAACCGTCTTAGATAATTTTCTAATCACTTGTATGAATGACTCCTTGTTCCTCCCTATTTTTTCTCTGTGAATTATACAAATGGTATTTAAAGGATATAGCCTAGAGTGTGGCACTAGACTGCTCAGCTAAGGGGTACCCAATGGGCATAGCCAAGCCCATCCCAGATTTGTCACCCCTCACCCAGTGTTAGAGGACAGGCTACCTTTTCGCCACTCTCACATAGCAGTTGTCAGCTTTTGTGTGTGTGTGTGTGTGTGTGTGTGTGTGTGTGTGTGTGTGTGTGTGAGTTTAAAGGAGATCTCTAAGACTCCCGTTGGTATATCATTAGTTCCACTTTTCATAGAGAACAAAATCTTGAAAAGACAGATTATCTATGCACGTAGAAAATTATTTTCCCTGAAGGGCATTTTCTTTTCCTTTATCCGGTGTATTTTTAAATGTCTCAAGTGATGAGGCTGGCTGTTCAACCAAGTTCAAGAACACACTTTTTTTCAGCCCATTATCTATCATTGTGAATTCAAACCTGCTGTTTCTCTTTGCTGATAATCTATCATCTAACAAGAGAGAGGATGACTTTAAACCACAGGAGCAAAGAGCAGTCATGGACTTGGCTTACAAGGAGATTTATACATAGAACACACACACAAATATATTTAATTCAGTATTTTCTTCTCAAGTTTTACACAATGCTCTAACCCCAACCCCTTCTAGAGACTTTGATAGTTATGATAGAGAATTACCAAATATTAAAAAGAAGAGAAATGAATGGATGAATCTAAAATGTATATCTAGTCTCTTAAAATTACTTTCCAGAATGTTATTTATAATGAGATATAAATCATTATTTTATGCACATAAATAGAAACCAGGAGGGATGTCCTACTGAAGGACTCTTTCTCCTAAATGTCCTTATTCTTCCTTCATTATGCTATCTGTGTTCCCAGGATAGCAACATTAATTTGACATGGC
Source organism: Proteles cristata cristata (assembly GCA_017311185.1). Classification (NCBI taxonomy): domain Eukaryota; kingdom Metazoa; phylum Chordata; class Mammalia; order Carnivora; family Hyaenidae; genus Proteles; species Proteles cristata. The sequence continues at coordinate 750,431 of JAESUZ010004923.1, read as the reverse complement.
TGAATTATGCTACCTACTGTTTCCTGTATAGCACTTGCAGTGCCTGAGGCTGGGTTTCCTGCTTTGGGGATAGGGGGCAGAAAGACATTTCTAACTCTACTCTAGTATGAGAAGCAATTAAGCTACAAGTTGTTTAGCTGTAAGCAGTTACCGTCACAAACCTAATAAATTATTTGATTATATGGAATGCTTAGAACTTTGACCTCTTTTGGTAAATATGCATGAAATTGCAAAACTTGCGTTATTTTGTTTTTGTTTTTGTCATTTAATTATTTTAGCACTGTGCCTCTTATTCCGCCGTGCTTTGGGATGCACAAATGGCAGATAGGATAGATGCAAGTGTTCTCTCATTCCCAAACCATTTGATTATATTGTCTCTACTGCTACTAAGTACATCACTGTTTCAGCTGAAGATTGCACCACTTCGTTTCTGCATATGGGCAAAAGCAGCATTTGTTGCTTTTGTCCCTTCTAATCAATTAAAAACAAACAGGCATAAAACACTTCATGGACACTAATGAACCCAAAATAGTCTGTAATTAATTTCAAATTCACTACTAGTTTTGAAAATTAGCTAACACTGCAAATTGCACTGACCATGATAAGACCCTTAATAACAAGGCCTATTGTGTGAAATGTGCAAGTCAGCAGAAACACAAATGAAAACCTTTCAGCTTCAAACACTTCTAGCAGCATGCAAAACAAAGCAAGATGAAATCTGCATTAAAAAAAAAAGCTTTAAGCAACTACGTCTCACACCAGACCTATGAACTAATCACTTCGCACACTCAAACCCGTAAGAGGCATGAGAGCAATATTCTGTCTTTTTTTCCCCTTGATCCTCAATAGTGCTGTATCAGAAAGTCATAGTAGGTTATCTGAAATGCTCATAACAGATAAGCATATAAATGACCTTTATTTTTATTATGAAAATTAATTTTAAAATATGTAAAATTAAAGAAGTTTGCATTATTATTTAATATAACATGAAGAAAGACGAACTGTTGACTTATTACTTTCCTGGTGAACAATTCTTTAATCTTGCTTTTATCTAAAATTCCTGAGATTTCTTTCTCTTAAGGAAGTGCTTTGACAACTAGGTCACAAATTTATTTTCATTTTCACTCTTCCTACGTATATTTACTATTTACATATTTAAGGCAATATAAACTCATAGTAAGAATTTCGCATTATGTTTATTTGTATTGCTGTTTGCTTTTATTTATTTATTTTATATTTTATTTATTTTTGAGAGACAGAGTAAGACAGAGCATGAGCGGGGGAGGGGCATAGAGAGAAGGAGACACAGAATCCAAAACAGGCTCCAGGCTCTGCGCAAGCATTCAGCACAGAGCCTGGCACGGGGCTCGAACCCACTAACCGTGAGATCATGACCTGAGCTGAAGTCAGATGCTCAATCAATTGAGACACTCAGGCACCCCTATTTGTTTGCCTTATAAAGCAATAAAACCTTGACCTATAACTTTTGAAATAGTCCAAATGGTACAGGTAGCATGCTGCATCACAATGCGTCCCCAAGCCTCAGACTCTCTAAGTTTAAATGCCAGTGTCATCATTTGTCAACTTGGGATAATTGTTAAATCTATTCAATACTTGAATTTACTAGTCATGTAGTAGGGATGACTACCCATTGCATAAGGACACAAATTACAGGGGCAATCAACTGGATTGACTCAAAGAATAAAGGAAATATATTTTCCTTCTTCCTCTGCAATTTTTGTGTTGATTACCAGTTTCCACTTAATGCCTCACCTTCTCTAGGCCTCTGAAACAGCTCTGTAACTCATGGCCAGTCCCTTTCTTCTTCATCAACTCTCAACAATTTCTGTTTCCAGTTCTCTCATGAGTGAGAGTGCAACTTTCTCTCCTGAAACTCCATTCCTTGAGTATCTTTTCAATGAAGAATTTATGCAGCACTTCCTCCTACCCTTTGAAAGCACATTCCAAATTCTTAATGACTTTCCCAAAAAAGAAAACCAGATGTTCACCCCAAAACTCCAGATGCTATACAATGTCTGATACCGCACATAGCTAATCTTATATAAACTAAAGATTCATTTTTTCTCTCTTAAATTTTTCTATAGCACATTGTTCTGCTTATGAATGTTATATATACAGTCAATTATCCAAGCTAATGGAGGCAAGCTGTGGGAGAGATAATTAAGAACAGTAGATAATCTACCCTGCTATTAGTGCAGGTGTCAGCAAAGAGTCTGGCCTGAGACATCATTGCAGGGGGGGTGTGGAGGGGAGAAGGGAGGCTTGTAGTCCCAAGATAGTTAGAGAATGGTAGGAAAAAGATACTGAGGAGGGGTGGGGGAACCAAACCTGGTGAGGGAGAAATGTTAAGACAGATGATTACTCATTAATGTGAATGTTGTGGATAATCCAGAGTTTACTGTTTATTTAAATGCCTGTTTAGAATATGATACTAATTAATCTAAAGTCATATGTTTCAATTATACCATGAACAGTTAATTTCCCCTACCCCCATTGGTTATATTTTAAGGTGACAGATCTTATCATCAGCCCTAGAAGTCAATATTACAAATGTGCCCTTGTGATGAGTAGAAGAGTGGGCATAGCCCAACCACAGTACTGGGGCACATTTTAACAAATGTATTCTACTGATTATGGGTCATTGCCATTAATTCTGTGCATATAAGTCAAAAAGTATATCCTAAAATTATGACCAATTGGTTTCTAATCAATTTGTTTTCCAGTACTGTTTCATTCAGGTAGTCTTTTTAAATGTTCAAGAATATGTGAGCATCTCGTTATGAATTCAGTTACTTTTTTTTTTTTTTAATTTTTTTTTAATGTTTTATTTATTTCTAGGAGAGAGAGAGAGAGACAGCATGAGCAGGGGAGGGTCAGAGAGAGAGGGAGTCACAGACTGAAACAGGCTCCAGGCTCTTAGCTGGCAGTTAGCACAGAGCCGACGCGGGGCTCGAACCCACGAACCGCGAGATCATGACCTAAGCGAAAGTCGGACGCTTAACCGACTAAGCCACCCAGGCGCCCCTGAATTCAGTTACTATTAAATGAAGACCTGTTATGTGATTTCCCAACCTAATGAAGCTTATGTAGTGGTGAAATTGCATATATTCCAGAAGGCAATGGACTCTTTCCATGTAGTAAAGGCATAGTAAACAGTTCAATACTCCACATACAGAATAGAAGCAAAATCATCAACCAATGAAAGCTAAAGAAATATTAATATCTACATGGGAAAATAGCAAGAGTAATCTAGAAGTGCTCTATTTGGTGGCTGAAAAAAAAAAGCTGGTAGTAATGGAAATTTCTTGGCAATTTGCGAGATTCTGTCATTTTTACCATCGATGGCTTCAAAGGAGAAAAAGAGTAGTTGGTGCAGACCTTTCAATGTACAACCATCTTCCCCATAGCTTTATGCTCTAGTGTCCTTTGGGCGGAAATACTCCAGAGTCTCCATTCGTGTGTTTTTCAATTACTGATACTACCCTGTCCTGATAGCTAGGAAGTGATAAAACAACAAGTAAGAAATCATTTTTCATAATCCTTCAGAGTCCAATTTAGCCACAAACCTGCTTCTCTTGCATTCCTTCATGCTGTGGAAGCTGAGTTTTTAGTGGATTCCACAGCCTCCGAGTGGAATCACTTCACATATTTTTCAGCAGATTAGCCTCTGGAGTATTTCTTACTCTCAAAGTCTAGTAAAACAGTATAGCCTAGAAGCATCCTCACTGAGGAGACATAAATATCAAACAAAATATTAAAACAACCTTGATTTCCAATATTTCAAACAATGTGTTTTCTTATATTCCTTATAACAAACAAAAAAGTGCCCCCCCCTTTTTTGGCAGCTGGTTGAAGAAACTGGAATATTTAGATGAGGCATTCAGTACACAGAGTCCAGGTTGATTTGTATATGAGGAATTATAAAAACTATGAAATTTCTTGGCTTAGAAGAAAGTTGAACGTCTAAGGAAATTGAATTGCAAGTTGCCATAAAATAATTTCCTCTTTCAAAGAAGACAATCAATAATATATTGAATGATTAAAAATTAATATAAAGAGTCAATTTTAATTGGCTTCAATTTTGAGGTTAATAGGTATTAACTTTCATTTTTATAAAATATGTCCACGTTAATGACTCCAAGATCTATTGTTTGAAAGATTTTCCCGAGGCACACGAAGCTAAGGTTGAAAGCAGTTAAGGGTGCTTGAATTCCTTTACAAGCCTATTATAAGCCAATATTCAATCAAAATGATTATTGCTAGCCATTAAAAAATCTACTAAGTATCAAGGGTAATAACTCTTGCATGTTATTACTGGGAATTCCTACAAAGCAAAAGGCTTTCGTATTGCTGTTTGCAAAGACTGCTTAATTTATTTGACGTCCTTGGGAAAAAAAAATCTGCTGCTCAACCAGAAAAAAAAAAAAAAGAGAGAGTAGTTTGTCCCCATTATCTCTGAACAAGAAGTGTCAGGAAGCTTCAGGCTAGAATTAACATGAGATAGGCTATTAGAGTTGTAAGAGCATTTAGCAGCCTTCCCTACTGACTTCGGGATGATAATATATACAGCCCCCTGTAATCTGTCTCCTCTGCTGCTCTTTCTTTCCTCTTTCCTCCTCTCCTTCTTTACTAATATACATGCCTTATTATAAAGCACGGTAAGAAGTAAACAGCTGCATTTTTCTACTAAAGTGGCACCATTAGTTGGAGTTTTACCTTTGGCAAAGTCATATAAAGAATCACTGCTTAAATGTAACCATTTTTAAAAAGCCAAAAGGCATTCAAGCATAGATATTTTCCATGACCCATGCTCTGGAAAGTAAACTATATCGAGTATTTGCACTAGAAAAGTTTTTCATGTTGCTAATTTACACAAATAGGGAATGCACATTTAGTCAAGCTGAAGTTTAAGAAAATAATTGCTTAGAATTAGTATCTAATAATTTATGAAATAAAATTCAGGAGTGTTAGTAAGAGATGAAGAATGTATCTGGATGATTCAGAGTATCTGTAATTATTAACATAAATAATAAGGTCTCCCTGGAACTGAGTATGGCCCAAAGCACATTTAAAGCAAGGCAGCCTTTTCTTTTCTTGAAACTTATAAGACAGAATGTACCAGAAGTTTTATTTGAGCATTTTTAGTACCAAGCATTTCTAGTTTAATTTCCCATAAATTGATATTAATACTCTTGAAATTAAAAAGGCAGAGCAAAACAAAAATGACACAGTATGTAACTCAAAATTATTAAAGCTTAGGTATCAAAATATCAAACAAATAACAGGAATCTATGGACATTTCTTTTTAATTCAGTTGTTTTCAACCTTGGCATTATTGACAGAGCTGTACAATGCTTTGTTGGAGAAAGGATGATGATATTTTGCATCATATTTGACTTCTACCCATTAGATTTTATTAGCACCCTCTCACCCCACCCCACCAGCACACCATGAGTTGTGACAACCAAAAAAACGCCTCCTAAAAAGACAAATCACCCTCAGTGAAAAAAATCACTCTTAAGTGGAAGAACCAGTCTAAATTCTACAATGTTTTATTACAACATTAACATTGGAAAGGGAGCTATCATCAAATTCTCAGTTGCCAAGTTCCATTTGCTTTAAGAAAATAATTCACATACTAGCTGCAATAAGACACAGCTGAGCTTCACCTATACTTCCTATATACTTCCTGGGAAAAGGAAATATTATTACAAATAAAGGAGAAGTTTGTGATCTGAATACCAAATACTAAAATTTATAAATACTACTGTCTTCATCTGCTTGAGCTGTCATCACAAAGTACCATAGACATGGTGGCTTAAACAACAGAAGTTTGTTTCTCCAGCTTGTGGATCACTGCCTTCTCGGTGTGTACTTACCTGACTTCTTTATGTGTTCAAGGTGAAAGAGAAAGCAAGCTCTGGTGTCTCTTCCTGTCAGAGCACTAGTCTCATATGAGAAATGAATCCTTAAGATCTCATCCAAATCTTACTACCTTCTGAAGGCCCCATCTCCAGATACCATCACAGTGGAGGGTAGAACTTCAATATATGAATTTTAGGAGAACATAAACATTCAGTCCATAACAACAATTAAATTCCTAGCTTAGAAATGAATGTTTGTTGAGATAAAAAGTAAAATGTGTCTGTTATACTGTTCCTGGAAAAATCAGAGAAATAATTATTGTTAGTTACTTTTTAGTATATTTGTGTACACATTCATTATGCTCAGATTAGATGAACATTATTAATACTACCTGACACTTTTATTGGTATAGTTAAATTTGAATTATTCTGGGTCTTGAACCTGTCACCAGTTTGTGTTTTATTCATATGCACATAAAATAAAGTGATAAAAAGAAAAGGTACAAATTTATTTACCCCCCCCAAAAAAAGCACGGCATCACAAAAACTATGTAAAACAGTTTCTTACTATTTATTATAAAAGTAATCTATGATGTGAAATGTCTGGATGTGATTACTTTTGGACAAGGGAAAGGGACAGTGACTCTGAGAAGCGTATAAGGATAGGCCTGAGAAGTTCCCCTGAGTAAGGAGTAACTGAAAGTGATTCTATGGGGATCATTTCATTTCATTTATTTATTTATTTTTAATTTTCTTAAATGTTTATTTATTTTTGAGAGAGAGAAAGAGTGTGAACAGGGGAGGGGCAGAAAGAGAGGGAGACTCAGAATCTAAAACAGCCTCCAGGCTCTGAGCTGTCAGCACAGAGCCCTACACGGGGCAGGGCTCAAACTCATGAACTGTGAGATCATAACCTGAGCCAAAGTTGGACGCTTAACCAACTGAGCCACCTAGGTGCCCATGGGGGGATCATTTTATGATCAAAGTTGAGTACACTTTATGATTCATCAAGTTGTATACTTAGGATTTGTATAATTTTCTTCAAATAGTTCAAACTACAACAAAAATATTTTAAAATTGGTTTTGAATTACATAAAATTAGAATCACACATTTATTGCTTTTGTGGATTCAAAGATAAACAAGACAGCCTCAGCCCTCAGATGGGTCAAAGTCTAAAGAAAGACTCATATGTGTAAACAGATTGCACAGTGCAGTGCAATAAGTGATAAATGACATATATAAGCAGAGTTCCTGAGAACACAGATAAGGAAGTAATTAACTTGCCTGGAGAAATATGGAAAGATTTTATGGCAAGTGGGATTTGAACAGGATCAGGTAGTAGGGTAAGACCCCATTTTGCCATATACTAATTATTAGAAAGTAAGTTAGCTTTAAAGAAAATATGTGAATACAGGTTGGCTAATTATGTATAGATTTCAGTTTCAAATAGATTCTATATTCTTAATAAAAACAAGGTAATCGTGGGTAAAATGCAACTCAGCAAGGAATCCTTGCCTAATTTACTATTAAAAACGATCTAAATACTAAAATAATAAAATAGTAGACATGGATATTTGTGCTCCATCTTTGGATGCCTTTGTCATTAAAAGTATTCTTTTCTTTTTCTTCTTCTTCTTCTTCATCATGTAGCAGCGAAAGGCAGAGGGTAAAAAGGCAATAGGAAAGATGAAATAATAAAATGTCACATAAATGCTGATGGAGTACATTATGCAAATTGATACTATGCAAGGACTTGAGAACAGTCTTAGTGATAAAGAGATGTGAAAACATGAGTAAATTTCCTCAAAAATCATTGCCAATCATCAGTGACTGATTACAAACACAAAAACTAACCCTTGAGGAAGAGTAATGGTTCTGTTCTCACAGGTGCAAGTTTTAACCTTGAAGAAAATGCTGGTTTCTAGAAATAGAATAGCAGTAGTAGCCACATTAACCAGGACTCAGGGTCAGAAAGGAACTGCCCTGTGTACTAGCAGAGTGTCTGTTGCAGAGAATGCTAAGAAAAAGGATCAGTTTTCACAAAATCAGAAGTTAGGCATAGGAATTTCTATATTTTTTTTTTGGAATTGTATGCTTGAGAATTACTTTTCTCTGTCAAAGCTACTGTTGAATAATACAGAGTCAATCACTCAACCAGGACTAAAATTTCTAATTACTTAAAACCCCTACTTATTTAATTAATTAATTTATTTATTTATCTACTTACTTATTTATATTTATTTATTTATGAGAGAAACAGAGCATGAATGGAGGAGAGAGTCAGAGGGAGGGAGGGAGAGAGAATCCCAAGCAGGCTTCACCTTCAGTGTGGAGCCACACGTGGGACTCAATCCAACACCCCTGAGACTATGACCTGAGCTGAAATCAAGAGTTGGAAGCTCAACAAGCTAAGCCAACTAGGTGCCCCCAAGCTCCTATTTATTTTAAATTACGTTTTCCAGATGTGATTTTAATTTGGGGATCTCTCATCCCTCCTTCTTTAGCAAAATCCTTTTAAAATGGAACATACAAACTAGTCAACTCTCAGGAGTACTTCTGTAAGCTTAAATTCTGAAATTCTGCTATTCTCAAACAACCACCACTCCTTTCATATTCCTGAGTCTCTTTCTCTACACCACATTTCTTCCTTGATCCCAACCAGCAATTCTATGATTAGCCCCACCCTGCTTAGTTAGCAGTCTAGTACTGATTTCCCCATTACGATATTTTCACCACCCTCCTGAGCTCTCTCCCTTTCTCATCTTTCTAGTACATTCTCAAAACCAACCACTGTCCATGGATCAATACAAACACTGCCTTCTATTTTCTTTTATCATAAATGCCTCACACACTGGGAAAGATGAATCACGTAGCAATGTTTATTGCTATTCACACAAAGTTATGGTTTCTACATTATTTTTTAAAAATATGTTTTATTTATTTCTAAGAGAGAGAGAGAGACAGCATGAACAGGGGAGGGTCAGAGAGAGAGGGAGATACAGAATCTGAAACAGGCTTCAGGCTCTGAGCTGGCTGCCAGCATGGAGCCCAACACGGGGCTCGAACCCACAAACCGTGAGATCATGCACAAACCGTGAGATCATGAGCTGAGCCGAAGTCAGATGCTTAAACAACTGAGCCACCCAGGTGCCCCTATGGTGTCTACTTTAAACTGCACCATTAACATGCTTACTACTATAATTCAATAGAATTATAATATTCAAAGAATTCAAAGAAATTCTTCTTTTCCAATTCTTTGAGACATTTATTATAATTATTTACTATACTATACTATAAATCCCCAACCATAATTCAGAGTTAGAAAAGGTGAATATCAGTAAAAAAAAAAAAAAAAACCCTCCATAACTTCTCTACCATTTTCAGTTATCTATATATAATAGCACACATTCCTCTTTCCTTTACTTCTGTGTCTGAGATTGCTTTTATCCTATTCTCAGAGAGTAAACCTTTGACCCATGAACTAATAATTATATTTTCTTTCCTTCTTTGGGCTCTTATTCCATTAATTATTCTCCCTTTTGCATTATTGAAATACTGTTTTACTTACCTAATTAAAATAGTTTAAGTTTCTTCAACCTAAAAACAACTCTACCTCCTACCACCCCTCAAAAAAATATCCCAACCACCCCCACACACAAAAGAATTTATCTCAATACTACTACCTCCTCCAGGAGATACTGATTTATTTCCTTTCCTCCATTTGTGGTCAAATGTCTTGAAAGAATACTTTATACTTACTTTTGTAAATATCCAGACTTTCCATTTATTCCTTGTCAATGGTGTATACAGTGGTGTAAACCCAGCATTAGTATTTGTAGAAAGCTATGTGTCTTTGGGCAAGTTATATAATTCTTCTAGACCTATACAATTTTCATACCTACTGTGAAAAAGTTGATAGGGGAATTAAAAGGCATAATGTTATACATTGGTACAATGCGTGGCACTATACAAGTGTTATTTGTAGGTGTTCCATAAATATTATCTATCATTATTCTTATTCCTTTATATTTTTATTCCTATTATTTCTGCTATTGTTCTTCAGCCCACTTCTGCTCATAACCTCATCCTGGGTTGAGTCATCAATGACCTCTCAATTGTCAAACCCAATGAACAATTTTAGAAGCTTTATTCTCTTTGAATATTAATATTTGATGCTTGTTAGATGTGTTTGCCATTTGAAATACTTTTCTCATTTGATGTTTACAGTGTCTTTCTTAGTTCTTTTTTCTGCTATTCCTACAGTGTCCCTTATTGACTCCTTATTCTTAGCTCTTAAATGATGAATTTCATCAAGATTTTGTCCTTGATTTTATTTCCTTCACTTTCATGCAGTTTCCTTAAGATAATTCACTTTAACAAGGCTAATGACTCTAGTTCCACGTCTTCCCTGAGCTCTGAAACTGTATTTCCAATTGTATACTGAAGGGCTTCCCACAGATGTTTCATAGGCTGAATATCAAAATAACATGTCTTCAATGGAACTCATTTGTATTCCCCTCAAGTGATGCTCTTCCTGCAAACTTTGTTTTAACTGTCTCCCCCTAGTCGTCTCTAATTTTAACTTTGATCCTATCATATCTCAATTTAAATGTTTAAGTCATCTTTTTTCTTTTTTAAAAAATTTTGTTTAATATTTTATTTATTTCTGAGAGAGAGAGAGAAAGAGAGAGGAGAGAGAGAGAGAGACAGTGTGAGCAGGGAAGGAGCAGAGAGAGAGGGGGATACAGAATCTGAAGCAGGCTCCAGGCTCTGAGCTAGCTGTCAGCACAGAGCCCGACGTGGGGCTCAGATCCACAAACCATGAGATCATGACCTGAACCAAAGTCGGACGCTTAACCAACTGAGCCACCCAGGCGCCCCTAAATCATCTTTTTTCTACTGGCTTTGAACTCCCAGTTCATCTGCCACAAAATTATCTCAAAAATCAAATGTCAGCACCACCATGTAAATGTATGAAACAGTACTGAACTGTACACTTAAAAATAGTTAAAATGCTATATATTTTGTCATGTATATTTTGCCACAATAAAAAAATAAAAATAAAATTCTGGTAAAAATGCTTTACTATTTCCCATTACTACAAAGAGGATATTTCAAACCCTGGTTCCAATTTACCCATGGAAATTCCTCTGCTGCTGATGTTTCTTTGATTCTTATCTTCACCCTACTTGCTGAATATTCTAGGACTCTTTACTACCACTGGCTCTTGGAATATATTGTTCTCTCTTCTCAAAATATGTGGGTTTTTTTTTTTTTTGGCGGGGGGGGTGTAATGAACTCTTATTGATGATTTAATCTCTATTCTCTCTGTTAAATTTTCTCAAAATCTCTCAGCAGAGACCAGTGATTTCCTTATAAACACTCCAATAATAGCATTATTATATATGTCTTATCACCTTATAGTATAGTTATTTATACTAGACTGTGAACACATTAATCACAAGACTGTGCCTCATTAGCCTTTTTATCCTCAGTTTTTATTGGAATTCCTGGAACAAAGTCACTACTTATTATGGGTTGCACAAATCAATGAATGATAATACATAGAAAGAAAAATGGCAAATAACATAACAAAAATTCTTGTTAGAGTAGTTCATTTAAGATGCCTCAGTTCTTAGAAGTGCCATTATTTTATGTGCAGTTGAGAGGGAAACAATTTTGCCAATTGAACTGTAATATAATACTTCTTAAAACTTACATTTTCAAAACTTTTATAGTTATCAAACCAGCTCTTTTAGGCTTATTTAGATGTGCAAAAATTTTTAAATGTAATTTATAAGCAATATCACTTTGAGCAGGTTACATAACTTTTCTAAATCTCAATTCCACTTGCTATTGAAATTTCAGATTTCACTCTTTTGAATCTTTAAAAAAAATTTTTATTATTATGTTTCTTTATTTTGAGAGAGAGAGAGAGAGAGACAGAGTGTGAGTTGGGGAGGTGCTGACAGAGAGGGAGACAGAATCCGAAGCAGGCTCTAGGCTCTGAGCTATCAATGCAGAGGCTAATGAGGGGCTCCAACCCAGAAGTGTGAGATCATGACTTGAGTCAAAGTCAGATGCTCAACTGACTGAGTCACCCAGGTGCCCCTCTTTTGAATCTCTTTTTGAGTTATTCATCAATGAGCATGTTTTCATACCAATTACCATTCTCTGGGCTGCTAAGTATGTCGTGAATGAAGTTATTTCTTCCACTTTCTCTATTTTCTATAAAATTTTCATGTAGACTTTTGACTTCCATTTGGCATTTTTTCTAAATTTTTTTAATGTTTATTCATTTTTGGAGAGAGACAGAGTGTAACCAGGGAAGGGGCAGAGAGAGGGGGAGACACAGAATAGAAAGCAGGCTCCAGGCTCTGAGCTATTAATACAGAGCCTGATGTAGGGCTCAAACTCATGAACTTTGAGATCATGACCTGAGCCAAAGTTGGACGGTAAACCAACTGAGCCCCTATGGTGTCCCCCTTTTGGTAGTTTTTAATATATGACACTTTATAAATCTAACTACAATGTGTTCATAGATAGTTTTCTTTGAAAACAAGGACCCATGCCCTGCTTCAGACGGTGACTACATGGATGGTTGGTTGAAAATCATGAGGTTGCAGTTGTTCACTCACATTGTCAGTAATAATGACAAGTCATTATAGTTTTGGCAAGCTTATTTTTAAACCAGTCCAATGGATGTACACTAACAAACTAAAATCAAGAAGCAAAATATTGCAGCACCTGCGTGGCTCAGTTGGTTAAGCACCTGACTTCGGCTTGGGTCATGATCTCAACTGTTTGTGAGTTAGAGCCCCGCGTCAGGCTTTGTGCTAACAGCTCAGAGCCTGGAGCCTGCTTCAGATTCTCTCTCTCTCTCTTTCTCTCTCTCTCTCTCTCTCTCTCTCTGCCCCACCTCTGCTCACACTCTGTCTCTGTCTCTCTCAAAAATAAACAAACATTAAAATGAATTTGTAATGAGGTAAAATATTAACACTCATGAAGAAAGTTTCCTAGTTATCACTTTCAGAAAGCATTTATCTCATTCATCAGCTTAACCATTCGCCAGCCATCCGCATGTGTGTGTGCGCGTGCACACGTGTGTATGCCCATGCATATGTTTGCAAGTACAGAGTAGCATTTTTGAGGAGATATTTTTCAGAAGTAGCTTGAGTTTAAAATTCACCATGAAGGAAGCATTTCGCCTTTGGCAGTTATGCACAGTGTCCTGGTGATACATTGCCTTTCTTTATCAATGCTCAGGACTCTTCATTTAGTGCTTTGGTATTAACAGTATAATTTTACAGCATGTCAAAAAGCTCCAGAATTTGTCAGCTTATCCTATCTGATTAAACATATACTTATTTAATTTTCTTCAGTTGAATCACATGTTGCTGGAAGAAAGTGCTATTAGTCAACTAGCTGGAAGTTTCTGACCAGTGGATGTGGAGCACCTTAAAGATAATCCTGGGCTACAGTTGTAGTGGTCACAGCAATTTCTCATTCAGGTAGAAATGCATTCATCTGTTCTGAGGTATACAACATATTTCCTTTCCTTCAGTTGCATTGATTCATGTGCGATAGCCAATCTTTTTACAAACAACTCGGTAATAAATACATGTGTCTTATATTCTTGGATCTCATTAGAGCTTTTGGTTGTTCTTTACAAGAAATTTATAGAGTTGTGTTCATCCCCCCTGATGAATATTTGCTTCATTAATATCTAATTCATGCCCTACTGCTCTGAGTACATGCCTTTCTGAGTACAAAATAACTTATTGTTTCAATACTGAATCACAAAGTAAGTAATCTTTTTGATGACATTTTCAGCAATGCACATAACTCAATTTAAGTGACAATATGAATAGCCATGATGGAGTTCCCATATGTGCTGGAAACAGCAGTTACATCAAGACTGAGCCAGCAATGATGGTAAGTTGCCATCAGTTGTTAAAATGTTAGGGGAAAAAATCAGTCCTTATAAACAACAAAATATTGTTGATTCCAAGGGAATTCAGCACAGTGACCCTTCTAGAACTTCTCTGTTTTTTCTCCACTCACAATTCCACCCATTTACTTCTTTCTCAATAGATGACATCACTTCCTACCCTACTTAGAGAACTCTCGAAATTTTGAAGTGTATTTTATACTTGCTGATTTTACTTTATTTCTCACCATCACTTGCTCTTTACCTCAAAGTATTTTGACCTTCTGCACTACACTAATGAAACAGAAGTTCTGAAGGTCACTGATAGTAATCACAATGCAAAATGGCATTTTTCTCTGACCCATGCTTTTCATTCACTGTGAACGATTTTCACAATTTTGACTACCCCAGACTTGACATTCTCTTTTCTTCTTACTTTCCTAATACTTAAAGTAGGATTTTTCAACTTTTTTAATTGTGTTACTTATCTCGTTTTTTTTAAGAAGCTCAAATCTCAGGGTGCCTGAGTGACTCAGTTGGTTGTTTGCCTGACTCTTGATTTTAGCTCAGGTCATGATCCCAGTGTTGTGGGATCAAGCCCCAAGTGGCTCCACACTGAACATCGAGCCTGCTTAAGATTTCCTCTTTCTCAGGGGCACCTGGGTGGCTTGGTCAGCTAAGTGTCCACCTCTTCAGCTCAGGTCATGGTCTCACAGACAGAGCCAACGCAACTGGGAGAGGGGCAGAGAGAGAAGGGGAGAGAGTGAGAATCCCAAACAGGAACCCTGCTGCTGGTGCAGAGCCTGACTCGGGGCTTGAACTCATGAAACCTGAGATCATGACCTGAGCTGAAACCAAGGGTTGGTCACTTAACCAACTGAGCCACCCACACACCCCTAAAGTTTCTATTTAAATTCCAGTTGATTAATATACAGTGTAATATTCATTTCAGGTGTACAATATAGTGATTCAACATACAACGCTCGGTGCTCATCACAAGTGCACTCCTTAACCCCCCTCAGCTATTTAACTCATCCCCCCACCCACCTCCTCTCTGCTTTTAAAAATCACCACCTGGGGTGATTTTCTAGTTTACAACAATTTTTCCTATTTTGGGAATAGTGAACAAATATGTACCTGGGGTTAGATATCTGATCAAATTGGACATATAGATTTGGTATCCTTGGAATTCAAAATTTAAAAAGAAGACAGAAAGGCTTGCTGAGCATTTTACCAAGTGTGTTGTAATAAATGTCAAAAACTGGAACAAAAATGTGTTCCTTCTACTCTTCTCTCTTTTTTTGTTTTAATTTTTAAATGTTTATTTTTTAAGAGAGAAAGGGAGACAGAGCATGAGCAGGGGAGGGGCAGAGAGAGAGGGAGACATAGAATCCGAAGCAGGCTCCAGGCTCCAAGCTGTCAGCACAGAGCTCAATGCAGGGCTTGAACCTGAACCCACAAACCATGAGAGCTGAAGTCAGATCCTTTCCAGACTGAGCCACCCAGGTGCCCCGTGTTCCTTCTACTCTTAACGATTGCCCTGCTCTCTGCTCTTGTGATAAAGTATACTGTTCAGGTTTTCAGTTAAAGGTATAATTTAATATTAAACACTGCATAGACCAACAGTGAGAATCTACCATTAGCTGATCCCTCAACAGAGAGATACAAACACTCTGAATGTTTAGGATGTGTTTTCTCCTTTCCTGTTCCTTAAAGACTTTGGAGTAAAATTTTATTCACAAAGTATATATGATTTGGACTTTCGAACTTCACTTCATTTGGAATTTCATTCCAAAGTCCAAATCCTATATATTTTTTGAGTAAAGTTAAGTAATATGTGAAGTTTGGTAGGTGAACATTGTTAGATAAGATTTTTTTTACATCAAGTTAAATATGATTCTCAGAATTTTATTGTAAAGTTCAACCCATTTGTTTTGTATCTCTTAAC
Source organism: Proteles cristata cristata (assembly GCA_017311185.1). Classification (NCBI taxonomy): domain Eukaryota; kingdom Metazoa; phylum Chordata; class Mammalia; order Carnivora; family Hyaenidae; genus Proteles; species Proteles cristata. The sequence goes on along the minus strand of JAESUZ010004923.1, from coordinate 734,667 downwards.
CATTTGTTTTCCTTATTATCAGGGCTATGAGAATGGTTATATGTTCAGAGTTACTTTTTGTTGTCTATTTTTTACAACACACCTGTGAGTTAGCAAAATATGATTATTCATACTGTACAGATGGCGGGACTAAGGTATAATGCCATCTAAAAGCTGAATAGCAGAGTCGGAACCAGAATTTATGATTCCCTAAGCCTTTATGTAGAGCAGTATTTCCAGTGATATCCCTGGTCTCTCTTTAGTATTTGCGAACAAAAGGCTTCATATAATTGCAGTCTCTAACAAAATGCCAACTACTGTTTCAGGATGCATTTGACTCTTTCACTTTAATGGAAATATATAGTTTATGGAAATGTAGATCATGCTTATCAGTAGTACTCAAACATCTAATCTGGTATAGATATTTCAGTTTTCCAAACTTGGTCACAAAACATAACTTCAATTCATCTTTATATCATCTTAGTTTTCTTTATTTGTTATTTGTCTTCTCTAAAGTGTGTGTCAAAACAGAAGTTTGTTTAATTCCTACCTCATTTGATTTTTTTCTTCAGAGTGTGTTTACTAAAACAAGCAGTGATCTCTGGTGGGGGAAAAGGTATTGAAGGAAAATAGCATGGGGCTAAGTCTAACCCTATGTGCCAGGTTTAGAAAACTGTCAGCTTAGTGACCCAGAGAAAATCATATTTTATGACAAATCTAAAAATTCAGATTAAACTTGTTTTACTATAGGTAAAGAAGGGAAGAACAGAGGGAGAAAAATAATTTGGACTGATATACTTTTGTTCTTATTTCTAAAGAAGCTATATGCCAATATTAATTCAAAAACGCTTTTTTTCCTCTCTAAAAACTAAGTACAGAAAGAAGAGATATTGGCCAAACCTACATGTTTTTCCCAGGGCCAGTTTTGGAGTAACTAGATTAATGAAACACATAGGATAATATTACAACTGATTTTCCATAATGCAGAAATAAAAATAAATCTTTGCTGTATGTACCACTTATATAATATCTAAATTAAGACTTTTTAACGGGGTTTCAAAGTTTAGTTTACCATCCATGTCATTCAGACTCTTTTTCTGTCAGTTAATGGAGCGCAGGGGCTAACCTAACTCATATGATTCCCATCTGTCATCGCCACAGCAGTGGTGAAGCCCAAAATGAAATTCCATTCTTCATTTAATTCCTGTAGCTTGATATTAGTCAGGTAATCAAGCACAACTCCTGGGGTCTTGTGTTTTCAGATGAGGAAACTAAGGTCAAGTGACTTGCCCTGGGTCACACAGCAAGACATCATAAGAACAGGGAAAGATGCAGTAGCCTTGGACATTTTAGACGTTACCAAGACCACTGAACCATACTACCTTCTCAGGTAATTGCCTTCTTTGATATCAAGTGGGTCACATTTTATTGCCTCCTATTTTTTCCTTTTTAAGCAGGATACTGTGTTTTTTTCCTTTCTTTCTGTCTTCTTTTAAATGGGCATTTAGAAATGCTGTTCTCTGCTTAGCATTTCTGATAATTATCTTCAAGGAAACCAGAATACAAATTTAAAGTACTCATTAACATGCTGATTAGAAATTTCTCTCAAAGACTCAAAAGGCTAGAAGAGACCCCCAGAGATCATCTGATCCAGCCCCTGACTTCAGGCATGTTTCACCTAAACAGTCTCCAGCAGATGGAAAACTATATTTATGACCCCCAAGGAGAGAGTCTCCAACCTCCTTTGGTAACACAACCCTGTGCTTAGATCCGCTTTACTATGTAATGGATTATGAGTGAAATGTAGAAAAATAAATTGCCCTCTCTTGTAATGTCAGATATTACTAAATGACTAAGATTAACCATATTTATATTTGTATTCATATAACTGATCAACACTTCTGATTCTATCTTGGAAAAGTCTAGCTTGTCATTAGACATTCTCTTGACATAAAACCTGTTGTAATTTATTTTCCAGTATAAAGACATACCCCAGAATATACTGAATTTTTGTAATGTTGAGTTAAAATGTCTACCCTTTTTATTTCTGTGCTTTTTGCTTCTGCAATGTAGAATATGTCCCATAGAAATACTAGTACTTTCTCTCAATCCTTACCCCATCACCCAACCAGGATAACCTTAGGCCCGGTTTGAGAAAAATGTGAGAATTAAGACCAGTCTCTGATGGCTTAGAAATTAAATGATGATCTGGGTACAAGTGTCTATCCTGACTTGTTCATGGGAATTGCCTTCATCACTTTCTAATTTCCCTAGCAGCTTGTGGATAGAGCTTCAAAAAATCCCACCTCCATAATCCCAATCCCATCTCTGCATCATTCCTTTTACGGACTGATCTCAACTCTGCCCATTTATGCTTCTGACCTAGAATAATTTTGTCTTCATTAAAATTAGAATATCTCTATAAAAATATGAATGAGACTCTACTGAAACTCCATATTGAATAGCAGAAATTATTTGTTGAAAGAAAAAAAATTCTTAGCTCAAAATACCTAAAAGAATGAGAAGTTTACTCGAAGGGCGGTCTCCTCATATCTACACAATCAGCTTTCATGAACATGAATTATATCCTGGGCACTGAAGGTGGTGGGAACATCCTGTCATTTCTTCATAAACTAAGATATTTAAGTATATCAACGACAACTGCAGATTCTCAGAGACTACCTTCCAGATCTTCTCTCTTCTTGTACATTCTTTGCTTCCTTATTAAGGCAAATCTATGAGACAGATCAAGTATTGGCTTGAGATTTGGGTTATCTGACTTTCTAACTATAGATCTTTCACTGGCCAACAGTGAGGTTCAGCAATGCTTTGCTATGGATCTTGATATATTTATCTACAAAATGAAGAGCTTATAATAGATGACTTATAGGATCTCTTTTACCTCTAAAATTTTAGCATAGGGGTGCCTGGGTGGCTCAGTCAGTTAAGCATCCGACTACAGCTTGGGTGGTGATCTCATGGTTTGTGAGTTTGAGCCCCTCATCGGGCTTTCTCCTGTCAGTGCAGATTCGGCTTCAGATCCTCTATCTTCCACTCTCTGTCTTTCCCTTATGCATGCGTGTGTGCTCTGTCACTATCTCAAAAATAAACATTTAGTAAAAAGAAAATTTTATCATAAGTCAATGAACAAGTAAAGAACTGAATGACAGAATACAGTTATTGAATATTTTGATCTAGTTCGACCTCATTTCTTTCTTACAATAAAACAGTGATTTACTTAAATGTGCATTTTTGAAATGTATTTCATTGTAAGCTAAATTTTGATTAAAAATTGCTGCCTCAATATAGCAAATATTTATTGGACCCGTATGTGCTAGCTATATGAAAGATAAAAGAAAAAAGCAGTTCATTATTTAAACGTTTAAATATGTCAGTGGTTAATTCTATGGATGTAGCTTGAGTCCAAAATTAAATATCAATTACATAAAAGTTTGATTAAATACAATGTGCTATATCCCTAGGGCAGAATTTAGAACAAAGTATTAAACCAAGTCTGTTTCAATGAAAAATTTCATGTCAGAATTTGTCCAAATATCTTTTACTGCCTCTCCTAGGAATTTACCGGCTGATATTTACTACTCTTGCCAAACGAAGGCTAGATAAACATTTTGTACACATCTAACCATGGCATAGCAGTAGCAAGGAAGAGCATTGCATGTTCATGTCAGTAAGGTCAACAGTGCTGTTTATAATGTTAGAGGTGTTAGGGAGGTGTTGGGTACCAGTGAAGAAACTGTCTCCAACTAGAACAGCCCAAAAATGTTATGCGGAACCAATTATGCATACTTGTATTTAAAAATTAGTGTCAACTCTGGTAAATAGAATACTGTCTCTTCAAGATGTCCACGTCCTACTGCCTAGAACCTGTGGCTATGTTTTGTTAACTGGCAAGGGGGAATTAAAGTTGCAGATGGAATTAAGTTTACTAAGCAGCTGACTTCAAAATAAGAAGGCAATTTGGGAATATCTGGGTGGGCACAGTGTAATCACAAGTGACCTTAAATGTGGAAGAAGGGCAGAAGAGTCAGAGGTAGAGACAGATTTAAGGATGCTACACTGCTGACTTTGAAGATGGAGGAAGGGGCAAGTAGCCAAAGAATTCGGGCGGCCTCTAAACATTGGGAAGGCAGGAGGCAGATTTGCCCCTAGGGCTTCCTAGAAGGAACACAGCCCTGATGAAACTTTGATTTTAGTCCAGTGAGATCATTTCAGACTTCTTGCCTCCATAACTATAAAATAATACGCTTGAGTTGTTTTAAGCCACAAAGTTTGTGGTAATTCATGACAGCAACAATGGCAAACTCATACAGCATCCTTCTGACAGTAGAGAGATCAGGAGAAAATGTCTTCTTAACAGGCTCCTTTATAAGACAATAGCCTGTGCAGACTGATCTCCACAAAGTACTTGAGACTCTACATCTCCAGAGGCAACAATTATTGTCATAAAAACTGTTGTAACCTAAAAAGTCTCTTCTGATGTGACAAACCAATGTGCCTTAACCCTCCTAGTACAAGTGGGGTTGGTTGTCATCATCCAAAATAGATTATAGGCAGAGACCCTATTTTAATACTTCTTTTTATCTCTTTACACTGTACATTGAGTAGGCCATAATTAAATATGATTACTGATTATGTTATCATAAGGACCTCATAATAGTCTCAGGTAGAGAGTAAGCCCCAAACTGGAGGTAAAGGCATATTAATAAGATTTCAACAAACAATGTCCAGGTCTCTGTTTATGAATTATTATTTTTAAATTCTATAATATAAATATAATATTAAAATTTTAATTGTTATTTTATATTTTGAAATGGTAGCTTGTAGCCTAAATTGTAATTCTCACAATTACAGTAGAAGTAGAGAAGGTGAGGATTAGCAATTCTCCTATGAAACCATGTAAATACAATATAGTATTCTCTAGGAGTTTTAACATTATGTTCATTCAGGTATGTAGAATGTTTATCATTTCTATTGTGTCTATCAGTAACTTCAGACTTAGGCATTTTGGACATCCTTGTATCTCTTTATATCAAAAATGTCTAAAATTATTTTCAAAATTGTTTTCATGTTTCATCTGCATAGGCATCTTTGAACTTCCAAATTACCTCCTTGAATGTAAGAGAAAAAGATGTATAAGGAGATGTGTATTTTAATATGTATTTGACATATTTTTAAATGAAGATAAACTTCTAAATTCAATACATTAATTATATTCTAGCTATCTGAAAGATCCCCAAACATCAAATTTACAGTCATAAATTCAATTAATTACATAATTTTATTAGGGGCCCCAAGTTTTACTGCCACATATTGTTCATTGTCATCTAATTCTTTATGTACCTCAAATATCTTTATTGGACCACTTTAAGACAAAATTCATGTCTACTTCATTTTTACATCCTTCAAAGTTACTAATCAGCATTATATATTTTATATAGTAGCTGCTCTAGAAGTGTTTGTTACAAGACTGAATAAAACAATGAAGAGAAGGCCACTTAAATGTAGCTTGAAATAGATCTTATAAAAAAGCCACCTTCTCTGTATAAAAAACGCAGTGTCTTTGTTTTAGAAAATTATTTATACTTACTAATTTACCAAATTCTAACATCCAGTGCCTCTCTTAATTTCTATCTATTTGAAATAGAAAGTGAAATAGCTATTAAGGTTTATTTTATTGAAGAACCAAATCCATTACCCCTATATTGAAGTTCATTTCTATTTTGTGTGGTAGTAGTTCTGCACTCTGGAGTCCTTATTGGATTGAAGAGCAAATATATACATATGTTCTGTTGTGCCAGGGGGCACAAATTCTGTCTTGATTTACTCATGTGCAACTACTATTAACACGGTGAGGAATTCAGGGCAAAGTTTATTTTATTTTTCAAAAAGGATCATGTTGTTACATATTCCAAATAACACATGAACTCTCTTAGACTATAAAACCAATGATGTGCAGCCACACACATTTAGGGTACTCATTTGGCTTTTTCATTGACTAAATGTCTGACTAGTCTGACTCATTCTTTATGGCATATAGTTTTAAAAGCAAGATTTGACAAAGAGAGAAATGAGGTGGATTTCTGGAACTATAAAACATGGATTCAGAAATTATAGAAAAATTCTACATTTTAAGGTTAACACATAGCAGACATGATGAAACATAGGAAAATGTTGCTTGCATTGTTTGACTTTAAATGTACAAAGATTATCCATATGGTTTGAGATAATCTCATTTGAGTATTGTTGTTTGGTCAAGTAAAATAAATGCTGCCTAATCGCTCTGAATTTGGAGAAGTTGAGAGAGGGGATCCTCGTGGGAATATTGAACACTGAGAAGAGATGGGAGCCAGGAAGGGAGATACAACAGGAGATCCTTCTATAGGTTATCCTTCCCTGAAATCAAACCTTATATTCCTCTGCGAGTAAATGTTGGAAGGAGCAACCTTAGACAGTCCACACTCTTGGCTATCCCACCCCCTGAGCTCATACAACCTGTCTAGTCATGGTCACAAGGGAATTGACAAACAGACCCTACAGGGTTGGCTATGAAGCACAAACACACTAAGAGTCTGTCCACACACATTCTGGCTCAACATCTTACTAATGAAAGGATTTTGAAAAGCCATTTCATTTCTCTGTTGGTTGTCTACCTTGTATAAGATATAAGAGATTTTTAGAATTTGCCAATGATTCTTTCTGTCCTACACTTATGTCTCTAAATTTTTTAATGCCATCTAAGTTGACATGTTATAATTTTGTTTATAAGTAGTCATATTTTGTACTGTAGCATTATTGAAGGTAAAACAAAATAAAGTATAAGGTAGAGAATGAAATGGCAAAATATCTTGCAGTATGCCCCGATTTAAACCAAAGGGTAACAGAAAACAATAATGGGGATATTCACACAAAATTCTTACTTAGAGCTAAGATAGAATTATTTATTGCTTTTGAACCCGGCTCTTTAGATGTATGTTGTTTATGGAGATGGATAATGTTGGCTGCCCTTCAAATATAGGGAGGCTTGAAATTGAGTATGTCAAGTCAGGACAAAAATACTAAACACACATGTCATTTTGGTATTAAAAATATTAAAATATAGAATAATATAAAGATGTTATTGCATCATCAAGTTTGAAAAATATATGTATCTTTCAATGGGGAATTAGCTGAAGAATATGACAACACATCCTTTCTGAACCCTAGGAGCTTAGGATCTAATGCTGGGGAGAAAAAGACAACACAAAGAAACCTGCAATGTATCTTAAGATAATAAAAACCAATGTTAGACACACATTCCTGTAACAAGTCTATTATAAAAATAATAGACTCAAGGACGAGAAAAACAGATTTCTTGTATAAGTTAAGGAGAGGGGCGCCTAGGTGGCTCAGTTGGTGAAGCATCAACTTTGGCTCAGGTCACGATATCACAGTCTGTGAGTTCGAGCCCCACATTGGGCTTTGTGCTAACAGCTCAGAGCCTAGAGCCTGCTTCAGATTCTGTGTCTCCCTCTCTTTCTGTCCCTCCCCCACTTACTCTCTGTCTCTCTCTCAAAATAAAGACATATAAAGTTTTAAATTAAAGAGAAAGAAACAGACTAATGGTGGGGAGGCTGATAGTGTAAAGGTATCTAGGATTGAATAAATTTCAAAGTAAAGTGATTACCTCTTGAGAAAATGGAAAGGTGAACTGGGAACAGTAATATAGATCATCAATACCTTTTTAATGGTTATTATGTCTCAGGCCTCTTCTGTGAGTTTTATATGTATTAGCTCATGTAATTCTTTCAACAGCCAAATCAAAGTGGTATTATCCTGATTCTGTATGGACAAAATGGATATGGAGAGGTTGAGTGACTTGCCCCAGGTCTAATTAGCTGGAAAGTGGCAGAGTTGGTTACAGACCCAGGTAGTTTGTGTCCAGAGTCAGCCCTCTCAACCTTGACATTGTACACCTCTTGAGAGTCAACAGAGTAGATGAGGGCATCCATTCAAATCATAACCTAAGATACAAAAAGCAGTAAATAGCAAATACCCAGTTTTCAAAGGGCAGGAAACTATTTTATGAAATACTCTAGAAAACAATTTTAAACAGATTATTAAATTATGTTTTATTAATATTTAGGAAATAAATCATTGATCATATGAATATTTTAATCCTTGGGTATGAATTATGCCAAACTCATCTCTTTACCTTTATGGTTAACTGTACCTATAAAGCATGAATATAGTACAGGCATAATGTACCTTGATTTTAGCAGAAATGTCTTTCTGTCTTACTAAAAATTACAAAAATCATCAAAATCATCTTAAAACTGAACGTTAAATAAAATCTTGATGATTTAGTCTAAATAGAGTCAGAGATAACTACAATGCCTCAAAAGTGCTTACAAGTAGATAAATACAAAGATGAATGGATGTCTTGAGTGATGAATAAAAAGTTTTGTTTTGGGGTTTTTGGGTTGAAATTATCCATCAATCAAATACAGGATGGGGAGGATTAAGTAAGGATTTCTATTTTTTTAAAAAGTGTGAAAGCTTTACTTATCTGGAAGTTTGATATGATTCAAAGAATGGTAGTCAAAAAGGCTAATGCGCTCAAGGGAAGCGCTATCAGAAATACAGTATCAGAACAAGAGAGGTAATGGACGGTATAATTCTAAGATCACATCTCAAAAGTTACATTACACCTGAGGGACACATAATGAAGGGACATAATTAGGAGAGCAACCTGGACGGTAAAAATGTGGACGTTTAATGAATTAACAACATAAGTTTAGTCTGTAGAACAGGTGTGCATGTGCGTGTGTGTACCTACATGCGTGTGTGCTCCACACATAAATATTGGGAGTACATTGATCCCTTTTTGAGAAACAGAACAGCATGATCTGATCCACATTTTAACAGGAACCCTGTCTGCTATGTTGAGACAAAAGTGGAGTGATGGAGGGGCGTCTGGGTGGCTTAGTCGGTTAAGCGTCCGACTTTTGCTTGGGTCATGATCTCGCGGTTCATGGGTTCGAGCCCCGCGTCGGGCTCTGTGCTGACTTGCCAGGTCAGAGCCTGGAGCCTGTTTCAGTCTGTGACTCCCTCTCTCTCTGATCCTCCCCAGCTCTCTCTCTCTCTCTCCTAGAAATAAATAAAAAATATTAAAACAAAAAGTGGAGTGATGGAAAGATGGACGCAAGGAAACAACATAGGCGGTAATGATCCAGATGAGAGATCAAGGTTACCTGAATTGGGGTGATTCAAAATGATGAAATGCAGTATCTTTTTGGCTTTATCATAACCTTAAAGGTGAAGCCAACAGGACTTGGTAGCTTGGTAGTGTGATCTGAAGGGTATGAAACACTATATGCCAAGGTATTTGTCCTGGGCTGTATGCTATGCAAATAAAATTCCAGATTTTAAAGAAACCTTAGAAACTTTCTAATGAAAACTTTGATTCTTTAAAGGAATTCTGTCTACAAGAACCTGCTCCTGCTCCTGCTCCTTGAACACTTCCTTGACTAGGAATTTACTAGCTCACACAGCACCCATTTTAGAATAGCTCTGGTTTTAAGAGCTCTTTTTCTTACAAGGAGTCAAAGCCTGCTTCTCCACGATGAACAAATGTGATCTTGTGTTTTATAATAAGAAGTATATATTTGATCTTCCTCCTCTTTTTGGCATAGAGCTCCTAAAACCCTTGGAATTTCCTAAGGGATAAGAGTGATAAGGTATCTTGATATTCATGACAAAGCCTTTTCAAACACATCTGACTTTATGTTAATGAGGTGACTCTTGGAAAGCACTTATGGATGGGGGACTGATCACTAGGGGAACCAATATTATGGTTAGAGGGTGGGAACTTTCAGTTCCCTGGAGAGTAGAGGGGTTGGGGATGGAGTTCAGTCACCACTGGCTAGTGATTTAATTAATCATGCAATGTAATGAAGCATCTGTGAAAACCCAAAAGGACAGGTTTGAGGGAGCTTCTGGGTTGGTGTATCAGAATGCCTCCATGTGCCACTGTGCCCCGGGTCTCAGACCCCAAGGGAACAGAAACGCCTGCATTCAGAACCTTGCCCTGGGTATGTCTTCTTCTGACTGTTGATTTGTATCCTTTAATATATTTTGCAATAAACCAGCAATCTAGTGAATAAACAGTGTTCTTGAGTTCTGTGAGCCCATCTAACAAATTAATCAAACCCAAGGAGGGGGTGAGGAGGATGGGAATCTCTGATTTATAGCTGGTCAGTCAGAAGAACAAGTAACAATCTGAACTTGCGACTGGCATCTGAAGTGGGGGCAATCCATGAGACTGAACATTTAACCTGTGGAATCTGACACTATCTCCAAATAGTGTCAGAACTGAGTTGAACTATAGAACACTTAGGTGATTTCTGAAAATTGCTTGGTGTAGGGAAAAAAAAATACACGTTGAAATTAATGTCAGAATTGTAACAACTGAATGAGAAGTGATGAAAAACCTGTGAGGAAGGTGGGTAAGAGAAAGGAAAAGAGGGGAGGAACTGTGTTTGTTTCTTCACTTCAAGCATGGTATGTGGCATTAGGTATGTAATAAATATTTTTTGCTATCTGGGCAATTTGGAAGAAGGGCATTGGATCATAATGATATGACCATAGAATATTAGTTTGTCATTTCTTAATGAGATTTCAAAAGAATCAAATTAAAATGTCTCCTCTATCCACTATGCTTATATGTGTATCTTATTGATTCAGGGAGTTTGTTTATGATGATGGTGGGTTGTTGTTGTTGTTGTTTTTATTTTTTTTTATTTATTTTTTTTGTTGTTGTTTTTATGATAGTGGTTTTAAACAAATGGAAGATGCCTATGTATTCCAGTTTTCAGCTCCTTGGTATCTGCTTCTCAGCTACATTTAAGTGTACATTCCTTTAAATAAGGAGCAAATACAAAACATACTGGTAGTTTGGTCACCAACTAATCAGAATGGATGCCAGCCAACCTGGTGTCTATCAGCTAAATATCTGCCTGCTCCAAACTATGGAAGAATCAAGCTATTAGAATGCTGAGTTTAAATACTACATTTTTATTTTGTCTTTATTGTAATGAACAAGCCCTGTCTTCAGCTCCTGCTGTGCACTTTTGGAGGGTCTTCCATATGGTTGCTGCTAAGTATTTTGGCATTTTCCCAACTGTTACAATTGGGTCAGTGGGGGGGATTGTATAGGAGTAATAAACCAAGGGTGACTGCAGCCGGGAGGAGTACGATTACTACACACATAACAGCTTATTGCCTCATGCATTCAAGCACAGCCCAATGCCATCCATTACAACAGGCAGAGAGGGTAAACTGCCTTTCGCCATAGAGTTTACACCAGAAAGGCCAGGCCTTGAGCACAGGGACTGTGTTCTTGTTTACATTTTTTCCCAGTTTCCTTACTTCTCCATTTTCCCATAAAATCTACAGTAATTCGAAGGAGTAAGACAATTAGCATGAAGGAGTAAGACAACTGCATATTACCATGACATTCTGAGAAAGTTTCATGAGCAGTCTCTTAGTGAAATTCTAGCAACAACAGCAGGATTATCAGTGGCTCTGAGGACTTTGATACCAAAGAGAAAAAAATGGGTTAGTGAAGTCTGACTCCCACAAACACTTAAAAATCCTTGAGACGTGATTCATAAACCCAGAAATGACTAATAGTATCGACACTATTACTGGAGTGTTTTCCCTGGCAGAAATGACATGAAACAAAGGCTACTATTATTTTTATCCTATGGAAGGCAGTGTTGCTTAAAGCTCTAATAGATTGGAAGGAAAAAAGTTCACAGCAATATTAAAATTCTAAACAGTGAAATAATATATTAAGCTGAAATATGTGCACACACACACGCTTAAGTAAAACAATGAATTTAAGGTTTTGATCCTAAGATTGTATTTTCCATATTTATGCTTATACACACAAGTATTCTTTGAATAATTTATTATGCTTTTCCTTTCGGGGCTCCTTCCCCCCACATTAAGCACCAATATGCAGCTATATAGCATTCTAATAGGTTCACAGTATAGCCATGATTTTTTTTCACGCAATTTAAAGAAATCGAGACTTAAATAGAATTGGAGACGTTTAAACCGTTATGCTAATATGTATGGATTTTTTTTTACTGTTTCCAGCCAAGAATTGTAAATAACAAGCGTTAGATTAAAAAAGTTGCTCCTCATTCTCTTCCTTCCCCGTCATCCTCAAGACTAGGAACAGGATTCCCAGAGATACGCCGGGTGGTCGGATGCCTGGGCCTAGGACTGCAGGTGAAGGTCTCGGGACCCACAGGGGCTGCGAGGGCGAGCGCCAGGGGGATCGCCGGCGAGTCAGGGCGGGAAAGAACATGAACTTGGGAGACAAACACCGCTGGGGCATGGACCACAGCAGTGCAACCAGCCTCTGCACTTTATTAAAGTAGTGATACTGACAGCAATGGGAAGATCGTAAACCAACTGGTTCCGGGACGACCCACACTTGTCCTAAGACGCTGGGGAACCCCACTTCCAGCTTACCCCGAAGCAAGGAGGAAAGGGCTAACCAAGGCTCATCTCTGCCTGCGCTCGGCAAGGAACCCACGCACTGAAGCTTCCCGGCACCGCTCCGGGTCTCCCACACTCCGATACCACCGCAAGCCCCCTCCTGGCGACCCCTCAAGCGCGAAAACTCGGCAGCAGCTGAGGTGAGGGCACAGGCAGCAGCTTCAGAGGCCCCAGTGCGCAAGCGCAACCGCCGCAATGCGCAGGCGCCGCCTAGAAGTGACTTCTCCAAAAAAGTGCCTTAGTTCTCGGTCACCTGAGCTCTGGGGTGACTCGGCTGCGGTAGGCTTCCCAGATACCCGCTCTCCGCGGGTCCTGCCTGGTGATCCCTCCCTCTTCTCTTGCCCATCCTCCACCACCCCAAACCCTCTAAGGGCCTGTCCTTTGCGTCCTGTGTTTTCTCAGTCGCGGGTCGGACCGGGCCGAGCCGGGCAGCCTGGGCGCGGTCTCTGACCATGGCGTCTCTCTTCAAGAAGAAAACCGTGGATGGTGAGTTCAGGCCGGGCCGAAGGGGCCCAGCTCGGCGTTTCCCTAGTGTGTTTTGGGGGCTTCCGGCCACGATTCTTTCTGCTGTCCCTAGGGGCGGGGCTGGATCAAGTGGCCCCACAGGTGACCGCCCTCGTGCGTCACTTCTCTGCTTCCCCATCTCTTCTGACTCGCCACACCTACCTCACCTGGGCAGTCTGGCTGCTTCTCTTTGATAACACAACACACACCACCTTTATCACCACCCCACCCCCCACCCCTTGCCCAATTTTGACTTTAGCGAGGTGTTGAGCATTTTAAGGAGACAGGATTCAGCTGGCCCTTGAGTGTTGTTAGGCTGTGAATTGATCAGTTTCTTGTTGGTTTCATCTGTTGGTTGGTTGCTTCTTCAGTTTGTAGCTGTACTATTTACAGGCGTATGAACAGGAAACCTGTACTGAGCAGGAAGAGGGTGTAACAGGCTCCAGTTACAAAATGAACCTGGGTCTGGGTCGTTTTGCTCTCAGAATATCCCGTCAGAGAAATGTGAAATGCTTCTTAACTGACTCGAGTAAAAATATAAAAGAAATCTAAGGGAAGTGCCTTAGGTTTAGTTTACATAATGTATCTTTCCTTCCTTATGACTGTCTTTTACTCTCTAAAGTAAGACATGTGGTATGTATTATCTGTATAGAAGTTTACATTTTAAGATGCTTGCATTGTTTCAGACATTTAGCTCCATGTCATCTTAAGAGGAAAGAAGTGAATGTATATAGAAATATACAAATTGGTGTTTATTAGCAATTACTGCAATGTGTATTTATATAACACTGATTAGTTACTCTTGATATTTTCATTGACTGCCACCAGGAACCAAATTCATTCAAGCTGTTTAAAAATCGTGTTTCCTATTACATGTTGAGTCTAGGTTGCTGCTGGTTCAACTAAAGAATCACTTCTTTGTAAGGGTCTAACTCTGCCACAAAAGGAGCAGTGGTAGCTAGACAGTGATTGGTACAAACTGGGTGCTGAGTCCAGACCTGGGGTAACTCCTTCATTCCTTTGTATTGACTGTTCCATTGCCAACAATTTTATTTTGGGGAGGATAACAAAGACATCATTTTTACTTTGCCACTCTCCCCATTACTTCAACATATAATGTAATTTTAGCTCTAATTTAGCACACAGCGTAATACATTTTTGCTTACCCTGAGTGGTTAAAATTTTTTTTTTAATTTATGGACTTTTTGGTAACTAAGGAGTACCATTTACAGTACCTGGGGCACCTTCCAAGTTGGAATAGGATGCAGTACACTTAGGAAAGATGGATTTTATTTGAGACTGCTGTCTAATCTTTAATGGGGCCACTGGTTCAGTGGTATCCAGTTATTGTATGGTATTTCGGTGGGGGGGAAGGTTTGCTTCAGTTTTATATAGTGAGAATTTACTATGCAGAGGAAAGGAGTTGTACCTTTGTTACTGTGATTTTACCAATTATAATTAAAAAAAAAACATTTTAACTTTAAAGGCTAAACAGCTTTAATTGCTTAAAACCTGTCAACTGTTTTCAAAGACATAAATATCAGTTCTATGTTCTCATTTCTGTGCTTCTTGGTGCTTTTGGCATCCTAGTGACTATTGTGCTTGAAATATATAGAGCAGAATAAAAAAAAAAGCAAACAGTGAGGATGTGCAGGGAGGGTATTTAACTGTATACTCATTTGTAGTTGGGTTAATTCATCCAAGAAATAATGTTTTTTGCTAAATGAGACTTATTTGTGAAAATTAAGTCTGAAGGACTTTAGCTAGGAGCTATACTACTGATTTAAAGATCTATGTGAAATTTCTGAATGTAAATTTGCCCACCATGCACATTTACCATAACTGCTGGTACTACTTACTATAACTGCATACCTGATTTTTTTTTTTTTTGCATTATCACGTCAATTCACATCACCTAATGACATTTTAATTATATATTTGTACTTTCATTATTTTGGTATAGAGCTTTGTTGATATTTTACTCCTTGTTTTACTAAAAAGAAGGTGTTTTGTTTAAAAGGTGACAGCATTTTTCTTAGCAGTAATGAGGCTATATATTATGAAATGTAATGTATTTTTATGCATTTCTCCCAGATCCTTGGACTCGTTGATTATTGATCATAAGATATTTTGCTGTGCGCTGCCTTTTTATCTGTTTCAGCAGTAATGGAATTCTGATATATAAGGGAAATATGTAACTGCTTATAGATCTGGAGAATAACTGAATCTTTTTGTCTCTTTGGATTGGCTGGAAGAGTTGCATACTATATCATTAAAGACTACTGCACTTGTAAATTAAAAAGGGAGACAACTTTACAGCACTTATTACTATTCAGAGTTATGTTTAATTCATTTTTGACACAAAGATGAACAAGTCTCTGTAGTGTATACTTTGTTACAGAAATTAATGAGAATTGTACCTCAGTGCTATAGAAGAGAAAGATTCCTTTGAACTTGAAATTACAATTTAGTATTTGGTTTTCCTTTTACTGATTTATCAGGTATATACATAGGATAATGTGTATACAGTGTCCCCCCCCCAAGTGGACTAATGGTGACCTATTTATTGAAACTAATTATGAGCCTGTAAATCAGGATGCACTGAGGATTTGTCATAAATGGACAACTGAATGTGTCTTTTAAAAAGTGAAATTCTTTAAGCTATATGTGTGTGTGTGTGTGTGTGTGTGTATAATTTTTGCCTGTTATCTTCAATAAAGAAAAATTTGAGGTCCTACTCTAAGCCAGCATTGTGTTAGCATTTTGTATACAGAATCTTATTTAATTCTCACTGTTATTCTTCTTGCTTTATAGGTGAAGGAATTCCTCCTTCCCTCTCTTCTTTCCTTTCTTCCTTTTTTTGTTTTTTTTTAAACTTAGTCCTTAAATGTTAATGTTCTTGTTGGTTCCATCTTGGGCTACTACTGTTCTAACTGTACACTTCTCCCTACGCGATCTTATCCAAACTCTTATTATTGTAGTATTGCCTGAGTGCTGATGGATCCCCGTTTGTGTCTCTAGTTACATTTTTCTGAGTTTCAGACCAACAGCTTGCTGAGTATCTCGTCACAAGTACCTCAAATTAAAGAGATTCCAGTTTATCACCATCTCCATGAAGTCATTTCCTTCCGTGAGTCTCCTCTTCCCATGTTAGCAGGTCCTGATTTTGCCTCCTACCTTTAATTATTTCCAAGTTTTGCTCCTTTTGCCTCTTACATATTTGACACACGTGATTCTCCACTGTGTGCCTGCAACACCTGCTCTAATTTGGATTCCACTTATCTTGCACTTTGCTTTTCCTCCCTATGGCTTCATAGCTCTTTAATTGTTCATCTACAGAGTTACTTTGTGATTTGATCCATCTGAAACCCAAATCAGACTATGCTGCTCTTCATTGTAAACCTCCCCCCCCCTTTTTTTTTAAATCTTTGGTACCAACAGGATCAGTGAGAGCTCTTTGATAAGGCATATATGGTCCTCTTTGATCTGGCCCTTGTCTTTCTTGCCTTATCTCTGAACATTTTACTTTCCAGCGATATTGTTCTTGTATTTATCAGAGCACACCATACATACTCTTTCTCACTCTGACGTATTTTTGCTTATGATGTCCTTGTGCATAGGATCCTCTCTTTCCTTTCTCTGGCTAACCTGCACTGTCTCGGGTGTTTTTCTTTTCAGAGCTTCTCTCTGTTGCCATCTCAGACTATGTTAAGTAACTCACTCCTGTATTCTTATTTTTTTAATCTCTGTTTCCTGACCTGCATTCATTAGAGCTAGAGTAGATCCTTATGTCTTTCCAAAGTTGGATTACACCTTTCCTGAGTTGTCCCTACTTTCCATGTATGCAAGGTGGCAGACACTCTTTAGAATACATGGAAGTATCTCTGTGGCAGTTTACATTTAGAGACAAAATTTCCAAATAACAGTGTTTACTAACCAAAAGTAGTGTTTCCAAAATCCAGAGCTTACTATAATCTACATCCATTTAGCATTGTCACCCACCTACAAGTTCAAACATAATTTGAGGAACCCTACTGACAGAAGAGGAGCAAGCTTCTTGGTTTTTACCTTATTGGGATTGTATCCATGCTAGTAGTTGAGAGTTCATAATTGTGATGCTTTGACTAACTTGGGATGAATCTCCTGTCAAACAGTAGGTTGTGATGCCACATTTGTGATATCTTGAGAGAAAATGAAATCCGCCATCTATATAAACTGAATCCCATCCAGAACTTTTCTGCTTTCTTCCAAATAAGCTAGAACCTTCTGGTGCTGTCTATAGTACCTAGATCTTTCCTAGTATGCTGTGTGTTCCCTTAGTGCTTGCTGTTCTGAATATTTAAAAACTCAAATTTCACTTTGTTTGGTCCCTACGTTCTTGGCACACCGAAGAAAAATAATTGAGCTTGGGATTCAGAAGCACAGTACTCTCCACTGAGCATTTTTCTGAGTAAATGGTCTCCATACTTGTGATACGGATATTTCTGTAGGAACATGTCTTCCTCTTATATTTCTCCACTCCTAGCATGACCCCAAAGGCTAGTATTTCTTTTCATGCTATTATTTTCTACCTTCCATGTCCGTAAGTCAGTGAAACTTTCCTAGGAGCTTTCCTGGTCATTCCCTCACTTATCTAAAGTGAGAAAATACTCTTTTACAATTTTCTGAACTGACGTTGTTATTAATGATGGTACCAAAGCCTGCGTCTTTGAAGACCAAGTGAGACCTAAAGATCTGCTGACACACAACCCATCTGAAAGCTTTCCTTCAGCTCTTAAAAACACTGATATTTTGGGGCGCCTGGGTGGCTCAGTCAGTTAAGCATCTGACTTCAGCTCAGGTCATGATCCCACAGTTTGTGGGTTCGAGCCCCACATCAGACTCTGTGCTGATGGCTCAGAGCCTGTTTCAGATTCCGTGTCTCCCTCTCTCTCTGTCCCTTCCCCACTCCTTCTCTATCTCTCAAAACTGAATAAATGCTAAAAAATTTTTTTAAAAAAACACTGATATTTTACTATAATAAATTAATCAGAATGAATTTCTCAGGGCTTGAGTGAGTTGAGACTTTACTGGGAGGGGAACAAAAAGCATCCCTTTTAAGCTACCATGCAGCTAGACTCTCCTCTGTTTTCTCTTTAAGTTTATTTATTTATTCATTCATATAGAGAGAACATGAGTTGGGGGAGGGTGGGGGGGGGAGGGAGAGAGAGAGAGAGAGAGAGAGAGAGAAAGAGAAAGAGAATCCCAAGTGGGCTTTCAGCCCAATGCAGGGCTCGATTCCATGAACCTTGAAATCATGACCTGAGCTGAAACCAAGAGTCGATCACTGACCAGCAGAGCCACTCAGGCACCCCTCCTCTTTTCTCTTTAGTATTCCACCTCTTCCTTCCAAGAAAGTCCTGCAGAAATTTTCCAACTTCAACCTAGTTTTTAAATGGATCCTTGGCTCCCTGGACCATATGTAGAAATCTGTTGGCACAGTCCTCCACAGTCCTTTCTCTTGCCCATAGTTGTTTTCTGTTTTATTTTTTGTTCTTATTTTTTCTTTACTATGTAGCAAAACTGGTTAATTAAGCTGATACCATTCCTCCCTGATTTTTTTTTTTTGGTATACCATTTCCACAGCCTAAGAAACAGATTTGCTTACCGAAATCTGATTCCTGCCCACCCATTCCTTCATTGTCATTTTCCTTCTGCCTCTCAGTAAATTTGGTTCTCGGAGCCAGGGTTTTCCAGGAACTGACCTTTAACGTTTCCTTTTTATCCCTTAACTTTTGAGTTTGTCGCATTTTTGCAGTTTTTTTTTCTCCTCATCAACCAAAGAAGGTGGTAGATTCCTGGATAGCCAGGACTCCTTTCCTTTTTATTGTAGGATGAGCTTCACCACACCGCCTTTACACGGGTGGTTCTTCTGTTCAGTCACGATCAGGGTGTATCTGATGCCCATTATCCTGCTACCCCAGGGCTGCAGACCCACCACTTCCACTCACAGCTGCTGCAGAGATTGTAGATGAGATCTCACTAAATCGATGCCGTCTCATCTCAGCTCTTGATCTCCAAAGCAAGTTAAAAAAAAAATGGTAAAGCAGGATGTAGGAACATTTTGTGCTCCTGTTTCAATCCATGTGATGGCTAGATTTAGGATGACTGATGACAATAAAATTGCATAGATCAAAACTTTTTTTTTCTTTAAAGAAAACATTTAAAGCAGAAAATATGGTGTATTAGATTAAAATTTCTGTCATGACCTTATAGAAAACATGACCTTGTAGTAAAGCACAAAACCCGTATATGATAGATAGGATGCTGTCCAGTAGACCAGCTTGAATCCCACTGAATGGAAAACATCTGCATATTGTGCCTCAGAGCTTCTGGGACAATAATCCTCACCTGCCCTGTAAAGTTGAAGTAGTCTCCCTCCTTCTCCCCAGAAGAAGAGCACTTGAAACATGTTTAAAATAGAACTCACAGATTAATGAATGCCTGTATTTAAAGGTTTTGGGGTTTTTTGTTTGTTTGTTTTTTGCTTTTCACTCTAATCCTCAAATATATAAATTATATGTAAATAAGCAGGGTCTGGAAGGACAGCTGTAATTCAAGTTGGGGTCTGGTTTCAAATCCCAGTAGAGAATTCTAGTAAGCTAGGCTGGACTACATCATGGAGATCCCTTTTGTTTTGTTTTTATTTTTGACTTTTTTTTCTGTAAGCAGATATACCTTATTGATTCAGAACCAACAAGAGCAGAGTGACCTTTCTGTATCTTAAGGCCATAATTTAAATCTGTCATCATTCTAGTACATACATGTATATTCCATTCAGTAAAAAGAATCTGAAAAGCTTGAGATAGGCTTTTAATGACTGCAGTGGAGCTACTTGGGTGGCCTTTTCTAAGTGTTGTGCTGGGTATAGGTGGGTAAAAAGGGTGGTGGGTAGAGTGGACCCAGACCCTTTTTACCTCAGGGAATGGTAACAAAGAGAACATACCATAGTCACCAGTACCAGTGCCATTTTAACAGTGTGAAAGGTTTTTTTTTATTACTACCTATTGTGAAGTGCTTCACAACAACCCCACAAGGTAGATGAAGTGCTGGAATCTAAAAATGGGGATTTTTTTTTTTTTTTTTTTTTGCTTAGAGAAGGAACACACAGTGTGGACAAGAGTCCAGCCCTCTATCTTCTGTATGCCAGCAATACCCAGTACACAAGGGTATTGTACACAATTTTGGGAGGAAAAATTTTGGGAGGAAATTAGACCTACCAAAAAATAAATAGAATAGAAAATAAACTTGGCCTGAAAAACATTTGCTTCTCAGAACCATTCTCAAATTATTCCTTCCGAATTATCTAGAAGACCAAATCATTAAATGTGGGTTTAAATAGGGATTTTTTTTCTAAAAGTTAAAGGATATTCTAAGTTTTGTAGGATATGCCTATCATCTCATATGAAGAAAATGTTTTACTATCTTTTCTCACTTAACATAATATGTTTTAAAGTGTTATGACTATATTTTAATATGCAACATTAGATGTTCTCAGTTTATAGCTTAGAACTGTTTAAATATTAATAGGTCTATTAACTATGAAGCTATAGAATATGCAGTAGTTAATTTTCTTTATTTTTCTTTCTCTAACATACAGTGACAGTTATGGTACACATACATACATAAAATTGAAGTAAAACTATTTTGATTAAGTTATATGATTTGGTAACATTTCGTGTCATAATATGTGTTTCTCTAACAAAGATGGCTATATCTATTTTCTACTCTCTGATACCAATGGGGGATGTGCAAAAAGACTCCAAAGAGACTGTACTCATTTTAATTGCCAGTCACAAGTCTCAGGTTGCCACCAATACTTCTGACCAATGCTTCTAGAGTCCCTGTAACTCTTTTCACAGTTTGATAATTTGCTAGAACAAGACGTAGAAGTCAGGAAAGTGCTATACCTAGGAACAGACAAATGGAAGCAAAGTTTTGGGGGCTGTGAGTGGCACAAGATCTTCCATGCCCTTTTTTGGGCATGCTGCCCTCCCAGTTCACCAACCCAGAAGCTCTCCTAATCTCTTTGTTCAAGAGTGTTTTATAACCCAATCTTTAGCCCCACTCGCTTCTCCTGAGGTCAGCGGGGTGAGGCTGAGCTTCCCATAGTCTAATCAAGTATCTGGTCTTTCTGGTAACCAGCTCCCTCCAGAAGCTACCTAGGGGTCTCCCTTCTCTTGAGTTAAAAAGATATTGCTATCACTAAAGAAGTTCCAAGGGTTTTAGGAGTTCTGTGCCAGGAACTCCAGACAAAGATCAAATATATGCTTTTTATTATGTCACCCTAATAATGAAAAAGTATATGTTGATATAATTCTAGATCTTCACGATGAAGGCTTTCAGCAGTTGGTTTGCACCTGTGTCAGTTATCTGGCCGCAATTTAACTTGTTCAATATGGTGGCCTCTCTTTCACGTCTGTACTCCTGTGGCTTTAGAAGATCCTCATCACCATCTCAGTATTACCATTTCATTTTATGTTAGTTGAGTTTAGGGAGTTTTCAGTACACAAATATGTTATACTCCAAAAGTTTATTTGTAATTTCATAGTTTTACATTTGGAACATATTTTCTGTTGAAACAGTAGGATAAGTGGTGAATGTTTTTATACCAATTCATTGGCTTTGGCAGATAGGATGCTAAATTCAAAAGAAGAAAATTGGGAGTATTTGAGTGTTGAGGATGAAAAGGCTAATGATTGTTTTTCAAGATAGGGAAATAAGAGCTCTGCCATTTAATGTCTATCTGTATATGTCAGAGGAAAGATACTGTGTTCTGTGGACTGAATTGTATGCCCATAATATTCATGTTTTTGTTTTTTAAGTTTATTCATCTTGAGAGAAGGAGAGAGAAAACACGTGTGAGCTAGTAAGCTGGGGAAGGGCAGAGAGAGAGAGAAAGAGCGCACGCGCGCGAGTGAGCAGGTTGAGGAGGGGCAGAGAGAGGAGAGAGAGAATTCCACGCAGGCTTCACATTGCACAGTGTGGACTCAGGGCTTGATCCCATGAACTGTGAGATCATGACCTGAGCTGAAATCGAGAGTCAGATGTTTAACCGACTGAGCCACCCTGAAGCCCCTACAAAATTCATGTTAAGTCCTAACCCCTAATGTGACTATGAGTGGAGATAGGATTGTAAAGAGGTAATCGAGGTTAAAAGGTTGTGAGGATGTGGCCCTAATTCAGGAGGAGGGTGATCTTATAAGAAGAGGAAGAGGTACCAGGGATAGGCACACAGAGAAAAGGCCATATGAGGACCCAGCAAGAAGGCAGACACATCTGCAAGCTAAAGAGAGAGACCTCAGGAAAAATCACACCTGCCAGTACCTTGATCTCGGACTTTCAGCTTCCAGAACTGTGAGAAAATTAGTTTTCTGTTGTTTAAGCTACCCAGTCTGTGGTATTTATTATAGCACTCTTCGGAAACTAATAAATTGTGTAATTTTATTTTATTTTATTTTTAAATGTTTTATTTATTTCTTAGAGAGAGAGAGACAGCGTGAGCAGGGGAGGGTCAGAGAGAGAGGGAGTCACAGACTCTGAAACAGGCTCCAGGCTCTGAGCTGGCAGTCAGCACAAAGCCCGACGCGGGGCTCGAACCCACAAACCGCGAGATCATGACCTAAGCGAAAGTCGGCCGCTTAACCAACTGAGCCACCCAGGTGCCCCCTAAATTGTGTTATTTTAGAATAGAATCCCAACCAGTGCTCCATGGAACATTAACATCTAGGAAATGTTAATACAGATTTCTTAAAAGGTATCCTTGACTTAATAAATGTAGGAAATAATCTATAATATATTCTCCCCTTAAGAATTGGCTGCATAGGGGCGCCTGGGTGGCTTAGTCGGTTAAGCGTCCGACTTTCGCTTGGGTCATGATCTCGCGGTTCGTGGGTTCGAGCCCCACGTCGGGCTTCTGTGCTGACTGCCAGCTCAGAGCCTGGAGCCTGTTTCAGTCTGTGACTCCCTCTCTCTCTGACCCTCCCCTGCTCAAGCTGTCTCTCTCTCCTAGAAATAAATAAAACATTAAAAAAAAAAAAAAGAATTGGCTGCATATTCATATGCTAAATAGTCTAAGATGCCCTGAGGCAAAGAAATCTATTCAACTATTAGGGGCAGAGGGGCAGAGGGGCAGAGAGAGAGAATCTCAAGTGCCTCTGCACTGTCAGCCAGAGCCTGATGCGGGGCTCCACTTTCGAACCATGAGATCATGACCTGAGCTGAGATCAAGAGTCAGACACTTAACCAACTGACCCACCCAGGTGCCCCTAGTTATTTTTATTCTGAGTAAAGTTATACATTATATACAGAAATGGTTAAGTTGCGATGTTCCATCAATAAGAGAATAATGGGTGTTGGCTCTGTTGGGTTTTTTTAAGGTGAAATTCATATAACACCATTGTAAACTGAACAAAAGTTCAGTGGCATTAGTACTTTCACAGTGGTGTGTAACCACCATCTCTAGTTCCAAAACATTATCATCACCTCACACTAAAATTCTGTATGCGATAAACAGTGACTCTGCATTCTCTCCCCACCCCCTGGCAAATACCAGGTGGCTTTTTGTCCTAATGATTTATCTATTCTTTTTTTTTTTTTCTTAAGAAAAAAATTGTTTAACGTTTATTCATTTTTGAGAGACAGAGCGTGAGCGTGAGCAGAGAGAGAGGAAGACACAGAATCCAAAGCAGGCTCCAGGCTCATAGCTGACCGTATAGCGCCTGACGTGGGGCTCAAACCCACAGACTGTGAGATCATGACCTGAGCCAAAGTCAGATGCTTAACCAACTGAGCCACCCAGGCCCCCCTATGATTAATCTATTCTGATATTTCATACAAGCATAATCATAAAATGTGACCATGTATATCTGTCATCCTTCACTTAGTATAATATTTTTGCAGTTTATTCATGTTGTAGTATGTATCAGTACTTGATTTCTTTTTATAATCTAGCTCTCTTATACCTAGAAGTAGAGTTGGTAAGGTCATATGGTAATTTTAGGTTTAATTTTTTTAAGGAACCACAAAATTTTTATCCACAGTGGTTGAAACAGTTTACATTCCTATCAACAATATATAAGGGTACCAGTTTTCACATC
Organism: Proteles cristata cristata; assembly: GCA_017311185.1. Taxonomy (NCBI): domain Eukaryota; kingdom Metazoa; phylum Chordata; class Mammalia; order Carnivora; family Hyaenidae; genus Proteles; species Proteles cristata. Next base: position 710,476 of record JAESUZ010004923.1, on the reverse strand, counting down.
CTCATTAACACTTGTTATTTTCATTTTTGTTTTTGATTATAGCCATTCTGCTAGATGTGAAATTTCTTTCGTTTCCCTTATGACTGATGATGCTGAGCATCTTTTTGTGTTTCTTGGCCATTTCTGTATCTCCTTTGGATAAACATCTATTCAAGTCCTTCAACCATTTTTAATTAGATTGTCTTGTTTTTGAGTTTTAAGAGTTATTTATATATTCTGGATACTAGACTCCTTACACACACACACACACACACACACACACACACACACACACAGTTATATGTTTTCTCCTTTTCTGTGGGATGTCTTTCTACTTTCCTTTGGTTCACAGCCTTTAATTTTCATGAAGACCAATTTATGTTTTTTTTTTCTTTTGTTGTTCATGATTTTAGTTTCATATCTAAGAATCTATTGCTAAGTCCTAGATCATGGAGATTTATTCCTGTGTATTCTTCTAAGAATTATATGATTTCAGTTCTTATATTTGGGTCATTAATCTTTTTTAAGTTAATTTTTATATGCATTGTGAGGTAGAGGTCCAATTTCATTCTTTTTCATGTGGACATCCTGTTATCCCAATGCCATTTGATAAAGAGACTATTCTTTCTATTACCATTGTTTTTAAATCTTCTTGACTAGAAAGGTACTCTAGTGAAGTGATTAAGATTACTGATTCAGGAAACGGAACACTTGGATCCAAATCTGGCCTTACTGCTTACTATCTTGTGACCTTGGGCAAGTTACTGAAACTTCCCAACTCTGTTTTCTTCAAATGTAAAATGATAGAAAAATCAACTCCATAGCATTATTGTGAATATTATATTGTGTACTATATGGACAGCACTTAGCAAGATTCCTGGTAATGAAAGATCAGTTTTGGCAAGAATTACCATCAATATCTGTGATTTTTGAAGAAATTACTATTTAGTAACAACTAACCCAAATGACAGTCCCACAGGCCTAAACTAGTACTTTAATTCTTCAAAAGACGGGACTTGATGGATTCAAATGAATTGAAATAAATTAGAAAAACTTTAAAATTGAGTGGACATTTAATAGTGTATCACGACATTGTGTGTTATTTACCCCTTAACATTTATCCTTATTTTATGAATAAGAAACCTGAGGTTTAGAATATTAACCAACTTTCCCAAGATAACATCATATAATGATCAAGTGGCAGAGGGAAGATTCAAATTCAGGGCTGCCCCATTGGAAGGTCTACTGCTTCACCCTGTTATGATGACTTAGCATAGGAAAAAAGATTTAATAAACACACGATCTGTCTTCCTTCCTGGAATTTCATATAATCATGGGGTAAGAAGAGATGAAGAATGTGTGTGTGACATATATATGCCATATAAAACGTTGTGTAGTATCAGTTCTCAAAGAGAATCTTTTATTGTGATTTATATATACTTTTGGAGACTGTAAGATATCTGCACTTACCTTTTGTAGTTCTTTAATTTTTATAATCCAAGTTTTAATATATTTGACTTTATATATATATATTATATTGAATTAAAAAATTAACATCTACTAAAGCAAGGTTTCTTTTTTTTATTAAGGTCTCCAAGTCTAGTATTTTAAGTGGTATCGAAGAACATTTTAGAATTCATACATTTAGGTTTCTTTTGTGGTTCTCTTAGATGTAATAAAGGAACAGAATCGAGAATTACGAGGTACGCAGAGGGCTATAATCAGAGATCGAGCAGCTTTAGAGAAACAAGAAAAACAGCTGGTAAGTAGAACATTAAATTTCAGTTTAACTTTTCAAACAAATTTGGAAATTAGTGTTAGAATAATTAACTAACTAAAAGAAAGACACATGGCAGGTGGTAAGTGATTTACTAAGAAATGGCATTTTATGTCTTCCTGAATTTTCTGCTTACCTTCGTTTATTGTGTCATTCTGCTAACATTTATCAGGATTCTGTGTATTCTGGTGATTATAAAATCAAATTATTCTTCAGTTTGTAGAAGTCAGGAATGCCCAGGAGGAAATATTCCTTAAAACACAGCTACTTTATTCTCAGTTAACAGCAAAGATAAAATGGTCCTGAATAGTAAGAAAGGTTGTAAGAAATAATTATGTTAACACGTAGATATCTTACTTGATGTTTTAGTGATCATTGTGTCTGTGATAATCGAATGTCCTTTTTTAAAATAGACTGTCTTATCTTGAAATACTTTTATGTTATGTTTGTATATGTTGCTTAAAATCTTTTAAACAGCATAATTGAAGTATTATTGACATGCAATAAAGTCCATTATTTAAAGCATATAATTTGATATATTTTGGCATATGTATGTATATACATATAAACTGATGAAATCTTTATTACAATCAAGATAATGAACATACCCACCATCTTGAAAAGTTTCCTTATTTCCTTTGCAATTACTTTTACGTATCCCTCCCTGACACCTTCCTCTGCAGCAAACACTGATCCGTCACTGTAAATTAGTTTACATTTTTCTAGACTATATAAATGGAATCCTATGAGTACTTTTTTTTAATATGGCTTCCTTCACTCATAATTATTTTGAGATTAATCAATATTACATAATTAGCATTAACTTTTTACTTGATGAATATTACTTTACTGTATGGATGTTTCATAGTTTGTTTATCTGATCACCAGCCAGTGGACATTTGGGTTATTTCCAGGTTTGGGCTATTTTGAATGAAGTTGCTGTAAAGATGCAATTGGAGTCTTTATGTGAACATATGTTTTCATTTCTCTTGGGTATATTCCTAAAAGTGAGATTGCTGGTTCATGGGGTAAATGTATGTTTAACTGTGTAAGAAACTACTAGACAATTTTTCAAATCAGTTGTAATGTTTTCTGTTCTCGCCAGCTATAGATGAAAGTAAAGTTCCACATTTTGGCCAATAGTTGGAGTTAACAGTTTTCTTAGTCATTCTAGTGGTGTATAGTAGATGGTCATTTCAAATTGCATTTTGCTAATTTCTGATGACATTCAGCATATTTTCATGTGCTTGTTTGCTGTTTACATATCTTTTTGCCAAAGTGTCTATCAAAATATTTTACCCATTTTTTTCATCAAGTTTTCTTTTGTTTATTTGTAAGAGCTTATATATTTCAAATATAATTACTTTATATTTGGCATAAATATATATTTAATTACTTTATATTTGGTATTTATATGTATACTTAAATATATATTTGGTAAATATTTTCTCCAGTTATTGGCCTTGCCTTTTTTTTTCTTAATAGTGGCTTTTGTGGAACAGAAGATTTTTATTTTAATTAAGTGAAATTTCTTTTTCTATGACTACTACTTTTAGTATCCTAAGAAATCTTTCTCTAACCCAAAGTCGCAAATATTTTCTCTTCTGTTTTCTCCTAGAAGAATGATAGTTTTAGTTCTTACATTTAGGACACTGAACCATATTGAATTAAGTTTCACTGTGCTATCAGGTGAGGGTAGAGGCTCACTTCTGCATCTTTTGAGACGATGGTCATGCAGTTTTTCTTCTTTAGTCTGTTATCCTAGTGAATTGTATTTATTGATTTATTGAAGTTAAAATCAGGCTTTTGCTCCTGGGATAAGTTCCATTGGTTATGATGTAGGTTGTTTTTGAAATACTATTTTTAGTAAGCTGAGATTTGTTAAGAATACAGTAAAACCTTGGTTTGCGAGCATAGTTCATTCCAGAAACATGCTTGTAATCCAAAGCACTTGTATATCTAGGCGAATTGCCCCATAAGAAATAATGGAAACTCAGATGATTCGTTACACAACCCAAAATATTAATATAAAAATGACTACAATATTATAATACAAAATCATAAGGAAATGCAAAATATAAAGAAAAATAAGCAAATTAGCCTGTACTTCACCTTTGAAAATCTTTGTGGCTGGCATGAGGGTTTTGTGTAGGATGACTTTCACTGTCACTGACAGAATCCCTGCTGTCTTTGGCTCATTGGAATCTTTTCATGAAACTTTACAAAGAACCTATCCAATGATATTGTTTTTGCCTTCTTTTGAGGATTTCATGTAACTGTGACATTTCATTGTTGTTGAACAGATTCGTCACTTGCACTGCCACAGCCTTATTTGGGTGATGCTTTTCTACAAAATTTTGCACTATTTCCCACATTTTACACATCTCCTTAATCTCATTTGAAGTGAGGGATTCCTCCACCTTTTTCTCCTCCTTCACTATAGACAGGATGCAGTCATAAACTTGTTATAAAATCTTGCAATTTCAGCCACCTGCATACCTTGTTTGTCCTTCTCAGTGATTTCTTTCTTAACTTCCACTGTAATCATCTTCATTTTCCTGCCTTTCTTTTCAGCCTTTTCATGCACGGAGGCCATTGTATATGCTTACACAGCTGTTGGTTACAGTATTAATAAACTCTTGTCATATACTGTATTTAATGTAACTGGCAATAAAGCAGCAGGGGAAACAGTCTATATCTGTAGGCAGCCTGACTTAAATGAAGCAAAGCATTCCTAAGCTTACTCTTGTACGGAAGAGCAAAAAAACTGTCCATTGGTGCTTTGAAGTGACAAAAAATACACTAGTGCCAGTTCCACCGTTCTGAAAAATCACTGATTTTTGCCAAACACCTTGGCCTAAGACTGAGCATCTGAGCATGGGAGATGATCACTCACAATTCCACAGCGAGCAAGTCGGGGTGGGGGGGGGAAAGTATTGGCTCTCTTGTAATCATGTGACATTCAGCGCCTCATACTACTCCTATTGCAAGACATCACTTGTTTATCAAGTTACAATGTATCAGAAATGTTTACTCATCTTGCAGAACACTCAAAGAACAAGTTACTCGCAATCCAGGATTTTACTGTATTTGCATCTGAGGATGCCTGGGTGATGTGTCCAACTCTTGATTTTGACTCAGGTGATGATTTCATGGTTGTGGGATTGACCCCACATCAGGCCATGCTGGGTGTGGAGCCTGCTTGAGATTCTCTTTCTCTTCCCCTTCTGCCCCTCCTGCATGCTCTCCCCCTCTCTCTTTCACAAAGAAAAAAAAGAATATTTGTATCTATGGTCATGAAAGATACTGATTTGTAGTTATCTTTTCATGCAGTGTCTTTATTTGGTTTTGACATCTGAGTGATGCTGACTTGGTTTCTTTATTTCTTTACTGGAACAGTTTGTGGATTTCTTCCTTAAATGTTTGATAGGATTTGTCAGTAAAGCCATCTTTGTAGATAGGTTCCTAAACTACCAGTTCAGTTTTTAGAAAAAACAGATACAGAATGGATCATCAGATAATCTGTCTTTTTAAATGAGCTTTGGTAGTTAGCATCTGTCAAGATCCATGTTTACTAAATGTTAAAGTATGATGACCTGTTATTCATAATGTTCCCATATTATCCTTTAACTTCTTTAGGAAATAAAGTGATGCCCCCCCCCTTTGCATTCCTCATCTTTGTAATTTTTGTGCTCTCTTTGTATCACTTTTTCCCCTCATCTATCTGGCTAATGGTCTATCAATGCCGTTGGCCAATCTCTTATAAAAACTGGCTTTTTAAAAATTATTTATTTAATTCATTTTTTTAACTTACATCCAAGTTAGTTTGCATATAGTGCAACAGTGATTTCAGGAGTAGATTCCTTAATGCCCCTTACCCATTTGGCCCATCACCCCTTCCACAACGCCTCCAGTAACTGTTCTCCATATTTGAGTGTCTTATGTTTTGTCTCCCTCCTTGTTTTTATATTATTTTTGCTTCCCTTATGTTCATCTGTTTTGTGTCTTAAAACCCTCAAAAGAGTGAAGTCATATGATATTTATCTTTCTCTGATTTCACTTAGCATAATACCTTCTAGTTCCATCCATGTAGTTGCAAATGACAAGATTTCATTCTTTTTGACTGGCTAGTAATACTTCTGTGTGTGTGTGTGTGTGTGTGTGTGTGTGTGTGTGTGTGTGTATACATACCACATCTTTATCATCTTTATTCATTCATCCATCCATGGACATTTAGGCTCTTTCCATACTTTGGCTATTGTCAATAGCGCTGCTATGAACATTGGGGTGCAAGTGCCCCTTCAAAAGAGCATTCCTGTATCCCTTGGATAAATACCTAGTAGTGCAATTATTGGGTCGTAGGGTAGTTCTATTTTTAATTTTTTGAGGAACCTCCATACTGTTTTCCAGAATGGAGAAACCATTCTGCATTCCCATCGACAGTGCAAAAGAGATCTTCTTTCTCCGCATCATTGCTAATACCTGTTTTAATGAGTTGTTTATGTTAGCCATTCTGACAGGTGTGAGGTGGTATCTCATTGTGGTTTTGATTTGTATTTCCCTGATGATGAGTGATGTTGAGTATTTTTTCATGTGTCTGTTAGCCATCTGGATGTCTTCTTTGGAGAAGGGTCTATTTGTGTCTTTTGTGCGTTTCTTCACTAGATTATTTGTTTTTTGAGTGTTGAGTGTGATAAGGTCTTTATAGATTTTGAATACTAACCCTTTATCTGATATGTCATTTGCAAATATCTCCTCTCATTCGTCGGTTGCTTTATAGTTTTGCTGATTGTTTCTTGTGCTTTGCAGAAGCTTTTCAATTTTTTTTAATGTTTTATTTATTTCTGAGAGAGAGAGAGAGTGGGGGAGGGTCAGAGAGGGAGACACAGAATCTGAAACAGGGTCTAGGCTCTGAGCTGGCATGAGATCATGACCTGAGCTACAGCCCACGAACCATGAGATCATGACCTGAGCAAAAGTTGGACGCTTAACCAACTGAGCCACCCAGGCGCCCTGAAGCTTTTCATTTTGATGAGGTCCCAATAGTTCATTTTTGTTTTTGTTTTCCTTGCCTCTGGAGACGAGTAAGAAGTTGCTGTGGCCAAGGTCAAAGAGGTTTTTGCCTGCTTTCTCCATGAGGATTTTGATGGCTTCCTCTCTCACATTTAGGTCTCTCATCTATTTTAAGTTTATTTTTGTGTATGGTGTAAGAAAGTGATCCAGGTTCATTTTTCTGCATGTCACTGACCAGTTTTCCCTGCACCACTTGGTGAAAAAACTATCTTTATTCCATTGGATATTCTTTCCTGCTTTGTCAAAGATGAGCTGGCCCTATATTTGTGGGTCCATTTCTGGGTTCTCTATTCTGTTCCATTGATCTGATGAGTGTCTGTTCTTGTGCCAATAGCATACTGTCTTGATGATTACAGCTTTGTAATATAGCTTGAAGTCTGGGATTGTGATGCCTCCAGCTTTGGTTTTCTTTTTAAAGATTGCTTTGGCTATTTGAGGTCTTTTTTGGTTCCATACAAATTTTAGGATTGTTTGTTCTAGCTCTGTTAAGAATGCTGGTGTTATTTGGATAGGTATTGCATTGAATATGTAGATCGCTTGGGGTAATATTGATATTTTAACAATATTTGTTCTTCCTATCCAGGAGCATGGGATTTTTTTTCCATTTTTTTTGTCTTCAATTTCTGTCATAAGCTTTCTATAGTTTTCAGTGTATAGATTATTCACCTCTGGTAGATTGATTCCTACGTATTTTGTGATGCAGTTGTAAATGGGATTGATTCCTTGATTTCTTTCTTTTGCTTCATTATTGATGTATAGGAATGCAACAGAAGTTAGTTGATGTCTGTGCTTTGACTTCACATCCTGCAACTTTGCTGAATTCATGGGTCAGTTCTAACAGGTTTTTGGTGGAATCTTTTGGGTATTCCATATAGAGTATCATGTCATCTGCAAAGAGTGAAAGTTTGACCTCTTCCTGACCAATCTGGATGCCTTTTATTTGTGTTGTCTGATTGCTGAGACTAAACTTCTAATACTGTGTTTTTTAACAGTGGCGAGAGTGGACATCCCTGTCTTGTTCCTGACCTTAGGGGTCTGCTCTCAGTTTTTCTCATTGAGGATGCTATTACCAGTGGGTATTTCATATATGGCTTTTATGAAATCGAGGTATGGTCCTTCTATCCCTAGTTTCTTGAGGGTTTTTATCAAGAAAGGATGCTGTATTTTGTCAGATGCTTTCTCTGCATCTATTGAGAGAATCATAGGGTTCTCATCATTTCTTATATTGATATGATGAACCACATTGATTGTTTTGTGGATATTGAACCAGCCCTGCCTCCTGGGTATAAATCCCACTTGGTTGTGGTGAATAATTTTTTTGGTGTAATGTTGGATTCGGTTGGTTGATACCTTGTTGAGGATTTTTGCATCCATCTTCATCAGGGAGATTAGCCTATAGTTCACCTTTTTAGTGGGGTCTTTGTCTGGTTTTGGAATCAAGGTAATGCTGGCTTCATAGGAAGAGTTTGGAAGGTTTCCTTTCCTTTCTGTTTTTTGAAACAGCTTCAAGAGAATAGGTGTTAATTCTTTAAAAAATGTTTGGTAGAACAAACTGAGGGCTGAGGAGGGATGGGGGAGAGGGGTAAAAGGGTGATGGGCATGGAGAAGAGCACTTGTTGGGATGAGCACTGGGTGCTATATGTAAACCAACTTGACAATAAACTATAAAAAAACATAAAGAAATAAATAAATGTTGGGCAGAATTCTCCTGGAAAGCCATCTAGCTCTGGACTCTTGTCCTTTGGGAGGTTTTTGATTACTAATTCGATTTCTTTACTGATTATGGCTATGTTCAAATTTTCTGTTTCTTCATGTTTCAGTTTTGGTAGTTTTTATGTTTCTAGCAATTTGTCCATTTCATCCAGATTGCCCATTTTATTGGCATGTAATTGCTCATAATATTTTCTTATTATTTGTATTTCTGCTGTGTTGGTTGTGATCTCTCCTCTTTCATTCTTGATTTTATTTTTTGGGGTCCTTTCCTTTTTCTTTTTGATCAAATTGGCTAGGAGTTTATCAATTTTGTTAATTCTTTCAGTGAGCCAGTTTCTGGTTTCATTGATCTGTTTTGTTTGTTTCAATAGCATTGATTTCTGCTCTAATCTTTATTATTTCCTGTCTTCTGCTGGTTTTGGCTTTTATTTGCTGTTCTTTGTCCAGCTTTTTATGGTATAAGGTTAAGTTGTGAATTGAGACCTTTCTTCCTTCTTTAAGAAGGCCTGGATTACTATATACTTTCTTCTTATGACCACCTTTGCTGCATCCCAAAGGTTTTGTGCTGTAGTGTTATCATTTTCATTGGCTTCCATGTACTTTTTATTTTCTTTTTAACTTCTTGGTTAGCCCATTCAGTAGCATGGTCTTTAGTCCCCAAGTATTTGTTTTCTTTCCACATTTTTTCTTTTGTTTGATTTCAAGTCTATAGTGTCATGGTCTGAAAATATGCACGGTATGATCTTGGTCTTTTTGTACTTGTTGAGGGCTGATTTATGTCCTAGTATGTGATCTATTCTGGAGAACATTCCATGTGCACTGGAGAAGAATGTGTATTCTGTTGCTTAATGTTCTGAATATATCTGTTAAGTCCATCTGGCTCAGTGTGTCACAGTGTGTCATTCAAACCCATTGTTTCCTGCTGATATTTTGTTTAGATGATCCATACATTGCTGTAAGTGGGGTGTTGAAGTCCCCTCCTGTTATGGTATTATTATCAGTGAGTTTCTTTGTTTGTGATTAATTGATTTATATATTTGGATGCTTCACATTTGGAGCATAAATGTTTACAATTGTTAGGTCTTCTTGGTGGTTAGACCCTTAATTATGATATAGTGCTCTTCTTCATCTCTTGTTACAGTCTTTATTTTAAAGTCTAGATTGTCTGATGTAAGTATAGCTACCCTGGCTTTCTTTTGTCGACCATTAGCATGATAGATGGTTCTCCATACCCTTGCTATCAATCTGAAGGTGTCTTTAGGTCTAAAGTGGGTCTCTTGTAAACAGCATATAGACGGACTTGTTTTCATATCCATTCTGTTATTCTGTGTCTTTTGATTGGAACATTTAGTCCATTGATGTTTAGAGTACTGAAAGATATGAATTTATTGCCATTATGTTACTTGTAGAGTGGAGTTTCTGGTGGTGGTCTCTCATCGTTTCTAGTCTTTGTTTCTTTTGGCCTTCCCCCCTGACCTCCCTGTCTCTTCTCCTCTCAGAGAATCCCCCTTAAAATGACTTGCAGTGTTTGTTTAGTGGTCACGAACTCCTTTAATTTTTGTTTGGGAAACTTTTTATCTCTCCTATTTTGAATGACAGCTTTGCTGGATAAATAATTCTTGGCTGCATATTTTTTCAGTCCAGCACATTGAATATATCCTACCACTCCTTTTTGGCCTGCCGAGTTTCTGTGGATAGGTCTGCTGCAAACCTGATCTGACTTCCTTTGTTAGGTTAAGGACTTTTTTTCCCCTTGCTGCTTTCAAGATTCTTTTCTTGCCTTAGTATTTTGTGCATTTGATTATGATACGCCTTGTTGGTAGTCAGATTTTGTTGAATCTAATGGGAGTCCTCTGTGCTTCCTGTATTTTGATGTCTGTGTCTTTCCCCAGGTTAGGAAACTTTTCTGCTATGATTTTGCTCATATAATCTTTCTATCCCTTTTTCTCTCTCTCCATCTTCTGAGACTCTTACGATTCTGATGTTGTTCCTTTGTAATGATTTCTCTAACTCTTAAATTGTGCTCTTTTGCCTTACTCTCCTTTTTTTTTTTTCTGCTTCATTATTCTCCCAAAGGTTGTCCTCTATATCACCTGATTTGCTGCTCTGCTTCATTCATCGTTGCTGCCGTGGCATCCATTTGAGATTGCAGCTCAGTAATATGATTTTTATTTCATTCTGACTAGATTTTACTTCTTTTATATCCGCAGAAAGGGATTCTAATCTATTTTCAACCCCAGTTAATATTATCATGATTCTGAAATCTGGTTCAGACATCTTGCTTGTATCTGTGTTAAGTCCCTGGGTGTTGTTTCTTCCTGCTCTTTCTTTTGGGGTGAATTCCTTTGTTATTTTGAAGGAAGAAAAGGAATTAATAAGGTAAAAAAAATAAAAGAATTAAAAACAACAATACACACACACAAGTCAAATAAATGATGCTAGATCCTGTGTGTGTTCTGGTTTGGTTGTTGAAAGGAACTTGAAAGATTAGAGAAAAAAGGGAAGGAAAAAAGGAAAACGTTTGAAAATTTGAAAAAATGAATACACTAAAATAGAATAAAATGAAATGATGGAAGTAAAATAGAATTTAAAAAAATTTTTAAGTAAAAAATATAGTATAAAAAATTAAAGGAAAATATATTAAATGAAAATGGAAAATACATTTTTCTCTTTCTGTATTCAAGAATAAGAAAGGAAAAAGAAAAAAATTGAATAAGCAGACCAGCAAACAGACTGAAATATGATTGAAATTACATTGGTTTCCACTAGAAGTCAAACTGTGAAGGATTTTATAGGCCATTAACAAGGCAGGCTGAGAGACCTGTGGTGTCCCTGAAGAGCGAGGTTGGCCTAGTTGGGCAGGGCTTAGTGTAATGGCTCTCTTCTCCACTAAATGGCACTGCTTAGCTTACTGGGATGGATTGTTGTGGCGCACATAGGTATGTATGCACATCCACGGGAGGGGTGAAAATGGCATCATCCAGCTACCCAGTCTCTAGTTTTGGAACTCTGTTCTCCCTCGACAGCAATTGCTCACCCATCCTTTGTCTCTGGTTTCCATTCACTTTCCACTTTTACACTTTCCATGACCAAGCAGTCAGGTTGTCAGGCGGCACCTCCGTCCTGAGTCTTATCTCAGATGCGGCTGTTTCCCAACCCCTCACTTCTGAGGGACTATGGCTTTGACCCACCCAGACCCTCTGGGGGAATGTCTCACCAAGCAATGGCTGGGTGCTGGCTGTACCCAGGGACGTTCACTGGACCGTGCTGCTGCCGCTGATGCCCAGAGATTGCAGCTGCGTGTCAGCCCACCCCAGAAAAAGTTCACGCGATAGTGTAGCAGCAGCGTTTCAGGGATTATGGAAAATCACAACACACATCTGGCACTAGGCTTCACCCTTAATGTCCTTGTTCCAGCACCAGTGAATGTGGTTTTCTCTGGGGTCTGCTGGGATCTTTGGCTGTGGGGTGGCCACACAGCCGAATGTCCTTCCAGCAGGGGAACTGCCTCTCCCTGTGTGGCCCGAGCCCCCCTGGACCTCACTCTGCTCCTGGGGAGTTGCTCTTCCCAGCAGAGCACCGCCAGCTAGAGTTTCAGACTCTTTACTCCCATTTATAGTCTTAATAGAATTTAAACCCTCTCCTTTCTCCCTTTTTTGTTCAGTCCCTGTGGCTGTTTTCACTTTTCTACTTTGTCTTCTGCTCCTTTTGGGGAGGGGGGGGTGCTTTTCTTGTACTATCCTGCCCCATCTCCATCCTCTCTCTGCAAGCAAAAACAGCTCCCTGCTCTCCGTGGCTCCCCCCACCCCACCCCAGTTCACCTCTCTGCACCATGTACCTGCTGAGTTCTGCGGTTCAAGTTGTGCAGTGTTGTGTTGATCAAATCAGTTTTCTAGGTACGAGGGATGGTTTGTGTTGATCTGGCTGTATTTTATGGATGTGAGAGGCAAAAAAATTTCCATACTGTTTTACCATCTTGACCCCTCCCTCAAAAATGCCTTTTGATTTCATTAATTTTCTGTATTTTTTCTTTCCTATTATCTGGATTTCTTTTTGTTTTTATTTTTTCTTTGTGTTTATTGTTTCACTTTTTTTTTTTTTTTACTTTCTCTGGTTTGAAGCTTATGAGATTTTCATGTTTTTCTAATATAAGCTTTAATGCTATAAATTTCCCTCTAAGAACTGTTTTAACTGTAGCACCACACATTTTGATATGTTGCATTTTCCTTTTTATTAAGTTCAAAATATTCTCTTATTTCTCCTGAGATTTTTCTAACCCATGACTTATTTAGAACCATGTTAATTTCTGCTTCTTTATGATATTCCTTCCTTTTCTTTACTGATTTCCAGTTTTTATTTCAATGTGGTTAGAGCACACTTTGTATAACTTCAGTCCTCTTAAATTTATTGAGCCTTGTTTTCTGATGCAAAATATGGCATATATTGGTGATTTTCTTTCCTCTTTCTTAGTGTACACTTGTAAAAAAAGATGAGTATTCTGTTGGTGATGGAATTATTAAAACTATTGTTTAGGTCTAGTTGAGGATAGTGTTTTATAAATTTTTATCATTACAGATGTCTGTTACTTGTTCTAACAATTATAGCAATGTACTTAAGAGAGAAGTTGTTGATATTCCTCATACTAATTGCGTATTTGTCTGTTTCTCCTTTCAGTTCTATCAGTTGTGCTTCACATATTTTTTTTAAATAAAAAAATTTTTTGTAATGTTTATTTGTCTTTGAGAGAGAGAGAGAAGGGGAGAGAGAGAGAGAGAGAGAAAGTGAACAGGGGAGAAGCAGAAAGAGAGGGAGACACAGAATCCAAAGGCGGTGCCAGGCTCTGTGCTGGCAGCACAGGGCCCAGTGCAGGGCTCGAACTCACTCACTAACTGTGAGATCGTGATCTGAGCCAAAGTTGGACGGTTAACCTACTGAGCCACCAAGGAATCCCAGTGCCTCACGTAGTTTGAAGGACTGTTCTTAGGTGCGTGCACATAGAGGATTGTTTTAACATCTTTATATATTGATACCTTTATCATTATGAAATGCCCATTTTTTATTTCCTGTGATATTCCTTTCTCAAGGTTTTTTTTTGTCTGATGTTAATGTAGCCACTCCAGATTTTCAGATTTTAATAATTATATAGAACATATTTCCTATCTTTTTACTTAGCTTTGTTTTTGTAATTAAAGTTGGTTTCTTGAGATAGCATATAGTTGGGTTTACGTTTTTATCTAAAATGACAACTTGCCTTTTATTAAGGTGTTAGATGAACCTTCTCACTTAATGTAATTGTCTATATAATTAGCTTTAAATCTACCCTTGTGCTTTTTGCTCTATCCCACCAACTCTTTTTTTTTCCCCTTTGTTTTTTTTGTTTTTTGTTTTTTGGGGCTTTTTTTTCTTCTTTATCCTACTGACTTTTGGGTTGAGCTTTTCCATTTTCTTCTGAAGCTCCTTGTGAATATGGTTTTTGTAGACTTGCTTTGTATTTGTTGATGAAGGTATTAGTTATGTCTTTCCCATGTAAACATGTAGATAAATTGATCTCTCCAATTACTCTTTCTCTACGACTTTATGACCACCTTTTCTTTTCATGATCAGGGAGAAAGGGGTATACAACGTGTACTTGATTTTTCTTCTGAAATAAATCATTGGGAACTACTTACCAATGATTTTATTCCCCTCTTTTTATTTCCTTTGTTAGGAATTAGAAATTAAGAAAATGGCTAAGATTGGTAATAAAGAAGCATGTAGAGTTTTAGCCAAACAGCTTGTACATCTACGGAAACAGAAAACAAGAACTTTTGCTGTAAGTTCAAAAGTCACTTCTATGTCCACACAAACAAAAGTGATGAATTCCCAGATGAAGATGGCGGGAGCAATGTCTACTACAGCAAAAGTAAGTGGCGACCTTATATCCTTACATTTATAGTTTTATCTAAGATATTAAATGTCAGCATTCACATCAGATTTACAAGTACCTCCTGATGTATGTGGAGTATGGAATCTATGTAATATTTAGTAAAAGGAGTTATATTATAATAATCCAAATAACTACTTCTAGATTTTTTAAATTGAAATATAGTTAACTTAAAATAATATGTTAGATTCAGGTGTACATAAATTCTTTAGTGATTTGTTTTCCTTAGTTCGCATGTAGCTTCTAAATTTTTTAAATTGACTGAAAGTATTGTTTGCTTTTCCCCTTAAATGGCCAGAAGATTTTTGGTCTTATTTCATTAGGCTAGAAGTTTTGATTACTTCTGAGTAATAATTTCCTCTTGATTCATTTTCATGTATGTGTCAGAAGGATATACGATTTCAATCAGAAGGACTTAACAGTTAATTTTGACAGGAACTTATGTTTAACTTATGCCCTTTGTATAAAAAATAAATGTTTTCACTGTGGAGTTTAAAGGAATTGAGCTTTTTGATTTTTTAATAAATGAGCTCCTTTAATAAATTTTAATAAATGAGCTCCTTGATGTATATGAAGTACTGTGAAGAATAAGAAGACATTTAAGGCAAAGGCCCTGTTCTCAAAGGTTTTATAGTTCAGTTAGGGGTGTGATGGGAGTAGGGAGCAGGGACATTAAGCTATTTCTAATGGGGAAACTACCCACTATACATCAGTGTGTGCTGAATTTCAGTGAACTGTTCAGATCTTTGAATTGGGTGATCTGAAAGACTTTGCAGAAGACCTAGGTCTGAAAAATATCACTAGGTGTTAAATATAAGGAATGAGAAGTATTTGAATATGAGACCAAAAGAAAAGAAAGCCACAGAGCAAGAGAAAGTATGAGCTTCATATTAGAAAAAATGGTATGTACAGTTGATTCTTGTTATTTGAATCGTTAATGTTCTGTAATTTGGGAACACTGAGTTAGCGAATATTGAATCATTGCTCCTAGGGGAAATACAAAGTTAGGTTCCTGTGAGCCTTTAGGGACAACATTTTTGTCAACCAACTTATACCTAACATTGTTTAATGTGTGTTTCTGTTGAAGGACACCATATTTAATAAGTATTACTGATTCATTAACATTGAACTCATGCCTAATCAAAGCTAAAACGTATTTTCTCCACAAACACCTCATAGCTTCCTACACTTAGGAACACTACACAACACTTTAGAACTATGGTTGGGGCCGTTTTAAATGGCAGAATCACCAACAAAAGGTACAAAAATGTGGCACTAAATAGACCACAGTAAGGATAGTTGTTTATAGTATGAGGGTTGAGACAAGAAAGCAGTGTCACCTTTTTTGACCTCAGCTGGAAACAACCATGTTGGGCAACTCAAATGTCTTGCCGTTCTCTACGTGTCCACAAAGGAACAAAAAAGCATTCTGAGTATTGGTTTCAGGTTACAAATAAATTTTAATGAGTAGGCATATCCACAAATATGGACTCGAGAAATAATGAGGAGCAACTATCATTGTTTTTTTAGATTACAGAGCACACAAAAATAGATTTTTCCCATTTTAGGTGCAGAAAGTACAGTGACACATTATGTTCTTAAAAAAAAAAATAGAGGAAGTTTCAGTATAAGTTTTGTTCTGTTAGTTAACTTACTCTTGGTGGATCTTTGACATTTTACAGTGAAAAATACACACTTAAGGGCCAAAACTTTTGTTGTCCTTTTTTGTTTCACAAGTGGACAGAACTAAACATCTAATTTGGGAAAAGATCATATGTGATGATCACACAGTTGAGCTGGGTAACTTTTCAATAATGTTAAGGGGAAAACTACTTATTTTGCAATTTTTTTTTACAGGCGGTAGGTTAGGAAAAGGTACTGAATATGGTCCTGCCATACAGAGATGGTTGAACTGGAATTTTCACTTAATTATTTTAGAACTGTCTTAATTCAGCAAATACTTGTTTAGACCCTAGAGGTAGGAACTATAACAAATGATGGGTATGAAGTAGACAGCAGAACCAGGTAAGGGCTTAAACTGGATAGTCTGTTTCAAAAACAGCTCACTTGAGAGGTAGTTCAGCATAGTGATTAGGAGCATGCATGCTGGAGCAGATTACTTCAGTTCAAATCTCACTTCTCTATCCAGTAGCTTTGGGACTTTCGGCAAGTTAATTTTCTGTGCCTTCATTCTCCGTTTATAGTGTAGGGAAAATGGTGGTGCCTAGTACATAAGGATTTGTCAGGTTTAAATGTCTTTTAACTTTAAATGTTATATGTGAATTAATTATGCTTTAGGTACAGGGTCTGACACATAGTTAAGGCTATATAGGCATTTACTGCTTGTTATCATTATCATCATTGTTAATATTATTAAGATGCAAATAAAGTAATATAATTTACGTCAGTAAATAGAGAATTCCATCTATAATGAGTGAGATCAGTGTGGCTAAAGGGCAGCGGTACAAAATAGGACTAGCTCGTTAAGCAGAGTTCAGTGGTGTTTGGTCTCAGAATTATGGAATTTGGCTTTTAATTCTAAGAGGAATGGAAAGCCACTTGAGAGGTGTGTGTGGTTTGGAGACGGATAGGGGAAATCCAGTGTTACAGTTTACTTTTGCTGCAGCATTGCATACAGATTGAGAAGAGAGTGCTTGGTGTCTTTGAAACTTAAGTGTTTTGCATTGTATAGTGTCTTTTTTAATTCTAACTAACTATATGTAATATACATGTATATGTACATTTTGTGTATAATATGTATAAATATTTTGCCCATTCTAGATAGCATTTCTCTCTTTTAATGAAATAACTTGTGAATATAAAATGTAAGAATTCTTTTTACAGATTTTTGAAAACTCAGTGTTCTGTTCATTTCTTTAAACCATGATTTAAAATGTTAACAGTTTAAGTATTCATGCTGTGTGCCCTTTTTCATTTAAACATCAAAAGCTTAGTGACAAATTTTGTACAATTTAAATTACTCTTATTTTCAATTTAGTCATTAACTGCTTGGCACATAATGGGCAAATGTAGTTTTCCCATTTGAATAGCAATAGATGTTTTTGTTGTTGACAGTGTTTTTTAATTACTTTTTTTCCCCTACTGTTCATATGAGTTTTTTCACCCTGGTCTTTATTATACAACAGTTAAGCAGATGGTTTCCAAATATTTCATTTTTTTCTAGAATACTTAATACTCTTGTTTGTTTGTGGCAGGATGTATAACTTTAATACACATGTATCTAATTTGATGTGTTCCCTTTGAACTTATTTCATAGTAAAATTTTCCCAGTTATATAGCCAACACAAATCTTTCCTTATATTTAAAGACCATGCAAGCAGTTAACAAGAAGATGGATCCACAGAAGACGTTACAAACAATGCAGAATTTCCAGAAGGAGAACATGAAAATGGAAATGACTGAAGAAATGAGTAAGTTTAATAATTTGTAATGAAATTTACAATTTTTCATCTTTGAGTTAGCCAGGTTTATTTACTAGACACCTCATATTTTTTTTATTTTATTTTTTACATTTATTTATTTTTGAGAGATAGTGAGACAGCATGAGCAGGGGAGGGGCAGAGAGAAGGAGACACAGAATCTGAAGCAGGTGCCAGGCTCTGAGCAAGTGGTCAGCACAGAGCCTGACGCGGGGCTTGAACCCACAAACTATGAGACCATGACCTGAGCCAAAGTCCTACCAGTTAACTGACTGAGCCACCCAGGCACCCCCAGAAACCTCATATTCTAATTCATAAAAGCACAAATGTTGTTAAAAATGATACAGCACCCTTCTGAATAGATGTCTATATTTTAACTCTAATACATTTTTTAAAATTAATAAAAACCATTTTAATGTTTGTTTTTGAGAGAGAGAGACAGAGCACTAGCAAGGGAGGGGTAAAGAGAGAGACACACACACAGAATCTGAGGCAGGCTCCAAGCTCTGTTCTGACAGCTCACCACACCAACCACAAGACCATGACCTGAGCTGAAGTCGGACACTTAGCTTAATACATTTTTAAATTGGCAATGTATAAGGCTCAAAATTCTATTCAACTTCAGTGGAAGGAAAAATGTAAAATATGATATACCATATTTCTATGCCATATTGGCCTCAGCAGTTTTACTTTATTGATTAGTGCACCAAAACCAACTTGTGAATAAAATAATTCTTCCTGGTATGAATGTCCTAGTTTCAGAGTTCTGTTGATTCTTTCATACTGTAGAAGATGTCTGTTTTTATTGGAGGTAGAGATAATAGAGCTCTTTTGTTCTTATCTTTTTCTTTTCTCTCCCAAATTTTGAATACAACTAATTGCATGTTGTAGAAATATAGAGATTATGAAGGAATGAAATTTTGAAAAATCCATTATCATACCTCCCAGATATAGTTACTATTACTGTTGTGTTTCTTTCCTATACTTCTCCATATCTTATAGTAGTTAATCCTCTTACATGTGCAATTTTGAACCTTTTTTGGCTTTTAAAAAACATGATAGTATGATATACACACGTACTCACAACCTTAAGCCTTTTCTGAAGTCTTTAAAATGGCATTAATCCTGCATAACATCAATATTAAATAATATCAATCTTAATTTATTGTACCATTCTTACATTGGTCATTAAGACTGTTTTAAAATTTGTAGTGTATTTGATAATCCTTTGATAAAAGTTTCTGTATTATTTTT
This sequence comes from Proteles cristata cristata, assembly GCA_017311185.1. Classification (NCBI taxonomy): domain Eukaryota; kingdom Metazoa; phylum Chordata; class Mammalia; order Carnivora; family Hyaenidae; genus Proteles; species Proteles cristata. The sequence continues at coordinate 691,317 of JAESUZ010004923.1, read as the reverse complement.
GTCTACATTTTCTACTTCTCAGAGTATTAACTTTTATAAAGCTTTTGGTTTATACTACCAAATTCTTCCCAGAAAGACTATCCCAAATCTTTATTTTAGCAGTTAGAGCATCTGGTCAACAATGAATAATTACCTGACATGCTATGTCAAAACTGGTATCATTATTTTGCAAAGATATTTTCTAATTGTTTTACAGTTATGTAGAGCTATGCCAGATTAGTTCTGCATAGCTACCAGCATTTTAATTTAATGGCATGTGGTGTATAAAATAGTATCTGATGAAATTATCAGGATTACTAAACTCATCTCTGTTCAGGTATTCAAATTAAGAATATCTGTTTTCTTTTTAGGAGTTAATGAAGTTGTATGTGTACCTTTGATAGTTCAAAAAGTTTGTTAGCTTTGACTTTGAATCTTTGGACAAATATGACTTTTTTGAAACATCATTAGTGAATTATTAATGACTGCGAGAATTGTCATTTATATAAGGATTACAGTACTAGCATGTTCATGTGGTTTCCACTGATGGCACAGGTGTGAGCAGATCTTAGAGGAATTAACTTTTCCATTAAGCTATAATGAAGAGAATCAATAAGCTCTTACTTAGAACTCTTATCTATCATAGTTTGCATTTTTATTTTAGTACTTTGCAAATGAGTGTGAAAGAATAGTAACTGTTGGTAATTACTCATTTCTTCTATAACCTACTAAATTACACTAACATTAATATTTAAAGGTAAATTCAAGGATTCAAGGTTTAAATTGATACATCTTTTTCCAGTTGAAAATTTGTGTGGTACACTGCTACTCCAGAACTTGTTCACATTCAAGTTTTGGAAAGGATCTTTGAGAAATCTGTATTTATATATATACATATAAAACCATATACATATATAGTGTATAACCACATAATATATATAAATATATATATAGATGGTTAATTTTTCACGCTTTTTCTGAAAGCATTCTTCTTTGTTAACCCCTGATTACACCTCTCTGTTCCTTTTTCTCCTCTATTCCCTTCTTTCATTTTTTTTTTCTGCAGCTGCTTCTTTATTGGGGCCCTTACAAACTTTGTCCGGGATTCCCCAACTCCATTATTACTTCACTAGCATTGGAGTAGTACAGCTGCTAAATTATTTTTCCAGAAACTTACCTCTGAGCATGCCAATAAGATTCCTTTAGTGGCTTCTTGCTGACTACAAAATAAAATCCCCAGATGTAAATCAAAAACAATTTTCAAATTGTGCCCCTTTATTTTGCAGTGGTAAAATGACAGTCTCCACAAGTTGAAAAGGTACTAAATGGAAGAATTGAAACTCTGATAGAAGTCTTAACATTTTTATTTCTTCAGAGATGATATTCCATGTTTTTGTCCTTAAATTTAATATTACCATTTACAAATTTGTTTTTGAGCTAACACAAAAAATCAAATTGTCAAATCATGTTCATACCAAACAGAGGTCTTAACCAGTATTGAGCTTTGTTAACATTGTCAAGGATACCAGCAATTAAGATGCATATGTGAAACGAGGAGAAGGCTGGGACATCCCAAAATATTCCCCAGATCTTTTTTCCCCTATCAATCAGACATAAGCTCTTTGACCCAGAATAATAGATGATGTGGCTAATGAGGTTTGCATATCATCTCCTGTTGAAGAAACATTTAGGTTGTGAAACATCTTAAATTTATCCCTCAGATGGTTATCTGTCTTATCTGATATTTTCTAGGAAGTGATGGCACATACAGTCATATATTGTAGGTTTGTTTACTATAGCAGTCCTAAACCAAGGACATCCTAACAACATTCCATAGACAAGGACACTCTTACTGGCAAATATTAGTCTGTTTACCAGGAGTACAATTAGCCGCATGCTTACAAGGAGATAAACTAGGTTACCTGTCTTTCTTCCTTTGTGGGCATCCCCCAGTAATCAGGAGAATGACTACGGTCCAGCTGCTTTACTTCTTTCCCTCCTAACCATTTTCCATTCATGCACACAACAGAATTTAATCTTCTTTGAATATGTCCCTATTGTCTTCCACCAAGTCTTTGCTCATCCTATTCCCTCTGTCTCTGATCAAATGCCTTGCATCCTTCAAGAACCACCGCACATGTTACTTTCTCCCAGTTGGATATCATCTCTTCCCTTTTATAATCATCTTTCTTTCTTAGTTACCACAATCTGAATTTTTTCTTTTCTGCTTAAGTGTAGACTACTTTAAGGTCTTCATTCTTCTCCCTCTATACATTAACTGTATTTGTACAACATGCTAGGCCCTTTGTTTCAAGGATAAACCAGGCATAATCCTAACATGATACTTTCTGTACAGAAGGCTTTCCTTAAATATTTTGGGAAGGGAAGGAAGAGAGGGATATAGCAGTAATAATCTTTACAAGGTTAAATTGAACATCATTCTTTACACAAGTTTAATAAAATATTGAACCTTAGACTTTGTTAGAATATTTTACCTACACGTTGAATGTAAATTCAAGAAAGTTGAAAATATAATTATAGGTATAAGCAGAGTAAATGGTCTATGAAATATTTACAGTATATTTGACTCCTACATATTCTTCCATGGTCAGATTTAACAGCTACTAGTTCAATGAATAAAATTTGTGGAATCATATTTTAAAACTTTAGGGGTGCCTGAGTGGCTCATTCGGTTGAGCCAAGTGGCTCACTTGGTTTCAGCTCAGGTCATATTCTCATGGTTCATGGGGTCAGGCCCAACTTTGAGCTGACACATTAAGCCTGCTTGGGATTCTCTCCCTCACTCTCTCTACCCCTCCCTCTCTCTCTCTTGCTCAAATAAACTTAAAAAAAATTTTTAAACCTTTAGCTATGAATTTCATATAGTTGTTGTTTATTAAAGATGCATTTTTAAAAATCAGGATAGACTTGTTTTATTATAGGAAAATTTGTGTTGCAACAAAAATTACTCCAGATTAGTAATCCAGAAATGTATAAGTGAACTTGACGAACATTTGAAAAGATTCTCCTAAGTTTGCCCTTACATAATATACAAATATGTACACATTGTTGGACCACCTTCTAAAACTGTAAATCTAACTTGAAATCTGTTTGAAAGTAACTGCTTTGTTTTTCTCCTTCTCCCCAAGTCAATGACACACTTGATGACATCTTTGATGGCTCTGATGATGAAGAGGAAAGCCAAGATATTGTGAATCAAGTTCTTGATGAAATTGGAATTGAAATCTCTGGAAAGGTATGTCTTTTCTCAGAAAGCGTTTCTACCACTTTGGTCACTTTAATTAAGTTGACCTTTCCTGTTAGATGAAGGATTTTATATTTATTTGAATGTAAACATCTTTGAAACACATTCTTGATGTCCTTGCCCCATGTTTGATAACGCACATTTTTCCCCTTTACCTTTCTTTAATACAGATGGCCAAAGCTCCATCAGCTGCCCGAAGCTTACCATCTGCCTCTACTTCAAAGGCTACAATTTCCGATGAAGAGATTGAACGGCAACTCAAAGCTTTAGGAGTAGATTAGTCAGAAAAATCATGATATTTTCCTTACATACAGTTATTTAGTATAAATCAGACACAGTGGAGATTCCTTTTACAAAATACATTTATTTGCAAAAATGAAGACCATGAGCAAACAGTTGTTTCCTAACCCATGGCTATTTTGAATCTTTTACCAAAGAACGACAAGGATGCAAAAATGGGAACAGTTTGGATTTTAATTAGAACTATTTAGGAGCGAGGATGTATAAAAAGTCGACTTCTTTTCTGCATGGCATAGAGGAATTATATTCATTACTTAGTGTTTATGTTCTGTGTGTTTTTACACGAGATACAAAAATCTTGTTAAATGCCACTAGGCAAGGCACCAACTAAAGACTTGTAAAATATTAAAAATATATCATTAATTCTGTATCTGTTGCTTGTCCTTTGTGAGTGATACATGTTATGACCATAGGCAGTTCAGCTGCCAAATTATTTTTAAATGACCCAAAAGAAGAGTGCTATATAAACATCTGTCTCAAAAACTGTCATGAGTTTTTCCTTTTTTTTCTTTCCCCCTTTGGGAGAACATTCTGGTAAGTTTATTACCTTTCAAAATGTGCTTGGCACTTGCCTTAAACAGCACAAACATATTGTGCACATCTTTAAATTATTTTAACTGACAGAAAAAAATTACATTTTAAATTAATATTGAGGCCTCTCAGAAAAATTATCCTGGTTGTCTTTTGTAAAAGCTTATAAAAATGAAAATAATTAGCAAAAAAGATACTGAATTATTAACATTTTATAGTAATAAGACTATATTTTGGTCAGTCTTCAAAGAACTGAGAAAATTTTCCCCATGTAAGCTACTATTTAATATCTGATTAATTCTGATCATTAAATGTGTATCTTGAACACTCTAAATGGAAGCCATCATTCTTAGTTTAACACTACTATCACAATACTTGACCTAAATTTTAAAATAAAAATTAGCATTTTTTTCTTGGCAAATAAACTACAACTTTGTCAGAAATTACTGCCTAAATGTGTATTAATGTATTAGCCGTATTCTTTAAGGTGAAGTTACTTTGGTCTTTATTTATAGAAAGTGAGAAAAAACAAAGTGGCACATTAGAGATAGAATTTAGGATTAGGTTAGTTTGAAAGAGTTCTGTTGTAATAGATGGGTTCTAGCACATCCCGCCATAAACACCCTGGAGGAGATCACTTAGGTGTAACCAGGCCAACATCTGATGATGGACATTTTGGTCTAAAATTGACAACGTGAATCCTTTTTAGGGCTAGTACCATGTGGCATTTGGACTGGTGGGAAGAAGGAAAAGTTAAACTATATAATTCATAAACCATTGTATGATGTTTAAAGACAAGGTTGCATTGTTTACAGTATTAAATAGTTTCCCTGAACATAGATGGATGGGTCAAAACATTTTACTGGATTATGGAATGTCAACCCAGAATTTGTTTTGATTCTTGGATGTATATAATAATGCCAACTAACTTTATTTACTTTCTTGTTTACATGCCGAGGCTTTTGTTTTTAAAAATTATTTTGTTAAAAAAAATTCCAATAAAGATTTATTGCTGGTATGCTTTTTTTCCCCCATTTACTCTGTTTTTGCCTTCTGCTAAAGATCTTTATGCATATCTAGTAGTTTTTTAAAATAATGATTTTTATTATTTTTCTGGAAGGAAAATCAAGTAATTTTGCTTCTTAAATTTTAACAAATGTCTTTTTTAAGAATTAGCAGTTGGCACAGGATTGATGTTTGTGAATGGATCAAGTCTTAAGCATTGGTTTCACATGAAATTCATCTGATGATTCCTTTTCTAGAACTTCCAGGGGATAAACATTTTTAAGTATTATTATTTTTATGCAAATAAGCCTTCATGATTTCTTTATTTTCAGTCAAACATGGATACTACAGAAGGATGGATACTACAGAAGGCTTTGGGACCCAAGGTAGAGAGAAGAGCCCTTCTAATTTGGCTGTATTTATGAAATGCTCTTGTAGCAATTTTCACAATCATTATAAAATTATGTTACACTATCCTTTACTAAAAATGAAACATTCAGCTCTTAAGATTAGGAATCAAAGATTCTTATACGAGTTTAATGAAAACAGAGTTGATCTTTCAACAGTTTGCGGGTGTTAGGGGCAGTGACCCATGCAGTCACAAATCTGCCTGTAACTTTTGACTTCCCCAAAACTTAAAATTTTTTTTTAATGTTTTATTTCTGAGAGAGAGAGAAAGAGAGAGAGCATGAACAGGGGAGGGTCAGAGAGAGAGGGAGACACAGAATCTGAAACAGGCTCTGAGCGATCAGCACACAGCCCGACACGGGGCTCAAACCCACGAACCATGTGATCATGACCTGAGCCGAAGTTGGACGCTTAACCGACTAAGCCACTCAGACGCCCCAACTTCCCCAAAACTTTACTGTAGTCTACTGTTTACAGAAGCCTTACCAGTAACATAACAAATCAATTAACACACATTTTATATGTTAACTGTGTTATATATTGTATCCTACTATAAAGTAAGTTAGGGACAATACAGTGTTAAAATCAGAAGATACATTTATGGTACTATACTGTATTGAAAAGAATCCACATATGAATATGTGGATCTGCACAGGGTAAACCCATCTTGTTCAGTGGTCAACTGCATTTTTTTTTTTTAAACTACTTTCCCTAATATCTCTTTCTGGTGAAAAGATTAACAACCCTATTCAGACAAGAGGTTGCCAAGAGAGAGTGGAAAAGTACAGCAGTACCTCTTTTACCAAGAAGGATGCAGTCCAATGTCACATTCTATTGGGATGTAAAAGTCATGGGTGGACGAGATCTCAGAATACCAGAGAAGTAGAATGTACCTAGAATACATAAAGTGATCATTTGTCAGGTGACTGTGTTGAATAGACTGTATTCTGTGCTAAGAGAGGAGTACCTGGCTAAGGCTAGGGCCAGTGGAAAGGGGCTCAAGATCATGACCCTCTAGACAGAGGGAATCTGGCAGCCTTGAGATTTATTCAACCTGCACAGTGATGTATATTTTATTATTTGCAGTTGATTGCCTTTAGGGGAAAACTGCACTCTCCCCTCAGCCACAAGGTCATTCCTTACTACCCAGTGGCCACACTGATCCCTGTGGGCCCAATTAAATATGTGCTCCTATTTTAGATACTCCCATGTTAAAACTAGGTTTGTGAACAGGTCTGAAAAGAGGCCTGTAATGACTTTCTCCTTTGATTACCATTATTCTGCAAGAATGTTTTTTTTCAGCTGCATAAAAACAGATCAACTTTCAAATTTTCTCTCTGTAGAAATGAAGCCCCATAAAGGTACGTAACACCATTTTCTAAACTTAGTTCCTTTAAGAATCAAATGGATTGAATAACTTAGAGGAAGGCTGATGATTGTGAAGTCTGATTTAAGGCACTCTAATTGTTGGGACACCGCACAACACACACTCACCTTTCTCCGCACCCCTAGCTCCTCCAGAAGTTGACAGCAAGTGTACAGAGACACACTGCTCCCTTCTACAAAACACTGAAAATATTTTGTCACTAGATCAATCTTTCTGCCATTAGAGATGGAAGGGTGAGTGGATGAATGTCAACCATCTCTGTGAGATAAAATTGAATATGCCACTTGGTATAAGGGACAGATCTTTCCATTTTAATTAACTGTACTGAATTCCTAAAGATTTACCACTGAAGGGTTCACAAGAACATAAGATGGAAAGACTATTACTAAAGTCAACTTTTGCCATTTATTCCCGAAAATATGAACACATAGGTAACTGCATAGCAAATTACATTTGTCTTTTAATTGCAGTTTAGGATTCTAAATAATATTAACTTTTCTATTTTTAAAAGGTCTATATTAAAATATCTCAGTGTAGTTAGAAGAGTCTCAAAAACGTATTAATACAAATAAGTTAATAGTAAATACTAATGCATTTATAACTAACATGAATAACTACAGATTTGCTATTTTGATAATAAGTATTGATTCAAAATAATTCCTTTTAGGGAGAAAAATTATTTCCCAATGCTAGCTGCATCTAAACCTTAATGACTTTATGGATGAATGTCTGATATTATGATCATATATATATGTGATGATGATATAAGCATATATACATGCTTATTTTTGTTATATACAGATTAAACATTCCCAGATTTGTATTTAAAGTGCAAAAATGTCACTATTCTAGATATGTATTGCATTACATTTTTTCTATTTGCAACTTTCAGACATGCATATATGTATTTTTGTGTATGTATGTAGTATATACATATATGCATGTGTATACATCTTATTCCTGCCTTTTGCAAACTAAAGAATCCCTTCCAAATTAGCATATGTGGTAAGCAGGTGAATTATACAGAGAAGAACTTACATAATAACTACATGGCTCAGTAATATGGAATTTACTCTTGAAAAATAAGTCTTTGTATATTTTGTTCAACACCTCTTGGGTGCTAGATGTGTACTTAAGCATAGATGATTAAGCCACTGAAAACTATCTCTTAATATATCAAAGTTTCTAGCCATCCAATTAATTAATGGTGATTATGTGTGCCTAAATATATTATCTATAGAGATTATGACCTATATAATGCCTGATCTTTATTAATATCACTAAAAGCAGAAGACTGGACTGTAATTTATTTAGTAAGCATTCTAAATCAATATAAAATTTGGTCTGTTTCTATTTTTGTTATATAAAAGAAACATTGCCAGCAGAGTTATATTCTAAATGCAAAAAAAAATCACTTAGATATTATGTTACAGTTTGCGTCTACTTGCAAGTTTCAAAGAAGTGCATTTTTATAAATTAAATATGTTCTATAGATATAAATCCCTAAATTGAAATACTCAGTATGTCAAGCTTTTTCATCAATAACAAATCATATTCTAACCGATTAAACCAAAGTGGTAGTCTTTTTCGATAGGATCCTGACGATTTTCTGGGTTGTGAGACTTAAATAATGTTATTAAGTTAGGCACCCTTCAAGTTTGTAGCGATCGTTAATAGCACACTCCTAAATTGATAACAGCACAACAGCACCTCACATGCCACTGCAAGCACACACTTTTCTAGGCATTGGAGAAACAAGAGCAAACAAGCCAGACATCATTCCTGCACTGTTGCAGCTTACAAAATAGCGGTTTGGGTTCAGAATCCATAAAGCACATTTTCTGTAAATAAACATCAAAACAGCTAAATCTCTGGGAAGAATAAAAAGATCAAAAGCGTCACTTCTGATTAAGATTTATGCCTAAATGCACTAATAAAATTCTAAGGCACCCCTGTCTCTCAAATGCAAACAATCTAGTTCAAACAAACTATTAGAGCTGATGATAAACAAAGCATTGGTTACAATTTTCTCTTTGTATCTTCTATGGTGATATTCTTTAATTAGCATTATGACTGAAATACTAAAAAACTAACAAATAGCCTTGGGAAATGGAATCTTTAAAAGACCCATGTGTACACTCTGTGTGTGTGTGTGTGTGTGTGTGTGTGTGTGTGTGTGTGTGTAGAGGAAGAGAGAAAGACTGAAAATGATTACTGTTTTATTCCTATTGGTATCTTTGGCTTCAAAATGTGCAGTTTGGCTTGTGAGAATATCTTAAAATAAGTCAGCAATATTTAAAATGTATTATTTTTTTAAAGTAGAAAAGCTTCTGCAAAAGTTGTTAATATAAAATGATTTTTTGAAGCCAAATAACTAATTTCTATTTTTGTTGGGGAAGAGAAAGGAAAGAAAAATAGAAAACTTGGATGTTACACTATAGTGAAGTTTATCTGCATTCAAGATGCTCCTTAGAAATAGTAAATAAACTCTGATTCAGACTTGTTTTCACCCGTTTTTCTCTCTGCCTTCTATTGCAAAACCAAACTCTTACTACTTCTTTCTCAAGATTCAGTTCTTCAGCCATTCGCATGATCTCTTGAGAGGAAGGTTTATTCTGTTCTCCAAAGTGTCTCTCCAGTGCATCTTTAGCAGCGATACTGAGTGGGGAGGGGTATAGAGAAGGGTGAGATCAAGGTATTTTAATGATGTTTTTTGGCAGGTCAAAATTCAGTAATGTTGAATTTCATAAATATCAAAACGAAAATATTTAAAGACTCTGAAAACACTTCTAAAGCTTTGACAAAGGTAAGTGTGCAGTCTGTAGAACAATTAGATGCTTGTGTTACGCAGGATACCCTAAGCACCATCACAGGAAGAAATCAGGGAATCTAGACTTTCTATGGTTTATCCTCCTTTGTGCCACTAGAGGGCACTGACTTCCTGAAAAGGAAATGAACACTTGTGTAGGCATTTTCTAAATGTACCTTAGGTGACATTACAATAGGTGAAATGTTTAGTGAATAACTCATTGACCAAAACAAAAACATATATTTTAGCATTTCCTCTGTAATTTCCACACAAATTACTAAAAAGTCAGCCAACAATCTTTCTAGCTTGAAATGCAAGGAATCACATTGGACTTGAAGAGACTGAAATACTGATCTCTACTTTTGCTATTTTTAATAACATAGATAGCATATTGTCAGAGCATGACATATCTAACATGACAGCAGAAATAATCAGTCTTTGTATAAGTAATTGTTTAATATCCTGTTTTATCCAAAAACTTGTGGATCAAGTGTTCTTAAATCAAATAGCATACTTTTCCATCAAATGTTAAAAAATTACAAGCTCTGGGTCATTAAATTATGCTTTTCCACCAATCTTGTTTTTTCAATTGACTCTATGCACCACACATTTGTGTTATGTTGCACCTATATTATTATCCTCATTCTCTTCCATATATATTATTTCCTCTATGTCTTTTAATATCTCAAAAGAGTACCTTATAGTTGTTCTTCGCTTCCTTTTCCTTTCATTTGCTCCCACTTTTTCATTGTATAAAGCTGTAAAGAGAAGAGAAACAATTACAAAAACAAAGTAGGTTTTAAAAAACTGTCAGATTTGAGTTTCAAATTTTCTTTATAAAACAATGCAAAATAAAGTCGCTATACATTTTTACAGTTTTGCATTCTATATTATTTTGTAGTACAAGACCCAACACAAAAATGTTAATGCAGAAATATTAGCTTTGCAAAGACAATTGTCTATAATGATGCTCCTACCATACTTTTCTTGGAACACTTTATTGTGTTCCACTATCCAGCGTTAACAGCAGTATGAATAGGTAATCTCATTACAGTAGCCATTGCTCATGTACTGGTTTGGAAGACTGTGGATGCTCTGCCTACAGTAATATTAAGTTATAAAATTCTTGTACAAGCACTATGGTATAGCACAGCGCCAAAAAACCTGGATGTGTTAAAAAATCATGCTACCCTCAAGCCTGTGCCACATCATCCAGAAACCTGTCCTACAGCTTATCTTCTCACTCTGTTTACCTTCTCGGTAAAGTGCTTTATACACTTACATCACCCCTCCATTTTTTAGTAGTATGAAACATTTATTTTTCATCTGAAGGAGAGAAAACTAAACTAAACCTCAAAACTCTCCACGTGAGCATTACTCCTACCATTGTTTCTAGGTTACAACGTCACAGAGCCTTCAGAGGTCTAACTTCAGTACCTCCAACTTGCTCTGCTTCCTCCAGCCATTTCGATAATATTGCTTTTAGTTTGCAGGCATTTTTAAAGCTGAGCTGCAGGTTTTCAAATCGGCAGATAGTCGTTTGACTGAATTCGGAGCCATGCACTGCTGCCAGGGCTTCCCCAACGTTGGTTTGGGTGTATCCTGTGAAAGGGCAGCAAAGACCCGTTAGCTCCAGCTAGTCAGGAAGCATCCACTTCAGCCCTTTATCACATAAATCTTTGGTCTTTCTTTCTTAACTGTTAAATATTGCTTTTTTTAAAAATTTATTTTTGAGAGAGGGACAGAGTGAAGAGAGACATAAGTAGGGGAGGTGCAGAGAGAGAGGGAGACACAGAATCTGAAGCAGGCTACAGGCTCTGAACTCACAGCACAGCCCAATGTGTGGCTCAAATCCACGAATCCTGAGATCATGACCTGAGCTGAAGTCGGATGCTCAACCAACTGAGCCACCCAGGGGCCCCTTAAATATTGCTTTAAGCATATATGGATTGGCAATTTAGAACTGTTTTGTAAGTTCCAGGGGCGCCCGGGTGACTTAGTCGGTTAAGCGTCCTACTTTCCCTTAGGTCACGATCTCGCGGTTCGTGGGTTCAGGCCCCGCGTCGGGCTTTGTGCTGACTGCCAGCTCAGAGCCTGGAGCCTGGAGCCTGTTTCAGTCTGTGACTCCCTCTCTCTCTGACCCTCCCCTGCTCACGGTCTCTCTCTCTCCTAGAAATAAATTTTAAAAAAAATTTAAAAAAAAAAACTGTTTAGTAAGTTCCATGTAGAATTGTTCAGTACTTCAAAAAATACTCTTAATTTTTTTCTAGAAGGCAAAAGAATTTAAATAGGAATGTCTGCCATTCACAGTATTTAGTGAAATTGGATAGATGTGTCAGAAACATTTTAAAAGACACTAAAAATGTTTTGCTGTCTTTGTTAAATAGCTGATGCTATCTGCTCAAAAATACAGTATATTAAATATGCATAAAATAGAAGATATATCACAAGTATTTTTATCTCAGCTGTAAAATTTTCAACTATATCGTTAAAGGGTACCCAGTAACACTAAGAATTATGCTTACTTTCCCTAAAAATATGTTTGTTACAAGACTGTGATCACCCAATATTTTACGTGTATCTTTCAGCACATTTATTATAGCATTTGGTAATGCTTCAGGCCAAAGATCCTCATTGATTGTTTCAAAACACTTTTAGAGTACAAGTTGATATCAACTATCAGTATTGAATTTGAAATATTCACAGCAATATAAATAGCGCACTGAAAATGTTTGTTGTAAAGATACCTATTGCTGTGTTTATCATATATAGTCACTGCATATTAGTTCAGGGCCTATAGCTACATATCTGTATGCATAAAATGGTTACATACAATGCCCATCAATAAATACCATTACAGAATTACCTGCAGTTCATTCCACAGGTGCAGAGGGTGGAAATGTCATGTTCAATACACTTAAAAGATACACTTCTTCATGAATTTAAATCAAGGTTTATTTTTATAGTTATTTTATGTGAAAAACACTATTGAATAGAAAGTGTGCAAAGGCTATGGACAGACAATTCACAGAGGAAGAGTTCCAAATGACTATAAAACACATTTTCAATCTTCACTCAAATTTAAAATGAAATTACCATGAGACACCACTTTGACCTAATTTACCTGATTCGCAAAGATCCAAAAAATTAAACCTTTTTTTTCTTTCAACAATTTTATTCTGTTTGCTGTCAGTCACTGTTCTAAGTGCTGAGGATATGCTCTTAAGGAAAAATAAAAATAAACAAAAAACCCCTGCCTTCATAAGGATTATATTCTGAGGTGTTTACTAAGAGATACTCACGGTGGCAGTAAAATTTAGTACAACCTCTATACAGACCAATTTGGCAACAGCTATCAAAATTACAAATACACATGCACTTTAATTAAGAAATTGTGCTTTTTTAAATTTTTTACAAATAGTTTATTGTCAAATTGGTTTCCATATAACACCCAGTGCTCATCCCCACAAGCGCCCTCCTCCGTGCCCATCCTCCCCACCCCACCCCCACCCCCGTCCATCAGTCCTCAGTTTTTGTCAGCATTCAAGAGTCTCTCATGGTTTACCTCTCTCCCTTTTCCCCACCATTTACCCTCTTCTTCTCCCCTATGGTCCTCAGTTAAGTTCCTCCTAATCCTCCTATACGTGCAAACATATGGTATTTGTCCTTCTCTGCCTGAAGAAATTGTGCTTTTAAGACTTGGCCTACATATAAATTTATATAGGTACAAAATGGCATTTATGAAGTGAATCATCATAGGAATTTTTAAAGTTTATTTATTTATTTAGAGAGAGAGATTGAGTATACAAGCAGGAGAGGAGCAGAGAGAGAGCGAGCAAGAATCGCAAACAGGCTCTGCACTGTCAGCATGGGGCCCAAACTGGGGCTCAAACTCATGAACCGTGAGATCATGACCAGAGCCAAAATCAAGAGTCAGATGCTCAACGAAAATAGCCACCCCAGTGCCCCTGTAGGACTGTTTTTAACAATGTAAGATTGGAGACAACCTGAATTTACCATCAATGGGGGACTAGTTAAATAATATATTCATGAAATGGAATTTGATAAACCCAATTAAAAAACTAATATTAGGAAAACTCTCTAAACAGTTAAAAAAAAAATCTGGGACACCTGGGTGGCTCAGTTGCTTGACCATTTAACTCTTGATTTTGGTTCATGTCATGATCTCATGGCTTGTGGGTTTGAGCCCCATATCAGACTCTGTGCTGATCATGGAGCCTGCTTGGGAATCTCTGTCTCCCTCTCTGGCTCCCACTCCTCAAAATAAATAAATATTTAAAAACAAAACTTTGAAAAAATTTATATGAAAAAAACTGTTTAGTTGCTTATATATACATAGAGTATCTCTGGAAAGATGCAAAAAAAAAAAACCCAGATAAACAGGAAAGACAAACAGAAAAAATATATTTCATTTACACTCTTTATGCCTTTAAATCATATGAATGGCTTATGTATTCATAAGTTCAAATAAAATAGAAAGCACAAGTACAAGACTGATCTTGAGGTCGGTAAGTGGAAAAAACACCATTAATTTAAAAACCTATATATTTAGGATATTAAGAATTAACAAGGAAAGAAAGGTGTTTGTAGGATTTCCATAATTGGAGTAACTTAAATCCACATCAGAGATGTAGAATGAGAACTGTCTTGGACTTCTGAGTAGAATATAAGAGATTGAACAGTAATATAGTAAGGAACTGCAGACCAAGTTGTATGCCCATTACTCCTAAAAAGTGCATACCTAACTTAATTCTTCTCACTTTAAATTCATTAGCAAACTTCTCAAGTTCTCGGATTTCTGGAGAATCCATGTCTATAGGCTCTTCAACCAATTTACTTTTCCGCCTGAGTTCCTGCTTGAAATCAGCGACAGTTGGGTCTTCTGCCAAGAGAGGCTGGTGCATGGGAGGAAAGCCATGACTCAAGGTATGGTCAGGAAACTTGTAAAGACAAGGCGTTAAGCTACCTGTGAATAAACAAAGGAAAGGGATTTGTAATCATCCGTCATTTCTAGACAAGTAAAAGTTTTGCACCTTTGAATCCGTTATTTCCCTATAGCTGTCAAAATTAAAAATTGTGTTTTCATGTTTGTTTATTTTGAGAAAGAGAGAGAATGCAGGAGAGGGGCAAAGGGAGAGGGAGAGAGAGATTCCAACCAGGCTCTGTGCTGTCAGCTCAGAGCCCAACATGGGGCTTGATCTCACAAACTATGAGATCATGACCTGGGCCAAAATCAAGAGTTGGACACTTAACTGACTGAGCCAACCCGGCAACCCTAGCTGTCACAATTCTAAAAGGCCAGGTGACATTCAGCCTTCTAAAAGAGCAGTCAGAGTAGCTTAGTATAAATGAAATCATTTCTTTTCCACCTTCCCCAGAGCAGCAAAAACCAAAATAATACCAAAGGAAAACAGCAGGGAATTGCAGAAAATTAAAATAGAAATAAACAAATTCTCTCAGAAGTATGTTTTCCATTATTTCATTTTTCTCTTAAAAGACACCTGTTCCTGTGAATCTGATGTTCAACTAAAACTGGAATGTAGAGTTCGATCTCTGTTTTCTTAATTCATCACACAAATAATCTGTGATGTTTATTATAAGCGAGGCATACGGTTAAAGTGCTGTGCTTGGAAGTTTTCTTAGGATTAGAAAATTAATTTTACAATATTAAGAAGCTCCACCATTTTATCAGTCAATGTTTAATTTCAAGGAAAAGTAATCATGTCTTTTTTTTTAATTTAACAAAGGCAGGTGAAAAGAAAATTATGAGAACATGAAATATATTAATATGGTTAAATAGATTCAAGGAGTGAAAGGAGAAAAGGTAACTTCTAAAGTTCTATTAAAAAGCATC
This sequence comes from Proteles cristata cristata, assembly GCA_017311185.1. Classification (NCBI taxonomy): domain Eukaryota; kingdom Metazoa; phylum Chordata; class Mammalia; order Carnivora; family Hyaenidae; genus Proteles; species Proteles cristata. The sequence goes on along the minus strand of JAESUZ010004923.1, from coordinate 675,758 downwards.
AAGATTTCTTGAAATATATGCAATATAATGGAATTGTTTCTTGATTATTATTTAAGAAGCAAAAAATAATGAAAGGAAGGGTGCAGTTCTAGATATGATAGGCAATCAACAATAAATGATGTAGCATTAGATCAGTTGATTGGGTTAAGCATTAAATCACAAAAATACTAAAAAATCTAATTTTTTAAAAGCTGCTTCCAGATTTCATTCTTTACTAGGAAAGAAGAGTCAGTCTCCGTTGGGGAGCACGGGTGGGTGACAAGACAGCATGAGCCACGTTTCCACACGTTTTATTTCTGTTTTATTGGTAGAGATTTCACTTCAATTTACAGTAAATGACACTTGTATAACCAAGACATTTTGATACAAATAAAATGCTTGGTAATTCATCACTTTTCTTAGGAGTATAAATAAATATTTAAACTAAAAATAAATTACCATGGATTATATGCAATAATCATTCTTGGAAACACTGAAAAAATATATCAAGTTTATGCTTCCTATTATTTCTTTGTAAATACATTCACAAATCAAAGACATGAGTAATAATGTAATTTTCCAGAATATATAAATCTTATATTAATATATCAATATGTAATGATCAGAGAATAGCGTAAGTCAGCAAATGATTGGCTTGTATTATTTATATGACAATATGTAATTATAAAGAATGCCCCTTTCCAGTAGACTGTGTTCTTTTTGGAAACAAAGTAATATACAAGTGAGGAGTTAAACAAAAATAGCATAAAATAAATTTAGCTGCTGTGAAGAATATTTGAAAGAAACTATTCCCGTCTAAAACAATTTACACTTCTTTTACAAACCAAAATTGCCCAGTTTTACTTTTTAAAGTCAGTTGTCCACTCTATGCTTTAATAGGTGTTATATTGATCAGACAAGATAAAATTTTCAAAAGCAGTTCTATCAATTTTTAGTTTATTACATAGTTCATATTTTAAAAGTTTATTAATTTCTTTTTTAATGTTTATTTTTGAGAACAGGAGAGAGAGAGAGCGTGAGCAGGGGAGGAGCAGAGAAGTAGGGAAACACAGAACCTGAAGCAGGCTCCAGGGTCTGAGCTGTCAGAGCTCAACATGCGGTTTGAACTCATGCAACAAGAGATTATGACCTGAGTTGAAGTCAGACACTCAACTGACTGAGCCACCCAGGCACCCCACTGTTTACTAATTTCTGTTTAGCTTTCTATTAGCTTTGGATTTCTCCTAGTTGAAGTAAAAGAAAATACATAAAAAGAAACTGATCATGTTTACTTTAGGATTTACTTAATATCTCAAGTAATACAAATCAGGTGATACAAAATCTCAAGACGCTGCTTCCACTTAGGGTTTAAGGGTTGGTTCTCAAATATATAAAAAGAATCTTCACTTCCTTTATCATTCAAAAACACCAACTCAAGACACTTAATGATGAAGTACTATAAAAGCAAAAGCAGTGAGAAAAAAATAGGCTGCTGAGTTTTTACTATCTCTTACCTTTATCTCCTACTCCTCTTCACCCATTTTGCCTATTTCTCTACCAACCCCCCACCCCCTTTTCTCTGGCAACCATCAGTTTGCTCTTTGTATTTATGGGTTTGTTACTGCTTTGTTTGTTGGTTTATTTTGCTTTTAGATGCCACATGTAAGTGAACTCATTTGGTATTTGTCTTTCTCTGACTTATTTCACTTAGCATAATACCCTCTAGTTCCCATGTTGTCACAAATGGCCATCTCATTCTTTTTTTAAGGCAGAGTAATATCCTACTGTGTGTGAGTGTGTGTGTGTGTATATGCATGCATGCAGTCTACTCTGTGATTTTACACATTTAGTGGATTTTAAAGCACTTCAGATAACTCATTTTACCTATGTCAAATTTTTATTTGCCATAAATAATTTGTTACATATCTTTTATATGACATGCTATAAGGTCTGAATTTATTAGCCTTTGTGGTTTGAAATATTTTCAATTTTTCTTGCTGACCATGGTCACACACTGCTACAAATCTGTGATACTTTGTGCCATGTCCATTTCACACTTGACATTTCTTATCACTTATCAGTTATGAGGTAGAAATTTTGTTCACAATTTAAAATTTAGAAAATTTAAGTAAAAGGGAGTTAAATAACCTTCAGTGGAAGCTACAATGAATCACTATACAGTTAAAACCAGATCCAAAGTCCAGTGAGCATGGTCATAAACAACATCAAAATAATCACGTCGTTCAATTTTTAGGCAATCTGTCCTCAGGTAAGCCAAACTGACTTTTCTTTAAAGACATCTGCAGGTTAAATATATTTGGTTACATTAAACATACTTTCAGACAAAAATATTGTAATTTATTTATTAAAACATTAGAAGAGAGCCACCTCTATTTCTGGAAAGTTATAGAGGTAATTTATACATTATAAATACCCTGAGAAGGGGCGCCTGGGTGGCTGAGTTTCTTAAGTGTCTTGACTCTTGATTTCAGCTCAGGTCATGATCTCACAGTTCATGAGTTCGAGCCCTGCATTTGACAGTTCAGACCCTGCTTGGGATTCTCTCTCTGCTTCTCCCCTGCATGTGCACTCTCTCTCAAAATAAATAAACTTAAAAAAATAAATACTATGGGAAAAATCAACATTTAAAATATAAACTTGAACATGAGCCCATGAAAAGTAAACAGGAGACAGTATGTTCAAAGGTTTGGCATCCAGAGCCAAGGAAAATACAATGTGTGATATGTTTGTATTTTTCATTAAGCGAATATATCGATAGTTATCTGCACACACACATTTTTCCTAGCACTAACCTTAAACAGTAATTCATGACAGTCATAAGCATAGGCAAACAAAGTGCTGTGTCTCTTATACGATCCTGTATTTGGGGGAGAGTGGACGGTGACTGGTATGGTATGTAAGGCAAGATATTTTTTAAATCTTTCTGAAGCACTGATCATTAAAAAAACGAACAAACAACAACAAAAAATAGGGACCTGAGTAGCTCAGTCAGTTAAACATCCGACTCCCACTTAGGTCATGAGCTCACGGCTATGGGTTCGGGCCCAGCGTCCGGCTCTGTACTGATAGCTCATATTCTGGAACCTGCTTTGGATTCTGTGTATCCCTTTCTCTCTCTGCCTCCTCCACTCGTGCTCTCTCTTTCAAAAATAAATGATAAAAAAAGAGAGATCTCATAAAAAAGAAAAAAATGGGAAGAAGATTTAAAAGAAGCAGTGAGTCACCTGTAGAAGGAATCTCATAAAGTTCCAAAACACTGATAAAGCAAAATGTTCGTGAGCCTAGAGAAGCGCACATCTAAATAGCTTGGAAGTGTTTGCAGCTTCTTTACAGTCTAAAGTATATTTTCACATTGTAGATTATCTACCAAGTTTATTATTTTGAGAGAGAGAGAGCGAGAGAGAGAGAGAGAGAGAGAGAGAGCGCACGAGCAGGGGAGAGGTGGAGGGAGAAGGAGAGAATCAGCGCACATTTCATGCGGGGCTTGAACTCACAAACTATGAGATCAAGATCTGAGCAGAAGGCTTAACGGACTGAGCCACCCAGCCCCCCACCCCTCCCCACCCCCGCCTCCACCACCAAAGCATTCCTAAATTGCTGCGTGATAGATTTCTGTGTGGTGGACGTGGAAGAAAAAAAGAGGTAAAGCTCTTAAAGCTGGCAATGGGGAGGCACAGGTGGCTGGTTCAACATACTGTGCGTGGTATGGGGAGAATAGCTCTTCCAGAGCACGTGGCTATGCCAGACACTGACAGCGTCTCTGAGGTTACAGGCTTGAAGCCTTATAAGAACACACAGGGCACACAGTAAAATCCACCATTTTCCTGGAGGCATGCAAAGGAATGTGTATTTCAGTGTTTCCATTTATTCTTGTTTTCTTCACACCTGACAAGGTGAAGCAAACCAGAAGTGTGGATGGTGATCTTTCCAGTGTGTGGAGAAAATTCTATCCATATACAGCAGGATCCTCTGCCTGGTTTTATAATTTATTTGGAACACAACCATGCCCATTTTGTTTACACATTGCCTGTGAATGCTTTCCTGCTACAGTGTTCAAATTGAGTAGTTGAGAGACTAAGAAAACTTAGGCAAAATACTTCATGTTACTGCTACTGAACAGCTTTTTCTGATTCAGGAGTAAAAAAAGAAAAAAGGATTCAGAATTACTTCCTCACTCAGAATGAACACAACCAGAACAAGTTAGGGAGAAACAAGATGAAAAAGGAGAAATAGAAAAAAGGAGGCAAAAGAAGAAAAAGGAAGAGGGAGGAAGGAGCAGAGGAAGGAGGAGGAGGTGCAGAGGAGAAAAAAGAAAACAATTTACAAATAGAGATGGGCTCCAAAGTTGACTATTTCTCTAGGTCAGCCATCAAACTGATTTCTGTTGCTTTCTGCATAAGAGCAGGAAGAGAGGGCACTTTCATAATTATCTTTTCTCTTCTTATCCACTTGTTATTAAAACAAACAAACAAACAATAGGGGCACCTGGATGGTTCAGTCAGTTAAGCTTCCAACTTCAGCTCAGGTCATAATCTCACAGTTTGTGGATTTGAGCCCTGTGGCGGGCTCTGTGCTGACAGCTCAGAGCTTTGAGCCTGCTTTGGATTCTGTGTCTCCCAGTTTCTCTGCTCCTCCACCACGTGCTCTCTCTCTCAAAAATAAATAAAGGGAAAAAAAAGAACATTCATCTTCTTGGTTAATTTCCAAACCTCAGCTATTTTGCTTTTCTCTTAAAATTAATTTCTAAATGAGGACTCCATACCTCATCTTGGCTTGGCCATTATGTAACATGATCTTGCAGGGTTTAATACTCATTACTGTGCCGCTGATTTGCTCAGTTTTCCCAGGATGGTAGGCAGAGTGCACAGCCCACTGAGCATGTTGCCTAGCTTTCACCCACCTTCATAAACTGAAGAAAAACAATTTCAAATATCAAGAATTAGCATTGGTGGTCTTTTTGTTCTCTTGTTTTATGTTGTGTTTATCTAGAAGAGGTTTTGAATAGCTTTTTAAAAAATTTTTGACATTTTTAAAAAAAAATTATTTTCTGGGGCTCCTGAGTGGGGTGGGTCAGAGAGAGAGGGAGTCACAGACTGAAACAGGCTCCAGGCTCTGAGCTGGCAGTCAGCACAGAGCCCGACGCGGGGCTCGAACCCACGAACCGCGAGATCATGACCTAAGCGAAAGTCGGACGCTTAGCCAACTAAGCCACCCAGGCACCCCTAAAAAATTTTATTTTAAAGAAAGAGAGTGGGGGAGAGGGGCAGAGAAAATCTTAAGCAGGCTCCTCGCTCAGTGCAGAACCCATGATTCTGGGATCATGACCCCAGCCAAAATCAAGAATTGGATGCTCAGCTGACTGAGCCACCCAGGCACCCCTTAAAGAGCAACTTTAATTCACTGTTACCTGTTATCTATATTGTAAGTTGTTGAATAATCTAAATTCTCAGGGTTGACGGGACAGAAGAAGGCATTTAGCTGTAACTGTATTTAAAGAAAAGATCATGGGAAAGCCAGGTCAAGTTGGTACAAATATGCCACAATTTAAATTCAATAAAGTTGTAGCTCTCACCACAACTCAGATAGGAAGAGATTGGAACTCAGAGAGGTTAAGTGACTTGAACAAGGTTTGCAATTAGTTCACAGTGTGGCTAATTCATTGCTCCCAATTAGGCATTCTCTTTGGTGTGCCCACATCTGGCTATAAGGCACAGTGGATTCATCTGATAATTTAAAAAGTCCTCCCTACCAACCTTAACAAAATAGTAGCCGTATAGCTCTTTTCTTCCAGTGGGTTATTAATTTAACAAAACACTCAAACCAAATGTAAGCATCAGAGTACGGGTTATAAGATTACCACATTAAAACAAAGCAATTTCACATCCTTTGAAATACAGGTCTTTCTCTAGATTTCCTTTCACATATGGCATATGTGACAGTAAATCTGTTTATTGTAGATGATAAGACGCTTCTGCAGAGTGTGTGCAAGTGGCTGATTTGATGAATGCCCTGAGACTTCTCAGAAAATTCTAATGACATAACCAGGTTTCTCGTGTGTATTTTCTATCTTTGCACTCTTATTTTTGAATTCCTGTTTTTTATAACTCAATTTGTGTAGCTTCTCTGGGGATAGAGACAGGAGAGTTCAGAGTCTCGGAGGTTAAATCTGCTATGATGCAAAACCCAACACTAAATGTATGTCCAAATATTGACATTCCAACAATAAAGCACAAAGATATTCAAATATAATCTCGCTGCTTGCCATGGTGTTTTTCTTTCAGTGACTAAATATAAATAACTTTTAAGACTGTAGTGATACATTCAAATCTTATGATAACTATGTAGCTCCTCCTGTTACTGACCCAGGCATTGAAGCATTTAAAAGGGTTTTTCTGGAGCCTCTCCTTTTCAACTGTAAGGAGGTAGAGGGTTTGCTGAGTGCCTGCCCAGGGAGCTTGTCAGCACAGCCCCAGCTTCCTATGGACTCTTATTGTGAACCTGGGCCCACAAACCAGAAACAGGTTAGAATCCTCAGGCCAGCTGCAAACCCACCAGGCCAGTAGCCTTGCAGGGGAGGGAGGTGGTAGCAAAAACCATCTCCGTGCTTGGTCTGTGGTTAACCTCCGTCCTCTGCTGCCTGTTGCTGGTTGAGAAGGTACCTCAAGTTGGACCTGGGTTTGTGGGAATCACTCTGAATGAACAGCAAGGCTGCCCATCCAAGAGACAGCCACATACAGCCATGTGCTTGTCATTTCTGGACTTTATGGTCCCAATGTGCTGTGGGCCATACAGAGCATTCTGGCTGCACCTTTAATGGCTCAATGTGCATTTTACTATTTTTATAATGAAAGTAGTTTATCATCAATAAGGGCTGTTCCCATTAACCATGAACACTGATTAACTATTAAATATATGAATCATAATCAGTCTTCAAAGGGGAAAAATATGGCCATCCCTATTTCATAATTATTAAAAACAGAGACGCTAGTATTTATAGGTGATCATTAAGAACATTAGTCTTCATTTTACCATAAAGGTGAGAATACTAGTTTATTCAGAATGCTGCTTGATGGAATATAAGCAGAGCTCGTTTGTTTCTGGAATAGCTTGAAGTTTTAATGTTTTATTTAGTCTCAAAATGAAAAATTTTGAGAAATTGCATGTTGGTGAATTAAAATACTTGTTCAATTTTATTTCAGATTTATAGTTGTAAACCCATGGGCTTTTTCTCCATCTATTATGGATGGTAACAAGACACAGCAGTTAGAAAAGATTTCCTTAAGAGAGTGTGGGTGGCTCAGTCAGGTAAATATCGGACTCTTGATTTCTGCTCAGATCATGATTTCATGGTTCCTGAGATCAATCCCTGCATCAGGCTCAAGCTGTCAGCATGCAGCCTGCTTGGGATTCTCTCTCTCCCCTTCTCTATCAAAATAAGTAAACTTAAAAACAGATTTCCTTAATATAGGATTCCTTTATCTAAAGCTTCTCCCTCAGCCTCACACATACAGTCTCTTTCTCTTATTTTCCCACATAGAACCCCAGTAGTTTATTGTCACCCATAACGTTTCTCTCCTTGCTGTAGTAACCAATATCAAAGATCAAATACACCTAAAAATATGTATACAAAATTGTATACTTTATTAAAACTTTATTAAAATCTTTTGTCTGGCCATATCTTAAAATTAAGTCCTAAGTTTTGTTATGAATAGATTAGGTCAGATTTTCCACTTCCTTAAAAAATGTGTTATCAGTGCTTTCATGCAAGCATCAAAAAATAGTTAACTTTGATCTAGTGATGCTTTATTTATCCAGAGGAGGAATAAAAGTAACTTCAACTATTTAAACTTCATTTAAGACTAACAACAACTCAGAACTACCACGGCTTCAAACAACTATCACTAAAGCTGCTGAAATTTACTTTTAATGTCTTATTTGTCTTTACGGGCCAAATTTCCAGAAGAAATATTACAATGAGGGGGATGTTTTTAAGTCTGAGCTTCTGCTTTGATAGCCACATGAGATTATTAACACTTGAAATGTGGCTACTGCAACTGAGGAACTAAATTTTAAATATGACCTTATTTTAGCCAATTTCTGTTTAAACATAAATAACCACATGAGGCTAGTCGCGACCATATTATAACTCATGACATAAATAACACCAATAACATCAAATGACGATCAGCAGTTTGGCAGTAGTGAATTACAGTAAAAACCATACAAAACAAATAAAAGAGTTAAGCACAAAAGTGCAGGGTTATGTAGAATAGGGCAATCACGTTTAACGATTATGATCTCTGAAGGTATCACATATTAGGGAATATTTCAGTAAGTAGTTGTTTACCAGCAATTTCCAAGGTTAAGAGATCAGAATTTTATGATACATTCTGGCAAAAATCCCCTCAGACCTTCCTGGAGCCATGACTACACTATATATTAACTAACTCAAGAATAAAAAGTAGAAAATAATAAAAAATAAAAAGATTATCTCAGAGTCAAGAAATCCATCTTAGTGTCCCCAAACTCAACCTCACATAGGCAGACAAGTTTGCTTACCTGCCATCACTCCGTATGTCGATGGCTGGTTTCCATAATGACAGGAAGGAACAGAATAATGAAGTCCTGTTGCTGTGTTTCCCAACGATGTCACCAAGAAATATGCACACAAACATTTAGGAGTTTGGATCAAAGACAAAATAGATGGGAATGGTAAGCAAATGTATGATGATTCAAGACACAGTCATTGCATTGCAAAAATACACATTTATGTGATTCTTAAAGTTATATGACAGTAATCTGTTTTCACTTGGGGGAAATTCTGAGTAGGCTAAAAGCAGGAATCAAATTTTGTCTCAGGTAATCAGATTGTAAATCGTCAACATTCCTTAATTATGCTGTGCTCTTGTGAGGGTTGGTCCTGTGTTCTTGTGAGGGTTGACTGACCAGTTTGGACATTGGCCATTTGGAAGTTGCAGAATTCTTATAGGTTCCATCTAGACATTACAGTAAACTGACTAGAGGAATAATCTCGTATATTTCTTGAATAATATGGTAGTATGTGGTGGTCTTTGTCTAAAAGAATGAATATGGAAATCAACTCTTAAGCAGTCTTTACTTCTATTTATTCTTCTAACAATTTCTTCCATCATAGAGAAAATGGCTAAGCAACCGACCTCTATTTGGATACAATCATAAAAATCCCACTAAATTCAAATGTTTATGAAAACTCCATGACAATAGATGATGTCTTTATGTTGATGTTGAAATCAAGAAGTTTTCTGAATGCCCACAATTAATGCAACAATTCTAATAATAAAGCTGGTTAAAAAAATTGATTGTTGAGTGACTTGAGATCTATAAAGGTTGAACCCAGTATATAAACATTACCTCATTCATAAATAGTTTCTTGCCTTGTGGAATCAATGTGTATTATGAAAGTAAATTTGAATTGCTAAACTTTAATCAAACTTTAAAGCATGAATCACCAAGTTAACTAAAAGCATGGGTATTGACAACAAAACCATTCCTATGTATTTCCTTACTTTCCCTTCATATCCTGAACATAGTGATAGGTTTTCATAAATGTAATATGATCATAAATTATTGAATACATATAAGAGATATTATAAAGTTTAGAATTATAATCCTTTGAAAATATTGAGATACAATCCAGTGATTAAAGATACGAGGTCACTTCAGAAAGTAAAATATTTTCTCTTACTATTGATAAATCTTGCAATTTTCATTGTACAGTTGACATGTAGAGAGAATGGAAATAATTTTACATTTTAATATATTATAATGATAAGATATAAAAATCTCACTATGCCGTCCAAAAGTAAAGAAACATGAAACCCATGTAAAACCAAATGCACTTCTCATTATATACAGTATTTCTAGTTCCTTACGTAGTATACTATAATCTGATGGAAAAATTATAAAAGCAAATGCTATTATCATGTATTTAAATATTATTTAAATATCTACTTAGAATAGATATATCTACTATTTAAAATATACAATTAGCTACATGAAAACCATTTAAATTTAATTATAGCACATATTTTTAGTTAAAATACTTTATTATATTTTCCAAAAAATGTGCTTGGGAGACTTCCATTACTGCCTTTTTATTTAAATTATGAGAATCTTTGGTAGACGAAAATAAACCCTCTAAATTAATAATTTTACCAAATCCAGATATACACTCTCTAGATTTTTAAAAATTCAGCTGCAGATTCATCCCAAAATTACATGTGAAAGAAATTTACTCAATTCAAGACTTTGTCCACTTATAAATCTACCTTAAATACTTTGTTACTGCATAAAGAAAGGGCACATTAGCAACACGTACCTATTTGCTTTTGAGACAATATATTCAAATTTTCAAGTTTAATTTTAACATAAGAAAGTTCTGTAAAAAAATATTAAAATTTCATTAGAGAGATTGAAATCTCTTTGGAACTCAGTTTTGAGAGAGTTTAACTCAGAGTATAACTCAGGCTCTAAACGTTATATGTTTCTTCTAGTTTTGATTTTTGAGTTTGGAATTATGCTAAAAATATGTTAAAATCATTTAATTATTTAATTCATCGAAATCTATTGTTTTTGGTATTGGGAATCATTCAGTTGTGTTTACTATGAGGTATATAGCTGTTCTGGAATATGGTAAAACCGAAGAAATCTTAAAGAAGTAACACCTTTTAAACATGTTTAGACTATTTGTCTAGTTTTGCTCTTTATCCATAAATGTTTACATAAAAATGATTTTTGGATCAAAAACACCCAGACTCAGTGTTTACTTATGTAGAAAATAGATCTTCTTTATAATAAAACCAACAATTACATTACAATGCTTACTAATAGTTCTTTAAAAATTTCTTAGGTACTTGTCTCCTCAAATGTCCTTAATATTTAACTTAAAGGAGAAAATAAAAGAAGCAAGGAGATTCTAAACTAACAAGATGCAAAGCATCCACCTTGAAATTTTTAGGCCCAGTCACGCGCAGACCAGTATGGGAGTCAGTACCTGTAGACATCACGTTGGTGGCGTGGTTGGAGACCGGGAGGCACTCAGCAGCGCTGTGATGCATTATCAGAGGCAGAGTTGCAGAAGACTCGGAATTCAGAGGTATAAAGGTGTCAGCTGAAGTAAAAGGTTGGCAACTCATTCCCACAAGAGAGTAGAAAAATGAGGAGAACTGCTGCTCCCCAAATCAGAGTTTGATTATATTACTGTTTCAAAGGGCCGTTTCAAATCTCACTACCTGCATATATACATCAGGAAGGCTCTGAAGCAACCAGGAGGGCGCGTGCTGGTATTTATACTGCAGGGAAATCCCTTTCTACATGTTAATCGTCTTTTCCCAGGGGTATTGCTTTATCAATCTGAACCGTCTTCCTCCTCACCCACATGTAATCCGTGCCCAAGAGGGAACCTGGGTCTGGGGTACAGATGGATGGAGAGGAAGAAATCTGAAACTTTAACAACTTCAGTAATTCAGACATTTTAGAAAGGAATCAAGAACTTCAAAAATAAGTGTCCCTGAAAGAAATAACCCTAAAATGAATTGAAAAATACTAGGTGTCTTTTTGCTACTACACAATAACAAATGTTTATAGATGAGGGGTGGTTTTTGTTTTTTGATAACTTATTAGATCTTGAAAATAACATAAAAAATCCATTCTACACAATTTTAAGAAACTATAAATATTAAAAGTTTAAATCAAAAGGTCCTTAGAAAACTAAATATGAACAACTATATTGCCCACTACTAACTCAGACGCAACAATGCAATTTTGAAAAACCATGAAAACCAATTTGTTACTATAATATAAATGGACAATAGACAAATACTGAATAAAATTGTAGTACTGTGTAGAGAACATGAACATGAGTGGTAGTATCCTTCCCTTGATTTCTATTTACTAAGAATTAACATTTAGTTAGCCTTTACTAGATGCTGACACTATCCTAGGTACTTTCTACAGATCACGTCATGCAAACCTCACATCAGTGGGAGTTATGTATCATACCATCCTCACTATGCTTGACTGTTCCAGAACCCCTGAGCATCACCATTCTGCTCCAGAGCGTGCAGTAACCACGGTAGCACTGGGTGCAAACCTTCCACACAGAAAATACCAACATTAAGTGAGCATTAAAAAAAAAAATGTATACTACAGTTCATACAAAGATTAATATATTAGCATCAAGGACAATGATCATGATTTCTATAAATAACTGAGTGAATGCAATACCATTTTTAGGAAGTATGCTGGGAGAACTATAGCAAATAGAAGTAACCCGAGAGGCATAGATATTACTGACATAAGCAATGGCCATGCTTCATAAGACTGTTTTGAAATTTTGTATTATGGAATGCTTCCAGATAACGTGGAATAGGTTGTTTCGTGCTAAATTTCATATTGACAAGAATACTTCTAAAACCTTGCAACTTGGACACTTCGGTAATAACCCATTGATATCTCGTAGGAAAATATAAGGTTAGTTACTCAAATCATTAGATACTGCTTGAAAAATATTTATTGTGATAGTGACATATTTTTTCATTCCAAATTCTGAATCTTCGAAGCTCTATTAGTTTTGTCTAAGGAGAGAAAGTTACAGGTAAGCGAAGGTATTCATTTTACTCTTGCAGGGTTTTTTAATTTTTCAGACTACATAAACAAAAAAATAGTTTTTCAATGTATTTATTGGGCAATAACTATTTTAAAGAATAAGCTAGATTTATATCTCTCTAAAATAGAGTCATTGGAATATGCTGATAAACTATACTCACCCCACTCTGTAAAACCTCCCTGGACAACAACAAAACGCTTTCCCTGAAGTTTACCACGCTATCTAATATTCCACAGTTGCAATCTTAGACAGCATTTCTTTAGCAACAGTTTTAAAGATTTTAACTGTGGTGTGAAATGCAAACCAGAATGCCCCAGTTAAAATTGAATAAAACCAGAAAATAGATGTGTCCACTATGGTCTTCTCACTTAGTACTATCAACTGTAAATTTATCAGTTTTGTAGGCAAATTTAATATTGCTTAATATTGAGTTGTATAGATCTCTTACAATATGACTGTTTCTTTATTGTTCTCCATTTATATCACTTTCTGCTTTTTACCTTTATAAATAACCATGCAATAAATGTTTTTATCCAAAATTTTTTTACACAATCCATTTTCACAATATAATCTGTATTTTACAATATAATCTAAATATCCTCCCATAGGACAGATTTTTAGAAGTGGGATTATTGAGTTTGTCTTATAAGATTTTTGAAGTGCTGATTTGAAGGGGTACATGCACCCCAATGTTTACAGCAGTGCTATTAATAATAACCAAGTTATGGAAAGACCCAAAATGTCCATTGATTGATAAATGGATAAAGAAGAATGGTATGTGCGTGTGTGTGTGTGTGTGTATGAAATGTAATATATGTGTTATATGTGTATGTGTGTCTAAATATACATACATATATATGTGTATATATACAATGGAATATTACTTGGCAATCAAAAAAGAATGAAATCTTGCCATTTGCAACTATGTGGATGGAACTAAAATGCATCATGCTAAGTGAAATAAGTCAGTCAGAGACAAATATCATATGATTTCACTCCTATGTGGCATTTAAGAAACAAAACAGATGAAAATAGGGGAAGGGAAGGAAAAATAAGATAAAAACAGAGAAGGAGGCAAATGGTAAGAGACTTTTAAATACAGAGAACACACTGGGGGGTGTTTGGGTGGGTGGATGGGCTACATAGGTGATGGGCATTAAGGAGGATGCTTGTTGGGATGAGCACTGGGTGTTATATGTAAGTGATGAATCACTAAATTCTACTAATTTCACTAATAGTGAAACTATTATTACACTATATGTTAACTCAGATTTAAATAAAAAATACATTACAACAATCGAAGCTCAGAAATCAAAAGACTTTTAAAGTTCTTAAAACACATTCCCAAATTGCTTTAAAAAACTTCCAATTTTTAAAAAATTTTTAAAAACTTTTTTAAAGAGTAATTTTATGTTCACAGCAAAACTGAGCAGCCAGTATGAGAGTGCGCATATACCCACTGCCTCTAAACATGCAGTCCTCTCCATTATCAAAACCACCCACCAGAATGGTATATTTATTACAAATGATGAATCTACACTGACACAGCATTATTGCCCAAAGTCAGTTAAAGTTCACTATTACATATTCTATGGGTTTTGACAAACGTATAACGACTTGTATCTAGCATTGTTATATTAAGAAAATACAGAATAGTTTCACTGCCCAACGCCTCCTCTATTCTCTGCCTATTCATTCCTCCCTTCTAACCACTGGTACCACTTACCTTTTTATTGTCTACATTGTTTTGCCTTTTCCAGAATGTCATATAGAATGTATCATTGACATCTTTCACTTAAGTAATATGCATTTAAGATTCCTCCAGGGCTTTCATGGCTTGATAGGTCTTTTTTTTTTTTTTTTTTTTTTTAAAGCACTGAATAATATTCCATTGTCTGGATGCACCCGTTGATTTAACCATTCACTTACTGAAGAACATCTTGTTGCTTCCAATCTTGGGAATTATGAGTAAGGATGCTAAAAGAACTCTATGTAGATTTTCATGCAGACACAAGTAAGAAACTACCAAACTGCCTCCCAAAATGGTTGTACTATTTTGTATTCTCACTAGGAATGTATGAGAGAGAGCGAGAGAGAGAATTTCTGTTGCTACACATCCTTGTCAACATTTGGTGGTGGTGTTACTATTTTGGGTCTTAGCCATTCAGGTAGGTGTGCAGTGGTATCTCATTATGCTAATTTTTAAAAATTCCATGATAGCATATGATGTTAAACATCTTTTCATATGCTTATTTGCTATCTATATTTCTTCTTTAGTGAGGTGCTTATTCAGATCATTTGTCCGTTTTGAAATTGGGTGTTACTTTTCTTATTGTTGAACTTTAAGTGCTCTTTTTATATTTTGGATAACAATCAGATATGTCTTTTGCAAATATTTTCCTCCAGTCTTTGACTTACCTTCCAAATTAATTTTTCAAGCAACTTATTCTATTATTATTTGGTTTCAAATATCAAGAATAAGTTGAGAAAAAAATAGTTGTTTGTTATTAGGATATGTGGGGTTTCTTGGAACTCACAGAAATCAGGCCATTGAGAGACTGACTAGAAATTGGAAAGCCATCTGCCAAACTCTCTGACTCACCTATCTCCTTTTCTCTGTGTCTCTCATTTTTCTCAATCGCTGCAAAACAGCCCGGCTGATTTTCTATCCACAGCCACTTCACAAATCTCCAGATCACACCTTAAGCTCTTTGGGGTTTTTTTTTAATGTTTATTTATTTTGAGAGAGAGAAAGCACAAGTTGGAGAGGGGCAGAAAGTGAGGCAGAGAGAGAATTCCAAGAAGATTTTGTGCTTTCAGTGCAGAGTCCCGCACATGGCTCAAACCCACGAATCGTGAGATCGTGGACCTAAAGTGGAAATCAAGAGTCAGATGCCTAACCAACTGAGCCACTCAGTTGCCTCATGACTTGAACTTTTAGCCAGGCAAGAAGATTAGCTTGCTACTTCTCACTTTATATTCTGATTGGCCATGGCTACAGATGTGTTCTAGAAGTATAACATTGTTCCTGGTACCCACACTTATCAACGGATTGATTTGCCCTGGAAGCACTCAATCATTTGTAGACAATAAGGGATAGATTGTTATATGGGAAGACATTCATAAAATGGGACAGATGCTGTTCCACCATTTTACAAAAGAACTAGTAGAGTAAAATTGACAATTTTCTTGCATTTCCAATATCAATAATAAAGACTAAATACTTAGGCTTTATTAGTCTGTTAACACAATGGCATCTTATTAATAAAATTCACATTTTTGATTGCTAATATACTATCATTTCATATCTATACTAGCTACTTGTACTTATCGTTTTGTTAATTAACCGTGTATTTCACCCTTTTAAAATTTACTTCTTTACTTTTAATGTTTATTCTATAGAGACAGAGACAGAGAAGAAAGAGAGAATCCCAACCAGGCTTCGAGCTGTCAACACAGATTCTGACGTGCGGCTCGAACCACAAACTGTTAAGATCTTGACCAGAGCCAAATGAAGAGTCGGACACCCGACTGAACCACCCACATGCCCCATTCACCATCTTATTTAATATCTTTTTGTTTTAGGGGTGCCTGGGTGGCTCAGTCAGTTAAGTGTCCAACCTCAGCTCAGGTCGTGAACTCTCAGTTGGTGAGTTCAAGCCCTGCATTGGCTCTGTACTGACAGCTCAGAGGCTCAAGTCTCCTTTGGATTCTGTGTCTCTCTCTTTCTCCCCTCCCCTATTCATTTTCTGTCTCTGTCTCTTTCTCTCTCAAAAATAAATAAGCATTTTAAAAATATTTTTTATTAATTTACATATTTTAAAATATATTAATTTTCAGTATGTTCATTTTATGATTAAAATTTCTAATTTCTTTTATTTTAAATTTATGTTGGACCCTGACATACATAATATTTTAGGTATGAGCTAAATAAGTTAACCTTTTGTGCATTTCTTAATTTTAAGTTTTTAAATTTTTTCATATCTAGAAATTTTATTTTTTTTTGTGGTTTGTTATTTTGGAGACTTAAAAATTCCTGTTGGGGCCCCTGGGTGGCTCAGTCAGTTAAGCATTCGACTTCAGCTCAGGTCATTATCTCGTGGTTTGTGGGTTTGAGCCCTGCATCAAGTTCTGTGCTGACAGCTCAGAGCCTGGAGCTTGCTTGATATTCTGTGTCTCCCTTTCTCTCTGCTCCTCCCCCACTCATGCTCTGTCTCTCAAAAATAAATAAAAAATTCCTCTTAACATTTAGGCTGCCATATTCATTATGTTTCTAGAGTTTCTGTATAATTGCTTAGATACTAATGAATATTACAGCACAATTTGAAAACTATCAGATAAATAAAAAGAAAAATCTAATCAGGTTAAGATAATAAAGGAAAATATAGCAAAAGTCTTTGACAGGAATATGTGTTAGTCTCATTCATTCATTGTACCTCTTCTTCAATTAAGTCAAGGGTTTTTTCTTAAATATACTGTCTGTATTTTGAGACAATAGTATTTTGAGAAAAGCATGCAAATCTAGAAAATATACTATTAAGGAATAATACTCAAATCTATTTATCTCCAGATAAGAGAACTGAAAGCTTTTCTTTCTTCTTTTCATATCTATATTTTCTAATTTCTCTATGTTTTTGCTTGAGTTGAAAATGATAGTGTAGGGATACCTGGGTGGCTCCATTGGTTAAGCTTTTGAGTTCAGCTCAGGTCATGATCCCAGTTTGTGGGTTCCAGCTCCAGGTTGGGCTCTGTGTTGACAGCTCTCTCTCTGCCCCTCCCCCACTCATGTTCTATTTCTGTATCAAAAATAAACAAACATTTAAAAACATTAAAAAAGAAAAAGAAAATTATAGTATAATCATTCAGCCTGTGGACAGATTCTAGGGCCAGACTCTTTGGTCTTGAATTATACCTTAGCAGTTATATGATTGGCAATTAACTTCACCTTTCAGTGTTTCATTTTATCTTATCTGAAAAATAGAGATAATACTAAAAAATACTCATTTAATTTAGGACAATGCCTCCATTAACAAATAAATGAAAAAACTCTCAATACATATTAGCAATCATTAATAATTGCCTTTTTATAATAATATTTATGCTTATTAAGTCTACATTCTTTATGAGTATTCCACTTAATCCTGACATTAAGTCAATGATGCAGGCACTACTGTACAGACTGGGAAATTGAGTCTTAGAGAAGGTAAAGACTCATGAAAAGTCATACAGTAAATAGTGGAGCTGATATAGGAATTCAAGTCATTTAAAGCCAGAGCAAGCTATACAATACTTAGTGCCTTTTATTGTATAAGGAAAAGCTACTCTGCTCTATATGCTCTATACATAGACTTTTTGTTTGTCACATGGCTTCAGAGAGGAAACATGGCAAAAAATGTAACTCTCTAAAATATGTAGTGTGCTATATTTTCAGCATCTGGATTGCAATATCAACCAATATGAATACACAGGTATATTTCATGAAAAATATAGACATTACCTCTTGTGGGGCAATGGACCGGCACTGCTGAATAACTTAACCCTATCCAATAATTCATTCAACTGATGTTATTATTTCTTTACCAACTTGCAATTCAAAGCATTTCAAATGGATTCAATTTGTGGGTATTTAAATATATGAGCACCTGGGTGGCTCAGTTAGTTAACTCATCTAACTGTGGCTCAGGTCATGATCTCATAGTTCATGAGTTCAAACCCTGAGTTGAGCTCTGTGCTGACAGTTCAGAGCTTGGAGCCTGCTTCAGATTCTGTCTCTCTCTCTGCCCCTCCCCCACTCACACACCATCTCTCTCTCAAATATAAGTAAATATTTAAAAATTTTTAAATATATATATATACACAAACACATATATACATATATTTACATTAATCTATCTACATCTGTAACTATATACTTATATTTATATACATAAAGAGAGAAAAGAAATTAAGATGGGGGATTCCCATCAGGATATGAAAATGAATCTAAATTAATTTATTCAGATACTCTAAGCGGCAATAAAATGTATATTCCCAAAACTCATAACTTTTGAAAAGATGAATTTTACTCAAAGCTGTTTTTTAAGGGAAAGATTATACAGCCATATGGCTTGAAAAGAAACTCTGTCACATTGGAAGCAGACATTATTTAAAGTGCACATCAGTCATGCATGCCCTGTTTGGCTTTTTATTGATTACGAAAACAGCGTTGAATGTGTGCATTATTCAGTTCTTTCTTACATAAATTCTTTCATATCCAGAAATCAAGATTCTTTATTGCCCAAGTAAGAGATAATGTCAATGGCTTGCAACCTTCCTGAAGATGAATGCTCTCTTAATGCTGTCTAAAGGGTAAACTCATTACTTATGGAAAATAAATGTCAAGGTGAGACACTGACTTAAGAATGATGCTCACCCATAAGGGCCATTTCCGCGTTGTACTACAGTTCATGGATAGATTTATCATTTGTCTCACTCACTTAAATAGAGTAAGTCTTGTCTAAACAATGGACTGCTGTGTCTGAATTAATTTAGTTGGGAAACCTCTTTACTCTGAGTTTCATTTGACAGCATTAATACACGATGCATAGAAGTACATTTTGAAGTGTATAAATCTTTCACAAGAGATGTTTTCAATTTGAACCTGAATTAGAAGTTACATTTTTATCTCTTAAACTCATGATGAAAATAAAAAAAGATTTCTCTTTAGTATTCTTACTGAGTGACACAGACATATCATATGGTGTAACAAGAAATAAATACAGAACACAGCAAATTAATTGATACTATGCTGGGTGAGGCTGCCTCCTTTTTTCATTTAGGCATCTCTGAAGATGAAAGAAGCAGAATGTTTTCCTTGGTTACTGCAATGAGGTTATTTAATTATAATCATCTGGCTATGGCTTAGTTCATGATACAAGATAATCTAATGTAGGGGGTTGTAGAAGGGAGACAAGGTAAACAGGGGTGCAAGGTGGGAGAAAGAAAGGTGTTTCATTTCCTCTGATAGAGATCAAAGGCTAAGTTTGATTATTTGGGATTGCCTCGATGTTTTGTTGTTTTTGAGGGGGGGCAGAATATGTCAACTAAAAAATTGTCATTTCTGTGTAATTCACATGTTTTGTTAAAAAATTTTATAAAAGTGAAGGTAAGCAAGACTTACTGCACATCACAGTGAGGAAATAGAAGGCTTTCACAAGACAGAGTCATACTATTTTCTGTTTAACGTATCTGTCCGAAAATGTTATCTATACCATTTATATCCTCTTCTACTTAACCCCCCCTTTTTTTACTACCATGTTTAAAAGTAGAATTTATGCTGCTTTTATATTTCCTATTTATACTTTAGGAATGTCATGAGGAGATGAAGTCTTTGTAAATTTCTGTGTCTTCATTTGAAGAGAAGATGTAATAACCTAAATTTTCTTAAATCCTTACTACTCTGAATCATATATGGCTAAATATCTCTCAATAATTCAAATGGGGAAAATGAATGGCTTGATAGATGTAGGAGAACCAAGTGGCAGTAGACTATATGTATTGAAAAATTCCAGTGATTGGAAGACATTATTCAAAAATAATGCTGAGGATGGTTCTTGGCACATAGGCACACAGTACTATTTAGTGCTCAATTACTGGAAAAGAACATTCTTTTTATTTTTAATAAGACATTTCTAATATGAGTTCATATTCAATACTGTTTACTGAACATCTCGTGCTCGCTTCAGCAGCACATATACTGTTTACTGAACATCTTCTCTGTGACCATTTGTCCTAAGCATTTTGAAATATGTTATTTCATCATTTTATTTAAATGAGTGTAATTCTAATGATCTCCAAATGATTTTATGCCAATCTCTGTCCTATATTTTCCCAACATTGTTAGATGTTTCATTAAATATGTTACCTATGTATCTTTACTTGAAATTGCTTCTTTCATATTTCTTACAGTGTTACAATCACAGAAATACCCAAATATTCCCACTTTACTTTGAAAATAGTTATCCCTCCAAGTACTAGAATTCTTTCAAAGTAGTAACTGAACAAGTCTCTGGAAAAAAAATCAAGTTTAGTTCTTTAAGAAGCAAGTAGATTCTGTTTGTCTCTGCAAGGAAAAATGGAGAGAATAGATTAAGACAATGAAAGGAGAATACTTCCGCAAGCCCTGAATAATAGCAATTAACCATGTAAGTTTGTACACACACACATATACACACACACACACACACACACACTTATATATATTTGTGATTAATCAACTGTCTAGATCTTAGGTCTCTGAATAAAAACAAACGTAATTACATTATTCTTGACAGAAACCCAGAAGTTTGAGAAAAAATAAAGGGTTCAATAAAGGGTAAATAAAATTAGAATTTCTTTCACTGAGACACCTGCCTTGCACTAGATTGAGTCTGCAAATCAAAACCACTCTGTTTCACCCTGAAGAAAGGAACTATCTCTGAGGATAAAGCTGTTCTTCCCACGGTTCTCAGAGAACATGTAGGGTGTAAACAAAGTCTCTTGACACAATTTTTAAAAACTAGATAAGCTAAATTTTGAATTATAAAGGATGATCGTCTAAACAAAACAATGAGCTCAGCTGGAGATGTTTATGACAAAACTGAACATGTATAAGAAATAAAATCAGTAAGTGTCATAAAACCAATGACATTGGTATTCTTAAGAAACATGGATACATGAAAATCAAAATATGAGTTTTAATAAAGTTATATAATGAAATACAAAATTGATTCTGACCAGAATCACTTAATTACTTCACACTATGAAATAAGATCACTTAAAAATACATTATGTATTAAATTGAATATAATGATATTTCTAATGAAAAGTTGAATCATTGATTCAGAAGTCATAAATGATGAATTCAAATAGTGATATTTACAAAATGTAAAAAATGCATGATAAATGCTTTTCCAAATAGATTTCCCTTTAATAAATATATGTACTGACTAGTAGATACACAGTGAAATGAACATGTTTCTTACTTGAATTTACTTTAACTATCTATATTTTCCAAGAGGTCAAATAGATTGGAAAGGGTAAGGGAAGATGAGAAGAGGGCAAATCAGAGGGAGTTGGAGGTAGTTGGGGGAAGGGAGATGGAGGGACTGAGAGGATTAATCATATACTGTATGTTTAAATATCCTTGAGAATCTCATTTAATGGTAGGTTGGAACAGGTGCATGGAACATATATAGCAGAGAATGCTTCCTATATATCACATATGACAGAAAAGCAAATGATACCATCATTTGATTCAGTTACTTATGATGGAGGTAGTAAGCACAATATAAAACATTATCAAGAATTTTGTCTTCTTAAATTATTATTCTTAGTATTTCCTTTAGTACTTGATACCCATAATCTGGAGAGAAAGTTTAGGGGAAGAAGGATGAAAATAGGAGCAGAACTTTCTAGAATTAGTTACGCAAGTCCGTAAAGCTAACTACAGAATTTCAGTTTACAAATGATTAGTAATGAGAACAAAAGTTCTTTGGAGTTCAAAGGGACTTTGTAATATTTTAATTGCTTCTTTTATATTGGAGAGCAAAGTACAAATCATAATGGTATTGAGAAATAATGACCTAATGGAGATTAACACGTAAGCACCCAGAAAAGCCATTTCATTTTTATTCATACCTGAACTTTGGACACATACTTCTGTTTAATGAATATTGGTGTATTAAGCAGAAAAACATCATCTGTTCAAACACAGTTGGTAGTTTAAGGTTTCATTTTTCTATCAAACATCTTGTAAGCCAAGTGATTTCATCAGCATATTCAAATCATGCCCAGCACCTGTAAAAGGTCGCTTGTAACACTTTGAAGCATAAGACAGAGAAGACTTGAACTTAAAAACATTACAGTGGAATTGTTTTCTGACAAAATAGTTTTTAATATTTCATATTTACAATTTTTCAAATTATACTAATAATTTCAAAATCATTTATACAAATGTCAATGTGAGAATTTCGTTTCTGGTGAAAATGTTTTTAATAATCAGTGAGAAAAGAAAGTGTTATTTAATAAGTGGTCCTGTGACACATGGCTTATTTTTGAAAAACACTGGAATAAGACTTTTATTTCTGAGCATATTTCAAATAAGTACACATGGATTAAAGTATCTTTTATTTTTTAAAAAGCAATTTTCCAGGTAGAAATTGACTTAAAACTTTTTTCTTTTAATATTTTATTTTTGTTTTTATTTTTTTTAATTTCTAGGAGAGAGAGAGAGACAGACAGCGTGAGTAGGGGAGGGTCAGAGAGAGAGGGAGTCACAGACTCAAACAGGCTCCAGGCTCTGAGCCGACAGTCAGCACAGAGCCCGACGCGGGGCTCGAACCCACGAACCGCGAGATCATGACCTAAGTGAAAGTCGGACGCTTAACCGACTAAGCCACCCAGGCGCCCCTTAATGTTTTATTTTTGAGAGAGAGAGAGAGAGAGAAAGGGACAGAGAGAGAAAGGGAGACACAGAATCTGGAGCAGGCTCCAGGCTCTGAGACGTCAGCATAGAGCTCAAAGTGGGGCCTGAACTCATGAATCATGAGATCATGACCTGAGCTGAAGTTGGACGCTTAACCAATTGGGCCATCCAGGCACCCCAACTTTTAAAGAAAAATTTTAAAAAATTCTTAAGGAAAAGATGTGCAGATTTGACTACACACACACACACACACACACACATTTTAAAAGGTGTTTATATGAAAATCATCACAAACATACTAAGTTTGATACTTTGAATTCTGGGAAAATGGCACTCATAACAGAAAACTTTCTGTCGCAAATAGAAATGTTGCATAAAATCAAGCTTTTTTTTATATTTATAGCTGAGCTTTACATGAAAGAGAGGAAGGAAGTGAGGAAGGAGGGAGAGAGAGAGGGAAGGAAGGAAGGAAAGAAGGAAGGAAGGAAGGAAATCTCTAGATATTAGAGACAAATGGGGTAAATATACTGGTGAATCTATAGCACATCTGGGTTGCTGGTATGGTCACTTTAAGCCATCATTTTTGTGTTTCTGCCATGTGTGATACACAGAAATGTCTGGCACAGATGTGTGCAGAAGGATTGAACCTCTCCAAGCACTCATATCCATCCTGCGTCCTTGGGTCAGGCCAGGGACTAGTTTGCAAATCCCCTTTTCTCCCAGTGCCAACAGCACTCTGTTCTCTCAGCCCGGAGGGGTTGAAGGCTCGCACGTCCCTTTCCTCAGGTCTTTAGACTTCTGGAAATATAATCCAGAAAGCTTTTGCCCCCAAAGTCATGGAAGCACTTGAAGAGATGGAAAGAAAAGATGGAGAAAGAAAAGAGAAAATATAAATGAACATTTCCAGGAAGTATTTTACCCTACATCCTAAGACTTATTTAAAGGAGACTGCAAATAGAAAACATTGTTCAAGTGGAAGTCATTATGAGAATATTTATGGAGAGCTTGAGGCTGGAATCCAGCTGTGAGGGATGAGGAGTAATTCAACTGAAGAAAATACATTTTATGCTGGCACAACTATAGACATAATTAGAAAAGCTGCAGAGAGCGGTGGGAGGAAACAGAGTAAGCAGTTGGGCCGTTTTCTTGCCAGTTTTCATGGCCACCAGGACAATCCTAATTACCCTGCCATTTTCAAACATAGACTTTAAATTTAAAAAATCCAAATCTCACTTTGTCCAGATAAATAATCTTGGATGCGGAAGGGAGCTGGAACTTGTTGGAAAAAACAAACAAACAAACTAAAAAGAATATAACTACCATAAAACCTCTCAAAATCTCTTCATATATATGTCTCTCCGGTATAATGATCTTTACATTCTTAAAATTACATATTTGAGATGAGTAAGAATCACATCTGTGTCCACGTACCTCCTGGCCTCATCCACCACGACTGGAGAAGCTGGAACTTGCAATAGTACATCGGTTGATTTTAAATGATCATTTGCTGTGCTGTATTATCCCACTTACTGAAAGCATAGCTGGGAGACAGAGCATCAGCATCTTCTTCAATTTACATTAAGTATTAAAATATAAAAGATTATTTTTGAAAATGAAATTAATAATTTCATGGAAAGTTTTAAAAAATCAGGGGCACCTGTGTGGCTTAATCTGTTAAGTGCCCGATTTTGGCTCAGGTCATGATTTCCCAGTTTGTGAGTTCAAGCCCCAAGTCTGGCTCTGTGCAGACAGATCAATGTTTGTTTATTTTTGAGAGAAAGAGACAGGGTGAGCAGGGGAGGGGCAGAAAGAGAGGGAGACACAGAAACCGAAACAGGCTCCAGGCTCTGAACTGTCAGCACAGAGCCCAACACTGGCCAAGCCCATTAACTGTGAGATCATAACCTGAGCTGAATTCAGTCGCTTAACCAACTGAGTCACCCAGGTGCCCCTGTGCTGACAGATCAGAGCCTGGAGGCTGCTTTGGATTCTGTATCTCTTTCTCTGTCGGCCTCTCCTCCATTCGCTCTCTCTTGCTCAAAAACAAATAAACATTAAAAAATTAAAAATTAAAAAATTAAAACTTAACCCCTTTGACTAGAAGGAATCAGACTTCTTATTAAGATATGGAATAGGTTATGATACCTTATGAAAGTATGCATAAATGAGACATATTAATTAAAAAACAGAAGTAACCAAAATAGATGTGACAAAAAAGAGGCAGATCTTTATAAAATAAAGTGGCATGTATTTTTTCCAGTGAACTTAAGATAGTTTTATTATACAATCCATTTTCACAATTAGTATGGTAGTTATCAGTTTACGGATGAGGGAATCAAGTTTCAAAAAATTATTTTAATCAGTGGCAAAAATAGAAGGAAAAAATGATTGTAAAGCAGCAAGAAAATTCATTTCTGACACTAAGTCAATAACAGGACTAGTCCTACATAAAGGCTAATTCACAGCTGCTCACATGATATTACTAAACATGCATTTTTGAAAAATGTATATTTATTTATTTTGAGAGAAAGAGAGAATGCCTGAGGGAGGAAAGGCAGAGTGGGGGGGGGGGAGAAGGGGAGATGGGGAGAGAGAGAGCGAGAGAGAATCCCAAGCAAACAGGGCTCTATCTCATAAAGTGTGAGACCATGATCTGAATGAAAAGTAAGAGTCAGAGGCTTAACTGACTGAGCCACCCAGTGACCCAGAACATGCCTTTCTTACTCCCTGGATGTCTCCACTCATAAGTCTTTGATGATTACCACTGGTTACCTCTTTATTAAAATAGTCCCCTTCTCTTATAATTAGGGTGACCATATAATTGATCATCCAAATATGGATAGCTTGTAGAAGAAAAGTGCTATTTTAAAAACCGTATTGTGTAACAGGTATGAAGTGGGTGACGATACAGGGCTCATACGATGTGTGTCTGTCATGGTTGAGGAAGCAGCTACAGCTCATCATGACCGTTACTTGTAAGATTTATATAGCACAAAACAGAAACCCAAATGAACATGTAAGAAATACATTTTGGAGGTGCCTAGTTGCCTCAGTCAGATAAGCAGCTGATTTCGTCTCAGGTCATAACTTCACAGTTTGTAAGTTCAAGCCCCACACACGGTTTTCTGCTGTCAGCACAGAGCCTCTTTCTTCCTCTCTCTTTGCCCCTTTCCTCCTCCCACTCTCACTCTCTCAACACTAAATAAATATTGAAAAAAAATGTTTAGAAATAGTTGGTGAGAATACTTAATTTGGGCATTCTGGTGGGATAGCTTGTAACTGAGAGGCTAAGAATACCTATAAAGTATGGTGGATGGCAATGACAGTCCAAAGACTTTGGAGGTTATCCAGACCTCCAAGAATTCAGCAAATTACTCAGATGATAAGTAATTCCCACCTCCATGGGAATAAAATACAACCATCTATCCACTATCCAGATATTCTACAGTGACTTAGGGAGGATTTTTAAAATATTGTTAAAATATTGATCAAAAAACAACATGAGTTTCTTCCTTTTGTTAACTAAATTATGATAGCTATGTAAAATTGTATTGAATTTAATATTAAAGGCCTACAATTAATTTTTAATTGATGTTTTAATAGGATGTACCTCAAAAGCATTAAAAGTGGAATAAGTCAGCTAGACAAAGACAAATATTGCATGATCTCACTTATATGTGGAATTAAAAGAAACATGTTCATAGACATAGAGGACAAATTATGGTTGTCTCAAGGTGGGAGGGTGGGCAAAATGGGTGAAGGGCGTAAAAAAGTACATACTTTCAGTTATAAATCATGGGGAAGAAAGGTAAAGCATGGTGGCTATAGTTAATAATTCTGTATTGCATATTTGAAAGTTGCTAAGAGAGTAAACCTTAAAAGGTCGTATCCCAAGAATGAAAAACATGGTAGTTATCATACTAGTTAGTATGGGCAGTGGTGTTAAATAGACTTATCTTGGTATCATTTTGCAATATATTCAAATAGCAAATCATTGTGTTGCATATAACCTGAAACTAATATAAAGCTATGTGTCAATTTTACTTAACTTACAAAAAAAAAAGAAATAAAGAAAAACCAGTAAGACATGTGTTTAATTAGCCAAATAAAATTTGGTTAATAATTTCTATATTATTATATCTATTATATCTAATATATCTATCTATCTATTATTATTCTAATATATATTTATATCATCTTTATTTAGTAGCATGGGTATTTCTCTTTGGGTTTAAAAAGTCTTGGAGCACCTAGGTGGCTCAGTCGGTTGAGCGTCTGACTTTGGCTCAGGTCATGATCTCACAGTTCATGGGTTCGAGCCCCGTGTCAGGCTCTGTGCTGACAGCTCAGAGCCTGGAGCCTGCTCCGGATTCTATGTCCCCCTCTTTCTCTGCCCCTCTCCCACTCATGATGTGTTTCTCTCTGTCTCAATTTAAAAAAAAAGTCTAATAAGGACATTTTAACTGTCTACATATTTCATTATATATATTACTATATTCGTTAATGTTAGCTTATTGCTGAATATTTAGGATGATTTCAATATTTGACTCATTACACATATACATTCATAAAAATTTATAAATATTTGCTAATATCTGTGGTTACTTCTTTAGATTGCTAAAAATGAATTGTTACGAAAATGAAAATGGATTGTTGAAAAGATAGGAACATTTTAATAGCTCAGCTACGTACTGCCAAATTACCTTCTATGGAGGACCTTTAAATCTATACTCTTACCAGCTATTCTGGAGTGTGAAGTTCTCAATGGGCCCTTGAAATATTGAACAACAGTATGTGGATAGAAAGAATATGGTATCTGATTATTGCATTTTGAGTGATTCTTTTTCATCCCTAATGAAGATGTTTATTGGTGGTTTACATCATTTATCTACTGTTCATTTATTTTTTTGCCTTTCTCCTACATTTTGTTTGATCCTGTCTTAATGTTATTTATTTATTTATTTAGAGACAGAGTATGCAAGTGGGGGAGGGGCAGAGAAAGAGGAAGAGAATCAACAGTCTCCAAACTGTTAGTGCAGAACCTGACATGGGGCTCAAACCCACAAACCATGAGATTATGATTTGAGTGGAAGAGTCGGATGTTTAACTGACTGAGCCACACCAGGTGCCCCTGATCTGTCTTAACTTTTGATCTGAGGACATAATATGGAAGAATATTGAATGTATTGTCAATATTATTCTATCTATAATCTAAGCAGTCTTCCCTTTCCATTGATACCATTATAACTGACTAATTTTGAAAGCTGGCATACAGGAAGGAAATATTAAAAATGACTAATAGGCACAATCATGCAATCATGCTAGCATTGCTTAATAACCTTAAAGCCAGAAAAGACTTTGGAAGTTATCTAGACCTTCAAGAATTCAGCAAATTACTTAGACAATAAATGGTCAGTTCTGGAAGGCTTTTCAAAAGAAGTCTTCCAACTTAGTCCCACAGTTGTTTTTTATGAAAAGGACCTACAGACATTAACTGGCATGTCATTACCACCTGACTGCTTGGAGTTGTGAAAGAAGGAAGAGAAAGAAGGAAGAGATGTTGGGCGGGTGGGGTTGCATCAGGGCTCCAGGGAGAGCGGGTGGTTTTCTGTCTGTTTCTTGAGGTCTTAATTGTGGAGAGTATCAGAAATACTCTCTTCCAAGTTTTCTAACAATAAATCCGTCTGCCATCTGGGGATGCTGATAGAAGCTCATGATATTTGCATCTCAGATACTTCACACTGGTGAATCCTGAGGAGGCATGCACATACTCCAAGTGCTCAGTGAACTAAGCCGCCAGGATAATGCAGAGCAGGTGTAAGGAGTATTCCATCTGTGCAGTGTAGGAATTAGATGCCTTATTTAGAAAGTGAAACAAACGTACATATTTCTCAAGTGTTTGTTTGGTCTCACTAAATATTCCCTCATCTCGGTTGCGTCAATAAGAGAGAATATAGATAAGAAAAAGAACAGGGTGTGTGTATTATAATTCATAATTCAACCAGTTTGTTTCCTTCATTTGAATAATTGCTCTTTTAAAGCTTCCATCTTTTGGCCTTGTTTAAAGCATAGTCTTTTTTCTTTCCATAGTGGTGTCTTTTGCATTAGTCATTCCATTTTTTATAGCATTTACTCCTCTCTGAGTCTTCCCAAATCAGTCTGTTCAACAAAAAACAAAAACAATTTATTCTTTGATGTGACTAATTTCATTTTAACAGCACTTTAAGTGTAGTGGCTTTTCGGGGCACCTGGGTGGCTCAGTTGGTGAAGTGTTCAACTTTGGCCCAGGTTATAATCTCACAGTTCGAGAGTTTAAGCCCCGCATCAGGCTCTGTGCTGGCAACTCAGAGCCTGGAGCCTACTTCAGATTCTAAGTCTCTCTCTCTCTCTCTCTCTCTCTCTCTGCTACTCCCCCACTCACGCTCTGTCTCTGTCTCTCTGTCTCTCTCTCAAAAATAAATAAACTTAAAAAAAATGTAGCAGCTTTTCAAAACTAGTACCACCACATGACTGGAACATTCCATCCTTCCATTCAAAGGTTTTGGAAAAGTAATAGAGAAAAAAAGGTAATAAAGAGAAATCAATTCCATTAGCTACTGTGATGTTAACTTTTCCACGTTAACTTGGCTAGGTTGTAGTCATCAGTGATCTAATCAAACACAAAAGTAGGTGTTGCTATGAAGGTACTTTGTAGATGTAGTTAACATCTACAAGCAGTTGACCTTAAGAAAAGATGACCCTCAATAATGTTCTCGACCTAATCCAATCAGTTGAAGACTTTTAGAGCAAAAGTTGAGATTTCACAGACAAGAAGAAATTCTACTTCAAGTGTGCAACAGCAACTTCTGTCTGCGTTTCTATTACGGTGACTGCCCTACAGATTTTCAACTTCCTAGCCCCCACAAATACATGAGCCAATTCCTGTAAAAATATGCATGCATGTGCAGACAAACATTCCATGATTCTAGGTGTCTATTTCTTGGGAAAAAACTGATACAGCTATTAATCACATTAGTGTTCAAGATTATCAGCCAGCTGAATTATTCTTACTATTTTTAACGACAATACCTTGCTTCATGTAGCATTTCTAGCCAGAACTAGAAGAGACAAAATGCACAGAAAGCCACAGTCCATGAGATTACACCAGAATATGCTGGGATTTCAGAATTTAAAAGAACTTAAAGTATGTTTTAAGGTAAAATTATAACTAAAATTAGTCAGGTACAAATATAAAACTGAATGTGCTAGCAACATACATTAAACACATTACAAATTGTATTGTATTGGACATTGAAATATCTCCATGATCTGTTTATGAATGGTTTCCAACTTCATACACTAACATGGATAGTGACATTCCAAATGATCAGAGAAGTGATTATTTCTGGTAGTATCAATACCCTATGTAGTATCACAGTCTAGAGGCCTGCAACTTTTATAGTGGAATAAGACGATAAATAAATTCACAACAATACAAGCTTAAGCCAAAATATTACTGTGAAAAAGGATTGAGGTATAACTATCAGGCCGCAAATGTTATCATGATATCCTACAATCTGACCCTATAAATATGTGCCTAGAATGAAGCATTCTCCAAAGCTAGTATTTAAATCTTTTTCCTAAGCTATGACTCAAGTCATCTAGATGTTTACTTGAAACACTTTTGCAATTTCTTCTCAAATGGCAAATATTGCCAAAGCATTGCCATATGTCAAATGTAACCCAGGAAATGCTGGATTTTGTGGATACAGGAGATGTTAAAAAGAGGATAAATATATTTACAGAATCCATTGCTATTGTATGAGGGAAGAATCAATTAATATTGTCACATTTCTACATCTTGCAAAGTATTATATCAAAATATTTTTTAAATAACTATTAATAAGAAAAGTGCTAAATACTTTCTCCCATGGTAAAAATAATATTTTTTTACTATTCTTAATGTGCTATTCTACCTAAGTATACTGGCAAATTTAAGCAAACAGCTTAAACACTTGAGAAAACACTTAAATTATTTCTAAGTCAAAGGTTGCTTACCATAATATCATACATAGGCTGCATTTAAGTTTGGTATTGTCTGTTTTTACTATAATCTCAACAGCAAGTGATATAACTGGATGTTCAAACTTTATATATCTGGAATAGGACAGAAAACACAGAAATACACCCACAATTATATGGTCAATTAATCTTTGAACAGAGGAAGAATGAATATCCAGTGGGAAAAAGATGGTCTCTTCAACAAATGGTGTTGGGAAAACTCGACAGACACATGCAAAAGAGGTAAACTGGAACATTTTCTTTCACCACACACAAAGATAAACTCAAAATGGATTAAAGATAAATGTGAAATCTGAAACCATAAAAATCCTAGAAGAGAGCACACGCAGTAATGTCTCTGACATTCGCCAAAACACTTTTCTAGATAGATCTCCTGGGAGGAGGGAAATGAAAGTAAAAATAAACTATTGGGACTTCATCAAAATAAAAAGTTTCTGCACAGCAAAGGAAACAATCAACAAAACTAAAAGGCAACCTGAATAGGAGAAGATATTTGCAGATGACATATCTGATAGAATTAATACCCAAAATATATAAAGAATTGATACAGCTCAATACCTACAAAATAAATAATCCAATTAAAAATGGGCAGAAGGAATGAACAGATTTTCTTCAAAGAAGACATCCAAATGGCCACAGACACATGAAAATATGCTCAAAATTACTGATCAGGGAAACGCAAATCAAAACCACAATGAGATAATACCTCATGTCTGTCAGAATGGCTAAAGTAAAAAGCACAGGAAACAACGAGTGTTGGCAAGAATTGTTGAAAAAGGGACCCTCTTGCACTGGTGGTGGGAATGCAAAATGGTACAGCCACTCTGGAAAACAGTATGGATTTTCCAAAAAAGTTAAAATCTATAATCGCATTATGGGTATTTACCAAAAAAAAACCCAAAAAAACAAAAACCACCACACACACACACACACAAACACTAATTTGAAGGGATACATTCACCCCTATGTTTATTGCAGCATTATCTACAATAGTCAAACTATAGAAGCAGCCCCAAGTGTCCAGTGATAAAAGAATGGATCAAGAAGAAGTCGTTTATAGCACAAAACAGACACATAGACCAATGAAATAGAATAGAGAACTAAGAATGGGACCCACAAATGTACAGCCATCTAATCTTTGACAAAGCAGGAAGGAGTATCTGATGGAAAAAAGACAGCCTCTTTAAATTATTTTTTATGTTTTTTTAAAATTTATTTCTGAGAAAGAAAGAGATACAGCATGAGAAGGGGAGGGTCAGAGAGAGAGGGAGACACATAATCCAAAGCAGGCTTCAGGCTCTGAGCTAGCTGTCAGCATAGAGTCCGATGCGGGGCTCGAATCCACAAACCGTGAGATCATGACCTGAGTCGAAGTCGGACACTCAACCGACTCATCCACCCAGGAGCCTCATAAAGACAGCCTGTTTAACAGATGGTGCTGGGAGAATTGGACAGCAACATGCAGAAGAATGAAACTAGATTACTTACTCACACCATACACAAAAATACACTCAAAATGGATAAAGGACCTGAATGTGAGACAGGAAACCATCAAAACCCAGAGGAGAAAGCAGGAAACAACCTCCTTGACCTCAACCGCAGCAATTTCTTACTTGACACATCCCCAAAGGCAAGGGAATCAAGAGCAAAAATGAACTACTGGGACCTCATCAAGATAAAAAGCTTATGCATGGCAAAGGAAACAACCCATAAAACTAATAGGCAACTGATGGAATGGGAAAAGATGGTTGTAAATGACATATCAGATAAAGGGCTAGTATCCAAAATCTATAAGGAACTCACCAAACTCCACACCCAAAAAACAAATAATCCAGGGAAGAAATAGGCAGAAGACATGAACAGACATTTCTCCAAAGAGGGCATCCAGATGACCAACAGACACATGAAATGATGCTCAGTGTCCCTCCTCATCAGGGAAATGCAGATCAAAACCACACTGAGATACCATCTCATGCCAGTCAGAGTGGCTAAAATGAACAAATCAGGAGACTCTAGATGCTGGTGAGGATGTGGAGAAACGGGCACCTTCCTACACTGTTGGTGGGAATGTAAACTGGTGCAGCCTCTCTGGAAAATAGTGTGGCATTTCCTCAAAAAATTAACAATAGCACTCCCCTATGACCCAGCAATAGCACTTCTAGGAATTTACCCAAGGGATACAGGAGTGCTGATGCATAGGAGCACATGGACCCCAAAGTTCATAGCAGCACTCTCAACAATAGCCAAATCATGGAAAGAGCCTAAGTGTCTATCAACTGACGAATGGATCAAGAAGATGTGGTTTACCTATGCGATGGAATACTGCATGGCAATGAGAAAGAATGAAATCTGGCCATGTGTAGCAATGTGGACGGAACTTGAGGGTGTTATGCTGAGCGAAATAAGTCAGAGAAGGACAGATACCATATGTGTGCACGTATCGGTGAATTGGGAAATGCTGAGAACAAACTGACGGCTAGTGGAGGTGCGGGAGACGGGAAGGGGGGTGATGGGCATGGAGGAGGGCACTTGGGATGAGCACTGGGTGTTATACGGAAACCAACTTGACAAAAAACTATGAAAGACAAAAAGAATTAGAAATTTAAAAAAAAGAAGTGGTATATATGCAATGGAATATTATTCACCATAAAAAGAATGAAATCTTGCCATTTGCAACATGGGTAGAACTAGAGAGTATAATACTAAGTGAACTAAGTCAGAAATAGACAAATACATATGATATCACTCATATGTAGAATTTAAGAAGCAAAACAAAGAAAAAAAGTGAGAGAGAGACAAATCCAGAAACAGACTCTCAACTATAGAGAACAAACTGATGGTTACCAGAGAGGAGATGGGTGGGGAGATGAAGAAATAGGGGGTGATAATTAAAGAGTACACCTCTTGGGGCGCCTGGGTGGCTTAGTCGGTTAAGCATCTGACTTTCACTTAGGTCATAATCTCGCAGTTCGTGGGTTCGAGCCCCACGTCGGGGTCTGTGCTGAGTGCCAGCTCAGAGCCTGGAGCCTATTTCAGAGTCTGTGTCTCCCTCTCTCTCTGACTCTTCCCTGCTCATGCTGTCTCTCTCTCTCCTAGAAATAAAAAATATTTTAAAAAAAATAAAGAGTACACTTCTCATGATGAAAAAATAAAATAAATTAAAAAAGAAAAAACAACTTTATATACCACGTTGGTATCCAGAATAGCACATTATACCAGTGCTGAGCTTAGATAAGCAAATGGACCAATACCTGAGTCCCTCTATTTCCCAGCACAGGATCCTTATGACTTGGGAAATACTTAATGTGCTTTTCTAGGTCCCAGGTTTTGGCATTGACCATAAGGACATTTACCAGGCATTCACATTCACCAATACCATAGGCCTTTCACCTCACAGCCAGGCCTTTCAGTCTTTGAATTAGTCTGTTACCATTTGTTAATCATGATAAGCATTAATAACATATGAGGAGATAATTTGTCATCATCTTCTAATAGCAAATAATATTCTATCAAAAGGCAGGCACTTGTCACAAAATTAGGATTTATTTTTCATTCTACTAGCTTTTGGTAATTCCTGCATTTTCAAAGTTCTCCAACTTACAGAGTGGTTTACTGGCAAGAGACTGTACAAAAACAATTCCACAGAGGCAGAGAGGGTAATTTCAGTAAACCAACATAAAGATAGAAGTTGTTTAAGGCAACAGAAGAGGGTTTCTTCAAAGATAGGTCAACTCAAATCCTCAACAAATTAGCACCAAATGGAATTAGTCACTTTTCCTGTTGCTTGTTCAAGCAGAGGCCAGGCACTGACTGTCATTTAGGATACAGCAATACTGCATACTAAATGAATTCCCATAGGGGTCACTCTGGTTTGGGGTAAAAAAAAAAAAAAAAAAAAAGCAATAAACCAATTGTGAACTTTCAGATCTTGAATATTCCCAATAACCTGGCACTAATATATCAGATAGATAAAATGCTCATATTCATATTACTCCTTTTGGTTTAAGCAAAGATTTATAAAGCAACCATGCAAAGTCTTAACCAAAGATTCTAAGTCACTACTCTTACTGTTCATTTTTCAGAAAAGAAAAAAAAAACCTTCATGTAAAAAAAAAAAAAAGCCTGCAATAGGTGTCTATTTATTGAATATCTTTAAAAAGTGCGCACACTGTTTTGGAAAGGAATTGGAGGTCACTTACTGCAAAAGCACTTATAATTTGACAACAAAAGAATGGGGTAAAAAAGAGATATCGAAGCCATCTAGCCAAAGGGAGGCAGAGAGTGGTACTATATAGTGTTTGGTCCAGGAAAGGTATATTGTGGCTGCAGTAAGCGAGACAGTAAATATCTCAAGCATTCAGTATTCTTTTTTTTTTTCTTTTAAGTATTCAGTATTCTTATGGCAATCATTATGTAATGGATTGTGGCATAAAGACATAGATATTAAATGGGTGATGGTTGCCGGAGAAGATTCTAGAAATGTTCAGAAAGTTGACATGAGGAAACTACTACATTTATATGCATTTTGTCTACCACACAATTTTACCTTCGGGGTGAGTCTGCTTTGCCATTTCTCTTCTTATTTTTCTGCCCTAAGAAAATAGTAGTTAAAACTGTTGCTCAAAAGATGTTAGAGGAATGGGGTATATGAAAGTTAGCCAGTTACTGAGAGTTAATATATGGTGCTAAACTTTTTGGTTCACTCATTTATTTTAAAAACAAAAACAAAAACAGGGGCGCCTGGGTGGCTCAGTCAGTTGGATGTCCGACTTTGGCTCAGGTCATGATCTCACAGTTCGTGGGTTCAAGCCCTGCGTCAGGCTCTGTGCTGACAGCTAGCTCAGAGCCTGGAGCCTGCTTCAGATTCTGTCTCTCCTTCTCTCTCTGCCCTTCCCCCACTTATGCTGTGTCTCATTCTGTCTCTCAAAAATAAATAAATGTAAAAAAATTTTTAAAAACAATAACAAAAAAAACCCC
Organism: Proteles cristata cristata; assembly: GCA_017311185.1. Lineage (NCBI taxonomy): Eukaryota > Metazoa > Chordata > Mammalia > Carnivora > Hyaenidae > Proteles > Proteles cristata. The sequence continues at coordinate 639,630 of JAESUZ010004923.1, read as the reverse complement.
ACAAAAAACAAAATTTTGTAGGGGCTCCTGGATGGCTCAGTCAGTTAAGCAAGCAACCAACTTTTGATTTTGGCTCAGGTCATGATCTCATGGTTTGTGAGATGGAGTCCCACATTTTGCTCGTGCTTACAGCAGGAAGCCTCCTTACGATTCTCTCTCTTTCTCTCTCGCTCTCCCTTTTGCCTCTCACTCTCTCTCTAAATAAATGTTTCTTTAAAAAAACCTTTTTTAAAACAGTTTTTTAATCTTTATTTTTGAGACAGAGACTGTGCTTACAAGCGGGAGAATGACAGAGAGAGAGGGAGACACAGAATCCAAAGCAGGCTCCAGGCTCTTATCTGTCAGCACAGAGCCTGACACAGGTCAGAGTCTGATCTGACTGTGCGGGTCTTGAACTCATAAACTGCAAGATCATGACCTGAGCTGAAGTCAGACGCTTACCCAACTGAGCCACCCAGGCTCCTTTAAAAAATAAACTCTCTAAGATCGAAATTGGTCTTCTCTCCTTCTCCCCCTACATACACTCTAGCATTAAATTGCAAGTCTTTTTGCAAACTGACACTAATATTTCCACTCCGAATATTTTTAAATTTATTTTTAAAGCAGCTTTAAGTTTTTGTTAATTGCTTAGGTTGTTTTCTCGAATACATCAGATAAATTGTTTTCTTAATATCTTGTTCAAGAAAGCTAAGAAGTAAAAAGAAATTTTATTAAAATTTTTAAAAAGTTGAAAAGAAGGGGCGCCTGGGTGGCTTAGTCGGTTGAGCGTCTGACTTTCGCTTGGGTCATGATCTCGCAGTCCGTGGGTTCGGCCCCGCGTCGGGCTCTGTGCTGACTGCCGGCTCAGAGCCTGGAGCCTGTTTCAGAGTCTGTGACTCCCTCTCTCTCTGGCCCTCCCCTGCTCACGCTCTCTCTCTCTCTCCTAGAAATAAATAAATAAAACATTAAAAAAAATTAAAAAGTTGAAAAGAAACCAAATTTTGGTGCCTAAAGTTGTAAATCTTTATTAGAAAGTTAAAAAAGTTTTATTGACACAAAAAAGTTCACTAAAAGTCTGAGATAGATAATTTTACTGCATTTAAAAATGAATCTTTAAAAAATGAAATTCAGTTTAGGCAAAATAACCTTATGCACCTTGAATGGTGCTCAATAATATTAAATTTTCTAGCTCCTCACAACATACCTCTTACCCTGTTCATCGTATTGCTTTTATTCCTGATACTGACATTTGCTTCAAGCGTACCAGCAGGTGGCACTACCACCCACCTAGAGCCTCGAAAAGAAAAGGAAGTCAAGATTTATCTGAGAATGTTATTGTCAGGAAAATAGGCTTTTTGTAAAACAAGTCTAATATTTTTTAAGTAATACATCTAATGAAAAGTCAAAGCTTGACTTCTGAGTACGTTTATGAATTATAAAGAGATGATCAAAGATACATAAAGAGGGAGAAGCACCTAGAATGCACAGTGAATATGTTTCTAGGACAAATAGAAAGAGAGCAGATCATTTTGTAGTTTTGCCTTCTGCCTGGAAAGCCCTTAAAGTGCCTTTTTTAGGGGATTTCCAAATATACTGAATTTACTAAGAAAAAATTATATTCCATGATGAAACTGGAATGAATCCTGAATCATAGGTGAGTAACAATTATTTGTTTCAGTTCTCAAGAAAAAAAAAATGTAACATTTATTTTGTTCTATTTAAATAATCTTATCACTGAAACCATAGATGCATGAGGGAATAAAATAGTATTTTTAAAACAAAAGTTATACTGTGATGCAAACTATCTTCTAAATTTACAGTATCAAAGCCCACATTAAACTTGTCTGCTAGCATAAAATTTGCCAAATGCCACAAAGTATGTGAAGAAAATGAAATCTACTGAGTGAATACTGGTTTATTTATTCTGTATCTCTAATTATAAATGAAACAAAATGCATGCTTTTGTTTGTTTGTGTATAGATTCTGATATTCTATGACAACACAGTAGAAAAGCCTTCTAGATTTGGGCAGTCAAATCTGGTTCGTCACCAATTTTGGTAAATACATTTTATTGGAACATAGCTATGCTCATTTGTTTATGTGCTATCTATGCATGTTCTCACACAGTAACAGCTTCACCTTCATACAGGACCCAATTACCGTGCTTTACTTTTTCATAGGGCTAATCTTCCTCTGATCCATTTGTATATTTTGTGTCTCCCATCATTAGAATGTAAGATGCCTGAGGCCAGGGGCTTTGTATCACTGTAGTACCCCTGGTTCCTAGAAAATTTAATAACACTTTGCTACTCAAAGTATGATCTGGGACCGAGCAACATGCACATCATCTGGGAGATTATTAAAAATGCAAAATTCTAGAACTACTACATTAACCAAACAAGACCCAAGTGATTAATATACACAGTAAAGTCTACACAGCACTGGCCTATCACACTTTTAGTTTTTCAATAAATATTGAATGACAGCATGAAGTTAGGATAGAAGATGGTACTTAGCTGAACAGACAGAAGTCAAGGGCAGTAATGGAGTTTCTGGATTAGGCAATGGGGGAGGGGGTGGAGCCCCTCAATGAGACAAGGAACATCAGACATAGGCAAATGTAGGGTAGAAAGATGAAAATTTAATTTTGCTTATTTTGAATTCAAGTCTCTTATGAACAGCCAGAAGGTAATTGAATATAGAAGCCAGAAGTTCAAAAAGAGATTAAAATTAGATATATAGATTTTTTTTTTTTTTTTTTTTACAGATATAGGCTAGAACAATTCAGAGACACACTTTGTATGTATCCTAATTATATCTTGGCCAGATGAAGACAAACTAGCGTGCTCACAAAAACATTGTTATTTAAATATTGAACGGGTTAAGTGGTTTCAGCTATAATCCCCATGGATTTAACTTTGCCCAGATTGAGCACACTTCATGATTTGAAAGAAGAAACTTCCTGCTACTAATTACCCAACATGTTCAATCATTTTAGTCAGTTGTTCATATTATTAATCAACACTGGCTGATACTAAGTAAATGTTGTGGTCATAGTTAACTGGTTAATGCTAAGGGTTAGAGACCAATCTGCAGGGGCCATCATTCTGAAGCTCATGCCTTAGCTATAGCTACATTAGACTCATGGCAGGTAATCAGAATAAATATTTGGGGGGCAATTTTTCCAGCTTCCTGAAGCATTTAACTTAATTGATTACACTCAGCTTGTACAGATAATGAGGATCCTTGGTTGTAAATTGCTCAGATGATTATTCTCAATGGATGATGATATAATTAAACAATTTTTGTCTTAAACAAAAACTGTACACAAACAGTGGGCTGCTTCCACTTGTTTATTGATAAAATAATTTAGAAAAGTTACAGAATTTAATTATCAAAAAGTAGCCGTGGTAAGAGAATGCTAACGGATATGTGGTCAGTTTTTATTTTCATTTTTACTATTCACTCAGCAAATCCTTAAAAACAATGTCAGCTATAATGAAGGCAAACTGGTGTGTTCATTGGTTTCTGTGAGTAATGTAGGGAGTTCAGTTTGCTAGTGGGTATCAAACACAGTGCACTTATATATGGAAATGATATGATATACGTAATTTTACTTTGGTATTGCACTTCTGGGAATCTCTTCTCAAGAAATGCTTCAAAAAGAAGAAAACATTTATTGAATAACACATTGACTAACTGATTAATGAGTCCCCCCTACCCAACCTATATTTGGTTATTTTGCCATTATGAACTAATCAGCAACAGAATTTTTTTCTTTCTTTCTTTCTTTCTTTCTTTCTTTCTTTCTTTCTTTCTTTCTTTCTTTTTTCTTTCTCTTTCTTTTCTTTCTTTTCTTTCTTTTCTTTCTTTTCTTTCTTGCCTGTCTCGTCTTAGAAAAGCACAGCCAGGTTTTGGAATATTTGTTCTGAGCTTCCTCATGCAAGAGAGAGCAAACTGAATAAAAAGGAACATCCACCTTGCGGCAGAAAATAATCAACATGATGCTACCGAAGCTGGCAATTCACTGGCAAGCTCCAGGGACATGGAGACGTTAGACTTCCAAAAGACTAAGCAAGGGCCAGGGACCAGTGAAGTGTGCAGATGTTCCTGGGACAGGAGAGGGGTTGCTGAAGACCATGTTTAAATGAAAATGACTGGGAGGCACAGAAAAAGAAATCCCCCCTCCTCAGGATTCCTAAGGCCTTGAGCTCCACTGCTCTGAAGCCAAGAACCCATCACCCTCAGTTTCCCAGATTACTTATCCCCAAAGTTCTTAAAAATTCCCAAGGAAGGCAAAAAGTTCTCTGTGCTTCTTTAAAAAATGGTTAGAGTTGTTGCAAGATCTTCAGTATCTGAGACATCTTTTGCACAAGGAGGAACTGTCATAGTCTCAGTGTTTAGGGACTTGATTTTCTATATCTATTAGACATGGTTAATCGAATTCTCCCATTCAACTGAAACCACATGGCTAATACATTAGGTTCTCTTAAGTTTTTGGAACATATAAAGGTATACAAATTGCACATAAATCATCATAATAACAGCTATTATAAGATCTACTTCTAACTACACACACATGCATGTATGTAAACTGGTCACAAAATATTATAAATATTATAATTACATACTTAGTTTGGCTTCCTTTAAAAGCAGAGCCTGAGACAAAGGCTTGCAGGCAGGTAGATTATTTGGAGACTTTGCCAGGGAGTAAGAGGGAGGGACAAGCCAACTGAAACAAAGAAGGAAGGAAAAGCAGTCAAGGATGCCTATGGAGTTGGTCATCACTCTCAGTGCCCAATGCAAGTTCCAGAGGATGTTCTTAGTTACCTTACGAATGCATTTCATAACAATTTGCCCAGGAAACAAAAGCACTTCCATACTCCTTGGTCAAGAATGGCTTCACCAGTGTTAATTCCTTTGCATTTTTTCTATTTGGTGCATGCCAAGTAGATTCTCGTGAGTACTTGCACACTAGTTTCAAAGCTTGCATGGAGCAAGCATCATGGCAATGTCTACAGAAACAGATGGACCTGGCAAGTTCAGAAATCACTCCTAGAGTTGTTCATTTCCCTTAGTCAGTTTTGGCTGAATTAATATAGTGCTGTCAATTGACTTTCAATTTTTTCTGTTACATAATTTTACTTCTCTTAGTATGCCTCTCACTCAACTGATATCCCATGGGAACAGTGCTTCCTCTGGAGTTTAGAAGTTCTCTTTTCCAATGTTGGGGTGGCTGTGTTGCTCAGTCATTTTAAATATCTGACTCTTGGGGAGCCTGGGTGACTCAGTTGGTTAAGCATCCAACTTTGGCTCAGGTCATGATCTCACAGTTTGTGGGTTTGAGCCCTGTGTCGGGCTCTGTGCTGACAGCTAGCTCAGCGCCTGGAGTCTGTTTCAGATTCTGTATCTCCCTCTCTCTCTGACCCTCCTCTGCCCATGTTGTCTCTCTCTCTCAGAAATAAATAAAACATTAAAAAAAATAAAGCATCTGACTCTCAGTTTCAGCTCAGGTCATGATCTCATGGTTGGTGGATTCAAGCTCCACATTGGGCTCTGTGCTGACAGTGCAGATGCTGCTTGGATTCTCTCTCTCTTCCTCTGTTTCTGCCCCTCCTGTGCTCTCTCTCTCTCAAAATAAATAAATTTAAGAAAAAAGTTCTCTTTTCCATCTTCAAGTGCTACTGGACTAGAGGGCAAGGAAGATTTTCACCTTGTTTGTTCCTCATTCTGCCTTTAAGATTATTCACCTCTCAAAAACCTCCTCAGCTTTAAATGTCGTATCACCTAACTACATCATCTACACTCCCTTTTTATTGCTGTTATCAATAGAATCTGGATTCATCGCCATTCTCTACAACATTATTCCTGACCTAATTCTTGTTGATTTCAATATCTATTTGATGAATGACTCCAGGATACCAGTCACTTAGTTCCCTGATTTCTCCATCCCACCTCCACCACCAGTGAGCATATATTAGACTATGTCATTATTAACAGTGGTGTCATTTCCAACTATCTCTATGGAAATATCCAGCTTTCCATACATCATCAACTATATATCTGATAACATCAACATATTTAAGCCCCACAAGAACCTATAATCCATGAATATCTCTATTTACTACTGTTGCTCTCTTGTGTTCTCATTCTCCTCCTTACTCAATGTACTTTCTTATCATGTGTTTTGATACTCTCTGGCATACTTCTTCAACTGTCTTTCTCTCCTCTTTTAGTATGATGAAATCATACAGGTAAAGCTATTTTGCCAGTTTTGTGTATCTTCCCACAGAAAGGGAAACTAAAAGGCCAGGCTAAGTGACACTTCACACCCATGATCACCAGCCTCAAGTGGGCTCTCAATACTGTTCAAGAATCATGTATTTCCCCAATCCATTCACTCTCATTCAGTTTCACACTGATTTCATGCCATTTCTTCACTCCTTAAACTTCTGTCCTTTCTCATCTTCATTCTCTGATAACTACCTGGCCTCCTATTTCACTGAGAAAACATAAATACTCAGAAAGCTTCCAGAAGCTCTCACTACCTTCTCTCTCACTTCCCTGCCGATGCATCTATGTAGTCTACCTCATCTTTAAATTCCATCAATGGTCCCTCCTTTTGCATTCTAAATCCTATTACTTTTAAACTCCTAAGGACATCTTGCCAAAGGGGAGATCCAGGTTATATGGGGTCAGACCTTATAAATTTTAAGCGCCCTCTTTAGAAAAAGAGTACAAAATAATAAATATAAAATTAGGTAAAATATAGAATTTATTTAGAACAAAATAAGTCACCATTGATTTCAAATATAAGAAATTTGGGGGCAAATGATATATTTTACCTTATTGATAGTTTAGAAAAGCTTATTTCATCTTGAATATTGGTAATGTCATGTAAATTTTGGGATTATTGTCAATACATATAAAATGTTAAATATTTCTCTACCAGAGATTTAACCCATCATCAAACAAACATGTTCTTATATACCCCATGATTAAAAAGTCTTGGCACTTCTTTGCCCTGCAACTACTGCCCCATTCTTCTTCTTCTTCTTTTTTTTTTAACTGTAAAACTATTTGAACTCACTCTATTTTTCCTCCTCTCCCATTCATTTCAAATACACAATATTCAGCCTTAATCTCCAGTGTCACTGCTTTTATTAGCTCACAGTCAATTGAGTTCAAAATCCTACTTTCTCCCTCTCCTGTCTGCAACTCTTAAACACCCTAGCTGAGCCAATGTAAATTTCATATGTCTACTTACTCAGAACTACTGGAGTCAACTCTTGTTTCTCTTTGTTCTTATGCAATCATGAGAGAATCCCCTAGGTTCTACCTCCTAGTACCTCCATTGCTACCATCCGGGGCTAAATCACCATCATCTCTTGTGCAGATTAATACCACATTCTCCTAACTGGTGGTCCCTTCCTCATTAGGGACCAACCAGTTAGGTTTCTTTTAAATTAAAAGCCAGTTTCATCCACTCCTTGTAACAGTTCAGTAGCTTTTAATTCCACTCAGCATTAAAGGCAAAATCCTTATATGTTTCAAGAAGTCCTGTGCAATATGGACATGACCTTCTGGTCCTCATTTCCTCTACTCTTCCTTTGCTCATTCAGGCATCCTTGCTAGTCCTTAAACATCCAAGCAGTCTCCCCACAGTGGCCAATTCCTTCCAGAGTTTGAGCTCCCAATCCCCGTGCCATTGAAACTTAGCAGCCCATTTTTACATCTACTCAAATTTTATTTCCTAGCCTGCCTCCCTGGCCATTCTCTTTTAAATTTCATTCTCATCACATTTTTAAATCATCTTCTTCTGCTTTATTTTTCCTCATAAAGCACTTACCCCTACTAAAATAGTATAGACTAGTTACTTTGGATCCAGTCTGCTATCCCTGACCTCATCCTTATTCTCCAAAAGGGCAGGGGTTTGTTTGATGGCTGCAATACTAGAACACAGAAGACTGTCCAGCAGAGTAGGTCCTCAAACAAGAAAAATGGGGGGTAAATGAAAAAATTAGCAAATGACTAGAACTGTCTCTTTTCCTCCTGTTTCTGATATATTTCTCATATACAAATATAACATATAATCAGAATATTCTTTAATAAAGCCTTTCTCATCTTTTCATTGTCATGTTTAGTTCATTTATACTTATGGTAAGTGATGTTATTTCTACCATCTTAATGATTTTGGAAATGCTATTTCTCTACATCATATTCTTTACTCCTTTTTTTATTAGATTGCTGAATTTTCCTTATTTCTGTTTTTCTTCTCTGATTTAAAAATATATGTCAGTCTTAGAATTATAGACATTCTATTCATAGCTTAATTTGTTAGTCTAACCAACATATATTTTACAGCCAAAGAAACTAGCTTTGAGCTCCTTCATTTACCATATTTTCACTTGTCAATCTGTAAAGGCAAAGGTACAAAAACTGAAATTTTTAATTGTAACTCTAAAATTACACAAAACTTTATACCCAAGCACATCTTGGCATAAATGGGAACTTGGAAGGTGACACTCTTTTGTTATATAGTTAGAGAACACTATGTAATTATCTCATCATTACCTTATCACTGTATAAATTACCTTAGGGCAATCTGACCACACAGTAGACTCACTGGAGGAACTTTTAAATAAGCAGTAATGCCTGGGCCCAATTCCAAATCAATTAATCATAAAGTGCCTCATGTGATTCAAATATGTAGTCAGAGCTGCATATCAGTACTCTACATCATTTACATGCCTGAGATGGCAACACCTAGTATTTTATTCCCAAGTATCTCCATATTATTCTCAATGTCTATTTTATGTTTTTACCAAAGTTATTATCACAATGCAATTTCACAGCATTCAGGTTTTCATCCTTCATGCTATTGAAATTCCTACTCATTAGAAATTATGTTGGAATAATGTTTTATATTGTAACACAGATATAATCTATAAAGGTATAAGTAGTAGTGTGTGGACACATGTTCAAACACTGATTTTCTGGGAGAAAAAGAAGCCTACTTGTCACATTTGCCAATTTCCCTGATGTAAGTATTCCCAGCATGGTCAATTACAAGCTACCAAGTTGTTATCACTAAAAATGGAATTGGGAAAAGATGTGTTCAAGTAGCTTCCATGCACTGGATGGCCTGCTCTAGGACCCACTGGATACTAAGGGTATCAACCATTCATCATAGAATTATAGATCTACCTCATTTTAATAAATGAAGAATTCAAAATGCACAAGATTTGAGTGACTTGTTTTAAGTAAAAAGTAGTATAACAAGTTTTAATATAAAACATGTGTAAACACACACCCATACATACATACATAAATAAATAAGGGTCTCAGTTAACACTATAGGCATACCTCAGAGGTATTGCAGGTTCAGTTCTACATCACTGCAATAAAGCAACTATCTCAATAAAGCAAGACAAATAAATGTTTTGGTTTTTCAGTACATATAAAAGTCATATTTACACTGTAGTCTATTAACTGTATAATACCATTATGTCTAAAGAACAATGTATATACCTTAATTTAAAAATACTTTATTGCTAAAACATAGTAACCATCATCTGAGCTTTTAGCGTGTCATACTCATTGATCACAGATCACTCTAATACTTTTAAAAAAACACTTTTAAAAAGTGTTTTATTTATTTTGTGAGGGGTGGAGGGGCAGAGAGAGGTAGAAAAAGACTCCCAAGCAGACTCTGTGCTGACAGCTCCTATGTGGAGCTTGATCCCATGAACCGTGAGGTGATGACCCTGCCCACAGGCACACCTATAATACTTGAAAAAGTATTATGAGGGGCACCTGGGTGGCTCAGTCAGTCAAGCGTCTGACTTCAGCTCATATCACCACTCATGGGTTCAAGCACAGCATCGGGCTCTGTGCTGACTGCTCAGGGCCTGGGGTCAGCTTCAGACTCTATGCTCCACCCCCTGCCCCTTCTTCCTTTTCTTTCTCTCTCCCTCTCTCTCAAAAATGAATAGATATTTAAAAAATTTCATTAATATTTTGAAATGTTGCAAGAATTTCCAATATTTGACACAATGACATGAAGTGACCAAATGCTGTTGGAAAATGGCACCAGTAGACTTGTTCCATGCAGGATTGCCACAAACTTTTCTGGCATTTGTAAAAAATGCAGTGTCTGTGAAGTGCAACAAAGTAAAGCACAATAAAATGAGGTGTGTCTGTATTTATTGCTGATTTGTTTTTCTGCTAAGGTGTGATGTCTCTTCGTTACTTATTAAATGCTTATACATAATAAGATGTTTCTGGTTTATCTATTATGCTCCAGTTTTTCCCTGTCTAGCCTTCTGTGACTAAAATTTGTTTTAATATTTGCTATGAAATTCTGTACTCCTCTTTTAAAAATACAGTTGGTTAGGCCACCTGGGTAGCTCAGTCGGTTAAGCACTGACTTTGGCTCAGATTATGATTTTGTGGGTTTGTGAGCTGAAGCCCCCATGTTGGGGGGGCTGACAACTCATAGCCTAAAGCCTGCTTTGGATCCCATGCCTCTGTCTCTCTCTCCTGCTCCTCCCCTGTTCACATTCTGTCTTTCTCTCAAAAATAAAATAAACATTAAAAAAAATTTTTAAAGAATACAGTTTGGCTATTTTTTGCATATTTTTCCAATTTTATTTAAAATATATTTTTTAAATTTCCTTAACACAATTATTGACAAATTTATAATTAACCAATTAAATTTCACAACCAATTAAATTTATAATTAAAGAAAATTATTAACTTAAAAATTAAAAATTTCTATAGGTAGAATATTGATGCACTTATTTTTGTTGCCATTATGAAGCTTTCTCTATATAGAGCATAATTGAAAAGTTTTATAGACAAATAACTTTTTCTTAGCCAATTATATTTTCTAGGTATAAAAACATGTGAATATGATAAACTATGCCATACACACAAACACACACCTGACCCTCATTATTCACAGAGTGTGCATTTGTAAATTCACTTACTGAATTTATTTGTAATTCCCAAATCAATACTGCCAATGCTTTCATGTTCATCCCAGGTCATTTGTGGACATGCATAAAGCAGTGAAAATTTGATTCACCCTACAACACACACGACCAGCTGATGTCAAAGAAAGTCACACTCTGCCTTCTTGTTTTAGCTCTTATGTTGTGAACAAGTGTCCCTTTCCTAGTCAGTTTAGTACCATGTGTTTTGCATTCGCGTGCTTGTTGTTGATGATTTGTTGTTTAAAATGAATCCCAAGTATAGGACTTAGGAATGCAGTGCTGCCTAGTGTTCCTAAGGATAAGAAGATTGTGATGTGTCTTAAGGAGGACAAAAGACAAGTGTCGGATGAGTTTCATTCATGCTATTGGCCTTGAGTCCAATGTTAATGAAGCAACATGACACATCCATGACAAAGAAGAAAAAATTCATTGATTTGTACAGAAGGCTTCTTCAGAAAGTGCTCAAGTCATACTGGTCATGCTTGATGAAGTTATGGGAAAAATAAAAAATGGCTAAATTTGTGAATTTATGAGATGATGATATTAAAAGCAACGTTCTGGACATCACTATTGTGAGGCTGAAAGCCAAAATAATTTACAGTTGTGGACCCAGAATCAGGAAAATGTTAAAACTTTCATGACTAGTGCCTTATTATAAACAAATACTGAACATAAGTAGTTATAAGAAATATATATTATGTATGTATGCATTATGTCTTTAAATAGAAACACATAAACAAGGTTTTGTACAGACTAATTGATGAAAATATTGTAACCCAAAGCATATAGGATCTAACTTTATATTTTCCTGGGGAGTAATAGCCTAATATCCCTAATTCAATGCTTGTGATGACTTTATGGAACTTAATTACTAGTGTGTGTGTGTGTGTGTGTGTGTGTGTGTGTGTGTAACACTGCATCTAAAGAGGAAACATTACCTAAAGTTTCATAACCATTACACAAGAGAAACAACTTCTGTATATTTATTTCAAGGTACATTTAACAGTTCAGGTAGGTGGCGAGTATTTTCTGTACAATGTATGCAATTTGTACTATGCCTGTGTATGCATGCACATGTAGATTACATACACTTTTTTTTTTATCCAAAATTTTAAGCCTTTCCACATGGTATTATGAATTATTTCTCACTATCATTTTTAATGCCTACTTATTCACTATATTATGGATAACTATACTTATGTAACCATTTCCCTAGTATTAAAAAGTTTATTTCCAAGTTTCTACTGTTAAAAATAATATACTACTGAAATATTCATGCATTTTATTCTACAGATGGGATTTCTTAACAGTAAATTCTCAGAGCCCTTTTCTACTGTCAAAATGTTTCAATATTTCTTATAAAAAAGCTTTAAAAATTCATGTTCCCATTTTTCTCATAAATGTAAAAATGTACAACAATCATTTTGAAACTCCTATAAGATCAGAAATATAGCATTTTTGTTCTACCTTTGGAATAACAGTAACCCCACTCTCTCTTTTTACATAATTTCATTAATTTAACTTAGGATTTAATTATTATCCAATTTTTTCGTTTTTTAAAATTTAATTTTGCATGCAAACTTACAATAAATTAGGTTAGCTCTCGGTTATTGATTTAATGCTCAAAGTCAAAACTTTTTCAGTTTTAATACCCAGATAATGAGTTCCTAATTTTTATGCATTTCTCACTTTTTTTAGCAAGTCTTTTTGCAATTAATCATTAAGATGTTCTCTATCTTTGCATATTTAACTATTCACCTATAAATAATGTGTGACTGAGCACTCATTTTTATTTCAAAGTTCTATAGACTGTTTCATTTTCTCCTATTGTTTGATATCACACAGATACATTTTGAAGGCAACCTGATTTCTGTTCCATTGTACATGTCCTATTTGCATTTTTTTAATTGTTGAAATCATTGGATCAAATTACTGGAGTTGGTAGAATGTCAATCCATATAAAAGTTGACTCTTGAACCATGTGGAGGTTAAGGGTACCAACACCTCATGTAGTCAAAATTCTGAGCATCACTTTTGACTCCTCCCAACTTCACTGTGAATAGTCTACCGTTGACTAAAAGCCTTACCAATAACATAAGCAGTCAACACATGTTTTTTATGTTAGGTGTATTATAGATTGTGTTCTTACAATGACGTAAACTAGAGAAAAGAAAATGTTAAGAGAATTGTAAGGAAAAGAAAATACATTTAGAGCACTGTACCATATTCATAAAAAAAAATCTGCATGTAAGTAGATCAGCTCAGTTCAAATCTGTGTTGTTGAAGGGTCAACTGTGTTTTCATCAAACTCTAAACTATTTAGGATTTGAAAATCATACATATATTCATTAAAAAATAACCACATTAGTATTTCAGTTAAAAGTATCTTAGTTGATGAAACATGACAGGACAGTTATCTCTACATTGGGTTTTCTTTCTACAGTATAATTCCTTTAATTTAATTGATTTTTGCTTAGAAACATGGACAGGAAAAGATAAATTAATAGACAATATTTTATTTTATTTACTTTTTAATTTTTATTTTTAATAGTTTATTGTCAAGTTGGTTTCTAAATAACACCCAGTGCTCATCCAACAAGTGCCCTCCTCCATTCCCATCATCCTCCTTCCCCTCTCCCCCACCCCCATCAGTCCTCAATTTGTTCTCAGCATTCAAGAGCCGCTCATGGTTTGCCTCCCTCCCTCTCCCCAATTATTTTTCCCTTTCTTCTCCCCCACGGTCCTCCATTAAGTTCCTCCTAATCCACCTATACATGCAAACATGTGGTATCTGTCTTTCTCTGCCTGACTTATTTCGCTCAGCATAACACCCTCAAGTTCCATCCATGTTACTACACATGGCCATATTTCATTCTTTCTCATTGCATTGCAGTATTCCACTGTACAGATAAACCATATCTTCTTGATCCATTCATCAGTTGATGGACACTTAGGCTCTTTCCATGTTTTGGCTATTGTTGAGAATGCTGCTATGAACATTGGGGCCCATGTGCCCCTATACATCAGCACTCCTGTGTCCCTTGGGTAAATTCCTAGCAGTGGTATTGCTGGATCATAGGGGAGTGCTATTGTTAATTATTTGAGGAATCTCCACACTGTTTTCCAGAGGGGCTGTACCAGTTTACATTCCCACCAACAGTGTAGGAGGGTGCCCATTTCTCCACATCCTTGCCAGCATCTAGAGTCTCCTGATTCGTTCATTTTAGTCACTCTCACCTGTGTGAGGTGGTATCTCAGTGTGGTTTGGATTTGATGATGAGGGATACTGATGAGGAGGGATACTGAGCATCGTTTCATGTGTCTGTTGGCCATCTGGGTGTCCTCTTTGGAGAAGTGTCTGTTCATATCTTCTGCCCATTTCTTCACTGGGTTGTTTGTTTTTCAAGTGTGCAGTTTGGTGAGTTCCTTATAGATTTTGGATACTAACCCTTTATCTGATATTTTATTTGCAACTATCTTTTCCCATTCCATCAGCTGCCTATTAGTTTTATGAATTATTTCCTTTGCCGCGCAGAAGGTTTTTATCTTGATGAGATCCTAATAGTTCATTTTTGCTCTTGATTCCCTTGCCTTTGGGGAATGTGTCAAGTAAGAAATTATTGCGGTTGAGGTCAAGGAGGTTGTTTCCTGCTTTCTCCTCTAGGGTTTTGATGGTTTCCTGTCTCACATTCAGGTCCTTTATCCATTTTGAGTGTACTTTTGTGTATGGTGCGAGAAAATGATCTAGTTTCATTCTTCTGCATGTTGCTGTCCAGTTCTCCCAGCACCATCTGTTACAGAGGCTGTCTTTTTTCCATTGGATACTCTTTCCTGCTTTGTCCTGCCCATACATTTGTGGGTCCAATTCTGAGTTCTCCATTCTATTCCACTGGTCTATGTGTCTGTTTGTGACAATACCATAGTGTCTTAATGATGACAGCTTTGTAGTAGAGTCTAAAGTCTGGGATTGTGATGCCTCCCGTTTTGGTTTTCTTCTTCAATATTACTTTGGCTATTTGGGGTCTTTTGTGGTTCCATACACATTTGAGGATAGTTTGTTCTAGTTTTGAGAAGTATGCTGCTGCAATTTTGATTGGGATTGCATTGAATGTGTAGATTGCTTTGGGTAGGAATGACATTTTAACAATATTTATTCTTCCGATCTGTGAGCGTGGAATGTTTTTCCATTTCCTTGTGTCTTCTTCAATTTCCTTTATAAGTTTTCTATAGTTTTCATCATACATATCTCTTATATCTTTGGTAAGGTTTATTCCTAGGTATTTTATGTTTTTTTTGTGCAATTCTGAAAGGGGTCACTTTCTTGATTTCTCTTTCTGTTGCTTCATTACTGGTGTATAAAAATGCAACCGATTTCTGTACATTGATTTTGTACCCTGCAACTTTGCTGAATTCATGGATCAGTTCTAGTAGGCTTCTGGTGGAGTCTGTCGGATTTTCTATGTAGAGTATCATGTTGTCTGTGAAAAGTGAAAGATTGACTTCCTCTTTGCCAATTCTGATGCCTTTGATTTCCTTTTGTTGTCTGATGGCTGATGCTAGGACTTCCAGCACTATGTTAAACAGCAGTGGTGAGAGTGGACGTCCCTGTCGTGTTCGTGATTTCAGGGTAAAGCTCTCAGTTTTTCCCTGTTGAGGAAGATGTTAGTTGAGGAGTTCTCATAGATGACTTTCATGATGTTTAAGTAAGTTCCTTCTATCCTGACTTTCTCGAAGGTCTTTTATTAAGAAGTGATGCTGTATTTTGTCAAATGACTTTCTGCATCTGTCGACAGGATCATAAGTTTTTTTATCTTTTCTTTTGTTAATGTGATGTATCAGATTGATTGATTTCTGAATACTGAACCAGCCCTGTAACCCAGGAGTGAATCCCACTTGATCATGGTGGTTAATTTCTTTTATGTGCTGTTGAATTCGATTTGCAAGTATCTTGTTGAGGATTTTTGCATGATAGAAAATATTTTTAACCATTTCTGTAAACAATGTCATTGAAGTATTTTTATGTTTGTATTAATGACATTATTTCCACTATTTCTTTGCAGTGGCTTTTTGTCCACCAAGATGTCTTCATTGTAAATAAAATATGTTAAATCGATTCTAAGATAAGAAACCATAAAATATCTTGAACTTCAAGAAGCTGTTATTCAATTGTCAGACTATTTTTTTAAATTATTCTTATTTGAGTATAGTTGACACACACTGTTACATTTATTTCAGGTGTACAACACAGTGATTCAACAGCTCTACATGTTATGCTGTACTGACTACAAGTGTAGCTACTATCTGAAACCATTCAACCCTACTACAATATCATAGATTAGTTGTGATGAGCACTGAGTGTTGTATGGAAATATTGAATCACTAATGTTACACTGTGTGTTAACTGGAATTTAAGCAAAAACTTAAAAGAAAATCTGACTCTATTTCCTCTACTGTACCTTTTATTCATTCCATAACTAGAAGTCTATCTCACTCCTTCTCACCTATTTTGTCCAACCCCTCACACCCTTCCCTCTGGCAACCACCAGTTTGCTCTATTTATTGGCTTGAACATGATAAGGATGTCGACTCTTAACCACTTTTATTCAACATAGTACTGGAAGTCCCACCCACAGCAATCAGATAAGAGAAAGAAGAGGCAACCATTACTGGTAAGGAAAAGAAGTTAATAAAAAAATATTTTTAAAAAGAAAAAGGAAGTTAAACTGTTACTATTTGCAGATGACATCATACTATACATAGGAAACTCTGAAGGCTCCCCCAAAAAACTACTAGAAGAAAATGAATTCAATAAAGTTACAGGATACAAAATTAACCTTCAGAGGAAAAAAAAATTCCATTCACTATTGCACCCAAAAGAATAAAACACTTAGGCATAAACTTAACCAAGGAAAAGAAAGACCTGTACTTTGAAGCTGTAAAACACCGATGAAAGAAATTAAAGACAACACAAATGGAAAGATACCCCACATTCATGGATTATTAAATTAATAGTTAAAATGTCCATTACCCAAAGCAACCTACAAATTTAATGCAATCCCTATCAGAATACCAACAGTATTTTTCACAGAACTAGAACAAATAATACTAAAATTTGTATGGGACCACAAAAGACCCTGAATAACTCAAGCAATCTTTTTTTAAAGCTTATTTATTTTGAAAGAAAGTGTGAGTGGGGGAGGGGCTCAAAAGGGAGAGAGAGAATCTCAACCAGACTCTATGCTGTCAGAGCAGAGGCCAATGTGGGGTTCAATCCCACAAAACAAACCATGAATTCATGACCAGGGCCAAAATCAAGAATCAAATGCTTCATTGACTGAGCCAACCAGATGCCCCTAAAACAATCTTGAGAAACAAGAACAAAGCTAGAGGTATTACAATTCTGGATTTCAAGACACATTAGAAAGCTGTAGAAATTGAAACAGTTGCCTGATGCTATTATTAGTTATTCTTTTGGATCCATTGGGTTCTTTGTTAAAGTATACATATTCAGCTTACTTCATGTATATTTGAAGTTGAGCTTATTAACATAAAATGCAATCCTATGGTTAGGTTTATTAATATGCATAAATGACTGTTTCAATGAAGTTCAATTCAGAGCTACAGTGTTGGCAAACCAATATAGCTAATCAACATTAAGTAAAATGTAACTTCACTCAATTGTTTCTCTCAAATAACACTCTAAGCAACTTATTTTTTTGTACAAACCCTACAGCTTCTCTTCTTCCACAGCACATTAAAACAATAGACAGATAATGCTCATCAAAGGTGGGTGTGATCATAATGGACTAGACAGTAGTCCATTTCTTTAGAGTATAGACCTTTTGAAGATGTGCTCAAGACAGTTGGTGTTGCCTTATCAACTCCTCAGAGTTTGCAATTTGGCCCTCAGCCATAGTTTCTTTTAGCTACCACTCATGCATTGTTATTGGCTTCTGCTCAGAGTGTAGTACTTTTTATGATACCCTTTATAGTATGAGACAATGTGTAGTACTCCCTAATGAGCGATTGTTGCCATCTGTTTTCTCCACCAATTCCTGGAATATTCATCTGCCCCAAACATTCATAAAATTTGCATTTTAACCCCCAGTATGACAGTTTTTCCAGACATTTTGGATATCTCTCTAGTACTATCTGTCAGAGCTGCTTTGCCAGCCATTTGAGTTCATGCATTTCTCCAGGATGTCACATAAAGGTGGAAACTAAATTGGAGCAAGAAAGCACTTCCAAAAAGCCACTAAGTTGGAAAAAATCCACAATGGCTGTTCTCCTCTTGGCTGAAAACATAAGTTATCACTCCATATTCTTTGTTGATAGGCAGTGAGAAAAAATACTTATTAACTGTAATTTTCAATGAAATTAATAATTTTTTGGAGATCAACTAAACTTGAACAATGAATGCTGCTCCATGGCAACCATATACAAGTATAATCAACTTTCAAACCCTCTACAGAGATTACAACCTGTCTTCTCAGGGTTTTTTTCCTTTTCTTTTTGTAGAAGGTAATATGTTGCCATTAGTGGTATGATGACAAATATTTAATAAATAGCTTCCTGGGGAGGAGGGAGGCCTGATTTGCCTTCTGTGGTGTAGGTACAACCAACTATGACTGATGTCAAGCATGGATCCTTTGGGAAAAGATGTCCATAATCCTTCTCAAGATCTGGAACAAGCCAGTTCTAAAGCATCCACTGGTGTACTGGAATCAGTCTGAAATTTTGTTCTATTCACAAATTATGTGACTTCTCTCTCCCATACTGAGCCTTAAATATGCTTTTGTTATATCGTTCCTATGATGCTTATCTCTGACAAGTGACATGCTATATTTCATCCTTTTTGAGATATATATTTTTCTCTACTTTAAAACCGCGAAAACATTTTGGCCAGTTTTAATAATAATATGATACAGGAATATTTCTTCAAATACTCATCTTGCCATTACTTTCTTATATATACCCACCATTATGTGTACTTATAAAAGTTAAAAGTGAAATTATATTCATGGGAATTATTATTCACATATGAAAAATTCAATTTGGAGTCTCTTTCTCTGTATAAGATGGTTATCTGGTACATATTTTAGTTTATTTAACAGCTTGCAAATCAGATCCCAGCTCACATGTACAAATCCAAAATTAGAAGAAATGATTAACCTTCTATGTGTTGTGTAATATTTAATTGAAAGTTAAAGAAATTTAATTCAAATGAGCTGAAGGGGAAAGGGAATCCATATTAACTATATTAAAGTATAACATTTAAAATGGTAAAATCATAAATATGAAATAACCATGTATCAAAGGTGGCATAAGTTCAAAAGGCATTTGAAAAAGATAGATAAATAGATGATAGATCTTTCCAATATAAATTTATAATACTGTTGCCCTACTCCTGCTAGTTAGCTATTAATGGACTATGTGGTCATCTTTTTTCACTTTTAAGTTTTCATCAAGTGGACATATTGACCTAAAGTTTATAATAAGGAGAAAACTATTTAAACTACAAGAGATTTATTTGCACTGGATGCCTTTAGAAGGTTCATCAAAGTACAGATTGCTTTAAATTCAAACATTAGCATTTGCTAACCTTGAATACTTCAATTACTCTCCTCCAAGAGCACTGACATTTAATAGTCACTGCAAAAAAAAGGTAAGCCCTTTGGTCCCTTGATTTCCATTTTTTTGAACCTGTGTAATTGGTGCCAGTTTTTATTTGATGCAAAACGTATTATGAAATCACTTATAAAACCAGTATGGAGATTAAAGCACAGAAGCAGTAAAATCAATTATATCTACAAAAATCAGTCAAGAGATTCACAAAATAAAAGAATGTAAAGCATGACATCATACACATAAAAAATCAATATGAAAAGAAAGAACTGAGATGGGTCCGAAGACTGAAATATATTCATCAGTGAATAAATCAAATTAAGACACTAAAGCTTCCATTCTATCAATCGGGAGTGGGAGTAAAGTTATAAGTAATAAAAATATATAATAAGTGATAATGCTGGTTTGTAGGTAATAATTACTAATGAAAGAAAAGAATAGAGAAGTATTTAAGAACTGAGATTGTGGGGGATTGAAAGTGTGTGGGCTCGAGAGTATGGGTTGTGGGGAAGAGCAGGGGAGGTCAGGGTGATATTAAAGAGAAGGATCAATACCTGAAATCTTAAGAAGATACAGTCTGAACAAAGACTTGAAGATGCCAGGGAAATAGGATTTCACACAGAAAGAACAACTGAAGCAAATCTGAGGTCCTGAGAAGTGAGCGATAGCTGTCCACAGAGTTAACCAGCTAAATAGCTCATCCTTGGTCATTTCTCCTCCCTACTTGGTGTCTCTAGTTTCTACACTGGTTCTCCAGAATTACTTCCTGGAATAAACTTGTTGCTTATAAGCACTTGTCTCAGGCTCTGCTTTCTAGGAAAACGGAAGCGAAGAGAGAGCAGAGTGGCCAGGTCAAGTAGGATCACATAGGTCATTTAAGACCTGGTAAGACTTTGGCTCTAAGTGAAGGCTTTGGAACCAAAGAGTGAAGTAATCTGACTCAAAAAAATCAACACTGAGAAAAAAGAGAAAGGAGACTCAGTCAAATAGATAGAAGAACTCTAAGGGCACCTGGGTGGCTCAGTCGGTTAAGCAACTGACTAGATTTCAAGCTCAGGTTTTGATCCCAGGCTTGTGGTCTCTCCCTCTGCTCTTCTCCCCTGCTCATGCCCTCTTTATCTCCAAAAAAAAAAAAAAAATTAATTAATTAGATTTTACCAAGAAAGAAGACCTCTAGTTGACCCTGAGCTCCTCCACATGCAAAAACTCGTAATAATTTCATCTCAATAATCTCAAAAGTTTGTAACTGGATTCACAGCAGTTATGCTGACAGTCTCTTCTGTCTTGTGGAGAATAAGAAAACTGTGCGTTTTCCCTCAGATTGGTATAAGCCTTGCATTCTGAGCCAAGTGGAAAGAATTCTAAGTAGGTTCTTGAGGGTTTGTAGAACTGGATGAGGAATTAAGTGGATTCTGAATGAGATCACTTAATTTTAATTCTCTCAACCCCTGTGTGTAACTACTATTCATAAAAGCAGAAGGCATTTTTAGTACATATAGAATGCAATCCATTCATCAAAATTATGCTAATACCAAAAAGCTTGCTTTTTATTTGAGAGTCCTAGGAATCATTTCTAAAGAATGGACTGGTACCCAAGGCTTAGTGTTTAAGAATCTGCTGCTAGCACCTCTAAATAACATGCATTGCTTTTGATTGGAGAAATAAATGAAATCTTGATGTTTATTATATTATCTTCAAATTCTGTACTGATAAATGTTGTGTTCTACTACCACAGAGTGGTTAGTTTCTAACCACTAAACACAAAATGTGTGGCCCTGTGGCAGATACCATTTCAGTTGAACTTATTTTGGAATATTAACAATAACTTGGATACTAAATGCTTTTCTTAATTTTTTCATTTGGTGGGGGGGGGGGTAGGAGAGAGACAGAGGGGGAGAGAGACAATTTTAAGGAGTTTCCATGCTCAGCGAGGAGCCCATCGCAGGGCTGGATTCCACAACCCTGGGATCATGACCTGAGCTGAAATCAGGAATTGGATGCTCAACTGACTGAAGTCACCACCCATGTGCTCCTCTATTTCTTTCTTCTAGTAGAGAATTTGGTCATCCAGAATACTATATGTCAAAATATCTTATTTTAATTGATAAATTAAATTTTTGTGTAATTTTAATTATAATTAAATTATACACAGTATATTATATCTGTGTATCTTATTTTACATATGTTTTTGTGTAATTCATAGGTCAAGAAACATGGAGAGATTTTACCATGCTTGGAAACTCTTTAAAGAGGTTTTATTAATGGACCCTGGCAGAAGGCAAAAGACTCTTGTGTTGGAGACAAAAGACTTTGTTCTGGGCACAACAAGTAATATGAACTTTATGTCCTATTAATGCTTGCCCCGTTTATCCTCTACCAACCAAGCCTCATGGGGGAGGTTCAGGTGAGCCCAGATAGATGCTGAACGTGCTGTGAGTTTGTGTCACAACTGGAGAGTCCAGAGTTAGGAAAGCTCAATCTTTTCTAAGAAAACTGCAAGCACATCGGCGCAATCTCCTCACCAGAGGGAGACACCTTTATTATACTGTTGGTAAAAAACAAAAACAAAAACAAAAACAAAACAAAACAAACAAACAAACAAAAAAAACCCTGCCCTGTGCTCGAGAGGGAGACTTGGTCTTCCAAGGCTGTTCACTATACAAACATCCTTGAGAGTCTGGCACAAAAAGTTATCAGTGCCTCTGTTTAGAAGGTGTCAATAAATGTGAGAGACTCATAACCCCGCATTATAATTGTTTTTTTGTAATAGAAGTAATTCAGGCTCATGGCAAAAAAAAAAAAAAGCACCTTAAGAAAAATATATAAGATAAACAAGATCCTTTCACACTATTGAGATCGCAGAATTCTTTAACTTGTTCTTTGCAATTAATTCTTAGTGTAAGCATTTTTCTATATTAGGACATATTGATATACCTGAGAATTTTTATACAAATGCAGGTCATTATATGGATATATCATCCTCAGAAGTAAGGGAGAGGATTCATTTTCAGAAATACCAAATAAAAGCTGTACTGTCTAATGAACAATAGGTTTATAACCTATTGGAAATAGTATGAACACCTACCTCTCCCACAATGCACTCCCAAACCCTTAGACCCTTCACTTCTTTGTTCTCCTTCCCTTCTCTGTTTTGCAGTTTGTTTTCAGGGGTTTTGTAATGAGCAGGCACCAGAGAACAAAGGGAGGAGGGACTGAAAGTCTCTGCACCATATCAGGGAATGTACCTTTATTCCAACCAGGCTACTTTTTGCCTGACACGGTCATAGGTGACATCCGGGAAAGGCTGTAACCTCTGTAGTACTCAGCCAATGAAGAACCAAGGGAGGGGCTTGCATGCTAGGAGACAACGTCTGCTGTAACTGAGCGTGCCTGTTCATCAGGCACTCACTCTTTCAGAACCTTGATTAAAGCCTTGCTTCACTGTACTCCGAGTCTCTGCTTCCCTCCTTTGATTGGGTCAATGGGCTAATTTCTAACATCAAAATTTATCACATTAATTCTGCTAAGTAAATATTTAATTCTTACAATTTTTTGCTAGCACAAACAGGGCTGTCGTAAACTTCCTTGTACTTTTGTTTTGAATACTTTCTAGAGTTTAGATATGTGATTCACATCTAGGAGGATATATGATTTACTGCTGGATCAAAGAGTATGTAAGATTTTAATTTGAAAGCTATGAAAAGGATTTGTTAGATATTGCATCAATTTCTCATGTTTCCTCACCTTTCCTCACAATACCGGGCATTAGTGTAATAGTCAGAATAATGGTTTTCCAAAGATGCCCACATCCTTAATTCTCACAACCTGTGTAGACATTACCTTACATTGCAAAAGAGACTTTATAGGTGTGATTAAGGTACGGATCTTGACGTGACGGGTTAGATTACCGAGGTGGGTCCAATGTAGTCAATAAGGGGCCTTACAAGTGAAGGAGGCAGAGAAGGGGATGGGCTGAGGGAAGAAGAGGTTGGACTGATAATAGACGTTGGTTGAGGACCATGGGTCAAGGAATGTAGCAGCCTCTAGAAACAAGGAAACAAATTCTTCCCTAGAGATTCCAAAAGGAACACAATTCTGCTAAGACCTTAACTTTAGATTCTTGAAACTCATTTCGGACTTCGAACTTCCATAACAGTAACATTATAAATGTGTGTTGTTTTAAGCCACTTTGTGACAATTTGCTACAGCAGCAACAGAAAACTAATACAATAAGATTTTTTAAATCTTTGCCAATAAAAACAGTAGCAGCTCATTTTAAAAATTTGCATTAATTTAAATATGAGTGAACCCAACTTTCCTTAATGTGTTGTGCATTTTTACTTAAAGGTTACTCTTTTCATATTCAATTAAAGATTTTTTTTGTTTCTGTTTTTGTATTTAGGAAATTATTTCTTTGCAATAAATTCTGGAAACACTTTTGTCATTCTGTTTTTTAATGTTTTGTAATTACATTCCTGACATGCCTAAACTTCTTTTCTAGCAGAAATTTAAACTGTGTGTATAGTTAACTGTACTGTTGTTGGTGAGGTTTTTCTGTTTCTTTGTGGGGTTTTTTGTTTGTTTTTTTCTTTGTTTTTTCTCTTTTTCCTCCTGGCCTTTAAATTCATGTCAGCCATAGAAAGTTTTCTTTTTATTTTCTCTCTCCTAAAATATAAGAAGATTTAACAATGTTTTATTCTGTTACTTTTAGTGGTTTTATCTCTAAATCTTCGTTGTTGTATCGCAAGTGCCTAGAATAGATGCTGGATGAAATAGTGCTCAAAAACATGTGTTGAATAAATAAATGAATTGATTTATGATATACTTGGATGCAATTGCTGAGGTAAGGACAGAGCTTCAATCATTAAATATTTCAAATGGCTTGTCAGTCATCAGAAAACTATTCATTGAAAAGCATAGATTTTACCCATGGATCAGAAGTGATGTTTTATTAATCCTGATACATCATTGCATCTATTTCTCTACTGTCTTATAGTGTGCTGTTGTACTTGATAATACACCAAATCTGCGTTAATTTTTAAAGCTTCATTATAGAATATGATTTCATAGCTATAACTATGTTTATAATTAAGTTATTAGCATTGTTTTTGAAAAGACTTGCATTTTTTCCCTTAAT
This sequence comes from Proteles cristata cristata, assembly GCA_017311185.1. Taxonomy (NCBI): domain Eukaryota; kingdom Metazoa; phylum Chordata; class Mammalia; order Carnivora; family Hyaenidae; genus Proteles; species Proteles cristata. The sequence continues at coordinate 614,892 of JAESUZ010004923.1, read as the reverse complement.
AAATGTAGCATCATTTTCAAAATTTCCCATCTCTAAAATAATCCTGTGAATATTATTTTTTTAATCCTGTAATTATTTTTAATGTTAAGGAAATTTGGTGTTTTTGAACCCCAAACAGAGTTTTATATAAAATTTTGTAAAATAAGATTTTAGCTTTGGAGATTCTCTTTTGGGATTTTCAGAATTCTCTTTTAACTTATGGGTACAGTGTCCACTTATAGATGTAAGTCTTTGCATATGTTTTTGAGAACATGTAAAAAAATTAAGGGGTTTTCTGTAATTACATTGAAAGAGAAGTATGAACTTTGTGTTCCTGGATTGAATTTCAAGTTTGCCCACATATAATGATAATTTAATACAATGCCAACAATGTCAAGATAATTTTGTAAAATACAAAAATATACATAAAATCATCTGGCATCATACCTAAGCTTATAGAGGTAAAATTATTTGAAAAATAAAATTGCCAAAATGAATTTGGAAAGTAAAGTTTGGGGAAAATTTGTCTTTCTAGGTATTATATTATGATGATATCTTTACTAAAGAAATAAAATATGTAAACAAGCATAAGAATACTACAATGGAACACATAGTTAGCTTGAAATAGAATCTATTCTGTTAATATTTATATAATTGAGTTTGTAAATATGTAATTATAAATCATTAGGAACCAAATAGTCAATAAATGGTTTTGAAACAACTGACTAGATTTTTTTGTTTGTTTAAACAAACCTATTTATACTCTCTTGTGGTGAGCCCTCAAGATTTCATACCTGATCCCTGGAAACTAATTATAATGAAATATCCTTCTCATTATTATGCTGTGTTATGGGGCCCAGCTGACTTTAAAATAGGGCAATCAATGATTCAGGTGAACCTAATCTAATCACAGGCACTCATTGGAAAGTAGAGCTTTCCACTACAGTAGAAAAGAGAGTCAGAAAGATCTCAAGAACATGGGGCTCAACTTCCTGGTTTGGACAGCTGACCAGTTCCTTAAGAAAAAGTGAGGGTGGTCTTAAGGCTCTGAAAAAGGTCCCCTGGCTGAGAGCCAGAAAGTAAATGGGAACCACAGCCCCACAACTGCATGGAACTCAATTCTACCAACATCCCAAATGAACTTGGAAGAATTCTCCCCTAAGCCTCCAGGTAGGAGGCCAGCCCAGCCAATGCCTCCAGAGACCCTAAACAGAGAATCCAGTTGAGTCTACTGACACATTTGACCTACAGAGCCATCAGCTAATAAACTCTTGTTGCTTTAAGCTGCCATGTTTGTAGTAATTTGTTATGCAGTAATAGAAAGCTTTGTGGCCTAAAATGTGTTTTTGAAAAGTTTTTATGAAAATGTTTATGCTATCCTTAAGTGGAAATTATAGGATCCATACCTCACATATCATTTATATTCATCACCCTAGAAAAACATAAAAATATATTTACAAAAATGTATATAAATTGTGATTTATGTAATAAGGAGATAGAGGTTGTACTCATCTTTCAGAAAGTAAGATGAACCTCCCATAGCCGCCTCTTTGAACTATTCATTACTCACAGCTGCTATTGAAGAGCTAGGCTTTTAGATGTTTCCGCCTGTATGCACCCAATACAAGCCAAACCAATCAAATCCTCAGTCCTTGGAAATTTGAAACTGGAATTGATGATAAAATTAAGAGTGGGCCAGTCATTTTCTCTTGCACATATTTACTTTAGTATTAAAGCAGCAAGAACAAATTTACAGAGAAAGGAAATAAAACTGGCACGCAGAAAAGGAGGAACAAGAGCTCTATAGCTCCTGATTCTTCCTGAATAAGCATCTTCTGTCTTTGTTGGCTGTGGGTTTCATAAAAGTCTCTGCATCAGTTCAATCAGTGCCCCTTTTGGCATTAGGCTGTTTCAGAAGGCTTAGGTTTCTAACAAGCAATTTACAAAAAGATGGTGAATAATTTTAATTTTCTTTTGTATATGTTTTAATCATCCCAAAATGTTATATGAAAGATATGGAACTTTTATAATCAAGCAAAAATGATTTTCATTTAACATTTGTCAGAAATATGCAAGAAAAAAATTCTAAATCAAGCAATATACCTAGACAATCAAAGTAAAAATGTTATACATATTTATAATGTATTTAAGTCCCAAAAGATTTGAGGTGGCTTAGAGTAAAACATACATACTGTAGCCAAAATTCATTTCAGAAAAGTAAAAATTAAGCCAATTATAGAGTTGGTAGATATCACGCCAGGAATCTAGAATAAGAAAACCATAGCAACTGAACATAAAATTTGAGTTTCCTAGCAGTCAAGGGGGAGAGAAAGCACAAGAGTGATTTTCTACATGTTTTATGATTTAAAAAAGTACCCCTTTCTTTAAAAGAGGCAATATCCCTTCTGATTTTTAAGCCTGAATGGAATTTCTTTCATATATTCTCTTCTCGAATTATTGAAAATAAACATTAGAAAACAAAATGTCATCTAAGACTATAATTTGATATCTAGAAATTTGTGTCTTTTCAAGGTAAAGCAGTATGTCTTGGATCAGATAGAAATAAGATTGGTAAATGATGCAGAAATATTTTTTTTACATGACTGCCTATTTTATAATATTTAAATTGTCATTTATGGACATCATTTCTCAGGTAATACAAGTGAGCAGTCTTATACACAGCTTTGCAGTTATATAAGCATAAAACTTGGAAAAATCCAAAGGATCATTGCTTGACATGCGTTTTGTTTCACTTTTCTTGAAAATAACTTGGCTCCTAATTTGGTCTTGAATTGATGGTTTCTACTATTATCCAATAAGACAGTTAATCTCTCCATGAGCATCTGGAGTTCAAACATTTTGTGTTCTTGATTAAAGTGAGAGTCATGTGCTTTAAATGGCAGGTGTGCAAGCGGTAATGTAACAACCACATGATAAAAAAAAAAAAGTTAGGAACTTATTTGTATCCTTGCCTAAGTAGAGGGTACTTCCACCTATCAACCTTGGGCAAAGTGGAACATGTGTTAATAAAGAAAAAGATAACACAGAAAGTACAAATGTAGACTCAGAGAGTGAATACATGCTGCTGAAGCATTAGAACTAAAATTCTTCAAGATGAACCTGTGAGAAACATTTCTGGTTTGTTGCTAAAATATAAAATCCAAAGTGGTGGGAAATTTCTGGGAAATGACATACATACGTGCAGTGAACAAGAGAGTATATATTGACCTGAATCTTAGCCAGCTTCACAAACAATTGTGGTTTTTCTTGTTGTTTTTTTTTTCCCCTTAGCAGGACATTAAGCTCCATTTGAGTGTTTCTAGGGCTGAACTTTCAAGGGCATTAAGGAAAAGCTATAGTTTCATTTCTGTTCCACAGACATCACCTTTCTATTACTGCCAAAAGCCGAGATCATGAAGGTGATTTGGACAAAGGCCCAGTGTAATCATGGCTATGGCAGGTAAAGTGAAACGTTTAATTATAATCCTCATTTTCCAAATGCCTTCTTCACTAAATGGCTGATCAAACATGAACTCAGGCTGCTGGGGATGTATGCAGACAGATGAAGGAAATTAAAGAAACAAGCCTGGTTGTGTAATTCTTAGCTGAATGAAAATCATTCTTGAGCAAATATGCGAGAGTGAAAATGAAGGATAAATATGAAAGGGAGAGAATACAGAGACTGAGATTACATATGGCTTTCACTGACAATATGACATTGACAGTAATAGAAAGTGAGAAGAGATAAGGATTAAATTTTAATATGCAGGGACTATGCCAAGGCAGTTGTCACATGAATCAATAAAGCATGGCATGATATTAAAATTCTTGTGAAAAAAGTTAGCACAAATCAATATGGGGACAAAGCTGGTGGGAACTCTTTGTACTTTAAGAGCTGAGAGAGTAAGAAACGAGTTGGGAAACACTAATATAAGAAAAGCAAAATTATAATCATTTATTTGTAAAATCAGAAAATACTGGATATAAAAATAGAAATATAAAAATATGCCTATCCCATGGTCCAACAACTCTTATAATTATCTATACACATTAATGATAAGAATATATGTATATATCAGTGTATATATGTGCATATATATAGGTATAGGTATATCTATATACACACATATACAAAATATATACTAATGTGCATATATATCTGGATTTCATGGCAGTATTACTTGTATTTGCCAAAACTTGTAATAATCTAAAGTATCAATTGTATATATGTTTTTAAAGGAAATGAATCATATGTAATAAACTAATTTTAAGTAAAAAAAGGTCACCCACTGATATTAATAAAAATGCATATACATTTTTATGTACATTTATAGAGATTTGTAAAAATAGATATGCACATTAATATGCATATTGCTGTATCTGTATAAGTAGAGGAGCAAATGGGTAAGGATGTCTAACTCTTACCAGTTGTTAACTTCAAAGATGTCAGTGAAGCAGCAAAAGGAAGAGATTTCATTTCCTTATGCACTTTTTAAAAGGGCTAACAGCACGGGTAAATGTTTACTCTTTATGAATTTCTGTATTTCTGATATAAAGTGATTTTGAATTATGTGTCCATCTATACATTAGTTATTTAATTTCCTTAGACTGTGTGATTAGATTTCTTATGATGTTATGAGACAAACATATCTAATGTATCTTTCACTAAAGGAAGATCATGATTTTTACATAAATATATAATTTGTGTGTTTTATCGCTTAATAAGAACATGGCAGAAGAGGACAAGGATTTAGGAGAGATTCATTGAATACACACAGACTCTAATGCCAGTAAAACAATGACTATTTCTTTAAAATATTAAAAAGGGGCAAATCAATGGAAAGCAAATTCAGAGGACCTAAAAGGAAATGACAAGAAAGCCACATTCAGAAACTATGAGATGTGTTGATTTATAAAAGTCATACTCAAGAAGTCCTCAGAGGATTTGTTGAATTATTGAATGGACTGTCACAAGATTGATGGAAAGTGAGCCCTGTTATGTGCTTGCATGTATAAGAACAAAAATAAAAGCTTTAAGAAAAACAAAGAAAAAAGATGCTTTAAAATCAATATAAAGCAGGATAAAAGGGTAGATGAAAAGGTGCCAAGCCACAGAAAATGAAAAGGGTAGATGTAAGCTGTGTGATTTCCACTTGGCAGAGAATATAAAAAGGTAAGTGGCAAGCTACAGCTACACAGAAGCCTTACCTAAAGGGAAAATCAGAGGAGTCACAAGCATCAGGACAACCATGACCCAAGATCCAAGGAAGCGACATGATGCTGCACATTCATCGATGTAAGAGAAGTTGATTAGTGAGTGAATCATTTTCATCCAATGAGAAACAAACAGGAGACATCAAAAGACTAATAAAATTACATCTCTGTCTTATTAATCAGCATTTTCAAAGAAGCTCATTTGTGAAGAAAGCTTAAGAAAAGCTTGGCACCCAATATTGAACTATATTAAGAACCTCTCTAAGTTGTAAAACATTTGAGATTCTATGGATTTTCTTATAGAGCCTGTCTCACACTTTATAAAAATTACATACCCATGGAACACGCAAGACCCTTTCATAAAAAACTATTTTACTCCTGGGGCATAATCAGTTGAGCATCTGACTTCAGCTCAGTTCATAACCTGCTCAGAGCCTAGAGCCTGCTTCGGATTCTGTCTCCATCTCTCTACCCTTCCCATACTCATGCTCTGTCTCTGTCTCTCTCTCAAAAATAAATAAATATTAAAAAACAAAATTATTTCACTCCTAGTTTGGCCTATCTAATTTTCTTTGCTTCTTTTGTTTTTTCTTCTATTTAACTCCTGGCTTTGGATGACCATGCCTTATTTCTTCAAATCACAAATAAATATTTTGTAAAATATTTCACTGCTCTCTTCATTATGCTGATAGCCAACTTACATTTTTCAATTAAAATTATTATGAAGAATTCTCTCAATTATAGAAGAGTTGAAAAGTATCACATCCCTTCACTGCAAGGTGGAAGTAAAAAGAAAAGTTGATAAGGTTTTAAAACACTGAGTAAATTTGTCATTTGGAAAGTTCCACAAATGAGGTAATTTTTAATGAAAACTAGTGAGTATATGCTAACAGAAATTAATCAAAGAAAGGCAAATATCATATGACTTCACTCATATGTGGAATTAAAGATACAAAATGGATGAACATAAGGGAAAGAAAGAAATAACATAAAAATAGGGAGGAAGACAAAACATAAGAGACTCTTAAATATAATAGAGAACAAACTGAGGGTTGCTGGAGAGGTTGTGGGTGGTGGGGTGAGCTAACTGGTAATGGCATTAAGGAAGACACTTGTTGGGATGAGCACTGGGTGTTACTCGTAGGGGATGAATCACTGGAATCTACTCCCGAAGCCATTATTGCACTATATGCTAACTAACTTGGATGTAAATTTAAAAAAATAACTAATAAGTCGAGGCGGATGTAGTAAAAGTATTGTTTGATGTTTGACTGCATCTTATATGAGGCACTTAGCCTCAGTGATGAAAACAAGGAATCAAGAGACCTGCTGTAGAACTGCTACAGCCTCTGGGCTGTGTTGAAGTCCACCTTCTTGCTCTACCTTGCGTAGCAGCATTAGTGAAGCTTCTTAGGTGTGAGAGTCATTAATGGGGTGAGAAGTGAGTGAGTGACCAAAATAATAAAGAGATGATCTGAAGTTAACATAAATCCAAATAAATAAAATACATTTGTACTATGCCGTACACTAGGGATACAGAGGTAAACAATGGGTGGGCTTTCCATAAAGCCTCATGAAAAGAAAGATCCGTGAACAGAGATAACTGTCATAGAACATGGAAGAGTGAGATCTCTACTAAAGAAGTATGGTGGGAATGAAGAGACATTTCTCATCTATTTGATTTGCAGTCTGGGTCTGATTCCCACTTTTCTCCTAAACATTCTTTGCTCACTCAAGGTGCATGGCATTCTTGGTATCACATGCTATAAGAAATGTCTTCCTCCCTGGATTATTTAACAATCTTTCGTTTTCTTTTAGATCCCAGTCCTCTTTAACTCAATATTCCTCAAAGCTCATTCCCAAACTGTGACTGTCTAGATACACACCATATTATAGTGTGTTTTGGGGGTGGTTTGGGGGAGGATAGACTCAGTGGAAGCAGAATATGGGAAGATCATTTAAAGAGTTGTTGTAAAAGTCGAGACATGATATGCAAGAAGACCTTCATGAATGTGTCATTAAAGTGGCTCTTGAAACTTAAGTAGAATTTCAACAGGTAGAAAATGGGGGAAACATGCTAATATATTTTTTTAATGTTTTATTTATTTCTAGGAGAGAGAGAAAGAGACAGCGTGAGCAGGGGAGGGTCAGAGAGAGAGGGAGTGACAGACTCTGAGACAGGCTCCAGGCTCTGAGCTGGCAGTCAGCACAGAGCCCGATGCGGGGCTCGAACCCACAAACCGCGAGATCATGACCTAAGCGAAAGTCGGACGCTTAACCGACTAAGCCAGCGCCCCGGAAACATGCTAATAAAATGGATGTAATGTTTCAATTCATAAAATCACTGTGAAATTGACTGGCAGAAATAGGTGCAAAACATATTTCAGATCTCGACCTGAATTTTTAGGAAATTATTGGTCATTTAAAATGTCCTGATATCATGAGAAAAAAAGTTTGCCGTGAATCCACAGGTGAAATTTACTCAAATTCCAAATCTCAGTGTCATCTTGGATTCATTGTCACTGAAAGCAATGAGAACTAATAAAGCAGTCTTTAAATTAAAATTCTAGGAATCTACAAAATTTTCATGCCAAGAGATAAAGTGTTCGTATTTTAGAAGAAGGCTTTCCTCAAGGAATGGTTCATCTTATTAAGATTTTGATGATCTGGGGGCACCTGGGTGGCTCAGTTGGTTGAGCATGTGACTATGGCGAAGGTCATTATCTCATGGTTTGGTTCGTGAGTTTGAGCCCCACACTGGGGCGCCTATCAGCCTGTCAGTGCAGAGCCAGCTTCAGATCCTCTGTCTCCCTCTCACTGCGCTAGCCACAACTTCCCTCTCCTAAAAATAAATAAATAAATAAACAAATAAATAAATAAATAAATAAATAAAATAAAAATAAAATAAAATAACAGATATTGTTGGTCTATTAATAAGTAGAGAGAGAGAGAGATGCAATTTATTTTTTCTCTTTTGGAGTACCTTCATTCTTCCTAATCAAGAATTAAGTCAAGCAAAATCTGTTTATCTTTGAAACTTTTGTTTTTAAGGTTTATGCTTCTTTCCAATCCTTGTTTTTCACTGACTTTGAAACATGCACAAATTATAGTTAGGCCAGAGATAGATAAATATAATTTTAATTGAACTGAATTATTTACAGTTGGAATTTTGTGGGAGTACACATATATGAATTTTCTTTGCCACTTAAATTCTTAAAAATTAAAAATTTGAATATCCACTTGTTTATTCGTTCAAGTATTTATTAAAAACCTATTATACACCAAATAATATTATCTGTTTAATATCATAGGTAACCCCTTCCGTCTTTTAAATTTGCTGCCATTTTAAATTTCCTTGAAAAACTGAAAATCTGGGATGCCTGGGTGGCTCAGTTGGTTAAGGGTCCGACTTCAGCTCTGGTCATGATCTCACTGGTTTGTGGGTTCGAGCCCCTCATCGGGCTCTGTGCTGACAGCCAGCTCAGAGCCTGGAGCCTGTTTCAGACTCTGTGTGTCTCTCTCTCTGACCCTCTCCTGCTCACGCTGTCTCTCTCTCTCTCTCTCTCTCTCTCTCTCTCTCTCAGAAATAAATAAAACATTAAAAAAATATTTTTTTTAAAAGAAAAACTGAAAATCTGAATCTTTTTTCCTTGTTTTGGCTCTAACAGTAGGCATATACTAAACTTCAAAAAGTGGTGGGGCTCCTGGGTGGCTTAGTCGGTTGAGCGTCCAACTTTCGCTTAGGTCATGATCTCGCGGTTGGTGGGCTCGAGCCCCGCGTCGGGCTCTGTGCTGACTGCCAGCTCGGAGCCTGGAGCCTGTTTCAGTCTGTGACTCCCTCTCTCTCTGATTCGCCCCTGCTCACGCTGTCTCTCTCTCTCTCTCTCTCCTAGAAGTAAATAAAACATTAAAAAAAAAAAGTGGAAACTAGAAACTAGAAGTCTTCAAATCCCAGCCCCTGTCATCCGTTTTAAGCCCTATGTAAGACTTAATTAGCTCTAATGCTTTTCCTTTCTCCCTGTAGCTAGTTCTGTTTTGGTGCTTTGCCCGTCCATGACTACAGAATATCTAATACTGCCTTATTAAAATTAGACTCATACCCCAATGAAGTTTTGATGAATGCCTATTTTAAAAATATCCATACATCATTCTGGGATTAAGTGCTCTTAATAACCCCCAAAATGACTGTAAAATAATAATCTAAACTACTCTTCCTAGAATTTGAGATATTCCACAAAGTAGCACATTTTTCCTAATATACCTTTATTTCAGTCCCTTTATTTTCAGTCTCTTTCTTCTGTGCATTTTCTTCGTAGGAACAAACTTAGCTCTTTTCTTCTTCTAAGACCTTTCTCGGGTGTCTACTCTTCCAAGAAAGTCTTCTTTGACCACCACACCTAAGGCCTGTCTTCTCTGATCCGTTTCCTTATACTGATTATGTTGTATTGACGGGATGTGTATTTGACTCCAGACAATAGTAGACTAAGAATTCTTCCATGTGGGGAAGATTTCTTATCTATTTGTATATGCCTAGACACACAATACTTGATTATATGCTTGATTATATTTATAATTTACTGGCTTTATAATCGATAGTATTTATTTGCATGTAGATAAATATATTAGCCACTAGATGTCGCTCTTAATCACCACGATACTTTGGATAAGTCCACAAAGCCTTACGTACAATTTTGAAATCCAAAATCTCAGAAAACCAAGAATTACCCTACATGTATTCCAGGAGGGCAAAACCTGACTTTGCCGGAACTTATTTTGTGACAATATTGGACTTGATTTGATAATAGACTATTTACAGTGTGCCTTTTCCCCTTAGGGTAAATATCAATGATTCATTACAAGGTGCTACCCAAACCCCTTGGGGGTGAGTAATGTAACATTTGTAATACTTGAAATATGCTTCAAGTTACATTTCTCAAAGGCTATAATTTTTGGAAAACATCTGGCCCAATTATTTTTTAAGATTCTTATTTTTTCCTCTGCTTTGAGAAATAATTGGCAAATATAATTGTATATATTTAATAGGGCGCCTGGGTGGCTCAGTCGGTTAAGCGTCCGACTTCAGCTCAGGTCATGATTTTGCAGTCTTGAGTTCAAGTCCCGCCTGGAACCTGCTTCAGATTCTGTGTCTCCCTCTCTCTCTGCCCCTCCCCTGCTCATGCTCTGTCTCACTCTGTCTCTCAAAAATAAGTAAATGTAAAAATAAATAAATAAATAAAATGAATAAATATTAAGATTTTTTTATTTGATGATTATGATGATTTGATATACAAATACATTATGGAATGAAAACCAAGATCAAGATAATTAGCACATTCAGCATCTCACATAGTTATCTCTGTGTGTGTAGTGAGAACACTCAAGATTTCCTCTCAGTAAGTTTCAAGTATACAATACCGTATCATTAACTATCATCATCATGCTGTGCTGCACACTAGATCCTCAGAACTTATTCATCTTATAATTGAAAGTTTGTACCCTCTGACCTACATCTCCTTATTTCCCCCTCCTCCCATCCCCTAGGAAACACCATTCAATTCTCTGTTCCTATGAAATCAGCTTTCTCTTTTAGATTCCACATATAAGTAGAACCATACAGTATTTGTCTTTCCCTGTGTTGACCCAATAGTTATGGATAGATGATTCTTGTCCTGCAACAGCACTCCCTTCATTATCCTTTATGAAATATGATAAAGATAGTAATAATAAAACATTCATTAAATCATGCTCTGCACATTCATTATGGCTCAAAAACCATTCATCTTCGCACAAAGCAGCTGCAGTAATTCTGGTGCCAAGAACTTTACTCTTATAACATTCACAATATATGGCAATGTAAAATTTAAACTTGGGGAACATATGTACCTTGTGCTAAACTTTGGCTACAAAGTGTGGTCTATGTACAAAGATACTTAAGTTTTCCTGTCTAAATCTTGATGTTGTACTTGGGTACTACTATGACTGATACTTCTATTTAAAGTCTTCTGTTGTTCATCTCTCTCATGACACATATTTAAATCATATGTAAATGAGCTGGTCCCACATATTATGTATTTTTATAATTGTAGAAATATCTTAGGTAGCTCCTATCAGTATCCTGGTTGAAAATATTTCAGCCGAATAGGACATAAAGATATAATATTTTAAGTTAATTCTGTCACTGCTTCTTTCCTCTTTTCTCACACATTATATGAACTTCATTTGAAAGAATATCTCACAAATCTATGGGAACTGACATTAACCTTTAAAATTTCCTCCCAGGTAGGAGGCTTACCAGATACTAATTTCTTTGTTTCTTTGCACCTGGAATTGCTTTTTCATGTGTTTTTGTTACTCTCTAACCTACTGTCTTATTTCTTGCCTTATTATAAAAACCCCAATAAGGAACCACAGGAAAGTCCACATGGCATGATAAGATTATTTGAGTATGTTAATGGTTGTTTTTTGTTTTTTTTTTTTTACAAATAGTTTATTGTCAAGTTGGTTTCCATATAACACCCAGTGCTCATCCCCACAAGTGCCCTCCTCCCCTGTGACCCAGCAATAGCACTGCTAGGAATTTACCCAAGGGATACAGGAGTGCTGATGCATAGGGGCACATGTACCTCAATGTTCATAGCAGCATTCTCAACAATAGCCAAAACATGGAAAGAGCTTAAGTGTCTATCACCTGACGAATGGATCAAGAAGATGTGGTTTATCTATATAATGAAACACTACATGGCAATGAGAAAGAATGAAATCTGGCCATTTGTAGCAACATGGATGGACCTTGAAGGTGTTATGCTGAGCAAAATAAGCCAGGCAGAGAAGGACAGATACCATATGTTTTCACTTATAAGTGGATCAGGAGAAACTTAACAGAGGACCATGGGGGAGGATAAAGAGAAAAAATAGTTGGGGAGAGGGAGGGAGGCAAACCATGAGAGATTTTTGAATAATGAGAACAAACTGAGGACTGATGGGGGTGGGGGAGAAGGGAGGGGGGGTGATGGGCATGGAGGAGGGCACTTGTTGGGATGAGCACTGGGTGTTATATGGAAACCAACTTGACAACAAACTATGAAAGAAAAAAAGGAAATTAAAAAAAATTTTAAAAGAAAAAAAGATTATTTGAGTATGAATCAGAAGACCTGGGTGTTAGACTCAGAACACTTGCAAATTAATTTAACAATGCAGATGCCTTCTTTAACTTCTCTGGTTCTCATAAGATAAGGCTAAAATTATGGGTGTTTATTTTCTGCCAAATCCAACACATTCTCATAATGGTTAAAAGAGATATTCTGCTTGGTTCCTGCCTAACTGTAATGTTTAGCTTGCTTCCTAAAATAATTAGTGATGGGTTTTCCTAAGGAAGGCCTATGTCAAATGGCTGGATCCAAACACCTTCACAACAATCCTAAATGTTCGCCTGCACTCTGTAACCTGAGCCTGTCCAATTTAGAATACTCTGCTTGTCATCCCAGATCCCTACCAAGTCATTTGTTTTGGCTTCCTTCCTAAGAATCGTAGCATGGTTTTGTTCCTTAGCCACAAAGAAACACAAAAATGTGTTTTGCAGGTAGAAGACACAGGATGATTAAAAGGATGGGTATCATGGTAATTAAAAGAACAGATTCTGGACCCAGATGAGCCAGTTTTAAGTTCTGTTTCTAGACTTTACCGGCTTTGAGAAAATTATTTAACCTCTCTGTGCTTTTCCTGGTCTACAAAATAGGCATAATAAGAATGTGCTTCTCGTAAGTGATTTACTATATCTCCATAATAAGGGCTATGAATATGTTAATTATGGTTTTATCATAATTTAAGGTATACTGTAATATTTATAAACAGGAGCTCTAAAACTGAATGGTCTGTCCTGAAATCCTGGCTATATCATTTAGTAGCTACATATCTTTCAGTACATGGCTGATTGTTTCTCTGCTATAATTTCTTCATCCATAAAAAGGGAGTAAATAAAAGCATATACCTCATTTGTATGAGTAATAAATGTTTATCATGAATGTATTATGATGTCTAGCATATTATATGCATTTCACTTTTATGGCTAATGGCTTGAAATTAGAAGGGTCTCAAATAGGTCTCTTAAAATTCTGGGTAGGGCTATGCAGTTTATATTGATCTTATTTCATGAAATAAGACAGGGTAAGACTGGGAAAATTTAAATTTAAACTGTTACAGGTGAAATGTAAGCTGTCCATGAGATATAGAAGTAGAGATTCCAATTAGGAATTGGATAAGAGTCTCGGAAAAGTGGACTTAACTAAGTTAAAATTTTCAGAGACATCACTATAGAGATGATTCTTAAAATCTTAAAGAGATTAAATCGGCCAGTGAGAAAATGAGGTCAGATACATTTAGGGAACTTGTTGTAAGCCTTTAGGATATCCTGAACTCTGAGGTGAAATCGGGGAGCTAGAGCTAGCAAATGAAACAGAGATAATGAAAAGAGCAAAGCAAACAAATAAGAGACCTAGAAAAGCATGGAATCTTAAAGGCTGTGAGGGATCAAAGCTTTCAGGAAAGAGTCTGGCTATTTGTTAAAAGTTACTGTGTAGGCAACTAAAATGAGGACAAAAAAGTGTTCACTTTTCTTCATTTCAAAGTTCATGCAACTTGACAACAGGTCTCAGGTAGAGTGATAAGGATGGACACCAGTTTGAAATAGACTGGAAAGTGAAGAACTAGACAAAATTGGTTTAGACAACTTTTTGGTTAAATTTGCTAAGAAAGAAAGAGAAATTGAGGCAGTTGCTGGATAGGAATTTGGAACCACAGAAAGGTTTTTTGAGAAATGATTCTACTAGAATCTGATTATATTTATGAACTGTATGCATAATTAAATAGTTTAAATTCAAAAAGTTATATAATTGAGGAGTGCCTGGGTGGCTCAGTCAGTTAAGCCTCTGACTTTGGCTCAGGTCATGATCTCACGCTTCATGGGCTTGAGCTGCGTATTGGGCTCTGTGCTGACAGCTGGAGCCTGGAGCCTGCTTCAGATTCTGTGTCTCCTTCTTTGTCTGCCCCTCCCCTGCTGATACTCTCTCAAAAATAAATAAACGTTAAAAATTTTTAAAAAGGGACAAATAATTGAAAAGAGCAGAGAAAACAGGATACAAAGGGTGTGTGGAAGCATTTGCCATTTATGGGGGGGCAATTTTAATAGGAAGGGAGAAGATGATGAGTTCAGATTCAACTATTTCGTAGATTTGGTGAGGGGAATAAAATGAGATTCAAATCTATCAGTTTGTACTTTTTAGGTATTTTATCAGTCACAGTCTAGTAAGGAAAAGAGCAAGTGGGGAAGTTGAGAGGAGGTGGTTAAAATGAAAGCCCCCTGGCGGCAAATGAGAGTTCCCAGTGGTGTTGGCTTCTCACTAGCTGAGTGTGATTGTTTATCATTAGCTGAGCTCTTGCTGGGCCGGGAGAAAAGCTTCCTTCCTGTTGGGGAATGTATGATATACTTCTTCATGTTAGATGTTGTGAACAGCAACAAGTCACAGTGTGACTTCAGGGCTTCCCATTTTCATTTTAAGTACTCATATTTATACCCTTAAACTGGAAGGTCACAGGGAAGAAGAGGTATTACTGATTCCAGGCTGAAGTCATCCTGGAAGCTAGAAATAGATTAAGTCTGCCCAATGAGGGCAGGAGGAGAAGTAGTTGCTGCCAGAGACACCCAGAAACATGGACACAGGGGAGAACAGCTCCAGCTTCTTCCTTCCTGCCCTTCCACCCTTCCCCCAGTGCCTCCCACTGGCAAAACCATCAGGCAACCAGGTGAAAAGGGAGCCTGGGCAAATCAGGGTCAGAAATCATGTCTTTGCCACCAGAATGGAATTAGGGAGAAAATGTAACTTAGAGCAAACAAGGCCCAGGCACCCACAAGTGTAAAATGGTCTCATTGGTAGAAACTGAGGAGAAGACCAAGTGAGTAGAGGGGAGAAGTTTAAGGAACAAAGTGAAGATAGACTGTGTTGATTGCAAAATACATTGAATGAGATTCATAATGAAATAAAATGAGGTTAAGTTTTAAGTTAAATCATGTGAAATTAGCTATTTCTAGGTTCAAAATATCTACTATTGGAAGGGTCATTGAGTTAAAACTAAGAGAAGTTTTCTCAAGTTAATGTAAAGAAAATAACTATATAATCAGTCCATAAGCTTAAATGTCCATCAACTGATGAATGGATCAAGAAGATATGGTTTGTATATACAATTAAATACTACATGGCAATGAGAAAAAATGAAATCTGTCTATTTGTAGCAACATGGATAGAACTTGAGGGTCTTATGCTAAGTGAAATAAGTCAGGCAGAGAAGAGCGGATACCATATGTTTTCACTCGTATGTAGAACAGGAGAAACTTAATAGAGGACCATGGGGGTGGGGAAGGGAGAATAGTTAAGGAGAGGGAGGGAGGCAAACCATAAGAGACTCTCAAATACTGAGAATAAACTGAGGGTTGATGGGGTAGGGGAGAGGGGAAAATGGGTGATGAGCATGGAGGAGGGCACTTGTTGGGATGAGCACTGGGTGTTATATGGAAACCAACTTGACAATAAATTTAAAAAATCTGAAAAAAATAACTTGTATAATTTACTATTAGTTCTAGTTTTGTTATTAATGTCTGGCAGAGAGTCATATAGCTATGCTTTATCTAAGTCAGTAGACCTCAGAGAATGGCATTATAATGCTAAATTTACCAAAATTTAATGTGTGGTCTTCATCCTTGCAGGTGGGAGATAGGACTTTTACCAATATGGCTAGAAATAATTTTGGTTATAATAGAGACAAACCAGTGATAATTATATTTATCTGATGCCAATGTAGAATACCTACTGATACCTTTATTAATTTATAATGGGGACTAAAGCTTTTTAGTCACTGCACTGCTTGCATCCGTTTTCTATAGCACATTTCTCCTTTTTCTTCTATAGCATCCCTGACAATCTGCCTTATACATCAGAAGTTTGTTTAATCATAATAAGCATAGAATTAAATCAAAGGTAAATGGATTGAACTGTGGGCTACTTATCAATGCCAGGATGAAACCTAATATTCTTGTTTCTCCACATGGAAGTCCTTCTTGTGACATAGGTTATTGGGTCCTCAGTGCCACTGTGTCCAGTACTTAATCTACACCATCACATTTTATCCTACTGACTCTACTCTCTCTTTCTGGTTCCTTATCTTTTAACACATCACTGACTAATCTAGGGTTAGAGATGGATGTGGTAGTTTGAGTCTTCTGTTATTATGAGTTAATAAGGTTTGAGTCTTCTGTTATTAGTTAAAACTTTGTTGCTCATTCCTCAAAAGTCAACTATGTTCCTCTTATTTCTAGGTTCTTGAGCAGGAAATGGGAAGAAAGGCAGGCATATTTCCATATTCTACTAAATCTTATTATTTGCTGTAATCATTAAAGAGACATTAAGAACAACGAGCCTGTGTGTGTGTGTGTGTGTGTGTGTGAGAGAGAAAGAGAGAGAGAGAGAGAGAGAGAGAGAGATTTGGGACCATTAATAGTTGAATCTGTTATAAAATGAGTTTTGGATCATCAAAAGACTTGATCAAGTACTCTAATTTATTTAATAATATCTGTGCTTTGCAATGAACACAGGCCTTTTCATAGAACATTCTGATTCATTCCCAGATTTAAGAATTATCATTCAGTGAAATATTTGACAATACTGCACAGTGAAGGAGAATATGATTAAAATTGTGAAAATACAAATGGCTGCTAGAAGTAAAACTACACATAATTTTTCCTGGTAGAAATGCCAAATAAATTGATGTTCTTCTATTCTATAATAAGAAAGAATTATTTTTAGTTTTGTCATCTCTCCAGATCATCACCTTACAATCCATTTAGTTGCTCAGCAAATCTAAGTAGCAATAAGACACAATGTAGCTTTCCAGTGAATGAACATCAAAAGATCTCCTTGATGAAGCTTTTTCTTTCTATGCTATTGAGCACAGCAATTTCATGGAAAGGGCCCATTGAAGTTGCAATTGAAAAAAAGATCCAATCATAACTTTTGAAACCAGAAGAATGCTAGATAGGAGATTTTGAGCATAGCTTATAGCTTTTCTACTGTGGAAAGCCTTATCATTTAGACCAAGAAAATGATGGCTAGATATAAAGATATTGATTTTTATGATGGTTTCTACTAATACAGTTAGAACTAAAATAAGCAGACGGAGTTGCACAGCAGCTTTTTACTGAATTATTCAAAGTAAAAATGAATGAAAAATTATTTGACTATGTCAATTCCATGAATTTCTATGAAAATTATTGTTTTCAAACCCACTTGGAATCCTTTTCCCCAGGAAATGTCTGAGAAATAATAATATGTTGGTCCAAACATTTAAGATTTTTCATAATTTTAGAAAAAATTACAAAGAACAAAGATCTATTCTGTTACCATTATATTACACGAGACATGTACAATGACTAAAATCAAGGCAATAACCTTCTTAGTAATGATCACCTGTGGGCTAACATTCGATCTATACCTAGTATTTTATATTCTCTAAAGCCAGAAATTTTTTGAAAAAATGCAATAGATATGAAGTAATAGCACTGGCCAACATAAAAAGTGTCCATTTCCTTAGGAATATGTTAGTTATTTGAAGTCCATTTCATAAATTTTAAACTCAATTCTATAAAAAGCATTATCTACTAAAAGTAAGTATTATATTTACTAAACTTGTTGCAAAAAGCATGTAAAACTGATAACACGACAGCTCCAAGTTATTTAAGACTCATACTAGTCGCATTATACTTGATTTATATTAGGTTACAGAAGGAACTTAACTCACTTTTCAAAAGCTGAAAGAAAAATAATCAAAAACCATGTGACTGACACTCAAAGTTTGCCCTGAAAATCAGATTATTAACTAGTAAAAGTTGCAGCTTCTACACCCCTGGAGTATATAACAGGATCTATTCTTGCATGTACCTACTGGAGAAATGTTTATAGTGATTATGTGGGAGATTGTTAGACATTAACACAAATGAATCCATACTGGTTCCTTAGCTTATAGTCTTGTTAGAATAGGACATGACAATAAAGAGCCGTAATAGAAGGCACAAAGTGATGACAGTTGTCTGCCTAATTTTTGGCACTTTCAATGCAGCCACTCTTCCTCAAAACCATTTTATGGTGAGTACATAAAAGCTAATCATACATAACACCACCAACTGGAGGCTTTTTTCTAGAATTCTTGCTTGCTATTTGCTCTGAACTTTCCTTAATTCTGGCTGCAAATAGGTTTTCAATCTGCCATTGTGCCTCCATAGTTTCATGCAGGACTTACACTTTTTCTGGCTTACTGACTTTGGCTACCCGCTTATTCTTGGCTTGCTTTTCATCTTTGAATTTTTTCTGTTAAGAGACATTTCTACTGATCACCCTGAATATTTAAGCACAACTTAGAGGAGGGAAACAAATTTCAGAAAATGGGTTATAGGAAATTAAAGCTGAGAAAATTGGAAGGAAGAGAGATCAGAAGAAGCTTCCTACAGAGGAGAATACAGTAGATCCACATGATAACTGTTTAGTTATGTCCTATAAAGTCACCATAAGTAATGAATTTCTAAATATTAAACCACTGCTTATAGGAGAATACAGAGTTAGTTTATTTGGAACACCTATTCATGACATTTTTGTCAACCAATAAGTACATAATCTTGTTTTATGTGTTTCACTTTTTAAAGACACCTTATTTAATACATATTGTTGACTCATCAACATGGAATTCATGGTCAACAGCATATAACTCATGCCTGAAGGAAGCTTATAGAACACATATTTTCTCTATAAGTCACACCCCAGCTTTCTTGCACTTAAGAACACCAGACAGCACTTCAGCATTATACCTGGGGGGCCATTTAAGCAGTAAAATCACCAACAAAATGCACAAATCTGAAAAGCTTTGTTCAAAGTAGACTATGAAAAGGACTTTGTTTATAGTAGGAGAGATAAAATAAGAAGGCAGAACACCATCTTTATTCTACCTCAGCTAGGAACACTGCCTTTGGGAGATACTGGGAAAATTTTCTCCATTCCACTTCTATCTACAAATGATCATGAGAATGCCATAAGTATTGACCTGGCGATTATAAATAAATTACGGTGAGTAGGGAAATTTGCAAATATGAACTCTGCAAACAATGAGAAACTACAGTGCTTGTTCATGCCCTTGAGTTTTGGGTAGGATTTTAACATGGAGGGTTGAGAAGGAAGGGTATTTGGTAAGAGACAATGGTATCACCAAAAGCATGATTATGGGCAAGTATATGGCTAGAGTTCTTGGAGTACATTCCAGGCAGAAACTAGGAATAAGAATGGCAATTCAGGATGGGGATAGAGACTATAAGTGTTGGATTCCTGGGAAATTTGAATTTAGGACCTAGACTGAGTTGCAAACCTTTTATGTGGATTCAGAATCCCTTCTTCATCCAAAGGATTTCTTAGAAATCCAGCATCACAATGTTTCCACAAGGAGCAGATCTAGTTACAAAACACGTGAGGATCCTGTATCAGTCGAACGCTACCCAGGGAAGGGATATCACTGCAAGTATTTGTGTCAGAGTAAATATGGTGCAAGGATTTGATACACAGGTGATGAAAATCTGAGAATTGAAGAGGGGATGGAGAGGCACCTGGAAACCATGATCATATCCAGGACAAAGACTTGGAGGAAAACAGGAGAAGGTGTTACTTGGCATGAAGGAGCCAGAAGAAGAAGAATGTAAAACCAGATGAATCTGTTCTGTAGGACCTGAAACTTAAAAAAAAAAAAAAAAAAAAAAAAGTAGTCTTTGTAGTAGATTGCCTTTGCCAGGAGATTTGGACAGTGCCTTCAACAGACCAAACATTGCCAGGAGAGAGCTGATTTTAGAGTAGAGCCTAGGAATTGCTTCCTGTGATGTGGCAGTGCAGTGGAATGTGGAAGCCACCATAGCAGGAAAAGCATGACAAATGGTTCTGGGGACAGATAGGCCCAACACCAGTGTAGAATTGAGCCACACACATCCCACCTCTCTTCAGTTTGAATACAAATGATGTAGAAAACCTCCACACAGCACTGCAGAATCATTGGCATATCTTAGTAGGTAGAATAACATGATCTATGTCTCAGGCTAAAGTACTATGCTAGAATGTCAAGCAGGATCAAGAGGAAAAATATTTATATATGTAATGGGAAGTCCAGACTTTGAAATTTAAGTCAAGTCCATTTAATTAAAAGTTCAACAAGTATGGGCACCTGGGTGGCTCAACTGGTTGAATGTCCAACTTCCATTCAGGTCATTTATCTTATAGTTTGTGAGTTTAAGCCCCACATCAGGCTTCACTACTGTCAGCACAGAACCCACTTGGGATCCCTCTCTCTGCCCCTCTCCTTCATACACATGCGTGCTCTCTCACTTTCACTCTCGCTCTTGCTCTCTCCCTGTCTCAAAAATAAACATTAAAAAAAGTTCAACACGTTGCTTTCAAAATCAAAAGGACAGCTGAACACATTCATTTGAAAAAAAGATTTTTAGATTCCAAATTGAGTGCACTTTTACTAAAATATTAGAAGTCTAAGTTTCAAAATATCAAGTTGAGTGAAGTTGTGAATATGTTTCTAAATTGTATTTCTTAATTATATCACTTGACTATTATTTCTCATGCCCCATTTGTTGCTAAAGGTTTCTTAGCTTTTGCAATTTGTCACATATTGTCAGGATAGTTCCCCAATCAACTAACTACTATCTTCATAATTAAACCTCCAATTTTAGGCAATTGATGTACTGGCCAAATGGAAAATTAAAGCCAACAAACAATAACGCTTTATGATTTAGTATGTTCATTTATTTTCATCCTCCTGGGACAACAGATGAGAGCAGTCAGAATATTAGGAATAATCATAGCTCCAGTTTTCTCATCTACTGTCAAATCCCCTTTTCTTAGTTGGCAACCTTTAAGCATTGATATGAAAACTTGAGAGGGATTATTTCCAAAGTAGGATCCTTAGAATGCCAAAAGCTATAGAGATCACAGCTTGATGAGCCTCCTTGGTAGCCTTGCATGAATTTTACCTTCTCCAGGACAAGCAGACTTACCATGAAACTAGCAAGCATATGGAGGATCATTTGGTGGCCATATTGCTTATGCAAAGCTAGCTTTTATTTCACATAGACATGTTGTTTCTGATCAAAATATACAAGATATGGAATTCTACCAAGAAGGAGGTCTAGGTGGGTAAAACAGGATGAAAGGAATTTGCTCTTCTGCTTTCTTTACATTCTATACAAAAAGCAGGGCCTAAAAGATTACCTCTGTCTGTGAGTCATTAGGTTTCAGAAACAAAGAAAATCCAGGTCATTCATCCATGGTTTGCTTACTCAAATTAACCTTGCATATGACATCCATTCATCCTGAGAATTATAGACAGCTATGCATTAAACACAACCAAATTTTTTCTTAGTCAACTATCATCATGTTTTCTACATTCATCTTGTGGAATGAAGATGACCCAAGAGTTTGATAAGGTGGTTTTATTATTAATAAAACAGGTACTATATGCACATACTTAATTACGGGTTCCAAGTGTGACATATAATATGGTTGTTTGCTTTTAATTGTCAAGTAAGTGCCTTTCTTTTGCAGTAGAGTTTCAATAAACATTTGCTAATTTGACTTATTTAAATTCCATTACCAGGTAAGTTACATTTCAGATTCAGTTTTAAATACTTCATTTAAAACAGTAAAAAAAATACCTTGTGACTCAGAATTAAAAGAAAGTGACTACTTTATGCATGCCACCACTTCTGTCAAAGGTTAGAATGAAGTGGTACATATGGCAGCTGTCTGGGATAGAGTGCTACTGACAGCCAACCTAAACAATTAATACTTCTCATACTTATTTAAAAATTGGTAAATATTAATATTACCTTCATTTGCTTCTATTTAGACACTGTCGTATCAGAGGACTGGTTAGGAATGGATGTCCGGGCATGTGGTACTAATCCATTGCCAGGACACATAAAGTATATGGCCAAATTGGAGCTGACATTAGGATGTGGATAGATTTGCAGAGTGATTACTAGCCTATCACAGGGACTCTACATTCTGGGAAGAGTTATTTTAAAATATCCCTGTATTTCTGAATGTATTGATTAATTTATCTCCAAATTTAAATGTTTGCTTTTAAAATGTCTAAGGGGAGAAATAATGGCCCCAAAGACACCCACACTCTAATCCTTGTAACCTATGAACAGCTTACTATGAATGGCCAAAGAGATTTTGTCAATATGATTAAGGTTAAGGACCTTGAGATAAGGACACTGTCCTGGATTTTCTGGGTGGACTCAGTCTAATCACATAAGCCCCTAAAAGAACGTTTCCAGCTGTGAGCTGTTAGCATGAGAAGGATTGGATAGCACATTGCTAGTTCTGAAAAGTAGGGGTTTATGTATAAAACCACAAAAAGGCCTCTAAAGGCTGGAAGAAGCAGAGAAACAGATTCTCCTCTAGACCCTATAGAAAGGGATGCAACTCTGCTAACACTGATTTTATTCCAGTGAGACCCATGTTGGAATTCTGTTTTACAGAAATGCAAAATGGTATATTTGTGCTATTTAAGGTCACTAAATTTGTGGTAATTTTTAAATGGCATCAACATCTAAACTAATTCATTACTAACTCATTTTTCCCATGCTTCCTTAGCCACAAAACATCAGAAGGAAAATTTCAAAAACTTATTATATTTTATCCCTTAAAAATGAATAAAAGGAAGGGGGGATGTTCAATGAGATTAAAGGAGTAAAGGATTTTGGAACACAGTTCTCCTGATGTCTAGTCTATTATGCTACTCTGATTTTCCTTCAGTATTATCTCACATATTTTTTAAATCTTTACAAATCTTGAAACTATGAGCTATTTTTAGGAGATCATTATTTTTAAGGGAAACAGGAAGTTGTGGCTACAGATGTGCTCCTGGTCGCAGGAAGCCAAGATCTTGCAATCACCATTTATGACTGCAGTTTGCATATTTGTTTCTATTCTTTCCAGCTAAAGTAAAGTTCATGGAGGCTGAGACTGGCTATGTCATCCATCATTTTATTGTCCCCTCAACACCCACCTCTAACACAGTGCCTGTCACCTAGAAGCCACTTGTTACATACACATTTGTTGAATGAAAATGAGAATGTGTCACAAATATGTTTTTTTAAGGAATAAAAGTGATTTTATTTAATATTTCAAAAGTGACCTCTACTAACATTTTGGTGATATCTACATATCTGCAGCAGAAAATCAATCCTGAATGTACACATGCTGTGGTCGGTCAAGACTAGGACCGACTAGAGCCCTGTCCTAGGCTCTGCAGATAGATGACTCTACAGACACATGGTCATTTTACAGTTCCAAAACTAGCAGCTATTTGTGATGTCTGGAAATTACTGTATAATCTACAGATAACTAGCAATACACCACTGGTAATGAAGTAAGAAAAATGTCAACAACCAGGAAATTAAAGCTAGGTAATGTGGCTCAACAAAGCACTATTTGCAACCAACTAAACATCTATTAGCCCATATCATTTTCTAAACTTTTTGTTGAAATAAGATTCCTTTGAACTTATTGTTCATATAGAAATGTAATTTAAATAAGTTTTGTGTGGTAAGTGTTCATTACATCCAATTTCCACACAATCATCAGTGAGTCTCATTCATTTGTGTCTGAAACAAGATACTGGCAAATACTAGTTTTGAAAGTTGATGCAAAAGGTCACAAATTAAAAAGGGGTGTAAATATGAGATCTTGAATTTCACAGTGGCCTAGGATCAGTCATCATTGATAGCAATAAACATAAGGCCCTTTAAGGTAATCGAAGCAATTGTCCGAGACCAGAAGAAAGAAAAACATGTAGAGAGGTAAATATTTCCAGTAAGACTATTATGATAAGAGTGTTAAACAAGCAAAGATGAGGAAACAAATGGCCAATGGAAGAAACTGAGAATCTTTGCCTGGAAACCTAAATTTTGCAAACATATGATCAAAGAAAAAGGGCATTAAAACATTTTATTATGGTAGAAGTATAGGGAACTTAGGGCTATGGGCAGATTACCTGAGTGTGGAAACAGAGCAAGCAAGGAATTAACCAAAGTTGCACAACTTCCATCCTGCCATTATGGCCATCTTATTCATGAAACTATCGGCCAGTGATAGGAGTAGGTGGGGAAAATGGCTGATTGACATCCACAGAATGACCCATCCTGTGGGTCATTAAAATCCTCCTGTTGAACATTCAGAAGGGACAAACAATCTTCACATCCTGTACCATTCTGAGATGTTTATCCATGTATCTCTCTCATAAGTCTACTTGTTGCTAATTCTCCAATCTTGTTCTTTCTAAGTCCTTGACTTTCCAGTGAAAGTTTAGCCACAGTTCATAATTTAATGTAGATTCATATGTTTGGCCATGTCTCCTTCCCAGAAAAATAAACAACCAGTTGCTCTGCTCAGAGTTCTTCCTAGTGAATATTCCCCTTCATTCCTGTCATTCAGGGCCAGTTCTAAGTAGGCCTATAATAGACACCTGTCCATTATTATACGGTTTTGGCACACTGTATAGAACCATCTGTAAACCAAGCCTGAGTAGTTGCTTGCTCAGTCACTGGTTATTAAGAATCCCTCATTAGGTAATTAGAGAGCAATGGAAAGATAAGGTAATGTGTGTAACTCAAAAAGGGACCAAGGATATTTGAGGCCACTTCCTCGTGCAACTTTATGGTCCAATGGGAGAGATAAACACCAAGTTCATGATGGGAAGCTCTTATGGCAATTTTGTTCTCCTTGGTCAAGAATTCTACTATGATCTATTTCCAAAGCCAGCATTCATAGGTCCCTAGATAAAATGTGGTAATGTGGCTGATTCCTCTCACTGCCAACTTTGCTGAGCCACTGACAACAATTTTGCTTCCTGTCCCTGATACTTTGGACTTATCTGAGATGTGTAGAAACTATAATTCTAAAAGGAGGACTACTTTCATCAATGGAACAAAACAATGATTCCATTAAGTTTGAAACTGCCACCTAGCCAATTGAGCACCTTCAGGAAATGGTACTTAATTCCCCTCCCCTTCAATGTGGCCTGGCTTTAGTGACTTGCTTCTAGTACAGAATACAACAAAATAAATGTTATGTCACTTCCAAGACTAGGTTATAAAGAGACTAAAGCTTCTGTCTTGGGAATTCTTGCATGTTCCCTGTCTCTTTGAACACTTATTCTTGAAAAGCCAAATGCCATCTTGCCAGGGCGCTTATGGAAGCCTATGAAGAGATTCATATAGTGAGGAAATGAAAACTTTGGACAACAATCAGCAAGGAACTGAGGCCTCCCAACCAAGACATGTGTGATCTAGGAAATGGATCCTACTTCAGTTGACTCGTAAGAGGAGTCTGCAGCCAGAGTTGACAGCTTAACCACCACACCAGGAAAGATTTTCAGCCAGAATATCCCAGCTAAGCAATCTCCAGATCCCTGACAGACAAAACCCATGAGATTATAAATGGCTGTTGTTTAAATTTACCAAGATTTGGTTATTTTATTATGTAGCTGCATATTACTAATACTAGCCAATATTAAAATTCATCAGGGTTTGAAGACTTGTGGCATTTTATCTTCAACTGTGTACAGGACAAGGGAAGGTCAGATTGCATAGGAGGATCTTATGGATCACTGAAAATACTGCTTTTACTTGGAGTGAAATGGGGAGCTATTATATACAGTTTTGTGCAGAATAGTGACATGATCTAATTTATGCTTATAAGCACAACTCTGGTTGCTGAGCTAAGAATAGGCTTTGGGGCACTAAATCAGAGACATGTTATAAAACTGTTGTAATAATACAGGTGAAGATGTTAGTGTTTCTGACTAGAGTAGTAACAATGAGTAAGAAATACTCATGCAAGTAATGCAAGATAGATAGGTATGAGGGGTGCCTGGCTGGCTCAGTTGGTAGAGCACGACTCTTGATCTCAGGGTTGTAAGTTTGAGCCCACATTGGGTGTAGAGATTACTTAAAAATAAAATCCTTTAAAAAAGAAAATAAATAAAAACAAGTAGGAGAAATATTTGGGTATTGGATATACCTGGAAGTAAAATAAATAGGATTTTCAAATAGATTCAATATAGGTTGAGAAAAAGAGAAGAATCAAAAATCCTCCACAGTTTCACCTGAGCAACTGAACACATGAACTTATCATCTGCTGAGATGCACCTACTGGGATGCAAGTAATCTTTCTTGCAATTGAGGTATATGTCATACACAATATTATATAAGTTCCAGGTATACAACATTCAGTATATATTGTGAAATGATCACTATAATAAGTCTAATTAACATCTGTCACCATGAGTACTTATGGATTCTTTTTAAAAATATTTATTTATTTAAGTAATCTCTACCCCCAACATGGGGCTCAACCTCATAACCCTGAGATCAAGAGTCACATGCTCTTCTGACTGAGCCAGCCAGGTGTCCCTGGAATTTTTTTTTTCTTGTGATGACAACTTCTAAGATTTACTGTTTGAACAACTTCCCCATATGCAATACAATGTTGCTAATAACTGCCATGCTGTACATTACATTCCCAGGACTTATTTATTTCATAACTGAATGTTTGTAACTTTTGACCCCCTCTACCTATTTTGCCCATTCCCCATCTCCTGCCTCTGGCAACAAACTGTTTTCTATATCTATGAGCTTGGGGTTCTGTGTTTTTTATTATTACTATTATTTTTAGATTCCACATATAAGTAACATTATGTGGCATTTTTCTTTGTCTCATTCCACTTAGCATAGTACCCTCTGGATCCATCCATGTTGTCACAAAGAGCAAGATTTCATTATTTTTTACTGCTAAATAATATTCCATTGTATGTATATGTAGCATTTTTCTTTATCCATTCATCTGGTGCTGGTGGGCACTTTGGTTGTTTCTGTATCTTGGCTATTACAAATAATACTGCAGTGAACATGGAAGTACATGTGTCTTTTTAAGTTAGAGTTTTCATTTTCTTTGCATAAACACTCAAAATTGGAATCACTAGATGATACAATACGTCTACTTTTAATTTCTTGAGTAAACTCTATACTGTTTTCCACAGAGGCAGCACTAGTTTACATTCATAGAAACACTGTGCCAGTGTTCCCTTTTCTCTACATCCTCACCAACACTTGTTATATCTTGTCTTTTTGATACAGGCCATTCTGACGGGTGTGAGGTGATATCTCATTGTAGTTTTGTTTCGCATTTTCCTGATGATTAGTGATATTGAGCATCTTTTCATGTGTCTTTTGTCCATCTTTACATCTTCCTTAGAAAAATGTCTGTTCAGAGTGTCTTCCTATTTTTTAATCAGATTGTTCTGTTTTGTTGGATTAAGTTGTACAAGTTTTTCAAATATTTTGGATATTAACCTATTCCAGATATAAGATTTGCAAATACTTTCTCCTATTTAGTATGTTACCTTTTCATTTTGTTGATAGTTTTCTTTGCTGTACAGAAGTAGTTTAGTTTGATGTAGTCTCACTTTTTTAGTTTTGCTTTTGTTCCCTTTGATCTTGGAGTCAAATCCACAAAACAGTCTCCAAGACCTATGTCAAGGTGCTTACCACCTATATTTTTTTCTAGGAGTTTTATGACTTCAGGTCTTACATTCAAGTCAATTCATTTTGAATTATTTTTTGTTTATGGTATAAGACAGTGATCCAGATTCATTCTTTTGCATATGGCTGTCTAGTTTTCTCAGCAACATTCTTTGAAGAGACTGTACTTTCCCCAGGAGTTGCATTTAGATTTGAGGCATTATTATTATTAGAAATTATTAGAAAACATTTAATAGTTAAAACATTGGGGCTTGATGACATCACCAAAAGTCATTCCACTTAACATAGTCCCATCTAGATCCATCCAGAATGTAAACAAAAAGGTAATGACTAAGTCATAGGGTCCTCCAAAATTAAAAGGCAGAGTAGAGGGAGCACCAGAAAGTGAGAATGAGAACCTACAGACACTGCAGTGGAAGACCCATTGTCCATTTTATCTGGATGACTATAATGAAAAGTTTCTACCACTTCCATATTCACATTTCCAATCCATATTTCCCAAAGCAGTTAATGTGAGTTTCCTTGTAAATCATCCTATAACACTTCCTTACCTTAATTCCTTTGATGGCTTATTTTTACACTTACAAGCCATGGCCTTGCATTGCCAAATGATTCTGCAGTGTTTAGAATCAGTAAACTTTGGCCAGAACTTCTTCCTTTGGCCCTCATGATTCTGATCTTCCATGCTTCTGACATTGAATGATCTGCTAAATTCAGACGTTCTGCTTCCTTGTCCTGCATATTGCCTGATTCTTTGAAGGTTTAGATATTCATATTCTGTATACCAGCATACTGTAAAAGCTGTAAAAATATACAGTTTCTTTTCTTTTTTTTTTTAAATTTTTAATGTTTTATTTATTTGTAGGAGAGAGAGAGACAGCGTGAGCAGGGGAGGGTCAGAGAGAGAGGGAGTCACAGATTGAAACAGGCTCCAGGCTCTGAGCTGGAAGTCAGCACAGGGCCCGACGCGGGGCTCGAACCCACGAACTGCGAGATCATGACCTAAGCGAAAGTCAGACGCTTAACAGACTAAGCCACCCAGGCGCCCCTAAAAATATAGTTTCTTTAATGGTAGCTCAATACAAGAAGATCTGGGCCTCTTTGATTAAAATATTTGTTTCTTTTTGATACATCTCCTAAATGCTAGTCACTCTTCCATGTAATCATTTGTAGCAGATTGCTTCAAAATAGGCCCAAGAGCTCTTTTCTTATAACATTTAAAATTGATTGAATATTGATTATTTAATACAGAAAATCACAAGCCAGTTTTCCAAATCAAGTTATTTATAGGTTGGTAGATTATTAACACCTTCTATTTGAATGCTTTATAACTGATTTTTTTCATAGCATTGTTTATTGTCTTGGATAATACTATCAGTTAAATAGCTCTGTTTTAGACAATAAAGTCAACATAAAATGAATACTTATGTGTTTTTTCCTTTCCAGAAATTTATGGTTAGTACTTTACTATTCTTCTCTGTTTTTTATATTATCTCACTTGCAATTTGAAAAATATCAAAACAATATTTTATGGAGTTCAAGATATATGTTTAGAATAAAATTCTAAGAAAGTTAAAGATACAAGTTTACTTTGTTAACATAAGACTCCTTTGTTCAAGATCCATGTGCTCACAGATGGTAACATGACCAAGTATGCCATTTTCAACAGAAAATAATATGATCTTAGCAATCATAATGCCCTTAAAAATGATGTAGGACTTAGCAGACACTTAATGAAAATTATGGAATAACTGCTCTGTGAAAAGCTTTAGCAACCAATGTAAAGGTACTCCTTTAGATTTTGCTTATAGCCTTTTATTTTTCTTTCAAAAATTATCTTTTATTTGTTTGTATATAGTCTCCTAATAGTACTGAGGCCCCTGCACAGCTATCGTTTTTGTTTCCCTTCCGAAAATTGTTGTATATATTCAAGTAACCCAGGGAGGCAGGACAATTTTATCCTGGCCCTTCATCAAGTCTGACTTCATTACATGTTATTTCTATTCTCAGTATTCTCTCAGGCGATTATTGAAAAATCCATTTTCAATTTCCTTTATGTTTTGTTTTTAATACTTTCATTTCTGTTGTGCATCATTCACTTTTCAGAAGTGCCTTCACTTTAAGAGGACAAACAGCTAGTGTTACCTGACTCCATGCTTTGCCATTTTATTTAGAGCACCCTCTTAGAATTTAAGTAGACTAATCTGTCTAAATAAAAAAAAAAAGGCATATCAAATTTCACTGGCTCTTGACCTCCTTGTAAACAATCAGATATACTCTTATCTCACCTTGGAAAAAAATAAAAAAGGAAAGAAATAGATCTTTTCTATGCTCTGGTAACTCCAGGTTTATCTAAGACTGTAGCATTTGATGGACCTGTGATAGTTATGGAGTATTAGCTACTCCATTTAGGAATAGCTCATGTTTATAAACTCACTTAGTGACTAAATTTATCTCATTTTTATTGGCTTAAAGGTGGACTGTTTCTCTTAGCAATAAAAAGACTTTTTAGGATGCTCTTTCCTTTCAAGGGGATACCTTTTATATTTGTGTAGAACTCATCATTAATATATTTTTAATGAGAGAATAAAAAAGATTTTATATCAGTAAATACAAAGACAGGGAAGGTTAGAAAGAGAAATAACTGAATCCATTAGCTGGGTTTTTTTTTTTTTTTTTTTTGCTCTTTTAAAACATTCAATGAAGTTGTTATATTAAGTCACCTCATTTCTTTTAGTACTCATATAGCTATTAAAACAAATGTTTATTTGAACAGTGCTCTGTTACCTCACTCCAAACTCTGAAAATGCAAACAAAATCTGCTACATCCAAGGCCAGCTGTTTTTCTTCATATGTATGTATGATATATGCAGGTGTATTTATAATTTTGCTTCAAACTTAGATTACTGAATCTTCTTTGCTCCTGCTTTCTTTAGATTGAATGGTCAATCTGTCTTTTAAATCCTGTTTGACGGTTATTCCTTCATACTTTCTGAGACCCACTTCTTCCTTTACACACCAAAATCTAGTCTTTACATTCAATTGCCCTACATCTATTGGCCTACAGTTTATTCTTAGTTCACAGTGCTGCCAATTTAAGTTCACTGAACAACTTCTCTGATCAGAAATGGTCACTAGCTCTCCATAAGCTACAGGAGGAAGTTCACTTACAAGGGAAACCTCAATATCTTTTCCAACACAATGTTCTACTATTTCACAATAAAAATCTACTACTATCAGGCTTATATCTTCATTTCCTTTTATTTATTTTTTTTTTTTAATGTTTTTTATTTATTTCTAGGAGAGAGAGAGAGAGAGACAGTGTGAGCAGGGGAGGGTCAGAGAGAGAGGGAGTCACAGACTGAAACAGGCTCCAGGCTCTGAGCTGGCAGTCAGCACAGAGCCCGATGCGGGGCTCGAACCCACGAACCGCGAGATCATGACCTAAATGAAAGTCGGATGCTTAACCAACTAAGCCACCCAGGCGCCCCTCTTCATTTCCTTTTAAAATGGTCTTTTCATATCCAAACTCTTGGCACTTACTCCTTTCCTCCAATTCTTTTAATTTTATACAAATTTTTTATCAGAGTAATACAGTTAAAATACTGCTAAAGAACATAAAATGTGGAAAGAGCAAACTATCCTATTTTCCATAAACCATCTTCCAATTCCATTTTCTTTTCTTGGAGCCATCATTCCCATGGTCTTCTTCAGTTCAAACCTAGGCTGGTTACTTTCTAGGCTTGTTCAACTGCCATCAATCATCTGAATACTATCTTTGCCTCTGTGATAGTTTCTTTCTTGCAAAATCCTAAATTTTGTACCATTTTATGATTCACACCATCCAATAGGTTCCCAGTAAATAGACCATTAAGAAAATAAACATTTTTGAGTCATCACATTTGGATGCTTTGCTCTTCATACTTGACAGGTACAGAATTCTAGCTTGAAAATAATTTCACTCAGATTATTAAAGCAGGAACATTGATTCCAAGAGGCAGTCACCAGTGGAGTAGGAGGACCCCTCCTAGGGTCTTCTTGTTCCCAACGAGGGAACTATCGAATCATTCTAAATACCCCAGAAACCAATCTGAAGACTGGCAGAACAAACTCCACAACTAAAATAAGAGAAGAAGCTACAACAAAGAAGGTAGGAAGCGTGAAGATGTGGTTCAAGGGAGAAACCAAGATCATAGGTGCAGCAGAAGGAAGGGAGTCATGATCCCTGCAGAAGGAAGAGAAGGTGGGGAGAGAAAGAGGGCGGGGGGGGGGGAGGGAGGAACACATAATGAGAACATTTCCCCAAAATCATTGGCTAGAGAAATATGAGAAGGGCTGATTTTTGTGAGTTCTTATAATCAGCAGGGCTGAAAGGTTGGAGTTTTAAAGGTCAGTAGGTTTGGCTGGGACAGAGCCCTGAAGGCAGTGCCCTGTTCCTGGAGAGAAGTCATGCAAGTAACCCAGAGACAGATTGTGTGGGAATTAGTATTTTAAAGAACCCTTGGAACACACCAGGGGAGATTATTTGCTCTTCTTAAAGCCTGTCTCTGAGAGGCAGCATTCATGGAGATACTTCTCCAGGAACAAAAGAGCTGGCTGGTGTCATTTCCCTACTTTGCTTCCCAGCATAAAAACAGAGCCAGCTGTGGGAGGCATCACACCACCCACACTGGCTACCTAACTTGCTTACACCAAGCCCCACACCCCTGCGCTCTAGGAGGACTACCTTTCTTAGTCAAGCTTGCCTCAGTGCCAGTGCAGTGGGCTTCTTCCCCAGAAGACCAGAGAAACCCCTACTGACACCGTATCTCCTGGCCAGAGTTCTCCAGGGCTTCAGTGCCAGTCTAATTTCATAAGCAGTCCAGAGCATACCTAGAAATTTGCCACATTCTGGCCAAGTACTGAACACTGTTCACTGTAGGCAAGGAGAGCCTCTGAAGATGATTGTCCTGAAGGATAGAGCAGCCAAAACACAACAGCAGAGTGCACACAGCACACATCCCAGATATTCCCTGAAGTTCCAAGCCCTGGACACTATATGACATCTTCTTCATAAAGTCACTATTCTCAGAGCAGGAAAAGTAGCGGACTTTTCCAACACAGAGAAGGCAGAGACTTAGATAAAATGCCAGGTTGGAGGAATTCATCCCCAAAAGATACAGTAAGATAAGGACTCTGTCAGAGACCTAAGCAAAACAGATATAAGTAACATGCCTGATGGAGAATTTAAAGCTACCATAAGAATATCTGCTGGACTTGGGGCGCCTGGGTGGCTTAGTCGGTTAAGCGTCCGACTTTCGCTTAGGTCATGATCTCGCGGTTCATGGGTTCGAGCCCCGGGTCGGGCTCTGTGCTGACTGCCAGCTCAGAACCTGGAGCCTGTTTCAGTCTGTGACTCCCTCTCTCTCTGACCCTCCTATGCTCACGCTGTCTCTCTCTCTCTCTCTCTCTCTCCCCTAGAAATAAAAAAAAAAATTAAAAAAAAAAAAAGAATATCTGCTGGACTTGAGGAAAGAATGGAAGACTTGAAGTCTCCAAGACTTAACATAAAGATAAAGAGTTAAAAAAGAATCAGTCAGAAATTTAAAACAATACAATAACTGAGATTATAAACAGGCTTGATGCAATGAACACAAGCCTGGAAGAAGCAAAGGAACAAGTGAGTGATAGAATAATGGAAAATAATGAAGCTGAACAAAAGAAAGAAGAATTCTAGAACATGAGAATAGATTTAGGGAACTCAGTGCCTCCATCAAACATAATAATATTCATATTATAGGAGTCCCAGAAGAAGAAGAAAGAGAAAAGGGGGAAGAAAACATATCTGAGGAAATAACAGCTGGAAACTCCACTAGTCTGAGGAAGTAAACAGACATCCAGATCCAAGAGGCACAGAGAACTCCCATCAAAATCAACAAAAGCAGGCCAACAGCAAGACATATTGTAATCAGATTTGTAAAATATAGTGATAATGAAAAAATCTTAAAAGCAGCAGGATAAAAGTAATCCTTGCCATACAAGGGAACCCAAACTAGCTGGAGATTCTCTTCAGAAACTTGACAGGCCAAAAGGGAATGGAATGATACATGCAACATGCTGAATGGGAAAACTCTGCAGTCAAGAATAATCTATCCAACAAAGCTATCATCCATAATATAAGGAGAGATAAAGACATTCTCAAACTAAAACTCAAGGAATTTGTGATCACTGAACCAGCTCTTCAAGAAATATTAAAGAGGATTCTTTGAGTGCAAAG
The DNA here is from genome assembly GCA_017311185.1 of Proteles cristata cristata. Taxonomy (NCBI): domain Eukaryota; kingdom Metazoa; phylum Chordata; class Mammalia; order Carnivora; family Hyaenidae; genus Proteles; species Proteles cristata. The sequence goes on along the minus strand of JAESUZ010004923.1, from coordinate 580,753 downwards.
GAAGGACCAAAAGTGACAAAGAAAGGAAGAGAGAAAATCTCTGGAAACAATGTCAAAACAAGCAGTAAAATGGCAGTAAACACGTATCTATCAATAATTAATATGAATTTAAATGGACTAAATGCTCCAATCAAAAGATAATGTGTTAGAATAGATTTTAAAAAAACAACAAGACCTATCTACATGCTATGTACAAGAACTCATTTTTGATCTAAAGACACTGAAACTCATTTTAGATCTAACAACACCTGTAGATTGAGAGTGGGGATGGGGAGGGGCGCCTGGGTAGCTCAGTCAGTTAACCATCCAACTTCGCCTCAGGTCATGATCTTATGGTTTGTGAGTTTGAGCCGTGCATCAGGCTCTGTGCTGACAGCTCGAGCCTGGAGCCTGCTTCCAATTCTGTGTCTCCCTCTTTCTCTGCCCCTCCCCTGCTCATGCTCTCTCTCTCACTCTCAAAAATAAATAAACATTAAAAAAAATTTTTTTTAAAACAGAGTGGGAATGGAGAGACATTTATGATGCAACTGGATGCCAAAAGAAAGTCAGAGTAGCAATACTTACATTGGACAAACTATTTAAAATAAAATGTGTAGGAAGAGATAAAGAAAGGCACTATATAATAGTAAAGGGAACAATCTAAGAAGAAGATCTAACAGTCATAAATATTTATTCCTTCAACATGAAAAAATCCAAATATATAAAACAATAACATAAAGGAACTGATAATAATAAAACAATAATAGTATGGGACTTTAATGCCTTCCTTACATCAGTAGGTTGTTGGGAGCCATTCTGAGCCCACTAGTCGAGAAAACTCCTGGTGAGGTTAAAGCAAGTTTGCACGGTCTCTTGCCAATCAGATGACGACCGATATCCACCGCCACTCAATTATTTCTGCTTGAGCACTGACCCCAAGGGTACCTTGTTGATCAATATTGGGAGTGACTTGTCCCCTTATTCTGGCCCTGGTATGATGACTGCACCTTGTGAAGGAACTTTGTGGGAACTTCTTCTTTTGATTATGGGAACAGACATCGTGTCTCCAGAAGGTCCTGTTTCCCTCCATACTTTCCCTTGAGCTATGAACAGGCTAATGACCCTTACTCATAAAAGACATGTACAATTCTGTTTCTAGCGTTGCATTAGTCCAAGAGGTACATACACCTCAACATGTAAATCAACTAACCAAAAATGTCTCCATGCCCTACCTATTCAAGAAATCATAAAACTAGACACAAAGGTAAATGCACTCGAAGAGGCTATTCTATGTATTGGAAATAAGCTAAACTCTTTAAAGGTATGGTTGGCTCTCTGGTGCCATAAAGCATATAACTGGAAAATCAAGTCTTGCCCAGAGACAAAGAGCCTAACTTAGAGAAAAGGAACAGATAAGGGCAGAAGATAAGTTAGTACATATACCTTTGCTAACTGATGGTGTATAGCAGCCCTTCCCTAAGGCCTACTTTCCACAAACACCTTCCCTTACCCTGGCAGCTGTGATGAGGATGGATAAGAGTACCTACAAACCTATGACTTAATCTTAGCGTTATTAAAATGTGAACACCTTGTTATTTTCTTAGTTACTCAACCTCACTATAATTGGGGCAGTTCTGCAAGAAGACTTCTGTAAAACCTGTTTCTGTACATTTTCCAAAAACACCTTATCACAAAGAGCTATCCATTGTAAAAATTCCATTTCCTGATGCCATGTTAACATTTGACCTATAAATAAAGACACCAAAACTGACAGAACAGAGATGACTGCCTGGTGATCAGAAAGAATCTTGGGGCTCTCTCCCTCCCTCCCTCCCTCACTGACACCATCCATCCTTCAGGGACCCCTGGACCTGGCGGAGCCGGCCTCCAGCAGTAGGTCATCTAAACAGAAAATCAACAAGGAAGCAATGGCTTTGAATGACACACTGGATCAGATGAACTTAACAGATATATTCAGAACATTCTTTCTTAAAAGAACAGAAAACACTTTCTTTTCAAGTGCACATGGGACATTCTTCAGAACAGATCCACATTCTGGGTCACAAATCAGGTCTCAAAAAGTACAAAAAGATTGAGATGATACCATGCCTATCTTCTTATCACAACCATGATGTGTGAAGTCAACCACAAGAATAAATTTGGAAAGACCAAAATACATGGAGGTTTAAAACCTGCTACTACAGAAGGAAGGAGTCAACCAGGAAATCAAAGAAGATATTAAAAAGTACATAGAAACCTATGGAAATGAAGACACGATAGTCCCAAACCCTTGGGATGCAACAAAAGCAGTCATAACAGGGAAGTATATGGCATACAAAGTCAGATGCTCAACTGACTGAGCCATTCAGGCACTCCTTATCTATTTATTTTTAATTTCCAAGAGTTCTTTCTTATTATCTTGTTGTTTAGTAGTTCCACATATAGCTTTTCTTGTTGTAGAGATATAGTATCTTTATCTTTTGGCAACCTGTATTGTTCCCCTCGGCTCTTTTCTTGTCTTTGCATTGATCTTTCTTTCATGTTTTAGGTTTTTAAAAGAATTACTTAATGATCCTTGAATACCCAGTCTTATATATAATTCAACAGATATTTATTGAGTACCTACTGTATACCAAACAACTTTGTCCTATAAAATACAACATTGCCCATAAAAGCATTGCCCTAGGATTTAGGTATAAACAAGCTGTTTGGGAATTCTGGATGCTAGTAATTGTGGAATTTCTGTTACTGAACTAATTCTCTAGCAAATAGAAATATTCAACTCTATAAATCATACAAACTGAAAGACCTGGAGAGCAACAAAAATCTGACAGAAACTGGAGAGAAATCAACCTTGGAAATAAGGGAAGCACAATGGGGGAGATTTTTACCTAAGTACTCTCACCAGCAACAGCTGGTCAAGTTTAAGAAGAAACGCATACTTTCCTTGACCTGATTATACAGAGCATGAGTTCAGGAATGCTAGAGTGACAAAAAATTGAAGGGCAAAATCCTAGAACAAAATAGAACCTTTGCTAACTCTAGAACTGTTCAGTTTGTGCAGACAAGACTCCAAGGAGCCCAGTAGAAAGCAACAGCTTTAGACTGATGGAGATGAGGGATACCTGGGTGGTTCAGTCGGTTAAGCATCTGACTCTCAATTTCAGCTCAGGTCATGATCTCACGGGTCTTGATTTCACATCAGGCTCTGTGTTGTGTCAGTGCAGAGCCTGCTTGGAATACTCTCTCCATCTTTCTCTGTCAACCCCACCTATGCTTGCTATAAACAAACAAACAAAACTTGAGAAAACGCTAAAAGATTGATTGAGATGAGGAGGAAATTTAGCTACTCCCCACCACAGTGATGAAAAGGGTATTGAGTTCAAGTCCCGACAAATTAGAGAAACCCTGTAAACACCTCAAGTTTTCTGCCAATATCCTGGAATGATTTCTCAGGACTAAAGGATTCAATGTAAGATGAGAAAAACCAAAATTGACCTGCCTAGCAGAACATAAAACTACATTTTTTTTAATGTCCAAAGCAATCCATCAGTTATTGAACAGCCTACTGAACAAAATTCAACATTCTCCAGAGGAAAATATAGGAATCCAGAGTGTTTACAACCTGTCAACAAGGCACATATATATAATAATTACTAGTTATATGAATAAGCAGAAAATATTACCCATAATTAAGGGAAGAATCAGTTTTTTAAAAAAATCCACAAATAATCCACATATTAGAACGAGCATACAGGCACTATAAATGATTGTCTGGGTTCTCTATGAAGCAAACACCAAGAAGAACTTAGATGAGCAAGGAATTTGTTAAGGGAAAGGCATATGTGGGAAAAATGGGAGAGTCATAAGACTGTGATGCAGGTCTGACTCTGAGTGAGGGAGAGAAAGAAGGAAAGATTGGGTGATAATATTTTAGATTGAAGTTCTAAGGAAGACTGTCCTTAGGCCATATTTGCTCTTTAGAGGAGCCTTGCACATGCCAGGAAGGTCTCCCTGAATATCCCTCTCATGCTTGGTCTTTGGTTGAGAGCCACTTGTAGGAAATCAATTATTCTCTCCACACAGAGACCTCGGTAGCATATCCTCATAGCTGCCACACTCCACTCTTCCACCACAGAGATTTACTTCTCCATATTGGTGTGAAGGGCAGCTCCTTTGTGGTTTTAACATATCACTTTTATTTTTTAATTTTTAATGTTTTATTTATTTTTGAGACAGAGAGACAGAGTACAAGTAGAGGAGGGGCAGAGAGAGAGGGAGACACAGAATCTGAGGCAGGCTTCAGGCTCTGAGGTGTTAGCACAGAGTCCAATGTGGGGCTCGAACTCAAGAACCACGAGATCATGACCTAAGCCCAAGTTGGACACTTAACCAACTAAACCATCTAGGTGCCCCCAAACATACCACTTTTCTGGAGGAGAAACTTAGTTAACAGGACAAACTACAGTCTCTATCATTGCAGGTAATTTACTCCTGTAACTAGTATTCATCTTCTGTCTTTTACACTAACATTTGAAATTCCTCTCATGCTCAGCTATCACTTTGGCAAGTCTACCTGGCTTTATGGATCATGTGATCCAAACCTTTAATCCTAAGATGTTTGAACCATCTAAAATATCTTTTTTCTCAATCTGAGCTTACTGTATGTATGGATTCACAGCATCAGTTGGACAACAGAATGCCAAAATGCACACAAATCAATCACCTGTACTGCACACTGATTTTTTCTGTCCTTGTATAAAACCAGCCCCACTTTCTGCCAATCAAAGTCAACATCCCCTAGCATTATGGTAACTTCTTACCTGCTAGTGCTTGGGTACAAGAAATGCAAGGTGCCCCCCTCCTACACTGTTGGTGGGAATGCAAACTGGTGCAGCCCCTCTGGAAAACAGTGTGGAGGTTCCTCAGGAAACTAACAATAGAACTCCCCTATGACCCAGCAATAGCACTTCTAGGAATTTACCCAAGGGATACAGAAATGCTGAGGCATAGGAGTACATGTTCCCCAATGTTCATAGCAGCACTCTCCACAATAGGTAAAACATGGAAAGAGCCTAAGTGTCCATCAACAGATGAATGGATCAAGAAGATGTAGTTTATCTATAGCATGGAATACTACATGGCAATGAGAAACAATGAAATCTGGCCATGTGTAGCAACATGGATGGACCTTGAGGGTGTTATGCTGAGCGAAATAAGTCAGGCAGAGAAGGACAAATATCATATGTTTGCACGTATAGGAGGATTAGGAGGAACTTAACTGAGGACCATGGGGGAGAAGAAGGGGGGAAATGGTGGGGGAAAGAGAGAGAGGCAAACCATGAGAGATCTTGAATGCTGACAAACTGAGGACTGATGGATGTAGGGGGGAGGGGGGAAGGGCATGGAGGAGGGCACTTGTGGGGATGAGCACTGAGTGTTATGTGTAAACTAATTTGACAATAAACTATTTGTAAGAAAAAAAAAGAAAAAGAAACATGGATTTTTCGGTATTGATTATTTCTTAGCTGGAGGGCTAGAATATACAGTAGTTCCATACTGTTCATATCTCTTTGTGATCAAACAGTTGTTTTTCCATCATACCATCATAGGAGACTTAATCACTACTTGTTTTTATATTCACATAGTCTTCAACTTTTTTCTCCATTCATGTTACTCTCCACAATAGCCAAAACATGGAAAGAGCCTAAGTGTCCATCAACGGATGACTGGATCAAGAAGATGGGGTTTATCTGTCCAATGGAATACTACATGGCAATGAAGAAACAATGAAATCTGGCCTTGTGTAGCAACATGGATGGAACTTGGGGGTGTTATGCTGAGCGAAATAAGTCAGGCAGAGAAGGACAAATATCATATGTTTGCATGTATACGCAGATTAGGAGGAACTTAACTGAGGACCATGGGGGAGAAGAAGAGGGGAAATGGTGGGGGAAAGGGAGAGAGGCAAACCACGAGAGACTCTTGAAAGCTGAGAACAAACTGAGGACTCATGGTTGTGGGGGGGAGGGGGAAGATGGGCATGGAGGAGGGCACTTCTGGGGATGAGCACTGGGTATTATATGGACACCAAATTGACAATAAACTATTTGTAAAAAAGAAAAAAAAAAAAGAAATGCAAGGTTGCAAGGTGCCCTATTGGCAGTCTAACTTGTTCAATAAAATCTTTAGTACCTCCTCTGGAAAGAGTATCATTCCTTTGGAAACAAAATATCTAATCCTACAAAACCCAGAACAATCAGGATAGGAAGCATGGATTCCCCAGTGAAGCTCTGAGAGTGTTGGTAATAAAGACTACTATTGCTCTCATCTCTTAGTTATAATATATATGAAACCAAGTATTATTTTATTAGGGACACAGTGTCATAGCAAGCTATTTTTCTATATTGCTGCCATTCAGCTGGTGCTACAATTGTACCCTTAGCAGACTGTTCCAGCATACTATGAGGGTCGATGCCTCTGGGTGGTGCTGTATGTATTATAATCAGTGAATCACATGGTCCTATATATCCATTCCTGTATCTCTTCCATTTTAAAGTGGGTTCCCTGGGTCATGTGTTATGCTGTGTGATATTGATAAGCTGCTGCATAGACTGAAGTTCTGTAGACAGGAAAAGAAAATTCCTATCTGAAATAGATAATCTAGCTGTTGACAATGAACTGATGGTCCTTCCATAATAAATGGGGTTTGTGTATTTGAGTTGCCACCAACTGGTGGCTAGCTGGTATCCTTGAGGAATTGTGTCATATGTGGGTGCCATATGGGTCTCTGTTGCTGATATGAACATTCATAGGCAGAAGCAGCTAGCAGACCTTAGTGAGAGTCCATAACATTGGGTTCATAACAGTTTCTGTGTCTACTACTATGACTCTACATTCATGTGCCCATCATGCTGGTTTGGACTAATGATGAAGGCTAGCTAACATCAACTGATTTATCTCATGGATCAATGCTTCTTCAGCAGTAGGTGCTTTCCAGTAGGTATCAATACAGGATAATTCTCTTTTTGTGACCACTCCATATATCCATCCAAATGACTCTATATAATCTAGATCTTCTCATCTCCAATATTCTAATCATTTTTCTTTAAACCTCTAACCAGAATTCTCATATTGGGCCACTTCTTCAACCAAAGTGGATGATGAGGTACACACATGTAGTTCTGCCCATCAGGAAGATTTTCCCTTTTCACTGTTTTTTCAAAGAAGCTCTTAAATGTGGCTATGATGAAACATCTGTCAGTTTTAGCCTTGGGACCATGTGCCAAGGAATCACTCTCTAAATCAAGTTTTATTTTTTCCCCTTACTTTTTAGCTTTTATTATACAAGGCTTCCAATGGGATCTGTGCCTTCAGTGTAAGGCAATGATTTTTCAGTATATAGTAGGGAGGGTCATCAATCAATTATACCTCCTCAGCACTTGGTTTGATAGTTACCCCCCAATCCACAGTCACTGAAAGTAATTGTGATACATAAAGATTCTAAAAGACAAAATGGATATAGTGGGTGACAGGTTGGAAATTTTCAGGATTTTTGGAAATTATAAAAAAAAGACTAAATGGAAATAATAGAAGTGAAAAATTTAAGTAAAAACATTATTGGATCATTTTTTATAGCACATTGGACATAATAAAAAAAGATCAGCTGTCCTGAAGACATGTAAATCTATTTCATATACTGAAGCATTGAGATGAAAAAGTTTGGAAAATTATAAAGAGCCTCAATGACCTCAGAGGACATGTCAAACAATAAATGTAATCAAAGTCCCAGGGGAGGAGAGAGACTGAGACAGAAAAGACTAATGAAAGATACAGTTAATTTTTTTCCAAACTTTTTTATAGATAACAACCTATAAAAGCAGACGTTTAGCCAACTATAGAAGGAGAAAATACCAACAAAATCAGACATAGGCCCACCAGCCAATTGGCTTAAATCCACAGTTAAAGAAAATCTTTAAAGGAATCTATATTCTCATATTGAACCACTTCTTCTTCAACCAAAGAAAAAAAACTAGAAAAGAAACCACATTGCATATAGGGGAACAAAAATGAAAGAATGTGCCTTCTCATCAGAAAAGGCTGAGGTCAAGATAATAATAATGACTGACATCTTTAAAATGTGCTTGGTGAAAAGGAAAACATCTGCCAACCTACATGTCATCAAAATATCTTGAAAAAACGAAGGTTGAAATAAAAACATTTCCAGATAAACAAAATTAGGAAATTTTGTTACCGGTAAAGAAAGTTGTTTAGGCTGAAGGGAAATTGTATGAGATGGAAAAAGATCAGATTTATAGGGATCAGAAAAAGCCTTGGAAATAGCAAATAAGTGATTAAATATAAAAGGTCATCTTTCTTTTCTTAAATTTCCCAAAAGTCAATTGACTGAAGAAAAAACATGGCAATGTTTATGAGTTTTATAACATAAGTAGAGGAAAAATAAATAACAATAGCACAACAGATGGAGACAGGTTTAAATAGAATTATATTTTTATAAGTGCATTATATTATACATGAAATAGTATAAAATTAATTTTAACTAGAATACATTATGTTAAATAAGAACACCGGAATCCCTAGAGAAAGTTACTTAAAAGTAATAAAATAAGATTTTAAATGTTAACTCAGGGCATAGAATACTAAAACATTAAATAATTCCATAAGAAGACAGGAAAGGAGGAACAAAGAAAAACAAAGGGCACAGGTAGAAAAAAAGTAGCAAGAAATTAAATAGAAGAAAATGTCTAATCAAAAGGCAGAGACTAGCAGGTTGGACACAAGGGAGTATCATTCATTTTAAAGGCTGAAATCTTGCAATTTGCAAAAACATGGTTGGATCTAAAGAGTACTATGCTAAGTAAAGTAAGCCACTCAGAGAAAGACAAATACCAAGTGATTTCATTCATACATGCAATTTAAGAAACAAACAAGAAAAAAGGAGACAAACTGAAAACAGACTCTTAACTCTAGAGAACTGATGATTACCAGAGGGGAGGGAGATGGGGTGATGGGTAAAATAGATGAAGGGAATTCAAAGTATACTTATCATGATGAGCACTGAATAATGTATGGAATTGTTGAGTCATTAGGTTATACACCTGAGCGTTATGGAACACTGTATGTTAATTATACTGGAATTAAAATTTTTAATTAAAAAATTAATAAGTAAATAAAAATAAAAAGATATAACTCTATGATGTTTACAAGGGATGCTTTATACATTAAAACACAAACACGTTTATGATAACCCATCCAAAAGATATATCAAACACCAGACATAATAAAGCTTGTACAAACTATGTTAATAGTGGGTATAAACCTACTGTGTTTAACACAGTAGGTTTTAAGTTTTTTTTTTTTTAATGTTGATTCATCTTTGAGAGATAAAGAAAGAGTGTGAGTGGGGAAGAGGCAGAGAGAGAATCTGAAGCAGGCTTCAAGCTCCAAGCTGTCCGCACAGAACCTGACACAGGGCTCAGACCCATGAACTATGAGATCATGACCTGAATGGAAGTCAGGCACTTAACCAACTGAGCCACCCAGGTGTCTCTAGACACAGTAGGTTTTAAACAAGAAATCTTACCAGAAATAAACAGAGGCATTTCATAATGATAAAACAGCACAGCATAGTAATTATAGGCAACAATGCTGTATTACATACTTCACAATTGCTGAGAATAAATCTTAAATATTCTTGCCACATAAAAAGAAATAATTATGTGGCATGATCAATGTGTTAGCTAAAACTACAGTGGTAATCATATTGTAATATGTAAATGTAGCAACATGTTTTACACTTTAGATTTACACAATGTTAAATGTAAATAAGATCTCAAAATCAGGAAAGCATTAGAATCCTAAACGTATCTACAACTATAACAGAGAAATATGCAAATATAGCAAAAAATTCTTAATACCCTTTTTTTGGTAACATAGCATCCAGTAAGGCTGTAGACCGGTACAGCCTATCAACCAACTTAACCCAACTGACATTCATAGAATAAGACACCAAACCATGCAATTATTTTAATCTCTTGGGGACAGATGCATTTTGGAATCCAGAATTATTTGCATTGTTAGAAAGATTACTTAGTGCAGGGGCGCCTGGGTGGCTTAGTCGGTTAAGCGTCCGACTTTCGCTTAGGTCATGATCTCGCAGTTCGTGGTTCGAGCCCCACGTCGGGCTCTGTGCTGACTGCCAGCTCAGAGCCTGGAGCCTGTTTCAGAGTCTGTGTCTCCCTCTCTCTCTGACCCTCCCTTGCTCACGCTGTCTCTCTCTATCCTAGAAATAAATAAAAATATTTTTTAAAAAAAGTTTTAAAAAAAAAGATTACTTAGTGCACATAATAATCAGGTCCACATTCTCTTATCCATAATTATCCAAAAAGCCCTGGAAACCAAATTTTTTGTCAGCTTGGAGTAGTCAAAACTTCTTTGGAAGCAGAATCTGACCTGACATGAAACATGGGTTCTGTCTTAGCTTCCTCTCAGCCATAAGTGATGCCACAATTCACTGATGTTTCACGGTTTGTTTTATTTTATAGTTTTGTAATTAACTACACCATGAACAGTTTGAAACAGCTAAAGATGCCCTTGTAGGTAACAGAGAAATAGAAAAAGAAGCATCTGTCAATATCTAGAGGGCACAAAGTGAAGATATTACAGAGGCTCCAAAACAAGCTTGCAGTTGCAGACTTTAAAGGATTTCCTCATACTAATGAAAAGACTACATTAAACCTTATTAGTTCACCAAATATGCATCAGTAGAGTGCAATTAAGCTAGAAAAAGGCTTGCATTGAAGAAATGCTGAACATTAACAATCATGTGCCTGTTGTGCATTCCTTCAAGGGAAAATTCTGCAATGGGAATATTACTGAAATAGTTTAAAGTATAGTGAAGCAGGTGGATAATTGTGAGGAAGATGCTGACGGAGGGGAAAAAAACTCTGAATGATATGGTGAAACTGTAATCAGTTAATTGCTGACCTTGAACAAAACACATGAGGTCAGAGCGGTTGCATCAATTAAAGAAAATCTGCTTGGGTAGATCCCCATGTTAATATCTCAGAGGACATTGAAAGAAGCTTTCTAAGACTATTTTCCTGGAAAATATTATGCTGTGAAAGAAGTCTACCCCAGAAGACCACATACTACATTATTTTATTGACTTGAAAGCCCAGAGTAAGGAAACCTACAGAGACAAAAAGTAGACTCCTGGTTGCTTAGGGTTTAGGTGAGACGGGGGAAAAGAGTGATAGCTAAAGTGTTCAGTTTCTTTGACATGATGAAAATGTTCAAAAATTGACTGTGAAATGGGGATGAGCACTGAGTGTTATGTGGAAACTAATTTGACAATAAACTATTTGTAAAAAAAGAAAAAAAAGGAAAAAAGAAAAAAAATGGACTGTGAATATACCCCAAATATATTCATATATCTGTGAATATACCCCAAACCAAGAAATTGTACCTTTAAAAAAAATGAATGAATCATACAGTTTGTGAATATTTGAAGAAAGCTGTTAAAAATAAAGGCCAAGTCCTAGCTCATTTTCATCTCTGAAGGATTCCTTCTTAGCCATGTTCTCAGAGGCCGAATTCCAACAAAATGATAATGAAAGCAGTATATGCAATTCTCCAAGATTCTCCAGTTTAATCTTGATCCATTGAATATATAGGTCCAACAATTCAGCTTATCTTGAAATTGCATATACTTGAAATGAAGTGTTTTCATTAGAAAAAAATCAACACAGGGGCGCCTGGGTGGCTTAGTCGGTTAAGCGTCCGACTTTCGCTTAGGTCATGATCTCGCGGTTCGTGGGTTCGAGCCCCGCGTCGGGCTCTGTGCTGACTGCCAGCTCAGAGCCTGGAGCCTGTTTCAGTCTATGACTCCCTCTCTCTCTGACCCTCCGCTGCTCACGCTGTCTCTCTCTCTTAGAAATATATAAAACATTTTAAAAAAAGAAAAGAAAAAAACCAACACAAAATAATTTGCAGATTATATTTACACCACTATTTAATTTACTACTTTATTACTATATAACCTGAGATATTATTAACAGTCTTTAATTATTCCACTTGGAGTGAATATTCATACCTTGTGCTTCAGCAATTCAGACAGTCATTTTGGGGTGTTTCTGCAGACAGTAGTTTTTCTATAATACACTGTGCTATGTACATAGCACTTAAAATTTAAATTTTGAAAAGGTATGTATTCTCAGAGTATTGTATTAGAGATTGTGGGGCTGTATGATATCACATCTCCTGGGGGTTCTGGGACAGCAGCCTGTAACCAGTAGCTCTATAAACAGCTTTATTTCAGGTCATATTTTGCAAACAAATTTGTACATTTTAAACATGTTTTTAAAAATTTTTAGATTTTGAAAATGCAAGAAAGAAATTGATTGCTACATAGAGTAATAGTCTATGTCAATGCTGTCCAGTAGATATCTGTGTTTACAAGTTTATATTTTCCAGTAGCCTTATTAAGAAAAAGAAACAGATGAAATTTAATGATGGTCTCATTTAGCCTGATATTTTAAAAACATGTTAATTTCAACATGTAATAAATACAATTTTTTTTTCTATATTTTACACTCTTATCTATTTGAAATATGGTATCTTTTCTTTACCCTTACCAGGCACCTCAATTTGGACTCATCACATTTCAAAAGTTCAAGAGTCACTTGTATTCAGTGACTATCCTTTTGGACAGTGCACAGCTATGTAGCTAGAGGTGTATCTAATGTAACATAGCATTTGGTGAAAAACCTCAAGTTCTACAAAATTGTACAATAAAAGTAATAGGTCAAATGGAAAAATATAGAACATACCACTCTAAAACCATGTAACTTTGATATAATGTGCCAAAATGAGTCAGTAATTTGTATCCAGAAAAATAACAGGAAATGCTCAGGAATGTAGTATATTTTAAAATTCAGAGTGGTTACCTGGCAATATTTCATATAAAGTAGAGCTAGTGTTACCAAGACAATGTGTATCAAAGTATGCTATCAGCTGTAGGCACTGTTTTGTTGTTGTTGTTATTGTTTTGGTTGTTTGGGGGAAGGTGGGAGGGAGGGTGGACAGATGCAACTTACCTGTTACATTATTCTAGTTTGCTGAGAAATTTTTAAAATCATGAATAGATGCTGAATTTTCTCAAATTCTTTTCTTCATCAAAGGAAATGATCATACAGCTTTCCTGACTAAATTGATTGTTTCTGAACAATAAACCAGGCTTACGTTATTGCGATAAATCCCATGTGACCTCGTATTTATCTTTTAAAATACTGGGAATTCAATTTACTAACTTTTGGCTGAGGATTTTTCCTTCTTTGTTCATGGAAGGTATTGGTCTCTGATTTTTATTTCTTGTAATGTTGGTCTGGGTTTAGTATGCAAGTGATATTACCTAGCATAAATTTCAAGTACAAAACTACTAAGAGTTACACAAACTTAGAGTAAGTTTCTTTTTCTTGAATATGTCATTAATTCCTTATGTAATGGTCCTCATTAATAAAATTTAATGAATGTGCTATTTTGATTATTGAGCAAAAACGAAACAACAAACTATACCATTTTCTTCTGCTTTTAACTTTTAAAAGTGGAAAACTTCTTATTATATATCTTTCAATTTAACTAATAATCGCAGCTATTGGTTTGAAGATAACTGCATGGTATCTCAGGATCCGTTATGAGGACCTATAAAGCCATTTGAAAGTATGGGCAAGAGAAATTAAAAATATCAGGAGTTGGTATTTTGAAATGTTAGGGGTCTAGAATTCAGTTTATTATACTCTCTTGCATAAAGCAGCCTCCCATTAGCTGCTTATACAGGCTTTTTATTTTATGATATTTCCCAATTGATCACTCCCAATTTATTTTTTACATTTAAAAAATCTATTTGTTATAGATAAATCTAGTGTGTCTGAGTACATTCTTCTACCACATATATATTTGTGTGTATGTATGATATATATATTTTTTATATATTTACATATTTACATATTAATCCCTCTAATGATGAATACTTAGTCTTAATGTCCACTAACAGTCATTTAGGTTATAAAGTAAATTGCAGTAAATATCCTTAATGATGTTTACTTGAAGACCTGTGTGAACAGTTCTTTAGTGCATATATCCAAGGATATATGCAGTGCTGGGTTGTAGACTACTATTTAAGTATTCAATTTCACTAAATACTGAAAGTTTGCTGAAAAGTTACAGTACTTCTTGCTTCTACAAGGAGAGTCTGTTTTTTTCCCCCGAATTGTAGGGATTACAATTTCTTCTATTTCCTAGATATTATGATCCCTTAGCAGCAATATTATTGCAAATGTCTTCCATGTTTCCCATTTGTCAACTTTTTCCTTGTAGTCTTTCACAAAATACAAATCATTAATTTTGACGTAATTATATACATCAAAACTTTTCATGCAATGTTGGCACTTTATCAGGGTTTAGAAATCAACTATTCTGCAAGGTCATAGAAACATTTATATATTTATTCTCCTCTTTATTTTATACATTTAGCTTTAAAATTTAGATCTTTACTTCACTTTAAATTTATTTACTTATTTTTGGTGTGAGTTTTGGATCCAACTGTTTTCCTTCACATATTGAACCAAGCCTCCTAATATCACTTACTAAACAACACATCCTTGCTCCATTGATTGGTAATGACATAGTACCACATTTATTCACTAATCTGTTTTTAGATTCTATATCCACTCCCTATTAGTTTATTCTGTGACTGTCCTAAGATATTTTAAATGTTATGTATCTGTGATACCTCATATTTCTTTACTTTTAAAGGTGGGTTTAATATTCAGAAATCATGTTATTTCTGTTCATATTTTAAAATAGGCACATTAAAATTTTTTATATTCTGCAGGAACCATTTCTTTCCTCTGACCCCAGTCTAGACACAGGGATACTTCTAGCACAGGACAACTAGCTTGCTAACAGAATGGTCCACCGCCTCCAACCTGCCATCAGAGAGTCCATCTAAACCAGCGCCACAAGCATGGCATTGTGCAAGCAACCCTGACATGGGCAGCATCACTCTAAAGTGACTCCTCCCTCAGTGAGAGGAAAGATACATACACCAGCTCAGTTGAAGTCCAGAAGTGGACGGGAGGACAGAGATCTTGTCTGACTGCAGGCCTTACCCACCAATGAAAGCCTCCCAGAGGACAATGTAGGGAGGATGCCCTGAAGTTCAGTCTAACCACATTTCTGGCAAAACCACAGTCTGACCCAACTCAAGCTCAAGGCATCCCAGGAGTGGCTCATTAACAACACAGAAACCAAACCCACAATAGGCAAAGAGAACCACTGCAGATGACTGAAGGCAAACATTGCTCTTCCACAAAAGTAAGGCCCATGCAACACACATAGGCGACACCCCTAAAGTTCAAGTTTCTGGTGAATGGCGGACCTTGCACTCTAAAGCCCTCTGGGACCTCTTCTTTATAAGGCTATTACTTGAAAAACAGGAGATGTTGCTGACTTTCCTAATACATAGAAACAGGCCCAAAGAGTTAAGTAAAATAAGGAGACAGAGAAACATCCCCAAATGAAAGAATAAAACAAAAATCAGGGCAAAAGAGCTAAGCAAAATGGAGATGAGTAATATGTCTTATAGAGAATTTAAAGTAATGGTCATAAATATACTCATTGCACTTAAGAGTGGAGGACCTCAGTGAGATCCTTAACAAAGAGATACAGAGCATAAAAAAGAACCAAGCAGAGATGAAAAACTCAATAACTGAAATTAAAAACACACTAGAGGGAATAAATAGTAGACTACAGGCAGCAGAAGAACAGATCAGTGGCCCAGAGGACACTTTTTTAATGGAAAACAATTAAGCTAAATGGGAGAGAGAATAAAGATTTTAAAAAATGATAACAGATTAAGGGAACTCAGCAACAGCACAAAATGTAACATTTGCATTATAAGAATCTCAAAAAGAGGAGAGAGAGAGAAATGTAGGCAGAAAATTTATTTGAAGAACAAATAACTGAAAACTTTCCTATCTGGGGAAGGAAACAGAAATCTAGATCGAGGAGTCATTAGAGCCCCAACAATATCAACCCAAGGAGGTCCACACCAAGACACACAGTAATTAAAATGGTAAAAAGTAATGATAAAGAGAGAAATTTTAAAACGAGAGAGAAGAAAACAGTTACATTAAAGGAAAACCTCAAAAGGCTATTGGCTGATTTTTCAGCACTAACTACAGACCGCAAAGCAGTGGCACAACATATTTAAAGTGTTAAAAAAGAAAAACCTGCAACCAAGAGTAATCTATCCAGCAAGGCTAACATTCAGAATAGGAGGAGAGATCAAGAGTTTACCAGACAAACGAAAGTTAAAGGAGCTCACGATCACTCAACTAGCCCTACAAGAAATGTTTAAGGGGATTCTTTGAGTGGAAAGGAAAGACCATAAGTAGGAATAAGAAAAGGGGGAAGTAGGGGCGCCTGGGTGGCTCAGTCGATTAAGCGTCTGATCTCACGGTCAGTGAGCTTGAGCCCCGCGTTGGGTTCTGTGCTGACAGCTAGCTCAGAGCCTGGAGCCTACTTCAGATTCTGTATCTCCCTCTCTCTCTGACTTTCCCCTGCTCATGCTGTCTTCCTCTCTCTCTCTCATAAATAAATAAAACAAAATCTTTTTTAAAAAAGGGGAAGCATGAAAGGAATAAAATTAAGGATATCAATAAAAATCAGTTGAGGGGGTCACAAAATACAAGGATGTAAAGTATGACATAAAACGTTGCAAGAAGAGGAGTAAAAATTTAGTGCTTTCAGAATGGGTTCAAACTTCAGCGACCATCAACTTAATATAGACTGTTATATACACAAGATGTTATATATAACATATATAATATATATAAATCTAATAGTAACCACAAACTTAAAAACTGGCAATAGATATGCAAAAATAAAGAAAACAAATACAAGAATATCAATAAAGAAACCCAGCAATCTCCAAGAAAAGAGAGCAAGAGAAGAAAACAAAGAGCTACAAAACTGTAAAACAAGTAATAAAGTGGCAGTAAGTACAAAACTATTAATAATTACTTTGAATGTAAATGGACTAATGCTCCAATAAAAAGACACTGGGTAGCAGAATGGATAAGAAAGCAAGACCTATCTATATGCTGCCTGCAAGAAACTTGTTTCAGACGTACATACACATAAGACTGGAAATGAAGATATAGAAGAGCATTTATAATGCAAACAGAAATGAACGAAAAACCAGGGTAGTGATACTTATATCAGACAATATAGATTTTAAAATAAAGACTGAAGAAAGATAAGGAGGGCACTACATAATCACAAAGGGAACAATCCAATAAGAAGATATAACAATGGTATTTATTTACAATGATTTATAATACAATTATTTACATATTAACATTTATAATACAATTAATTATCATACAGATAGTTATTGACAATACAATTAACCAACATACAGGAAAAAATTGATAGTAATACAATACTACCAGGGGACTCTAACACCTACTTAAATGAATGGATTGATCATCTAAACAGAAAATAGACAAGAAAATAGTGGCTTTGAAGGACACATTGGACCAGATGGATCTAACATCTTTTAAAACAACAGAATGCACTTTCTTTTGAAATGCACATGGAACATCCTCCAGAAGAGATCACATGTTAGACCACAAAACAAGTCTCAACAAGTCCAAAAAAAACTGAAGTCATACCATGTATCCTTTCCAACCACAATGCTATAAAAGTAGAAAGCAGCCATAAGGAAAAAATATCTGGAAAGACCACAAATACATGGAGGGAGGTTAAACAACATACTACTAAATAATGATGGGTCAATCAAAAAAAATGAAAAAAAGAAATAAAAAAATACATGAAAGCGAATGAAAATGAAAACATAGTGGTCCGAAATCTTCAGGATGCAGAAAAAGCTGTTCTAAGAAGAGATTTTCTAGCAAAACAAGGCAACTTAAAAAGCAAGAAAATCTCAAATGAATGACCTAATCTTATACCTAAAGGAGCTAGAAAAGAAAAAACAAAACCCAAAAGTGGAAGAAAATAATATAAATTTGAGCAGAAATGAATGAAATAGAAACTAAAAAAATCTCTATAGAACGATCAATGAAACCACCAGCTGGTTTTTTGAAAAAATCAACACAATTGGTAAATCTTAGGCCAGAATTATCAAAGAGAGAGTAAAAAATAGTTCCAAAATAAAATCAGAAATGGAAGAGAAGGAAAAACAACTGATACAAAAATACAAAGGATTATAAGAGTATTATGAAAAAATTATATGCAAACAAATTGGACAACCTAGAAGAAATGGATAAATTCTTTTAAACATATAACTTACCAAAACTGAATCATGGAGAAATAGAAAATTATTAGCAATGAACTTGAATAAATAATCAGAAAACAAACAACAGTCCAAGACCAGATGGCTTCACATGTGAATTCTACCAAACATTTAGAGAAGGGTTAATACTGGGCTGCATGGGTGACTCAGTCGGTTAAGCATCTGACTTCAGCTCAGGTCATGATCTCATGGTTCATGGGTTCGACCCCCGCATCCCGCTCTGAGCTGACAGCTAGCTCAGAGCCTGGAGCCTGCTTCGGATTCTGTGTCTCCCTTTCTCTCTGACCCTCCCATGCTCATGCTGTCTCTCTCAAAAAAATAAACAAAACATTAAAAAAGAGAGAGAGAGAGAGAGAACAGTTAATACCAATTCTTCTCAAACTATTAAAAAGTAGAAAAGGAAGGAAAACTTTCAAATTTTTTATGAGGCCAATGTTACTCTGATACCAAAACCAGATTAAAAACACCAGTAGAAAAGAGAACTACAGGTCAATATCTCTGATGAATATAAATGCAAAAATCCTCAATAAAATACCAGCAAGCAAATCCAAAGACAGACTAAAAAATTGTTCACAGGGACACCTGGGTGGCTCAGTTGGTTAAGTGACCAACTTTTGGCTCAGGTCATAATCTCACAATTTGTGAATTCAAGCCATGTGTTGGGGATTGTGCTGACAGCTTAGAACCTGAGGCCTGAGACAGAATTCAGATTCTGTTTCCCTCTCTCTCAGCCCCTCTCCCACTTGCACAAACACTCTCTCTCTCAACATTAATTTTTTAAAATTATTCACCATGAACATGTGGGATTTATTCCTGGGATGCAAAGGTGGTTCAGTATTCACAAATCAATCAACAAAATATATTAATAAGAGAAAGGATAAAAAACTTATGATCACTTCAATAGATGCAGAAAAGGTATTTGACATGGGCGCCTGGGTGGCTTAGTCGGTTAAGCATCCGACTTTCGCTTAGGTCATGATCTCACGGCTCGGGTTCGAGCCCCGCGTCGGGCTCTGTGCTGACTGTCGGCTCAGAGCCTGGAGCCTGTTTGAGTCTGTGACTCCCTCTCTCTCTGACCCTCCCCTGCTCATGCTGTCTCTCTCTCTCCTAGAAATAAATAAAACATTAAAAGAATTAAAAAAAAAAAGAAAAGGTATTTGACAAAGTATAACAAAATAAAACATTCATTCATGATAAAAACCCTCAACAAAGTTGGGTTAGAGGGCATATACCTCAACTTAATAAAGGCCTTACATGAAAAACCCATGGCTAACATCATACTTAATGGAGGACAACTGAGAGCTACTCCCTTTAAATCAGGAACAAGATAATGATGTCTTCTCTCAATACTTTTATTCAACAGAGTACTGAAGTCCTAGCCACAACAATCAGAAAATAAAAATAAAAGGCATCCAAAACAATAAAAAAGAAGGAAAACTTAAAAAATATTTTTAAATGTATATTTATTTCTGAGAGAGAGAGCGACAGAGTGTGAGCAGGGAAGGGGCAGAGAGAGAGGGAGATAAAATCTGAAGCAGACTCCAGGGTCTGAGCTGTCAGCACAGAACCTGATACGTCACCTGTCAGCACAGATTGAGATCATGACCTGAGCCAAAGTTGGACGCCCAACTGAATGAGCCACCCAGGCACCCCATTTTAATTTTTCTTTCAAATTTATGTTTATTTCTGAATTAGAGAGGCAGAGTACAAGCAGTGGAGGGGCAGAGAGAGGGAGATACAGAATCACAGACGAAGGAAAGTTCACTATTTGCAGATGACGTTATACTAGATATAGAAAACCCTAGATATAGATATATCCACCAAAATACTACTTGCATTGATCACTGAATTCAGTAAAGTCCCCAAATACAAAGCAGCATGCAGAACTTCACTGCATTTCCATATTCTAATAATAAAGCAGAAGAAAGCAAATTAGGAAAACAATCCCATTTATACTTGGGCCAAAAATAACAAAATACCTAGTTATAGACATAACCAAAGAGATGAAAGACCTGTACCCTGAAAACTATAAACCACTGATGAAAGAAATTGAAGAGGACACAAAGAAATGGAAAAACATTCCATTCTCATAGATGGGAAGAAAAATATTGTTAAAATGTCTATATTACCCAAAGCAACCTACACATTTAAAGCAATCTCTATCAAAATACGACCAGCTAAACCTCACAATCCAAAAATTTGTATGGAACTACAAAAGACTCCAAAGAAACAAAGCAATCTTGAAAAAACACAGAGCTGGAGGTATGACAACCTCAGGTTTCAAGCTATACTGGCACAAAAAATAGACACATAGAGAACAGACAGCCCCAAAATAAACCCACACTTTTATAGTCAATTAATCTTCAATAAAGGAGGCAAACATATACAATGGAGAAAAAGAGTCTCTTTAATGAGTGGTGTTGGCAAAACTGAAGAGCCACATGCAATAAGAATGCAATTGGACCTCTTTCTTACACCATACATGAAAATAAACGCAGTATGGTAAAAATCCTAGAATAAAATGCAAGCAGTAGTTTCTGACATCAGCTGTAGCAACATTTCTTTATGTTTCCTGAGGCGAGGGAAACAAACACAAGAATAAACTATTGGGACTACATCAAAATAAAAAGTTTCTGCAAAATGAAGGAAACAATCAACAAAACTGAAAGACTATGTACTGACTGGGGAAAATATACATGCAAATGACATATCTGATAAAGGGTTAGTATCCAAAATATATAAAGATGTTTTACAGCCCAACATCAAATCAACAAATAATCCAATTAAAAAATTGGAGAAACAGACATTTCTCAAAAGATGACATACAGATGACCAACAGACACATGACAAGATCAACATTACTAATCATCAGAGAATTTCAAATCAAAACCAAAATGAAATGTCATTCACACCTATCAGAATGGCTAAAATCAAAAACACAAGAAACAACAATTGCTGACAAGGATATGGAGAGAGTCAATGTTGATGCAACTGTTGGTGAGAATGCAAACTGGCTCAGCCACTCTGGAAAACAGTGTGGAGCTTCCTCAAAAAGTTTAAAATAGAAATCACTATATTAATCAGTACTTCCACTACTGAGTATTTACCCAATGGATATAAAAACATCAATTTGAAAAGATATATGCACCCCATATTTATTGCACCATTATATACAACAGCCAAATTATGAAAGCAGCTCAAGTATCCATTGATCAATGAATGGATAAAGAATACGTGGGATATATACACACACACACACACACACAATGGAATATTACTCAGCTATAAGAATGAAATCTTGTCATTTGCAACAGCATGGACAGATCTAGAGGATATAATGCTAAGTGAAGTAAGTCAGAGGAAGACAAATATCACATGATTTCACTCATGTAGAATTTAAGAAAAAATAAATGAAGAAAAAGAGATGAACCAAAAACAGACCTTTTTTCTTTTCTTTTCTTTTCTTTTTTTTTTGAGAAAGAGAGCATGTGAGTGGGGGAAGGAAAGGCAGGGGAGAGAATCTTAAGCAGGCTCTGCCCCCACCACAGAGCCTGATGCAGGGCTTGAGGAGGTGCTTGTTCCCACAGCCCTGAGATCATGACCTGAGCCAAAATTAAGAGTCTGATGCTCAACTGAGGCACCCAAGAGACTTCACTACAGAGTAGTCACTGATAGTTACCAGTGGGGAGGTAGATGGGTGGGTGGGGGTGAGTGAAATAGTTGGAGGGAGTTAAGAATACACCTATCATGATGAGTACTGAATAATGTATAGAATGACTGAATCACTATACTGTACATCTGAAATTTACATAACACTGAATGCTAATTATATTAGAATTTAAAAATAAAATAAAAATAATTTTAAATAAAATAGTATCTTTATTTTCATATCTATAATCTATGTAAATGTGGGGGTACAACTTTTACTTGCATATCTTTTATTTTGCAATCTTGGTTATTTTTTAGTTATAGTTGCTTGTTTTTGTTTTCTTGGTTTTCTGGGGGTTAGTAACATTGATTTTGTGATCCATAATAATTAATAATTATTTATATCTCCTTTGCCACACGTGGATAATTAAACATATACATATTTATTATACAAGCTAGCTCTTTTGAAAGTATCTCAGCTCTTTGATTTGTTTTGATTGAAGATAAAATTATTTAATAATTTTGAGTAGATAAATCAATGTAGGTTTGATTGTCCACTAAAGGATTACATTTCAAAGTCTAAGTATATTGCACTGGGATATATTTTCACAAAGTAACAAAAATAAAGACCTCTAACATTTAATTTTAAAATAATTTCCCCAAATCATTATTTTGTAGTCTTTGAAAATAGAAACCCTGGAAGTGAGCACATATACTACTAAATAGTTATTTAGTAGTATTTAAAGCCATGACACCGAATATGGCCTCTGAGGATAGTGAAGTGATTCAAGGACCAAAGTTCTTGGGCATTTGTCCTTCAGAGATCTGGGAGATGAGAACAGTGAAAGGAATAAGACTATGTTAATGGGAAATCCTAGAGGCTAAATCAAAAGAAGTTTCCAAAGGAGAAGGAACACAACTTGTGTTAGTGTTAAGAGATCACATAAGGTAAGGAATGAGCATTGACTGTTGGATTTTTCAAAATTTAAGTCATTGGTAATAAAACAAAAATGATTTCAACTGAGTAATAGGGACAAAACCTGATTGGAATGGTTTAAGAGAGCTCAGAGATACTGGATATAGCCTATATATAATTTTTTCTAGGAATTTTACTTGAAAGTAGTATAATATATATTTGCAACAATGTGGATAGATATAGAGTGTATTATGCTGAGTGAAGTAAGTCAGTTAAAGAAAGACAAGTACCATATGATTTCACTCATATGTGGAATTTAAGAAACACAACAGATGAACATAGGAGAAGAGGAAAAAAAGAGGGAAGCAAACTGTAAGAGACTCTTAACTATACAGGACATACTGAGGATAATGGAAGGAGGTGGCTGGGGGATGGGTCAAATGGATGATGCATATTTAAGGAGATCACTTGTTGTGATGGGCACACATTCTATACATGTTAACTAACTAGAACTTAAATAAAAAGTTGAAATTGAAATAAAAAGCCTTATAATATAGAAATGAGAATAAACCTGGTGAGCCTGGATACAAAGATTTAAATTCTGCGCCCACCACCTGCTAGTTGTGTGATGTTGCATACATTACTCATTGCATCTTTACCTTGGTTTTCTCATCTGTAAAATGAACTTTTCTCATAAGAATATCAGAAAACTAAATGAGTTAACAGAGTCAAAATATGTAAAGCTATCCTGGCAATGTCTCACACATAGTAAATGCTACGCAATTTTGAACTATTATTATTTAATAGAACCAGAGAAAAGGAAGGGAAGCAGGAGGAGGTGGGTAACAGGAAGGGTATTTAAATATCTGTTTGATCACCTGAGGGGAATGGTTGGCTAACAAGGAAAAACTGATGCAGGAGAGAGGAGGGAGTTATTAGAGCATGTCCTTGAGTGGGCTGGAGAAGATAGCATCTAGTATTTAAGGTAAGGGCATGGTTTGTTTATAACACAGAGCTTGTATTCAATCCAACATACCAGGAGGAGATATAAAATATATGGTGACTCTGGATGCAGGCAAATATTTGATGATGGAAGTTGTGTATATCTTCTTCTGATTAATTACAGTTTCTCAGCGAACTAGGAAGCTAAGACATTACCTGTGCATGGGTGGAAGTCTTGGATACTTTCCTTCATGTTTGCCTCATTGTGATTACTGTTCTTCAGAATTAATTAAAGGTTCTCAATAGGTCAAAATATATTTCCTCCTCCACTTGAACAATGAAATTTTGGTTTGTAAAATAAATAGAAATTTTCTCCTTGCTACCTTACAGTCTCAGCTGGGAGGTGAGTCAGAACCAATTAATAAGTAAAAAAGGCAAGGACAAAGTGAAAATCCATGGATTGCACCAGGGATTGATTCCGCCACCTCAGCATGTCTCACTTCCTTCAGCTGCTCAGCTGCTGATTATTTCCATGATGCATTTCCTTTTTCAGGAAAGCCCCTATTTTTATTTCTTCTAGGTTGCTTTAATTTGGCTTCTCTTTTATTCTTTCTAAAATTCACTGGACACAAGTTATCAGTTCAATCGCTCTAAACACATATATAAAAGAAAACAGGCAACTAAAACTGAGAAATCCTGGTTGTATGTTTTTGGGGTTATCTGAGCTTAGAGTCCATTTGAACTAGAACAGAATTTGCATCTTACAGAAAATTAAAAGTCCTTGTAAACAGATAGAATTCTAACTGCCAATAGTTTTGTGGGAAGTTTGAGGGGTCATTTTTAGTTTTTAAAAAGTAATGTCACTTTTTCAAATTTTGAGGTTGGTATAAATGCTGTTGAGTAATTTCTAGGTACAGACCTATAAATATTTTTACTGTAAAATTCTTACTACATATTTGGAAATCATTCATAGAATCACTGAATCATTATATTGTACACCTGAAACTAATATAACACTGTATGTTAATTATACCTCAATAAAAATTATACACATAACAAGAAAAAATAGAAGAATTCAGATAAAGAAATTTAAGTGAATCAGAAAGAACAAAAATTATTCCTTTAGACCATTGTTTTTGATCAGTCCAGTGAAACAATATATTGGGATCTATGGAAAATCTAGTTAAGGAAAAAAATGTATTTTAATTTTTTTCTCTCTCTTAACCTCAGCAGTGTTACCTACCTGCTTCTGGGAAATCCTTCCAGATGGAACAGTCATTTCCCGGTATAACCCTGCACCTAGTCCATAATATATTGAATCGATGAGATTGTAGGGCCCAAGGGCAGTTTGCCCTAGGATGGCCACTTTGTCATAAAGATTATTCTGAGCTGAAGGCAATCAAGATTCTACTAGTCCAAGAGAAGCTTTCACTCCTCCCTTAACTACATAGAAGAATCTAAATTGGGGGTCTTTCCCAGAATAAGCATTATTAGCACAGATAAATTTTACCTTAGTGACCCATCTGCATGGCAGGACAAACATCTAATTACCAAACATCTTCTCTTCTTATTGCCCTGTGAAGTGCATTCCTTTCCTTTGAAGTCCCAGACCTCTATCCCTTCTTCTTAACTCAGGATGACATACACACCTCATTTTATCTGTCTTTGGCATTTCCAGATCTATGTGGACTTGCTGTGTATATGCTATTAAATAGGATTTTCTCTATTAATCTGTCTCATGTCAGTTTGATTCTCTAGAAGCCCTCTTGAAGGTGACAGAAATTCTTGGGGCGCCTGGGTGGCTTAGTCAGTTAAGCGTCCGACTTTTGCTTAGGTCATGTTCTCGCGGTTCGTGGGTTCGAGCCCCGCGTCGGGCTCTGTGCTGACTGCCAGCTCAGAGCCTGGAGCCTATTTCAGAATCTGTGTCTTCCTCTCTCTCTGACCATCCCCCTGCTCACGCTGTCTCTCTCTCCTAGAAATAAATAAAACATTAAAAAAAAATTTTAGAAAGAAATTCTTTCTCCCCAACAAGATTGACTGGAGCCAGTGGATCCCTTCCTTGGGAATTTTGGATTGGATACCAGATGAGGCACCCTAAATCAAACTCTGTGTTACAGGAATCATAATATTTAAAGCTCCAGAGATGTCCAGACCCAAATCTCTACCATGTAGATTAGAGTACAGGAAAAAGGCAACTGAAAGGGAGAAAGATACTCAGAGGGAAATTCAGGAGAAGAAAATTGACATTTGGAAATTTCTTTTTTGTAGGCTTTAACAGCCTGAACTCCAGTTCCTAAAGTCTATCTTCATTTTTTTCCCTTGGGCCCTGTGAGATATGTAAGCATTATATAATGTATTGTTGTATAAAACAATACACTGTTCTCCCCCCACCCCCAACCAAAAAAAAACTATATCTAGTTTGGTTTTGTTCCAAACCAGTGAGTTACTCTCTAAAACATCCATTCTCAAGGAAATAAAAAGCAAGCCCAGAAGAAAGAAATGCAATTGCAATTTAAGTGATTTGGTAGTTAGTAAGTAGGCAGTCATTTTATTCTGCTTAGCCTGGAAAAATTAGCAAAGTTTGGACAGAAGAGGTAGAATTTACTGAATGTTTCCAATTAGAGTTGTAATCAACTAACAACCAAGAACATTCTAAGATGTGGTCTCTTTTCCATAAGCATCTAAGAGTTTAGTTGGTAGGAAATAGAAATGTAATTGGGGAAAAAATATACATAGAAACAAAATGTACATTTACGATGACGTATGGGTTCAGACTATAAAATTCTAGAGAAGAAAGAGGTGGCTATGGTAGTTAGGGAGGTCCTATGGAAGGCATGCACCCATGCATCACCATGTATTTCTTGAAGGATGTTCAAAAACTCATTCATTCATCCACTGCATTGTCTGGATCATCACTAATATACTAGAGATGGTTATAAATATTAATGATATAATAATAAGATAAGGACCTGGTCTATGGAAATTTTTAATGTATTGATGAAGATAAATCTGTAAAGAAATAAAAACTTTGAAAAAATGGGTCACTACCCTTTGATAGGTCATAAAATGCTTGCTTTGTAATTACAAACAAACTTCTTCAAAATAGACTCAAAATTTCCTTTTCTAGTCTCAGCTTCTCTCATTTGGTTTCCTGCTAGTGTGTGAAACTAAAGGTGGTTAAAATGGAATTCTTAACTTTCCCATTGGCTCCTTCTGTAGTGACTTGACATTTTGATTGTGTGTTGTTTTCTTTGTGCAAGAGCAACTGAAAAATTGGTTTCTATGGCAAACTTCATTTTAAAAGCATACAGAACTTCTATTTGAGTTTGTAGGCTTGCTTTCCAGTTATTTCAATTTAGAAACTTTTTGTTGACAAGAAAAAGATTTCCTTGCCTAGCTCAAAAGCTTCTTTTATCACAGTATCAGTTGAGTGGGCAATTGCTCCAGAGTGATCAAATCTCACTTACAGAATTTAGTTGGAGGAAGAGATAATCTCAAGAGCATCAAAATGAGGGCTTGAAGAAGAGTCCTGACATTAGAACTAGGTCATTACTCTGTATTTAAGATAATTCTTCAATGTACTGTTTTCTACGATTCTCTGTGTTTAATTCCCCCACAATAAATTGATGGCCTCCTCACCTTCTTTGTACATTACAACTTAATTTCTTCTACCTTTTCAAGTTCACTTAGCCACGAAGTCTTATAACTTGATCTAACTGATCAGCTTGCATAAATTGGACTCATGAATTCTCATAACTTGAGCTAACTCATACGTTCTTATAGTCTTCATGAGACTATGCATAGTCCTGCATTCTTCCAGCTTCAGCTATTGGCTATCAGTCCAGAACTTACTCCTTCCTGCTAAATTTTGAAAGTGAGGATTTTACTGGTCACCCTCAGACAAATGCATTTTTATTTTAGTTAACTATGCCTTAAAGAACTATGGCTTTCCAGTTTTCCGGGGCTTACTTATTATTGTAAGTTTGGCTGGGGTAAAGACCATAATGTGTTTCATACCACAAAGACCTCATTTAGGATGGAAAGACTTAGGCAGTCTTCTGATGATCAGTAGTGGCTGAAGTCGAGTTAAAATAGAGAAAAGAGATTATAACCAGCTTTAAAAAGGAAGAACAGATATTTAATCTTACATTGAAATTTAAAACAGTTTAAAGTAAATGAAAATAATTTAAGATAAACAGTAAACATATTTTAAAGCATAAATTCATCATTTTCTCCTATATTCTTAGAACTTTTTTGAAGTTTATTCATTTATTTTGAATAATGGGAGGCAGAGAGAGAGTGAGAGAGAGAGAATCCCAGCAGGACCCACACTGTCAGTACAGAGCCCAAAATGGGGCTTGAACTCATGAACCCGTAAGATCACAACCCAAGCTGAAACTTTGAGCTGGATGCTCAACCAACTGGGCCACCCAGGTGCCCCTTCTTAGAACTTTTTATTGTCGATTTTGTGTATCTTTCCCTTCCTGCCTCTGTTAATTAATACCTTCTGAATTTGCTGTCTAACATTAAAACATAGGTTATAAGTACTTAATTTTACACACAATTTTTCCTTTCTTTTACCAGAAAAGCTTAGCTTCATAAAAGCAGTAAACTGTTTTCTTTTCCTGTTGCTAAGTTAGTAGAAATTATTCTAAAATATTATATACAGAAAACATTTTGTAAAATCAGAATTAAGTTTGACATTTTTCTATAGCCAAATCCTCTAAGTTACTGTAGTCCTGATGAATCACCTTGGCACAACATGATTCCATGGTTACAGGAAATTTGAGTGGCAGAATGGAATTGCTCAGTCCAAGCAAATATGCTATCTATGTTCTATGGGCCTCTATTTTACTTTTAAGAATTCTGTGCAAAATATAAAAAATACACAACAGTTTTGACTTATTTGCTTGAGGAAATTATATACAACATTATACATGTCTACCATTTTGGGCTATGATCTCCTATAGATGTGTAGACTAGGGTGGCAGCTACCCTCATGGCGATCCAGCACTCCATCAAAATTGAGACCCTGAGAGCCTGAACCAGTGTATTCAGGTTCTCCTTGCACATGGTTTCCATATCTTAATAATGGAATTCCTCAGTGGACCATTCTTCAGCATCCCTCCTTGCACATGCCTAAATAATTTCCTGAAGAACTTTATGATACCATATGTTGAAAGTCACACTATGCTACCAGATATTGAGAATGTTCTATCACAAACAACAAAAACAACAACAATCCACCACATTCAGCTGATAAGGTCCTGTATCAAGTTCCAAGAATGTTTTGGTGGATCTTCAATCGTGAACCTGATGAAGACTTAACACCAAATGTTCTTTGTTTTTGACAGAAATGCCTCTATGATATAGCTTCTATTTGTCTTCTGTCAAATCCTTCAATTTTGTGATTCCAAATGTACTATAAAATCATAATAATTAAAGCAGTGTGATAATAATCTCTGATCAGTAGAAATCATAGAAAATCTTGAAATAACCCATCGTGCATTTATACATATAAATCAACAGTATTATACAGTAAATGACATTATAGAAACTTAGGTATTTGGGATAAATATTACATTATTACCTCATATGAACATATTTCCTTTCTTATTGTTTGTTTGCTTTTGGAGAGAGAGCATGAGCAAGTAGGGGAGGGGCAGAGAAAGAGGAAGAGAAAGAATACCAAGAAGACTCTGTGCTATCAGTGCAGAGCTCAGCACAAGGCTAAATCTCACAAACCAGGAGATCATGACCTGAGCCTAACTCAAGAGTCAAGCACTTAACAGACTGAGCCACCCATGTACTAATATATGTACATTTCTAATGAACTTAAGAATTAGATGTAAAAAAAAAAAAAAGCCCCACAATAGTACTGAAAGTCTTACAAATGATATAATTTAGAGAAAAAGTTATTTCAAAGCATATGTAGAAAATTTAAAAAAATCCAATAGGTTCTCAATGTTTAAAATATTTTGTATTAATGGACAATCTGGAGAAAATGGATAAATTCCTGGAAATATATAAGCTACAAAAACTGAAATAGGAAGAAAGCTTGAAAAGATTGATAACAAAGAAATTGATTCAGTAATCAAATATCTCCCAACAAACAAAAGTCCAGGACCCAATGACTTCCCAGGGGAATTCTACCAAACTTTTAGAGAAGAGTTAATATCTTTTTTTTCAAACTTTTCCACAGCTGTCATTCCTTAGTGATATATTTGACTGCAGAGTCTATGATTATATACCCACCAATGTCTAACACTATCCAGAGTATTTCATTTGTAAATTTTATTGCCCATAATTTAAAATCATTCTAATAGAAACTTTGTATCCATCACTCAGTTCAAATTTACATGGAGGTAAGAGTCTTTTAAGAGGATATGATAAATTGTAATGTTATGTCACTATTGACTTTTTCAAAACATGGTCACTGAAAGTTTTCTAGGGTCTTGGGTCAGTACAATGGCACAAAAAGCTACTGACTGGCTCAATTACATTGTGCTCACATATCCTGTCTAGATCACAATATCCCTGTACTATTATCAGATTGCCACTCTTTCAAACTTTTTTGCAATCTTTATTATTTTTTAAATTATTTTATTAGGTATTTATCATAGTTCCAGTATAGTTAGCATCCAGTGTTCTATTAGTTTCAGGAGTATAATTCTATACATTACTCAGTGCTCATGATGATAAATGTATTCTTAATCCCCTTCACCTATTTCACCCATTCTTTCACCCACCTCCCATCTGATAACCATCTGTTCTCTATACATTTTTAAACTAAATGTTTATTATTTTGGAGAGAGAGCATGCAAGTGGGGAAGGGGCAGAAAGAGAGGTAGAGAGAGATAAGAAGAGATAATTCGAAGCAGGTTCTGTGATGTGACTGCAGAGCCCAATAAGGGGATCAAACTCATGAACGATGAGATCATGACCTGAGCCCAAATCAAGAGTCTGGTGCTTAACTGACTAAGCCACCCATGCATTCCCCTTTCTCTATGGTTAGGAGACTGTATATTGATTTGTGTCTCTGTATCACTCTTTTTTCCTTTGTTTCTTAAGTTCCACGTAGGAGTGAAATCATGTGGCATTTGTCTTTCCTGACTTATTTCACTTAGCATTGTATTATCTAGCTCCATCCATGGTGTTGCAAATGGCAATATTTCAATCTTTTTTATGACTGAGTAATATTTATATATATGTCTATATAGATAGATATCAAATCATATCTTCTTTATCCATTTGTATATTGAAGGACATTTGGACTGCTTCCATAATTTGGCTTTTGTAAATAATGCTGCAATAATCATAGGGGTACTTGTATTCCTTAGGATTAGTGTTTTCATATTTTTTGGAGAAATAACCAGTAATGAAATTACTTGATCTTAGGGTATAGAAATACCCTTTCTCTGTGCTGACAGTATGGAGCCTGCTTGGGGTTCTCTTCTTCCTTATCTCTCTGCCCCTCCCCCCACTGTGTTCACACTCTCTTTCTCACAAAACAAATCAATAAACTTAAGAAAGAAAGAAAGAAAGAAAGAAAGAAAGAAAGAAAGAAAGAAAGAAGAAAAAGAAAGAGAAAGAGAGAGAGAGAGAGAGAGAGAAAGAAAGAAAGAAAGAAAGAAAGAAAGAAAGAAAGAAAGAAAGAAAGAAAGAAAGAAAGACCCTAACTTTTTGAGGAATCTCCAGACTATTTTCCAGAGTGGCTGCACCAGTTTGCATTCCCAGCAACAGTGCATGCAGTTTCCTTTTTCTCAATAGCCTCACTAACACTTGCTGTTTTCCTTTAATTTATGTGTTAATTTTAGCCATTTATCTCATTGGGTAGTTCTCATTTGCATTTCCCTGATGATGAATGACACTGAACATCTTTTCATGTGTCTGTTGTCCATCTGTAGGTCTTCTTTGAAGAAATAACTATTCATATCTTCTTTGCATTTTTAAAATGGGTTATTTGGTTTTAGGTGTTAAATTGTATTAGTTCTTTACATATTTTGGATATTAACTTTTTATTGGATATGTTAATTGCAAACATCTCCCATTCCACAAGTTATCTTTTAGTTTTGTTTCATTATTTCCTTCATTGTGCAAAATATTTTTATTTTGATATGGTCCCAAAAGTTCATTTTTGCTTTTGTTTCCTTTGCCTAAGGAGACATACCTAGAAAAATGTTGCTATGGCCAATGTCAAAGATATTACTGCCTGTGCTCTATCCTAGGATTTTTATGGTTTCTGGTCTTACATTTAGATATTTAATCCATCTGAGTTTATGCTTCTATATGGTGTAAGGAATTGATCCAATTTCTTTGGTATGTAGCTATCCAGTTTTCCCAGTATCATTTGTTGAAGAAACTATCTTTTTCCCATTTTATAGTCTTTCCACTTTTGTCAAAAATTGGCCATGTACCGGGGCGCCTGGGTGGCTTAGTCGGTTAAGCGTCCGACTTTCGCTTAGGTCATGATCTCGCGGTTCGTGGGTTCGAGCCCCGCGTCAGGCTCTGTGCTGACTGCCAGCTCAGAGCCTGGAGCCTGTTCCAGTCTGTGACTCCCTCTCTCTCTGACCCTCCCCTGCTCACGCTGTCTCTCTCTCTCTCCTAGAAATAAATAAAACATTTTAAAAAAAAAAAGAAAAGAAAAAATTGGCCATGTACCAATGGGTTTCTGGATTTTTTTAAATTCTCTTCAATTGATCTATGTGTCCATTTTAGTGTCTGTACCATAATATTTTGATTACTACAGTTTTGTAATGTAACTTGAAGTCTGGAATTGTGATACCTTCAGTTTTGTTTTTATTTTTCAATATAGCTTTGGCTACTCAGGGTATTTCATGGTTGCATACAAATTTCAGAATTGTTTTAGTTCTGTGAAACATGGCATTGGTATTTTGATAGGGATTGCATTAAATGTGTAGATTGCTTTGAGTAGTATAAACATTTTAACAATATTAGTTCTTCCAACTCATTTTCTTTCATCAATATTTTATAGTTCAGAGTACAGGTCTTTCACCCTTTGATTAAGTTTATCTGATCTTTTTTTAAAAGAATTTTTCTTAAAGTTTTTGACACTATAACAATCAGGAAAAAAAACTTTAAGATGGGACTATTTCTGTCACTACAGTAACTCCACACATGATTCCATCTTGCTGACATGAAAATACAGGTGTTGTTGGCATCTGTATATAGAAGACAGTTTCTCTTTTGATCAAACCGTGTGATACTTGAGCTCTATTTCTCACTTGCTTGAGCAAGATATCAAGATATTTAATAAAATGTGATTTAGTAGATTAAAAAGAGGTAATTTAAACACTGCTTCTACGTCTACTTATGATAATGGAGAGTTTTAATTATCATTGCTTTGTAAAATACAATAATAAATTCTTTCAAAGACTCTTGTAAAAGTCACAGGATATCACAATTTGGCTTGAATGAATATGTAAAGAATCTCAACTACATCTCTTGATTTTTTTAAATTTTAATTCTAAGCAGTATCTTCTCCAGCCTGTGGTATCCAAAAGCATTATTATGGAATTGGCAAGCCATAGTGAGCCTCCTCCAAGAAAACACACTTATCTTATACATATACTTTTCTTTCCCCCCAAGAAGAATTCTAAGCAGCACCTTTTATACTAACATGATTGCATCCAGATTTTCCCTGCTCCAATTCACGTTTACAGGCTGTGTGACTGTCTGCAATCTTGAACATAAAATACACAATTTGCTTTGTGTTCCCTCAGGCTTTCATTTAGTTATAAACGCTGAAAGTGATGACCTTGTGTTCTGTTATGACTAAGTACTGCCAGAATCTCAATGCTTTCTTCATACATATTTACTGATGGTATCTAAAATATTTGGCTTCAGAAAAGGCCATTTTCTCCCTGATAGATCTCTTCCCGTGGGGGTCATGGCAGGCTTGGTATTCTTTTAACAGCAAAATCTTTCCAATGTAAGATCTCGAAATTATAAAGAACTATTTAAAAAATCTTTTTAGAAAAGGCTTTATCTTATTTGAATCAAAGTAACATATGGGGCGCCTGGGTGGCTCAGTCGAAGCGTCCAACTTCGGCTCAGATCACGATTTCACGATTTGTGGGTTTGAGCCCCGCATCAGGCAATGTGCTGACAGCCAGCTAAGATTCCGTGTCTCCCTCTTCCTCTGACCCTCCCCTACTCACACTGTGTGTGTGTCTCTGTGTGTGTGTGTGTGTGTCTCTCAGAAATAAAAACATTAAAAATTTTTTTGAATCGAAGCAACAGAAAGCATGCCTAGGTGCCTTAATTAAATGAAGCCTACTTTTCCTCTTAAAGAAATGTCCAGAGGAAAGGCATCCAGCAGCTCAATAAAGCCACATACTGACACAAGACAACACTGAATAAGGTTGAAGTGTTCACCGGGACCCTGATGGTGAGGTATGCTTCCTGAGAAGCAGCTGTTCTTATGTATGTCTGTCTACCTTGAACTTCTAGAAAAGAACATTATAATTTAATTTGGGGTATGATAGAGCAAATGGAAAGCTATTTCAGATATAAAATTTATTATCTTTCAATAACTAGAAGTTAAGGGCAGAAAAAATACTTAACTCACTTCTGAGCATTCTCCTTTGAACACTCTAAAATGTCACTCAGACTGGTAAGGAGGCATGCTTAGCAGTCAGAGTGGGCAGAAGAGGTTGGAGTCGCATCAAGAGTTCATCCCGACACATAATTCCATGTACCAGCTCTTCTCTGTGAAGACAAGGTAGCTGATGAAGAATGGGATGTAGCATTTACCTCTACTGTGACTTGTTTATTTCTGTGTACACGGGCCGTTCAGCGCAAAGTCAAAATGTTAAGTGAGGTCTCAGTGTGATATCTAATTTAGCAGAAAATTCCTGCTTAGCAGTTTCCCATCTTACACGCTATCTTCCCCATTTGCAGCACTAGGTCTGTACCACCTTTGTCCATCTCCCCAAGTCTATGAAAACAAACACTATTAGAGCCTTTGTTTTTTAAATGTCCCAATTTTCCCCTGCTTTATTTATCCTTCAGACACATTCATTAGAAGCAGAGTTCTAATTATTATGTGCTCACCTAATTTATCTTGCCTGTGAGACAGTGTTTAGTAACCAAGAGCTAAACAATTCATTCTAGGTGTCAGATGAGCAGTTCTTTCTTATCATGGTAAACACAGTTCATAAACAAATAGCTTTCTTTGTGTCTCATTTTTCAGGAAGCAAAAACACAAAGACAATGTTAAGAAATTCTCCTTGCATCCTGCAGGGTTTTTTGTTTTTGTTTTTGTTTTTTTCAGCTTTCGGTACTGATAAAATTTACTGGTTTAAATTTTGATTCATGCTTATCATTCTTATTCATGGATATAAGCTAATTAAAATGTTCATTGAGGGTATGTATAAGATCTTTGCTTTTATTTTTGCTTCAAGTGTGAAGAATATCTGGTCTCATCTTTTAAAAACTACAGGTAATATTTACCAAAAAGAAGAAAAGTAATGAAATTGACATCTAGGATTAGCTGACATAAAGTGCCCTCTGAAGTCCAGGTTTGGGGAATCCAGTTGACTACCATGATGATATAGTAAGAAAGCCATGGAGAATTCAAGGACTATAAGTTGGGATTCAGTTGGTTCTAATGGCAATGGATGTCTTAACAGAAAAAGAATTATAGGCTCAACTTCAAAAACCCTCAGATTTTACCTGCAATTTTCATGTCACTGTGAAGTTTTCATACTTATTATTTTAATATCTCGTATTTTATAGACCTTAGTATAATTAAACATTTTCCTCTTATCGCATATATAAATTCTATGTTTTCTCTGAGTAATGCCAAAATGAATGTATTCTTGTAAATATTTTGTTTTACATATCTGAGTTTTTCTTTAATGGGGATTTCCAGAACTAGAAAGTTTCAAATGGTATAAACTTTGTTTGGAGCCCTTTGAGTGAACTGCCATATTGCCATTCAAATAGAATTGCCTCCAGTCATAAACACAAATTCACTGTCCCTTTTTCAGCTTTGCATCCTACCATTTTTAAAGGGATTTTCTGCGTTTTACATTAGTTGAGTGTGAGCAGTGGGTAAGAAGTAAATGTCTTTAAACCAGAAGGACATCTGCACGTTTACAGCTTCTTAGATACCTCACAACTAAGAGATTTCTTCCACAAGGCTCTCTTTAAGTGCCAGTTTGTCGATCTCTAACATATCACATGATAGTTGGCAGTCCCCTAAGAGGGGATCTCAATCTCTATGGTTGTCTTTGAAATGTGATTAACACTATGAACAGTTTCTTAGAATAACAGACATATTTGCAGGCATGCGCACGCACGCACACACACACACAAATTTGCTTTAATAAAATTTCTAACAATTTATGGATTACTTCATGTCCATCCACTCTA
This sequence comes from Proteles cristata cristata, assembly GCA_017311185.1. NCBI lineage: Eukaryota > Metazoa > Chordata > Mammalia > Carnivora > Hyaenidae > Proteles > Proteles cristata. Next base: position 544,469 of record JAESUZ010004923.1, on the reverse strand, counting down.
ACTACCTTAGCCAGAGATGATAGGCTGTAAGTTACAAGTAAAGGAGAAGATAAAAGGAAAGATCTGAAACTCTGAAGGGTCCGGGGAGAGTAAGACTGGTGGAACTCAACACTAGAGATATGAAGACTGATAAATCTGAGAATTTTCATGGACTTCCTGGTGGAAGCCAGGACAATTAGAGAAGGAAGAAGTGTCATAAAAAAATAGCCACTGTCCCTTATACTTAGTCTTATTCTGGATTTAGAGACCATGGTAATTGGTATGAGGCTACTGTTTATTTTTCTCCAGTAATAGGACAGGAGCTTAAATATAAAGAAGCTGTAATTTCAAAGTTGTGGTATTCACTCTGGATCATATAGGATGGTAAACTGACTTCCTTCTTGTCTCCTACTTCCAGCCCCAGTCCAGCAAAATCTCTCTTTTGGCAGAAAACCTTACATAGCTACATCTATAATGATGACTTCCTTATGTCAATGAGATGCTAATGTCTTCAGGGCTTTCTACTCTCAGGGCTTTTTTAATTTGCAAAACTTTTGGGTCATTCTAAAGAGTTATTCAAAAATAATTTCAAGGTCAAAGAATAGTAAGTGTCACAGTTTAGGAAGTGAATCAGTCTGATTTTCAGAATCAGAATAGTAATCTACCTATTCTGCTTATGGCATACAAAAGACTCTGCATGAAATTACTGACTAAATATAGAAAAATATGTTCCTAATTTCTTATGATAAAATCTTATATACATCTATTATAACCATGTTTTAAAACCTAGACTTTTATTCTGTTAGATAAGTTTATACCTTCTATCATTAAAGCCAAGGTATCATTAGGCTTATACCTTGACATGGTGGAAATATTTATGTAGGTAATATCTCACTCCTAGAATTGTCATTGAAAACACAGAATAAAATACATTAAATGTGAACGGTAATCAATTTGAAGAGTGTTTTACAATCAGAGTGTACCATGAATTTTCTTGGAAATTGCTTGGCCCATGACAAGGCAAGAATAGTAATTAGGTTTTTCATACAAACAGAACCAAGAGTCTTGTCAACAGCATCTTGTTAATTTAAAAACATTTTATTAACACAGAAATGTGACAATTTAGCTGTACACACTATAGGCAGACGTATAATGATTATTAAAGGGCAAACTGAATGAGGAATCAATGCAAATGTTTTTTAAAGAAGCCATTTCAAAAACTCCTATCAGTGCATAAAACTTACTGCTTCAAGTTTTTCTTAGAGCAGTCTCTGAACATGAATCAAAAAGGTCATCTGAAAAACGGTGACAAATATCTTGTGGTATTTTCTCCTTAAGCTTTCCTCAATCAGTGCCATATGGACACTTACTAATGTACAACCATAAAAAGATTTTCTATCTGTTCCTTTAGCCTAAAGTAAATTAGAAGCAAACAAAAAGGGAAATGGGTAGCACTGGATAGAATTAACAAAATCACATCAAAAGTGACAAATAGGAAGCTGACAAAGGCAGAAGTGAGGAAAAAATTAAGCAGCAGAACAGAATTGTGAATCTATACAATACAATTTACAGCTGCTTAAAATGTGTGAAATCATTAAGAAAATATGTATGGTATACTTATTTTAAGGATACATCAAAGAGGACAAAACATTTTAAAACAATTTTAACAGACAAAATATAAAAAATGTGGACTCTAGAGTGCATACACCTCACATACTTGTAAATTTTCACTTATAAAAATATCTGAGAATTCCAAATTGATGTAATACTACTTTATTTTTTAAAAAGCATGCAATTTAAAAAAGAAAATTAAAAATTGGAGATTAAGTCATATTTTAGCCAATCTAGTCAATCAAAAAATATAAAATTAACATTAAAATCTATCTCAAGAATGTATAACTATTACAAAGGGATGAAATGTTCATATTTATGGCTTTACATAATGTGTGCAGTGAGACAGACATAAGCCCATATACTTGTGGTGCTATGGTGTTAATGGATACATTTCTCTCTCATATCGTCAAATAACTTTTTCCACTACATAATATTCAGAACATAAATATTCAGCATTAATAACCCAGAGGGTATTTTATTAGTTTATATGTTCATTTACTTCATAAAAATTTTTAAAAACTCCTATAACCACTTCAATTTGATGAAAATGCACAAAAATTAATAAATAAAAGGAAAGGACTTAAGATTTTAAGTGTCCCCCAATAACTACCTTGTTATCAAGAAGAGACTTTAAGGGAGCTCGGCAAGATGGCGGAGAAGTAAGGAGCTCCGTACTTGCACTCGCGCCCATACATCACACAGAAAAGATCTGAAGCCATTGGAAACCTTACAAAACCTGAGAGACTGGGAGAAAAAGGACGCAGAACCCACTGAGAAAGCCTTCTAACGTGAGTGTGAACCGGGGAAGATAAAATCGGGCCAGGATGGGAGAATCAGGGTGGGAGGCGATCCCCCTCTGCCCTCTACGGGGAGTGAGAGGAGAAAAGGAGAGAGTCCGAAACAGAAAAACCTCCGCTCGGGGGGGGAAAACCTCTGATCGGAGCATAGAAAGACTGTATTTGCCAAATACCTGCACACCAGGTCCCCTCGCGCCAACTGGTCCCGGGGGGAGCTGAGCACACAAGCTGAATCTTTGTGTTGCTCCTGGAGGTTGGATTTCAGAGCAGCGGCGCGCCTGCCGCCATTGTAGCTCCTGGGCGGCTGGGGCCCCTGAAAGAGCTGCGCGGACACCAGGCATCTGTGCTCCCGGCTGGCTGGGACTCGAGAGGGAAGGCAAAGAGTTAAAACTGGGAAAGAGCTTGGCAGGAGGCCTGGAAGTGCCCGAGGAGTTTGCCTGGGAAGCTGTGTCTAGGCAACTTCAGCGGGGCGCACGGACTGGGATTTGGAGATTGGGACTGGCCTGGGTTGAAGAGTGCAACCAACTTCGGCTGCATCCCCGGAACGGGGAGTTGACACGCCCAAAAAAGCGAGTTGCAGCGCGGGGTTCAAGAAGGGACTGGAGCACCCTCACTCTCCTCCCCACAATCGCCAAGGCAGAACCCTCGCCTGAGGCATCGGATCATGCCACGCCCATCTCTGCCTGAGAAGCCCCCCTCCCTTTCTTTTTTCTTTTCTTTCTTTTTTCCTTTTTTGATTCTTTCCTACTTTTTCCTTTCTTTTTTCCCCCTTTTCTTTTCTCTTTCTTTTTTTCTTCTTCTTTCTCTTTTCTCGCTTTTTCCCCCAAAACACTGGCCTGATTAACTCTGTTCGCGAGCTTGCTTAAACAAACACAACGAGTCCATTCTGTAAATGTAAATTCTATACCTACCGACATTTTCAACTACTTCTCTCAGGAATAATTAGACTATATAGTTTCTCTGGATAATTCCAGTATCCTTCTCTCACCTATCCAATCATTTTCTACCCTTTACCTCTTTGAAAAAAGCTTCTTATCCCTTCTGCCTGTTCATTCTATTTCCAATTCTGCCTCGTCTCGCCCTGCCTTCTCTCTTTTTCTCTATGCTCTTCAACCAGCACTGCATACACACGGCTATTTAACTGTAGCTCGGAAATCCAGGTATATGCTTTAAACCGTTCTTTGTCCATCGGTTTTCTTCTTTTTTCCTTTTCTTTTCCCCTTTTTGACCCTTTTATGTATTTTCTACTCCCGACTATTCGCCCTCCCTCCTCCGTCTTTTCTCTTAACTTTTTCGTTTTCTCTCTCACTTTGCATGTTAGTTGAATTAGCCTGTGCATTTGTGTGCTCCTGCTCCCTGTGTGTTTGTCTGTTTTCTTTTCCAGGGCTACCTCAAGAAACAAGCTAGAGTACACAAGGTGGAGAGTCCCAAACATCACTACAAATAGGAAAATAAAATAACCAAGGTCCCAACAAGAGAGACCCAGGGATACCATTCAAAAAACAATCTCTGAAAGGATAGGCCCTGGAAAGTCAAAGAGTCTTCTTGGATATAGCAGCGCTCATAGATACAGAGAGCATAACGGGTCTTTAAAACCAACAAGAGCTGGAAAGCTAACTAAAATGACGAAACGAAAGAGCTCTCCCCCAAAGAAACTCCAAGAAGAAATGACAGCTAATGAACTGCTCAAAACAGATATCAGCAGCATAAATGAACAAGATTTTAGAAGAATAATGGTAAAATTAATAGCAGGGCTTGAAAAAAACATAGGGGACATCAAAGAAACTATGGCTACAGACAGAATGGAAAATAAAAATAGGCATGAAGAATTAAAAAATGCAATAAATGAGATACATAATAAATTAGAGGCCTCCAATGCACGGATTGAAGAGGCAGAAAGGAGAATAAGTGATTTAGAAGACACCATTATAGAAAAACAAGAAGCTGACAAAAAAAGAGACAAACTGATCCAGGAACAGGAAAGAAGAATTCGAGAGCTCAGCGAGACAGCTCAGCGATACAGTCAAACGCAACAATATCCGTGTCATAGGAATCCCAGAAGAGGAAGAGAGAGGGAAAGGTGCTGAAGGAGTCCTGGAACAAATTATAGCAGAGAACTTCCCCGACCTGGGGAAGGAAGTCGATGTGGAAATACAAGAGGCTCAGAGGACTCCCCTCAGACGTAACTTGAATCGATCTTCTGCATGACACATCATCGTAAAAATGGCAAAATACAAGGACAAAGAGAGAATTTTGAAAGCAGCTAGGGAGAAAAGGGCCCTCACATACAAAGGGAAACCCATCAGAGTGGTGACAGACCTATCTACTGAAACGTGGCAGGCCAGAAAGGAATGGCAGGAGATCTTCAGTGTGATGAACAGTAAAAATATGCAGCCAAGAATCCTCTATCCAGCAAGCCTGTCATTCAAAATAGAAGGAGAGATAAAAACCTTTCCAAATAAACAGAAATTGAAAGAATTTGTCACCACGAAGCCAGCCATACAAGAAATCCTGAGGGGGATGCTCTGAAGGAAAGGTTGCAAGGAACAAAGATTCCAGAGACACCACCACAAACATGAACCCTACAAAAGATACAAAGACTCTAAACCCACATATTTCAATAATAACACTGAATGTAAATGGGCTGAATGCTCCAATCAAAAGACATAGGGTAGCAGAATGTATTAAAAAACAAAATCCATCTATATGCTGTCTACAAGAAACTCATTTTAGATGGGAAGATACCTTCAGATTAAAAGTAAGGGGATGGAGAAATATATATCATGCTACAGGAAATATATATCGCTACAGAGTAGCGATACTTCTATCAGACAAACTGGACTTTAAATTAAAGACAATCACAAGAGATGAAGAAGGACACTACATAATAATTACAGGGTCCATCCATCAGGAAGAACTAACAATCATAAATGTCTACGCACCGAATATGGGAGCACCTAAATATCTAAAACAATGAATCACAAACAGAAACAAGCTTACAGATAAGAATGTGCTAATAGCAGGGGACTTTAATACTCCGCTTACAGCAATGGATAGGTCAACCAGACAGAAAATCACTAAAGAAATAATGGACTTGAAAGACACATTGGGCCAGATGGACCTGACAGATATATTTAGAACTTTACATCCTGAGGCCAAGGAATTTACTTTCTTCTCAAGTGTGCATGGCACATTCTCCAAGATAGATCACATATTGGGACCTAAAGCAGCCCTCAATAAATATAAAAGAATACAGATACACATACACACTGTCAGATCACAATGCTTTGAAACTTGAAATCAATTACAGGAAGAAGTCTGGGAAACCTCCAAAAACATGGAGGTTGAAGAACACCCTTCTAAAGAATGAATGGGCCAATCAGGCAATTAGAGATGAAATTCAAAAATATATGGAAACAAATGAAAATTAAAACACAATTGAAAATCTATGGGATGCGGCAAAGGCAGTCCTAAGAGGAAAGTACATTGCTCTCCAGGCCTATTTCAAGAAATTAGAAAAAGCGCAAGTCCAAAATCTAACAGCTCACCTAAAGGAACTAGAGGCAGAGCAACAAGAATGCCCTCAACCCAGGAGAAGAAGAGAAATAGTAAAAATCAGAGCAGAAATAAGCAACATAGAGACCAAAGAAACAATTGAACAGATCCATGAAACCAAGAATTGGTTTTTTGAAAAAGTAAACAAAATTGACAAACCTCTAGCCAGACTTATCCAAAACAAAAGAGAGAGCACCCAAATAGACAAAATTATGAATGAAAATGGACTTATTACAACTGCTCCCTCAGAAATACAAGCAACTATGAAAAATTATATGCCAACAAATTGGACAACTTAGAAGAAATGGACAAATTCCTAAACACACACTCACTACCAAAATTCACACGGGAAGAAATAGAAAACCTGAACAGACCCATAACGAGTGAAGAAATTGAATCGGTGATCAAAAACCTCCCAACAAATAAGAGCCCTGCACCTGATGGCTTCCCTGGGGAATTCTACCAGACATTTAAAACAGAATTAATCCCAATTCTTCTCAAGCTATTGCAAAAATAGAAATCGAAGGAAAACTCCCGGACTCATTTTATGAAGCCAGCATCACTCTGATTCCCAAGCCAGACAGAGATCCAGCTAAAAAAGAGAACTACAGGCCAATATCCTTGATGAATACGGATGCAAAAAATCTCAACAAGATCCTTGCAAATTGAATCCAGCAGCATATAAAAAGAATCATCCACCAAGATCAAGTGGGATTCATTCCTGGGTTACAGGGCTGGTTCAACATTCGCAAATCAATCAATGTGATGCACCATATCAATAAAAGAAAAGATAAAAACCATATGATCCTGTCAATAGATGCAGAAAAAGCATTTGACAAATACAGTATCCCTTCTTAATAAAGACTCTCGAGAAAGTTGGGATAGAAGGAACCTACTTAAACATCATCAAAGCCATCTATGAGAAGCCTTCAGCTAACATCATCCTCAATGGGGATAAACAGAGAGCTTTCCCCCTGAGATCAGGAACACGACAGGGATGCCCACTCTCACCACTGTTGTTTAACATAATGCTGGAAGTCCTAGCATCAGCCATCAGACACCAAAAGGAAATCAAAGGCATCACAATTGGCAAAGAGGAAGTCAAACTTTCACTCTTTGCAGATGACATGATACTCTACATAGAAAACCTGACAGACTCCACCAGAAGCCTACTAGAACTGATCCAAGAATTCAGCCAAGTTGCAGGGTACAAAATCAACTTACAGAAATCCGCTGCATTTTTATACACCAACAATGAAGCAACAGAAAGAGAAATCAAGAAACTGATCCCATTCACAATAGCACAAAAAACCATAAAATACCTCGGAATTAACCTAACCAAGGATACAAGAGATCTGTATGATGAAAACTGTAGAAAACTTATGAAGGACATTGAAGAAGACACAAAGAAATGGAAAAATATTCCATGCTAATGGATAGGAAGAATAAATATAGTTAAGATGTCATTACTACCTAAAGCACTCTACACATTCAATGCAATTCCAATCAAAATTGCACCAGCATACTTCTCAAAACTAGAACAAACTATCCAAAAAATTGTATGGAACCACAAAGGACCCCGAATAGCCAAAGTAATCCTGAAAAATAAAACCAAAACGGGAGGGATCACCATCCCAGACTTTAGCCTCTACTACAAAGCTGTCATCATCAAGACAGTATGGTATTGGCACAAAAACAGACACATAGACCAATGGAACAGAATTGAGAACTCAGAAGTGGACCCAAAAGTATACAGCCAACTCATCTTTGACAAAGCATGAAAGAATATCCAATGGAAAAAAGACAGCCTTTTTAACAGATGGTGTTGGGAGAACTGGACAACAACATGCAGAAGAATGAAACTAGATCATTTTCTCACACCATGCACAAAAATAAACTCAAAATGGATAAAGGACCTGAACGTGAGACAGGAAACTATCAACACCCTAGAAGAGAAAGCAGGAAACCACCTCCTTGACCTCCACCGCAGCAACTTCTTACTTGACACATCCCCAAAAAGCAAGGGAATCAAGAGCCAAAATAAACTGTTGGGACCTCATCAAGATTAAAAGCTTCTGCACAGCCAAGGAAACAACCCAGAAAATTAATAGGCAACCAACGGAATGGGAAAAGATAGTTGCAAATGACATATCAGATAAAGGGTTAATATCCACAATCTATAAGGAACTCACCAAACTACACGCCCGAAAAACAAACAACCCAGTGTAGAAATGGGCAGAAGATATGAACAGACACTTCTCCAAAGAGGACATCCAGATGGCCAACAGACACATGAAACGATGCTCAGCATCGCTCCTCATCAGGGAAATACAAATCAAAACCACACTGAGATACCACCTCACGCCAGTCAGAGTGGCTAAAATGAGCACATCAGAGAACTCTAGATGCTGGCGAGGATGTGGAGAAACGGGCACCCTCCTACACTGTTGGTGAGAATGTAAACAGGTACAGCCCCTCTGGAAAGCAGTGTGGAGGTTCCTCAGGAAACTAACAATAGAACTCCCCTCTGACCCAGCAATAGCACTGCTAGGAATTTACCCAAGGGATACAGAAATGCTGAGGCATAGGAGCACATGTACCCCAATGTTCATAGCAGCACTCTCCACAATAGCTAAAACATGGAAAGAGCCTAAGTGTCCATCAACAGAAGAATGGATCAAGAAGATGTAGTTTATCTATACCATGGAATACTACATGGCAATGAGAAACAATGAAATCTGGCCATGTGTAGCAACATGGATGGACCTTGAGGGTGTTATGCTGACCGAAATAAGTCAGGCAGAGAAAGACAAATATCATATGTGTGCACGTATAGGAGGATTAGGAGGAACTTAACAGAGGACCAAGGGGGAGAAGGAGGGCGGAAATGGTGGGGAAAGGGAGAGAGGCAAACCATGAGAGACTCTTGAATGCTGACAAAAACTGAGGACTGGTGGATGTGGGGGGGAGGAGGGGTGGGCATGGAGGAGGACACTTGTGAAGATGAGCACTGGGTGTATGTGGAAACTAATTTGACAATAAACTATTTGTAAAAAAATAAAAATAAATAAATAAAAAAAAAAGAGACTTTAAGATTTGATAGGAGGAGGACCACAGAGTAAAAGAAACTCTCTGTGGAGAACACCGTTTCACACAGAAAATATGGAGTCAAGCTTCCATCGATTCATGAAAAGACTTACCAATATCCATATATACTCATGTATGATTAAGTTCCATTAGCAAATTATTAAGAAAATTACTACTGGGCGTCCAACTACAAAAAAAATTCACTCTAAGTGTCTGGGGGAATATGGCGAGTAGGAGCACCCTGAGCTCTCCCCATCCCACTTTTCCTTTAGATATCATCCCCATCCAAGTCAACAAACCAGAGAACTATCTGAAGACTAGCAGAACAAACTTCACACCTTTATCTAGAAAAGAAGGTGCATCTGAAAGGTTAAGAAGGTCAAAAAGGCAGAGGGAGGCTGCCTGCAGAAGGGAGAGAAAAGTATGCATGGAACGGTGAGAGAAACAGGCCACCATACCAGGAAGCTGACACAGGGTAGACTACTCCCCAGAATATTTGCCTTTAAAAACTTGAGGGGCTGAATTCTGGGGGTTTCTAAAATCAATGGGACATGCAATCTGGAGTTTTAAAAGTAACTGGGCAAACTAGGAGAATGAGTGATTTTTAAGTCGCTACCCTTAAAGAGACAGTAGCCTTCACATAAAGGCAACATAAAAACAGAAGTTTACATAAGGCAGTGACAAATGGGGAGATGTATCTGTCTATACTGATTTTGGGTGTTTGGGGGGACTTCTATGAAAACTAAGTAGCTGCCAGTTGCCATTTTCCAATGCTGTCTCCCACTACAAACACAGCCACCTATGGTGGGCAGGGATGCACAGACACTTGTTACCTAACCTGCTAGTACTGAGCCATGTCAACAAGTTCCACTGAGGGGTTGCTATTCCAAGCCTGCTTGGATTGGCCCTAGGCTCAGGGCAAAGGCATGTGCCTAGCCCAGCCATCAGGTGCACAGTCATCACCACATGCCTCCCAGCTGCCCACATGTGCTCTGCTGCTGTTGTGTTCAGAGCCAGGCTGTACTCAGCCTCACACCCCTTGCCACTCTAGCATGCAGGCCCCAGTAACTGCACTGCTTCAGAAGATCTGGCCCAGGTCTTGTGGCCCAAGCACAAATTTTGCTAACACCACTGCCCCCACTCCCAGTTCCCCAGTGGACATGCTCTCACAGAGGTGGTCTGTCTAGGTCCACTAACACCATGGGGAGCAAGCATAGCCCACTGCAGTCAGATGGGCTGCACAAAAAAGAAAAGTGACTCAACACAACAGCAGGATATAAGCAACACACATAGGATACTCTCCTGAAGTGCCAGGTTCTGGTGAACAGGGGACACTGCACTGCAAGGCACTCAAGAAACTCTTCTTGAAAAAGTCACTATTTCCAAGAGAGGAAGGCACAGGTGACTTTCATAGCACAAAGAAACAAAGAGAGACAGACAATGAGGAGGCAGAGAAATTTATCCTAAATCAATGAACAAAACAAGGTCACAGCCAGAGATTTAAGTGACACAGACATAAGTGAAACCCTTAACACAGAGAAAAGGAATAAAATAGTAGAGATAAAGGACACACATAAACAAAATGAGAAAATGCATAAAGGAATGAACAGCAGGATGGAAGAAGCAAAGGAAGGAATTAATGACATAGAAGATAAAGTAATCAAGTTGAACAAAAGAGAAAGAAAAGAATTATACAAAATGAAAATATACTCAAGGAATTCAGTTACTCCATCAAACCTAATAGCATTCTTAATATAGGAGTCCTAGAAGAAGAAGAAGAGAGAAAAGGAGGCAGAAAATTGATTTGAAAAAATAGTAGCTGAAACCTTCTCTAATCTAGGGAAGGAAATAGGATATTCAGATCCAGGAAATACAGAAAACCCCAACAAAACCAACAAAAGCAGACCAACAGTATGACATATTGTAATTAAATTTGTAAAATTTAGTGGTTAAAAAAAAATTTTAAGTAGGAAGACAAAAGAAGTCAGTAACTTATATGGGAAAACGAATAAGGCCAGCAAGAGATTTTTCAATAAAAACTATTATTCAAAGAGCTGAATAGGAAAAAAATATGCAGCCAAGAATAGCCTAGCCAGTAAGGCTATCACTCACCATGTAAGGAGAGATAAAGAATTTCCCAGACAAACAAAAGCTAAAGGAGTTCATGACCACCAAACCAGCTCTGCAAGAAATATTTAAAAGGACTCGGAGTGTAATAGGGAGATCAAAAGTGACAGTATGGAGGTAAAAAAAAAACACACACAAAAGCAGTAAAAATGAATATTTCTGGGGCGCCTGGGTGGCTTAGTCGGTGAAGCGTCCGACTTTCGCTTAGGTCATGATCTCGGGGTTCGTGGGTTCGAGCCCCGCGTCGGGCTTTGTGCTGACTGCCAGCCTGGAGCCTGGAGCCTGTTTCAGTCTGACTCCCTCTCTCTCTCTGACCCTCCCCTGTTCACGCTGTCTTCCTTTCTTCTAGAAATAAATAAACATTAAAAAAAAATGAATATTTCTGTAAGAAATCAGGCAAGGAACTCACAAAAAAAGATATAAAACATAAAAGCATATATCTAAAATGTGGGGAGGAGAGGGGAAAAGAATGGGTTCAACCTTTAATGACTATCAACTTAATATAGACTGTTATATGCAGAAGAGGTTATATAGAAACCTAGTGGTAAACAAATATTTAAAAATACTAATAAATATACAAAGTATAAAGAGAAAGAAATCCAAATACATCACTAAAGAAAATCAGCAAACCATGAAAGAAAGAAGGGATAAGAGAAAATCTTAGATAAAAGTAATAAAGTGCCAATAAATAATTACTTTGAACATAAATGGACTAAATGGTCCTGTCAAAAGATGAAATGATTAAAAAGAAAAAAGGCACATGTTACCTACAAGAGATTCATTTGAGACCTAAAGACACCTGCAGATTGAAAGTGAGGGAATGGAGAAACATTTATCATGCAAATAGAGGTCAAAAGAAAGCTGGTGTCGCAATACTTATTTCAAACAAAATAGACTTTATTTTTTTTTAATGTTTTGTTTATTTCTAGGAGAGAGAGAGAGAGACAGCGTGAGCAGGGGAGGGTCAGAGACAGAGGGAGCCACAGACTGAAACAGGCTCCAGGCTCTGAGCTGGCAGTCAGCACAGAGCCCCACGCGGGGCTCGAACCCAGGAACCGCGAGATCATGACCCAAGCGAAAGTCGGACGCTTAACCGACTAAGCCACCCAGGCGCCCCAAACAAAATAGACTTTAAAACAAAGACTGCAATGACAAAGACAAACACTATATAATAATCAAAGGGACAATCCAACAAGATATAAAAAAAATTGTAAATATTTATGCACCCAACATGGAGCACCCAAATATACAAAACAGTTCATAACAAACATAAAGGAACTAATTGATAAAAAATATAAGATTAATAGGAAACTTTAACACCTCGCATCAGTAGATCAATAGATCATCTAAAGAAAATCAATAAGGAAATAATGGCTTTAAATGATACACTGGGCCAGATAGATTAAACAGATATATTCAGAACATTCTATCCTAAGACAGCAGAAGACACATTCTTTCAAGTGCACACAGAACATTCTCTAGAATAGATCTTGAATTAGTCTACAAAACAAAACAGAACAAATTCAAGAAGATTGAAATCATACTATGCAAATTTTCTGACTACAATACTATGAAACTAGAATTCAACCACAAAAAAAACCTGGAAAGACCACAAATACATGGAGGTTAAATAACATGCTATTTAAACAATGAATGGGTTAACTAGGAAATAAAAGAAGAAATTAAAAAGTACGTGGAAACAAAATGAGAAAACTATGGCTCAAAACCTCTGGGTTGCTGCAAAACCAGTTCTAAAATGGTAGTTTATGGCAATACAGGCCTGCCGATGAAGCAAGAAAAAAATGGAAATAAATAGCTTAACTCTGTAGCTAAAGGATCTAGAAAAAGAACAACAAAATCTAAAACCAGAAGGAAGGAAATAATAAAGATGAGAGAAGAAATAAATGACATAGAAACTGAAAACAATAAATAAAATAAAACAATAGAACACATTAATGAAACCAGGAGCCATTACTTGGGGGAAAAAAAAATCAATAAAACTGATAAATCTCTAACCAGATGCACCAAGAAAAAGAGAGAAGAAACTCAGATAAAATAACAAATGGGAGAGGAGAAATAAAATCCAACATCACAGAAATACAAAAATCACAAGAGAATATTATGAGAATTTATATGCCAACACAGTGGAAAACCTTGAAGAAAATGATAGATTACTAGAAATATATAAACTGCCAAAACAGAACTAAGAAGAAATAGAAAATTTGCACAGAACAAAAAATAGCAAAGAAGTCAGTATTAAAAAAAAAAAAAATCTCAACAAACAGAAGTCCAGAACCAGATGGCTTTATAGGAAAATTCCACCAAATGTTTAAAGAATTAATGCCTATTCTTCTTAAACTATTTGCAAAAGTACAAAAGGAAAGAAAATTTCCAAATCCATTGTGTGAGGCCATCATTATGTAGATACCAAAATCAGATAGACACGCTAAAAAAGAGAAGTACTGGCTAATAACCCTGCTAAACATATATGTAAAAATTCTCCACAAAATTTAAGCCAACTAAATTCAACCATACATTAAAGAAATTGTTCACCACAGTCAAGTGGGATTCATTCCTGGGTTCTAAGTGTGGTTCAATATTCACAAGTCAATGTGACAGATCACATCAATAATAAAAAATAAAAAGCGTATGATTTCAATAGATACAAAAATTTCATTTGACAAGGTACAACATCCATTCATGATAAAAACCCTCAACAAAGTAGGTTTAAAAGAAACATATTTCAACATGTTCAAGGTCTCATATGAAAAACCCACAGCTAATATTTTACTCAATTGAGAATAACTGAGATCTTTTCTCCTACAGTCAGGAACAGTAGAAGGATGTCCACTCTCACTGCTTTTATTCAACATTGTACTGAAGTCCTAGCCACAGCAATCATACGAGAAATAAAACATAGAAATTAGTAAGAGAAAACAATTTTCACGATTTGAGATGACATGATACTTATACAGAAAATCCAAAAGTCTTCACCCCAAAACTACTAGAATTGGTTAATGAATTCAATAAGATCATAAAATACAAAATCAATGTACAGAAATCTGTTTCATTTCTACACACCAGTAATGAAACAGCAGAAATAGAAATTAAGATGACAATCCTACTTATAATTACACCAAAAAATAATAAAATACCTAGGTATACATATCTTTGGTTACAAAGAGGTGAAATACCTGTACTCTAAAAACCATAAAACACTGATGAAAGAAATTGAAAAGGGCACAAATAAGAAGAGATTTTATGCTCATGGATTAGAAAAAATGTTGTTAAAATGTCTATACTACCCAAAGCAATCCATACATTTAATGCAATCCCTATCAAACTACCAACAGTATTTTTCACAGAACTTGAATAAACAATCCTAAAATTTGTAAAGAACTACAAAGGACCACAAATAGCCAAAGCAATCTGGAAAAACAAAACTAGGGGTGTCACAATTCCAGACTTCATCATATGTTACAAATCTGAAGGAATCAAAAGAGTGGTACCTGCACAAAAATAGACACATAGATCAACAGAACAGAATAGAAAGTTCAGAAATAAACCTACAATTATACTGTCAATCTTTGACAAAGCAGAAAAAAAGGTACAATGGGGAAAAGATAGTATCTTCAAATAGTGTTGCATTTGTTGCAACTACATGCATCATGAATGAAACTGAATCACTTTCTTTCACCATACACAAAAATAAACTCAAAGTATATTAAAAGGCCTAAATTTGAGACCTGAAGCCATAAAAATCCTAGAATAGAGTATAGGCAGTAATTTCTTTGACATTGGCTGTAGCAACTTCTTTCTAGATAGATGTGTCTCCTGAGGCAAGGGGAAAAAAGCAAAACTAAACTTTTGAGACCACACCAAAATAAAAGGCTTCTGAACAGCAAAAGGAGATAGTCAACAAAACTAAAAGGCAACTTTTAGAAATGGGAGATATTTGCAAATGACATATGCAGTAAAGGGTTAGTATTCAAAATATATAAAGAACTTCTACAACTCAACACCCCAAAAAACAAATACCAATTAAAAATGATCAGAAGACATGAAAAGACATTTACCCAAAGAAGATATCCAGATGGCCAACAAACACATGCTAAGATTCTCACTTATCATCAGGGATGTGCAAATCAAAACTACAATAAGCTGTCACCTCACATCTGTCAGAATGGTTAAAATCAACAACACAAGAAATACCAGGTGTTGCTAAGAATGTGTAGGAAAAGAAACCCTCTGAAAATGTTAGGAATGCAAACTGGTACAGCCACTGTGGAAATCAGTATGGAAGTTCCTCAAAAAGTTAAAAATAGATCTACTTTACGATCTAGCAATCACTCTACTGGGTATTTGCCAAAAGAGTATGAAAACACAAATTCAGATGGATACATGCATCCTTATGTTTATAGAAGCATTATTTATAATAGCCGACAATATATGGAAGCAGTCCAAGTGTCTATAAGTTGATGGATAATGGGAAAAGATAAATATATGGAGTGTGTGTGTGTGTGTGTGTGTGTGTGTGTGTGTGTGTGTGTATCAGCATTATATATAACAATATTATTCAGCCATAAAAAATAATGGAACTTGCCATTTGCAATGACATGGATGGAGCTAGAGAGTATAATCCTAAGTGAAATAAGTCAGAAAAAGGAAAAAAAATAACATATGATTTCACTAACATATGGAATTTAAGAAAAAAACAAACATACAGGGAAAAAATAAGAGACAGACTCTTACTTATACAGAACAAACTGATGGTTAGGTGAATGACGTGATGGGTAAAATAGGTGATGGGGTTTAAGGAGTGCACTTTTAAATAATAAGCACCGGGTAATGTGTAGAAGTGTTGAATTACTGTTTGTGCACCTGAAACTAACATATCACTGTATGTTAGCTAACTGGAATTATAAGAATTGTAAAAAAAAAAAAAAAATACTGTCAAATCAAGTGTCAGCTGGAAAAAAATATTTTATGTCCTGTTCAAAACAAAACTCTCAATGGCTATTGTGTTCTTACATGTCCATTTCTGAGAGATGCACATTAACAGTCTGAGTATTTAGTGTTATATTATTCTGCTCTCTGAAAAATACACAGTGCACCACCTTCTGGTTAGAAGGAGAGATCCAACTTAAACATATATAATCTAAGCATGAATAATATTCGTTACCGGGAGAAAGTATTTGAAAGCAGGTGAAGCTTTCAAATGGTGGAGAACCAGGCCTTAAATGTTTTGTTTCAAATTTTTAAATATTTAACTATTTCAAAACTAGAGAAAAAAATGTAAATTTATGAAAAATACCAATATATCTACCAGCCCCATCATCTAAGAGATGTTAATACTTTGTCTTATTTCTTATTCATATTGTTTAAAAACTAAAGCATTTCATTAAAAAATTTTTTAAGAAACTAACACAGTAAAGAAAAATGCTTCATGCTTCTACCAGTCTATTAAATGGCATCATGTTGATTGTATACTTTTATAGTTAATTTTTACTTTATTCAACCTTGTTTTTAACATTTATACATGTTGAAATATGCACATATTTTATTTTAATCACTAGAAAGTAATTCACAGTATGAAAAAACAGAAGAGCTTGTATACATTCCATGCTTTTACTTTCACAGACAATGCTGCACTGTCTTCAGTATCTTGACCTGAATGAGGACAAGAGCATTTTAAGGAGAAGTTTTTGTGAATGAGCATTGAAATCAGAGAGGAGGTAGATAGGAAATAAAGATGGCCTGAGAATGCCATGTACCTTGTCTCATTTCAATAATTAAAAAACTCCAATTTGATTCTAACTAGGAAGACAAGGCCAGCAGGCAGAAGCTAAGTAGGTTGGAAATGTGGAAAACTTGGTGCGTTCACTCTACAGTTTTAGGATTTGTGACAAAGTAGCACAGAGCTGAGGAAACATCAACTCTTCCTCTCTATTTGTGAAACACAGATTCAGAGATACGGGGAGGACTGACAAAAACATTGAAATATTTGGTACACTAAGAATTTTGTAGTTTTGACAACAGCAAATAGCAGCTAAAGAAATAGGATTCTCTACTTGCCTGGAGTGATGCATTTCCTAACTAGACCTAATTACTTACCCACTCGACACCAAAGTCCTTTGCTATGTTCCTTGCAGTACCCCCACCAATGGTGGAGCATACTTCCCAACCGCAGACTTTGGGCTCAGCCAAATGATTTATTTGGGTTAATATGATATTAGTAGATGGATTTCAAGCAATAGCATGGAATATACTTGTGAAATTGGCCTTGCACTCTTGCAATTCTTTTGTGACTCTAAGAAGGCCATGCCCTGGTCGTGGCATGTAGAGCAGCCTCAGGCAGCTAGGGAGACATACAGAGCACACTGATGTGGTAATGAACCACTCCAGTGATGGTGGCTTCCGCAACAAACATGTACATCAGTGAGAACCAATTATTGGGTATTTTTTAACCACTGAATTTTGAGGGTATTGTAACATATTATTGTAGCTCTAGTTAGTTGATTTTATTCATGGATTGAAAGACTCAATATGGTAAAGATGTGAATTGTCTCCAAATTAATCTATAGATTCAATGCAATTCCAATGAGGGTTTTAACAAGTATTTTGTTTTTGTTTTTGGAATTGACTCTAAAAAATTCACAAAGAAATGTAAATGGTAAGAATACTCAAGGCAAATTGAAAAAAGAAAAAAAAGAACAGTGTAGATAGCAAGACCAATGAGAAAGATTTTGTGATGAAAACAGTAAAAGAGTAGACAAAATGACCAAAAAGATAGAAAGGCAAACCCAAAAATAGATCTATATATGGACCATCACCTAATTTATGACAGGTGTCAATGAAATGTAGGGGGAAAATTATAATCTTTCAACAAGTAGTGCTAAGACAATTAGATGTCCGTATGGAAAACAATTCATCTTGATTCCTTTATTACCCTTTATAAAACAAAAATAAATTCCAGATGGACTAAAGATCTAAGTGAGAATAAAAACAAAAATCTTATAGAGTAAAGCATGGGGAAACTTCATAACCATCAACAAAGATTTTTTTTGAACAAGAGAAAGAAAGTAAAAATCAAAGAAGAGAATATATTAAAATTAAGAAGTTCTATATAATGGAACACTACATGGCAATGAGAAAGAATGAAATCTGTCCATTTGTAGCAACATGGATGGAACTCGAGGTGTTATGCTAAGTGAAATAAGTCAGGCAGGGAAGGACAGATACCATATGTTTCACTCATATGTGGAACAGGAGAAACTTAACAGACGAACATGGGGGAGGAGAAAGGGAAAAAATAGTTAAGGAGAGGGAGGGAGGCAAACCATAAGAGACTCTTAAATACTGAGACTAAACTGAGGGTTGATGGGGGTGGCGGGGAGGGGAAAAGGGGTGATGGGCATGAAGGAGGGCATTTGTTGGGATGAACACTGGTTGTTATATGGAAAACAACTTGACAATAAATTATTTTTAAAAATAAAGAAAAAAAATTTAAAAAAAACTTTGGCTCAGGTCATGATCTCAAGGTTGGTGATTTTGAGCCCCACGGGGTGGGTGCGGGGGGAGAGGAAGAAGTTCTGTTCAAAAATATGCTAACAGAATGAAAAAACAACTTGCAAAGTTGACAAAACATTTGCAAAGCATCTATCCAAGGAAAGACTTGTCTCTAGAAAGTACAAATATTCATATAAGTAAGCAAAAGAAGCTCCAAACAGATAAATAGCAAAAGACTTGAACACATTATAAAAGATACCTATAATATCATATACATATGAAATGAACATATGAAATGTGAAAACAGCCAATAAGCACATGAAAATGTCCAGCATTAGTCATCATGAAAAGGCAAATTTGAACTTCAAGTGAGATACTTGTACACACTATCAACCCTAACATTATTTTCAGAGCGCAAAATGGTGATACTTGATGGGTTCTCATGAAATGAACATATGAAATGTGAAAACAGCCAATAAGCACATGAAAATGTCCAGCATTAGTCATCATGAAAAGGCAAATTTGAACTTCAAGTGAGATACTTGTACACACTATCAACCCTAACATTATTTTCAGAGCGCAAAATGGTGATACTTGATGGGTTCTCATATAGTTAAATTTATATCCATACTTTGGCCCAGCAATCTCCTAGGTGTAATACATATCTTAGATAAACAAACCATAGGTCCCAAATGACTGTAACAAAAATGTCCATAGCAACTTCATTCTTTTTTTTAATGTTTTATTTATTTCTAGGAAGAGAGAGAGAGACAGCGTGAGCAGGGGAGGGTCAGAGAGAGAGGGAGTCACAGACTGAAACAGGCTCCAGGCTCTGAGCTGGCAGTCAGTACAGAGCCCGACGCGGGGCCGAACCCACGAACCGCGAGATCATGACCCAAGCGAAAGTCGGACGCTCAACAGACTAAGCCACCCAGGCGCCCCATAGCAACTTCATTCTTAATAGCCTCTAATTGGAAAGCCCAAATGAACACCAGGAGGAACATAGATAAGCAAACTGTAGTATACATTTATATGATGTAATACTTATCATCAATAAATTACTGTTATACACAACAGCAGGGCTAAATCTCAAAATACATCATGCTGAGAGGAGGCAGACACAAAATAGCACATGCTGTGTAATTCTCTGTGTTTGAAGTTTTAGAACAGGCAAAACTAATATATGTTGATAAAAAGAATAGTTGCCTTCGGGAGATGGCACATCAGGGAATCAAACTAGAGGGGGAATATATATCTTTATAGGGAAAGGGCATGGATTATAGAGCAAATGATGTGTGTCAAAATTCATCAAAATTAAGATCCTTACACTTTACATAAATTACACATCTCATTATACATTGAGCTTTTAGTTTTTAAATACTGGTGAAGTGTCAGCACTATGGGTAATAGTCAATGAAACTTATAAAAATTTTACTGAGAATGTATCACACTCTTGGTTTTATGTTTAAGCAGTTGTAAAGAGGCATAAACTTTGAAGGAGAGCTTTCTGGTAGATGCAGAGGGAGAGAAGATTTTAGGACTTTGTATGTTCGTGTAAAAGCAGATGTAAAAACATAGTATCAGAATTTTATGCTTCAGAATTTAACCCTTGGAAATAATTAATGCAAATAGCAATATTTTAAAGCAAGTGTATGAACTAACCTCTCCATATTACATATATATTTAAACCCATGGGAAAAGAGGAAATAATTCTTTAAAAGTAATTGTATACTACTTGTGTTTTCCTGGAACTGGTTAGATGTCAAATTTGATAAAGTTATTCTAAACTGGTAAGTCATAATATTTAAATTTAAAACACATGGATTATGTAAACTAAATGTGAAATATTAGTTGAGCTCTTTTAAATAAATGTTAGTATGTTTACATCATCACATATCCAAATGAAAAGTAAAAGATTAATATAATCTTATTCTTGTCTGAATAATGAATTACAGGTAGAGATGGGATTCAGAATAGGAAACTTTGGGAAAGAGAGGAGTAGGTAATAAGAAGGCAGGTAGAGTTCTGAGGAATGAGATCATGATGAGAGATATACAGATCTTGGTCTTAAAGGAATGTCTCATATTCAGTTTTAAGTTATGACGTATACTTTGCTATTCTTGATTCAAGTGATTTTCTTGACTCCAATAAAAATCTGGCATACTAAAAGAAAAAAAAAAGTTGGTCAAATAAGCTGGTTTCTAAAGGGTGCAAACTAGTAGCTTTACTTTATTCATAGCAAGAGATACATTTACAGGGAAGGAGGAGAATAAGCAATATCCTCTCTACTTCTAAAAATCTCTTCAAAGGGTATTTTCCATTCCTGATCTTTTCTTACACAGCAAATGAGGTTGTCATTACTGGAATGATTTTGCTAAGTTTGTACCTTCCCTTCAAAATATGTAATTCACAGCCAAAGGAAAACTTCATCCATCATCATGTTAAATATAAATATGAATAACTAAACCTAGACTTTCAAAACCTAGATGATTTGTGATAATTTCTTAAGAATTGTGTTCCCATAATTTTTTTAATATATATATTTTCTGAGATAGAGAAAGAGAGAATGTGTATGTGCGAGCAGGGGAGGGTCAGAGACAGAGGGAGAGAGAATCCCAAGTAGGCTCCACACTGTCAGAGCAGAGCCCAACATGAGGCTTGAACTTGTGGACTGTGAGATCATGACCTAATCCAAATCAAGAGTTAGCTGCTTAACAGACTGGACCACTCAGGCAACCTTCCCATAATAATTTAAAATACATTAGTGACTCTGGAATTCCATTTATATACACAGGATATGAATACATAAGACATATGCTTACATATACAAAGAATGTAGTGTTCTTTATTTTTCAATAACTAACTTTCATCTTGAGTCCTTTTCTACCTAATGGCTAAAACCAATTTTTGTCGTTTCAGTTAACACTGTCATTTCAATGCAATTCTCAACTCAAGTATTTTCCCTACTTTCTCTCTCCAAATGGGTAGCATCTAAGTTCTCAATAAAGTCAGGGATCTTACATATAGTCAAGGCATTAGGGAGAGATGTTTGTTCTGTGGTATCTTTTCTTACTCATATCTGAGAGATGTATATTGCCTGACTCTTGGTCCTAATTACCTCCCCACACTGGTGTCAACAAAGGCACCTGAATGTTACCTGTTCTAACAGAATGTTCGATGCTTTCTGCCATAGTATTGTCTTACCACAACTATGAAACTGTTTACTGTCCACTGAATCTTCATTATCTCAGTAAGAGTATGATGTTCACCCTTGAGGCACTGAGGACATAGAGACTTTTGGGATTTTCTTAAGTACTTTCCTTCTAAATTCAAGATGTGGCAATTTCTGTGTTCATGAAGGTAAGTTACTGAAGGCCACCATTTCCCAGGGCTCCAAAGATCTATGCTCTCATAAACATCAACTTGATGTCTTCCTCCCTCAAAGCTAAGCACATTTAATTGGATGATAGCCCTCTCCAGTCCTTTCTTAGAAATATTTACAAGCACCTAATACTCCTAGTTCTTTTTTCAATTTAACCCTGAAGGTATATGTTTTCTCTCTTGCTTACTCTCTCTCTCCATTTGTCCCAATTTATTTTTTTTCCTTAAATGTAGACTGTGATTTTGATATTAAGTGTACACAATTAGCTGACTGGTTTACTGGATCTTTCTGTGACAGCTCCTTCTTGGTTCAATAGCAGCCTCATAGTCACCAATTTAAATGTGAGTGCAGACTTAAGCAAAAAAAGAAAAAAAAAAAAAGAAAGAGAGAGAGAGTGACAAAGAAGAATATATTTTACACCAGCAAATACTTAATGATAGCCACTGGGCAACACTTGCAAAGGAATATCACCAAAGGGAAAGGTGTACATTACACAAGATTTTACTTAACAGGGATTCTCCTCACTAGTACATGTTAAAGCATTAATAAACATAAAAAACACAAGAAATATGAAATATACTATTGACCATTCTTCCATAATTAATAGACTCATCATTTAGATTTTTCCCCCTTGAATGAATATTTTTCTTTTCCTCACTAGTACTCTGAAGACAAAACTTGAGTAAAATTTAAATTTGCCTTTTATAACACTGAGTTAATTAAATAGCTAAAGGTTATGTGAACGTCAGTAAAGAAAAATCCAGAAGAACTTACAAATCATAATTTGTAATCTATAATTTGTAATTTATAATTAACTGATTTGCCAACTCACATTTATTCACTAAGTTGACTGTCTCTCCTTCATACTATTCCTTAGTAAGTAAATTACATTTTCTTTCTACACATTATCTTCATTTGCAGCATTCAAATAGAATGTTACTAGATATACCTCAAAGAAGAATTCAGCACTGAACTGCATAAACCATCTGTAAATTTTTAGAGACATAACCCATTCTTTTGTAATATTTAAGGACCAATGAATTTAGTTGGCAATCGGAACATGAAAAGGTTAATCTCTGACTGCCTTATCAAAGTCTAACTTCTCTATTGACAATACTCCCCCCCCATACATTGTAAGCTATGAAGGTTAACAACTGCTATTAGTCATCATTTCATCTCATCTGCACAAGGATATCCTTTTAGAAATTTTTTCCTCTCTCACCTGAAAATTTTCTTGTGTTTTTCATAATTATTTCTATTAGAAAACAAATATGCTGCATAATATCTAAAAAATATAAAACTCTGTCGTCCTCAAACTATCAGCCTATTTCTCTGCTCCTCTTTAGAAAGGGTTTTGAAATCATTGTTCACACTTTATATCTGCCATTCGTCCCCTCCCACTTCTCTTTAACCTGTTCCAGTTAGTTATTAGACTCTACCATTCAATTACATTGCATTTATCAAAATCAATACTGACCTGCATGAAACCCAATGGTCAGTTCTCAGTTCTCATCTTACTTGGCCTGTCCATACCAATCTTTCCCCAAATAAATCACTCTCTTCTCCTTGTTACACTTTCTTTAGTTGGCTTTCCAAAACCCAGACCCTCTTGGTGTTCTTGCTCCTTCACTGGCTGCTCTTTCTTTCTCCATCTGTTTAAAGTTCCCATTTGCCTTCTTAACTTCTAGCTATGAAGAGCCTCAAGGCTCAGTTTTGGAACTCTTCTCTTTGTACTCTCATTCTCTTGGTCAGTAGTTGTTATAATCTGATGTGTATCCTTCTCTCAAATTCATGTTGAAGCCCTAACCCCGGTGTGATGTATTTGAAGATGAGGCCTTTGGGTAGGTAATTAAGGTTAAATGAGGTCATAGGGTGGAAGCCTAATCTGATGTCATTAATGTTCTTGTAAGAGAGGTAGGAGGTACAAAAAGTTATCTCACCTTCTCTGCCCACACAGAGAAAAAGACCATGAGAGGACACAGTAAGAAGGTGGCCAACCATAAGCCAGGAAGAGAGGCTTCATAGAAACTGGCCATGGTAGGAATCAGATATTAGACTTCTAGTCTTCAAAACTGCAAGAAAATTAATTTTGGTCTTTTGAAACCATGCAGTCTGTGGTATTTTTTTCTGGCAGCCCAACAGAAATACCATGCAATCTAGTAATTCCACTCTGGAGTATTTACCCAAAGAAAACCAAAACACTAATTCAAAAAGATATACACTCTTTTTTTTTTTTTTTTACTGTGGCATTATTTATAATAGTCAAGATATTGAAGCAATCCATGGGTCCTTCGATAGGTGAATAGATAAAAAAATATGTAGTATATATACACAATGAAATATTACTCAGCCATAAAAGGAATGAAAAACTTGCCACTTGTGATGATATGGATGGACCTAGAGATTAAGAGAAGTCAGTCAAATAGAGAAAGACAAATAGCACAAGATTTCACTTATATGTGAAATCTAAGAAACAAAGGAGCAACAAACAAAAAGAAACAGATCCATAAGCATAGAGAAGAAACTGTTGCCAGAGGGGAGGCATATGTGAAGATGGGCAAAATGGGTGAGAGGGAGTGGGAGGTACAGGCTTCCAGTTATAGAATGAAGAAATCATGGGGATAAAAGGTACAGTATAGGAAATATGGTGAATGGTATTTTAATAGTGTTGTATGCTGATAGATGGTAGCTACACTTTTGGTGAGCACAGCATAATGTATAGAGGTGTCAGATTGCTTTGTTGTACACCTAAAATTAATGTAACACAGTAGGTCAATTAATCTTCAATTTAAAAAATGAATTTACAAATGTCCCCTCCTCTTGGGAATAATCTTCTGAGATCCAAGGGAAAATTCCGGTAGGTGAATAATTAACATACTCCTTCTACAGATAGTTACCTTCTCAAACCATCCTAATTCTTCAGTAAAACACGTATGAACAGAGGCAGTGTTAATTCTGGAAAGTGAAAGGGTAGTCTGACTCCAGGAAATTAGGGACTCCAGGTAATATCATACTATGTCCTAAAATTTCTTGAGACAATCAGGAAGATCATCCGTCCTTGAGAAAGACTCATGAATCTAGTTGTAAGACCTCCTTCTTGAGAAAGAGAGAAAGAAGAAAGAGAATAGAAATAATACCAATCCTATTATCTTAATCTAAATTACATATATCCTATAATTCCTTGGAAGGGGGAAGGAAAGGGGTCTGCAAGTATATGACTTATATATGTTTTAAGATTTGTTCAAAATGTTTATAAAACTAAATATCAAATGTTAATTTAAAAATGATACTAATAAGTTCAAATATTACTACTAAGTCAGTAAGTCAATTTTCCTAAACTGGTTTAAGTTTATACATTTCTTTATTTTTAATAAAGTTAATCTGAGTATGCAAATTAAGCTTTTTTAGGTTTCATATATAGTGGTAACATACAGTATTTGTTTTCCTTAATTTGTTTGTTTGTTTGTTTTATTTATTTCTAGAAGAGAGAGAGAGACAGCGTGAGCAGGGGAGGGTCAGAGAGAGAGGGAGTCACAGCTTGAAACAGGCTCCAGGCTCTGAGCTGGCAGTCAGCACAGAGCCCGACGCGGGGCTCAAACCCACGAACCGCGAGATCATGACCCAAGCGAAAGTCGGACGCTTAACCGACTAAGCCACCCAGGCGCCCCCAGTATTTGTTTTTCTTAATGACTTATTTTACTTAGTATAATGCTCTTAAAGCCCACTGATGTCTTTGCAAATGGCAGGATTTCCTCCTTTCTCATAGCCATGTAATATTCCATCGTGTGTATATACCACATCTTCTTTATCCATTTGTTCACTGGTGAAGAGTTAAATTGTTTCTATTTCTTGACTACTATGAATAATACTACAATATACATGGGAGTACAGATATCTATTTGATATACTGTTTTTCATGTGTGTGTGTGTGTGTGTGTGTGTGTGTGTGTAATCTCCAGAAGCGAAATAGCTGGATCATATGGTAGTTCTATTTTTAATTTTTTAAGGAAGCTCCTTATTGTTTTCCATAGTGGCTGTACTAATTTACATTCCCACCATCCTTGCACAGAGAGTAGAATGATGGTTACCAGGTGCTGGAGGATGGAGGAAATGTTACAGATGTTGGCCAATGAGTACAAACATCCAGTTAGAAGATGAATAAATCCTGAGGATCCAGTGCACAGCATTGTGATTATAATTAACAATACTGTATTGTATGCTTGAAAGTTGTGAAGAGAGTAGATCTTAAATGTTCAGAGTAGATCTTACATGTTATCACCACAAAAAATAAATGGTAATTCTGTGTGATCAAGGAGGTATTAGCTAATGTTGCTATGGTGGTGATCATATTGCAATATATAAGTGTATCAAATCAATAAGTTATAAGCCTGAAATATATAGGATGTTATACGTCAATTATATTCCAAAGCTGAAAGAATAGTTAGCCTGATGCATTTAGTACTATATCATAATGAATCAAACTGATGCATTATTTTCAATGGTTTAATAATCCTGAAAGTGTTTTTTTTTTTCCATAGAATGGATAAACAAAGCATATTTTTATGTACTCTCCCTCTTCTTTCTATAGAAAATCTGGACCTTATTTAATTAAAAGGTAACATTATTTCCATGAGAAGTCTTTAGAGTAGACAAAGCTAAAGAGAAAAATGTTCTTAATTTAAACCTAGTTTTTTATATCAAACTTCCTTCAGTGAATATGTATAACTGTCTTATCTTCACCATTTATAAAAGTGCACATACATTCTAAGCCACCTTGAAATCCTCTTTTTCCTTCAACAGTGAAAGACTTTTTCTCCCTTGTTTTGTCATTAATCTAACTAGAGCTATGAAAATCCTCAACACCACATTAAGATTGTTCATGATGAGTTTCAAACCCAAGCATCCAATTAAATTTTGGAAGAAGTCAGTTTTCTCCATAATGATTTTCCATCGCACTTGGTTATTTTAATTCATTTAGAGACAAATTTATTAACCTGTCTTAAAAGAAACTTTATATTTCTTTGATAGCTAATTGTTCCCTGGTCTAAGTATTCATGAGAAGGTTCATGCATTAGCAATTAGGTTTTAATAGTACCTTGTAGGGCACTTAGGTGGCTCAGTTTGTTAAGCATCTTACTCGGGCTCAGGTCATGAACTCACACTTCATGGTTTTGAGCTCTGCATGGGGTTCTCTGGGCTGGTGGTGCAGAGCCTGCTTGAGGTTCCCTCTCCCTCTATGCCCACCCCCCCCTCACTCCCACTTTATTCTCTCTCTCAAAATAAATGAATAAACTTTTAGAGAAAGTATCTTGTGACACCAGTTTCAGAATCATGGTTACCATCTGGTGGCACTACTCTTGAGCTCTGAAGATTATTATGTGGTTATAAAGTCCCAACTGCAGCAATAAGAAGGATTAATTAAACATTAGTGTATCACTCGCCTATCTGCTATTATGTGATGTGCTCACATTTTTGCTTCAGGTTTTTTTTTTTATTTTTATTTCTAGGAGAGAGAGAGAGACAGCGTGAGCAGGGGAGGGTCAGAGAGAGAGGGAGTCACAGACTGAAACAGCTCCAGGCTCTGAGCTGGCAGTCAGCACAGAGCCCGACGCGGGCCCGAACCCACGAACCGCGAGATCATGACCTAAGCGAAAGTCGGTCGCTTAACCGACTAAGCCACCCAGGCGCCCCTCCCTTCACATTTTTGTCCATTAGGCTAACATGTCACCTTTCTAATACTTTAATGTGAATTTTATTAAGTTTTCATGAACTTTCATTTCCAATATTATTACATATACTCCTGGAGCTGTAAGATAATTTCATCTGGAGAAAATACAGCTTTTGTCATCTTTCACTGAAATTTATATGAACTCAAAGTGAGTATTAGCTTTTAGAGATCAATGGCTTTTCACACTCCATATCAGTGAAGTTAAGGTTAATGAGATTCTTCTCTTGTTGATAGTTCAGTACATCCCAAAGTTTCTGAATTTATCTATGAGTCACAGGCAAATCTTCAAGGCAGAAGACCATCTTTACTTTGGGAATCTCTAAGAATATTACATTACCAAGCAAAATAATACCAATTTAGAGTTGATGAACATTTTAACACCTCTCCAGACCAACATTGATGCTGATTTTATTACTAGTGATTAAGTCTTTAGTCACTTCTTTTCTAAGGCGTGCCTCTTCAAAGACTGGATTTATGATGGGTAGAGTATCAAGACTCTAATTTTGTAGTGAACATGTGCTGACTGCCAGCTCAGAGCCTGGAGCCTGTTTCGGATTCTGTGTCTCCCTCTCTCTCTGACCCTCCCCTGCTTGCGCTGTCTCTCTCTCTCTCCTAGAAATAAATAAAAAACATTAAAAAAAAAAAAAAGAGGTGAGATTTAAGACAAGCACATTAGGCCTGCCCCCACTTTATATGAGTTGGTACAATGCCCTTAAATTAGCCTTAAGGCACATTCTGTGGCATGTTGCAGCTGTAAAATACAGCAAACACAAATTGAAAGGCCTAAATCCATTGTGCTGTGATTGAGGAACTGGCAGGTCTGCCTATGTCTTGAAATTCTATCATTAGCCATTTTCAAATGTATTGATCTGTGTCCAATGTGATGTAAGTGAGATATTATGTTACCTTAGATTCATTCTCATAAACTCTTGCCATAGGAGAGTGAACAAAGAGGAAAAACATGAAATTGAAGGAAAAATATTTTTTAAAAATAACTGATTTATAGATAGACCACAGATATTTTTATTAAGCACAAGGTAGTGATGGACATAGTGAAAAGGTGACCTTGTAACAACAATGTAGAGCGATAACTATTAGAGGTAAGCTGCAAATATACTCCTATGATCTGGAAGGGGGAAAAACATTCTTACCATGGAGGCATCCAGCCTTACCTATCAAAAATAACATCGATTTAGGGCTTTGGGGTAGTCTAAAATTAAGGGCATTAAAAGTGTAGTATCAAACCCTACCACATTTTTTTCTAATTTCAATATATATAAGTGAAGATATAGGACTCTTAACACTTCCCTGTGATGATGACCTGTTAACCAACCCAACTTGGGAGTGTGGTGAGGCGGCCTCAGCACAGGGCAAGCAAGCATTCATTCTAGTGAATTGCAAATTAACCAATAAAGCAAGAAATCAAATTTTCAAATGGTATTATTCCACCTTGCCAGTACTTTGGGGAAAAGGGAGTTAATTGTCCATGTAACCATTCTGGTTCTGTGAAAGAGTGTTATCCTCTACTTTAGGTCACCCTCTCTAGAAAGCACTCTGGCATTCAGTTTAGCTAGAGAAAGCTTACTGGGGAATGTGTTTGGGATCAACACCTGTGGAAGAGCAGAGAAAGGAAAGGCAAGGGAATGCAGCCTGAATGGATAGAGGAGAATGTTGAACTCTGACACCATCTTAACAGAAGCCTCTGCCAAATCAATAGGAGGGGTATGAAGCTAAAATGATCCTTTGGAGTTGATAAGAATTGGAGTAGGGGGGAGGGCAGGATTTTACATCCTCACCACAATCAATTATTGGATGTAAGCTGTCCCGGGAAGAAGGGCAAAACTTGAACGAAGCTGATCTTCTCAGCTGAAGGAACCCATAGGGATGGTCACCAGAGAACTGTTGCTGGCAAACGGGGTTGGGTAGCAAGACAAAGCCTTCATTCCTGAAGGACCTTCTCGGTGACATCAAATCATATATCAGTTTGAAAATGTGAAATGTTATGAAGAAATAACTTCACTTGAGAGAATTTATTACACAAACTCTATAGGAATCTAAAATAACATTTAATGTCACTTTAGCTTGAAATGATATTAGGAGAGAATGGCAAGTAGTATGAAACTGACTATAAGTAACAAAATACCCAACTCAAATGGGCTCAAACATTAAGAATATGCATTGGTTTACAGCTCAAACTATAAGAAGTAGGGGGTTTGGAGTGCCTCGGGGACTCAGTTGGTTAAGTATCCCACTTCTGAGTTTGGCTCCTGTCATGATCTCACAGTTGGTGGGTTCAAACCTCACATTTGTTTCCATGATGACAGCATAAGGCCTGCTTGAGATTCTCTCTCTCCCTGTCTCACTCTCTCAAAATAAACTTAAAAAAGTAATAATAAAGTAAAGTGGGGAGGAAGAGGTTAACCTGACCTAACAGCTCAATTCCATTTTCCTATGTTTCCCTTAGTTCTATTCTTCATGGTGGGGTATTGTTTTGTTTGGTTGGTTTTGTCGTTATTGTTTTAAATATCTGTAGCAGGCTTAACTTCACATTTATTCATAAGATCATCCCATGGAAGACTTTTACCAAAGCTATGGTTCATAATAAAGGGTCGAGGTCTATGCAAAGCACTCTGGGATCTGTCAGATTTTTTCCTTTAAATGAAAAGGTAAATAAATATCTTAGCCCTATAACTGAAGTAAATTCAATACTTAGGACACAGATAAGGATTTTTTAAGTTTCAAATATCTACAAATGTGAGGCTGACCATGTAAAAACACTTCCTGATGTTCAGATTTTCAGGAACTTGTTAAACCTCAACAATGAAATACTATCCTAATATTCCCTAGAAATAGAATAAAAGGAAACAAATTCACTTTTGAATAAAACTACATTTATAAAACACTATCTTGTGGACTATAATTCAGATTTTACTTCCATATGAGCAACTGGACAATTATTTAACAATGTCAGCAAGACATGAGAAAATTAATACTTTAGAATATGACAAAAATTCATCTAATTGGGAATCAAAGGGGACATGTTAAACAACAGGAACAAAAATACTTTACTTAAACCATCTAGAAATTAAATAGAAACAACCCACTAACAAGATTTATATTTACATAATGTACATTTATTTAAAAACTATTTTAAGAACCATAATCCTATCACATTTCCATTTCATCTATAGTATAACCACTGAAATAGTAGCCATAAAACTAAAATGGAAAAAGTTCTACATTATTTTAGAAGACAAATTTTTGCAGTGTATCTGAATTATTTTAATGTATTTGTTAACAAAATTGCTGTAAATACACAAAGTACAAATAGAATTAAATGGAAGAAATTTAATCTTAGGCTTCACAATGAAATTACCTTCATTTGAAAAATTATCTCATGGATTATAATTCTATAAATATTCCATTTGAACAAACAGTACTTTACTAATGGAAATAAACTACAAAGAGGGAAAAATCTAAATAAGGGGGAAAAAAACCCATCTTGCTATGGTTCTGGAAGTAGACTCCTTAGAAAGAAGGATAAACATGGTGAGTGGTTTGCATCTGTTTGCAGACTATGTGGACACAGACTGAATCCCATGATTGGTGTAGTGATGATTCTTATTGCTAGTGAGAATGTAATGAGTCAGACAAGTTCCTTGGTAGAGAGGATTCTGGGCAAAGTTTGCACTTGCTTTCAGTAAGAAAGGCAAGGGCAGGCATACAGAGGGGTCCGTGGAGCATGTGCCTTTTGACTAGAGGAATGGACGAAACCCCAGAATCTAGGTCATTCTGTTGAGATGACTGAATTAAAAGGAGGTCCAAAGGGTTTTTCAGCACAGAAGCATCAGGACGATCTGTCTTGTGGAGGACCTGATGCATCAGAGTAGAATTGGACTGATGGAGGGTTCCTTCTCCTGGGGGTCAAGAGTCCATTGGGTGTCATCTGTTCTACATACTTGTTCTGTATCTATACCTAGAAATCTTGGATTCTTATGCCATCACAGCCTGATTTCTCTCCTTCTTGGGAAATCGGTTTATCCAGAATTTCCCTGGTGATCCTTGCAAGATCTCCCTGCCAAAGGGCACCCTGGGAAGATCTGAGACATAACTGGGACATTTGCTTTGAAATGCTTACATTTAAATCTTTCCTTAATGAAAGTTTAAGTTTGCTTTTTTTTTTTGCCTTAAATTTTCTCTTAACCATGAATACTCTCAACCTAATATTGTGAGCTTATTTCTCACAGAAAACAAGCTAGCATTGATAATTACCAGTGATTCTTTTCAATTTTTCTAGGAAATCATAGACTTTATAGAAGCCCAACTTTTTACATAGTTGACTGATCCACCTAAGTGTTTTGGAAATTTTCTCTTTGTGGTAAATTTCCTCTAGTTCCTCTAAATCTTTGCTGGAAATGCATTTCTTATTTTCAATATTCAGAAAGAACTGCCTGATGGTTTTGTTCTTGTTGCTGTTGTTTTTTAATTTTTTCCTCTCACTTTCTGTTTTTCTTCTGATTGCAGTGCAGTTTTCTCACTCTGGAGAATTTTATTATCTCAAATTGTACTGATTATTCTATCTTTTAGCTAATTTTGTGTACATCTAGCCTCATGTTTCTTTAAGAGTTTTTAACAAGTGTCTTTGTTTTCTGTTGCTGCTACAATGAACGACCACAGACTTAGAGTCTTAACACAAATTTCTTATCTTCTGGTTCTGGACATCAGAACCAAAATCAGTTTAGGCTAGCATCAACATATTTATCAGCAGGTCTGGATTCTTTCTGGAGTCCCGAGGAGAGAACTCATTTCTTATTTTTTCCAGTTTTTAGAATTTGCTCACATTCTGTGACTTGTGGTCACCTCACTAACTTGTTCTGTTGTCTCATTGTCTTCTCTTATTCTGATCCTCTTGCCTGATCTCTTGTGATTACATTGGTCCCGACTGGATAATCCAAGGTAATTTTTTTTGTCTTGAGTCCCTTAATTTAATCACAGTTTCAACATTCCTTTGTCGTGTAAGGTATCAGATTCATAGGTTCCCAGGATCCGGACCTCCTTGAGAGGCCATTATTCAGCCTACCATAGGATTTTACTCAACCTCATCCACTGCTTACTTCAAAATATCTCCTACAAGGCGTCCATGTTTTGATGTATTTGTTACTTTGGATCCCATATTCCCACCATCCATGACCTCTTCTCCAAAAACAGCAAATGCTCACTCAGAAACTTGAGCAGGCTCTTTTAGAACTTGTTCCATACCACTTTCAGTTCATTTCCTCTTTTCCATCCTTCTTCTTGTGAAAGCAGTTTTATCCTTCCCTGATGATCATAATTTTCATCCAAAGTCTGTCTTGATGAAGTCTGAAGCTGTTCATTATTCTGATGTGTTTTAAAGACTTTTTATTATAGCTGTTTGAAATTGGAAGTGTTTTGATCCATCTTTTAAAGAATGGATTTTAGGGGTGCTGTGTGATTCAGTCAGCTGAGTGTCTGGCTCTTGATTTTGGCGCAAGTCATGATTTCACAGTTCATGAGATTGAGCCCTGTGTTGGGCTTGTGCTGACAGCATGAAGCCTGTTCGGGATTCTCTCTCTCTGTCTCCTGCCCCTTCCCCTGTTTGTGTGTGCACTCTCTCTCAAAATAAATACATTTTAAAAATTAAAAAAATAAGAATGAATATTTCTTGTTATACTTACCATCAGCAAAACTAGCTTTAATAATTTACATTTCTCTCCTTTCCATCCTTTTTCTTAAAGCCTTTATTTGAAATCCAAGTAAAGAGCTTTCTAGGTCTTTATTACTTTTTTTTTTTTTTTTTTTGTATTTCTGGTATCTTCCCAAGTCTGGCTTGCATTAACATTGATTCTAGGCCTCAAAATAATTTTGTATGAGCCGAACCATCTTGAAGATAATGGTGTCTTTCTGTCAAAAGGGCAGAAACTCCAGTGGCCAGTTGTCTTTAATTGCATCAAATAAACTTCTAATGATTAAAATTTTTACATTCCTCTAGAACTAAAGACATCATCATCTTCTACAATAATACATGAGGATCTGGGCCTGGTCTAAGATCCACTATCAGCACTGCTGCCCCTGGAGATTCATCGTCTCCAAGATCAAAGTGACCCAGAACACTGCAGCCACTGGTGAGTCCCCCATGGCTCCAGGGGATTCAGCTGAGCTCTATCAGCCTACCAGAACCCTGCTGGTTACTATAGCCTGCAGAGAAGCCCATAGCCATTCCTCTCTGAACCATTCCAGTGCCTGGAAGTCAGGGAAGAACTCTGTGGAGTTGGGGGTGTGAGGGGGATAATTATAGTGGAAAACCTTCCTTACATGGTGACAATTATAGGGGTAATATCTGATGGCCCTGGGCATTCAGAAGTAGAGATAATAGCCTGGGCCCTGTGGCCACTCCAGCCCTGCTTATTGTCCCCAAAGATTTAGATAGTCAATGTCTTGCTGTACGTGTAAACAATTTAGGAGTCATTAATTGGGAAGCTCCATAACTGAGTAATTGCAGGCTCCCAATGCTGATCAGTATTCCCTTTACTCCTGAATAAACTTTGGTTCTATAACTTGGGGCCTCATCCCACGCACAAAACCCATAGAAAATTTGCAGCTCTCAGTGCTCCTCTTTGACTTATGTTTGGTCTATCTTAAATGTGCATATGGAGTGGCACAGCATGGCAGGCTTCCTACAAAACATCAGAAATGTGCTAGAGCAGGCTGGTGAGATCTGATTGTGTAGATCTTCTCGGTCCTCATGTTGGACCTCCTGCAGCTCAAAATCATTCAAAATGGAAGCATTTACACCATAGATTATCAACGAGTATTACAAATGGAGATGTTTTTTTTGTTTGCTTTTTGTCTTTTTCTGGACAGCCAGTAGGGATAATCATTTTCAAGACATCAGTGCCTCAGAACTTCTAAGTCTCAGCTGTACCCTCCATCTGTCCCCAGGCTTATGCTGACCATCCTCATGTCTTTCCTCTATTCACCATGGTCACTGCCATGGTCACCCCACGGCAAGCCCACTTGCTTTCGTCTGTTTCCTGTCACTTCTCCTGTAGAGAGCACAATAGAACTTCTCATTTTCTTATTTATTTATTTTTTTTAATTTTTATTTATTTCTAGGAGAGAGAGAGACAGTGTGAGCAGGGGAGGGTCAGAGAGAGAGGGAGTCACAGACTCTGAAACAGGCTCCAGGCTCTGAGCTGGCAGTCAGCACAGAGCCCGACGCGGGGCTCGAATCCATGAACCGCGAGATCATGACCTAAGCGAAAGTCGGACGCTTAA
This sequence comes from Proteles cristata cristata, assembly GCA_017311185.1. Lineage (NCBI taxonomy): Eukaryota > Metazoa > Chordata > Mammalia > Carnivora > Hyaenidae > Proteles > Proteles cristata. The sequence goes on along the minus strand of JAESUZ010004923.1, from coordinate 509,395 downwards.
CCGACTAAGCCACCCAGGCGCCCCAGAACTTCTCATTTTCATGCAGACTTCAGGGAAGAGCAGCAATACTGTCCCTTACCCTCTTTCTACCTGAACATACCTCATATCCACTCCTATTCAGCTGAAGATCCCTCCAAATAACAGATCTCTCACCACTGCCATGAGTTTGTTTCCCCGGAGAGCCAAAACAGAAGAGAAAACAAAAGAACTCAGGCTTTAAGTTTTATTTTTCTGGGGTTTCTATTTTATTTTGTTTTTCGCTCCTGTATTTAATCCAGGTGATGGCAGAGTGAAAATCTCCCTTTCCCGCATGTGTCCTTTCGTCTTCTCTACATTTAACTCTCTAGGCTCCCTTCCCCACTAGAAGCCATGGCATCTTCCCACCTCCTCTGATTTGGCTTACTCTTAACCATTCTTGACTTTTTACATCTCTCCTATTCAACCTATATAGGATCTCATGAAGACCCAACAAATTCTAATCTTAACATACAAAGGGATATTTTAAAATTTGGGGAAAAAATGTACACAATATAATCAAGGGAGTGAGCTCTGAGACTGAGAGCTGATCTATGACTCCTTTGTTTAAAACAGCATCTTCCCTCTCTCGTTCCCTGAGGTAAGAAATTTTGTGATTTAGCCCTAGTGGTAGAAGAGCTGAAGAGAAACATAGGTTATAGAAAAATTAAAGGCATATAGGTTAAATATTTTTAAAATGTTATTTCTGTTATAGTTGAGGAAAAAGAGAAAAAGCACTCTACACCTCGACAAAATTCCAGAAATGTATGTGAATTTTATAAATTTTGACTTTTTAAGACATATCTCTTGTTTACATACTCCTATGGCTCCTAAATGTTTAAATATAAAAGTATGCAATGAGTCTTGAATGTCCTAGAAATGTCAAAAAGTAAAATAATGAATTTTAGGTAAAGAGTATCCACCTAACAAGGTAACCTCCTGTGTTGTGAAAATGTGCTACAGAAAATATTTTATCCACTAAAATAACTAGCAAACATGTTGCAAATACATTGTGGATATATTTTTTAAATATTGTAATTAATGTAATGTGCTAAATAAACCCCCCAAATCACTAAATCCTGTTCTTCAGTTTATGACTACAAAGTGTAAATAAAAGTAAAATTGTCCCGAGTTGTCACATTATGATTATTACATTTGAAATAGTCATACTTCCCCCTAAGCAATTCCAATCAGGCCAATCACTGAGAGGAACTTGAGAATACTTTTTCATTCCAATTCAGCTTCTGCAGTGCCTTCAGAATGATCTTGGCAAATCATCATACTGATCATGGTATTGTGTCTTTGCTTAGTGTGGCATTCCAAGCCTTTTTACAATCACCTCAGACTCACCTACGTCACTCCATCTATTCCCGCGGTCATCTATGCATCCTCTAATTCAGACTCCTTGATCTTGTTCTTAGATCTAATAGCTGCAAGCTTTTCAGCTGCTTATTTTAGCTGTATCTCATAAGGCACATATCATCAGGGTACTTTTCAGATAGAAATAGCTGAGCGGAGATTTATACTGTGTCTTCCTACAGTGAAGTAATCTAGGGATGGAAAACTGATCCAAATGGGACCAATCAGATTCTTTCTTTTAGAATTTTCAATTAAGACCAAGGAGCCTAACTCAGTCAGTACTCTAGAGTGTAGGAGGCACAAATCTGAGAATTATAGAATAAGTAATGTGTGACTGTCTGTGAACTGAGAAGTTGAGAATTGGTCTTCAGAGAGATGAGATCATGGAAATATAGGAAAAGCATTAGAGACAAGGTTTTTTTGTTTTGAGAGAGAAAGAGAGAGATAGAGAGAGAGAGAGAGCACCCAGTAGCGAGGGGCAGAGAGGGAGGGAAGATCTGAAGCATGCTCTATGCTGACAGCAGAGAGACTGACATGGGGCTCAGAACCACAAACCCCTGAGATCACCACCACCTGCGCTGAAGTCAGACGCTTAACTGACAGAGCCACCCCGGTGCCCCTAGTATGGCTTTTTAAATGATGGGGAAAAAAGTAAACTTTGAAAAGAGGAGAATGATGGAGGCAATTTAGATCCTTCAAAATAAATCCTCTTTAAAATATTTTTTAAACATTTATTCATTTTTGAGAGACAGAACACAAGTGGGGGAGGGGCAGAGAGAGAGAAGGGAGACACAGAATCTGAAGCAGGCTCCAGGCTCTGAGCTGTCAGCACAGAGCCCTGCACAGAGCTCAAACTCACAAAAACCACAAGATCGTGACCTGAGCCGAAGTCAGACGCTCAACCAACGGACACACCTAGGCTCCACCTAAATCCTCTATTTTAAATTTGAAAAATAGCCAACTCTCTTTGGGTACATTTCTACCCATCTAACTTAAAGGAACTTTTTACATATTCCTTAAAATTGGAACATTTGAAGTCATGCTCAAATATACAGTTGGGAAGCAGCACTTTATGTTAAACAGTATATTATGACAATGTAAATTCACTGAAAGAAATGTAAAATATTCCTAAAGCAATTCTAGAAATTTTCATTCACTCTTAAACTCTGTAGTTAATTTTGACACTATTTCAATGCAATATTAAGTTTCTATTGTAAAATGATTGTCCTTTATGATATGTTATTACATTTCAGGTACTTAAGATTAAAATTTTAAAACCACATCATTGCGTTTTTGTTTCATATTTAGGATCTTAATTACAGATTTTATTTATTCTTCCTGTGGTTAAGTTAAAAAAGAGACAATTTTAATCATTTTAGTTACGTCAAATCCAATGAAAACAGGAAGAGAATTTGTAGTTTTTATAGGCATTGGTATAAGCCTTTTTTAATCTGTGGCCATAAGAAGAAACAGAGTCCTTATATAAAGAACAAAAATTAAAATGGTAGCATGATGTAGTCTTGAAGGGAGAAATAACAAAATCAAATATATAAAAATCAGTATCTGCCAAATACATAATTAAATCTTGATCAAGTGATTTAATATTTAAATCATTTTAGACTTGTTTTGAAAAGAGAACCCACCAAATCAACAGGATGGTTGAGTAAAAGTATTTTTGGTTAGATATATAGTGCAGTCTGGACATAAGTATGGCAAAGTTGTTTTTCCATGTATATTTATTTCCTAATCTTCATCAAGTATTTGGAACTCATGTCCAAATCATTATTTCCTCAACATTAAATTAATTATAAATTCTTACATGCATGTTCTTGGTTTGGAAAAATAAAATTGAAGTAAACAAAAAACTGGACTTACATATGCTCTGATCTATCATTTCTGGCAAGAAGTGGTGGTTTGAATTTTAATAAGTACTTTGGAAAGAGTAAGAAATAAGGTAGCTAATATTAAGATTATCACATTAGCTCTGTGATGCGCTTCCTTTGTGAAAGCAGTCAAGGAATTAAACCTTTCTAATTCTCAGGTTTTCTACCTTAAAATGAAGAGTTCTTTTTTTTTCCAAAAACCATATCTTAAGGGTTGTTATAAAACTAAAAAGAGATAATGTTACATAAAAGCCTTTTGAACATAAGTATTTTTTACTCATTATGCTTTGAGGTTTGTCATAGATATACTTTCCATTTCTTTCCTTCATGAAAATATCTCAGGAGTCTATAAAACAGGAGAAAAATAAAGAGCAAGGTATTCATACCTCCCATATGAAATCACCTATTCACCAGAAGAGGGGAAAATACCTCTTAAAACACAACGTGCTGAAAAGCTCTCTTTAAAAGTTCTAGTTAGAATACCATCTGGTCTCAACATGCTTCATAAAACAAGGAAAGTATGATGGGGCTTGGCACATCTACAGCTCTCTTTCTGAGTGAAGGAATGTTTGCCATAATATCTACTAATGGATGAACAGCAAAACAAAACAATGAACAGCAAGTGGGATCGCACCCATTAGGCACCACCACCTAAATAGAAATAGCAAATCAAAGACTAAGCATGCTCGTGATCATCAGTATGCACACAACATCCCAAGGACCCACTGATAGGGTCTAGAATAATAGACTCACAGAACAGCAGCAGTCCTGGAAGAGCTAACAGATTGCTGGGCTGAACACTGTGGGAATTGCCAAAGGTTCAATGCCAAAAATTCTTGGAACAATCAGAAATGTAGTGCACCTGAGTTAACACAGAGATGATGCCAATATGCTCAAGTATACTTTTTAAAACTGGAATGACATTTCAGTTAGTAATAAGAAAAAAAACAGGTATAACTATTTATCCTAAGGAATCATGTTAGCTTAAAGGTAGGAACCTTTAAGGAGATCTTTTCTCCTACAGAATATATTACCCACCTAACCAGTGAGTATTGGTATTTGTCTCAATACTCAAAACCCTCCACGTGGGTCAAAGACCATATTATGACAGAATGGTCAGGCTGCTTTTTCCTTTGTATATGGGTCTCCCATCTCATTTTGTCAGTGCCTTTACAAAATGAAATTACACTCTTTAATAACATAGAAATATGAGTTATCGGAACCCCTAGATCCTTACAGAAACTTTCCACACACTGACATACCCAGGGCTAACCATATGTAGAAGCACACACATACACACATGTACAGTTTATCTCAGGACCATTTAGGGTTCAAGAATATCATGGTCTGAGATGATTTGCGAACCCCCAGGGAAAGGTGCTAGTTTTTAATTCATAGGTGGTAGAATTGTTTGATGTACAAGGACAGTACTCTTTGATTCATTCTGTAATTATAAGCAACCAAAGGGATGCAGTAAGAATTGGAATACTTGGTGGAATGCCCAGATGAAGAATTCAAGACAAGATAGAAGAGGAAGAATGTAGTAATGAAAAATATCTTCATGTCCAGCAGAAATCACATAGTAAAATTTGCAAGTAAAAAGGAATGCAGTGACTTATACTATTTTTTTTTTGAAGATGCATGAGTGAACTAAAGAATACAATGAGAGAGCTGAAATGTCAGATTGCTGCCTCATTAGCCTTGAAGAAGAAAGTTTCTCTATCAACCAAGGTATGTTATTTCTTCACTGACTTGGAGAGGGCAAGGAGGAGAAATATATATTTGAGTTTATGCTAACTGTAAAGAAAAACAGGATGGATATTTGTGGTCCATTAAATGGTCTTGGGTATTTTACTAACATCTCATTTGACTCCACTCCATTTCTTCCCTCCTTTTGCTTATTTTGCCCCCGACTCTACTTTACAGACACTACCCCTCAAAAAAGGTAATTAAATGACAAGTTTTGCTTCAGGTACAAAAGGACATTCTAGGTAAAGACACATCTATGCTGCAATGACAATTTCTAAAATGCCATCGCTCAACACCTGTAATGTCGATTTCATGTTGACACGAATTTGGCTGGTCTGGACAACTTCATGGCAACAGCGCCTGTGCAATGCTTCAGGGATTCAGGTTGTTTCCACTTTTGGAACCCACTATCTGAATAATTGGTCTCCTCAGCAACTGCCACTTCAGGGGAAGAGACAGGAAAATGGCTTAGGAGTTCTTCACTGCCTGAACTTCTTGGCCTCAGCCAAGTAGTGACAAACATTAGATCTGCATTCATTTCATGTCCCCAGATTAGTCATAAGGCCTTGTCCATCTGGGGATCTGACAAGTGCATTCATTTTGTGCAGACAAAGGGAGGAAAACCAGATATTGGAGAACCTTCAAAAATGGTTCTTACACCATCGCTACATTTTTAAGACACTGATGTTGTTTATAAAAAAAAAAAAGTAATAAAACAAAAACAACTGTAAAGAAGAACTGAGCAGGGGTGTCTGGGTGGCTCATTCAGTAAGTATCTGGCTACAGCTCAGGTCATGATTTCATGGTCTGAGTTCGAGCCCTGTGTCGGGCTCTGTGCTGACAACTCAGGACCTGGAACCTGCTTCAGATTCTGTGTGTTTCTCTCTCTCTGTGTCCCTCCCCTGCTCATGCTCTGTCTCTTTCTCTCAATAATAAACAAACATTAAAAACAGAAGAACTGAGCAAATACAAAGTAAATGGAAGAATTTTGCTGTTTTTCTATAATGTTAAGGTACCCAGAGAAACCTATAGGTTAGTTTTAATGGTAATTTGGTTAAATTCACGAATGCTGGCGAAAATATAGACTAGAAAGGTGCCTTTCATTCACAATAAATGCTATATAATGACAAAAATATAGAAAAGCAGCTCCAAATATGTTCACTTCTTTAAACCTTATTTACCAAATCCTTAAGAACAATCTCTGCTCTCTTCTTGTAAATTTCCTATCGGCTTTTATAAATGTTACCTGGACAAGGACAGGCATTCTGTATCATTTCTAAAATGGCCTCCATACAGTTGATCTTTTGCCTAATTGCATTCCAGAATTAATTAGGTAATACTATGAGTAAAACTATATTATTACTTGGGAATTTATGTAAGCAATGATGTTTTTATTTTCTTTTTTATTGACTTTACACTTTTACAATATGATTTGTATATATTTCTTAACAATTTTTAGTATTTATTTTTTAGAGAGAGGCAGACAGAGGGTGAGCAGGGGCAGGAGAGGGACTGAGAGAGAGACATGGAATCCAAAGCAGACTCCAGGCTCCATGCTGTCAGCAGAGAGCCTGATGAGGGGCTCGAACTCACCAACTATGAGATCATGACCTGAGCTGAAGTTGGACACTTAACCTACTGAGCCACCCAGTTGCCTGATTTGTATATTTCTTATAAGAGCAAGTCAATAAATATAAATCATTATTTAATCACTATATTCTTAATCCTTATACTTTGTGTATATACAGTACAATAAACATCTTTATTGAAATAATTCCATTCTTGGACACTTAATGTGCTAAGGTAAAAGTAAACAGAAATGTGACATTTCCAAAATTAAGCATTATATCACTTGAGTTATTACAAATGAACAGACTCTAATATAAACAGGACAAAAGCGGTATATTAATGCTTTGGAAGATTGCTATATTTGTTTCATATTGAAATGCATTAAAAATTAACAAAACTATTTTATTCAAAACAGTGAAGATATTTTATGAAGATATTGATTTCACACATTGAAAATGGGACTATTACAACCCTGAATTCAGGCGCTCTAGTAATGCCTCCCACCTGAAGATATACTATGAAATGGGACACCAATTTTTGTGTTCTTTTCTGTCTTAGCCAATGGTCTTGAAAATGCAATGTTCACTCTGTTCTCTTCCAATTCAGTCCCCTATTCTCCATTTCAGGGAAACTCCTCTGGCAACTGTCACCATTAACCTTCATGTATTCGTATCAATTGGACACTTTTCAGTTCTCATCCTACAGAGACCTCATTGATGCATTTCACAGTTTTGGTCTTTTCTTACTTCTGGAAAACTATTCCCTTTTCATCCATGATATGCCATTTTCCTGGTTCTTCTCCTAGAAGATCTAGGATCTTTTTCTTCTTGCTTTCTTTAGTGAAATTCTTCCTTCACCCTCCTATTAGATATTAAGAGTTGCCATAATTCTAATTTCCATTGAGTTTTTTAAAAATCTACCTTTATCCTCTGGGTGACCTGTCCTATTTTTAATCAAGACCGTATGTTAGTAATGTCTTTATTTGTATGGGTAACTCTAATCTGGCATCTGGATTTCATATAAAACTACCTGATGGACATACATCTCTGTGTTTTCTCCACCTGATCAACATGTTCATCTCATCTTAACTGCCAGGGTTACACATCTTGAATCTCCTTTCACATATTGGTATCAACCACACTGTTGTATGAAGTACACCAGTCATCCTGGATACCTGTTTTTCACTTAAAGCAATTAATTCCTTCAATTAAGGTCTTGTAATTTTACTTCCAAAACATTTCTCAAATCCAATATGACTTTACCATCCATACTAAGATGACTTTATTTCTGGTCCTCAGTCTTATCTTGCCTAGATTACTTCAAAGTCTCCTCACTAGACCTCCAAGCTTCAGAATTTCTTCTCTCAAATATATTCTCTGATTATTCTGTATGCCTCAAATATCCTTTTATTGGCTCTTAGCCAGTTCTTTTCATTGGTTACTATTCTCCCTTTAAGATTCAGCCCAGGTGTCATCCTCAGGGAAAACTTCCTGAATCATCTTCGTGCGGCCTGTACATACCATTTCTATTTACTCATTCAACCCTCATGATGCTTACATCCTTTCCAATAGATTACTAGCTCCTTGAAGGCAGAAGTCCTCAGAGCACTAGTGCTTAGAACAATGTCATTCCCAGCCCAGGAATTCAAAACGTGCTAGTTGAAGCAAACTCCCTTATCACCGAAAGCTCACCTATTTCTACTTCACCTTACTGTTTCCTTTCACAAAAATCTTTAGCCTCCTAATTCCTTCCTCTGAGACATTTCATTAGCAATTTTTCACTTATGTTGAAAGAAAATATGCACTCGAACTCCACAGAAGCCAGAAAATTATCTGGTGATAGCCATGCCTCCAATTCCATTAACTTCAGTTAGCCCATAGGTAAAAATGAGGCATTCGGTGAAAGGCAATAGTATGTATAGAGGGAATGAAGAAACTAGAATGAAATCTGTTCTTTTTAATGGCAGAGCTTGGGGTTAGGTCTAAGTCTAAAGTCTTTAATTTTGTAATGTATTTCACCGCACACATGTATTTACTTTGATGATAGATTTTTTTTCTAGCTACAAAATTTTACTCTCCTCCTAAAATTAAACACTCTTGAAAATTCTGCCCCTATGCCAACCAATTTCCATTATGTCTATTTTTCTACATCTCTCCATAACTATTAGTAATGGCCAGTATTAATATTTCTGTATAAGGACCCCAAAATACATGAGATAAGACACATTTTTTTTTAAATCAGGTATCTTTGCTCCTCTTGGCCCTGTGTCTAGGTCTTATCTATTTTCACTCAGGTAACAACTGGTAGTTCTTCCTTTCTTTTACAATAGTGATTAAAGAGTCCTGTCTGTTTGTTTTTATAGGTCTCTTAGTAATTTATACCTCAATGGTAATTATATCCATAGCTCATCAGAGCACTCCGTCCCAACACTAAGTTACTGTATTACTTCTTTTACAAACCAACTATAGTGAACTACACATTTAAATACTCATTAAAGCAAATAGTGTTAGGATTGGATAATAAATTTTTCAGGACAATGATTTTATTTACAACATATTGAAATAAATACATTCAGATAGTTGTAATTTTCTCTATAGGTATGAGCATTTATACCTTCTACATATTCAAAACTTACCCAAGGCATACAACAGCATATTTCTTTAACAAAGAAGAGAAATCTTTTCTTAGAAAAATATTTTGAGAGTAATAAGAAATATTTACAAGATGACATCTTTCTCATGAAAATCTAAGAATAATATTTAGAAATGTTCTATATAAGCTTCTTTTACATAGGATACCCAAATAATATTAGCACTGCTCAGACATCACAATCTTGTGTGTTTAGATTTTATTTTATGAAGGAAGCTGACAGATGGAGCTACCACTCTGTCCTAACAGAAATTTTCATAATTTCCTGAGGTAGCCAGAAAATGTAGACTGGAAAGATGCCCTTCTATACGCCCACTCAGTGGTAGTTGTAAAATGTCAAAGAAATAAAAAAGCAACTCAAAAATGCTAAGATCTTCAAGCATCATTTACAAAACCGCTGGCATTGCTCTTGTGTTGCTCTCTCTTGATTTTCATTATCCCCAGTTACAAATGTTACCTGCACAGGCCAGAGACTAAGCCTCTCTAAAATATCTTCCTTGCAGGCTCTTACCTGTTTATTTTCACTCCAACATTGATTAATTAATGTTCTAAATCAGAAGAGCTTGTTTTACTTTTGATTTGATAGAAGTGGCTATTTCCTTAAGGGTTTCAATTTTTTAAGCTTATTAAAATTAGTTGTATGGAAAGGTAGGGAAGACGAAAAACTAAGAGGATGCTAAGGTCACCTCCTCCCACAGATGCAATAGATAACACATCAGTGTACATAACTCAGAAAATGACTCAAAGACTGACAGAAGAAACCCCACAACAAAAGGTAGAGAAGAGGCCACATCAAAGAGGGTAAAAAGGGCAGAGATATGATAGGAGCTAAATGGGCCTCCAGGACCATCAGGAAGTAGGGAGCCATGGGCGTGGACAGGAGAGAGAAACAGACTATCACACAGGCTCCCCTCATGGAGATGACAAATCCCCAGGACATTTGGCTTTGAAAACTACAGAGGCTGAATTTCGTTGAGTTACAATCAGTGACTTGAAAGCTTGGAGTTTTTAAATATCACTGGGATTAGTTCTGGGAGAGCCCAGAGGATGATATGAAGCCAAGTTCCTGTCCTTAAAGAGACAACAGACAAACAGCCTTTGAAGATATAGCATAGAAGGAGCAGTTAGAAAAACACCTGTGGCATATGGGAGGGAGAGATATTTAACCTCAGAACATGTCCATAGGGGCAGGGTCTGCTGCAGGACTTCTCCAGGAACAGAGGAGCTGGCAGGCACCTCGTCCCTTTCCCACTCCCCACCCCCATCCCCGGTATCTCTTCCCACTCTCAACCCTGGGCTTCCACACACCCACCCCTTCCAGACAAGCTGCTTCAGTCCCATTGCTGCAGGTCCCCTCCTCCAGAAGACCAGCTGACCTTGCCAGCACCTCATCTCCCCACCTATGTGCCTTGCAGGGCTGTGGTCCGGGCGGCAGCAGGCCCCTTCCCTAGAAAGAGGGTCCCGCCTTTTTGAAGTTGCATCCCCCTGCCATGCACACTTCCGAGCATCTGCCCTGGCCTGCCCCTGTTCAGTGCCAGTGGCTGCAGGTCTCATTTCATCAGACTGGCATGAACCTTGTTAAAACTGCATCCCCACCCCAGCAGGCTCTCCTGGCAGTGGTGGCACATCCCCTCTTGCATGCGTGCAGACCCTGCCAGTACTACATGCCCTCCCCCTCCCTAAAGGTCTTGGCCAGATCCCCTTCAAACCAGGGCCACAAGACCAGAAGTATGCAAGCAGCTCTAACAGGGCCCAGCACCACTCCAAAGTGATGCCTGTCCTGGGGAGGGGGGAAGATAACCACACTCACCAGTCCAAGGGTGGCCCCAGCAGTGGGCTGGGAGCAGACAGCTGGGTCTGAATTGCAGGCCCTGTCCACCAACTAAAACCTCTCAGGGGACAACACGGAAAAAGCACCCCGTAGTTTGGTGCTAGCAGATCTCTGGCAGGTCTGATTAAATTCAGCCCAAGGCCGACCCAGACTGGTCCGCTAACACCAAAGGGACCAAATACCGCCCTCAACAGGCAAAGAGAGCAGATAACTGGGCAGAAGGAAAAAGTGGGCAAGACATAAAACAGAGTGCACACCACACACATAGGAGACACCCCTGATGTGCCAGGTTCTGGTGAACCGTGGACAGTGCACTACAGGGCACAGCAGGACCTAGTCTTCATGAAGCCATTACTTTCAAGAGCAAGAGGTGTAGCTCACTTTCCTAACACACAGAGATACAGTTAGACAAAACGAGACAGAGAAATAGATACCAAATGAAAGAAAAGGACAAACCACAGTAAAAGACCTAAGCAAAAGTGATAGAATATGCCTGATAAAGAATTTAAAGTAGTGATCATAAAGGTACTCACTGGACTTCAGAAAACAGTAGAAGCCATTAGTGAGACCCTTAGCAAGGAGATAAAAAGAACTAATCAGAGATGAAGAACACAGGAAATGAAATTAAAAATACAGTGGATGGAAGAGATAGCAGGCTAGAGAAAGCAGAACAAAACAGCAACCTGGAGGACAGAGTAATAGAAAGTAATTAAGCTGAGCAGATGAAAGAAAAAAAATACACAAAAAGAGAATAACCTTAGGGAACTCGGTGACCCCATCAAGCATAATAACATTTGCATTTGTATAGCTCCCAGGAGAGAGAGAGAGGGAGAGAGAGAGAGCCAGTGAGCAAAAGGGGACGTGAAAACTTAACTAGAGGAAAGAATAGCTGGAAACTTCCCATTTCTGGGGAAGAAAACAGATATCCAAATCAAACAGATTTTGATCTCCCAACAAAATCAACTCAAGGAGGCCCACACCCAGACACATTGTAACTAAAATGGCAAAAAGTAGTGATAAAGAGAACTCTAAAAGCAGCAAGAATAAAGAAGATAATTACATACAAGGAAAACTCCATCAGGCTATCAGCAGAAGTTTTCAGCAGAAATGTTACAGGCCAGAAAGGAGTGGGGCAATATATTCAATGTGCTAAAAAATAAAAACGTACAACTAAGAATAATCTATCCAACAAGGCTATCAACCAAAATAGGAGGAAAGATAAAGAGTTAATCAGACAAACAAAAGCTAAAGGAGTTCATGATCACTCAACCAGCCCTACAAGAAATATTAAGTGGATTCTAATGGAAAGCAAAGACCATTAGGAAGAGTACGTAGAAAGTACAAAATCAATGTTAAAAAAAAAAAAAGTATATCAGTGAAAATCAACCAAGGGGCTCACAGAATAAAAACATGTAAAGTATAACACAATATACGTAAAACACAGGGTGGGGGGAGAAAGGAGTAAAGAATGGATTCAAAATTCAGTGACCATAAACTCAATATAGACTGCTATATTCCTAAGATATTATATATAAATCTAATGGTAACCACAAACCAAAACCCAGTAACAGATATGCCAAAAATAAAGAGAAAAGAGTCTAAGTACATGCCTAAAGAAAGCCAGCAAACCATGAGAGAAGAGGGCAAGAGAAGAAAAAATTAGAACTACAAAAAGAAGTACAAAGTAAGTAACAAAATGGTAATAAATATCTATCAATAATTACCTTGAATGTAAATAGACTAAACACTCCAATCAAAAGATTTAGAGTGATGAAACTGTTAAAAAAAAAAAAAAAAAAGACCTAACTGTATGTTGTTTTCAAGAGTCTCTTTCAGACCTGAAGTCACATGCAGACTGAAAATGAGGGGATGGAGAAACATTTATCGTGCAAACTGATGTGAAAACAAAGCTGGAGTAACAATACTTTTATTAGACAAATAGACTTTAAAACAAAGACTAAACAGGAGACAAAGAAGGAAGAAGGATACTATATAATAATAAAAAGAACAATCCAACAAAAAGATATTAACAACTGTAAATATTTATGCACCAAACACGGAATTACCCAATTACATAAAGCAGCTAGAAACAGATATAAAAATCAATAGTAATACAATAATAGTAGGGAACTTTAATACCCGCTACATCAATAGACAGATTATCTGAACAGAAAATCAACAAGGAAACAGTCGCTCTGAATGACACAGTGGACTAGATGGATTTAACAGGTAAAGTCAGAACATCCCATCTTGAAACAGCACAATGCACATTCTTTCAAGTATACATGGAACATTCTCCAGAAGAGATCACATATTAGGCCATCAAAAAAAGCCTTGACAAATTCGAAAAGATCAAAGTCATACCATGCAACTTTTCTGACCACAACACTGAAACTAGAAATCAACTACAACAGCATAAATAATACAGAAGGACTACAAGGTCATGGAGGTTAAGTAACATGCAAGTAAAGAATGAATGAGTTGACCAAGAGATCAAAGAAAAAATAAAAAATTGCATGGAGAGAAATGAAAATGAAAACACAATGGTTCAAATCTTTGGGATGTCACAAAAGTGGTTCTAAGATGGAAGTTTATAGCAAGAAGAAAAATCTTGGGGCATCTGGGTGGCTCAGTTGGTTAGGCATTCAATTCTTGACCTCAGTTCAGATAATGATCTCATGGCTCATGGGATGGAGCCCTATGTCTATCTGTGCAGATCCTGCTTGGGATTCTCATTCTCTCTCTCTCTCTCTCTCTCTCTCTCTCTGCCCTTCCCCAACTCATGCTTTCTCTCAATAGGAAGAAAAATTTCAAACGAATAACCTAATCTTACAATTAAGGGAGCTAGACAAAGAAGAAGAAAACCCAAAAGCAGCAGAAGGAAAGACATAATAAATGAAAGTAGGAATAAATTATACAGAAACAAACCAACAGGAAGGAACAGATCAAGGAAACCAGCAGCTAGTTCTTTGAAAATATCAACAAAACTGATATACCTTTTGAGATTCATCAAAAAAGAGGGGATGGGGAATCAAATAAAATCAGAAATGAAAGAGGAGAAATAACAACACTACAGAAATACAAAGGATTATGAGAGAATATTATTTTAAAAATATGTTAACAAATTGGACTATATAGAAGAAAGGGATAAATTCCTATAAACATATATTCTACCAAAACTGAAGCAGGAAGTAATAGAAAATTGAACAGATTGACTACCGTCAATAAAATGAATCAGTAATCAAAAAACTTCTGACAAACAGAAGCCCAGGACCAGATGGCCTCACAGCTGAATTCTACCAAGTATTTAAAGAAGAGTTAATACTATTCTTCTCTCTCTTACAAAAAAACAGACAAGGAAAACTTCCAAATTCATTCTATGAGGCCAGCATTACCCTGATACCAAAACCTAATAAGGACACACATGCACACACAAAAAGAACTATAGACCAATATATCTGATGAACATAGGTGAAAAAAAACTTTAACAAAATATTAGCAAATCAAATCCAACAATACATTCAAAAAGTTATTCACCATGATCAAATGAGATTTATTCCTGGGATAGAAAGGTAGTTCAATATTTGTAAATCAATACACATGATATCACATCAATAATAAAATAAAAACCATATGATCATTTCAACAGATACAGAAAAAGCATTTGACAAAGTACAACATCCAGTCATGTTAAAAACCCTCAACAAAGTCAGGTCAAAGGAAACATACCTCAACATATTTAAGGCTTTATATGAAAAACCCAGAGGCAACATCGTACTCAATAGGGGGAAAACTAAGAGCTTTTCCTTAAAGGTCAGGAAGAAGACAAGGATATCCATTCTCACCTCTATTCAATATAGTACGAAAAAATCCTAGCCACAGGTATGAGAACAAAAAGAAATAAAAGATATCCAAATCACTAAGGAAGAAGTAAAACTTTCACTCTTTGCAGATGACTTAATAATATACAATATATAGAAAACCCTAAGGACTCTACCAAAAAAACCTACTAGAATTGAAATTAATTCAGTAAGATTATAAAATATAAAATCAATGTATAGAAATCTATTGCATTTCTATCGACCAATAATGAAGCAGCACAAAGAGAAATTAAGAAAACATTCCCATTTACAATTGCACCAAAAATAATGAAACACCTAAGTATAAACGTAACTAAGGAGGTAAAAAACCTGTACTCTAAAAACCATAAAACACTGATGAAAGAAATTGAAGAGGACACAAATGAAAGACATGCTCATGGATTGGAAGAATACTGTTAAAAATGTCCATACTACCCAACACATTCTACACATTTAGTGCAATCCCTATCAAAATACCAACAGCACTTTTCACAGAACTAGAACAAACAATTCTAAAACTTTTACAGAACTACAAAAGACCCCAAATAGCCAAACAATCTCAAAAAATAGAAAAATAAAACTGGAAGGAATAAAAATTCCATACTTCATGTTATATCACAAAGCTATAGGAATCAAAACAGTATGGCATCAGCACAAAAATAGACAACAGGTCATAGAAGAAAACAGAAAGCTCAGAAATATACCCACAATTATATGTTCAATTAATTTTTGACAAAACAGGAAAGAATACGCTGTGGGAAAAAGTCTCTTCAACAAAGGGTGTTAGGAAAACTGGACAGCAATATGCAAAAGAATGAAACTAAACCAATTTCTTTCACCATACACAAAAATGGATTAAAAACCTAAATGTGATATCCGAAGCCATAAGAATCCTAGAAGAGAAAACAGGAAGTAGCTTCTTTGATGTTGGTTGTAGCGGCGTCTTTCTGGATACGTCTCTTAAGGCAAGGGAAACAAAAGCAAAACTAAACTATTGGGACTACATCAAAGTAAAAAGCATCTGCACAGCAAAGGAAACAATCAACAAAACTAAAAGACCACCTATGGAATGGGAGAAGATATTTGCAAATGACATATCCAATAAAGGGTTAGTATCCAAAATATATAAAGAACTTTTTTGGTTGTCCGCGTCATGACTGTTCATGAGTTCGAGCCCCGCGACAGGCTCTGTGCTGACTGCCAGCTCAGAGTCTGGAGGCTGTTTCAGAGTCTGTATCTCCCTCTCTGACCCCCCCCTGCCGCTCTTGCTCTCTCTCTCTCTCTCTCTCAGAAATAAAATATTTAAAAAAAATTTTTTTAAATATTTTTATTTATTTCTAGGAGAGAGAGAGACAGCGTGAGCAGGGGAGGGTCAGAGAGAGAGGGAAACACAGACTCTGAAATAGGCTCCAGGCTCTGAGCTGGCAGTCAGCACAGAGCCCGACGCGGGGCTCGAACCCACGAACCGCGAGATCATGACCTAAGCGAAAGTCGGACGCTTAACCGACTAAGCCACCCAGGCGCCCCCAAAAATTTTTGTTTTAAAAAAAAAAAACTTCTACAACTCAACATCAAATTAAATAATCCAATTTAAAAATGGGCAGAAGACATGAACAGACATGTCTCCAAAGATAACATCCAGATGGCCAACAGACACATAAAAATATGCTCAACATAAATCATCATCAGAGAAATGCAAATCAAAACTACGAAGAGATATCACCTCAAAGCTATCAGAATGGCTAAGATAAAAAAAAAAAAATAGAATTACCCTACAATCCAATAATCACTACTAGATATATATCCAAAGCATACAAAAACATTTAATTCAAAGGAATACATATGCACCCCTAAGTTTATCACAATATTATTTACAATAGACAAAATTTGGAAGCCGCCCAAGTATCCATCAACAGATAAATGGATAGGGGCACCTGGGTGGCCTAGTCGGTTAAGCGTCCGACTTTCGCTTAGGTCATGATCTCATGGTTCGTGGGTCCGAGCCCTGCTTCGGGCTCTGTGCTGACTGCGAGACTGGAGTTGGGTTACCAGACTGGAGTTGGGTGGGGGATTGGTGAGACAGGTGAAGGGGATTAAGAGGACACTTATCTTGATGGTCACTGAGTAATATGTGAAATTGCTGAGTCACTATATTGTACACCTGAAACTAATACAACACTCTATGTTAATTACACTGGAATCAAAATGAAAAATAAATAATTTGGAGTCCTTGTGTGGCTCGGTTCGTTGAGCATCCTACTCTTGATTTCGGCTCGGGGGATAGAGTCCTGCATCAGGCACCACACTAAGCATAGAGCCTACCTGAGATTCTTTATCTCATTCTTCCCCTCTCTCCCTCTTCCCTGTTCATGCTCTAAAATAAATAAAATAAAATATAATCAAAAATAAAAATAAAGTTATTTGTATAAATTTCATAAGCATGTAAATGTAGAAATAAATGTTAATTACTACATTTTTCCACTTTGTGGGAATATAGTACAATACACATCTTCACCAAAATCTCGCCATATTAGTAATTTACATGAACAAAATTAGAGATAATTATTGGTAACTATTTCCAAGCGGAAGAGTATATTATTTAAATCATTATACGTAATATATATGAAAATATATACATCATTATCTTTAAAAAGTAAAAAATAAAGACTTCCCTTAAAATATTGAAGTGGTTAATTGGATTGCTAAATAAATGTAAGATATATTATCAATAAATGTGTGGTTATATTTTAATATAGTATTTTTTCAGTATAACTAAGCCAATATGTTATTTTGTAGATGCATTTACAAAATCCTTAATGGAGTACTCAAAAATTAGAGATAAAATAAAGTAAAATGTGCTAAAAATAAGAGTTGTATTACTTAAGGAATGACTACAAGTAACAATTTAAATTATAACAAAACTTTAGTAACAGAAGTTTCTTTCTGTCTCACTGAATAATATTCTAAAGTAAGCATTTTCAGGTTCATAAGTCAGCTTTGTTCCCTCAGTCTCTTTCCAGTTCAAGTTTTCCCAATCCTAAATTGTGACCCTAGTTTCTATGGCTCAAGATTGTAGTTTCTGAATTTCTCAAAGAGTGATAGAATAAGAAAAAAATCGTCATGGTTTATGTGGCTTCTTTTTAAAAAGGGTTCTTAGAATATCAGGTTGTGCCCTACTTTTATGAAACTAAATAAAGGTGCTCCAGGAGAAAAAGTTCTTTATGTTCCATAGGGCTTTGTGGAATGGAATTAGCAAGAGACTTCCTCATAATCATTGGGGATATCTCAGCTTTATTTGCTGTCAGTTCTGTACAATATTAGTTTCATGGTGTTCATTTTTTATGCTTTCTGCAACAGTTTTGATCAAGAGAAAAATAAGGATTTTCACCAACTTTATAATAACAGTGCCCCTCATTTTTCATGGTTAAATTTGTACCCTTAAAGTCACCGTTCAGGAACTATTTAAATTCATTTTACAGAGAGGAACAGGAGACTGAAACCTGTTAAATCATCTAAGTAATAAATTGCAAAACCTAACTTGATATCATGAACGGATGGGTACCAATGATGTTTTTGCCAGATTGTTGCTTCCAGAAGACATAAGGTTCCTTAACACTCTGTAGATCTCATCCACACTGGAGCCAGTGTAAATTTTAACTCCAAGGAATATTTTAACAACCTGTCTTATCTAACTTGGTGCTTGTGTAATGAGGATTTTGAAATATATTAATATGTTTTTTCATTCACATTTTTAACAGCTTTATTGAGGAATAATTTATATACAAAGAATTGTATATACTTCAGGTATACAATTTGAGGAGTTTGGACATATACAAACACCTGTGATAAATCACAAGATAATAGATATACATCTATTATATGCATCTATCCAGCAACTCCTGAAGTTTCCTTGTGCACCTCTAAGTTTTGTTTTATTGTGGTAAGCGTATTTTATTTGAGACCTGTTCTCTCAAATTTTGACGTTCTCGATACCATACTGTTAACTATAGGCACTACATTGTATGGTAGATCTCTTGAACTTACTCACCCAGCATAACTGAAATTTTATATTCACTGAACAGAAAAAGAATCTCTATTCTCACTCCTACTGGTGTCTGGCAACCACTATTGTATTCTCTGCTTCTGTAAGTTTGACTATTTTAGATACCTCATATAATTGGGTCATGCAGTATTTGTCTCTCTGTGACTGGCTTATTTCACTTAGTATAATGACTTCAGGTTCATCCATGTTTTCCTATATGGTAGAATTTCCTTCTTTTTAAAGGCCGAAAAATATTCCATTATATGTGTATGTCACATTTTCTTGATCAATTCATCTATCAATAGACATTTGGTTTGTTTTTATACCTTTACGTGCCAATGAACTGGATTTAAACTGAAAGAAATGATTAAATTCCTAGACACATACAGCCTCCTAAGACTGAATCATGTGGAAATAGAAAATCTGAAAAAACCAATAACTAGTAAAGCAGATTAAATAAGTAAACAAAAACATCCCAAAAAACAAAAATCAAGGAGCAGTTAGGTTACTTCATTATAGAATTCTACAAATGTTTAAAGAATTTATGTCAATCCTTCTCAAATTCTTCCAAAAAACTGGAGAGAAGGGAACACTTTCAACTCATTTTATGAGGCCAGCATTACACTGAAATCAAAGCCAAAAAAAACAAAATCCCAGGCCAATACTCCCCCAAAACTCCATCCCAAAATACTAGCAAAATGAATGCAACAGCACCTTTCAAAGATTATACATCCGACTAAGTGAGATTTAACCCTGGGATGCAAGGATGGTTCACCATGCAAAAATCAAGAGGTGATGCATCATGTTAACAGAATAAAGGATAAGAATTACATAATCATCTCAATAAATGTAGAAAAAACATTTAACGAAACTCAAAACCCTCTCAAGGTAAAAGCATTCAACAAACTAAGTATAGAAGTAATGTACCTCAATGTAGTATAGGCCATATACAAGTCTGCAGCGAACATCATACTCAACAATAAATGGAAAGGTTTTCTTCTAAGATCAAGAATAAGATGTCCACTCTCACCGCTTCTGTTCAGCATAGTGCATATAAACTGCAAACTATAATACATTGATTAAAGAAACTAAAGGAGACACAAACAGAAAGACATCCCATGTTCATGGATAAAAGCTTTTTATTTTCTTAAAACGTCTGTACTACACAAAGTGACCTACAGATTAAATGCTATATCCATTGAAATTCCAAATTTTTTACAGAATTATTAAAAACAGCTCTAAAATTCATAGGAAATCACAAAAGACCCAGAATATCCAAAGTAATATTGACAAGAAGAACAAAGATGGAAGACTCAGACTTCCTGATTTCAAAATGTGTTACAAAGCTACAGTAATTAAAACAGTATGGCACTGTCATAAGACAAATCAATGAAACAGTAGAAAATCCAGAAATAAGTATGTGTTCATATATTATCTTTGATACTAATGTCAACAACACAGAATGGGGGTGGGGAAGAAATCAACTCAAAATGTGTTAAGGGCTTAAATATAAGACCTGAAACTGTAAAACTCCTGGAATAAAACAGGGTAAAAGATTCTTGGCATTGGTCTTGGAAACAATTTCTTGGATATGATACCAAAAGCACAGGCATAAAATCAAAAACAAGTGAGACTACATCAAACTAAAAATTTTCTGTATAGCAAAAGAATCAACAGACTGAACTGGCAATCTACAGAATTGGAGGAAATATTTGCAAGCCATATACATTTCTTCAAAGAAATATATAAAAGGCCAACAGATATATAAAAAGATGTTTACTATCATTATCAGGGAAATGCAAATCCAAACTACAATCAAATATCACCTCATACCTGTTAGAATGGATTATGAAAAAAAAGAAAGATAACAAATATTGGCAAGGATGAGGAGAAATTAGAACTTGCATACAGTATTAGTGAGAATGTAAACTGTGCAAGACTTTATGGAGCACCGTTATATTAAAAATAGACCTGCCATAGGACTCATCCCACTTCTTTGTATATATCCAAAAGTAATTTAAATCAGAATTTCTAAGAGATATTTGCACTCCCATGTTCATTGCAGCACTGACACTTTTTTTTATATATCATTTCCTTCTAGTAATTCAGAACTAGTATTATGCTAAATAGGACTTCTACTGGCTTGCAGGAGCTGATGGTCAAATTTTCAGGTATCTTGGAAATTGTTGGTTAATAAATTCTATAAATATAATCTAAGTAAATTATAATAACAAATGTAATAAATACTCAAAATTCATCCCTCTTAGTTATTTTACATTTTATTATCTATTTTTATAAGGTTATTTATTACTACCATATCTAGCAAAGATAGTGTACCACTTCTCACCTCTTTCCATCTTTGGGTTTAATGTGATGTCAGTCCAGTTGGGGAGTATGAGTTTTATACAACATAAATAGGCAATCACTACAAATGAACACACTCCTCCATAAAGAGAGGAAAAACAAACAAGTATGTTAACTGTCAGCACACTACCATCTAGATACATCTATTTACCACACAGAAGATAGGTAAATCAGGAATCTACGAGAAAAGAGATTATCATAATAGGTTTTTGAATCCTTAGAGAAACAGTTTTACTACCAAATATTATGGAGAAATGTATTTTCTAAGTTCCTTAAAGTTATATTAGGATGTAAAAATCCAAGATTTGTGACTTAGAAGTTCCACCAGAAATAACTGGTAGAAAAAATTTAAAATGCTATATAAAGGAATCCCCACACAAATAGGGAACAAGTGAGGAGGTTTCTGTTTCCGTGGAAAGACAGGTAAAGGAAGAGGTAGTATGAGAAAGTCAGACTCAGTGTTCTGGTTTTCAACCTCTACATGCCAAGGTTAGATCCCAAACATGTTAATGGAGAAACTGGAGTCTGCCTCCTATCAAAGCTTTAAATAGATATGAAGGAATTTAAAACCCTGGGGAGAGTGGCTCATTGTTTCAGTGAACAAGGCACCATTTGTTCCATCAATCCATCATGATATGAGAGTGATAGAACTGTCTAGTGGGGAGAGGTGTCTAAATCTGCACTGTCTGATATCATAGTCACTAACCGCATGTGGCTTTGGGACTTTTAAAATGGCTCAGATTAATCTGAGCTATAATAGTAAAATACACACTGTGTTTTAAATACTTAGTGAAAGATGATGAGGTAAAGTCTCACTTTTCATCTTTTATATTTATGTTGGTATGATCATTCTTTGAACATAATGAGAAAAAAATATATTAAATTACTTTATTCATTTCTTTTTAGTTCTTAATATGCGACTAGAAAACTTAAGACAGCATATGCAGTTCACATTTGTGACTTTCAAGGATGTGCTAACCTAGAAAGATGACCCTGAGTATCCCTCCCACATGTCCTGTCTATGGGTCCAGAAATTCCTTAGTACAGTATTGCATAGAAGAAACAAATGAGCTGATGGGCAGAGGTGTTCGGGAAGATAGCCAAGGGTGGAGGCCTCAAGAATGAAGGCAATGGCTGGGTCTGTTAGCTAAATTCAGAGAGGCAAATGTAGCCTCAAAGGCCACACAGTGAGACTTTTATTACCACTAAGTACAGCCAAGTAGAGAGGCTGATACGCAGAGATAAGCAAGGAGAGCCTGCTAGAGACCAGCATGGTTTCTGTGTATGTTTAGTGTAAGCCTTTCATCCTCTCGCTGTCACGAGATACATAAGCAAACTCTTTAAGGGCAATGATACTTTAAGGATTTTTTTTTATAAGTTTATTTTTAAAGAGACAGCATGAATGGCAGAGGGGCAGAGAAAGGGAGAAAGAAAATCCCAAGCTGAGATCCCAGGCACAGAGCCTGACTTGGGGCAAAAAATCACAAACCAAGAGATCACGACCTGAGCTGAAGTCAGATGTTTAAACAATTGAGCCACCAGGTGCACTGACCCCAATTTTATTTTAATGTAGAACTATTAATAAGTGCTTTTTATTTGAATTGTATTAATTTCTCTGGTAGATTTTTTAAAATTCAGATTAGCAATTTCAGAGTTTTAGTATAATTTCTCTTTTCAGTGACCCTTATTATACTGATATCTAGAGTCATAAATTTCCAAGATTGGACCTCATATTGTCCACTCATTTATTTTTATAAATTGTGGTAAATCCCATGATCACTAAATTTATCTTAGAATTCTTATTTAAAATTTTATTCCTTAGTATGCTGGAAATACTATTTAATGATGTGATAATAATTACACATCAATGAAATAGTAATATTTGCAGCCAAATTATAAGTGTTGATTTTCATTTTGATGATTTTCACAAGCCAATTAATCATTTCATTACTAGAAAGATGTTTAAAAGATGGTATCCTCTAAACTTCATACATTTATAATTTGTATATATAATTTGTATATGTAATTTAAAATTATAAGTGTGTATCTTTGTGGGCTTTTTTTAAATCATCTGATAAAGTGATTTGGGGAAATTAACAGGCATTGCTTAAGAAAATGTAGTTGTATTTTGATATATATTAAAGAATATAATCTCTAAGACTTGTTGAATAATACCATTGTTTTACACCCAAATACATTGAGAAAGCATACAAACAAAAATTAAATATGGTTTAATTACTATCAATTGTGCCATTATATAAATTTTTGAATGAATTAAGATATAAACTAATTCAGATGCCTCCGGGTAAAAATTCATACAACTGATAAAGAAAACAAGGCCAATGAGATGGTAATGATTCAGAAGCTGGGAATTTTTCTTTTTGCTAATCTAAATTTCAGGGGGGAAGAATGAGAGCATCAACCCAATCAAGGTCATTTCCCGGTACAGTATTTTGGCATTTATTCATGCAAATGTGTTCTGCATTATTTTGGCATAGGATAAAATATTTTGATGCCCTAGGCAAGGGACTACCTTACTTGTTATTCCCATACCTATCTTTGAACACCTAGTAGAATAAATTTTGGATGAGCAGGGGAGTAGCAGTTGTTTAAACCTTGAAAATCCCCCAAAGACTCCAAAATTAATAATCTTTCCAGAACTGTCGATCTATAAAAATAAAATTTATGATAACAAAAATAACTTCTCTTGTAATTGATTAAAATATTGTTTGTAGTGGATAAGTGAGGTTGTCAAAGTACTATCACAGGGATCAGTTCTCATTGGTAACATCAGTGAGTGTTGTCATATTTTCACAGTTCTTGAATCCTAAGTTTTGGGAGCAAAAGCAAGGATTTACTTTTCAGCTTTAGAAGCTATGAATATATGAATATTATTTAAATTAATTTTAGGTGCTCTGTTCTTACTATCCACCAACAAACATTTGAAATAGTTTTAGGAAGGGCACCTGGGTGACTTAGTTGGTTAAGTGTCCGACTTCGGCTCAGGTCATGATCACACAGTTTGTGGGTTTGAGCCCCACATCAGGTTCTGTGCTGACAGCTCACAGCCTGGAGCCTATTTCAGATTCTGTGTCCCCCTCTCTCCCTGTCTCAAAAATATAAAAAAAGAAAGAAATAGTTTCAGGAAAGTTTTTCTTTCCCAACATATGTTGATATAAAGTAAATAAACTTTGGAAAGAATTATCACTTTAAATTATTCCAAACTACAAAAAATGTATAAATGATTACATAGATACTGTTCACTAGACAGAGTCCAGCATATGGTTTCAGAAAACAATGTTTTAAAGCTTTAAATTGATAGATAATTGACATATAACATTGTGTAAGTGTAAGGTATATAATATTTTGATTTAATACATTTATATGTTGCAATATAATTATTGCTGTAGTTTAACACCTCTATCGTGCTACATAATTATTACCTTTTTTTTTTTTCTTTTTACCTGTGGGAAAAATTAACAGTCTTTTAGCAAGTCTAAACTTGCTATTAAGTTTAGCAAGTCTAAACTGAAGTCTGAAATTACTATGTGATGCATTAGATTTCCAGAACTTATTTATATAGTAGTTGTAACTTTGTATTTGGAGGGTTTTTAATAATTCCAATCTCTTTTACTTTTATTTTTTAATCCAATTAACCTCTAGTGTAATAATGATTTCAGAAATAGAATTTAGTGATTCATCACTTACATATAACACCCAGAGCTCATCTCAACCAGCGCCCTCCTTAATGCCCATTGCCCATTTAGCCCACCACACCCTAAGTTTGTTCTCTGTATTTAAGAGTCTCTTATGGTTTGTCTCCCTATTTTCATTTTTTTCTTCCCTTCCCCTATGTTCATCTGTTTTGTTTCTTAAATTCCACATATGAGTGAATTATATATTTTTATATCTCTGACCGCTTTACTTTGCTTAGTATAATGCACTCTAGTTCCAACCACGTTGTTGCAAAATTTCATTCTTTTTGATCACCGAGTCATATTTTATCCATTCATCAGTCACTGGACATTTGAGCTCTTTCTATCCTTTGGCTATTGGCAACAGGGTACCTTGAACTTTTTTTAATGTGTTAAGGTCAGCGTGCTCAAGACCCTATTTGAATCTAAATTCCTTCCAGGTGAAATGAAAGCAACAATTCCTACCCAATCTACTTCAATTTGCTGTAAAATACAAATAAGGAAATATGTGAACAATATTGTAAATTGCATACTGAACTAATGTTTGACCATTGTTGAATCATGAATTTATGCTGCTCTTACAAGCTGTAACTCTTACTGGGATTTTCAGACCAATAATCTGGAGGATTTAAAACAGACCTTGCATTGGCCTAAACCGTGGCCATATCAGCATGTTTTTCCTTTTTCTTTTCCCTTCACTTATCTTGTCTCTTGCATTTTTAGAAAGGAAACAGAAGAAAATAAGCAAAATCACTCAACAGTAGTAAGAGTTTTCTATATTGAAGCTATAACCTGAATAAATAAAAATTATAAAAGAAATTAAAGAGAAGTTGAGTTTAGGAAAAGTGCAGATGGAGAAATATGCTATTCAGTACAAGGAAACAAATTTCATATAGAAAAAGGAGTAATCCTAGAAAAGGCTAAACAAAGGGTGATTATACCTATCATATTCCATAGAATGGCTCTGTTTTAACAGGAGACAATGAAGACATTCCTTGTATAACAGAGTAATAAAATTAGTGACAAATGTGACATCTGCCTGAACTTCTAGTTTTAGAGAAGTTTCTGGTTTTATATATCCTGAAAACCATGTACTTGCATTCATCTCTCACTCCAAGTTTAAAGTTAATTCTTCTGTTCACTTGTAAGTTCACTAGCACAATTATCTTACATTGGAACTACAGAGGAAACCATTGAAGCTATGAAGAAAGAAACATGAAAGAGTTGCATTTCTTTCTCCAAAACTGATTAACTGATGTATTAGACCACATGTTGGATCCCACTTACTCTCACTGTTGCTCTTCTATTCATTCTGCCATTCCTGGCCTTTCCACAGTCTCTTGCCTTTGGACATTTCCAATGTGTGAATCAGGAATCAATCTGCAAATAGCCCACGTTCAGGGCACACATGCCAACCATCTAAATGATTCCTAAAGCTCCTTCATTAGACTACCTTTGAGGAGGGGTTACCCTCTATAGCACAAAATCTTTCTCTAAGGATACTTCCCTATCAATCAGTTTCCCATTTATCTTCTGGAAGTGGGTGATGAGCTGCAGATGACAAAAATCTTTGTCACAATTATAGAGAATGTCCTACATTCATGCCCTTGAACTCTTCTGATACAACAGGAAAAATCTAAAAAGGCACATTTAGTGATAGACTACACTATTTTTCTCCATTGGTTAGACTTACGCTGTGGAATCTAAAGCTACCTAAATAAGTATATAACTCACAACAAAAACAAATTCTTGGTTAAACAGTAACTCCTATCTTTATAAGTTTTCACAACAGTGTTGTCATTATTTGTATTTACTTGATATTTGCTTTTGGAAAGACTTTTATTTTCTCAAGGCTAGTATTTCAAAGCTAAACTAACCCTCTCTCCTTCACTCTCCCTGTACCCCCCCCCAAAAAAAACCCCTCAAATCCCCTTTCCTGATAACATGTTTTGTTTGTTTGTTTGTTTGTTTGTTTTTAACATACTTTACCTCCTCCAGGAATTTGTAAATTAAGGCTCAGTAGCATGGCTGACACAACTGTTCCACTCTTTAACACATCAATCACAGCCATGGGTTGATTTCTCTTTAACATATTTTAATAGAGCTTTTACTATTTTATGCTTGAATTCCACTGTACACTATGCTAACGACCCTCCACATCCTCGTTTTTTATTTCTCCAACTTCATGACCACCATTACCAAAGTATCATTTCAAATCACATTTTTTATATCACTCTCCTACCAGGTGACCTTCATATTCTTATTTCCTGTAAGATAAAACTTCAGCTTCTTAACCCAATCCTTTACAATTATGATACTAAAAGAACTTTCTCTTTTCCATCAAGATTCCAGTACAGTTTCCACTTATGTCTATTTTTTTTAATGTTTATTTATTATGATAGAGAGGATGGGAGGAACAGATAGAGGAAGAGAGAAAGAATCCCAACCCAGGGAGAATCTGACAGCACAGAGACCCACGTGGAGCTTGATCTGATGAATTGTGAGATCACGACCTAAGCCAAAATCTAGAGTATGACACTTAACTGATGGAGTCACCCAGGCACCCTCCATTCTTTCCCTTTATGTGGTGCTACCAACTCATCTGGAACTTTTCTATCTTTTTTTAATTTTACCAGGTACTCTGCCTTTTCTTCCTTATCCCTTTCCTTTTCCTTATCTATTTTAAAAATACCTGTTAGTCAACATGTGTAATTAAGAGCACTGGCTCCAGAGTCAGAGGTCTTTGTACAACATCGGCATTGAAGAAATTTAAGAAACATTCACAGACTAGGAAAAAGTGAAAATTATAAGCTCGAAGACAAAGTCAAAGACCTCTTCTGTGTGACCTTGATAAATTATCTCACTTGTTTGGTCCTGTTTTCCTCATCCTTAGGATGAGGAAGTTAGAGAAGACTCTATTTTTGGTGCTACCTTTAATATTTTTAAGCTCTGAGTTAGATTCTCCTATATGCACTTTTCCTTGAATAGCTCAGCAAAATTGAGCTGAGCAAAATTATCCTTACTAAATTAATATTTGAAATTAACATTTAAATTCTCATAGTACTGCTATAAGACAATGCTCTCTCTACTTATTTAATAGTTCTCCTTTACTTCCTTGAATAATTATGCCTTAAATATGCTGAAACTGGCATTAGATGGTTACTGTCACAATAAAACCACTTACGACCCCGCACTATACTTACTCTACGTAGAACTGACATGAGAAAAAACATGTTTTGTTTTTCTAATATAAATGTCTGGAGAAAGCAGTGGAACACTGATACTATTTGAAATTATTTCTGTGGTATTTAGGAAAGCCAAGAGATAAGCATTGAAAAAACTGGGCTGGCCAGCACTACAACTTTACCTTCATGATCAATGTTTTAGTATCCTACTGGAGCAGAGAAGCCAGAATTTGTACAGGGGATTTCTATGAGAAATAGTGATGCCTTTTTCTTAAGTCATAGAGGCAATTTGGAAAACTTGGGTGTATATGTTGCACTGGATTAAACTCTGTAAACTTCAGGGTTCATCTTTTAAGGTTGCCATGAAGAAGAGCAACATAGAATAAATGGTATTGCCCATGTAACAGGAGAATAATGATTTATAAAAAATAAAGTTTAAAGTTAGTTGGGAAGAGGTTCATGATTACTGAGCATTCGAAATTTCTGACTTTGTTCTACTTTTTGACTTATAATACTATTGGGTATATCTACTATATTAAATTAATTCTGCGTAATGATACTATGAGTGAAAAATATCTTAAAATGCACGAAAAATTAATTTAATTATTTAGTCACCAATAATTTATTTTTAAAATTTTTTTAAAAATGTTTTATTTTTTTGAGAGAGAGAGAGAGACAGACAGCGTGAGCAGGGGAGAGTCAGAGAGAGAGGGAGACACAGAATCTGAAGCAGGCTCTGAGCTAGCTGTCAGCACAGAGCAAGATGTGGGGCTTGAACCCACGAACCGTGAGATCATTACCTGAGCTGATGTCGGACCCTTAACCGACTGAGCCACTTTCTCACTTTATCAGAGTTTATTGCCCAAAAAACAAACTGGAGAGGATACAATACAAATAAGAGAAATATAATTCTTAATAAATGCTGATACAATTTTTACAAGCCTGTAGTATCTACGAAGAGTTAATAAGAACAGCCATTCTGCATCATATGTTTTTCATTTTAGGAATAGCCATATCCACTTAGGTCAATTTCAAAGTAGAGCAAAAGAAAATCCAAATGCATGGTTGGTAAACTGAACTTCAGTCATTAAATTTTGAAAAGAACAAGTGTTTAGTATTTCAGTGACTCTCTTCCTTTGTGATTTGAATAAGGATCATCATATGATGTATAAACAAAAGTGATTTAGTAAGACTTCCACTTTCTCTCTTCAGTAATGTAAGAACAAAATACAAAGTATACATTACATTTTTATGAGGAATTTTTGTAGTTTTGAAACTCTATCCAAATGTCTAATCCGTCGAAAATGATAAAATAATAGGCTTTCTTCTATAGATTTTTGAAATCATTTTTTTCTTGGTGTATCTCTCTCCAACTCTGCCTGGTTTTAAAAGTAAAATACCCACTGAACAAAGCAGGAGAAACAAAAATAAGTACATAAGTACCCTGATGACAGGGTCCACAACTCAAAGAAGGACTATGGAATAGGAAGTCAATACTAGTGGCTCCAGTAATGACTGCCAAATTGAAAGCTGAGGAGATTAGGTTTTTTAAGGAGATGGTTCAGGCAAAAAAAGAAAGTGGTTCAAAACTACCTTGAGTTCAAGACTAGTGTGGAAATTGCCATGATACAAAGAAGTGATTTTCCAGTTACTACACCTTTATTTCATACATCATTTTCCCCACACACCACCCAATACAATACTAAGAACAAAGCATATTCTCAACAAATCCTTACTGAATTGGATTTAACAAAAAGCAAGCATTAAAAAATGTCAGTAGGAATGAAATCTTAAAGGGAAAATATAAGTTGGTAGTTTTAAAAAGATTTAAAATTATGGGTCATTATTGCTTAATTTTCTCTCAATGCAAACTCCATTTGCACTGCACTGAAAGGGTCTGATGTTGAAAGGGGAGTCAAAAATGGAACTTGGAGAAGATGACTGTCCAAATACCTAAAAATGCTTTGTGAACAAATCTGAGAAAAATCGATTTATCCAAGTTCCCACATTTTATAAGTAGTAGCATAAACTACTCCAGATCAAGTTTATTCATCTTAAAATTTAAAAGTAAATCAAATCACTAAATTATCTTTTACTCAAAATTGAAGTTGGTGATTATTATTTTTATTATTTTTAAAAAGAGAAAAAGTGTGTGTTGGGGGAGGAGCGAGAGGTGGGGGGGGTGGATTAAGAGAGAGAATTTTACGCAGGCTCTATAGTCAGCATGGAGTAGATACAGGGCTTGATCCCATGACTCTGGGATTATAACCTGAGCCAAACCCACTGAGCCACCCAGGTGCTCTGAAGTTGACGATTATTTATTAAATTAATGTTTATATAGCCTATGTTCCTAATACCCTTTCTAAAACATTATCTTTAAAATCCCTCAGTCTGTGGGGCGCCTGGGTGGCTTAGTTGGTAAGGCGTCTGACTTTCGCTTAGGTCATGATTTTGTGGTTCGTGGGTTCGAGCCCCGCATCGGGCTCTGTACTGACTGCCAGCTCAGAGCCTGGAGCCTGTTTCAGTCTGTGTCTCCCTCTCTCTCTGACCCTCCCCTGTTCACGCTGTGTGTGTCTCTCTCTCCTAAGAAATAAATAAAACATTAAAACAACAAAAAATAAATAAAATCTCTCAGTCTAAGTACCACTCTTCTTTCTTCTTTATGTAATATTCAAAGGTCTATAACAAGGAGTGCTTTAAATGTGATGTTTAAGTAGGTACTGCTTATAGGAAGCAGTGTGTGATATTTTCAAGGGCTGTCATGTAGTTCTTTATATATTAATGGGAATGGATAATAGACCTTTGTGACAGAGATTCAATTTTTGTTTACAAGCATGTCAAAGATTATTTTACTACTAATCTTAAAATATTAGGCTTTAAAGTTCATAATTTTATTGTGAAGCATTTTTCCTAGACTGCTATGTAATTGCATGCTTGAACTTTTTCAAGTGATGTCAGGTCAGGTAGCCCAGAATGTTCCTTAAACATGGTAAAGAATTAAATAACTTTCTTGACTTTTAGATTTACTTTGTAAATAAAAAAAAAAACAAACCAATTTTATAGATTAGGAAAATGTAGGTTATAGGAGTTAACCAACAGGTCTGTATAACTAAGTGTAACACCTTAGACTTTTCTTTAATAGCAGATTTGTATGGCATTAGGAATTTTAAATATTTAGTTTGGGATTTATTCTAAAGGGATTGGCAGCAAGCTTAGAGTCCTAACTCAATTTTAGCAATAAATTTGTATCTTTAAATTATCATGCTTTCTCATGAAGAGAATACCAAATAGACAATGTGTTATAAAAAATTTAAATATTCATACCCATTGCTTATTTAAATACACATCATACATTATTCATATTGAAATTATTTTATGTCATGAATTTTATTTTATTAAAATCTATAAATTATTCAAAAACACTTAGTTCTAAGGCTAAAATTCTATTCCATATACTTAAGATGCGTTCATAGAAAATCAATTCTAATAATTCTGCATAAATTATTAATGCATTTTAAAATTAAAATTAACCACCATATTCAAGATATTTGAGGTTATAACCACTAAAGTACCCATCTTAAATATTGCTTTGCCTCGCATTTGCCAAGTTTTATATTTTTCGGGTTGCTTTCATACTTCCTGCCCATTTAAGGATAAACACTGAATCTGGTTCTTTTTATTTCTGTGACCTAGGCCATAATCTCGCACATTATATTCATTTAGAAAATGTTTACTGAATTCACATAAAAGAATAAATGGAAAACAAGTGATTTCCTGGCACAATATGCCAAAAGGCAGCTGCTTTTAATTCCCATTTTATAAAAAAGGAAATAGAGGCACTAAGATGCTGACTAAACTAACAAGTGTTTCAACTTGAGGATGTAAGTTAATTTCATACCAAAGTTCAATTATCTAGTGAATGGGATATCCAATCATCTATTTGCATTTAAAAAAAATCAACCAAGATTCTGAGAAGGAAGCTATCCTGGGGAAATGGAGAATATATTTCCACAACTTGTATCCAAGAAAAAATCCCAACAACCACATAATAGTTTCTAAACCTTTACTGTACAGCAGACACAATAGCAAGGTTTTATCTTAAACTACTAGTTACCTAGCACTAAATGATTTCTAACATCTATCTCCATATAATCTTCAATTCTATCAAGTAGATGCCAAGAGGATCACCAATTTTATGAATAGTAGGTCTGTAGTTAAGATATTTACTGTGAGCTTCCATAGAAAAGTTGTCAGTACCTGTTTGCTGTCACTTGTGTGCCGGACATCCACACCTACTGTGTTGCTGCTACATCAGAGAGACCTGTTGCACCTCCTACTGGTTCTAATAGTGTATGTGCTGGAAATATCCAACATAGCTCTGCTCAGAGTTATGGGGTCCCTGATAGAAGCATTATGTCCTACCAAAATTCTAAAAGAAAATAGTAAGTCCCAGCTTAAGTGAGACCAGTTTACTCCCTAGGGCTTGCCACTGCAGAACTACACAGATGTTAAATGTGTACTCTGGTCTCTTTTTAAGGCTAAGACATTAACTCCAGTGAGCACAATCTCCTCTACCCCTGCTTATAGTTGCCAAGGGCTGGGATTTCAACCCTTTCCAAGAAGTTCCAATTCTCACCTTAAGAGTTCTGAAAAAGAACCACCTAGCCTTCTTTAAAAAAAATAATAAAATATTTAATGAGATTAGACAAAAGGGCACAATCAAATCTAAATGAGTTATTTATAGTTATTTTTTAGTTATTACTTTCTTTACTATTTCATGCCTTTACAGAAAGTTAACGTTTCTCTCCTTCCATTCAGTTTCCTGTGACTTTGTCTATTTATGGGGGTATGGTCCAACCAGAGTAATATCAGATTGAGTAACCAAACCTTCCCCAGGTGAGTAGTCTCTTCAGAGTCACTGGTGATTAGTCCCCAGAGTGAGAGATTTAGGGAGCCCATACTCCTACTTAAATGAATTATACCAGGGTAGAAATATCTCTTGATATTGGAAAACTCTTTCAAAAAGAATCAATTCTTACTAGTCTGTAAAGACAGATTTACAAAATCTGTATTCAGCCAAATCAAGGGTTCATACACATATAAAATTCTTTTT
The DNA here is from genome assembly GCA_017311185.1 of Proteles cristata cristata. Classification (NCBI taxonomy): domain Eukaryota; kingdom Metazoa; phylum Chordata; class Mammalia; order Carnivora; family Hyaenidae; genus Proteles; species Proteles cristata. The sequence goes on along the minus strand of JAESUZ010004923.1, from coordinate 476,081 downwards.
TTTTATTCTTTGTTTTGGGGAACCCTGGGAATAAGCATTCCCTTGGAATCAATCCCAGAGAAATGTCCACATCCCTGCAAAAAACTCACTCTTTTCCAAGTAGGAATTCTTTATAAGTTAGAGACGGTCACTGACTTTACTAAGGGGAAGTATTAGCAGAAATTGAGAGTCCACATCTTATAAAACCTATGATTTCAAGATGTTGGGAAAACTCAATGAGACTCAACAAGATGCTCTTTGCATGAAGAGGAAGGACTGTATTGGACAGAAATTTAGAAACTAGGCTATGCAGGTATGGTTGAACTATATAGAAAGTAGGAGAGAGAGAAGGTTCATGAAGAAGTGACATCCCGGTTTCTCAACTGGTAGTGAGAACAGAAACAAACAGAAAAACTAAGACTCCATAAAGGATGAGAAAATATAAGGGTAATGGAAATAATTTTGATCATGGGTAGGTTAAATTGATGCTCCTTAGGGACCTTCTTGCTCTGTAGGTAATGGGAAATATGTATTTAGAGTAGAGGAGGTAAATTTGGTTCTAATCACCTTTTAAGATGTTCTCTCTTTCACTATCCTAAGATGATGCTATTAGCCACTTCCTGGTCCAATGTGTATGCGACTTCCCTACTGTATTTTGGAATAGAGATAGGGGTATTTAAACCCAAATCTGCCCATCATTACTTCTTCCTCTGCTGAAGGAATTTTAATTTTCCAGGCTTTTCTTTTTCACTTTGGAGTTCAAATGGGTCTACCGGGTTGAAGTAAACTGTGCCAATAACTGAATTGATCAAACTAACTTGAAGGAAGAAAATGTGACATAAAATATTAACATAGTTAAAAGTTTAAGCCATTCACCAGAGGAGGATAAGAAAATGAGCTTTGGAAAATTATCATAAAACCTTGCAAGTTGGGAAAAAAATGCATGCTTTTAATGAAGTCTCAAGAAATGATCACGTTTTTACTTAAAGTAAGAGTTATAAATTGTTTTATTATAATACTCCCTTTTATGGGAAGAGCTGAACACTACAAATATCTATAACTTAAATTTATTGTTATAGAAGAGCTTTAATACTATATTATTTAGAAAATAATTATGACAGCTGATAACTTTTTGATATTAGCCACCTCTGAAGTGACTGAAAAAATAAAAAGCATTATTAAAGACAAATCTTGGTGGCAGTCCCCAGAACCAAAACTATCTTTTGGGGCAGGGGCTGGGTGACAGTTGTTAGATCTCCGTAGGGCAGTTTGTCACTCTGTCTTCAAAACGGGAAAAGGCAACAATTCTCAACTGGATTCTAGTGACCTTTTATCTTCTTGGTATAAAATCTATGGTGTGGTCAAATGACAATGATGCTTTCCTAATACTTCAGTATGCCTTTATAAACTAAATAGATCAGCTACTTAAACCCCACAGAGAAACTGTATAATGTCAGGGAAAAAAAAGATATCATAGGCAATGCAATACTATAAAGTAGTGGTCACAATAATTAAATCAACTTGTGCTGTGTTCACCTTAAAAGAAAGAATGCATAATCCTCTCTCGACTCATATAACACGGCACAGAACACTTAAGCCTGCTACCGACTGTTGATAACACTGATTCCTAGTTGTGACGAATAATTAAACTTTAATAAATCACTCTGAAAGCTTATAGAAGCAAACACCAAAAGCTTATAAAGGAGGACTGTGAAGTACAAAAAGAAAAGGCACTTGTTGGGGCTGGTTTAAAAGCTGTTGTAGCTAAATTAGAAGACTTATAATGGAAATTTTAGCTATGTTGCTATTCAATATTATTACATCACATAATTCCTTTAATCATTTTCAATTAATATAAGTATGTGGTGCCCCTCAAAACAAATTTACTCACATAGATTATGTCTTATTTCGTGTACACTAACTACCTAAAAGCTTGCCTAAGGTATACCGTGCAATGCACTTAAAGGATGTTACTGGCACTCCCAGACTTTCTCAAAGTGTTCATGCTTCCTGAATTACCACCTGCGACATGTGTCTCTCTACCTAAAATTCTAAATAAGTTCTGGGAAAGGAAATTACAGAGTGGAGTTGTGTGCAGTTTTACATTCAACCAGATCTGATAAATAAGTTGGGAATCATTTGCTTGTTTCCAGCTTTATGAGAATCACTTGCTAAGTAAAATGATAAGACTTTAAAATATTTAGTTTATAACTTTATAATAATCACTAAACTAATGTTAAAGATTGCTAATGCTTAGAAAATTTTCATCAATCAAAGGTAGAGATGGAAGCTTGGAAATAAAATAGTGAGATCAAAAATATCTATCTATAAATATAGACATGTACATCCAATCCAAATTCATACCTCTACATGAGAAGGATTCTGGTTATATTCATAATCTAGTAATCTTCTAATTCCTAGCCTCACAACCAGGCTCTGTACTTTCATTTAAATTTCATACTTTCATTGAAAAATGTAGAATAGAAGATTTAAAATTGGTACTTGAAACAATAAAGTGCACATATGTTAGAAGAAAATAACATTAGTGTTGTAGAGGAACATCTTAACGAATTCTTTCAGAATTTAAAACAGAGAGGCTATATGGTATTACAAATGCAAATGATAAGAATATAATAAATGTTCCTGATGAAACTCACCAAACTACACACCTGAAAAACAAACAACCCAGTGAAGAAATGGGCAGAAGATATGAACAGACACTTCTCCAAAGAGGACATCCAGATGGCCAACAGACACATGAAACGATGCTCAACATCGCTCCTCATCAGGGAAATACAAATCAAAACCACACTGAGATACCACCTCACGCCAGTCAGAGTGGCTAAAATGAGCCAGTCAGAGAACTCTAGATGCTGGCGAGGATGTGGAGAAACGGGCACCCTCCTACACTGTTGGTGGGAATGTAAACTGGTACAGCCCCTCTGGAAAACAGTGTGGAGGTTCCTAAGGAAACTAACAATAGAACTCCCCTATGATCCAGCAATAGCACTGCTAGGAATTTACCCAAGGGATACAGAAATGTTGATGCATAGGAGCACATGGACCCCAATGTTCATAGCAGCACTCTCCAGAATAGCTAAAACATGGAAAGAGCCTAAGTGTCCATCAACAGATGAATGGATCAAGAAGATGTGGTTTATCTATACCATGGAATACTACACGGCAATGAGAAACAATGAAATCTGGCCATGTGTAGCAACATGGATGGACCTTGAGGGTGTTATGCTGAGCGAAATAAGTCAGGCAGAGAAGGACAAATATCATATGTGTGCACGTATAGGAGGATTAGGAGGACTTAACAGAGGACCAAGGGGGAGAAGAAGGGCGGAAATGGTGGGGGAAAGGGGGAGAGGCAAACCATGAGAGACTCTTGAATGCTGACAAAAACTGAGGACTGGTGGATGTGAGGGGGAGGAGGGGTGGGCATGGAGGAGGACACTTGTGGGGATGAGCACTGGGTGTTATGTGGAAACTAATTTGACAATAAACTATTTGTAAAAAAAATAATAAAAATAAAAATAAAAATAAAAATAAATAAATGTTCCTGATGAAACAACTGGAAAAATATAAGTATATTAAAAAATATAGGAAAACACATTTAAGGTGAAATGAGATCTAAGACAAAAAGGCCTAGAAAGGGACATCTGCCTCCAGACTGCAAATGGAATAACAATTGCCACAGACTTAGCTCAACTGGAAACCATTCTGAAGCCAGTACAATACAAATGCCATCTACTTAAAGGTATTGGACAGCTGAGGAGATTGGAGAACAGGGCTGATTCCAAAATTGAAAGGACTTTTTGTATCTGCTTTTTCTCAGTTATTTTCCAATTTAGAGGGCAACCAAGGGACTAAGAATATGGGCATTTACTAGGCAGAAGTTTCCTTATATATGGGCAAGAGAAATCAGCAAAAGAGTACGTAGATTTGCAAAACAAGAGTTGAAGTGGGACATCAAGGGCCTCATATCCATGGCTTTTTCCTCAATACACTTTCTAAATTCTGAAACTATATGGGTAAGAGGCTAAAGAAATAACCAAAACCTTCCACATTTGCTTTCTATTACTGCTGTAACAAGCTACCACAAACTTAGTGGCTTAGAAAAACACACATTTATTATCTTACAGTCCTAGGAGTCAGACATGTGCAGTGGGTCTCACTGAGCTAAAATCAATGTGTCAGTAGGGCTGACAGTTTTGAAAAGCTTTAGTAGGGGAATCCCATTTCTGTGCCTTCTCCAGCTTCTACAGGCTATCTCTATTCCATGGCTCATAGCCACTTTCCATTTTCAAAGTCAGCAATGGCCAGTTGAGTCTTTCCTGAGATGTTACCACTTCAGTTCTGACTTTTTTGCTTCCCTTTTCCTCAAATAAAAACTCTTATGATTACTTTGGGTCCATTTGGATAATGTAGGATATTTTCTCATCTTGAATCCTGCTGATTAATAATCTTAATTCCATCTGTAATTTTACTTCTGTCTTCCCATATAATATTCATGGGGTCTGGTTATTAGGATGTGGACATCTTTTGGGGAATATTATATGCCTACCATAACCTCTGGAAGTCAGAACAGAGTTTTATGCTGAGGAGATAAAGACCAAATAGGACCTCCTATGGGAACAAGCTCTCCTCTGAAAACCTGAAGTAGTAGTCTATATCTCAAAACAAAAGCCAACAAGAATTTGACCAAGCCTTGTCAAAACTGCAGCTCAGCCACAATTCAGATCAGCTATAGATTTGAGCTACTCAGCCTCCACTCTGTCTAGGATTAAAAACATACTTTCTAGAAAAAAATAACATCTTTTGAACCTGTTATTACTTGACACTATCTCCTGCATTCAAAATATACTAGACATGTTAAAAGAGGGATATGTGAGTAAAAAAAAATAAGTAGGAACAAAAGAAAAATATGAAATCAGATCATCTGGATATTGAAATTAGCAGACATAAACTTTAAAATAGCTGAGTAAACTGTGTGATGAAATAGATGAAGTGAGTTGATTATTACTAATGAATCAGGATTAAAAAAATCAAATAGAATCCCAAATATAAATTTAAAAATACAACACTTCAAATTGTACATGTATAGACCCTTTAATGTAGACAACAATTAGTAAACTGAGCTACAGATTCATAGAAAATATCTGAATTCTCTAAATGATTGAAGAGAAAATATCTCCATAATAAAGATGCTCTTAGACAAAAACTTGAGAGAACTCATTTCCATCAAGACCTTCATAGAAAAAAATACTAAAAGGAGTTATTACAGAATAGGGAAATTATCTCAAATGAGAAATCAGATTACAAAAAAAGATGAACTGAAAGATAAATTTGTGGGCAAGCATAGATACATACATATATACTATAATTACACATAAAAATGATTTTAATCACATTTGCAAAAACTGTAAAATTAGAATAAAACTTAAAAAGAAATGCAAAGACCCTCTAGAAGAGTTGTACTGAAGCCATAACATCTAGACAAATCTAGGAGATATAAAACATGCTTTTGGAAGACTATGTTAACATCATTTATTATCATATCTATTTTCATTTAAGTATTAAAAAGTTCCTTTGTAAATCAGACAATGAAGGAAAAAATTCAATTTAATAATGTAAAAAATACTTACTATTTGCAAGTGCCAAACATAAGCTAATTAAACATTAAATATTAATCATACACATTAAGTCATAAGAAAAAAATCCTTACTTATTTAAAATAACACTGACCACATTTTTACTGCAATACATTAAATATAGAAATTAAGTAGTAAAAATAACTTCAGTAACCACATTTTTTAGAAACCTCTCAAACAATTCTTGGAGAAAGGGAGAATGACATTCAAAGTATGACTATACTGAAAATAAAAATCAATGAAATTAAAACATTCATAAGATTTAACTACATTCATAGATATAGATTCATATAAGAAAACTCAGATAGGAATTAAAATAAATTAATCAATAATTTAAAAATAAATACTAAAAAGAGAATTATAATATTAAGGAAGTTGGAAGAAACTGACAAAACTGAAAGTAATTTACAGAAAGTAAATAAATCTAAAATATTGTTTTTATGGGGAAAACTGATAAACTACTGGTGAACCTACTCAATTTTTAAGTGAGGCAGACTGCTTATGTGCAATACAAAATGAAGAAACTACAAAGGATAAAGAAGTTAAAGGGCACCTGGGTAGCTCAGCTGGTTGAGCATCCGACTTCAACTCAAGTATGATCTTGCAGTTCATGAGTTCAAGCCCCACATCATGCTCTCTGCTGTTAGCCCAGAGTTTGCTTCAGATCCTCTGTTACCTTCTCTCTGCCCCTCCCCTGCTGCACTTTCTCTGGAAAAATAAATAAATAAATAATAAATGAATATATATTAAAAATAAGTAAATAAATAAATGAAGTTTATCCCACAAAGATTAAGAGGTTTAGCATAAAAATTCTACAACTTAAAAAAGACAACTGGAGGGGCTCCTGGGTGGCTTAGTTGGTTAAGCGTCCAACTTTCGCTTGGGTCATGATCTCGCGTTCGTGGGTTCGAGCCCCGTGTCGGGCTCTGTGCTGACTGCCAGCTCGGAGCCTGGAGCCTGTTTCAGAGTCTGTTATTCCCTCTCTCTCTGACCCTCCCTGCTCACGCTGTCTCTCTCTCTCTCTATCTCTCTCTCTCTCTCTCTCTCTCTCCCTCTCCCTCTCTCTCTCCCCTAGAAATAAAAACATTAAAAAAAATAAAGTTAAAAAAAAAAAAAGACAACTGGAAAAATTTTACCAGGACATACAATATGACAACAAGCGGATTCCACTAGAAAAACTACAATTTAGTGATCCATAAATATTTTCAAATAAGCCTAACCTCAAAATTAAGAATTACAAATTCAAGAATGCAAGTAAAAGAATTTTTTACTCTCAAGTTGGCAAAGATTAATAAAAATGTCTGACAAAATTCACTATGCTAAGAACATGAAATACTTGATAGCCTTGTGCATTATTCTGGAAGTTGAGGGTCACGTTTTTGGAAGGAAATACCAACCAGAATATTTCCTTTATTTCTCAAACCCATTGGCCCCCAAGCTCTTTTTAACTTTTTTTAAACATTTATTAATTTTTGAAAGACAGAGACAGAGCATGAGCATGGGAGGGACAGAGAGAGAAGAAAAATCTGAAGCAGGCTCCAGGTTCTGAGCTATCAACAGAGAGCCCAATACAAGGCTCAAACTCATGAACCATGAGTTCGTGACCTGAGACAAAGTTGGATGCTTAAGCGACTTAACCACCCAGGTGCCCCTCAAATTCTCTTTTGAAAAGCGTATACTTTTTAACTGAACTGTTTTGAGATATAGTATATAATGGATATAGTGTTTGCAGCAATGTTACTTGGAAACTTAACACTAGCAATATTACAGAGAAGGCATCTTCTTCATAGTATAGTTCATCCAAATGATATATTACTACACTCATAGAAGAACAAAGTGGAGCTGTAATGAAAATGAAGTGAAACAAAAAGCAACATGTGGAATAGTGCACACATTATAAATTTTGAGTTTGTTTAGGTTAGATGTCCACAAAGATCTACAGGAAACTGCTGAAGGTAGGTACCACCTGTAGTAGTGAAACTTCATTGAGGGGAACTGGAATATTAATCTTTACTCTTTACCTTAAATGTTTTGTGTCATTTGAAATATATATTCCTCAAAAATACCAATTTCAAAAAAACAAAAGTGAAGGTAAAAAGGAAAATGATGGATCAAATTTTGTGTCACCTGAGAGTGATTAGCTGGACAGTGTGATGAGTCCATGTAGAAGGAGCTCCTTAGGGGTGAAGTGGACACTGCTGACATGCTACTTCACCCATGAGTGTGGCTTATTCAAGCATTTCAGGTTAGTGTCAGAGTTTCAGTGTGAAGAGGCACTTGGAGATATGGCCATCATCATTACTTGTTCTATGGAAGTTAAAAGATTAACTCAGAAGAGCAAATGATCAATAATAAATGTTTCATGGAAGCAAATATAGCCTTGACTGGGTGTCTTTTCCTTCCATTTTTTGGTGTTCTAATGCCCAAATAACCTAATATAGCATTAAAACAGCTCAAAGAAAAAGACAGTTCTATAACCCTGAGAAATTTAGTAGACCATGAAATTATACCATTACCTCAGCTGCAAAATTGGATGTAGTCATTTAGGTGTTAAACAGCATTTCCTTTCATTTTGGTTATTGGTTTAAGTGTTACACAATAGAGAACTTTGGGTAAAAATCTACCATATGTCTATTAAAATATGTCCCCACACTTACATCCCAGAGACACTAAGATGGGGGGGGGGGTAGAGATTATGAAATCTTTCTGGAGCTAGTTTTTTTTTCTTTCCCAGAAACAGTAGAGCATCACATTTTTTCACATGACTAAAAATAAAAACTAAAATCTCAGCACATTCTATGCCATGGAGAGAACTAATACGAACAGAACAAACTGTGATACCTCTGAAACTTAAAGTATTATGTATTTGAACACTGAGCCCAAAGATCTAAAGACTGTGGAATTCCATTCCACTCTAATAATTTAGGATCCCTTTCTTTCTCCTCCCTTTTAGAAGCAGTCATTTTTAGACTAGGCATGAAACCCTCAGTGAAGAGGAAAAGGAAGTATAAATTATTGAGAGCCAAAAGAACATAGTATGTGAAACATTCTATGAGGAGAGTTTGAATTTAGGCAGTTCCTTTTATGTGGCATGGGGATAAGGGAGAGTGCAACTTGAAGAAGCAGAGGTTGGCTAGTAAATATTCATCTTATTCCCAAGGGAATGAGACAAAGAGATTCTTTGGATTTTCTTTCGTTGTCCAATCCTTCTCACCAGACTAGGAAAGAAGGTGATGAAGGTTTAAGAATAAACACATACATACGAAACAATATTTTTTTTCTTTAGGTATAGCCTTCTCTCATACAACCTAACTTCCACTTTCCATATAGGAAGAAGCAATTTACGTAACAAAAATTTTGATAAGCGACATAAAGTAGACTATCAGAGATCCAAAAGGTACTCTTAAATGATAAATGATGCTCCCTAATGAAGTGATAATTGATGATTCTTAAGTGAGGAAAGGATACTAATAGCCTAGGACTTGCTGAATCAATTAAGTAAGATGAAGGCAGAGCAGATGGCTCAGGACCAGGGAAGTTGTTTTAGATTCTATGTGAAGTAAAGGAAAGAGAGATGAGATGGCTGGTGAACTCAGGACAGAGATCCATGATCTTGAGGGAGTATATCAAGTTTTGCTCTTAGATACATGGTGAATTCTCACTATTTTGTTTCTATGTAAAAATTTCATTAAAATATCATCACTTGCTAATGCACTGTGGTGTTAAATCTGTTATTAGGGTGCTAATTAGAATATCCAGTGGTTTGGGGTGAAGAGAGGACCATCGATGAGAGTATGACCACATTTTCTATCCAGAAAAAACACTGGAGTGATGTTTTCCTGCGCTTCCTGTTCCCTGACACAGAGTAATCTTTCTCTCTTCCTCCTCTTTCTGTCAAAGCTCCTGTAAAGAATGGGTCTGTTGGTCAACTACAACATATGAATTAAACATAGGTGTTCTCTTTGATGAAGTGTCACTTAAAATGTTACTTAAGTCATCAAATAGAAAGTACTCCTACCCAGTTGATACTATTCAAAGTATCAGTGAGAGGCAACTCTTCAGACAGAATCACCTATTCTGGATCAGAAGTCAATATATATTCTACCCATTCTAGTAAAAAAAATTATTACTGACAGTTTATTATTAAGTTTATATTAACTCAACATAATCTATCAGTATTTTGTTAAGAAGATAACCAATTGATACTGTTTGGGAAAAGGGTTTGGACTTCCAGTGCATTCTTGAAATTGAAAACCCTATGTGAAATTTACCAGGACCCATCACGGAGAGGCCGTCCACTTCAACTAAGGGTAGATTTTCAGCATGGACACCAGACATCTTGTGACCTTCTAATAGATTTCAAACCCAAAAAGGCTAGTTATGTTAGAATTTTGGAATTCAAACTCCTATTTCACTCTCAACTGCATTTCTCTATGATTCATTTGTGTGATCGTATTTTGAAAGGGAAATTTAGCTTCTTGTCTTTTCTCCCCTTGGGAAATCTCTCCCTCTAGAAGAGAAAAATATAAATGAACAATCCTCTTAGAGACAGATGACTGTTTCATAAATGAATTACGTAAAAGTTCATTGTAAAAGACTAAATTTGTACTGATTTTCTGTCTTTGAAATAGAAAAATATAAGAAAAATATAATATAATTTTCATAATCTCAATGTTCATGCTCTCAGCATGCCCAAGAAAATGGAAACTTACCCATCAGGGCATTATAAAAAATGTGTAGATTAACTGTAAAAGAAACTCTGAATTCATATTTTGATAAGTAAAATCCCATTACTAAAATTACATTATCCTCAAGGTGAAACACAGCAAAAATGAAATTAAGAACAAAATGATTTAGTTAAACAGATGGTAAAAGTATTTACAACCACCACCTAAAGTTCTTACTTATTCTTGAGATGTTTAAGAAAATCATTTAGCTAATCCATTTTATGGTTCTGCAAACCTTATCAATCTTAATTTTCAGAAGGTTTTTAAGTGGCTCTACTATGGAAACTCCTAAGCACTCGTTTGTACCTGCTTTTGTGAATACAGTAATTTTTATTACATTTCTTCTAAAGACTGGACATCAGAGGGGCACCTGGCTGACTCAGTCGGTTAAGCATCCAACTTCTGCTCAGGTCATGATCTTACAGTTCAGGAGTTCAAGCACCATGTTGGGTTCTGTACTGACAGCTCAGAGCCTGGATCTTCCTTCAGATTCTGTGTCTCCCTCCCTCCCTCTCTTCCCTTCCGCAGCTTATGCTCTCTCTCTCTCTTCTCAAAAATAAACATAAAAGAAAAAAGAAACTGGACATAAGAAACAGTCAACTAAATTAAATGGCAAATCACAAAATTTCTAGTGCTTTGGGGCCCTAGAGAAAGAGCTCTAAAGAGCTTTCTGTAGAGAAAGAGCCCAGGTGGAACGGTGAACAAAATGATTGGTGAACAAAATGAAAGCACTGCTGGAATGCAGAGATGACTCGAAAATAGAGATACAGGTGTTTGAATTGTGGAACTTGCCATAACCTACCAGAAGTATTACTGAGCTTTCACAAGTAATTTTGAAGGAGTCTGGCTATAGAGTAACAACGTAATGTGAAATGTTAAAATATTACTAGTTATATTGAGAATATACTACAAGTGTTCTAACATTTTAGATTAGTAATTTTAACAAAAGTTATTAATGTTTTAAAGTACTTATTCATCAATAGGAATTACACATTGTATCATGTCTTTAAAATAGCCCTTGACAAAATAATGGTTACTATTATCTCACCAACTTTTGTTAATTTCCGTTGAGACACTTGAAACTTTATGTAGACTTATGATTGTTAAATATATAAAAACTATGATCTCATATATTATCTCAGATTTGTTTCTAAGACATATTGAGAATTTGGATGATAATGATTGCATTGACACATCCTGTTATTCAGTTTTATTAATTATGATGATTCCTTCAATTGACACTTATGAATATCTTTCATAATTCCTATTTTAAACATTTATCCAGGGGCACCTGGGTGGCTCAGTCAGTTATGCATCAGACTTCCACCCAGGTCATGATCTTACGGTTTGTGGGTTCGAGCCTCGCGTGAGGCTCTGTGCTGAAAGCTAGCTCAGAGCCTGGAACCTGCTTCAGATTCTGTGTCTCCCTCTCTCTCTGACCCTCCCCTGTTCATGCTTGCTCTCTTTCTCTCTCTCTCAGAAATAAATAAAAACATTTAAAAAAAATTTATCTGAAGTTTTCAGATAAATGAAGAATTAAAGATAATACAAGGCAATTCTCACAAGGGTGATTTTATGTCTCTCTGATGTCACAGTACCTGATAATCTTGGATTTTCCCCCCCAGAGGTTACAGGGTTACTCTGTTTATGTAAGTTGGAAATAATATGCTCTTCATTGCACTATTTTAAAATTTCACTGAACCTGTTTTGGCATTTTTATTCAGAGAGATCCTCTAGTATAAACGTGAACTAGAAATGAGCTCTCATTCAATTGACAGCCAAATATTGAAAAATCAGATGATCTGAATTTGAGTTGTCTCTTAATGATTTAAGTATTTGTAGTGAAATAGATGACAAATATATACATATTGAACTTATTTCTCATAGACTTTTGTCCAAGGTATTTATGTCCAAGGTATTCTCATTGCAGAAAATGTTGACACCTATATACAATAAAATTCACTTCTGATTTAATATTTACTTCCAAAGCTCAAGAAGTTAATAAAAATACATCATGCATATAACTTCATGGTTCTTTTTAAAAAAATGCTTATGTTAAAACATGGTGGTTTCCATTTCATTAGAAACCTTCACTGTTTATGAGGATAGCATATTTAAACATAAGTTTGATTATGTCAAATGTATATTCACATGTATCAAATGAAACAGTTCTGTAAAAATATTTTTTAAACAGAAATCAAAGATACCAAATGATTGTGATTTGTACTCTGTAGTAATTTTGGTTACTCTAAAGGAGATAACTTCATCTAAATGTGTTACATGGGATTGAAATCTAGAGGTTGGAATCAGACAGATTCAGCCCACCCACTGTCATTCAGAAACCCAGGAAATATTAAGTAGTTTTCTCAAGGTCACACAGAGAAAAGCTAGAAATGCCAAGAACAGAAACATAGTTTTCCGGGCTTATAGTCAGCTCTCCTTTTTAACACATAAATTATTCCTATTAACCCACATGTTTCACTGATGAGACAATAAGCGACGTGGTAAATATAGTACAAATCATAACACTAGAGCTAAAATTAACCAGCACATTATGGTCAGGGCATTTCTGGAAGTAGATAAAATTTGACCGTTCTTTGGAACCATGAAGACAAGAAAGGTGAAACTTGGAGACAGAAGATTCATGTTCAAATTTTTGCATTTTAAAGAAGAAAAAAGTAGGAGTGGCCCGAGGCAATGTTTTAAGATAAAAGAATTCACCACTTAAGATCATTCCTTATCTCACATAATTTGTTCTCATATCCTGTGATCTCACTCATTGACACATTTACTACCATTTTTTTTAATAGCTCTCTGCCCTTTATTATATGTCTTCCACCTTCAGGCTCGTCCCCCTCCCCCCCCCCATCTAAAAATCAACATAGATTATCTTAGCCATAGAGATAGCAGCTTCTAAAACATTTGGGGCTTTTCGTCCCAATGAATCTCTATATGATGGTTTCCAAAGTAGTACTGGGAACAAAGAATAGGACAGAACCTTTACTCAAATCATAATAGATGGTGTGTAAAATGTATAAATATATGTAAATGTGTATAAAAGGAGTCCTGGACAAATGGAGTTGATATGTCCACTTCCCAGCGATAAATGTACCAGTACCAGATATTTATATAAATTATTTAACATATATAATTGCCATGAAGAAAACTAAGTATATTCTTCACTATCTCATTCATTTAGAATGTATCTATTAAGTGCCCCAAATCACAGGAACTCTATGTACTCAAACAAGTTGATATGCATGGAGAAGACTAACAAGACTGACCTAAATTATTAACGTTAAATTACAATAATTACAGAGGGCGGCTGGGTGACTCAGTCAGTTAAGCGTCTGACTCTTGATTCCAGCTCAGGTCATGGCCTCATGGTTCTGGGTTCAAGACCGGTGTTGAGCTCTGCACTAACAGCACAGAACCTGGTTGGTGCCCTCACGCTCCCTCTTTCTCTGCCCCTTCCCTGCTCATGCTCACTCTCCCTCCAAATAAACCTTTTTTAATATTTTTAATGTAAATAATTACATATTTCAAATACAAAATTAAATTCTATTCATATATGTACTTGGTGAATATATGATTTTTCTTCTGTAATGTTCCACAATATTTATACAAATAAAAATTAAAATGTCACATTGTACCTATGTTCTCTCCACCAACTTAAGGACTTTACATTTTTAAATTTTTCTCCAAAAATAATTTGATTAAAATTCCTAACTATGTAGAAATTTATTAGAAAAGTATTTGATACATGAAGGTGCATCTTCTGTCAACTAAGGCCTTGTTCCTTCAAGTGTCGTTTTATAACCAGCAATAGCATCTGAGAGCTTGTTAAAAATTCAGAATTCCATCCCAGACTTAGTGAATCAGAATCAGGATTTTATCAGGATTCCCCAGGTGATTAGTATCATATTTAAATTTGAGAAGCAGTCACTGACCAAAGGTAAGGACTGGAGGGACTGTGTCTGGTTTCATCTGTGATGTAAATGTTTCCTACATGGTGGAAAACACAAAAAAACAGAATTCCTTTTTACTATAATGTAAAAAAAAACTGTGCCCATAGATTTTACTCAGTATACTATGCCCACAAATACTCAGAGGAATTTCATGGAACACGCAGGGTATTCTGGGAATTTAGGATCTACAACAGCCATGTAGGTACCTGCCCATTCATGAGGTTACACATGCATCCTTGAATTCATCAGAACTGAACCACCAATGGAACTCTCTACTGGCAAGTTTCAATTTCAGAAGTAAACCTGGGTCTAGCCTAAATTTCTGAGGGCTACTTCTGTGAAAATTTCCTTATAATATTCCTAGGACCTTTTATCTTATACTCCAGTACAGGTCAATTTATTTCTACACTTACTCCTGTATTTTTCATATATTTGCCTTTTAATCACTGTGACTTCAAAGAAAAGACAGTCCTGGCAATGTTCTTCCCAATTGCCTGCTCAGAAGGTCTGCTGGAGTTTAAATACACAGCTTTCCTAAATGCACTTCCCCAGACCAGTCTTTGCCCGGCCTATACAACTCAATAGGACTCTCCAGAGCAAGACCTCTCTTTCCCCCCTACCCCCTTTTCTCCTCTTTCCACTTTTTACTTTATTGCTGATGAAGGTGGAAAAAATGGAAGAAGACTGCTCTTCTCTTCTGGCCATACTTAGTCCAGCTACCCTTGAAGTACGATGATACAGAGAGCATTAACACAATAAATTATCTTAATGAAGAACATTCAAGCCAAATGTAATTCTGTCATTTTGGCTTTTCTTAGACAGCACCCTTCTCCATCTGTTCTGAATTTAGAGCCAAAGTGTGCTCTAGATAAATTTAGTATCTGTGGGAATGGATGTGTAGGAGTTCACAGACCAGCCTCTTGGATGGATTGTCAAACTAGGAAATATAGAAAATCTCCTGGTCTTACACACCACAAGGGAAAACAAAAGAGAACTGAAGACCCATCTGTGGGAACCCAGCATGTGGCATTACAGAGTGTCCTACCCCACCAAAAGCCCCTTTTATCTTCCTTGTATCTTAGACCAAACTCCCAACTGTAACTCTCTTTGCATTTCTCAAGAGATGAGTTCATTTATTCTCCCAAAACCTGCCTGGGGAAATGGCTGATTTTTCCAAATACTTGCCATCAGACTACATCCAGCTCCTTTATTGCTGTTCTCAGAGTCAAGACTTTTTTTCTTTTTAATGATTTTTCTACAAATCTTTATAGGGAAATAGGAGATTCATATATATATTTCACGTATTTATATGTATATAAAAGAATCCTACACATTTTACATGGTTCTTGGTCCAATAACTTCTTACTCTTTCCAAAACAGAAAATGGAAGCCCTGGAGTCTTTCATGCATCACTTTTTTTTTTTTAATTTTTTTTTAAATTTTTTAATGTTCTATTTCTGAGAGAGAGAGTGTGTGTGTGTAGAGAGAGTAGGGGAGGGTCAGAGAGAAAGACAGAATCTGAAGCAGGCTCCAGGCTCTGAGCTAGCTGTCAGCACAGAGCCCGATGCGGGGCTCGAACCCACTGACCATGAGATAATGACCTGAGCCAAAGTCGGATGCTCAACCAACTGAGCCACCCAGGTGCCCTGATACATCATTTTTTAAAATGTTTACTTTTGAGAAAGAGAGAGCAAGAGTGAACATGAGTGTCTCCACGTTGGGGGACAGAGAGAGAGAGGGAGACACAAAATCTGAAGCAGGCTTCAGGCTCCAAGCTGTCAGCACATATCCTGATCCAGGGCTTGAACCCATGAACCATGAGATCATGACCTGAGCCAAAGTTGGAAGCTCAACCTACTGAGCCACCCAGACACATCCATACATCACTTTGAATCCTCCTGAACTAGATTCTTAGTAAGTGCTCCTTTTCCATGTAGGTTCAGTCTATGAGACTCTCTTCCCACTCTAAGAATGCCATCTAAACAGTTTTATTTCCAGTAAATAATTCTGTTCTACATAAATTAATTTAGATCATTCTTTTTATTTGGTTCTTCATATCTTCTTTATCCATGTTCTTTGTGTCTATCAAATACTGAGAGAATTATGTTCAGATATACACAAGATATGCTAAACAAGGCAATCATTTTAAGTGCAATGTGAGGGATCCTGGGTGGCTCAGTCAGTTAAGGGTCCGACCTCTGCTCAGTCTGTCTGCTGGGGGAATAGAGCGAGCCCTCTTCAGATTTTCTGTCCACCACCTTTGCTCCTCCCCGGTTTATTCTCATTCTCCTTCTCTCTCTCTCTCTCAATAAAAAAAAAAAAAAAAGAAAGAAACTTAAAAAGTGCAGTGTGAATTATTGGAAATTTTTATGGTAAACCTTCATGGAGAAATGCTAACAGACTGAAGAAAATGCAATCAATCTTTGTACATCATTATGTCTTAACCAGTCAGTAACATATTTAGTACACACTGTTTACAAAGCACTGTAGCATGTAACACAGGAATTTACAAATAAATTGTTTATACAAAACAGGGAATAAGGCATCCATCAATTTTGAGAGAAGACTTACCTGATAAAATTCTAATAGAGGAAGCAAAGGTCTAACAGTACCCAAAGGCAGAGATCGCTTCTAGTCAGGTTAGTTAAAACTGCTCCAAGAAGGAGTGATAGAGTCTTGAATGGTGAGTAAGGTCCTGACAGTGAAAAATAGATAAAGAATATATTTTACAACAGTGAGAAGGCAATAAAATACTGGCTTTTTCAAGAAAAGAGAAGTTTTTAGTTGGAATATAGGGCTCATAAGATGTCTGGGAGAGGATTATATTTCAAATTAGAGAACTATTATGGGCTGAATTGTGTCCTGTCAAAATTCATATGTAATGTCTAACCCCTAGTACCTCAGGATATGACTATTTTTAGAGACTGGACCTTAATATAAGTTAAAATCAGGCTACTAGGCTTGATCTAAGACCTAACCCATTCTTACTGGTGTCTTTTTTTTTTTTTTTTTAATATTTTTTACTTATTTCTAGGAGAGAGAGAGAGAGAGACAGCATGAGCAGGGGAGGCTCAGAGAGAGGGAGTCACAGACTGAAACAGGCTCCAGGCTCTGAGCCAGCAGTCAGCACAGAGCGCGACGCGGGGCTTGAACCCACGAACCGCGAGATCATGACCTAAGCGAAAGTTGGACGCTTAACCAACTAAGCCACCCAGGCGCCCCTTTACTGGTGTCTTTCTAAAAGGAGGAGATTAAGACACACAAGAGATGCCAGGGGGTTGTGGGCACAGACAAAAGGCTACATGAGGAAGCGGGGAGGAGTGGCCATCTGTGAGCCAAGGAGATGAGGCTCAGGAGAAACCGAATTGCTGACTCCTCCTCCTGGACTTCCAGCCTCCAAAACTGTAAGAAAATAAATTTCTGTTATTTAAGCCACTCAGTTTGTGGCATTTTATTATGGAGGCTGTATCAGGTTAGTACAGGGATAGAATAGAAAACTAATGATGTCTGCTTGCCTTTGATTAGCCTTTGAAAGACGTCACACATGTACATACTATCTTGTAAGCCTTTTACTCTCAATTTCAGCTGGTTATTAACATGAAAACACTTCCTCCTTGTTATTATTGGTTATTTTGCCAACTCTGTTTTTACCCATAACAAGACTCCAAACCCAGCATTGTCCCAACCAAATCAGATATCCAATAAAAATCTTCTAGCTAAAGGAAAGCTCACAAACGTCTACATATATACTGACTATGAGGTATCGAGATATATATGAAAATTTGAACACGGATGATATATTTATAGACCTATTGCATAATGTTTAATTCTAGAATGTAAAGTATGGGGTTATTAAAATTTTATAATGTATTTGTTTGAAGAAGATGGAGTTCTGTTCTTGATCATGCTTCCCAACGAGTTATACCAGTTATGGTTTCTCAAGAGTGACCTGTAACTTGATCATGCCCGGGGATAAGTGAGCAGCATGGTACTCACCTTCCATTCTTCTGCCATCTATAAAAAGCACACCATGCTTAAATACAGATAGCAAAGCAGCAGGACTTACACAACTTAGTCTTGGTGTCCAATGCTTATCCACTAATATTCCATTCAGTTCTAGAAATTTTTATTTGTGAAAGAAATAACCTTCCCAGAAGTACTACACTAAAATTTATTTGTATTGCAAATTTCTGTTTAGTGGTATGTTCTTCCCCTATAAAAGACTCTCCGTCATTTACTGAAGGACTGAAGGACTGAAGCTAAACCTCCTGTTTGTTTCATCCCTCATGTTAGTTTGGTATTCTGTAAAGAGTGCATGTTGTATAGACAAGGAAAACATAAACTACAGCCAGAAAGTGCTGTTGGTGTCCATTATGCCAAAAAAACAAATGAATAAGGAATAATTAATAATTAATAATTAATAATTAATAATTAAAAGATGGCTAAATATGGATCCATGTTGAGAATGTGCTATAAACAAGGGCTATGATCAATTCAATTAGGTGCCCTTGAGGTATTAAGGAGGAAAA
This sequence comes from Proteles cristata cristata, assembly GCA_017311185.1. Classification (NCBI taxonomy): domain Eukaryota; kingdom Metazoa; phylum Chordata; class Mammalia; order Carnivora; family Hyaenidae; genus Proteles; species Proteles cristata. The sequence continues at coordinate 457,221 of JAESUZ010004923.1, read as the reverse complement.
ATGTTAATGTTTCAAACTTACTCATAAATCAATAAACTGCAAACTCTTTATGAGTCTAATAAAGCAGTAAAGGGTAAAATTCAAGCAGTTTAGTTTGTTGGGACAGCAAGATGAATATTACAGTAAGTATAGACCCTGCCCTATCTTCTCCCACTCTTAGATGTTCTAGAAACAAAAGCTTAAACAGCAAAGATTTTTTAATATAAACAAGATCAAAGATAATACTTAGAGCACTGAATTGATAAAATTTTTATACTTTATGTTACTCTATTTTCTTTCATTTATTGTGCAATAATTTGGTGAAATTCATAAATTTTGCCTTTTATATTGATGAAACTGACAGATATATTTGGCTGCAGAAATATTTCTGAACTTGTTCCAAAAGGATATAGAAATTTTTTGATGTATATATATCTTCATGGGGGTTGCAGAAAACACATTTCTTGGCATAGCTAAGTTAGGTTTTTAAGTCAAAATTTAAGTAATCTCTACACCCAATATGGGGCTGGAACTCACGACTCTGAGATCTAAAGTCTCACACTCCATGTACTGAGCCAGTCGAGCACACTTCAAGTCAAAAATTAAAACAAAAGCTTCCATAATGCATACTTCTTTCTCAACAAGATGGAGATCTATTTAAGTACAGGACATTTATATTCTATTTGAGAAAAACAAAGAACAAATGTTGTGCAAAATAAAGCCCATTAAGTGTTTCAGCGAATGTTTATCATCATCAACAACTATTTTTCAAGGATTCACCATAAGTGAAGCTAACTATAAGGTTTTTGGGTAGATGAAGGCATCAGAGATAATATTTTAAAATAAGACTAAGTTTCTTAATTTCAGGCAACAGAACATTAGAATAGAAGAATAGAATAGCCTACTCTACTAATTTGCCGTACAAATGGATTCATTAAAGGATGTTTGAGACCTCATAGTATTGTACAGAGACTATAGGCTGAGCTTACAGAAATAAAGCCCCAGACCTCATTGCAGAAGTGCCTGCTAAGGGCTCTGCTGCAGAGCCCAGAGGTAACCAGCCTCTGCTTCTACCCATGCCAGCAGCAAGAAGAGAGATCCCACTGATTCACCATGAAGCTCACAGTCAATTCCAACTCTTGCATGGATAGGTCTATTTTGTGAGGCCTAAGTGACATTGCCCACACACTGGCAATGAGGGAAAAAAATATTTATCTTAGGAAAGGTAATCAACAATGTGAGGATGCAAGGAACTGTCATAATATGGGGGAAACACTTAAAAAGATTGTGTAGGGGTACCTGGGTGGCCCAGTCAGTTGAGCTTCTGAATCTTGGTTTCTGCTGGGGTCATGATCCCAGGTTCAGGAGATCAAGCCCCCTCTCGGTTGTGCACTGGGCACAGAGTCTGCTTAGAATTCTCTCCTCACCCCGCCTCCCTCCCCAATTCACACACCCTTTTTCTCAAAACACACACACACAATTGGCAAGTGGCTATTCCAAACACTACCAATTTCTATTTCATTAGCATTGCCAGATATTTTGAAGTATTTTTACTCTTATGGTATATAAATATCTATCTGAAGTTCTATATAATTACCCACTCTGGTCTTAAGAAAGAGTAATATATGCACAGTGCTAGGGAATGGCACTAGAGGGTCCTTCCTTAGAGAAGGTCATAAAATACTGTGTATATTGTCAACTCTTTAGTATTATCTTTATCTGCAATGTATTTTACACCTTATTTTTCCAACCAACTAAAGTGTTAAGGGTGCTTCTAACTAGCCTAAACCAAATAAGAGGATAAGTTACTATTTTTTATTATTTTTTTATATTTATTTTTGAGGGGGAGGGCAGAGAAAGAGAATCTCAAGCAGGCTTCACACAGTCAGCACAGAGCGTGATGCAGGGCCCCCATTCATGAACCTTGAGATCACGACCTGAGCAGAAACCAAGAATTGGACACGAAGTTGACTGAGCCACCCAGGCACGCCTTACAACTTTTTAAAGTAACTAATTTTATAATTTCCAATCCAGTAAAAAAAAAATGTAAATATTGCCAGTATTTGCTTCTCTTGTGAAGGAAATAAAGTAGCCATAATTTTTTTTTTTTTTTTATAAACTCTCTAAGTTACCATGCCTCTCCTGGTCACTTGTAATAATTTTTCTTTTAAGTGAGCCAGCTGAGGTAAAAATATTATTTCAGCAGAGGAATACATCTGAATAGTAGAAAACAAGATGTGCTGGGTATGAAACACAATTTATTGCAGGCTTCTTCCTGCCAGGTGTTTGCTAACGTTGTAGTGAGTAACCTCAGGCCAGTGTCCTCAAGCCATCTACAAACAATGCAGTGAACATTTCTTTCCAAAACAGAGAGTATGAACCATGAGAGGACATAAACACAGAGGTTCATGTACAGAAGAGGAGAGGAATTAATACTTTTGCCTTCATGGAGATGATTCCTCAGCCATGTCTTAAAAGATAGGCTTTCAACAATGCAGAAACCTAACACCGTATCAGTAAAATGAGTTATGCCAATGCATTATCCCTTCTAGGTAGAGGACTTGGTAAAATAGACAGCCGGCCAACCATTGGTGTAAATGCTACTCATTTGACATAGATATGGGCACTTCCTGCTCCTTTCCATTCATATCACAGAGACTGAGAGATTTCTTTGAGAAGCAGAAGCATAATACTTTTAAATTAGAACAAGATGGGGGAAAATCCTGCTTTAGTTGTTTACTATGAAAGAGAATAACATTTATATTAAAGAGATACTCACTTAGCCAAGAATAGTTTTCCTATCACTCCTAGTGGTTAGACAGCAAATGCTTATTGAAAATATTTATCTCTCTATGCACTTTTTGTGATTATACATCTTCTGTGTTGAATGTGATTAAACTATGGAATTGAGTACAAGGCTTGAAGGATGCCCTAAGGGGATAAGCAATAAAACGTAAGAATTATTTTAAAGGAATAGTAAAAGGAATAGGCCACAGAAACACAGAGACAGCAGGAAAAATATGTGAAACTAATAGATGTTTTTTTCCCCCCAAGGCAATGGAAAAAGGAGATCCGCTCCTTGCAAAATTGCAAGCAGATGGAGGAAAAAAGCTAAATGCATAGGACAAAGAGCACCTCCAGCTTTGGGTGTTTTATAGCAAAAATTCCTTCAAACTAAATGGGTATTTCACCACTCTAAAATTTCCAGTACTTTGTAGTCATTCTGTTATTATGCAAACCAAATACTTCAGGGCCTCATCACACACGATGTTATCTAGTCCAATCATCTCCATTTACCTTGAAGAAAGTTGAACACGTAGAGCAAGACAAGAGCATGAGGAGAGTGACGGCTCCATTTGTCTGCATGGGCTTAACAACAAGCTTAGAATTCTGCATGAATAAATATGGTTAGGTAATCTTTTCTAGCTCTCCTCCTTGCAATTCAACAGGATAAAGAGAAACCATGGACATAGCCAAAGACTACCTGGGGCGGCAAAGTTGGGAGATCTCACTATTGTGTTCGCACCTCCCATTTGCCTGTGACGATGTCCAGGTTTGAGGGGTGCTTGCCAAGTAGTCCGTGGTTCTAGACTCCAGACTCTCTACTAAGCATAAATCATTAAGACTGTGTTATTGACTGAACTAGTGATAAATTTATCAGTCTATAAAATACATAAAGTACTTTGTGTACCTTCCTGTGCTGCTCCTAAAATATTTACTGCCTCCATCAGATTTTTTAAAAAACGAAAGTTGAAGGAATTAATGCCAACAAAAGAGGGAAGATTAAGAAGATGGGTTACAGGGTCATGTTTTGGTAATGATGAGATACCAACAAACCAACACCTTGGTAGTTGTTAGTTGCAAATGGGGCTCCTTTGAAATCAGCCACCCCACTATGAAGGGGTCTGCTTCCCCCTGCTGGAAACATCCCATAGCTGCACCTACTCCAGAAATTCACAATCACATCATCAACAGTGACAGTAAATGCTAATGTTTATTGTGTGCTGGCTCAATAAATGGATTTGGTATATTAAAATGATAATAAATTGACTCTTCCCTCCGTTCATGACTGAATTTTGCTTACAACTCCTGAAGATGTGCCTTTGATACTTTCTGGGCCTTTTCTACTGCAGCACATGTAATAACACACTCAATCCCATGAAATAACATGGCTGGATACTCTAATATTTGAAGGGTACTCTGTTGGCCTCTGGCCAATCTATCTTTGATATGTGTTCACATGTTCTAATTACTCTCAAAACCACAATCACATGCAGAATCTCTCATTCCTCAAAGACAGAAATTCTTATATTCCTTTTCTAAATATCAGGTCATTTTTACTCCTATAGCATTTATGTAATATTTCTTTTCTTCCAAACCCAGAAACCTTCATCGTCCTGTGGAGACCTTTTATATTCTACCAGTTAATGCTTATTTTCTTATATCTCCTAATGATTGAAATGCCATAGCCAGACTCTCATTCCATATTTATATTATATATATGTTATATAATATATAATATATGCAGAATCTATTATTCATACATATTGAAGTCAATTGAAAAACAATTTTTCTAAAAAAAATTTTATACAAAACCACCAAAGAGTTAATTTTCACATATATATGATACACTCTAATATTTTATGGCCAAGGTTAGGTAAATGTCAGGATTGAAAGTCAACTTAATAAACACGCAATGACTAAATAGCTCCTGAAGCTTCTGGATAGGTAACCTATCTTAATTATGGATGGTAGTCATCTGGATGTTTTCCAGTTGCCATCAGGAAATGAGGTGCATCCTCAGGAAGATAATTAAAAGAAAATTGTAATATAATTTTCTAGAACAGTAATAAACACTCACAGATAATGAATATCAAAGACAAATTGGTGCTTTGCAATTAAGTTTGTTTTCCAAATAGAATTTGTCTGTCACAGAGGACGGTTCATTTCGGAAAGTGAAACGCCTATGATAAAACTGATCTCTGGTAATTCATGGTAGATGGGAAAAACAAGACCTTCTCAGTTTTGAGATTTTAATAGATTAATATCCCAGGAGAATAGTTGATGAACAACCCAACAGTTTCAAATTTGGGGGACATGAGATGAACATAGAAACTTTGTAAAATTATGTCCCCAACTTACTATAAGGTTATGAGAATAAGGTTTTGTCTTATTTCACCATTCATTGGTCAGTATAAGTGGGTTTCTATTTCCTGTAAGTAACAATACCTATAGGTGAAGTTGTACTTGACTTCATAATTTTCAAATTGCAATATATGAAGTTTCACAGTACAGACATCAGAATTCAAAATAGGCAAGAATCTAACACTGAGATGAGAATCGCAAATCAAAAAATATCTGAAATTACTCTGACAGTCTCACACAGACTTGTGTTCTGAGGTTTATCAGCTCTGCTGTTATTGTATCTATTATAACCTGAGTCAAAGTCTAATGTAGTTAAGTAGAGGTCCTTTACAAGTTTTATTTTGGCATAACCATGTAATTAAAACTGGTCAGATGTTGATAAAAATAATTCTTAGGGAGGCAAGGATTTACTAAGTCCTCTGAGGGCAGTTCTTTATCCTTGTACTACTGTATTGTTTTCCTTTTTAGTCAGTATATTCAAGGAATATAATTTCCATATCTGGGAGATATAAAAGTTAAAATTTGTCCAAAAATTCTATATAAGTTCCAGTGACAACAGGGACTGGTATAAAAACAGCCTATAGGAAATGAAGTACTAAGACATTAATTATACATAAAAATTTATTTGAATTTCCTCTTATCTAGAAAATTGCATAGCTATTTTATTTGGCTATTTACAGTAAAATTAGATACACTAAGATTTTACATTTCTCTACCAATTCAACATTTTATTTTTAAACTTGGCCTTTATTTGATTATGACATCAACTTAAATGATCAAACCTCTTTATAAAAAGAAATTACAGAACAAATTATATACATTGTTAATGTTAGGAGAATATCTGTGTCCATAACTAAGTATCCATGCTAAAGAAAAATACTAAGTACATTTAAATTAATACAAAATATTTTATTTTTCTATTCAAGATATTTTTAATAGGCCAAGATTTACTGTTACTCTTTATGTCAACTTATTTGGTAACACCTTATAGCTGAATTAAAATTGCATACTTTTATTCTTATATTTAGGAATAAATATTAATTGGGGGGTGCCTAGGTGGCTCAGTCAGTTAACTGTCAACTTCCGCTCAGGTCATGATCTCACAGTTCGTGGGTTTGAGTCCCTCATTGGATTCTGTGCTGACAGCTAAGAGCCTGGATCCTACTTTGGATTCTGTGTCTCCCTCTCTCTTTGCCTCTTCCCTGCTTGTGCTCTCTCTCTTTCAAAACTAAATAAACTTAAAAAAATTTTTTAAAAAGAATAAGTATTTATTGAATATTTGGCTAATATTTTTCTTGAAACAATGGCAAATATTTGCTGCTCCCATTGCTGTACCTCTCATACTCAGTGTGGTTTTCTTAAATACCCAGAAAATTGACTCCTAGTAAATGTGACCATACTTCTTGGACAAATCTAATACAAGTCTATGAATTATTGTACAAGATTAGGAAATACTGCAAACATATGAAGAGCTCAGAGAATAAGACTTTCTTACAATCAGAAGTTAACGCATGTCACACTTTTAGGTCACTTTTTTTTTTTTTTTTGCTTAAAAGATGTAAAACTTCACCGATGCACACCTAATCCACCTATTACTGTCAATGTCCTTTTTAAAAATTGTTTAATGTTTTATTTATTTTTGAGAGAGAGATAGAGACAGCATGAGCAGGTGAAGGTCAAAGAGAGGGAGACACAGAATCCGAAGACAGGCTCCAGCCTCTGAGCTAACTGTCAGCACTGAGGCTGATGTGAGGCTCAAACCCACAAACCATGAAATCATGGCTTGAGCTGAAGTCAGACGCCCAACTGACTGTGCCACCCAGGTGCCCCTATCAATGTCTTTATAGAAAAAATGTTTCTTGAAGTTGATGTGTAAACTTCTAATCTTTTTTCAAACTTCCTATATTTGTATTTACATACTTATGTATACATATGTATCTGTGTGCATGATAGCACACAATACTATATATTTTTGTATTTTAAAATTCACATGGATAGTGACTTACTGTAGAAGTCACAAAAATAAACTCAAAATAGATTAAATCGTGAGACTCCAAACCACAAAAATCCTAGCAGAGAACACAGCAGTAATTTCTCTGACATCAACCATAATAACATTTTTCTAGATAGGTCTCCTAAGGCAAGAGAAACAAACACAAAAATAAACATCAAAATAATTTTTGCTAAGCAAAGGAAATGATCAGCAATACAGAAAGACAACCTACTGAATGGGAAAAGATTTTGCCAATGAGGCATCTGATAAGGGGTTAGTATCCAAAATATATAAAGAACTTATATAACTTAACACTCAAAAAAAAAAAAAAACAAGCTACTATCCAGTAATTCCACTATTGTATATTTACTCAAAAAAAATGAAAACACTAATATGAAAAGAAACAAACTCTGATGTTTATGGCAGAATTATTTACCAAGATATGGAAGCAACCTCAGTGTCCATCCTTAGATGTATATGTAAAGAAATTGTGGAATACCACACAGCTATGGAAAAGGATAAGATAACATCATTTGAGACCACACAGATGTACCTAGAGAGTATTATGCTAAGTGAAATAAGTTAGACTAATAAAGACAGATACCATATAATTCCACTCATACATGTTATATAAAACAACTGAGTAACTGAAATGCAGAATCAGACCTATAAATACAGAGAACAAACTGATTACTGTTAGAGGGGAGATAGTTTGGGAGATGGGCAAAATGGTTGAAGGGAGAGAGAGATACCAGATTCCACTTATGGAATGAATGAAGTCACAGGAAGAAAAGGCACAGCATAAGGAATATAGTCAATAAGATGGTAACAGTGATATAACAGGACAGATGGTAACTACAGTTGTAGTGAACAAAACATAATGTAGAAGCTTGACAAATCACTAAATGGCACACCTAAAACTAACGTAACATAGTACATCAACTATGCTGAAATTAAAAAATGAATATGGTCTTACCGTACACGTCACTTTTTCTTTCAATATTTCCCACTTAATGCCTGCAGGCCATACATTGCAAAAGTTTTATTATAGCCTACTTCATGTATGTACCGTATTTATCCATTTCTTTACTGAAAGTGCTGTCACAATGTGACCTTGTTTCTACCCCAACTTCATATTCCTCAGTCTTAACTCTCAGCATGTTGAGAAAGTGTTAATCACATCTTCTTTCTTAGAAGACTCTTCTCTTCACTTTTTCAATACCCATTATCTCCTGGGTTTCCTCAGATCCCTGTCTTTTTGTCTTCTCATTTTTACCCTCCCCTTTGATGACTGCATATATTTTTCTGATTTTGATTACATGTCAGCCAAGGTTTTCTCCTGAACTTCAGACTTACTTCACAATTCCACTCAGATGTCCCACTGGCAGCATATTTATATCTGGCTCAAAACTCAATGTTTCTTGTGCATTCCTGACCTTTGTCAGGTGTTACTATGTCATCAGGAGCATGATCCCAGACACTCTACCACCTCCACATCTAACCACGAACTACTGTGTAACTATGTTCTATGTAAATCTTGAATCAAACCACTTTTACCTGTCTGTAGTCATCAAACTTTATCTTCCATCTTCTAAACTGAATCCTAATCATCTTTCCAAAACCAAAAATGATTACACAACTTCTTTACCTGACAAGTTTAAGTGGCTCCATGTGAATCTTCAAATCAGGTAATCAGATCTTAATCAATTTTATGAAGCCTGGCATTTCAATTTCTTCACACAAATATCATTCATATTAACACAGTCCTTCTCTCCTTACCAAAACATAAAGATTGAGAAAGTTGAAAATGGAAATTAAATATATTTCTCTTGATATCTTAAGTGTATTTATCTAGGTCTGGGGACATTACCATATATATATATATATATATATATATATATATATATATATATATATATATATATATAAGAAAATCTTGAAATTAGAAAATAAAGTAGATCCCACAGTCTTTTAGAATAAGGATGAAAGAGGGTACCTGGGTGGCTCTGTCAGTTAAGCATCCTACTTCAGCTCAGGTCATGATCTCACAGTTTGTGGGTTTGAGCCCCACATTGAGCTCTGTGCTGACAGCTCAGAGCCTGGAGCCTGCTTCAGATTCTGTGTCTCCCTCTCTCTCTCTGCCCCTCCCCCACTCACACCCTATCTCTGTCTCCAAAATGAACAAACATTTAAAAAAATTAAAGAATAAGGATGAAAGAAAATGCTGACAGTGAAAAGTAGAGTTCTTATTTTAAAAATAAATCCTGTAAATTACAGGACAAAAAGTTTCCTTTGACACCCAAAATGGATGAGAAACACAGTAATCTCTTAAAGCCTACAAAAACAGTGTACATTTCTAAAAAGTTGACATGTATCTACCGAACAAAATAAATCACACAGATTCTATTTACTTTTTTGATCAGTTTAGCTTTTGGTCAAAGAGATGCAGAAGATACAAGTTATCTGAACTTAAAGGCATTGACATCATTTTAGGTCAATTATAATCATTTCTCATGGTTTATTTTGGTTGACAGAGAAATATGGACTAGATAAATGAAATACCTTTTATATAATGATAGGAATGTTGGTAAGGTAGAATAACTATCTTTAAAATTATGTACCTGTTTCTAGTATAGAAAAATGCATTTATAGATATTTTGCTTCCCAAATTAGGAATGTGGTAGGCTCCCCTCCCTAAGAGGGAAAAAAGAAAAAAACACCTCAAGGTAACCTGGCTATATCCATTTGTGACAATATCCCTCATGACCATGTAACATGAGACCACCTAATCAGACTGCCTGCCTGTGTGTTACCATATACAGGAGACAAAGAAGTAAAAAATGTATTTAAAAAAGTATGCCACTTGACTTTTAGAGCTCAGTTTTTTTGGGTATGAACCCAACTTAGTGATGCCGACAGGAATAAAGTTGCTTCCTGGAAAGAAAAGCCTAGGTGACCTGGCTCTCTGTGTGAGAATCCTGCTACATTACAGCCAGTTGAGTCTTTAGCCTTTGTTAGATTAATTGCTACATCTTAAGTTTTTATTTTTAAAGAGGAAATAATAAAATATGGTAAAACTTTAGTGGGATACTAAATTCAACAAAATTAAGATAGCCATTGACCTGATTAGAATATATTCTTGTCTTATTTATGTATTAGGAGTTAGAAATGTTAGCTATGTTGGGGCGCCTGGGTGGCTTAGTCGGTTAAGCATCCGACTTTCGCTTAGGTCATGATCTCGCGGTTCGTGGGTTCGAGCCCCGCGTCGGGCTCTGTGCTGACTGCCAGCTCAGAGCCTGGAGCCTGTTTCAGAGTCTGTGTCTCCCTCTCTCTCTGGCCGTCCCCTACTCACACACTCTCTCTCTCTCTCCTAGAAATAAATAAAAATATTAAAGAAAAAAAAAAAAAGAAATGTTAGCTATGCCTATGGAAATCATAGACAAAATACTTGATTTTTTAAATGCTCTCACTTCAAGTAAAGGATTTTGAATACTTTGTCTGAATTTGGTACCAATTTCTTTGGTCGAAAACAGTCTCCCGTAAACTAATGCTGGACTTAAATGTGTTGTTGCTCCTGATTTGTATCAGAACTAGATTTCTGGCAAAACTAAGTAATAATGCCTCTAGAGATTCATTTTTATTGTTCAAAGAAATTGGAAATTTAGTGACTCACAAAGCAGAACATGTTAAAAATGTTCAAACTGCTGAAACAATGTAAATTACATATTTGTCTTAGCTGACCTTTAAAATCATATTAGCCGTAGCATTTGAGTCCTTTTAGTGCTTTGGTTACTGCTTAATTGGTCTAATATGATTAATCTAATAAAACAGAATACAGGAAGCTATTCGTTAATTTGTCAGAAATTGTGAAGTCTTAAAACATCAAATTAGTTTAACATTTTTTTCAATGTTTACTTTTGGAAGAGAGAAATGGAGCACAACGGGGGAGGGATGGGGTGGGGGGTGGGGTGGGGGGTGGGGTGGACAGAATGCCAAGCAGGCTCCAGGCTCTGAGCTGTCAGCACAAAACCCAACGTGGGGCTCGAACCCATGAATTGTTGAGATCATGACCAGAGCCAAAGTCAGACACTTAACCAACTGAGCCACACAGATGCCCAACATCAAATTACTTTAAACTTTTTAAATAAATCTTGAGAAATTTATAGTCAAGCATCAGTTTTAATTGATACTTATTTTCCCCTAACTGTTCATTCAACATCTAGAAAAGGAAATGCCTTTCTAAATGCAATTTCTCTTTGTCCTTTTTTAGCAAATATTTATAAAGAAAAAAAAAATCACACTGTGGTTGGAGATTTCAATGTATAAACCAATATAGTCAGTGACTTGGCTTCCCTTATTGAGGCTTAAGCTTTTTAATCAAAAATCATGTTTTACCTCATCCAAAGAGCAGTCTAGCTTTTGACATTGATAAAAAATCAGAAGCCTCCAAGAGTGGAGACTAAACGCTACAAAATAAATTTAAAAATATCAGTTCAGCACTACTAACCTAAGACCATACAAGAATACTTTATAGGGGTGCCTGGGTGGCTCAGTTGGTTAAGCATCCAAAAACAAAATTTTTAAAAGGAATATCCTCATGATTCACAGTTTAAACAAGGATAGAATTTCCCAGATCATCTTGTGATTTAAAGTGCTTTAAGCAATAGAACCAACTCTTATTTGAAACCTTCTACAAGTAGTCACAAGTCCTCAATCCTTATGTATGTACCCGAGGAACTCCCCAAATTCTATGGCTTTCATAGTTTGAAAGCCATGGAATCCCATGGTTTCATGAAGACAGTAAAGACACAGAGTTAAATAATGGAGGGTTTAGGGCTAGAACTCTCATACCTTTATTCTCATACTTTTTATCAGTGAGACTCCATCTCAAGGAAGCAATGCAATATAAATGGTTAGGAGTTTCAGAACTGAACCAACCTGGATTCAATCCTGGCTCCATGACTGGGAGGAGATGGCTTCTATGCAGGAATCACCACAGTACTTCTACCTATCAAGTGCTTCATAAATATTAGCTCTTATTACCATTGATTCAAGCTTAACACACTGTACTTAGGTGCTGAAATTTCAAAGTTACTCAAATGTTTAAACAATTCAAAGGGGAGGAATAGAGCAGTTTGAGAATTATACAGATGAAATAAAAATGAAACACCATACCTTGTACAAAAAGATTTAAGAAAATGGAAGCATGAATAAACACAGAGCAAAAGAAGGGAACTAGAATTTAAACATATCTCAACAAGTTAGGGACTTAGAGAATTTAAGGGCAAATATACACCCTGGTCAGGGCTCCCATCCTAGGGCCCTCCCCCATCTTGTATCAGCTGGAAATCTTGCCCAACTTCTCCAGAGTTCATTTCTGATATTTTTAATGTACTGAAACATTCCTCCCCCCACCTGTGCCCCTGTAGTTACCAATGATCAGAAAAGGGAGAATTGTGTGCCCGATTTTGTTCTCTTTCAGGGAGCTGGCTGTTCCCTGTGCAAATGGTGACTACTGGTATACAGTGGAGTTGGCAATTCTGCAAGAAGATTTGACTCACTTTGGTGTAAAGTGATCCTGACAAGGAGAACAGAGCCAGGATTCTTAAAAGTTAAGGTTTTCTCAGTTCCTTTACACAGATTCATGCTGTAATAGACACATCTTGCTGGATGTAGCACTCCTCCTACATGAAGAGGTTTCTTGTACTATAGCTTTTAGAGACAACTAAATCACTTCACAGTTCACAAACTCTGCTATTTTCCAGGGCATAAAATAAACTTGGTTGAGCTGAAGGGGGAAATAATGTGTGGTATCTATTTCTTCACAAGATCTAAACTACCATTCAGCTCATTTTCTCTCCAGGATAATGCCATCATTAGAACACTGATTTTGTTTTCCTTTACTTTTGTGGTCACACCATTTTTAATGCTCCATGGCCTTTACCTACCAATTGGCTTTGGCTGGGACCACAGAGTTGGGAGTCCCAGTCAATGCCCACTCAGCTAAATGAAGGGTTTCCAAGGCAGAGACCTGCCTTCTGACTACCTCTGTTATCTAAAAAAATGTCTTCCATATTTTCTATAATGAGATCTGGTCACACTTCCTGAAGAAAAAGCACTTGGTATCTTTTTATTAAAGCATTCTCAGCATCAGGCTGCATGTATGTACTCATGCCCATGTATACAAAAATGGGCAGGTTCAGATGTGAGGAATACAATGTGCTTAGTATTTCTAAGGAGAAGGGGATGATCTGAGATTTGATAATTTAGCATGGTTTCATAATATAAATGATAATAGTATCATGAAAATTAATCCTAAAAATGAATTCTATTTTGCTTGTTGGAAGTCAATAGAAGTTGTTAACTATTTCAGAAAATCATAACCACCATTAACACTATGCATGGTATTTGAATCATTAATAAACACAAACTGAATCTGCATGTTTCACTCGTGGCCCAAACATACAACTATTTCACTACTTCTGCTAATGAAGTCTCCCTAAGACATTTAGATACTGAAATACTTATTTCTTTATAAATTAGTATCTTATGTTGATTAGATTACAATCAAAGCATAATAATGGCATTTGGAAATTAGGTAGGTGGGTTGTGTTATCTATGAATTTCTTTTCAGGATAACACAAAGAATTACAAAATCTTTGTTAGTAACAAAAGGGATTGGTATGGCTGAAAACTACTGTCCCAAAATGAACCAGTTATGTTCTGTAGGTTGTGTCCGACTTGGGCTCAGGTCATAATCTCACAGTTAATAAGTTCGAGCCCCACATCAGGCTCTGGGCAGACAGCTCAGAGCCTGGAGCCTGCTTCAGATTCTGTGTCTTCCCCTCTGTTTCCCCCTCCTCCACTGGCACTCTGTCTCTCTCAAAAACAAACATTAAAAAATTTTTTAAACTAATTTTCTGGTTATGAAAGTCATATAGGCTTTATACTCATTTCCTAGGGCTGCTATAAAAAAAAAAGAAAGAAAAGAAAAGAAAAAAGTACCACAAATTAGGTGGCTATAAACAACAGAAATTTCTTTTGCAGTTCTAGAGGAGAAAAGTCTGAAATCAGGGTGGAGGCATGGCTATGGTCCTTCAAGGAACTTCTAGGGGAGACTCTTCGCCTCTTCCAGCCTTTGGTAACTGCAGGCATTCTCTGGTGTATGGGAACATAAATGTAGTCTCTGCCTTGTCTTCACATGACGATCTCCCCTCTTTGTTTTCTCTTCTTACAATGCCACCCATTACATTGGATGAGGGTCCCACCCTAAGGACCTCATCATAACTTGATTACATACACAAAGACTATTTCCAAATAAAATCACACTCACAGCATCTGGGGGGAGGGAGGTCAAGCTTTTGGAGGAGACAATCCAAGCCACTGTAGGCTCCTTTAAAAATACACAAAGTATAGAATACCTTTCAAATATTTTTCACTGTAAATAAACTTAAACATACCTTTTGCCATAATATTTTTCTATTTTCTTTAGAAGTGAAATATGGAGAAATATTTTAAGTAAAAATTAAATATATTTAAGCTCTTACTGCATCAGCCAAACTGCTTTACAGAAAAGTTATGCTATTTATGCCCTATTCAACAGTGTAAAGTTTATGTCCAATCATAAGTCCTCCAGCATTGTTCATAACCTTGACCTATCAGCCTAATGAATTCTGGGGTTTCTACCTATTTGTTTCTGGACACAATTATAGTAAGCTAGTCCTGGCAAATGCTGTGTTAGGAGAGATAAACCAGCCTAATCTTAATTAGTTGATAGTGGTTCTGAGGGAAACATTCTTCGCAATAATGAAAATTTGAACAAAGCTTTTTTACTGGTATGCCCCATTTACTATTACATATAAAACAAGTAAAACTCTTGAAAAATTTTTAGAAGTAGGCAAAATTACACTAGAAACAAAAATGAGAAGTAAATGAACATTTACTTTCTTAATATTAAAGCTTTTTACTAAACTAAACTTAATTTCAATACTGATATGTTGCTTTTCTTCTGGAAAACAGAAATATATAGGATATATATGTATCATATTGGTTCGGCTCTCCTAGAGAACACAAACTTGTACAGAAGGCTAAGTAGCAGAGAATTCAGCCAAGGTCATATCACACGAACAGTGTGGTTAAGGTACCACCACTACAGGAAGCCTGTCGCTCAGACACATGCCTCTCTTGCCAGATCACCACAAGCATGAATATTTATTGTGATCATCACTGCACTTGTAACTCTTGCTGTGGCCACAGTGAATACTCTTTAACTATGCTAACATCTTAGTTCCATTTCCTCCTAATGTAGAATCTCTTGTGGAAGCATCCAGTTAACCAGTGCCAGGGGGTGTGGAGAGAAAATTTCAGTCCCCTTTCATTTTCTGTAACGAAAGGATGAGCCCAGCATCCAACCAAAGATGACACCAGGAAAATTCCCCTCATACTATGAAGAGAATTCAGATAGTGATCAGCAAAATAAATGCTGACATCAACTACTATGGCATTCAGAGCACCTCATAAGACTTATCTCCCCAGCTTCATTTCCCAAAATTTCTCATGATACTTCTTCCCATTGAAGGATCTCTATATATATTCCTTCCCCTTTCTTTGCCTACCTCTTAATAATCATTCATATCTCAAGTTAGTATCACTTCTGCCAGGAAGCCCCTACACACTAGGGTAAATGATCCTCTTATATACGGATAGCATATATAACTTCCTTTTTGCCACTTAAGATACTCAAATTATGCAGTCATGTCTATTTTTGCTCATTTTTACAATCACACAGTTCATACAGAATTACAAATTACTGGGGGGGACTCAAGAATGAGATATCAAAAGCTTTAGTAACTACTTTTCAGTGAGGTTTAACAGCAAAGAAGAAAGTAAACTGAAAAAACTAAAGCATGTGCTGGATTTCCAGAAAGTGAAGGAAGACCCAGACAATTTGGAATAAGTTAATCAGTGATTGCCTTAATTTAATTTTCAAAGAAGTTTCTATCTTTTGAGGGTGCCAATTCTGATCAGAATGGTCATAAAACTTTCTGAAATTTTCTTTTTTGAATATAATCTGGAAAGGGTCTGTTGCTGTAACAGACACATAGAAATATTGCCAGCACCAACATTTCTAGAGTTACTTGAGCAATTCACACTGTAAGGGTGATATACTGTTGAGAATGTCCTGGGGAACTCTAGAAATTATACACACTAGAGTTCTGAATTACTCCTGAGGTTGAGTAAGACTGTTCCTAACCAGAAAACTTCGTAGAAAGGTTGCCACTAAGTGGACAGAGAATAGAGGTAGTGATATTGAAAGGCTCCCTATCTTTCAAATTCAGATTACATGTGTGTGTTGTCTAAACATACACACACACACATGTACATGTGTATCATATATAATATGTCTATACAATATACATATGTTACACTATATACATACATATATTTGTGTATATATGTATGTGTGTGTACATACATAGTATATATACACCCATTTGTAATAGATGTTTGAATTATTTAGGTCACCAAGAGGCATCTGAAGGAATTCTCACATTGGTCTGCTAAAAGCATTTTCAGAATTATAATTTGTCTTCCTCTGCTTCCCTAACTTACTTGATTATATTCTACCTTAAAGACCATATACAGTCTGAGGATGTCATCATAAGTTTATTTTCAGTTAACTATTATGTATTGCAACTCAGGCATAAGCTCTCTTCCCTACTCCTTTGAAAAACACTTTCACAGATATTAAGACTAATGATAACAAGCTCTAAAGACTCAAGAGAAATCAATTCTGAACAAGTTAAACAGCAAATAACCAAAAAGCAAATAACCAAAGGCCTAACAACAACAACAAACAATCAAGGTCTCCGGTAATATTGAAAGATGCCCCTTATAGAAAGTTGAGTATTATAACAAAATGGAAAGGGACACAGAGAAAGTTTCAAGATCTAAAATAGAGTTTCCCTAGTCAATGTCATAATAAACAAGTCAGAAAAAGTCAGATGCTATCCATTCTCATACTCTTTTTTAGATTCCTGCAGAAACGTGACCTTCTTTATTGCTAAATTCAAGATGCTGTCTATTTGAAGTATTGCCAACAGTCCAAAAATATGTAGAACTAAAAACAGATTTTAGAGAAAAAACTTGCACACTTCAAAATAATGTTCTACACAATTAGTTGAAAATATGCTAAAGTTTTCAGTTACCTTTAAATACCTCTAGAAAATAAAAATAGAGAAGGAGCTTTCTTCTCTATGAAGAAGTAACAACTGTGGCACACTCTCCACATTCCAGTAACAGTGGGAGCTATTCCGTGTAATCTGCACCAACCCAATTATGGCAATTATTTCAATTATTGCAAGTAGAATTATTGCAATGAATTCTCTTTTAATCTAGAACCTTTTCTCCATCTCCTTTCTCCCTGATGAACTTTATTTGTTGAAGAAATAAATTAGTTTCAAATTGCTCATAGTCAAATTTACATTAAGTTTTTATTTTTTTTTTCATTTTTACAAGACTACTTCAAGGTTAATGTTATCTTCTCTGTCCAAAGACATGCATCTGGTTGTCTCTTTGTGTGATATAAGGCAGCCCTTCATATATGCTTGCATGTCTCTTTGTAACAGTTTTCACGTTAATGAGTTAGTTCACTGACACGATCTAATAATAATGAGCCACTAGTTAATATTTTAGTATCATTATGAACTCTAAACATATTTGATGTGACCCAATCTTCTGTGATTAGTATCTTTTTTTTATAATCTAATAGTCTAATTTTTATCCAGTGAGAACCTCTCCATATGTACACTTTGGGCATGACCTCTTGGTTTCTCGTATAACATCTTACAGGCTTATTTTGCACATTTCCTGCACCAGCTCTAAATTCAGCTTCATCTCCAAAGGAGCCCTGTTCCTCTTATTGGGAAATTATATTTGGGCACAATATGGGCACTTGATAGCATTGCTTTTCATAAGTTACAAAATAGCCACAGCTTCTTTGATTAGGAATTTGAGAAAGTAGAAAATGTCTACTTCCCATTAAAGCTCTTGGATCATCAACCAAAGCTATTTCCAAATGATTTCCTTGTTACATGTGTAAGACAATATAGGTAAGGAATGGAATACAAATCCTCAAAGTATAGTCAACCAAGAGATTGACCAGTTTTCCTTCCTGTATTATATTCAGACTCAAAATTTATGTAAAATTAATATATGCCTTTTCCAGGTTTTATCATCAGCCATATTCACACGTTTTACTGGGTTTCTGCCTCCTGGCCCAGTACTGTGCTGCCCACCGATGACAAAGAACTTCTCCAAATATCCCTCACACTGGGACTCAGAAGTAGGAGTCATGTGGCAGTCATTTGTCAGATATCCCCTTCCCAAGAAATACAGACTTTTTTGTTAGAATTTCTATTTTCAGTTCTAATAAGTGACTCTACTTCATAGTCCTTGATAGGTCAGGTAATTTGGGAGAAATGCCACATATAGTAATTGTTAACTTGTAATACATTTCTAAAGTAATTTTGAAATTAAAATATTTCGGGGCGCCTGGGTGGCTTAGTCGGTTAAGCGTCCGACTTTCGCTTAGGTCATGATCTCGCGGTTCGTGGGTTCGAGCCCCGCGTCGGGCTCTGTGCTGACTGCCGGCTCAGAGCCTGGAGCCTGTTTCAGTCTGTGACTCCCTCTCTCTCTGACCCTCCCCTGCTCACGCTGTCTCTCTCTCTCTCTCCTAGAAATAAATAAAAAACATTAAAAAATTAAAAAAAAAAGAAATTAAAATATTTCAATCTTGGTTAAGTGTCTGACTTTGGCTCAGGTCATGATCTCATAGTTTGTGAGTTTGAGGCCTGAGTTGGACTCTGTGCTGATAGCTCAGAGCCTGGGGCCTGCTTCAGATTCTGTGTCTCCCTCTGTCCCTCCCCTGCTTGTGCTCGCTCTCTCGCGCGCTCTCTCTCTCTCTCTCACTCCCCCCCCCAAAAAACAAAAAAGTCTTAAAAAATAAATAAAGATTGAAAATCTGACAAGTGAGTGAAAGAAACAATTAGAAAATTATGTTTGAGAACTTTAACAAAAATAAACAATAAATATAGTATGCTAAAGAAATAATCAACACATCTTAAATTAGCCTCTTCCATTACTTTCTGCAATAGATGGGTTATATTTAAATAATAACAGATTTGCTTCATAATAATGGAATTCTCACTTGCTGGAAACTTACATTTTTTCCTTTTTTCTCATGAGATATTTATAAAATTTCTTGCTTTGTTGCTGATAATTGAAACATTAAGTTTATAATTATTTGTGCACATGAGAAAAAGTCAGAGAGTGAGGTTGAGGGAGAGAGAAACTTGCATGCATTTTCCATGCTTTCCTGATTAGAAGGAACTCAGATTTTGCCTGGCTTGAGGACCCCACTGTCATCTCTATATTAGGTATATATGAACTGGGGTGCTATTTTATAGGGCAAAAGCTCTGAACAATATTCATTGAACCAAATCCAATAGACATAGTCACATATTACTTTCCAAACAGTATTTCCATTTAATGCCCACAATGATTCAGGGCAACATCCACCAAACACTGGAAAGCTTCCATCTGGCTCTATTAGTGTCTCTTAGATGTCTCACCCACTTCCCTCCTGCTGCACGAGTGCAGTTCTAATGCCCGCATTCCTATTTTTTTTCAGCATTTTTTATTCTTTTAAAAATTATTTGACCGTAAAATCCTCTAATTGTACTCCTTCAGCTTTGCTAGATTTTTAAAAAATTCGTATATTTTTTTATAGCAACTAATGAATCGTGCCCATGAACTTCCTTGCTCTCTAATAATCATTTCATAGTTGAAGAAAAGGCTACAAAAGGCAAATCTAAATACCTAAGGGAAGCTCACTGAGAAGTGTAATTACAATTAAAGAACAATAGCCTGTTCTGATGGTTCAGAGCTTACAGGACGTTAAGATCTTTGATGAGAAGCTAGGAATTCTGACTCTTAAATACATTTTAATTTCTACCAATCTATGTCTATTTTTAAATTATAGAGAAGTAGATGACTCTCAACCTTGTCACTACTAACAATATAAAGATGTCTCCAATCCTTAAAAAAACAGGGGTATTGAGAAAGTTAATGTGGCTAGTCGGTTTTTGTTAACTTTAATAGCACAATAGAGTAAAATTTTAGTGTTATTGTCATGAATTTTTTTTTTCCTTTTCCAATAACTGATCCTCTGTTTTGTTTCTGTGAGGTTTTTGTACCATGGCCCACAAATGATTGTTAATTATGATATACGTGTGGAGGGTATTCTCTTATTTCTAAAATGCAATTAACAATGGAAGACAATGATATCAGGAAATCTTGGCCTTCAGAAGCTTCATAATACTCATTCGATTTCTTTCATTAAAGCTTTTCTTGGGGCCCCTGGGTCAGCTCAGGTCATGATCTCGCGGTTTGTGAGTTCCAGCCCCCTGTCAGGCTCTGTCTGACGGTTCAGAGCCAGGAGCTTGCTTCAGATTCTGTGTCTCCCTCTCTGCCCCTCCTCCATTCACACTGTCTCTCTCCCTCTCAAAATTAAACATTAAAAATAAATAAATAAAAGCTTTTCTTAACTCAGAAAAGTAGCTAATTCTCTTTCTCCTACTTTGAGATCAGATTCCCCTGCCCCCTATTTAATATCATGTAACCAGGCAGCACTATGATGCAGTATTGGAGTTTTGGTTTCCTTGAGTCCAGTAAGAATTTAATTCCCTTTGAGTTTCTATACCTCTGTTTCAAAGGCAGTTAACCATAACCTTAATAAATTTTAAACATTTAAGAAAACTTTTTTTCAAAACTTGATGAACTCTTGTTTGTTCTTTTAAAAATTCTGCAGTTTCTTTTTAAAATCAGAATTTAAAGACCTAAACAAGAATAATTTTAATCTGAAATTTTAGTAAAGAATTTGTAAATTGGCATTTGATTTGATGTGCTGGAATAAATTTTAAGTTATAGCAGCTCATCAACGTTTGTGAAATTGGGATTCTCAACTTCATACCCACTTTGCAAAGCTTTGTTTTACAGAGACCTGTGCATTTCACTTACAGAGATGAAGAGTGGTGTGGGGCATTGACTTGCAATAGCTGAGTTTTTTTAAGATTTTATGTTAAATAATCTCTACGTCTAAGTATATCTCTATACATGCTCTATGGAATGAGCCAGCCAGGTGAACCCTCACTGGTTAGTGTCATAAACTCATCATAATTCTTAAGAACCTTCCAATGTCCTCCCATTATTTGATGAGATAGTGCTCCTTTTTAAATGCAAAGCCTTTAAACAAATATATTCACCTTGCCTGCTTTAGAAAATCAAATTAGGATTTAGCTCTACTCTAACTAGAAAGGCTCAATAGGTTACTTAGAGCTCGAGGAGACAAAGGAAAAAATTAAAAGAAGAGCAGATTTGGGTGGAGTTGGGGAAATTTGGCCAAAAGCTAAATAAATGTCAGTGCATTGAAATGCTGGTGAAGTTGGGACCTGAGTCAGTGAAAAGGAAGGGTAAACTAAAAATGTGAGAAAAATTTACAAAGTGGTAGGAAGAGGAGTACAAAGAAATACATCAACTCAGGGTCTGGATGGCAGTCCACGTGGTCATGAGTGACCTTCTAACATTGGCTATATAGACCACACGTTCTGGAATGGACCTGCATTTTTGGTTGAGAGGAGAATACACAAGTAAAAGAATATTTCTTCCTTACTACTTTCATAGCATTTCACTATCTGACCTTTGCTGTTTTAATTGAATTTTCCACACTGCTTCCTTAAAAGACTTGTTAATAATAGGTTTAACTATCATCAATATGACTTCTAAACACTTTTAAAATGGACCATTGTGAAGAATATGTTCAAGGGGAGCTACCCTAGCCATTCTTTGTTTTATATTCTTGTTCTATTCCACACCATCCTACCACATCATCCCACACAGTCCAGCTCAGTTTCTTTTGTCAATTTTTAAGATATTGAATTTGAACTCATTTCTTGAGTCCAGACTAAGGTTCAAATCTCTACCTTTCCTTTATGGGAAGAGACAAACATAAGAGAACTATCACATCTACTCATACTCTGCACCTGCTTCTTAAACTCTAGCACTCTCATTAGTCTCAGGGTGGAATCAGCCATTTTTCATGCTTTTATATTCACTTATTTCTATTGAATTATGTAGAGTGCTTGCATTATTTTGATAATGTAAAAAAATTAATGTTCTACATATTAAAGGAAAAACATAAAAAAACCAGCCCTTTGCAATTTTGATTTTTCTAGTTGAGTGCCAATTCTAAACTTAGTTCCACATCTCACAAAATAAAATATAAGTTAAGACAGACAGCATTAATTTCTGGGTTTTGGTATGATGGCTTTTTGCTTTCACAGGCTTTCAACCTTTCATTTTAAAAATACACAATGCCACCACCCTAGTTCTGATGTGAGAAGATAAAACTAACATTGTTGTTATAATCCATGATAAACCTGACAAGTACTACTTTTAGGTATTTTCGTATTGAGATTTTTTTCTGTATGCCACATGAGCATATCTTTGTTTCAACCTAAGTGTCATAAACATTTGTTTCTTGTTTAAAACATTTTAAAAAGATTTCTATGACCATAAATAAGAATGCTGGCTTTTCACCCTCTGAAAATAAAATGTAAGAAATCCAACTGTTCACTTGAAATAACAAATCCAATGTTTCCCTTTTATAAAATAGAAAGTCAAACCTAACCTAGGTCTAAATCTTAAGGCAACCATTCCTAATGTACATTGATTAACTCTTCATTCAGGAAATAGGTAATGATATGCTTGAGCATTTTTTTCTATAAAAGAATTCTTAATTTCTTCAAAAACAGTTACCAAACTTTCATGGTCATCACCCACCATCTCTCTCTCTCTCTGCCAGAAAATTTCCAGGAAGCTAACTTAGAATGTTAAAATTCTAAGAGTCCTTTTTGTGGAATTCTGATAACAATTTTTTTAAGTTAAGCTTTAAGGACGTTCTCTTTTTTAAAAGCAAAATTTACCAATATAAAAATACTATGTGCTTGCATGTGAATGCACATACCACATGTTTGAGAATCAAATATATCATCATGAAAAAAGATGAAAAGACAAACATAAAGGTGATTGGAATGGTTAAGTTGGGTGGAGGCAGGCAGAGACAACTAAGAGCTCTTTTCTCATTCACCCTGTTCCAAGTGCTGGCCAGGTATCACTTCAGTCAGTCCCCATAACAACCGTGGAAGGGAATTCCTCTTTATCCGCTTTTTCTAGATGAGGGCACTGACACACAGAGATGTTAAGTAAGTTCTCTATGTTCTGAGAGCTATTAAATGCAGAGACTGGGATGAACACAGAAGTGTGATGCCAGAGTCCAGCCTCAGCCACTAACTACACCTTGCTGCCTCCCATTCTATTTAGCTGGTAACAAAAAGAAAACTCAAAAAGGTTATTACAAAATGTTTAGGGTTAAAACTCGTATTTTGAAGTAAGTGGTATTCAGAGCATTGAAACTACAGGAAAGATTGAAAATAAAAGGACAAACATGCAAATCAGAGTGTAAATCAATAATAGACTAGACTCAAAGTAGAATTGAATATAAAAAGCAGAAATTGAGTGAAAATTCAAGAAAATCAAACTGAATGTCATCAGCATAGCTGAAAAAAAAATCTTTAAAACAGACCAATAGAGTTAACCATTGTCTAAAACTCAATTAAGATTTTAAAATTAAAACAAAATATGACAAAAGGTTCAATAGGATAAAAAAGGGTTAAGAGGAAAAGTAAACATTCAAGTATTTTATACAGTTAAAATTTTCTATCAACAAATTCAAATAGTTCAAAAATGAACAATTTTCTAGAAAAACAAACCTGGACTCAAAGTAGAAATTTTAGAAATAAAAAGAACTAGAAAAAATTTTTTAAAATAAATCCCACTCTAAAATTATAAGAGATCACTCTCTTAATTTGGAAAGGTTTTCATTAGCAAAAACTTACAGCTATATACTGTGGAATATCTTCTGGGATGGCCACATGTTTACATTTGTAAATAAAGATAAAGGGAAATATGGTGATTGGAAACATAGACATCACTCATGTTCCCACTTCCCTCTAGCTCTTCCAAGGCCATCTCTCTTCTCTGCATAGTGTTATAGGTGGTCACGGAATTTTCCCCTTCATTTATTATTAAAAGCTATTTTTAAAAAGTCCACCCTTATGATAAGAGTTAACCATATTTTGCCTGATGAAAAAATTTGGCCCAAAAGAGTAACAGAATCCCATTTGAAGGATTTTTAGTTTTATTTTTAAACAGAAATTTATGTAACTTTCATTAGCCTTAACTTATTATAAATGCCTATAATTTATTTACCTTCAAGTTAGCATGGCTGCTAATTCTATTTCTATGAATATACAATTTAATTTTCCATCTCAAATGTACGAGAGAAAATGAATCAGCAGGAGTAAGGATGACATGAGCGCAAAGACAAGTTACTTTTGTTATTTTATAGCAATGTTGTAAGAAATAGAATTAGTTTGGTTGCCATAGAGACAGAAAGCTGTGTATGGTGTAGATATGATGATACAACTGATAAAATTATATGGTGAACTGTCCATGATGGTATATAAAAGAAGAAAAAGGAGGAGTCAGAAAAGATTTATATGTAGAGGAGGGAGATACATAAAATCAAACTGACGTTTGTAGTTTAGACCTGTTAAAGCTGAGAGGATAGCTGGACTTTTCTTTGAATGGCAATTTGCCTGAAATACAGTCAAGGTATTTGAACACAGGAGGGTGTGGACTAGAAGTAGTCTTGTCAGTTATCCTTATAAAGACTATCATCTACCTAAGAACCAAAGAGTTGTATGTGGGACAGTACACCCAGAGAAGAGCAGCGAACCAATACTTTCACTAGCTGAATGCACGTTAGTCATTTATAGTGTATCTCAACTGCATGGCAACTCTTCCAGAATCATTGAAATGTGTACACGTACACATTCACTATGTAATTTCTTACTGCATCTGCTTAAAGTAGGTAGAACCAGGCCAATGGGACCAAGAGATAAAGCACATTTCAGACTTAAAGATTCTAGCTATCATTCTATTCCGGCTCAGTAGACGGTACATACGGTTTGAAATATTTTTCATACATCAATACAGTAGAGTTATTTACAAGACCCTTTACAGGTAGGTACCTTCACTGGCATGGTGCTTTAGTGAACAAATGGGTTATTTGGAATTAAGAGCCACTTAAATAGAATGCCAAAATATTAAGCTAGAGCCTTAGCAATGCACCTACAGGCTCTGACTTTTTCTATATTTTCAATCGCTTTCCTAATAACACCATTTTCTCCAAAATGAAAGTAATTTTTAAAACTGTACTACTAGCTTCAATTGATATGCATTCATTCATTCACTTAGTGTTTTTTTAACTATAAATTAAGATTAAATGTAAGAAGTAGTTAATTTTATACTTTAGTAATTTACAAACCATAACATTCTTAGAGTGCTTTGGAACTGACACAAGTCTAACAGTTGCATACATATATTTTGTCACCACAACTGGGCTCTAAAGGTCAATCCTAACAGTGACTAGTAGGCCACAAAACAAGCCACGGACACACCTTTCCAACAACTCGAGACTCAGACCCCTAAAGTCATCTGAGGTTCAGGCTTTAATCTCACATTCTTAGTTTCCTTTCCTCACGCTTTCCCACTGCTTCCTGACAGCACATCCTAGAATTTCAACTGGAAAATTATTTTCTTGGAAGTCTTCGCCAAAGCATTTCCCTAATTTCCTTACACTGAAGGTATCAAGTCGCTCATCTCTGACCTTATGGGACAGTTTCCACTTACCTCTTCCATGTCAGTTTCTGTTGTACCTACCGACTAGTAAAAGGAACCAAGAAGAATGTTCATACAGCTTTCTTCACTGCAACCTCCTTACTCCTACTTCCTACCAGCAAAACTCTGTTCCATATTACATATTTAATTTTCCATTTCGCCTGTGAGATAGGCACAATCCCTCATTCTTCTCAAGTTGGCCAAAAATTTCAAATAATTATTTTATACTCACATTATTTTATCATCCAATTTATTCAAATCATTTCTTCATCTAGGTTAGGAAAATTCTTTTTTGTGTGCTGCCCAATTCTACTTGCACACAATTGTGTGCTAAACATTGTAATCAAGACCTACAACAGGCCTATCACTCCTAAATTTGTTTCTTGTGTCCTATATAAACTTCCTAAGGATGTCATAACACATTACCATAAATTTCGCAGCTTAAAGCAACAGAAATTTATTCCCTCACAGTTCTGGAGAGTGGAAGTCCAAAGCCAAGATATTAGCAAGATTGGTTCCTTCTGAAAACTCTGAATGGCTCATGTCTTGTACAACTCCATGATTAAATGTTACTATAAGGAGGAATGAGCTACAGATACTAGTAACAATGTGGATAAATCTCAAATGCATAATCCACTCTGTTTTCAATGAATACTTTTTAAGAAGAAGCAATAGGTAGATACCCTAATTTATATTGTTACATTTCACATTGTTTCAGAATTTTATTTCTCCATAGCCTATTTTATGAGAAGCTTCAGATTAATTTTTTTTCAAACTTACCAACTCATTTCTACTATTCTGAACAAAAATAAGCAGAGATAATTAATGTTTTTTGTTGAAGTTAAAGATTATGCTATGATAGGGGCATCTGGGTGACTCAGTCAGTTAAGCATCCAATTTTGGCTCAGGTATGATCTCACAGTTCATGGTTTCGAGCCCAGTGTCAGGCTCTGTCCTGACAACTTGAGGCCTGGAGCCTGTTTTGGATTCTGTGTCTCCCTCACTCTCTGCTCCTCCCCTGCTTTCTGTCTGTCTGTCTCTCTTTCTCTCTCTCAAAAATAAACATCTAAAATTTTTAAAAAAGATTCTGCTATGAAAAAAAGCAAATATTTTGGTTTTTAGAAAATAGCTAATGACTAAAATTCAATGAGTCATGTATTTCATGGTTGAATGAACCACTCATTCAAATGGTATGCCTATCTTTACGGTTCATGCTGTCTATTGTCATGTTGTTTTCCAAAAGTTTGTCAGTTATAAATAGCATTAGCACTGTAAAATTTTATCTAAGGGTGCCTGGCTGACCCAGTCAGCAAAACATGCAACTTGATCTCTAGTTTGAGAGTTAAAACTCTGCACTGTGTGTAGAGATTACTTGAAAATAAAGTCTTAAAAAAAAAAAAAACCTATAACAATTCGTTGTAAAGTGGATATGCACTTGGTGACAGATTTTTAAGAAAAAGTTTTATGGAATTTAGTATGACTGAAATAAGTTTAACTTACTTGATCACTAAAGAGAATGAAAAATTCCTATCTACTTTTTCTTCTACAAATCTTTTTCATGGTAGGATAACATACAAATAAAATCCCATAAACATAAGTGTTTTATGTTTTCTCTTGTGTAAGTTTATTTTCAGATCCGTGGTTCACGCATCTACTAGAATCTTAACTTTCTAATACTCTTAGCTTTTTATTTATTAGAGCTACTTAGCCATTTTATGGGAATGGGAATACATGACTTTATTTAAACTGTTGTAGTACTTCAATTTTTAGCATATTTCATTGTCTAATTTAAGTTTTATACTCATATCAATTTTTCCTTGCCCTTTTTTTGCTTCCTTCAAATAAATATTTATCAACTGGTCAAATAAAATGTTCTGTTTAATTTTTCTGTAGTTTCAAAACACCTGCTTAATAGATCTGTAGTCCATTTCAGTATATAGTATGAGAGATATACTGAAATAATTTATGATAATTACTATTTCTGTCAAAATTTATTCATGATCACTTGTTAACTGGTTTCAAAAAACTTGCTTTATAATGTTTTAGGTTAATATTTTTAGAAGACAGTACTTGTTTTTTTAAATAATTTCATATTCTATTTGCTCTTGTTGGTTTTTAACATTACATGCTATTAGAAGAATAAGCACAACAGTGTTTTTGGGAAAAAAAGGTAAAAACTTTTGGGGGTAGATGTTATTTTCTTTTTTTTTTTTTTTTTTTTCAATTTTTTATTTCTTAGAGAGAGAGAGGAAGACAGTGTGAGCAGGGGAGGATCAGAGAGGGAGGGAGACACAGAATCTGAAGTAGGCTCCAGGCTCTGAGCTAGCTGTCAGCACAGAGCCCAATGTGGGGCTTGAACCCACAAATCATGAGATCATGACCTGAGCCGAAGTCGGACACTTAGCCGACTGAGCCACCCAGGCGCCCCGTTATTTTTTTTTTTTTTTTTAACAACCAAATTATTTTTAAGACAGAATAATATTGAGAATATATTTTCACTGCACATATACGTGTGTGTGTGTGTGTGTGTGTACATACTATATATGTATATATATATGGTGGTGGATAAATAGATGATAATTTCATGATCACTTTGGCAGAGCTTAACAGTCTTTAACTAAATGTTAATAAAGACTATAGAAACCTATTAAAATCAAGTGAACTAAACAAAGAAGGAAAAACATCCCCTCCCCTCTCCTATGCACACCCAGGGATTTGAGTTTAAAACCTGACTGTCCGCAAGACCCCAATAGATCTTCCTTTTGTTGCATCCACTAGGCTTATTCAGAGGAGCTGAAAGTTTAGGATCATCAGAAGAGCTTGTTAGATACAAATATCTGCCATCACAGGCCAGCTGAAATAGAATCTCAGCAGATGGAGTCTTGTCATCTGTATTTTAACAAGTTTTCCTGAGTGATGTGGATGCATCCCAGATCCAATACTGATCTGGCTAATTATTTGGAGTCATTCTTACAAGATATCTGCCCTTTCCCCCTTCTATACTGCTTATATATTATGGATTTGGGAGGAAGCTAGATTCCTGTATATGTAACATTGAATAATTTGGTATCTTCAAAAACAAAATGCTGCCTTGTTTATTAATGTATGATATAGTTAGAAAATATCCAGAGGCGGCTCTTTGCTCAGTGTCAAAAAAATATAAGATGCCCAAATCCTGTCATCTCCTCGGGCACTAATAAGGAAGGGGTTTTGTGGCTATATGAACATATGTCAAAACATACATTTATCATAATTTTAAGATTTTAAAAACCCTTTCAGGGTGTCTACATGGCTCAGTTGGTTAAGTGTCCAACTGAGGCTCAGGTCATAATCTTGAGGTTTGTGGGTTTGAGCACCACATCAGGCTCTGTGCTGACAGTTCAGAGTCTGCAGCCTGCTTTGGATTTTGTATCTCCCTCTGTCTCTACCCCTCACCTACTCTCTCTCAAAAATAAATATTAAAAAAATTAATCCTTTCTATGAAGTTACTTTTCTTTATGAAAATATTTCTCTGAACAAGATTTATATTTATGTTCCCTGTTTCCCAGCCCTCCCAGAGTCCATTATTGTTAAGACTAAGCATTTAAGGCCATTTAAATGTCTCTTCATATACAGGACGTGGGATAGCCTGGGAGTACTTAAAAGACAGAAATCCTATTTCCCTTCATTTCTCAGCTCCCAGCACAATTTACCTTCATAATATAGTGACTATCTTCATCTCTTATCTTACCTGGTTTAGGTAGAATGGGGCTTATCCTAGATTCTGACCATTTTTATACTCTAAGATAGCATTGACTAGTTTTGATCATCAGTATCATTTCTAATATTCTTCTAAGACAGACAATTATATTGACATCACAAGCAAAAAGATTTAATTTGCTGATATATATAGAACCTAGACTTTAAGGGAATAGTTCAAAAATGAGGTTTTCATAAAATAATTACAATATTAAGCATATTTTAAATTTAGAGATTTTTGAGGCCTCTGCTAATAAATAAAACATTTTACTTACAATGTAATGAAATAAATTATAGTCC
Organism: Proteles cristata cristata; assembly: GCA_017311185.1. Lineage (NCBI taxonomy): Eukaryota > Metazoa > Chordata > Mammalia > Carnivora > Hyaenidae > Proteles > Proteles cristata. Next base: position 427,205 of record JAESUZ010004923.1, on the reverse strand, counting down.
TGGGTTTATTTCACATGTTAACTCATTTGGTTTTTTAAGAGTGACTTTGTTAAGTAATGACTATTACCATATCCATTTTACAGGAAAACAAAGAGAATTCTTAAAACCTATTATGTACTATGCCCAAAGTTGCATAGCTGGTAAGAAGCAGTTCTGTATTTAACATACCTAAACAGAAGTTCTGTTATAAATGATGTTAATTTGGAGGGTTTTATGAAAGTACAAAATGTAATTATCTACTCAGTATGGCCCAAGAAAAGCCACCAATATTCCTCTTTGGATAGTAATTGTCATAACAGTGGTGGTAATGAATTGATGAGTTGCTTGGGTGAGATTACTTGGTGGGAAAGCCAAACAAATAGCAAATAACTGACTGGGATGTTTTTCATGATAACATGAAAGAAATAATGCTGGGTACTTTTCAATACCTCATTTTTCACCCTTAAACCTGTTGAGGCAAAAGAGAGGAGAGAAATGATTGAAGAAAAAGATAATAGTCAGAAAACTATAAAAAGTTGGATTCTTCTTAGGATAGTGGGTCAAAGAGCTCCATAATCAGATAACATAAATAAAGGGCATACAAATCGGCAAGAAGTCAAACTCACTATTTGCAGATGACACGATCTTCTATATAGAAAACCTAAAGACTCCACCAAAAAAAATTGCTAGAATACATGAATTCAACAAGTCCCAGGATATAAAAATCAATGTGCAGAAATCTGTTGCATTTCTACAAATCAATAATGAAGCAGCAACAAAAGAAATCAAGGAATCAATCCCATTTGGAATTGCACCAAAAACAATATAATAGCTCAGAATAAACCTAACTAAAGAGGAAAAACATCTATATTCTGAAAACTGTACACTGCATGAAAGAAATTGAAGAAGACACAAAGAAATGGAAAAGTCCATGAGTTGGAAGAACAAATATTGTTAAAATGTCTCTCCTAACCAAATCAATCTATACATTTAATGCAATCACTATCAAAATACCACCAGTATTTTTCACTTAGCTAGAACAAACAATCCTAATGTTTGTATGGAATCACAAAAGACCCAGAATAGTTCAAGAAATTTTGAAAAAGAAAAAAAAAAAAGCTGGAGGACATCCACATATACCACAAACAAAAATAAATTTAAGATGGATGAAAGATCTAAGTGTCAGACAGGAAACAATCAAAATCATAAAGGAGAATACAGGTAGAAACTTCTGACCTCAACCAAGGCAACTTTTTACTAAACACATAGCTAAAGGTAAGGGTGACAGAAGCAAATAGAACTATTGAGACTTATCAAGGTAAAAAACTTTTGCACAGTGAAAGAAACAATCAACTAAAAGGCAACCTACAGAATGGGAGAAGATATTTGCAAATAAGGTATCAGATAAAGGGTTAGTATCCAAATTCTATAAAGAACTTAAACTCAACACCCAAAAAACAACCCAGTGAAGAAATGGGCAAAAATCATGAATAGACACTTTTCCAAAGAAGACATCCGGATGGCCAACAGACATATGAAAAGATGCTCAGTTTCATTCATTAGGGAAATACAAATCAAAACCACAATGAGATATCACCTTACACCCATCAGAATGGTTAAGATTAACAGAAACACAATGTGTTGGCAAGGATGTAGAGAAAGGGGATCCTCTTGCACTGCTGGTGAGAATGCAAACTGGTACAGACACTCTAGGGAATAGTATGGAGATTTCTCAAGAAATAAAAGTAGAACTACCTTACCATACTGTATTTGTACCATAGGTATTCACCCAAAGGATAAAAAAAAAAAAAATACAGATTCAAAGGATATAGTCACCTGAATGCTTATAGCAGCATTATCAACAATAGCCAAATTATGGAGAGAACCGAAATGTCCATTAGCTGGTGAATGGATAAAGAAGATGTGGTGTATTATAGAAAAACGAGAAGCTGACAAAAAAAAGAGACAAACTGATCCAGGAACAGGAAAGAAGAATTCGAGAGCTCAGCGATACGGTCAAATGCAACAATATCCGTATCATAGGAATCCCAGAAGAGGAAGAGAGAGGGAAAGGTGCTGAAGGACTCCTGGAACAAGTTACAGCAGAGAACTTCCCTGACCTGGGGAAGGAAGTAAATGTGGAAATACAAGAGGCTCAGAGGACTCCACTCAGATGTAACTTGAATCGATCTTCTGCACGACATATCATCGTAAAAATGGCAAAATACAAGGACAAGGAGAGAATTTTGAAAGCAGCTAGCGAGAAAAGGGCCCTCACATACAAAGGGAAACCTATCAGAGTGGTGACAGACCTATCTACTGAAACTTGGCAGGCCAGGAAGGAATGGCAGGAGATCTTCAATGTGATGAACAGTAAAAATATGCAGCCAAGAATCCTCTATCCAGCAAGCCTGTCCTTCAAAATAGAAGGAGAGATAAAAACCTTTCCAAATAAACAGAAACTGAAAGAATTTGTCACCACGAAGCCAGCCTTACAAGAAATCCTGATGGGGATGCTCTGAAGGAAAGGTTGCAAGGAACAAAGATACCAAAGACACCACCACAAACATGAACCCTACAAAAGATACAAAGACTCTAAACCCACATATTTCAATAATAACACTGAATGTAAATGGGCTGAATGCTCCAATCAAAAGACATAGGGTAGCAGAATGGATTAAAAAACAAAATCCATCTATATGCTGTCTACAAGAAACTCATTTTAGACAGGAAGATACCTTCAGAATAAAAGTAAGGGGATGGAGAAATATATATCATGCCACAGGAAATCAAAAGAAAGCCGGAGTAGCGATACTTATATCAGACAAACTGGACTTTAAATTAAAGACAATCACAAGAGATGAAGAAGGGCACTACATAATAATTACAGGGTCCATCCATCAGGAAGAACTAACAATCATAAATGTGTACACACTGAATATGGGAGTCCCTAAATATCTAAAACAATTTATCACAAACAGAAACGAGCTTATAGATAAGAATGTGCTAATAGCAGGGGACTTTAATACTCCGCTTACAGCAATGGATAGGTCAACCAGACAGAAAATCACCAAAGAAATAAGAGACTTGAAAGACACATTGGACCAGATGGATCTGACGGATATATTTAGAACTTTACATTCTGAGGCCAGGGAATTTACTTTCTTCTCAAGTGCGCACAGCACATTCTCCACGATAGATCACATCCTGGGACATAAAGCAGCCCTCAATAAATATAAAAGAATAGAGATCATACCATGCACACTGTCAGATTCACAGCTTTGAAATTTGAAATCAATTACAGGAAGAAGTCTGGAAAACCTCCAAAAACATGTAGGTGAAAGAACACCCTTCTAAAGAATGAATGGGCCAATCAGGCAATTAGAGATGAAATTAAAAAATATATGGAAACAAATGAAAATGAAAACACAACAATTCAAAATCTATGGGATGCGGCAAAGGCAGTCCTAAGAGGAAAGTACATTGCTCTCCAGGCTTATTTCAAGAGATTAGAAAAAGCACAAGTCCAAAATCTAACAGCTCACCTAAAGGAACTAGAGGCAGAGCAACAAGAACGCCCTCAACCCAGTAGAAGAAGAGAAATAGTAAAAATCAGAGCAGAAATAAGCAACATAGAGACCAAAGAAACAATTGAACAGATCCATGAAACCAAGAATTGGTTTTTTGAAAAAGTAAACAAAATTGACAAGCCTCTAGCCAGACTTATCAAAAAGAAAAGAGAGAGCACCCAAATAGACAAAATTATGAATAAAAATGGACTTATTACAACCAACCCCTCAGAAATACAAGCAATTATCAGGGAATACTATGAAAAATTATATGCCAACAAATTGGACAACTTAGAAGAAATGGACAAATTCCTAAACACACACTCACTACCAAAATTGACATGGGAAGAAATAGAAAACCTGAACAGACCCATAACGAGTGAAGAAATCGAATCAGTGATCAAAAATCTCCCAACAAATAAGAGCCCTGGACCCGATGGCTTCCCTGGGGAATTCTACCAGACATTTAAAACAGAATTAATCCCAATTCTTCTCAAGCTATTCCAAAAAATAGAACTTGAAGGAAAACTCCCGGATTCATTTTATGAAGCCAGCATCACTCTGATTCCCAAGCCAGACAGAGATCCAGCAAAAAAAGAGAACTACAGGCCAATATCCTTGATGAATACGGATGCAAAAATTCTCAACAAGATCCTTACAATGGAATCCAGCAGCATATAAAAAGAATCATCCACCAAGATCGAGTGGGATTCATTCCTGGGCTCCAGGGCTGGTTCAATATTTGCAAATCAATCAGTGTGATACATCACTTTATCAAAAGAAAAGATAAAAACCGTATGATCCTTCGATAGATGCAGAAAAAGCATTTGACAAAATACAACATCGCTTCTTAATAAAGACCCTCAAGAAAGTCGGTATAGAAGGAACTTACTTAAACATCATAAAAGCCATCTATGAGAAGCCCTTAGCGAACATCATCCTCAACGGGGAAAAACTGAGAGCTTTCCCCCTAAGATCAGGAACACGACAGGGATGTACACTCTCACCACTGCTGTTTAACATAGTGCTGGAAGTCCTAGCATCAGCCATCAGACAACAAAAGGAAATCAAAGGCATCAGAATTGGCAAAGAGGAAGTCAAACTTTCACTCTTTGCAGATGACATGATACTCTACATCAAAAACCCGACAGACTCCACCAGAAGCCTACTAGAACTGATCCAAGAATTCAGCCAAGTTGCAGGTTACAAAATCAACGCATAGAAATCGGTTGCATTTTTATACACCAACAATGAAGCAACAGAAAGAGAAATCAAGAAACTGATCCCGTTCACAATTGCACAAAAAACCATAAAATACCTCGGAATAAACCTAACCAAGGATACAAGAGATCTGTATGATGAAAACTGTAGAAAACTTATGAAGGACATTGAAGAAGACACAAAGAAATGGAAAAACTTCCATGCTCATGGATAGGAAGAATAAATATAGTTAAGATATCATTACTACCCAAAGCACTCTACACATTCAATGCAATTCCAATCAAAATTGCACCAGCATACTTCTCAAAACTAGAACAAACTATCCAAAAATTTGTATGGAACCACAAAAGACCCCGAACAGCCAAAGTAATACTGAAAAATAAAACCAAAACGGGAGGTATCACCATCCCAGACTTAAGCCTCTACTACAAAGCTGTCATCATCAAAACAGTATGGTTTTGGCACAAAAACAGATACATTGACCAATGGAACAGAACTGAGAACTCAGAAGTGGACCCAAAAGTATACAGCCTACTGTAGATAATAGTTTTGAAAGCTGTGAAGAGAAAGAATTTTTTATAATGAATATTTGTGAATTTCTTCTCAGTAAAATTAAAAATCTAACCGGCTTTATTCAATGACTCATGAATTAGGCATCATCCTGCCTAGCAAATAGAAAGAAGCTCTGAGAGGCTGCACAAAAATCAAAGGCTTTTACAGGTGGAAGGAGGCAAGAAAGGCATTCTACAGAGTACAATGCTTCCTAAAGGTCACTTACCTTTGGTTGATGTCAGGACTGCATCTGACAAATTACCTCGCTAGTGCTGACAAGAATATTCTACGTGGACTGGTTAAGAGTACATTCCTGAAATGGGCTGAAACTGATTAGGTTAGGTATTGTCTCAGTTTGCTGACTGGACTTAACATAAAGGATTCTACTTTGAGTCTGTTTTTTGTTGTTGTTGTTTTTAAATAAATCTATGTGGCTTTCCCCCCCTCCTTCATTTATTGAAATCATGTGACTTTGTCCTTTAACATGTTACTGTGGTCAGATTTAGTTCCTAGTGTTAAACCTTCCTTGCTTTCCTGGGATAAATCTAACTTGGTTATGATGCATTTTTTTTAAAGCATTGCTAGATTTAGTCTTAATTGTTTTGTCTGAATCTGTCTCTACATTCATTAAAGAGATTGGCCCATGAAGTTGTTTTGTTTGTACTGTGCTTACCATTTTGGGCATCAAAATTATGCTAGCTTTATATAATGAGATGAAGATTTTTTATTTACACATTGTTTCTATTTTCTAAAAGTATCTTTCAATAATATGTTTTGTAGAACTCACCCATGAGGCCATCTGGGCTAGTTTTCATTTGGGGAAGATTTTTGTTTCTAACTGAACTTGGCTACTGGTTTTAGAGCATACACATATTCTATTTCGTCTTAGTTTAGTAAGTTTTTTATTTTATTTTAGAGAGATAACGTGAGAAGGGGAGAGGGAGAGAACAGAGAGAAAATCTACACTGAGTGTGGAGCCTGATGCAGGACTCAATTCCACCATTCCGGGATCATGACCTGAGTTGAAATCAACAGTTTAATGCTCAACCAACTGAGGGATCCTAGCACCTTGGTTGTGGGATATCAAATAGCTATGTCCTGATTTAGAAGATTGTAGGGAATGCATTGCAAAGCAGAAAATTGCTTTCTGGCCTTGTGAAAACAGCAGACCACACTTTGCTTATCAAGAAGTTAGGTCCTGCCTGTGCTCATAAATTCCTTAGACCATGTTATCGCATGGAATATTATACCCTGTCTTAACTTGTTTCTCTGCATGCTTTCTGTATGTTCCCACCAGCAAGTAACCCACTGAAGTATTGTGCAGTATTTCCCTAAATGTATGCTCAATAAATACAGGAGCTTGAGAACAGCTTGGGGAGATTTCCCTTAGCCTCCCTCTCACCTGTCTGGACTTGCATGGATTCTTAAATAATCCTTTCTGCCATGTTCAGCTTTGCTGGACAAAGCTGAAAGCTGAATCCACGTTGGGTAAGTAATATTTTTCTACAATTTTCTCCAGTATGTCAAAGTATTTAACTTTACAGAGGTAAAACTATTTTTAAGAGCCATATAAGTAAATATTTGAAGCTTTGTGGAGCACAAATGGTATATATTACATATTCTTTGTTTTTTGCTTTATTTCTTTTTACAGCCTTTTAGTAATATAAAAGGCATTCTTATCTTGAGGACAGTACAAAGATGGCCTCAGGTCAAACCTGGGCCTAAAGTTGTTGATGATTTAAAGTCCGCAGTATCTGTACTTTATCACCAGTTTCCATGACTGGTAATGGTGATTGTTGACTTTTCGCTCTAGATGTGTCTCACTACATACAGGATTATACGCTTTACTAGTCTTTGCAAAAAATATAGTACAAATGACGAGATTGGAGATCCACTGATCTAGATCCACCGATAATTAAATGTATATCTATTCACGACAATTAAAACATTGTGGAATTGGAAAAAAAGAAAAAAAAAAGATTCAGCAGTCACTGTCTATAAGAAATCCACTTTAAGGACTTAAAAGCCCTTGCCCTAGTAATTGTTAGAGTAGTAAGACAGTAGATCAGTCAGGATACAGAATCCTTAAACAACACTGTCAACCAAGTTGGCTTGACATGTACATAACACAGCACCAAATCTTTACAAATGCTCGTGAAACAATCACCAAGAGACACTTTGCTCGGGGAAAAAATAAAACAATAAAATTTTTTAAAAAATAGGTCTTAGTCAATTGGTTTTCTGTTTATTTGTTTTACTTTTATGTTCTGCTCAATAACAAAGCAACTTTATTCACAGAAGCCTGGTCACCACTACCATAACTGTGCAGTCCTCTGTGGCCCATTTTAGTTAAATTTTGAGCTTAAGCTATTTTTCTGCTGATTCTACTCAGGCTTCCAGAGCGAGTATGCACATACCTGGTTTTCTAAATGCCTCAGAGAAAACACTTTGACACTATCTAAATGTTCATACTCTAGTTTCCGTTTAGAGGAGGCCTGGTGGTTTTTCCACTATATTGTCAGTGTTTGAGGCTTTTGAAGTATCTATTCTGCAAATTTCTAATCAGAATTTGTAGTGGTTTCAACTGGTACAATAGTATGAATATTGTAACTGTTCTATTAGCAGGATCATAACCAAAGTCAACTGCTTATTAGTACTCAGCAATATACATAGTTACTTTGTCAGGAACTATGATTCTCAATTTATTACTAGTAATTCAATGTAGTACTACTTCCTGACTAGCTATAACAAAATTTATCTATGTAGTCATCCATTTTTTACATTGTTTTTAATAACTCAGTTATGATATTGCTTATATATTGTGTGTACTTTTCTATTTCATCAAAATCTATAGCATTTAAGCTAAGATACATTAGAATTTCAAGTAAGCTAATTCTTAGAACAAAGGATAAATCAAGTGTTTGACTTTTTAGTATAATTCTGGAAAATTGTGTGATATTATGATTCAACAGCTTTCACTTTACATTTGACTTTTATAGCATGAACTGAAAAAAATTTTTTGCAAAAATTGCCAACTGCTTCATCTATCTTCTCTTCTTTGAATCATTTGATATTCAAATAAGCCTTTAAAAGCCCTATATTGTCATAATTCTTGCCAATTTTCTCTTTAATTTGTGGAATTGTCAATTGTAGACTTTAATATGATTGAGCTATGTTATAAAATATAAATTTCAATTTTATTTATTAGGAAGCCTGGTGAACATGAGTATCTGTTCATGTAGAATTTATTTATTTTTATAATTTTTTAATGTCTTTATTTTGAGAGACAGAGAGTGAGCAGGGGAGGGGCAGAGAGAGAGGGAGAGACAGAATCTAAAGCAGGCTCAAGCCTCTGAGCTGTCAGCACAGAGCCCAAGGTGGGGCTAGAACCCACAAACTGTGAGATCATGACCTGAGCCAATGTCGGACACTTAACAGACTGAGCCACCCAGGCACCCCACATTCATGGAGAATTTAAATGCTATTAATATCACCTTTCTTACCATGTGAAAGAAGAAGCCTCGTGAAATATTTATTCTTGTGTTATTAAAGGAAGTAAAATTCTATGATGCTATTGGAGTTTAGCTAATTGAGTTAAAAGTCTCAGTAAAACTCTTAACAAAGAGTTTAGAAAGAACATACTTTCACACAATAAAGACCATATATGAATAACCCACAGCTAACGTCATACTCAATGGTAGAAAGCAGAGCTTTTCCTTTACAGAGCTTTTCCTCTAAGATCAGGAAGAAGACAAGAATGTCCACTTTCACAACTTTCATTCGACATAGTACTGAAAGTCCTAGCCACAGCAATCAGACAAGTAATAAAAGGCACCCAAATTGATAAAGGAAAAGTTAAACTGCTACTATTTGCACGTGATAGAATACTATACACAGAATACCCTAAAGACTCCATCAAAAAGACAATTAGAAAAAGTTCCATGAAATTCCAGGATACAAATACACAGAAATCAGTTGTGTTTCTATACATTAATAGTGAAGTAGCAGAAAGGGAAACTAAGAAAACAATCCCATTTACAATTATACCAAAAAAGAATGAAATACCTAGATACAAACTTAATCAAGAATGTGAAAGGTCTGTTCCCTGAAAACTTAAGAACACTGGTGAAAGAAATCAAAGACAATACAAACAAATGGAAACACTTTCTATTCTACCCAAGAAACTTACAGATTAAATGAAATCTCCATCAAAGCACCAACATTTTTCAATGAACTAGAATAATAAAATGTGTGTGAAATCAGAAAAAAACCCCAAATACCCAAAGTAATCTTAAGAACAAAGTTGAAGTTATCACAATCCTTGATTTCAAGATATACTAGACAGTGGTAGTAATCAAAAGAGTATGGTACAGGCACAAAAACAGACACATAGATCAGTGACAGAATAGAAAGCCCATGATTAAACCCACCTGTGTGGTCAATCTTCAACAAAGGATGCAAAAATATACAATGAGGAAAATATCATTTCTTCATTTAACAGTGCTGAGAAAACTGTATAGCTAAGAAAAAAAGAATGACCCTGAATAACTTTTTTATTCCATACACAAAAAGAAACCCAATATGGATTAAAGATATAAATGTGTAACTTAAAACCATAAAACTCTTAGAATAAAACAACACAGGCAGTAATTTCTTTGATAGGAGACATAGAAATCTTCTAGGCACACCTGGGTGGCTCAGTCAGTTGAGCATCTGACTCTTGATTTCAGAACAGGTCACAATCCCAGGTCATGCAATCGAATCCCACATCAGGCTCTGTGATGAGTGTAGAGCCTGCTTAAGATTATCCCCCCCACCCCCAGAAGGACAGATACCATATGTTTGCACATTTAAGTGGATTAGGAGGAAGTTAACAGAGGACCATGAGGGAGAAGGGGAAAAATAGTTGGGGAGACGGAGGGAGGCAAACCATGAGAGACTCTTGAATGCTGAGAACTGAGGGCTGATGGGCGTGGGGAACAGGGGAAGGGGGTGATGGACATGGGGGAGGGCACTTATTGGGATGAGCACTGGGTGTTATATGGAAACCAAGCTGACAATAAACAATTTAAGAAAAAATTAAAAAATAAAAAAGATTCTTTCTTCCTCTTCTCAGCTCACATGTTCTCGGTCTATCAAAATTTTTTTCGAAGTAGGACTACATCAAATAAAGCTTTTGCACAAAGAAAACCATCAACAAAGCAAAAGGGCAATCAACTGAATGGGGAAAGATTTTTACCAATGATATATCTGATAAGGGGTTAATATCCAAAATATATAAAGAAATTATACAACTAAACACCAAAAAGTAAAAACAACCAAATTAAAAAATGGGCAGAGAATTTTTTTTCCAAAGAAGGCATACAGATGGCTAACAGACACATAAAAAGATGTTCAGTATCACTCATCAGGGAAATGCAAGTCAAAACCATCATAAGCTATCATGTCACACCTGTCAGAATGGCCAAAATAAAAAAACACAGGAGAAACAACCATTAGCAAGGATGTGGAGGAAAAAGAGCCCTCTTTCACTGTTGGTGGGAATGCAAATTGGTGCAGCCACTGTGGAAAACAGTATGAAGTTTCCTCAAAAAGTTAAAGATGTCATATGATCCAGTAATTCCACTACTGGGTGTTTACCTCCCAAAATTGAAATAACTAATCTAAAGAGAGAGATGCACTTATTTATTAATTATTTACAGTAGCCAAGATGTGGAATCAGCCTATGTGTCCATTGATAGATAAACAAATAAAGAAGATGTCACACACATACACAATGGAATATTACTTAGCCATAAAAAGGATGAGATCTTGCCATTTGCAACAAGGATTTGGACCTAGAGTTAAAAGAGTCACACTGATAAAGAAATACCATATGATTTCACTTGTATGTGGAATCTAAAAAACAAAATACATGAACAAAAAGCAGAAATAGACCCATAAATACAGAGAACTAATGGATGCCATAGGGAGAGGAGTGGGGAGGATGGGCAAAATGGGTGAAGGAAAATGGGAGATATAGGCTTCCAGTTGAGAATGAGTGAGTCATTGGGATAAAAAGTACAGTATGGGGAATCCAGTCAATAGTATTGTAATAATATTGTATGGTGAGAGATGGTAACTACACTTGTATGAGTACTACATAAAGTATAAATTTGTCAGTATACTGTGAACTTGAAACTAATGTATGTCAACTATAGTTCAATAGCCCTCCCCTCCCCCAACATACACATGAGATACTAGTACATACTCATGAGAATGGCTAAAATAAATATAAATAATATCAAGTGTTAGCAGGAGGTAGAGCATCCGTAACTCTCATACACTGGTGGTACAACCTCTTTGGAAGACTGTTTAGCCATTTCTTTATAAACATAACTATATTTAGATCCAGTAATACCACTCCTAGAGGTTTATCCAACAGAAATGACAATGTCTTTATAAAACATTGTATACAAAGAATGTTTACAGCAACTTAATTAACAGCACAAAATTGGAAACAACCAAAATGTCTCTTGACAAAAGAATGGATAACAAATCGTAATGAATTCATACAATAAAATGCTGCTTAGCAATACAGCAGAGCAAACTATTGGTAGGCTCAAGAACATGGATGAATCTCACAGATAAGCTGAACAAAAGCCAGAAACAGAAGAGCGCAAACAGGAGAGTCTATCTCACTTAAGTTCTGAAACAGGGAAAACTCAACCCTAGGTAAAAAAAAAAAAAAAAAATTAGGGTAATGTTTGTTTTTTCAGTTGGAGGTAGGAATGGGGATAGGACAAGACTAGAAAGTGATCAAGGGAATTTTAGAGAAGATACAAATGTTTTGTACGGTGATGGAATCTGTAGATTACATACTATATGTTTATGAAAAACCTGTATCTAAGACATGTACACTTCAATGTATGTAAATACCTACAAATAGTAATAATTGAATGGGGTGGAATGTGAGTAGAGGAACAAATAAAGTAACATGATTTTTTAAGAAGTCTCTGTACAGGTTAGAGATGAGTATGTTCCTTCACTGTGAGTTATCAAGTTTACACATCTTCTCCCTAAGTTTATTCATAGTTAATAAGAAGCAAGAGTAAAAACGTTTGCCTAACAAGTTTTGTTTTTTGACCACAAACTTCTGATGGCATAATCACATGGGTTATAAAACACAAGAAATTGTATTTGAAGTTATAAGGAGTAGAAATTTGCCAGCTTGCTTAATGTTCTTAACTTACCAATATTATTTAGTATTTTTTCAAGAGAATTTTAGCTGGTTCTTCCCTTTAGCTGTAGAGATTAATATTACCCCCTGAAAATCTAATCTAAACACAATGTGAAGCTTATTTCCTTTGAAAAACACTGATAAGGAGAATTTCTTCTACTCCTTTATCCATGACATTGAATAGTATTCAAAGAGTTTGATTTGACTTCATGAAATTCTTTACCCTTTACAAGATTTTCAATTTCATTTTGCAATCATTTTGCATTTTATTTCCACTTTATGGTTATGTCTACCTGACCTATATTTTTGAAATAATCCATGATCAGAAAATTTAGATCAAGAGGAGTAGACATTATTAGGTGAATATAAATATTTACAAGTGATCAGTGATGAGAAGTTTCAGTCCCTTAAGCAAATGTGTAACTTTGAGGCTCCGAATTATGAGTACTCAAATAATGCATTTCCTCTGGGGTTCTCTCTATAATCATCATTGGTTTCAGGAATTTATGTTAGTGTTCATAACATACCCTCATTTGTCTGTGATACATTTTTAACCTGGAAAGGCAAGTTAGTTATTTGTTTTTTGCCTTGCTATTTTATCTAAGTAACCTTGAAGTGGAATTCAGGTCCTGAATTAAATTTCCCTTGAAATTTGATTTGATCCCTTTAAATTTCTTATGTAATTTGCAAAGATACCTGGTTTATTAAAAAATTTGAGTCTACACATCAAGAACAGTTCAGTTGCCAACTAAAGATATGAAAGCAATCAGAAAGGAGGATAATTGATCTTTAGAGTTAATTTTGTTTCTCTGAAAACCAAACAGCATAATAGAAGTGAATATAATGTAATGATTAAAGCACAGACTCCAGCCTCTGCGGCCAGACTTAGTTCCAAATCTGGGCCCAAGCACTAGATGTGTGATCGCAGACAAACTACCTTTTCAGCCTTTATTCGCTCATCTATAAGATGGGAGTAACTGTACCAACCTGATATGAAATTTGTGAGAATTAAATAAGTACCTGGTATGTAACGTGTATTATATAAGCTTTTATTAAGGTTTCCCTTCTTAGATTGAACTATTGTACTTTAGGAAGATTAAAAAGCAGAACTGTGATTTGCTGCAGGTTTTTTATTTTGTTCTATTATATTTTATACATGTAGCAGGATATTCCAGGTCTGTCACTCTTGGTGCTTTCTGCAAGTTTGTGCTGATCCCCAAAAGACTGAAATCAATATACAATGTGACGAAGACCCCAATGTCCTCACATCTAGGATACTACAGATACTGTGAAGCCAGTTTTTCCAGCCCAGTATTCACCTTACATAAGTGAAAGAAATTGTTCACTCAAGTCTGAGGCTGAAGAGGCTAATAAAGAGAATTTTCTTTGGATAAAGTTGTTGGAGTAGAATTTTGACTTCTCTTCATCCCAGATCAAGTGAGAAAAACAGCCAAGACTTGGTATAAAACTGTTACCAGGTTAAGTCTGAAGAAAAGAAATGGACTGAGGTCTAGACATAAAGAGACAGCCACTTTGAGGATTTGCTACACATTCATCAACAAAGACGTCTGATGCCATGAAATGAGGCATGAACTCATCAAGAAAGCCAACTTTGTGTCCTCTTATAAAATAACCCATCCAAGAAAACTGTTTGTGTCATTGAAGGCATAACAAAATCTACACAGTAGTTTAAAAGTAGTTTCCATGAAATGTTTTGCAGGATCCCAAAAGAGCCACATGAAAAGCTGATTACCACCAAAACCACTAGAGGAGTGGGGGGCACATGAAAAAACACAGAACCAGTTTGACCTGGACCAGAGCAGAGGACCCATGCAGAAGCCCCCTAACTGCCCTCAGTTACCTTTAGTGCGTTTATATCAAAAGTCTCCTTCCAGGGGTGGGGTGCTCTGCCATTTTTTGAACCTAAGACATACGCACTAGAAGGTTAACATGCTAAGCATGTGCATTTAACCTAGATACTAAAGTCATAGAATATGTATGAATTCCATAATAAATATGCAAGCCTCTGGTGCCTGCTCCTGACATGCTAAATAAAAGCTTCCTGCATTAACCTCAAAGGGAGACTGCTTTGAAAACTATCTGTCTCCTTACTTGCTGGAGGGGGAAAATAAAAAAAAGACTTGGGCTAGTCTATTGGCTGGTTCATCCCAAGTGGCAGACTGTGTGTTTGATGATACTTGGAAAGGCAAGACCCCCAACTGAGGGTTGATTGGAAAAATCCAAGAGTCTGGGTTGGGATTAAAAGCAGCCCAAAGCAAAGAAAACATGATGCTCATCAAGGGAAGCACATCCAAAGTTTCCCAGATGGAAGCTCTCCAGGGAAATCCACAAAAATATACCAGAATTGAAAAAGTCAGCAAGTGGTATTGTCAAACCTAGAAACTCCAAGAATATATTTCAGGGGGCACAACGGAAAGAAACTTTCCTGGGCTTTGGCTCACTTGTCTCTCTAGCCTAATTCCAGAATAACCAGATGATGCAATTTAGCAAGTGAGAAAAAGGAGTAAACAATAAATGAGAAGCTGTCCAATCTAGAACAGATGCCATCTATGGGAGGAACAAAGTTTTACATTGAATCATTTTTGGGGTTATGTGGTTATTAGACCATATATTTGCATGCAGGTTAATAAAATATAAAGGACTCTTAAGAAAAACTCAACTTCACTCAGATTAACACACATGCAAATTAAAACCAAGGTAAGATTTTATTTTTACTACTTAGTGAAGAAAAACACTTGTGACACTATGCTGGAGAGGATGTGTGAAAAGAGACATAGTTACAAGTGGGTGACTTGAACTTGTGAATGTGTAAGCAAACTCACACTCACGGGGAATTATTTTCATTGCAACATGTTGTTATGCAAAACGTTATAAACCACTTTAATGTCCAACAGGTTGAAGAACTGGGTAAAATGATATACCTTCAGACAAGGAAACACTATACCATCAAAGCTGTTAGAGAAACTCTTTAGGGATAAATATGAAAAATAATCCAATGGGGTACCTGGGTGGCTCAGTTGGTTAAGCCTCTGGCTTCAGCTCAGGTCATGATCTCACGGTTTGTGGGTTCGAGCCCCTCATTGGGCTCTGTGCTGACTGCCAGCTCAGAGCCTGGAATCTGTTTCAGATTCTGTATCTCCTTCTCTCTCTGACCACCCCCCTTCCTGCTCACACTGTCTCTCTCTCTCAGAAATAAAACATAAAAAAAAGAAAAATAATCCAAGATATATCATAAATATATCAAAATACAGAGCAGTATGTATACTATATAATCACTAGTAAAATATATCTACATCCATCTTTATTTTTTTAAATGTTTATTTTTGAGAGAGAGAGAGACCGTGTGAGCAGGGGAGGGTCAGAGAGAGAGGGAGACACAGAATCCAAAGACAGGCTCCAGGCTCTGAGCTGTCAGCACAGAGCCCAATGTGGGGCCTGAATCCATGAACCATGAGATCATGATCTGAGCCAAAGTGGGACACTTAACCAACTGAGCCACCCAGGCACCCCTCTATATCCATCTTCTATGCATCAATTTATGCAAATACTTTTATTTTTAGAAATTATAGAAAATAATGGCCATCTCTGCTGGAATTTGAGTGGCTAGGGAAAGAGTAAAGAGAATGTTCTATTCAATATATAGGCCTTATAGTTTAGTACCTTGTATGTTTACCACCTGTTTATATAACACAAATTACCAAAAAAAGTGCTCTCTGAATAATGAAAGATAAAATTTGGAAAATCTTTAAACTATTAATTAAATTATCAACTGTGATACAAATCAGTTTTGCATGGTATTCTTAATGACTCACTAGATATAAATAATGACAAAGAATTTTTTATTTGAAAGAAGAATACACCCACAATAACTGTCAGGGACTCAAAACAATATGCCATTTTTGGAGGAAAGAAATATGAATGTTTGAAAGTGGAAAAAAAAAAGATTCTAACTCGTCAACCCAAATCATATCTGGGGACAACATCTGGAATTGCCAACTGGAAACCTTTAGAACCACTAGCAAAAAACAGATGTTATCATAGCTCAGATATATATTGTCCAAAAAAGCCCAAAAGTGACACAACAAAAATATAAGTGTGACATTCTCTAATTTTGTGCCTTTTATACAGGTTTTTAATCGATTGACAGCCTAATAGATCAACTTGTTATGATAATTCCCAAGTGGCTTAAGAATAAATTCACCCACTTCTTTTTGAAGGGGCACATGCACGCCAGTGTTTATAGAAGTGCCATCAACAGTAGCCAAAGTATGGAAAGGTCCCAAGTGTCCATTGACAAATGAATAAAGAAGATGTGATACACCTACACACACACACACACACACACACACACACACACACACACACACACACTACTCAGCAATCAAAAAGAATGAAATCTTGCCATTTGCAATGATACGTACAGAACTGGAAGGGATCATGCTAAGTGAAATTAGTCAGAAAGACAAATATCCTATTGCTTCATCATATGTGGAATTTAAGATACCAAACAGAAAAACATAAGGGAAGGGAAGCAAAAATATAAAAACAGGGAGAGAGACAAAACATAAGATACTTTTAAATATAGAGAACAAACTAAGGGTTGCTGGAGGGCTTGTGGGCTACATGGGCAAGGGACATTAAGGAAGACAGTTGTTGGGATGAGCACTGGGTGCTTTATGTAGGGGATGAGTCACTGGATTCTGCTCCTCAAATAATTATTGCACTATATCCTAACTAACTTGGATGTAAATTAAAAAATAAATTAAAAAAAAAGACAAAGTTTCTAACTTGGACCTCATAAAAACTAAAACTGCTTTTTAAAAATCACTGTTACAGAAATGAAAAGACAGCCCCAAATTGGAAGTATTTACAAAACACATCTGTATCCAGGATATTTAAAGAACTCTGATATGCAAATGATAAGACAAGAAGTCCAATTTGACAAAACAAGATATATGGATGCCAAATAATCACAAGAGAAGTTATACAACATCATACTCATTAGGGAGATACAAATGAAATGAGACACCAATACAAATCCACCAGAATGACTAACATTTAACCACTGCTATCAAAAGTATATACCCTGGTAAAATCAACTTGGAAAACATTTGCCAGTATCCATGGAATCAGAACATATACATACACCATACAAGCCATCAAATCTGTTCCTAGAAGTTATAAATACATTACATAGAGATGTTCATTTGTGTATCAGACATATACAAGAATCTTTATAGTAGTGCTATTTTAATAGTCCAAAACCTGAAGCAAAGTAAGTCCGTCAACACTATTATAAATAAGTAAATGTTATATTCATACATAGAAATTTCCACAGCAATATAAGCTACTGATACATTCAACAATATGACTAAGTTTTGGAGATATAATATGGAGTAAAAAGCCAGACTCAAAAAACATACTTACATAGGATTCCATTAAAGTTCAAAATGGGCAAAAGAATGCATGGTAGTAGAAAAACACAGGTTGACTCTGGAAGAGGGAAAGATAACTAAAAGTCTTTCAGGGTGTTAATAATGTTATTTCTTTTTATCTGGTTGATGCCTACATGCGTGTGTTCAGTTTATAAAAATGTATCAATCTACATACTTCTGATTTTTGTACTTTCTTCTGTACTTCAATTAAAAAGATTTAAAATATTCATCAGCAAAGTCTAGTGTAGAACTATAAATTATACACTTTTGTTTCTTCCTCCCTTTAAACATTTTTTAATATTTTTTTTAATGTTTTATTTATTTTTAGGAGAGAGAGAGAGAGACAGCGTGAGCAGGGGAGGGTCAGAGAGAGAGGGAGTCACAGGCTGAAACAGGCTCCAGGCTCTGAGCTGGCAGTCAGCACAGAGCCCGACGCGGGGCTCGAACCCACGAACTGCGAGATCATGACCTAAGCGAAAGTCGGATGCTTAACCGACTAAGCCACCCAGGCGCCCCTTTAATATTTATTTTTGAGAGAGAGAGAAACAGACAGACCATGAGAGGTTGGGAGAGAGAGGGAGACATAGAATCTGAAGCAGACTCCAGTCTCTGAGCTGTCAGTACAAATCCCAACATGGATCTCGAACTCACAAGCCATGAGATCATGACCAGAGCCCAAGTCAGATGCCCAATAGACTGAGCCACCCAGACACCCCATCTTCCTCCCTTTGTTTTTAGAGGGGATAATTTTAATTTTTCCATTAAATATCCATAGCTTTAAACAAAAGTATGTAACACTGAGTTAAATTTCATCTGGAAAAATATCATAGCATCATCTGCTTTTTTACTCTAATAAAGGATAACCTAATGACTTCAAGAACTCTGGTTTTAGGTTTTTGTCCCCACTCAAGTGTTATGCCTTACATTGAAATATATTTTAAAGAGATGGGTGATTTCTAATTAACTAACTTGGGTGAGTTTCAAATTTTCCTGTGCTCTAGATGGTCATGTTTTTTCATGGGTGAACATTTTTACTATATAAGGTGCTTTGTAAAGTTCAGCCCCAGACCAGCTCAATAAAGCAATTATTGCATACAGAGAATCAAATGAATTTTTTGATTCCCCATTGCATGCAAAAGTTATGCTTACACTATAGTCTATTAAATGTACAATAGGATTAGGTCTCAAAAAAAAAGTACATGCCTAGGGCGCCTGGGTGGCTTAGTCAGTTAAGCGTCCAACTTTCGCTTGGGCCATGATCTCGCAGTTCGTGGGTTTGAGCCCCACATCAGGCTCTGTGCTGACAGCTCAGAGCCTGGAGCTGCTTCAGATTCTGTGTCTCCCTCTCTCTCTGACCCTCCCCTGCTCACGTTGTCTCTGTCTCTCTGTCTCTCTCTCTCTCCTAGAAATAAATAAAAAATATTTTTAAAAAAGTACGTGCCTTAATTTAAAAATACTTTATTGCTAAACCTAATGAAAGACCCAAAACCATGAAATTCCTAGAAGAAAACATAGGCAGTAATTTGACATTGGTCATAGAAACATTTTTCTAGATGGGTCTTCTCACACAAGGGAAATAAGAGCAAAATTAAACTATTAGTACTACACCAAATTAAAAAGCTTTTCTGTAGCATAGGAAACCATCAGAAAAAAAAAAAAGGCAACCTATTGAATGGGAAAAGATATTTGTTTGCCAAGGATATAACTGATAATGACTTAATATTCAAAATATATAGACAACATATACAACTCAACACCAAAAGAAAACTCCGATGAAAAAATGGACAGAGGATTAAAACATTTTCTAAGAAGACATACATGTGGCCCAAAGACACAGAAGATGCTCAACCTCCCTAATCAGAGAAATACAAATTTAAAGCTACAATGAGATACCACCTTACACCTGTCAGTATGGCTAGAATCAAAAAGACAAGAGATGAAAACTGCGGGTGAAGATGTGGAGAAAAATAAACCCTCATGCACTGCTGGTAAAAAAGCAAATTGTTGTAGCCACTGTGGAAAACAAAATGGAGTTCCTCAAAAAATTTAAAAATGTATTACCATATGATCCAGTAATTACACTGCTGCGTATTTACCCAAAGAAAAAAATACTAAATAGAAAAGACATGTGCACGCATGTTCATTGCAACATTTATAATAGCAAAGATAAGGAGGTAACCCAAGTGTCCATCAATAGATGAATGGATAAAGAATTGTGTGTGTGTGTGTGTGTGTGTGTGTGTGTAATGGGATATTATAGACAATGGAATAATATATATATAATGGAATTATACTCAGCCATGAAAAAGGATGAGATCTTTCCATTTGCAACAACATAGATGGACCTAGAGTTTATTATGCTAAATGAAACAAGTCAGGCAGAGAAAGATAAATACCATATAACTTCACTCCTATGTGGAATTTAAGAAACAAATGAACAGAGGAAAAAAACAGATTCTGAAATACAGAGAACAAACTGGTGGTTGCTAGAGGGGAGGTGGGGGTATACGAAATAGATAAAGGGAATTAAGAGGTCTACTTATCTTGATGAGAAAAAATTACGTATAGAATTGTTGAATTATATTGTACACCTAAACCTAATATAATACTATGTTAACCATACCTCAGTTTTAAAAGATATTTCTTAAAAATTCTAATCATCATCTCAGCTGTCAATGAGTCAATATTATTGCTGATGGAGGATCTTGCTTTGATGTGAATGACTGCTCACTGATCAGAATAGGGGTACCTGAAGGTTGGGGTGGCTGTGGAAATTTCAAAATAAGACAGTAATGAAGTTCGTCACACTGATGGACTCTTCCTTTCACTTGCACACCTAGAAGCCTTTGCAGATTTTTTCATTGGCCTAACTTTAGTAATTGTTGTGTCTCAGGGAATAAGGAAGCCCAAGGAGACGGAGAGATGATGGAACAGGTGGTTGGTGAAACAGTCAAAACATATATAGTAATTCTAAATTAAGTTCATGGTCTTGTAAGGGCACAGTTTGTGGTGCCCTGAAAACAATTATAATAGTAACATCAAAGACAGCAAGGATCATAGATCAAAAATTAAGATATTTCAAGAATTACCAAAATGTGATATAGAAACACCAAATGAGCAACTACAATTGGAAAAAAAGGCATTCACAAATTTACTTGCAGTAGGGTTGGTACAAACCTTCAATTTCTTTTTTTTTTTAATTTTTTTTTTGTTTTGTTTTATTTATTTTTAGGAGAGAGAGAGACAGCGTGAGCAGGGGAGGGTCAGAGAGGGAGTCACAGACTGAAACAGGCTCCAGGCTCTGAGCTGGCAGTCAGCACAGAGCCCGACGCGGGGCTCGAACCCACAAACCGCGAGATCATGACCCAAGCGAAAGTCGGACGCTTAACCGACTAAGCCACCCAGGCGCCCCTAAACCTTCAATTTCTAAAGAAACAATATTTGTGAAACACAATAAAGCAAAGTACAATAAAATGAGGTCGCCTGTAAGGGACCAAATATTCCTGATCATCTCATAATTTACTCATGAAAGTTTCACCTTAAATTGTTTTTTTAATGGAAAAACCTCCATAAAATAGACTACATTTGACTTAGTTATCTGTACCTTTTTTTCCTTTTCAAAATTGCCAAACATGGCTATTTGACACAATGTGATAAAACAAACACACACACAGTGAATCAGGAAACCTGAATTCTACTGTGGGCTTTATCATTCACTGAATTTAGAGGAGGTATTTAATCCTTCCATGTCACTTAAGTCACATAAAAAAAAAAAGAAGTCGTGGATTTTGTGATCTGTAAGGTATTCTTGACCTTCAATAAATGTTGATCCAGATATGTGAAGTTAGTTAAAATAGTAAAATGGATCTAAAGGTGACTACACTGCCTGAGACAATTCTTACACATGAAAAAGTCATACTTTTTATGATAAAAGGATAAATTGACCCCCAAAATGCATCACAACAAGAAATCAAGATGAGCATCATGCCATATAGTAAGATCACATATATTTATAAATTTTGAATCTTAAATATAAATAACGTATTGCTTAGAAATTAGCCTATTTCTAAACTGTAGCCACACACCTAAACATCCGTCCTCAAATACTTGAATTCAAAGCCCAATCCAGTACAAATATTTCAAATAAAAATTGGGCAATTCTTTAATTTTACTCCAATACAGTACAAAATTATATGAACTGTATAAAATAAGAACGGGAAAGCAGAGCACCAGACAGAAAATAGAAGGCAGTGATTGCTCAGGACATAATGTTATGGAATTTAAGATATGCAAGAGCTAAGTCATGGAGAGCTTTCTCAGATGGGTGAGGCAAAAGGGGAAAACAGCAGTCTTCCTAATGCATTACTATAGTAAATGGAGATCTACACACCTGTATCCCTATGATACAACATTGTCTAATAAACCCAGTAAGAAAATCTTTCCTTTCAGAAAGGTCAGCTCCATCCATGGCAACAGCATACCTGATTAGCTCATTAAAGGGCCACATGAAGGCTACCATTCATAGATATCCAATGACCCCACTTCATAACACTTCAATGATATAAATATTAGGTAAAACATAGGTGCAACAATTTGACTGAATTCATCTTTTACCAAGTGATAGATGAAAACCATAAAACTCCCTATAAAGCAAAATTCAAAGTTTATTTTAAAAAAGGTACTTCTTTCTCAAAGCATCAGCTCATCTTTCCAATTAGATATTCTTTCTTTTGTTTCAAACTCCAGATCCCATTTGGCTATTTTTATGCCACTTGTCATTATCATTGTATTACAGTGATTTGTGGGGGTTTTTTCCCCCCTTATCTGACCTCACCCTATACCTAACTCATCTGTTTAAACTGCGAAGATGGAATTACTCTTCCTCCTATCTTTCAGGGCTGCACAGTACTTACTATATACTTAAATGTCTCTTGCTTAATGGAGGGATTAATAAGTATTCTAGGGTAAGCAAAATAAAGGTAAAAGAACAAAAGCAACTCAATAGTAATACATTTTTAATGATTAGACTAGAAATGGAAACCATACTTCCATTATATCTGTAAAGTGTTTTATATATATATATATATATGTGCATATATATATATATATATATATATATAATTTATTGTCAAGTTGGCTAACATACAGTGTATACAGTGTGCTCTTGGTTTTGGGGGTAGATTCCCATGATCCATTGCTTACATATAATGCCCAGTGCTCATCCCAACAAGTGCCCCCCTCGGTTCCCATCACCCATTTTCCCTTCTACCCTGAGCCCCCACCCACCCTCAGTTTGTTCTCTGTATTTAAGAGTCTCTTATGGTTTGCCTCCTTGTCTGTTTGAAACTATTTTTTTCCCTTTCCCTTCCCCCATGGCTTGCTGTTAAGTTTCTCAAATTCCACAGATGAGTGAAAACCTAGATCTCTCACTGACTTATTTCAAAGAGCTATGAAAACATGATAAATTAAGATTTGATAAAGCTGCATGGGTGGTAGATAAAAAGGTTGATAATGTTATCCTGTCCACCTTTTTTTTTTTTTTTTACATATTTGAAATGTTTCACAGCTTAAAAATTTATGAGACACAAGGCAGTGTTAATACTTCAGTATATGCACAGTAGCACATAACCTAAACTCATGTTGCTGGTCTCGAATAGTTGTTTTTTTGTTTTGTTTTGTTTTTAACAATCTAGCAACATGCCTCTAATCAGAATATATAATATAAACTACCTAAGACTCAATCTGAAACCAACATACAAACAAGACCTCTGAAGTAAATAAAATTGATCTTAAAGCTTTTGGGAAACAGAAAGTATGGGTTCATATGGGCAAAAAGCCACTTTCTTAACATATTATCCTACTAAGTGTAGCTACTTAGCTCTCTTAGCTAAGATTCAAAGGTTCAAATGTGAAAAAAATAGACAACAGGAAGATTAGGAAAACATGAAATGTAGAGTTATCCAAGGATAATGATAAAATATATCATTTAGGAAACTTTACTATGAACAGGATAATACTTTGTGATCAAAATGGGGAATACTCTGGTCTCCCAGGTGGGGAGTGAGGCAGTAAACTCCATTTAATACAATCTTTAAGAATTCATAGATATAAGATCTATCAGAAGGAATTTATTATTTGTATGATAATGAAAACTTTTTAAAGTTTGGGAAAAGGGCTAGATTCCACATGCTTGGAACACCTTATTTCTTGGTAATTCAACCGAGATCGATCCAACTAAGATAATTTTTGAATCCCTACTACATGCCATAAATTGCATATAAGGTATAACTAAGATGTTTTAATGAATTCTAGGATAGTAAATGAAAAACACCTCAAAACACCGATTTTTGTGATATCATGTTAACAAAGTACATTGTTCAAATATTCAAGTCAACTGAAATATGAAATAAAAATTTCACTGTATTTAGAGGAAATGAAAAAACTGGGGAACTATAAAGGTCCTGTTTTTCAAAGGGAGGTGGGTTATACCAAGTTTTCCGCTAGAAAGTCATTCTATTCAAAAGCAACACAATGCCTCTGCCCAGAAGGATATGAAACAAAGACCCTGATATTAACATACAGCCCCAGCATCAGCTTTTAGTCACAGGAGCATGACAATCCAGCAAGAGAGATTTATCCCCTCAATTAAAAAAGAGAAGAAAAGGGGAAAGGAAATAAAGGGAAAGAAATTTTAAAAGAGAAAGGACTAAGTGTGTACTTGAGAGAAAAATAAATGAGTCTAAATTGAGCTCCACTAATTACTGGTTATATGACTGGGGGCACATCTTTGTATTTCATTTTTCTTATCCATAATAAATGGTTAATAAGAGTAGTTATCTCATGGGGTGCCTGGGTGGCTCAGTCGGTTAAGCATCTGACTTCAGCTCAGGTCATGATCTCGCGGTTCGTGGGTTCAAGCCCCGCATCGGGCTCTGTGCTGACAGCTAGCTTGGAGCCTGGAGCCTGTTTCAGATTCTGTGTCTCCCTCTCTTCTCTGACCCTCCTCTGCTCACTCTGTCTCTCTCTCCCTCAGAAATTTAAAACAAAAAAAAATTTTTTTTAAAAAAGGGGGGTGGGCAATGTTCATAGCAGCACTCTCCACAATAGCTAAAACCTGGAAAGAGCCTAAGTGTCCATCAACAGATGAATGGATCAAGAAGATGTGGTTTATCTATACCATGGAATACTACATGGCAATGAGAAACAATGAAATCTGGCCATGTGTAGCAACACGGATGGACCTTGAGGTTGTTATGCTGAGCGAAATAAGTCAGGCAGAGAAGGACAAATATCATATGTGTGCACGTATGGGAGGATTAGGAGGAACTTAACAGAGGACCAAGGGGGAGAAGAAGGGCGGAAATGGTGGGGGAAAGGGAGAGAGGCAAACCATGAGAGACTCTTGAATGCTGACAAAAACTGAGGACTGGTGGATGTGGGGGGAGGAGGGGTGGGCATGGAGGAGGGCACTTGTGGGGATGAGCACTGGGTGTTATGTGGAAACTAATTTGACAATAAACTATTTGTAAAAATAAATAAATAAATAAATAAATAAATAAATAAATAAATAAATAAATAAAGGGGGGGTGGGGGCAGGAGAAATCCCAGTGTCAAAACAAGAGCTACAATAGCAGGCAAAACCATGATGATTTAAGAAACCAAAGAGGTAGCTGGGTAGCTCAGTTGGTTAGGTGTCTGACTTTGGCTCAGATCATGATCTCGTGGTTGATGAGTTTGAGCCCCATGTTGGTTCTGTGCTGACAGCTCAGACCCTGGAGCCTGCTTCGGATTCTGTGTCTCCCTCTCTTGGCTTTCCCCTGCTAGTGCTCTTTCTCTCTTAAAAATAAATAAAAACATCAATTTTTTTTAAAAAGCCAAAGAAAACTATTCATAAAATGAATACATGTATTTTTAGAGTTTCAAGGGTCTTTGAGCTTCACTTATTCTAAACCTCTTATATTACAGCTGGAAAAATAATGAGATTTCCTAATGATTATTCAGCTTCAGATATAAGCCTGGAACCCAGAGCTTCTAATTGCCAGTCTACTTTGGCAGGATACCTTCCAAAATATAAAATAAAAAAATATTTTTTCCTCAATGATGTGATATTTATATATTTTCATAGGACTTAGGGGGAAATATCCAAACATATCATCAACTTGGTGTACTCAAGCTTAAAACAAAAACAAAAAACAGTAAATGTCCTAGCCTAGAATGACTTCTACAGACTAAGTAAACATTCTAGCAAAACAAAGCAATTTAGTATAATAGGAAGAAATTTCCTCTAAATGCGTTATTATTCTTTCAAAGGTAAAGAACATTCCTAAAGCCATAGAGCATGAGATACCCACAGGTAATTGAGGACCTACCATGAGATCTGCAATGTAGTTTGTAGACAACCAGGTAGAATAAAAATATATATGAAATATCCTTTCAACTTAGAAATATTAAACTTGAATTATTCTTATGAAAAGGTATGCTAGGATTACTATGAACAATTACATTTCAAAATATAAGTTTTAAGTTAAATTAATATTAGGTTCATATTTTGCAAGTAAAGCTATGTTCTCAATATATATAAATATTTAATGCACTATCATAGCATGACTTACTTCAATCCAGAAATTACCATATTTTACTGGAGAATAATTGAATTCATGCTTTAAATATGTGCTTATTGTTTACAGAGAGTCTTTGAATCTGTAGCCAGGAAAAGCTAGATTTAAGTTCCACATGTTATTAAATTGCTATGAGCTTTAGCAACTTAAATCTCTATAAAATCTGGTTTCTTCTGCCAAAAGGAAATACCATCATCTTCAAGGGAATGGTTAAGTTTATATATAGAAGTTTAACGAAAAATAATATATGCATTTAAATCTATTTTTAATATACATTAGTTTATATCATCTATAAAAAAAGGAGGTTAATTAATGTGGCTGTTAAGACCCTTAATAAAACAGTCTCATCTATTTTATTAAGGTATAGGGATAAGATTCAAACTATTATATTATCATATTATTGAAAGACTACAGCCATGTTTCCATAAACAAAATTCAGTGATTATGACTACCTATCTAAAAAGAAAGTAGCACAGTTTAAATACAGCAAAATACTTCAAGTATATTTACTCACTTTTACCTAAAAGGACTTGATTCATGCTTTATTCATCAAATCTTAACATTTGTTCAAGCCCCACATATTAGCAGTTTAAAATACAGTAACTGGGCTTTTGGGGGCACCTGGGTGACTCGATTGGTTGTATCTAACTCTAGGTTGCAGCTCAGATCATGATCTCATGGTTCATGGTCTAGAGCTGCACATTGGTTTCTGTGCTCACAGCATGGAGCCTGCTTGGGATTCTCTCTTCCTCTCTCCCCCCGCCCCCTTCCCCTGCTCATTCTCACTCTCTCAAAATAAATAAAATTAATTTTAGAAATGCAATAGCTGGGCTTTTTGTGTGGCTATATGGGCAATTAGATGTGTGAACTGTAAGTCTTCTACATTGTAAGAGGAAATAGAAATTGGTTCAGCCACTTTGGGTAACTATCTACAAGTATCTACCCAAATCAAATACATGCCTTCCTATGACCCAGCAATTCCACTCCTAAGTATATACCCAAGAGAAATGAGGGCACAATTTCACCAAAAGTTAAAAAAGAAAAAAAAAAAAAACTTCATAGAGACTATAATCATAAAAGCCCCAAGCTAGAAACACACTAAATGTTCATCATCATAAATAGGTAAGATTATGAATGGAATCCTACAGTGCAATAGAAGAGCAAAGTTGATGTATGTGGATAAGTAGATCAATCTTAGATCTTATGCTGAGCAAAAGAATACAGTTACTATAACATCCATAACTGTGTCACTGCATTTATAGGAAGTTGGAAGGAAGGAAGGAAGGAAGGAAACAGGCAAAACTCTTTGGTTATTGAAATCAAGATCATTATTGAAGTGGGTTGATGATGTATAAGAAAATGAAAACATGTGTTACTGGTTTTGACCGTGGGCAGCAGACAGGAGCCAGAGTTCTTGAAGACAGTGTTAGTGAAGGCTAGAAAAAGTGAGAAAATTTTATTGGAAATATACCAGTAGAACAATTAGCAAAATGCTGGCCTAAAATAACACGGGCTTGTTAGAAGGATGGAGGAGTTGACTAGCAAGGAACAGGGAGAGCTTTCCAGGATGACGAAATACTGTACACCTTTGCAGGACCATGCGGATTTCTGTGTAACTGTTTAAAATGGTAGACTGACGATCTATAACTTTAGTTGCAGAAAAATTGAACCTTGATTAAAAAAAAAAACTTACTAATACATTTTAAAAGACTTTTAAAAAATTAGTTCCTAATGAATAATACTGGCATGTGTTATAGTTTAAAAGTTGTGGAAAAAAATAGAGCACTTAGATTTACTGTATGTTATGGTTTCCAAATAGCATGCTGCCTGCAACAGCTCTACTGGGATTTTTCACTTAGTGCTATGCCATCAACCTCAGATTATCCATGCTTCTCTGTAGTTTCTAATGGAATGCTAGGAAAGCTCATGTATGAGTCTGCAACACACACAGGAATGTTAACAAAAAACCATCAAAAACTTCTTAAAATACACACACACACACACACACACACACACACACACACACACACACACACTTTGGCTAAGTTTGAGCCACTGAGTTAAAAATGTTAAGTTTTTTTTTTTAAACGAAGAATAAAGAGGCTGATATAGTCGGAAACATTCAAGGAAAAACCTTCAGTGTCAGAGTGACACAGATTGACAGGCCATTCTTTAGTTCTGGTTTTGAGCAGGGAAGTTAATGTAATTGCAAGCAATCACGTTCGACTTGGAAACATTTTCCTACTCTTTTGTGTGAGCACCGCTTCTCATGCAGATAAATGACACAATCATCCTACATTAATAGAGTCCATAACCTTGAATGGATTCTTTTCTTTTGGTGATTATTTTGTGATCAAAATACACACTCCAGATGTCACTAATAGCAGTGGAGATTTTTGCTATATATTTTTAAATAACAGACATTTGAACATGGCTAAGTTGTGCTCTGTGATGGGCAGAATTGTATCCTTATCCCCCAAATTCATGTTGAAATCCTCATCTCTAGTATCTCAGAATGAGACTGGATATAAAGATAATGACCACTTTTAACACCCTAAATTTAGCTGAAGTCATTTGTGTGGACCCTATCCCAGTCAGACTGGTGTGCTTTTAAGAAATTGAGACACAAACATGTGCAAGTACAGAGAGAAGACCATGTGAAGACATATGGGGAAGGTGGTCATCTACAAGCCCAAGAGAGAGGCCTCAGAAGAAACCATCTCTGCCAACACCCTGACTTCACACTTCCGGATAAATTTGTGGTTAAATCCCCCCATGCAGCATGAAGATTTGAGTCAAGCACCTTTTAAGTGTTCTCCAAGTGTGCCAAAGCCAGGCAAGAGGTTTTGTGTGAAAGTGATTACCATCCCAATCCCAGCTGTCTGATGGAGGTCATTATTTCAGGAAGGAACACGTGCAAAGATGAAGGCACAAAACATAATTGCTTCTATGATAGTAATTTAGCTTCCTGGGGTAAAGATTCAAACCAGCATCTCCCATTAGTCTAACAGTGTCATAGTTTTCTTTTTTATCCATTTCTTTCAGGTTTTTTTTTTTTTTTAATATCTGAAGCTTTCTAAAGGAGATTTGAGTGATTTAATGTTAACCACCCACACACTGTATTTACCACTATTATTAGCACAGCAGATGATCTTTAGAACTTAGTGAAGCTCCAAGAAGCATTATTACTGATTTTTTAAAAAGTGCCTCTAAATCATTTGCCATTTCTTCTGATTATCCAAGGCAGTTCTTTTCAAGTGATCTTTTAGTGTCTTAAGTTTAAAAAGGACTATAACTAGTGATGTGATGTGTGTCTTGAACTTTGAAGTGTTACATTTCAGTTTACATAAATTCAAATTAGAAGACTGTAATGACAAAGGGAAATAGAATAGTGGCATAAGAGAGGAAAAAAGGCAGGCTTTTTAGGTCCCCTGACAACTACATAAGTATCTGAGGAAAATTAGGTGAAAGAAGGGGATGGGGCTAGTTCATAACCATTAATGAGAAAATTTGTTTTTGACTGAAAGATACATAGAAGTTCATATGTAACTTCTATGAAAGTTTTAGTCTGAATTAAAAGAAATGTCCACAATTGAGGAAGTTACTCTGCTCAATAATTACTAAATCAAACTTCTCATATTATGTTAAGGTCTGAAAAACACTTCATTGTGTTAGTAAACATGTATCATTGTGTTAAATAATAGTAATCAAACTGTATTCAGCAGGAAATAATCAACCATATCACATGTGGAAAAACTGAAAGTGGAAACAGAATTACATTGTGTAATCAAAATGCCATAAAAGACCTACATGTACTTAGCAGAAGGCATACTGTGAACTAAGAAAATTTTTAAAAGGTTTCAAAGAGTCTGCCTGTGAGAGTTCAATGAGGCCCAATTAATTGATCAGAAGAGTTATTTATTCATAGCCTGAAAAACACTGATAAAGAATCTGTGGGAAGGATTTATTCAGATATGGTTAGACTAGTGACAAGGTACATAAACATTATCGTACTTACACAATTCAACAACACAATGGAATCACTGTGTTTTGAAACTGGGATTTAAAAAAAAGAAAAATCACCCACTATCCTCATATTCCATTCTGAGTGTCTAACCACTAAATGCTCAAAATATAAAAGCTTAACTTTTATGATATTGAAAACTGCTCGGTTTTTTTCCAGCAAGGGCTAGAAATTGTCACTAACCATGTGATTTGAGAAAGGCATCATTTTTTAAAGTTTATTTTGAGGGGCGCCTGCCTGGGTGGCTCAGTCGGTTAAGCATCTGACTTCGGCTCAGGTCATGATCTCAGGTTCCTGGGTTTGAGCCCCCTTGGGGTTCGAACCCCCCACTTCGGGCTCTGTGCTGACAGGTAGCTTAGAGCCTGGAGGCTGCTTCGGATTCTGTGTCTTCCTTTCCTCTCTGACCCTCTCCTGCTCACTCTGTCTCTCAGAAATTTAAAAAAAAAAAATACATAATTTTGAGAGAGAGACGGGGGTGGGGGGCAAGAGACGGGAGGAGGGGAAGAGGGAGGGAGAGACCTGCAGAGGTGTGCGCCTGCACCCGCAAGCATGGGGGAGGGGCAGAGAAAGGGAGAGAGAATCCCAAGCAGTCTCTGATCAGTGCAGAGCCCCACAACGGGTTCAAGCCCACAGCTAGGAGATCATGGCCTGAGCTGAGATCAAGAGTCCACATGTAATCAACGGACCCACCCAGGTGCCCCAGAAAGGCATCATTTAAAAACCAACCCTTCCGGGGCACCTGGGTGGCTCAGTCGGCTAAGTGTCCGACTTCGGCTCAGGTCATGATCACACGGATCAAAAAAAAAAAAAAAAAATCAGTTCACTGTAACACATTTTATAAAACAGACCATGTGGAAACATTGACTTTTCATATAACTAATATTAGGTATACTTCAGCACCTTTAAGTATGAAGACTGGAAACGATTTTCTCCAAATCTCCAGAGGTGGAGAGAGAAAAATTAAAATAGAGATTTCTAAAGAATGATTCCTAAAACCTATTCCTTTCACTTTGTAAAAATCATGACTTTCCTAGAAGATTCTGGTGTTCTCTGTACTGATAGCAGTTGCCTTATATTATCCTTCCCTGTATGGGGAGAGGTTACACTGCAGTTATCTCTTGGGAGGAATTCTGTAACCTCCCTGTGCCAATGTCAGTGTCTGGTGGAAAAGATCAGAAGAAACTGTAACAGTCTATTCTCATCTTGCCTTTCTCAACTATTTTCTTTCTTTCTTTTTTTTGGTCAGGAGTTTCTGGTCATCTTTAGAAACATTGAATGAAAAATAAAAGTTGGGACAAATTTTCCTCTGACAGTACAGCCTCAGTAAATTAGGTGAAAAATGAAAAAACAGAAAAGAAAAATATTTAAATAGGTATCCTATCCTCATTCCCATTTAATGGTTAATATATTGCAATGACTTTCAGAAGATTTTGATTGAAGTTTTATTATGCACAAGTATTTACAAAATGGAGCACATTCCAGTTCTGCATACCAAGTTTCAAAATACAGAGTTCAATAGAACTGCTAGGAAAATAGTTCCATTACCTTCGGGGATTTATAATATTATAGAATCTCAAAGTAGAAGAGAACAAATCAGTATTATATATTACATAATATGAAAAGGAATAAGCAACTGACCGAATATAAAACCCCTTATATGTACAGCTGATGATACCAAGGCTTAAGATCGCACAACAACACTGATATACACTGCATTTGAGTGTCTAATATTTGGAAGTTAGGCATTCCATAGCTAAGCTTTTAAAAGGTGACATCAGTTCTGTAAATTGATTTCAAAAATGCGATCAGGGCGCTTGTGTGGATCAGTCGGCTAAGGGTCCAGCTCTTGATTCCAGCTCAGATCAGGATCTCATGGTTTGTAAGATCCAGCCCCGCATTAGCTCTATGCTGACAGCACAGAGCTGGCTTAGGATTCCTTCTCTCTGCCCCTCCTCCATTCATGCATGCACACTGTATCAAAACCTACTTAAAAAATATTTTTAAATCCCTTTTTTGGATCAATTTAGGACCATTTTTATGTGCTTTTCAAGGACCAGCCCTACCTAATTCCCTTCAGCACACATTTCACACCCCAGTGTCTCTAAGTTACTCCCTTTGCCCTCTTTTTCCTACTCCGAACCATGCTGACATAATTTTTCTCAAACATTTGTTATGCCATTACCCTAAAGACAAGGGAAAAACAGGGGCACCTGGGTGGCTGAGTCGGTTAAGCGTCCGACTTTCGCTCAGGTCATGATCTCGCAGTTCGTGGGTTTGAGCCCCGCATCGGGCTCTGTGCTGACTGCCAACTCAGAGCCTGGAGCCTGTTTCGGTCTGTGACTCCCTCTCTCTCTGACCCTCCCCTGCTCACGCTGCCTCTCTGTCTCTCTCTCTCTCTCTCTCTCCTAGAAATAAATAAAAACGTTAAAAAAAAAAAAGACAAGGGAAAAACAGGTTGCTACAAAATGAAGTCCGATTTATTAAAGTTAGTTCTTCGTCTCTATCCATGTATTTCTACTCTTTTAACTTGCACCCTAACCAAACAACTTCCTTTTTTTCCTTTAAGTTTTTATTTTGAGAGAGAAAGAGAAAGAGAGCAAGCAGGGGAGGGGCAGAGAGAGAGAGAGGGAGACAGAATCCTGAGAAAGAGGGAACTGTCAGAGAGCAATGCCCAATGTGGGGCTCGAACTCACAAACCATGAGATCATGACCTGAGCTGGTCAAGAGTCAGACACTTAAAACTGATTAAGCTACCCAAGCACTCCAAACAACTTGCTTATCTTTGAAGTATATTTTATGCATATTAAATACCAAAATACCTCTTTTAGGGTCTTTGTCCAGGAAATGTTTAAGTCATAGGGTAGCTTAATATCACCAATCTTCCTCATTCCCATTCCCAAAGGGCAAAATAGTTCCACTCCTACTTTCTGTTCCTACAGAAGTACTCTTTTCCATGTTTCTAATAATTTATGATAGTATGTTGCATCCTAATTCCAAGTGATGCGGTGTTTTATAGTCTCTCACCACCCTTTCCTGACTCCACTCATTCCCTTAACCCCAACAGTTTTATCCCCAAGACCTTTTCATTCCCATGGCCTAGTTGAGAACCTATTATGTATTAGCTATTAACTCAATCTTAGCATAGATCTAGTTTATTTTTATACTAATAAGGCCATCATGAGTGGCAGAATTTCCATATTTTCTGATTTTAAAAAATCGTCGTAAGATGTTATAATATCAAAAGTCCTTTTGAATCCTATCTAATTATTATAGTTTACATAAATATAGGACCAGAAAAGTTCTACTGATTAATTCAACAAATATTTATGGCATATGTACCAAGTGTCAAAGCCTATTCATGTGCCAGAGAAAGATGAGTTGTTAACATGTATTTATATTAATTGTATTTGCACAGCTTATATTCCGGAAGGGAAACAGACAAGTAAAGGGTCAGGACATTATTTGATAGTGATTATAAGATAATAATTCACACAAGTTCATACTAGTAGCAGTTCATACTAGTTGTGGTTGTGTCTCAGTCTAGTATTAACTAACAATTATATTCCCATCTCCAAGTCAAGTTCTATTTTTACAGAACTAAAGATATTAATCAGGGTTACCATCGAGCAAAAGACTATAGGTGAAGATAAACTATTCAGTTTCTTTAACAAATATAGGCTAAAAGTACAATGACTTAGTCAAGATAGAATTCCTCCCAAGATTCAGAGTTTACGATGTGGGGCAGCTGGGTGGGTTAGTCAGTAAAGCAACCAACTTTTGATTTCAGCTCAGATCAGGAGCTCACAGTTGGGGACTTAGAGCCCTGCGGTGAACCCTGCGCATGTGGCTCTGTGGCTCTGCATGAATAGTGAGGAGCCTGCTTGGGATTCTCTCTCCCCTTCTCTCTCTGTCCCTTCCCTGCTCACTCACATGTATGCTCTCTCAAAATAAGTAAGCTTAAAAAAAAAAAAAGCTCATGAGGTTAGGGAAACTGTGCCTTTACTCTGTCATTCAGAAACTCAGGATCTTTCATCTCATTACTCTACCAAGCAAGGTATGATCTTACTTACAGCATGGAGGCTGCCACATCTATTATAGCCTGGGGAAAGAGCAAAAAAAAACAAAAAAAAGAACATACCCAATATCTTAAGGCCAATAACTGGAAGTGATCACATGGCTTTTTGTTCACTTTCATTGCCTAAACCCAAGAAAACATATCTGGATACAGGGGAGCCTGGAAGACAGTCTCCAACAGAATGGCCACCTGGGCACAGGCAAGTTCTTAGCAGTTCAGAAAGAAGGGAATTATAAGAGGAGAAGGAGGCTATTAGTCATCTCTGCCTCACTGGGACACTATCATCTACCTTTGCTTGACTTTAGAAAGGAAACCAGAAACACGGGTAAATGAAGAGGTCAGAACAGTTATTAACAAAAATAAAGTTATCAAAGGCAATGCGGCATTTGATGTAAGGCATCTATAGTGACATTCTTTTGGTGAATAGTGGCCCGGTTTCTCTGCCTAAGAAACTCAATACTAAGTTTAAAGAATGCCTTTGTTTAATTCCCCAAGAAAGATGTTATGGGGGAAAATGAAAACATAGACCATAAATGGCATCTGTTTCTGCAGCCAAATT
Organism: Proteles cristata cristata; assembly: GCA_017311185.1. Lineage (NCBI taxonomy): Eukaryota > Metazoa > Chordata > Mammalia > Carnivora > Hyaenidae > Proteles > Proteles cristata. Next base: position 391,933 of record JAESUZ010004923.1, on the reverse strand, counting down.
CATGTAAGAAGGTAATATGAGCCCACTTTAATGAACTGCATCTGTAATTTAAGCTGACTGTTCTTTGCAACTCTGACTTTATAGACCCAGAATAGCACTTGTAATAACTGAAGTTACATATTACCTTCCTCTGAAATCAATGGGGCGGGGTGGGGGTGGGAGGCTGCTGCATAAAGCTAGTCATTTAGCACTCCCTTAGCAATTCAGACAAGGTTGTGGAACCTGAGAAACGTGGAAGTAATTGTCTGGGGTTACGAGAGTCCGTTGTCTCAACTTTCCTTCTTGGTCATGCATTTAGTGCTTTGAGCAGACACCACTTAGTGTTCTAAAGAGCTTCCTGACACAGGTGTTCATCTTCAAGTCACTTCTAAGATGACAGCTTAGGTGTTATCTCTTCAGATAGACAATCATGCTGATTGCATCATCTCTCTTTACCTGGATCTTCCCATTTTCTTCTCTAGTAAATTCACTCCAAGGAATTCATCAAATCCTGTCTCCACTAATAGGAGAAAGATCATTACAAGGCTTATAACAAATCTGACAGCAGTAGAGCAGAGACTCCAAGTTCAAGAGATAATGAACTATCTTAAAGATGGAAAGCTCTCTCATCCTAGCAGGAACTGCAAAGCAGGGAATGCTCAGGGTTAAGAAACACATTTCAAGGTTACAAGGAAAGCACATAGCTGGTAAACAGCTTGAGTATCTTAAAGTCAACACAAGAGGTACTCCAAATTAAGAGAAGGGTAATCAAGAACCAATAAATAGTACCTAGATTTAGGTACTTTTATTTTTCTGGCTTTTTTCTGGCTCTATACCAGCATGAGAAAGTTAAATTCTATTGATAACAATGAATTCTAATATTAATGAGGCCTAAATATGTATTTATACATATTTATATATAACTATTTATTTATTAAGTGTCTGTTTAGTACTTACAGGCATACCCCAAAGATACTGTGGGTTCATTTCCAGACCACCACAATGAGGGGGAATATTGTAATAAAACTAGTCAAATGAAATTTTTGGTTTTCTAGTACACATAAGAGTTATTTTCCATTCTTCTATAGTTTATTAAATATGCAATAGCATTAGGTCTAAGTAAAACTACAGGACTTAATTTGAAAATATTGCAAAAAAATGCTAACAATCACCTGACTTTTCAGAGCCAATCTTTCTGCTGACAGAGGATCATTGCCTCAGTGATCATGGCTGCTGAGTGACCTAGAGTGGCAGTTGCTGAGGGACAGGGTGTCTGTGGCAATTTCTTAAAATAAGACAATGAAGTTTGCTACATTGATTGATTTTTCCTTTCACGTACAATTTCTGTGTAGCATGCAATGCTGTTAGATAGCATTTTACCCACAGAACTTCAAAAATGGAGTCAATCCTTTCCAACTCTGCCACTGCTTTATCAATTAAGTTTATGCAATATTCTAAGTCTTTTGTCATTTCAGCACTTTTCACAGCATCTGCACAGGGAGTAGATTCTGTATCTAGAAACGACTTTATTTGCTCATCCATAAAAAGCTACTCCCTACGTCCTCCAGTTTTATCAGGAGACTGCAGCAATTCAGTCTGATCTTCAGACTCCACTTCTAACTCTAGGTCTCACACTATTTCCACCACATCTGTGGCTATTTCGTCTACTGAAGCCTTGAATCTCTCAGAGGATTAGAATCCACTTCTTCTAAAATCCTACTAATATTTTGGAGAGGTGATATTTTGACCTCTTTCCATGGATTATGAACATCTTTAATGACATTTAGAATGCTGAATCCTTTCTGGAAGGTTTTTCAACTTCCTTTGCCCAGATCCATCATATGAATCACTACCTATGAAAGCTATAATCTAATGAAATTTACTTCCTAAATAACAAGACTTAAAAGTCAAAATTACTCCTTGATCCATGAGCTACAGAATGGATGTTGTATTAGTAGGCATGAAAAGAACATGAATCTGTACATTTCCAGCATGATTCTTGGGTGACAGGTGTATTGTCAATGGGCAGCAATATTCTGAAAGAAGTTTTTGTACAGGTCTCAACACTGGCCTAAAAATACTCAGTAAATCATGTTATAAACAGATATGCTATCATACTGGCTTTGCTGTTCCATTGAACAGTAGGTTTATTATAACTCTTAAGGGCCCTCAGATTTTTGGAATGGTAAAGGGGTTCAACCTAAAGTCATCAACTGCATTGGGCCCTAAAAAGAGTCAGCCTGTCCTTTCATGCTTAGAATCCAGACATGAACTTCTCCTCTCTAGCTATGAAGGACCTGGATGGTATCTTCTTCCAATATAAGGCTGTTTCATCTCCACTGAAAATAGGTTTAGCTTAGTAGATCTTCTGGATAAGCTGCTTCGCTTTGCCCTTCTATGTTATGGAGATGGATTCTGAAACTTTATGAAACAACCTCTGCTGGCTTCAAACTTTTCTTCTGCAGCTTCCTCCCCTCTCTCAGCCTTCATAGAAATGAAGAGTTAGGGCCTTGCTCTGGAATTAGGCTTTGGCTTAAGGGAACACCATGGCTGGTTTGAACTCCTATCCAGACCACTAAAATTTTCTCCATCTCTGCAATAAGGCTGTTTTCCTTTCCTATAATGTATTCACTAAAGTAGCTCTTAATTTCCTTCTAGACTTTTCTTTTGCATTCACAGCCTGGCTAACTGGCACAAGAAGACTAGCTTTCAGCCACTCTTGCTTTTTGACATACCTTTCTCATTAAGCTTAATCATTTTTAGCTCTTGATTTCAACTGAGAGATGTGTCACTTTTTCCTTTTGCTTGAACACTTACAGGCCATTGTAGGTTCTTAATTGACCTGATTTCAATATTGTTCTGTCTCAGGGAATAGAGAGAGGGAGAGGGAAACAGCTGATCATGGAACAGTCAGAGCATACAACATTTATGGGTTAAGTTCATGGTCTTAGACTGGTGTGGTTTGTGGTAACCCCAAAACAATTATAATAGGAACAAAGATGACTGATCATAGATCACTACGGTGAATATCATAATGAAAAAGATGGAACTGATGTGAAAATTACCAGCATGAGCCACAGATACAGAGCAAACAAATGCTGTTGGAAAAATGATGCCAATTAATTTGTTTAACACACTGTTGTTACAACCCTTCAATTTGTAAAAAACCACAAAGTAAAGTGCAACAAAAGGTATACCTGGACTATATGCCAGGAACTGTAGTCAACATCTTTTCAGTTGAATACGATACAGTTCTTGCACCACAAGCTTGCAATGTAGTTTATTTCAGTGCAGGCATTTTTCCTGCAATGCAGTAAGACTAGGGTTACAATATTGTTATGTAATATGGACTACATTGTTTTGTAACACAGCAGCTTTGTTTGTGAAAGTTATTAACTTATCCTAATGATGGACAATAGATCTAATGACAGAGCTGGAGAAAATAGAGAAGACAAGCCATCTATCTTGAATAGTAGCTACAAACAATCAAAAAGGGGAGCTTCTCTTATGCAGCTAAGTTGTAAAAATATGCATCTTTGGGGGCATCTGGGTGGCTCAGTCAGTTAAACATCCAACTTCAGCTCAAGGCATGATCTCATGGTTCATGAGTTCGAGCCCCACATCAGGCTCTGTGCTAACAGCTCAGAGCCTGGAATCTGCTTCAGATTCTCTCTCTCTCTCTCTCTCTCTCTCTCTGTCTTTCCCTCTCCCACTCATGCTCTGCCTCTATGTGTCTCAAAATGCTAAAAAATATTTTAAAATAAATAAAAATAAAAATATGTGCCTATAGCTCTACATTTATATCTAATATTCTACCTTTCATACAGAAATGAAATACAAAAATTTTCCTAGGAGTTTATAATTCTAACTCCTGATTCCCTGCCCATTTAACCCTTCCAACAACCTTCTGAGGTAATTTTTATTAATATTCACATTAGAAGATAAGGAAGATAGGTCACAGTGAGGTTTAGCGACTTGCCCAGGGTCATTTAAAATAACTGAAATATTACAGAACATTCCATTCAGCTAAGTAAAAATCCCATTATCTTTTAAAGTCAACCATTTATAATGTTTGTTTTCTTACTGTTAAAAAATGTTTAGTTTTACTAGTTTCAGATTTAATAAAATCGTATAAGTAGAAAAGATAATTAAGCTTTCCAGGTGAAAGTTACTCAGGAAATAAATGAAATTTGTTTTGAAATAAAGCAATTCTTCTCGGAGAACATTTTTTTCTTCACTTTAAAATTATCTTAATATCATAACGAAGGCAAATTACTTCACAAGACTACACATAAACAAAAAATTTTTTTTAAAGAATGGTCTTTTTTCTTTTGTGTCTTACTCTACCTACTCTGCTCGTCAGTTGTATTAATTTTCTGTTCCTACCATAACAAATTACCACAAACTTAGCAGCCTATGTCAACATCCATTTATTATCTCACAATTTTGTTCAGAAATCCCACTACAGTATAATTTAATTATCTCTGTTTAGAGTCTCATGAGGCCAAAAATCAAGGTGTCAGCAAGACTGCATTCCTTGCAGGAGGCTCTGAGCATATAGTTGTTTCCAAATCCTTTATGTTGTCCTCTAGATTCAGTTCTTTGTATTTAAAAGACTGAGGCCTTGTTTCCTTACTGGCTTTCAAGTGGTGATGGGGATTGGTCCTAGAGTTTCCCTGAATTCCTTCTTTTGCTTTCCACATGGCCATCCTCCAACAATAGGAGGTTAAGTCTCTCTCTAGCTTCAAATCTGACTCCAATCAAAGGTAACACAGCCCTTTGTAATTTCTGCCTTTTTATTAGATCTTCTCAATTTAAATTGAAAATTATCTTAAGTTTTTGCTGCTAGTTGTGGGGGGGAAGAGAGGCTATTTTTTATAAGAAAGCTCATAAAAAAGGAGATAAAATATGACCAAATAGTACATAGACAGATTTTATAATATTCTGAAATATAACACTATAAGTTATATTTCTATCTCACATTCATTTTCACTATAATTTTTTACAAGTTATACAAATAATTAAGGCAAATCTTTCCTACCTAAGCAGAGTAAATAAGCAAAAAATGTCCTTCATCTTCTGTTTTTTCAAGAGGAGACAGGAGTGGGGATGCATTTGCTTGAGAAAGCCACTCACAGTGGTAAGAGAGAAAACAAATTATTTCAAGGACTTCTTAGATGGTAGAGTTTCTACATTAAAAAAATAACCTGGTTGGTTCCTTCTTGTTTTGAAGTGTTTTTTCTCCATCTGCACAGTATTATATCCTTATCGTCTATTATAATCTATCCTCCTTAGTCAAGGAAGAAAACATGAACCCATCATTTGGTTTGCTTCAACAGACAAGACTCTTAGGTTATTATACCATCTTTTTTGCTCTTACCTCCCATCCAGCTCATTCTGTTGCACCTAACTCAAAATATATTCCAAATCCAGCAGTTTGTAAGCATCCTCAGTGCAAAAGCTAAGTTGAAGTCTACCTCCTCCCCCATGGCAATTATTCCAGTAAATTCCTGATTCTTCTGCCATCTTTAACTCTTGCTCTTCTAAATCCATTCACCATAAAGAAGTGAGAAAGAGGTTTCTAAAATATAAACCAGGCTATGTCACTTCCTTGCTTAAAACCTTTGAAGTGACTTCCCATTACAAAAATCAACCATTTCCAAATTCCTTAATTATGGCCTCTAAAGTTTTCTATGATCCATTCCTGCCTACATATCACCACATACTTCTCATGATTCCCTAACCTTCCATTTAATTCTCCAGGTAACTGGTGTTTCTGCCTCTTAGCATCTTACTCTGCACTCATTCTTTCTTCTTACGATCTTCAATTCAAATGTTGGATTATATTTCACCTCAAAAATGAACATTGGGGTTGGGTTCAAGATGATAGCATAGGAAGATCCTGTACTCACTCCTTCCCACAGATACAACTACATATGGAACAATTTCTCTGGGGGGAGAAATCAGGAAAATAGGATGGACAGATCATCTAAAACAAAAGGACAAAATGGGCAGTATCAGACTAGTAGGACAGGCAAAGACATCATCTAGCCAAAAAACAAAACAAAAACAAAAACAAAAAAACCACCCCCCACAAAAAATAGAAAAACCCCCACCCCAACCCAAACATAGCAAAATAATATCAGGAAGGATCTCAAAAACACAAAACGCATCCCTGAGGAGTGAAGAGTTTGTGCTCCATGTGGGGCAGCCCAATCCTTAGATCAGGAGAAACGAGTCCCCTAAATGCCTGATTTTAGAAACCAATGGGGGAAGTGTCCAGAAAAACTATAATCATGATGCCAAAACTATGTTAGTCTGGATACTGACATGGTTGTGTTATGCTGGCCTGCTATAGGAAAACATTCAAGGTTTGTTCTTTATTTAAAATATTGTAACCTTTAAGGGCACATGCGCCCCAATGTTAATAGCAGCACTATCAACAATAGCCAAAGTAGGGAAAGATTGCAAATGTCCATCAGTGGATAAATGGATAAAGAAGATGTAGTATATATATTACAATGAATATATATTACTCAGCAATCAAAAAGAATGAACTCTTGCCATTTGCAACAATGTGGTTGGAACTAGAGGGTACTATGCTAAGTGAAATTAGTCAGAGAATGACAAATATCATGACTTCACTCATAGGAGGACTTAAAGACACAAAACAGATGAACATAAGGGAAGGGAAGCAAAAATATAAAAACTGGGAGGGGGACAAAACAGAAGAGACTCTTAAATATGGAGAACAGACAGAGGGTTACTGGAAGGGTTGTGGGGGGGTGGTTCCTAAATGGGTAAGGGACATTAAGGAATCTACTCCTGAAATCATTGGTGCACTATATGCTAACTAGTTTGGATGTAAATTACAAAAATAAATTTTAAATTTTAAAAAATATTACAACCTTTTAGGGATAGAGAAAAATAGCATTAAGAAAGAGATTTGGTTCTGGGTTGACAAGGGACTCTAGAAGTACTGGCACTCAATCTTCGAAAGCAAAAGGCATCTATTTATATACTTGCCTTTTGACAGAATCAGGACGAAAATATATTGAGTTGGTAGAAGGTAGTACAAAAGGGGAAAAGACTCCATACAGTAAAATAGGTCAGCAGGTAACTGCTTAAACAGAGTAACATATGTAAACCTATGAAAAGGAATATTCAGAACATTTTACAAACAAATGGGATTTCTAATATTAAAAACCTGGTTAATCTGATTCCTTTTAAGAAATCTCCTGACAAAGTAGTACTTGTAAAATGAACACTGGTAAGTTTTAAAAATTGATGTTTATAAACGTCCTGCCTTAAGTTAAGGATAATTTTCATTATTTATTCCCCCACAACAGCAACATCAATCCCTATGCCTTAAATTTTTCCCTTTTCTGGAGTAATTTGACCTAAGCACATGCACAAACACACGGTACTTGTATAACAGTGGAGGAACCCTAAAAGTATGAATCAAGGAGTTCAGACATGTGCTACCCCTCTCCTGAGAGCAAAAGAGGAAACTTTTCCCCTAGGGGTTTATAATTCCTTGAATTGTAAACACTGCCCCAGGGTTTCATTCTCCTTTTATATATTAAACACATTAGAGGTGAATCTCTAGATCTCTCAGAAGATCTTCTGTCCCTATATCCATTCATCCTTTAACTTCAAAGCCTCCTCCTAAGAACCAAGCTTCTGGTTTTCTTGGCTCAGAAAGCCCTACCTATGGATAAAATAAAAATATTCAATTCCTAACAAAGAAACACCTAGAAGATTTAATAATCAAATAAGTGAGATTTGACATATATAAAGCAAAACCAATTTGATTTTCAAGAAGCAATTATATATTATGTATTCAGACTGCATTTGCTGATCACAAATATGATGTGACTTGTTCACAAAAATAATGGTAAAAGCCCACAAGGACAAAACATTTTCCTGTTAAAAAGAATATTCTAGGGGCGCCTGGGTGGCTTAGTCGGTTAAGCGTCCGACTTTCGCTTAGGTCACGATCTCGCGGTTCGTGGGTTCGAGCCCCGTCGGGCTCTGTGCTGACTGCCAGCTCAGAGCCTGGAGCCTGTTTCAGTCTGTGACTCCCTCTCTCTCTGACCCTCCCCTGCTCACGCTGTCTCTCTCTCTCTCTCCTAGAAATAAATATATTTAAAAAAAAATATTCTAAACAAATTAGGGTTAAAGATCTGTTATGGGTAGAATGGTGTTCCTCAAAATTCCTATGTGGTAGTCTTAACCCCCAGTACCTTAGAACATGACTCTGTTTGGAAATAGGGTCAATGGAGATGTAATTAGTTAAGCTAAGAGGAGGCCATACTGAAATAGGGTAGGTCTCTAATCTGATCTAACAGAATTCCTTACAAAAAGGAGAAATTGAGAGACAGGCATGCACACAAATACTTTGTGAAAAGACACAGGGAAATGGCCATTTACAAGCCAAGAAGAGAGTCCTGAAACAGAGCCTTTGCTCAAAGAATTAAAGCAGAAGAAATCAATCTTGCCAGCACCTTGATTTGGGACTTCTAGCCTCTGGAACTATGAGACAATATATATCTGTTGATTAAGCCACCCATTTTGTGACACTTTGTTACTGCAGTGTTATGAAACAAATTCACCAACTATCTAGAAACAATGATTGACTATAAGTCAATCCCTAAAAGAATGCACTAAAAGCAGCACTAGAACATTGCTTAGAGTTGACATAAGTGTAAGCGTTTTCTAATTAGTAGATTAGCAAGACTGGGGGAAAGAAGGAAGTCTTTAATATCCAGAGAAAGAAGCAAAAAAAGTATTTGAAAGGAAGTATAAAAGATTTTTTAAAAAGACAGAATTTACCACAATAGCAATTCAAAGGTATTTCTAAATCTGATCTTTAAGAAGTGAAATAAAAGTTGCCAGAACTGACTCAAGCAGTGATAGAAAACTTGAAGAACTCAAAATACAAGAAATGTAAACAATAATCAAAAGTTACATGTAGTTTTACCAATGAATTTTACCAAATCTCCTATAGAAATGTTTTTTTAAATGTGTATTTTGGGAAAGAGAGCATGCACATATGCAAAGAGAAGGGGAAACAGAATCCCAAGCAGACTGTGCTCCCAGTGCAGAGCCCAACATTGTTCTCAAACCCACAAACTAGGAGATCATGACCTGAGCCAAAACCAACAGTTGGATGCCTAAACAACAGAGCTACCCAGGTGCCCCAGAAATATGGTTTCCTATTTTTTTTTTTTTTTGGAACACTGTAAAATGATCGAAAGATTTTCAGTTCACCTGCAACTAGAACTTTAATTCCCAACCAGACTGAAAGAAGTTAGAAAGCTTTGTTTTTAGCTCAGTTATTAGATACACTGACCCTAAAACTGTACAAAAATAAGTAAATACATAAATAAAAGTAGAAGCCTCCCTTTGAACTCAGGTGTAAAAATTTGAATAGGTTATAAACAACCTAGATACAAAAATTTGAATGGTTCATTTAGTCCAACTAAAAATAAGGATTTTGTGGGGGTAAAGTGCTCTTGATAAAGTTTTGGGGATAGTATGCCTATGACAATGATAGATGGTTATCATACTCCCAAAAGTGAGGTGACTAATGAGACTGTCAGTTGGACACATATACAAATTTTAATTCAAAACTCACAATACATCTATAAGTTTAGTTACCTTATATACTCATTAATACCCAAACCTATCATGTCTATCTAACATGACAATCACAAATTCCTTATATACTCACTAGTATATAAGGAATATATAAGTTATATAATTATATTATATATTATAATATAGTTAATATATAAGGAAATATATAAGGAATATATATAAGTTAACTAATATATAAGGAATATATGTTACCTTATATCCTCATTAATACCCAAACCGATTATGTCTCTGACAATCACAAATTCCAAATCAAGGTTGAGGGAAGGAGGGAAGATTCAAATATCACTTCTATGTTAGTCTTTTGAAATTGCCATACCTCCAATTTTTAAAGGGTAAGAAAGAATAACTAGAAAATGAACAGAAATTGAACTTCATAGGAAATTCTGAAAAGAAAGGATAAAGAGGTTAATGGAGTTTTCTAGTTTACTTACTCACAAGTCTACAATCCAAGAGGAATCTCCTAGAATATCATTTTGTTTCCAGAATTAAGTCACAGCCCCTGTGAGGGTACCCACTACCCAATTTCAAAATCCCACTGAGAGCATCATCACAATTACGTGTTTTGTGTCCGCATATGGCATAGTCAGTTTCTCATTCTGCATTTTAATGAAGAAACTGCGTATTTCATTGTCATGGTGCTACTTACTGAGCATGAATCACTAGGAGCTAGCTGCTAAAAGCAACTCAAGACTATGACACCAGTATAATTTTTCTTTTAATCTTGATATGGAGAATATTGTAAGACTAGAAAAACAAATATAGAGAAGAGAAATCTGCTCTAAGACAATCACTTCTCAAGACTGCGGTAGGAGCAAATTGCAGGGGCATTTTGAAAAAGTGACCATGATAATAAGAAATTATTGAGAAAGCCTTAATGAGAAGTTCTTCCATGAGAAATGAAGACTGGAATTTAAGGAATATTCCAAAATTAATAACATCAGTGGTATAGGGAAGCAAAATTTCTCAACATGGTCTCTTTGGCATGAAATCAATTTAGGCTGATTATTTTTAAGAAACAGAAGACTAAATAATTTTATTTTACCTCCTTAACTGCCTAAAATAATTTAGATAGCTCTTTTTGTACAGGATCCCTTTCAAAGATACCATTTACATAAGACATACAAAGAGATATTTCTGTGTGTGGCACTACCAAACATTTGCTTTTCCGAGCATCTTGTGGAAGATCTTCCTTCCCTCTGAAGTCCTAAACTCCTACTCCTCCTTAGCTCAGGGTAACATATGTCTCATTTTCCTACTACCTGTAGGTCTCCTAGTCTTATGGTCATCCCATATATACGTAATTACATTTATTAGATCTGCCAGAAGAACCCACAGGGGTAAAAAAAGTCTTTTCTACAATCATGGGAAATGGGAAAAATTGGTAATGACTGAAGATGACTGTGTGGGAATGGGACTTCATGTGAAATTTCAGAGCATGAATAAGAGAGTAGAGTCAGCTTTTCTTAATGAAGATTAGGTGTGAACACTGTATACATTAAATCTGATTCTATGTATGCTTGATGTACATTACTTAAAATTGTCAGGCAGCTATGGCCAATCCAAATTAGACAAATAAGTTATATAAAGCTTGACAATTGAAAAAATCACTTCAAGCTGATGCTTAGGGACATATGTACCCCAATGTTTATAGCAGCACTCTCAACAAAAGCCAAATCATGGAAAGAGCCTAAATATCCATCAACTGATGAATGGATCAAGAAGATGTGGTTTATCTATACAATGGAATACTACATGGCAATGAGAAAGAATGAAATCTGGCCATGTGTAGCAACATGGGTAGAACTTGAGGATGTTGTGCTAAGCGAAATAAGTCAGGCAGAGAAGGACAGATACCATAAGTTTTCACTTATAAATGGATCAGGAGACACTTAACAGAGGACCATCGGGGAAGAGAAGGGGAAAAAAATAGTTGGGGAGAGGGAGGGAGGCAAACCATGAGAGACTCTTGAGTACGGAGAACAAACTGAGGGCTGATGAGGGTGGGGGAGAGGGGAAGGGGAGTGATGGGAATGGAGGACAACACTTGTTGGGATGAGCGCTGGGTGTTATATGGAAACCAACCAGACAATAAACTATGAAAGAAAAGGAAAAATCATTTCAGGTAATTCTATTGATGACTCACATTCTTGTACTTCCTGAATGGAGAAAATAGAACTGAGCTAGAACAGTAAAGCATCAGTGCCTATATTCTATCAGGGTCCAGGCCCTAGAAGATCAGAAGCTGGGGTGACTGCACAACAGGTTTTTAATCACACAATCAGAATGGAAGAAGTACTGGGACAAGAGATCTTAGAGATCTGGGACTTTTCACAGGACTGGGGGTGGGGGCAGGGTGGGGTGGAGGGAGAGTGTGGAGAGGTGGACAGATTAGAATAGCTGGAGCTGAAAGGTAAACAAAACAGCATGGGCAAATTCAAGGTACTAATAATCATGTGGGGATTTTAAACATCATGAATTTAAAAAACAAGACTCTGAATGTAGTAACTCAAAGAACAAGTAACACAGAGGGCAAGCCAATTCTCATTTTCACTACCCAGGCTTGCATCTCAGCTCGGTCACTCACTGGCCCATGAGATTTTAGGCACCTGACTTCTTGGACCTTTCCTTCCTCAAACATTCTATAAGGTAGATATAAAAAATGGATACACTCAATACATTAATTTTATCAGAATTACATCTGTAGTTATAAAACCTCAGATCAACAAAATCTGAAGTCAGGCTTAATTTAATGGCTTTAGAGTATCTGTCTCATCTCTGACAAAGGAAATTCATTTTAAAGAACTCAGTACACTGCCCTGACTAGATCATATATGGTCACATCAAATTTTATAGCCAATTTTCTGCATAGGTAGTTCCTCTCTTCCTACCTCCAACTAGAAGACATTTCATTTGGACTTTGCCTATTAGTTATCTTAACCAAGCTGATAAAAAGCAATGGTTTTATAGAAGCCCAAATGATACTAAATGTTTCCCCCATCTCCACATGAATCTGGGTGCAACATTATATATGTGAAGACACAATAAGCGTTGGATAATTATAAGTTGTATAGATGATGTCAGAAGACTATTATTGTGACATTCTGAAGACCATGTTTCCAAAGCATTTTCCTATAAAGTCAATGGAAGTTAAACATAGAACTCCAGCTTGATTCCACATAAATTATGGAGTTGGTCAGTCATGGAGATAAAATTGCATTGAGGGTTCACACTGGCATTATAAGAAATGAAACTGAAAAGGGCACGCTTCTACCAAATAACAGGTGTCCCAGATTCTTAATGTTGTTTTCTGAATTGAACCCCAGTCATGCGTTTTAAAATAGGTCCTTCTCACAAGCCTGAGAGTTAGTGTAGTTGGTTAATAAGCTTCTCCTTTTCTACTAGAAAGCAACCAGGCTTTGACAGAATCTGGCTCATTAAGGAGTAATTATATGTGATCTAATTTGAGTTCTAAACTCATGTCTGCATTTGGTTTTAATTTTTTTTTTAACATTCTTTTATTAAATCTCCCATCCATACTGGCTGTGAAGTTAAACTTGCATCATAGTTTGGCATTTCCTTTAATTTACTCCTAAGACCTACATACCTTCAGCTAGAAATCATACACATACTGGAAATGCCTTAACAATGAGGTTTCTAATGTAATCTGGCTAGGTTAAGATCTTGTTAAGATCTCACTTATTTTTTTAAGAAAATTGAGAGTTTATTCAATTATTACTAGAGATGTTGATATCAACTTTTTACTTAACAGTGTCCAAGTGAGTTTTTCTTATGACTGAAATAAATTACAACATAATTACAGTACAGACTTTGCTTTTCTGACTCCTGGAGGTATTGGATAATAAACTCTGAACCAGGAACAAAGTTGAATCATTTTGTTATATTTTTTAGCTTGTCTTTAAAAAAAGGCTAATTTTGTACCATTTCTGTTCTCATGTTATCAAAAGACCATATATAAAGATAGAAAATTAAGATCTATCCTCGAAGTATTAGAAGTCTATAATTCTTTCTCATAAGAAATGGCACATAAAATCCATTCACCTATATCGAGAATAAAAGAAGTTGGGGTACCTGGGTAGCTCAGTTGGTTAAGCATCAAACTTTAGCTCAGGTCATGGTCTCCCAGTTCGTAGGTTCAAGCCGCACACTAGGCTCTGTGCTGACAACTTGGAGGCTGAAGCCTGCTTCAGATCCTGTGTCTCCCTCTCTCTGTCCCTCCCCTGCTCATGTTCATGTTCTCAGTCTCTCTCTCAAGTAAATAAAACACTAAAAAGAGCAAATTAGGAAAGGAATAGCTACTCCCCCTGCCCAACCCTGACCAGTTCTTGGAGGATCTGCCATTTGTTTAAGTTTTGTCTTCTTATTAGTGCAAGCAACATTCCAAAAGCTGTTGATACAGAAAGTATAGAAAGCATCAAGTATAAAAGTGGATAGTGTCTTAATGACAAACACAAAAATCAATTCATCTAATTCAGGTGATAACTGGTGATCAAAATGTTTTTCAGTCAAAATCTCAAGCAGGTACATATATTCATTTTCCCAGGAAACAGATTTTAGCATCACTGAATTTATTGTATCATTCATTTATCTATTTTCTTAGTTTATCTTCAAAGTAGAGATGATGTTTCCATACAGAGCATTAAGTATTAATAGCCCTTTCAAAAAAACAAAACAAACAAACAAAAAACCCCCCAAAAAAACAAAAAACAGGGACAATGTCATTCTTTTCATATAATGGAAGTGGTACTAACTAGAAATTGAAAGTAACAGTAAGTGTTGCAGAAATAGGGGTGCCTGCGTGGCTCAGTAGGTTAAGCGTCTGATTTCAACTCAGGTCATGATCTTGCAGATCTTGCAGTTCGAGCCCCGCACTGGGCTCTGTGCTGACACCTCAGACCCTGGAGCCTATTTCAGATTCCATGTCTCCCACTTTCTCTGTCCCTCCCCCCAGCTCATGGTCTGTCAGTCTCAAAAATAAATAAACGTTTAAAAAAAAATTGCAGAAATGGGGCGCCTGGGTGGCTTAGTCGGTTAAGCATCCGACTTTCGCTTAGGTCATGATCTCGCGGTTCGTGGGTTCGAGCCCCACGTCGGGGGCCAAAGGTCCTAAAGCCAACAGAATTGCTTGTAAAGGTTTTTCTCTAGTATCAATCTGAAAAAAGGCAGTTAAAAAACAACACCCAGGTCATTGTCAAGCTTAAACTACCTAACATATTTAGCATCACAGATACCAATGTGAAGTATTTCAAACAGGATCTTTTAGATCTGAATATCCTCCATCCCACTCGATTTATTAGTCTCTCTACAACATTCCTGTCTGGTCTACGAAAACATTTCTCACAATGCAGGTTAACACAACAGAGTTATGATTGTACTATTGTTCCCAAATATTCACCCCCCTCTTGCCATTGCATAAACTTCCCCTACCACTGTCAAACTTGGCCACATCAATTGTTTTGACAATGTTTTGACAATTGATTTGACAATGATGAAATGTGAGCAAATATATAATGCCACATCCTTCTAAACTGAACTTTTTAATATTTATTTATTTATGAGAGTATAAGCAGCGGAAGAGCAGAGAGAGGGAAATAGAGGATCTGAAGGAGGCTCTGCACTGACAGGCTGACGGCAGCAAAACTGAAGTGGGGCTCGAACTCACAAACTATCAGTTCATGACTGAGCCAAAGTCGGACACTCAGTTGACTGAGCCACCCAGGTGCCCCTTAAACTGAACCTTTGAATAGAACTTCAGAGTTCAGCTTGCTCCCTGGTTTCTGCCTTCTTTCATGAGGGTAAATGGGAGCTGTTGCCTCAGCCTGGGTTCTTGAACGAGAAGACCAGTGGACTTGACTGGAGCCCTTCTAGAAGGTGGGCAAGAAGTACTCCATTCTTGTAAGCAATAGAGATTTTTGCAGTTGCTACCAGAGCAAAAGCCATTAGAATTGGTATCTAACCCTGGAAAGTGACTATTAAACACAAACACAAAACGTGGTGCTGGCTGCAGGTTGCAAGAAAAAAAGGCAATTGTTACTATGCAGTTTAACTCTTCCCTATGGTAATCTGGAAGGCAGATGATTCACTTCATGAAATTTTGACTTTAGGCACGCAGGTCTGAAACAGAACGGTCATCCCCAGAACTGATGGATTCAAAACAAGGAATAAGGAATATTTGAAAGTAAGCGTTAGAGGAAAAAATAAGCCCTGATAATCTGAGACTAGCAAAGTTTCAAAAGGGTACTGTATTACATCTATGATTAGAGAAAAGTGTGAAAAAGAGAACTGCTTTGGGCTCAAGCTGATTAAGACTTATCCTAAGTAAAACTCAGGCTCAAGAATAAGACTTTGTCAAAATGTGTTTTAAGGGGTCTCTAGTGAAAGCTCTCAGTTGGCTAAAATAGCTCAGGGAAGAGAGACAAAGTACCTGTCCCAGAGGAGTCGAATGTCAGAAGTTAAAGAAGTTCAAAATATATCTAATTATGTCTTCAGAGTAACGCAGTTCTCAAAATTATGGCTATGGGCACACAGAGTTCTATGGGATCAAAGGGACTTTTAAAAAAAGTCTTTTTAGAGATTTCCATTGTGATCAGCCTAGGTGTAAAATTGATTACTAGTCTTATAAAATGATCTTTGGCACTTTGTTTTCTGGGGCAGGAGGTAGGCTGGGAAAGTTCCTTATTCCCTCAGAGAACATCTATTTCCCAAAGCCTCTACCAGCTGTGGCCAAAAAAGAAATTGCAAACAGTGCTTTTTAGAGTGGATCCAGGAGCCACGGACTTCAATGAACTAGGGAGTTATTCACAGGGGAAAGAATCTAGCCTAATCAAAGAACATCTGCCAGCATCAGGGTAAGAAGTTCTTCTTACATTATTTATCCAATGTAATGGTCATTCTAACCCCTTTTTGAACGAAAAGGTTGATTGCAGTTGCTCTGCCTGTATCCATCATGGTTTGTTGGGTACATTTACTGGGAATGTGGACCCAGATCTAAGTCAGATCCACTTATGCTAACTATTCAGCAAAGACATAAAGAAAACAATCCCATTTACAATAGCATCAAAAAAAAAAAAACCCTCTTAAGAATGAATTAGCCTAAGGAGGTGAAAGAATGACGCACTGAGAACTGTAAGTCACTGGTGAAAGAAATTAACGACACAAATACCTGGAAAGACCTCTTGTATTCATGATTTGTAAGACTTAGTATTGTTAAGGTGTCCATACTACACAAAGAATCTACAGATTCAATGCAATCCCTGTTAAAGTCCCAATGTTATTATCTATAGAAATAGTAAAAACAGTAAAGTTCATATGGAACAACAGAAGACCCCAAATTGCTAAAGTAATCTTAAGAAGAACAAAGCTAGAGTCATCATACTTCTATTTCAAACTATATTTCGAAGCCATAAATTGAAACAGAATGATATTGGAAGAAAAACATGTAGAGCAAATATATGACCAAACATATATAGAACATGAGAGCCCAGAAATAAATCTGTACATATACTGCCAACTGATTTTTGACAAAAGTGCCAAGAATACACAATGGGTAAAGAACAGTCTCTTCAATAGTGTAAAACTGTATATCCACAGCTGAAAGAATGAGATTAGGCCCTTACCTTCCACCATACATTAAAAAATCAGTGCAAGATGGACTACAGATTTAAATTTACGACCTGGAACTGTAAGACTTCAAAAAGAACACTTATGGGAAAATCCTCTGGACATTGGGCTTGGCAATGACTTCTTTGAAAGGACACCAAAACACAGACATCAAAAGCAAGATCAGCAAGTGTGGCAACATCAAACTAAACATCTTCTGCACATCAGAAGGAGCCATTCAAAAAAGTGAAAGGGCAACCTGCACAATAAAACATTTGCAAGCCATATATCTGATAAGTGATGAACATCTAAAGTACACAAAGAACTCCCACAACTCAATAGCAAAAACACAATCCAATTAAAAGGTGGTGAGGGGCGCCTGGGTGGCTTAGTCGGTTAAGTGTCCGACTTTCACTTAGGTCAAGATCTCGCAGTTCATGGGTTCGAGCCCCACATCGGGTTCTGTGCTGACTGCCAGCTCAGAGCCTGGAGCCTGTTTCAGTCTGTGACTCCCTCTCTCTCTGACCCTCCCCTGCTCACGCTGTCTCTCTCTCTCTCATAGAAATAAATATTTAAAAAAAAAAAAAAGGTGGGGAAAAGATTGGAGACATTTCTCCAAAGACGACCTACACATGCTGACAGGTATATGAAAAAATGCTGAACTTCACTCATCAGGGAAATGCAAATCAAAACCGCAATGAGGCAATACTCATCTTAACATGCATGAAACATTATATCTGATAAGGGATTAATACCTAAAATATATAAAGACCTCACATAAAATTTTTTAAAAACCATACAATTCAATCCAAAAAAATGGTCAGAGAACTGGACTCAATATTTCCCCAAAGACATACAGATGGCCTGACACCTACAAAGTGCTCAATATCACAGATCATCAGGGAAATGCACACTAAAACCTAATGAGGGGCACCTGGTTGGCTCAGTCGGTTAAGTGTCTGACTCTTGGTTTCAGCTCAGGTCATGACCTCATGGTTCATGAAACCATGGAGCCTGCTTGAGATTCTCTCTTCCCCTCCCAGCTCATGGCACACTCTCTCAAACTTAAAAAAAAAAAAAAAAAAAATCACCTCGCATATATTAGAATGGCTATTATCAAAAACACAAGAAATCATAATTGGTAAAGACAGACAAGAGAACCTTGTACAGTGCCATGGGAATAGAACTTGGCATGACCATGATGGAAAACAGTATGGAGGTTCCTTAAAAAAACTAAATTAAACTACCAGATGATCCAGAAATTCTACTTTTGGATATTTATCTGGGCCAGGGAGACACAAAGAAAAACACTGACTCAAAAAGGTATCTGTACCCCCATATTTATTGTAGCATTATATACAATAGCCAAGATATGAAAACAAGCTAAGTGTCCATCAATGAATGAAGAAAATGCGGTACAAATATTATTCAGCCAAAAAAAAGAATGAAATCTTGCCATTTGTGACAACGTGGATGGACCTAGGAACTATTAGGCTGAGTGAGGTAAATCAGATGGAGACAGATAAATATTATAGGATTTCATTTATATGTAAAATTTAAAAAGCAAACAAGTGAACAAAGCCAAACTTGAATACAGTTAATAGAATGGTGGTTGCCAGAAGGTAGAAGGATTGGGAGATGGGCATAATGGGCAAAAGGGATCAAGAAGCATAAAGCTGCAGTTATAAAAGGAGTAAGTCATGGGATGTCACGTACAGCAGGACAACTATAGCCAACAGGCTGTACTGCAAATTTAAAGTTGTTGAGAGTAAGTCTTAAAAATGCCCATTACAGGGGCACCTGGGTGGCTTAGTCGGTTAAGCGTCCGACTTTCGCTTAGGTCATGATCTCGCGGTTCGTGGGTTCGAGCCCCGCGTCGGGCTCTGTGCTGACTGCCAGCTCAGAGCCTGGAGCCTGTTTCAGTCTGTGACTCCCTCTCGCTCTGACCCTCCCCTGCTCACGCTGTCTCTCTCTCTCTCCTAGAAATAAATAAAAAAACATTTAAAAAAATTTTTTAAAAAAATGCCCATTACAAATAAAAACATGTATTACTCTGTATGGTGACGGATTGTAACTAGACTTACTGTGGTGATTTTGCAGTGTATACAAAATCATGTTATACGTCTGAGACTATATGTTATATCACTTATCCTTCAAGAAACAAGCCTACATCTCACAAGAAGTGCTTATACCACAATTATACAAGTAAAAGTACTGCAGCCGTAAATAAGGTCTGTTTAAAGGATCTACATTTAAGAGAAGAAATGGTTCAGATTACACCTTCATTTTAGTTGCCCCAAATTTTTAGTTTCCCATGTGCTATTAATACTAGATACTAATAAATTAATATTATGAGAAAATTAGAGAACAAATTATTTGCGTGTAAAAATTGCTTTTCTCAAATATACAACTTTCTTGGAATATTTTATTTCTCTTTCATCTATTTACCTGTGGTAGGTAGAAACCCATCCAATGTCAGGCAAAAATCTACTTGACACCATGTGCCCAGTAGTTCAAGTTTCAAAGTCTTCCTTCAAGATTACAGTTATTTATGACTAACAAATATTTCCTAAAAAGGAACTAGTACTAAAGGAATTATTTACTTGGATTTTGGTTTCCTGGTAATATATACAACTTAAGCTATTTTATGCTTTTGTAGCATCTAGAATACCTTTTTTATCTTTTACCATTCTTATGTATAAACTTTACATTTCCATATAATTACAACTTCACAATTTTCGGTTTTCTGTTGTTAATGTAATTGAAGAAAATAGTACATTAGCTTTTAAACTACATATATGTAATAATTTTTATATTAAATTAGTATTTGATTTTAATGTAAGATCCAAAAGTAAAATTTTTCACATATTGATTTCTAGGTTTAGACATAATCAGAAGTTAGACAATTTAGATTCTATGGAAAGAGGTCTTCAGCTTTGCATACTAAGATCCAGAGAACAAAAGTTTTCACCAAAGTCTTTGTAAGCTCTGGTATCCAGGTTTGGTAAATTGTGAGGATTTAGCTTAATAGGCATTGTATAAATGAGGTACCTTAAAGAATCTTAGGTCATCAGAGGCACCTGGATGGCCCAGGTCATGATTTCACAGTTCAAAAGTTCAAGCCCCACATCAAGCTCACTGTTTTCAGCAAGGAGGCTGTTTCAGATCCTCTGTCACCCATCCCTCCCTTCCCCTGCTGTAATCTCTCAAAAATAAAACATTTGGGGTGCTTGGGTGACTTAGTCGGTTAAGCATCCAACCTCGGCTCAGATCATGATTTCACGGTTTGTGAACACAAGCCCCATGTCTGGCTCTGTGCTGACAGCTCAGAGCCTGGGGCCTGCTTCAGGTTCCCCCTCTCTCTGCCCTTCTCCTACTTGCATGCACTTCTGCTCTCTCGCACTCTCTCAAAAGTAAATAAATATTAAAAAGATTTTTTTAATAAACATTTTTTAATGTTTTTTTTTTTTTTTTTTGCTTTTTAGCATATTTAAAGAATCTTACTGATCAGGTTTAACTATCTTAGACCTGTATATTTTTTCCTTAGAAAGTTTGTAACAGTGATCATAAAATATTTATGGAGTAGTCTCTATATACCATGCACTGTGCAAAAATATATACATTAATGTTTTCATTTACTCCTCATTGTCTGATATAGCTATTATTACATTACTTTATATATGGAGACAATGAGACTTTTTAACGAGTAAATAACTTGTCCAAAATTCCTTTTCAGAAACCTAGCAAACAACTCTTAAAAGGGAAAGTTGAGGATACAGTAGTTTCTTCAACATAGTATTTGGATTCATGTATTTAAAACTAAAATTCCAAGAAATGATCATGTATTTCTAAAGTTTCACTAATTATCAAGGCACGATAGACACACCTGTAGTTTCCTCCAAGGTTTAATCTGGTTCTAGTTCATCCTTAGAGACCACTCTAGATCACAGTCATTTTCCTTTTCCATGAAAAGCCCTTTATTTGCAGGCATTGCAAATCTCTCCAGGGCAATCCTCCCCATTCCTCTTTTAGAATGGGATTTCTTACCCTTCAGAAAGTCTGCTTCTGATGTGCTTTTTGTTTGCTAATGCTTCTAAAATGAGGCAATAAGACCAAGAAGTAGAAAACATTAAAGGCATCAAGATAAACACAAGACCTTGGGAAGAGGTGGAGGTCAACAAAAGATGAATAAAAATAAGGGCCTAAGGAAAAAAATGGGAACCTTTAAATATTGGCTTAGAGTTGGTCCAGCCAATGTTCTCTAAAATTAGTTTTATGCTTCCATCTTGAGCCTTGAGTCATGTACAGAATTTTTTATACAGTTGGATCTGAGGTTAGCAGAAAGTCTTCAAAAGGAGGTTCAAATCAGTGATCTTTTTCTCAAACGTACTGTCCGGAAGATGGTTCCCATTTGTGAAGCTTAATATTCTTTACCTTAAGGTTTTATGGTATTTTACAAATTTCTTTCTAGCTTTTATGCTTAATGTGAAATTAGAAGATAGTTTGAGGCTCTTGTTACATGAAAATGCAAGCCCCAGCAAAAGAATGCTATGACTTACTAATACACTAATCTTCCTATTTTTACAGTAACAGGTAAATATTACAAAAGCCATTTCAATCTTCACTCATCTTATTAAGCATGGAGTGTAAGTTGTTCATTGATACTTTATATTTTACTTAACTTCGAATATTAACATTCTAGGTTTTCAACATCACAAATAAAAGTAGATGTAATTATTCGAAGAAACATCTAGTTTACATAAAGATTCATTATCACTGATAGCTCTTAAAAATGATAGTTGTAATAACCTACATCAATAGGATTTATGTTCCCTAAGAAGTCACAAAGAGAAAAATCATGGTTATTAAGAACTCCTATTAAAAGAGTGGATTGCAGACTGCGATTCACATGGCAGCAATGACTAGGGTTGGCAAAGTTTCTTGAAGAACCATTTGAATTTTAGCTGATTTAGGACCCCTGGGTAGCTCAGTCAGTTGATCAACTCTTCATTTCAGCTCAGGTCATGATGTTCTGATTTGTGGCAATGGGCCCTGCATTGGACTCAGCCATAACAGTGTGGAGCTTGCTTAGGATTCTCTCTTTCACTTAGCCTCCTCCCCAACTTGTACATGCTCTCCCAAATTTAACCAAAAAACCCCCACAATTCTGTTTCTTGGTTTTTTAATGTTCATTATTTTTAAGAGAGAGCACAAGAGGGGGTGAGGCAGAGAGAGAGAGGGGAACAGAAGATCTGAAATGGCCTCTGCACTGATAGCAGACAGTTCCATGCAGGGCTCCAATTCACAAACTCAAGATCTTGAGCTGAGCTGAAGTCAGAAGTGCAACTAACCACCCAGGTGCCTTGATTTTTAGCTGTTTTTTAAAGGTCATATAATTGAGCAGTAACCATAAGCAGTTAAAGCAAGTGGTATCACTTATTCAACTTTAAAATATGGAACCTTCTACTCTGTTCTAGGGGCTACACTAGAGACTGAGAAAGGATTCTTACCGGAGGTCTAGGAATGGAGGTAACAATTTCAGACCAATTTGATAAATGCAAGAGGAGAATCAAAGATGCCTTGAGAGAAAGGAAGAAAGATTCCTAATCCAGTGTTTATGTTTCAGGGGGACTTGGGCTGGACAGGGTCCACTGGAAGTATGTAGGACCCAAACTGTATGTAACATTGATTTTAAGCTTCATGTGTACGTGGTAAAAATTTTTTGGTCCGTTCTGTTAGTTTCCAGTGCCCATAACAGCACCTGCATATATCAGTTGCTCAAAATTCTATTTCATGAAATATTAAAGTACTCTTCCCCTTAATGCTATACTGATTTTGAGTTGCACAGATCATTTTTTATTTTTTTATTTGTCAGATTGGCTAATATACACTGGGTAAAGTGTCCTCTTGGGTTTTGGGGTAGATTCCCATGGCTCATTGCTTACGTGCAACACCCAATGCTCATCCCAACAAGTGCTCTCCTCAATGCCCATCACCCATTTTCCCCACCCCCACCCCCACCCTCAGTTTGTTCTCTGTATTTAAGTGTCTCTTATGGTTTGCCTCCCTCCCTATTTTTCCTTTTCCCCTTTCACCGTGATCTTGTTAAGTTTCTCAAGATCCACATATGAGTGAAAACAGAAGATATCTGTCCTCCTCTGACTTACTTCACTCAGCATAATCCCTTCCAGTCCCATCCACATTGCTGCAAATGGCAGGATCTCATTCTTTCTCATTGTCATGTAGTTTTCCATTGCATATGTAAACCACGCCTTCTTTATCCATTCATCAGTTGGACATTTGGGATCTTTCCATAATTTGGCTATTATCAATAGCACTGCTATAAGCATTGGGGTACAAGTGCCCCTATGCATCAGCACTCCTGTATCCCTTGGGCAATTCCTAGCAGTGCTATTGCTGGGTCATAGGGGAGTTCTATTTTTAATTTTTTGAGGAACCTCCACACTGTTTTCCAGAGGGGCTGCACCAGCTTGCATTCCCACCAACATTGCAAGAGCGTTCCTGTTTCTCCACATCTTCGCCAGCATCTATTGTTTCCTGAGTTATTAATTTCAGCCACTCTGACTGGTTTGAAGTATTATTCTCAGTGCGGCCTTGATTTGTATAATTATTCTTTTATATGTTTGAATCTACCTACTAATATTACAAGCATTGTTCACTGGAATGGGGAAAATTTTAATGTTTATATTTGTACTCAACCAGCCAATAACTTTAGGAAATATCACCTCACAAAGCAGAAAATATTGAGCAATTGTTATTTTAGTCCCATATGAGAATGTATTTGTAAATTTTAAATATAAAAGCAGAACCGCACAGGTTCATTGGGGTTTGTAGTTAAGATATTAACTAGAATCAGTGCAAAAACAACTGAGTTCCCTTTGCAGCTACAGAACAGAGAGAGATCAGAGAGGCCTCTGGAGGAAAGGAAGGGACAAAGGCATTAGCCAGGCATTTGCTGCTCTTTGATGCTTAATAGGTTATTTCTGTTAGGTGTTAATATAAGTTAGAATGGAAGAGATAATTTTCAGAATTATCAGAACTCTCCTCCTAACTGCCAGGAGAAGAAAAAATTCCTAGACACTCTCCTGGTCCCTATTGAAAATAAGATTCCTTAACAGAAATACAGGATTCAGGGGAGCGGGGATGGGAAAAATTGGTGAAGGACTGGGAGGTACAGCCTTCCAACCATGGAACAAGTCATGGGAATGAAAGGTACAGCATGGAGAATATAGTCAGTGGTATTCTAACGGTGTTGTACGGTGACATGGTAAATATACTTACAAGAAGTATAGCATAGTGTATAGACTTCTCAGATTACTACTACACTGGAAATTAATGTAACTTTGTATATCAACTATACTTTCATAAAAGTAAAATCCAAGATAGGTCTGAGTATATAACAATGGATTATTATCCTTAAAGGTATTTTCATTATGGCAAAGACATTAAAATTTCATTCCTATAATGAAATCTCACTGAATGCACTTTTTGGGCACACTTTAATATCACAGCATATCCTGTCAAATATTTTTTAAAAGACTTTTAATGGCTGAATACATGAGACCTCAAGCTGGCATTGCAGAAATATAAAACACATGAAATTACTGAAAAGGCAATGATCCAATAGCCTTCCCTTGGTAACTAGTTTTAGTTGCAGTAGGACATTTGTTTTAAGACTCCATTTCTTCCTGAGTTAGGTCATCATGACCTTATAAAAACTCATTTTCTTTTTGGATTTAGAAACTGTTAAGAGTTCTCCCTGCCTACCTGTGAGTTCACCTGTCATTTCTTCTGACTATCCCATTTTTATCCATGACATATATTCACTTTAGAAAGTATCAGACAAAGCTGATAGAAAATGTTATCTAAGAGGGAATTAATTAAGTGTAGAAAATAGATCTAAGGTGAAAGATATTCATGCAACTTGCTAGATATCTGGTGTCTTGACACTTGTGACACAGAATAACTGCAGTGTCCTCTCTGTCATATGTTTGGTAACACTGTCTAGCAAGAATAAATCTCTTATGGGTGCATATACAGCTCTTCATGTAAAAGAAAAAATTTAAGAGCGAGCATGTTAAGGAGCAGAGAGAGACAGACAGACAAACGGACTAGCAGAGAGGTGAGGGTAGGAGGGAAGGAGAATCCCAAGAGACTCCACCCTGTAAGTGTGGAGCCCAACGGAGGGCTCAAATCCATGAACCTGAGATCATGACCTAAGCCGAATTCAAAAGTTGGACCCTCAACTGATTGAGCCACCCAGGCACTCAAAAACTTTCGTTTTTTTTTGTGTGTGTTACACTAGACCACTAATTCATTACATCACCTCCTAGGGACATGTAGAAGGCATGATCAATGAAGTATGATTTACTTTATTAAAATAGTTGTCCTGATTGCAAACTCCTTCAGTTTAGGAATTTTAGATATTTCCTATAAAATTTCCCCCACAAAAGCCCCACAAAAACAAAACTTCCACACATGCTATGACCTTGGCTAACTTGCAATTCCATCCTAAAAATTCTTTAATGACTCATGTAAATCCTTTCTGCTCAACTTCCGCTTTAACATCTAATTAGGGACGTCCTAACTATAGGTCATTCCACCCAAGACAATAAAAACAGCTTTCAGCCATCTGTAGTCAGTAAAATTTGTTTCAGTCCTTTAGTAAAGCACATTTAAGCAAGCAAACAACTTATGTTGCTTCTATGGTCAGTAATGAGTTTCCGTTTGTATCAAAAGTCATAAATGCCCACGATGAGGAATTGCTCTTGAAGCATGCAGTTCTTTATAACATCAAGAATAAAGCTGGTTTCCACAGACTGCACATGAAGTACTCCGTTGGGTGCATGGTGAGGCCACAGTAGTCTCAAAAGAAACTACTTTTCTTTTTGATATCTACCCAGGATATCGAAGGTAGATCCTGGGACCAACTACTGGCCTTATGAATTTTTACTTGATTTTTTTTTTTTATTTTAACTCCCAGGCAAGCAAAACAAACTTAAAAAATTTTTTAACAGTTTATTTTTGAGACAGAGAGACAGAGCACAAGCTGGGGAGGGGCAAAGAGAGAGGGAGACACAGAATCTGAAACAGCCTCCAGGCTTTGAATGGTCAGCACAGAGCTGGATGCAGGGCTCAAACCCCTGGACCCCAAGATTATGACCTGAGCCAAAGTCAGACGCTTAATGACTGAGCCACCCAGGCACCCCAAGCAAGATGAATTTTTACAACCAAGTGAATCAGAAATTAGAACCAATGGAGAGATACCTCATTGTCATCAGCCCCCCAAGGTCCCATTTCTCCATTTCTGACTCCCTGGATCTCAGGGTTTTCCTGACTAAAGGTCATCCCGAACTTAACTCTGATTACACCAGTCTTTAGACTAAGCGGATGATCTTCTTGAAGGACTTGAGAATTCAGTGGTTTGGTCTCCTACTCAAGGTGTTTTAATACATTGAAAGTACAGGTTAAAAATATTCATTTTCTCCAGGGGCACCTGGGTGGCTCAGTTGGTTAAGCACCCAGCTCTTGATTTTGGCTCAGGTCGTCATCTCACGGTTCATGAGATAGAGTCCTGTGTCAGGCTCTGCACGGATAGCATGGAGCGGGCTTGAGATTCTCTCTCCCTCTCTCTGCCCTTCCCCATGTGTGTGCACATGCACTCTCCCTTAAAATAAACATTTTAAAAAATGTTAGTTGTCTCCACAAATTTTGTTTCTTCCTTACATGTAACAGACATGTTTTTTAACATGAAGGGAAAAAAAAATCAGACATACAAACCATCCAAACTTAGTAAATCCATTTCACTTACTGGATGACAAGGTTTTCAGAAATACACAGAATCCTTTCTTGGAAGACCATTTCTTTTTTTTTTTTTTTTTTTTTTTAATTTTTTTTGGGTTTTTTTGTTTTTTATTTTATTTCTAGGAGAGAGAGAGAGAGAGACAGCGTGAGCAGGGGAGGGTCAGAGAAAGAGGGAGTCACGGACTGAAACAGGCTCCAGGCTCTGAGCTGACAGCACAGAGCCTGATGCGGGGCTCGAACCCGTAAACCGCGAGATCATGACCCAAGCGAAAGTTGGACACTTAACCGACTAAGCCACCCAGGCGCCCCAGGAAGACCATTTCTTATTAAAGGAACATGGAATTTGTAACCACATCTGATCCCAAAGCAATATTAAAAACTGTGCTATAAGGCGTATGGACATTTAACAGTTAACAGCATCTTAATCTCTAGCAGTACGGATATGCAAAATCTAACCGTTAAGTAGAAGTATATTGGAAGAACCATTTAGGTTATTACATTAGAATAAGTTCTAAAATTCAAAAGACTTAATCACTCCTGGTTTCTTTTTAGGAGTTAAAAGCCAATTCCCATAATCTTCTTAGAATAGATACTATCGTCTATACTTTCAGATTTCTCTTACCTCCAACACATTTATACAGAAGGGCTCAAATTCCTATTCTCAAGTTGTGAATAATTATTATGTATAGACTACTTTCCTCTATTCCATTCAGGTCCCATTGCTAGTTGTCAGTTTTCAGTCAGCTGGTTTTTCCCTTGCTCTTGTTGATATTTGTTTACAGAGGAACTTTTGACTTGTCTTTATCTAATGAAGAATTGGATCTCAAATTCTTAGAACTGTTTAAACTGCTTGTCAACATGGCAAAAATCATTATGCTTTAGAAATAGAAGTGTCTGTGGTTCTCATCTAGACCAGCCCCTTCATTTTATAAATAATCCAACTGAAATTCAGAGACACTGATATTCTAAGGACACACAGCTGATTAAAACAGAAATCAAGGTCTTCACGTTTAGAACATGAAGCCTACTATTCCTCTAGTATTTGCCACATGATAGCTTTGGGGGTTTTGTTTTGCTTTATTTCTACTATTTTTTTTATTTCAATCAAAAAAATAATAATCACCAGTTTGAAAATGGTGTAAGTTTCTACAATGTAGAATGTACAACGTATAAAAACCATTCTACTGACCATATCTATCAATAAAGTCAGTTTCAATATTTATACCTCCCTAATCATTGCTCTATTTTTCATAACGCTTCAAAAATTGATTTAAAATACTCCATAATTATGGAACAAAGTTATACAATCATTTTTATATTATTTGTGAAGTATTTTTCTTCTTTGCACGTCAAATTTGAGAAAGCAGTATCTAAATCGAGGAGAATAATTTGTTCTTCAGAGAGCTCATTTGAAAATCAATACTAAATGGTCCTTTTAGAGTAACATATAGATTATAAGAATAGTACATGTATTCTTCAATTAAGTAACATTTTTTAATAGAAGTGTGCTTCAATTAAGTCCAAAATGTGCTAACCAGACAACTTAGTCCCAAAGAATGTATAATAGGTGTTCAAATTAATGCCCTTTCAGGCATGAACAATTTTCCATCTATGGAAAAATGCAGAACAGGTGTTAACACATCAACACAAGTTTATGTTTACTCATGTTTTCGGCCATAATTGACAACTGTTTTTGTCACATTTGCTCACATTGAGATATTTAAGTTCTTTTCCAAAGTATCCACTTATGTACATTTAAACTGAAAATCTTAGGTCATTGGAGAAAGCAAATGGACAGATAAAAAAAAAAAAACAAAAAAACACTTCTCAAAGGGAAAGATGCAGTGGTGCCAACTTGAGATCTTTGATCCTGTGAGCTGCGAAAAACAATTCAGCGGCCAAGTTAGTTCACAGGAATTCTGAGCATTTTTCTTCCTTCAAGTTTATTTCTCTGAAAGTGAAATTTAGGAGGTCCTAGATGTTGTGGTTTCAGGATATAGTTTATTCTAAATTTATAATTTGCTGGTTATTTTACCAATCCACATAAAGTGAAACCATGATCTTGGAAGATTAAAAAACCTATATACTGCATTATACCACCTTTCCTTCTCTTTTTTCACCTCCTGGAGTTCTTTCCCATTCTAATGGCTGCCCTGTTCTACTGGTTCTAAGAACCGCCTGTAACTCATTTCTTTCTGATCACCTAGTAGAGGGAAAGAGGCTCTTACCTAAATTGTTCATGTAACAAACTTATTGTTAAATATCACACAAGGAAAGCCTAACAAAAATCAACAAAGTTAGGAAAATATGAAGGTATTAGATTTCAACTTTCTGTAACTCAGATTTTTCCTCTTGAACCTTAATTTTAGTGTCTAATAGCTCTTACTTTGAATTTTGATAAGACACTCCTGTAAAGACGATTTTGTGATCGGTCCCAACTCTTATTCACCATGGCATGCCACTTGATAGTGCAGGGCAAATTTGTCAATTAGATTTAATGATTTCCCTTAGGGTATCCAATTATACCCTAATTTCACATTTATCCTTATAACTACACTTGTCCATTTTTCACACTATACTTAAAAAGCACTATTACCTCTGTAGGAGATCTAGAAATAGGAAATCTGAATGGAAACATTTAAGGAAATAGACCTATCAACCTAGTATTTTCAGCAAGAGATAGTATTACATTTTTCCCCCCCTGAAAAATTCAACATTCATGCAGACCTTGAGGAAGATCAGAAAATTTTTTACTGGGTGGACATCTTGAGAGAATTCTGATGTTTGTGGAGCCAAACTCTGCTGTGAATGCCATTGAATCAAGTAGATGAGGCCACAGGGAGACTCCCCTGCTACTAGGACTCTTTTGTCCAATCTCAGTTAAACCTCAAAAGCAAGATTTTATTCAAGAAACAAAAGCAGAAATTAAACTTATCAGGATTTTAAAACCCAAAAAGGTCTTCAAGGTGCTCTGGTTAATACAGGATCCAGACCCATGATATTACAGATTCAAAAGCTAAACTCAGATTTTACAAATAGAAAATAAACTTTCAATTTGCAGTTCAAATCAGACTCCTAATCCAAAGGACATATGAATTTCACAGGAATTTAAGAACTTTTGCCCTTTTCTATTTTTAAAGGATCACTCATTTGTCCTCTGTTTAAGGTTTTTCCCCCCCTCTTAGCACTGTACATTCCTCGGTCTTCAAAAGTCACTTTCTTGCTGAAGGCACTCAGTCCTATTCACTGATCTAAACCACAGTTCTGAAAATCTAAGTGCTAAATATTCTGTTCAGTCTTTTCTATTATTTGAGGTTTCATGATCTTAAATGCAGGATACCTAACATTGCAACTTATTCTTTCTAAGGTTTCTCTCTACAGAGGTATCAAACATGCTCTTGTTACAAAAATTTAAACTTCAGGGTCATTTATCAGTCAATCTACTCAGTATCCAGTCAATAAACCATTTCTGGTCTTCCAAAAACCCTACCTATTAGTCCTCCTAACTACCTGCCTTAGATTTATTTCCCTGGAAGCAGAACCAGAGATAAATTTAGTCACGCATGATTTATGGTGTCAGTGCTCTCGGGGAGAAAGGCGGCAAAGGAGTCAAAAAAGCTGGGCAAGGAGCTTAAGGAGGGTAAGCTTTCTGTTAAGCTCTAACTTCAACCTGATCCCACACCATCTCTGGAACATGAGTTGTAGCACAGAATTGGCCCCATCCTGAAGCAAAGGGCCTCCCTGGTCAATCTCCATATCAGTCACTGGTCACATGGAAGGACACATAACCTCTGGGCAAGGAAGCATCTATTTCGCTAAGAGCAACTCTACTGAGAAGGAAGCAGCTGTGGGTCATTAGCAGCCAACACTCAACGGTTGCAGGATGAGTGCTTCCAAGCAGTAACTTAGATTTGGATGGGGCACCAGTGTCCATTACTGTTCTCAAGTCAACCTTCTGGATATATTCTAATATACTGGACTCAGGAAACCTTGTCCTTTATTAGCATGGAAGAAATCAAGAAGATTAGTAATAAGTTTAGAGGCTCTTTGTCCTAATGTTCTTCATAGTCCATGAAATTTCACTAAGTATTTTTTTTTTTTTAAATCTATTTTCCAACTGTGCTGTAACATGTATAGAAATATCAGCTATAACCATAAGTAACTTGACAGTGCTATTTTAGAGGTCATAATGTAGGACAAACTACTGTCTAAATTCTGATTTTTCAGATCAAGGTTTATTTGCATGGCTCAAATGCATACATGTATGCATATACATAGTTAAACAAGCACACATACACACAAGCTGGTTTGGATGCAAACCTTTTGGGGCTTCTTGTACAACATCAAGAGACTGAGTGAAACAAAATGGAAGGGCAAGGGACTTAGCTCTCCGTGAGGTAAACTTTGATTAATCCAAGATGGGAAGGACCTGGAAAGATCAATTCTTCCACTCTTTCCCCAGGAAGGTACTTCAAGGGCCATTACTTCCTTGCAAGTAAAGTACTTGCAAGTACTTTACTTGCAAGAAAGTACTGTGGACCAAGTGAACATGCCTGCAGAATGGCCTGCTGCAGCTCTTGGGGCTCCTTATGAACATGTTGAATGTAATAATGCATTACATTGTATTACCTTTCTTTACATTCCTCTCTGCCCTGGATGTGCTCTTCCCAAATAAAGAAAGGGAATTTTACCCTGGTCTCAAGTTCCTCTTTTTCTACTCAAAGTCTTGGTCCATAGTCAGTATCAGAATGAAAAATCAATATACTGCTTCCTTCTTTGATTTTTTTTTTTTAAGTCATAAAAAATATGCTTAGGGTCATGGTTAATTTGCATTCTGGTAGAAATTCTGTATCCTGTTGTAGACTGGTAGCCAAGTGGCTAATGGTCTGTGGCTTACCCTTTGAGAAGCATTTTTTTCCCCAGAGGACAAAGGCTGAAGGACAAACAAAAATACACTCTACCTTACCAAACTAATAGCAAAGCAGAACATTGCTTCTCGGCCTTTTGGCTAAGATCAAGTGCAAAGCAGAAGTAGCTTTAGCAGAGAATTTCCATATTTATATAACTTTTATATAAAAACCTAGAGAGATTAATATTTCACACCAATAATTTTAAAAGCACATGACATTTTAGATCTACTGCTTAGTATTCCACACGATCTTTCAATTTTCCTGACACATTTTTCTAATTTGTTTATCAGGAGTCTCCAGTGATAAATTTTCTGTAGTAGGGATCCTACAGCTTTTGGAATTGTGAAGTATACAAATTTGGCATACAGTCACAGAATCCTTCTTCAGACCACAATTAAATAAGGCAGTGATAGTTTACCCCTATTCAAATTTCTTAATAGTCAAAATACTCAGAAAAATTGTAACAAACAAACAAACAACAAAAGCACATCGATATGAGGTGCCTGGGTGGCTCAGTCAGTTAAGCGTCAGACTCTTGGTTTCGGCACAGGTCATGATCTAATGGTTCAGGAGTTCAAGTACCTCATCAGCCTCTGTGTTGACAGTGTGGAACCTGCTTGGGATTCTCTTTCTCTACACCTCCCCTGCTCATTCTCTCAAATAAACTTAAAGAAATCAATACCCTTAAAACAAAGGATTAAAATTGATTAGGTGTCAAAAGTTCTAATTTTAATTATAATCACAATTATGTCAGAAAAAAATCAAGGATGTGTAATTTTCCTCCTGAGCCAATACTATTTTCACTTTCAATACAGCCAACTATGATAATATAACAAGTAGTGATGTGTTAGACAAAGATTACTTTTTATCATACTTTAAAATGTTGCTATAATTAGACACAACTGTAACCCCAGTTTCCTTCAATAGTCTATTCCTTCTGTTTCCATAGTAAGTACTATTACATATATATAAATAAAACAGACTTGTGTACAAATAGATTTTATATGTATATAACATGTATGCTTCTATAATATTAGGTTGTAGATAATACAAAATATACATACATTTTATTGCTAATATTTTTCTTCAAATAGCCTTAATTCCATATTTTAGATATTCAATTTATCAAATACACTATGATTTTTAAAAAATATAATCCCTAATAAAGATGTAGTATGTATGTACAATGGAGTGTTACTCAGCAAAGAATTAAATCTTTCCTTTGCAAATATGTGGATGGAACTAGAGGTATCATGCTAAGCAAACTTAGAGAAAGACAAGTATCATATGACTTCACTCATACGAGGACTTTACGATGCAAGACAGATGAATGTAAGGGAAGGGAGGGAGACAAAAAGAGACTCTTAAATATGAAGAACAGAGTTACTGGAGGGGTTATGGGGCGGAATGGGCTAAACAGGTAAGGGGCATTAAGGAATCTACTCCTGAAATCATTGTTGCACTAGGTGCTAATTAACATTCATGTAAATTTAAAAAATTAAAGAATTAAAATATATATTTAATATATATTATGTATAATGTGTATATATATAATATCCCTAGAACTTGGTCTATTTAATATATAATTATATGTAATGTATATACAGAATATCCCTAGAACTTGGTCTCTACTTTTTCCTTTAGTATAAGCAATGATGCAGTAAGCACCCCTACATATGTATTCTCTGCAGAATTACTCAAGATAGATCCTGAAGTGGGACTTCTGTGCCATGCAATATGTGCTTTTTTAAAAATTAATTTTTTGAGAGAGAGAGAGACAGAGAGAGAGACAGAGACAGAGAATCCTAAGCAGGCTCTGTGCTGACAGCATGGAACCTGACATGGGGCTTGAACTCATGAACCAGAAGATCATGACCGAAGCTGAAATCCAGAGTCAGACATTTAACCAACTGAGCCACCTAGGTGCCGCTGTGGATTTTCAACCTAATCAAATATTACCAAGCTGCTTGCTAGAGTCCACCTCTGCCATTGACCTTTAAAAGTTGACCTGATCAAAATTCGTTAGTTCACAATAGTGAAGTCTGAAGTGATCTAGTAGTGTAATATTTAAATCATTAGCCTAGCTACTTCAATCAGTTCATTCATTTTACTAGTTCTTACGAGGATTGCATGATTTTTAATGATTCCATGTGGGAAAAAACTGATGGCTATTAATTATTATTCTAAGAGCTCCCATTACATATTAGGTTCATCAATTTTATGTGAAGTTGGTAATGAGGAGTTTTTCCAGTGATCATCCTGCCCGTGTATGGCTTTTTAAACTCCTAGTCAAGAAGTAAAGCCATTCTATTATGATAATTGAGTTTAGTCCATCAGAAAGACAAATACCGTATGATTTTCATATGTAAAATTTAAGAAACAAAAACAAGCAAAAGGGGAAAAAAATAGAAGGTGGCAAACCAAGAAACAGACTCTTAGCTAGAGAACAAACTGATGGTTACCAGAGAGGGAGGCAGCTGGGGAATGGGTGAAATGAAATAAGTGATGGGGATTAGGGACAGCACTTTTGAGGAGTGCTGAGTGTTGTATGGAAGTGTTTAGTCACTATATTGTACACCTGAAACTACGTACACGGCTAACTGGAATTTAAATAAGAACTTTGAAAAAATGAAGGGGGAAAAATGATGCCACTCTACAAATTGTAGGGTTTATGAATTAAAAAATTTTTAAAGCTGTAACAATTATTTAGAAATGTGGAAGATACAAAAAATATGTTTAGGGGCGCCTGGGTGGCTTAGTCGGTTAAGCGTCCGACTTTCGCTTAGGTCATGATCTCGCGGTTCGTGGGTTCGAGCCCGCGTCGGGCTCTGTGCTGACTGCCAGCTCGGAGCCTGGAGCCTGTTTCAGTCTGTGACTCCCTCTCTCTCTGACCCTCCCCTGCTCGCGCTGTCTCTCTCTCTGTCTCTCTCCTAGAAATAAATAAAACATTAAAAAAAATTTAAAAAAATATGTTTAAATATTTAAGTCTAATTGCTACTCTTCAATAAATCGATTATTTTTTTTTTTTAACCAGTTGCAAAGATAGATTCCAGAACAGAAATTCGCATAACAGACCTGAGGGGTTTTTAAAAGGTATTATTCAAAAGTTTTTGTTAGAAAAATTAACAAAATAATTAAAAAGCTCAAGTCAGACTGTAGCTTTTTAAAGCACATTTTATAACTAGGATCTTGTAATGCTAACAGTAATTATTAAGTGCTTCTTACAAGCTAGACACTAAACTATATACATGTTGTACCAGATTACATGTTCCCCAGATCTCCCTTCCCAAAGATCCTTCTATAATGCAACATTGTAAATCTCATCCAATATTAGGGTCTATTTGCTTCCCCCTTGAATCTGGAAATATTTGTGATGGCTTTGAGAAAGAGTTGGGAGGAAGTGATGTTGTGGTACTTTCCAAGGTTGGCTTAGATCAGTTTCTGCCTTCCTCAGAAGTCCTTTGCTCCAAGCTATCATAAGCAATGAAACATGGCTTCTTTGCAAGACTTACTTAAGCCACAGCTTGAGTCGTTTCTCTGTGGCATAGAATAGGTGCATTTTCAACCTAAACAAATATCGCCTAGACTTCTAGTCACCCAGCCCAGGTGCCAGGTATGTGAGTGAAGAAATCTTTACAGAGGACTCCACCTTCGTTATTAGACTCATCTCCCGACTTTGAGTCTCCTCAGCTCCTGTTTGTGAAGCAAACAGGTCTTTCCTGCCATGCTATGTTCAAATTCCTGACCACTGGATCTGTGAGCAGAATGATGTTTTAAGCTGTTAAGTTTGAAGAATTTGTTCCATGGCAATGATAACTGAACACATAGTAAGTTTTTAAAGGCCTACCAACTTTGTACTTAGATTAATTCAATTTTAATCAATGTGTCAAGAATGCTTAATAGTCTCTAGTAAACTACAAACCATATAAGCTACTTATTTCTAATAAACATTATTACTGTGAACACTTCCATTGCATTTATAGCCTTCTACTAGAATATGGAGGTGGGGAATATGTATTAAGAATACTCATGAAAAAATGTCCCACATTCAATTTTATATTTTATTTTAAAACCCATAATTCTCTAAGTTCTTCCAAGAATAAAAAAAAATTAGGTAAGAAACACAATCAACAAAAGAGACGTTTGGGGAGGGTCAACATTATTCTAAACTGATTAACATTTTTAACTTTCAAGCAGTTTATACCCAACCTACTGGACTATATCGGTGATAGAGGATTCTTGTTCAACGTGACACTTGGGGAAATAAAGTGATTGTTCTCAAGTCTTCTCTTTGGAATAAGTTACACATTTTATTACAATTTTCTAAGAAGAAAGAGTTCCAAGTATACTTTGAATCAAATCCATAGGTTAAATATTGACAAATGGCATGTAATCCTCATGCAATGAAATTCAAATAACTACCTCCAGCATTGGGTACACTTTTATCCTTTCCATAGGTTAAACAAAGTCTGTATTGGAATTTCCAAAAGACTTTCAGTTAAGATGCCATTAAGTGTATAGAGTTTATTGTGGGAAAAAGACTTTTCATCTACCTGGATCCAACTTCTTTCTCCTCAATTTTCATTACCTTAATGTGACCAAACACTTCTATTGTAACCACCTTATTTCAGATCATCAGCACATTCCCAAATTAATGTAAAACATTTGGACAAATCTTCCTGTAGATATTGTTGCCCCTTCGATCTGATTGCCCCTTCAATCCTGTCTCCATTCAAAAGGTTGGGATTTTTAGAGCACATATTTTAGAACATAAATCAAGTAATGCTATTTCTCCTGCTTTAAGCTACTAAATAAAACCCTACTGGATGTAGGAAAAAAAAGATACCTGCTAATTCTTACCCTTGCCTGAATTTGACTGATCAATGATCCCTCCCCTCCTTCACTCAACATGTCCGAGCCTACTTGTGCTTCGGCTGTTCCCGGGGCTCACCAAGCTCCTTCACTCCTCAGGATTCTTACAGTTGCTGGTCTCTATTCAATGACTCTGTCCTTAAACATTACATCAGTGCTCTTTCCTAGCAT
The DNA here is from genome assembly GCA_017311185.1 of Proteles cristata cristata. Classification (NCBI taxonomy): domain Eukaryota; kingdom Metazoa; phylum Chordata; class Mammalia; order Carnivora; family Hyaenidae; genus Proteles; species Proteles cristata. The sequence goes on along the minus strand of JAESUZ010004923.1, from coordinate 354,896 downwards.
TCATTTTTTGACTAAAGTGTCAGTCTCCATTTCAGACAAACTTTCCCAGATATCACAATCTAATATTGCTCTACACACTCCCACTTCAATGCACTCTGATCAACCCCCACTTTTTGTTCTTCTCTAGTTCTTGACTGCTATCAGAAATTACTCTATGAATTTATCTTCTGTTTATTGTCTACCTCTAGGAGAACAGAAATTCTAGGAGATCAAGGCGTATCTACCTCTTCCCCCCCACCCCAGTAGGAAATAATCCTTTCATCAATAAAGGGTTAGAAACACAAAACACAAACTGCCTTTGTATAGAAGCAGCATGGACATCAGTATGGAGAAAATGGCAGAATGGATACAAACTCCAAATAAGGCTATAATGAGAACACAGACCCAGCAAGTGAATATTTTCTTCCCACATGAAGAACTACAACTTGATTGCTTACCAAATAATCAGAATTTTTAAATTCTTTATCTTTTAAGATCCAGGACTTTTACAAATAGTTTACTTTTAGGGGCACCTGGGTGGCTCAGCTGGTTAAACAAATAGCTTACTTCTATCTCTGTATTTCCCAACTGTAAAGGAGGATTTTGTAACAAGGTTCAATAAAATTTTATTGACATACATAAATATAAGTGTTGTGGGTCAAATTCCATCCTTCCAAAAATATAGTCAAGTCATAATTCCATAGAACCTAGGTATAGGACCTTATTTGTTCTGGTTAATTTTATGTCAACGTGGCTGTGCCACAGGCCCAGATAGGTGGCCAAACATTTTCAGTGTTCCTGTGAAGGTGTTTTTGGAGAAGATCATTTAAATTGGTAACTGTTGGGTAAATTGCCCTCCATAATAAGGGCATGCCTAATCTGGTCAGCTGAAGGCGTGGGTTGGGGGCGGGTGTGGCGGGGAGTATGGGGGAAAAAAAGCCTGTACTTTCCCTGAGCAAGAAGAAATTTTGCCAAACATTCGAACTTAAATAGTTAGAAGGCTTTTCCCTGGATCTCCAGCCTGCTGGCTTACCCTGCAGGTTTTAGATTTGCCAGCTAGGATTTCATGAGCCAATTCTTTAAAAAAAAAAAAAAAAAAAATCAATCTTTCCCCTACATATACACATTCTATGGATTCTGTTCCTCTAGAGAACCTGAATACATTTGTAAATAGGGTCTGTAGAGTTGTAATCAAGTTAAAATGATATACTGGATTAAGGTGAGCCCTAATATAATGACTGGTATTTTGATAAAAAGAGGGACTGTGCACAGAGACAACAGGGAGAAGATCGTGTGATTGGAGGCAGAGATTGGAGTGATCCATCTACGAGCCAAGGAAAGGCAAGGATTTCTCATCAGAATTTCAGGGAAAAACCAACTCCATTAACACCATCATTTCAGAATTGTAGCCACCAGATTTGTGAAAGAATCCATTTCAATTTCTCCCATCTGGTTTGTGGGTACTTGGTACTAGGAAACTAATACAAAAAGTTAAAAAAAAGGTTTCAGAAGAAACTATTATGATGTGCTCTGAACAGGAAGTGCGCCCGCACACACACACACACACACAGAACTGAATTTGGAAGTGAAAAGATCAAGTCCAAAGGTAACATGTATAACTCACTAGGCTCTATTCTCTATGTTATTGTATTAGCAACAAAGACTTCGAGAAAAAGAAACCACACAGAAGATCTATTTTTCTTTGCTTCGCATTTTAGACCTATTTTTATATTCTGATTGTTCATATGCTTTTTTAATGCCAACCTTTCATGAATATTTCAGCACAATCTTATTTGTTTTACAGAATTCCTGCTCATGAAAATCCCTCATGACCACTCAGCATTAGTGGAACCACATTCTTAGGGTATAATAGAAAAATCCCAAACAGAAACATTCATTCGGAGCGATCTTAAGCAAAGGGAAATCATTGGACAGTTAATGCATTTGTCGAACTAATTCTTTGGATAACATGCAATGAATTCTGATTTGTTGAAATAACTCTGGTTTTTCTATTGGCCACAGGTTATTCTAATGTTATTTTGATATTAGTTAGACCTTTACCCAGAAAGGTTAATGTATAAGGGCCCTGTAAATAGCTAATAAATTACTATGAGCTTGTTCACTTGTAACAGAAATTTATTCTCACAGCTGTGGAGGCAAGAAGTCTGAAATTAAGAACTCAGTAGGGCCACCCTACCTCTGGAGCATAGAAGGGAGAATCGATTTTTTCCCTCTCAGCTTTCTAGTGGCTGTCCATATTCACAGACCTGTGGTCACATCACCTGCCTTGCTGATAAGATTGCCTCCTCTTCTGTCTCTTAGAGGGACCCTGCCATTAGGAATTAGGGTCATTTGCATAACACAGGGTCTTCTCGCACCCTCATCTCAAAATCCTTAATGTAATTGCAAGCACAAAGGCTTTTCCCCACTAGGGATTAGGATATGGATAGATTTTGGAGAGATCCACAGTGCAGCTTACTACACTTTAAGTTTTACTCGTGAATTTCTCTTTAATTTGCCAGTCAGGACAGGTAACCCTTTATTCATCTTACAGGAGTTCTCTTGAATGAAAAGATTTTGCACCTGTATCATTTGATGCCTAATCAATTAGCAACAGCTGTTTTAACTCTAATTAGGAGATGGGAAGAAACAGCTTTTATCAGTCAAATAAGAGGAGACCACAAAGTAAAATATACCTTCAGTATAGCAAGTACAATCTGAACACTATTTTACACAGAAAGTCCATAGACAACTGAAATTAAAACACTCCCAAATTATTAAAAATCTACATAGAAACACACACTTCCATACATACAAACAATGATTTTTCCTGTTTTTATGCCACTTTACAGCTAGATCCAAAATTTTCTTTCCTTCTTTCATTAAAGAGTACTAAATGCTACTGGGGTCAAAGCTGTTCCTCTCATATTCCTTACCTCGGTTAAGGACATCATCCTTAAAACTGCAAATCTGCCATTTCATTCTCCTTCTTTCCCCTGCTTGGCACCCAGTCATTTATAGAATTCGATGCATTTTACCTTCAAAGGTCCCTTGAATCCATCACACTCTCCCCAGCTGTCACCCTCATGTTCCCCATGGCTTCTTCAGATACCCATCACCTCCTACCTAATTGCAAAAGACAATCTGAGATGCCTAGCTCCCAGAAGGATCCAGGGCTTCCTGCACACAGCCACGGATTACTGACCCCTTTCCAAAATACAGAGCCACTCATTGCATTCCCTGACTTAGAAGGCCCCTAGGATTCCAGATGCATCGGCCAAAGTCCAAATTATTCTCTAGGACATTCAAAAACCCAACTCCCCCTGCCACCCACCACCTCCAGCAAAACAGAGGCTTACCTATTGCCTAAGAATTCCAGACTGTCACACGCATGGATTTCCAACTCAGAACACACAGAACTATCCACTGTTCATTCTCCTTAAGGATAAGCTCCTGTTCGTCTTTCAGTAGACAATTCAAATCTCTCTTACTCCGTGACTCAGCTCCATCAGTACTTATTGATAATGGAGGGTTTTCACATGTAAAAATAGGACTAACAATAAAATGTTACTCACACATTGCTGGTTCTCAACTTCTAGAGTTCTGCAGGTGACATTTGAAACTGGACACTGCGCTCTCACTCAGACGGCAAAGAAAGTGGCAGTTTTAAAAAAGCATGAGAACTTATATATACAGCTTCTCTCTGATGACTGGGAGACCAGCAGATCCTTACACTCGCCCCCTCAGCATCTTGACTTTATATAGAGGCCTTAATGGGGCCTAGTCCAGATGATCTCAATAACACATGACTCTCTCAAGGCTGCATTCTCCTTGAAGTGGTCCCCGCTGTGGAAATTGTGGGCAGAAAGGTATATTCCAAAAATGGCGAGGGGAAAGGAGTCCCTGATTGTTTATTCCCGCTCCCAGGTCAACTGGTGGTCATGTCCTCTAAATAACCTCCTTTAACACCAGTATGGCCTATTGTTAAAGTGTTAAAACAGTTTAATTGTTGCTTGATAGTTATTTAATCGGTGCCATGAATCCTCAAGAATCTTCCCAAAGATCACAGATGCCAAGGTTCTTCCTAAAAGAGAAATACCTGATATTCCAGAGGAATTATAAGACTTCCGCCCAACACTATGGTTGTAAGGCCACAAGTCTAAACGTCTAAACCAAATGACTCCATGACAGGCTTTAAGTTTCCCCTCTGAACTAGAAGGCCTGAGTTTCAACTTTCCTGAAACTATCAGGCAGTTACACATTGCCCAAGGCAGGAGAAACCCCCCTTGCAACACCCAATCAGGAAAGGCCAGCGACCACCCTCCACATTACTAAGGGAGAGGCCTAAAGATAGAAACTATAGATAGGACCCTGTTACCTAATGTTAAAGTTAACCTGTTAGTCGCCGAACAAGACCCTAGGCTCGCTCTGTGATTGGTTGAATTTAAAGGTACTCTAAATGTTGTTAATTGGATCCCTCCAAAAGTAACGAATACTCTAGATAATGTGTATGGTCAAACCCGCTGTCAATGATGTTGAATTACTACGATTGGATCACTGTTCCCATGTCACAACTTCTGTAACTCCCTCGTCTCAAACCCCATAAAAACCCTACTCTGCCCTTGTTCGAGGCTCTCAGCACAGATCCATATGCTGGTGAAATCTGGGAGTCCGAGTTTAAGCCCGTAATAAAGCCCTTTGCCTTTGCATACGTGACTCGGACTCCTTGGTGGTCTTGGGATTTGGGGGAGATCGCAATCTGGGCATAACATGGTCAACATTGATTCTGATTTGTTAATGCATGTGTGCTGTTTCACTTTTTAAGATTCTTTAATATTACTTGTCTAAAAGTGAAAGCGAGGAATTGATTCTCAAGTTTTTATAATTTAGAGTGTTGCCCATGCATAAGAAACTATGCAATTATGCTAGAAGTTCAAGGTATAATCAGATGTTTTTAAAGGGTATGTAGCTAGCGGGCAAACTAATACCTTTATGCACATAAAGTAAAACAAGATATCTTATATAACTGAGCCATGCAGGGTGCAAAGATATATGTGTTATAGAAAAGGTAGCAATCAATTACTGCTGGCCAAAAGAGGTGAGATCGAATCCTCGGTGTCTGTGGTGTCCCTCAGGCTTATCGTTAATTGTACAAACCACAGTTTGGATCTCATGGCATTTCTGGTCTTTTCTCTATCTGGTCTTTTCTCTGTGACTAGCTGGGAAAGATCCATCCTTCCAGTCTTCAGGTTATTTTCAGAGTTAGTTGCTTAGAGTACATGCAGAGAGGCATACGGGGAGGCAATTCCAGATCAAATGAGTATTTGGTGCAAGTAGTGAACTGGGAAAATAGAATGTGCACAGTGATGGTGATTAAATCAGCTTAAGTAGAACATTTGTTGTGTGTAAGTGAACAGGGGAAGTTAAGCCAGTAAAGTTTTGGTGGCTAGCATGAAAAACTTGAATGGAAGACTAAGAAATGTGCATTTATTCAAGAGGAGAATATTTATTGCAACACTATTTGAAGATTGTGGAGAAAAAACAAAAGTAGCTCTTTGTCCAGTAATAGATCAGTGGTTAAAACATGATACAGCCATGCTACAGAATTTTGAGACACACGCAATTGATCTGTATGTACTGACAAGAAAAAGCAACTAAGACATATTATAAAAGCAAGTCATAGAGTCTTTACTTATGTAAAGTCTCTCCTTATCTCTTTCTCTTTTAACCACAAAAGTATCCATAACTTCTTTGAGAAATTTTGGAAGCTAATAAAAAGAAACCATGTCTACCATAAAATAGAATTTTATGCTTCACAAGGCTGAAAAAAGACAAATTAAAATAATTTTCATTCTATAACTCTTCCTGCCCTCCCCCCACCCCCCACAAGAACACTTACAGGACCAAAAAAAAAAAAAGAAGAAGAAGAAGAAGAAAGAAAAAGGTATTTACCCATAGGAATCACAATAGGACCTGCTTTTATGCAGATCACTTTTTTTTAAATCTCTAAGACATTCATTGAAGAAGTTTTCAAATTTGAGAATGTTGGAGGAGGTCATGGAGAGGACGTAACCTCCTACCCACCCAATGATAAGGACCCTACTACACCTGGAAGATCCTTACCCCCTCCCCCATCTTTGGAATGCACATTCTGCCTGCTTTCTTTACTGCCATGAGCTGCCCCAAGGACATAGCATTGAGATAGTGATATGGTGCTGAGAACATCTAGATGGTGCATGTGACTGAACTCAGTTAAAGCCTCTATGTAAAGGCTTAAGATTTTATAGGCAGATGAGATCTACGTGTCTTGCAGCTGCTCAAAACAAGCCTCATAAGTTCCCTTGCTTGTGAAAACTGCCACCTAAAAGTCTGAGGGGGATTTGGGGTGCATGGGTGCATCTGTCAGCTAAGCCTCTGACTCTTGATTTCAGCTCAGGTCTTTGGCATAGTCCTGGGATCCGGCAGGCTCCGTGCTATCATGCGATTCTATCTCCCTCTCTCTGCCCCTCCCCTGTTTGTTCTATATCTCTCTCTCCCTGAAAATAAATAAAATAAACTTTAAAAAATTTATTTAAGTAATCTGGAGGGTCTTCTTCTTTCTTAGGTCTCTTCCTGTCTTTTGAGTATGGGACTGATTTCACATTTCACCTGGGAAGTTCCCGAGGAGATTGCAAACAAGAAGGAAAGTGTCTGCTTTTTTATTAATTTTAGTATTGTATGAGTATATGTTTATGTCAATTTTTATCAAGACAGTTTAAGAGTTTTTCCCACTGATACTGATTTTAGAGGAGAGAAATCAAATTTGTAAACATGAAAGTCGTTTCCCGATTACTCAAAATGATTTAGTGGCTTCTCTTAAACTTTTCTAGAAACATGGAAAATTACTCTGCTTCCATAATCATTTGCTTCCAGGAGAAAGAGTTTTCAAAATCAGAATATAAAGGATGTGTTAAATAAACTTCCAGTTCTCCAATAAGACATCACTGCAAGAAACAATTGAAAGTAAAAATATTCTTCAGTGGAATTTAGGCCACAAATTGAACTGTTTCTTCAATGCTTGTCCACAGACTCCATTTTAAAGAATATATGAGCCCTCAAAAAAAAAAAAAAAAAAAGGAGGGATTTTACAGAGAGTTTGAAGACTGAAAAAAAGATTGAAATGAGCTTCAATCCCATCCCCTCACTCCAAGAATACTTACAGGTCCAAAAACAAACAAACAAAAAACAAAGTATCTTTTGATGTCAAGATCCATACAGAAATTTGGTGCATTTTATTCAAGACTATTCTCAGTAGAAATGGTTTATTTTTCCATTTTGCCTCAAAGTCCTTGTCAAGTTTCTGCTACCTGTTAAAGACAAATGCAAACACCTGCTGAGTAATACTACACTCTGCAGACCCGGAGAGTACTTCAAAGGCATACCAAGTACACTGAAAACATTTTTTATGAAAATATTTCATTCTTTGACTCAAATTTAAACAAGAAACCAGAGGAACTTCAGTTTGGTAAGATCTTAAAAAACTTGAAATTTAATATTTTATCACTGGAAAAAGATAAAGCCAGGGGTTTTTTTTTTTCTATGTAGTCATGTAAGAATAATGAAACTAGAATAGTAAGATGTGTTCATATATTCTAAAACCAATAGGCTGTGATTAATATTATGATCGAATTTTCTCTGTATAATTATGTATAAAATCAAAAGATAATTAACAATTGATATATTTCAAGATGAAAAGAAAATTTACCTTTTGGTTTAAATATAATAATATATGTCCAATTATATTTATTTATGTTATATGTTTATTAAGTATATTTATATAAGACATAAATATACATATATTTTGAATACATATAATGAATATATAAGACATTCATTTACTGAGTTCTACAAACCAAGGTTGATTTATATAAGCTAAAATGTTCTAAACAGATCAGTTTTCTGAATTTATATTATAAAACTATTACCACAGTAATCAATAACACAAACTTTAACACTTACAAAATATACTAACTCTCCTTGTAGTAGATCCTACAATAATGTGGTCCATATAAAAGAATGAATTATTAATTGTTTTAGGCTGATACCAAATGGTACAATATTTATTGAAATGTGTGACCTAATATAAAGTATGCATCCTCAAAAATATTTCTGAAAGACATAAATTAAACTATAGGAACTGGCAACATTTTTTAAAAGTTTCATTTAATTTGGATTTGTTTTTTTAATTTCTAAAAATACGTATTTATTTTTAAGAAAGAGAAAGAGACAGAGCACAAGCAGGGGAGGCCAGAGAGAGAGACACACACAGAATCTGAAGCAGGCTCCAAGCTCTGAGCTGTCAGCACAGAGCCCGACACAGGGCTTAAACTCATGAAACATGAGATCATGACCTGAGCAGAAGTCAGACACTTAACTGACTAAGCCACCCAAGGGTCCCAGTTTGCTTTTATTTTTCTTAAGAAAACATTAATTGTATACTAATATCAGATATTAGTAAATACCAGGTAGTCCATATACAAATAAAGAGGCATTTACTTCTCTTGGTATTCATGGAACAACAAATGTGTCATGCTGAACTCCTTCTAAAACAATCTCCATAGCAAATAGCTATTTAAGAGGTAAGTTTAAAAAGGAAATCAAAAAAAAGAGAGAGAATTGGAAGGTCATGGAATTAGCCAAACTTTTCTTTTTTTTTTTTTCCATTCAATTTGCCAAACATTTCTATTCAAAGAAACATTCTACTTTGAATATTCTTTCATAAAAGTTGTAGTATGAATAGATATAGATATGTAGTTTATTTCAGCTTATATAACATATGTATATGCCTATATTCACATACATAAATATTAGCATCAAAAAATAGTTGTACAGTGAAAATTTATTGTTTTCACAAAGAACTTCATGTATTAAATAGAAGACAACATAGAAAAAAGTATGTTTTACTGTGCTTTACTTTTTATTTTTCCTCCAAAGGAAAGTATTTAAAATCAGAAATATCTAAGATATGTTTTGCTATGATTGAGAAACTCTATCTCCAGAATTGAGGGGAAAAAAATCTGACTGAACAGTACATCTGGGCACTTTCAAGGGCCACTTCAACTTTGCTAATTATTACTCACAATCCCTAAATTGCAGAGGAAACAAAAATGGCAGAGGCAAGTTTACCAGCTCAGTAGTTGGGATCAAGTTGCTTTGTCATCAAAATAAAATGGAATATATCGGTAGCCTTACATATGAATAATAAAAGTGCTCACTCATTAGGGATATTTGGCCATCTGAGTTGACCTGGAAAGTGTACAAAGCAGATAAAACTGCACTATTTGTTCAGTTAGGGTTTCAATCTAGATAACAGCAACTTTATCTACCCTAAAGCTTTAGAAGTATATGAATTTGTAATTCACATGGATATGCATGATCTCATTTTTCAGAATCACACAAAGTATACAATGAAGTAATTAATTATACTCATTTATATAAGTCATCTTAAATTGACAGAACAACTCATTAATGCCTTTCTATCCTATACACCCAAGACACTACCTCACTCTAAGACGTGAGACCTTTATTTGATCATGTGTACAGGATTTAGTACGGTGACCACAATTAGAAGACGTCTATTATTTGTGTTGAATAAGCTGGCTGCTAGGAAAAATTCTGAGCCTATTTATAAGCAACATACTGATGAGTGTGCAAATGACGATGCAAGTCTGAACTTTGCAGAGGGGGACCAAAGACTCGAGAATACTAAGAAATACTAGAAAATTACAGAAAGATCTTACTGAAAATAAAGTAGATGCCTGTGTTCCACCCTGAACTTTTACAATTTTATAAGACAGAAGTGGCAATAAAATATGTGCATTTTAAACGATAGTCCTACATAACTTTGAGGTCATTTTCAAGGTGATCAAAACCAAAGATTTGTGCAAAGGGGCTATACTACACTACTCAACATTTTAATAAAGAACACAGTAGATGTCCGATTTAGCCAACTAAAATATGTTGGCCTTACCCAATTTTGACACTGGGTGTGTGAGTTTATCATTTGCAGTGAACTTAAATTATTCTCAAGTGTTATGTTTAAAACAAATTTTGATAACTGAGAAAAAATATAAACCTTTGAACAAAATACAAGACTTCTGTTTTCTAGGAAGTTTAATAGTAAGAACTGACCGTTGCCCTGTTCCATTACATTGGAATCTCAACCCAGAAGAAAGATGGGAATCATAAATTAAAAGCCTGAATTGACCAATGTCTGCCAGCACCACATATTTCAAAAGACTCCATGCATAAAAAAGCTGGGATACTCAGACTTCCTTCCTACACATTTTTGCACCCTTTTATGTTGCCTATAATATACCCATGGGAACATGAAATTAGTTCAGTTTCAGTGGGGAGAAGACAAGCAGAGAAAATAAAAGACAGGAATAGTATAGCCTCACCATTCCTGGTGGGTCAAAATTCTTAGGCAGACAAGTGAGCTGAAAAATACTTCATGTGATTCACTCTATTTTTGATTGCAAACTTAAAGCAGGAAGACTATGAGGATCTGATGTTAAAAATTATTCTGCTCTGAATAAGAATTGCCTCCAAGAATCCAGCTTTGAGAAAGGAGACAAGAAGTGTTTTTATGAAACTGTATTATGTCTAATGATACATGAGAATGAAAAATCTTAGAAAAATAATTTTATCAGAATTTGGGTTTTAATAACAAAGCTGGGGCACCTGGGTGGCTCAGTTGGTTGTGATCTCATGGCTTGTGAGTTCAAGCCCCGAAGCCTGCTTCAGATTCTGTGTCTCCCTCTCTCTCTGCCCTCTGCCACTTGTGCTCTGTCTCTCTCTCTCAAAAATAAATTTTAAAACTTTAAACAAATTAAAAACAAAGCTGGAAATCTTCCAGCTTGACTTCCAGGTTGACTCCTACAGAGGCTCAGAATGATGACTAAAAAAGGAATGTGATGCACAGGGCCAGGAAGTTAAAGTCAGAGGTAGTGGAGATGTCAGAGAAATTGGGCTGATACAGTCTAAAGCCTCAGTAAATACCTTCTACACACAATCCCATAGCTGCTTTCATAACTAGAAACATAGCAACATACGCCATTGCCTTCATTAAAAGCTACAAGCATTATTTAAAACTGAAATAGTTCAATTTTTTAGTAAAGGCATGATGAACCAAATAATTTCCATCCTCACGTGATAAATATTAGACAAGCTTATCTCTCAATGTGTGTATTTCTGTTGTCTTAATTATACAGTTTACGATATATCAGGACCTATGTTCTGGTTTAGGAATAGCACCTCGTCAACCATGCATTTCATCTGCCATTCACCCATTATTTTTTGGTGACAACCCAATATTGTAGAGCCAAAAATTAAGTCCTCCATTAAAAGAAACCTCGGGCTGCACATAGCCCCAGGCCTAAATAAACTTAACCAGCTTTTCCACTTCTGAGCAAATGCCTGCGCTGCGGGAAGCTAACACCTAACCAGCTCTCTCTGCTTCTGTAACAAAGCTTAAGGCTTGCTTCCCCGCCGCAGGATTGCCCAAGGGACTAGCCCCCTGGGGCAGCCACTCCCAAAAGGCCAGCAGCCACCCCCCACCTTGCTGAGAGAAGGGCCTGGAGAGAGAGATGTTAACCTGTTAGTCGCCAAACAAGACTTAAAACTCGCTCTATGATAGACTGAATTCAAAGGTATCCCAAATGTTGTAATTAGATCCAGCCAAACCTGATGGCGGGAACCAATCAGATACGGTATATGTTCACATTTGAATGTTAACCAATGGCAAACTTGTAACCATGGAAATCTGTCCCTCCCCATGACTTGTTTACTTCTGTCTATAAAAAGGCTGCAGAGGCTTTGTTCAGGGCCTCTCAGCGTCACCGGCAACGAGTGACTGCGCGGAGGACCGGGTTCGAACCTGCAAATAAACAACCCTTGCCGCTTGGCTTTGACTCTGGTCTCTGGTGGTCTGTTTTTGGGGTTCTCTCGAATTCTGGGCGTTTCAATATCTACCTATGGTAATTGCATGCTGGTAATTTATTTTTAATATCTTTCAGCTGGTTTGGCTGGAATTTTAAAATAGATAATAACAGCATTGAGGATTATAACAATGAGATTTTTTACCCTCTCTGTTAGATACAAAATGACTACCTTTTGTGAAATGGAGAAATAGCGAAAAGAATTTTCTAAGCGCTTGCACATATTAAAAAAAGACATTTAACAAATCATCATATTTTGAGTGCTACATCTGTCATCCAGTTGTTTGATGAATGTATGTCTTCTTGTTTCATCCTTCTAAGTAGAATATCAGTTTAGTGTTTATTTTTTCAAGTGAAATATTAAATAATATTAATTTTCTAGAAAATTTAAATCAATCAATTTTAGATTTTTTAAATGTTTTTATTTATTTCTGAGAGCGAGCGAGCGAGCGAGAGAGAGAGAGAGAGAGACAGTGTGAGCAGGAGAGGGCCAGAGAGAAAGGGAGACAGAGAATCTGAAGCAGCCTCAAGGCTCTGAGCCAGCTGTCAGTATAGAGCCCGACACAGGGCTCCAACTCATGAACCGTGAGATTATGACCTGAGCCGAAGTTGGATGCTCAACCGACTAAGCCACCTGGGCGCCCCAATTTTACATTTTTTTATTTGAACCATTTAGTTGTCTTTCTAAGATATAATGGCTAGTGTCAACCAGGAGGAAAAGGTAGTAAAATAAAGAGAAATTATTAAACCATTAAGTGTGTTTGTAAGACACATCAGGGTGTGACACAATATTTTGGAGATCTTTTGTGTGTACCATTAACAAAAATGAAACATATTGAACCAGAAGTTTATGGAGCTGCTAGATGTATGAAACCTAGGCAAAATAGGAAAATATTCGAGGCTACATAGGAAAATAAGCAACGAACAAAAGAAAGACTGAATTAAGGCTAGAACAGTCATCATCTGTAACATCTCCCTTTAAACCAAATTTTATTCTCTTGATCAGTACATGAATATCTTTAGTTAAGACTTCTTTCCTATGATGGGGGCTCACATAACAAATAACGTTGATACTTATGTTATAATTCAATATTTTTCAATTACAAAAATGTATATATAAGCGCAATGTCTAAAACAAACACATATACCCACCCCTACACAAAGACCCATTTCAACACACGGGGAGTGGACCGTGATTTTGCTGTTGTTGTTTGCTGTTATCATTTGGGGAAACATTTTCAAAAAGATATGAGGTATGATTTAACATTAATTGTATTTTATTGATTTTTTTTTAAATGTTTTTTTTTTTAATTTATTTCTAGGAGAGAGAGAGAGAGAGAGACAGCGTGAGCAGGGGAGGGTCAGAGTGAGAGGGAGTCACAGACTGAAACAGGCTCCAGGCTCTGAGCTGGCAGTCAGCACAGAGCCCGACGCGGGGCTTGAACCCACGAACCGCGAGATCATGACCTAAGCGAAAGTCGGACGCTTAACCGACTAAGCCACCCAGGCGCCCCTGTATTTTATTGATTTTTACACTGAAGTAATTATTTCCCTATCTGGTATCATGAAATGTACCTAGTTCATCTTACTTTAGCATTAATATCATCTAGGTGTCATGATAATGTTCAAGGCAATTACTTTAAAGAGTATTGCTGAGATGTTTCTCTTATCATAGTCTTTATATAAATTTGAATCCCCAGACTTCTGTTTTGCATAGTTTAATTTTAGTTTGTGTAAGAGCTGCAAAATAATGTGTAAAACTTTGTCAATCTTTTTTGAACTATTGACTCACACATAACCAAATTTAAACAAAATGAACTAGCTGCCTTATAAAAGAAAAACAACCTTTTACTTAATAGGAAAATATAGAAAATTGGCATACATAAGATCCAGTTATCATTAAGTTTCTTTTCAAAATACAAGTGGATCTGTTTGCCTCATTGCTCAACTTTTTTAATGTTTTACTAGAGAAAAATTAGCAATTTGTCTTTCATGTAAACAATATTTTCTATGAAACATGAATACTCATTTCTGGTATATTCTACTTCTGAGCTTCCTCTATATTTTAGACAATAAATGGTATCCTTTTGGCTTGGTAGTTAGGAGAGAAACCTTATTTTGCCATAAATACCTATACTAAGAAACAACATATGCTTTAAGAATAAGTTAATTGTATGAAAGAACTACTCTTTTTTTTTTTTTTACAAATAGTTTATTATCAAATTAGTTTCCACATAACACCCAGTGCTCATCCCCACAAGTGCCCTCCTCCATGCCCACCCCTCCTCCCCCCCACATCCACCAGTCCTCAGTTTTTGTCAGCATTCAAGAGTCTCTCATGGTTTGCCTCTCCCCCTTTCCCCCACCATTTCCGCCCCTTGGTCCTCTGTTAAGTTCCTCCTAATCCTCCTATACGTGCACACATATGATATTTGTCTTTCTCTGCCTGACTTATTTCGCTCAGCATAACACCCTCAAGGTCCATCCATGTTGCTACACATGGCCAGATTTCATTCTTTCTCATTGCTATGTAGTATTCCATTATATAGATAAACCACATCTTCTTGATCCATTCGTCCGTTGATGGACACTTAGGCTCTTTCCAGGTTTTAGCTATTGTTGAGAGTACTGCTATGAACATTGGGGTACATGTGCTCCTATGCATCAGCATTTCTGTATCCCTTGGGTAAATTCCTAGCAGTGCTATTGCTGGGTCATAGGGGAGTTCTATTGTTAGTTTCCTTAGGAACCTCCACACTGTTTTCCAGAAGGGCTGTACCAGTTTACATTCCCACCAACAGTGTAGGAGGGTGCCCGTTTCTCCACATCCTCGCCAGCATCTAGAGTTCTCTGATTGGCTCATTTTAGCCACTCTGACTGGCGTGAGGTGGTATCTCAGTGTGGTTTTGATTTGTATTTCCCTGATGAGGAGCGATGCTGAGCATCGTTTCATGTGTCTGTTGGCCATCTGGATGCCCTCTTTGGAGAAGTGTCTGTTCATATCTGAAAGAACTACTCTTAATTCTTTAGAATTAAATTCTAAATTTAATTATTAAAATTACTTTATTAATTTAGTAATTAAGAATCACCTTCAGGGTACCTGGGTGACTCAGTTGGCTAGGCATCTGACTTCAGCTCAGATCACAATCTCCTGGTTGGTGGGTTCAAGCCCCATGTTGGGTTCTGTGCTGACACCTCAAAGCTTGGAGCCTGGTTCAAATGCTTTGTCTCCCTTTCTCTCTACCCCTCCTCCACTTGCACTCTGTCTCTCAAAAATAAACTAAAACATTAAAAAAAAGAATTTCTCCTCAATGGCAAAAGGAGAAAACAAGAAGACCATCAAAATTATTTTTCAGATTGATGTTTTGCACTGGTATTTTTTCATTATTTCTTCAAGCGTATTTCTTTTACCATTGAGATTACTTCCAAGCTTCTTTGTACCTCTCTTATGGATTCTATATTGTTTGGCTTTGTACTTTATATTCTACTATAGAGGACTTAAACAGGTAGAAATTAAATAACATAACAAATTCCTTCCCCTAAATACAAAAATTATCTCTGATCTACAGTTCTTGTTCACCCGTAAGTCCTCTCACCTTCCAGTCCCTAACATGGCAGCACTGATAATAAGGATGATGATTACAATGATCTGGGGAGATTGGGGAGGGGGGGAGAGAATATCATTTACATCCATTGAAGTGCACAAACCTTAAATGTACAATTTTGAAAAATGGGTCCCCCCATAAAGAACATACCTCTATCATATCTGTCTTCCTAGAAATTTCTCCTGTATCCCTTCTCAGTCAATCTAGCCATCAGAGGCAACCACACTTCAATTTTTTTTCAAATCAGATTATTATTGTCTAGATAATGGAATTGTCTAGATAATGGATATTGTCCACATAAATGGGGTTATATATTATGTATTATTTTTCATATGGCTTTTTTCTCTAGCATTGTCTGTGAGAGTCATCTGTGTTGACGTGTATCAGTAGTTCATTCTTTGTTATTGCTGAGTAGTATTCCATTTTATAAAAACACAAAAATAAATTTAATTCTCTGCTTTATTGGTAGCTTTTTGGGTTGCTTCCCAATTTTATTTATTTTTTTTAACGTTTAAGACTTTATTTTCAATTCAAGCTAAATAAAACAGGTTTCTAATATATTGTTGTTTCAGTTTTAAGTGTCCATTTAACAAAAAAAGTTATCAAATTTATTATAACTTCTCAAAGAATTTTTATATTCTTTATTTCTTAAAAAAGCTTCATTTTTTTAAATGTATGATTTCTTTCAATGGCACTTTTGAAGGAATAGAGGACAAAGAAGTCATTTTGTTAAAGGTCATAAAGCCAGCTCATGCCAAACCTTTGAATTTCTAGGTCTTTGTATTTTTCACTCAACTGCAGGGTATTTTTCTGTTTCTTATATCATGTATTCTTAACAGTTAGTTTTTGCCTACCTTTCGATTTCCCAGTTAAATGTCTACTTTATGAATATTACCTTCTACAATATCAATATCACAACTATTTCCCATGAGGTCAGTGTTGAACTGATAATTTTAAAGAGATATCTTCCCTCACAACTATAGACATACATAATCACTCATAGCAGATTCATCCTAAGAACACAAGACTTTGTCAAAAGTAATTCTATTTTCTTAAAAACAGACAGCAAACAACTTCCCCCTCATTTTATTTTCTCTTAGATGTTTCAAGAGTACTGATTCTTAACACAAATGCTCTGTTGAATTCCAAGTTTTGTTAGGTTCCCAAAAGTGTAATCAGAATAAAAGAATAGCTAAAGCATTAATCTTTAGAGTCTCAGAAAATTAAGTCTTTAATGACACATGCTTTAAAAATTCATCCAAGTGTCCTAAAATTGTAAATCTTATCTTGCTCTCTTTGACATAAGGGAAAAGTTCTATATGGAGAATATATTTCTATTTGGCATTTTTCTAAATCATAGTTGAACTGCTTCATTGTTGCTGTTGTTTTTATATTCTTTTCTAATAAATGCAACCCCAGAAACATCAAAGGCAGAGAAAATATGGGTGATTTCCCACAGTTATTAATATCAGTAGAAGTAAGTGAGCCCTCTGGGGAGAACCAGGTAACCCACTCCCAGGCTTCAGAGATAGATTTTCGAACAAAGAAGCCAGTGTTGTCATCTGGGACACCAGCACAGGATTTGATCCATGCCATGACAGTGGAGGAGCAGTAGATACTCACTCCTGTCTCCAAATCTACTCAGTTCCAGTAAAAGGGCTTTTCATTCGGGATGAAGAGAAGAATATCCTACAACACTACTAATATGTGAGATCACAACTATCTATTCACATCTTAAACATCTTGGTTCAGGGACCAGTTTTCCTGACATTTACAAGTGCGGAGAAGCAAGTGCTCATGACTTGGGAGAGGCTGAGATTGAAAAGTGACCAACACATGAAGGACTGAGGCCAGTGGCTCTTGGAGCAATGAGACTCCAGCAGACAGATTGCTGCATGTCAGAGAGGAACACGGGAAAGAGTGGAGGAACAAAACACACTGGACTTCTTCAATAAGTTAGCCAAGGGCTCATTGCATGTTTCCAACTATAATTGTATATAATTCAGTCACCTGGGAGGCTTTTAAAAGCTATACTGATGTCTGTGTCCCATCTCACAGACAAATCAGATCTTTGGAAAATAACCTAAAGCACAGATTGACTTATGAACTCCTGAGCCCCGTTCTGGTCATTTTATCCTCAGAGGTTTGTCCTTGACAGATTAAGTGCAACAAATGACAGCTACCACTAGAAAATTCAAAGAACTGTGTCCTTATCTCTTTAGATTAGGATTGCCTTGTCTCTCAGAGAAATAAACTTCGACCTGGAGCTATAGGTTTTAGGCTTTCTTAATCGTTCTGAGGTGAGCCTGGCCTTTCTCTTGCAATATTTCATCTGGTTCTGCAGCGCTACATTTAAAAAACATAGTGGATCCTTTAAAAAACATAGTGGATCCTTTAGGCTTTTGTTTTTATCATCCCATTTCCTAAGTATATTTTCTAGTATTTTCTGGAATCAAAACTAATAAGAGAAGACACCAATATATCCCCCAATTTATAAGTTAGACAACTTACAGACCAATAGTGATCAGTGTATGACAGACGATGTACAATGAGACCTCAAGGTTGGTTTGGGATAACACTGGAAATCCAACCAGATAAGAAATGGTCAGTATCCAAGAAATTTGGAAAAATCTAAGGTCAAAAACTCTCCAAGTACATGTTTGGTAGGAAGTAAATAAGGTATAAAGATGAGCTATTGTGACAGCAGAACAAAAGAAGTACAAAAATAATGATGGTGGGGGTGGGCCTAGGTGGCATATTTGTTAAGCATCCGACTTCGGCTCAGGTCATGATCTTGCAGTTTGTGGGTTTGAACTCCATACTGGGTACTGTGCTGACAGCTCAGAGCCTGGAGCCTGTTCAGATTCTGTGTCTCCCTCTCCCTCTGTTCCTCCCCGGCTTGTGCCCTGTCTCTCTCTCTGTCTCAAAATTAAATAAACAAAAAAATTTTTTAAAAAAGAATGATAAGGGATTTCAGAGTGTGGTATTTGTAATTCCAAACAGGCAATTAATTATGGAAACTGTATGTATATGTAGCAGAAATCAAGCTACCAAGGCTTTATAACACAAAAGCTCAGTCACAGGAATTCATTCTATGGGAGAAAGATTACTAAAATAGGCCTTCAAAGTAGGCAAGGAGATAGAGGTAGAGCAGCATGTTAATCAGAAAATGATATTGTCAGGGAGCCTGGGTGGCTCAGTCGGTTGAGTGACTGACTTTGGCTCAGGTCATGGTTGCACAGTTTGTGGGTTCAATACATTGAGCTCACCACTGTCAGCCTGTGAGCACAGAGCTCTGTCTCCCTCTCTGCCTTTCTCCCACTTGCATGCCTGCACATGCGTGCTCTCTCTCTCTCTCTCTCTGTCCAAAAATAAATAAGATGTGCTTGGGTGGCTCAGTTGGTTTAGTGCCTGACTTTGGCTCAGTTCATGATCTCATGGCTCATGGGTTCGAGCTCATGGGTTCAAGCCCTGTGCTGACAGCTCAGAACCTGAAGCATGCTTCAGATTCTGTGTCTCCTTCTCTCTCTGTCCCTTTCTCACTCACGCTCTCTCTCTCTCTCCTTCAAAAATAAGTAAACAAAAAAATTTTTTTAATAAATGAAAGGTTTTTTTTAAATGGTATTGTCTGCAATGGAGGAATCCACAATTAGAATAAAATCCAGAGAACTGAAGAATTCCACTAAAAACATAGCCTTGACTTTTTTCTAGTTTTGGCTATTTATTCAGTAGAATAATATAGAACCTAAGAGTGCAATCTCTGGAGTCCAAAATATCTGAATTTGAATTCCAGAATTGCTCTTTTTTTTTCTTTTTTTAACTCATTTTAACTTATCCCTTATCTGTAAAGTGAGGGAAATAATAGACCTATCTCCTGTTATTTTCACACAAATAAAGTCTTAAAATGTAAGACTATCTGAGGATTAAAGTGGTACAAAGACATAGTTCCAATCTCCTTTTATTATCTTGAATATGTCTCTAAGTCTGTTCCTTTCTTGGGGATAAAAAGACCAAAAATCAAATAAGAAATAAAGCTTATAAAAAATTGCTAACAAGTTTGAAATTCCATAAGATATTGCCCAATTCATTACTCTAAGGCATTAAAAATCCTTTGAATGCTTGGTTGTTTTTTCTATAGGCAGAGTTCATAGAAAGTACATGTTCAGGTTTTATTATTTTTTAGGAAAAAAACACAGTCTCAGTCTTTAGTGTCTAATTTAATCATAGAATTGTCTGTATCTTGGAGTAAATATATAAAGCATATTTTAGATAGAAGAACTCACTATCATCTTATTTTGCTCAAACAAACAAAAAACAATCAGACATGTGAAAGGATTTTTCATTATCAAAACAAATCCTACAGTTTGCCTATCAGTCACACTTGGTGATCAGAGGTACATGCAGGACATTCTGTCCTTCAAGCTCAAAAGGCCTATTTCAATTTGTATAGATCTACTATGGGTACAAAATGATCATCTACTCCTCAAGGAAACAGGCCTTCTTCTTAAAATCTGAGAATAAAAGCTCAGGAATCTAGCTGTATGATTCTGTATTGCAAATTCTTAAAACTTCATATTATGTGATATCTCAACATCCCCCAAATAGGCTGTAAGCACGCTCCTCCCCCACCAGGTGACCAGGGACAGCAATGTGATAAGGCTTGACCCTGTCACGATTTCCCCTTCTTGCCCTCTCTCCTATGTCCTCTGATTTCAAACACCAATAAAACGCTGTCATTCATTTTGGTTTTGTACTGCACTGTCTCTTGGGTTCCTTGAAGCTCCCCTCACACAGCCCCCTACATGGTGTGCTGCACCTCCCTCTTTTAAGGGGTATAACAAATCTCTTTCACTTTCATCACTTTTCTATGGTGTTATTTTGTGTCGGCACCAGACTGCTGATCAAACAACCGCATGTTTAAGTAACATAATTATTCCTTACAATGCAGATCCCTACTCTCCATAGCTAAGTCCATCTGGTGAATATCCCTTCTCTGCACCCCTTTCCCATGAGTTATCTCCAGCTGCCTACTGTTATTCCATAGTTTCTAGTTACAAGAGATGAGGAAAAGCAATAGTGGACACATTCAACAGCTTGGTTCTAAGTTCAATATCTACAGAATCTGTTTTGCCCTGTAAAAGATGATCCTTTCTTGCAGAATCACTGTAAATTATTATGCTCTGATTTCCCCACTGTGTGAGGTGAATTAAAAATAAGTCTCTTATTTTATCCTAGCTTGGTTAGTGCCCACACCTGGAAAGCAAAATAAAACAACCTGGCCTGCTACATAAAACACAGGATTCAATCATTTACCCATTTATGTTTGTTAGAACACAATAAATAATTAAATAGTCTAACACATTCTACCTCATGTCATGAATTGCAATAGTGCACATTCCAAGGAGTCAGATAAATATAGATACATCATAAGCAACTTATAATTTGACTATGCTAGTAGTTAAACTGTGATTTTTTTCCTATTGCTAAATTATAATGGTTAGGCAGAAATTATTTCTGCCATTTTAATATATTGACATTCTGAGCTCATTAACAAAATGCTTTGTGCTCTGAACTCATGTTTTTATCAAAAATGAAAGCATAAATATAACAACATGATGGCAAAACCTTGGGGCACATTTAGATGTGAAGAGTTATTTGATAGCACATCTAAAGTTCAGCGCTAATATATACTGCTTCCTTCTTCCAAGAGAAAACATGGGGGGAAATAGATAAATAGTATTTATTGTTAAAAAAGGAAGACATAAGGAAGAAAGAAGTTCATTTTAGAAGTACACATTTTTAGCATTATTTTCCAGTTGTACATTAGTCAAACAAAATTTATTTAAGAATGCATATGTTTTTTAGATCATTCATACAGAGAAGAATATACTTGTATGAATAACTGTAGCCTATAAAGCATTAATTCCTTACTTTAAAATACCTTATCTTTTCTTTGAGACAAACCATTACTATTAAGATTTTTTAGCATCCATATTCTATAGCCTTGATTCAATCTAATAAATTAGATTAACTCATCTATTCATTCAACATATATTTATATATCATCTTCTATGTGCCTAGTATTATCCTTTCTCTAACAATTTAATGATATATTATTCAGCTTTAGGATGCTGATTGGGGCTGATCCAAAATATCATAGATTTATAGGTAAATCCAAATTTTCCATCAATAATTTAAAATGAGATGAAAGACCATGCATTCATGCTGCCCTATTAGCCCTTTCTAGACAGGCAAGTTTACAGAGTTCAATAAGGTAGGCCCAAAAATTTCTGCTATAGCCTGTCAGAGCAACTCTTCCTATTGATCATGGGACAGAACTACATATAGATTCTTTATGTCAAGCTCAAATTGCTTCTTTTAAACCATACATTTGGGGTGGAAAATAGGGAATGTCTGATGCATCTATTTTTAAGTCACTTTGCCCATCCACCTGTAAAAATGTACAACTTGGCATTGGTGTGCCTCTGTGATTTTATCCTTTTCTTTTATTCTATAGCTGTCCACAGTCCTTACTGATGACATGTGACTTCTATAGGTAACAATATTTCAGGTGGCTTTTTATCCTAGGAATCATTGTTTTTGTAAGATGACTGTCAATTGCTATTCTGATCTCTTATGTGTTTATTTAAAAAAATAATTTTTTAATGTTTGTTTTTTGAAAGAGAGAGAGAAACACAGTGCAAGCAGGGGAGGGCAGAGAGAGAAGGAGACACAGAATCTGAAGCAGGCTCTAGGCTCTGAGCTGTCAGCACAGAGGCCTACGTGGGGCTCAAACCCATGAAACATGAGGTCATGTCCTGAGCTGAAGTCAGATGGATGCTTAACCAACTGAGCATCCCTATGTGTTTATTTTAAATAAGTCCCACATACTTTTTTTGAGTGACAAAGGGATTCATAGCAAGGTATATTTCATTAATTTTTTGCTCTTGAACCACCTACAAGCCCCATTTTATAAATATGGTAACTGACATTCAGAGGGAGTATAAGACTAGCTCATCAATGTTAGTAAACTGAAGTGGAATTAGACACAAATTATTCTTATCTTGGGTTTCATTATTTCTCTTTACTCTATTTTTTTTTTTTAATTTGACAGAGAGAGAGCACACTCCAACAGGGGAGAGGGGCAGGGAGGGAGAGAGGATCCTAAGCAGGCTTCATACTCAGCATGTGGAGCACCATCCCATGACCCTAAGATCATAACCTGAGCCAAAATCAAGAGTCAGTTGCTTAAATGACTAAGCCACCCAGACACTCTAATTCTCTTTACTTCTTGATGATTCCTCCACAATATGTTTGATATGTGAAAACCCATAGAATAAATGATATCTAGAGACGAGAAAGAATCCAAAATAGAAAGGCCAAATGAGAGTTCACTCTCTGCAGCATCATGACCCATCCCAGACAGCATGCCTGCTATATTGGAGTAAGAGATCAAAGACCCCCTACCTTTTTTGGCCTGCAGGCTCCTAATATTTCTTCTACAACAGAGCCTATGTTTCTTTTCAGGCAAAGTGGTTCTTTTAATTCAAGCTCCACAGGGGTATTGGACAGCAGCCAATCCTCAAGGTATTGAAGCTTTTAGAAACCTGAAAATCCCATTGCCAGTTTTGATGTTTTGGTAAGTTCTGAGTGGGAATTGGCTCGCTCCTGACAATTTACCGATCATGTAAACTAATAGCACACCTTATGCTAAGAGCCGGACAATAATAAATAAATGAGCAACTACATCACTAAGAGCAGGTTCTGTCTCTGCAAATGTATGTGGTGCTTACTACGAATATACACAAAAAAGATTTACAACCCCTTTGTATACTTTAAGAAATTCTAAAGAAATGTGACAATGAACATCAAACTTGAATGTTGCTTTGCTTTTGGTATTTATTCTCCAATTATTTATTTAATTTAAAAACACTGTTTTTGGCTAGAATTTCATGTTTCACAAGTTATATATAATGTACAAAGACATGATTTTTTGCTAAAAAAATAAAAATGGAGAAACATTGCTTAAGAATGAATATGGTAGTTATTCCAAGGAGAGTGCAATGTAATTTATAACTTAAAAATTTTTTTATTGGCAAATTACTAACAATCACTGTTTTGCAGTTGATGCAACGTTATAGGTACACTAGTAGTAAGAGGCAGCTGAGCCATATTAGCAAAGAAATTTGGCTCCAGTCCTGGAGTAACTACCTGGGTTTGAATTCTAGCTCCCCAATTGACTGTCCAGAAACTTAGGTAATTGACTTGAACTTTATAAACTTTAACTTGACAGCTTGTAAAGTAAAACATGCCAGTTCCTCTCTTGTAAGATTACTGTGAGGCATTAATGACATTAACCTATGCAAAACCTTAAGCACAATACTTTTTAGGTACGCACTACTGTTAATATAATCAGTGTAATTTCCCACCAACTCCTGGTCAACTTGTTTCTTCTAAGGATTCACCAATCAGCATTATGATTCACCTCCTACCTGGACAACAACTAAAACTCTGAACTTTAAATAGAAGACAGTGTTAATCCAAGTGTTTGTTATTGTGATATGACATCAAAGAGCATCTCCTGTTCTTTGGATTTCAGCAGAATATCGCTGTTCCAGAAAAGGACCTTCTATGTTTTTCTATCAAAGAACTCTAACTTATAAGAAAAATAAATTATAGCCAAATACAGAAATTTGTAACTGATGTTAGTTATGCGGTAGGGCAGTTTTTGATTACAAATGATGTATAGAAATTATAAAACTTGTTTTTAAAACATACAGCAAATATTTTAAGCACTTACCTCTGTTCTATATCATGTTAGATGATACAGAACAGTTAAGAAAAAAAGGAAAGGAAGAAGTAATGGGGATGAGACGGGAAGATTAAATTGAAAAATGAAGCATGAGAGATTAAAAAGAGAGAAAAGTGAAAGACGGGAAATAATCAGATGATTGGAAGGCAAAAGAACTAGGTATAAAGGGTCTTTGGGAGAAAACCATGTTTGAGGAGAGAAAGATAAACACCACCACTAGGAAAATCATGATTCCCCAGTTACCCGGGCCAGGGAAGGTTTATAGATGTAAGAGGAGCTACTGATCAAAGAAGCCTGGTTTCCTTCTCATTGCACCCAACATGCCCTGACTCCAGGCCAGATTACTTCAATTTCCAAGTCCAGACATTCTTCTTGAGATTCTCTTTTTGCCTTCTTGGCCAAAAGTGCTCATTTGCTCTCCAGTGATTACCATTCATCGAGCTCAGGAGCCCAACAAACCCTCCCCAACTTACTTGTTGTAACCCCTGACACCATTACACTGTAAGCCACTCCATTGCCTCGGACACCACTGGGTTGATAAAACTGATTCCTAGAAAATGCCATATATCATTGTTTTTTTCTGACCTATGTGACCAATGAGACTATCAGATCCCCATTGGGATCTTTCTATCATGAAATGAATGCTTATATGTCTGTAGATCGTGAAAGTAGGATCATCCTTTATGACTGAATCTTTGCTTCTGAAATCTCTCTATGATATCAGAATTTAGTTCAAGACAGTTGAAATGCAGAGTTTTGGAATGAGATTGCTGGGGGGAGAAAATATGTAGAATGAACATAGATTTGGTCCATTTTTAATTTTGCCAATTGAGATATTTTATTTTCAAGAAAGCAAATTTGTCATTTAACCCTCCTGCCCCTTGGCATCCAGTCCTCTAAAGATAAAGTCTCAAATACTTAATATAGCCTCATAGGCCTTGCAGGGTCTGGTCCCCAGGCTGGCATCCCGGACCATTTCCTTCCATACCACTCATTGTTCTCTTCACCTTTTCCCAAGACCTGCACACATGCTGAGTCCTCCACATGAAAATGTTCTTCCCTTCTTTGGCCACATTTTTCCAGAGTCCAGTTTAAATATCACTGCTTCATAGAGCTAAAATATCACTTCTGAACATCACCTCATTTCTGTTTAGATTAGTCAGGAGCCCTTTATTATGTGTTATGATAGTACCATCTACTTTTCCTTCATAGAATTGTAACACAGTACTGTGTGTGAGTGTGTGTGTTTGAGTGTGTGTGTGTGTCTACACATGTGAGAGACTAGACAGTATCTGTTTCTTACTTTAAATTTTAAGTTCCATGAAGGAAGAAATGAAATCTGATATCTTCATTGGTGAACTTCTTTTATCTTGGGAATAATTCACCTATGGTAGATGCTAAAAAATAACTAGTTGAATGACTGAGTCAGTGAATTAAATTTTTACAAACTAACCATTATCACCACTTTCAATTCCTTTTAAAAGCTCACTTGGCATCAAATGATAAATAAGGATTTAGTCTTAGCATAAAAGAGTTTAAAATTCAAATAGCTTAAAAATAATAAAATAAAATAAAATTCAAATAGTTTGACAAAAAATTACTTATGTCTTTCAATTTATTAAGTAGGAAAATCTTAATTATGTACTGGAAATGAATCTAAGATCATTTTTTTTCCTCTGCCCTAAGAGATTGATTGTTCCAAATATAAGATGTAGCCATTTCAAAAGAATATGCACTTCTTATGACATTGGCTGCAAATATCCTGAAATGGAGCCAGTTTTCATTAGTACAGGACCCTGCTTCCTAGTGATAAGAACCGTGTGTAAAAGGAATCCTGTCATACATTTCTAATAGTAGGTAGAAGTAGTTTTGACTTTATACTGAAAATTTCTGTTACTTCCTCAGACTGTGCCCACAATTTTCCTAGGCCTATTTTATCTTGTTCCTTGTACCAAAACTTACACCATGTGTTTATTTATTTGATTGCTTGGTTGGGTGGGTGGTTGTCGGTGAATATGATAGACTTTGGAGAACTAAGGTATTAAGCCTCAAGCGTGGATTTCTACAGTAGAATTAATTAAAGTTTCAGACTGAACATGGCATAGGAAGTAGCTAGTTGATATGCCAGTCTGTATATCCCCCCTAAAAGGACAAAAACATGTATTTGATGTGGCTATTGAGCTATTACTACCCTATGTCTTTTGTTATTCTACTGTTAAGAATTAGAATGAGCATTTGATTGTTTGAAACAACTGGCACTACCTTGTAATGATGTAACTTATTTTTTCTATTGATATCCTATGTGTCATGGTCAAAGAGGTTCAGACATTATATAACAACAAGTAAACTCAGGAAAATATAAACTACACACACACACACACACACACACACACACTTAAATACAAAAGGTCATTTCCTTATGTTTAAACATTGCTACAAACATGTAAACAAGATCATTATTATAAATATTGAATATTAATCAAATATCTTTACTACATTAAAAAAACTTTATGCTTCCAAGATTTGTTCTTGGAACAGGGTGTTGTTTGGGGGCTTAGCAATATAATTTTCAGAAGACCGTTCATACGCTTAGATAATTACCAAAAAGAGTATGAATGATGCTTAATATTTAAGGATTTAGAACACTAATGTCATAAACATCATGACATAAGTTGAAGGCTTATGGTACAAGGGGACAAGGTAATAAGTAAATCTAAGATACATCCATTCATCACACAAAAGAGTCTATAATTTGTTTGGATGGTCACCCCTAGGAACAGATAATTATTTTTAATAGAAATGGTTCTATGGACTCTATGCGAGTTGACAACAGTAATAGCAGGATGTTGTCCTCAAATTTATAATTTAGATGACTGGAATAAGCAATATTTCTCTTCTGGGATTTAATATTTGGTTCTTATGCTGATGTGCTCTTGTGCTCTAACTTTTCTTTCCCATTCTGCCTAAATCTAATTATGAGACCTCATAAAAGTAATTAAACTGAAAAGAAGATACTGATCATAGTAACCTAAATATGAGATCATTTCACTCAGGCATTTATTTATTTATATTTAATGTTTGTTTATTTTTGAGAGACAAAGCACAAACAGGGAGGGGCAGAGGAAGGGATACACAGAATCCGAAGCAGGCTCCAGGCTCTGAGCTGTCAGCACAGAGCCCAATGTGGGGCTCGAACCCATGAGCTGAGAGATCATGACCTAACCCGAAGTCAGACACTTAACCAACTGAGCTACCCAGGTGTCCCTCTTTCAGGCATTTACAAATCATTCCTTGAATAGCTACAGGGTAAGAGCAGAGTGTATTTGCTGATGTTCATTCCATTTTTGTAATCTCTGTGTACTCTGCCTTTGGATCTAAAGCCTGAAGTAGGTTGAAATGTCTAAAATTGTACGTACATTAATGTATTTTAAGTCCATTTTCTTATCAACAAATGCACAGAAAAGTCTAACAGCAATCTTTCTGATGATAAATATAGAAATAATCTAATGAAATTCTACAATATAGCAATTTCAACAGACAAATGAGTTTGGAATTTATAACCATGTTGCTGGATTAAAAAATGGAACATTAAACTATTAATTCAGTTTTTGGACAAAGATAAAAGTTTTGTAACATAATCATTAAAAAATAAAAATTAAACTAAAATTAATGGCCATGTTTAAATATTTATATAATAGGTACAGTTAAAAAGATGTCAAAGAAAATATTTAGAATATAATACTAAGCATTAAAAAACAGTCTCCTAAAGAACATGAAGAATGCATTTAGAAAAGCTCAAAAATAATTAATTAAAATAACCCTGGGGTGCCTGGGTGACTCAGTTAAGTGTCTCACTTCAGCTCAAGTCATGAGCTCATGGTTCATGGGTTTGAGCCCCTTGTCAGGCTCAGTGCTGACAGCTCAGAGCCTAGAGCCTGTTGCAGATTCTGAGCACCCTCGCCCCACACTTTCCCACTCATGCTGTCTCTCTGTCTCTCAAAAATAAATAAATGTTAAAAAAAATAACTCTAATGACTAAGCTAATCTATGTTTTGAAAATTGCTTTTCAGTTTCAGTGTTGTTTTAGAAAAATAACAAATGAATGTTAGTTCCCTATACAAGTAGGAAAATTGTCATATTGATTTATTCTTATATATTTATCCTTAAAGCATAATTTTCTTGAAAGCAAGGCTCTTTTATTATTCATTACTTTATCTTTACCTTTCATAATAACTGAGATGTAATTGAAATATTCTAGCTATTTTTTAACACTGTTGGAAGCAGAAGACTGGCTAGCTCTTGTCTCTGAAATCAGCATTTTGAACATGCATATCACAGTTTCTCTTGATTGATATTCTTTTAAAGTCAAGTTATTCTTTCCATATTCCATTTTTTAGGAAAACAATTTTTTTAACCCATTCTATGAATTTACACTCCCATTTTAGTTGGTCAACTTGCCTTTGAAAGTCAAATATGAAACCTTCATTCTACTGTTTAGAGATTAGGTTTATTCTTAGAGGTGTTTTGTTTTGTTTTCATGACTCTTACTCTAAATTTTTTTTTTTAATGTTTTATTTATGTTTAGGAGAGAGAGAGAGAGACAGCGTGAGCAGGGGAGGGTCAGAGAGAGAGGGAGTCACAGACTGAAACAGGCTCCAGGCTCTGAGCTGGCAGTCAGCACAGAGCTCGACGCGGGGCTCGAACCCACGAACCGCGAGATCATGACCTAAGTGAAAGTCGGACGCTCAACCGACTAAGCCACCCAGGCGCCCCTCATGACTCTTACTCTAAATGAAAGTTTCCTTGTTAGTCATTTATAAGCTTATTGCAATCTCTCTTTCACTCCAATTATTATTTTCCCTTCTCTGGCATTACTTTACTACCAATATATTCTGAGCAAAATAAACTATATTTTAATAAAAAGTAGGGAATAAATTTCTTTTTACTTTAATAGCCTTCTTCATTATTCCCAAATATTGTTGTAGAATCACACATCAATGTATTTAATAACAATTGCAATGTGAATCTAGTTTTTAAAACTATGTACTCATTTCATTGTATACATATATATACAAATATACATACATATATACTTTTGAGTTATTATTTTCATTTTCCTTGGGTAAATAGCCAGCAGTGGAATTATTGGATTGTATGGTATTTCTATTTTTAACTTTTTGAGGAACACCCATACTGTTTCGCACAGCGGCTGCACCAATATACATTCCCACCAATAGTGCATGAGGGTTCCTTTTTCTCCACATCCTCACCCATGCTTGTTATCTCTTGTCTTTTTCGT
This sequence comes from Proteles cristata cristata, assembly GCA_017311185.1. NCBI lineage: Eukaryota > Metazoa > Chordata > Mammalia > Carnivora > Hyaenidae > Proteles > Proteles cristata. The sequence continues at coordinate 325,223 of JAESUZ010004923.1, read as the reverse complement.
TTTAGCCATTCTGATAGGCATGAGATGATATGTCATTGTGGTTTTGATTTGTATTTCCCTGATAATGAATGATGTTGATCCTCTTTTCATGTGTCTGTTGACCATCTGTAGGTCTTCTTTGGAAAAATGTCTATCCAGGTTCTCTGCCCATTTTTTAACCAGATAGTTTTTTCAGTGTTGAGTTGTATAAGTTCTTTGCATATTTTGGAGCCTAACTCTTTCTCAGATAGATCATTTGAAAATGACCCATTTAGTAGGTTGCCTTTTGTTTTGTTGATGGTTTCCTTTGCTATGCAGAAACTTCTCCCATTTAGTAGGTTGCCTTTTGTTTTGTTGATGGTTCCTTTGCTGTGCAGAAACTTTTTATTTCTATGTAGTTCCAATAGTTTATTTTTGGGACTTGCTTTAGGACACATATCTAGAGGAGATCTTACCATTTGCAACAATAGGATGGACCTAGAGGGTTTTATAGTAAGCAGAATAAGTTGGACTGAAAAGATAAATATTGTATGATTTCATCTCATATGTGGAATCTAAAAACAAAACAAATGAATAAACAAAAAATAGAACCAGACCTATAAATATAGGGAACAAACTAATGGTTGCTAAAGGGAAAGGGGGGTGAAATGAGCAAAATTGTGTGAAAAGGAATGGAAAATATAGCCTTCAAATTATAGAATGATGAGTCATGGGAATAAAAGGCACAGCATAGGGAATATAATCAATGATATTATAACAGCATGTATAGTGACAGATGGTAGCTACACTGTGATGAGTTACATTATGTATATGCTTAATCATTAAGGTGTACACCTGAAACTAATGTAAAATTGTATGTCAACCATACTCAAATAAAAAATTTTTTTAACTATGTAATCAAAAATTATAGAAGCATAAAAACAAAAGAATTAGGAATGCTTTATGGAGGAGGTGGCATCTAATTGAAGTTTTTAATTACAGAAATGGTATGCATAGTGTTTAAAGCATTTGTTTCGTAAAATGAAGATGTTAGTACCTATATCATGGATTTGTTTGAGGATTAAAAGAATATAATATCTGCAAGTACTTTGCTCACTGTCTGGCCCATTAGTTCCTAAGACCAATGCATGGAAGGTATGGGATGATGATGCTTATGGTGGCAATAGCAATAGTCAGATTTGGGGAAGAGGATTTCAGACATATGCAAAAATCCAAGAAAACATTTTGAAACCAGCAAAGTGTTTCAGTTAAGGAGTAGAGAATATTATGCTACAGCTAGAACGTATTGTAGAATAATCTGATTAATTCCATAGATTAGAATTTTCCCCCAACTAGACTTTACCACCGTACTTAGTGAAGTAATATCATCATGTTATAATGTCTCAGAAATGGTATATAATTGAGAAGAAGATCAATAGATACCCAAAGAAAAGAAAAATTACTGGAACCAAACTTAAATCCACAACAAAATAGAAGTGTGAATACTTTTAATTTCGGCCCACAGACAATCACTTATTTTCTTTATAAATGAGTAGTTAAGAATTATTTATCCAACCTAAGTTACGCACATCACTCTATATGCAGGAAGCTGTTCATTGGGATCGAAAAGAAATTGTGTGTGTGTGTGTGTGTGTGTGTGTGTGTGTGTGTGTGTGTGTGTGTGTGTACATTCTGCAAAAGGGGAACAATTACAGTACCTACTTCATATATTTATTATAAGGATCAGTAAGTTCATAACTATGAAGTGCTCAAAGCAGTTTTGGACACACAGTAACTTTTTCCATAAACAGTAGCTACAATTTATGATGGTGCATCAAATGTTGATTAAATAGATCCCAAAGTTCCACGTTATGATATGCATATAATCAATTGTATACACTTTTCATTGACATATTTCAAATTATTTTCTGGTCTATCAGTTTCATGAACAGAATTTTTGCTTTGCTTTCCATGCTATGAGTATTTCTATATTTAGTTTCAGAAGACATGATATTTGCCTATTTAAACTCTCCATACCTTTCTATGTGTATCTAAATGCTGTCTCTTTCATGAGTCTTTTATGCTTTCAACCCAACATCCACCCCAACCACTATCAGTAGCACAATGTCATTCCTAACCCATTAGGAAAAAATATATCACTCAACGGTTTCATTCACTTTTCTCTTCCCTTTTTTCTCCTAACTTGATTAGAAAATTCCTTGGGGTCAACAGTTACCTCCTATATCATTTTTGTATTTCTTTTTTTTTAAATTTTTTTAATGTTTTTATTTATTTCTAGGAGAGAGAGAGACAGCGTGAGCAGGGGAGGGTCAGAGAGAGAGGGAGTCACAGACTCTGAAACAGGCTCCAGGCTCTGAGCTGGCAGTCAGCACAGAGCCCGATGCGGGGCTCAAACCCACGAACTGCGAGATCATGACCTAAGTGAAAGTCGGACGCCCAACTGACTAAACCACCCAGGCACCCCCATTTTTGTATTTCTTATAATAATGAATTGTCATTTAGTGAACGAAAACTTGTCCACTGAAGGTGCTCAGTAGGAGTATTTTATGCTTGGTATAATTAACATTCTTGACTTAAGAAATAGTAACTGAAAACAACAATAGCAGAATCAAATTTTCACTGGTAGGGAGCAGGTTTTTTTAAGGGAAAAAAAAACATGTCAGGCCATCTGTTTTGGACTAAATTGTGTCCTCCTCAAAATGTGCACGTTGAAGTCCTATTCCTCAATGCCTCACAGTGGGATCTTGTTTCCAGGTAAGGCCTTTAAAGAGATAATTAAGGTGAAATGAGGTCACAGGAGTGACCCCCTAATCCAATGTGACTGGTGTTTTTATAGGTGAAGGAGTGATGTGTGCACACAAAGGGACAACCATGTGAAGCTAAAGCAGTTAGAAGGCAGCCATCTGCAAGCCAAGGGGAGAGGCCTCAGAGCAAACTAATCTTGTTGGCACCTTGACCTTGGAGTTCCAGCCTCCAGAACTGAGACAGTGAATTTCTGTTGTTTAAGCCACTCAATCTGTAGTGCTTTGTTATGGGAGTCCTAGCAAAGTAATACCCATCTAAATTACATCACTAATACACATCACATTTCCATAGTTCTACAAAATTAGTCAATATACTCAAATGAAAGCTATTAAATGAATCAGTTTTATAAAAAGCACTTCTTCTAGTCTTATGGGTTGAATTGTCTCTCCTCCTCAAATTCATGTAAAAGCCCTAACCCTCAGTACCTTAGAATGTGACACTATTTGGAAATAGGGCCATGGCAGATATAATCAGGATGAGGTCATACTCATCCTGGAGATGGGTGGGCCTCTAATCCAACATTAAAAGGGAACTTGGGCACAGAGAAACACATTTATGGAGAAAGATGTAAAAATATCTTCCACATGGAAAAAAAAAAGCCATGTGCAGTTACGCTGTCACAAGCCAAGGAACCACCAGAAACTAGCAGAGAGGCATAGTCCTTAGAAGTAATAACTTTGTGGCACTTTGACCTCAGACTCATGGCCCCCAGAACTCTGAGACAATAAATTTCTGTTGCTTGAGCCATTTAGTTTTGGTACTTTGTTACAGCAGCCATAGCAAAGAGAAACATTCACAAAATTTAATTTGCAGTCATCTTTATAAAAGAAGGACATCTATTGTCAAGCGGACTTTGCTGCTGATAATCCATGGACACTGATTCTGAAATTGAGTGTTGAATCTAATACACAAAAATGGAGATAAAGGAGACATTAGTATTCTAAGAGAAAAAGAAAAAAGTGAGCATGTGTGAGGTTTCTTAATAATTCAAAATAAGGACTATTAGATCTCTTTTTTCTAGCTTCCTTTCCATTAGCTTGCAGTATTCCCTTATAATTAGAAATGGTAGAATAGCAACTGCAAAGACTATACAACTGAAGTAGTTGGTATTTAGATAGTCCTCTGCCCCACTTTAAACCTTCCATCTTGCCATAATACCATTGAAAGCACACCTAAAAACTAACTGGTAAACATGGAATTAGAGAGTAAAGGGAAACCAAAATTCACCAGTTATATTGTCTTGTATCGGCTTTTACTGAGCAATTTCAAAAAGCACAGCTGGAACTGATTGTAAGGAATTTACACAATAATTCATCTTAATCCTAGAAGAAACATTTGCCTCCTCATTGACTGAACATTGAACTAATGGGTAAATAAGTGGGTGAATAAGTAAATGCCTAAATATAAATTATGTTTATGGAATCAGGCTGGCCAACCATAAACCATCAGGAAATATTTGGGTATTCTTTTTGAGATAGTCAGAATGAGGAATTTTATTTTTTTTTAATTTATTCATTTATTTTGAGAGAGAGCACGCACATGAGCAGGAGAGGGACAGAGAGAGATGGGGAGAGCAAATCCCAAGCAGATTCCACACTTTCAGCACATAGTCTGATTCGGGGCTTCAGTTCACAAACCATGAGAAATCAAGAGATGGATGCTTAACCGACTGAAGCACCCAGGCACTGCAGGAATTTTATTTTCTATCCGCTTCCTCCAGAATCACTTATAATGAAGCTAACAAAGCTTACAATGACTCAGGGCTCCTTATTTGCAACAGTCCCTTAGGAGAGGCCCGAACAATGTGTTATTTTGGTCAAATGCTTTTTGTAATATTGGGGAGGGAGGGGGATTGTGTTATATTTTCTTAAAGAAGGCTCTCAAAATTGTATAAGCTTCTGAATCTCTCTGTGCCTCCCAGACAGCAACATTCATACTCTGTCAAGAATGAGGGGGAGGGTGGCACCTGGGTGGCTAAGTTGGTTAAGCTTCTGACTTCGGCTTAGGTCATGATCTCATGGTTCATGGGTTCAAGCCCCGCGTGGGGCTCTGTGCTTACAGCTAGCTCAGAGCCTGGAGCCTGTTTCAGATTCTGTGTCTCCCTCTCTCTCTGACCCTTCCCTGCTCTTGCTGTCTTTCTCTCAGAAATGAATAAAAAACATTAAAAAAAAAAAAGAATGAGGGCTTAGAGCTTCCTGGTTTGTAGCTTCAGGGAGATGAAGGTGCAGAGCCTAACTGAGCTACCCTAAATCTTGGCCCATTAAATAGCTGATGGGCTCACTCATGGGTGACAGAGATCTAAAAGAAGTGCCAATTCATCAAGCACTGCCCCTGACATGGCCAGTAAACTCTATGACGACATTAAAAGTTGTTTGGCACTGAGAACACATATTCTTTCCCTTGGTAATTTAGCCAGTGACATTTCCATCTTCACTTCTGCTAAACAGGAAGAATATGTTAGAAAAGTGGAATTGAGGATACATAGGATAGATTAAGGGAGAGAGTCAGGGAGAGAATAAAAAGTAAGGAAATTATTTGGGATAAGGCTTTTTTTTAAGCTAGAAATCAATTGAAGTACAAAAATAAAGTTTATCTTAGAGAAATCATAATGAGCTTATAAACCCTCACTGCCTTTCGAAATATACTCCCTTTCTGAAAACTTAAACAATTAATTTAAAAATGTTGGAACTACATGAAAACTAAAGAATGAAAAAATTCTCAATATGAATGACACAGTTAAGGAGATGCAATGACAAAAGAAAAACTTGGAACTCTCATTTTAATCTCATGTTGCTAAAGTCAAGTTAAGCTAGTAAAAGTGAAGAAAAAAAACCCTGTCTTCTTTGATTTTCCTTTTTCTTTTTCAATAAGTTATTCAGAAGTTTGAACTGTGCCCTATTTTTTTAATGCCACCAATTACCCTACTATCAGAAACCATTGTCTGCTGATCTAACATGTGAAAGTGAAAACCAATCTGCTACCAATGTGATAAATTAGCTCTTATTAATCTAGACATGGTAAACACTGACTACTTATGGAATTGTTGCTGAATTTCAACCAAACACTTATCATAGCCATGTTTAATTACACCTAATGTGAGGACTTAATTAATAACAATCTTTTAATATAAAAACAAATTTAAAATCTCAAAATAAAAATCTGTAAAATTCTTGGGGCGCCTGGGTGGCTTAGTCGGTTAAGCGTCCGACTTTCGCTTAGGTCATGATCTCGCGGTTCGTGGGTTCGAGCCCCGCATCGGGCTCTGTGCTGACTGCCAGCTCAGAGCCTGGAGCCTGTTTCAGTCTGTGACTCCCTCTCTCTCTGACCCTCCCCTGCTCACGCTGTCTCTCTCTCCTAGAAATAAAAAAAAAAAAAAAAATCTGTAAAATTCAATACACAGCCAAAGCATTCCATAATAATTGGTAAAACTTTGACTATGAGTATCAAACCTAAAATCATCTTTAAAATTCTATTTATCCTATATTTCTATTTCTAAACCCCCCATCTCCACCCCAAATCCAGAAAACTGTATTTGTTTTTCTATTCTTTCTACATTTTAATAAAGTAATAAGATGACATTAGATGATGCATCTTTCCTTATTTAATACAATGTCTTTCAAATTAGCCTTTGGGGATAAATCTATTCTTCTTTGGATCTGAAGCATATATTTTTCTGATGAATCACTGTAGCTTAAACTGAGTATTTAGCTGTTATATTTAAATGTCTATAATCCTAACGAAGTTCCAAAGAGTTCCTTAGGATATGATCTAATTTGACAACCACTCAGAAAGTCATCGTTATGAGTCGTAACTCTCCTCAGTGAACAATAAAATAGTCTGTTGGATTTATTGCTTTTGACTTTACAAACTGAAAAGTGTCCTATTAAGATATATAATTTAAATAACCAGTGTTTCAAGAGTATGTTAAACTCTTGACTAACGCCTGATGCTAATGAGAAATTTCTTAACAATAGATTTGTTATCTAAATCTCACTTGCTAACCTTCATGTGCAACAATATAGATACCAGCATGAAAAAAAAAATGTCCTTAAGTATACAACAAAGAAATCAAAATGTTTCTTCAGGGGGTTGCAGCTTTCTTTTTTATTATTAGGGATAACTAAAAATCAGGGTGGTGCCAGAAGAAGGGCTCAATTTTCAGGAAGTTGCACCTGTGATTTCAGCTGCTGCGGGTCAATGGCAGACACTCCAGCTGAAATTGCAGACGCTATAAAGCTGTTGACAGCAGAACTCAATTTTATTGCTTTCACATTCCAGAGTGAGCATACCAGGAATAAGGTTAACCGATTGCATCCCAGGATGCAGACACTACGACCAGATGAAGTCATAATATTTTGATTCTCCTTTTCTTTTTTGTCATTAATTTGTATTTAAATAATAATACTTACCTTTTATTGAGGTTTTACTGTGTGTCAGGCATCATACTGCAGATTTTACATGTTATTTATGATTCATACACGAATAAAGTGAAGTTGATAGGAGATAAATAATCTACCCAAATCCTCAAACCCTTTTCCATCTACACAGTGATTTGAATTGGTCTGCTAAATGGGAAATCACATTACACTATAACCCCTCTCCATATAAGACGATCCCTGTACCAGCAGCAATGACTTCACTTGGGAGCGTGTAAATCTCACACACCACCCTAGACCTACTAGATTAAAGGTTCATTTTAACAAGCTTCTCACAGGAGTCATATGCACATTCAATTCACAAAGCACTACACAACATTCTATGTCATTGAAAACAATTCAAGAGACCCTTATGGAAATCCATTATCTTTCCAATGAATTAAAATCAGTGACTTACTTGAAAAATTTACAAAACATTTCATAATTCACAATTTCAGGTTGTGTAAGTAATGTGAAAATTAAAAGAAAGGGCTTGAGAGAAGCAGCATGTTGGAGAACATGACTAGGAAGTTAAGGCATATCAGATCTGTCCTAGTCAAAATTCAAAAGTGTTTCATAATGTAGTGTCCAAATCTTAGCTGAATGCATCTTCCAGCAGAAGTAATTATAATAACTGTAGGATATTTTATTTAAAAATCAGCTAAATATATTCACATTCAATTATTAATTCACCCATTCAACAAGTATCTGCTGAATGCATACAAGAGTGAGTTCCAGATTTCACCAGCATCAGAATCAACTGGAGGGCTTGTTAAAAATAAATTGCTAGGCCCCACCCCCAGAGTTTCTGTTGCTGTACATTTTTATTTATTTATTTATTTTTAACATTTACAGTTTTGAGAGACAGAGCATGAGTGGGGAAGGGGCAGAGAGGGAGACACGGAATCTGAAATAGGCTCTGAGCCGATGTGGGGCTTGAACCCACAAACCATGAGATCATGACCTGAGCTGAAGTTGGATATTTAACCAACTGAGCCACCCAGGTGCCCCTGTTGCTGTACATTTTTAACAAGTACCGAGGTGATGACGACACTTCTAGTCCAGCGCCTACACTTTGAGAACCACTGGCTTTGAAGGTGCAAGGCATCATACTAGGTATTTGGATGATTATAATGATGAATGAGATACTGTTTCTTTTTTCTGGAAACCTAAACTTATGTAGGGCAGCTACAATGACTACACAAATATGTGTAAAGTACAAAGTGATCATCCAAATTGAGTTACAAAACAAATACTACCAGTATTCAAAACAGGGATACACTCATTTCCAGCTGAAAATTAGAAATAGAATTTGGAGAGGAGCCGAAGAGCTTGTAACAAACTGTGGATAGAATTTGGACTACTAGAATTTGGGGGAAAAGGCATTCATGGGGTAAAGATTCATTGACTGTGAACTAAGAGAATTATAAGAGTGTAAAACAGAATATAGTTGATTGTTCCATCATGGATTTTGAAAATGGGAAAGAAGAAAATAAGATTGGAAAAATATTACAGATAAATAATAAAGGATTAACTAAGTACAATGGGCATTTATTATAAGGCATGGAATGTCAATTAATAGTTAACAGAGTAGAAATATAATAATGTCTGTGTTTTAGGGAAGTTTAATCTAGAAACTATGTTGGCTGAATTCCTATAGCTAATCTGTGTCAGAGGTAGGATTCTCAGCACTGGTCCTCTTGAGTCCAACATTTTTTCTTTCTATTCTTCCATTTTCCAGATGCTTTAGGAGAAAGGGGAAAAGGGTGATACAGTGGTAACTAAATGTAGCAAGTTCAAGGGCAGGATGGATATAAACACTAGATAGATAGGTAAATAGATAAACAAGTTGATAGATTGTTAACAAAGTGCAACAGGAGGTCATTTGGAAAGGATAAAGATGAAAATGTTAACATTACAAGATTGAGGAATTTAGAGAATTTAAAATAGAGATGTTTGTAGAAAAGGACAATTGTGATTCATTTGCATTATTTTTCCTACTCCAAACAAGAAATTATGTTCCTATAATTCAGGTACTAGTTTAAAACATCACCCTCTAAAATGGTGTATTTCATACTCACCACCCCAGCTCCCTGTTTTATCCCACTCTATATTTGAAATTATCTTGTTAATTAACTCATTTCCTATCCAACATCACTAAGTTATATAATTTAGGAGAATAGATACCTTATCTATCTTTCCCGTTCGCAAAACAATGTTTAGTACATATTACATGCCCAAACAGTACTTGTTAAATGAATAAATGTTATTTATTCATCCCAATAAACCATTCTCAAAAGTTGAAGATTGGGATAGCCCAATAGATAGAGTGTGATTACAGCAAAAACAAAAAACAAAAACAAACAAACAAAAAAAGGAGGAGGAAGAGGAAGAGATGAAGAAGAAGAAGGGGGTGGGGAAGGGCAGGGAGAAGAGGTGGAGAAGAAAGTGGGTAAACTATTTAGAGCACAACAGGTCTATCATGAAAAACCTAACATGGGAGTCAGATAAAAGTTACTAGAAGAGTATAGATATGAAAGTTATTTTCAGAGTAGTGGTTCTCAGAGTGTAGTCCAGAGCCAGCAAGATCAGCATCACATGGGCACTTGTTAGAAATTCAAGATATTGGTCACACCTAAGGACGACTGAATCAAAAACACTGGGGTTCTGTATATTTTAGGAAACCTTTCTGTGATTTGCAATTGCTTTTAGCCTTTTGGCTAAGTTGAGGGTAGGTGATCTGTTGCAAGCTAATGTTTGAAAACCATGACTTTAGCATGACAATAGAGCCTGACAGCTTACACTTAAAAGTAATTGTTGTACCTATATGATGAATAATATTCTATACAAAGCATGTATTTCACAAGTCTCCCTTTGCTGAAGGTACTCGGGACAAAACTAGATGACTATTTGTTGAGTTTGTCGAAGACAGAGTTCATGCATCTATAAAGTCAGCCTCAGAGTGTATTACAGAGAGTATTACATTACTGAGTTAACCTTCCAGTTTTGAAGGTCGGTGATATTAAAAGCTTTTACTCTACCTTTAGTGAACTGTAGATAAATACTTAAAATAGAATTTCTTCAAATCGGCTCTTTTTATTCAAAATAATTCATTTCTCTACAAATTACAGTCATCTTGATTAGCTGAGAACCCACAAATGAGGAGTTGAGCGAAACTCATTACATTTATAGAGAGATGAAATTGTCACAGACATCACTTATCTCGGATATATTACCCAGTTCTCTTCAAGGAAAAGTTGTGCAGCCCTTCTAATATTTCCACTTAAAAGTTGCCAACACAACCACAACCAAACACCCCACTATACCATGTTCTTTGAGAAAAGAAGAAATGGGACTAAATGAATGCAGGAATATCAACCTTACACCTGCAGATCAGAAACAAGTCTCCAGGACCTCATCTAACAGGAATTGGGAGTTTAGTTAGATGGGGTATAGTTTTGCCATCCAAAAATATGTCTAAATTTTTTAATGGCTTTTCAAATGATCCACATTGCCACCACAGATGAAATATCTCTGCCAGATACATCAGACTGATTGAAAAATATATAAACAAGTGCCACATTGTGTCCACTTATGAATTATCTTAGCAAAGGAATCCAGAGAGAATAGCAAAGTGAAATTTAAATTGGTGCCATGACTGGAGCAGACAATGAGGGGGCCCGGAATTAGAGGCTGGAGGTGTTAGATAGGGATAGAAACAGGAAGAATGTTGTAATGAATGACCTCATGAGAGATAGACTAAAACTGGATCATACTAAAAAATTGACAGAAAAAGCTTCATTTGGTCTAAATAGCTGGGACAAGTAGTGATACTTCTGTGCCGCTTCACAATCAGATACTTTTAGTATGGTTGTTCTGTCATGTGTGATTCTGGAAAGAACTATATGGGCCTAAAAGGCTATGGTTACAACAACTCAGATTTACAAAATAGAAGTAATTCAAATTATCGGGGGACTTCCTCTATCTATATTTGAGGGAAGAACTATATCTTCATATTGTGTTTGGGGATGGGATGATTGACTTTCATAAGAGAAGGTTTGAGTTCATCAGAAATAGATTCATAGTTGTCATCTAGAATGTGTTAGAAACTATAAATCAACGAGGTCCTCACAACATGCTGGACTGAGTTGAAAGGAGCGTAAAATGTAAGATGCACTGTTTTATATTCTGGTTTCTGCTACATAAAGCTGAGTTTAACATACATTTGCTGGAAATTTTAATAGATACTGGAGCACCTGGGTGACTCAGTCACTTGGGCATCTAACTCTTGATTTCAGCTCAGGTCATGGTCTAATGGTTCATGAGATTAAGCCCCATTCTTCCTCAAAATAAACTTGGAAAAATAAATAAATAGAAAGTTTAATAGATACTAATTATAACCATATTTTTCTACAAATATAGTAAAAACTCATAGAAGTTATCTATGATCCATTTACCTATATGATGGACTGGAAAACAATGTACTCTATATATGCATTACACACTTGTTAAAGTGAAGGTTTGTTAATTACACAGTCACCAAATATGAGATTTGCAATGTACTTAGCATGCATGTGTACTTACACTCACACACAAGAGGGTATCCTCAATGTTTACTTTTTTATAATAAAAAAATACCTATCTATAATAAAAATATGTAATTGCCTTTCCTGTATAATTCTCTTTAAAGAACTCCTCCAAATTCATCCCTCAAAAAACTAAAAGCATTTAAAACTGAAAGTATTAAATGCTATTGTTTCGCATTTATGAGATATTCTTCAAATGTTGAAGTCATAACTATTAATGACAATTTGAAGTTCTAACTATTTGTTTATTCTAGGACCTAAAGAGAAAAAAAATCTGGATGCTGAATTTGTCTGGTGGGCTTACAATAGCCACAGATGTTGATACTAATAATATAACAGTATAGCATGGTGAGTCATCTAAATGAAATAGCAAGAATATGAATTTGTTTACCAAGTAAAATTAAGTATAATTATATACTGATATACGATTGATACAGAATATAATGACTGAATAACATTTTTCTCTTGTGCTTTCTATCTCAAGTTTAAGTAATGAATCAGTACCTTTTAAATAGCATTTTCCTCATTGCTGATATAGTATTCCTGAAATAAAATACAACTTCCAGAACCCTGACCAGCCAAAGAAATTATGGGTTATGAGTTTAACTGTCAGTGGAATTTTTCATTTTGTTTCTTTTTCAGATAATCTTTTGCTCATCCCCAAAGTAATGTAAACACTTATTTGGAGGAGTTAGGGCGAAGCATCAAGAGTAAATAAACTGTTAACATTTGAATGAAGAAATAAAGAAAATAGTCATAATCCCAAGAAAACAATTGCTAGGGCCCCTAGGTTGCCTAATCGGGTAAGGTCCGACTCTTGATTTAGGCTGACAGTGCAGAGCCTGCTTGGGATTATCTCTCTCCTTCTCTCTCTGCCCTTTCCAGTCTCTCTCTCTCCCTCTCAAAGTAAATAAACAAACTTTAAGGAGAAAAAAAGAAAGATGGGGTACCTGGGTGGCTCTCATTTGAGTGACAGACTTTAACTCCAGTCATGATCTCAAGGTTCCTAGGTTTGAACTCTGCATAGGGCTTTGGGCTGTTATTGTGGAACCTCCTTCAGATTCTCTCTCTCTCTCTCTCTCTCTCTCTCTCTGCCCCTCCCCACCTCTCTCAAAAATGAATAAACATTTTGAAGGAATTTTAAAAACAAAGAAAGAAAACAATTTCTTATCACTTCTATCCTTGTGCTCATGGGCAGTTAGCTTGGAAACTGCTGGGAATGAATAAGTTTATTAGATTGAAGAACTGAGCTGAACAGCAAATAATGTGTCTGGTTAGTAAAAATCAAGCCTTAACAAATACATTGTAAATTCCTCTTATTCGAATTGGCAAAGAATATACAGCATTAGACAGTCTCTACAAAATCTCCTGAACAAATTAATCAGATGTAGCATTCATAATTTCTTATAATAGGAGACTCCAGGTAGATAAATCACTACAAATTGCTTGTTCTAAGCTACAGTACACTTTATAAAAATTAAAAGATGACTATTATAAAAAACATATCAAAGCAAATATGAATCTAGCATAAGCACCTGGGCTACTATATACATGTCAAATGTGATAATAATGTTTCTGAATTGCATTTAAGAAAGAAGTAAATCAAGGATCCCACGGCAGGGATCAGGTGCAGGTTAAAAAAAATCTTCTAATAAACATTCTTTAGTGATAAAAGTAAAGCAAAAAGAAAGAACTCCTCCTCAATAGGGAAAAAAATTGTTTATAACCCCATAGAATGATACCTTATCATATAAGAGCTTCCCTCTTGATAGAATTATAGTCATCCAAGGAAAAAGGTTCTTACAACTAATAAACATATTTCCCTTTAGCAAAACTGGAACTTCCTCAACTTACTCATACAGATGACATTACACTTTTAACAGTAATTCAAATTTTACTGGTTCTTACCCCTACCTGGTAATATGAGAACTTCAGCAATTTGAAAATGTCTCATCCCACATTCCCTCCCCCAGCTCAATTATTCTGACAGTGACCAGAGACCTCACAACTATTATACAGTTCCTGCTAGGTGCTGCCATGACTCTCCCAAGTTGTGCCCCAATTCTGCAAGGGCACTTCCAGAGACACCGGGAAGACCCTGTGCTCAATCGTGGGAGGACTCCTCTATGACCTCTGTTTTCTACTCTGCTAACATCTCAAAACCTTGATGGTTATGCATCAAAATTTTGAAAGCGTTAGTTATAACTCCTCTACACTTTATAGGACTCAGTTGGAAATGAGTCAGAAAACGAATCTGAATGATAGAAACTACAATAGTCTCAATTAACTATTGTGATACGTCTCAACAATCATCCACAATTTTCCCAATGCACGTCCAATTGAATAGGCAGATTTTATATAAATATACATGATATTGTATGTGACAGATGTTATGTGTATGTGTATGAAACATGGTATTGGATGAAACTACTATAGCAGGAATTTTTTAATTAACAAATTTGTATTGCTCATACAAGTAGAAAGCGAAACCTTTCCACTTAGGCAGAAATGTACACACCTGCATAAACACACACATACACAAGACAGATGTTCTTATAAAAAGACTCCATTGTCACTTGTATTCCATAATTTGCTAGAAATTGCTGTGACTTTCACTTCACCATTTTCCTCAAAGTGATGTCTGAAGTTTTAGCATTTAGATTTATCTGTCTTAAGCTTCTATATTCATGTTACATGCCACAGGAAATGATTTATTAGGAACACCCTGAGCTACTGTGGCCAGGACTTACAGAGAAAGAATGATGTCAGCCATGTGTTAGCTCAAAGAGGGATTCTTTTGCTCTGCAAAGCTAAGTCAGGGGCCTCCTGCTGCATGGTGGTAGAACAAACTTCTGCTCAGCTCTACAACATGGGTAGAATGCAGAGAAAGTTCCAGGGTCACTGAGTACTTAGATAAAGTGAAAAGACGGCACTTTGATCTGCATAAACAGAGATAAAGTCAACACTGTGAAACATGCAGCAGACATTTTTCAGAGCAAATTGGAGAGAACTAATGTCCTCTAGATCTCCTTGGATAACACTCTGGCATTTAAATTGAACTTTGAATTTCTGCACTAAATGGCAATATAATGGCACTTTCTCCTGAAAACCCAATAAATCTACAGTAAGGAGATTTTAAAGGCATAACCTGATAAGCGTTGAGGGACAGTAAAGGACACAACAGAAGACAAAGGTGAGAACAGATGGTTGATACGGAATATCTAAGAAAGCAAAACCTTAATTCAGCAACTGAAGAAAGTTTACACTGCAGAATGCTTAAAAATTTCATGGCTCTATAGCACCAGCTACCTCAATAACTGGGGAGGCAGAGAAGCAAAATGTCAGGAGAATTAGGTCTAAGTTGTTTGAGTAGCATTTAGATTGACATTTTATACTCTTGGATGAGACCCCCTGCCCCCAATTCCTTCTTCCCCACTATTTTTTCTGGAAATATATTCATTAGAGACAACATAATGAAGAGTTTCTGTGGCAAATTATTCTCGATACAGTTGAGGATCTGCATTCTATACTGAAAATAGAACTAATGAACATAAGACATTTGACCCTATATCCTTTCTACAACTTGACTCTCAAAAGTCTGATGTTTAAAGAGTCTCTATGTAGAATATTGGGAAATTTTTCTCTGGAAAATTCCTGAAAAGGAATATATGGAGAATTTCCAACAAACTTTTCATCTATATTACTTAGAATAAGGTATCTCAATAATGGCTATTATCTGAAAAATAAAAGATAACAAGTGTTGGCAAGGATGTGGATAAATTGAAATCCTGTGTATACTACTGGTGGGAATGTGAACTGGTACAGCCATTATGGAAAACAGTATGGTGTTTCCTCAAAAAAATAAAAATAGTGGATAAAACTGGAGGGTATTATGTTAAGAGAAATAAGTCAGTCAGAGAAAGACAAATATCATATGTTTTCACTCATATGTGGAAGTTGAGAAACTTAACAAAAGACCATGGGGGAAGGGAAAGAAAAAAAAAATAGTTCCAAACAGAGAGGGAGGTAAATTATAAGAGACTTTTAAATACAGAGAACAAACTGGGGGTGGAAGGGGGTGGTGGGGGCAGGAATGCATGATGGACATCGAGGAGGGCACTTGTTGGAGTGAGTACTGGGTGTTGTATGTAAGCAATGAATCACGGGAATCTATTCTGGAAGCCAAGAGCACACTGTATACACTGTATATTATCTAACTTGACAATAAATTAGATTTAATAAAATTAAAAATAGATTTACCACATGATTTGGCAATCCTAATTCTGGGTATTTATTTATCCAAAGAATAGTATTCCATTGTATGTGGATGGACTACATTTTGTTTCACTCGTTAAGGGAAAAAAAATAACAAAATATTAGCAAACTACTTAGGCATTAAGGAACACTATCTTTTTTTAAGGAACACTAGCTTAAAAAACATTAAAAAAAAGATCAAACTTATATTATGATTATCTATAAAGAGAATAGGCCACTCAAGAAATAGAAACCCAAGGGGTGCCTAGGTGGCTCAGTTGGTTAAGTATCCAACTTTGGCTCAGGTCATGACTTCACGGTTTGTGGGTTCAAGCCCTGCATCAGGCTCTGTGCTGAGAGCTCAGAGCCTGGAGCCTGTTTCAAATTCTGTGTCTCCCTCTCTCTCTTCCCCTTCCCTGCTTACACTCTGTGTGTATTGCTCTCTCTCTCAAAAATAAGTAAACATTAAAAAATTTAAAAAAATAAAAAGAAATAGAAACCCAAACAACAAATAATAGAAACAGGGCAAGATGCTCCACATTGGCATTATACAGGGAAACGCAAATTAAAACAACATATATAAATCATATTTCAGTTATCAATTTAGGAAAATGGAAGTAAAATTGCATTTAATGCTGACAAATGTGTGGGATGAAAACTGCTTTCTCATACCTCGCTGGTAGGACTCCAAAGTGATACACTTTTTTTTTTTTAAATATATATCGTTCTGTAACCAAACAATTAAGAAATAAAAATAAGTGCTTAAGAATATATCTACAAGAATGTGTGCAGAAGTAGTACTGTGATGACAAAAAAAAATCATGAAAGCCCAACAATTAGAGAATAATTATTTTTTTTTTTTTTGGTTTTCTGTTTTCACATTTATTTATTTATTTTTTTTTACAAATAGTTTATTGTCAAATTAGTTTCCACATAACACCCAGTGCTCATCCCCACAAGTGCCCTCCTCCATGCCCACCCCTCCTCCCCCCACATCCACCAGTCCTCAGTTTTTGTCAGCATTCAAGAGTCTCTCATGGTTTGCCTCTCTCCCTTTCCCCACCATTTCCGCCCTTCTTCCCCCCCTTGTTCCTCCATCAAGTTCCTCCTAATCCTCCTATACGTGCAAACATATGGTATTTGTCCTTCTCTGCCTGACTTATTTCGCTCAGCATAACACCCTCAAGGTCCATCCATGTTGCTACACATGGCCAGATTTCATTGTTTCTCATTGCCATGTAGTATTCCATGGTATAGATAAACCACATCTTCTTGATCCATTCATCTTTTGATGGACACTTAGGCTCTTTCCATGTTTTAGCTATTGTGGAGAGTGCTGCTATGAACATTGGGGTACATGTGCTCCTATGCCTCAGCATTTCTGTATCCCTTGGGTAAATTGCTAGCAGTGCTATTGCTGGGTCATAGGGGAGTTCTATTGTTAGTTTCCTGAGGAACCTCCACACTGTTTTCCAGAGGGGCTGTACCAGTTTACATTCCCACCAACAGTGTAGGAGGGTGCCCGTTTCTCCACATCTCGCCAGCATCTAGAGTTCTCTGATTTGCTCATTTTAGCCACTCTGACTGGCGTGAGGTGGTATCTCAGTGTGGTTTTGATTTGTATTTCCCTGATGAGGAGGGATGCTGAGCATCGTTTCATGTGTCTGTTGGCCATCTGGATGTCCTCTTTGGAGAAGTGTCTGTTCATATCTTCTGCCCATTTCTTCACTGGGTTGTTTGTTTTTCGGGCATGTAGTTTGGTGAGTTCCTTGTAGATTCTGGATATCAACCCTTTATCTGATATGTCATTTGCAACTATCTTTTCCCATTCCGTTGGTTGCCTATTAATTTTCTGGGTTGTTTCCTTGGCTGTGCAGAAGCTTTTAATCTTGATGAGGTCCCAATCATTTATTTTTGCTCTTGATTCCCTTGCTTTTGGGGATGTGTCAAGTAAGAAGTTGCTGCGGTGGAGGTCAAGGAGGTGGTTTCCTGCTTTCTCCTCTAGGGTGTTGATAGTTTCCTGTCTCACGTTCAGGTCCTTTATCCATCTTGAGTTTATTTTTGTGCATGGTGTGAGAAAATGATCTAGTTTCATTCTTCTGCATGTTGCTGTCCAGTTCTCCCAACACCATCTGTTTAAAAGGCTGTCTTTTTTCCATCGGGTATTCTTTCCTGCTTTGTCAAAGATCAGTTGGCTGTATACTTTTGGGTCCACTTCTGAGTTCTCAATTCTGTTCCATTGGTCTATGTGTCTGTTTTTGTGCCAATACCATACTGTCTTGATGATGACAGCTTTGTAGTAGAGGCTAAAGTCTGAGATGGTGATCCCTCCCGTTTTGGTTTTATTTTTCAGGATTACTTTGGCTATTCGGGGTCTTTTGTGGTTCCATACAAATTTTTGGATAGTTTGTTCTAGTTTTGAGAAGTATGCTGGTGCAATTTTGATGGGAATTGCATTGAATGTGTAGAGTGCTTTAGGTAGTAATGACATCTTAACTATATTTATTCTTCCTATCCATGAGCATGGAATGTTTTTCCATTTCTTTGTGTCTTCTTCAATTTCCTTCATAAGTTTTCTATAGTTTTCATTATACAGATCTCTTGTTTCCTTGGTTAGGTTTATTCCGAGGTATTTTATGGTTTTTTGTGCAATTGTGAATGGGATCAGTTTCTTGATTTCTCTTTCTGTTGCTTCATTGTTGGTGTATAAAAATGCAACCGATTTCTGTACGTTGATTTTGTACCCTGCAACTTGGCTGAATTCTTGGATCAGTTCTAGTAGGCTTCTGGTGGAGTCTGTCGGGTTTTCTATGTAGAGTATCATGTCATCTGCGAAGAGTGAAAGTTTGACTTCCTCTTTGCCAATTCTGATGCCTTTGATTTCCTTTTGGTGTCTGATGGCTGATGCTAGGACTTCCAGCACTATGTTAAACAGCAGTGGTGAGAATGGGCATCCCTGTCGTGTTCCTGATCTCAGGGGGAAAGCTCTCAGTTTTTCCCCATTGAGGATGATGTTAGCTGAAGGCTTCTCATAGATGGCTTTGATGATGTTTAAGTAGGTTCCTTCTATCCCAACTTTCTCGAGAGTCTTTATTAAGAAGGGATGCTGTATTTTGTCAAATGCTTTTTCTGCATCTATTGACAGGATCATATGGTTTTTATCTTTTTTTTTATTGATATGATGTATCACATTAATTGATTTGCGAATATTGAACCAGCCCTGTAACCCAGGAATGAATCCCACTTGATCTTGGTGGATGATTCTTTTTATATGCTGCTGGATTCCATTTGCAAGGATCTTGTTGAGAATTTTTGCATCCGTATTCATCAAGGATATTGGCCTGTAGTTCTCTTTTTTTGCTGGATCTCTGTCTGGCTTGGGAATCAGTGTGATGCTGGCTTCATAAAATGAATCCGGGAGTTTTCCTTCGCTTTCTGTTTTTTGGAATAACTTGAGAAGAATTGGGATTAATTCTGTTTTAAATGTCTGGTAGAATTCCCCAGGGAAGCCATCAGGTCCAGGGCTCTTATTTGTTGGGAGATTTTTGATCACTGATTCAATTTCTTCACTCGTTATGGGTCTGTTCAGGTTTTCTATTTCTTCCCGTGTGAATTTTGGTAGTGAGTGTGTGTTTAGGAATTTGTCCATTTCTTCTAAGTTGTCCAATTTGTTGGCATATAATTTTTCATAGTATTCCCTGATAATTGCTTGTATTTCTGAGGGGTTGGTTGTAATAAGTCCATTTTCATTCATAATTTTGTCTATTTGTGTGCTCTCTCTTTTCTTTTGGATAAGTCTGGCTAGAGGCTTGTCAATTTTGTTTACTTTTTCAAAAAACCAACTCTTGGTTTCATTGATCTGTTCAATTTTTTCTTTGGTCTCTATGTTGTTTATTTCTGCTCTAATTTTTACTATTTCTCTTCTTCTACTGGGTTTAGGGCGTTCTTGTTGCTCTGCCTCTAGTTCCTTTAGGTGAGCTGTTAGATTTAGGACTTGCACTTTTTCTAATCTCTTGAAATAGGCCTGGAGAGCAATGTACTTTCCTCTTAGGACTGCCTTTGCCGCATCCCATAGATTTTGAATTGTTGTGTTTTCATTTTCATTTGTTTCCATATATTTTTTAATTACATCTCTAATTGCCTGATTGGCCCATTCATTCTTTAGAAGGGTGTTCTTTAACCTCCATGTTTTTGGAAGTTTTCCAGACTTCTTCCTGTAATTGATTTCAAGTTTCAAAGCATTGTGATCTGACAGTGTGCATGGTATGATCTCTATTCTTTTATATTTATTGAGGGCTGCTTTATGTCCCAGTATGTGATCTATTTTGGAGAATGTGCCATGCGCACTTGAGAAGAAAGTAAATTCCCTGGCCTCAGGATGTAAAGTTCTAACTATATCCGTCAGGTCCATCTGGTCCAATGTATCTTTCAAGTCCATTATTTCTTTAGTGATTTTCTGTCTGGTTGACCTATCCATTGCTGTAAGCGGAGTATTGAAGTCCCCTGCTATTAGCACATTCTTATCTAGAAGCTTGTTTCTGTTTGTGATTAATTATTTTAGATATTTAGGTGCTCCCATATTCGGTGCGTAGACATTTATGATTGTTAGTTCTTCCTGATGGATGGACCCTGTAATTATTATGTAGTGCCCTTCTTCATCTCTTGTGATTGTCTTTAATTTAAAGTCCAGTTTGTCTGATATAAGTATCGCTACTCCGGCTTTCTTTTGATTTCCTGTAGCATGATATATATTTCTCCATCCCCTTACTTTTAATCTGAAGGTATCTTCCGGTCTAAAATGAGTTTCTTGTAGACAGCATATAGATGGATTTTGTTTTTTAATCCATTCTGCTACCCTATGTCTTTTGATTGGAGCATTCAGCCCATTTACATTCAGTGTTATTATTGAAATATGTGGGTTTAGAGTCTTTGTATCTTTTGTAGGGTTCATGTTTGTGGTGGTGTCTCTGGAATCTTTGTTCCTTGCAACCTTTCCTTCAGAGCATCCCCATCAGGATTTCTTGTAGGGCTGGCTTCGTGGTGACAAATTCTTTCAATTTCTGTTTATTTGGAAAGGTTTTTATCTCTCCTTCTATTTTGAATGACAGGCTTGCTGGATAGAGGATTCTTGGCTGCATATTTTACTGTTCATCACATTGAAGATCTCCTGCCATTCCTTTCTGGCCTGCCAAGTTTCAGTAGATAGGTCTGTCACCACTCTGATGGGTTTCCCTTTGTATGTGAGGGCCCTTTTCTCCCTAGCTGCTTTCAAAATTCTCTCTTTGTCCTTGTATTTTGCCATTTTTACGATGATATGTCGTGCAGAAGATCGATTCAAGTTACGTCTGAGGGGAGTCCTCTGAGCCTCTTTTATTTCCACATTGACTTCCTTCCCCAGGTCAGGGAAGTTCTCTGCTATAATTTGTTCCAGGACTCCTTCAGCACCTTTCCCTCTCTCTTCCTCTTCTGGGATTCCTATGATACGGATATTGTTGCGTTTGACTGTGTCGCTGAGCTCTCGAATTCTTCTTTCCTGTTCCTGGATCAGTTTGTCTCTTTTTTGTCAGCTTCTTGTTTTTCTATAATGGTGTCTTCTAAATCACTTATTCTCCTTTCTGCCTCTTCAATCCGTGCATTGGAGGCCTCTAATTTATTATGGATCTCATTGATCGCATTTTTAAATTCTTCATGCCTATTTTTATTTTCCATTCTGTCTGTAGCCATAGTTTCTTTGATGTCCCCTATGTTTTTTTCAAGCCCTGCTATTAATTTCACCATTATTATTCTAAAATCTTGTTCACTTATGCTGCTGATATCTGTTTTTGAGCAGTTCATTATCTGTCATTTCTTCTTGGAGTTTCTTTGGAGGAGAGCTCTTTCTTTTTGTCATTTTAGTTAGCTTTCCGGCTCTTGTTAGAGAATAATTATTATAAATTTTATCACAGTCATTATATGCACTATTATGGGCTTAAAACAAGATAACTTTGGAAGAAGAACTTTATTTTGATTTAGAGTAATATTAATATCAAGTCTGATTCAGAGTAAAGAATATTACCAAGTCAAGGGAATCCTTTCAGAATCCTAAGAGGTCAATTTATCAATAATGTATAATATTTCTATACATTTATGTGCCTAATAATAATGCTATAAAATATCCGAAGCAAAAAACTGTTAAAGCTTCAAGGAAAAATAGATAAATCAATAACTGTAGTCAGAGATGTCAATACTCCTTTCTCAATAATTGAAATGAGAAGTAGACAGAAAATCAACAAGTTATAGAAGACTTGAACAATATTAATAATGAACCTAACTTAGTGATGTCTATAGAATAGTCCACCCAACAATACAATACACTTTTTTCCCAATGTATATGGAAAATTTACCAAGATAGACCATATTCTAGGCCATAAATTTGTGTCAAAAAATGTAAAGAGATTCAAATTATGCAAACGTTATCTAAAGACAGTGGAATTATATTAAAATCAATAGCATAAAAATGTCTGGAAAATCCCCAAATATTTGAAAACTAAATAATACACTTATAAATAACCTTTGGGTAGAGGAGAAATCAAAGCTAAAATAGAAATATATTGAACTGAATGAAAATGAAAACACAACATATCAAAATATGTGAAATGCCACTAAAGTAGTACTTGGGAAGAGGGAGTATTTATAACACTAAATGATATATATATATATATTTCTAGGAGAGAGACAGACAGCGTGAGCAGGGGAGGGTCAGAGAGAGAGGGAGACACAGACTCTGAAACAGGCTCCAGGCTCCGAGCTGGCAGTCAGCACAGAGCCCGACGCGGGGCTCGAATCCATGAACCGCGAGATCATGACCTAAGCGAAAGTCGGACGCTTAACCGACTAAGCCACCCAGGCGCCCCAACACTAAGTGATATATTAGAGAAGAAGGAAGGTCATGTATCAGTGACCACAGCAACCAATTTAGGAAACTAGAAAATGAAGAGCAAATATCCAAAATAAGAAGAATAGAAATAATGAATATTAAAGCAGAAATCAATGAAATAGTAAACAGAAAAAAAATAGAGAAAGCAATGATTTGAACCAGTTTTGAACCTAAAACTGGTTCTTTGAGAAGATTAATAGAATGCATAAACTATTCATTCAACAGACTTGTCTGGAATAAAAGGACACAAATTAACAATACCAGAAACGGGAGACTTCTTATTACTTCGGGATCTATAGGGATTAAAGTGATAAATATTATGAACAACTTTATATCAATAAATTTGACATTTCAAATGAAATGGAACAATTCCTTAAAAGAAAAATATTACCAGAGCTAACTGAAGAAGAAATAGATAAACTTACTAGACCTGTATCAAATAAATAAGTGCAAAATGAAATCACAGTGAGACTCTACTACACAGCTATTAAAATGCCCAGCTCTATCAATTGTCATGAGGATGTGGAGGAAAAGGAACTTTCATACACTGCTGTTAGGAGAATAAAACAGTATACCCACTTTGAAAAACAATATGGCAGTTTCTTAAAAAGTTCAAAAACATACCTAACCTTATGATTTAGTCATTTAGGTATTTATCCTAGAAGAGGAACGAAAGCATCCATATGGCCATCTAAAGTCTTTTACAGGAATGTTTATGGCAGATTTATTTTTGATAGTCAAAAACTAGAAACAATTTAAACTATCTACCAGCATTTAAATAAGCAAAGAATAACAAATTGTGGTAATTTCATACAATAGAATGCTACTCAGCATTAAACTATTCATAGACATTGCAACATGATACACCTTGAAATACTTATGCTGAGTGAAAGAAGCCAGACAAAACATTCTATTAATTTCTGGGAAATGGAAGTGAATATATAGTGATAGAAAGCAGATTCGCAGTAAGCCAGGGAAGGGATGGATGGGAGGATGGGGCAAAAATTACCAAGGAGCAGGAGGAAACATTTAGGGGTCAGGAATGAGTTCATTACCTTGATTGTGGATTTCATAGATATATACATATGTCAAAACTGACTACTCTGTACACTTTGAAAATGTGTAGTTTATTATGTATTACTTTTATTAGCTGTGTGTCTGTGTGTTTCTGTGTGTGAGTGACTCACGAAGCTGTGTCACAGTTGTCATATATATACGGCATATATACACATAAATGTCATATACATACATCACATTTTTGTACATATATTCCTATGTGACATACATACATGACTTACAGCATGTGATATATATGTCACATATATATGGCAACTATGCCACAGCTCTATGACTGTAACAGAAAGATCATAGTTAGGAGTGTGATATCAGGAAATACTCCTTGCCATCATCTTTGGAGGTCCTAGAAAAAATACTTTCTGTCTTCAAAGATTTGTTTTCCCACCTGGAAACTGTGATCTAAAACAGCAAAAACCAGACTTCAAGCTAGCAGATGGAGAATAACTCTACACGTGATAGGAAAGCCGACATGCTCCCCTCTTCACAGGATCTGGAAATGACTGAATCAAATATCAGAGTCACATACAAGGTTTTCAACTGTGTTGAACTGAAATCATTTAAACAACAAAATTCCAAATGTGGCCAAGTTATTATAATACTGCAGTTTTGCACTGAAAGCCCTATTTTAGATTTTTGCCATTATAGAATAATATGAATACATTATTTCCATAAAGTCAAAGCCTCAAGACCTAAAAAAAAAAAAGCCTTCATGATATGCTTATAAAGAAATCAGTGGCAATAATAATTATGTCTAATTTACATGGTCAAACATTAATTATGGGCTCAGTAATAATTTTCAGATATTTCAGAAGGTAAATTGCAAGTCAATATGTGAGAAGACATTTTTTAAAAACTTAATCTTAGGGGCACCTTGGGTGGCTCAGTGTCTGACTCTTGATCTCAGGCCAGGTCATTATCTCAAGGTTCTGAGACTGAACCCTGCACTGGGCTCCATGATGACAGCATGGAGCGTGCTTGAGATGTTCTATCCTCTCTCTCTGTACCTCCTCCTGTTCATGCTCTCTTCCTCTCTCTCTCTTTCTCAAGATAAATAAACTTTAAAAATTCTATTATAAATGCTGCTTATAATTTTTGTTGCAAGAATAATTGTTTTAAAAATGTTCATGTATTTATTCTGAGAGAGAGAATGCCAGTGCAAGATGTGAAGGGGCAGAGAGAGGGAGAAACAGAATCCCAAGCAGGCTCCTTGCTGTCCTCCCTGAACCCCTGAGTCAGAGCTCAGTGCAGGACTCAATCTCACAAACCGTGAGATCATGACCTGAGCAGAAATCAAGAGTCAGATGCTTAATTGACTGAGCCACCCAAGTACTCCTGTTGTAAGTGTGATTTTTAAAATAACTCAACTCTGTAGGGTGATCCTGGGTCACAAGGTATGTTTTGGCTCATTCAACTAGGCCGATACTACTGGTGCCTTGGATTCTGGATAGCACAAGCAAACAGGACTTGGAATAGATTGGCTGTGTGCCTCCTTTATTACCCTCTTAGGCCAGTTTGGAGATTTGGGCCCAGAGAGGACCAGGGCAGTGCTCAAGTTCACAAAGCAATCAGTAGTGCAGCTATGAGTCTCAGCCTTTTATCACCTGCCTTTCCCACTGTGCCCTCCTGGGATGGGTAAGTTCAGGAGTGGGAGCAATTATCCTGGGGAAAGTAAGGAGCAGCCTGGGGGTTAGGGATCAGGGACAGTGTGATATTGTGATTTATAATAAGACATATATATTTGGTCTCTGTCTGCATTCCTGACACAGTACTCCTAAAGGAGTTGGAATTTTCTAAGTGAGGAGACTGACAAAAAAGTGCCTTTTGTTATGTTAATGAAGTGCCTTGGGGAAGCATCTAAGGGTGGGGGCTGGTTGCCAAGGAAACCAACCTTGTTGGAAGGCTGGATCTTTCCATCCCACCCCTTGAGTCCAGGGAGCAGAAAGGCTAAAGGTTGAATCAATCACCAGCGACCAATGATTTAATCAGTCATGTCTATGATATGAAGCCTCCATAAAGCCCAAAAGGCTGGGGTTTGGAGAGCTTCTGGGTTGGTGAATACAGGGAGAGGAGAGAGAGTGGTGACTTTGCAGAGTGCATGGAAGTTCCAGCCCCTTCCACATACCTTCTCCTCTGCACCTCTCCATCTAGCTGTTCCTGAGTTATAAGCTTTTATAATAAACTGGGAATTCAGTCAGTAAGTGGGTTCCCTGAGTTCTGTGAGCGACTTGAGCAAATTAATCAAAATCAAGGAGGGGTGGATCACAGAAACCTCTGCTTATATACCCATCAGGAGAAGCACAGGTGGCAACATGGATTTGTGTCTGAAGTGGGGAGACTTGTGAGACTCGCCAACCTAAATAAGGAGGTAAACTGAGGAAAGCTCAAAAAAAGTGAACTTATTCAGGAATAGCAGAGGAATTGCAATTTGGGGCACACAAACTGCAGCAAGCTACCAGCAAGTTCGTTGTGTGTTTGGGGTGGGCTGTATTTATGAGAAAGGAATTTAAGGAGGGCAGAGTTTAGTTACAGTTGGATGAAATGAAAAACAAAGACCAGCCCTACCAAGATAACGCATGCGCAACAAGCCTCACTTTTCAAGTACAAACAGCATGTGCGTCTTGGCCCCAGCAGCAGCATCTTAGTTTTACATGAGAAAGGGGCAGCTGTACCTGTGAAGGACACTTCATTCCCCACTCCATTGCCTGAAGCAGAACTGCCTGCTTCATGAGTCTTCCCTGCACGGAGATTCTCCCAGAAGGGCCCACTTTACTGATGCTCTGCTAAACTGAAACCTGATGGTGTGCGCAAGGCTCCTGCAGGTTCAGCCTCGGCACCAGCTGTGCTGCATTGAAAAGGACTGTGTTTACTCTACTGCGTGGGCAGATCTCAAACTGTTCTCATAACTCAGACAAATATTCCTCTTGATGAACTTTGCTCTGTTTTCCCTGACTCTTGAGTTGTTGCAAAAGGCCTAGGGGTTGGGTCAGTCACATGGAAAGCTACAGACTATTAGATTAAAGACACCTTTCTTTGGGGCTGTGGAGTGTGAAAACGAGGCTGCTAATCAAACTAGCTGAGCCACTTGTCCAGATGGCCATGATAAAGGTTTATTCTCTGATGAGGACCACTAGAATCACACTGCTGATTGAGCCTGCCATAGCACAGATTGCCACAGTCACTGCATAAATTCATCACCGTTATAGGATATGGCGATCTATCCAACATCATAGGCTGCGCACAGGTAAAGAAAGGACTCTATTCCTGATGTGAAGGCTCCCACCAGATGCCAGACTCTAACCAAAAGTTGGCCTGTTGTTTCAAGGAGGGAAGAATCAAATTAAATGGGACTTTGCCACCACTTCTTTC
Source organism: Proteles cristata cristata (assembly GCA_017311185.1). Taxonomy (NCBI): domain Eukaryota; kingdom Metazoa; phylum Chordata; class Mammalia; order Carnivora; family Hyaenidae; genus Proteles; species Proteles cristata. Next base: position 297,825 of record JAESUZ010004923.1, on the reverse strand, counting down.
TTACAGATTGATTATATTAGTCCCTGACACTCTTAAATGCCGGTGGCCGCGCCGGCTCCGACAGGTCCAGGGGTCCCTGAAGGATGGACGGTGTCAGCGAAAGAGAGTGAGAGAGTACTGAGATCCTTTCTGATCACCAGGCAGGCATCTCTGTCCTGTCGGTTTTGGTGTCTTTATTTATAGGTTAAATGATAACACGACATCAGAAAAAGGAATTTTTACAATGGATAGCTCTTTGTGATAAGATGCTTTGGAAAGTGTACAGAAGCAGGTTTTACAGAAATATTCTTGCAGAACTATTGCAATTATAGTGAGGTTAAGTAAATCTTATAACTAAAGATTTAGCAGGGTATTCTTAGTAAAAGACAGGACACATATTTATTCTAAGTTAATAACGCTAAGGTTAGGTCATAGGTTAAGTGTATAGATGGGCTAAGAGTCATTCTGTCTGGCTCTCAAATGAATGTTTCTGAGTTGGTTAATAAGTTGTTTGTGGAAACCTATTTGATGCTGAATGTGTGAACACCATGGAGGCCCTAAAAGTGTCAGCCTTTTGTTTGTGGGTAATGTTTTAGCTACTCTTATCTATCCTCATCCCAGCAACCCCTGTAAGGGAGGGTGTTTGCAGAAAGTAGGCCTTGGGGAAGGGACTGCCATACATCACCAATTAGGAGAAGGTGTAAGTATTAACTTAAGTTCTGCCCTTATCTGTACCTTAATTCTAAATTAGGCTCTTTGTCTTGGGGCCAGGCTCAATTGTAATTCTTGTGTTCTTAACCCCCTAAGTCTTGGATCTGCAAGGCCCTTAGGAAGAGCCTTTTGACAATCATCCATAGAGCTTTCATCTAAAATCTCTCTTGCAAAGGCAGGAATATGCTTTTCCTTATGAGATATCTGTGTTCAGAATATTGGTCTGATATGGAATATTGTGAGGCCTGATCAATACCAGCACAACATGAGCCAGTAGTAGCAGGAGATACCAGTTTTCATTTCTCATGGCAGGAGCTGTGCAAACACTGCCATTTCCTTGCTGTGCCTGCCATCCATAGAGGCTGGTGCGGCTCCCGGCACTTAAAAAACAAAGAATCAAAAGCAATGTGTATCCATTTTTGTTTCGAGAGAGACAGAGTGTGAGAGGGGGAGGGGCAGAGAAGAGAAAGAGAATCCCAAGTAGGCTCCATGCTGTCAGCACAGAGCCCAATGTGGGGCTCGATCTCATGAATCATGAGATAATGACCTGAGGCGAAATTAAGAGTCAGATGCTCAACTGACTGAGCCACTCAGGTGTCCCTAGCCCCTGACACCCTTATTGAGGCCACCAATGGTGCCTCAACACCTTGGACTCATTTTTAGGTTATGGAATTGCTGTCCCAATCCAGACAGCTAACTCCAGTCATACTATTGTGGCACTTGAAATTAATCTTTATTATGTGTTTGACTTTCTGAATCATTTGTAGTCTGACACTGGTGATCCTTTTATCATGAAAGTCATTCAACAACTTTGAATCCTTACCATCCTCAAGCATCTAGTATTTTTGAATGTTGGAAAGGTCTCCTAAAAATCAACTCAAAAAGATTTTTTTATTCTACTTTCCTCACTTCCTCCTAATCCATACACCCAAGTAAGGCAGGTTGCTCATTCAAAGAGCATCTAATGATCAGGATGAAAATGGTTTGGGGGGGTGGGGGAGTGGATATGTTGAAAATCTGGGATTCCAACTTGACCAATCCTGAGTCTTGTGGTCCTTTCTTATCCTGAACAGCAATCCCAGGCTTGATGAGTTAGTATGTTCTCTGAGTGGCAACTGAACCAAAAGGAGTCTTAGAGAATTAAAACTTAATTCTGGTCCAGCTACCAGAGTTCCCTGGTTGAATGCACATGGTGTTAGAATGTAAGAACAAAGACTCTTTGATATACTGTACAATAACCATGCTATACAACAAACCCCTACAGTGGCCCACCTGGTAAAAATAAGGGATACACTGAATCTCTGAAGATTTTATAAGAATGTCCTTATCCCTCTTGTACCTTCTGGATGAAAGGTTTAGATGACAGTAGAGGATGGATGGAAAAAGGTGACATTATAACTACTGTAATAGGACATATGGATTTTGTAGTAGTGGAGAGAGATCAACAGCATTGACACCTTAGAAGAAACACATATCTTAGACATTGGAGGTACAAGACAGGGAGGGATCTTAATGACTTTTGAGTTTCAGAATTGTTCTGGATGCCTTCTCTATGAAAGAAAAATCCTGCCATAATGCTCCTAGATGGTTGCAGGAACCCTGAATTTAACTGGCTGCCGAATTTTCTATCTCCTGTTGGAGCCTGGACAATGATTTGATCACCATTCGCCTTAACCAGCCAAGAAGTCTACTGGAAATAGCAGGTAAAGCCCCTTTTCTCACATCTCTCTAACGAAACACTTGTCAGTACTTCTGGATGACTCCCCCTCTTCTTCCCTCATTCTCATAGCTGTTGCTTTGATGCTCCATTGGAAAGACAAATATCTCCCAGCTGGTGGCATGTGAGAACCAGACAGATCAGCCAAATTGCCTTCAGGCAGTCTCTCTAAAAACAAGAATTAGGGGCACTTGGGTGGCTGAGTCCATTAAGTATCCAACTTTGGCTCAGGTCATGATCTCGCGATCGTGGTTTCGAGCCCTGCATTGGGTTCTGTGCTGACAGCTCAGAGCCTGGAGCCTGTTTCAGATTCTGTGTCCCTCTCTCTCTCTGACCCTCCTCCACTCATGCTCTGTCTCTCTCTGTCTCAAAAATAAAATAAAAAAACTATAACAAGAAATTATGAAGGAAAAAAATAAATACAAACAAGAATTAGATTCAATATTCAGACTGAACAGGGAACTACACCAGCTATCTGAGAGATGCTGTTAGAGACATTGTAAACCTTTGTCTCCTGACGAATATAGGTTCCACTTGGAGGATTCTTTTCCTTAATTATTATTATTTCCCTTAACCTAATTTTTAAGTTTATTATTGTTATTAATTATAAATTATTAAAATTTATTCATTTTAAAAATTCAAGTATAGGGGCGCCTGGGTGGCTTAGTCGGTTAAGCGTCCGACTTTCGCTTGGGTCATGATCTCGCGGTTCGTGGGTTCGAGCCCCGCGTCGGGCTCTGTGCTGACTGCCAGCTCAGAGCCTGGAGCCTGTTTCAGTCTGTGACTCCCTCTCTCTCTGACCCTCCCCTGCTCACGCTGTCTCTCTCTCTCTCTCCTAGAAATAAATAAAACATTAAAAAAATTTAAAAAAAAAATTCAAGTATAAATAACATAGTATTTTATTAGTTTCAGGTGTACAATATAATGATTCAACAATTCTATATATTACTCAGTGCTCAGCATGGTAAATTACTCTTAATCCCCTTGACCTATTCACCCTTCCCCCTACCTACCTCCCCTCTGGCAACCTCTAGTTCGGTCTTTATAGTTAAGAGCCTGTTTTTTGTTTGTCTCTTTTTTCTTTGTTCATTGGTTTTGTTCTTAAATTCCACATATGTGTGAAATCATATGGTATTTGTCTTTCTCAGACTGACTTATTTCACTTAGCATTATATCCTCTAGGTCCATCCATGTTGTCTCAAATGGCAAGATCTCTTTCTCTTTTTATGGCTGAGCAATATTCCATATATATATATATATATATATATATATATATATATATATATATATATATATATATATATATACACTACATCGTTATCCATTCATCTGTCAATGGACACTTGGGTTGCTTCCATAATTGGACTATTGTAAATAATGCTACAATAAACATAAGGGTGCATGTGTCTTTCCAAATTAGTATTTTCATTCTCTTTGAATAAATATCCAGTAGTGGAATTATTGGATCATACAGTAATTCGATTTTTAACTTTTTGAGGCATGGCCATACTGTTTTCCACAGTGGCAGTACTACCTTGCATTCCCACCAACAGTGCATGAGAGTTCCTTTTTTTCCACATCATTGCCATACCTGTTTTTTTTTTATTCTAGCCATTCTGACAGGTGTGTGAAGTGATATCTCAATATGGTTTTGATTGGCATTTCTCTGATGATTAGTGATGTTAAACATCTTTTCATATGTCTGTTGACCATCTGTATGCTTTCTTTGGAAAAATGTCTACTCATGTCTTATGCCCAATTTTAATTGGATTATTTGTGGTGTTTGTGTTAGAGTTGTATAAGTCCTTTATAATTTTGGCTATTAATTCCTTATTGGATATATCACTTGCAAATACTTTCTCCCATCTGGTAGGCTGCCTTTCTGTTTTGCTGATGGCTTCTTTCTCTGTGCAAAAGCTTTTAATTTTGCTGTACTCTTAATAGTTTAATCTTTTTGTTTCCATTTGGGGAATTGATACAAGTGTAAACAATAGTTTACTTTGAAGATTCATATGTACATCCTGATGGAACTTCTTATACAGAAGCCATCCTAACTTTCCTCTCTCCTTCAAGTGTTTAAGGAAACTCAACCAATAATTGTTATAGCCCACAGATGACGTGGAGATCTCCTCCAGAATCTACTCCAAATTCCTTATGGGAACTTCCCAGAAAGAGAGCTGATTCATTATTTATGAGTAATAAGTGGGCAGCTTTACCTACAGTGAAAGGTAAATATGATACAGAAAGTATGATATAAATTTGGAAAATTAAACTACTGTGTATAGGATATCTCATCATAAACTCTTCATAATGCAAGTCACCAATAATTCTGTCCATTCATGAATACAGACTTGGCAATCAGTCTCTCTGAAACATGGTTTCAAATTCCACATGTGCCACTTAGGAAAGGAGTGGACTTGAGAAAATTAGGACATTGCGGTGTTTTAGATTTGTTTTATCTCTGAAAATACAGATGATATTACCAAAATTGACAAATTACCTAAATTTGTCTGGCACAGTTACTGGCATATAATAGAGGCTCAGATAAATGAAGATTCTCTTCTTTTTCCTGTTTCACTTAAAATCTTTAATGATAAAATTCAAATTTTGTATTACTTTTCTTTAGTCATTTATTATTTGAGGCTTTAAGCTACTGACTGTCTTTATGAGAAAAAAAAATGTGCCTATGCTATATGAAGTGCTAAAAATAAATTGGACTTTGGAATCTATAAATCTAGATATAAATTGAGATGCCATTACTTTTTATCAGTTTGAAATTCGGTAAGTCACTTAAATTCCTGGACCTAAAAAAATAGGGATTTAAACTAAACGATCATTACTGAGCTACAAATTTCTAAGAGAATAATGTATTTCTGAATGCTGTGCGAGATTACTAAAATATCTTTTAGAAGCACTGAAACTTATTTTTTAAGGATTTGGAAGGATCTTTTTAAAATGCATTATATATGTTCTTATCTCCTTTAAAAAAGCATTCAGAATACATTTAACCATGTATTGATAAATCAAGATTACTATTAAGATTACTAAGTACCATAATGTGGAGCTACACTGAACAGTAAAAATATTCATACTCATGATTTTTAGCTTTAGAGCTTTATATATATGGCAACCCCCTTCCAAAATCTGAAAACCATAAGCTCTTACATTTAAAAACAAAATCAGAAAAATAATCAAATTTTATTTTTCTTTTGGAGTAAAAATCAAATAAGACAGAGTATGTATTTATCCTAGGTAAAGACTCTAGATAGATTGTTGGCCCTTGAACAACATGAGGGTTGGGGGCACTGACCCCTACACAGTCAAAAACTATGTATAACTTTTAGCTGCCCCCAAACTTAACTATTGATAGCCTACTGTTGACAGGAAGCCTTACTGATAACATGAAGTCAACTAACACATATATGGTATGATGTATGATTATATATTGTATTCATACAATAAAGTAAGCTAGACAAAGGAAAATGTCATTTTAAAAATCATAAGAAAGGGGCGCCTGGGTGGCTTAGTCGGTTAAGCGTCCGACTTTCGCTTAGGTCATGATCTCGCGGTTCGTGGGTTCGAGCCCCGCGTCGGGCTCTGTGCTGACTGCCAGCTCAGAGCCTGGAGCCTATTTCAGTCTGTGACTCCCTCTCTCTCTGACTCTCCCCTGCTCACGCTGTCTCTCTCTCTCTCCTAGAAATAAATAAAACATTAAAAAAAAATTTAAAAAAAATCATAAGAAAGAGAAAATGGATTTACAGTACCATGTTGTATTTACCAAAAAAAAAAAAATTTACGTTAAGTGGACCTGCACAGGTCAAACCTGGGTTGTTCAAGGGTTAACAATATCAGTAAGATTTCCTACATTATTGTGGCTCCTGGGTGCCTCAGTCGGGTAAGTATCGGACTCTTGGTTTAGGGTCAGGTCATGATCTCACAGTTCATGGGATTGAGCCCCGTATTGGTCTCTGCACTGACAGTCTGGAGCCTGTTTGGGATTCTTTCTCCCTCTCCATTTGCCCCTCCCCTCCACTCTTTCTCTTTCAAAATAAATAAACATTAAAAACATTCCTATATTATTAAATTTATTCATAGAATCAATTTGCATTCAAAGTCATTATTAAGCACAATCCTTGGTGTTTGAAAGTATCTGCAGAAAACAATGGCATTCCTGTGGACAGAGCTCTATAGCATCAGCACTAGGTGAGATTCTGGACAGTGTGAAGTGAATGGGGTCTAAATGCTACTGCTGCTCACTGCCAGTTCAGGCTCCACACACAGATTTTCAAAAATTAATTCCTCCAAGAATGAAGTACATTCTACTAGCTCTTTTCAGACACATAGCCAAAGAATGAAATTAGTGTCTAGGGGCCATGTTGGAGCTTTGTTTGGATGGGGGGTTGGTGAGGAAGAAGAAAAGATGGATATTGTATGCCACATCACTTGAGTCCATTACCTCATTTTTACTTCCTGATTATTCAGGTTCATTCAGAAGCTAATAATCATGTTTCTTAAAATAGAACATCTAATTGCCATGAGTGTGACATTTGAGAGACTGTCCAGGATGGCAAAACCTTTTTCAGATCACTATGACCTAAACTCTGCTTTTACTCCTATATCAGAGTATTCTGATAGGATTGAGCCCTGCAATGTTAAAGAGAAATGAATTTGGTAAGGAGGAGACGCAAAGACTTCAAAACAGTCCCTGTACACAGATTAAGCAGCACAAAGAAAATTTATTTTTAGATGGAAAACTTCAATGTTGAAATTGGCAACTAATACTATTTTATTAAATATTATGGCAAGATAAGTGCTTTTGATAATCTGTATGAAGTACCTTATTTACAGAGGTGAAGGCGTTTTTTTCACTCACACCTCTTCTGTCAGTTAGGTAGAGCCACTAAGGGAATCACCTATATTAGTGGTTTGTTGGGTCCTCTTTAATAAAAACGAAAATTGTGTCTTCCTAGCTCCCTAGCTGTATGAAATAGAACAATTTCTTCATCTAAAGTGGTGAAATTAGGGGTGCCTGGGTGGCTCAGTTGGTGAGCGTCCGACTTCGGCTCAGGTCATGATCTCATGGTTCGTGGGGTTGAGCCCCACATTGGGCTCTGTGCTGACAGCTCAGAGCCTGGAGCCTGCTTTAGATTCTGTGTCTCCCTCTCTCTCTGACCCTCCCCCACTCACCCTGCCTCTCTTGCTCTCTTGGAAATAAATAAAACATTAAAAAATAAATAAAGTGGTGAAATTATGTGTCACTCCTTCATTATATTTATAAAGAGTACATAATTTAATTATAGAACATCAAAGTATTTTTGCTGAAGAATGTCCACTTAAAATATCAAAGCAGGCATGTAATCAAAAGCATTTTTTTAATGGATCACTTCTTTGTTTTTAACTGTGACACCCACTAAAGGACACTGGGGAGTGACTACAAACCAGTTGTGTTGGGAGTGGTGGCTTTGTTTGTTTTGCATAGAAATTACATTTCAGTAAGCAACAGAATGTCAATGAGAATTTGAAGGAAGTGTTCTATACTTCCTAATATATTTCCAAAGTTCTCAAATGCCCTGGAAAATAGATACATTACTTTCTCTGGGAAAAATTCTAAAGTCTTATTTTCTTAAGCGTTTCAGTGAATTCAGGGCTATTGATAAGGCATTTATTACATTTCTTCCCTTTAAACTCTACTACCCACAATCCTGGCTACTTTTTCCACCTGGGATTCCCAAGACATTTCAAAGAGATTTTCCCCTTTTATAATTTACTTCCTCTGTGGAAACATTACTTACTGCCTTCACTCTTCCTTCAGAGAGCCTTGTTTGTCAAGTACAAATATGAGAGAACGTTCTAAGGAAGAGTGGATGGGGCCTAATGACTTATTTGGTATTGAGGGCAAGGGAGATGACAGCATTTAGAGAAGAAGAACTGGGAGGCTTTAGTTACCAGCAGAAATGGAGATAATAAATTTATTTCTACAAGTAAGGATCATCTGCTGCACAATTTCTTTACTGAAAAGCTTGTTGCCAGCTTGAGTTCTGGAACACTTACTGGGGTTTCTGTTGTTCTTTCCAAATAATAGTAGAGAAACTGAAAGTGAGAAATCAGCACCTGCCTAACCACCCATTCTAATTTTCCATCTATTATAGGGAGTCATTTCTTTTTTATTTTACAAAATAGTTTAGATTTTCTTCGGTCTGCGCTGTCTCACCTAAAAGTAGATTGTTTCTTTTTTTTTTTTTTAAATGTTTTATTTATGTCTGGCAGAGAGACAGCGTGAGCAGGGGAGGGTCAGAGAGAGAGGGAGTCACAGACTGAAACAGGCTCCAGGCTCCGAGCTGGCAGTCAGCACAGAGCCCGACGCGGGGCTCGAACCCAAGAACCGCGAGATCATGACCTAAGCGAAAGTCGGTCGCTTAACCGACTAAGCCACCCAGGCGCCCCAAAAGTGGATTGTTTCTTAAGGTCTCAATTATATACTTGAAATTGGAAACTTGAAAGCTTTTCACTTGAAAATATATTCTTTGAAAGGTACTTATGTCCAAAGTGTTAGAAGAAATGGCATCTCTTGTTGGTGACTCTGATGAGCTTGATCCACTATGATGCCAGAGATTGTATTAGTATGGGGGGTTCCAAGGCAACCAACCAAGAAAACTTCCCTGCCTCCAAAAGCTTACAACTTAAACATGCAAAACAATTAATGCCACACAATATGGCAGGTATATGGTAAAGAGGAAGGGAGAAGTATGCAAGGAATCAACAAATTCTACCTAGGAAATGAAGAATCACAAATGGCTTCACAGAGGTGATACCTCTACCTACTTTTAAACAAATAATAGGAGTTGATATCCCATGCATACGGAATAGGTGAGTGTAGGTACAGAAGCAGCAAACAAACTGATGTGCTCAGAGAATGTCAAACAGATCAGCATGTATAAAACAATAAGTATTCTACAAGACATAAAACAAAAATGGATAGGCAGGCAGGATGCCCTTTACAGAAGACTTATGACCTTTCTAGGGGCCTTGTGATTGCCTGTTCTACACCTACCCACCCCCAATCTCTATTATGTGGCAGCTATGCAGTTTGAGTAGGACTTACACCAGTCCAAGTTCAGAGCTGGGCCATGATCATTCTCAACCATCAACGTAATTCCACACTCCTTGCTACAGTGGTTAGTTCAGAGAGAGACACTAACAAAGGTCTAAATGAGTCAATGCACTGCAATTCCTCAAGGGATTTGTTCAAAGAAGGTCCAATCAGCACAAAGCTAAAAGCCTTTGTGTGTGTGTGTTTGTGAGAATTGACTGCAACTGCCTTTTCTCTGAAGAAGGAAGCTCCTTGTCTTATTTGCAGCTAAACAATGTCAGCCTGAAAATGAAGCTGATGGAGCGGAAGAGAGGATCAAAAGAAAAGTGGGAAAAAAGTGCATGAGGCACAGCCTGAGTTTTAGTGAGATGATCCCGTCAGTTGACTCTATCATTGAGACAGAGTTGTGTTAAATTTTCTGATACAGCACACTAACTATTAAACATTTTAGTTAAAGACACAATATCAGCAGTTTTATATTTTAGGGGAAACATTCAAGCCATGTGTGTGGAAAGAATTTGAAAACCACAAGCCACACACTGGTTACCTAACCTGATAACAGCGTACCCTGTCCCTGTGCTCTCCTACAGACACATCCTCTCCAGCTCAGCCTCAGCTTCAGGTTCCCTCCCACTGCAGACCCACGCAAACCTGTCTAATGCTCTGCCTCTGCAGATCTTCCCCCTTCAAAATGCCCTTGGCCAGACCCTATCCCAAGTGGTACCACAAGACTGGCAGACATCTGATCTGACTGCAGGCCCTGCCCACTAATGAAAGCATCTCAGAAGATGACACAGGGAAAATGCCCAGCAGTTTGGTGCTCCTGCATCTCTGAAAATGCCTGGTCTGATTCAAACTGAAGCCAAAGGCAGCCCCAGAATGGCCCACTAACAACACAGGGACCAAACTCTACCCACAATAGGCAGAAAGCCATTACAAACAACTGGACTGAAGGCAAAAGCAGATCAGCAACAATAGTGCTCACACAACACACATAGGAGACACACCTAAAGCTCCAAGTTCTTGTGAACTGGGGACATGGCACTGCAGGACACTATAAATACTCTTTTTCATAAGACCTCCACTTTCAAGAGCAGGAAGTGTAGCTGACTTTCCTAACACATAGCAACAGACATAGACAGATAGATAAAATGAGCAGACAGGGGAATGTATTCCAAATGAAAGATCAGAAAAAAATCACAAAAAGAAAGGTGAATGAAACAGAGATAAATAATAATGCCTGATAGAGAATTTAAAGTAATTCTCATAAAGATATTCACTGGATTTGCAAAAAGTATGGAAGATCTCAGTGAGACCCTCCTCACAGAGATTTAAAAAAAACAAAAAAGAACAAATGAGAGATGAAGAACTCAATAACTGAAATTAAAAATACACTAGATGGGAAACAAAAGCAAAAATAAATTACTGGTATTTCTTCAAAATAAAAATCTTCTGCACAGAGAAGCAAATAATCAACAAAATTAAAAGGCAACCTTCAAAATGGGAGAAAACATTTGCAAATGACATATCTGATAAAGGGTTAGTATCCAAAATCTATAAAGAATTTATCAAACTCAACAATCAAAAGGCAAATAATCCAGTTAAGAATGGGCAGAAGGAGCACCTGGGTAGCTCAGTCAATTAGCATCTGACTCTTGGTTTTGGCTCATGATCTCGGGGTCTTGGGACTGAGCCTGTGTTGGGCTCCATGCTGAGTGTGGAACCTGCTTAAGACTCTGTCTCTCTCAGGGGCGCCTGGGTGGCTTAGTCGGTTAAGCATCCGACTTTCGCTTAGGTCATGATCTCGCGGTTCGTGGGTTCGAGCCCCGCGTCGGGCTCTGTGCTGACTGCCAGCTCGAAGTCTGGAGCCTGTTTCAGTCTGTGACTCCCTCTCTCTCTGACCCTCCCCTGTTCACACTGTCTGTCTCTCTCTTTCCTAGAAATAAATAAAACATTAAAAAAAAAAAAGACTCTCTCTCTCTCTCTCTGCCTTTCTCCCCCACTCTCACTCTCCTTAAAATTAAAAAGAAAGAAAGAAAGGAGCAGAAGACATGAATAGACATTTTTCCAAAGAAAACATACAGATGGCTAACAGACACATAGAAAGATGCTAAACATCACTCATCATCAGGGAAATATAAATCAAAACTACAATGGGATATCACCTCACACATGTCAGAATAGCGAAAATTAACAACACAGGAAACAACAAATGTTGGTGAGGATTCAGAGAAAGGAAAACCTTCTTACACTGTTGGTGAGAATGCAAACTGGTTCAGCCACTCTGGAAAACAGTATGGATGTTCCTTAAAAAGTTAAAAATAGAACTATCCTATAATTCAGCAACTGGACTACTAGATATTTATCCAAAGGATATAAAAATACTGATTGGAAGGGATACATGCATCCCAATATTTATAGCAGCATTATCAACAATAGCCAAATTGTGGAAAGAGCCCAAATGTCCACTGACTAATGAATGGATAAAGAAGATGTGGTGTGTATGTGTGTGTGTGTGTGTGTGTGTGTGTGTGTATCCACATATATCCATTATATATATAATATATAATAGAATAGTACTCAGTCATCAAAAAGAATGAAATCTTGCCATTTGCAATGACATGGATAGAACTAGAGTGTATTATGCTAAGTGAAATAAGTCAGTCAGAGAAATTCATACCGTATGATTTTACATATATGAGGAATTTAAGAAACAAAACAAATGAACATGTGGGGAAAAAGAGGCAAACCAGAAAAGAGACTCTTAACTGCAGAGAACAAACAGAGGGTTGCTGGAGGGGAGGTGGTGACATGGTGAGTTAAATGGGTGTTAAGGATTAAGGAAGGCATTTACTGTGATGAGCACTGGGTTTTGTATGTAAGTGATTCATCACTTACATAAATTCTGCACCTGAAACTAATATCATATTATATGTTAGCTACCTGTAATTTAAATAAATAATTTAAATAAATAAATAAATAAATAGAAAAGAAAAATAAAATGACTCTACTGTACTGAGAATGCTAATTTCCTTATTTAAATAAAAGCAACAGGTGGATAATAATAATAATAATAATAATAAAAACTAGAGGGAATCAATCGTAGACTAGAAGAAGCACAAACATGAATCAGTGACCTGGAGGACAGACTAATGAAAAGAAATCAAGTTGAAAATGAAAGAGAAACAAAACAAAAGAAAATAAAACAATAACTAAAAATGAAAATATATTAAGGGAATGCAGAGACACCACCAAGTGTAATAACATTCACATTTTAGGGATCTCAGAAGAAGAGAGAGAAAAAGGAACAGAAAATTTATTTGAAGAAATAATACCTGAAAGTTTCCCAAATCTGGGTAAGTAAACAAAAGTCCAGATCTAGGAGGTACAGAAAGCCCCCAAAAAATCAGCCCTGCGTGGTCTATAGCTGGACACATAGTAATCAAAATGACAAAAAGTAGTGATAAAGAGAAAAAAATTTAAGCAGAAAAAGAAAATAGTTACATACAAAGGAAAGCTCATAAAGCTGTGAGCTGATTTTTCAGCAGAAATTTTGCAGGACAGAAGGGAGTGGTATAATATATTCAAAGTGATGAAGGGGGGAAAAAAACCACAACCAAGAATAGCCTACCCATCAAGGTTTTCATTCAAAATAAAAGGAGAGATAAAGCGTTTCCCAGACAAACAAAAGTGAAAGCAATTCATGATCACTCAACCAGCCCTACAAGAAATGTTAAAAGGGACTCTTTAATGGGAAACAAAAGACTATAAATAAGAGTACATAAATAAGGAAGCTCAAAAGCAGTAAAATTTAGTATATCTATAAAAATCAGTCAAAGGTTTCACAAAATAAAAGGATGTACAGTATAATACCATATACCTAAAATGTGAGGGGGAGAGAAGTAAACAATGGGTTCAAACATAAGCAACCATCAACTTGGAATAAACTGCTGTAGGCAGAAGATGGTACATATAAACCCAATGGTAACCACAAATCAAAAACCAGTAATAGATACACAAATCATAAAGAGAAAAGAATCCAAGTATGCCACTAAAGAAAACCAGCAAACTCTGAGAGAAAAGAGCAAGAAAAAAAAGGAACAGAGATGAAGTACAAAAACAACTGCAAAACAAGTAACAAAATGGCAATGAGTGCATACCTATCAATAACTACTTTGAGTATAAATGAATTGAACATTCCAATACAAGGACATAGGGTGGTGGAATGGATAAAAAAGCAAGACCCATTTATGTGTTGCTTACAAGGGACTTGTTTTAGACCTACAAGTTTCAGACCACAAGGAGACTAAAAGTAAAGGTATGGAAAAGCATTTATTCTGAAAATGGTAGTAAAAAGAAAGCTGGGTGTTATTTTTATATATAGACCAAATAGATATTAGAAGAAAGACTGTACAAGAGACAAAGAAGAACACTAAATAATCATAATGGGAACTATCCAACAAGAAGACATAATGATTGTAAAATTTATGCACCCAACATGGCAACACCCACATATATAAAGCCGCTATTAATAAATACAAATGAAGTAATCAATAGTAATACAATAATAGTAAAGGACTTTTGCATCTGGTACATCAATGGATAGATCATATAAGCAGAAAACCAAAAAGAAAACAGTGTCTTTGAATGTCATATGGAACCAGATGGATATAACAGAGGTATCTAGAACATTCCATCCTAAAACATCAGAATAGAATACATGATTTTCAAGTCCACATGGAATATCCTCCAGAACAGATCACATATTATGTCACAAAACAAGTCACCACAAATTCAAAAAGTTTGGAGTTGTACCATACATCTTTTTTAACCACAATATTATGAAACTAGAAATCAACCGCAAGAAAAAATAGGGAAAGAATACAAATACATGGAGGTTAATTAACATGCTACTAAACAATGAATGGTTCAACCAAGAAATCAAAGGGGATTTTTTAAAAAAATGGATACAAGTGGAAATTAAAACACAATGATCCAAAATATTTAGATGTAACAAAGCCTTTCTGAGGAAAATTTATAGCAATACAAGCCTGCCTCAAGAAGCAAAAAATCTCAAATAACCAATGCAAAATTACACCCAAAGGAACTCAAAAAAGCAAAACAAAGCCCAAAACCAGTCTAAGGGAAAAAAATAATAATACTAAAGATTAAGGCAGAAATAAACAAATAGAAACAAAAACAATAGAAGAGATCAATAAAACAGAGAGCTGGTTCTTTGAAAAGATCAACAAAATTGATAAACCTATCATCAGACTCATTAAAAAAAAAAGAGGGAGACTTCAAATAAAAATTACAAATGAAAAGGGAGAAATAACAACTGACATTACAGAAATACAAAGGATTATGAGAATATTATGAAAAATTATATGCCAACAAATTGGACAACTAAGAAGAACTGGATAAATACCTAGAAATATATAACCTCCCAAACCAAACCAGGAAGGAATAGAAAACTTAAATAGAAAAATTAACAGCAATAAAATTGAATCAGTAATCAAAAAAATCCTAAAACACAAAACTCCAGGACCAGTTTCACAGGTGAATTCTACCAATCATTTAAAAAAGGGTTAATACTTAGTCTTCTCAAACTATTCCAAAATATAGAAAAGGAAAGAAATCTTCAAATTCATTCTATGTGGCCAGCATTACCCTGATAAAAAGCAAAAGCAAAAACAGAAACAAAAAACAACACATAGAAAAAAACACCACAAAAAAATAGTGGTGTTCACCATCACCACTGATGAACATAGATGCTCAACAAAATATCAACAAAATATTAGAAAGTATTAGAAAACCAAATCCAACAATACATTAATGAAGTTATTGACCATGATCAAGTGGGATTTATTCCAGGCATGCAAGTGTGGTTTAGTATTTGCAAATCAATCAGTATGATATATCACATCAACAACAGAAAGGATAAAACCTCTATGATCATTTCAATAGGTGCACACAAAGCATTTGGCAAAGTACAGCATCTGTCCATGATAAAAAGCCCTCAGAAGTAGGTTTAGAGGTATCATATCCCAGCATAATAAAGGCCATATATGAAAAACCTACAGGTAACATCACACTTACTGGTAAAAAAGTTGAGATCTTTTCTTCTAAGGCCAAGAATGAGACAAGGATGTCTACTCTCACCACTTTTATTCAACATAGTACTTGAAGTCCTAGCTATAGCAATCAGGCAAGAAAAATAAATTAAAGGCATCCAAATTGGTAAAGAAGAAGTCAAACTTTCACTATTTGCAGATGACACGATACTCTATAAGAAAACCCTAGACTCCACCAAAAAAAAAACTGGTAGAACTCATAAATGAATTTACTTAAAATTGCAGGATACAGCATACAAACTCAATATACAAATTCTGTTGCATGTCTGTACATTAATAAGAAATAACAAACAGAAAGAGAAATTAAGAAAACAGTTCCATTTACAATTACATTAAAAAAACACCAGGCAATAAACTTACCCATGTAAATGAAAAACTTGTACTTTGAAAATTGTAAAACATTGTTGAGAGAATTTGAAGATGACACAAACAAATAGATATGCCATGCTTATGGATTGGAAAAACAAATGCTGCTAAAATGTTCATAGCATACAAAGCAATCTATAGATTCAGTACAATCTGTATCAAAATACTAATAATATTTTTCACAGATTTAGAGAAAAAAATCCTGAAATTTGTATGGAACCAAAAAGACCCTGAATAGACAAAGTAGCCTTGAAAAAGAAGAACAAAACTGGAGGTATTAAATCCCAGATTTCAAAACATACTACAAAGCTGTAGTCATCAAAATAGTGCGGTACTGCTACAAAAATAGAATGGAGTAGAAAACCCAGAAATACACTCACATTACATGGTCAATTAATCTACGACAAAAGAGGCAAGAATATGCAATAGGAAAAAGTCTCTTCAACAAACTGTGTTGAGGAAACCATACAGCTACAAGCAAAGGAATGAAACTGGATCACTTTCTTACACTATACACAAAATAAACTCAAAATAGATTAAGAACTTAAATGTAAAAACTGAAAACATAAAAATCCTAGATGAGAGCACAGGCAATAACTTCTCTGACATTGGCCATAGCAGCATTTTTCTAGACACGTCTCCTGAGGCAAAGGAAACAAAAGCAAAAAATCAACTATAGGGACTGCATCAAAATAAAAAGGGTTTACACAGCAAAGGAAATAATCAATAAAACTAAAAGAGAACGTACTGAATGGGAGAAGATATTTGCAAATGCACATCTGATAAAGGGTTACTATTCCAAATATTTAAATAACTTATACAACTCAATACCAGAAACACAAATACTCCAACTAAAAAGTGGGCAGAAGACATGAACAGACACTTTTCCAAAGGAAAAGATAGCCAATAGACATATGAAAAGATGCTCAACATCATTCAACGGCAGGGAAATGCCAATCAAAACCACGATTAGATCTCACATCACACCTGTCAGAATCTAAAATCAAAAGCAAGAAACAATAGCTGTTGGGGAGGATGAGAAGAAAAAGAAACCCTCTATGCACTATTGGTGGGAATGCAAACTGTTGCAGCCACTGCAGCAAACAGTATGGATGTTCCTCAAAAACTTAAAAATAGAATTACTATATGATCTTGTAATTTCATTACTGGATATATACTTAAAGAAAATGAAAACACTAATTCGAAAAGATATATGTATGCCTCTGCTTATTGCATCATTATTTACAAAAGCTACATTATAGAAGCATCCAATGGTCCATTGATAGATGAATGTATAAAGAAGAAATGGTACATATATATTCAATGGGATATTACTCAATCATAAAAAGGAATGAAATCTTGCTATTTGCAACAACATGGATGTAGCTAGGGTGCATTATGCTAAGCAAAATAAGTTAGTCAGAGAAAAACAAATACTATAGATTTATATGCGGAATTTAAGAAACAAAACAAATGGGGGTGCCTGGGTGGCTCAGTCATGAAGCAGATGACTTTGGCTCAAGTCATGATCTCATGGGTTCATGAGTTTGAGCCCCACATTAGGTGAGGGTGACCTCGTGCCCCACTTCGGTTGACCTCGTGCCTGGCTTTGGATGAGCTCATGAGCTCGAGTCCTGCACTGGGTAAGCTCCTGCCCTGTTTCCAGTGAGCATGAGCCGCATGTTAGGTCCAGACCCGCTTAGGGTGAACACAAGCCCCACTTTGGGTGAGTCCCATTTCTCTCTCTCTCTTTTCCTCTCCTCTCTCTGTCCCTCCTGGAACTCTCTCCTTCTCCCCCGCCCTTCTCCCCCTCACTCACTTGCGCTCTCTTTCTCTCAAAAAAAAAAAAAAAAAAGAAGAAGAAGAAGAAAGAAAAAGAAAAGAAAAAGAAACAAAACAAGTAAACAAAGAAAGAGACCAACAAAAAACAGACTCTTAACTATAGAGAACAAACTCATAGTTACCAGAGGGGAGCCGGAAGGGTATAGGTAATATAGCTGAAAAATATTAGAAGTACACTTATCATGTTGAGCACTTAGCAATGTATAAAATCCTTGAATCACTATATTGTATACCTGGAACTAATATAACACTGTATATTAACTATACTGGAAGATAAATGATAGATGATTGATAGATAGATTGATAGGAGATAATAATAACAATGAGGTGGAAAGAACAAAGGAAGGAGGGAAGGAAGGAAGGAAGGAAGGAAGGAAGGAAGGAAGGAAGGAAGGAAGGAAGGAAGGAAGGAAGGAAATCAGAGAGGGAAAAGAAATGACCAAAAGAGAATGAGAGAGGTGTTGGAAATACCACAGAAAGTAAGAAAAGATACCAGTCATTCAGTTATAATTGTTATCACACTCTGACCTTGTGCCAGATGGGGTTCTGAGTGCTGAGATACACAAGGCAACAGGCCGATAAAACACACACTCTCATTGAGTTTATAATCTCTGTGAGTCATTTCTCACCTTGGACAAAGAGATTTCAGAGCAGTGGTCAGGACAAAATTAAAACTGCACATGTGGAAAACCGAGTGGATTAAAAGAAGCAAATCTCTCCATTGTGGTCTGAAATACTGAGAAGCATGGTCATGAAGCAGGGATCAGAAAGAGTAACTAGTTCTGGAGTGTCCAATCACAGGCCGTCTTCAATTTGTAAGATGATAATGAGCATGTTTAGGCTGTGGGATACAGATAAGAAAGGGAACAGTAATTATTGCTTGCAAGGTCCTAGAAGAGGCGGGATGAGTTTGAATCAACAGCACAGATGGCGAAGTCAGCCTTGAATAAAAAGAAAATGTGAAAGCAGGGAGGTGGTTGGCCATTTTTGACCTCCCCAGATGGAGTGTGGGGCTCTGCTCCATGGTCTTGCAGAGTCATCCACACGCCTCTCTTTTACTGTTGTGATTATTTTTACGTACTTTTCTCCCTGATGAGCTTGAGTTCTGTGCAACCAACAGTGGTGTATATCATCTATTCAGTAATGAGAGCAGTGCTCAGAACATAGCACATGCATAACAAATATGTGTGTTAACAGAACGTTCCCAGAGTGGAAGTGAGCATTCCTGACATAAAGGACTATATTCTAAAGGTAAAGGAATTTCCAAATAACCTTCGATTAGTTCTCACTTTATTTTCATGAGGCCTCATGCGTCAGTAAATAAAATAAAACACTTCACGGTTATTGTAGGGTTTTCTTTCTGATTCTTACTAAACTTTCTTGCTATCATAGCTATAAATAAATATATAAACAACTCCATATGCATTCAACCTACACCCAGACAACTGTCATCTATCTTCACTGACTAAAGATCCTCCAAATGGGAACAGCTTAACTGCAGTTAACTCTTTTAAAAATGTGAAAGTACTTATGTTATGAAACTTTAGAATTAACACTACAACTTAGTGCTATAGGCCACTAGTTTACCCAAAGCATACATAAACATAGAAATCCCATTGAGTACTTTGTGTTGATGATAAAATCAGAACAGTTTTTTTTTAGTTAAGTAAAGGGTTCTTTAACGACTCATATAATCAATATTCTTTATGAAAGAATAAGATTTAAAATGTAGATTGGGTCTTTCCCTTCATACAACTGAGCACACTACTGCAATCACCACTCTTGCCTTCTTCCCCAAATGTCTCTCTAATCATATCAACAATGAATAGTTCATGACCCAGTGAATAAGGATAAAGTGCCTTACTTTTGTAAATCCTATTTCAGAAATATTTCAAATAGCTTCAAAGTTGAGGTGAGTGAACTTTCTTCATCCTTAGTTGATAAACTTGTTTTTAGTTCTGAAAGAGGGGACAGTAAGAAATAAAATATAAATGTGTAGTCACTACCTCTACAGAAGAGATTACATTCTCTATTAAGAATAAATTCTTGACATTTTGTACAACATTTCAAATCCAATTACAACCAAAAATTAATGCGATAATGATTTCTAAGTCCTTACCAATGACTCACGTAATTCAATCGTTGTTAGGAATACAAAACTTGCTCTGTAATGTTGGCTGTAATATATGTTACTCTGTTACTCCCCTATTTATCCTTTTGTATATGTGCATCTATCGGGCTTCATTTGTTCCACTACGACAAAAAAAAATTATAATGACTTATACTAATAGGGCTCTATTTTCCTCACAAAAGATTGAAAGTAGGAAATGGCTACAGTTGGTTCAGTGATGCAATAGCATTGTCAGGGAATTGCTCTTTCTATCTCTCTGCTGTGCCATCTTTAGTGTGTTAATTTTTCATGAAGACCAGATTATAATCACAATATATCTGCTGCAGGTCTGGATGCCTCTCTATTTGTAAGGTAGAAAAAAATAGGGACAAAAGATGTAGGCCACCACTGTTCATTATTTCAAGAAAGGAAAAGCCTTTGCAGAAATGTCTCCATATACTATTATTTCTGTCTCATCAGCCACTCTTAGCTGAAAGAGAAACTAGGAAACCAGAGAACAGGATCCTAGATATTGCATTAAACCAAACATTATGCATTGCCAAGGGCTGTGCTCATTGTGATCTCAAACAAAATAAAAGAACAATCATAGGGAAAAAAAGGGAGAAGATGGAGTTGGGGTAGACATATCTGCCATAGTACATAATAAAGTCTATTGCCTAGAATGTTTGAACAACACAATTTTACTTTTTTTTTATTTTTTCTAGCTAAAAAAACAGTTTAGATAGTAACAAATCTACTTTAATCTCAAGAGCAGGGACTGTGATTTCCTCTACTTTGCTACGATACAGATACAATAACTGACATAGCAGATATCCAATACACATTTGTGATTAGATGGGTAAATAAATGAATGGATGAGCAAATCAGTGTGTGAATTACTGATTTTCAAAAACTCAAATGTCACAGCATCATTCAGTACTAAAATTATACTGAATACTATTTTATGATATATTGTGAAGTTATGATCCTCTCATGTTTCTAACTTCTTTCTTATTTAATATATTAATCCAGCTTGATTTTGTTGTTAACATTGTGTAAATTTAAGGTGTGCAATATATTGATTTGATACACTTATATATGGTGAGGGGATTGCCACTATAATATTGGTTAATACCTCCATCATGTCACAAAGCTACTATTTCTTTTCTGTGGTGAAACTTACTCTCATAGCAATTTTCAAATATATAACATATATGTATCTGTGTGTGTATACATATAACTGTGTTGCACATTGGATTCCCTAGAACTTAAGTTATTCAAAAGGTTGTACCCTTTGACCTACATCTCTCCATTTCCACCACTCTCCAGCCTCTGGTTACCACCACTCTAGTCTGTTTCTATGAGTTCAGCTTTTTTAGATTCTCCATATAAGTTGAATTATGTAGTATTTGTCTTTCTCTCTTAAACTCATTTCACTTAACATAATGCCATCAAGTTCCATACATGTTGTCACATATGTTAGGATCTCCTTTTTTATGGCTAAATAATATTCCATTGTGTATATATGTCACAATTTCTTTATCCATTCATACATCCACAGACACTTTGATGTTTCCATATCTTGCTGTTATGAATAATGCTGCAATAAACATAAGAATGCAGGTATCTCTTTGAGATCCTGATTTCATTTCCTTTAGGTATATACCCAAAAGTTGGATTGTTGGATATTACCAGAGTTTTATTTTGAATTTTTTTTGAGGAACCTCCACACCATTTTCCATAGTGTCTGCAACAATTTACATTTTCACCAACATTGCACACATTTTCCGTTTGCTCCACATTCTCATCAACACTTTATTTCTTGTCTTTTTGATACCATTCTAACAGGTGTGAGGTGGTATCTCATTGTTTTTGATTTGTATTTCGCTGATGACTAGTGATATTAACCATCTTTTAATGTACCTGTTCAGCATCTGTATATATTCTCAAGAAATATGTCTATTTATTTCCTCTGTCCATTTTTAAATTACATATTTGTTTTTTGCTATTAAATTGTGTTATCTTTATATATTTTGGACATTAACCCTTTAACAGACATATGATGTGCAAATATTTTCTCTCATTCTATAGATTCCTTTTCATCTTGTTAGCGGTTTTCTTTACTATTCAGAACCTTTTAGTTTGATGTTGTCTCACTTATTTTTGCTTTTGTGCCTTTGCTTTTGGTATCAAATCACCCCTCCCAAATCATTGCCAAGAGCCATGTCAAGGAACTTAGCCCCTATGTATTCTTCTAGGAGTTTTATGGTTTCAAGTCTTACATTCAAGTCTTTAATCCATTTTGAGTTGAGTTATATATATGTTTTAAGATAAAGGTCCAGTTTCATTCTTTTGCATGATGCTGTCTTGTTTTTCAAACACTGTTTATTAAAGAAACCATCTTTCCCCCATTTTATGTTCTTGGGTCATCATAAGCTAATATGATAATTTCTTCCTTTTATTAACTTTGGGCTTAGCTTGTTTTTCTTACATATTTTTAACTTCTGCAAAGCCCTGTGAAATTTAAATACAGTTTCCTTTCTAAAACAGGAGAAACTGAGTTCTTTATATATTAAGTGTATTAAGGATGAACCACAGAGTAAATGTTCACAGTAAATGGAAGGAAGTGAAGAAAGGGAAAGGGGAAGCATGCAAGGGGGAGAAAAGGAAAGAAACAGAAAGGAAACATTCAACCTAGCAAAATATTGTCAGGGTTTGGATGGCAGCCAGAGGTCCAAGGGTAAAATACAACATCATTCAAAGTACTGGAAAAAAAAACGTTGTTGATTTAAGTATGTCTTCTGAAGTTTAAAAATAAAACCAGAATTCAATTAAATAGTCTTTGATAATATTAAAGTACAATGGAAAAGGATCTTAATTATATAGGGGCATTAGAAGCTCCTTAAATAATAGAATGGCATTTCTATCTTTTTAAAGAGTACTAAATAGCATGAAGCAGGCAAGCATTTCCTTTTCCCAGTAAATCCTTTTCTTTATTGCCCAATCTCCTTCTCAACCTTCCAGCGTTGGCAAAAGGGAGTCACTCATTAGACTGAGAAAAGGCCCCTAGATTGCCTACTATCAAACTAAGAAAATCTCAATAGGAAAAGTAAAGAGAGTTTCATATCCTCTTCTGAGCTCTAGATGAGCTTATGACATATAAAAATAAGTGTTCCACAACCTTGTCGACAGTGCAAATGAAAAGCTTTTTTTTTTTTTGCAGTTATTTTTCAGAGATTTTAATTTCCATAGCGGGGATAAAAAGAAAGTTGAAACGTGTCCCATAGTCCTTTACTCTCCACCACACATGAAAAGACTTGTTATACTGATGGAACATTGCCATCCTAGTGTGCTGTTGTTTTAACTGCAAGGCAAATATTAGAAGAAAACAAATGGCACCATAAAATTGTAATTCTACACAAATACAAACCAGTCAAGAAATGGCAAATTCATTAGGAACACAAAAATTTAAAGCACAAGACCTTAGAGAACAATGAAGCTACTTTCTCATTTTAATGAAGAATAAACTAATATTTAAAGCTATATAACTGGATGATAGAGGTCAAACTAAACTCAGGTATACATTGGCATGTGATTAATCCATTCCATCATGCTGTAAATTTTTAAAAAGTATATGAGTATCCCTGAGTTTATCATTGTAATCATCAGATACATGTGGAAATTTGTTTGTAAATTGTGTAATTAATCCAAATTTTGACAGATTTTTATTGACCACTCTGATTTGTTTAATGGCCAACATGATTATGAATTTTAAACTGTCCATATTAAACGGGTTGTTATTGGCTTTTATTATGCATAAATTATTATGCATATAAAAAATAATGTGTGGAAGTTTATGTACATACTTGCCTATTAAATTCTAATATGCATAATATAGACATTAAACCTGGGGTGAAGTCTGTCAGAGCTATGCTGCAGCTGGTGAATATCAAAGATAGGGCTATTTGCCTTCAAGTTAATTGTAAATAACTTTTGTCTGAAATAGAAAAGCATTGCTGCAGTTTTGCATTCATTTAAAATCAGTCCAAATTGCATATGTAGCTGCCACAGACTAGATAAAAAAAGTTAGTATTTTCATCAAAAGGGTATGTGCCAATCATCTGAAATGCTATGTGCTAATCACAAACATTGTCCTACAATGTCAACTTCCCTAATTGTGTAACAAATGTTTTCTTAACTATATAGTATTATATGAAGGATGGCACAATAAATATTATGGCCATGTTTTATTTAATTAGTAATATGCAATTTACTGGAAATTAGTGGGCTTTTGCCCTTTAGAAGAGTATCTCTGTTTTATTCAGAAAGTTAGCTGAATGTTATGTTAATGAACATACCAAGTAAATATGATATAGTTCATTCTAATGAAACTATTAGCTATTTCATTTGTGAAATTATAAATATGTTTCCTAAAAATTCAACATTAGATATTTTCTTTTTTTTAATGTTTGTTTATTTTGAGAGAGGGAGAGAGAGAATACAAATGGGGGAGAGAAGCAGAGAGAGGGAGAGAGAGAATCCCAAACAGACTCTAAACTTTCAGTACAGAGCCTGACATGGGGCTTGACCCTATGAACTGTGAGATCATGACCTGAGCCAAAATCCACATTGGAGGCATAACCGACTGAGCCACCCAGGCACCCCTCAACATTAGATATTTTTATATTCCCTTGTATCCTATTCTAAAATTTCTTAAATGATTAATATTTAAACAACATACTTTTCTCACTTCAAAAGTTAGTTAAATATTCATTTTGAATGAGGAGACAGGAAGGCATGCTCTCTTCTCATACCATATACAAAGACTAATCAAAATGGATTAAATATCCAAATAGAAGAGTTAAAATTCCAAAACTCTTAGAAGAAAATAGTGGAAGAACTTCATTGATCATGGATTAGATAAAGCCTTCTTAGATATGACACCGAAAGCAGGGTACAAAAGAAAAAACAGATAATTTGAACTTTGTCAAATTTAAAACTTTAGGAAATACCAACCAAGAAAGTTAAAAAACAACCCCCCAAATGGGAGAAAATATTGGAAAATCACATATCAAATAAGAAACTTATATCTAAAATACATAAAAACTCTTAAAACTCAATAATAAGAAAAAACAAATAATACACTTAAAAATTGGCAAAGGGGGCACCTGGGTGGCTCAGTCTGTTGAGCATCCAACTTCAGCTCTGGTCATGATCTCACTCATGTGTTTGAGACCCACTTCAGGCTCTGTGCTGATGGCTCAGAGCCTGGAACCTGTTTCAGATTCTGGGTCTCCCTCTCTCTCTGCCTCTCCCCTGCTCATGCTTGGTTTCCTCTCTCAAAATAAATAAACATTAAAATTTTTTTAAAAAAATTGGCAAGGGATCTGAATGGATACTTCTCCAAAGGGATACAAATGGCTCATAAGCACATGAAAATATGCTCAGAACCATTGATCATTAAGAAAATGCAAATCAAAACAGCAATGAAGTACCACATTGTACCCAGAAGGATTGGTTCAGTATGTGACTCTTGATCTTGGGATTGTAAGTTGAGTGTAAAGGTTACTTAAAAATACAATCTTAAAAAAAAAAATAAAAAGAGGGGCACCTGGATGGCTCAGTCAAACATCCAACTCTTGATTTTGGCTCAGGTCATGATCTCATGGTCCGGAGATTGAATCCCCACATCCCCACATCAGGCTCTGTCTAGTGCATGAGACCTGCTCAAGATTCGCTCTCTTGCTCTCCTTCTGCCCCTCTCCAGCTTGCTCATGCATACGCATGTGCACGTGAGCTCTCTCTCTGAAAACAAATAATAATAAAGAAAAAAACAAGTAATACAATAACCAAAACTCAATAAAATAACGAGAAATCAGATCTTAAAATATTTACTGTACGGCAGCACAAAATTATTCTTAGTACCTTTGACTTTAAAATTAAATCAATATAAACACTGTGTTTTAATAATGGTGTTTTGGGAGGAAAAAGATACTTCAGAATTAGTCATAAGGTGGATTCAACCCAACATATGCCACTTACCAATTGATTAACCTATTAAAATTATCTGGCTTCTCCAAGCCTCGGTTTCCTTATTTGTGCAATAGGTACACCAATACATTTCTCTTACTACTACGAAACATCTAATGTACTTCTGCTTGGCATGGTGTTGGATTTCATACATGGTAGCTGTTAGTAGAACCAGTAGTAGAATGGGGCGCCTGGGTGGCTTAGTTGGTTAAGCGTCCGACTTTCGCTTAGGTCATGATCTCACTAGCAGTGGGTTCGAGCCCCGCGTCGGGCTCTGTGCTGACTGCCAGCTCAGAGCCTGGCCTGTTTCGGTCTGTGACTCCCTCTCTCTGACTCCCTTGCTCACGCTGCCCTCTCGCTCCTAGAATTAAAAAAAAAAAAAAAAAAAAAAAAGAACCAGTAGTAGAATCATTATCATTGGTAACAATTACTACCAATTGCCATATTCTACTGAAAGTTCTAGCAATAGAATAGTCCAAACTTTGTTACTTAGTAGAATTTTGTTTCTAGGCTCCACAGGAGGATGTAGCCAACAAAACAAAACAAAACAAAAACAACCTCTTGTTTTCTATTCCAAGTCAAAGTTATAGAAAAGCAAATACTATTCATTGCATAAAAGAAAACATAGGGGGAAAGAATAAACACAAACGGTCTGAAACCCAATCATATATATTATTACAAAATAATATAACTCTCTCATCGTGATATCACCATTTAAAAAAGAAGATTAAAGTGAAAAGAAAATAGAGCTAGAGGTATAGAAAATAGAAGACGTATATAAACTGAAGTCTCAAAAAGGAGAGGAAGAACAAGAAAATTATATGCAACTGAGGGCAAATATTTCCTTATTATTATTCCATTAACTTAAAAAATGGACAGTTTCAGGGGTGCCTGGGTAGCTCAGTCAGTTAAACATCTGACTCTTGATTTGGGCTCAGGTCATGATCTCATGGTCGTGGGATCAAGTCCCACATCAGGCTCTGGGCCGGGCATGGAACCTGCTTAAGATTCTCTCTCCTTCCCCCTCTGTCCCTCCCTTGCTCGCATGCACTCATTCTCTCTCAAAAAAAAAAAAAAACCCAAAAAGGACAGTTTCAGTTATGACAATAACATACAAAAAGAAAATGACATATAAATTTTGTAAATTTTGAAAAATGTTTTTATTTATTTTTGAAAGAGGGCACGTGTAAGAGGGCAGAGAGAGAAGGAGGCAGGGGATCAAGAGTGGGCTCTGCACTCAGCAGAGAGCACAATATGGAGCTTGAACTCACAAACCATGAGACTGTGACCTGAGCTGAAGTTGGATGCTTAATCAACGGAGCCACCCAGGCACCCCATGACATATAAATGTTGTATACTGCAATAACATATTGTAAAATAGCATAATATATACATATATACATAATAATTAGAGCCAACGATCTGCTATTTTTATAGAGAGATCTCCTTTAACTTTGAGGAGTTAATTAGACACATGTATTTGTGCATTTATCCATAACATTCCCACTGAAATGGCAATTAAGAAATAAAATGGCAAAAAGCCATAAGGAATGAAACAAGAGGAGAACACACATGAAATTTCAAGTTTTTACTAGGCCATGGTAAAACTGAAAGCAGATAGATAAGTGGTAGCTGGCCCCTCCACACCCATGAAAGGCTGGGAATGGAAAGTATAAAGGATATTACAGGTGTTCTGAAAAGAGATGTGTTGGTTTTAAGTCTTGTAAGTGTAACAGAAAGGTATGGCTAGGTCCCATGAGCCTAGCCGTTGTAGCCAGGCAATAATTTCTCTATCTTCATTCCAGGAGAGAGAGAAGATTTTTTTCTCCAGGAAAATTATACCAGAGATGTTCTGTACAGAAAACAAGCAATGCAAGGCACAGTGTAGGAAGATTAAGTGAAAATTTACATAATAAAGAGTGGATCCCTGGTTCTGGTTCCCTTACTCCCTACTAGTCCCAGAATGCCTTCAGAAAACAGACTGGAAGATGGGGCGCCTGGGTGGCTTGGTAGGTTGAGCGTCCGACTTTCGCTTAGGTCATGATCTCGTGGTTCATGGGTTCGAGCCCCGCGTCGGGCTCTGTGGTGACTGCCAGCTCAGAGCCTGGAGGCTGTTTCAGTCTGTGACTCCCTCTCTCTCTGACCCTTCCCTGCTCACGTTGTCTCTCTCTCTCTCCTAGAAATAACTAACTAACTAACTAACTAAATAAATAAATAAATAAAAAGAAAACAGACTGGAAGATTCCTCTCTGTAGTAATTGAACAGTCCTAGAAAATGGATTCTCTTTCCACGGCATATATAGCTCAACAACCCATCAATTTTAATGAAGCCCATTCTTAGGTAGGTACAACTTGGCACACAGAGCCTCTTTATCCCAGTCTTAATTATTAATGAACACCCAAAGAACAGCAGACATTTAAAAATATCTCCAACATGAAAACCAGAGAGGGACAGTTGGGGAAGAGAAAGGAGGGATATTTTATATAGTATCATTGGATGGCTTTGTAAAAGACATTGAATAACTTCTACCATTAAAGAAATGCCATTTTTGAAAGACAGAAGTTAATATGTTTAATTTATTATAAAAGTTAAAGATATGTAGCTGATATATTTATTCATGCATACATTTCAAAGATTCCTACGCATCTTCCAATTTCTAGGCATAGGCAAATTACTAAGAGTAAGCAAAGAATACAACAGTAGCTTACAGCTTAGAAGATACAAGCACACAACCTGTCCCTAAAATTACAACAGAGTACAATAAATGATAAAGTACAGGAATGATAATAAAATATCTTAGAGGGTCTCCTTCCCAAAGCACTATGAAGTCAGTGTAAAACAAACTCACAAATAATATTACACATGTAAATATGTGCTTGTTAAAGTAATAGAAGGAAATATTTATAATTAAATACATTATTAAATTTTTTTTCTCTCTTTGAAAACTAAAAGCTTTAAGGGTAAACCCAATTTCAAAGAAAATTGACTACATCAGACATTCTTAGTAGCACTCCAGTTAAAAGAGCAGGCTTACTCATACTAATCAACTGTTGGATTGGGCTTTCTATTTTCAACTGAACTATTACTATGAAGGCATTTTAAATGGTTATAGAATTGACAAAGGAGCTTTGAACAAATTGTATTAAAATCCTTTGAGAATTGTACTTAATTAAGCAATGATAATTTATCAACGGCTTTACCAAGCTGTTAACCAGTTAGTCTTATTTCACATTCATAAGAAGAAGCATATATACAAAAATACATTAAACAAATTTTTTTTTTTTTTACAAAATCACAATTTTTTCTCCATCAAGGACATGTTTCAATCCATCTCCTAAGTACTAATGCTTTGTGGTAATTCTGTTCTATTTTAAACACTCAGAGTCTATTTATTTGTCTTAGTAAATTTCCAATAGTAGGCATTAATTATAGTAGGACCTGTTTCACATGTATTAAGAACTGGAAATCCAATTCCAGCATAGGGTTTTACCTTGATATTTCAAAGCAACCTTGTTTTCACAGCCATCATCTCTATCACTACAGCTCTGTAGAAATAACCAGCAGGACATTGTGAGGACAAGAGAGAAAGCTGTGTTTATCTTAAGTGCATACTGTTTTTTTTCTCAAAGTCCCATTCAGTACTCCAATTGGTTGAGCACTTACTGCTACAAATGCACGCAAAGCACCTTATCTGGCTGTCCAGAAGCTATATACGCAAATTACATTTCTGTAAGATATCTTCAGTTTAAACTGTGGTTTATATGTGTTGACATGATAAGATGCTGATCAAAAGATTGGTAACCTTGAAGATATTTAAGTATCAAAACCTAATGGTTTTGTTTTGATTTCCTTGCTAATTTTCTCCACATAAATGTGATCATCTGTTGTATCATACTTTACTCTTTCTATGAAAGTTTATATAGTATATCTCAGTATACTCAGGATACCTTCTAGAGATAGATAGACTGGCATTATTCCCACCTGGAAGTTTAGGAAGCTGAAATTGGGAAAATTAAACATATTTTTTAAGTTACCAAATTGGTAAATGGCTAGAAAAAAACTGAGTCAAATTAGTTCAGCTCTAATGTAATCCTCCTTCATGATCTCTATGCCTAGTTTTCTCATGAATATAAAGAGATAACTGCCATTTTCCCGTTACTTTGACAAGTACAGACTAAACAAGAAATTATGAAATAGTATTGAAAATATTAAAAATAATATAAATAATGGTTGTAGGTAAAATGTAATTTTAATAGTACTGAGCATAGTACCAAAATTATTAGGAAACATGGATGTTTTTATACAGAAACAAATGAAAATGAAAACACAACAAATCAAAATCTATGGGATGCGGCAAAGGCAGTCCTAAGAGGAAAGTACATTGCTCTCCAGATTTATTTCAAGAGATTAGAAAAAGCGCAAGTCCAAAATCTAACAGCTCACCTAAAGGAACTAGAGGCAAAGCAACAAGAATGCCCTAAACCCAGTAGAAGAAGAGAAAAAGTAAAAATTAGAGCAGAAATAAACAACATAGAGACCAAAGAAACAATTGAACAGATCAATGAAACCAAGAGTTGGTTTTTTGAAAAGGTAAACAAAATTGACAAACCTCTAGCCAGACTTATCCAAAAGAAAAGAGAGAGCACCCAAATAGACAAAATTATGAATGAAAATGGACTTACAACCAACCCCTCAGAAATACAAGCAATTATCAGGAAATACTATGAAAAATTATATGCCAACAAATTGGACAACTTAGAAGAAGAAATGGACAAATTCCTAAACACACACTCACTACCAAAATTCACACAGGAAGAAATAGAAAACCTGAACAGACCCATAACTAGTGAAGAAATCGAATCAGTGATCAAAAATCTCCCAACAAATAAGAGCCCTGGACCCGATGGCTTCCCTGGGGAATTCTACCAGACATTTAAAACAGAATTAATCCCAATTCTTCTCAAGCTATTCCAAAAAATAGAAAGCGAAGGAAAACTCCCGGACTCATTTTATGAAGCCAGCATCACTCTGATTCCCAAGCCAGACAGAGACCCAGCAAAAAAAGAGAACTATAGGCCAATATCCTTGATGAATACAGATGCAAAAATCCTTAACAAGATCCTTGCAAATCGAATCCAGCAGCACATAAAAAGAATCATCCACCAAGAACAAGTGGGATTCATTCCTGGGTTACAGGGCTGGTTCAATATTCGCAAATCAATCAATGTGATATATCACATCAATAAAAGAAAAGATAAAAACCATATGATCCTGTCAATAGATGCAGAAAAAGCATTTGACAAAATACAGCATCCCTTCTTAATAAAGACTCTCGAGAAAGTTGGGATAGAAGGAACCTACTTAAACATCATCAAAGCCATCTATGAGAAGCCTTCAGCTAACATCATCCTCAACGGGGAAAAACTCAGAGCTTTCCCCCTGAGATCAGGAACATGACAGGGATGCCCACTCTCACCACTGCTGTTTAACATAGTGCTAGAAGTCCTCGCATCAGACAACAAAATGAAATAAAAGGCATCAGAACTGGCAAAGAAGAAGTCAAACTTTCACTTTTCGCAATTGACATGATACTCTACATAGAAAACCTGACAGAGATCCGTGAATTCAGCAAAGTCTCAAGGTACAAAATCAACATACAGAAATCGGTTGCATTTTTATACACCAATAATGAAGCAACAGAAAGAGAAATCCAGAAACTGCTCCCATTCACAATTGCACAAAAAACCATAAAATACCTCGGAATAAACCTAACCAAGGATACAAGAGATCTGTATGATGAAAACTATAGAAAACTTATGAAGGAAATTGAAGAAGACACAAAGAAATGGAAAAACATTCCATGATCATGGATAGGAAGAATAAATATAGTTAAGATGTCATTACTACCCAAAGCTATCTACACATTCAATGCAATTCCAATCAAAATTGCACCAGCATACTTCTCAAAACTACAACAAACTATCCTAAAATTTATATGGAACCACAAAAGACCCCGAATAGCCAAAGTAATCCTGAAAAATAAAACCAAAATGGGAGGTATCACCATCCCAGACTTTAGCCTCTACTACAAAGCTGTCATCATCAAGACAGTATGGTATTGGCACAAAAACAGACACATAGACCAATGGAACAGAATTGAGAACTCAGAAGTGGACCCAAAAGTATACAGCCAACTCATCTTTGACAAAGCAGGAAAGAATATCCAATGGAAAAAAGACAGCCTTTTTAACAGATGGTGTCGGGAGAACTGGACAGCAACATGCAGAAGAATGAAACTAGATCATTTTCTCACACCATGCACAAAAATAAACTCAAAATGGATAAAGGACCTGAACGTGAGACAGGAAACTATCAACACCCTAGAGGAGAAAGCAGGAAACCACCTCCTTGACCTCCACCGCAGCAACTTCTTACTTGACACATCCCCAAAAGCAAGGGAATCAAGAGCAAAAATAAATGATTGGGACCTCATCAAGATTAAAAGCTTCTGCACAGGAAAGGAAACAACCCACAAAACTAACAGGCAACCGATGGAATGGGAAAAGATAGTTGCAAATGACATATCAGATAAAGGGTTAATATCCAAAATCTATAAGGAACTCACCAAACTCCACACCCAAAAAACAAACAACCCAGTGAAGAAATGGGCAGAACATATGAACATACACTTCTCCAAAGAGGACATCCAGATGGCCAACAGACACATGAAACGATGCTCAGCATCCCTCCTCATCAGGGAAATACAAATCAAAACCACACTGAGATACCACCCCACGCTAGTCAGAGTGGCTAAAATGAGCCACTCAGAGAACTCTAGATGCTGGTGAGGATGTGGAGAAACAGGCACCCTCCTACACTGTTGGGGAAATGTAAACTGGTACAGCCCCTCTGGAAAACAGTGTGGAGGTTCCTCAGGAAACTAACAGTAGAACTCCCCTATGACCCAGCAATAGCACTGCTAGGAATCTACCCAAGGGATACAGAAATGCTGATGCATAGGAGCACATGTTCCCCAATGTTCATAGCAGCACTCTCCACAATAGCTAAAACATGGAAAGAGCCTAAGTGTCCATCAACAGAAGAATGGATCAAGAAGATGTGGTTTATCTATACCATGGAATACTTCATGGCAATGAGAAACAATGAAATCTGGCCATGTGTAGCAACATGGATGGACCTTGAGGGTGTGATGCTGAGTGAAATAAGTCAGGCAGAGAAGGACAAATATCATATGTGTGTACGTATAGGAGGATTAGGAGGAACTTAACAGAGGACCAAGGGGGAGAAGAAGGGGGGAAATGGTGAGGGAAAGGGAGAGAGGCAAACCATGAGAGATCTTGAAGGCTGACAAACTGAGGACTGATGGATGTAGGGGGGAGGAGGGGTGGGCATGGAGGAGGACACTTGTGGGGATGAGCACTGAGTGTTATGTGGAAACTAATTTGACAATAAACTATTTGTAAAAAAAAAAAAAAAGAAACATGGATTTTTTGGTATTGATTACTTCTTAGCTGGAGGGCTAGAATATACAGTAGTTCCATACTGTTCATATCTCTTTGTGATCAAACAGTTGTTTTTCCATCATACCATCATAGGAGACTTAATCACTACTTGTTTTTATATTCACATAGTCTTCAACTTTTTTCTCCATTCATGTTACATGCAGTGTGCAAAAACACCATGCTGCAATTCTCACGGTTATGGAAACAAAGAACAATTTGGCAACAGATAAGAATATCATTTAAGTGTTTATGTTTATCTTGTTCACTACTCCTGCCCAATAAACTAACTGTGGTCCAACTCACATGTAAGACTGTTCCATAGTGACAGAACTGCAACTTCCTAATTAAGCAGTCTTTCTCCTACAGCATCTTGTACCTATTTGGAAAATAACTTATGAATCTAGCTAGTTAAAATAGGAATTTTAATGATTTATGTATAAAAGAACCAACCTAAACTAAGAACACAGTTTTCCTGTTGGTGTTTTAGGTATTTTACATATATATATACACACATATACATATTATACATATATACACAAATACATATAAATATGTATACATACATAGGCATTTTTCTACTTACAAGAAAATAAGCATTATTTTATAATAGGGATTATTTCCCAATACAGTCTTCCCCTGTGTTTTATGAAATCATTAAATTATACTTATTTAACCTCTTTAAAGCTTTTTATTTGACTACTTTCCAAAAGAACTAAGCAATTATCTTATGAATTTAATGAATGAATGAAATCAATCTAAATTATTATGAAAAAAATAAAGCACTTTTCCCATAAACTTAGGGAGAGGTTGCTTATTTGATTGCTTTAAATTGCATTATGAGTTTTCATTTTACTCTGCAGTACCTTTTCCAAAATAGAAAAAAGCAGTACTTGAAATAAGGCTCCTAAAAAGTGACCTTTTGATGTCATGGAATGAGTCAGTGGATCTTACTTATGAGGTTTATGAGGTCAGGCTTACCTTGTGTAGTTAGCCAAATAACTCAAGGAAAATATAAGCCATTAAAGGCAGGTTATATTATGTAGGCCTACACTATTTGTGTTAATTCTGTCTACACTACTTATATCTTTTTATAACCTCTCAGCTTTTTTGTTAGTTTTACACTTTACATCTGGCTTTTGTAGCCATCGGAACAATGCAGTCAGCTTAATTGAAAGCAACAAGGGAGCTTCAACTAAGTCTTAAACCGAGACCAATCAATATTATCAAAATAGTGCAATTTGTCCTTAATGAAAATCTCCTTTCTGGCAAAATCTCAAAAAATAGACTATTAGCATCTTGCCTATTAATATATGTCCTTGCATATTTAAAATTAAAAACAAATAAGATCTTTAAGCACTGACATATTCTGGATCTTTCACCTAAGCTTTTGAAAAGCACTTGTCTGTGATGATTTAATTCATATTAAACAACCTAAAAGCAGTGAACTTTATAACTGACAGAGATTCTGGTCTTTATCTCACTGAGACTCTGGTTTCTAAGATGTAGTAGGATATCTAAGGAAGCAGCCTAGTTACTCATTCTCTAGTTTACTCAGAGTAACCCTTGCTGAGTGCTAGGATTGTGTCCTGCCTACTGGGTTAAGTATCTGTGAACTAAATAGCCAATGGACTATCTCTAGGTCACAGCATCCTGTTGCAGCATGCAAGGTGCATTTTCATCAATGATACCTAAGCAAATCTGTTTGCTACAGTAGCATGAGCAGAAACATCAGAAACCTCAGATCCCCCTTGCATCATAGGTAAGGTCTTTCCCCCATCTTCACTTAATATAATTTACTCTCCACGTGTACATTAGAATTGGTAACTCCAATTGCACAAGTCCACACATGGCATCTGGAAACATCCTTCTGTGTAGAAGGTGGATCCATTCCCCATCTGTTTGCTGAGGTGGCATAACCTTGGGACTCTTTCCCCTGTTGTCATCTACAAGATTTGTTACAAATTACTCTGGGTACAGTGTAAAATCAAGGTGGTCAATATTATATCTTCTGGGGGAACTACTGTGTCCTATTAGGAAAGCTATAAATCTTCACTTCCTCTGTGATTATTTTCACTATGCTTTCCTAAATGAGCGGCCATCAACACATAGTCATATAATATAAGGGACAAGGGCTGAAAAATGCAAATCAGGGTACAGAGAATCAAGTTCCCTTGCTTATGAATTATGTGAGAGGGGCACCTGGGTGGCTCAGTTGGTTGAGCGTCAGACTTTGGCTCAGGTCATGATCTCACAGTTTGTGGGTTTGATCCCTGCATGGGGCTCCATGCTGACAGCTCAGAGCCTGGAGCCTGCTTCAGGTTCTGCGCCTCCCTCTCTCTCTGCCCCTTCCCTGCTCACGTTCTCTTTCCCTCAAAAATAAATAAACATTAAAAAAAAAGAATTATGTGAGAGAATAAAAATAGGGGGAAAATGTGATCATCTGAAATCATTACCCATAATAATGTGGTCAACATTTCTTGAGTACCAAGTACCAAGTATTATGGTGTTTTTATATTCTATCAAATTTAAATTTGTGAATCCAAAGAACAAAGATGATCTTACCAACAGAAGAAAGACTGGCTGGAAAATACAGGTTTAATCTATAAAAATGATCTATCTATATGAGATGGTCTTTGGAAGGCAGAACGTATTGACAAGTAGGAGAGCAGAAAGGATTTTCAGTATAAGGGTTCCTTTCTGGGAAGAGGATGTAGAACAGG
Organism: Proteles cristata cristata; assembly: GCA_017311185.1. Lineage (NCBI taxonomy): Eukaryota > Metazoa > Chordata > Mammalia > Carnivora > Hyaenidae > Proteles > Proteles cristata. Next base: position 261,602 of record JAESUZ010004923.1, on the reverse strand, counting down.
GCTGCGGTGAAACAGTCCTGGGAGGGACAACCTGTGGGCTGTGGGCGTGGTGCTCTGTACAAAAACAGATCTGCCTTATCCTTCCTGGCATTAGAGATTTGTTCCAGTGCTGGAACCTTCCAAGAAGCACTCAAGTTTCTAGGGGAGTTCCTAGTAGGCTTCAGCTGAAGGGACTCTGTCTCCTGGGCTATATATAAAACTGGAAAATGATTCAAAGCCAGCAACAGGAAAGGTCAAGTATTTTTTCAAGGTCACATCCACTAGAGACGTGTTAATTCTGAGACACCACGATGGATGCCTTACAATAAAGCCTTGAATGAATCCAGGTCCCAGTACCCTATCTCCTTGGTCATCCTTCCCCCAGCCTGAATTCTCTTTGAGGAAATGCCCCTTTTGTGAAATTGTGGATAAACAGATCTCCAGGCCCACTCAACGCGTGGTTCTCAATCCCACTTCTGAAGATGGCTGCCTCTAACTCCCCCTCGGATTTCCTTTTCTGACCTCACCTCATTCCTAGCCACTCAACCAGAGAGAGAGACTTGGAAGGGGAACTAAAAGGAAAAGGAAAAGGGGACGAAAGGCGTTTAATTCTAGATGTTTTCAGAAAGGTGTTCACGTCATTTCCAGATTCCATGGAGAGATAATCTCCAAGGTATCACTCAAGTTAAGGAGACGGGACTTTTCCCTCCCCCGCCCTTCTCCACGCACCAGTGGAAGACGAGGGAGGAGACGGCTGAGAGAAGACGGAGCCAGGGGGAAAAGTGAGAGAAGCAAGATGAGAAAGGGGTGTGGAAGGAAGAGATGAAGGCGAGAAAAGAGAAGTGTTAGGGGTGCTGGCGAGCCGGGCGCGGCGCCCGAGCCCCGCAGCGCGCAGCCGGCCCGCGGCCCCGCGGTGGCCGGGACGCGCCGCTCGCCGCCCGGCAGCCGCCGGCGCCCCGCGCGCTCGCCCGCCCGCCCGGCCCAGGGCGCCGCGTCCCCCGCGCCGGACTGCTGCGGGGCAGCGCTCCCGGTGGTGTGTGGCCCGCGCCCGGGCCTGGCCCGCAGGTGGGGAAGCGGAGCTGGGGGGCGGGGCGGGGGGTGCCGGCAGCCCTGCGCGGCTGGAGCAGGGACCCGGCACTTCTTTGGGCGAACGAGCCGCGCCGGAATTCCAGAACTGCCCTTCCGCACTCCGCCCGCAACCTCTGCTCCCCCGGGGCGAAGTTGCGGGGAGCAGGAGCGGTCCTGGGCGGAGCAGGTGCTCCGGGCTGGGAGGGAAGGAGGGGCCCCGCCCGGGCCCAAGGACAAGGGGTCCCGCGCCCCACTTAGGGCGCAGGCTTCGGGCGCTCCTACCTGGAGGAGCCGCGGGGGTGGAGAGAGACCGGGCACCGGTCAGAATCCAGCACTGGAGGGACAGTGGAGTCTTCGAATCCATCCCCCGGTGGGATGCTTCTGGGGAAAATGGTTAGAGAAAGGCGAGGAGCCCGGGAGAGGGGCAGATCGGGGAAAAAGGCTGCAGTTTTCTAACTTGATTTCCCGCGGGTGCGAAGCACTAAGGTAAAGGGCAGGAGAGCGCTTCCACCTGGCGGCCGCGCGGGGCCTGGGGGCCCGCAGGTCCCGCCCGACTAAGGAGGACGCCTTCGCGTTCAGGGGGGCGGTTGAGCGAGGGTTCATAGTCAGCGTTGCGGTCCCCACGGGGGCAGGGGAGCCGCATCTGTGGGCCCAGAAAGTTAAGGAATGAAATGGAGATGAGGAGAGAATACATACGGAGAGGAGTATTTTGGGTGCCTCAGACGCTGGGTTGAGGTTTGGGGTTATTTCCACTGGCGCGAAAGAGGCGGCCTTTGTAGCGCACTGGCTTTGAACTAAGGGTGCACTTCCACGCACTTGGGAGGAAACCTTGAGAAGACTTCGTTTTCTGCATATAAAGGATTTCCCAGGCACCTTGTCGATTGTCATGTCGTTAAGCTGATTTGTTCAGGGAGCATGTAAGATGACATAAGCAGGGCAAGTCACCAGCCACTCAACATTTCTGAAAGATCCATGTAATCATTGCAGTTAGCCTGAATGTTAGTGGGCGTGCTCTACCCAAAACCAGGAAGGTGGAACAGATTCAAGTCGGGTCTCACTCTGGTTCCATTTATGTGCAAATCTTCGAAGTGTGATTTGGTGAACAAAAGTCTTAATCCTTAAGTTTAAGTCGTTTCCTTTGTCCATGTGTTTGTTGAAAAAGGAGGTGTGGACTCTGAGCTGTTTTCACTGTGGTGTGGGAGTGTCAAGGAGCCAGCTGCAAACTTCTGGAAGAATCTCCATCCCTCTGGTCTTGCAGTTGTTCTTCCTCCTTCTGTTTCCCTTTCTCCCTCTCCAGACTCAGGAGCGGGTTTGAGTGTCATCACTGTGCATCTCCTCCAAGGAAAGTATGTAGCTCTCGCTCCGCTCCATCCCATTCACACCTGTCAGTGTTGGACTTGATAAGGAAAGTGCTTTTTCCCTGTTTCCAATCCGAAGTGTTTCTCTCTGCTTTAGGTGGCTTGTTTGTTAAACTCAGGTGTTTCTAGAACAAATGTTATACTTGCCTGGTATCAGCTTAAGAGTTTCCAGACATGACCAATAACTTATTTTTGTCCAAGAAATTTTAATATATTTTCCCAAACCTTCTTTGGTCAGTATGAACCATTTATCAAGCCTCGTCCACTGAGACTTATTACAGAGCTAATGAACTTAGTTACATCAAGAGGTTGTTCCCTTTCAACAGTATATGAAGAGCTCTAATGGAATGAAGATTTAAAGAATAGGGCAATTTTTGACACTTTAACTAAGTAGGCAAGTTTTATAGATGCCTGGGATTGAGCAAGAGCACATTTGTAAAGGCAGCTTTTTCAGCCTTAAATTCTTAACTTGAAATGAGAGGAATAATAATTTGGATTTTCTTATCTAATAAGTGTGATCCCTTTTCAATATGATTAACTATTACTGATATCACTGCAAAGATTTTTAAAGGGCACTTTCTGGTGTACTGGTAATAAATAACTAGTGTAAAACAACATGGATATGATAATATTTGAAAGGCTATGGCAAGATTCTCTTTTTTCAATAGGAATTTAAGAGTGGAAAGGATACTGATTGAGCCAGAGTAAACAAGATGTCACGTGTTGCTTCCTGACTGCTATTAACTGAAAGCACTAATAATCCTTAGGTGATAGGGTCCCAAGACCCGTAGTAGGGAAGCTTCTGTAGTGATCTGATATAGAACCGCAGCTCCTGTGCCCCACAGTGAGAAACCTTGCTTTTCCACTCCCTCAGTTCCAAATTAGACAAGTGAGAAATACTCCCTTCTGCTCTAAAAGTGACAAACTCTTGAAATGCAGTAGGAAAACTCAGAATTGGCATCTGTAACAGAAATTATTACTTCCACTTGAAAAGGTGCAAAGGGATACGTCAGAGCCTAGGACCAAACATAAATAAGCTAAAATTATATCAATGAGTACATGTAAGTATTAAAGAGAGAAGACTGTATTGATCTGATCAATTTTCAGTGGTGTTTCCTTCTGAAAGAAGTGGTAGGTGGACTTTTTACCCATGATATGCAGTTTCTATTTTCTTCTATGTACTATAGGAAGCCATGAAAGCATTTCTATTTGAGAACAGTTTTACCAGGATCCTCTTGACATTGTGTTGATTTAATTTGTATAAAGACAAGAAGGAGTGTAGAGAGGCTGTTAGGAAACTACTAGTTTCGTACCCTAAACTTTGATCAGAGTAATAGCTGCGGATATGCCAAATCCTGGATATTTTGGAAATAAAGGTGACAAGACTTCATGATGTATTAGACATGGTTGCTGGCAGAAGGAAAGCAATCAAGGTTCATGCCTAGATATATGATCAGAGCAGCTGAAAGAATGCAATTGTCACCAACCAATATGGGAAGAGTTAGGAGAAGCAGTTAAGTTTTGAGCAGCCTATTAGATCTTCAGATGCAGGCATCACAAGAGTAGTTGGGACTGAGCTCAGGGGAAAATCAGAGTTGGAGATAAAAATGTGTAAGTCACTACTATGTAAGTGCTATTTAGAACAACGGGACTCTATGAAATGATTTAAGGAGAGAATGAATTTAAAGCATCAGACTGAGAAAAGAGTTCTAGAAGAACCCGAAATATGGACACTGAAAAGAGTAGGAACCAGAAAAGGAAACTGAGAAGGAGCAGTAAGTGAAATAGGGGAAATCTAGAAGGGTGTAATATCATGGAAGCCAGAAGAAGAAAAGTATTTTAAGAAGGAGGAAGTGAGAATCAGCTGTGTCCAATGCTGCTGAAGAGTTAAATTGTATGAAGACAAAGAACTACCTTGAAATTTTATTTGGCCTTGATGAGAACTATTTCAGTTGAAATAGTGGTGATAAAAGATTGACCGATATGGATTGAACAAAGACGGGTGACCTTGTGATTTCAGTCCTAGGAATTTATCTTACTGATATGTTTGCACTTAGGAAAAATAATATATGTTCCAAGTTACTCCTTGCAGGTTTTTATATAGATAAACAATTGAAAGCAATGACTACCTGTAAATGGAAACAAACAAAATAAACTATGTTCATCCATTCAATGGAATACTATCCAGTTGTTAAAATTATTAATGCACCTTTCTGTGTACTAACATGAAAAGGTTTTCAAAGCATATTAAAGAGAAAAAGTTGCAATGCAGTATGCATGGTATGTTATCATTTATTAAAGAACAAAGGCAAATGAGCCTATGTATGAAAGCATATATTTAAAAACTGGATAATAGTGGTTGTCTACAGGGAAGAAAACTGGGTAGTAGGGTTCAATAATGGGAGGAGGATAAAGTCTTATGTATACTTGGTTAGTCTCGTATTTACTTTAGTATCTTTGAATTATAGTTATTGAAAATACTGCATAAAATGTTATATAGAAATCACAAAAAATTGGAGTTTAAAATAATACTGAGGAAAAAGAATAGAAGAAGAGGAAACAAAAACTCTTTATAAAATAGCATTTTCAGGAAAAAAAAGATTAAAAGGAGTTATTTTTAAAATGAGAGCTGTAATGTTGGAATGAGACCAATGAGAATAAACCAGGCAGAAGCAAGAGTTGATTTAAAAAATAGAGAGAACAATTGTGGGAGCAAAGTCATTTAATAATTGCTACAGGATGGAATTCCAGAACCTAATGAGCGATAGAACTAGCAATACTGGGAATAGGGACAGTGCATTTTCCTACAAAGCCCCAGACTTGTATCAGTCCTTCGGTCAGCCTCCTATATTCCTAAAGCTAAGTGCTGCCTGGGACATTTGTAGAAACTCCTCTAATTGACTCCACTATAGAGTCTTAGTTCTAATGTCATTTGAACACTTAAGCTCTCATCAGATCTTTTTTTACCATTGTTTGGCATTCTCTCCAGCTCTCCAAAGCAGCCTGAGCACAGCTTGCCACCCATCTCAAAACTAATCCTGTCTCTGTCCCTGCCCCCATTACTCTCAGGATGATTCTTCTTTACTGGGAATTCAGACACTCCCATAAATGAGGGTCCCTCCACTCTTCTGATTCCTGTGTATTTAGTTGTTCAACTACTTTCCTTCCCTCCTATCCTGTAGTCAAGCTGACTTCCTCTCTGCTCTTGATCCTACAACTGCCCCATTCCAATCTGAACCTTGCTTCGTAATCCATTCTTTTTATCACTTGCAACTTTAACTTCTTTGTTTAATGACCCCATTGTTTAAGTTTCTTAAGATCGTATCACTCTCATCCTTAAAACAAGCAAAGAGAAAAGCCTGTCATGATCCTGAACAATCCCTTTATCTAGTCCTATTCACCCCTTTCTCAGTTTCTAAAAAAAGCCTAATTTTTATTTCTTGCCACCATCTCCTCCCCTCCCATTAACTCCTCTCCCACCATAACCTGGCTTCCACCCCTACACCCCATGAAACTCCTGTGGCAACTGTTACTGTGTTTTTTATTTTATTTATATTTTAAAAATTTAAAGTTTATTCACTCATTTTGAGAGAGAGAGAAAGGGAGAGAGAGAGAAAGAATGAGCTGGTGAGGGGCAGAGAGAGAGGAGAGAGCGAGAATCCCAAGCAGCTCCGCACCACCAGCATGGAGCCCAGGCAGCTCCATGAGCCAAAAGATCATGACCAGAGACAAAGTTGGACATTCAATTGACTGAGCCACTTAGGCATCCCATGTCATCATCTTTTTAAGCCAGAAGCTACTAATCACTGAAATCTTAGCTTGCTAAACTATGTAGGAGCATTTGACAAAGTTAACCATTAACTGTTCATAGCTTTACTTCCATTGGACTCAAAGGTAACTTTCTTGCTCTTGAAGAAAGTTAGTGGCAGCACTTTCTTGGTCCAGTTTCTTTGTCTTTGAATTTTGTCCATTCATTTGGTGATCTTCTTCCACAGTCTATCCTTAGCTCTCTTCTCCATTCACTGCCGTTTTTCTTGTTCTCCTTTGGTCAAAGAACCCTTTGAGAAACTAGAAACACAAAGGAACAAACAATGATGGTATTTTCTTCCTAAGAAAATAATGCACATAAGTACAAATATTTGCAGATAACTTTTGTCAATTAATAGACTCTCACTGAAGTGCTTGTATGGGAAGTGGAATCTTCCTACACCTTATAAAATGATGTCATTAGCTACTGTGGTTTCAGTTACTTCCAAGTGGGTCCTAGTTATTTCAAATGAGGACAAGTCTCAATTCTAACATTGCTCATTCATTAATGGTTCTTTGTCTCTGCACCAAAGTCTAACACATACTAATTTCATGAATTTGTCCGTACCTTCACACTACATTATTTCTTCTTTACATAATTTAATTTGAATCACATTTTAAAATGTAAACAAATAAAAATAACTTTATCACTCTTGTTAGTGAAAAATCAATATTGCTGCCACAAATAGTAGGCAATGATAAAAAAAAAAAGTAACACAACAACAAAAAATAATGATCTTATCAAATTTTAATCAGGTAAAATTATTGCCAGCTAAAAACCTTGAGCCTGAGGCCCACTTGCCCTCAGCTTCTAAGGGAGATAACAAAAGTTAAATACAAATCTTCAACAAACTGCAACAGTCTCAAAGGGAAAGAAAATTGAAAAGGGAATACATTCCTCACTTTGTTATACAGTGCTATTTAATGCCATGACCTAGTACAAGTCAATTCATGTCATGTAGCACCAATGGGACTTGGACTTGGGAAAATTTCCCTGTCTATTGCAAACCCACTCATTAAGCTACAGACCCTGGAGATCACCACATGGACAGATAATGAATGACCTCTAGGCCCAGTCAACAGGCTCACAGTTAAACTCATTTTCTTTCTCCCCTAAATGTAGAAGTTTCTTATATTCTATATCCCATCAGAGAAACTCCCGATTCCTTTTTTAAAACTTCTCTCCATACCCAGTCAAATTCAATCAGTTTGATGGGTCTTTTGAATCTACTTCCCTGATCATCCATTACCTTACTTTTAACTCACTGTGCCTGGCCTGGACTCTTTTAAGTACCTTTAACCTCATCTCCCAGGACCAAGCCTTGCCCCCAAGAGTCATTTGTCCCATACTGCTACTAAATTAATTTTAGAGATTAGTTCTGTCCTATGCTTAAAATCCTTTGGTGGCTTCCCATTTCCTCTGGGAGCAAGCCAAGCTATTTAGCTTTTGGCCCTCCTTTCTCTGGATGTCTGCTCCACCTTCCTTCTACCATTCCATCTTGCCCATCTGCCAGCCACGCTTCAGCAATAGGGAACCCCTCACTGACACGTGAGGTTTTCCGTTCTGTTCTTCCCTTAGCTCTGAATTCCTTCCTCTACCTGGGAAATTCTTAGTCATTTACCAATATTCAGATATTATTTGTTTTCCTTTCCAGACCCTTCCTGTAACCAGAAAACAACTCACTCCTGAACACTGGTATGAACATTTGCAAGCTTCCATGCTGTACTCACTAGAGATATGTATTTTTTAAAATTTATTTACTAATGTCTTTTCTCCAATTATACCGGTATGTCCTTGGATAATGGATTGAGTCCTATTCAACTCTATCTCCCTGGCTGAATGAGCCATAGTGTTTGGCGCAAAGGACATCATTCACCTGCAGTGAAAATGCCTGTAAACCAGCCATGACACTGAACATTTCACAAAAACCCTTATGGGGGAGAGTGATTTTCTAAAAATCATTGCAAAGATGTCTCTTTCTCTATTCAATGGTGCCTCTATCAATGGCATTTCACTGTTTCAAACTATTTCACAAAACTAAAAGGCCAAGAAACTCAGAGAAGCTTCCTAACATAATCTGCTGTATCCACCATCTCCAAGCCAGATGGCTGTTTTTCTTATATAATAAAACCTCAAGAGAAGAATATTATATAACTTCACTCAATAATCCACTTTAGTGTTCAACTACCTTTACTTTCTTATACAATGTAAATGGACATTGCTGTAGTTGTTCTATTTTTTTATGAAGTGGACAATATATGGTTACATTTTCCTTGTATCAATTTTTCATCCATTTCAAAACAATGTCAACTAATAATGAAGAAAACTATCTGAATTAAATCAAGACTTATTGATACTCACTCATCTTTTGCAAATGTCTGCCTGTCAGCTATTCAAGATATAGAGATCTTTGGCTCCAATTCAACTTGAATCCTTCCTCTCTTTTTGTGTTGTTTCTCCATCTTGTAATTAGTGTATATGAGCATATTCAGAGCTCCATTTCAACATGAATATTTCCTCTCTTTTTGTGTCATTTCTCAGTCTTGTAATTAGAATATATCAATGTATTCACACACTCATGGTGAGAACTAATGGAATAAAATCTTTGAGATAGAGGTTTTATAGAAGTAGAAACCTGTATATACACTAAGGCAGTCAAAGTTATGTGCAAATACCTAGCCATCAAAAGCCCTAATTTTATAATTATGTTTTCTTTAAATCTTATAGTATGTCACTTCTTGAGGCATCTGTCACATTTTAAAAGGTTTATTAAGTATGATTTTGTTTTCGAAATGCCATAGCAAGTAAGAGTCCTGATTAATGCCTTGATAGCTAAGATAATGTCAGGGAAAGACTGATTTGGCTCATGCTTACAAACAAGGATGGTTTAGTTATGTGGTACAAGTAATAATGAATAGGTGAGCTGGATATTTTCCTAACTCATTAAGTAATGTGTGAAATAATGAGTTCCAGATTTGGAAAGTGGTCATTTCAACATTGTGTCTGCGAATTGGCCAGTGTAGCCACTGAAACACAGCACAAATAATTCAAGGCATCTTTTAGCTGTTCTTTGGCTTCTGGGCAGCTATACTTGACAAGGCAAAGATCTGTCATCTTTATAATTCTAGTTGAAATAAAAGCAGTGGAATTCTCTATTCTTACCTTGCATAACTACAGTCTAGACTGTGTGATTTTGACCCTTTCTGTTTTGACAAAAATAACTTGAATTTCAGATGCTCTGAGAGCCATTTTCTCTCAAATTTATCTGTGGATCTCCCTTTCCCCCTCTTTCCTTATTAAGCTCAATTAGAGCCACCTTTGGCCATAAAACACAGAAGAGAGAAACTTATATTCTTCCCTTCATGAGACATAATCCTGGAAAGGGCTTTCAAATAAAAGAGTTAAAGTCCTGACAGCCTTCATTTTTGTCCTAAAGGTTACCTAGGTTTAGCTAAAATCTATGCAAGTTTCCTTTCTATGCTTATCCTCTCAGTATACTCTGTCACTAAAAGCCCATGGCAACCTTTCATTAAATATCCTTGCTACCTCAGGACCTAAGTGGAGAAAATCTGCCAAGATCATTGCACTTTTTAAAAAGTAATAAGTGTTTCACACCATTGAAAAATTATAGATAGAAAACAATTCTGCACTGGCTAAAAAATGTTACCTTAAAATCAGTATCACACATTAGAGCATTAGATTTTTTTTGGAAGAACATCTAATTTAATGTCAGATACAAATATGTAGAATTTCATAGGGAAAAGCAGGAAAGTGGTTTCTGAATGAATAAACGTATGATTGTCTATAACATACAAAAGTGGTATTGGATCTCACAAAATGTAAATAAGAGATAGAAAGAATGCTCCTGCCGTGGACACAAATTCAATGAGTAGAAGAAAAATTGACAAAATTAGAACTACACATACTTCCATGAGTACAAACAGAATGGCTTGAGAATTAACTGTTTGATAATTTTTATGGTTGCTATCCAATGTATCATTACATTTTATCTTCACATCCAGACAGAAATGATTATCCCCATTTTATGGAAGAGGGCAGTGATACCCAGAAACTTAAATGATTTGTCTTAAATGGTGGGAGGAGGAGAGAAATCCACATTTCAGCTTGGCCCAATCATCTTCCAGCTATAGAATATGTTGCCCCTTGATCCTAAAGTATCCGAGGAAATACTGCTTCCTCTGGATTCTTTTTTAAGGTAGATTTTTATAATTTTCATTGTTAGTTTTAAACTAAAATGAATTGCAAAATTTACACTTAAATTTCTTTTACATTTATTCGTTTTTGAGAGACAGAGACAGAGTCTGAGCAAGGGAGGGGCAGAGAGAGAGAGGGAGACACAGAATCCGAAGCAAGCTCCAGGCTCTGAGCTATCAGCAGAGCCCAATGCGGGGCTCGAACCCATGAATCATGAGATCATGACCTGAGCTACCCAGGTGCCCCACAAAATTTACACTTAAAACTGAGAAGCATTGTTTCTCTGCACTTAAAAGTATATGATTGTCTAGTTTTTCTATATGAAATTTACTTCATTTTTCCTTTTCATTGAATTTATCTTGTCTGAAATTAGCCTTATTATCCTTCTTTTATTTTTTAGGTTTGCCTCAAATTTGTTGGCCTGAATCATTTAAAGTTGAATTTTTCTTACAAGCAAACTATTATTAGCTTTTATCTTTACCTAATCTGGATACTTGGTCTGGGTACTTTTCCCTTTTAATAGGTGAGCTCATCTTATAAGTTTAATTAGCTTCTTTAAATACCAGATTCCATTATACCTGGAGCAAAACTTTATCAGTGATTTCTTATTTTTTCTTTGGTCATTATCTTTTAAATTGATGGATAATTTCTTTATCTGTTTATTTTTTTGATATTATAGACAAGTAGAGTTGATGTGTATTCTATTAGAAATTGATATAGGTCATTGTTTAAATTTCTTATCATTTCCAAGATTGTGTAGCCTGATAGAAAGTGAAAGGAACATATAATTTCAAAAAAACCTTTTTTCATCAAAATGTCATCATCCCTTCCATTTGATATTACTGCACTTGCCATAATAAACCAGCAGTGTCCAATTCCTTGCTTGGCCAGATGACACATTTCTGGGTTAGCAAGCTTCTCAAGGCTCCAAGGAAACAGCAAGCATAGGAATAATACCTTCCCTTCCTACCCAAACTTTCTTTTGCTGCCATTCCTTGAGCCACATATATGGTGTGTCAGGTAGAGCCTGCTAGCATTCATTCTCTTTGCTTCATCCCAGATATACAGCTTTTCTGAAGGAGGTAAAATTTTAGTTATTTTTCACTATGCCTTCCATCAAATTGACCCATACTATTTCAAGCAGAAATTCCTTCAGGTTTGGTCATGAAGATGTCAGGTATCACTAGTTTTTAACAGTACCTCAATCATTTTCTTCTTTACTGGTTTATAAGTTGTTTTAATATGGGGCACCTGTGTGGTTTAGTCAGTGAAGCCTCTGACTTCAACTCAGGTCATCCTCTCATAGTACATGAGTTCAAGCCCTGCATCAGGCTCTGTGATGACAGCTCAGAGCCTCAAGCCTACTCTAACACTCTGTCTCTCTGTCTCTCTCTCTCTCTCAAAAATGAGTAACATTAAAAAAATTAAAAAATACGAACTCGAGTGGGTGAAGAACTAACTATATGCAACGTTGTAAAGGAATTCCTCAAGTTGTGGCTTTTGACCCAGTTTACACATCATGTGAAGAAGGATAAATTACAACTTTGTACAGGTGTTATTTTAAGAAGCCTTTGGCCAGATGTGTATACATTGAATTCTTTATCTATCTGAGATAGATCTTCTGTCAGCTTTTATAAGCTTAAAATACTAAAACTTTCTTATTTCCCCCCAAATAATCTTTTTTAAAAATTTTTTTGTTTTGTTTATTTCTGAGAGTGAGAGAGAGAGAGAGAGAGAGCGAGCATGAGCAGGAGAGAGTCAGAGAGAGAGGGAGACACAGAATCTGAAACAGGCTCCAGGTTCTGAGCTGTCAGCACTGAGCCCAACACGGGGCCCGAGCCTACAAACTGGAAGATCATGACCTGGGCTGAAGTCAGACGCTTAACCAACTGAGCCACCCAGGTGCCCCTCTAATTCTTTTTTTAATGTACCAATTGATCATAGACTATGTACTCATATATCATCCTGATTTCAGACAATTCATTAACTTATCTCTTCTCATAGTTCAAAGAGACTACTCAGTTCATACTTCTTAAGTTCTCACTTAGAAGATATTTTCAGTTATATATGAACAGTGGTCATAAAATTAGGACTTATCCAATCCTCTGGCTCACTGGCTTCTTTAAATGATTATTTTTAAATCTTCCCTTGTGGTTCAGTTATTTTTGGACATTCAATAGAGTTCTGTTGTGAGAAGAACAGAAGCAAGTTCTCAAACTACTTGAATTCAATAGTTCTTCGCACAACTACACATTTAAATTGCAGTTTGAAAAGGGAGCAAGGTAGGGTTATGGGTAAATAAGGGGAAAAAAGGAAATTGATGGGTTTTGTTTCCTAATAGTGGGAAGTCTTTGCAGCATAGAGGACATGACAATAAATGTTTCAAATATCAACGGTGGAAAACTCAACTCCTAAAGATATATAGTAACAAAGGAAAGAGATTAATGTTAAAATTATTTTTTAAAATGCTTTTAAAGATTCTGGATGAAAATGTTTTGACTAGTGGTGTTCTAGTAAATGTTTATCAACCAACATTGAGGGAGGGAGAGCAAGAACCCAGATTTGTAGATTGCCGATTTTTGAAGTGCAAACAGTGTAAATGCTCTTGACATGATCAATTTCAAACTAACAAAGTGAAGTCACTGAACTCATTTGGTACTAAATGGGCCCAGTGGTTTTCAGCCAGTGACAGCCAAGTCCAGCATACCTCTAGTATAATCTTAGTAACATTTTTAAAAATGATTACCAGGCTATGCAAGATCTAACTGGTAAAAACAAAGGATATTTTGTACCTAGTGGTATGTACTTTCATATTTAACATAAGGAACAAGGCAATGTGATGCAATTCAAAGTGATTGAGACCATTAGGATCAGAAGCTGATAGGTTCAAATCCTAGCACCATCACTTAGTGTGTGATTTTAACAAAATTATCTAATTTATCTAAGCCTTAATATATTCATCTGTAAATTTCTGAATAATGAAAGCTATTTTACAGGCATCTTGTGATGACTAAAAGATACAACAAATAAGAATGTAGCTAATATATAAGTAGATAATAATTAGTTTTTTCTCCATCTTCTCTACTACTCATTTCCTTCTTCTTGCCCATACTCATTAGAAAGTAGTCAATCAGGTCAGAATTGATGTAATATGGTTAGTAAGGATGGTTTGCACACCTATGTAGCAACCTGAAAAATACCTTGATATAGGAGGGAAAATTCTTGAGAAATGTAATTACCACAGGAAGAGAAGAATTACTTATATTTGTTTTCCTTTCCATCTTTGAAGTGTCAAAATAAAGTAAGCACAAAACTTTGAGGAACCGAGGGGGCAATGGCCCATGGATAATCTTTACAACTCCATGTTGTTGCTCATCATTTTTCAGGCTCTATGGTAAAGGAAAAGGAAGAGAAAAAATGTAGAAAGGGTATTGAGTGGATCAACCTGTGGTATTTGCCACAGAAATACAAATCTGCAAAATGCGGAAATAATATGTCATGGAAATTCGTGGAAGAAAATAACTTTGGGCTCTCATAAGCAGGAAAGACATAAAAGCCTGACATTTGAAATGATAGTTGCAGGATTTTGATGAATAGAACTTGTCAGATTTGAGGTATTTTCAGTGAATCAAACAAAAAAATTGAATTGACATGGAAGTATGAGAGATTTTTTTAAAATAAGAACTTCTGACCTTTTTATCATTTTTTAAATGTTTTATTTATTTTTGAAAGAGAGAGAGAGAGTGGGGGAGGGGCAGAGAGAGAAGGAGACACAGAATTGGAAGCAGGCTCCAGGCTCTGAGCTGTCAGCACAGAGCCTGACGTGGGCCTTGAACCCACAAACTATGAGATCATAACCTGAGCCAAAGTCAGATGGTTAACCAACTGAGCCACCCAGGTGCCCCTGAAAGATTTTTTTCAACAGAAAAGTGAGTAACCTAAGGCATTTCAGTTGCAAACTAGACCGAGGGTATGATCAGGAGATACACTAGAAGAGTAGCTTGGTACCTAATCAACAAATGAGCCTATGTGAGGTTTTCCATTTCTTACAAAATTAACATATTTAAAGATGCATGTACTATGTTAGCTGCTTTATATGTTTTTTATTTAATTCCCAAATCAATACTAAAAAGAAAGCATCATCTCATTTTATGGAAAAGGAAACTATTGCCAAATTAAACATGGATGATCTAGGGTTATACAACTTAACAGCAGTGGGACATTGAAAGGTTTTGACCAGGGAGGTAATGTGATGGGGAGTACACATTCCTATAGTTATTTGATATTTGCTAATTAAAATTCTTAACTGATTCAACACCAAATGTAAAATTAGAAGCTATTACTGCAGACACAGAAGTGTCATTCTTCATGTAGCAGATGATAATGTCTTAGTGGCTTTCCTTATAGAAGCAAGGGTGATGGACCTATCATTTCACTTCTTCCCTCTTTACAACATATCATTGAAGATGCTCTTCTCCTTTCTAGTATATTAAACAGAAGTTATTTAGGCAATTATTTCAGGATTTTTATCCAAGTTTTCATTGAGGAATATGTTAACCCATTTACTCTCCTTCAATGACTTAGTTTGGATTAATTTTTCAATTTCACTTGCAGAGAATCAAGCCTTAAGGAAATTTGAAACATGACAAGAGAATATGGTCCAGCAAAGGACCTCATATGCATATACATGATGTTAGTGGAGAAGAAGGACTTAGTTGAGTGGCTAGGGATGTATCATTCTCTTGTAATTGTTCTTACTGAAATCGCCAGTGATCTCCAAATTGATAAATTCAAAAACAACTGTCAACTTTCATCCTGTCTTATAGCTTGGCTATAATTTATGTAAGTCACTTCTCTTAAAAAAAAAAAAAAAAAAAACAGGAGCGCCTGGGTGGCTTAGTCGGTTGAGTGTCCGACTTTCGCTTAGGTCATGATCTCGCGGTTCGTGGCTTCGAGCCCCGCGTCGGGCTCTGTGCTGACTGCCAGCTCGGAGCCTGGAGCCTGTTTCAGTCTGTGACTCCCTCTCTCTCTGACCCTCCCCTGCTCACGCTGTCTCTCTCTCTCTCTCCTAGAAATAAATTTTTTTTAAAAATGAAAAAAAACCCATACCACTTTATTGAGGTATAATTTACATATAAAAAGCGGTAAATATTTAAAGTATGTTTAGAACTGTCATCAGAATCCATACCATAAACACATCCATCACTTCCAAAAGTTTTATGTTGCCCTCTTTATTATTTCTTGGTAATAAGAACACTTAAGATCGACCCTCTTAGCAAATTTTAAAGTATACAATACTGTATTATTAATATAGGTGCTACTCTACTCAATACATCTTTAGGATGCATTTTCATCTCCCATAACTGACTTTGGACCCTTTAACTAACACCTCTGCATTTGCCCCTCCCCATAGGCACTGTCAATCACCATTCTACTCTCTAAGAGTTTGACTATCTTAGATTCTCTGTATAAAAATGATCATATAGTAGTTATCCTTTTGTGACTGGCTTTTTCCCTTAAAGTAATATTCTACAGGTCTATTCATGTTGTTGTGAATGGCAGATTTCCTTCTTTTTAAGGCTGAAAAATAGTAGTCCTGTGTGTGTGTGTGTGTGTGTGTGTGTGTGTGTATGTGTATTTATGTTATATATAAAATCATATATTTATGACCATTTATGTTATATATGTATATTAAATCATACTCTTTATACATCTGGGTGGTTTTTGATCTTGGTTTTGTGCATACTGCTGCAATGAACATGGGCATGCAGATATCTTTTCAAGATTATAATTTTAATTCCTTTGGATATATACCCAGAAATGAGATTGCTAAATTGTATGTTAGTTCTATTTTTAATTTTCTAGGTACTCTTCATAGAGTTTCCATAGTGGCTACAGCACTTTACTTTCCCGCTACCTTGCACTAGGGTTCACCTTTTTCCACATCCTTGACAAATTTGTTATCTGTTGTCTTACTGAGAATAGCTATTCTACCATGTGAAATGGTATCATTCTGGTTTTAATTTGCATTTTCCTGATGATTCATAATGTTGAGTACTTTTCAATATACCTGTCGGCTGTTTGTATGCCTTATTTGGAGAAACAGCTATTCAATTCCTTTGCACATTGTTTGGTCAGGCTTTTTGTTTTGTTTGCTTTTGCTATTAAATTATCAGAGTTCCCTATATATTTTGGATATTAAACCTTTATTAGATATATGACTTGTAAATATTTTCTCCCATTTTATAGGTTATCTTTTCATTCTCTTGATTGTTTTCTTTGCTATGAAAGCTTTTTAGTTTGATATAATCCCACTTGCCTATTTTTGCTTTTGTTGCCTGGGCTTTTGATGTCGTATCCAAGAATTACTGCTAAAATCAATGTCAAAAAGATTTCTCCTATGTTTTAGTGTTTCATACCTTATGCTTAAGTCTTTAATCCAGTTTTAGTGAGTTTTTGTATATGGTATAAGATAAAGGTTTAATTTCATTCCTTTACATATGTATATTCAGTTTACCCAACACCATTTATTTATAGAAGAGACTTTATTTTCCTCATTGTGTATTATTGGCACCTTTCTCAAAGATCAGTTGACACTTTTATGTGGATTTTATTTTGGGGCTCTCTATTCTGTTCCATTGGTCTATATGTCTGTTTTTATGCCAGTACTATAGTATTTTGATTATTGTAACTTTGTAATATATTTTGAAATTGGAAAGTATGATACCTCCTTCCTTGTTCTTTTTTTTTTTTTAATGTTTTTTTATTTATTTCTGAGAGAGACAGCGTGAGCAGGGGAGGGTCAGAGAGAGAGGGAGACACAGAATCTGAAACAGGCTGTCTGTGCTGACAGCTCAGAGCCTGACGCGGGGCTCGAACCCACGAACCGTGAGATCGTGACCTGGGCTGAAGTCAGACGCTTAACTGACTGAGCCACCTAGGTGCCCCCCTCCTTCCTTGTTCTTGCTTAGAATTGCTTTGACTATATAGGACCTATTGTGGTTCCATGTGAATTTTAGGATTGTATTTCCTATTTCTGTGAAAAATGACTTTGGAATTTTGATAGGGATTGCACTGAAATCTGTAGATTGCATTGGGTAGTATGGACATTTTAGTAGTATTAACTCCTCCAATCCATAACACAGACTATCTTTGCAGTTATTTGTGTCTGTTTTTCTTCACTCTGTATTTTATAGTTTTTAGTGTACATGTCGTCTACTTTCTTGGTCAAATTTATTTCTAAATATTTTGGGTTTTTTAAAAATTCTTTTGTCAATGGAATTGTTAGAATTTCCTTTTTGGGGCGCCTGGGTGACTTAGTCGGTTAAGCGTCCGACTTTCGCTTAGGTCATGATCTCGTGTTCGTGGGTTCGAGCCCCACGTCGGGCTCTGTGCTGACTGCCAGCTCAGAGCCTGGAGCCTGTTTCAGAGTCTGTGTCTCCTTCTCTTTCTGATCCTCCCCTGCTCACACTGTCTCTCTCTCTCTCTCTCCTAGAAATAAATAAAAAATTAAAAAAAAAAAAAAGAATTTCCTTTTCAGATAGTACATTGTTGGTATATAGAAAAATGTAATTTTTATATGCTGATTTTGTATACTGCAACTTTGCTGAATTCATTTTTTAGTTCTAATGAGGGTGTGTGTGTGTGTGTGTGTGTGTGTGTGTGTGTGTGTGTGTGTGATCCTTAGGATTTTCTACATATAAGACCATGTTATCTGCAAACAGAAATAATTTTACTTCTTTCTCTCTGATTTGGGTTCCTTTCATTTATTTTTCTTGCCTGATTGTCCTGGCTAGGACTTGCAGTACTATGTGAAATAGATATGATGGAGCTGGTCTCCTTGCCTTGTTCCAGATCTTGAAGAGAAAGCCTTCAATTTTTCATTATTGAGTATGATGTTAGCTGTGGGCTTTTTGTATGTGGGCTTTATTGAGTTAAGTCCTTCTTTACCTAATTTGATGAGAGTTTTTATCATCAAAGTGTGTTGAATTTGTGAAATGCTTTTTCTGCATCTGTTGAGATGATTATGTAATTTTTATCCTTCATTCTTCTAATACAGTATATAATATTGATTCATCGACATGCTGAACCATTCTTGCATCCCAGGGATAAACCCCACTTAGTCCATTTGTATGATCCTTGTAGTGTTCTGTTTGTTTGGTTGGCTAATAATTTGTTGAAGAATTTTTCATCTATATTTGTCAGAGATATTGACCTGTAGTTCTCTTTTCTTATGGTATCCTTATTGGACTTTGATACCAGGGTGATGCTGGCCTCCTCAGATGAGTTTGGAGTGTTTCCTCTTCTATTTTTGGACAAGTTTAAGGAAGATCAGTATTCAATTTTTTAATGTTTCGTGGTTTTAACTTCTGAAGTCATTTGGTTCTGGACTTTTTCTTTGATAGAATATTTTTTATTTCAGATTCTATTTCTTGTTATTCATCTATTCATGCTATTTTTTCTTGATTCAGTTTTGTTCTATTGTATGTTTCTAGAATTTATTCATTTATTTTACGTTTCCAATTTATTGATATATAATTATTTATAATAATCTCATGATTATTTCTGTGGCATCTTTTTTTCTTGATTAACCTAACTGAATACTTGTCAATTTTATTTATCTTTTCAAAAAACTAACTCATTGGTTTATTGTTTTTTATTCTATTTTTCTTTCTACTAACTTTGGGTTTACTTTGTTCTTCCCCTTTTAAGTCCATGAGAGTAAAATTAAATTATTTAATTAAGATATTTCTTATTTTTTAATATAGACATTTACTAACATAAAATTGCCTCTTCATACTGCTTTGCTATATTCTGTAACTTTTTGTATGTTGTGTTTTTATTTTCATGTGTCTTAAGATAGTTTCTAAGTTCCCTTTTGATATATTTTTTGACCCAATGGTTGTTCAAGACTACGTTGTTTAACTTCCATGCATTTGTGAGTTTTCTCATTTTCCTTTTGTTATTATAGTTCTATTTCATTGTGATTGGAAAAGATACTTGGGATATAACCTGTCCTGGAGAAGGTTCTACATGCGCTGGAGAAGAATGTGTGTGTATTCTGCTGTTGAGTGAAACATTCTGTATGTGTCTGTCAGTTCCATTTATTCTAGTGTTGTTCAAATGAGATTTTGCCTTATTGATTTTCTCTATTATTGATAGAGGAGAAATAAAGTCAATTACTATTGTATTGTTGTCTATTTCTCTCTTTTACTCAGTCAGCATTTGCTTCATGTACTAGGTGCTCCAATGTTGAGTGCATATATATTATAATTGTTATATTTTTGGAAAAATTTACTCATTGTGATTATATCTCTAAACATTTTGTCTTTTGAGACAATTTTTGACAAAAAATCTGTTTTATGTGGTTTAAGTATAGCCAGTTGTTTTCCTTTGGTTACTATTTGAATGGATTATGTTTGTCCATTCTTTCACTTTACTCCATGGGTATCTTTAAATCTAAACTGAGTCTCTTGTGAGCAGCATTCATTTGGAAATTTTTTTATACATTCAGACACTTTACGTCTTTTGATTGATGAGTTTAAGCAGTTAAACTTAAAGTAACTGCTTAAGTTAAGTAAACTTAAGTTTAAGTAAACTTAAGTAACTTATTGGTAGAAAAGGATTTACCATTGCCATTGTGTCGTTTTCTGTTTTGTAATTCTTTTGTTTTCTTCTCAGGCTGTCTTCCTTTGTGATTTGATGGAGTTTTTTGATAGTAATATACTTGATTCTTTTCTCTTAATCTTTTTTTAATTGACTGTATGTATTTTCTTCATGGCTGACACACAACTTCTTATAATTATAACAGTCTGTTGCAAACTGATAATAGCCCAACTTCAATCACATACAAAAGCTTTCCATTTTTATCCCTTCACACTTTATGTTATTGATGTCAGAATTTACTCTTTTTTATATTGTATATCTTTGATCAAATTTTTGTGGTTATATTTATTCTTAATACTTTTATCTTCAGAAACTACTTCTTAAAACTCTCTTTAATTAGTTCTACAGCAGTGCTTTCCTGATTTTCTGACTTATAAGTGTTCTTTATATATTTTATATAATTTGTCAAGTTGTTTAATATTTTGGATAGTACTTGTGAGGCAATAGATGTGGCAAAAGCAAGGGAGTAGAAGAGTGTTAAATATCAAGTACCTGTAACCTGGTGTAAAGATTCTTCACAGTCTGGCCTCTGTCTACATTTTCAACTTCATCTCTAAACAAGATTAATCTGCCATTCCAAATTTCTCAACCAAAAACCACTTAGCAAGCATATCCTCAACAAAATCTTCATAGAGTCTCTCTAGAGACTATGTATTTATAGTTGAACTTATTATATTTATGTGCCATTCTGTATAACAATATCTCCCCCACTCTCATCATGTCATGAGCTTCTGAAAGGCAAGGAATATGTCTTTAGTTATTGTGTACCCAGTAACTACTGACCAAAGTAAGGCATAAAAAAATCAACAAATGCATATTTAATAAACAAATGAAAGTTCAATGAATTAACACTCTCTGGGCCTTTTATTAGTAGTATCATTTTGGTAAACTCTCTAAACATCGTTGTGTTTCTGCTTATTTTCCACAGAAGAGCTATAATAATTCTTTGCCTCCTTAAAACTTCAAAATTGTATCAAAATAAGAAAAAAATTACAGAAATATTTTATAAACAAAAAATATATGCACAAAGTAGACCAATTTGAATGTTATGAGTCCGTAGTGCTTCTGATGTTACAAAAATAGCCACACCCATACATACGGGCATATGCACAAGTACACACAAATGAAACTAAATGCTATTTCTTACATTTCCCAATGTACAGAAAAATATCAGTCTTGCTGATTTGGTAGCCCTGCAACTGAATGCTATCAAAGAAGAGGTATTAACGTCATTCAACATAGCTTTTTTTTTTCTTTTTAGTAAGATGAAGTTTTTTTTTAAGTTTTAGAGAGGGAGAGAGAGCACATGAGCAGAGGTAGAGACAGAGAGAGAGAGAGAGAGAGAGAGAGAGAGAGAGAGAGAGAATCTTAAACAGGCCCCACACTTGAGATCATGACCTGAGCTGAAATCAAGAGTTGAATGCTCAACCAACTGAGCCACTCAGGTGCCTTCATTCAACATAGCTTTTCGAATTGTCTTAGACTACATTATTATTGTTCTCTTAGATTTTATGTTCCTGAAATATGAAAAGTACAACCTTATATAATACATACTATATCATTATATACAAACAGTCAATAAAAAATCATCCTTCATAGTTATAATGTTTTTCTGGATGATTATAAATAGGATTGGAAGTAATCAAAAAACTGATACATTTTAAGAAAAGTCACCAGTGGTCCTTACCATCCCCCATTACAAAATCTCTACACAGAATAGTATGCATTTTAGCTAGCAAAGCATTATTTACTAGTCCTTAGATCTATACTAGTTGGGAGTGCTATACCTGTTGAATTGCTGAGAGCTTTGACTATTTAGTATTTTTCTGTATATGAACTAAGCAATGCTTTTGGCATCCTGCAAACTGTTACATTTTATAAATGAGATGCACAGCTGGAATGTGACTTGACTTCTGCTTTTGGCAATCTTTCAGATGCCTCTACTCCAAGTGACATAAAGGAAGTTTTTTTTTTTTTTTAAAGGAAGTATTAATCTAAAAAGTTAAAGACAAAGGATAAGATTACTAAGATATTTTAAAGTATATGTCAAATTTTTCATCATTCATTGGTTTTGCAGGTGCCTCCTCAGTACTATTGCTCGTGTTGCTGATGAAGCCGTGCTATATAAAGCACAGCTCTGTCAAATTCCAGATAGTTAGTAGAAAGATATTCTTTGTCAGAGATGTAATTGACATGTACATGTTCCGTGGAAACTGATAACCTCCAGGATGGCAAAGAGACACCATTACCAAGAAGGAAAACAAGAGTGCTTGTGATTTATTTTTGGTTGCTTGGAAGAATTATACAAACGCAGTAAAATTCTGGGAATTCTGCACATATTTATTTCTTGTGTTTGAAAAGCTCTTGACAGAGAGACCTTAGCTTAAATGTAAAACAGCCCTTTGAATGAATCAGAGAAATTATAAAGAGCTGTACTAAGTACATGCATATGGAAGACTCAGGTCTTCAGACTTTTCCCCCAAATATTGACAGTACTGATACCAATTGACAGAGTCCAGAAAGCTTTAAAAATAATCCAGTACAAGGCAATGGGACTGAAGGCAGGATAATAGTAAAGAGTCAAACCCTCTGTTTAGCGTAGCAAGGTTGCATATTTTCCTATGTGTCGAGAGAAAACCGAGAAGATTCTGTATTTGCGACATTCTACCACAGCCATGCCATGAAGGCTGCTCACAGGATAGGATAACTCCAGAAGCAAAAGAATCTGCGGAACAGGAGAAATGGTGGAAGATGACAGATTAGACCTAAATGTCATCCCAGACCTCCACTTGATGCTCCACTTGCTTATGACCGAGGTTCTTTTGAAAAGAATTTTACCAGTTGTCACTGTAAATTTGTATGATTGTGTTCATATCTCTACAACCTTATATACATATAAGTATCTTAATTGCTAATGCAAATGACATAAGATGCTTTTATTCTCAACTCTTAAATATTTTTATCTAGTTGTGTCAATTGTTTAATCTTTGGCTTATTTTTAAAATAAAATAAATAATCTTATTTTTCATCTAGTTTGTGAGTTTGGATCTTTTAAATTCATAGAAGAATGCTAGTATTTTCATAAATTACCTCATGTTCACCAGACTCTTGTTTATTGTTTTTTCTCTTCTTTTTTTTTGTTTATGTCACCATTATAGTGCTCTTCCTTTTCAAAATATCTTCAGCTTTTTTTCTTCCCTATTTATGCTGGGTTTGGTAAGTTGTATAAAGAAATAAAACTGGAAAATTAACTTATTTATTAATAAAAAACTTTATAATTGACCAGTATCTTCATCATGCCAACATTTAAGATCATAAAGTTTTAATATATATAAAATATATAAGATAATAAAAGAATATTAGTTAATATGAAGTTAAATGTTTTTGTATTTTATAAATTCCCCAAAATGAGATTTTATATTTGTTAGTATTTCAGTCAAAATCCATGCTTAATATTAACAAACTACAGACTTTAGTAAATTTAGGAAAAATTAACATTGAATGTGAAAAATTTAACTCAAACTTATTGGACCTCTTCAAGGATTTTGCACTGATAATTTTAGTCATGTGTGTGTGATAATTTTAATTTTTAACTTCAATATTCTTTTTTACATCTCTTTGTGGATATTTTAATTTCTTTTTGAGCAGCAGAAATACTTTAACCCAACTTTGGGAGGTAGTAATAATTAGCAAATCTAAATCTTAAAATCTGATAGACAAAAGTGAAAGAAATAGAAATGAGTAAATATTTCAATAACATTGGTTTCCTAGAACTATGAACCATGTTACCATGATTTATACTTGTATGCAGAGAATGGAATGCATTGCTTACTGCCCATCTCTAAGAGAAATACACAATAAAATGGCCACATACCATCAAAGATGCAATTAGATATTTGGGAATATAGTAATATGTTGTTTTAGAATAATTACTTAACAGTACTTCATAAAATGATGGATCATATTTTTACATTCTTTAAATTTAAGAGGTAAATTTAAGTAATGAGTTTAAAAGTTAATACTGGTCACTTGGTTAAAATCAATCTTATAAATTTGTTACTATTAATATTACTAGTTTTCTACCTTAAAGGCAATGGAACAACCCAAAAATGAGGTGGCTAAGTCTTACAGATTTGACCAGCAATGGTATTTAAGTTTTGTAAGTTTTGCATGACCATGTGAATACTAACTCAGGTTAATCAAATTTTAAAATTATTTTGAATGATGCTAAATATGACCAAATCAAAAGTCAGTGTAAGCATGGAATATGTCAAGTAAAACATTTCTTTTTTAACTGAAAGTTATGTCCAATTGATTTCCTGAGTGATTTAGGCAAGCAGTAGAAAGATTGCCAATGAGTAAACCAAAGGCTTACAATAAGTTACATTTATACAATCCTTATATTTTCCAAAGTATGTACAAGTACATTGCTTTCTTTGATTCTCTTATCAACTATATATAATTTAGGAAAGGCCAAAATTGTTCATTTCTTTTTTTTTCCATGAGAAGTTGACCCCAGCTGACATAGCCAGCAATCTTATGGTATTCTACCCTTAATCCCACAAGGAATGAAATATAATCTGCTACTAGTTTATTCTATATTAAACATTAACAATGTGATGTCCTGCACCTGCTAGAAAAGGGCTTTCCTGTAACCCCTCAAATCTCAAAATATTTGTGACTGCCCTTCAGTTATTGATAAACACTAGTTCTTTTCCCCACCAAGAATAAATATTGTCATAAATATTGTAGAATAAATATGTCTTATTGTCATATGACCATTCTCCCAAGTGTCATAATTAAACTTGCTCCCAGTTCTCTAATTGTTTCTCTAATTAATTGTCTGGTAGATATTGATAAATGTTAATTACAAAAAGAACTAGCCAAATATCTTTATTTAGTATGCATTTCATAACAGAGCTATTATAGTTTATATTCACACACACACACACACACGTCTTTTCTTCTTCTTTGACTTCTAAACTTGATGTTTCACTTAAAAGTGGCTATGGGGGAACACCAGGGTTGCTCAGTTTGTTGAGCCTCGGGCTCTTGGTTTCAGCTCAGGTCATGATCTCATGGTTTGTGAAATTGAGCACTGCATCAGGCTCCCTGCTGACAGCATGGGGCCTGCTTGGGAATCTCTCTCTCCCTCTCTCTCTCTCTGCCTCTCCTCTGCTTGCACATACACAAACACACACACACGCTCTCTCTCTCTCTCCCCCTCTCTATGTCTCTCTCTCAAATTAAATAAATTAGAAAAAAAAAATGGCTGTCAGTAGCAAAGGAAGAGGAAGAGCTACAGCTGCATCAGTACATCAGAGCCAGGATGTATTTTGGCTGAAAAAGTTTCAAGAGAATAAAAAAGAAATCCTTTGTTTCATTCTTTCTTTCTTTCTTTTTTTTTAAGGATGAGCTAACAAGAGCCAGTGAGATTAAAGTGGACCGTGAGCCTTTTGTGGACTTCTCACAAGAACAGGAACTTGAGGGGGCAGAGTGGTGATGAAAACTGATAATTCGATCTATCACAATATGGTGAGCATTCTCAGATTTAAATGATAAAGAAAAATAAGTTGTAAGTTAGGGAAAATATGAAGAAAACAATGTGACAAATCAAGGAACTAAAACAAGATGTGGCAGTGGAGGGAATGAAAGTCGTGAGTACTGTTTCCCGGAAAAGCCACCACCATTGACTAATTGGTTCACTAGTGGCTGGTAGTGTTTAAAGGTGAAAGGAGAATAGGTCTGACAACCTGCTAGGAGAAGATAGGATAGGAACTTAGAAATGTTGCTCACAGACCATTTGAAAATGAATCAAAGGAAAAGTGATTTCAGAGAAATGCTTCTAGAAAATGAAAAACGGACAGTAAGTACTAGATTAGAAAGAAAACCTGCAGAATTTCAGATTTAGCAAAGAATTTTAATAATCATCAAGACTTGGAAAATCCAATTTTTCATTTTTATTATTTGGGGGGATGATAATTATCTTCAATAGAACGACAAATCATTTTTAGCTCTTATCTCTCAATGTTTCTGAGGCTATTTGACATAATAGTCAAAGTAAAGTATCATTTTAATCACAGCCACTGCTTATCTTGTTCAGGCTGCTTACTGCCCAGTGTTAAGGGGCCATTCATAGATTACCCACGCAGTACACAATCTACATAACCCATATACATGCCTCCCATTCTAAGTGTAAACAGGAAATCAAACTACATAATAAATGGTGGGATCCTGGGAAGAGCAATGGATTAAGAGCCATAACTTCCTTGTTCAAGTTCTGTACTCCTACCTGGATGCTATTATTCAAATCAGTCAACCTCTCTGAGTCACGGTGTGCTTATTAGCAAAATGATGATAATATATACCTTCCAAACCCTGCACAACTGTCTGAGTTAATCAAAGAATGTTTCATAAAACATCAAGTTTTATAGAAATGCATATTATTATTTAGGCTGTTAATGTAACCATAAGATAACTCTGTTGCTGTGTATATAGATTTTAATAGTTATTAGGAGATAGCCTGGCAAACTGTGTCATGTAAGCTACAATTCCAAAGCTAGAAATATTTGTTTAATAAATGAACTATTTATGTGTGTGTGTGAAATGGATAGCCAAAATGTTACTGTCTATGCAAAATACTTTTAAGTTTACTTTTTTTTAAAGTTTATTTTTGAGACAGAGAGCTGGAGCGTGAGTGGGGGAGGGACAGAGAGAAAGAGAGATGCAAATCTGAAGCAGGCTCCAGGCTCTGAGCTGTCAGCACAGAGCCCAACACGGGGCTTGAACTCACGAACCACGAGATCATGACCTGAGTTGAAGCCAGATGCTTAACTGACTGAGACACCCAGGCTCCCCATAAATACTTTAAGTTTATACTAATTTGTAATTCTATATATTAAATTTAGAAATCCTGGTGGTCCCCATTCTCCTTACTATTCTTTATAAAAGGCTTCTATTTTCCCAATGCAATGGTTTGTGGTTATGATAAGAGAGTATCAACAAATTATAAACTGTAGTGGATTGCCAGGTTGACTTTCAGAGAAGTAACATAGAGACAGAGGTGTTCTATTTCAAGAGCCTCTTGCCGTGCAGTCTATTTTGCAGATGATGGAATGGTCTAGGAATCTCAGCCCTCTTCCCTTCTTTATCCACATTCGTATTGTTTCAACTGTTCCCATGGCTGAAGAAAATGTTCATATGCAGGAGTTTTCCAACTTTATAGTCCCAGTCCTGAATTTCCAATGACCTCTAGAGTTAGCTATCACATGACTCTGTACCATCTTTGTACATCCAACCTACATTTCCACATCACTAGATCAACTTCTCAGTGGTCTACCTAATTTGTTTCTCCCCATATTTTCCTTATTTTTCTTATAGGGCCGCTAAACTCTTGGTTGCTTAAGTCAAAAATATGGGTGTCATTCTTAACCCCTCCTTTTCCCTCTCATCCTCACCTAGTCCATCAGCAAAAGTCCTATTGAGTCTACTGTAAAATATATCCTTTATCATGTCCTGTAAAATGCTACATGATCGGATCCCCTGGCCACTATTTTAAGCTCACTCATCTATGTAAAATACACCTTTTTACTTGTCACTCTTTATAGTACAAAGTCCTCTTGGGAATTATATTTCTATTTATGTGTTTGTTTATTGTCCCTCTTCCCTATTAGGAAAGGACTTATCCGGTTTCATTCACAGATCCATACCTACAATGCTGCCTTCACAATAATATTTGGGACTGAATGAGTTCATCATAACCATAGTATGAATCCATCAGTAGAATCTGTGGGCATCAGACTAACAGCTGCACAAGATCATCAGTGTGCTAGATGTGCTTCCCTAAATGCATTATTTGTTTACGAAATACATTCTTAGCACTTTTTTTGAATACAGAAAGTGAAAAATATCACGCTGATTTAAGGAAATAATTCTACCTATTTTCAATTCAAGTTAATTTTGTAAGAATGGGAGCACTGAAAACCAAGAAAAGGAAAGTCATTTTTGTTTTTGTTTGAACTATTCTTCTCTCAGGCTCCCTCCCTAACATCCCGAATGTTTATACCTAGGAACATATTTCGTCTTTCCTCCCATAGTCAAACATAATGTTCAAGACTTGACGATAGTGACCGTAAGAAATAATATTATGCCAAATCCTTTCAAACTGTGCAATAGCTAAGGCACATAAAAATATGCCATAGTGGTAAATCTGTTTTTCTACTCCTCAAATGTCTTATTTGCTCTAACAACTTTTCAGACAATAGCCTTAATAGAGTAACTTTGCAGTGTGACTTACATATCTCTTATCAGAAAAGTAATGTCTGCTTCAGATCTTAAAATTATATCTGATATCTTTAAATGATTCCAAATAATAACCCTCAGAGTTGTCTGGACCTGACTGATAATGAATTTTATAGTCCACTATAGAGTTCATTTGCTTGGGCTTGCAATAAATTAACTACCAGGAAATGTATGAAATGTACTGTTGTAAAATCTCTGGTTTCTCTCTCCTGAATTTATTTGAATAATTACTGAGGTATATCTTGTTGTTTTCAGGTCAAATTTAATCTCCTAATCATGGAGCTGTTACCTCCTCCCATGTTCTATACATTGGTTGATGGTACCTTCTTTTATCTACTCTCTCTCAAGCCAGAAGATTCATTTCTTAATGCCCAGCTTTCCTTCATTTCATATATCAGTTGGGTTACCATATCCTCTCAGTTCTGTTTACAAAATATCTGTGGCATCTCTTCCCTTTCCTCTAGCACTGTGACATCTTTGACAGATTGACCCATTCTAGCCTCACAGAGCTGTATTGACCTGGCTTCTGACTACACCACACCTTCCCCATAAAATCAGAGAGGAGTCAGCATGGAATCATGTCCCAAAGCCTTCTCCCTGCGAGGCAGTAAGATCTGGGAATGGTGGGTTGCAGAGATGCTACTTTGAAATAGGAGATCCTACAAAAAGAATTTTAAGTGGTGATATCAGACAAACAGGGCTTCAGATCCTGTCTCTGCCTCTACCGGTGGTATCATCTTGGGTGAGTTCACCTTTCTGCAACTTAAGTTAACCATATTTGACTTTGAGATAGTAGTGCACACTTCATTGGGTTGTTGTGAAAACTACGTAAGATCATATTACTGAAAGATATTTCCTGACATGTGTTGGAAGCTCATTGGATGCTAATTCTCTTACTGCGTCCTCCTACCACTCTGGGCACCATCATATGTTACCCAGAACATACTTGCAGGAACCCTGCATTCTTTCCTAGGCCTCTCGAACTGATCTCTTTTGAGTAGCAAGGATTTCCTTTTTTCTCAACAAGGGTAGTGGAAGCTGAATGAGACCCTATTTTGTCTCAGGGAACCTGTTTCGTTCTATGCTTCTGAAAATCCTTATTCTAGAATAGCTGGAAACTATTTCCCTTCATGCTGTCTTCTTCTTGTTTTGATATACATCAATGACTCTTTTTAGATGAGAAACAAAACTACAGAATTTTTAGCTTTCTCTCTCCTACTCCTGCACATTTTTCCAAACTCAGTCCTGACGCTCACTCTTTTTCATTGTTTGGCTTTCTCACAAATTTCAGCTGTTTTCATTCCTTTGTGCCCACATGACCAGTCTATCAAATTAGAATGCCTGTCCCCACTTGCGGCTATATGTCCAGTGAATGTCTGATAGTTTCAGATAAAGTCCTTTGGCCTCATCTCATTCAGTTTTTCTCAGCTTAGTATTCCTTTTGAACTTCCATAGGTCTCTGCAAGTATGTATCTTGTCATATTGGTACTGGTTATGTACTGTTTGTCTTCCCTGCTATCAAATAAACTTCTTGAATGGATGGCAGAACCATAGCACACTACAATATGTTTTAAGGTCCACAAATAATTAATGGCTAATGAAAGGTGTTATGATCATTATTTCTATTGCCCTTGCCTATTTAAAAATGTCTTTCCAATATTTTATTTGTCAAACTATATTACCATTTTCTACTTTATCATAAACAAACATGATTTATGTGTAAAGCTATTTTCATATAATCCTAAACATCAAGACTTAAACACCCTAAATACGCTAGTATGAGTGCTTTTCTCATTTGTGTGAAAATTACGTTCTGCAACTGAGATTTTAATTTGAAATATTTCAAACCTTTTTCAAAAAAATATCAAGCCCTTAGAGAAATTAATTCTATTTTAGTCAATTTATTAAATAAATAAATTCGAAAGCAATGGAGCATAATTTCATCAACCTTCAAAATAAGCACTCACCTTTTTCTTCCCCAAATTTTTTTATATTACAAAATGGTGCCCAAAAACATATTTACCATGATAGCCCCAAGAGAAACTCCTTACCTGAAAAAGGATGAAGAGATATGGGAATAACCAGCATCCATATATGGTACACATTTAGCCTGAAGACAGCTGGGCCATAAGGGACCACATACATCCAGAATCTATAGCCTTCTCTCCTGGGATAACCTAATGAACTACTACAGTTTCCTGCATGGAGTCTTCATTACTAAGGGGAACGTCAGAGAGAGCCGAGCATTTGAACATCTAGCTAGTAAGCCTACCCTATGGTAGATCTAGACCAGATCTAGAAGGTTTGAAGATTTCTCTAATTTTATCTGGAGATGGGGAGGGTAATTGTACTATCTCTTTCCACATGTGATATGTTTATATTATGTACATTGTTTTAAGATCTTTTTATGAATTTTCCATCTCTTAAGAAATTTGGTAGGTAATCTATACCTCTACATTCTTTGGTTTTGTGTATGAGAATTTTCAAGAACCTACTTTGTAAAATAACTGGCAGTGGGACAAAACATGAGTGGAGAGTGTCATTCAAGTTCAATTAGTTAAGCATTAAAAAATATTAGTCTCATGCCTGGGGAAAGATAAGAATATCTTTAGCTCCTTTTCATTACTTTAAAAGGAATTTTCTAACAAATTCAGTTTAAGTATAAATACAGTATCTGTAACAATGGGGAATGGAAAATCGAAACTTATAGATAATCCAAAATTTTATTTAAAGAGCACGTTAAACCTTTGTCCCCAATGAGTTTCTACACTTAACATTGCTCAGAGTTGGGAATTAATTTGTGTGGATTCTGCCTCTTTATTTGACACCTTATCCATGGAGGAGGGGGTGACCAATAGTAAATTAGGCACTCAATACAGAGTAGCCTGAAAAGATTGAAATCAGAAACCAAAGGACTTGAATCAATGACAAAACTCATATCTAGCCCTTGAAAATTTAAGATAAAATAGATCTTCATTTTGGCTTTATTATAGCAAAGGGACATTCTAAGAACTAACTGCAAGACATTTTAAGTCTGTGAAGTTTTCATCTCTTATCATTAATTTTGATTCAACTTTCTGGATCAAACAGTAAAATAACTACTTCATACTGTCTCAAGTACATTTCTTCCTAAACAACAAAACAGAGAAAAAGAAAAAGTGCTTTTTATCAACAGAAATTCATTTGTAGATGTGGTCCCATTTCAAAGGTAGAGAAGTAATAGTTTTTATTTGTGGTGCCAAGTCAGCATGGAAACAAACAAACCAATAAGATCTGTCCTGCTGCTATGCTTGGTTCTTCTCTTCCTTTGAAAAGACTCACCGCCCAGCCAGCCAGTACAGTCCAGCAAACCCAGCAGCAACCACAGACAGCTTCCTCCACGGCCTCACCGGCACTTCCTTCTGCTATCGCACTGCAAAACTGCAGTTTTGTCTCCAAACTCTGGTAGTTTGGTTGGATGACTTCATGAAAATTATCCACTAATTTCTAAAGGAATTTTCATTTTTCTTTACAATCATTTGGGGATAAGTAACATTCCGTATTTGTATGTGACATGCAGAATCTGAAAGCCAGCACTGAAATTTTCAAATGAAGCATAAGTAATTTCTTGGATATGCCTAAAGAAAGAGTCATCTTGGGGCACCTGGGTGGCTCAGTCGGTTAAGCATCTAACTCTTGATTTCGGCTCAGGATACAATTTCCTTGTTCATGAAATCGAGCCCTACGTGGAGCTCTGTGCTGGCAGCACAGAACCTGGTTGAGATTCTCTCTCTCCCTCTTTCTCTGCCCCTCCCCTGATTGCTCTCTATCTCTCTCTCAAAATAAATAAACATTAAAAAAATTTTTTAACCATAAAATAGTCTTTAGTCTAATGTATATGATATTCCTTAATTTAAGCAAAACTTAACTTTTAGTGTTATTTGCAAAATAAATGGAATAATTTTATACATATAAAAATGAATTTTTATTTTGAAAATAACTTGGCAGAGCATATAAAAAAAATCTCCCTGAGTATTTAAATATTTAACGTAGACACAATTTTTGTAGTGTGTTACTCTAGAATTCTAGAGGGATTGTAATCCCCTTGAAATGATGTGCAGAAATATATGTCCTTGCATCTATATGATTTTTGAGGAAAAGATAAAATAGCTTTCCTCGTAACCATGGCAGAGTAAAATCTATTATGTGTAAATTCTTCAGTGTGTGTGTCTGTGTATGTGTTTAAATACTAAAATATGACCATGTGTATGGACTCACTGAAGTGTATGAAGAATATCGAGGAGTCATCAACATATACACATAGATATATTTTCAGAACAGCAGAAATATTCTTGGTCATAACATAAATGATATGTATTATAGTGATACATTTTTACTATTCATTAGCTCACTTTATTATGCTCTGGTTTGTCATCATAAAGATATTAATTTCTCATGATTTCTCATGTTTATGGAAAACATTTCTTTATTGAGAAACCAAGTATCTTGAAACTACTAGTAATACAATAGATTTGAGAGGATGTGTTTAATGAGAACATAGTGATATCTAACTAAATTTCAGTTGTTTTATTTTTAAAAATACAAACAATATTTTGGATGTTTAACAAGTGACTATCAGTCGAGAGCTGCAGATATGAGTACCGATGTTATATTGCCACCTGTGTCTTGAATTAGGAGACTGATGGACTTGCTCTAGTTAATTCAGGTCGTGTAAAAAAGTTTTTGAGTGAAAACTGATATCACTTCACCAAATTGCTTTTCCATGGTTCTTTTTCTAATCAATGTTTATGGCACATTTGTAGTAGAAATGGATTTTAAATAACTATTACCTACAAGTTTAGGATACAGTTTCATAAAAGAAAGGTCTGTGTCCTATTCAGTACAGTATTCTCCAAGTCTGACATTCAATCAATGATTGAATGGAGAAAAAAATCAGTCCATTGGACACTATATACCGTAAATCCATAGTTATCTTTCTGGTTCCTACAAGTAGTTGGCACATTGTGTGACCTCAGAAATAACTCTTTAGATGTTCTTATATATATGAGAGGAATTTGCTGTTTTGATGGACAAGCATCATGGTACAGAAAAGCGATAACCTCGTTGTGGTGCACAAACATTTTAGCCTATAAAAGATAATAGGAATAAAATATTAATGACTAAGTTTTATAGGGTCCTTGTACCATAAAGGATATTAAGAAAAAAGTATATTAACAATACAAGAGAGTATGGTTTTAATATCTAACAGCTCTAAATTATTTAATCATCTAGAGAATATTTTCGTTAAATTCACTGTTGTTGGTGAAAAGTCCAGACTTAGTTACATGTTATGTTGCAGATATTTTTTTTTAACACAGAAATAATTTCTGTCCAGGACCAAAATAAACTGAACTGTCATGAATTATTACTCCATAGGACATTAGTCAGTATAGAATCTTACCTAGATCTTGTACTAATGATGTTTCAAAATGACTGTAAGTACCCAGATTCTTAAAATGCTTTGAGCCACCCTTGCCATCTGACTGGTTTATCCATTAGTTACCACACTGAATAAAATCTTTGACAAATATTTAACATATATTTGTAAACAAATCATGTCATTAACTTTTTGAAAATTATACTTACATTGCGTAGGGATTATTGTATTCTTCATAACCTCATGAAGTAGGTATAAAATGGTCCCCATGCACTGTTGTGATTACTAATGGTACAATGTGTACTACTGTCATCCCTGTAAGGAACCTGAGTATTAGGGAGGCTAAGTGACTTGCCCAAGGTCACACAGTCAGTAAGGATTACAGAGTCTAATGCCACAAGCCTGCTGTGGTCTTTTTTTTAAATGTTTAATTATTTATTTTGAAAGAGAGAGAGAGTGCATGGGGCTCAATCTCTGAGATCATGACCTTAGCCAAAATCAAGAATCAGCTGCTTCACTGACCGAGCCACCCAAGTGCCCCAAAGGCCAAAACTTTTGTCTCTTTTGCAGAATCAAGGCAAACCTTTCTCAGATCACCTCAGGGTTTCACATTTGACATCAAGAATTCATATTATAGCAAAATAATGATGTTTAAAAGTTATATTGGAGATCTTTTAAAATTTTGTCAAGAGTCTTGGCAATAAAAAGCCTTTGGATGTTGGATGCATACTGAAAATATTTGCAAGGTTTTATTTTCTTGGCTTGCTGTTTTGTTTTTGTCTTCAAACTAGAAACTTCAGACTTGTGTGACAGCGTTTAAGTGTCTTGAAATCACCATTCTCTTACCTGAATGTTCTTCCTTAGGATATGAGACTCAACAATACCTTTTCCTTAGCTGTTAAGGAAAGGCCATGTATGAGAGATTTTTGCATCTTATTTAGACTTTTTTAGTTGCTTTTTTTAAAATGTTTTTTTATTTATTTCTAGGAGAGAGAGAGAGAGACAGCGTGAGTAGGGGAGGGTCAGAGAGAGAGGGAGTCACAGACTGAAACAGGCTCCGGGCTCTGAGCTGGCAGTCAGCACAGAGCCTGACGCGGGGCCCGAACCCACGAACCACGAGATCATGACCTAAGCGAAAGTCGGACGCTTAACCGACTAAGCCACCCAGGCGCCCCAGAAATCAAAACAACCTTCAAGGTTGGAACAAGACCATGGATAGGAAGGCAGATGCATCTTTTGTTCTGATTTCTGACTATAATAATGAGACCTGTGTTCAATGATGTCTTGAAAGGGAAAAGAATAAAGTAGGGATGATAACAACAGAAAGAAATGGGGAAAGTCAAGGAAATAGATGCATCTGAATCTGTTGATGAAGTTTTTGATGATATTGTGAAGACTTTTGACAAAGAAGGCTAACTAAAGCTGAAAGCATTCTTGAAAACTCATCACTCATCATCAGGGAAATACAAATCAAAACCACACTGAGATACCACCTCATGCTGGTCAGAGTGGCTAAAATGAGCAAATCAGGAGACTCTAGATGCTGGTGAGGATGTGGAGAAACTGGCACCCTCCTACACTGTTGGTGGGAATGTAAACTGGAGCAGCCTCTCTGGAAAACAGTGTGAACATTTCTCAAAAAATTAATAATAGAACTCCCCTATGATCCAGCAATACCACTGCTAGGAATTTACCCAAGGGATAAAGGAGTGCTGATGCATAAGGGCATATGTACCCCAATGTTCATAGCAGCACTTTCAACAATAGCCAAAACATGGAAAGAGCCGACATGTCCATTAGCTGATGAATGGATCAAGAAGATGTGGTTTATATATACCATGGAATACTACATGGCAATGAGAAAGAATGAAATCTGGCCATTTGTAGCAATGTGGATGGAACTCGAGGGTGTTATGCTGAGTGAAATAAGTCAGCTAGAAAAAGATGCCATATGTTTTCACTTATAAGTGGGTCAGGAGAAACTTAACAGAGCACCATGAGGGAGGAGAAGGGGAAAAAGTAGTTGGGGACAGGGAGGGAGGCACACCATGAGAGACTCTTGAATACTGAGAACAAACTGAGGGCTGATAGGAGTGGTAGACAGGGGAAGGGGGGTGATGGGTATGGAAAAGGGTGCTTGTTGGGATAAGCACTGGGTGGTATATGGAAACCAATTGGACAATAAACTATGAAGGAAAAAATAATAAATCATGCTTAAATGTTGCCTTGACAGCCCCTTTTTAGGGCAATTTTAAACCTTCACAATTACATTGCAGTTAATGGCTTAAGTATATAGTAAGACATTAAGTTTTTTATCTTCAATTTTTTTTTGGTCATAAGAATAGTGAAGTAGGGTCTAATATTCAGCTTAGCTATGGTGCTCACAAAATGAAGAAAGATATCAGCTAGGTCTTTGTTTTTATTCAAAAAGCCTACCATCCCTTTTATAGTTTGTGCCTTCTGTGAGCAAAACTTTTTAGTATGTGTGTGTGTATCCCTTTAGTGATTACAACATGTTAGGATTAGGGATTCCCTACTTCCTCATTTTCTTGCAGATTTTACATTTCCAACCTGTTAAGTGAAGTTTTGGACCAAATTCCAAAGGAACATTTTGTGTGACCAGCTCTTGCAACATGTGTTTGGTAAACAAACTTAAAAAACGAATTCCTAGAAGTGTTTTAGTATTTATGACCATTTTCTATAGAAAGGTGAGAAAACTTAGGCTGGTTTTATACAGCTTATACAAAGTTGTGTGACAGGGCATCTTATTTGCTTCCAGGGATTGGGGTGGGGGGGTCCCTGAGAGTTCAGAGAGCCTAGGAGAATTGTCAGCTTTATTCTGACATAAATCTGAAGGTAAGAGGCAGGGATCACATCTAATGACCTATGTTCCTGTGCTCTATTATATAGTGTTATTAATGAGTTAACTGATTAACAAAATTAAGAAAATTCCTAGCACTAGAACCTTGAAACTAGGTTTTTAGTAATGATTTGGTTAGCATTTTAGTAACTCTTCATTCAGAGTTTTTTTTTGTTTGTTTGTTTATTTACTAGACTAAATGTAGAGTTGGTAGTAAGTAAAGAAATCTAATGGTTAAATTTCCCATTTGTGTTTTATTTTCTTAGATACTTCTTTTCAGTTATTTGTTTAAGGAGGTTTAAAAGTCATTACAATTTGGTCAAAAAAATAATAAATACATCATATAAGTGTTGAAAAAAGAAATAGAAGAATGTTAAAGACCGTAAATGCTTCTTGGTAATTTATTATTAGATTATTTTGAATGCATATTATATATTGGCTGGCAATTTTCTAAATTTTTGCCTCTTTTTTGTAAATATGACATTTTTAAAAAAATAAATGCAACT
This sequence comes from Proteles cristata cristata, assembly GCA_017311185.1. Taxonomy (NCBI): domain Eukaryota; kingdom Metazoa; phylum Chordata; class Mammalia; order Carnivora; family Hyaenidae; genus Proteles; species Proteles cristata. Next base: position 224,425 of record JAESUZ010004923.1, on the reverse strand, counting down.
TAACCTATTACCCTGGATTAAGTTTCATTGAATGTGTTCAGTCCCTCCCTTGAGTTAAGGCAGATAATGTTGTTATTATCATGTTAGAGCTGAAGAATCTTTTTATTTTATCTTGTATCAAAAATCAGTGTGTTATGTTTCTATTTACTTGACATTCCTCTAGAATTTATTTTATCTGTGAGACTATTATCTGGAAATACTAACTGTGATTGTTGAGCAACTTCTTTCAGAAAGCGAAGGTCTATATTTTGAGATCTCTGGAAAAAAAACAGATTTAAGCATCCAAAAATGCCCACTCAAAAAGAATCTTAATAATACAATAATCCCTAATAAGAACTGACCCACTAGGGAGAAGATATGTTAAAGACTGAGTTAGCAGGGAATAGAGAAAGCCACTACTAATCAAAACATCAAACCTACAATTTTCCATCACCTCTCAATGGATCAGGGACCCATTAAGAACCAGGATAAATATCTTCCCTTTCCTCTGTATTCCATCTCTTCCTGCCACTTTACAGACCTTGATCCACCAACTTGATACCCCATATCTCTATCTTCAATCTCCTTCATGATCCTTTCTCCTCTGTGCATATGACTTCCTTCACTCTATATCCACAGTAGGTTTTTGTTCTATTGTTCCTCTATTTAGCATCTTTAACCCCGAAACTGATTTCCTGTGATATTTTCCACCTTTTCATCTTTTGTTTATTCCTCAACTATTAACTAGCATTAAAACTCAAACTGCTTTAATCACAATTGCCATTGCCAAACATCTGCCAATTCCAGCAGATGCTGTGATCTTCGTACTTTTGAACTCATTAGCTTTTTGACTCTTTAGATTGAATGCATACTTATTCTTGAATCCTTTTCACCTTTTCCCCCTCCATAAACAAGGATTTAACTATCCCTCTGACTCTAGTCTTATTTTTTTTCCATTTACCACTCTATCCACTTCAAAGTGACTTTTCTCTTTCCCTTTATTATAAGCAATGAAATTACCAAGCTAGCAAATCACAGAGCCAGAAGTTGAAGACATTTCTACTGGTCCAAAACCCATGCTGTTCCTATTATATTACTCTGTACAAAATTTAATGTCACATTCATCATTTTAATTTCTCATTCTATAGAGGCAATTTAATACAGAAGATAAATTTCTATGGCCCTTTTTATTGAATAAGACACAAAGGAATATTTAGAAGTCCATGCATAAAAACACAGTAAAAATCCATAATACTACTGTAGACCTTTTCTCCGTTCTCATTCTGAAACTTCCTACATGACTTTGGCTGATATATTTATTTAGAATCAGTTTTCTTGAGTTTTGATTCTTGCCTTTACATTTTGAAAATTTTAATTTGTTACTAAAATATAATATGCAGGGGAGGTAATTAAACACAAAAGACATTTTTTATTTTATGAAAGACAGACTTCAAGATTTAAAATTTGGGTTTATTTGGTAGCTAACATATGACAGAATTTTATAAAATCTATCTTAAAAATGAAATTCATAGGTAAAAGTTTCAAGCGATTAAAAGACATTGATTATTTGCTAGTAATTAGGGTCTTTAAAATTTTATTTTGAAATAGTAGATTCACAAGAAGTTGCCAAATAATACAAAAGGGTTCCAGGTACCATTTACGCTGTAAAGCTAGTAGTTCCATTTTACATAACTAAAATACAATATCAAAGTAAGGAAATTAGTTTTGGTAAAATGCACTTACATATGTCTGTGCCATTTTATCAACTGTATAGATTTGTGTAACTGCCACCACCAACAGGATGCAGAACTATTCCATCACGACCAAACTTCTTCATGCTACCCACACACTCTCCCACAACCCCAAGTCCCTGGTGCCCACCAGTATTTTTTCTATCTCAACAATGTTGTCACTTTGAAAAGGTTCTATAAATGGACTCATGTAGTATGCAAAATTTTAAGAATGGCTTTATTCCCTCAACATAGTGTCTTGAGACCCATCCAAATTTCTGTGTCAGTCAGTTTTTCCTTTTATTTTTATGATTGCCTTTAGTGCTTTGTTGCTGAAGAATTTTAGATTTAAATTGTTGCAATATCACTTAATAATGGACTGAAATGAAAACCAATGGAACTATATACACACATTATGAAAATAATATATAAGAAAAGGAAACAGAATTGGCATAACTCCATCTTCTTAAAGTCCAAGAGTCTCTTTGATGGGAAATTCTAGAAAGGGATCTAACCTGTGCTTAGAGTGTGTGGCTTGCTGCCTGCTGTCATCTGAGTGGGTCTGAAAACTTCCTTCCTAAAAACAAATACTTCTCTAGGTTTGCCTTAGTCCCTGAAATCCCCATCATTAATCAATGCTTTTGACTGGCAATGCCAATACCTGGCAATGAAAACTCTTCTTTATTTACAATTGCATTTTTGAAAGGGCATAGATTAAAATATTAATGCATTTTCCCACTAATTGTTAGTTATAGTAAGTATATGAGAGTACGGGGGATTGAGAATTCAGGTGAGTAGAACGACTAGTTTAAAGAAAATGCATTCTCTCTATATTCCTTGGAATTCTACACTTCTATGAAACTCAATAACCTAAAAAACTAAAATGAAATAAATGTCATGTTTTGAAGATTTCCCAGGAACTACCGCTCATACCTCACTCCAGGTCATTTTTATTTTTCTCCTCATGAAATTAAGAGTTGATTAGATTGTGAAAGTATCTCTCTATTACTATTAAGATTATGTTGTATACTCTTCTGGAAGTTGACGAATATTTTAATATTAACAATTCAACAACCCAAAGCAATAACTTTTATAAGGAGGCCCAATACATTGAAATGAATAATAAAACATCATTTGAGACACAACAGAATTTCAAGTATCTAGGATTTTGTATCAGTAAAATTGTTTTCTGGGAAACAAACTCTAAAATAATGGCAACCACCAATTAATTAAACTTAGAGAAATTGTAGTGAAATATTACTGCATATGTGATGGCTCTAAAATTTTTGGACTAGACAGTACCCAAATTCTTTCTGGACATATAACAAGAGGCTGGAAATCTCTACAGATTACAAATCAGAAAACCTTGTAAGACTTACTTCTTATAAAACAGACTTGTGGCAATTAGTCTGTAGTGTATCAGGGTATCTGCCTCAGGAGGAAATACATTCCTCTCTACCAGAGACCGTAATCAAGTAATTTCTAAAAGCTGAAATATTTCTCTAAGAACTATACAACAGCAGGCACACATTCAACTACAGGATTCAAAGAACACGGTGCATAGAGGCTGTAGTTGGGTCTTAGTAAAGTTGAGTGTCATGATCAAGGTTTCCAAGTGCAGACAAGGTTTTATGACCCGTTAGCTGGGAAGCATGGCTGGCAGACTCCATTCTTCAGGTGAACCTGTATGATTGAAGCCCCTGAGATTGTATTTTCACCTGTGTATCTGGAATGATGCCAGAAGTTTCCTGCAAGAAGTTATAACTGATGTTCACTCAAGAAAAATCTTGGAAATAAAAATATTAATGACCGCAAAAGTGAAGATAACTTGCAAAGCCTTTTTGTTTATGTTAATGGTATCAATAATATAGCTAAAATTATTGTAACTTCTTGAGGTAACATTGATATGTTTAGTTGGATTCTACTTATGATGCTATTTCCTGAATGTTTTATTTTTTTCATCCTAAAATATTATATGTGAAGTGTGTTCTTCCTGAGTGTACTTATAGTTCTGGTTGAAGTTGACATTGTGTCCTTTGAAGTACTCGTGACCAAATGCAATACATTTCTTGCCATCTATATCACATAAGCTTATTGCCGCTCCTTCACTACCTTTCTTTCTCAAGGAAATTTCTACTTACACAGGTAAAGAAAAAAAAAAGAAAATCTATTTCCATTGCTCGAGTTCTTATTACCTGAAATGTGAATATATTTGTCAGATGATTTGGACGTTTTATATATTTCCCATTTTTAACTCCTCATTTCTTATTTAAAGATGGAATATATTCTCTTCTCTGAAAAGATTATTTTGGCATTTTCACTCAGAAACTCATCCAGTGGATTATAAATTCCTTATGAGCATGGGTTTTATTCATCATCAAATCTCAAGCACTTAGCCCACAACAGACAGCAGTTCTTTTGACATTTTTAAATGGAACACTGACTGTATGCTTGCAGTCTTCTAAGTGCTAGAGGTAAACACTAGCTCAAAGTCATTACTCTTGTGGGGTTAACATTCCAGGGGGGAGGAGGCAGTAAATATAATCAAATAAATATACAGTGAGTTACATAAAGGTGGTATGAAGATAAAGTAGGATAAGTGGGAGAGAATGCCAACTTTATAATTTAATAAATGAGAAAAATAGGCTCATAAAAGGTCAAATGACTTTTCCAAATCACTCACCTAGATAACTATATAGTTAGCATTCCTTTATTTTTTTTAAAATTACAAACCCAACTTTATTTTCATGATTGAATACTGACTTTCAACATTTAACTAGGAGGAAGATGCTATTCTTTAATATTACAGACTCCTCCCGAGCATGATGTTTGAATGAAAATCTTCCTGATTAAATGTAAATTCTTCATGGATAAGAATAGAATTGTATCTAAACTGCATAAGATCATTGATAAATTTTGAAATGGAGTTTCAAGTTTTCACTGGAATTTAATTTTTTAGGAGTCTTATAGGAATTTTCTAGCAGATAGTGAAATGTCATTTTGTAGCTAATTATCCTGTTAATTTGCTTTCATTAAAAGTAAAATAATCACATGCTATTAAATTCAGAAATGTCAATTTTTCCAAATAGGTATATTATTCTTTTATAAGGTATGTAGCACGCGCACGTGCGCGCGCACGCGCACGTGCGCGCGCGCGCGCGCACACACACACACACACACACACACACATCTAAATGGAGTAAAAACCTGAATATAAATTCATTAAATAAAGTATTCAAATAATTCTTTAACATATGAAAAAATGTACATCTTCACTCAAAAGACATATAAATTAAAAGAGTAATGAAATGCTTTGGGGGTTTAAGCTTTTGAATTAACAAAGATTTGTAAATAGTAATAATAATGTTTTGAGGGAGGCATTTTTATCTTGTACTTTTGTCATGAGAGTTAATTGGCACAGATTTACTATAGTTTTCTTTGGCAATAAGTATCAAGTACCGAGAGGTTGGGCTGCGGAATTCCACTTCGAGAAGCTTATTCTTAGGGAAAAATCATGTGAAATCAGAGATGTTTCATAACTTGTTGCAGTGGTTGACTCCTTTTTTGTTTCTGGATTCTGAACAGTTAATATTCAAAGAATCCTTATTTTCTAGGAGGGACTAAACATGTAAACTGAATGGGAATAGAGAGATTCTTTCTCAATCTAATCAACATCTAATTTTAGGAGAAAAGGGGGAAAAACGTGAACAGAAATGAGGCATGAGTGGAAGTTCTCTGGAAATCATCAAGAAATGAAATTTGTTTTAGGGGGGCCTGGGTGGCTTAGTCGGTTAAGTGTCCGACTTTCGCTTAGGTCATGATCTCGCGATTCGTGGGTTCGAGCCCCGCGTCAGGCTCTGTGCTGACTGCCAGCTCAGAGCCTGGAGCCTGTTCCAGAGTCTGTGACTCCCTCTTTCTCTGACCCTCCCCTGCTCACGCTGTCTCTCTCTCTCTCTCTCTCCTAGAAATAAATAAAAATATTAAAAAAAAAAAAAGAAATGAAATTTGTTTTAGTTTTTAAAGTTATTAAGCTTCATAGAAATTTAGAATTTTAAGTAATATATAAAGAAAAAATTTTAAGCAAGTATTAGGTACAAGGAGATATTTAGAATTAGAAAAACAGGGGCGCCTGGGTGGTTCAGTTGGTTAAGCTCTGACTTCAGCTCTGGTCATAATTTCACAATGAGTCTGAGCCCCGCGTCGGGCTCTGTGCTGACAGCTCCAGAGCCTGGAGCCTGCTTCAGATTCTGTGTGTCTCCCTCTCTTTCTGGCCCTCTCCCACTTGCACGCTGCCTCTCTGTCTCTCAAAATTAAATAAAAACATTTTAAAAAATTTAGAATTACAAAAACAAATAATCCAAATGTTTAAAATGAGAAAATGATTTAGCAAATCAGTGAACTATGATACATTCATCAGATGTCAATATGAGAAATATTTTCAAAGATTAATGATACAAAAACTCTCACTGTATTTTATTAAGCAAAAAGCATAAGGAAAAATATATATACCCTGAAAATGCAAAATGCCATATTTCATTTTTGTATATAAACTTAATTATACACAGGAACAGAAAAAAACCGTAGAAAACATTAACAATAAATTATCTTAGGTATTTCTGTGATCTGGAATTAAGTTATTTTTGTTTTCTTATCATTGTTTTCTATTTACCTAAATTTCTATAGTTGTCTATAGTATGTACACACTACTTTTCTAAAACTTGCCTTTATTTGATTGTTTTGAAATAAGTGAAGCAGAATAGTAATGTTAAGATGCAGAGTTAACCATTTCTATGTGCCTCCTAACATCCCACCTATGCTCTTATCATACCAAAGTAATAATATTAACAAACTTTTTTCTTACGGTTGATATAAACATGCATTTTTAAATTTATTTTATTTTACTTAAATTTTTTAAGTAAGCTTCACACTCAGCACAGAGCCCAGTAGGGGGCTTGAACTCACAACCCTGAGATCAAGACCTAAACTGAGATCAAGAGTCAGACACTACTGACTGAGCCACCCTGGCACCCCTGAATATACTTTTTTAAATACTTGTTTCTTATTTCTTTTTTAACAAAACAAAATTCTATTATACCTGTTATTTTGCCTTTTCATTTTTCACTTAATAGACTATCATGATCATCTAACAAGCACATAGATCCAATTCGGTATTTTATTTGAATTTCTTTGTTTTAAAAACCTTTTTTTAATATTTATTTTTGACATAGTGAGAGGCAGAGTATGAACAAGATCGGGGCAGAAAGAGAGGGAAACACAGAATCCAGAATAGTCTCCAGGCTCTGAGTTGTCAGCCCAGAGCCCAATGTGGGTCTCAAACTCACAATCTGGCAGATCATGACCTGAGCCAAAGTCAGACACTTAACAGACTAAGCCACCCAGGTGCCCCATTTAAATTTCTTTATACATATATCATTTACACAGGTAAGATTTTACTGAAATTAAAATGTGGATTTATTATTACTGTCTTTTTTAACATTCTCTTATTCAACTCTGTAAGCCTCCAACTATTTCATTCCCACTGATAGTAATCAGTCAAAGTCTACTTACATAATTACTCCCATTTACGTGGGGTTTTATATGCTTTTTAAAAATACAGTAGTACATACACTTATTTGCATCTACTTATATTGCTTAACACTTCTTCAGGGGAATCTTCAAGAAAATGATGCTAATTCACTCTTTTTAATGACTGCCTAGTATTCCATGTTGTTGCTGTGCCAGATTTGATCCAATTATTTCTGTATGATATTCCTTTTACAATGATACAGTCAACATCCCTAAACATCTCACCTGATGAATTGGTGCTTCAATCTCTATGAGATAGATTTACATAAATGGCACTACCAGATATAAGGATATGTATCTTTTAAATTGAAATAGTGCTAGATTCCTCCCCTACACACCCACACTATATATATATATAACAATGTACACTATGAACATTTCTACAAACAATAGTTGAAAATCTATTTTTCTCAGGGCCTTGGGTGGCTCAGTTGATTAAGCATCCACTTTCTGCTCAGATCATGATCTCACAACTTGTGAGATCAAGCCCCACCTCAGGCTCCATGCCGACAGTGTGGAGTCTGCTTGGGATTCTCCCTCTCTCTGTCTCTGTCTCTCCCTCTACCCCCACTTGAGCATACATTTTCTCTCTCTCAATATAAAAAAATAAACTTTAAAAAAAGAAAATATATTTTTCTCAATATACTCACCTGCAGTAAATATTTTTGCCTGTCTGAGAGGTATGAAATGGCATTTTATGGTTACTTCCATGTGCATTCCCCTAATAATGACTTTCACCATATTTTTTATATTAACTGACCTTTGGATTTTATCTAATGTGAACTGATTTTCCATATTTTTTTCCAGTCCAAGTTTTATGTTTTGTCTTCTTAGCTGTGAATTTAACAATTTTTTATTGAGTTTTAACCTTTAACCTATCATTGTTACTATAAATTTTGTAGTAAAGAGTCTCTATTTTTTTAATAGCTTATGCACTTCTGTTTTTCCCATCCTTAGCTTTTGCATTTAGCTTCCAAGGTTTACTTTTAAGACTGTTGTTCCTCAATATATCAGAAACTTATTTTGCAAGTGATGTAAGTTAAGGCTTCAACTTAGTTTTACCCTGAAATAATACTCAGGTATGTGTATTAAAAAAACTACATTAGCCCCCACAGAGTTGATACTGCTTATGTCACACATTCAATTTTTCATATATTCTGCAAACAATTTGTAGAATCTTGATTCTGCTACATCAGTCTCTTTTAATCCACATACCACAACTATATGATTTATTTTTTAACACTGTTTGCTAAGGCAAATTTTGCCTTGGTAATCTTTTTTATATTCACTTGGCTGCTCTTAGACAGCTGTTCTTCCTTGAGAAATGTCTATTTGTCGTAAATGTTTTAAACCACAAAAAAGCCCCATTGTGATTCTAATTACACTTTCCTTCCCCAAAAAACTTGGTATTTCACTGCTCATATTTTTATGTCTTTTCATAAATTTTTATAATTTTTCCATAATCTGACATAGTTTAAGTAAAATTTTAATGCCTGCCTTTGAAAGCTAATAAAATATAGCTGTGAATCCATCTTGATGCCTTTTTAATATCTTCACATTTATTTTTACAGTAATTGATCCCTGTAAGTTTGTCCCTTCTTAGGTTAATCTTAGTAATTTCTGTTTTTCTGTAGGATTTAAACTCTACTTCCAGAACGAGACATGTTGTGTTCCCTAATGATTCTTAGCAGTTTAGAGGGTAAGAACTCTGCAGTGGCTTTTTCTCACAACTCTCTCAGCCAGTCTGAATGACAGGCTCAGAAAAGGTAATGAATTTACTTTGACATTGAGAATGGGGAGGAAAGTGGAATGCAGTTAGCTGCCACATTTCTAGAATCCTCTTTCTCCATCCGTTGCATTACCTACAATCAGAATACAGTAATATGTCAAAATTAGGCATAGAGGGCAAGGAGTATATGGAAAATCTCTGTACTTTCCACTCAGTTTTGTTGTGAACCTAAAACCACTCTAAAACACACAGGCTATTTAAAAAAATATATGTAGAAGCATATTTGAACATGATTTAAAAGTTGAAAGTATCCCAAGGGACAGCCCGTACTTGTCTTGTATGACATATAATGTTCTTTGGAGCATACACAAAATGAAACTGCTTTCTGCAAAGAAAATCTTCCAATGTTACTGAGGAAGCTAAACCTCCAACCAGTAGCTACGAACTGGTTGGAGCTAAGAACTCCAACATAGTTCTTAAACCAAAAAGGTTAAATTAAAAAAAAAAATTGCAGAATATGCAACTAACAAACTTTCTTCTATGTGTCAATGTAAATGTGCACTTAGAAATAGTAATATATAGGGATGCCTGGGTGGCTCAGTTGGTTGAGCGTCCGGCTTTGGCTCAGGTCATTATCTCACAGTTCATGAGTTTGAGTCCTGTGTCAGGCTCTGTGCTGACAGCTAGCACAGAATCTTTGGATTCTGTATCTCTCTCTCCCCCTGGCCATCCCCTGCTCATGATGTCTCTCTCTCTTTCAAAAATAAATAAAACATTAAAAAAAAAAAGAAATAGTAATATATAGAAAATAGTGCAGCCTGTATCACACCTCTAAGAATGGGATAAAAGGCTTACAAATGCTATTATAAAGTTAAACCTGTATGTTCTCACATTGAATTCTGGCCCACTGAGGACACAGTACATGGGCGTTATTAGCAGAAATGATGTGCATCAGCTTCAGTTGATTCTGGTAACGCTTTCATGCAGTTTACAGACTGTTAGTTAATTTCTCCAGACTTGTTACTGTTTCCTGGTTTTGCTCTCTTCCTTTATGATATTGTTTGGCTTAAGACTATTTTGCAAAACAAATAAATTATTTTATCATGTTCACTTTTGCTGCTTGAAGAGCACAATGAGGCAGAATGGAGATGAACAGGAGAAAATTGTGAATGTTCAGAAATGCAACTTGCCAAATATTTTTATGTTGCACCAAATTAAAATATTTTTATTAAACAGAGAAAATTCTAGGCAAACTTGTCTAGTTCTGGGAGAGAATACATAATACTATATCATCATAATTTATATTCCATATGCAGACTATAATGAATTGGAAGAATATCAAATGCAAAATCCATACTTTGAAAATTAATTTGATTAATTCCCTATCTAAAGCCAGTCATACAGGTTTATAGCACACGACAAATTCCTTCCAAAAGAATGATTCTACTTATATTTTTTCCCATCATAAATAGACCCAAAGCAGAAAAACAGAGGGTAACTTATTTTGAAGAAGGTATTTTAATGTCTTTGAAATGTCCATGATCTTCAATCTAATCGGGAGAAGGTAGAAGCTCTTAAAGCCTTCCAAAATTGTGCCTGAATGGAGCAAGATAACTCAGATTCTGGACTTCAGAGTCATGCAAACTTGGCTACAAATCTTGACTGTCAGTGACTCTGAAACTGTCGGTTTCTCACCCTCTATTCCATTATCATTGGGAAACTATTCCTTGAAGTTCTGTCACAGGTACTTTTCTTTTCCCCATTGGTATACTCTTGCTTTATTTGTCAGTGACTCCCAGATATATTTCTCAAGCCCAAGCCTGTCTTCTGAGTTCCAAATCCACATATCTAATGGCAATTCACTTTCCTTAATTGGATGTCTCAAAGACATCTCAAACTCAATATATCCAGCAGAACTCATAATATTTTTCTCAAACAAACATCTCCTGGAACATTGCCCTTCATAATAAATGGCTCCATGTTCCCTGATGCCAGAATTTTAAAACTACTGTTTGACTCCAGATGCCCTGTGCCAAATCAAGTCCATGCCAAGCCTATATATTTCTTGACCGTATCACATTATCTCAACCTTCATTTCCATCGTTCTTCCCTGGTCTACCATGGCCTATTAATGATCCTGGAAAACTCCATACTATCTCCTTTCCAATCCATTTAAACTGTTGCAACCAAGGGGATACTTTAAAATGTGAACATTTTAAAGTCATATGCTAGTTTAAAATCCTTCAATCATTTTTCATTGTTCTTAGGATGAGACCCAGGAATGTCTCTGTGCCTACCACTTCAGCCTCACACAGATACTTCTTCCCTTCTCAGTCATTCTGAACTGGTGTCGGTGAAATACTCTTGGCTTTGTCTTTAGACCTGCCTCCATAGCATAGTCTTTTCTCAAGAAAGTTTTTCCCCCACCCAACTTTCCTCAGTTCATCTGTCTAACTTCCGTCATTCTAGGTCTTATCTAGGACATTGTATCTCCAGAGAATTCTCCCCTGACCTCCTGGGCCACATGCTGATCTCTGTTTTACAGGCCAACAGCGTCTGCCTTTCCCTTTCTGTCATCCATTATACTTTTTTTTAATATTTATTTTTGAAAGAGAGAGAGTGAACAAGGCTCAGAGATAGGGAGACAGAGGATCCAATGCAGGCTCCATGCTATCAGCTCAGAGCCCGATGTGCGGCTTGAACTCACGAACAATGAGATCATAACCTGAGCATAAGTCAGATGCTTAACCCACTGAGCCACCCAGATGCCCTCCCTTCACACTTTTAATTACATGCTCAATGCCTTTCTTTTCCAGCAAAATGTAAGAACAATGGGAGAAAGTTTATGTTGATGTCGTTCTTTTTTGTAACCATTATGTCCCATAGCTTAATATAGGATTTTACATATTATAGATTTTTAATACATTATGAAATGGCTGAATACATGAGTGAATAAGGCTAGACAATTTATGTTTCTTCATCTTTAAGTTGAGGATATTAATACATATCTCATAGGGCTATTATAAAAGATCATTGTAAGGCTGAGGTAAAATAATTTTGTATCCATTTGTTTTCTTATCAGACTTGATATATTCATTTTCAATTGTTGTTATAACAAATTATCACAAACTTACCAGCTTAAAGAACATAAATTTATTATTTTCTAGTTCTGTAGGTGAGAAGTCCAATACAGACTATACTCCATTAAAATAAGTATCAGCAGGGCTGTGTTCCATCTCCAGGCTGTAGGGAAGAATGTGTTTCCCTGCCTTTTCCAGCTTCTAGAAGCCACCCCCGTTCCTTGGCACCTCTTCCTCCATCTTCAAAGCCAGCAACAGCAGACTGAGTTCTCTCACACTTCAACTTTCTTCTTTTTTGGTCTTATCTATCTCTCCCACCGGAAAAAAGGTTCTCTAAGATCACATTGGGCCCACACAAATAGCCAGGATGATCTTCCCATCTCAAAGTCTACACCCTTAGTAACATCCAAAGATCCCCTTTTACCACATAAAGTAACATATTCACAGAATCTGAGGATTAGAGTATGGACATCTTTGGAAATTATTATTCTGCCTACTACCGGGAATGATGGTAATATCACTCTTTTGTTATTAAACTAAATTTCTTCAATATTCTAATGCCTTAAAGAAAGAAAAAGAAAAATGAAGAATGGTAAAGGAATACAGTGGTAAAAGGAGAAAGAGAATCATAACCTATTCTGTACTCCCAACTCAAACTCAGGCCCTTGTCTAATTACTTTCAATAAATCTCAAAATATTTTTTGTAGATAAAGTATTTTAAGGCTTGATACATATGCCCAACATGTAGAATGTAAGTAAGTACACAACTTTCACTGAGCAAAGTAATATACAGTACATTGTCAAAGTTTGTGTAACTCAGGCATATGCCCAGGCCCAAATAGGCCTATCCCATTGTGGCTTGTGGTCTCCTATGAATGTCTACTCTCTGTATTGGACTTGAATACAATACTATTGTATTCAATATATATTTATATATATGCATATTCAACATATATTAAAAATGTAGTAAAAATTTCACCCTCACTCAGCATTTTGCAGAAGATAACATTATCTTTTGTTTGTGCTTTGCTACTGCTTGGGCTTGTCTTTTTACCAACACAAAATACCTCTCATATCAATCTACCTTTCTGCCTATGCATATTTTACTTTTTAAAGATATTTTCCAATTCCGTGTGCTCCATGAACTTTCTTAAACATCATTATCTCTATTTTAGAACCCTGAGCACCATATTTGTGAATGTGGTTCTGGCACTTTCAAGGACTTGCAATTGCCTTTAAAATTAACTTTATTTGGGGCGCCTGGGTGGCTTAGTCAGTTAAGCGTCCGACTTTCGCTTAGGTCATGATCTCGCAGTAGTGGGTTCGAGCCCCGCGTCGGGCTCTGTGCTGACTGCCAGCTCAGAGCCTGGAGCTTATTTCGGAATCTGTGTCTCCCTCTCTCTGACCCTCCCCTCTTCACCCTATCTCTCTCTCTCCTAGAAATTAAAAAAAAAAAAATTAAAAAAAAATTAACTTTATTTGAGGAAGATGGATGTTCTATGTTTTTTTATAAGAATGGAATATTTTGTGTACACTTCCTCCTTTTTACTAAAACCAAGCATATCTTTACTAAGAATGACAGAGAGATGCCTTACCATAGAAGTCAGCACTTAATTTGTGACGAATCAAAACCATTTTTAGTTCCTTTGCAAATCCAGACTACAAAAGTCACAGATCTAAGGCAGGTGATTACAACATTTGGAATTTTATGTATTTCTCTCTTCAACAGTGCATTTCCTTCCTGAGTTTAAGAGGTTTTGTCAAAGGAATGTATCACTGCTATTCATTGACGTAGCACATTAGTCCCATATAAATGGTCAGTCTAAAAAAAATACTAAATTGGACTGAGTCAGGTTTTTGGAGATTGGCCAACTCAACCAGCTGGTATCTTAGTATGCAGTATGTCATCCCATATACAACAGGAACGAGATACTAATGGAATGCTGCTCCTAGAGTAGAACCATGAAAAACACATCCCTACAGCCATGACACTGATTGGTTTTCATAGCTACAATGCTAGAGAATCAGTAGAGCCTCTAATTTAGGGAAGCAGACTTTTTTTTTCATGTTCAACACCTAGGGAGTGGTATCATCTGTTGCTCCTATATTTATCCCTAGGGAGTAAGTTCATGACTAAAACAACATTTAATAACTTAATTAATTAATTAACTAATTTGCAATTCAGCAATATAAATCTATCTTTTTGGAAGGGACGAGCTGGAAAGGGGTTGGGATTTATGAATTGCTCTAAAGTGTGGTCTATGGGCCCAACCTCATTGACAATATCTTAGAGCTTCTTATACATGTAGACCCCTTATGCAAACTATGTATTTGACATTGAAGATAATATAGAAGTTTCCAAATGCAGTCAATAGATAAAGAATTTTGGTTAGAAATGTTTACAATAGGGGCGCCTGGGTGGCTTAGTCGGTTAAGCGTCCGACTTTCGCTTGGGTCATGATCTCGCGGTTCGTGGGTTCGAGCCCCGCGTCGGGCTCTGTGCTGACTGCCAGCTCAGAGCCTGGAGCCTGTTTCAGTCTGTGACTCTCTCTCTGACCCTCCCCTGCTCACGCTGTCTCTCTCTCTCTCCTAAAAATAAATAAAACATTAAAAAAAAAAAAAGAAATGTTTACAATAATAATCTGAATATATTATTTTGCATTAACAACATTTTAGATAATGTGCATTTTTAAAGTGAAAATGGAAAATATTTTTTTAATATAGGTAATTGTAAAATCAGTTCTCTTGTCTAGAGTGAAACCAATAACTTTATTTTTTATTTTAAGTAGGTTCCTTGCCCAACATGGGGCTTGAACTCATGACTCTGAGATTAAGAGTCACATGCTCTGACTGAGCCAGGAAGGCACTTTTCAATAACTATTTTATAACTTATTATACTAAATGATAAGTACAAGGGTATTTCTATAATATGTAAATACCTAAGTGCCATTAAATACTGAGTTACACGTTGCATTATTATCTGAGATATAACATACATTGAGCTGTAACTTTTGGAGAGCACTGTGTTGAGTCAGGGATTCTTTCTCTGCCCTTTTTCTGTGGAATTCTGACATTAGGCCACATCTGTATCCAGACATACTCCCTTCTTTGGCATTCACTTCCCCCACCTTTTTTTCTCTATTGATTTTTATTATTTCCTAGATTCAGAGTCATTTTTGGTTGCTTTGATAAGCCAACTTATAGACTGAATTTTATATTAAACTTTTCCTTCTTATCATTAGTTAAGTAATAAATATACAGAGTGAGATATCCATTTTCTTTGCAGTTTTGTTAAGATCCAGGTTTAGAATCAGAACAGGATATTAAGCTTATCTCAATCACAGTTCAATATTTCTTTGCTTGCTTAAGGACATGGCATAATAATTGGAATATTTAAATGCCTTGTTCAGAAACCTTTAGACTCACAGTTGTAAGTGAAAAGTTGAACAAATGACTGTGGAAGAGAATGCCAGAGTGCCTCATTTTCACATACATATAAAATAATATTATCAACTCAGAACCCATTGTGCCTAAGAAGGTTTGGAATTTTGCTTTGGTTTATAGGCAGAAAACTGAAATGGTGGCTCTTCCACTTTTACCAGGAATTAGAATTACCTAATAAGAAAAACATTTTTTCACCCTTTCTATTACTGTGAAATAAATCTATTATTAAGGAGTCTAAATAATTAAATTTTGAAGTAAAGCCCCAAAAGTTAGGATGAAGACTTTTACTTCCTGGAAATGACAAGTTTGTTTAATCTTCCATTGGAAGAAAACATAAAAAATGATTGCCTTTATAAGAGCTACATTTCCATTAATACACCAACAATAATAATTTACTTTAGCCTAAACATCTAGATAAGCCAGTTTCATCCCTTGTGTAGAATAGCAATATTCAACATGCCTTACAGTCTTTTTTATATGAGATTTAAATTTCTCTTGCTGAAGTTTAAGCCCATAGAGCTCATAAATACTTTAGAAAACCCAAAAATGGCTCCTTCCCATTCCACTGTAAAAATTAGTTGGCTGGTTCCTTTCCACACATATGTAACTTTCCTACATATGCAACTATGTCTGGTTACATAAATTTGTGTTTTCCTAAAACTTATTGATAGCCATTTGTATCTATTGGGGTTTTTTTAGTATACTTCTTTGAATTATTTTTAAATGAGTTAAGGAATTACATCAATTAAATAAAGGATCATATCCTTAATTTTTCACATTCTAGTTGTAGCTAATGTAGTACCACTGTACATCAGATATCAAAACCATGTAACCATGTAGGTCTCTTTACTCCCCTATCCTTTATGGTATTCATATCTATTACATTTACATATGTTAAAAACTCCACAATCCAGTGTTATAATTTTCCTTTAAATAATTATATTTTAAATAATTTAGAGAGGGAAAAGAACAACCCCTTATACTTAGTGACACATTTGTCATTTCTGACATTGTGGTTTATTCCTTCCTGAAGATTCAGGTTATCCAGTTTGATCCTTTTTGCCTGATGGTATTTTTTTGTAATTTTGTTGCTTTATTCTCACATTTTACTCTAAAAGAACATAGCCACCACTTCAACACTTTGCTTGGAAATTTCCTCAGCTAAATATTCAGTTTCATTACTTACACATTCTATTTTCCATTTAGCTGCAGAACACAGTTCTGCAGAATTCTCTGCCACTATATGGTCCCCCTTTCCAGGTTCCAATAGCATGTTCCTGTTCCCTTCTGAGTTCTCTCCAGCAAGTTTATTAACATCCATGTTTTTACTAACAGTCTGTTCAAGGCAATCTAGACTTTTCCTACGATGCCTCTCAAAAATTTTCCAGCTTTAATCCATTACTCAATTCCAGGGCCACTTTGCATGTTTAGGTATTTGTTATAGCACCATCCTACTTCCAGTACCAAAATCTGCATTAGTTTCTGTGGCCTTTGTAACAAATTACCATAAGCCTCACAAATTACCATAAGCCTCGTGGATTGAACAGTACAAATTTATCTTACCGTCTGCACATCAGAAGTCTGAAGTTGTTCTCACTGGGCTAACACGATGTTGGCAAGACTGCATTCCTTTCTGGAGGCCCCTGAGAAAGAATCATTTTCTCCCTCTTTTTTCTTTTATTTCCCTTTTTTTCTTTTTTCCTAGCGTCTTGAAGCTACCTGAGTTCTTTGGCTGTTGGCTCCCTTCCATGTTCAAAGCCAACAGTGGCAAGTCTGCTCTTTCTCGTATCCCATTAGTCTGAAACTGACTGTGCTGCTTCCTTTTTACACATTTTAGGGCCTTTGTGATTACATGTGGTCCACAAACATAAAAATATCCCGGAAAAAATGTCCCTTTTTCAATTAAGATGACTAGCAACCTTACTCCATCTACCTTAATTTCCTTTTGGCTTGTAATTTAACATATTGATCAATTCCAAGCATGAGGACATGGACATCTTTGGGAAGCTATTATCTGGCCTGCCGTACATACCCAGCTTACCCCTGAAACTATCCTTGCAACGGCAGCAGCCCACATCTCATATCATTCTTGTAGCCTTGACTGTGCTGTGAGGAGTCAGCACAAATGTGTTGTTCAGATCAGTTGAAGAGCTAGTGAAGGTTGATGTGTGGAATTCAGAGCTCCTCCTCTCAGGCTCCCTCATTTTGGGAATCTCACGTGCTCTCATCCAGTGACACTGGTTGACTCAAATTCTGTCCTCAGGTCCTTCAAGGCAATAAGATTGTGGATTTTCTATTGAAGTTTTAGCTGCCCTGCATGATGAAGACCTGTGCTTGTCATCAGTTGAAAAATCATATATATGGGAAGCCTACTGTATGTGATTCCATTCTACCAAGTGTTGATTTCTTACCAATGTCTGTCTACTTTTGGACACTATCTAGTGCCATCAGGTAGGTTTTCCTTTTACTTCAGACGTAAAATATAGTTGTTACTGTGTGAAGGTTGGTATGAAAGTTAGTCAAAGGGTTGGCCCAAGCTCTCTAACCATACTAGCAGCTTTGCTTTTCATTTTTTAAATCACTGATAAACTTTTTATTGTTTCAGTATGTCAAATTCCAATGTTCCTTTTTTATCTTACATCATCATCTATATCCCTTATCATGAATATTAACTCTATTTCTTTATACCTGATATATTCTCTGCTGCTATCAGGTATTTTCGGAAAAACAATTTCACTGAAACTCAGATATAATAAAAAATGAACAGATCACAAGTATTCTACTTGATGAACTTTTCTCAAACTAAACACACCATGGTAACCAGCATCCAGATTAGGACATAGAATATTATCTGTTCTATACAACTGCCTTTGCCTTCTTCGAGTCACTTTAATCTTTCTTCCCTAAAGCTAATAATTATTTTGTCTTCTATCACCAATTAGTTTTGCTTGTTTTAGAACTATATATAATCAAAATCACACAATTCATAAGAAATTTTTGTGTACCTGGCTTCTTACATCCAAAATTATTTTCCTAAGAATCATCCGCATTTGTTATGATGAACACTGAGTGTTACATGTAACTGATGAATCACTAAATTCTACCCCTGAGACCAGTATTACATTATATGTTAACTAACCAGAATTTAAATAAAAATTTGGGGAAAAAATCACCCACATCGTTTGTATGTAGCAGTAGTTCATTTATTTTAATGCATATATTATTTCCTTATATGAAAAAATATAATTTATTTACATGTTCTACTTTTGGTGGATATTTTGGATCATTTTCAGGTTAGATATATTACAAATAGACGAGTCTGAACATTTGAGTGCAGAGCTTTCAATGTTGATGTGTACGGATTCCTGTTACAGTTATATCTGGGAGTGGAACTGTTAGCGCCTGGGGTTTGCATGTGTTCAGACTTAGTTGGAACAGTTTACCAAAAAATTGATAAATCAGCAGTAAATAAGAATTTCCTTTGCTTCACATCCTTGCCAATACTTAGTTGCTTTTAGAATAGAAATCAAGAGGGGCACCTGGGTGGCTTAGTTGGTTAAGCGGCCGACTTTCGCTTGGGTCATGATCTCTCTGTTCATGGGTTCGAGCCCCGCGTCAGGCTCTGTGCTGACTGCCAGCTCAGAGCCTGGAGCCTGTTTCAGTCTGTGTCTCCCTCTCTCTCTGACCCTTCCCTGCTCATGCTGTCTCTCTCTCTCTCCTAGAAATAAATAAAAAGAACATTAAAAAAAATTAAAAAAAAAAAAAAGAACAGAAATCAAGAAAATATTTCCAGTTAAGTTTTCTTGTCCTAGTTTGATCCAGGCAATTTCTCAGTAAAATGAGGACTAAACAGTTTATAAAATTAACATCAATAAGTCAATAATCCTGTGTCCTAAAAGACCATCAATTGATTGTCCACTGCTTCTAACTAGAATATTCAAAATAAAAGCCTCAGGGGTGCCTGGGTGGCTCAGTCGGTTGAGGGTCCGTCCGACTTCAGCTCAGGTCATGATCTCATGGTTAGTGGGTTCGACCTCCACGTCAGGCTCTGTGCTGATAGCTAGCTCAGAGCCTGGAGCCTGTTTCAGATTCTGTTTCAGTCTGTGTCTCCCTCTCTCTCTGACCCTTCCCTGCTCATGCTGTCTCTCTCTCTTTCTCAGAAATGAAATTTTAAAAAAATATTTTAAAAAATAAAAAACAAAACAAGAGCCTCAAATGCAAAAGCAAATATTGTATACTAAGGTGTTACCAACATATGTCCAATCTGAGGAAGGATCTGAATATTTCTGTAGTTGGGTAGAGACTTAAAGCTGCTAGTCAGAACTTGACTTTATATTCAGAGCCCTGGGGCACCGGGTGGCTTAGTTGATTGAGCGTCCAACTTGTGATTATAGCATAGGTCATGCTTCCGGGTCTTGAGATTGAACCCCACACCAAGTCCTGCATTAAGCCCCTCATCAAGCCCCGCATTACACTCCATATTGTGAACGAAGCCTACTTAAGATTTTCTCTGCCTCGCCTCCCTCCCCTGTTTGTGCGCTCTTTCTCTAAAAAACTTTTTAAATAAAATAAACTAGGTGTTTAGGTTCAGAGCCTTGCTGGAGAGAGACTAGTTAAGGAAATTAATTTTGTTTATAATGCATCCATAAGCAAAATCATAAATACTTTGAACAAAAAACAACCAGTTGCTTCATAATGTCTTTTGAGCATATTAAAACAATATTCTTATCTATATGACAGGGCATCACCAGATTTTACTCTATACTATGACCTTCACATTTTAAAGAAATTTAGAAATTGACCTACAGGGTACTTCAAAAAACATGGTGTTTGTAGTTTCATTATGATTTCTACTGTTTTGTTTCTTATCTACAATATTTCTGTCTCTGTACTTGTAAACAAACAAGCAAACAAAATTTCTAATGGTTTTCCTATAAAATATGGTTTTTGATTTCTTATCATTATTCAACGGAATTCCTCTTGGGCCAGTGATTTCCATAAGGAAAGGAAATCATTTGGGTTGGGGTTTATTTCAGAGGCATGCATGGCACAAGTGTGTGTGTATATGTATGCATGTGTGTGCCCATGTGTGCACTGTGTGTATTCTCAGGTGGTAGGTAATTGAGGTGAAAGGAAGGGAACATAGTACCACTTTTCTAGATTTCTTTATCCCAACGCTGAGCAATATGTCTGTAAAGAACATTAGCTTCACTTGAAATAAAAGCTCAGACAATTGTTTAAAAACAAAATATTGACACACTATGATTGTTGGAAGAAGGAAACTACTTTAGGAGAAGTGTTTTGATATAGACCACAACACAAACAATTCAGTACTAGCTTGGAATATAACTAGGTATTTTTTTGAACACTGGGCCATGGAATCATTCATACATTAAAAGGAAGTAACCTCTTTGAGCTCATTTCAAACTGTGGCAGCGCTTTTTTATAGGCCAGTGATGCTGGCTTAATATACTTGAGCATTTCCATCCCCCCCCCTTTTTTTTTTTCATAGTTTATTGTCAAGTTGATTTCCATATAATACCAAGTGTTCATCCCAACAAGTGCCCTCCTCCATGCCCCCCACCCCCATCAGCCTTCAGTTTGTTCTCAGTATTCAAGAATCTCTCATGGTTTGCCTCCCTTCCTGTCCCCAACTACTTTTTCCGCTTCTCTTCCCCCAAGGTCCTCTGTTAAGTTTTTCCTGACCCACTTATAAGTGAAAACATATGGCATCTGTCTTTCTCTGCCTGACTTATTTCACTCAGCATAACACCCTCGAGTTCCATCCATGTTGCTACACATGGCCAGATTTCATTCTTTCTCATTGCCATGTAGTATTCCATGGTATAGATAAACCACATCTTCTTGATCCATTTGTCAGATGATGGACACTTAGGCTCTTTCCATGTTTTGGCTATTGTTGAGAGTGCTGCTATGAACATTGGGGTACATGTGCCCCTATGCATCAGCACTCCTATATCTGTCGGATAAATTATTAGCAGTGATATTGCTGGGTCATAGGGGAGTTCTATTGGAGGAACCTCCACACTGTTTTCCAAAGGGGCTGCACCAGTTTACTTTCCCACCAACAGTGTAGGAGGGTGCCGGTTTCTCCACATCCTCACCAGCATCTAGAGTCTCCTGATTTGTTCATTTTAGCCACTCGAGCATTTTTCCGTTTGATGAGAATGTGGTCATAAAACAGGAAGTTCTTAGAGACATAGGAGTATCAAACTTTTAAGTTCTCTAGCTGCACATTAAAATTTTCTATCTTACTCCCTCCTTCCCTCATGTTCTTTGTTTTCTCACACACTCACAAAGAACTCTTCAGAGCACTTAAAATAGGTGGGGTGGGGGAATGAAACTCATATTTTGCTGTGCCATTGGATAAAATCTTTAGGGGACCAAATGTTTTTAACTTTTATTCGGAAATCTCTAAGTAAAATAGATCATCCAGGAAGGTGAATTATATCCTGTATAATTCTGAGCCACCTCCAGCAAACCAATGTATGTATTTTCCAAGGACTATGCATTTCTCTCTGTAAGAAGTTGGACATGTATTAGCCAGTGAAAGTTGCTTCATTCTTCTAATACAACTTGGAGTTTCTTTGCTTAAAATATATCAAATTCTATTTCATGCATATTACCATAGGTGTTCTCATTTACTCAGAAAAGAGAATGCAGTATGGTTGAAATTTAAAATGGTACCACTTTATCCAAATAATAGGGGCCTTGAAATAATACCTTCACTGGAAAACTTTTTCACATCTGGATATGATTTCATAGCTTCCCTTTTCTCTTGCCTAAATCATTAATTAAAGACTTACATCTAAATATTGGCTCTGCTGCACAAACAAGATAAAGCACAGGTCTAGGTAAATATATATATATTGCTATGGTTTATGATCTAGTTTCTTTCTTAATTTCATCAGTTAGGTCCCCTTTTCGCATTCCCTCTCGGATCCTCCTTATGACACTGCTACAATTTGCTCTCTCCTCTCCTCTTCCAGGGTTAATCAACCACATCAATCCATCAAATAAAATATGTACAATTTCTGTCACTTTCTTTAGAAGATGATTTGTTGCCATGGTGGCTTTTAGCTTGAAGATTTCTGACATTTGTTGGATCTCATGTCTTCTAGCTCTCTTCTCTTTCTTATAATAATGTAAATGAATTTTGCTCAAATTAGCAAAAGATTTTTGCTACAGTTTACAAAAAATTATGAGTAACTAATTAGATTAATTCTAATTCTTCTCTTGTAGAGATTGGGTTACCATGTGATTTTCTTTTACTATTAGATAAGTAACACCTGTGAAAAGATCTGCTTAGAAAAGGAGAAACAGATGGCTAGCAAACATATGCTTAGATAAAAGAGTCAGTGCAACACAAATCTTGGTAGCATATTTTCTTAAAATATTTTTTTATCTTTACTGACATTGATATTTCTGATTATATTGTGTTTCTTAGATGAAATATTGTCAACTTAAATTGTTATAAAGTGTTTAAAATTTCTCAAAGCATCAGGAAAAAAGTATTTTTATATAGAAAAAGTAAAATCAAACTCCAAAATAGATTGCCTTATCACAGAATTATAGAAAACCCTCTGTCTAGTTAAAGCTTGTGTCTATAACATACAAAGATCTTATTTATTATTAGCATTTTCTACTCTATAGAGTGTAGAGTTCAATTAAATGCATTTGGATATCTAACATTCTCAATGGAATTAGCGTTATTGCATTGAATGTTGGTGCACACTTACTGACAACAAACATTCAGACAAGTCCATTGTCTGAAGCCCGTACAGTCTTGCCTTTTTAAATTATTACTAAACCAAGAGAAATAATTGATACAGTAGATACAGCAAGCTGTCTTCCAAAACTGAAGGAGAAATAAAGATTTACAGATAAATAAAAGATAAGTGCATTTATTACTACACTTGTCTTATAAGAAATCCTAAAAAGAGTCATTCAAGTGAAATGAAAGGATGGTAGACAGCAACATGAGAGCATGTAAAAATATAAAACTTTCTGACAAAGGGAAATATGTAGATAAAAACAGAATCCTATAACATTGTAATGGCGGTCCATAAATTGCTTTAATTCTAGCATAGAATTTAAAAGATAAAAGCATAAAAAATAACTGCAACCATATGACTAGGTTAGTGGATATATTTTTTTAAAAAAATACCTAATTTGCAACATTGCTGACATAAAATAGGAAGGATGCAGAGGAATAGAATTTTTGTGTGCAACTGAAATTAAGTTGTTACCAGTTTAGAATAGACTGCTATAATTGTAAGATATTTTATATAATCCCCATGGTTACCACAAAAAAATCCTATAGAAGATACATGAGAGGAATCAAGTATGTCAGTACAAAAAAATCAATGAAACACAAAAGAAGATAAGAAGAGAGGGGGAAAAAACTAGCTATAGAATATAGAAAAAACAACAAAAATGGCACCAGTAAATCCTTACCTATTAGTAATTATTTTAAATATAAATGGATTAAACTCCACAATCTAAATATATAGAGTGTGTAAATAGATTTGAAAAACGAGATCTAATTCTATGCAGTTTGTAAGACTCTCTTTAGATTTAAGAACACACATAGGCTAAAAATGAAAGAATGGAAAAAGATATTCCAAGAAAATGGTAACCAAAAGAGAGCAAAGGTGAACATGTTTTTATCAAACAAAATAGACTTGAAGTCAGAAACTGTCACAAGAGACAAAGAAGGACATTACATAATGAAAAAAGTTCCATTGACCAGGAAGCTATAACAATTTCAATATTTATGCGCCTAACACTAGAGGTCTCAAATATATGAAACAAACATTGACAGAATTGAAAGGAGAAATAGAAATTAATACAATTATAGCTGGTAATTTCAATACCCTACTTTCCATAATAGATAGATCCTATGACAGAATACTAATAAGAAAACAGAACTTGAACAACAGTATAGACCAAATGGACCTAATAGACAATGTACACGGAGCATGCCATCCCACAGTAGCAGCAAACACATTTTTTTTCAAGCACACATGGAACATCCTTCAAGATAGGTCATATATAAGGCCACAAAACAAGTCTTAACAAATTTAATATTAAAATTACATCAGTGGATGAAACTAGAAATCAACAGCAGAAAGAAAATATATAAAGGAGTGGAAATTAAATAACACACTCTTGAACAACTAAGGGGTCAAAGAAGAAATCACAAGGAAATTAGAAAACATCTTGAAACAAATGAAATAAAAAACAGTATAAACAAAACATAGATTATTGAAAAGACAGTACGAATGAGCAACTTTATATTGATAAACACGTAGATGAAAAAAGAAGATTCCAAATAAAGAATCTGATTTTATATTTCAAAGAAAGAGAAAAACAAACTAAGCTCAAGTGAGCAAAAGGAAAGAAATAATAAGGATTCAAGCAGAGGAGCACCTGCGTGGTTCAGTCAGTTAAGAGTCTGACTTCAGCTAAAGTCATGATCTCACAGTTCATGGGTTTGAGCCCTCCATCAGGCTCTCTGGTAACAGCTTGGAGCCTAGAGCCTGCTTCAGATTCTCTGTCTCCCTCTCTTTCTCTGCTCCTCCTCCCTCAATAATAAATAAACATTTTTAAAAAATCAAGCAGAAATAAGTGAATTAGAGAATAGAAAATAGTAGAAAAGAATCAACAAAATAAAAGCTGGTTTTATGAAAAGATTAATAAAATTGACAGACCCTTAGCTAGATAAACTAAGGAAAAAAAGAGAAGAAAACCAGACAATGATACTATTAGAAAAGAAAACTAAAGACCAATATCCCTGATGAATATTGGCACAAAAATCCTAAAACAAAACAAAAAACTAGCAGATTGAATTCAACAGCACATTAAAAAGATTATACACCATAACCAAGTAAAATTTATTCTTAGAATGCAAGGATGTTTCAGAATATGAAAATCAATCAGTGTAATACACCAAATTAACAGAACAAAAGACAAAACCACATAATCATTTCAACTGATGCAGAAAAATTATTTCATTAATTTAACACCCTGTCATGGGAATGATAAAAGCACTTAACAGACTAGGAATTGAAGGAAATTACCTAAATATAATAAATGCCACATATGAAAAGCCCACAGATAACATCATACTCAACAGTGAAAATCTGAAATATTTCCTTCAAGATCAAAAACAAGGCAAGGATGCCCTCTCTGCCATTCTTTCCACATAGTATTAGAAGGTGTAGTCTGAGCAGTTAGGTAAGAAAAGGAAATAAAAGACATCCAAATCAGAATAGATGAAGTAAAATTATCTTTGTTCACAGATCACATAATCTTTTTTGTGGAAAACTGTAAAGATTCCACCAAAAACTATTCAAACTAATAAGCAAATTCAGAAAAGTTGCAAGATACAAAATTAACACACACACACACACTAAAATTGGCTTTGTCTATGCTAATAATGAATATTCTGAAAAAAAATTTTAGAACAATCTTATTTACAATAGCATTAAAAAGAATAAAATATTTAGGAATAAACTTACCTAAGGAATTTAAAGACTTAAACACTGCAAATTACAAAATGTTGCTGAAAGAAATTAAAAACATAAACAAATGGAAAAACATCCCACTTTCAGGCATGGATTGGAAGAATTAACATTGTTAAAATCTTCATACTACCTAAAACAAAGTTCCAGTACAATCCCTATCCAAATCCCAATGGCAATTTCTTTCAGAAATAAGAAAAACAATCTCAAAATTCATATGGAATTTTAAGGAACTTGAATAGCCAAAACAATCTTGAGAAAGAGAAACAAACTGGAATTCTCACACTTCTAGATTTCAAAACATTTTACAAAGCTACATTAACCCAAACCGTGTAGTGCTTGCATAAAGACAGATACAGATTGGGGTGCCTGGGTGACTCAGTTGGCTAAGCGACTAACTTCAGCTCAGGTCATGATCTTACAGTCAGTGGGTTTGAGCCTTGCATCAGGCTCTGTGCTGACAGCTCAGAGTCTGAAGCCTGCTTCAGATTTTGGATCTCCCTCTCTCTCTGCCCCTCCCCCGCTGATTCCCTGTTTCTTTCTCTCTCAAAAAGTAAATAAACATTAAAAAATAAAATAAATAAATAAAGGACAGACACAGAGCAATGGAACAGAATAGAGAGCTTAGAAGTACGCCTTCATATACATGGTCAAAGGAACTTCAAATAGACTGGCAAGATAGCATAATGAGAAAAAGGTAATATCTTCAACAAATGTATTGGGAAAACTGTATATTCCAACTGCAGGGAAAAAATGAAGTTGGACTTACCTAACACTATACAAAAATTAAAATGAATTAATGACCTAAGTATTACACCTGAAACCCTATCTCCTAGGAGATGATATAGGTGAAAAGCTTCATGACGTTGGATTTGGCAATGATTTCTTGGATATGACAACAACACGGGTAGTAAAGCCGAAAAAATAAGCAACTGGGATTATATCGAATTTTAAAATTTCAATACAGCAAAACAAACAACTTTTGCCAACAAGTGAAAAGGCAACCTATGGAATGGAAGGAAATATTTTGCAAACTATATATCGGACAGAGAGTTGATAGTATTTATAAGGAATTTATAAGGAATTCCTACAACTCAACAACAATAACAACAACAAAAAAGCAAATTAAATAAACAAACAAACCTGATATAAAAATGAGTAGGGGCGCCTGGGTGGCTCAGTTGGTTGTGTCCGACTTTGGCTCAGGTCATGATCTCACGGTTTGTGAGTGTGAGCCCCGTGTTGGGCTCTGTGCTGACAGCTCGGAACCTGGAGCCTGCTTCAGATACTGCATCTCGGTCTCTCTCTGGCCCTTCCCCCACTTGTGTTCTCTCTCTCTCAAAAATAAATAAACATAAAAAAAATTTTTTAAATCAAAGAATGGTAAAGAATTTAAACAGACATTTTCTTGAAGAATATATATATTCCTGAAGAATACACACACACACACACACACACACACACACACACGGCCAATAACCATATGAAAAGATGTTCAACATCACTACTTAAGTATTTTATGAAATAAAAAATAATATTGATGAAGACGTGGAGGTATGGGAACTCTTGTACGTTGATGGGAATGTAGATGGTGTAGCTGCTATGGAAAACAGTATGGAGAATCCTCTGAAAACTAGAAATAGGACTACCATATGATTCCACAATCCTCTGTCTTGGTTTTTATCCAAAAAAACTAAAACAGGACTTTGAAGAGATATTTGGACCACTGTATTTATTGCAGCATTATTTACAATAGCCAAAAGCAGGTTGCAAACAACCTGCATGTCCATGGATGGAGTAACAGATAAAGAAAATATGGTAGATATACACAATGGAATAGTATTCAGCCTTAAAAAAGAAGGAAATCCTGTCATATGCTACAACGTGTATGAAACATAAGGACAGTATACTGGATGAAATAAGCTAACACAAAAAGATAAATACTGCATGATTCCAATTACATGATGTATCTTGAGTAGTCAGACTCAGAAACATAAAGTAGAATGGTGGTTTCCAGAAGCTGACTTTCAGGAGAAAAGAGCCTTATTCAGTTTTGAAGATAAGAAAG
The DNA here is from genome assembly GCA_017311185.1 of Proteles cristata cristata. Lineage (NCBI taxonomy): Eukaryota > Metazoa > Chordata > Mammalia > Carnivora > Hyaenidae > Proteles > Proteles cristata. The sequence goes on along the minus strand of JAESUZ010004923.1, from coordinate 196,262 downwards.
TTCTAGACATCTGTTGCACAACAATATGCATATAGTTAACATTCCTATGCACTTAAAAATGGTTAAGGAGGGAAATTTTATGTTTTAGCTTTTTATCATAATAAAAAATTCAGACTTCCAAAAAGTAATTTTAGGCCTAGGAATATTAAATATAATGTTTCAAAAGTTCATGAGAAAACATCATTTCTTTGGTGGGGCCAGTCCATTGAATACAGTTAAAATAGAAAGACTGATAAAGTACAACGAAACAAACATTTGCAATAACTTAACATCTCTGGAAAGTAACCATAGCTTTGCCCTTTACAAGTTCTGAGATGCTAGCCAAACTATATTATCTATTCAAGCTCTTTTTCTTCTTTGGAATGAAAGCAAATAGGATACTGTGACCACATAATATATTATAAGCATTGGATGAGATAATGTGCCTGAATTATCTAGCCTAGTGTCTGTCCAGAGTAGATAACGAATTTTCTCATTCCCTTCCCTTTTCCTTCCAGTTCACTAAATATTGATTGAGTGTCCACTGATGCATGGCACTGGAAAACCATTCAAAAAAAATACTCTGGTTTCTCTTCAGATTGTGTAAATCTTTTGCCTTTTACCAAAAAGATAGGTAAAGGATTTTTAAATTATATGGCAAATTATTTAAGAAATTATTAATGTTAATATAATATTAATAATATGAAATTAATTATAAATTAATAATATAAAACAATATTAAGTTATTGCTATGTGCCAGACAGCATGAATGCATGTTGCCTTATATCTTATCATTCTGACAACACATATGAAGAAGAGACTATCGTTTATCATTTTATCAGTAAGGAACCTCAGGTTTAGAGAATTTAACCTATTCAAAGCTCCAGCTAGTATGAGCAGAGCATGACTCCATGTCTGACTCTAAAATTCAAGCTCCCAACTGCTACTATACAGTACTGTGAATGGAGAATGAGCTCAAACATGCAACAGCCTTGCCTAGAATATAATTCAATCAAAATGTAATAGTCTTTATCTTAACTAAGGGGAGAGAAAGGGGAGATGGGTAAGCAAACCTTCCTTCTCATACACTTCCAGATTTCTTCCTCTTCCCAGACCTCAAGTAAAATGAATTTTATGGTTTCCCCAATTTCTCTCTGTTCTATTGTCTTAGTAATTAAGTCTTTCTAAAATGTTTTACAAATAGGAAAAAAACATGGACCCGGACAATTGATCCTAGCCTTAATGGAGGAGAAAGAATGAGCAGTACCTTGAGAAATGAGTAAAGTTTGAATAGACTGAGAATATAGAATAGAATAGACTGAGAATATAGACTATGAGAATAGGGGAAGGCTCAGAGGGAGGACTCAGCAGGGCATTTTTGTGACCGATAATAAGATTAGTCATTCTAGAGCAAAGGTTTTTCTTTGAAAGATTAAGCTGAAACATGTATGGAGCTTTATTGGACCATTCATATATTTGACTAGACCATTCATGACCCAGATTGTTGGTTATCAAATCACCTTGAAGAAAAGTAGATATTACTAAGGACTGTGGAAGCATTCCCAGAGGAAGCCTGATAGACCCATAAACTGCTAGATCATTTGACTGGTGCAAAAGGTATAATTGAACCAAAAATGTTGACAATGATTATCCACAGGATAGTGATATAATGAAAGAGGATTTTTGCCTTCCCCAGCTGATCAGACTCTTTCTATTGCTCATAGTTTTGTTTCACTTAGAAAGTGTAGGATGAGGCAGAGGCAGTATCTTTTTAGGCTTGCCCATTCTGTCTCTGAGTAAAAATGAGTCATGCTTTCAGATCTACTTTTCTGTATTGATCTCAGTCTTTATATACACATGCACATATGCATACACACACAAGAACAGAGAGAAAAATAAAAACAGGGAAAATACTTGTAAACTGTTTCCAGCCATTATGTAAAAGTTATTTGTTACTAGTTGGTTTATACCTTTTCCTAGGTCTTTTCTTGAACTTGAGTTTTATTCAGCCTACTGTATAAATGTCATATGGTAGTCGAGAAAAGCAATATTCAGTTTGTTCATGCTAGGAAGCACAGGAAGAAGTCTGCTATTCTTCTCATCTTTCATTAGAAATATGTAGTTAATAGCATTCCAAAATGTTACATGAATATAGAAATATAAATATTTTAAAGTAGATAGTGAAAAATAAATCTGGATTTGTGCTTTTTAAGTATGCATGCAGTAATTATATAGAAAAATTTGAAATCATATATCATATGAATATGTTCTTGGCTACCTATAGATTTCAACAAAACTGTTCCATTTTTGTTAAATTTATAAGTATGCTAGGGGTGCCTGGGTGGCTTAGTCGGTTGAATGCCCAACTTTGACCCACGTCATGATCTCATGGTTCTTGAGTTCGAGCCCCACCTCGGACTCTGTGCTGACAGCTCAGAGCCTGGAGCCCGCTTGGGAATCTGTGTGTCTCTCCTCCTCTCCCACTCACACTCTGTCTCTCTTCAAAAATAAGTAAAAATTAAAAGAAAAAAAGCATGCTAGAAGTAAAAAATGGTGACATTATCTATAATCTAAGTGAGGATAAGTAGTGCATATCACTGATTATTGTGAAACAGAATTTAAATCTTATCACAATAAACCATTTTTTAAAATTCTCAATTAAAATATTTACCTTGGGTTATATTTAACCATATTTCATTTCCTATTTTCACTTATACAGTATAATTTTTAACATTGATATATGTCATGATATTACATATCATTAATGTTTTGTTCATTCACTGAGTATTAACCCAGAATCCTCCATAACTTTAGAGTTGTCTTACAAGTTAAACTACTTTATTTAATGTCGAGTTGGTAGTTCATTAGCCAACCATGGCCCCCAACACATAGACTACACACACACACACACACACACACACACACACACACACACACACACATACCCTCCTTAGATGCTATATTTAATTAGATTTTCTGTAATAGTGTCATACCAACTTTCTAGAATATGTAGAATCTTTCATTAAAGAAAAAGATGCCAATTTCCCAAGATTTACAAAATTTCAGTAAAAGAAACAGATTTCTCATGATTTTATTCTAATGTAATGTATTACCAACATTTCCATAAAATGAATTATTCATGTCTTGTAGAGCTTAGCCAATATATTTATTTGTAAGTAACATTTAGTTAGATAAGCAAGATTTGTATAAACTCCATATTTAAAACATCAGCCTGCCTTATTCTCACACTATTAACAATATATACATTTTAATGATAGTATATTTTTTTGTTATCTAACCATAATCTTAAAACAGGAATTTCCTTTCCACTGATTTCTGACATATCCCCCTGTATTTAAAAGAGATATAAAATTTAACATTAAAAAAATATTTTTCATATACCTATAAGATAAAAATCTGAATATAGTCTAAAGGTTACCTCTTAATAAAATTACCTTTACTATATGTTTCAAGTGAGTCTATCTTAATTCAAGAAATATTAATAGATTTGCGATCTTTTTTTTAATATTTTTTTATTTATTTCTGGGAGAGAGAGAGAGAGACAGCATGAGCAGGGGAGGGTCAGAGAGAGAGGGAGTCACAGACTGAAACAGGCTCCAGGCTCTGAGCTGGCAGTCAGCACAGAGCCCGACGCGGGGCTTGAACCCACGAACCGTGAGATCATGACCTAAGCGAAAGTCGGACGCTTAACCGACTAAGCCACCCAGGCGCCCCTAGATTTGCAATCTTAATCATAAAATCACTTCATTAAAAAATATGTATTCTGTAACCTTTTTTCATATAAAACTTTCATCATAAGACACTTAAATATATATTTATTCTAAGTTGCAAAAGTGGATAACATAAACATTAATAATCACTCAAGACAAATAGTGTTCACACGCAGAACTTTCACTTCCAGAATGGCAAAAGAGGAAGATTCTTTACAGATCTACACTCCTGCATAAAACAATTGTAAACTCTGGACAAAATAAAACAATAATAAAATCAAAGTAACAACCAGAAAGCTCTGGAGTATGAGCAAGGACATGTAGACCCTTGCAGGAGAGCTAAAATTTGAAAGAAGTTTCCAAAATGATTTGAATTTCCCACTATTGTAGTTTTGGCCCAAGAGCAGGTAATAGTTAGACAAGCAGCCAAGAAAAGTGACCCACTCTCAAGAAGCAATCAATAGAAGCCAATTCCAAGATGTACCAGAAGTAAAAATTTTCAGAAAAGGACATTCAAGAAGCTATTATAGCTATATAATAAGGCAAAGGAAAATATATTCACACTGAAAACCAACTTAGAATATCTCCCCAAAAATATGGAAAATATTTCTAAAACCCAAATAGAAATTTTGAAATTAAAAAATAAAATATTATACATAAGTGATAAATCACAAAATTCTGTTCCTGAAAACACATTTTAATTAAATTGGATTTAAATTTAAATCTATAAAAAATTAAATGTAAATAAATAGATAGATAAATAAGGAAATAAATAAATCTTGGTGTGCCTGGGTGGCTCAGTCGGTTAAGCGTCTGACTTCCGCTCAGGTCATGATCTCACCGCTTGTGAATTCGAGCCCCCCCTGGAGATTTGTGTTGACAGCACAGAGCATGGAGCCTGCTTCAGATTCTGTCTCCATCTCTCTCTGCCCCTCACCTGCTTGTGCCCTCTGTCTCTCTCTCTCTCAAATATAAATAAGCATTTAACATTTTTTTAAAAAAGACAACAGAAAGTATCAAAAATTTTAGTTGAACAAATAAAAATTCATTTCCATTTGATGAATTGTGATTATTGAAAACCTGATAAGAGTTAAAGTTGATTTTAGAAATGTTAACTTGATTACTTCATTTACGTTGTTGACGCAAAATGAACAAACCTTCTTTAAAATTTTAAAGAGAAAGAAAAAGAGTTTTACTCAAGCCCACGTTAGGACAGCTGCCTATGATTCACAATCTTCACAAAGAGAGCACTGTGGGGAAGGAACATTTGGTGCAGGGCTGTATATTTATTTTGCATAAAGAGCTACAAATCATCATGATGAAGGACATTCCAGAAAGTTCCAGACTTTATCACGTGTTTTTAGCATGTGCAAGTCTGTATGACTTTAATCTTATGGGAACCAGGGAGGTTTTTTGTTTATCTTTATGTTTAGAATCTCCCTTTTGGTTATTTTTTTAACTAAGACGTGCAATCAGTGTGTTCTCAGGACAGAAATAGAGCCCATGCTTTGAGGTTTTGTGGAATCATTTTGACCTTTATAAATAGTAAACTATTGCTTCCCTGGAAGCCTAGGAGCAGGGCCCACAAGTGTTAAAAGTTGAAAAGTTCCTTTATCAACAGGAATAGAATTTTTTCAAAAACTATTTCTTCAGTTTACTGATTGGTACCTAAAATTAAAATCCATAACAAACTCTTAAAATGGTTCAGCCAATGGCAAGGATGTAGAGAAATGGGAACCCTCTTCATTGCTAGTGGAAATGCAAACTGATCCAGCCACTCTGGAAAACAGTGTGGAGGTTCCTCAAAAAATTAAAAATAGAACACCCCTATAACCCAGCAATAGCACTACTAGGAATTTATCCAAAGGATTCAGGAGTGTTGATTCATAGGGGCACTTGTACCCCAAAGTTTATAGTAGTGCTTTCAACAATAGCCAAATTATGGAAAGAGCCTAAATGTCCATCAACTGATGAATGGATAAAGAAGATGTGGTTTATATTATACAATGGAATACTGCTTGGCAATGAGAAAGAATGAAATTCTGCCATTGACAGCAACATGGATGGAACTGGAGAGTATTATGCTAAGTGAAATAAGTCAGTCAGAGAAAGACAGGTATCATAATGTTTTCACTCATATGCGGAACTTGAGAAATGTAACAGAATACCAGGGGGAAAGGGAAGGGAAAAAAAATAGTTACAGAGAGGGAGGGAGGCAAACCCTAAGAGACTCAAATACAGAGAAGAAACTGAGAGTTGATAGGGGGAGGGTAATAGTGGGGGAGACAGGAAAATGGGTGATGGGCATTGAGGAGGACACTTGTTGGGATGAGCACTGGGTGTTGCATGTAAGCGATGAATCACAGGAACGTACCCCCAAAACCAAGAGGACACTGTATACACTGTATGTTAGCCAACTTGACAATAAATTATATTTATTAATAAATGAATAAAACAGTTCCACCAAAAGAGTGTGTGTGTATGGGTATATATGTTATATGCATGCGTTGGGGAGCATATCCACATATGTATGAGAAAGAATGAGAGGGAATGAGAAAGAGAAAAATATATCAAAATATTAACAATTTGTAAGTATGTTTGAGTTTATGTGGGTTCTCATTTTACTATTTTTTTCATTTTTCCTCAAGTTTTGAAGTTTCCAAAGTAAACAGTTGAAGTAAAACACAATCAAAGATTTACCAAGTTTACATTAATGAGTCTGCCCACTGAAACTTTAATAACCCAGGAAATTTTAATACCACAGGAAATGGTGTTCTATATTCTATAAAGCCTGAAAGTTGAAGCATGAAATTACTAAATGTATTGTGGATGAGAAAAAAGCACTGTGAGATAAAGAATATGGACTTTATGGATGTCAAAAAACCCACCTGATCCAAGCAATTTTTTTTTAATCAGGAACTCTGAATACATTTATTGGGGAGTACAAAATAATGAAGGCTATGAGTCATTGATTCCTTACTAACTGTATAACTTTTTAAAACTTCAGTGTCCTCATATGTAAAAGGAAAATAAAAGTACTTACTCGAGGGTATTGTAAAGATTAAATGATATAATGAGCTTAACGTGTTTAACACAGCGCTTAGTACAAAGTAAGAAATTGAGAAATGTTAACATCTATAATTCCTATTATTTTATTTTATTATTTTTAATGTTTATTTGTTTTTGAGAGAGACAGAGTGCAAGCAGGGGAATGGGAGAGAGGGAAAGAAGAAGACACAGAATCTAAAGCAGGCTCCAAGCTGTCAGCACAGACCCTGATGTGAGGCTCGAACTCACAAACCGTGAGGTTATGACCTGAGCCAAAGTTGGATGCCCAATCAACTGAGCCACCCAGGGGTGCCCCTATTATTTATTTATTTACTTATTTATTTATTTAGGAGATAGAGCAGTAGTGCACACACTCTCTCGTGCGTGGATGGAAGAGGGGCAGAGAGAGAGAGGAGACAGAGAATCCCAAGCAGGCTCTGCTGTCACCTCAGACCCCAACATGGGGCTCAAACTAAAAAACTGTGAGAAAATGACCTCAGCCAAAATCAGGAGTAAGATGCTTAACCAACTGAGACACCCAGGTTCCCCTATAATTCCTATTATTTTAAGAGGAACTGAAGGAGATAATTCATAAAATTGTGAATGACTAAATTTACTAAATATAAAAAAAACTGTTTTATCCTACCATGTGCCGTTTCCCAGTTATTATGGAAGACTATTTTTAAATTTTAGGTTGTTCCAAGAAGACTTAAGGTTTTGATTTTTTTAAGTTTTTATTTTAATTCCAGTTAGCTAACCCACAGTATCATATTAGTTTTGGGTATGCAACATAGTAATTCAATACTTCATATATCACCCTATGCTTATCTCAACAAATACATGCACTCCTTAATCCTCATCACCTATTTAATACATCTCCCCACTGACCTCCCCTAGGGTAACCATCAGTTTGTTCTCTATAATTTAGAGTCTGTTTCTTGATTTCTACCTCTCTTTCTTATTTTTTCCCTTTGCTTGTTTGTTTTGTTTCTTAAATTCCACATGAGTGAAATCATATGTATTTGTCTTCGACTGACTTATTTCACTTAGCATTATACTAGCTCTATCCACATCATTGAAGATGGTCAGATTTCATTCTTTTTATGGCTGAAAAATATTTCACATCTTCTTTATCCATTCATCAAACAATGGACACCCAGGCTGCTTCCATATCTGTGCTTTTGTAAATAATGCTGCTATAAAGATAGGGATGCATGTATCCGTTTGAATTAGTTTTCTTACATTCTTTGGGTAAATACCCAGTAGTGTGATTGCTGGATCATAAGGAGGTTCTGTTTTTAACCTTTTAAGGTAGCTATATACTGTTTTCCACAGTAGCTGCACTAGTTTGCATTCGCAAAAACAGTACAAGAAGGTTCCTTTTCCTCCACATCCTCACCAACATCTGTTATTTCTTGTGTTGTGGATTTTAGCCATTCTGACAGGTGATATCTCTATGTGGTTTTGATTTGGATTTCCCTGATGATAAGTGATGATGAGCATCTTTTCATGTGTCTGTTGACTATCTGGATATCTTCTTTGGATAAATATTTGTTCATGTTTTCTGCCCATTTTTAATTGAATTATTTGTTTTTCAGGTGTTGAGTTGTATTCATTCTTTATATACTTTGGATACTAACACTTTATTGGAAATATCATTTGCAAATATCTTCTCACATTCTGTAGTATGCCTTTTAATTTTGTTGAATGTTTCCTTTGCTGTAAAGAAGCTTTTTATTTTGATGTAGTCCCAATAATTTATTTTTGCTTTCATTTCCCTTGCCTCAAGAGACATATCTAGAAAGAAGTTGCTACAGCTGATGTCAAAGAAGTTACTGCCTGTGTTCTTCTCTAGGATTTTTATGGTTTCAGGTCTTACATGTAGCTCTTTAATCCATTTTTAATGTATTTTTATGTATGGTGTTAGAAAGTGGTCTAGTCTTCCCAGTGCCGTTCGTTGAGGAGACTTTTTTTTCCCCATTGGATATTCTTTCCTGCTTTGTCAAAAATTAATTGACCATTTAATCCTGGGTTTATTTCTGATTTTCTATTCTTTTCTATATACTGATCCGTGTGTGCCAGTGCCATTTTGTTTTAACTACTACAGGTTTGTAATATAACTTGAAAACCCCGAAATTGTGATACCTCTCCTGCTTTGCTTTTCTTTTTCGAGGTTGCTTTGGTTATTTGGGGTCTTTTGGGGATCCATACAAATTTTAGGATTGTTTGTTCTAGTTCTTTAAAAAAATAATAAACGCTGTTGGTATTTTGACAGGGATTGCATTGAATGCATAGATTGCTTTAGGTAGGATGGAGATTTTAACAATATTTGTTCTTCCAATTCCTGAGCATGGAAGATCTTTTTCATTTCTTTGTGTCATCTTCAATTTATGTTTAAGTGTTTCATAGTTTTTAGAGTACAGGTCTTTCACCTCTTTGGTTAGGTTTATTCTTAGGTATATTATTATTTTGGGTACAAGTATAATGAGATTGTTTTCTTAATTTCTCTTTCTACCACTTCATTATTGATATATAGACATGCAACGGATTTCTGTACCTTGATTTGGTATCCTGAAACTGTACTAAATTCATTAATTAATTTTAGCAGGTTTCTTGTGAAGTGTTTAGAAGTTCCTATACATAGTATCATGCCATCTGCAAATAGTGAAAGTTTAATTCTTCCTTACCAATTTGTGTATGTATATGTATACGTGTGTGTGTGTATCTTTTTAAAATTTTAATGTTTTTTATTTATTTCTGAGAAAGGGAAAGACAGAGTGAGCAGAGGAGGGTCAGAGAGAGGGAGACACAGAATCCGAAACAGGCTCCAGGCTCTGAGCCAGCTGTCAGCACAGAGCCCGACATGGGGCTTGAACCCATGAACCATGAGATCATGACTTTAACCGAAGTCAGAGGCTTAATCGACTGAGCCACCTAGGTGCCCCTACGTATATATATTTGTCTAATTGGTGTGGCTAGGCCTATCAGTACTGTGGTGAATAAAAGTCTTGAGAGTGGACATCCTTGTCTTGTTCCTGACCTTAGGGGGAAAGCTCTCAATTTTTCCCCATTAAGGATAATGTTAGCTGTGAGTTTTTCATATATGGCTTTATTATGTTTAGGTATGTTCCCTCTAAACCTACTTTGTTGAGCAGTTTTATCATGAGTGGATGTTGTACTTTGTCAAATGCTTTTTCTCCATCTATTAAAACAATCATATGGTTCTTTTTCTTTCTCTTATGGATGTGATGTATCACATTGATTGATTTGTGAATTTTGAACCACGCTTGCATCTCAAGAATAAATCCCACTTGATTATGGTAATTATTTCAATGTATTTGTGAATTCAGTTTGCTAGCATTTTGTTGAGAATTTATTGAGGATATGGTTTTCGAAGCACAAAAGATCAAGTTTTATCCACTTAACCCTGAAGAGCATTTTTTTCTCCAAATTCAGACAAATTTTCTGACTGATTTAGAGGCAACAAAAACCCCTCACATATCGAAATTTGTGATGCTACAAGAAAAATGTTAGGCCGTTAAAAGAATCTTTTGAAACAAGGCTGGCCTGTCTAATGATCCAGACTACAGCAAATTAATTGTTTTTTTTATTTTCTTTAAATGAGCCCATGTTTGATCATTTGACACTTTCTATTTGATTATTTAATAACTTGAAACTTGTTGCACTCAGTAATTGCCAGCCTGCTGAGTCTGACAAGTGAAACTCTGATATGAAAATGAGATTAATAACTTAACTGTGATTTAGACATGATAGCCTTTGAATTTAAATTGCAAGTCTTACATCAGGGACCTCTGTTGAAAATATAATTTGGATTTCATTAAAGTAATAAAACTATTCTAAATCTTCATTAAAATATTTTTTCATTCATTTTCCAGTATCAAATAGTCAAAAGACAACTGTAACAAAGGTGATCTTATGATTTTAATGGGAAGTTTAGAACTCCGTGTTATATAAATGTGGCTCTTACTTTATGTACCTTATATCCTGAACTGCCCAGCACAGACCCACATAATGTAATGTAATCATGGATAGTGCCTATGCAATGTGGTCCTTTTAAAGAATTTGTGTTATCCAGTCAAGAGTCTGTAATCTGCCCTTCACTGATGAAGAGTTTGTTCTTTGTGACATCTCAAGGAAGCAAAAATAATTCAAAGTACTACTCAACACTTTAAAACACACTTAGATAAAATGTACTGCTATTTTAAAATATATGCTTTAAAACTTAATTTCAAAAATATACCTCAAGGAATAAAATTGCTTAAAACTTTGTAGTTTTCATAGAACTTCATATCTACTCCTATCTATCCCCTTAACAGTCCTTGATGTGCAACAGGTAATTTTAGAGATTGGAGCTGTCAAGTGGTTAATGAGGAATTGGGAGAGAAGAAACAAACCTTCCTCACAGAAGGATTCCAAATAATATAGGTAGAGAGCTTTTTCTCCCAGAGGTAGAGCTTAGCCTCTTCCTTTAAGTAAGGGCTTGACTTGGTATAGAATATTATAAGGGGAAAATAGTAACTTGACAGTGGAGAAACCTGGAAATACCTTAACTAAGTGATCAAGATTAACATCCCCAGTAATGTCTTATGCCTATCATCCATCCTCTGATATGATGGGAGGAGAAGGGCACTTTTCAATATTCCAAATTCTGCAAAATGAAGTTTGTTTTTTTCAAAAGAGTATTCACATATTGATTGATACCAGTGCTAGGACTGAAGTGAGCTCCTGCTGAATGTGTTCCCCACTTCACCTCAAATCAATTATTTCTTAAAGTGCAGGAAGAAAATTTTATGCAGGTATGCAAAAAGAATGCTGACAGTGATGCATATTTTAATTTGCATTCAATTTAATAAAATTATAATTTAAATTAATTCCTATTAAATCTTCAAAGAGAAATCATATCTAATAAATGTACATACAATCTTCATTAAAAGATGTACATACAAATCTAGTATTTGTACATACAAATCTAGTATTTTTGTTAAAATAAAAAACATGCAGTTCTCTGTTGTTCTTTGATCGGTGCTCAGTTGACTTATAGGTTTGGCAGATTAATTTCCCCTAAACATTTGGCAGCATTTAAAATCCTGATTCATTCAATATCCTTAAACATTTTAAATTAGAATTACAAATTGTAACACATCCAGGTCTCCCAAGCATTTCAAACACCTAACAAGAGAGATTCATAAATCTAATAAACAATCTCTTAAACAATTAACTACTACTTACAAACCTTAAAAGTCTAAATTTCTAGAGTTTTAAAGTATTAAATAGTTAAGCAAATATTGTATACAACTTCTCTTTTCTTGCATCTATCAATTAAAATCATAAGTACAAAATATACATCTAATTATTCCATCTTAAAATCAAAATTGTAACATCAAGTAGGTAATCTTTAAAAATTCAAATTAAAAGCCGTTAGGTTTAGAGGTGCCTGGCTGTCTTAGTAGGTAGCATGTAACTCAATCTCAAGATCATGAATTCAAGTTCAACATTAAGTGTAGAGCCTATTTAAATTAAAAAATAAATGCATAAATAAAAATCATAAGTTCAGTATCAATCCCATTTTCTTAAATATTTAAATTAAAATGACAAAGTCGACATGACAGATTCTTTAATGTCAAATTATCTTCAACATTTACAAACTTATGAACAAACACACCTAAGTTACATGAGGATTATAAAACTTTTCCTGAACTTTGTATAAATGTATTAATATGCCTTACTTCCATGTTTTTGCTATACTGTAAACATTTACATATTTGCAAACATAATATGTAAACACCTGCACTGATATAAATGACCTGGGGAGTCATTTGCTGTCTACAAGGGGAGAAGGCCGTTCAGGGCAGATGAAGGGTGTTGGTAAGTAAAGACACCAGTTTATGGGAATTTGGGTGCATTTTCCAAGATGATTTAGCAGCACCTTTCTTTTAAAAATGGAGCTTTACAAGTGCTCTCCTTTTCTTGCAAACACTGTACATGATTTTTAACTATCTGAATAGAATTGAGATTTGGTAGTCCAATGCATACTGCAAATAATCTCCTTACTGTCTTGTTGGTTTCTAAACCCTCTTTATGTTTTACTTCATATTTGTCAGACTTATCATCATTTAAGATCATTTTATTGATGCATTGCTGCATCTCATTATATGACACCTATTTAGCTCTTTTTCATGGATGAATGCCCATAAAATTATCTATTCCAGTTTCCAATCTGTCATCAAATTCTTTGTTCCATTCATTAATACATAATTATTTCAGGGAATTTTTCAACTCAGTAACCTCAGAGTCGCGATCGTTTGTAATTAATCTCTGACTCCTAGACAATGCCAGGGGGTGGGAGAAACAGAAAATTTAAGTCAAGCTCATATTTCTGTTGAATTGCCAGCTCAGCACTTATTTTCACTCTCCCATGGAGTATCTTCTCTTCTTCCCCAGATCTTGTAGAAGCCTAGAGGGGAAGAGTTGCATGAAAATCACATGAGTGTTGCAACCCCATTTCTATTATCAGCACCCTTGTTTCTTATTTGAGCTGATCAATAGTTTGTGACTTCAGTTCTGATGACTGTGGATGAATCATCTCACTAATACAATTTTATTTAACGTAGATAATAAGGCAATGATTTATAATTGGGAGATGTTGTTATCTTACCTTTAAGATATTTTAAAGAATATTAAATACTAACAAAGGGAATATACTGCAAAATAGCCAAAGTTGGCTTAATTCTGTTACTGGAACTTTCCTAAAAGATTAAAATACCTAGATCTCTTTTATTTAACATTTCTATTTTCAATATCACTAGAATTTTCCATTTTATATCCAGACTCACTACATTTGCTTGCTTTATGATTGCCACAAAGGCAGAGACTTAGGTTTAAATTTTGGCTTTTTTTTTTAACTTCACTTTTCTGCCAATTTTCTCATCCTGAACAAGGGGTAAAAACCAGATAAAATCTGGTTTGAGATGAGTTAATATTTGCAAAGCTACCCAGTACAGTTGCTGGTACATAGTAGGTGTTCCAGAAGTAGTTGTACTTTTTTTCAAGTCGTTGTTTTTCAGCTTAGATTCACCTATGGTGCTAATCATGTAGAAAATGTTGCATATTCCAATACAACCTTTTTATTTATATGGTTTTTTAACCTTTCTTTCTTTCTTTAACCTTTAACCTTTCTTGCTTTCTTTCTTTCTTTCTTTCTTTCTTTCTTTCTTTCTTTCTTTCTTTCGAGAAAGAGCACACGGGCATACACATAAGTGTGGTAGGGACAAAGGGAGAGGGAGGGAGAGAATCTTAATCAAGGGTCCATGCTCAGTGCAGATCCTGATGTGGGGCTCAGTCTCACAACAATGAGATCATTACCTGAACTGAAATCAAGAGTCAGTGGCTCAACCGACTGAGCCATCCAGGTGCTCCCCAATTCAACGTTTTTAAACAAAGGAAAATAATGTTGTGCCCTTTTTTGAGGAGCTTTGTTTTGTTTTCATCTATACCATGATGAAAAGCATTTATTTTGCATCTGGATCTCTCAAGCAGAATGGTAAATATTTTTTGCGATGTAGCCAATATTATAATTGTTTAATAAAGAATGGTATGCTGGGTGCCTGGGTGGCTCAGTTGGTTAAGTATCCAACTCTTGATTTCGGCTCAGGTCATGATCCCAGGTTTTTTGAGTTTGAGCCCGGCTTGGGCTGTGCACTGATAGCACGGAGCCTGCTTCAGATTCTACCTGTTTCTTGGGGCGCCTGGGTGGCTTAGTCGGTTAAGCGTCCGACTTTCGCTTAGGTCATGATCTCGCAGTTCGTGGGTTCGGGCCCCGTGTCGGGCTCTGTGCTGACTGCCCGCTCAGAGCCTGGAGCCTGTTTCAGTCTGTGACTCACTGTCTCTCTGACCCTCCCCTGCTCACGCTGTGTCTCTCTCTCTCTCCTAGAAAAAAAAAAAATCAGATTCTACCTGTTTCTCTGCCCCTCCCCCATTTGCAGTGTTTGTCTCTATCAAAATAAATAAATAATTGTTAAATAAAGAAAGAATGGTATCCTACCATTCATTGCTTGCCATCTTTTGTCAGTTTTTATGAGAAATTGATTAAAAAGAAGAGGGTCACTAACATACTAAAAGAGAGAGAGAGAAATCATTGCCTTTATTATGGAACTGTAAGTTATTAAATTACAGGTATTTGACATCTGAAAAAGCCTCTTCCACCTTAACATATTTCACTAAATAGAAAATCGGAAATCAGAGATATGGTACAACTCTTGGTTTGTGTGCCCAACCAACCAGTGAACCCAACTCTCCTGAATCCAATCTGGCTGTATATCCATCATGCCATGCAGCCCAGATAAACTGCTTACCTCATACATACTTTTCTCAACCAAAATTCTTCTGAGCAATGATTAACTAGCCATCTTTAGAACTCCAGTTCTTATTAAACCCAAAATTTCTCTTTCTGGTATCCATTTACTTAAGTAGGTGGCTCTAGCCTCAAAATATAATTTCAGATTTATCCTTATCTGGGTCAGTAGTGAAAACATTAAACTCTGACTTATTTGAAAAGATTATGAAACAGACACAAATGCAAAGTGCTAAACAAGTTGAAAAGCCATCTTATTTTCTCACTTTTATTGTTTTAAATGTCTCAGGAGTCTTTCATTTGCTGTGAGCAACGAATGGTATTTCAGCATCATTTGGTTGGAATATTCTAGCACCAGTTCTGCCATTACAATAACCACATAAATCAATACATGCATGTCTGTTCATATTATTCATCATTCCCCAAAAAAGATTCCAGATACAGTAATGTTTTAATTCACAATGAATAAATTTAAGCAATTATTAACTCCTTTTAAAGAAAAACAAACCATCATAGACCTTTTTAGACTCCAGAGTTTTGCACATTTCCATTTGAGACTCCCCAACCATCTCATCTTTTTGACATTTGCCTCTAACATACCGAATTAAGGACTGCTAGGTTTAAACACCATGTCAACAGCAGCAAGTAATTGCTAAAACTCCAGACCACAAAGAAGTTTTTAAGCATGGTGGCCTGGGACTATTTAGCTTGTTAGTACAAATTTGTGTGTTTGTATAAAAACCTGACCTATGCTAATTGACCTTTAGAACACTGCTTTGCAATACATGACAGCAACCTATGATTTTTCATAAGACTCATCCTGACTGATCTCAGAGAGTTGTGCTTTGCATTCTTCCTCTAAGATGAAACATATTCATCAATGAATATAAGTTGTGTCATTAATTTTATTAGGTTATTGCATAAGCAGGATGCATATAGTTCCTTGAAATCAGTCACTTGTATATACACATTATGTTACTGGCTTTACTTGGTCATTTATCTCTAAATCATCTTTCTCAAGTGTCTTAACTTTACTGAATTGGTTACTCTTAAAAAAAAAAAAAAAAGTAAAAAACAAAGACTCTGGAGCCAGACAATCTAATGTGAATCTCATCTTGGTGCCTACCAGCTGAGTTACTTTGACCAAGATACCTAATCTCCTTTGCCTCACATTTCTCAATTGCAAAATGGGGAAAAAATAAGAACCACCATATGAAATTAAGTGAGTTAACATGTGTAAAGTGCTGAGAGCAATCACAAGGACATTAGAAGGGCTACACAAATTTTGGTTGTTATTAACCACCTCTAAGAATTTTTGAGAGAATAGAACAGTGTATTTAATACCAGTAGATGGTGCCTGCCTTATGATTAAAGCCCAGTGATTGATATGACTAGTAAGTACTATTTCTTCTGTAGATCTAAAATATTGAATTAGAGGAATGCCTGAATGGCTTAGTCCATTGAGTGTCCAACTATTGATTTCGGCTCTGGACATGATCTCACAGTCATGATTTCAAGCCCCTCATTGGGCTTCATGCCCAACATGAAGCCTGCTTAAGAGTCTCCTCTCTTTCTCTCTCTCTCTTTCTCTTCTTCAATGTGTCCCCCACTTTCTCACCTGCATGTGCGCTTTCTCTCTTTCTCAAAAAAAATATAAACAAACAAATAAATAAAATATTGAATTAGATATTAGCCCTAAAAGATTAAAGGGATTTAAGTAGTTTGTAAAACTCAAAATTTATTGTAATGAATATCTACTCAGAGGCAGCTATAGAGAAAAGGGCACAAACACATGTTATGCACAAAAGTAGAGCGGGCATAAACTAATGTGAGCTTGCCTTTTACTAATTGGATAACACTGACCAAGTTATTTAACTTCTCTGTTGATAGCATAGAGTTAAAAACACTGACCAGGTTATTTAACTTTTCTGTTGATAGCATAGAGTTAAAAATACTGAACCCAAGAGATTCTTGTGAAATTGTAATGAGATAATATATATGAAACATATATATATGAAATATATGCTCCATCAATGTTGTATCCTATGATTTTCCTTCAAAATAATTGGTTTGATTGTTGGGCCTCATTTCCCCACATACAAAATATATCTTTGGGCTTTACCAAATTGATAGCAAATTCAGTTTATAGGAAAAGGTACTAGGTTCAACTAAGTGATTCCTATTTTCTCATAGTTTGCAACTGTCATCTTTAAATTGCCTGCTATTTTCCAGATTAAGGGGGTAAAGGTATTGTATATATAAAGCCTTTTATGTAGTGAGCATTCATCATTTTTAAAAGTTTCTTAAAATGAAGTTAACACTTCAATGAATTTTTGTATTTTTCTAACAGTTCAGGGAAATGCAGTACAAATAAGACATGGGTTAATAACACTCCACCAAAAAGAGAGATGGGGGGAAAAGAAACACTGGCTGGTGGTGTGATGAGAAAGTGATTTATAATAGTGGTGAATTGAAGCCCTTCCAAAAGATGTATTTGCCAGAAGAGTGCTTTAAAATGTCACCTATATTGCTAAGTTATAAATACTTTTAAAATAAGTGGGAAAGAGAAACTGTTGTGAATCATTGATTTCATCCACTTTGGGACAATGACATTGGTGACATTGCTAGGGAACAACAGGTGGCCTCCTGGTCTCTGAATGCTACTTTCTCCCAGTGAGGCTTCATCTAGCACCTCTGGCTATTTACCTGTCATTCTATTTCATCCCAGAGTCATTAAGCAAAAGAGACCTGCCTGTTCAATACCTTTGCTAATTAACAGTCACAGCTGCAGCCTGCACATCCTCCTGAAGAATGCAAAGGGACCTGGAACCTAACTGAGCTTCAGGGAAGGGGTTTACAGTCCATCTACTATTTTGTCTCATTGCCTAATGTGTTCCAGCCACAGTGCTAGACATTATTATATCATGTCGCCCAAAATAGAACATTCCTTGTATCTTTATTCAAATTACTTAGCTGAAAGAACTCTAGATCATTTAAATTTAAAAGTAGATCTACATAACTTAAATTTTTGGACTATGTGAATGACATAAAAATGCTTTTGGCATCAAAATTTAATCATTTAAATTTTGATCTGTTCTCCCTCCACTATATCTCCATTACACATTTATTTTAGAATATCCTGTCATAGAAACGGTTTGTTCATCTAAAAGGGATCTTCAAAGTGGTTTTGATTTTTTTCATGAAAGTGACAAGAGTTTTGTCTAAATTCGTTTGTCTGTACCCGTTCGTAATATTGGTGGATGTTTGCTATCATCATTTCAATCAAGCAAAAGACTTGTGTCATGCCTTTAGATTTTTCTGGGTCCTTATTTCTGTAATGAATAATATTGAATGCTCTCTAAGGTGAAATTTAATCAAAATTGTTAGGCACACAGCTCTGTTAGAGGGTTTCTTTTTTTTTAATTTTTTAATGTTTTATTTATTTCTGAGAGAGAGAGAGAGAGAGAGAGACAGCGTGAGCAGGGGAGAGTCAGAGAGAGGGAGATACAGAATCTGAAGCAGGCTCCAGGCTCTGAGCTAGCTGTCAGCACAGAGCCCGATGCGGAGCTCGAACCCACTAACCGTGAGATAGTGACCTGAGTGGAAGTCAGATGCCCAACTGACTAAGCCACCAAGGTGCCCCTATTTTTACGTTTTAATACTACTGCTAGAAAATTATGTGAGATCATGACCTGAGCTGAAGTTGGATGCTTAACCAACTGAGTCACCCAGGCACCCCTGTTAGAGGGCTTCTTACTAAGATCACAGTGCTGTTAAAATTGGCGAAGACAGCATTTGTTAAATAAGGAAAATTTAACAAATTCTCTGGAGTTTAATTAAGCTGCAGTTTCAGCTTTTAGAATATCCCATTGTAGTAATACTTTTCTTCAAACTTTTCCTCAAACAGGAAATTATTTCACTTTTTTATAATTATTAAATCAATATAATGTTGATATAAAATTACAAGTACTGTAAGGATGTACAAATAAAATGCAAAAGTCTCTTATAATCCACCTCTAAAAAAGTAACCATTGTTAAGCAATCTTATTGGCCCAATATTCAGGTTATTTATTTATTTATTTTTAATTTTTTTATGTTTCTTTTATTTATATTTGAGAGAGAGAGAAAAACAGAATGTGAGCAGGGGAGGGACAGACAAAGAGGGAGACACAGATTCCAAAACAGGTTCCAGGCTCTGAGCTTGTCAGCACAGAGACCAACGTGGGGTCTCACGAACCACAAGATCATGACTTGAGCTGAAGTCAGACACTTAATCAACTGAGCCATCCAGGGGCTCCAAGACAATCTCTTTAAATACATACATACATACATACATACATACATACATAGTGTTGGAGAAACTGGACAACTAGATGCAAAGGAGTGAAACTGGACCACTTTTCTTACACCATATACAAAAATACATTCAAAATAGGTTAGAGACTTAAATGTAAGACCAGAACCATAAAACTGCTAGAAGAAAACAGGCAGTAAATGGTGGCAGATGGTAGCTAGATTTATTATGATTACTTTGTAATGTTTATAAATATGGAAGCTGTCCTATGTTGTACACCGAAAATTAGTATTATATAGTGTGTCAACTGCACTTCAAATAAATAAATAAATAAATAAATAGTTAGTCAACACTGATACTAATTTTATGCCCTGGAAAAAATTTTTAAAGAAGAAAAAATGTTCTAATTATAGTACTTTATATGAATTGCTTACACTTATATCTGATTATCATTCGAGAATAAATGATTACATACATCATTAAATATGTGTCAGATAAACATTTTGCTAGAATTAAAAACAATATGCTTGTGTGTTAACTGCTTATAATTTCCATTATGTTATCACTATATTTTATAATATATCATACTATATCATTACTATTATTATCTATTAATATGACCCATGTCTCATCCTAAATGGGGTACTTGCATTTCTAGAATTAGTAGCTATACCTAACCCAAAGACTTCAACATACCAGGAGACTGCATTTATCATACTCCCATTGTTACCCTGCACCTGACAGTGTTTAAATCTTCCCTAAAATACCTAGTAAAATAGAATTTTGTAATGGTGCATCATGTGCTTAAGGCAAAGCACAAACACACAAAAAATGCGTACAAAATTTAGGAGAGTAACCAACACTAATACTACCATGGGATATTGACAAATACCTCTTATATAACAGGTAAGGAAACCTAAATGTGTCAGTTATGGTTCTTACCTACCAGGTGCTCAGTTTCACTGGGTGCTCAGTTTAAAGGAAAATTTAGACAAAATAGCTGTTTTAAATTCTTGACAGGAAAGAAGATGGGCTAAAAATGAAATACAAGTTAAAAGGCCTGAATTACAATCCAGTGTGGTAAGACTTCTTAGAGAGATATCATTACAAATCTGTAGCAGGTGGGTTAATTGTGTAGTTAGATTGTGGAATGGTACATCCTGGAAATCATCTTCAGTTTTCTGGTCCTAGCCTTTCTTTCATTTTAAGATATAGAAATGAGGCCCATAAATATTAAATCACTTCACGCCTTGGGTAGGTCACTTAGCCTTTATAGGTTTCGTCTCATGCTAATGTTTTTCCTGTAGGCACAGAGAAAATTGGTAAGAATAGCCTGGAATATGTCATAAAGCTAAATCATAATTCAGGCCTCAGGAGGTTAACTACTAGTAAGATTAAGGTAATATGTTATTACAGTATAATTCAGTTCTCTAACATTACTTTTTACTAGAAAATAAATTAGGTACCTACCGTGTGCAAGGCTGGCTGATATAACCACTGAGATATAGTAGTTCACCGCCTTTTTTTCTTAGGGACTCTTTATTTTATTTTACCTTTTTTTAAATACTTTTGATTTGCATACATATTATTTTTGTTCATTCCTCTGAGTTATAATTATTTGCCTGCTTAAATTCTCCTTTTAAAAATGTTATTAATAACTCAGAAAAATTCAAATTATATTTTAAAAATAGATGTATGAATATTTGAAAGACTGCTTTGGCAGTTATTTCTGAGGCAAAATATTGGTTTACTGTGTGTGTTTCCTCTTCCTGAGAAATAACATCAGTCCCTTAACAAAGGAACTATTTCTCTTTTTGTTCTGAAATTGTAACAAGATTTTGCTGTGAGAAACATAACATGAAATATACTTAATATGTTTCAGGAAGTAAACACTGACATTAAATTTTCTGTGACAGAGCTAATTTTTATCTTCTATAGTCCACTTTTAGCCTTATGAATTTTTCATTCATCAAAATTAATATAAATAACACAAATAAGCATTGCCTTTTGACAATGCAAACCAGGCCAAATAATATATTAAGAAAAACCAAATAAACTTACTTTCTCAGTCTCAGACACAAAGGAGAAAACGCCCTAAGTATTTTTATGTCATAAGCATTGTTAATAGGCTGTGGTATCTTTTAAGTGCACTTTCCCTCGACCACAATAAATACTAGCAGCATCTGTTCATTAAGAAAGCTTTTTAAGGGGCTCCTGGGTGGCTCAGTCGGTTAAGTGTCCAACTTCGACTTCGGGTCAGGTCATGATTTCACGGTTTGTGGGTTCAAGCCCCGCATCAGGCTTTGTGCTCACAGCTAGCTCAGAGCCTGGAGCCCTCTTCGGATTCTGTATCCCCCTCTCTCTCTCTCTCTGACCCTCCCCTGCTTGCACTGTTTCTCGCTGACTCTCAAAAATAAATAAAAAACATAAAAAAATAAATTAAAAATAAAGCTTTTTAAAAATTTTCACACGTATCTATTCTTGGTAGCCAGTCATTAATTTTTATTTTATTTATAATAAAATGGATACCTGCTAATTTACAAAAGACCTAATTTTATGTTAACAGAAATTAAAGCTCTTAAAGCTCATACAGCTTATACCATATTTTTGCTAAGCAAATTTCATTCCTAGCTATTTCCTCAACAGGTGTACCAAATATATATACCTATATAGTTTCCAAAGGACAAATATAAGAGGGTCCCCAGCACCTTTATTTGTAATAGATCAAAAACTGAAAACAACCCAAATGTCCATCAACAGTAGAATGGATAAATTGTGGTATATTCATACAATAAAATAATATACAGCAGTAAAAAAAGAACTAACAACCATTGCATGCAACCATCTGAATAACACAATTACAGTATTGTGCAAAAGAAACCAAGCACAATAGAATATATACATGTTACATGTCTCCATTTATATAAGATTCAAATACCAACAAGCTAATACAGTGATGGAATTGATAAGAGTGGTTACCTCTTATACAGGTGAGAACAATAATGTCCGGGAGGAGACAGGGAACCTTCTTAGGTGTAGTGTTCTTCTACACCCTGGTCTGAGAGGTGGCTTTTGATATTTTCGCTATGTAAAATCCATAAACCTGATGCCTTGTTCACTTTTTCGTACTGTTTTATTCTTTAAATAAAAATATTTGTCCAAAAAACAAAGAAAAAGAAATTAGGGCCACTTACATTAGTTGCTGCCCTAGACTTATCTAGTATTCCCTATTCAAAACCTGACTTTTCTGTCTTTCTTTCTGCACTGTGTCCTGATTTTTAAAAGATGCCTATTTTCTTTTCTCTGATGGGTATAGGGGTTAAGATCATTGGTCATGGTAAAAATTTTGTGTAGCCCTCACAAAGAAATAGGTCCAATAAAAATAAATTGTAGAAAGTTTGGATTCCTTCCATGACAATATTGACTACTATTGAAACACTTTCAGATGGATTTTTTTCTAAAGAGTGTTATTACTGACAGTCCCTTTTTTTATTCTTTAATGTTTATTTATTAAGAAAGACAGAGAGACAGAGCATGAACAGAGAAAGGGCAGAACAAGAGAGGGACAGATAATCCGGAGCAGACTCCAGGCTCTGAGCGGTCAGCACAGAGCCTTATGCGGGACTCAGACTCACAAACCATGAGATCATGACCTGAGCTGAAGTCGGACGCTTAACCGACTGAGCCACCTAGGCTCCCCCAATTGTCCCCATTTTGAATGAGTAGGAGGACAATACAAATTCCATTCAAGAAGAACTTAGGGGTATATCTTTTCTATTTTAAAGACTTTTTATTTTATAGCAGAATTGTCAACAATAGCCAAAATATGGAAAGAGTTCAAATATCCATAAACTGATGAATGGATAAAGAAGATGTGATGTATACATATATAATGGAATATTAGACATTAAAAAGAATGAAGTCTTGCCATTTGCAATGACATGGATGGAGCTAGAGTGCATTATGCTAAGTGAAATAAGTCAGTCAGAGAAAGACATATACCATATGATTTCAGTCATATGTGGAGTTTAAGAAACATAACAGATGAACATATGGGAAGGAAAGGGAGAGAAAGAGAAAGAGAAGCAAATCATAAGGGACTCTTAATGATAGAGAACAAACTGAGGATTGAGGGGGAGTGGAGTGGGCTAGATGGGTGTTGAGTATTAAGGATGGCCCTTGTGATGAGCACTGAGTGTTATAAGTGATGAAACATAAAATTCTACTCCTGAAACCAATATTACACCATATGTTAACTAACTAGAATTTAAATAAAAATTTGGAAAAAATGAAATAAAAATCCCACTTTCGGAACCAAAAAAACAAAAAACAAAACAAAACAAAACAAAAAAAAAACAAAGCAAAATAAAGCCATTTAGCAAAATCAGAAATTGCCACTCCACTTTTTCTTCTGAGAAATTGGCGCAAAGATGCAATTTTTAAAAGTTTAAAGTAAAATGTTTAAACGTTGGATTTAAGGATGCACATTTGGGTGATAAATCACAAAGAAACATGAATTTGGTTATCTGTGGAGGTCAACATATTGGTTAGTGTTGGAAGAAGAATAAGGGCCATGATAAGGATTAGGTACAAAGAGGGGCTTCTGGGATGGCTGGTAACATCCTCTTTCTTGACCTGGATGATGGTTACAAGAGTGTTCACCTTAACACAATTTATTGAAGTATACATCCCTTTTGTGTTTGTTTGACAATAAAAATTTTTAAATAAAGTAAAATGCTTACGTTCTTACTTGAAAAAAACTATCCCAGTATAAGGTCAAGGGAAAAAATGCGAAAGGCTGTGGTGGTAAACTAACTTCAGAATTGGTCTTCTTTAACTAGCTTTCATTTAAACTGTTTACTTATAGGGTCTCACGAAACTTACCTATCCTTCTCTGTCTGGATTGATATCAAAGTATACATTTTGTAAAAAGCAATCACATAGGTAACTAGCAATAATAGCAATTGAACAGGACTGCTGTGCCAAAATTGTTTTCTCACATTAAGTTTGATTAAAAAATCCTTTTCTGTTGACAGTCTACTGATAATGTTGTTTGCTGAACTGAACTGTTACAGTTTTAATTAGTAGAAATGAAGAGTTAATGACATTTTTAATCAAATGATTTGAACATGAAATTTAAGTAGCTATGTTTTCATAATAAAAAAATAATGAGTTGTCAAAAACAAAATCGATTTGCAAGATCTTGTTAAGCCACAGCAAATTCAGCAGATGCTTTAAAGTTAAAAATAACCAGATTGTTTATTCTAGAAATATTTATTTCACATCCACCATGAGAATACATTATCTAGGCTAAAGCATATGCAGGAAAGAAGAAGGAAGTAAAGTAAATATTAAATAACTAGATTAGAAGCAAGAGAATAAAACAAACAATTTTACTAGCATTAAATATACATACATAATAATATGGTTTTTCAGTAGGAATCAGTAGGAAGCAGCTTTTTTGCCTAAAAGCAGTAAAAGAAATAACAAAGAAATAAAATAACTTTTGACATGATTTTTTATTTTATTTTATTTATTTTTATTTATTTATTTCTGAGAGAGAGAGACAGAGACAGAGAGAGACAGAATCTGAAACAGGCTCCAGGCTCTGAGCTGGCTGTCAGCACAGCTCAGACACTTAAACGACTGAGCCACCCAGGCGCCTCTTGATATGATTTTTTAAACCAAAATAAAGAGGTATCAATAAACCAACTATATGTTGTAATATAAATGAGTATAAGTTTCTGAAAGAAATTTCACTGTGTTGAATTTATTCTTTTCAGTTTGTGCTCATGCACTTTGAACTAATGTTTCCATTTCAAGTCATCTATCGTAAAGAAATAAGAATTGGGAAAAATACTTTTTCAAATATTTGTTAAACATTTAGAGCATAATTGGCAATTTCTTTAATAAGATATTTCCCATCACAGATTTTCCCCAATTTATTGCTTAAAAAGTTGCCTTATACTGCAATGAGTCTGTCATAAGAGATTGTAGTACAGTGATACTTTATTTGGAGCAGCTCAGTAAATATCATTTTAAGGAAACAAAATGAAATTGATGACTCTTGAATTAAAATGCCAGTGAATCTGGGGGCATCTGGGTGGCTCAGTCAGTTAAGCATCCAGCTGTTGATTTCAGCTCAGGTAATGAACTCCTGGTTCGTAAGTTCAAGCCCGGTGTGGAACCCTGTGTGGAACCCCATTTCAAGCCCCGTGTTGGCTGTGCTAACAGCACAGCGCCTGCTTGGGATCTCTCTCCCCCTCTCTCTTTGCCCCTCCTCTCTCATGTTCTCTTTCTCTCTTTCTCAAAATAAATAAATAAATAAACTTTAAAAAAACTAAAATAAATAGGGGCACCTGGGTGGCTCAGCTGGTTAAGTGTCTGACTTCAGCATAGGTCATGATCTCCCAGTTTGTGAGTTCAAGCCCTGCATTGGGCTCTGTGCTGATAGCTCAGAGCCTGGAGCCTGCTTCGGAGTCTGTGTCTCTCTCTCTTTCTGCCCCTCCTGAGCTCGTGCTCTGTCTCTCAAAAATAAACATTTAAAAAATGTTTTAAATAAATAAATAAAATGCCAGTAAATCTTGTATTTTGTGAAAAATAGCCACTTGTTATGTTATTGCTAGGAAATGTTTGAAATGTTTATGTAGCAAGCTGGCATCAGCCGGTAAGGGAAGTCTTCTCAGGATGTTATCCACAGAGAAATCTTATTTGTTTACTTAGATATTATTTAAAAAATTTCCCATATGGGATAAATGTCACTGCAATATTTTAATCATGATGATGTAATTAGTTTCCAAGAACTATCTGATAACCTAAATGCATTTGGAGGCTATAATGTAGTTGCTGTTTTCTGAATGAAATTATGTTTTGATAGAGAATTCTAGAAATATTTAGTTATGTCCATTTCCTTTCTCATATCCTTTCCCCTATTCTCTGATTTCAGTAGGTCCTATCTAAACTGTACTTAAGAGATGACCAATCTGTATCTGCTAAATGAATGGAAGAACAAAACACGTTGGTGCTTGTGAATCTTTAAGATTTAATGCTCATCTTCTCAAGCAAATAGACTTGTTATTTCTCAAATTCACTCACACCTGCCAAAGAGGGATTAACCTTGTAGAAATTCTTATTTGGAAATCTTTCATCTTTTTCTTTCTTGAGGAAAACCTTTCCTTAAAAAAAAATGTATCTGTGTGGTATACATTTCAAGAACCACAGTATAGATACCAGAAAACGCAAATAGTACCAAATATGCTGTCTTTTTCCTTTACATACACACCTTTGATAAAGTTTAATTTATAAATTAGGCATAGTAAGAAGTTAACAACAATAATTAATAAAATAGAAAAACAATAACCATATACTGTAATAAAAGTTATATGAATATATTTTCTCTCTCTCAAAATACCTTATTGTACTATACTCACCCTTCTTCTTGTGCTGATGCGAGATGATAAAATGCCTACATGGTGAGGTGAAGTGAGGTGAATGACATCGGCATTGTGAGGTTGAGGTGGCTTTAGACCTCTATGGACCTTCTGGTGATAGACCAGAAGAAGGGCCATCTGCTTCAGGACTGTAGTGAACCATGGGTAACTGAAACTATGGAAAACAAAACTGAGGGTAAGGAGGCACTGCTGTGATTATAGTGAAATTTGGTAACTAATAGGTAAAAACATCATTGTGCACTAAATGCTTTCACATAGATTCTTTTACATTTAAGTAGGGTAGTAGATAGCGCTAATGTTTCCCAATATCCTCTTTTCTTCTGACTCTGGGTATTAGGAAGACTATATTTTTCTAATAAGCAGTTCTGACAAATGAAATGTGAGGGGAGGTATGTGTGACCAGCAGTAAATACGAGTGCTCAACTATCTAGCCCATATCATATGATATGGTGTGATTACATGGAAAAGAGCCCCCAATCCATCCCTGTTGAACGTGTACAGTGAGCAAGAAATTTTAAGTCACTGAAATGTTGGTGTTCATTGCCACAATATAACCTAGCTTATATGCCTCAGATTATCACTCGTCTGTCTCCATATATGGTCTTTCTTCACGACCACACATGCATTCACTAACAGTGAAATAAAAATAGATAGTGTTCACAATGTGCCTTATCTCCTTGATTTAAAAGTAGAACAAGTCAGCAATATATGTTTAAAAGATTCAAATCATCAAAGTATAGTTTCCCTTTCTCTTTCACTTTAGAAGCCCATTAGTGATAAACACTTCATAGAAATTCAAGAGCCCTGAAGGTACAGCCTCTGTGAGAAGGATTAAGTTCAGATATAAAACAGAAATTAAAAAAAATATTTTCTTAAACATAATAGTTTGTCTTTTATATGAAAGAAGTTGAGCTCAAAATCTAGGGCTTATGTGGTAGACTCGCTGTGTCTCTGGAAATCCAAGTTCCTATCTTTCTGTTTCACCTTCCTCAGTTCATTGGTTTATCTTCAAGGTTGCCCTCAAGGATAGCTACTATAGCTCCAACGATTGCGCTGACCTCCAGGCCTGCAGTACGAGAAAGAGGAAAATGACAGAGGAGTGCCCTGTCCAGCGTTCTTTAACAGCCTTCCTGATTCTTCCTGAAAATTCTTTACAACACTTCCTTTTATGCCTCATTGGCGAGCACTTGGTCACATAAACTCACTGACCTGTAAATGTGGCTTGGAAATACAGTCATTTAGCCAGAATTAGAAGGGAGATGGATATTAAACCCCAACCACAATCTGGGCCACACTCCTTGCCAAAGAATCTATCCTATTGGCTACAATAACTTTCTATATAAATATTCTTTTAACCCCTTAAAATCTAACTACTCTCTAGTCCTCCTTCATATATATAATGATGTCACTCTCTTAAGTATTATGCCTTTTTCTCTATTCTTGATATTAAAGGATCCTTTTTGATTCCAAATTCTATTGGCACCTATTACAACTTGAAACTCTTACAAATTGAAATGACACTGCTCTCTCCTGCTTCTCTCTTCCCTTTTTGATTATACTTTTCCTTGTGTTTCAATTTACTATCTCACATGATATCCTCCATAGCTCAATACGTGGTCTTTGATATAACTTCTACACATATAAACAACTGAGGTTTTCAGATAAAGCTTTTCTTTATCACTGACAAGATAAACATGTCATATTTGAAAACTCACTAACAGAAGACAACTATTGCTGTGCGTTCAGAGATATCATTAAAATTAAGAAAAGACCAATATGAGGTATCAGAACATAATTCTCTTAGTTGTAATAACAGCCTATATAACAAAATAGAAAATGACAGAGCACCTATTGTTTAAGTATATTGATTGGATTTAATTTACATCCTTTCATGTGAGGAGATTATCATTTATCTTAAGAATTATGTTTTTGTTGGAATTTGCCTCAAAGCAAGCTATTAAGTAATATTGGTGTAACTTAGGTGGAAGGCCAAATTCCACAAGGTCATGAACATTTGAACTTAAGAAGTATTTACTCTTTGCTTTTTGAAAAAGCAGACACATTCATTTCACATTTTAAGGCATGACCTTATACAGTCCATTTCACAGTAATATAATCATATTCACGTATTTGTATTTCTTTGGCATGACTGAAATGAGAGTATCTAAGTGGATAAAGTTGGTATTGATAGATTTTCGACATGAAGTTAACCCTTGGAGTTTATGCCCATGAGTCCCTTAAAAGGTGCTCTGCAGATGACTCCCTGGTGACTCTCAAGTTTAACAGGGACTTCAGATAAACCAGATTACTTTAAACTTAGACAGCAGATCAAATTATGTATGTAGACAAGATCAAATTATGTATGTAGACAAGACTCTTCACGGAACAATCTCTTTCCTGTCTCCCACTTGTCAGCACAGCGTCAGCTTTTTGCCTTTTCTATATGCCCCCATAGCACCCCACTTTGTCTACCAGAACACTTATATATTGACATGTCCCCTCTTGCAATGAAACACTGATCACTAATCTTTGTAATCTAGACTATTTAAAACTCAAATGGTATATTATATTTGGAAATCTCAAAATTTACATTTTATAAAACTACTTGTTCTTTGACTAAGGAGAGAAAAAAAGTGAATATGAGCCTTTATGGTGCAAATTTATTCTGATTTTCCTTCCTAACTATTTGTTCTATTTGTACACATACCAATCAGGATTTGAAAATACCTCAACTGAATTATTGCATTTATTCATTTATTATGCAACAGATATTTATTGATGTCTACTTATGCAAAGCATAGTGCTAGACAGCAGAGATACAAAAGTAAATAAGATAGGGAATAGTGCAAAGCAAATAAGCCATTAATGACTTGAATACACATTGTTGGTTGATTTTACATGTGATAATTCTATAGTGAATTAATTTTAGAGCATTTTTTAAAATTTTGCATCAGAGGTAATCATGAAATGTGTAAATAACCTCCTGTAGCACCTTAATAAAAAATTTTATGAAATCATTTTCTGTGCCTTCAATTGTGTATCCAAATATCTGTAGATTAGATCATCTTTGTTTACTTCTAACTGAAAATTCATAAATGCTTTCTTCAGCTGTATGGTGAAATTTCTGAGTTGAACATTCTTTATTTGGATGACTCTAACAGTTCTAAGTCATAATTTTAGATGATTTTGGATCACTTATGTACATATCTTTTAAAATTTCATGATTAAATATGATTTCCTGTATACCCCAAAATGAGTATTTTCACTTGGACAGATAACAGCTCACTTTTACAGAGTCAGCTCATATACTGGAAACAAACCTTGCTGTTTGCCAGGGTGCATATGTAATCTTGCTCCCCACTGGGAACCTGCTGCCATGAACTGCCTTCCATAGGGCTGGATTCTCCTCACCTAATTTATGCATTGGCTTCAGCCCTTTCAATCTCTGTATGCCCATTTGTCTTTTATCAGCTTACTTTTCCTCCTATGAGAAAATGAGCACAGAAACTAGGCAAGGCCACTCTTCATCAGGAGAAGAAACAGAAGACACTGACTTATAAAGAGGGAGAAAGAAAGACACATTCTGTGTGTGAAAGTGCAACTTATTATCAGTTCCTGGCACCAAGAAAGCTGTCTGTGAAAAAGAACCATCCTGGTCTCACAGATCCTCAGAACAGCTGTATTGGTGATAATGTAGTGAAAGCACATCCATTTTTATTGCAAGAATGCAATGTGTGAGTTCAGAAAAATGAGTCATCTTACTTTTTATATTACCTGTCAACCAGAGGTAAACAGGGTTATGAAGTGTAATGGATTTAAATTTGAGGAGTGAGAACTTGAGGCTAACAGAAATCAGCTATATTTGGAAGTGAGGTTCAGTGGTTAAGGTATTTCCCACTCAGCCCATGTTGGTAGTTGCAGTGAGTTCAACAGTAACCAACAGCCATGTAGAGTCCATGACACGTGGCACTGTACTTACAGAGTGCAGGGGTCCTGAGCAAACCAGTGACATTGTTCTGTGTCGGGGTAGAACTTTCCCTGACTTTGAGATGTCAGTGAAAACTTGGTGTTTTGAAAAACAAGGGAGAATATCCCTGGTTGCCATTTTAGTTGGCCTTTCTCAGCTCTTAAGGTATGTCAGATGCTAAGTGTTATTCTGCACTCGAACCCAGATATCCTATTCACCAACACACTTTCTACAATATTCTATTGCTTAAGGTTCTTTGAGTCTTAATTAACAGAATCTAATTATGGCTATTTGACCAAAAGGGATATTTGGATATTGGGGGTTTCTCACAGAACCAAGAAAGAATGACCACACCAAAAATTAAGTCAACTTTACAGTCCTCATGAATCTACTCCCTAGACCACTCCCGTTAACAGGTTCAGCTACCGACCTGTTCTGGTCTCTGTGTTTTTCATTTCAAATATTCAAGTGTCCTGGGGAAGAGTGACTGATTGGTCCAGCTTTGGTCATAGGGTTGTCTCTAGACTAGTCAGAGACAGGGATAGGGATTGGGTATTACAAATACAGCTTCTGAGACCTTATTTTAGAAAGAGTGGCCAGTTTCCAGTAGATGTGCCCTATACAGACCTTGCAGCCCCTGATCTGAAATTTCAAATGAGCCATACTCTTCAGATAACATGAGTAGGATTACCACTGCCATAGGAAGTTAGAGACTCAAAAGAAAAAAATGTTAGAGACTCTTCTTCCAAAGGGATTATAGTCTTACTAGTATACCAAAGTCTGTATCTTTAAAAGTAGTGAATGAATGAATGAATAAATGTAGTGAGATGTTACTTTCAAAAAATGAAACCAAATGTCATAGTAAAGTAAGGATTTGAAAATGTGTTGTATTTTCCCACTTTTATTAAGATATTTGACAGATATTTATTATTTGTTCATTATAAGCCGAAGACACTGCACCAACTAACTACAAGACCTTACATAATTCTTTTAACTCTCTTGAATGTCACAGGGATTTTAAAAATTCTCTAAAAGGTATTCAAATGAGATAACATATGAAGGAACACTGTAAACTCTAAAGTACTGTACTAATATCAATAATTGAAAGTCCATTTACTTTACAGTATTACTTTAAATTGACTTTGTACTTCTGTATCCATCTGGTAGACTGAGTTAATTTTATGTGCTGAGTGACTATTTCTGGTGTCCACAGAAATCAGTGCATGTGTTTAATGACAGCAGAAGGGCTTCCACAAATTAAAATATCAAAATTAGTAGGAATTACCACAATTGTATTCTCAGCTCAAAATATGCCAGACTTGAGTTACTCTAATTAACTTGAGTAAATCCACAGTTAGTGAATACTACACAACAACTCTTTTGAGTGAAAAATTGAAGGTAGATTCAAAAAAGGGAGAGTCCCTTTCAAAGAAAAAAAAATCTAATAACAGCTAAATGCAGTATCCGAACTCATTGGATTGTGGGGCACTAAAAAACAAAAGTACAAATAGCATTTATTTGACAACTGGAGAGATTTGAGTATGCTGTGCATATTAGATAAGAATATAAATATATTGTTAATTTTCTCCAGTTGCGATCATGGTATTGTGGTTACATAGTAAAATGACAGGCCACAGAATGGTCATGCTAAATGGAGGTCTTAGGCTTTCAAATCATCTTTAAGTTAGATGTCAAAGTATAGAAGAAAAGTGGTTGGGATAGATAGCTTCAGATAACATGAATGAATGTGAAATGCTAGAACAGTTTTCTCTTGTAAAAAGTAAAATTAACGAAAATGAGTTCATCCTCTCAGTATCTTATATTACAAATCTCAGAGGAAATTATGATTCTTTTCTTGTTGTTCAATGAACTTTAGCGGAACTATTTTCACATGCAGTTAATACATAACAATAACGTTTAGAAAACTGGAAATATTTTTATTAGCTATAACCACAGATGTCAACGGTGCAGAAAATATTAGGGAAGCTGTATAGTATGATATTTAAAAGCTTGGGTTCTGGAGTCCAAAAGACCAACGAAACCACTTCCTACTGCAAGCCCTTGAGAAAATTATTTAAACGTTCTAAGCCTTATTTACTTCATCCTTAAAATAGGATAATAACACCTACCACCCAGAATTTGATGATTAGTGGAGATAATGTATGTGAAAACTTAAATGCTTGGCACAAAGTAATTGCTCAAAAAAGTTGTCATCTTTATGCTTCTTATTATAATTATTATGTTCATAAAGACATGATTTCATTAATCAAGGTTAGTTACCACTGAACTTGATTAATGAAATCATGTCTTTAATACACCCAGCCAAAATAATGTTGATATGTTACTTTAAATTTGGTTTATTATTGCAAAATCAAAGATTGAAATTGTCAGGATCAAATCTTCTGCTATGTTTTAAAATTTATTAAAACCACTCATACCTATGGTTTTGTCAAAGAATGAAAAAAAGATTCTTATCTAGTAACACTATTCTTCTTAGCTCCTTACTTCATTGAAAAAACTGACATTCAGAAAAATTTTATAAAACATTAAGGCTTATCCTAACATCCTAGAGAAATAAAGAAAAGTAAATATAGGTGACCTTTAATTTTAAAAGTTCTGAATTTTAGGTTGACTATTTTCACTACTTCATTCATTCTAGCTGGGGTGCCTCCAATTTTCAGAGAAGCCTAGTTAATTATTATAATATTTCTGTGAGCTAAATGGATTTAAAGACCAAAAGGCAGCTACCCTTACTTAAAAATGAAGAGGTCACTAGAATAAAAAGCCTCCAGGATATTGTACTGTGTCTAAAAATGCATATCTTTCTCCTATTTAATTACCTCTTCATTAAATCCATTTATGCATAAATTGTAAGTCCCAAGTAAGATGAGGACTTAGGGAAAATCATATTTTAATTCTCCTGCCAGCTGGTATCCTTTTTATATACTGCTCTTTTAATATCACCATTTCAGGACTATTCTATAAAGACTTTAATTTTTAATAGTCTGTTTTGACGACAGAACTGATAGCCATGTTATAGAACCTTGCTGAAATCATCATAACACTCTCAATGTTGTCAAACACTAAAACCTTACTCTGAGTTTATTTACTAAGGCCTATAAAAGAGGAGTTTATTTTCAGATTAGTTACATGAACTATCCTGTTTTAAACCAAATTTTGTGTCTTTAAATTCAAGCAGTGTTCATTTACCTTAGCTTAGGTTTTAGAAATGACAGTTTTTAAAGACACTCTCAAACCAGACTCCCAACTTGCTGATATGTTTGTGTAAATTTGTTCTTCAGAGCCAAAAGTGTTTGTGTCCACACAGACACACCCCTACCCAGTAGAAGTTAATTGTATTGCCAAGTCGACTAAAGATTCTTTATGGCAATAGTTCCTAATGCTGCTTAACAAATAAGTATTCCCTTCTAAATACTTAGGAAATGATTAATTACTTAAATGCCTCCATCACCGACAAATCAGTCAGCTACTAAGAATAGAAGCAGCTTAAATGTATGAATCTACATCTCAAGAAAAGAAGGTCATTTTAGGATATAGATCCGTGCCTCTTTTGCCCCAGGACAAGGGCTTCAGAAAGCCTGGCTACTGTAAAAGACTTCCAAATTCCTTCAAGTCTGATGTGTGTGTTAAGGGAAAGAAATGACATTGAGAAAAGTAAATAGTTTGACAGCGGATAATAAGGTTCAGGTGAAAGCCACTAGCATCTTCTGTCTCCTAGAAAAAGAACAAGCTAGCCTTTTCCTTGTTCCTTATTGCCACTTTCGTACCTTTACTATCTCATCAGAGTCTAAAATCCACTCCCTCTTGATGTCCACACCAGCTTCTTTTATATCACCACTCCTGTAACCTCACTATTGCCATCTACTGACCTAAAGGTCAGAGGTCAGAGGTTTTTGGAGTCTGATTTATGTAAGTCTTGTTTTTCTCCCGTTCCCTATCAGGATCTCTGGGAATTCAAAACATAAGACTGGAACACCTGGGTGGCTCAGTGAGTTAAGTATCTGACTCTTGATTTTGGCTCAGGTCATGATCTGACAGTTGGTGAGTTCAAGTCCCATGTCAGGCTCTGTACTTATGGTCAAGTCTGCTTGAGATTCTCTCCCTATCTCTCTGCCCCTCCCTTGTTCTCTCTCTCTCTCTCTCTCTTTCTCTCTCTCTCTCTCTCTCTCTCTCTCTCTCTCTCAAAATAGACTTAAATAAACTTAAAACACACACACATACACATGACCCTGTAGTCTCATAGTTTCCAGTTTAAACAATTTTTATATATATTCTATTTCTTCCTCTTGCAAGCGTGTTCACATCTTAGACTTCTGTTGCTCCAGCCTAGTCCATTGGAGAATCTTCTAGTTCCAAAATATCTTTCCTTCTTTCATACTTCTTCATTCATTCCCAAAAACTCTTAATTTCTTCTGGTCCTTCAGTTCATTAGGATGCCCCTGGTTTTTTTTTTTTTTTATGTTTTATTTATTTATTCCGAGGAGAGAGAGAGACAGCATGAGAGAGGAGGGTCAGAGAGAGAGGGAGTGACAGACTCTGAAACAGGCTTCAGGCTCTGAGCTGGCAGTCAGCACAGAGCCCGATGCGGGGCTCGAACCCACGAACCGCGAGATCATGACCTGAGCGAAAGTCGGACGCTTAACCGACTAAGCCACCCGGGCGCCCCAAGATGACCCTGGTTTTGAGTTCTTCCGGGTTTATCATGGACCTTTGGATCATTGTCAGTTATGCTCTCACAAACCCCACTGGCTCAATGCCCTTGGCTAGTGGCCAGCCTCCAAACCCTGGGAAGCCCTATCAGCTGCTTCTACTCCTATTCCAGTGGTGCTGAGTACAAGTGGAGTCAGTTATATAATGATCACTATGATATCAGACCATAAGCTTTCACATACCACCTTATCAAAGATATCCCATTTAGTGCCTGGACTGTTAGCATGTGTAACAACAATAATAATATGTTAAAGTTCACTATGTGTTAGGTACTCTACACTTTGATGTAGCATTTTAGTGAATCGTCCCAACAACCCTAGGATGCAGATACCATTACTCTCCTCAGGGTAAAAATAATCAAAGGAAGTCAACATCATTCAATAAATACTTGCTAACCGGGCGCCTCGGTGGCTCAGTCGGTTGAGCATCCGACTTCGGCTCAGGTCATGGTCTTATGGTTCATGGGTTCGAGCCCCGCATCAGACTCTGTGCTGACAGCTCAGAGCCTGGAGCCTGTTTCAGATTCTGTGCCTCCCTCTCTCTCTGATCCTCCCCTGCTCATGCTGTCTCTATCTCTCTCTCAAAAATAAATAAAATATTTTAAAAATATATATAAATAAATAAATACTTGCTAAAGAAACTAATTAATGTATATTGTTACATTACCCACTTTTTTAAAGATTTTTTTTAACCACAGACTTTTTTTAAAACGGACTTTATATTTTTAGTTTTGGTTCACAGTAAAATTGAAGTGAAAAGTACAAAGATTTCCCTTATATACCTCTCCCTCCTCCATTGTCAGTATCATAGTCTCCATTATCAAATCCCTTACCAGAATGGTTCATTTGTTACAGCTGATTGACACATCATTATACCCCAGAGACCTTAATTTACATTAGGGTTCATTCATGGCATAGTGCATTCTATGGATTTAGACAAATTTGACAATACATATCCACCCTTATAGAATTCTACAGAATAGTGTTACTGCCTTTGCCTGTTCACCCCTTCTCACCTCCCTAACTCTTGGAAACCATTGATCTTTTTTACTGTCTGCATAGTTTTGGCTTTTCCAGAATGTCATGTAGTTGGAATTATACAGTGTGCTGGCTTTTCACATTGGCTTCCTTTTCTTAGTAACATGCATTACAGTTTCCTCCAAGTCTTTTCATTGCTTGAGAGCTCATTTCCTTTTAGCACTGAATAATATCGCATTGTTTGAATGTACCGCAGTCTATGTATCCATTCACCTTCTGAATAACATCTTAGTTGAGAATTTTTTTTACCAAGAAAAAAAAAACATTGATTCATATCAGGTTAGGGTCCTGATATCAATAAATCAATGAATCAGTTGCAGGATAACAAGGTCACATTCTAAACAGACTCAAATAACAAATAGATAATATTTATTTTATTTTATTTTTATTTTTAGGAGAGAGAGAGACAGTGTGAGCAGGGGAGGGTCAGAGAGAGAGAGAGTCACAGACTGAAACAGGCTCCAGGCTCTGAGCTGGCAGTCAGCACAGAGCCCGAGCCGGGGGCTCGAACCCACGAACCGCGAGATCATGACCTAAGCGAAAGTCGGACGCTTAACCGACTAAGCCACCCAGGTGCCCCACAAATAGATAATATTTGAATAAAATGTTGTTTGTATTTTACTAAGATGTAACAACAAAATTTAATTTTCCTTATTTTCTAACAAAGCTGTAACTAATCCTTCAATGTTTACCAGTTTTTATACCTGGTCTTTTAGTTTGTGATTTCATGCAGCCCCAAATGCCAGTTGAGGCTTCCAGAATTTCAGAATCTACTAATTCAGTGGAGATATTGATATGGAGACAGGCAAACTTTGGGAAAATGCTCTGAGCCTTAGTTTCCTAATCAGTAAAATAGGTTAAAAATAGTATCTTCCTCATAAGACTTCTGTCCGGAGAAAAAGACATGGTGGGAGCTTACAAGTGCTAAAACATTGCTGGCAAGAGTGAGTAGGATGCAATCAGCCCTGAACCTGATGAAGGAAACAATACCTTCAAGTAGAAATTTTAAAATTTGTTTCTCAATTTCTTTTGCATATTTTGAGATTTACATATTCACTTTCTGATGAAAATAAAAAAATGAATAATGCATAGAACAGAGATAATTACCAAACCAGTCTTTTTTTTTTTTTAATCAACATAATACATACTCTAGGATGGTAAAGAATAGTGATCTCCACCATTCTCTTCTCAGTCCCAGTTGCTTTCTCGAGATGCAACTACCTATACCTCCTTTAACTTCTTTTTTTCCTAGCAGCTACACTATTTTCAGCCATTTAAGGACACAGAAAAATTACCTCTTACATAAATTTTCTTAAAAATCACTTGAGTATGTTCTCCACCAAAATAGGCAGTAACTAAGAAACATGAAGACATGAGTTCTCAGAACCAACCCTTGAAAGGAGTTATTGGAAGTTCCACCGTAACAATTTGTAGCAAGATTAGAGAAGGAACAATCTATCCAGCAGCCAGAAGCAAGAGTCCCTAGAAAGTTATCTATGAAGGCAAAAAATAATTATATTTTAAATTTGATTGCACGTTTAAGTCCAGGAAAGGTGAGACTAGCATGAAGCAATTTGTGCAGGAAAAAAATAGGGAAATTAGAAACTTCAGGAAGACCAAAGACCGAACTGAAAAAGATGTGTATTACTAGTAGTCATTGGTTCTGTGATAAATAGTATTTGCATATTTTATGTAAATATATGTAAATATATGTAAATTAAACACACTGCCACACTTATGTATTTGATTTCCAACTTATTCTAAGATCTGTGAACTTGATAAAATTGAACTGAAATGTTGTGAACTTTCTATGAAAGTAGAAGTTGTAAGGTCTGAGGCAAAAAGAAATTTAAGGGATCAATAGGGTTGTAAATATACTCATTTCACGTAATGGAGAGTCAAAAAATATTTTTTGTTAATGAAAGCAAAGAGAAAATTGATACGATGTTTCTAAAAGTCACAAAAATAAACAACGAAAATATTTTAAATACGGATATAAATTTGTAGGAGGGACAGAGCGTAGAAGTTTGGATAATATAGTAAATAAACCAAATTACAGTCTATTCGCAAAAAAATCAATAGATTATTTCTTATCTGGGTTTTTGAAAAGTAGTGGGAGAAGGTTATTAAACTTCAGTTCATTTTCCTGTCTTCACCGCCTCATCTTACTCCCATTCTATATTATCCCTTGTGTTTTTAAATCATCAATTCTTTCCAGGTTCTCCAAGATAAATTGGTTATACTCTATGCTTTATTCTGCTTGGTGAATATTCTTGGCTGTGGGTCATGTCTCCTTTGGGACCTCAGATTTTTATGACCCATCTATTTTTGTTTTGTTTTATTTTTACCTATCTATTTTATTGAGGGTTAATTTGCATAGATAAATTATATCAATTTAAAGTGCAAAGTCTATTAATTTTAATAGTTGTATTTACTCTGAAACTAC
The DNA here is from genome assembly GCA_017311185.1 of Proteles cristata cristata. Classification (NCBI taxonomy): domain Eukaryota; kingdom Metazoa; phylum Chordata; class Mammalia; order Carnivora; family Hyaenidae; genus Proteles; species Proteles cristata. The sequence goes on along the minus strand of JAESUZ010004923.1, from coordinate 157,207 downwards.
TACCATTATCAAGTTACATGTTTAAACTATCTTCGAAAGATTCCTTGTGCCTCTTTATAGTCCTTCGCTCCCTTTGTCCCTGGACCTAGCAACCACTGATGTGCTTTTGGGTACCTGCATTAGTATTCATTTTATCTAAGTGTTATAATATAAAATACACCCTTTTTTACTTGGCTTCTTTAACTCAGTACAATTTTGAGATTCATCCACGTCATTCCATGTATCAGCAGTTTATTGCTTTATTCTAATGAGTAGCATTCAATGGTATGAATGACTATTCTTGCTTAACCATTCACCTTGGTGGACATTTGGGTTGCTTCTAGTCTGAGATTGAAATGGATAAAGTGGATTGAACATTCATGTGCAAGGCTTTTTGTGAACATATGTTTTGATTTCTCACAAGTAAAGACCTAGCAATGGAGTGACTGGGTCATATGACATGTGCATATTTAACTTTTGTTAAGAAAATGCAGTCTTCCAAAGTAATTGTATTATTTTATATTCCCATTCATAGTGCATGAGAATTACACTTGCTTCATATTCTCATCAGCAATTGGTATTTCCCATATTTTTAGTATTAGCCATTCTAGTGATGATTTCATTATTATTTTAAATGAAATTTCCCTGATAGCTATGATGTTGATCATATTCCATGAAATTCGGTCTACTCAAATATCTTGTTTTCTGAAGTGTCTTTTTAACCACGTCCACTTTTTAAAATGAGTTATTTGTCTCATAAAGTTGTAAGAGATCCTTATATATTCTGGATACAAACATTTTGTCATTAAAAATTTTTTTTAATTTAATGTTTATTTATATTTGAGAGAGAGACAGAGACAGAGCATGAGAAGGAAAGAGGCAGAGAGAGAGAGAGGAAGACACAGAATTCGAAGCAGGCTCCAGGCTCTGAGCTGTCAGCACAGAGCCCAATGCGGGGCTCGAACCCACAAATTGTGAGATCATGACCTGAGCCAAAGTCGGTAGGCTTAACTAACTGAGCTACCCAAGCATCCCTAAACAATCTGTCACTTACATGTCAATGGATATTGTCTCCAATTCTGTTGGCTAGACTTTTTCTTTCTTAAGAATGTTTTTCAGAAATGGAAAGGTTAAAATGATAAAGTTTAATTTAATAATTTTCTTTCACTATGGTTTATATTAATTTATAATATAAATGATATTTACCTAAGAAAGCTTTGCTTAGTCTAAAGTGACTAAGATTTTCTCCTATGTTTTATCTTAAAAGTTTTAAAGTTTTGGCTTTTACATTTATGTCTGTGATTCATTTTAAATTATATTTTGTGCATCGTGAAGAATCAATATTCATTTTTTCCCATATGGACAACCAGGTATTTCAGCATGATTTATTTATTGAAGAGACTTTCCTTTTCCCAAGTGAATTACCTTGGCACCTTCTTCAAAAAATATTGGCCACATATGTACGGGTCTGTTTCTACACTTTTATTTTTACTTTTTAAGTTTCCATTTTAATTCCAGCTAATTAAAATACAGTATTATGTCAGTTTCAGGTGTACAGTATAGCAATTCAGCAATTTCATGCATCACCCAGTGCTTATCACAAGTGCACTCCTTAATCCTCATAGCCTATTTAACCCATCCCCCCCCTTCTTCCCTCTGGTAACCATCAGTATGTTCCCTATAATTTGGAGTCTGTTTCTTGATTTCTCTCCGTCCTTCTCATTTTTTCTTTTTTCTTATTTGTTTTGTTTCTTAAAATTCACATATGAGTAAAATCACATGGAATTTGTCTTTCTTTGAGTAATTTCACTTAGCATTATACTCTTTAGCTCCATCTCTTTTGTTGCAAATGGCACAATTCCATTCTTTTTTATGGCTGAATAATCCAGTGTGTGTGTGTGTGTGTGTGTGTGTGTGTGTGTGTGTGTGTGTACAGTCCACTTCTTTATCTGCTCGTCAACCAGTGGACACTGGGCTGGTTCTAGATCTTGCCTATTGTAGATAATGCTGCTATAAACATGTGTATCCCTTTGAATTAGTGTTCTTGTATTTTTTGGGTAAATACCGACTAATAAAATTGCTGGATCATAGGGTAGATCTATTTTTAACTTTTTGAGGAAGCTCCAGAGTGCTGCACCAGTTTGCATTTCCACCAATAGTGCTCGAGTGTTCCTTTTTCTTCATAGCCTCACCAGCACCTGTTGTTTCTTGTGTTGTTATCTTAGCCATTCTTACAGGTGTGAGATGATAGCTCATTGTAGTTCTGCCTGTGTTCTCTTCTAGGATATTTATGGTTTCAAGTCTCACATTTAGGTCTCTAATACATTTGGACTTTGTATTTGTGTATGGTGTAATAAAGTGGTCCAGTTTTTTTCTATTGCATGTTGCTGTCCAGTTTTGCCAATACCATTTGTTGAAGAGACTGTCCTTTCCCATTGGATATTCTTTCCTGCTTTGTCAATGATTAATTGATCATATAGTTGTGGTTTACTTCTGGGTTTTCTATTCTGCTCCATGTATCGATGTGTCGGTTTTTGTACCAGTACCATACTGTTTTGTTGACTACAACTTTGTAATATAACTTGAAGTCTGTAATTGTGATGCCTCCACCTTTGATTCTCTTTTTCAAGATTTTTTTGGCTATTCAAGGTCTTTTCTGGCTCCATACAAATATTAGAATTGTTCGTTCCCTTGTTTTCAGACTTTAAAGTATTCCCATAATTTATACATCTACCTTTTCACCAATACACTGTCTTTATTTCGATAACTTTAGAATATGCCTTGAAATTAGGAAGTGTACATCCTTAAGCTATGTTCTTTTTTTGAAAAATAGGTTTAACTTTTCATTTAATTTTAGATATAGCTTGCCAATTTCTAAAAGTGAGCCTACCTGAATTTTAGCTGGACTGGTGGTACTAAACCAACAGATAAACTGTATAGATAGATAATTATCTTCATAGAGTCTTCAAATCCATGTCTCTCTTTTATTTAGGTCTTCTTAAATTTGTCTCAACCATGTTCTCTTCTTTTCAGAACAGATGGTTTGCAATTAATTTCATAAAATTAATTCCCAAGTACTTCACGTTTTTAGTGTCCTTGGAAATGACTTTTTAAAATTTCATTTACCAGTATATAAAACTCTAACTGATTTTATTAACCTTGTGTCCTGCAACTTGGAAAAATTCACTTATACTAATAATTGGTTTTTAGGTTCCTGTACATTTTCTAAGTAAAATAGACGTGTCATCTGCAAGTAGAGAAGCTTTACCTCTTTATTTCTGATAAAATTTTTCTTGTCTTTTTTGCCATGTCTATAGTATACAATATTGAATAGAAGCTGCAAGAGCAAGCCTCTTTGCCTGTTTTCAGGTTTCAGAGAGTACCATTGGATTTACTCAAGGAAGTATGTTAGCTGTAGATTTCTAATAAATACCTTTCTCTGATGGGGAAATTCCCTTCTATTCCTAGTTTTCTGAAAGTTTTTTTTGTTTTGTTTTTGAATTTTTGTTTGTTTTTGTTTTTGTTTTTACCATGAATGGATGGTGAATTCTATCAAATTTTTTTCTGCTTCTACTGAAACAATAGCATGATTTTTCTCCTTTATTCTGTTAATATGTCAAAATACACTGATTGATTTTATTAATATTAATGTAACTGCATTCCTGAGATAAATCCCACTTGATCATGATGTGTTATCCTTTTTAAATATTGCAGGATTCAGCTACTAACATTTTGGAAGAATTTTTAACACCAAAATTGATGGGGCTATTAGGTGTTTTGTTTTTATTTTTGTGTTTAATGTCCTTGTCTGGTTTTGTTATCAGGATAAAATCCTAAATGTTCCCTCCTCTTCTATTTGCTGAAAGCATTGTTATTAAATTTATATCATTTCTTCTTTAGATATTGGGTAGAATTCACCAGTGAAAACCATGTGGAATTAGTGTTTTCCTGATGGGAAGGTATTTAATGACCAGTTCAATCTCTTTTACTTATATAGGGCTCTTCAGATTATCCATTTTTCTCTTGAGTGAGCTTTGGTAATTCATGACAAAAATTATCTACAATTACTGGGGTGCCTAGGTGGCTTAGTCAGTTGAGCGTACGACTCTTGATTTGAGCTCAGGTCATGATCTCATGGTTCATGGGATCAAGCCCCATGTCCGGCTTTGTGCTGACAGTGCAGACCCTCTTGGGATTCTCTCTCTCCCTGTTTCTCTGCTTCTTCCCTGCTCATGTCTTCTCTCTCTCTCTCTCAAAATAAACAAACATTTTTTTAAAAAACATTACCTACAATTACCTATAATTCAGACACTATCTCTTTGTAGATAGCATCTTATGTCACAAGTAGAAGCTCACTTCCATAAGACCACCACCCACTCCCACTTCAGAAAGCCTAGGTTCTCACTTGTGCTTTTGACTGCCTAGTTGTAGATCGAAGGTTCTAATGACTCCCTCCTTGACTTCAATTTGGTAGAGCTGTAATCTGAAACTGGGTTTACCTCCTGGTAGACATCAAGCCAAAAGACACAACTAAGCCCAAGAATGGAAAAGGAAGGATTTTACTTGCAACAAATAAGGAGAAATGGGGATATTTCCCAACATCTCCCCAATAAAATTAGGAAGTTTTAAGCTAAGGACACATTATATTCATAAAGAGGATTGGCAAAGGAGAAGTCAGTGTAAAATTGGGGCAAAAGTTATCCTAAGTTGACAGAATTCAAGTCCTAGTTGACTGAAGTCTTGAGGGCCTGCAGAAGTCAGTAGCAGTTCTCTGGCTCCAGTTAGTTTAGTGTTTGAGTGCTCAAATAGGTTTGAATCCTGCAAAAATCACTGAAGAATGTGTGCTAGGTCAATCTTTACTTTTGAACAGCACAGTTTTACCACTGATGCAGTTAGGCTATCTCTTGGCCTGGTAGAGACTTAAGTTTTTACATTCCCTTTGCTTCCTTAAAATCCCTAACTACTGAAGTTTTTGCATTTCTGTATAATTCCAGCACCTGTAGAAAGTTCTGAAAGTGTTCGTGGGCAAGTAGAGCCAGGTGGGCATAGATCACAAAAATAGCCAGGGGCCTAAAAATGACTTTTCTTGTGTCCTGGAAGCTATGTCTCATCTTTGTTTTGCTGAGGACCCCTAACTCTGCTTACAGAGGAGCTCTCTGAACTTGGGAAAATCCTTACTTACCTTTACCAATTTATTAAAGAATATAATGAAGAATCCAGATGGAGAAATACCCAAGGCAAGGTCTAGAAGGGTCTCAGCTCAGGAGCTTCTGGCCCCAGGGAGTTGGGGATGCCACCTCCTGGTGTAGATATGTTCACCAGCCTGGTCGCTCACCAGATACTATACTATTGGATTTTTATGGAGGCTTACTCTCATAAGCATGATTAATTATTAGCTTTGTTTCTAGCCCCCTCTGCTCTGTGCAGGATGAGGAAACTGCCATGCTCCTAATCATGGCTTGGTCTCTCTGGTGACCAGACCTCATCCTGAAGCTCACCCAGAGTCATCTTAATAGAACAAAAGTTGCTCCTACTGCTCTTAAGACTAGAATTTAGGGCGCCTGGGTTACTCAGTCAGTTGAGTTTCTGACTGCAGCTCAAGTTATGATCTCATGGCTGATGAGTTCGAGCCCCATGTCAGGCTTTGCACTTACAGTGCAGAGCCTGCTTTGGATTCTCTGTTTCCCTCTCTCTCTGTGCCTCCCCCACTCACACACACACACACACACACACACACTCTCTCTCTCTCTCTCAAAAATAAACATAAAAAAAAAAAGACTTAGAAATTTACAAGGGTTGGGCGCCTGGGTGGCTTAGTCGGTTAAGCGTCCGACTTTCGCTTGGGTCATGATCTTGCAGCTTGTGGGTTTGAGCCCCGCGTCGGGCTCTGTGCTGACTGCCAGCTTAGAGCCTGAAGCCTGTTTCAGTCTGTGACTTCCTCTCTCTCTGAGCTGCCCCTGCTCACGCTGTCTCTCTCTCTCTCCTAGAAATAAATAAAACATTAAAAAAAAAAAGAAGAAATTTACAAGGGTTTTAGAAGCCTTGTGTCAGGAACTGGGGCAGATACCAATATAAATATCCTCTATTATCTCACAGTGTCCTTCAATGAATTTGTCCATTTTATCTAAATTGTCTAATTTGTTCACATTATTATTCCTAATATTCTCTTACTATCCTTCAAAATCTGCATGACTTGTATGGAAAACTCCACTTTCAGTTCCAATATTGCTAATTTGGTTTTAATCTTTCAATTGTCTTGATTAATCTAGAACTTCATCACTTGTCTTTTCAAAAATTCATTTTTTGACTGTTAGTTTTCTTTATTTTTGTCTATCTTTTATGTCATTGATCTCTGCTCTTTATTATTCCTTTTTTTCTACTTACTTGGCTTTTAGTTTGTTCTTCTTTTTCTAGGTTATTACACCAGAATCTTTTTTTGTCTTCCAAGTTTTTATTTAAATTTCAGTTATTTAACATACAGTAACATGTTAGTTTTGGGCATGGAATTCAGTGATTCATCACCTACAACACCCAGTGCTCATCACAAGTGCCCTCCTTAATACTCATCACCCATTTATCCTATCTCCCATCCACCTTCCCTCCAGCAACTCTCAGTATGTTCAGTATAGTTAAGAGTCTGTTTTCTGGTTTGCACCTCTCTTTCTCTCTTTTTTGCCCCATGCTAAGTGAAATAAGTCAGAGAAAGACAAATACCATATGATTTCACACCTATGTGGAATTTGAGTTGGAGTCTTAAGTTGTTGATTTCTAATACAGGCAATAAGCTTTAAATTTTCCTCTAAGAACTATTTAGTTGTCTCCAGAAATTTTGATGCATAGTATTTTTATTATCATTCATTTCAAAATATTTTACATTTCCCTTGTTTCTTATTTGACTCATGGATGATTTAGAAAAGTATGTTCAATTTCCAAATACTTAGGGTTTTTACTAAACATTTTATGTATATTTTGCAGTTGTTGGGTATTCTATAAATATAAATTAGGCCATGGTAGAAAATTGTGTTGTTTAGATCCTCTCTGTTCTTACTTACTCTTTTCTTTCTTTTATGCATCCAATGTTTTATCATTTGCTGACAGAAGTTTTGGGCTTTTTAAACTTCTACTATGTTGTCTATTTCTCTCTTTAATTCTTTCATTCTATGTGCCCTTAAGCACACAGAATCCCCAAGTAGGATTTTTAACTCATTGAAAAAGATGTGAAACCCTTCATTACCCATAGGAAGCATTCTGGAAATATTAGCTACTTCTAAACTAACACTGTTCATTTACTCAATAAACTAACAATCTCTATTCCAGCCTTACAAGGATATTAAAATCATTCCTTAGAAGAGTGCTAATAATTTGCTAATAGTCAAATCCAGGGTCCCTGCACCTGCACCTTATTCTAGAATATTCTGCCACATTTGACACTGCTGATCATCATTTCTTTCTTAAAATCTTTTCCCTTGTTTCTGTTGATGTATATCCTCTTTATTTTGTCATCTCTCTCCCTAATCCACTTGTGTCCTATCTGCTTCACAATAAAAGCTGTTCCCTTACAGGATCCAGAGACATCATAGGGGCATCTGGGTGGCTCAATCAGGTAAGTGTCTGAATCTTGGTTTTGGCTCAGGTCATGAACTCAAAGTTTGAAGTTTGTGGGATCAAGTCCTGCATCAAACTCTCCACTGGCAGCACAAGGCCTGCTTGGGATTCTCTCTCTTCCTCTCTCTCTGCCCCCTCCTCCATGCTTGCACTCACTCTCTCTCAAAATAAATAAATAAACATTAAAGAAAAAAAAACTTTTCTTGTTTTAAACTTCTTATTTTCATTATTTTATAAGCCCTTGATTATTTTTATCTCAACCACCACCTCTGTGCATACAGTACCCACATCTTTATCTCCAGCTCTGAACTTTCTCCTGATTTTAGATCCATATTGTCAACTGCTTGATAAATATGACCTCAAGGTACAATTCCAGCATTCCAAATGACATATGTCTAAGTACAAATTCATTAACTTGACAACTTCCCTGAAACTATTAATTGAGTTGAATTATTCATTTATGTTGTTTGATATAACCAACTTCTCAGTCACTCAAGTTGAAGAAGGCAACAACATGTATAGTGGTTAGGACTATAGGCTCTAGAGCCAGATTCTTTGAGTTTGAGACTGCTCTCTGAATTCAATCCCCCCCCCCCCACTTTATAGTTGGGATAGTAATAGTACTTAAATCTTAGCATTGTTGGGGGGGTTAACTGAGAAGTTAGTACGCCATAGATTTTTTAATTTGTCCATGCTTCCTGTATCCCATCAGTGCCATAGCCTGGCAACTTGAGCTCTTTGTCTTTTCAATAAATACCATTTGTCATGAGCATGCCATGAGACACACACACGAGTTGTATCTTTCCACAGTGTCAGCTTTATTCAATCATATAGCAAAGTTAATCACAATGATAAAGCAGGCTTGGGATTCCAAACTCAATGACATTTCACCATGTGATTAAATTTGGCTTCCTACACAGCACACAGGGTAGAACATAAGACAAACCACACAACCGACAAGATAACAGATGGGTGTAGAAAGTTAAAGAACCAAATGCGAAGTGAGTCTGTGGGCACGCAGTTGACATAAGGCCTCGGTCCAGTCCAGGCCACCTCTTGGCACTTCCTGCTCATTATGTTCAAGCAGGGAAGGATCCCAGTTCCGTCTGGAGATCAGTCAGGCTGAGCCTTTGATGGAAGTTGCCTTTTGTAAGCAATTAGACATAAAGAAGTCAAGTCTGAAGAGTCTGAGAGTTTGCTACAAAAATCTTCCCCTTTTTAAAAGAATTTAATTGGTTTTGGGACCCTGCAGAAACTTCTTTGCTTCTGCTCGTTATCAGTTCTGGGGTGTGAGCTGATGCTGGTCCCGGTGAGACCTCGTAGCTGCAGTACCTTTAACTTCTTGCGTCATTGCCTGACACGGGCTCCTGCTTGACAGGAGAGATTCCATTTTCCTCTCTACACCGTTGTCATTGTCATTAGTATTACTGTAGCATTTTCTTTTAAAACTAAAATTATACTATACTAGAACAATTTAATAAAATTTCCTTCAATTTTCTTTTCTTTCGTTTTGCGAATTAGAAAAAAAATAATATCCAGAATTAGAGAATTTGAAAAATGTTTTACTTACAGCAAGAAAATGGTAGTTTGCCTAAGTTCACTTTATGAGACTTCAGACAATATTAGTATGAGAGAGACAAATATGAGATGTAAAAAGTGCATTAGTAAAAGGTTTTAAGACATTGCTATGGGGATATTTCATGCTGTTTTGATAATGTGATTTTCTTAGCACAATAATTAAATTTACACTGAGATGTGATGTGAGACCATCATGGTTTAGGGAGGATTATGAGTTTCACAGATTAAATAGAAATGACTCAGTAGCCTAACTAATGAAATAAGTACATATTTTATACCACAGTACCCCAGCTGAATATAAATATCATTTAAATAGGAATAGATACCAAGTCGCAACTTGCTCATTTTCCATCTGAAAAAAGTGACTGGGCAGCTATTTAAAAAAAATTGAGTTTGTTAAATAAAAAGTAACATTAACACATTTCCTTTACTTCTTTATGAAAATACTTATAAGCCCATCCCAATTACTTAAAAATAGTGATTCTCAGCCTGCCTGCACATTACAGTCACCTAGGTAGTGTTTTAAAATCCCAGTGTCATACCCTGGTCAATTAAATCAGGATTTCTGGGACAGAGACCTAGGCATCAGCATTTTAAAAAGTCCTCAGACAGGGGTGACTGGGTGGCTCAGTTAGTTAAGCGTCCAACTTCGGCTCAGGTCATGATCTCATGCTTAGTGGGTTCTAGCCCCACGTCCGGCTCTGTGCTGACAGCCCGCTCAGAGCCTGGAGCCTGTTTCAGTCTGTGACTCCCTCTCTCTCTGACCTTCCCCTCCTCATGCTGTCTCTCTCTCTCTCTCTCTCTCTCTCTCTCTCTCTCTCTCTCCCTCCTAGAAATAAATAAAACATTTGGGGAAAAAAAGAAATAAATAAAAGCATAAAAAAATAAATAAAATGAAAGTCCCCAGATGATTTCAATATGGCAAATTCAGAACAGCTACATTTTCAGTACTTGATGAGGCTTCTTTTACCCCTGTGAGTGGTTACTCATCTGCAATTTGGAAACCATCTTAAATGAATCACAAAAAGAAGTTGTCATTGTAAGTTACCAGAGTAGAGTAGCTGTCCAGGTGATGAAAGAAAGAGAGGAAGGAAGGAAGGAAGGAAGAAAGGAAGGAAGGAAGGAAGGAAGGAAGGAAGGAAGGAAGAAAAGATAACAGGTGCTGCTCTAAAGTGGTAACTCTTGAAACTGAAGTAGTCTGGATGGTTCCTGGGATAGCAAGAGACAAAAGAAACTGACCTTAAGTAAATTACTATGAGTAGGCAAAGAATACGTGTTTGATGCCTAAAGGACCTGTACCAAATCCCAATTGTGACAACCTAACTGGTAATATGACAAGAAACAAATCACTAGATTTCTCTGAGCCTCTCAATTTCTTCAAGTATAAAAAGGCATAATGCTTTTGTTATGGAGGTATTATGAAAATCATATAAATAAGCCATAAAGCCACTTTGCGTGGTTTCTGGAACTGCAGTAGATAGTCAACAAAGGATATTTCCAATTTTTCTTTTATCCTATACCTGTGCCTTCTCTATTCTCTATTCCTTGTTACTTGTTAATTGAGTTTATTCAATTTAAATTAATCCATCAATGATCAGAGTGGACCATTTGATATCTGTCCCTTGGACACAGCCTGACTGACACTTTGGTAGACTTGTTCCTGACAACCATCACACTACTCTAGCCCTCAAGCCACCTATGATCTGGAAATCAGATGAAAATGAGATGGAACTTTCTTCAGAATTCCCAAACTGTGTTTCCTAAAACTCTAGTGTCTTACAAAATGTTTGTGGTGTGCTGCACACCAAAAAAAGTTTACAGTAAAACAAACAAACAAACAAACAAACTAGGGGAAGCAGTATACTGCGGCCCGGTTTCAGCATACTGAAACTTCAGAGAAGTAGAAGAAACTACAGTAAAAATATGCCTTTAACCCATAATACCCTAATTTTAATTGACCATCCTCCCCCCAAGGCAGCAATTAACAGCTTTAGTGGACTAAGTCCAAGGGGCACAGCTTGAGAAATTCTGCTGAAGAATATTATTGATGACTAGTGAAAAGTCATTTTTAACTTGCTCTCCCTTGTCATTAGAGAATGACCCACCCCCAGCCAATTCCAATGAAGGGAAAAAGCCTAAAAGCTGTCAGGGAAGTTTTAAAGTAATTTTTTAGGTGAAATGTTAAAGTATAGATTATGGTTAAAAGTGTCAGCAAGATTATGGCTACTTCTGCTATTGAATTTTTCTTAGAACTTTAAAGTATTACCTGTAAATATAGTAACTAATATGTTCCCCAGCAAGACATCTTCTCTGTATGGCAAAAATTATACAACTGAATTCACTGTTTTCTCATTTTGCAATCTAAAAATAAATAAAGAAGACAATATAAAAGAGAGGAGATCTAAAAGAAGTGGAATGTTTACATGTCCTATCAAATATAATAAAATGTGTTAGGGTTGCCAAATATAATGCAGGACACCAACTTAAATTTGAATTTTAGATAAACAATGAATACTTTTGTCAGAATAAGCATTCTAGACATACTTAGAAAGTATTCATTGCTTATCTGAAATTCAAATTTAAATAGGCATTCTCTATTTTTTTATTCACTAAGTCTGACAATCTGAATGTGCTAAATATCTAAACTGCATTGAAAATGACATGCATAGAATAAAGGCAATGAAAATAGACATTTTAGCTTTCAAATATTGACATGCCACAATTAAAAAGAGAAAGGGAAAGGGAATGAGGCAACTTTGATTTTTTGCAAACAGATGATATAAATTAGTATCTATCTAAGAATTCAAAATAGTTTATTTGGCAATGACTTAAGACAGCAATATTTAAGGGCAAAAATGGATAACTAATAAGCAAATCAATTAAATTTTACAGAAACTGTTTCAGGAAATGGAGACTAATAGTGTGAGAAATCACTACAAAAACTATTTGAAATTGCATTTTTTTAAAGTCCTAAACCTATGAACAGGTAAACCTATAAACAATAAAATTCCTTGAGCATAAATTAAAGAAAACCAAGGAAGATATTCACATGCAAAAAGAAAACATGAACTTCATTATAGTTGAGTCAACATTTGAGAATTGTACTGTCAAGTGTTTTTAAAAATAAAAAAGAAGGGGGATATCTGGGTGGCTCAGTTGCTTAAGCCTCTAACTTTGGTTCAGGTCATGATCTCACAGTTCATGGATTTGAGCCCCACATTGAGCTCTGTGCTGACAGCTGAGAGCCTGGAGCATGCTGCAAATGTTGTCTCCCTCTCTCTCTGCCCCTCCCTGCTAGCACTCTCTCTCTCTCTCAAAATAAATAAACATTAAAAAAATTTTTTAAGTAAAAATAAAAAAGAAGAGGTGCCTGGCATCTGATTCTTGATTTTGGCTCACAGTCATGAGATCAAGCCTAGCACTGGGCTCCATGCTGAGCATGGAGCTTGCTTAAGCGTCTCTCCCCCTCTCCCTCTGCCTGTCCCCTAATCTATTTAGATGGATAGATGATAGAGAGATAGATAGATAGATAGATAGATAGATAGATAGATAGATAGAGAGTAAAAAATATATATACATTATAATTTATTATAAACATAATAGATTTTTCCTTTATATATAAATTAGCAAGATCTGCAGTAATCAGAAATTTTTTGAAAACTAAATTATATCAATTGCATTGATTGTCATTTTATCTCAATATTTAGACGCATCAAATATATATCAACAGAATTTTTATACTATCTAACTAGTGGGAAAAATGAACACAGAATATAACTGACAATTTGCTTTGTCCTTGTTAGAAAAGATCATTTTTTAACAACCAAAATTAAATTGTTTCTTAATAGCTCTTAAGCAAATGCAGACATCACCCCCTCACACATACCACCACCAAATATTTTCTTTAGATCCACGGTTAAGCCTAATGATCTTTATGTGAAATAAATATTGCCTTAATAACACCAAAAATTGTTTCTTTTTTTTTTACTTTTTTCATAAGTTCCTAATACATCAAATAATTGTGATTTCATCTTTTTCAGTAGTTTTGTCAAAATTAATTAAATTACTGATTTTAGGAGTACCTGGGTCTGAGTATCCAACTTCGGTTCAGATCACGATCTCATGGTTTATGGGTTTGAGCCCTGCATCGGGCTCTGTGCTGACAGCTCAGAGCCTGGAGCCTGCTTCAGATTCTGTGTGTCTCTCTGTGTCCCTCCCCTGCTCACACTCTGTCTCTCACTCTCTCTCTCAAAAATAAATAAACATTTTAAAAAGTTTTTTTTAATTAAAAAAAATGCTAATTTCAGGGGCACCTGGGTGGCTCAGTCAGTATATGCATCTAACTCTTGATCTCTGCTCAGATCTTGATCTCAGTCATGAGTTCAAACCCCACGTTGGGCTCCACACTGGGCGTGAATCCTACTAAAAACCAACAAAAAAACCAACAAATAAAATACTGATCTTATACTCTGATAATATTTTATGTAATTTTTTTAATATGTAGAAAATTAGTAGCCTTATGATACATTTAACCTTTCTAACCATATAAATCTACCAAATGTGAATTACTGGTCGCCTTTTTTTTTTTTTTTTTTTTTTTTACTTATTTACTTTGAGAAAGAGAGAGAAAAGCAGAGGGGCAGAGAGAAGGGGAGAGTGAATCTCAAGCAGACTCCATGCTATCAGCACCAAGCCCAATGTGGGGCTCCAACTCATGAACCCTGAGAACATGACCTAAGCCGAAATCAAAACTCAGATGTTTAAACTACCCTTATTATTGGCCTTCTTATTCATTGAACCATCTTTGTTTTCTTGATTTGTTTTTTCATAGTTGATTATTTCATGAATAAGCTAAACTTACCCTAAGAACATTTTCATTTGTTTCAAACGTGTTTAGAACATGTAGTAGCTCCTCAATAAGTATTGCTTTTGTATATTAATCAAAAACATTTATACTATTTCTGACAAAGTTTTGCATTATGGAAAAACAGTTCCTTCAATAGCTCTAGAAAAGCTACTTATAATATGTTAGAATATTCGGTAAGGAGATGATGAGTTGGCCTGATCTGCCTAATTGCCAAGTGTGAAGAATTACAGAAACCCAGAGTTACCCTACTAAATCTTATTTGTTCTATTTTTAAAAATTTTTATTTGTATCTAGTTATCTTATTTGTCCTTAAAGTGAAAGCTGCAAGAAGAAAATGAGCCTTCTGTCATGTGTTGTATACTTCACGATGACACTAAACTGACACCTTCCCTGGCCAGGGTGCCACCTTCACTTTTGACGTTTTTGTTGGCCTCAAAATGTTATCTATGGCACTGGTTCCTGTGAAGGAAATTCATTTTATAGTTCAAAATTAAGAGCTGGGTTTGTGACTCCTCAAACTTCACCAAGTTGAAAGCATTGAGAAAGAACAATTATGCTATTGCCTCCTGGACCAGAGAGCTTAACTTCTTCTAAATTCAGAGTGTATCTTATCTAAACCTATCTAGAAATATGTGTACTTTGTCATTCTGCCTGAGTTGTAAACCCTTTGAAATTGCCTCAGAGCAACCACTTCATAGGTGGTAGGAGTTCATTAAACATTCAAAGACTAAGACTTAGAAATTAAACACATCTTTCTTTTGTTTACCACAAGGACCTCTCACCAGTCTAGGCCAATTTTCTGGGCTTTCCTTTCCTCCTTAAAGCAGAATCGAGGAATTCAAAAGATTTTCTTTCCCCCTAGTACCCACAGAAGCCCTTTGAGATTCTTTTCCCCTAAAATTGATTTCATCACAGAACAAAATGATCACAGTTCTCCACTTATTTATTTCTCTTTCTTTTTTTTTTTTTTTTTAATATTTTTATTTATTTCTAGGAGAGAGAGAGAGAGAGAGAGAGACAGCGTGAGCAGGGGAGGCTCAGAGAGAGAGGGAGTCACAGACTGAAACAGGCTCCAGGCCCTGGGCTGGCAGTCAGCACAGAGACCAACAAGGGCCTCAAACCCACAAACCACGAGATCATGACCGAAGCGAAAGTCGGACACTTAACCGACTAAGCCACCCAGGTGCCCCAATATTTCTCTTTCTTAAAGATTTAGATTAACTCTTCTCAAAGAAGCGAGACCAAGGAAAGGGAGGCATCCAAAAAGGCTGGCACTATAAAAATCAGTTCGATTAATTTCTTCTGGAACTGCCTTGATACAGTCCGACGAATACAAAGTGACCCAGAAAGGAAGAATTAACCACATTTCAAAGTGATTGGGGTAATATCTGTGCCAATTACCCAAGATATCATGGTCATCAGGTTTTCTGATCCGGTTTTCTCCCTGCCCTGAAAGTACACGAAAGTGTTCAACTTCTTTCAGGAATCTTCTAATGGCAAATATGCATTAAAATGCTATAAGAGGAGCCTGGGTGACTTGTTTGGTTAAGCATTGGACTCTTGATTTCAACTCAGGTCATGATCTCACAGTTGGTGAGCTGGAGCCCCACATTGGACTCTATGCTGACGGTGTAGATGGAGGCTGCTTTGGATTCTCTCTCCCTCCTTCTCTCTCTGCTTGTCCCTTGCTCACACTCTATCAAAATAAATAAACTTTAAAAAATAAATTAAATTAAATGCTATAAAATTGTCCACAAATATTAGATAAAAATGTGCTGTAGCCCAGATTTTCGTTCTGAATCTTCTCTTCGGCTAAGTAAGCATTGGGCTAAAGTAAATTAGTGCTAAGATTCTGATGTCATTTATGTACCCTGATCACAAAAATACCAATAAAACTTATCAACGTGGAGTAATCAATAATTTAATTCTTCAACATTATCTATTACTTAGATTTTGCTGACATAGTTCGGGGTAATTGTCCCCTCCCTGAAATCCTTTGGCCACCTACCCCAGCTCACCAGAGCCTCCAAATCCACTCCACTCACAATATCTAATACCACCTTACTTTAATACCAGTTCAAGCTTTCTCCTCAGAAATTGGCAATAGGGCAGAGAGATACTAAGTCAGTTAACTGCTAGATGAAGCAGGCCAGTTGAATGGAAAAGTTATACAACACTGGAGCCAGAACTTCATGCTGGTTGAAAAGCAAACAGAGAAAGTTAATAAAGAAAAGAGCAAAGGTAAATATAGATGAGAGCTACTTGAATCTGGAAAGAAAGTAAAATGATTCCCTTTCCATTTCCCTTTCGGTCCCCTGAGTGGCCAATTGTACTCTATTTCCTGACCAGGTGTGATATAGTCACTTGTTCTAATGACCCGCCTTTTCTTAACCTGACTTGATTGGATTTCTTTTTCTTTTTTATTAATAAGTCATGCCCTTCATAAATTCATCTAACTTCAATTGATAACGTATTAATTCAGTTAATAACATGAAATTATCAAAACTGTGAATTCGTGACCTACGTTTTTATGTAATATGCTACATTACATGATCTCTAAAAGATGTTCCAAAAGCTGTTTAATAAACATTTCCTATATTTTTTGCACTATTGACTTACTTTTTCATATCAGTCAAAAGGAGGTTGCTAATGTTGGTTTGTGAAGTAGGAGAATGGAAATTATACAATTGAACTGGACCATACAAAGCCAAAGCAAGATGTGGGACAGTATGCCATTTCATTCTGGCCCTTCCATACATGCATGGAGGGACATATATTCCAGGGGCAGTAGATGATAATAATGTCTTTAGGAGAAAAGTGACAACATAACTTATGAGTAATATAAGTTTTGCAAGACATTTTGAAGATACTAAACAAACAGAATTAACACACATGCCAAATGTTATACCCACAAAACACTAATTTTAGATAGCCTGTACAAATAGAAAATTTAGCCAGGAGAAATCAAGGCAGGGAATATCTATGTACCCATGAAATGTTCTTCAAGTCAATGCCAACAGGCTATTGACTAAGGCTAGACCTACCCAGGTTAGAGATAGATCAGCTGAAACTGCTAACACTCTACTTTCCCTAACCCACCCTGCATCTCAGATGACCTTGCAGATTATCTATCAATGAAGTCTTTTAGGGTCTTCATATTATTTCCTCCTCTTGTTAGACAGAGTAGGACATCAAGAGAATGTTACATAATTCAGAACTATTACATAATTCGCTTTTGAATTGTTTTTTTCTCCCACTTTTGTGAGCTTTTTTCCATTCAAAGGGGAAAATTGATTGCTAAGTATGGCATTTTATTTCTATTATATGTTAAACTTCTGCTTTGATAGAAAAATAATGGTCTGTCACATGGACATTTTTTGTATTATAATTTCTTCTCATCATTTTATGACAATTGACATGTGACAGAACGTGGTAGATTAGTTAAATTTTAAGTTGATGACAACCCAAAAAACAAAAACAAAAAAACCCTTCACTTCATTAGTGATATAAGAATTAAAATAAATGTTTATTGATGAATTAGATTATCATACAAACTTTTTAAAACTCAAGATAAAAGACAGCTCTACTTTAACAAGGCTAAGAAAATCTTTGAAATACATTAACTTATATACTCTTTTTTTAAATGTTTATTCATTTTTGAGAGAGAGATAAAGAGAGTGCATGCATGCACAGGCAGGAGCAGAGAGAAAAAGGGGTCGAGGATCAGAAGTGGGCTCCATTCTGACAGCAGACAGCCCAATGTGGGGTTCAAACTCACAAACCCTGAGATCATGACCTGAGCTGAACTCTGACATCTAACCGGCTGAACCACCCAGGTACCCAAACTCATATACTCTTAATTAATTTTTTGGCTTGCTGAATCTGCAAATGGGGTTTGCTTCCAGAATTATTCACATGATTTTTTTACTTTAAAACTCCTGCTACAGTACAGATCATTAAAATATTAACCTGTCTATTCTAGCAGTAATAAAGTTTAAATAAGAATGGGTTAAATCATGTTTGTTTAAAGCACTCAGGTTTATGGTTTTTGAGCTCTTTTTGAGCAAAAAGATCAAATATGCTGGAAATGAGTGTCTAAGAAATAAATAGAAATTTTAGCTATATTTAGTGCCCTGAGTATTATTGCAGACATTCTACCACAGTCACATGATACCACTAAATTTTGTTTTAGAAAACCTGTTATACTTTAGATGTGTAGATCTATGCAAAGTAAGCAGTGACAGAAGTGGATAGAGTCTGGAAGATTCTGAATGGGCTCCTATACCAACATCAAGTCCTTCTGACAACGTAGAGGCACCAGAAATGAAAGAAAAGGTCATCCATATCCATTACCCAACCACTACCTTCCTCCTCTGTTCCTAGTTCTTTCCATTCTTCATTTGGCTCATGTGAACAGTCAGGAAACTGTCTCTACATTTTGAAATCCCCCTTACACCCAATGACTCCCTCGTCCTCACTGTCACACCAGATTCCAGATTCATTCTCAGCTCCCATAGAACCCCTCACACTTTGGTTTCATCTAACACTTACCATACCACATGAAAAGTTGACTCTTTTCTTGTTCCTTTTATACTCTAACTGAAAGTTTCTTAAGGGCAGTGACTAAAATTTTTTTTAATCAAAATTGTGTTACCAGTATAGAGCCTAGTATCTAGGAGGCCTACAATAAAATGTTTGTCAAGTATTTATTGAAATATTACATACTAGGTATTGTTCTTGGCACTGAAGTTACAACATTGAACCAAAATTCTAGATCCTTGTTTTCATGAATCTTATATTCTAACAAAGGAAACAGATAATGCATAAGTAAAAAACTAAGAATTTCAGAGGGGGATAAATATTATGACAAAACATAATGTGAGAGTGTCTGAAACTTTAATGAGAAAGAACCAGTTCTTAAAAAAAATTATGTTAAAAAAAAAAAGAGTTGGGTGCTTAACCAAACCAACCTAAGCATCCCAAAGTGAATCTTTTAAAAATATGACTTTTCTGCTCTTCAGAATTGCCAATGATCTCCTATTGCACTTAAAAAAAAGTCTAGACCTTTATTCTCTAGGAAAGAAATTTCCAGGCGGAGGGAACAGTAAGTCAAAAGGCCATAACCTAAGAAGGTGCTTGATTTTATCAAGTAGCAAAACTAAGAAGGCCTGGGGTGCCTGGCTGGCTCAGTCAGTGAAGCATGAGACTCTCGTGGGTTAGAACCCCACGTTGGGTATAGAGATTACTTAAAAATAAAATCTCTTTTAAAAAAAGTTAAAAAAAAAAAACAAACAAACAAACCTGAGAAGGCCTGTGTGGCCTCAAGAATTGTAAGCAGCATATGGGAATTGATACCATAGAAGACTGAAAATGTAAGCAAGAACCAATTCATAAGGTCCTTGAGGGCATGGGTGTTTTTAAAAGATTCACTTTGGGGTGCTTAGGTGGTTCGGTTAAGCACCAAACTCTTTAAAATATAATTTATTGTCAAATTGGTTTCCATGTAACACCCAGTGCTCATCCCAACAAGTGCCCTTCTCAATGCCCATCACCCACTTTCCCCTCTCTTCCACCCCTCATCAATCCTCAGTGTGTTCTCAGTATTTAAGAATCTCTTATGGTTTGCCTCCCTCCCTCTCTGAAACTTTTTTCCCTTCCCCTCCCCCATGGGCTTCTGTTAAGTTTCTCAAGATCTACATATGAGTGAAAACATATAGTATCTGTCTTTCTCTGACTGACTTATTTCACATAGAATAATACCTTTAAGGAGCCTGAAATTAAGTCCTCCATTAAGAGCAACCTTGGGCTGCACGTAGCCCCAGTTCCAGGGAAAGCTTCAGCTGAAGCCACCCTTGGACCACCCTCGGATCAGCCAATCCAAAGAAATGTGTAGCATTCCTGTGGTCTGAGTCAGGGCTGGGAACTGCAGGTAGTTACTCTGTACAAACTAGCCAATCACTCACCACTTGCCTAAAGCCCACGTAGGCCCTTTGAGCTCACCTCATAATTGGTCATTTTCAAAGGATTCTCAAAGGTCATGATTGGGTCCTACCAAAAGTAACGGATGCCTCACAGATACTGAATGGTCAAAACTGTTACCATGAGTGCTGTACAATTATGATTGGTGCTTATGTGATGATGCTATACATACTACGTGTGCATCGTAACACCCCCGTCCCTTACCCCATAAAAACCCTACTCGCTATTGTTAGGGGCTTCACCTTGCTGCCGCTGTGACAGTTAACGGGTGAGCCCCTGGTTGAGTTTGTAATAAGGACCCTTTTGTACTTGCATATGTGCCAGCTCCTTAGAGGCCTCTGGGGACTTGCGATTTGCGCATAACACCTTCTAGTTCCATCCATGTTGCTGCAGATGGCCAAATTTCATTCTTTCTCATTGCCAAGTAGTATTCCATTGTATAGATAAACCACATCTTCTTGATCCATTTGTCAGGTGATGGACACTTAGGCTCTTCCCATGGTTTGGCTATTGTTAAGAATGCTGCTATGAACATTGGGGTACATGTGCCCTTATGCATCAGGACTCCTGTATCCCTTGGATAAGTTTCTAGCAGTGCTATTGCTGGGTCATAGGGGAGTTCTGTTGTTTTTTGAGGAACCTCCACACTGTTTTCCAGAGCAGCTGCACCAGTTTGCATTCCCACCAACAGTGCAAGAGGGTGCCCGTTTCTCCACATCCTCGCCAATATCTATAGTCTCCTGATTTGTTCATTTTAGAAGCATCCAACTCTTGATTTCAGTTCGGGTCATGATATTTGGAGAAAGTTATAGATTTCTGAGAGTTTATCCCTCCCCCTTTTCTAGAAGGAAATGTGTTTGGAGGGTTTGGGGCGAGGGTAGAGATCTCATCTCAAACTGAGAGAGAGGAACTCCAAGGAGACTTCCCAGAGAGGTTCCTACAGTCTGAAGAGCTGAGGTTGGTGGGAGACCCATACCTGGAAAAGTATAAGGTTGGGGACTGTTGCTGGCCAGCTGCTTTGCCACAAACCCAGCAAAGGTGACTTCTTTGGAAATTGATCTTTATTGAGACCATGGACAAATAATCATTTTACAAATATTGGGTGAACTCCTATTATACATCTGGAACTGTTCTGGGAACTTAGAATATATCAATATCAACAAAACAGAGCTCCCTGTACTCAAATCAATTAGACAAAAACCATAAAATAATTATATGGAAGAGGAAATTATAAGTTCTAAAGAAAAATAAAACTGATGAGGTGGATGAAGGGATGGGGGTATCAGGAGAAGGAAGAAAGGTGAAGGCAGTTTGAAATATTACATAGAATGGTGCAAATTTAAAGCAAAGACTTAAAGGAGGTGATGGAGTTAATTAGCCAAGTGGTAATCTCAGGTAAGAGGAAGCAGCTAGAGCAGTTTCTTACTTGAGCATGAGTGCAAAACCTCTAGGGGCTTCAACATGCTCCCAAAATTTCTGATTCAGTGTTAGGGGAGGTGACAGGAATTTGTATTTCTAGAAGTTGTCACCTGATGTTGATGCTGCTGGTCCAGGAACTACACTTTGAGAATCCTTGAGCTAGAGGAAAGCCCCCCAGGTGGTAATGTGACAGATGTGTTCAGATGCTTCCCTGCGAGGACTGCTTAGAGAAGAGCTAGCTGGAGCCATTCTGGAAGAATTTTTAAAAATTTTTAATGTTTATTTTTGAAAGAGAGAGAGACAGAGCGTGAGTGGCAGAGGGGCAGAGAGGGAGACACAGAATCCAAAACGGACTCCAGGCTCTGAGCTGTCAGCACAGAGCCTGACATGGGGCTTGAACCCACAAACTGTGAGATCATGACCTGAGCCGAAGTCAGATGCTTAACCGACTGAGCCACCCAGGTGCCCCACCATTCTGGAAGATTTACCCTGGTGGGCTACAGAAAACCACGGGCTAAGGGAGAAAGAATTTTTGTGACAAATTGGACAAGATAATTGCTCAGCCTAAAAATCCTCACTTAACTCATGAAATTCACCCCGTCCTTCAAGATGCCATCTCCTACAGTTGTAATCTAAACTTATTTCCCAACTGGTGTCTTTATCATCTGACTTCAGCTACTTCTCTGCAAATATCCTCATTGTGCTTTTTCCACAAAAAGGTGTATAATCCGACATAGATTTTCCACTCTAATACTAGGGCTGTTGACCATTTACTAAAATTGCACTGTAGTAAAGAATGAGGCCCAAACAGCACTAAGCAATACACAGCATTCTTTTTTCTGCCTTAGATCATTCCCTTCCTACTCTCTAGCAACAGTGCCAAATGTTCTTCTTGCCCTTCTTGATCCCTGCCTCCTCCCCCTCAACGGATGATGTCTCCTATTCAAAGAGAAAACATGGCCTATGACACATGAAAGCCTCCACGTTCCTGCCATTTCCACCCCAAATACATATATGCACACATGTTTACTAGCTACAAATGCACTTTCTTCATTTATCTTTTTCCCCCCAGTCTCAAATAAGACCATACAGACAAAGCATTTAGAAGGTGTTTGACACAAACTACTGGGCTCATTTACATTTATTCATGGAAGGTTTTTTTTTTTTTTTGCTTTGTTTATTACTTTTAAGAAATAGATAAATGCATAATGAGTATAAAATTTTAGAGTCCCTTTCCTATTTCTATTCCACAGAGACAACCACTGTTACCACTTTCTTGTGTATTTTTCAAGAGATATTCTATGTATAAACAAGCAACTATAGTCATACATATCTTTTATGTAACACAAATAGTGTAACATACTATACATACTTTTTCACACTCTGATTTTTCCCTTTAAAATGTTATGAAAATCTTTTCATATCAAAATATAGAGGTTTCTTGTTCATTGTAAGTGCACACAATAATTTATTTGTATGTATTGCTGGACATATTCATTTCTCATACATGGAAATATACTTACAGGATAAATTCTTAGAAATAGAATGACCATATCATAGGTTATCACCACATTGTTTCCATGGGATTGTTCATGTCAGCAATGTGTAAGAGTACATGCTTTCCTCACTCTGAATCCACAGAGTATTTTCCATTCATCAATCATTCATCAAATATTTAAGTGACTATTATGAACCAAATTTTGTGCTAGAACCAGAAATCAAAATTTCTGCTCTTAAAGAGCTTATATTCTAATGAGGGAAGATGTAATAAAGAAATAAAGAAATGGCAGTTAAGTTTATAATTTAACTTTTTACTTTGCCTGAGATCTTTGGCTCCCATGCTGCATAAATACACCATTATGTTTGTACTTTTAAAAGAATCGAATCTTGGGGCACCTGGGTGGCTCAGTCAGTTGAGTGCTGAATTCGGCTCAGGACATGATCTCACCGTTTGAGGGCTCAAGCCCTGCTTCGAGCTCTGTGCTGACAGCTCAGAGCCTGGAGCCTGCTTCAGATTCTGTGTCTCCTCTCTCTGCCCCTCTCCTGCTGATGTTCTGTCTGTCTCAAAAAAATAAACATACAAAAATTTTTTAAATAAAATCTCTCAAATCAGAGCTTCTGATTTTAGCCTTTGAGCTTTCTAAATTTTCGGATTTTCATTATTAATCAAACCTCTTAAAGAAATGCTTCATACTGATTTTCTCCAATTCTTCATCTTCTATTCATTCTTTAGTGCACTGCCTTCACCAATCCCTAGTGGTTTTATAGATATGCAGGGATTCAGCTAAAAATGCATGAATTAAATTTCCAATCCAGATCTGTCTTCCAGATAATTCCATACAGGTTGTCTTCTATTATAATCTCAGGGTATTTGAAACTATTATTTTTACAAGGATCCTTTTCCTTCCCCACCAAACCTCCTTTTGCTGTGTTCCCTCCATGTATATGATATCATCATCCAGTTGATTGCCCATAATGGAACACAAGAGTTGTTCTAAGCTCTTCCTTTTCCCTCAAGCTTCACCACCTCCCAAATTCAGTTAACTGTCAAACCATATCATATGCTAAAAAGGGGCTTAAAACTGTTTTCTCTCCTCATCCCCTTATTTCATTCTTTGGCTGGAAATTCATTGTCTCTCACCTAGCTTCCTTAATAATCTCCTACCAGAGCCTCTGACCTTTATCTAATCCTGCTTCATATTTTCCAGTGGCTCTGCATGGCCTCCAGTGTTGTAGTATATAAAACTCTTGCTTCCTGTCCAATTTTTCACCCTCAACTCTCATGCCCATTGAAATTATTCTCCTGCCATATTCCTCCTGATATTGTACCTTTGCAAACTGTTTCCTCACTCAAAGGCCTTCACTGCAATATATTGCCCCCTCACCCCAACCATCTATTGCCTTGGAAACACATTCAAGCCTTAGTTCAAGTTTAAATTCCAATGTAAGTTCTTTTCTGGTCTTCCCAGGCAGAACGGCTACAATCTCCTATGAATGATCACGGCTTCTGTTTTATATATTTACCTATGCATGTATCACATGGTACATTTCAGGTTATAAGTACTGGCTTCATTCTTAGGCTTCATGTGGTGGCATAAGCATTTCAAGAAATCTAAACTTAAATAAAGGCTGAATGTCCAATGGGGGGGGGGGGAATCCCCTTTTCCTGGGAAGCCATGCAAAATTACTAAGATTCACTTGTCTTTGGATACATGCTCACTACCAAACTACTCACTCTTAGTTACACTTATTCACAAGGAGTTACAGTTTTATTATCAGTCTCCCAACAGGAAATAGATGACAAACTCAATCTAGGATAATTCAAAAAGAATTTATATACAAAGGGACTAATTACAAAGATGTGGTATGGACTTGGAATCATAATCAATACTGATAGGCATCCTGTGTGTGCACCATGGCCAGGGAGAAGCCTAGATGTCAGATTCCCACATGACCTGGACCCAGAAACATATCCCGACGACGACAGTTTCACCAGTTTCACCTTGGCATTCTGGGCTGCAGTGGAGCATTAAGGAGCAATGGCCCCTGCCTTGACTGCCACTTCAGTCCACTAGACAGCCACTCAGGGAAACTCACTGCCGTGCAGAAACCACATCCATGCCCTGTTACCCGCCTCAGTGGCCCAATGGGCAACATCTTTGTAGAACTTGTGGTCTCAGGAAGTTAAGAAGGTTTTTTAAATAGCAACAATATTGTTCATTATGCTGAAACCTCCCTCAACATCTGCTAAGAGCAATTATATTCAGAATCCTGCCTGAGATTCTTCTATATTCAATATTTCTATTATCCATTCTCAGTAAAACCAGAGAACAATATTCAATAGTTGTCTTGATTGACTTGAATGAATGCACTTATTTTAGAATGTGTGTTTTTAGATACACCACTTATTATAGTTTTTAATACTTGATTTGCCAACTGATAGACAAACATTTCAATATCAATATTCTTTTTTAAATTTTATTTTTTTAATGTTTATTTGTTTTTGAGAGAGAGATAGAGTGTGAGCAGAGGAGGGGTAAAAAGAGAGGGATACAGTATCTGAAGCAGGCCTCACACTGTCAGTGCAGAGCTGGATGCAGGGCTCAAACTCACCAACTGTGAGATATTGGCCTGAGCTGAAGTCAAACGCAACTGACTGAGCCACCCAGATGCTCAGAGACACCCCTCAGTATCAATACTCTTAATATTGAATACCCAATAAGTATGGCTGGTAACATCCCTACTATTATAAGAAATGAAAGGTTTAGGTGGCTAGAAATTTTTTAAAATGACTACCATAATGCACTTATCTCATCTTAGTGCAATGATCTGTATAGCCGGCTAGTGAGCTCTTTGAGAAAATGTTTAATGACATATTCATTTTTATATCCAGAGTGCCGGCTACAAAGCTGAAACTAAATTAATGTTTGCTGACTAGGTTTATGCTTTTTTACCCCCAGCTACTGATAAACAGACAATATGGCACAAGCTTAATGGCACGGGCTGCATCTTTTATGTATATGCATCACATATAGAACCTAGCACAGCTGCATTGCTTAATAAATGTAATTGATTGGTGCTCAAAACTTAGGAAACAAATCAGGAGGTTCAACCGTTGTGTGCTCCGATACTTTGTCATTCTGTCCAGATGACAGTTCAGATTTGTCCTATGCTAAGTCACAGCTAGGTAAGATAAAATTGTCATCATTTAACCATGTCATGTCTGAAGTAGCCAACAAATTCTTTATAATTTGTTTATAATTTTCTCTAAAATGAATGCCTACTAGTATCAATTCCAAGTACATTCAATAAAATATTTTTTATCTAGAGATAATAATAGCCACTACTATCATAGTAATAAAAGTTTAAAAAGGGTAGAAATAATTAAGTTACTGAATAAGAACCTGTATTTCAAATTATAAAAAAAAAAAACTAGCCTTCAAATCTTGAAGAAGAGAAAAACTATTTGCTAGCAATTTCAGTGCTCTTCAATAGAAAAAAAAAAAGCTAAGTTAAAATATATGAACAGCAGTTCTCCTTTCTTGTTATTCAGATAAAGACAGATTTCTCAAAATTATCTTGGGAATGAGTCTCAAGATGTTACTATCTTAACCCTGTGCTTCAATTTGTATCTGGCATATTAGGATGCTTTATTGTATCAAATGGAGAAATACAAGATATTATATTTCACAGCATTATGTAAAGCCAACTAAATAAAATGAAAATAGAAAGTTCCCCATTGTATTTAACATTGTGGCTACTTTGTCTTTATATTTACATAAAGCCAGTGTATATTTAAGCTAAACATGTTCCAGTCAATCACTGACTATCTTATCCAGGTTTTAAAGTAAGCTTTTCTTCCTATTGTAGTTAAAAGCCTATAGTTAATAACCAGCAGACTGGAAGGCCAGCCTCTGCTTAAGCAGAGCTCCAAGTCATGGCTGTAAAAAACCTGCCTTGTGTTTCAATGCTGAACAGTCTATTAATTGAAGATGACAAATCAGATATTCAATTTCTACTGACAGCAGTTAAGCACTCACACTATGTTACTAGATATTCTGCTTTGTATGTCAGTCCTAGTAAGCCCATGGTGCCCAATAAATGTCAAAATTAATCATTTGTTCTATTTAGGATACTCAGTTCATCAAGGTGACACTTAACTAAACCTACCAGATATAAAACTATAGTTTATAAAGCTTAAATAAAGGAGGTCAAAAGAGACAAAATGAATTAAATATGAATGAAGAAGAGAAATGCTTCCAATTTAACATATTTTCAAGAGAAAAATAGAACAATATGGGAGGGTATACATCCCAATCAGGTGAATTACTTTTCATTCCGTTAGTTACCTTTGCATAAAATATAAAAAATAATAGTCTAATGTTTTTCAAGTGCTGGCTTAAAAAACAAAAAAGCAAGTAAAGAGAGAGGGTAAAAAAAAAAAGATTGTTGTCCTTGAAATTGCTTAAACCTTGCCAGCTTGGTGTGGTTAACTAGTTATTATGCATCAAAAAGATTCAAGTTGTCAAATCAAAAATCATCACTGAAACTAGACCTCTTTTAACCTCACAACAGTAACTTTCATTGAGTTTTAACACAATCCAAGCATATGATTTTTTTTTTTTTAGAAAGTAATTTACCATAACGTTTTGATTAATGTTCAGGGTAAACTTAGCTATTGTCTCTCCAAGTTTTGAGAAAGACTTTGTCCAATCAGATATTTTATTCTAGATTGAGAATACACAAGTATCTAGATTAAGGTATTTACCAGATTGTTAATAAGTAATTAAAGAAAATGTTTAAGATATTATTCATATCTAGGGGCGGCTGGGTGGCTTAGTCGGTTAAGCGTCCGACTTTCGCTTAGGTCATGATCTCGCGGTTCGTGGGTTCGAGCCCCGCGTCGGGCTCTGCGCTGACTGGCAGCTCAGAGCCTGGAGCCTGTTTCAGTCTGTGACTCCCTCTCTCTCTGACCTTCCCCTGCTCACGCTGTCTCTATCTCTCTCTCCTAAAAATAAATAAAAACATTAAAAAAAATTAAAAAAAGATATTATTCATATCTAGCATATAACAAAATCTCAAATTTTTAGTGACTTTCTGGTAAAGGTATAGGATTTCCAGATTTTTGGTCTCATTCCTGGTGATAAATACATAAGACATCATTATATACATTTATCACTAAGGAATGAATGATTTGCTTTACCAAATACTCAAGGAGACATAATGTTAGCCAAGGAGGAGAGAAAGATCATGAACACGTTCCTTCAAAATTTGATCCCTAGCTTGCTACCATGTTACTTGTTTTCCATCTCAACTCAAATATCAGAAGAGTACGTCATTTCTCACTCGTGGTAATTGCACATTACTACCTCCTCCCCACCACCTTCTTATTGTGGAATTATAAAACTTGGCACTTGACAATGGTGGTACAATAAATGCTATAAAATGAAAACTGTAGTAAAAAAAAAAAAACTATAATTCTTGGGGCGCCTGGGTGGCTCAATCAGTTGGACACCTAATTCTTGATTTTGGCTCAGGTCATGATCTCATGGTTCTAGGGTTTGAGACCCTAGTTGGGCAGTGCAGAGTGTGCTTGGGATCCTCTCTCTCTCTCTCTCTCTCTCTCTGCTGCACCCCTGCTTATATACTCTTTCTCTCTCTCAAAAGTAAATAAATAAACATTTAAAAAATACTTTAATATTTTCTACCCTGTTAGATACATTTAATGCTTTTGCTAATGCTCGTGACAATACTAATAGTAGAGGTTGCTAGCCCCATAATACAGAGGACAAATATAAGTAATGAGTTTATTACATGCCAGGATCTAAGATATTTATATTTAATCTTTAACCACCCTTTGACTCTTATTATCTTGACTTCACTGAAGATGTGAGTCTTTGAAGTTGAAATGACTTTTTGAGCTGACACTACTAAGTGGGGAGACAGGCTTCATTCAAATGAAGCTCTGTTTAACTCTAGCACTCTGGCTTTCATTCACAATACTTGATAGTATTTCAGGCATAAACATCAGTCCTTGTTGCCTTCATAGCCCCACTCCTCCCATACCCTCCATTCCTCCTCTGCTCACACACACACATTCGGCTTCTTCCTTCCTTAGGTTTCAGCAACAAATGAAGGAAGTAGTATAGCATATGAGTTTGTACATGCACATTTGCTTCCTTTTTCATAACAGGTGCTTCTATAGATGATTTCACAGTTCATTGAATGTAGTGCAGCTTTTCCCTAAGATATTTTGTTGTTGCAATTTAATTGTTTTCCCAGTTGTAGCAGACTACCATGCAGGTGTCTCTTGAAACAAATAACCAGAATCATTCATGCAATTAAATACGTGAATATGTAAATTTCATCTAAAATCAGAATTGCTCTCTTCTAAATATTTTTTTTCATTATTGAATGGTTATTTTATTTTATTTTATTTTCAGGTGGTTTATTTATTTATTTATTTATTTTTACAAATAGTTTATTGTCAAATTAGTTTCCACATAACACCCAGTGCTCATCCCCACAAGTGTCCTCCTCCATGCCCACCCCTCCTCCTCCCCACATCCACCAGTCCTCAGTTTTTGTCAGCATTCAAGAGTCTCTCATGGTTTGCCTCTCTCCCTTTCCCCCACCATTTCCGCCCTTCTTCTCCCTCTTGGTCCTCTGTTAAGTTCCTCCTAATCCTCCTATACGTGCACACATATGATATTTGTCCTTCTCTGCCTGACTTATTCGCTCAGCATAACACCCTCAAGGTCCATCCATGTTGCTACACATGGCCAGATTTCATTGCTCTCTTCTAAATATTTTTAAGATTTAGTTAAAGTTGATTAATGTGT
Source organism: Proteles cristata cristata (assembly GCA_017311185.1). Classification (NCBI taxonomy): domain Eukaryota; kingdom Metazoa; phylum Chordata; class Mammalia; order Carnivora; family Hyaenidae; genus Proteles; species Proteles cristata. Next base: position 127,438 of record JAESUZ010004923.1, on the reverse strand, counting down.
TAATGGTTAAGACTGCTTTCATTAATGTTTTTAATGAAAATACTGCTTAATATTTTCAATATTGAGTTAAAGCTACTTTGGTTAATTAATTTCAAATAATCGTCAATCTGCCTATATTAGTCTGGTAAGGGAAAGAGAATAACTCAAAATATTCCTGAAATATAAGGATTTAATGAAGATATTGGAGTTTACATTAATATTGAACACCAAATGGGAAAAGGTCAGGAAAGTCAAAATTTAATTCAACCCAATTGTTGTCTCAAGTCAAAGGAGACACTAAAGCAGCTTAGCCTTAAGTCCCAGAGTAGTTCCTTCTCAAAGTCTTGCTTGGAAACTGTTGTAGTTCTCAGAAAGTCTGAGAAAATTCCCAACAACTGTTTCCAAGAGCACACAGAAGCTGCTGTCAGTGCTGACCGTGTATCTGGCTACAACTACCTTCAAAGAGTCATCAACCTTCCTCTGCTTCTACTTCCCAAACCTTGTGGGAGTTCTATCAAACTCTGATGCCAGGTTTAGAGGAGATTCTGGGAAATGTAGTGCCCTACTTCTCCTTTATGTTGCAAGTATTGGGAGCTCATAGTGGTGCCAGTTTACAACAGACACTCTCGCACAGTCCATCCTTGTATACTGAGTATCAGTACACATGACATTGGCTTTGGGATGAGGTACTATACTGAAAAAACAGTGAGGAGATGGTCAATGAACAAACTTTTATGGGGGCTTGATAGGAAGTGATAAAACCGTCTTGGAGACTAGAAAAAGGGCAACCAATGTTTTATACTAGCAAAACAATTTGTAAAGATAAAATGTAACCTGAAGGATAAAATATACTTAATAAATTTATGGATATGGCCAAGATAGTTTCTAGGCAAAATGTTTAAAGTACCAATTGACAGTTCTTTAGCTGTGTATAACAAGGTGTGGAAAGAAAAAGAGGAATTAAAGTTTGCAAGCATCATTTAGAAAAAATATGTAACCACTTGCAAGTATGTGGATGGAACTAGAGGGTATTATGCTAAGAGAAATTTGAAATTAGTCAGTCAGAGAAAGACAAGTATCATATGACTTCACTCATATGAGGAATTTAAGATACAAAACAGATAAACATATGGTAAGAGAAGCAAAAATAATATAAAAACAGGGAGGGGAAAAGCATAAGAGACTCTTAAATATAGAGAACAAACAGAGGGTTACTGAAGAGGTTGTGGGTGGGGTGATGAGCTAAATGGGCAAGAGGCATTAAGGAAGACTCTTGCTGGGATGAGCGTTGGGTGTTATACATAGGGATGAATCACTGGAATCTACTCCTGAAATCATTGTTGCACTATATGTTAACTAATTGGATATAAACTAAAAATTAATTAATTAATTAATTAAAAAGTGTGTGTGTTTGTGTGTGTGTGTAAGAGCCAGTACTTGCCAAGATAGGAAAACAAACTTATTTCATATCACTGATCTGCCCAGATAGCAAACGATTCTCAAAGTAAAAATGGCCTCAGGGTAAAGAATAGATCAAGAGTATACCTGTAAAATCATCTATTTAGACTTCAGAAAGGTTTAAGGGAGTGCCTAGTAGAGTACCCGGCTAAACAAAGGGCTTCTGAGAATCTTAAGGGTGTCGTCCCACAGCCCTAATATTCTAAGCAAAGTGAAGACTGTCTTGAAAAACTACACATGTGATGTTTTGGGGCCTGTAATGACTTCCAATCAGATTCACAGGGAAACAAAGTTTATAAGAGAATTTTACTAACTTCAGACCAAGGAGGAAAAAGACAATTCAAAATGAAAAGATTTTCTATAGGCAGAAAGCAGGACATGAAATCTATTTAGCTGTAAATCTATACTATTTCTTATAGAAAGACAGGATCTCTCTGAGCAGAGTCAAGAGCCCAGAAAAGAGATTCAAAAGCCACAGATTACAGTGGATTTGGGAACCAAATTAGCAAATAGAAGTGAATCTAATGAGGGTGTTTCTTACCTTCAGAATTGAGCAGTGTGATAGCATTTTTCTGGATGGATTCAAATCAGTGGCTGCTATGTGCTTCCCACTCTTTCATCTTTTTGAGTTGATGGCAAGTTAAATTTGAAACCATTCCAGAACTCTACATTTTTGCTCCCTCCCATGTTTTATATATTTTAAGTCACATTTTGCATTTTTTGTTTGTTTCCTTTAACTCATTATTATATTTTAGGTAATTTTATTAATTTTGTCTTTTAACCTTCATAACAGCTTTATAAAATAGCTACACATTTACCATTTTTTACTTTCACATATTTTCTTGTTATTAATTAGTGCCATTTCTTTTTGGCTTAAAGAAGTTCCTTTACTATTTCTTGTAAAATTGGTTTAGTAGTAGTGAACCCCTTTAGCTTTTGCTGGCCTAGAAAACTCTTTATCTCTCCTTCAATTCCAAATGTCTTGCTGAGTTGAGTATTCTTGGTTGGAAGTTCTTTTCCTTTTGGGACTTTGAATGTGAAATGCTGCTTCTTTCCAGCTTGTAGAGTTTCTGCTGACAAATTCTGCTGATAGCCTTATGGGGTTTTCCTTGTGTGTAAACAATTTGTTTTTCTCTGGTTATTTTTAAGATTCTCTATCTTCAACTTGTCACATTTTAATTATAATGTGTCTTGGTGTGGTTTATCTCTTTGGGCTCATCCTATTTAGAAGTCTCTGGGCTTTTTGGACATGGATGTCTGTTTCCTTCCATAGATTAGGGATGTTTTCAGCCATTATTTCTTCAAATAAGAGTTCTGCTAACCCCCCACCAAAAAAAATTCTGCTCCCTTCTTTCTCTCTCCTCCTTCTGGGATTCCTATAATGCAAATTTTATTCCACTTAAAGTTGTCCCCAAAGGTCCCATAAATTAGCCTTATTTTATTTTTTAATTTTATTTCTTTAATATTTTAATTATTTTGTTTATTATTATTTTGTTTATTTTATTTGTAAATTTTATCTTTATTATTTTGTTTATTTTTATTATTTTGTTTATTATGTTTATTATTTTTATTTTTGAGAGAGACAGAGCACAAGCAGGGGAGGGGCAGAGAGAGAGAGACAGAATCCAAAGCAGGCTCCAGACTCTGAGCTGTCAGCACAGATCCCAGTACAGGGCTCGAACCACAAACCGTGAAGATCATGACCTGAGCTGAAGGTCATAACAATTGAGCCACCAAGCTGCTCCAAATTAGCTTCATTAAAAAAAAAAAAAAAAAAAAAAAACATTTGTTTTTGTTTTTATTTTTTGCTGTTCTGACTGGATGAATTCCTTTTCTTTGTCTTCCAGCTCACTGATCTATTCTTCTGTTTCATCTAGTCTGCTATTGAACCCCTCTATTATATTTTTCAGTTCAGTTATTGTATTCTTCAGCTCTATAACTTCTGTTTGATATTTTCTTATTTTTAAAAAAAATTTTTAAAAGTTTATTTATTTTGAGAGAGACCACACTAGTGGGGGAAGGATAGAGAGAGAGAAAGAGAGAGAGAGAGAGAGAGAGAGAGAGAGAATCCCAAGAAGACTCCATGCTACCAGCACAGAGCCCAGTGAGGGACTTAAACCCATGAAGCCACAAGATCATGACCTGAGCTGAAACCAAGAGTCATCCATGCTCAACCTATTGAGCCACCTGGGTGCCCCAGCTATCTCATTCTTGAAGGAGTTGGCCCTTATGTACATAATGATCCTTCTTGTTCAACCTGGCTCTTAGTTGTGTCTCAAACACTTATAATTGTCTAAACCACCTGATTCATTCTTGGTATGCTCTAGTTGTGGAGGGTATGCCACAACCAGTCAGTGATCCAAGGGGAAGAATCTCATTTATCACCTAGTTTCAGACTGACTGAAAGCCAGACTCTCTGGCAATAGCTTTTAAAGTATGCAAATATATACAGTCACATGGAGCTAAGGTAAAAATCCCTGCTGGCCTCCAAACCAGGAGATCTGGAGGTGCCCCCTACGTGACGGTTCCAAAAATGGGGGTTCCAGATGAGTGTGTAAGTTTCTTCCTGGGAGGTCTCAGAAGGGAAGAGAAGGCTGTAGGAAGGCTGGGAGGCAGGGGAGATGCAGAAGGGTGATTTTTCTGTGCTTAAGTTTTGGGAGTTTTGGGAGCACAGCCTCATCTTCTAGATGTGTGGAATACCTGAAGGCTGTCCCTCAGGCTGAAGTTCCAGGCTAAGAAAACTGACTTTTTTCACAGGAAGTCTGGGGTTGTATTTCAGTCTGCTGTCTGTATAGTGCTCTGAGGGGGGTGGCCTGTAGAGAGCTGTGTCCTGATTGTTACATTTCTCAGAGCTCAGGAACCACTGCTCCCTTGACCACCAGGGACAGGCAGTTAAAGGGTGTCCTGTGTGTGGATTGCATGTGCCTGCTGGCTTTTGCTAAGAAGCTAGAGTGGGGGGGTGGGACAATCTGGTCAGTTTCAGAATGGCAGCAGGGAAACATCTTGACTGCCGGTACCCCCCACCCCCCCTGCAACCACTCATCCCTGCCTGTCTTAGCAAGACCACAGATATCCAAGCTCACCTACCTGTGGAGGGTAGGCAAAGTGTGCAAAGATGGTGAAATGTGCAAAAATGGTGTCCATCTGTGCCTCTTTCTCCAGGGTGCATTTCAAGTGCTCTGGGAGCCTCCAGTAGATGCTTTTAGATTAGCAAATGAATTTCATTCACACATAGTCTAGGCACGTTTCAAATTGCTGTTTTCTCATTGGGTCTCAGGGCAAGTAAGATCACACCCGAGCCCTTTGATAGGGAAAATCTCAGTTTTCTGTAACACTTTGGTTTCCTTAGATGTCTAACCCTGATCCCAGGGGTTAAGTGCCTAATGTGGGGCACCAACACATTGCTCCTCCAGGAAAAGCACCAGACTGATGAGCTCCTATGCTTTTGTGTGTTCACACCAGGGATGGGATTTTTGGTGAGACCATATCTCTGCCTCTTCTACATGTCTGGATGTGGTCTTTTTATCCTTTGTTGTGGAGAAGCAGTTTGTCTAATATTCAGATCCTTTTCAGAGGGAAATGATCCATATATGGCTGTAGATTAGGTATGTCCGTGGGAGGGGGTGAATTCAGCAGAGAAGCTGCCATCTTGCAGACGTCCACATCCTGTGTTTTTCTGCCTCAACTCTGGCCATACTTTTCCCTGTATCTGGAAAGGCATTCACTGTTTCATCATGGTAGGATTAATTCTCCCTCATCACTTTTTCTTTGATGGGCATCTTTCTATGGTGCCCTTACGGCATTGTATTGTTGTCTTATTATTGTGTGTTTGGCTGTTTCGTGACTGTGCTAGATTCTTAAAAATAAGAATGATGTGTTGTTTTGCTGTTTTTATTTTGTTCAGAGGTATGTTTGTTTGCTTGTTTTTTGCTGTTCTTTTATGCCTGGCAGATTAATCGGCACATAAATATCACTCAGTAAGTATTTCTTAAAAGAATAAATGGGCACAAAGAAGTATAATAAGAACACAAAGGAAGTCCCTGGAAAACACTGTGAACACATTTCTACTACACTTCACACATTTAGACATAGTCACTATCTTAAACATCCCATTAAAAAATAAACAGGTCAGGAGTGCCTGGGTGGCTCAGTTGATTAAGCATCCAACTTTGGCTCAGGTCATGATCTTGCAGTCGGGTAAGTCTGAGCCCTGCAATGGACTCTGTGCTGACAGCTCAGCCTGGAGCCTACTTCAGATTCTGTGTCTCACTCTCTGCCCCTTCCCTGCTCATGCGCTGTCTCTCTCTCAAACAAACGAACGAACATTTTTAAAAAAGAAGGAAAAGAAGGAAAAAAAAGAAAGGAGTTCATTCTACTGGACTGCCTCCCCTTGAAAATACTTCTTACTCTATAACAAAATCTTTACAAAAAAAAAAGTTACTTTGTAGATCTCATGACTAGAACAGAATTATTATGTAAAGTAATAAATTTTTCACTGACAGGAAAATGATGATTAAGGGAATGAGTTTGTTCTACCAGTTGTTTGTTATGTTGTCATTGTAGAGAAGTTTATTAATCTTCAGCACCTCAGTTTTCTTATCTATGTAATGGAGATAATAATTTCACCTACCTCAGAGTGCCAGGGTGGTTCAGTTGGGTAAGCAGCTGACTCTTAATTTCAGCTCAGGTCATGATCTCACAGTGTGTGAGATCAAGCCCCGCATGGGGCTACGCATTGGACTCAGAACCTACTTAGTATTACCTCTCTCCCTCTCCCTCTGCCCCTCCCTCGTTGTTCACATGTGCACACACATGTGTGTGTTCTCTCCCTCTCCTTCTCTCCCTCTCAAAAAAAAAAAATCAAACAAACCTGTTTTTGTATGAACCCCGCCTCCCCTTCATTATTTACAGTATAAAGTAAACCAAACTATGCTCCTATGAACTTATAGTTTAATATGAATGAAATATATTTGGACATTAAGCTCAAACTGACAGCTGAACATAAATCAGCATTAGACTCAAATACAACTATGCAAATAGAGGAGTAAATGTATGGTGGCTACATCAATAAATTGGCAAATATTCATTCTGAGTAAAGTCTGGGGAAATTTTTCACTCTGTTATTAACCAGAAGGCTACGTATAATTGATGAGACTTCTTGCTCTGCTTAGCAAATAATCCTAACTATTTCTCATTTGAAATATAGACTGCAATCTATGTTCCAGGAGTAGGAGAGACATGTGACATTGTCCATGTCCACTAACCTAGAGGTGCCCCTAGCAGTCCCTAGCACTGCGAGGTCTCACAATGGTAACTTAAGATGTAAAGGAATAGGAAAGACTCTGATTGGAAGTCAAGCATGAATTAATAAAGGTAGATAATTTATTGAAAAAAATCTTATGGTTATTCATTTTTGAGAGAGAGAGCATGAGCGAGGGAGGAGCAGAGAGAGAGGGAGACACAGAATCTCAAGCAGGCTCCAGGCTCTGAGCTGTCAGCACAGAGCCCAAAGCAGGGCTTAAACCCAGGAACTGCGAGCTCATGACCTGAGCTGAAGTCAGATGCTCAGCCGACTGAGCCACCTAGGCCCCCTGACTTATGGAAATTCTAATTGTATGTGGCAAGGAAAATCAAACAAAAATAAAAGAAACTCAATTGTGATTGGTTACATTTGTTTTCCATTTTCTTTGTTCGATAAATACAACTATCAGAAGATTACTTTTCTAAATTTAGTAAGGGGATGATTTCTTAGAAACTGTAATCAAATTTATATGACGTATTTTGATTTTTTCCTTAGCATTAACTACCATTTTATTGAGCCTAATTTAAATGCTACAATGTGATTCTTAGAGGATTCAGTTGAATTATCAAATAATTTACCCACTAATATAAGCTGGTCCACTTACCAACAGAACTCATTTTTATTATGAAAACACACATAACTATCTCCAAATAGTTTCTCTTATTTAATATTCTATTCAAAATGTAATTTCAGAATTACCTCTTGAAGAGACTCTTATGTCAAAACTGTTTATTAGGCAAACTTAAGTGGAAAGTTATTTTTGCTTATAATACAGAAAATATCATCACTTTTAACCCAACTCCTATAATACTACATAAGCAGTAGATAAATTCCCATAACACTAAATAATAAATTAATTAATTAAACACTAAATAAACACTGTTAGGAAAGAACTAACCAATCAAGAAAATGTTTAGTTTTTTCACTGAATATTTGGTACAAATTTTATGAGAGAATGGGAGGAAAATTAGAAGGAAGGTAGAAACTAATTAATATACTGTTTCTAATATGTGTAACTGGCTTAGAGTAAGCATTTCACCTGTGACCATTAACTGCCTGAAGATATTTCCAGGGAAAATAGCTAAAAACTGTGAGATCCACTGATCTTGAAAGCACATACCAAGGATTTTCATGACAATCCTTATGGTGCAGATGACCACACCATTATGCCTCAGGCCCTGTGATCCAGTATTGGCTTAGGAAATATTACATAACTCTCACAACAGGCTGGAAAGAGTGGAAATGATGTGGGGGGGGGGGGGAGGAAAAATAGTCCTAGAGCAGGACATCTAAGAGATGTACTGTAAAATGTCAGCCACAGGGGCACCTGGGTGGCTTGGTCATTTAAGCATCCGACTTCGGCTCAGGTCATGATCTCACGGTTCCTGGGTTTGAGTCCCGTGTCGGGCTCTGTGCTGCCAGCTCAGAGCCTCGCGCCTGCTTCACATTCTGTGCCTCCCTCTCTCTCTGCCCCTCCCCTGCTCAGGCTCTTCTGCTCTCTCTCTCTCTCTCTCAAAAATAAATAAACGTTTAAGAAAAAAAAGTCAGCAATAAAAACAGCCAGGGAAACAGCAGAAGAATAGCTAGAGTAAGATCATTTATTTGGAAAATTCCAACAAATAAGAATGTGAGAAGCAGAGATGCCGAGAAAGTTGTACAGCAGAAATGTCAGAGCTGTTCTCAACTGAGAGAATTCATTGATACTACAGCAGTAAAAGGCTCAGACAAACAGCTGAGGAACAGCTCTCCCTGGTGGGCTCCCCCCAGAACCCGAACTCCCGTGGACCAACAGCAGCAGCAACACCTGGGAACTTCTTAGAGATGCAAGTTTGAGAGCCCCCAACCCAGTGTTACCGAATCTCTAACTCCAAAAGGTGGGGCCTAATAATTTGTGTTTTAACAGTCCTCTTGATGGTTCTGAGGCAACCTAAATTGGAAAACCATAGGTTTAGAATTTCTTTTTTTAAATTTTTTTAAAACATTTTATTTTATTTTATGAGAGACAGAGAGAGATGGAATACAAGCAGAGGAGAGGCTTAACCGACTGAGCCACCCAGGCGTTCCAAAGGTTTAGAATTTCTTCTTCTTTAAAAAAATTTTTTAAATGCTTATTTGTTTTTGAGAGAGACAGCTATCTTTGTTAACCTTTAAAAAGGTAAGTGTAGGGGCGCCTGGGTGGCTTAGTCGGTTAGGCGTCCGACTTTCGCTTGGGTCATGATCTCGCGGTGTGTGGGTTCGAGCCCGCGTCGGGCTCTGTGCTGACTGCCAGCTCAGAGCCTGGAGCCTGTTTCACAGTCTGTGTCTCTCTCTCTCTCTCTGACCCTCCCCTGTTCACGCTGTCTCTCTCTCCTAGAAATAAATAAAAAAATATTAAAAAAAAAATAAAAAATAAAAAGTAAGTGTTGATATAAATAATGTAGATATATAACTTCTCAATTACATATATAAATACTCATTTTCTGGGTAACTGGTATTCAAACTTCTTTTTTTTTAATGTTTATTTATTTATTTTGAGAAAGAGAGAGAGAGACAGCACAAGTAGAGGAAGGGCAGAGAGAGGGAGAGAGAGAATCCCAAGCAGGCTCTGCACTGTCAACGCTAGGAGCCTGACACCAGGCTCCATCCCATTAACTGTGAGATCATGAGCTGAGTAGAAATCAAGTGTCAGATGCTTAACCAACTGAGCCACTCAGGCACCCCTCAAATTTCTTGTGCCCCTCAATTTGCCTAGGAGCAAGCCATCAGCACCTGCTTTCAATGAATATCAGAAAATAAAAATTAAATTTAGTACTGATAACCAAACACAAGTAAAATACTATATGTGCTGTACCTCAAAGTTTTATTATACACACACACCACACTTTAAATAGGAAGCACTTGATATAATGATATTAAGGTTTTAAAAAATTTTTTTAATGTTTATTTTTGAGAGAGAGACAGTCAGAGCACGAGCAAGGGAGGGCAGAGAGAGAGACAAAGAGTCTGAAGCAGACAGCAGGCTCTGAGCTGTCTGCACAGACCTCCATGCAGAGCTTGAACCCACAAACTTCGAGATCATTCCCTGAGCCGAAGTTGGACGCTTAACTGACTGAGCAACCCAGGCGTCCCAAGACATAACCACTTTAAAGTAAAAATAATTTAAAGAACATGGGGGTACAATAATAGTTACAACCAAGAAAAAAGCTTCAGATTTCCATCTTCTCTCTGTCACCTAAGATATAGGTGGCTGCTAGAGAATTATGAAAAAACAGAGAAGGGCTGATGCCAAAAAAAAAAAAAGAAAAAAGAAAAAGAAAAAATACTCTCATATAAAAAATATTAATCCTATTTCATTATACTCTACTTGTTCTCATTTGGCTTATAATTAAACAACAGCATGAACTCAACCAAAAATCATAAGCCATGTTTGGAGTGTCCTTTTACAGATGTAAGTTTACAGGGTCCTTACAACGGTGACTTGTAAAGAAGAATAATTTCCATTTGAAGGCAAGTGTCATTATGGGCTATCCTTGCTGGCAAGTTCACCTTAAGTGAGTTATTTGGTCATATATGTCATTGTGATAATGGGCAGTGTTTTATGGCTATTTCACTCCAACTAATTTTATTTCACCTTTTTAAACCAAATTAACCACTTATATCCACAAAGACTACTAAACACTCTGACATTTTCCTAATTTCATAAAATGATCATAGAATGCTAGGGACATACTAAAAATATGTTATTTTTATTTCCGTTTTTATAATGTTTATATCCTGACATGAAATACATTAAAAGTTCCTTTAGTCTCTCTGAGTCCAATGATAATGTTCTCAGTGTAACTTTGAATTAAGTAAAAAATTGTTTATGATTTTGAATACTGCCTTTAGTATATTTTCTTATATTAGGTTATATAATGCATAAATATGTATTAATGGCATTTCCTATTAAACTTTTTCTGTGCAGATGAAGAGGAAAACATAACTCAGATTAATATAGTTTTTAAATGCAATTCTATGGTAGTAGAGATTTTACTGAGTTAGTTTACTCACAAAAATTGTTTTATGTGAGCTATATTTTAAGAAATGTTTTTGAAAGTTATTGTTTGTTACTGTTCTCATTGGAATTTTTAAATTAAATGAAAAGAAAAAGAAAATCTATACTCCCATTTGTTTTAATTCATAGAATATTCTGGGAAAACACACACATATACTTTCTAAAACTTTACTCTGAAAGGGATTATTTCTGAAGACTTCTCTGAACTGTTTTTCTTCTCCTTTGTTACAGGTATCCAGTTTGTCAGCTATATTAACCTTATAAAAAAAATGGATTTCTTAAACTCATCTGATCAAAACTTGACTTCCGAAGAACTATTAAACAGAATGCCATCTAAAATTCTGGTGTCCCTCACTCTCTCCGGGCTGGCACTGATGACAACGACCATCAACTCCCTTGTGATCGCTGCAATCATTGTGACCCGGAAGCTGCACCACCCAGCCAACTATTTAATTTGCTCCCTTGCAGTCACAGATTTTCTTGTAGCCGTCCTGGTGATGCCTTTCAGCATCGTGTACATTGTGAGAGAGAGCTGGAGTATGGGGCAAGTGGTCTGTGACATCTGGCTGAGCATTGACATTACGTGCTGCACATGCTCGATCTTACATCTCTCTGCTATAGCTTTGGACCGGTATCGGGCCATCACAGATGCCGTGGAATACTCCAGGAAAAGGACTCCCAAGCACGCAGGCATCATGATTACCATAGTTTGGATTCTATCTATTTTCATCTCTATGCCTCCTTTATTCTGGAGGCACCAAGGAACTAGCCGCGATGATGAGTGCATCATCAAACATGACCACATCGTTTCCACTATCTACTCAACATTCGGAGCTTTCTACATCCCACTAACATTGATTTTGATCCTCTACTACAAAATATATAAAGCAGCAAAAACGTTATACCACAAGAGACAAGCAAGTAAGATTGCCAAGGAGGAGGTGAATGGCCAAGTCCTTTTGGAGAGTGGTGAGAAAGGCACTAGACTAGTCTCCACACCCTACATGCTAGAAAAATCTTTATCTGATCCATCAACAGACTTTGATAAAATTCACGGCACAGTGAAAAGCTCCAGGTCTGAATTTAAATATGAGAAATCTTGGAGAAGGCAAAAGATCTCAGGCACAAGAGAACGCAAAGCAGCCACTACTCTGGGGTTAATCTTGGGAGCATTTGTAATATGTTGGCTTCCTTTCTTTGTAAAAGAATTGGTTGTTAATGTCTGTGAAAAGTGTAAGATTTCTGAAGAAATGTCAAATTTTTTGACATGGCTTGGATATCTCAACTCCCTTATAAATCCGCTGATTTATACAATCTTTAATGAAGACTTCAAGAAAGCATTCCAAAAACTTGTACGATGTCGATGTTAAAGAAAGTTCATCATTAGAAGGCTGGGGATTTCTTGAGGTGAAGCAACTAAATGAATGCTGAATAAGAGAACATTTAAACTTTTAGGAGGAAATACATTGAAACTGCTAAAATTATAAGAATATAATTTGTATTTTAATAGCAATATGAACATAAACTTATTAAGTAAAAGCTGTTTCTTTTGGTCATCATTCTAGAGTATTCAAAACGAGAAGATAATTTATTGTTTGTAAACAATATTTTGCCTATGCAATGTCCCTAACAGGCTAACTGAAAATATATATTATAGTAATTATTACTAATAACAGTGATTTTCCAAGTTTATGGCTTATAACAATTACAGAAGTGTTCAATTAACATCTGTAAAATCTATATACTACTATGGTTTTATTATAAAATTCTGTCATTTTAGAGAACAGAAAATTCACCACAAAGCACACCTTTCTCCTACCTAACCAAGCTTGTCCCGTCTTCATCTTATCCTGCGAAAAATGGGAGGGGGAAGGAGCAAACAATGATTCCTAATATATTGGAGGATATGTCAGTCAGTCAGGAGATTGATATACTCTTTGTATTTAGATTGTAAAGAGTAATCATAAAGTGAGTTAGGCACTGTAAAATAATTCTGAATACTGAACTTTTGCATATTTAACATTTTCTTTTTGTTCAATATGAATTTCCTAGAATGATACTTTTTTACCATGTATTCTCAACATTTGAAATCAAAACCTTACCCTAGTAAGAATAACTCAAGAGGGGGTTCAGGGGAGGTGTTCTAATTGCCCCATGTTTATTTAGGAGTCATATTTAAGGCACTAAGTACCCTAGGATACTCACCATAGTTATTATATTCCTAATGCCTTTTAAAAAATCTAAAATAAACTTCCTTTCTGTTAAGTTAGCAAGCTCTGTTGCTCACAAAAATGTCGGTGGTATTTTCCACTTCAGCAGCTCCATACCTTCCACTTAAACATTATATCGTTTTATCGGAGAGAATGTGATAAGAATTCTTAGAACTTTTCACTGACTTTAAGAACAGCTCTGATTTTTCAATTGATAGAAATCAACAGGCAAAAGATTCATATTATGCTAATTATAAATATATTGTATTTTTTATGTATCTCCAGTCACTTCACTAGTTCAGGAAGCCAAAGCAATTCTCTTATTTATAGAAGGATTTGAAAAGACAAAAAACATGCTCCTGAGAAGATTTCACTTCATTTGAACCAGCAAGTTGATAGACTGCCTTTTGGAAGGCATACCATCAAACAAGATCTTTTGAAAAATGATACATTCCTTTTTTTTAAACACACTTTTATGTGTATTTTAAATATTCTTTCCTGTTCAGGTACTTAAGAATTGATTTTTTTGTGTATCTATGACAGATTACTCTCAATCTAATAAATATTTACAGAGTTCTCTTCTGTATAAGGCATTAAGATATACTATATGGGAGATACAGGAAATTATGAAATACAGTTTGTTATCTTAACACATTTACAATTTAAAGGGTGAAACAAAATGGGGCATCTGGCTGGCTCAGTCAGTGGAGCATGTGACTCTTGATTTTGGGGTCATGAGTTCAAACCCCACCATTGGGCATAGAGTTTACTCAAAAGATAAAAAGGTGAAACAAAAAAACAAATGAATACTGTAATTGAAAAGAAAAACAAAGATCTGGCATGGAAGTTGTTTGCATAATTTTGATGATTCAAAGGAAAAATTGATCACACCTGATTGAGAAGAATCAGCAAAATGTCATAAAGAATGTATCTAAAGTAGATATTAAATAAACAGCATTTGGGTAAGAGAGATGGAAAATCATCCTCCAGGAGGTGGTAACATCAGGAATTCAGAGAAAATTCTGTCAGTATTTAATGTGTCTTGTTCATGAAATAGCAATGAATTTGGCAGCTATTTAGGACAATAGAAGAAAAAATTACAAGAGAAATTGGCCATTATTGTGGCTGACTTTGAATGTCAAAAAAAGAAGTTTACAGTCCATTTGGTTGTAGTCTGTCAATGAGCGGTCACTGATGCTTCTTAGTAGAAATGTTACAAGTCGAGGGTAATTCTAAAAAGTGTGTGTGTGTGTGTGTGTGTGTGTGTGTGTGTGTGACTAGATTCAAACAGAGAGGGTACTGGTGATACTAACATTTTTAGAAAGCAAATCAATAATCCAATCCAGGCAAGCAGTGAAGTTCTGAACTTGATTTTGGCAATGGGAATGTAAAGGAGAAAACAGAAGAGAGATAGTATGGAGATAGAATCTACAGGATATAGCAAATAGGTTAATAAGCAGACGGATGGAGAGACGCTGAGATAACTTGCTCCCAACTGAAACGAGGAACTCAAGAGAAGGGGCCTATTAGTGGAATGATGATTTCTGTTTTGGAGCATATCAAATAATCAAAGGCACGTGAGACCTCACAGGCACTGCTGGGCAGGTCTGGCCCAGGTGAAAATGACAGGTTTATATAAGACTCCTGGCCACCTCTTTTGTTCTCCTCTCTTCTCTTTATCTCCCAGGGCCCCTCTTGTGGTGTTGACAGTCGAAAACCTACTCTAGTCCCTTTTATTCTCTGCTTGTCCTTCTTTCTCTTTCGCACAAAAATTTGATTCTGTGATTTATTCATTCAAAGATCTTGCTAAAGTGGAAATAATCTGTTGCATTTATTTATACATACCCATCTCAAAAATTTAATTACATTGGAGACCTCTGAGAGAGACAGCGCATCAACCCAAAGGAGCAAATCTCAAGCACGGTGAGGCTCTCTGAAATACACGCACTACCCTCTACTCCAAGGTGAGCTAACGTTCAAATTCAGGGAAATAATGCTATCAAGTGACAGGCAAGTAAATCTGCCTTCAGAGCTCAGGGAGAACCTAGTTTTCTATTTCTGTGTGTATGAAAATAGGCTTTAATCCAAAGGCACCATAACACATCACTGTACTTATCACTTCATGTTTGTATTTCCCCCACATGCTGAGGGTACAGATCATGTCATCCCTCATGAACTAATATGACTTCTCTTTGATCTTTAAATGGTAGGTAATGTTGGGGCTAATAATCTGCTATTTTTACATAAAAAATAAAACCGAAGGCTCCGAATGGCAGCACTTAGGCCAACTCACCTAACTGCAATTTAACCTAATTGCAGTTTCAGCCTCCACCAGAAATGTAAGTTTTAACCCTTCAGTCAGGAATTTTTTGATAAACACCAATGAGGTAATCTATCACTTGGGCCTCTCTGTCCTCCAAAGGAAGATGAGGTAATTTGCCTGATGAGACCCCCTGCTCTTCACCCTCAGGGAAAGTGACCTTGCTGAAACAATTTTTTTTGTTTTACTAATAATTTCCTTTCCCCACCCGTCTTCCTATGAAAAACTTCCATTTGTACAAATCATCACAGCTCCCGATTAATAAAGCCAATTAGATCTTCAGATTTACTCAGTTAAATTTTTGTTCTGTTTTTTGAAGTTTATTTATTTTTGTTGAAAGAGAAACAGAGAGAGTGAGCAGGGAGGGGCAGAGAGAGGGGGAGAGAGAGAATCCAAGCAGGTTCTGTGCTGTCATTGTGGAGGCTCAATGCAGGGCTCGGACTCACAAACCATGAGATCATGACGTGAGCTGAAACCAGGAGCCAGATGCTTAACTGACTGACACACAAGCGCTCTGAATTGTTGTTCTTTAGCAGCTCTTTCTCTAAAATTTATGAAGAACAGATTACAAAAAACACAATATACTTCCCTGAGTATATAGGATTTATTCTCTCAATGAAAATTTCCAAAGTAACTAAAACCTGAAGATTTTCACAGAAAAAGAATCTTTTTTCACATCCATAGCAAATGTAACAATATAACAATGCATAAGTTTAACTGATAAGGTACAGAAAGAAAATATAAATATAGAAAGTGGTAAAATATTAGATAAGAAAGGTTAACTTCCTGCTATCGTTTCAAATATGCCAGCACCAGGGAAGTAAGCGGAGATTTTATTTTTGCTCTGCTTTTTCTAAATATTTTCAAATAAAGGATTTTATATAAAAGGCAAGGACAAACCAGCAACGGAAGATAGGAAGTCAAACTACTGGAT
Source organism: Proteles cristata cristata (assembly GCA_017311185.1). NCBI lineage: Eukaryota > Metazoa > Chordata > Mammalia > Carnivora > Hyaenidae > Proteles > Proteles cristata. The sequence goes on along the minus strand of JAESUZ010004923.1, from coordinate 111,202 downwards.
ACTGAATTCAGTTCAATACATAGCTATGTACAAACCGTGTTTGAAAATCCACTCCTGCTTATGAAATATGGTCTTTATCATACAGATATGCAGGAATATGAATTGCCTACCTTAAGAGTTTTTTAGTTGTTTTGTTTCACCACAGGCCTACAGGGTCAAATACATAGCAAAAATAGTTTATCCAGGTACTGGCTGTTAATGGGTCAGTCTTTATGTAGGACCAATTTCCATTTTGTATCTCTAAAACCAATCTTCCTTGCCCTTCTCTGGAGAACCCCATTTCCCTGCATCCCCTCCCCCCACACCTGCGCTCTACAGCCTTCATGTTCACTGCTTGCAAGTGAAAATAAATTTCTTGGGGGCCCATTTCCAAATTCTTGCTTATATCAGTTATGTTTGTTCCAAAATTTAAAATTTAGTAGAGCATAATCCTCATAATCATTGGCTCAATCTTTTTAAAAAAAACTTTTAATGTTTTTGCATTTTTTGAGTCAGAGAGACAGAGACAGTGTTAGTGGGGGAGAGGCAGAGAGAGAAGGAGACACAGAATCGGAAGCGGGTTCCAGGCTCTGAGCTGTCAGCACAGAGCCTGACTCAGGGCTTGACACAGGGCTTGAACTCCAGAACCATGAAATCATGACCTAAGCTGAAGTTGGTCACTTAACGGACAGAGCCACCCGGGCGTCCCATGTGGGCTCAATCCTAAATTTGTCTCTCTGTATCCAAGACTTTTCTGTCAGAAAGACAAAAAAATGGAGACTTAATTGGAAGCTAATTATTAGAAAATGTGTTGACTTGCTGCAACAAATAGCAAGAAAGTAGGCATGCATCTATGCTTCTTCTCTACATCAAGGAATGAATTGTTTACTCACAAATTTCAACAAGAGCTTTTTTGACTTATAGTCAGAGAATTATGTTTGCTGCATTGCAGTAGAAAAGATTGAAGAGTTTTTCTTTATTATATCCTAAAGTCCTTCAAAATAATCCTGTTCAATTCAGAATGTGTCCACATTAATTTGTTTCAGATAATATGTGTTTCTAATATCCTCCTAATAACTCAGATGGTTACATTCAGACCTTTATTTGCCAGGAAATATTTCCAAAGGCAAGTTCATATTTCTGTCATGAATAAAGTAAATATTTTCTTATGACATTGTGGTAATTTTTCTTGGTCTTATGAATCGATATACTTTCCCCATTATTTAAAATGAAGTTACTGTTGAGAGAAATATTTTCCAATGTTATAATAAATGTGTAGTTATTGATATAGAATGTCTTCTCTGTGAAAATCAGGATACTAGTACTTGAAACCCACTTGGGAAGGATAAAAATTTTTCAAAGAATTTAAACTCTCTGGTTAGGCCAGAAAGCATAAAAATTCTGAGGGGAAAAAAAAGGTATAACGTTGTCTTTATCAACAGTAACAACAGTGTCTCGTCAAAGCAGCCTTTCAGTAAAGCTGGCATTCTGTCATAGGTCTGATTTCTACTTGGAAAGTTTCCACCTCTGCAAGGGCAATAGAATGACCTTATTGATTTCTGCCCACCTAGCAAAGCTTGCTATATCTTTCTCCCTAGATAACCAATCTCCTTTTCATTATGTTCTATTAATATTCCTAAATTACATGTAATTAATATTCACTCCTAAAAACTGTACCTATTATATCATCATATTTTTATATTCAATCATTATTAATTATTAGAACTTGGAAAGTTTCCACCTCTGCAAGGGCAATAGAATGACCTTATTGATTTCTGCCCACCTAGCAAAGCTTGCTATATCTTTCTCCCTAAATAACCAATCTCCTTTTCATTATGTTCTATTAATATTCCTAAATTACATGTAATTAATATTCACTCCTAAAATCTGTACCTATTATATCATCATATTTTTATATTCAATCATTATTAATTATTAGAACTATATTATATTGCTGGATCTGCTACCTTGGAATCTCTCTACCCCAACCCATTTAATAAAGAAAAATTTTACTCATCCCCACCTTTTCCTCCACACACATACATATCAACAATTTCCTCTCTGAGGTGCCTGGGTGGCTCAGTAGGATCAGTCTTGATTTTAGCTCAGGTCATGATCTTGTGGTTCGTGAGTTCAAGCCCCAAGTCGGGCTCTGTGCTGACTATGCAGAGCCTGCTTGGGATTCTATCTCTCTCCCTCTCTCTCCTTCCCCCACTCACATTCACACTCTCTCTTTCTCTCAAAATAAATAAATACACTTTAAAACAAAAACAATGTCCTCCTTGTGTTAGAGGTCTTGGCTAGGATTCAAGTGGATCTGTGGCCTGAGTAGTGAGTGTGTGTGTGTGTGTGTGTGTGTGTGTGTGTGTGATTTTGCAGATGTTAAGAAGTACTAACCTGGGGGAAAAATTTTTCTCCTTAGCAAGTGCATGTTGAACTTGAAGATAAAGGAGAAAGAAGAAAAAGAGGTGTTTTTTTTTTTTAACAGAAAGGCAGAAGAGTAATTCTAATATCAGATTTTTTTTTGAGAGAGAGGGAGAGAGTGTGAGTGAGACAGGGGCAGAGAGAAGGGAGAGAGAGAGAGAGGAGAGAGAGAGAGAGAGAGAGAGAGAGAGAGAGAGAGAGAGAGAGAATATTAAGCAGGCTCCTTACTTAGTGGGGAGGCTCAGGGCCTTATCTCCTAACAGTGGGATCATGTCCTGAGCTGAAATCAAGAGTCAGATGCTCAACTGAATGAGCCAACCTGTTGCCCTTCTAAAATTAGATTTTTAAAAGCGCTGTTCATACCAATTACCTGAGTTGCTGGTGGCAGAGTTCAAAGATTCTAAGTATGTGAGTCCAGAGTGGAGTTCCCAAAATCTGAGTCTTCAGCAAGATTCCCCACAGAGTCTACCCTAGGTGGAGCATGGAGCTTTCCTAGAGACTACTACTTGAAAGCTCCTAGCTAGTTATGTGTTTTTTGGGACAGAATTAGTAACCTACCATGAAATTTCACCACCATTTCACTAGTAGAGTATCCATCAGAATCCAGAAAATTACTTTGCTACTACATGAGAAGTGCCTAACACAAAACTGAACAGAAGTAAAAAATCACATCAACATTGCTGAATGTATCAAAAAACAGAAGAAAAAACACCTATTAAAATCTATTCTCTTTTTTTTTAAGTTTATTTATTGATTTTGAGAGAGACAGAGATAGCTTAAATGGGGGAGTGGCACAGAGACAGGGAGAGAAAGAATCCCAAGCAGGCTTCACACAGAGCCTGATGCAGGCTTTGAACTCACAAAGAGATCATGACCTGAGCCAAAACCAAGACTCAGAGGCTTAACTAACTGAGCCACCCAGGTGCACCTAAAATCTATTTTCAATCAGTAAGTTACTTAAATTTTGCTAGGGCAAAGAATACAAGCTTTTCATCATATATGCAGCAGCAATTTAGAGGAGTAGAAGACTCTCCAGATATGAAATAAGAAAAGGCTCAAATGGGAGTTCTGATTCTGCTAATTAGAATCTTGATGCTAAGCAAGTTTCATCTATCCTTCCTGCCTCCCACTCGAGTTAAAGGCTAAGGAAACAGAGTGAAATAAAGCCAACACTCTTGAAAAATGCTACAGGACCACAGAATGTAAATTAGCGTTCTTCTTCTTCGCTATGGTGGGTCTGGGATGAGGCAGAGCATGCTCAAAATGGACCTCACGTTCTACATTGTGCACTGCCTTCTTCTGAGTCTGGAGAGGAGCAAAGGGCCTTCTGTTCTTGACTCTCCTGGGAAGCCCCATCCATGGTAGACCAGACATTCCTAACAGCCCCTTGCGGCAGCTCTAGGGATGCTGCCTTGCATGGCACTCACCAGTCCCTTTCCCTGCTCCGTCCCACCAGTCCTCTTAGCAAAGCCCTGGCATCCACAAAACGTATTTAGCTTTCTAGAAGGATGCAATGGCATCCTTCTACCCTGTGAAAATCACAGCCACCATGATTCCAGCAATAATTTCTTCTATCAATAGATTCGGAGGTGATTTCCCATATGTTTCAGAACTAGGGTTTCATTTTAATCCTTTAAATACTGAAAGAGAATCTCGAATGTGAAACAAGAATTCGAAGTTGATAAAAACAAGACTGGAGGCTTAATTTGGGGTTCTACTGAGTGTAAGAAAAAAATTATTAATTCATAGAAGAATACTAAAATTTAAAGAAACTTCTCAATAATGGATCCCTATGATTTCTTACACTGTAGGGAGACCCTCTTGCTTGGCTTTTAAGACCTTAGTATTAATAACAAAGATCCTCTTTAGAAAATCTTATTTCCCATCATCCTACCTATCCCCCAACAAATGCTCTCTTCTTTAATCCTGTCCCTCACAATGCGTGTCCTCATTCTTACCTCTATTGCTCTTTTAGCTTTCTTTTTCCTGCTCAAGTCTCTAGTGTCCTCTACTTCCTTGATATTTACGCAACTTACCATTCAAAGGACAGATTCAATGCCACTTTCTCCTTACAATGGATTTGGATTCAGTTTCAATACTATAAAGACACAATATTCCTTATTTGTTCTTTTTTTTTTAATGTTTTATTTATTTCTAGGAGAGAGAGAGAGCATGAGCAGGGGAGGGTCAGAGAGAGAGGGAGTCACAGACTGAAACAGGCTCCAGGCTCTGAGCTGGCAGTCAGCACAGAACCCGACGCGGGGCTCGAACCCACGAACCGCGAGATCATGACCCAAGCGAAAGTCGGACGCTTAACCGACTAAGCCACCCAGGCGCCCCTCCTTATTTGTTCTTAATATCACTAATTTCTTCACGAGTATTTGATTTTTATATAAACTAAACATAGTAAGTTACTTTTTTAAAAAAATGTTTTATTTATTTCTGAGAGAGACACACAGAGACAGCGTGAGCAGGAGAGGGTCAGAGAGAGAGGGAGACACAGAATCTGAAACAGGCTCCAGGCTCTGAGCTAGCTGTCAGCACAGAGCCCGAGGGGGGACTCGAACCCACGAACTGCGAGATCATGACCCGAGCCGAAGTCAGCTTCCTAACTGACTGAGCCACCCAGGCGCCCCTAAACATAGTAAGTTACTTAAAGAACATATGTTTATCTCTTTATATTCCTTCTATAAGTTAAACGGTGAATTTATCTTCGTTCCTAAATTTAACCCAAAAAAATACAAATGGATTTTTACTAAAAAGGAAATGGAGAGGTAATGTGTTTTTGCTAAAAACAGAAAACTAGCCCTTAATTTCTGATGATTAGGGAGTACATAACTGACAGTAAAATAATGAAATTCAAAGAATACTAATTTTTTGAAATCTATGCATGACAATAAATTTTAATAACCTATGTAGTAATAATATATCATAAATCATATATGCACTATATAAAATGCTTTAAATTACCTCTTTCCAAAATAATGTTTCCATTGTTATTCTAAAACAGATACAAATAAATGCACTTGGTCATATTAAAGTTCAGTTATTGGCTTCCCGCGACTTCTGACATGAAACCACTCCTCTTCATACACACTCCCTGGTCCCAGCCCCACTCTGCTCCACAATTTGAATGTGGATGAAAAGAAGATAGTATTTTAGAAGAGGAACTATCTCTGCAGTGAAGAAGAAAATGCAATATATTCTTCAGCTCAAACAGAACAATTCTTAATTCCTCGAGAATTCTAGAAATCATTCTGTATATATTTAAAAGCTGGAAAAGCATTTCTTTAAAAAAACTTAAATCTTTATTTATGTATTTGGGGAGACAGAGTGAGAGTGTGTGTTTGAGAAAATGAGTAGAGGAGGGGCAGAGAGAGAGGGAGCGATCAGAATCCCAAGCAGGCTCTGCGCTGCCAGCATAGAGCCTGACTTGGGGCTTGAATTCACAAGCCTTGCGATCATGACCTGAGCTGAAATCAAAAATCAGACTCAACCAAGTGAGCCAGCCAGGCGCCCCTGGAGAAACATTTCTTAGGTTTCACTTTGATGAAGCATCTTTAAAAAGTTAATAAGTAATTGGGGCCCACCCTCACCTCACCGTCCTATATCTCTCATGGCTGCCCTTTCATTCACAAACTCTGCTTTTAATTCCATACTTCTGAAAAAAGGGAATAAAAAGTGAATTACAAGCTTATATTTTTATCTCTGTGTTTTCATTTATGCTGATGTTTCAAAATATAAAACCTGAACTCAGCAATGACTTTGGGGCTTGATTTTCTTTTCTATCTTCCAATCAATCTAAAAATTTAAATACTATCTATTCTCCTTGCCATACTTATACAAAAATAACTAACTATAAACGCATGCGTACATTAGGAATTTTCTGTCATTTTCCTTGTTTTCAGAGTATGTCAGAAACAAAATATCTGGAGGCTCAAGTTGGGTAATTGACTTCTTATGTTTGTATTTTCCACTGAGTAATGGCTGAACTGGGGTTGCATATGTAGACTGTTATTCCTGAGCCAAATCTTTAAATACACTTACTTGCTCCAAATCTTCCCATTGATGAAAAATAATATATAGTAGTTATTGTCTTTAGTTAAAAAAGAAAAAAAGGATATGAAAAACCATTTAAGTTTATTTTAAGTTTCACTAGCAATTACCCAAACTATAGAAAATGTTCAAACATGAATTTTAATACTCTGTGAAATATTAAAGTCTACACAGTTTGTTGCTGTTAAGAGGGTAATGAAAATACATGTACACTGGAATTTGATGTTGCTTAGCCTAAAAACAGAGCAAAATGTGAAATAAAGCATATTCTTCAAATCATGAGCACTGGTTTTCACTTTATCTTTTCAGGTACACAATAGCATTCTGTTTTAAAAACTACAAAGGAAGAATAAAAACTATGCCGCAGACATGGAGTTTTTAAATGTCCAAATGTTTTTTTTTTATAGTGTTTGTGAAAGTCTGAGTTAAAAATGAGTCTCTCTTATTTAACACTATTGTATATAAACTACAATAATTTTTCACTTCTAGTCCTTCACCTCACATCACTCAAAGAATTTACATTCTCATTTTTTAAACTCCCATTTAGAACAAAGACACTTCCTTTTACTTTCCTGAATTAAAAAAAAAAATCAGTAAAAAGTAGTTACTGAAATACTGTTACTAAATAGCATTGAAGCACAAATGGAAAAGCACAAATGGAGGTTTTCTTCATCTCTGCATTGTGTTTTATTTTGAATTCCAATATTTCAAGAACAGTTTTGAGTGAAATCTTGTTGAATTATGTATTAGATTTTGAGAAACAGCTTCTTTCAACTTTTCCCTCTCAAAATAAATCTCGACGGAGACGAAATGAAAGAAATGTTGGCACTTACAGAGGACCTAAAGAAGAAAAGGTTAGCGTACCAGTTAAAGAAAAACGTTTGCACATATTCCACAGAAAAAGATATATCTTCATTAATTATTAAGGAAACTATATCAGAAGGAAACAAGAGGGAAAAAGAAGAACAAACATTTGCACCCATTTCAAAATATTTGTGAAAGGGCAATTGTAGGTCTAGTCAAGTGTGGGTTTGGTTGGTGGTTTTTTATTGGTCTTGGTTTCTTTTTCTCCTCTACTCCCCCTCACGTCCTCCTTCTTCTATTAGATTATCAATTTAGCGTACACACCTGAGATTTAGCTAGTGCAGCTTTCGAGAGTTTCTGCAACTTGATTGCTGAGGTGTTAAACGGAATCCGGAGCCAGGGGTCTGGCCTTCCTCTGTAGAAACAAATCCCACGACCACATCTGCCCCCTTGCGTTCGTTTTGGGGGTTGGCGCGATTCGAACGGATCTCGGGCTTGGAGTTCGGAGCATGCGCAGTCACGGAAGCCTCTCGGGGTCTGAGTAAGCTGACTTCAGCGGCTGGGTGAGCCGCAGTGTTCGTGCAGAGCTAACCTGACTGTACAGGGACCGGGGCGTTTATTTCCCACCACTCAGCTTGAGGTAACCGTTTTTACGACACAGTGGATTTCTTTGTTGAGTCTTAAGAGCAAACTGTATCTTTGTAGTTTGTCAGTTTAACTCAGCTGAATTGAACTTCACGGTAACTTTGTGATAACCACCGCAGTTGAAATACCACATTTGCCTGTTTGAAGATATAAATGCTCATGTCACGTCTTGACATTGGTCCGAAAAGAATCTGACACCGTGTGCCAACTAAAAATCGAACCTTTCCAGTCGAAAAAAAAAAATCTTATACAGGAATAGGATTCGGCAGAACTTGGAAACCTGACTAGGAAATTAGAGTTGATTAAATCTCCTCTGAAAAAATTACAATAGAACTTTAAAGATTTTTTCCCCTTTCTTTTCCTTTTTTCTTTTCTTGAAGTGATCTGCAATTTAACTCTGGTGGATCTTAAATTTGGATGATTTTAACTTATCCTTCTTGGGCTTCATTGGAATTCCTGGTTCTAATGCTTTTCTTTGAGGAGTTTGAGAAAACTTCTCAATCACTGTTTTCAAATATAGCTTCCTACCCCATCCCCCAACTCCCTTCTCCTTCTAATATTCCAGTTAGATATTTGTTAGACCATCTTACTCTGTCCTTCATGTGTCTCTCATATTGTCTACTTCCCTGTGTCCCTGGGCTTCAACTGCAGGTAGACCGTTATGGTATAAAATCATTTATCAAGTTTAAAATTTCTATTGTGTTTTTTTAATTTCTAGAAGCATTGGATTTTTACCCATCTATTTGTTCTTAAATTTTATTTATTTATTTTTGAGAGAGAGAGAGACAGAGACAGACAGAGTGTGAGCAAGAGACGGGAAGAGAGAGAGGGAGACAGGGAATCTGAAGCAAGCTGCAGGCTTCGAGCTGTCAGCACAGAGCCAGACGTGAGGCTCCAATTAGTGAGACCATGACCTGAGCCAAAGTCAGACACCCAATCAACTGAGCCACCCAGGCACTCCTGAAACATTTTTTTAAACTTATATTTATTTATATTTATTTTTTCTAGCGGACAATTCCTGTATCTGTAAACTTTTGAACCTTTATGTTGTTTATCCTGGCTCTCATTCATGGTGGCTTATTTTTCTATGTTTACTGGTTTTTGTTTTTTTTTCTATTTACTTTGAGCTCTCATTTTCAGTTGAACTTTCTCAGTGGAAATTCTTTGAGGCCTGGGAAGAGGTGGATTTCTTCCTGGGAAGATTAGTATTTGCTGCTGGTAGGCACCCACAGGCATCAGTGCTGCTTCAGTTATACTAAATTATTGACTTCAAGTTTTTGCTTGTGTGTGTGTGTTTCATAACACCAGATGGTGTGAATTCAGGATACAAACTTAAATGGAAGCCAGATGGTGATTATGAATCTTTAGGAGAAATCCTTTTCTACCTCCAATCAGAATCAAGGTTCAATGTTCAAGTTTCAAGATGAGCAGTGTTTTATTTAGTCAATTCCATACTGGTGTCATGAGTGTATGTTCTAGTTCATTTTTAAACTGGAGGTATAACACTTTGGGGTTCCAGTTTTATTTTAAAGGGGGTCCCCTAATATAATCCCTAACTCGAGTAAAGTATAGGCTTTGTCTCACATCCTTGAAAACTTTTGAGATCCTCTGAGCTCAGCAAATGCCGTTAAGGCAAAAAGCTAGCCTTCGTGTCTTATTTATGTCTCAGAGTTCCTGCCTTAAACTTGTTTTCAGCCTATGTGGAATTTATCTATTTCGCCAGCATTTGCTCATTTAAATTTTAAGAAATATTTTTGCTCAACAGTTTTAGTTGTTTTCAACAATAGGATCAGTTCAGGTACTCAAGTTTACCATGTTATCATGGAGGCAAAATTGTTTTAAATGTGGTTTTTCTTCTGCATTCATTACAATTATCTCAAGCCTTTACTCCATTTTATTATCATTTTGTTCCTTGCTGTTTCTGATATTATGATTTATTTGTTAGATCGACAATTATGGGTCAGTTCTCAGATTGTTTTCTTGTCTCTGAAATCTCCTTTTAATCCACTAACTACTCATCTTGGTTTTTAGCTCTTCTTTTAACGGATTATATTTTGTTATTATGCTATTGCATAGCATAAAACAATCATGGGGATTCTGCTCTGTAGCTTGAGTTATGCTTACTTCTAGACTTTTGCATAACATAAACCAGAAGTCTTCTTCTTCCTTGTTTCTTCCCTCCCTTTCTTCATTCCTTCTGTTTTCCTTTCCTTTTTTTCTTTCTTCCTTCCAATTTTTTTCTTTTTTATTCCATAGTTTCATACTTGCCATGTGGTTTATTCTTACCTTGATCACAGGTGTTACTGCCCAGTTCAAAACAGAATAGATCGTGTTCCTTGAATCACTATCCTTCAGGCGTTTTGAGTGTGCAGGGATGGGAGAGTGCAGGCTGAGCATGCAAGGGTGACAGGTGAGCCCCGGTTGTAGAGGAGTGTTATGCTTGCTAGAGGTCTGGGATCTCAGTTCTTTTCTGAGATGCAGTCATGAGTGGATTCTTGGATTGGCTGCCATTACAATGTCTTTTCTGAGATGCAGTCATGAGTGGATTCTTGGATTGGCTGCCATTACAATGTCTTTTCTGAGATGCAGTCATGAGTGGATTCTTGGATTGGCTGCCATTACAATGTCACACAGTTCATTAAAAACTGTAAGCCTAGGGACGCCTGGGTGGCTCAATCTGTTAAGCTTCCGACTTCAGATCAGGTCATGATCTCTCATGTTTCGTGAGGTCGAGCCCTGCCTCGGGCTCTGTGGGGACAGCTCAGAGCCTGGAGCCTGTTTCAGATTCTGTGTCCTCCTCTCTCTTTGCCCCTCTTCCACTCTTAATTTTGGCACAGGTCATGATCCCAGGCCAGGGTTGTGGGATCGAGCCCCATGTTGGGCTCCATGCTGAGCGTGGAGCCTGCTTGGCATTCTCTCTGTTCCTCTGCCCCTCTTCCCTGCTCACTCTCTCTCAAATAAAAATTTAAAAAAATCTTAAAATAAAAATTGTTCCTTTTATGAATAGTTTAATTTTAGATCATTAGATTTCAATAATATTTATCTGTGAAGGATAATGTGCATATAACAAGAGTAGTTATTTTTTTTTTTTAACGTTTTAAATTCTTTTTTTAATGTTTTATTTATTTCTGAGAGAGAGAGAGACAGCGTGAGAAGGAGAGGTTAAGAGAGAGACACACACACAGAATCCAAAGCTGACTCCAGGCTCTGAGCTGTCAGCACAGAGCCTGACATGGGGCTCGAACCCACAAACCATGAGATCATGACCTGAGCCAATGTCAGACGCTTAACCGACTGAGCCACCCAGCCACCCCTTTTTTAACTTTTTAAAATATTTATTTATTTCTGAGAGAGACAGAGAGACAGAGCACAAGCAGGGGAGGGGCAGAGAGAGAGGGAGACACAGAATCTGAACTGTCAGCACAGAGCCGGACGTGGGGCTCTGTGAATTCTTGAACTGTGAGATTATGACCTGAGCCGAAGTCTGAGGCTTAACTGACTGAGCCCCCCACACCCCCCAAGAGTAGTTATTCTTTATAAATTATCACTACCCGAAGAAGAAAACACAAGAAGGAATGAAATACAAGGTAACTTTTTGGTTGTTGGAGGGGTGTAATTCTGGGTGTGTGACTTATTAAATAGACCACTGGGAAAGCCAGTGTATCTAGAGGCAGGTACTGTTTGTCTGGGAAAAGGATCTAGAAGTACCATAGGAATAAAAAACTACCAAAAAAAAGTTTGACTACTTCTTTTTCACTAACAACGAGCCTGGCACCTATATATTTTTTTAAGTAGTCAAAAAAGTATCCCTTATATCAAGAAAATTTTTCAGTATTCATTTAAATAATGTGAACTATCATTCATTCTTTATTCATATTCAACTGTTACTACAAGGCAGAGGTTTAAAGCACAGGGATTTTTCACTACTATCTGCTGCCCTCTGCAGGCTAGTTTTATACTCACAGATACATTGGAAGTCTGGGAAAAAATCCACTCCCCCATATTCTGGTGTGGGTGTACATTAGTAAGCTTGAAACAAGAATACTCATAAAATCTCAAAATTTTATTTCTGTTGCATAGATGCCATATGACTGGGCACTGTTACTTGTTACATGATTGAGAAATGGAGACTTCTCTTTTGAGTGTGGTAGTGAAAGGAAAAGAGAAGTGTGCTTGGGATAGAAGTTATGTATCTGTTTGGTTTTACTTTTTTTTTTAAGTTCATTTATTTATTTTGACAGAGAGAGAGAGAGAGAGCACAAACAGGGGAGGAGCGGAGAGAGAAGGAGGGAGAGAATCCCAAGCAGAGAGAGAGAAAGAGAGCACAAGCAGGGGAGGAGCGGGGAGAAAGGGAGGGAGAGAATCCCAAGCAGGCTGCTCCACAATGTGAGCAAAAGCCCAATATTGGGCAGAACCTCATGACCTGAGCAGAAATCAAGAGTCAGAAGCTTAACTGACTGAGCCACCCAGATGCCCCTTGGTTTTGATTCTTAAGTAACAGGTAGTTGAACATACCTGTCAGTATGTAAAATATTACTTCTTTTATTATTTTCTCCTGAATTTTCTTTTCATTAGTTGACTCTCATTCAAGGCAGTTTCTCTGGAGTAAATGTGGGCCTTCAAGTTCAGAAACCCTGATACAAGTATAACATAGAAGAAATTTTAAAAGATGTTTGTCTCATTCAGTTCCACCAGTGTCTGAGTTACAAAATATGGAGCTGGATAATAGAAAACGCAGAATTTATTCAGGGGATTCTGAAAGTAAAGGATTTCTGAGCTTCTGGGATAGGAGCCTTAGCAGATAATAGCTCCCAGAGAATTTTCCATTCTACAAGAGAATAGTGGGAATCTCTTTGATATAGTTGCATAGGATATAGGGGTAGAAAAGAGACTGATGCAGGCCCAATGAGCATCCTTTAGCCATTGTAACATGACAGTTCTCTCCAGAGGTCCAAGATGGGAGCTAGGTCTCAGAAGAGAGAGAGAACCGACCAGCTGCCCTGAGGGGCACTCAGGGGCACTTACGTCACATCTTGAAAATGATGTCAGCATGGAGAGAGAATGTGTGAGTAGCATATAAAATGAGTTACATCGCAAAGATTATAACATAGCATCGAGACAGATCAAACAAGAGATGCAGATGTACTTTTCCAAGCCTGGGAAGAAAGAATGTGGTGGAGGGCAGATTCTGAATTTGAGCGAAGTGTGAAATAGATACCCATAGAGCAATTGAAGTTACTTGAAATGATTAAGCTTTATCCTTCAGACAGATGAGAGTCTTAAGATAAAGATTTTTACCCAGATATAAGAAAAACAAAGTTACATTTTTCTTACTAGCATCTGTGACTGGGGAAAAAAAGAACAGATGCTAGCATCTTCCTCTCTGTTCACACTTGATGTTCAGAATTTTTCCTCTTCTATTCTACTAGTCCCTTTCATGGTTTGATTCACTGTCCCCAGTAAAAAGAAAGCACCAAGATGATGAATGTGGTTTGTTAATCATGTGTCTCATGTGTCTTCAGTACCTAAATGACTCTTGGCTTATGATACATGCTCAATAAATGCTCATTTAAAGGGTGCGTGGGTGGCTCAGTTGGTTAAGCATCTGCATTCAGCTCAGGTCATGATCTCATGGTGAGTTCAAGCCTTACATCGGGCTCTGCACTGACAGTGCAGAGCATGCTTGGGATCCTCTCACTCCCCATATCTCTGTCCTTTCCCCTCCCCCTCGTGCACACATGCACATGCTCTCTGTCTCTTTAAAAAAAATTTAAAGAAGTTTGTTTAATACTCATTAAAATGAAATAATTAAAAAAAACCTAGATGACTAAAGCTTAGAGGAGAAAGAAGTCTTTTGTAAGTATGCAGAAAAAAAATCAAGATATTACTTTCACCCTTTATTTCTCATTAATGGACTATGTATAATTCTTGTGGATACTTAACTTGGTATGTGGCAGTTACTTAGGACCCAGTTGAGAAATAAGAGATTCACCATTCGTCAACACACAAGACTGACAGAATGTTATCCTTTTCTTAGAATAGTATTTTAAATGTAACTTTTTTTTCCCTTTTGGATGTCCCTGCCATTATTAGTCTCTCTGGGTCAGCATCACTAGGAGGAGAGGTAAGGGGTCAGAGATGTATTCATGAAGCAAAAGAATGTGAGCACAGGTCCAGTAACTACAGGCATTTCAAACAAACAGTGTTGTCTGCTGCCCCTTACTGGTAAGATAATAAAATTGCTAAATTACATTTTAAAAGTGTAGTTCTTGGCACTGAAATCCTGTGTTACCGGAAATAGCTCCTTTACTACAACAAAAATTATGTAAGTGTATCATCTCAAAAACTAAACCCCGTATGGGGAAAGTCACTTCATTAAAGGCAGTTTTCTGGCCTTCAATATGGATAACTGTAGAGAAAAGTTAAGTAGGAAAAATACTAAAGAAACCCCATATGTATAAATTGATTTCCCATGCTTGAAAACTTGAAAGTTATCAATGGCAACAAATACTCTAAGTTGATTTCTTTGAAGTGACAGTGCCATTTTATTTTCTTGTTTATTTATTTATTTATTCGTTCATTTTTAAAATATTTTAATGTTTCTTATTTAATTCTGAGAGAGAGGGAGACAGCGCAAGTGGGGGAGGGTCAGAGAGAGAGGGAGACACAGAATCTGAAACAGGCTTCAGGCTCTGAGCTGTCAGCACAGAGCCCGATGCGGGGCTGGAACCCATGAACCGTGAGATCATGACCTGAGCCGAAGTTGGACGCTTAACCGACTGAGCCACCCAGGCACCCCTTTATTTATTTATTTATTTATTTATTTATTTTTAAAGTTTGTTTGTTTTGAGAAAGAGAGAGAAGAGTGGGAGATGGGCAGAGTAAGAGGGAGAGAGAATCCCAAGCAGGCTCAGGGCTGGAACCCATGAACTGTGAGATCTTGGCCTGACTTGAAACCAACAGTTGGATATTCAACCAACTGAGCCACCGAGGTGCCCATTTCATTTGTTTTTAAGAAAATATCTGCCACTTTCCCATGTCTGAGTAACCGTGGTTTGTTCTCTAATCATCCTTTCAAGTAAAAATGGCATTCCGTGAAAAGCAGCAGTTAATTCAGGTTGCAGTTGAAACTAGAGCCCAAGTGCTTCCCTGAGATAACCTTCATAATACTTCAGTATTTCAGCACATTGCCATATGCACACTTCCCATGTCCTCACACAGGACATTGGAAAGGAGCAGCCATAAACCACTGGGAAAACGCTTTTAGCAGGAGCTTTGGAGTAAACCAGTGAATTCTGAGGGCTTGCTGAACTGTGGGTGTTGGGCCTCAGAATGCCGAGCCAGCACTTCTGCCCTGGTCTCTGTTAATGGTTAATAAACCCAGAGATTCAAGTCACTAGAGTAATGTTGTACCTCCCTAGTGCCATGTTGGCTAGCCATAGAGGACTTTAATTTGTGCATGAAATGACCATGGCTTTCCAAGGAGGTGATCCAGAACTGTAGGTTAACAGCCTAATGTGTGGTTTCACTGCTATATCTTCGGTAAACAGCACTGGCCCTGGGGCTGGATTGAGATAAACACCTCAAGAAGTGTACAGAAGGGACCTCATTCATGGTAAACAAGGAGACACAATTATGGATGAGAAAACAATGCTGAAAACTCAGTCTAAAAGTGAAGGCAAAGTTGAAAATGCAAAATGAGCAATGAAGTCAGAAGTCAGGATTGGGGGAGAGGGCAGAAGGAGGAAGCAATTGCAGAATCATTTTGGCCAAAGGTGGAGAAATAAAAGCCTCCGACTGCACAAGAATTCTGGCAGTCCCCTCTACGTGGTACCTGGTATATCACATGGGACTTGTCAGCTCCCGAAAGAATAGTGCAAGCCCAAAGAGGACAGCGAGACAGGAAAAAAAAAACCAGAAACAAAACAAAACAAAACAAAATCTGAAGCCAGAAGGAAACAGGATCAGAGATACTGGCCCCAAAAAGGGAGCTAACAGTCAGATGATAATTCCAAGCAGAGACATGGCAAATTGTATATTGTTTCTGATCGGCATAGCATCCTCTTCCGTTCCAGGAAGAGAGAAACTATCGCCTCTCCTCTTCCCTTTATAGTAAGCTATGGGAAAGCAGGATGCTGTCTCCTGTCTCTCATTTTCAGCCAGTGTACTTAAACTTCATTCTCCACACTCTGCTAAAACCGGTAAAGGTCATCAATGGCTTCCTAACTGAAAAGTCCTATAGACTTGTTTTCATCCTCATTTGCTACTTCATTTCCAGCAAACTTCTCAAAACTCTCTTCCTGAGAGACTCCTTCCCTAATCTCCCTAATAAAACAGTGCTCATCATCACACAATTGCTTTCCCTGATGTTATTCTCTTTTTATTTTTATTATAGAAAAATTTAAGTATAGGAAAGTGGACACAATAGCTTCAACAGTTACCAAACTCATGGGAAAACTTGTTTTAGAGAGGTCCAAATTTACTTTCTCCTCTCATACTGTTTTCTTTATTATTTTTTAAAATTTACATCCAAGTTAGTAGCATATAGTGCAACAATGATTTCAAGAGTAGATTCCTTAATGCCCCTCACCCATTTAGTCCATTCCGCCCCTCTCACAACCCCTCCAGTAACCCTCTATTTCTTCTCCATATTTAAGAGTCTATTATACTTTTGTCCCCTCCCTGTTTTTATATTATTTTTGCTTCCTGTCCCTTATGTTCATCTGTTTTGTATCTTAAAGTTCTCATATGAGTGAAGGCATATGATATTTGTCTTTCTCTGACGGACCAATTTCACTTAGCAGAATACCCTCTGGTTCCATCCACATAGTTGCAAATGGCAAGATTTCATTCTTTTTGATGGCTGAGTAATGCTCTATTGTACATACATAAATGACATCTTCTTTATCCATTCATCCATCAATGGACATTTGGGCTCTTTCCATACTTTGGCTATTGTTGATAGTGCTGCTATAAATATTGGGGTGCATGTGCCCCTTGGAATCAGCATTTTTGCATCCTTTGGATAAATACCTGATGCAGTTGCAGGTTTGTAGGGTAGTTCTATGTTTAATTTCTTGAGGAGTCTCCATACTGTTTTCCAAAGTTGCTGTACTAGTTTGCCTTCCCACCAGCAGTGCAAAAGATCCTCTTTCTCCACATCCTCGCCAACATCTGTTGTTGCCTAAGTTGTTAATGTTAGCCGTTCTGACAGGTGTGAGCTGGTATCTCACTGTGGTTTTGTTTTGAATTTCCCTGTCGATGAGTGACATTGAGCATCATTTCATATGTCTGTTGGCCATCTGGATGTCTTCTTTGGAGAAGTGTCTGTTCATGTCTTTAGCCCATTTCTTCACTGGATTATTTGGTTTTTGGGTGTTGAGTTTGGTAAGTTCTTTATAGATTTTGGATACCAACCCTTTATCTGATATGTCATTTGCAAATATCTTCTCCCATTCTGTCAGTTGCCTTTTACTTTTGCTGATTGTTTCTTTCACTGTGCAGAAGCTTTTTATCTTGATGAGGTCCCAATAGTTCACTTTTGCTTTTGTTTCCCTTGCCTCTGGAGACATGTTGAGTAAGAAGTAGCTATGGCCAAGGTCAAAGAAGTTCTTACAGGCTTTCTCCTCAAGGATTTTGATGGCTTCCTGTCTTACGTTTAAGTCTTTCATCGATTTTGAGTTTATCTTTTTGTATGGTATAAGAAAGTGGTCCAGGTTCATTTTTCTGCATGTCGCTGTCCAGTTTTCCCATCACCACTTGCTGAGGAGACTTTTTTCCATTGAGTATTCTTTCCTGCTTTGTCAAAGATGAGTTGGCCATATGTCTGTGAGTCCATTTCTGGGTTCTCTATTCTGTTCCATTGATCTGAGTATCTGTTTTTGTGCCACTACCATACTGTCTTGATGATTACAGCTTTGTAATATAGCTTGAAGTCTGGGATTGTGATGCCTGCTGCTTTGGTTTTCTTTTTCAAGATTGCCTTGGCTATTTGGGGTCTTTTCTGGCTCCATACAAATTTTAGGATTGTTTTCTCTAGCTCTGTGAAGAATATTGATATTATTTTGATAGGGATTGCATTGAATATGTAGATTGCTTTGGGTAGTATTGACATGTTAACAGTATTTGTTCTTCCTATCCAGGATCATAGAATATTTTTCCATTTTTTGTGTTTTCTTTTGTGTTTTCAGTGTACAGATTTTTCACCTCTTTGGTTAGATTTATTCCTAGGTATTTTATGGTTTTTTGTGGTTTTGGGTGCAGTTGTAAATGGGATTGATTCGTTGATCTCTCTTTCGATTGCTTCATTGTTGGTGTATAGGAAGAAATTGATTTCTGTGCATTGATTTTATATCCTGCAACTTTACTGAATTCCTGAATCAGTTCTAGCAAGTTTTTGGTGGATCACATACTGTTTTGAAGTAATTCCCAGACATCCTATCTTTTTATCCGTAAGTATTTCATATGTCTCTACATATGTATCTTTTTGTTAAATAATCATAATACCATTATCACAACCGAAAACAAGACAAAAAATCTGTAATATATCAAATATCCAGTGTTCAAATTATCAACTTACTCATGAATGTTATTTTTCCCTAATTTGGTTTTTTTAATGTTTGTTTATTTTTGAGAGAGAGGGAGAGAGAGAGACACCATGAGCGGAGAAGGGGCAGAGAGAGAGGGAGTCACAGAATCTGAAGTAGGCTCCAGGCTCTGAGCTGTCAGCACAGAGCCTGCTGTGGCCTCAAACCAATGAACTGTGAGATCATGACCCAAGTTAAAGGCAGATGCTTAAATGACTGAGCCACACAGGCTCCCCAGCTAATTTGTTTTTTCTTTTTAATATTTATTTATTTATTTTTAGAAAGAGAGAGAGAGTGTGTGTGTGAGTGTGTGTGTGTGTGTGTGTGCGCGCGTGCGGGCACGCGCACACACGTGCTCCTGTGGGGGAAGGGCAGAGAGACGGGGAGAGAGAATCCCAAGCAGGCTCTACAGTGTCTGTGCATAGCCTAACATGGGGCTCGATCCCATGAACCATAAAAGATCATGACCTGAATTGAAATCAAGAATCAGATCCTTTGCTGACTGAGCCCCCAGGTACACCCATTTTTCCCTAATTTGAATCAATATT
The DNA here is from genome assembly GCA_017311185.1 of Proteles cristata cristata. Classification (NCBI taxonomy): domain Eukaryota; kingdom Metazoa; phylum Chordata; class Mammalia; order Carnivora; family Hyaenidae; genus Proteles; species Proteles cristata. The sequence goes on along the minus strand of JAESUZ010004923.1, from coordinate 92,160 downwards.
TAAATAAGATACAGAATTGTGATTGTTTGTTAAGTTTCTTATCTCTTTTAATCTATAGGTCCCTTCTCCTCTTCTCTCCCTTTCCTCTGAAATCTCTCTGTTGAAAAAAAAACAACTAGCAGTACCTGGGTGGCTCAGTCAGTTAAGGGCCCAGCTCTCGGTTTTATCTTTCATCATAATCTCACAGTTTTTGGGCTCAAGCCCTCTACATTAGCCTCTGTGGTAACAATGAAGAGACTGCATGGGATTCTCTCTCTTCCTCTCTCTGCCTTTCCCTTGCTCATGTTCTCTCTATCTCAAAATAAATAAATAAACTAAAAACAAACAAACAAACAAACAAAATACAACTAAGAATTTGTCTTGTAACATTTCCCAAAGTCTGGATTTTGTTGATGAGTTTCATTACTATATTCCCTTATCTTTCATATTTCCTGTGCAGTGATTGCTGGATCATATGAGTTTTCTTGGTGAAATTGCTTCATGAAGGGTGTGGTGTTCTTCTAACAAAAAGTACACTGTTTGCTTTTATCATGTAGACAAATATGGTGGTCATTGCCTAGATTCATTAATGCATTAGGAGTGCAAAATGATAAGTTCCAAGTCTATCGTTGCATCTTAATTCATTAACTGAAATATTTCTGTAAAGAGAAACCCCCTTGTCAATGGCTTGTTTACTCAGTAATAGAGTTCACATAGGAAAGACAGGATAAATGCTTGATTGGTTCCCTTTTAAAAAAATTATTGCAAAATAATGGGTTCACTAGCATTCTGCAACAGTTACTAATCAGTGTTGTTATTTGTGTCAGTTAGCTGTTATTAGGTAAAACAAACTCTCTGTCTCCCATTCCTGAAAACTCAATTGTTTAAAACAATGAAGCACTTCTGCTTCTGGCCAAGGTGGAGAAATAAGGTACATATTATCTTCCTGCCTAAAATAATTTTTATAATATACAAAATATATGAAACAACTATTTGAAGACAGTAGACATTAGGCAACAAAGGACAGTTATCCTTGAGAGGTGGAAAATAAACAAGGTAAGCCCACTGAATACTCCATCATACTTCCTTGAGGGAATTTATAGGCCATGACACAGGGAGAGAGAATTGAGGCAGATCCCAGAGTACTCCCTGAGTTTAGGATATATAGTGGAGATTCTAGGGAGTACAAAGAAACTAGAGTTCACAGGACAGAGTACCAAAAAAAGTGAGGGTTGTTCATAGAGAGAGCTCTAGAGATAGGCAGAGGTACTTCCTCAAGTATTAGGTGAGCACTGATTAGCAAATGCATGTGAGGAAACTACATAAGATTGGAGAAAGGTTGCATGTAAAAGGATTACATGCAATAGTGCCTGCCATTCCACAGAGCGAGAAATAGTGCTTGCCCCCACCAACCAGTCTAGAAAACCCTATGATTCTTTAAGCATTGGGAATAGTACATGGAAGGGCCTTGTCTCAACAGTAGGGATTAATTAGTCCTGGGCTAAGCACTGAGTTGATTTCACTTAAGAATCTTAAGTTTAAGGGCACCTGGATGGCTTAGTCAGTCGAGCATCCAACTTTGGCTCAGGTCATGATCTTGCTGTTCCTGTGTTCGGGTCCCTCATTGGGCTCACTGCTATCGGTCTGTCAACACATAGCCTGCTTTGGATCCTCTGTTCCCCTCTCTCTGCCCCTCCCCTATTTTAGCTCTCAAAAATAAATAAAATAGTTTTAAAAAGGAATCATAAGAGTCAAAGGTCAAACTGTTTTGAAGTAATATAATTATAACCCAAAACAAAGCTCAAGAATCCTTTTAGGAATGTAAAAACTGTAACACCCAACAAGGTAAAATTCACATTCCCTGGCATCCAATAAAAAATTATTAGGCATGGAAGAAGGAAAATAAGACCTATAATAAGAAAAGAAGCCACTTAATCAAAATGCTTTCAGAATTCACATATGTTAAAATTAGCAAGCAAGAACATTAAAATAGTTATTATAACTATTTCATTCATAAAAAGTAAACATAAAACATGTTAAAAAGATCCAAACCAAACTTTTAGAGATTAAAATTACAATGTATGAAATAAGTGTCAAATGTTAATCACATTTGATGGAAGATTTAATGGAAGATTAGACATTTCAGAAACAAAGATTAGAAAATTAAGTGAACTGAGAGATACATCAGTAGAACTATCCAAAATAAAACACAGAGAACAGGGAATTTTAGTAAAATAACAAAACCCTGAGTTGTGACACGATTGAAGCATATTAATCTGCACAGACTTATAGTTCCCATAAGAAAGGAGAGATAAGGGGACAGAAAAGTTATTTGAAGAAATACAGCTGAAATGTTCCCAAATGTGATGAGAAGAATAGAGCCACAGGTCCAGAAAGTTCAACAAACCTCAAGCACAAAAATGATGAAGAAAACTACACCAAGACACATCATAATCAAATTGCTCAAAACCAGGATAATTTTAAACCAGATCAAACAAAACAACAACAACACAAACAGAGAATATGTACAGAAAGAAAAATTCAGGTATCAGCAAATTTCTTGTCAGAAACGATAAGCAAAAAGATACTAGAACAGCAGTTTTAAAGTTCTGAACAACAACAGCAAAAATTGTCAGGTCTACACACTGTGAAATGTTTCAAAAATGAAGGTGATATAAAGACATCTTTAGACATCCAAAAGCTGAAAGATCTCCAGCATACCATTCTGTAAGAGGTATTAAAAGAAATCCTTCAGGGAAGTCTGAGTGGCTCAGTTGGTTGAGTGTCCAGCTCTTGATTTCAGCTCAGGTCATGATCCCACAGTTGTGTGATTGAACCCTGCATCAGGCTCCACACTGAGGGCAGCACCTGCTTAAGATTCTCTCTCTTTCTCCATTATCCTCTCTCCCTCTCTCCCGCACTGAGCTCTCTAAAATAAAAATAAAAATTCTCCCTCCCTCTGCCCCTCTCCCCCATTCACATGCTCACTCTCTTTCTCTAAAAGAAAAAAGAAAACAAAAGGCAATCCTTCAGTTAGAAAAGCAATGATGAGAATATGATCTATACCAAGGAATGCAGAGCTTCAGAAATGGTAAATTTATTTCTATGAGTGGGGTTTTTATTATTTAAATATCTTAGAATATAATTGATTGTTCCAAAATAATAGTAACAATATTATGTGTGGAGTTTATGACATATATAAAAGTATCATGTGTGACATTATAACACAAAGGTCAGGAGAGGATAAAGGTAGATATACAATTGTAAAGTTCTTATACTGTATTTGAAGGGAGAATGTGATAAAGTAAATGTGTATACTGTAAAACCTAAAGCAACTACTAAAATAAAACAATAAGTTGTAACCAATAAGGAAACAATGGAAATAAAATGAAATCACACAAAATATTTAGTTAAGCCAAATAAAGGAAGGAGATGGAAGCAAAGATCACATGAATCAAATAGAAAACAAATAACAAGATAATATAGTTAACCCTATCCATACTTATAATTACATTAAATATAAATTGTCTTGGGGCACCTGGGTGGCTCAGTCGGTTAAGAAGCCGACTTCAGCTCGGGTCATGATTTCGCGATTTGTGAGTTCAAGCCCTGCATCAGGCTCTGTGCTGACAGCTCAGAGCCTGGAGCCTGCTTCTGATTCTGTGTCTCCCTCTCCCTCTGACCATCCCCTGCTCACACTCTGTCTCTATGTCTCTCAAAAATAAATAAGCGTTAAAATTATTTTAAATATAAATTGTCTGGAGGGGTGATTCCTAGGTGGCTTGGTTAGTTAAACATCCGACTCTTGATTTTGGCTCAGGTCATGATCTCACCACTGGTGAGATAGAGCCCCACGTCTTTGGGCTCTGTGCTGACAGTGTGGAGTCCTCTCTTTCTGACCACCCTCATGAATGCTCACTCTCTCAAAATAAATATAAAAAAAAATAAAAACAAATTGTCTGAATTCCCCAATTACAATGAGGAAGTTGTCATATTGGATTAATAAATCAATCCTCAACTCTGTGGTGCCTACAGAAAACACACTTCGAATATAAAGATACAAATAGGCTGAAAGTAAAAGAATGGAAAGAGATATATTCCATCATGCTATTACTAATCAAAGAAAGTTAAAATGGCTGTGTCAATACCATGCACAGTAGATTTCAGAACAAAGAATTTTATGAGGGTAACAGTGTCATGTCACAATGATAAAACTGTCAATTTATCAAGAAGACAAAACATTCCTAAATGCTTATTTGCCTAACAGATCTTCAGAATACATGAAGCAAAAATTTATAGAGAAGTAGGCAAATCCACTAGTACATTCAGAGAGTTCAATACCATTCTCTCAATAATTGATGGAACAAGTAGATGGAAAATCAGGAATGATCTCTGTTCCCAGAGGTCAGCAATCTATGCCCTGACACTTAAATCCATTTGTCTCCTTGCCTCATCTATTTTTATAAATTATATTTTATTGGGCTAGAGACAAGCTCATGCATTTATGTATTGTCTATGGTTGCTTTCACATTACAACAGAAGATATATATGTCTACTTTCACATTGTATAGCAGAAGAGTAGTATTTAGGGGGAAATTTATAGCACTAGGTGCCAATATTTTGTACAGAATGAAAATAAAAACCAACATAACAAACTTTGTGAAGCACCACTTAATCATTACTTAGAAATTTATATCACTAAGTGCCAATATAAGAAAAAAAAATCCCAAAGAAATGCCTTCAATTTCCACCTCAAGAGCAGCATAATTGTGACAGAGATTCCATGGTCTGCAAAGCCTAAAATATTTATCTTTACCTTTAAAGAAAAGGTTACTAACACATGAAATACAAGAAAAGTACAACCACTTTGACCTAGTAGACATTTATAGAATACTTCATTCAACAAAGCAAAATACACATTCTTGCCAAGTGCACATGGAACACTTAACAAGAAGGTCATATTCTGAGACAATAAAACAAGTCTCCATTAATTCAAAAGGATTAAAGTCATATAATGTATCTTCTCTGATCACAATTGAATTAAATGGGAATGATGGATATATCTGTCAAATCATCATAATGCTTTCATGTGTGTACACATATGCCAAAACTTATCAAGTTATACATGTGAAGTATGTGGAGCTTATTACATATCTGTTATACTTTATACTATTGGTGGGAATGCAAACTGGTGCAGCTACTCTGGATAACAGTATAGAGGTTCATCAAAAAGTTAAAAATAGATCTACCCTACGATCCAGCAATTGTACTACCAGGTATTTACCCAAAGGATGCAAAAGTACTGACCTGAAGGAGCATATGCAGCCCAATGTTTATAGCAGCACTATCAACAATAGCCAAACTATGGAAAAAAATCCAAATGTCCATCAACTGATGAATGAATAAAGAAGATGTAGTTTATATATAGAATGGAATATTACTAAACCATCGAAAAGAATAAAATTTTGCCATTTGCAACAATGTGGATAGAGCTAGGGTGTATTATGTTAAGTGAAATAAGTCAATCAGAGAAAAAGCAAATACCAATTATTTCACTCATATGTGGAATTTAAGAAACAAAGCAGATGAACATAGGGAAAGGGAAGGGAAAAAGTGAGAGGGAAGCAAACCTAAGACACTCTTTTTTTTATGTTTATTTATTGGGGGGGAGGCACATGCATGAGTGGGGAGAGGGGGAGAGAGAGGAGGAGAGAGAATCCCAAGCAGGCTCCATGCTATCAGCACAGCCTGATGCAGGACTCAGTCTCACAAATGGTGAGATCATTACCTGAGCCAAAATCAAAAGTTGAACACTTAACCAACTGACACAACTAGGTGCCTCTAGAGACTCTTAACAATAGAGAACAAACTGAAGGTTAATGGATGGAGGTGGGTGGAGGATTGGCCAATGGATGATGGGTGTTAAGGAGAGCACTTGCTATGATGAGCAGTAATATACTATGTAAGTTATTAACTGAATGAACTGTTGCTGAAACCACTATTGGTTAACTAACACTGTATGTCAACGAATTAGAATTTAAATAAATATTTGAAGAAAAAGAAAACTGATTCAAGGGATGGGGAAAATATCCTACCTCTTGAAGGGAAGAGCTATAGTCACAGTTGTAAGAAGCAGAGATATAAGAAAGGGAATAATTACGTTGTTGCAATCACTCTAACAATTATTATTGACTTATGGATTCAATCCTATTTAATGTATTTTAGTCAATTGCAGTTATCCTTGTTGATACGCAACTTGTCCATATTAGGATAATACTGTTACTGGGAGCCAGCATTTATTTGGAACAGCTTGCCACATCTTCTAAATCTGGAAACTACATTTCCCAGAATCACCTTTCCTATGTGACAAAATCATGTCAATGACAGGAACTTGGGAAAAACTTGAAAGTTGGAGGTGGAAGCCATTCTCAGGAATTTGCTGTGGCCAAATTCAATCTCTTCACAGGCCTGTCTATGAGCTGCTACTTCCAAGACATAGTAGGTAAACTGACAGCTTCTCAAACTCCTCTAGAATTCTTACCTTTCAAACCAAGCTCTAAGCGTTAGGTTGAAAACAATAGTGGTGTGATTTTATGGTTTCTTTCCCAGCTTTTCCTCACTCATGTAAATTCAGATTCTTGTAATAAACCCTTTTATTCCCATAATAGCTGTGGTAACTCTTATCTTGTTTGAATCTGGGCTAATAAAGAGTTTCTTCAGGTTGGTTCCTGAGTCCTTTTGACATAACATTGTGTAGTCTTTGATAATTCACTTACTTCCTGGTATAAGAAGATATTCAAAGGTTATTTGTACTATTACTGCTCAAGATCTAGAATCACCATATCTACAGGGATATCCTGTTTGTTTGTTTGTTTGTTTGTTTTAAGTCACTTGGATTAGTTCCTCTCTGCCTGAGTACACAACTTATTAATAATAGTTTCTGTCACTGTCTGATATTAAATTTGCTCATTGTCTATCTCCTACTTTAGAAGATAAATCCAGTGAAAGCAAGGACTTTGCTTTGTTTACCGTCATATCCTCAGTACACTTCCAATTACTAATAATTTTGTTTTCTTACTCTCATAAAGGGATTTCTCATAATTTCTGTTTTATTACTAACAGCTTGAACCACTTTAATACAGAATTCCTCCAATGGAAATTTAAGACATTATGTTCTTACCTTTGTTTGTTTATAAAATATGCCCCACAGATTTCTGACTTTTTTTTCCTTATGGCTGTATGCAGTGAAGAAAATGTTGATAAAATAAAAAGTATAAACCTTTTATGTTAAAATTATTATGCAAAGTGACAAGTTATTGGGGTTTTTTTTGGTCTTTATTCTACTAAAATTAAATTCAACATTTATAATTTTAAAAAATGTATTCGGAAAAGTCCCCATGGTGCCAGACATTTTTCTTGCAGGGACAAGTCTTAGAATACATATAGTAAGAATCCATTACACGGGGGCAAAAGTAACTGTGGCTTTGAGCAAAAATTTGCTGCAATGCAGCTGTTATGTGACATCTAGTAGCTCTGTGGCTTTTGTGGACACAAAAAATAAGTAGTGAGCTCAAAAAACTATAACCACAGTAGTCTATTCTATACAAATACGCTGGTGCCAAACATTTGATGCTAACCACAGAGTGAAAAAGTCAGTATGCAGATTAATACATGGTAAAAATTGAAATGTAAGTAATCATAATCACACCACTACAAACCACATGTTTTTTATAAAATGTTTCCAATTTTCTTATTGGCAGGCTGAGTACCTGTAATTGGAGAAAGGCTTCAGGCTAAAGAAATATAATCTTTCTACTATAAACTTCAGTGATTTGAGTTGATTGAGATAGAGGTGTAGCTCTAAATTTTTAACAAATCCAAATTGCTGCAGCTAAACTAAGAGTCTTCTTTGTTTTTTATTAGTTCAATGTGCTTTAATATAAAAATATACATATTTCTAATTATATTTGTAAAAAGTGTTTCCAAAATACATCAAGTTTTTGAAAGCAATTCTTATCTTTGTATTGCAAACATGCATTCTTTGGTCTCTAAGAACCTGCCTGTACAGCCTACAAAGATATTCTGGGTTTTTGGTGCCTGAATTCTTTTTTTTAAATATTTATCTATTTTTTGACATAGAAACAGAATGCGAGCAGGGGAGGGTTAGGGAGAGAGGGAAACACAGAATCTGAAGCAGGCTCCAGGCTCTGAGCTGTCAGTACAGAGCCTGACGCAAGGCTCGAACTCATGAACCATGAGATCATGACTTGAGCCAAAGTCGGACGTTTAGCCCACTGAGCACCCAGGAGCCTGTTGGTATCTCAATTCTTAAGTTTTAGCATTTTATGAAGTAGCAACACACTGAGGATGGAAAATGTTAACTCGAAATAAGTCAGAAACCACTCACAGATTTCTTACAGCCAAAAGAGTAAACAGGAATGACCTAACAAGTACTAGCAAACCAGTATCCAAGTTGTGATCTATTGTGGCAAAATAACTCTGGTAAACCGTGAGTGGATTAAAGAGATAATGTAAACATTTGCATTATCTTTATACTATAAATATAAAATATGTCATGGCAAACCAGAGAAGGCTATCATAAAAAGGGTCTGTTGATCTATAATAAAAATGTATCTATTTCTGATAGCCCAAAATTCATTTCATTGCAGAACTTGGTGGGGTGAGGGATAGGAAAAGCAGAGCATTCTGGGTAAGAGAAGTCCAACTCCCACGGCAGCATACAGAAAATGATCAGATTTCAAGTCTTCTGGGCTGGGTTTTCTTAAGTAAATAACACACACACTCATTTTTTCCTTTCAGTCTGCATGTCCTGGAAGCAGACAGCAAAACGAAGTTAGACATACAAGAGCTATGGTAGAGGTAACACCTATGAAAGTCAGAGAGCAGAGGTAGGACAGGTGGGCAGAGAAAGCCTACAGTCCACCATGCAAGTCTGACACCTGTGAATGTGAAAGAGGAAGAATGAAAGCTTGGCAAAGAGCCTCAGACTATCTGTAGTTCTGAGAAAGTCTCAGGCAGCCCAGTGGGGAACAATGGTGCAAAGATTTCCCATAGTGTGAAGTTCCAAATTGGGAGGAAAGTGCCATGCTCTAGTACCCCTGCTGTGCTTAGTCTCTCCAGGGAGTTGTTTGGAGAGAGCTTGGCCTTGATTAGAACATAGAGCAGATTCTAAAGCCACTGCAGTTGGAGGCTGTCAGCTCATTGCAGTTTCTCCCTTAAGGGGAGATCTAAGTGGCATACCTTCACAGCTGCTGCATCTCCCATTTAAATGATAGTGATCCACGAAGCTTTCGTCCCCTTTAACGATAGAATAGATATTTTTTAAATGCCAGATACAATATGTACTATCTTAAGAATGTCATACGGACTGTTCTTTCAGTTATTGTGAAAATATGTATTGGGGGAAAATAGGTTTCAGAGAGACACAAGGAGATCTAGAGTGGAAGATTTGAAGTGACATCAGGCCAGGGAGCATGGATGGCTCAGTCCGATAAGTGTCGACTCTTGATTTGGGTTTATGAGTCTGACTCTGTGCTGGTGGCACAGAACCTGCTTAGGATTCTCTGTCTCCCTCTCTCTCTACCCCTCCCCCACTTACTCCCTCACTTTCTCTCTCAAAAATAAGCAAACAAATTTAAATAAATAAATAATAAAACAACACCAAGCTTTTCAAAAGCAACAACAGAGCGGCACCTGGCTGGCTTAGCCAGTGGAACATGTGACTCTTGATCTCAGGGCTGCTAAGTTCGAGTCCCACATTGGGTGTAGAGGTTACTTAAAAATGAAAATCTGTATGAGAATGTGAACTGGTGCAGCCATTCTGGAAAACAGTAGGAAGGTTCCTCAAAAAATTAAAAATACAACTACCCTACGAACGAGTAATTGCACTACTAGGTATTTATCCAAGGGATACAGATATACTGTTTCAAAGGGACATGTGCCCCCCAATGTTTATAGCATCACTATCAACAATAGCCAAAGTATGGAAAGAGCCCAAATGTCCTTTTTGGATGAATGGATAAAGATGATGTGATAAATAGATAGATAGATTGATAGATAGATAGATATAGAGATAGATAAACACAATGGAGTATTACTCAACCATCAAAAAGAATGAAATCTTGCCATTTACAACTACGTGGATGGAACTCTACGGTATTATACTAAGTGAAAGTAGTCCGTCAGAGAAACACAAATATCATATGACTTCACTCATATGAGGAACTTTAAGATACAAAACAGACGGACATAGGGGAAGGGAAGCAAAAATAATATAAAAACAGGGAGGGGGCAAAAATATAAGAGACTCTTAAACATTGAGAACAAACAGAGGGTTACTGGAGGGGTTGTGGGAGGGGGAATGGGCTAAATGGGGAAGGGGCATTAAGGAATCTACTCTTGAAATCACTGTTGCCCTATATGCTAACTAACTTGCATGTAAATTTAAAAAATAAATTTATATATATGCTGTCTACAAGAAACTCATTTTAGACGGGAAGATACCTTCAGATTAAAAGTAAGGGGATGGAGAAATATATATCATGCTACAGGAAATCAAAAGAAAGCCGGAGTAGCGATACTTATATCAGACAAACTGGACTTTAAATGAAAGACAATAACAAGAGATGAAGAAGGGCACTACATAATAATTACAGGGTCCATCCATCAGGAAGAACTAACAATCATAAATGTCTACGCACCGAATATGGGAGCACCTAAATATCTAAAACAATTAATCACAAACAGAAACAAGCTTATAGATAAGAATGTGCTAATAGCAGGGGACTTTAATACTCCTGCTTACAGCAATGGATAGGTCAACCAGACAGAAAATCACTAAAGAAATAATGGACTTGAAAGACACATTGGACCAGATGGACCTGACGGATATATTTAGAACTTTACATCCTGAGACCAGGGAATTTACTTTCTTCTCAAGTGCGCATGGCACATTCTCCAAGATAGATCACATGCTGGGACATAAAGCAGCCCTCAATAAATATGAAAGAATAGAGATCATACCATGCACACTGTCAGATCACAATGCTTTGAAACTTGAAATCAATTACAGGAAGAAGTCTGGAAAACTTCCAAAAACATGGAGGTTAAAGAACACCCTTCTAAAGAATGAATGGGCCAATCAGGCAATTAGAGATGAAATTAAAAAATATATGGAAACAAATGAAAATGAAAACACAACAATTCAAAATCTATGGGATGTGGCAAAGGCAGTCCTAAGAGGAAAGTACATTGCTCTCCAGGCCTATTTCAAGAGATTAGAAAAAGCGCAAGTCCAAAATCTAACAGCTCACCTAAAGGAACTAGAGGCAGAGCAACAAGAACGCCCTAAACCCAGTAGAAGAAGAGAAATAGTAAAAATTAGAGCAGAAATAAACAACAGAGAGACCAAAGAAACAATTGAACAGATCAATGAAACCAAGAGTTGGTTTTTTGAAAAAGTAAACAAAATTGACAAACCTCTAGCCAGACTTATCCAAAAGAAAAGAGAGAGCACCCAAATAGACAAAATTATGAATGAAAATGGACTTATTACAACCAACCCCTCAGAAATACAAGCAATTATCAGGGAATACTATGAAAAATTATATGCCAACAAATTGGACAACTTAGAAGAAATGGACAAATTCCTAAACACACACTCACTACCAAAATTCACACGGGAAGAAATAGAAAACCTGAACAGACCCATAACGAGTGAAGAAATTGAATCAGTGATCGAAAATCTCCCAACAAATAAGAGCCCTGGACCTGATGGCTTCCCTGGGGAATTCTACCAGACATTTAAAACAGAATTAATCTCAATTCTTCACAAGTTATTCCAAAAAATAGAAAGCGAAGGAAAACTCCCGGACTCATTTTATGAAGCCAGCATCACACTGATTCCCAAGCCAGGCAGAGATCCAGCAAAAAAAGAGAACTACAGGCCAATATCCTTGATGAATACGGATGCAAAAATTCTCAACAAGATCCTTGCAAATCGAATCCAGCAGCATATAAAAAGAATCATCCACCAAGATCAAGTGGAATTCATTCCTGGGTTACAGGGCTGGTTCAACATTCGCAAATCAATCAATGTGATACATCATATCAATAAAAGAAAAGATAAAAACCATATGATCCTGTCAATAGATGCAGAAAAAGCATTTGACAAAATACAGCATCCCTTCTTAATAAAGACTCTCGAGAAAGTTGGGATAGAAGGAACCTACTTAAACATCATCAAAGCCATCTATAAGAAGCCTTCAGCTAACATCATCCTCAACGGGGAAAAACTCAGAGCTTTCCCCCTGAGATCAGGAACACGACAGGGATGCCCACTCTCACCACTGCTGTTTAACATAGTGCTGGAAGTCCTAGCATCAGCCATCAGACACCAAAAGGAAATCAAAGGCATCAGAATTGGCAAAGAGGAAGTCAAACTTTCACTCTTCGCCGATGACATGATACTCTACATAGAAAACCCGACAGACTCCACCAGAAGCCTACTAGAACTGATCCAAGAATTCAGCCAAGTTGCAGGGTACAAAATCAACGTACAGAAATCGGTTGCATTTTTATACACCAACAATGAAGCAACAGAAAGAGAAATCAAGAAACTGATCCCATTCACAATTGCACAAAAAAACATAAAATACCTCGGAATTTAAAAAATTTTTAATGAAAATCTGTAAAAAAAAAAAAAAGTAACAGCAACAACAATAGGAGTAAGGAGTACTCATTTAGAAGTGCTGAACAAATTTTGAATTAGAGTTTTACTAAATAATGTGTTGGGTAAGATGAAGACATTCTCAAGCATACAGTGTCTTAGAGATTTTATCACACATGATTATTATCAAAAACACAGAGTAGATAGGGGTACATGGGTGGCTCAGTCAGTTGAGCATCCAACTCTTGCTTTCAGCTCAGGTCATAATCTCAGGGGTTGTTAGATCAAGCTCCACATAGGGCTCAACACTAAGCATGGGGCCTGCTTGAGATTCTCTCTCTCTCAAAAAAACCAAAAATTAAAAACACAGAATAAGCATTTCAGAAACAGGAGAAATTAACAGTAACATTTACTGTTTTTATATTGTCACCACCAAAAAAAGAAGGTAATGAAAAGGGGGAAAAAGGAAAAAAGATGCATCAATAAGGATTCTGCAATAAATTAATCACAAGGTCAACACTCTTGAAGGGTGCTATCAAGAATAGTGGGATTGGGGAGAGGGCTAAGATATTGATCTTCTTTGAAGGGAACATATCAATCTTGTTTTAGGCTGGATTTTCCCAGTATCAGACCCTGAGCCGAAGATTTGAGTGCAAATATTTTATTTTGGTGATGACCCCAAAAAGCACCAATAGGGACATGCAGAAGGAGACAGGGAAGGCAAGAAAGCCAATACAAGATAATATTAGGCACCAGGTTTTCACTTTGGGCAATAAAACTAAATCTCACTGGGGACTTCTGGGACATGTAGATCAGGCACCACATTTGTCTCACATTTGTCTCATTCAAAGAGCAAAAAGAAAAAAAGAAAAAATAAGGCATTTGCCCACCAGCTCCTATCTGTCATTGGCTAAGGTCTGTTCCCATGAGCGTTAGCTCCCTGGAGATTCCATTCCACCCCATATATGGCCAAACACCCTTCTGAAGTCCAGGAAACTTCTGGCTAAGGGTCAAAGTGCTTGAAGTAAGAAGCTATTGCCATGAATGGGAAACAGCATAAGAGATATGGCATGAACACCAGCAACTTCTGTAGTCCACCACTGCCTGCACAGATCTACTTACGCCTCACATTAAATTCCTTCTGTCTCAGGGCATCTGGGACAGTCGGTTAAGCGTCAGTCGGTGAAGCGTCCGACTTCAGCTCAAGTCATGATCTCACGGTTCATGGGTTTGAGTCCCACGTAGGGCTCTGTGCTGACAGCTAGCTCAGAGCCTGGAGCCTGTTCCAGATTCTGTGTCTTCCTCTCTCTCTGACCCTCCCCTGCTCACGCTGTCTCTCTCTCTCTCTTTCTCTCTCTCTCTCTCTCTCTCCCTCTCTCTCTTAGAAATAAATAAAACATTAAAAAATGTAAAAAAATTCTTTCTGTCTCATCACTGTTCTTCAATTCAGTGGCCAGTCTTGTCTTGTCTTGTCTTGTCTTGTCTTGTCTTGTCTTGTCTTGTCTTGTCTTGTCTTGTCTTTTCTTTTCTTTTCTTTTCTTTTCTTTTCTTTTCTTTTCTTTTCTTCTCTTCTCTTCTCTTCTCTTCTCTTTTCCTTTCTTTCCTCTTTTCTTTTCTTTAAAAAATTTAATGTTTGTTTATTTTGAGAGAGACAGAGCACAAACAGGGGAGGTGCAGAGAGAGAGGGAGACACAGAATCCAAAGCGTGCTCCAGGCTCTGAGCTGTCAGCACATAGCCCGACATGGGGCTCAAACCCATGAATCATGATGTGAGTTGAAGTCAGATGCTTAACAGACAGAGCCACCCAGGCACCTCCCTATTTTAAAGAAAATTTTTTTAACGTAGTCACAATTTTAAAATAAGATGAAATACGAACAATAAGAAACTAATGGGATGAACTGCAATCTCCACTATTCATTGTCTTAGTTCTTTAGCAGTCATTGTATATTCCACTCATCTTTGGCTGTCATTTCTGCTAGTCTGGCTTGTTTCATTTCAGTGAAACTCAGACCCTCATTCTTGAGGACTTTGAACCTCATTTTACTGTTTTCTAACCAGTCCATGGTTGTTGCACTTCCCTTTTCACTGTTATCATTAGACATAGAAGCACCAAGAAGAACCCAGTGAATCCCCTAAGTTCCAGACATATTTTTCCTTGGCCTGAGGAGCCAAAAAGACTGGGTGGTAGCCATAGCTTCAGATTTCGTAGAACGTTACTAGTCCCCTGTAGTCTAGTATAATCTAGAAATTTTATCTCACATAGTTATTACCTAGCATAAACCAGGCTTTGCAGATAAAAGTACAGACATCTAAAGTGGCCCAGTTTAAGTGTTAAGAGCCACTCCTACTTCTGTCCTTTCATTCCTAGATTCATGTGTCTGGTTGTCACAGTCATAGCACCTATAATAACCATTGGTTCAAAGTATAATCACTTCTTGGCCTTTGGGTTAAGATCAAGTGCAAAGTATATATCACATCCTAAAGGACAGCACTCCAGCACCACACAATGTCATCCACAAGATAATGACTAGACTGGTACCAATTATGAGGGCATTTCAATATTCTATCACACTGGCAGATTTGGGTAATGTAACAAATAGGACCAACGGTTCCTGGTCATCTGCATATTGTCATGTCTCCTTTGCTGGTAAAGAGGTCCAAAGCATCCAAACCCCCACCCGGTCATTTTTGACTCCTTGAGTGACAGTTGTTGGTTTCTTTCCTTGGATGACAGTACCATTTTGGGACTCAGCATCAATCTCTGCTATTTTCAGATCTGACATTCAACAGTAGTAGTAGTAGTTAGATTAACATTGGTATGAGGAAGCTATGCTGTTGAGCCTGTGTACAACCTCCATCTCCTCCACCATCACCACCCTCATTAAGCATGTGTGAGCACTGGCCAAGGACAGAGGCTAGACTAACTTCATTGGATTCATTATCTGGTACACTTGGTCATTCATTTCCTCCTCTTCCGTTTTATGTTCATTCCAAAAATTTATTCACCTGTCTGGTTTTTCAGTCTTCCTTGATTCAATCTTGCTCTTTCTAGGCTCCTGACCCACCAGCCAACCTACCTGGTACGTCTCAAGATCTTATGAATAGTCTTTTTCAGACTACTTTTCTGTCCACACAAAGATGGTGACCTAGTGTGCTGCTTGAAGCTCTGTCCTCTGGGAGGATTTCCCTTCATCATTGTCTTTCAATGCCATATCTGATAGGTCTAGAGTGTAGCAGTGGTTCATTTTCAGCTCATTCCAACAATTTGAGCCAACTCATCCATAGACCCTGGCATAAAAGAATGCCTTTAAGAAAACACAAAAATTGTAGGGCATCTGAGTGGCTCAGTCAGTTAAGTATCCAATTCTTGACTTCAGCTCAGGTCATGATCTCACTGTCGTGGGATCAAGCCTCAAGTCAGGCTCCATACTGAACATGGAGCCTGTTGGAGATTCTCTCTCTCTCTTTCTCTCTCTCTCACTCTCTCTCTGCCCCTCCCCCACTCATGTGTGCATGTTCTCTCTCTCTTTCAAAATAAATAAACATAAAAAAATACAAAAATTGGGGTGCCTGGGTGGCTCAGTTGATTAGGCGTCCGACTTCGGCTCAGGTCATGATCTCATGGTTCGTGGGTTCAAGCCCAGGCTCTGTGCTGACAGCCAGCTCAGAGCCTGGAGCCTGTTTCAGTCTGTGACTCCCTTTCTCTCTGACCCTCCCCTGCTCACGCTGTCTCTCTCTCGGAAATAAATAAAAACATTTAAAAAAAAACAAAACTTGTGTTAAGAGATTTTATTTAATTGTATTTATTTTTTGGAGATTTTAAATAGCACTGTACTAAATGACCTCTGGTTAAACAGAGAAAAATAAGAGAAACTTGTGAAATACTTAGAACTAAAAAACAATGTACTTTGTATCAAGTCTAAGGAACATTACTAAAGCAATGCTTAATGAAAACATAATTTTGAATGTATCTATCAGAAAGTAGAACAATTAAAAACAAGTGAACTAAGAATTCAATCCAAAGAATAAAGAGGGAACAACCTAGTAAAGCTGAGGGGGGTGGGGAGAAGAAAGAAGAAAACAATAAAGAGAGGAAGAATCAATAAAATAGAAAATGACAAAAAATATAAAAATAATAAAGTGAAAAGGAGAGGGGCGCCTGGATGGCTTAGTCGGTTAAACGTCCGACTTTCGCTTAGGTCATGATCTCGCGGTTTGTGGGTTCGAGCCCTGTGTCGGGCTCCGTGCTGACTGCCAGCTCAGAGCCTGGAGCCTGTTTCAGTCTGTGACTCCCTCTCTCTCTGACCCTCCCCTGCTCACGCTGTCTCTCTCTCTCTCTCTCTCCTAGAAATAAATAAAAAACATTAAAAAAATAGTGAAAAGGAGAGATTAATAAAACCAAGAGATGTTCTTTGGGGAGTCAAATAAGATAGATAAATAAATATGAATATAAGCAATGACTCAGACCCCAGTCCTGGTAATGTGCCCAGAGACAATCTTGTACCAGTCCCTAAAAGAACAGATACAAGATAGTTATCCATCCCTGAGACAATGGATAGATAAAATGTGATGATGCATATTATATAGAATGCTATGAAGTAGTCAGGAATAATGAACTAGAAGTAATCAAAGCCACATGGATAATCTTGAAAACATAAGAAGTGAAAAAAACAACATAATATAATGTCATTTGTGTAAATTAAAAACATGTGAATATGAAGGAAACATTACATATTTTAAGGATACAAAAATTTTCTAGGACATAAAACACATTAGCATATTCCCTGGGTGTAGAGAAGCAGATATGAGTTGGAAAAATATCTGAAGAGAAAATAAAATACAATTAAATAAGACAAAATCGAAGAAGAGAAAACTGTGCTAATAAGGATAGTGTATCATGAACCAAAACATGAGATGGCAAGTATTTGCACCTGAGGTTAGAGAAAAAATTGTACATCCCTGTTAACTACTAATGACATAACATGGCAAATTTTATTTTATATAATGTAGAGATCACATTCTTTCATAGAGCCAAATAAATAGCCACCAGATTTGATTTCTCATTCAGCTTTCCCCTGGGTTTTTTTGAGCTTTTTCTGTGAACAAGCTTTGGCTATAATTTTCCCAATCCCTAAGGAATCAAGTGTTTATCCAACTTAGAACTTCATAGAATATTATTGCAGATGAGTTAAAATAATAAATATTCAGTGAAAAAAGGTCAATAGTATGACTCATAAATAGAAAACTCAGAAAATGTACCTAAAGATAACTAAACAAATGTATTTCTTCCTATGTATCAAATGTTCTAGACAGAACTTTCTATATTTCTTAATCATCAACATTTATTCACATAATCTGAGAGGAAACATTATTCTAGTAAATATCAAAATAAAACTCTAAAAATAGGTACTTAGCAGAATAAAACATTCCCTAAATGGCATCAGAACCAATTTTATCTTTTTAAAAAAATCTTATATCTTAATAGGAAAGTTGGAAATCATGGAAAAATATATAGTTAATCAAAATTTCAAAATATCCTAAAAGTAATAAGTTGCATTATCTGGTCATAAAATCTTTGATTCAGATTTACATTTTTAATATTTCAATTCTCCTTTTTTAACCTTAAAATATTTTAATGATTTTTAAAGTTGATGTACCTGAAGACATTTTTAGATCATTAATTTACTTATGATATAAAATACACATTTTATACATTTTGAAACATACATTGTATAATTATAAGATCTTTCACAAAGATATCAATTTATCTCTGTTTTGGACATTTGCAGAACATAATACCCAGATTCATGTGTTTTCCATTGTTTTTTAATACTGATAATAGCTTTGTCCCATGCCAAATATGGTTTTATACAAAAACAGACATATTTAAGCTTGGTGATCAGTTTTGGAGTAGAGAAAGAATGAAATTGTCCTTTAGACAAAAATAATCCAAAGAAAGCTTGGCTCCAGGGTTAAGGCTGCAAGAGACCTTAATACAGTTCATGAAAACAAAATCTAAAAGAATCACTTGTGTTAAAAATAAAATTTATATGATTTATTGTACTGGAAATATAGCTGGTATTCAATTAATGCTTTTGAGTGAACGAAGTGCCAGCATATATTATCACAGCAAATTGTTTCCTTTTAAATACCCTTCATTAAACACTTTTAGTAGGAATGTTCAGGAAGCATGACATAGGGCCTAGAAGGTAGTGCAGTTGAGGCTGAGTGAACGTTTTGTCTGCACTTCTAAAATGTTTTCTAATGTCCTCATGTTACCTATAATAGGCCTCTGGCTGAATATATATCAGGAGGTGCTGATGTCCTTGAGAGTACAGACTTTGTGACTTTTAGTACTGTTGTAGACCAGATGCAAATATACATATGTATGCATTGATGTTGGTAAGTAGGCTACTGAGAATTTATTCCGATTAGTTTCACTTTCAATTTCTCACAGTGTAATGGTTCAGTTTGGCAATGTGTGTTGCACTACAGGCACCACTGACTGTTTACACTTACCTTCCTTTAAACCTCTAACAAATAGCAGCCTATATGAAACTTTTTATAAAATGCCACTTAGAGGCTTATGCTAATTTGCATATTTAAGTCACTTGGGTTTTTCTTGCCCAGACTTTAACAATGTTTTTCTTGTTCTCAACTTGTACTCTATGATTTTAAGAACATGATTTGTCCCTTGCCTTACTTGGTGCTTGTAGAGAATCTCTCCTGCTGAGTTTCACATTAATCACTCAGTATCTTAATAACTTCTGTGTTCTGTTTTCATAGCTACTATGATATATAGGTGAGCCCTTACAACTTTTCAGCCATAATTTGTATGGTTTTACATATCTGATTTAATTTCCAAATACCTCCTTGATCTCTGAGCTCCTAAAGGGCAGAAGCTGTGACTTATCCGTTTTTGTATATCCAGTATTAAGATCAGAGCCGGAATTGTGGCAGGTACTCAGTAATTGTTGAAATAAACAGAAAGAGAAGCAGACTTGGGACCTGAATCTGGAAGGAGCTTATTTTAATAATCAACTTCGTTCTATACTATATGTCATATATATGGCCAAATTATTTTATGGTAGATGCTTTTTATATATATGTTGCCACGAACTTCACAACAAAGTAGGAATTATTACCCTCGTTTTATTAAAAACAAAATTAAAACAGTAACTCTAGTACTGAGAGAGTTTGAGTAACTTGTTGAAGATGAAACAGGTTTAGTATAAGCAGTAAAAACAACTCTTTCAAAAATTTCAGCTCTTTTTTCTAATGCCAACTGATAGAAAATAGATATGGAATTTCTCCCAATCCCAACATGGTGCCAACTATGAAAGGCGGGAGTACTTGGGAGGAAATTGCCTGTTTAAAACATGCAGGATCTTAACAAATGGAGTTTGGATTACCGCTTGACAGACCTAAGGGAATTCTGGTTCTCTAATTGGCATGAAATCACCCAAAACAGAAAGGAGAAGCAAAAGTAGTGTAGAATTTGTGCAATTTTCTGTCTAGATGTAGCATTCAAGAAGTCACAAAAAAAGACCCAAGAGGGCCATCTGGGTGGCTCAGTTGAGCATACAACTTTGGCTTAGGTCACAATCTCACAGTTTGTGGGTTCAAGCCCCATGTCAAGCTCTGTGCTGACAGCTCTGAGCCTGGAGCCTGGTTCAGATTCTGTGTCTTTCTCTCTGCCCTTCTCCCAGTTATACTCTGTCTTTCTCAAAAATAAACATTTAAAAAAATTTAAAAAATCAAAGACCCATTTTAGAAGGTCTGATTTTTTAAAACTGTCTTCCTAGTATACTACAAACCAAATAAAACTTCAGGGGGGAAAAAAGACCTACTTCTAACAATTGTTTATCAGATTGTTTAAGTTACCTATTGCTCTATAACAAATTACCCCAATATTTAGCAGTGTCAAACAGTAATTTCGCTGTCTCTCACAGTTTTGTGGGTAAGGAAGTTGAGCAGGTCTCAACTGAGAGATACTTCTGCTCCACATGAAACTGATGAAGATCACTGGGTTATATAAATTCATGGATGGGAAGGTCTGGAAGGTCCAGGACATTTCTCCTGCATAACTGATACCTTGGTGGGAAAATCCAGAAGGCTAAGTTCAGCTTAACTGTTGTCCAGAGCACCTATTTATGGCCTTCCTAGCATGACAGTTGCAAGGTAGTCAGGTTTCTTTCATGACCTTCCAGGACTCCCAGAAAGAGTTTTTCAAGAGACAAGAAATGGAAGCTGCTAGTTTCTTAAGATCTGGTCCTGGAAATCGGCAGTGTTGTTTCTGCTGTAATCTATTGGTCAAAGCAAGCATAGAGCCTATGGGACACAGACTCTCATTCCTGGATGACAGGAATGTCAAAGAATTTGGGGCCATTTTTAATCCACTACACAGCCCAATTAACTTTCAGTAATTCTTGTTTATAATTTATATCCTTTAGGGGTACCTGGCTGGCTCAGTTGGTAGAGCATGTGACTCTTGATCTCAGAATTGTGAGTTCAAGCCCCACGTTGGGTGCCCCATGTTGAGTGTAGAGATTACTTAAAAATAAAATCTTAAATAGATAAATAAATAAATAAAATCCTTCAATACTTTTTTTTTTGTTCCTCTCTGATTTCAGATTACTACTGAAAAAGAGAAACCTTTTTGTTCCTCTCTGATTTCAGATTACTACTCCCGTTTCCCATTCTACTTTATATTATGGCTGTTGTATATATGTTCTCACCACTTCTAAAGTTGACACTGAAATACTTGACATTTATGGCCCCAACTTGTTTATATACCAATATGACTAGACAGTTCAGACAGAATTTTCATAATACTTCTTGTGGTTCCCACTCTTTTCTTCTTTGTCTCCAACTGTTAAAAGACTTCCAGATTCTGCTTTTCTTCTTCTTTTTTTAATATTGTTATTTACTTTTGAGAGAGGTAGGGGGAGAGTGCATGAGTGGGGGAGGGGCAGAGAAAGAGGGAGGCAGAGAATCCAAAGCAGGTTCTGTGCTGTGAGCTCAGAGCCTGACACAGGGCTCAAACTCACGAACCGCAAGATTCTTAGAACCTATTCTAAGAGTAGGTTGAGTGCCGTCACGCCAGCATCTCAGTGTGCACAGAAGTTTTCTCATTATTATTAAACAGTAAAAAATATAAAGCCAGAAAGCATTTTGGGGACTGTATAGACCAGACTTGACATTGTACAGAAGTAAAAACTGAGACTCAGAGAACTTTATATGAACTTATCCAAATCACACAATTAATCTGTACGTCAGCTAGAACTAACATGGCTGCTCTTCACTTACACTGATGGTACATGTATTTTGTGTTGATATTTTTTTAAAGGAATTTTATTTGGAAACTAAAAAGGAGAAACTATTTTTTAAATGCCAAATTAATCAAGTGGAATACCAAACCATAGACACTAGTGAACTTCCTGAAGGCAGATTTAAAAACAAAGCAAAACAAAACACTTAAGGGGTGCGTGCATGGGTGGCTCAATCAGTTAAGTGTATGACTCTTAATTTCAGCTCAGGTCATGATCTCACAGTTCATAGGTTTGTCTGCACTGACAGTGTAGAGCCTGCTTGGGTTCTCTCTCTCCCTCTCCTTGTTCCTTTCCTGCTCCCGCGCTGGTGCACGTACGCATGCCACATTCTTTCTCTCTGTCTCAAAATACATACCTTAAAAAAAAAAAAAAGATTGTGGTTAAAAAACACACACGCACTTAAAACTATTAGTAATAGGTGAAGTGTCACAAGGCTCAGTCTAAATGGTATTCATGGTATTCATGTCTCTCTCTCTCAATTAACTTCCCCGTCTCCTTCTCCTTCTTCAAAGCCATCTTTCCAACCCTTTGTCCTTCTTCGGGTTACTTCTTAGGTCCTTCCTGTCTCCAAGACAGTTCTGGTCACCTTAGCCAAATGGGAACACTGGTCTTTATTGTTAAGATAATTTCTTGTAGAAAACATCATGTACTTTCCTTCCACAGGAATGTGCTAACATAATTAGTCCATATCTCAGATATCCAGTAGAAAACCTATAAAAGGTAAATCAGCGTCAGATTTCATGTTAACCTGTTGGCAAACTTCCTCAGACTGCTTGTCTGGTATTGAGGATATAGGTGATATATAACACACAAGTAGATAAAATTATACCAACATTTGTAATTAATGCAACTATTTATTGATTTTACAAATAACTAGAATAAATTCATTCATTGTGAATAATCTCACTCCAAAAGAAATTATAAATCTCCTTCAGTCAAGGTGACAATCAACCCTCTCAAACCACACAAGCTAAGTTGGAAGTTTTTTTACTGTACTTTTCCTATAGCCTATTCTCCCCGCTGAGGAAATAACACTTATTTTATGGGGTCACTCTCAAGATAAGTTCTAGCTGTTGTAATGCTGAAAGTATAGACACAATTCTTTAATTAAATCAATAAACACACTACTCTACTTGCTGGGGCTATGAAGCACCATTTGTAGGAGCAGTCGGGTAAAGAGGGAGGATGCCAGAATGTTGTGTATTCTGAGTTGAGTATCAAGCCAACAATGAAACTGCCTGCCACATGGATCCTAAAGACTTTAATTCTAAATTAATATGACCAACATTTCTTGAGGCCCTCTCACAGCCATTAAAGCAGCACCTACAGGGGAACCGGGGTGGTTCAATTGGTTAAGCCTCTGACTGGATTTCAGCTCAGGTCATGATCTCTCAGTTTGTGAGTTCCGGCCCTGCGTTAGGCTCTGTGCTGCTTAGGATTCTCTCTCTCCCTCTCTCTCTGCTCTTCTTCTGCTCTCTTGTGCTCTCTCTCTCTCAAAATAAATAAATAAACCTAAAAAAAAGCACATAATTGAATATCTTTGAAATAAATCTGATGGGCTCCCATTTCCCACTGGTCCACTGTTTGCTCCAGGGACATTAACTGCCTCACATTTTCAGGTTAGAAATCATGAATATGCATGTACAAGACAATAAAAATTCCTGAGATTCCAATAACCAAAGATAAATGTAAATACCTAAGGATGGATTTATTATTATAATGTGAAAAAATTCTTTTTTTTTATAATGTGAAAAATTCTTTCATGTCTCAATTGTCTTCTACAGCATCTCTTTCTAAGAACTGTGTGGCATCCTACCCTATTACTGGTTAGTAAAAATGTACTGATTATTGGTCATTTAAAGTAATTCCACTTCTTTGCTATTAAAAAATGCTATCATGAATATCCTAGAAGCATATTCATTGCATACATTCCTGGCTGTTTCTTCATGACAGAATCTTTGGACCAAAAGGTTTGGACATTTTAAGACTTTTACTGCATATTCTTGAATTGTATCTAGAATCTACCAATTTTTATCCTGTTAGCATTATATGAGATATCCATCTTTCCTATACACTGATGATAAACAATAATGGTCATCTTTACTAGCCAAAATTAAGTGATCTTAATTTTGAAGATTTCAAAATCTTTTGATTTTGAATCACTGATTTGAATCACTGAAATTTCAATTTTTATTTATTTGAGTAAAGTGAAATTATTATGATTTTTCCACCCTCAATTCTTTCTCCTATTAGAGCTTCTTGAGCTTTCTATCATCTTAATTTTGTGTTCCTCAGGTCTACAGTAAAGAGTGTCTCTGACAACACCCAGACCAGAGTTTGTACCTAATCCAATAACGTTTGTTGGATAAATGAAGGAAACATCAAACAAAATAGATCAGCAACTTGATAGTGAGCAAGGGTCATTCATAATTAGGAACTGGTTATACACACACATACAGTAGTATACAACAGAACAATTCACACATAAATAAATAGTATTAAGATGAAATTCTTTCTCTCATAAGTGGAATGGAACTTTCTTTGAGACTAATAGGCAAAATATCCTTCTAATGTAGTTAAAATCCTTAACTAGAATTTTTAAATGTGGTTTTACTAATATATTAATATACCCCCACAACTTGAAGTCAGAGCTTCTAAATTCCTTTCTAAGCCTATTTATGGGCCTGCTGCAATGAACAGATGAGATACATATGTAATTAGAGGTTTCCCTTGCATACATTAAATTCATTGCTAAAACCTCAAAAATATGTATTCTCAAGTACTATGATGAATTCCTTAGATTATTGAAATGCTGATAAAGGAAAAAATATAGTTATCATATATAATACTAAAACCCTAAGTGAGATGAAGAAACATAATACAAACCAGCTGAATACAAGGCATGACTGTGTGGGATGGGTTGGTTTACAGCCACGTGTTTGTGTCTCCACAATGCTACAACCCAGTTGAAGGAAAGAGAAAGTTCGCTCTTCTGACGACCTTCTTGAGGGTAATTTTCCTTGATGACAAGGCGGCGTCAACATATGATGTTACCTCTGTCGGAACACAGTTCAACCCCCCAGGCTCCTTTGGTTTTGTCTGCTCTTCCATTAGATCCCGGAGTTCAGTCAGCCGAGGAGAAAAGAGAATGAAAGAGGTTAATGTGGTATCTTTCCCGGATGGATGGGGACCCCCAAATGTGGGGTGAAAGCTGGCAGTTTGGGCAGTGAAAGAATTCACCCAAGGCAGAGCAAAGATAGAAGTGTATTGACTACCCCTCAGTAGAGGGTGGGCAGGACAGCAAAGCAGAGACCGTCTGCCAGGAGGCTGTGGGTGGGGGCTGTATTTAAAAGGGGAAGGTGAGGAGGGATGGGAATGTATGGAATTTTCCTTTTTTGGTAACTGTATCCAGGTGTAAGAAACCCATTGGTCAGCTAGGGCTTATGGGCATTTTGAAGTAGGTTGCCTGATGCGCCTGTCAGTATTCAGCCACGGGGTTGGGGTCACTGTGGGCCCTTTCTACATTCCACCGCTCAAGCCTGTTACCTAAAAATGATCTCTAGAGTTAACATTTGACTTCCACATTCCACTGACCAGCACTGCATGACCTGGAGAAGGAGGCTGGGAAATGCAGTCTAGCCATGTGCAAGTTCGGGGGGCAGCAGGCCATTCTATGCCACACGACCTTCTGTGTTTCATCAGTACCGTGTAGCATCCCATGCTGCCTTTGACTATTTCTATCCAAGTCTCATATATGCTATTGTTTATTTGCCATGTTTTACATTCACTTGCTTTTTATACTTCAAGATTTATTTTAGAAGAAAACTATCAAAACTGTGATTGGAAAACCAAAATGAAATATCCATAAATAGAACTTAACGATAGAAACTAATGTACTAAATCCAAAACAATGTTATGAATTCTAAGCCTCTAGGGCTCCTGGGTGGCTCTGTCGGTTAAGTCTCTGACTTTGGCTCAGGTCACGATCTCATGTGAGTTCAAGCCCCACCTTGGGTGATCCCTTGCCCTGCTTTGGGCTCCATGCTGACACTATGGACAAAAAATAAATAATAAATAAATTCTAAGCCTTTGAGCTGAGGTTCGCTCTTTCTTAGATGAAAAGGGAGATTTAATGGCTAGAAAGAGGCACAGTGTATATTTTATCAATATCAAAAAGTATTCTTTACAATTTTCCATTGTGAATTCTATGTTATCAAAAATATTCTTGTTTTTTAGCCTCTCATTAATATACCATTTTCAAACTTTCAGTGCAATTTTAAGTACAATTCTTAAATAAAAAGATTGATTGATTGATTTAAGTAATCTCTATACCCAACATGGGGCTTGAACTAACAACCCCGAGATGAAGAGTTAAATGTTTTTCTGACTAAGCCAGCCAGGCACCGTTCCCATACTCCTTCAATAGCGAACTTATATATACAATACTGACAACTATATTTGTATTCATTCCTGCCACCACATGCTTTGTCTTTTGTACTGCTTTCTTCTTGTTTTATTACTTGTTGATTCGCTTGAGTGGTTTTCTTTTTCTGAATTTCATTTCCATTAATGGGATTAGGAGTTAGACATATAGTTCTTGTTCTTTCAATAATATATATATTTAGGAGTGCCTGGGTGGTTCAGTCAGTTGAGCATCCGGCTCTTGATTTTGGGTCATGAGCCTAGAGTATGCTTGAGAGTCTCTGTCCTCTCTCCCATTCATGATCTCTCTATAAAATATATATACATACACACACACACAAATTTATATTTTAGCAGCATCTATAGTCAATTATAGCAATATAATTTTAGTTATATTTTTAAATAATTTTATATTAAAATTATAATTTTAATTATAATTAAAATTTATTATTTTTAAATTATATTTAAATTATAAAATATTATTTATATTATAATTAAAATTATAATTTTAGTAATAAATAGCATGGTTGTAGGTTTTATTTGCTTTGGGTTTTACTCTGTTCCTTTATCCAAATCTCTAAATGTTGTCATCAAGAATTTTATGGGACGCCTGGGTGGCTCAGTCAGTTAAGCATCTGACTTCGGCTCAGATCATAATCTCACAGTTCCTGGGTTTGAGCCCTGTGTCTGGCTCTGTGCGGACAGCTGGCTCAGAGCCTGGAGCCTGTCTTCAGATTATGTGTCTCCTTCTCTCTGAGCCTCCCCTGCTCACGCTGTCTCTCTCTCTCTCTCTCTCTCAAGAAATAAATAAGACATTAAAAAAATAAAAAAAAGAATTATGACCATATTTTTTACTGTTTTTAAGCATTATAAATTCACTATATTAAAATTTAACTGTTTATTTTTCTGTTGCTCTAGTATATCATATCTTCTGTTATAGTCATTTAAACATTTTTATTATGTATTCTCATGTAATTATTTCAGAGAGGTTCTGTGGGTATTAACTTTTGGAATCTTTGCAAGTCAAAACATTCATTTTGATCCTGTATTTAAATTCTAGTTTGGATAGGGGTGCCTGGCTGGCTCAGTCAGTGGAGCATGTGACTCTTGATCTCAAGGTTGTGAGTTCAAGCCCCATGATTACTTTGAATAAATAAATTCTAGTTTGGATAAGTACATACCTGTGTTTTCAGAATAATTTATACTCAGCATTTAGAAGGTATTTCTGGAGTATTTTTCAACAACCGCCAAGAAATTCTCCAATTCTCAATGGACACCAACAGGGTCTCCTACAAATGTAACTCAGTTCTGACACTACTGGAAGATAGCATTAGATCCCAACAGTTAAGGACTCAGTCCTACAAGACTGGCCTCACTTCAGATGCCAATCACAAGTCCAAGTTTTCACTTGTGCTCTGACAGACATTATAAATGGGAGGTTTGATGACCCTCAGTTCTGTTAATTTGCTAAAGCAGCTCACAAAACTCTAACATTTACGTATGTTTATCAGCTTATTTTAAAGATATTATAAAGGATACTGATAAAGAGGTACCTAGGCAAGGTCCAGAGAGGTCTTAAGGGCCAAGAGCATCTGCCCCAAGGAACTGCGATTCACCCTCCCAGCCTGTGGGTGCCTACATCAACTTGGAAGCAGATCAAATCTCATATAGAGCTTAACTTGCAGCACCTTTCTTCCACTTTCAGCCTTCTGATCACTGGTCTTTCTGGTGACCAGTCCCAATTGGTCCCACCCTACGACACCTCATTAGCATAAACTCAGGTGTGTTCAAAAGGGTTAGGGTTAGTTAGCAACGAATAACAAAAGACACTTCCTCTCTTTGGAAATTATAGGAGTTTTAGGAGCTCTGTGCTCTGAACCAGGAATAAAGACCAAATATATTTCTTACTATACCACAGTATTGATCTATTGACTTCTCTTATACAGTATTTAGTATTCTTCAATACTAATGTACTGCCCAGGACCCTGGAAGCATTTTCTGATCTTGGGCCACAATCCTGGGCACCTCATGTTTCCCCTCTGGTTTGCAATGCATCAATTCCTCGTTTGAATAATACTTTTTATTTTGGAGAGCTTTTAGCAATTTCCCTGAGACCTAAGAGTTATGAAGTTTCACAAGTAATTGTCTAAGGCAAAGATTTTAATTGTGTTAACATTTAAGAGAAAAAAATCAAATATTTGGAGCACTCTTAAAAATCTAAACTTTTGTGGTTTTGGGCATCATGGAAAATTTTCTTCAGTTGCATATTTGATTATTTGTTCCCTCATCTTCTCTTTTTCTTTCTAGAACTTTTGATAGATGACATACATGCTTACCTGCTTCATGTTTCTGACTTTATTTCCTCATAACACTTCTCTCTTTGCCTTTGCTCTTCAATTGTAGAGAGTTCTATAACTTTATTTCCCAAATCAATCATTTAGTATTGATTGTCCAGTTATTAAATTTTATTTTTGTTTTTAATTTATAGAACTATGTTTTCCTTTGATTGCAATCTTTTTGTTGCAGCCTATTCTAGTTTTATGAATACACTGTTCTCTTGTATGATATCCAATCTAAAGACAGTTCAATTATTTAAATGTTCTCTTTTGGTGTTTTGAATCATCTGATGGGTCATCATAGTCAGTGTTTAATGCCTTTGGTTTTGTCAAATAAATACCTGGTAAACATTTTGACTGATGTACTAAGTTATAGCTTGAATTGTATCCTCCAAAAAGACACATTGAAGGCCTAATCCTAGTACCTGTGAAGGTTGACTTTATTTGGAAATAGGGTGTTTGCAGATACAATCTGTTTAAGATGAGATCACTAGTGTTGGCCCTAATCCAATATGACTGGTGTCATCACAAGAGGGAAACTGAGGTATAGGCACACTGGGAGAATGCCAGAATGTGACAACAAAGGCAGAGATTGAAATGCTACAGCTGCAAGGCAAGATTTCCTGGAAGCCACTGGAAGCTAGGAAGAGGCAAGGAAGGATTCTTCCCTGTAGGTTTCCGAGGGAGTATGGCCTGACTGACAGGCTTGATTTCAAATGTGTAGCCTCCAAAAAAGGGGGGGAATATACTTCTGTTTTCATATAGATAGATAGATATATGAAGAGATTTATTGTAAGGAATTGGCTCATATGGTTATGAAGGCTGCACAGGTCCCAAGAACTGCAGTTCATAGACCAGGAGTCAATGTTGTAGTTCTGGTGTGAATACTGGCAGGCTTGAGATCCAGGAAAAAGGGATGTCCCAGTTCAAGGCAGTCAGGCAAGAAGAAATTTGCCCTCACTTGAGAGAGCGTTAGCTCTCTTGTTATATTCAGGCCTTCAACAGATTGGATGAGAGGACAATCTGTGTTATTCAGTCTGCTGATTCAAAAGTTAGTCACCTCCAAAAACACCCTCACAAACACATCCAGAGTAATGTTTGACTAAATATCTGGGCATTCCATGGCCCAGTCAAGTTGGCACATTAAACTGACCTTCACAAATTCTCCCCGACACCCATACACATCTCATTAAACCATACTTAATCTTCCAGTAACGACAATAATAAGATTATGATTCCACCTAAGATGATACAACTATCTTGTGTGCAACTGGAAACATACTCCCCTTCCTTAGAAGAGGAGTTTTAGTCTTTGAGTGAGGTTTACTCTTCTCTTTGATATCCTTTCACTTAAATTCTATGATGTAAAATTAACTACACATAAATACTATGATATAAAGTCAATACATTTATGTTCCATGATAGGGCAATAGGAGAAGAAAGAAAACAAAGAAATAGAGGTAGATCTATAAACACATAAGTGTATTTGTAGCGAAATAAAGAGTAAATACTCAGTGACAATTACAGTCCTCATTTCTTTTTTTTTTTCTTTTCTTTTTTTTTTTTACAGTTCTCATTTCTGTAATTGGTTATGTGATATTTACATTTCCTTCCACTGCCCACTCTGTGTTCCCTTCGCCTTCAGGAAATACCTGAGCAGGTCATGGCTCTTTACCTGGCTGGGGGAAGTAAACCTTCATTTCTGAAGGATCTGGGCTTTTATTAGCCCTGCCTGGACTGAGTTGTCAAGTTTTCCATTGATCTTAATCACAGAGTGTGGTAATACTAAGAGACCCCCTAAAGGATCTCTGTATTCTGCACATACTCTTTCTTATCTCCATTGTGGAACAGTGGTCCAATCTCCCCTTGGTAGTCAGACTCAGTTACCCCAATCAGCAATGTAACTTCCTTCTTTGCCTATAACTGCAGGGACATGGGAGCTCAAAGTGGCTGGGCTGTTGTCTTAATTTACAGTTTAATAGAACATCATAGTTGTGTCTCTGGTTGGAAGCGTTCTTCCCTTTGGAACTAAGACCTCGAGGCCAGCAGGGCATGAAGTTGTGAGGACAGGAAGAGAATATTTTCCTAGTGGGTCACCAGGGGTAATGGTGAGTGGCGCCACTCCCACTTTGACCATTTGGTTCCTGCACTGACTGTGAGAGAAACAGTACCATATATTGGATGTAGATTCAGGGTATGTACAGCCTTCTGGAGAACCCTTCTCCAACCCTGCAGGGTATTGCTATCTATCTAGCCTTATTAGGCATTTACTCTGCTGATTACTGAGAGACAACACCTCTTGCACTTCCTGTTTGTTCACTTTGAGCTTACCATTTTTCTGGATCTGTTCTGAATTCCGAAGTGGTTTTCTTCAGGATGTGGTTTTCTTCTAAGCATTTGAGCTTTGTTTTTTCTCACTTTCTCACTTGTCAATCAGTCTAATGCAATCTACTTTTCGTCATCCATACAATCAATCGTCTAATATAATCAATTTTCCCATTTTTCAGAAATCCCTCGAGATGTCTTATCTGTTCATTCAACCCTTTCTTATTTTATAATGCTATATGAATTTCTTCTCAGATTTTAAGAGATTGAGACATAAAGAGAAGCAAATACATGTATTTGGCTTATTATATCTACCCACCCTCTGGCTTTGATGTTCAAATGTAACTTATTGAGATGAGACACAAAGAACTTCTGGTTAAAAATGGTGAATTAGGGGCACCTGGGTGGCTCAGTTGGTTAAGTGTTTGATTCTTGATTTCAGCTTGGGTCATGATCTCACAGTTTGTGAGTTCGAGTCCAATATTGGGCTCTGCACTGGCAGAATCCCGTGCTTGGGATTCTCTCTCTCCCTCCATCTGCCCTCCCCGCCCCCATAAATAAACTTAAAAAAAAAAAAGAATTATTGGGGCGCCCGGGTGGCTTAGTCGGTTAAGCGTCCAACTTTCACTCAGGTCATGATCTCGCGGTTCATGGGTTCAAGCCCCGCGTCGGGCTCTGTGCTGACTGCCAGCTCCTAGTTTCCTCATGCTGCTATAACAAAGTATCACAAAACACAACTTGGTGGCTTAAATAATAGAAATGTATTGTCTCACAGCTCTAAAAGTCCAAGATCAAAGTGTAGGCAGGATTGGTTCCTTCTGAGAATTGTGAGGGAGAATCTGTTGTCTCTCTCCAAGCCCCTGGTGGTTTGCTGGCAATCTCGGATGTTCTTTGGCTTTCCTTGTGTCACTCCAGTCTCTGCCTTTGTCTTTATGTGGGATTCTTCCTATGAGTGCATGTCTGTGTTCAAACCTCCCCCTTTTACAAGGGGCCATCCTATTGAATTGGGCACTCATCCTATTGCACTATGACCTTATTTTTTTTTTTAATGTTTTTATTTATTTCTAGGAGAGAGAGAGAGAGAGACAGAGTGAGCAGGGGAGGGTCAGAGAGAGAGGGAGTCACAGACTGAAACAGGCTCCAGGCTCTGAGCTGGCAGTCAGCACAGAGCCCGACGGGGCTCGAACCCACGAACCGCGAGATCATGACCTAAGCGAAAGTCGGACGCTTAACCGACTAAGCCACTCAGGCGCCCCTCACTATGACCTTATCTTAACTGGTTACATCTGCAATGACCCTATTTCCAAATAAGGTTGTGCTCTGAGGTACTAGGGTTTAGACCTCGACATGTGAATTTGGGGGTACAGAATTCAATCCATAATAGTTCTTGTACTCATTCTATTCTCAGAATTCCAGTAGTTGGGTATTCTATAAACATCTTGGTCATCCCATCCCTGTGTGTTTGAAAAAATTGAAACCACTTAGATAAAAGATATTTTTAAAACCTGACATTTGGAGTCCTTCAAAGGTTGTGTTTGCTTCTGAGTATTCTACCTGTTGTCAAGTCTCACCCATGAATACAGAGGTTCCAACCAGCTCCCTAGTTTATTTGTTTGTTTATTTATTTATATGTTTATGACTTGAGAGAGAGAGACAGAGAGAGTGTGTGCAAGGAGTGGAAGGGCAGAAAGGGAGAGAAAGAATCGATCTTAGGCAGGCTCTACTCGGAGTACAACTTGGGGCTCCATCCCACCATTCTGAGATCATGACCTGAGTGGAAATCAAGAGTCTAACATTTAGCTGACTGAGCCACCCACGCGTTCCAGTTTTTTAGTTCTTAAATATGAATGAGCATCCACGAATCATTAGATACGTAAATAATATTTCCAATATGAAGAGACAGACTGAGACAGTGAGAAATAGTCCTGGAGGAGACAGAGTTCAGGAGCACAGCTTTTTAAAAAAAAATTATAATCAATAATCACAGAAAGATAAAATACTGCAATCATAAATTTATCTTTTGTTCTTTTGTTATTTTTCAGTAAATTCTACTCCCAATGTCAGGCTCAAACTCATGACCCTGAGGTCAAGAGTCGTATACTTTACTGACTGAACCATGAAGGAGCCCCTGCAATCATAAATTTAATTTTATTTTTTAGTGTTTATTTTTGGAAGAGAGAGGGAGAGAGCACACCTGGGGGAGGGGCAGAGAGACAGGAAGAGAGAGAATCCCAAGCAGGCTAAGTGTCATTACTGCAGAGCCTGATGTGGGTCTTGAACTCATGAAATGTCATATCATGACCTGAGCTAAAACCAAGAGTCAAATGTTTAACCAACTGAGCCCCCTGACTGTGCCTGGCAATCATAAATTTATGAATAGGATGCTATGAAAGTAAATGTTTACAAGAAAAGTAGTCTTAGAAATCAAAACCAGGGTAGAATAAATGAAGAAAGTAGATTATTAAAGAAATAATATAAATATAATAGGAAATATATGAAAATATATGTGAATTATATGTGAAATATAATATATGTACATCCCATTTATTTCCCTGGAGACCTTCCTTCCCAGCCATCTTTCCTCTTGCCCCACTCTCAACCTGTTTCTCTCTAGGTCCGACACAGTAATCATCTCCAGATGTCTCTTTGCTTTGCTGCTTTTCTGGCAGTAAATATTTATATTATAAGTACAATCTAAAAATACTGTAAAGCCACCTTATAAACTAAGAAACAAGATTGAGAAAAGCTCTAGACTTCTTAATATAATAGTAGATGCTGAAAGACCATAAAGCAATGACTTCATATTATCAGAGAAAATTATTTTCAATCCTCTTAGCCAAAATTTTGATTAATTGTGGGGGGATGATGAAATTATTTTCAGCCGCACAACATATCAAGAAATAAATCTTCCAGGGACGCCTGGGTGGGTCAGTCCATTAACCATATGACTTCAGCTCAGGGTCATGATCTTATAGTTCATGGTTCAAGCCCTGTGTCCGGCTCCATGCTGACAGGTCAGAGTCTGAAGCCTGCTTCAGATTCTGTGTCTCCCTCTCTCTGCCCATCCCCTGCTCTGCTCGTGCTCTGTCTCTCTCTCAAAAAAATCAATAAAAATTAAAAAGGAAGGAAGGAAGGAAGGAAGGAAGGAAGGAAGGAAGGAAGGAAGGAAAGAAGAAAGAAAGGATCTTCCGTACATTCTTTCCTGTGAAGCTTCTGGACTACATGCTTAAGTCAAACAATGGATTGTGCAAAGCATAGGTTGTGGACTATAAGAAAGAAAGGATCTAGCCAGAAAAGCAGTAAAAACAAATAGACATCCTAGAGTGATCAGTGTTTTGGACTTAAGGAAAAGCAGATTCAAATTTGAGCAGGAGGAAACAAGGCTGAGAAGAAAGGTCTCTGGAAAAATAGAATCAATACTCTGACATATTTTTGTGCTACAATGGTATTTGCTGTATTTTTTGGTGTGTTTGGGGAAAAGGAATGTAAGGAAAAGAAAAATGATATAAAATGATAAAACTTTTTAAAAAAATAAAAAAAATTGAGAAAAGAAATAATCACTGTACACTATGTTGTTCAGTGGTGAATAATCATTTACATGGCCATAAAAATGGAAACAATTCTTTTTAACTACATAAAAGCCCTATGGTGAGGTAAAGTGTGGAATGATGATAGTGGAAAACAACAATATCTTCATTTTTAAGTATGATGTCTAAAATTGATGAATCAAGGGGCACCTGGGTGGCTTAGTTGGTTAAGCAACCTACTTTGGCTCAGGTCATGATCTCACAGTTTGTGAGTTCGAGCCCCACATTGGGCTCTGGGCTGACAGTGTAGAGCCTGCCTGGATCCTTGTCTCCCTCTCTCTCTGCTCCTCACTGGCTCACACTCTCTCACTCACTCTTAAAAATAAACATTAAAAAAAAATAAAATTGATGAATCGAAATTGTAGCATAAGCATGTTATACCAAAATATGAAAGTAGAAGAATAAACAGGTAAATGAGTTGAGGTAGGAGATGAAGGAATTGAATAGGGACAGGTGAGAGAGTGAGGCTGGGATTACTGAGATTATAATTACTGATTATGAATCATTTATATTATCAGATTTTTAAAACTATATGCATGCATTATTTTGACAAAAATATCAATTTTTATTTTATTTCTTAAATTTTTGTTTGTTTATTTATGAGACAGAGAGAGACAGAGCATGAGCAGGGGAGGGGCAGAAAGAGAGGGAGACACAGAATCTGAAACAGGCTCCAGGCTCTGGGCTGTCAACACAGAGCCTGATGGAGGGCATGAACCCACAAACCGCGAGATCATGATCTGAGCTAACGTCAGATGCTTAACCAACTGAGCCACCCAGGAGCCCCTATATATATATATATATATATATATATATTTTTTTTTTTTTTAATTTAGATTTTAGTTAACATACAATGCAATATTGGTTTCAAGAGTAGAATTCAGGGATTCATCACTTTCATATAGCACCCAGCGCTCTTCACAAGTGCCCTCCTTAATACCCATCATCCATCTAGCCTCTCCCCCTTCCACCTCCCTCCATCAAACCTTCAGTTTGTTCCCTGTCATTAAGAGATTTGTTTCCCTCGCTTCTTGTTTTGTGCCCCTCTTCCCGTATATTTATCTGTTTTGTTTCTTAAATTCCATGAGTGAAATCACATGGTGTTTGTATTGCTCTGGTTGACTTATTTCCTTTAGTTTAATACATTCTAGCTCCATCCACATGATTGCAAATGGCAAGATTTCATTCCTTTTGATGGCTGAGTAATATTCCATTCTATAAATATGCCACATCTTCTTTATCCATTCATCAGCCGATGGACATGAGAGCTTTCTCTCTAGTTTGGCTATTGTTGATAATGCTGCTATAAACGTTGGATGCATGTACCCCTTTGAATCAGTATTTTTGTGTTGCTGGGTAAATACCTAGTGGTGCAATTGCTGGATGGTAGGATTGTTCTATTCTTAGTTTATTTTTTAAAATTTCTTTTTCTTTTAAATGTTTATTTGTTTTTGAGAGAGAGGAGGCAGAGAGTGAGGGGGACAAAGGACCTGAAGCAGTCCTCTGCACTGATGGCAGAGAGCCTGATTCAAGGCTCGAACTCAGGAATCTTGAGATTATGACCTAAGCCAAAGTCAGCCACTCAACTGACTGAGCCACCCATGTGTCCCTATCCTTTTTTTTAATTTTTATTTTTTAATGTTTTATTTATTTTTGAGAGAGAGACAGAGTGGAAGTGGGGGAAGGACAGAGAGAGAGAGAGAGAGAGAGAGAGAGAGAGGGAATCTGAAACAGGGTCCAAGCTGTCAGGACGGAGCCTGACACAGGGCTTGAACTCACTTTGACCTGAGCCAAAGTTAGGCTTAACCGACTGAGCTACCCAGATTCACCCCTATTCTTAGTTTAAAAATTACAAATTTTTAAAAAAATACAGAAGCAAATAAAATACCAAAATACGCTGCATATAATTTGAAACCATTCCTAAATGTTACTTATTTCCTAGATGAAGTATGATGATTGTACTTTACCTATAGCCTTAAGAAAACAATTAAGCTGATCAGACATTTATATTATTAGCTTCATTATTGTTGATATAAGTTAACAAACACAAAAGTCAATGTGATGGGCACATTAACATACACCTAATGAGTTTAAGGTTAATTGCAGTGGCAGAGAGTTTTATTGTAAAACCTATAGAAATATAGAATCTGGTAATGTGTATATACAACTCAGTGAAGATACTGGTTGCAGCATCCTGGCAGTATTTGCAGTTTGAATTACAAAAACTCACTCCATTTTATTAGCATAGGTAAAAATGTGCATTAATAACTATATGGATTGTAGACATGAGTCTGCTACCGACGACTCTGTGATGTCAGTGAGTTGATAATATTTTGTGTTAGCTAAAGGTGAAGCATTAAGAATCTATAAGAGGAAGGGGAGCTTGGGTGGCCTGGTGGTTAAGCATCTGACTCTTGGTTTTGCCTCAGATCATGATCTCATGGTTTTGTGGGTCTGAGCCCCACTGCGGGCTCTGAGGTCGCAGCAGGGACCCTCTTGGGATTCTCTGTCTCCTCTCTGTCTGACCCTCTCTCACTCATGCCTTCTTTGTCTCAAATAAGTAAACCTAAAAAAAAGAAAAAAGAATCTACAGGAGGACGAGATGAAGCATTAGAGGAGAAAAAAGGAAATCAGGCAGGAAAAGAAAGATTATGAGCAAATGACCATTGGTATAGGGAAACAGTGTATCTTGATTGTACTATGTCACAATGATACTGAATTGTAAACAAATTACTGTTGTGCCAGTAAGCATGAGGGTGCTAGGCAATCCCTCACTAGAAAAAGTTTCAAAAGACTGAATTCCAAAATAGCTATGTTCATGGAGAGGAATAGAGTTAAATGACAAATAATTACCAGAAAGGAGTTTCAATTCTGATTTAATTCTGGTTTTCTAAAATAGAAAATTAAAATGTTTCACAGACATTGTAAGTTATAAAGAACTCCCTGATGATATATTATGACATCTCTCTTATTTCCATTAACTGACAGATTTTGAAACACATTGATGGGGTTTTAGCAGCTATTAAACTTATGTTTATTATAGGCATTCTTGAAACACAGAGTGTAATGTGTACAGCTACTGTGAACAACTAGAAAGTTTAGGCTATTTATAGAAGAAAAATACAGGAATATTAAAGCTGTAGCTTTGAAATTACTTCCCCATTACATACTTAGTAATGAGTAACTTCAGGAAAAAAAAAAAGATGAGTGGGAGTAGGAGACCAAGGGGGAAAGAGAGGGAGAGGGGGAGAGAGAGAGAGAGAGAGAAAGAGAGAGAGAGAGAGAGAGAGAGAGAGAGAGAGCGAGAGAAAAGAGGGAGAATCTTAAGCAGGTTCCATGCTCAGTGCAGAGCCTAACGTGGGACTCAATTCCAAGTCCCTGGGGTCATGATCTGAGCCAGAATCAAGAGTCATACGCTCAACAGAGGGAGTCACCCAGGTGCCCCGATCCATACTTTCAGACCATTTGAATGCTCTGTAATATGGATGTGTTGTATTTTTGGCCCATTCCCCTACTGCTGGACATTTATAGTATTTGCAATTATTTACTATTATAATACCAAAATTTCTTTTTCATATATCTTTACAGAGTGACTGTTTTGTTCCATCAGATATATTCATACAAGTCAAATTTGCTGACTAAAAAGAATACATAAAATTATTATTATTATTTTTGAATGGGTACTACATGAGCAACATAAGACAAAATTCCGAGAGGGGGCACCTGGGTGGCTCAGTAGATTAAGTGTCCAATTTCAGCTCAGGTCATTATCTGGCGGTTTGTGGGTTTGAGACCCACCCAAGCTCTCTGCTGACAGCTCAGAGCCTGGAGCTTACTTCAGATTCTGTGTCTCCCTTTCTGTCTGTCCCTCCCCCACTCATGCTCTGCCTCTCTCTCTTTCAAAAATAAATATAAACATTAAAAATTAAAAAAAAAATTCAAGACAGGAAAAAAGGCATATAAAAACAATGTTTTCCATAACACATTGATTCATTTGGTGCTTAAAAAGAAAAATTTAGAGAATCTATCATGTAATAAACATATCAGCTCAGGGCACTGGATGATGATAATCATTAGTTAATGTGGTACACCAGGGACTACCTTGATACACGGTATTCAATGGAGCTCTTGATTTACCATGGGCATTGTATTAAATGTGTGGCAGATTTGTACTTTACAGGTATTTAAATTGGTCAATTCCATTGCTTAATAGATTTTAATGTGAAAATACATATTTTGTGGATTATAAGAACTACCATATTTTCAAAGGATATGCAGACCATTTAATCTGCAACTTTTCAATTTTTACTGCTCTTCTCATACAAAGTAAGACTTTGAGAATCAAAACAAAACCAGTGACAAGTATTTGGCTAACTAGTCTTATGACGAATGCTTAAAGGAGCTGCCTAGAAAAGACAACAAATGATATGCCCCCAAGCCCCATCACTGTATTAAGACAATAAAGAGTAGTCAGATGGAAATCATGCCATACATTATCAAACACATCAGATCACAAGTACTACCATTCTACCGCCTAGTTTTAGCTTTCTTAGGGCTAGGTTAGCTAGTCTGACCCCAGAAGCATTTTTGCATCATGACATACTGTATTACAGGTATATAATACACCTCAATTTACACATACACAGAAGAAAAAATAGAAACTGTTATGAGACCCAGAGACACATATATTCAATTGGGTTACATTTAATAAAGGTTTTGATGATATTCTTTAGTAAAGACTTTTCCTCAAAAGATCATTGATGGGTTGATGGGCTTGTTTATATTAAACTGGATGCAGAAGTATTGACCAATTTTTTTAAGGTCCTTTCTACCATTTTGATTCCAGAATAAAGTTAATTACTTTATAAATTCATTAATGTTTTTGTCAGACAGAAGTGAGAAGAAATATATATCCTCAAAACTACATAAAACTAAAAAGCAAGACAATTTTCAACTTCTATGCATTTTTTTCACCCCCAGTGGTGAATATGAATATAGCAAATCTTTGACAAACCCAATAAAACGTATGAAGTGCAAATTAGGCCTGTCTTTCATGATTAATATTTCTCTAAGTAGAAAACTAAAGTTTCCAATTAAAAGTGCTGATTAGATTAACTTAACTATTACGTATATGATTTTTAAGGAAAAGAGCTATCTGTATGTAGCTCTGATGTGACTCTGATTATGACAGAATATATGGTTACATTAGGCATAGGGCTAATAATCCTATAGAGATATAACTAGTAGAAAAATAAAACTCAATTAGTAAAATACTGTTATTTTGGAACAATAAAATGTTATTTTAAAAAATGAAATACAGGAGGCTTGGTAGAGCATGTGACTCTTAGTGTTGGGGTCATGAGTTCGAGCCCCACATTGGGCATAGAGGTTAAATTAATTAAAATACATATACCTGTTACTGACTCACAAAATGTGCTTTCAAAAACTTCTGAAAGAATTTCTTTTTGAAATTTATTTCTAAAAGTCACAGAGACAAAACTTGAAAAGTGACACATTTATATTAAGAATACATGGGTAGGCAAAAAAAAAAAAAAGTAAGCAGTGGAATACAA
Organism: Proteles cristata cristata; assembly: GCA_017311185.1. NCBI lineage: Eukaryota > Metazoa > Chordata > Mammalia > Carnivora > Hyaenidae > Proteles > Proteles cristata. The sequence goes on along the minus strand of JAESUZ010004923.1, from coordinate 51,917 downwards.
AAATAAAGATAGTAAACTTTTAATGAATACAGTATCCTGGATACAAGTAGAATACCATTAGGTAAGAACTGTATTTACCTTAGAAGTCTATCATAGTATGGATTGAGATAAATGGAAGGTTTAGGACAGCCACTTTACTATTCACAAGTTAATCAGTGCTGACCAGAAACTAAAGCAATTTATTTTAGGCTAAGATTTTCAGTCAAATTACAGGCTGAATCTTCTATTTAATGAATATGTTTTAAGGTGATTTGTACTCATTTAAAGGCAGTTGGAGCAAGTCAAACCACAGAGAGCCCTCACAAAGACTAAGCACCAAATGACGAAATGTTTGTGGCTTTCGTTTTGGGCCACTTTAAATTTTATTTTGTTTAAATGTGTTTTCCATTAACATTCACATACAAATTCTTTCAGGCAAAAGTTTTGACATGGAACTTTCTGCTTGGAGATCTTGCCAACTTTTACTTACAACAGTTTTTAAGCAATGAATACTTCAGAACAATCCCAAGCTGATACTTAATTGGTTACAAGTGTAAGATGCAGAGCTTTTTCTTTAAAGTTTTCTGGTCCCCCAAAATTCAGTAGGGCCAAATGCATTAACTGGAAGTAGCATTTGTTGGAAAAAAAAAAAAAATTCTTAAAGATGATAATGAATAAAATAACTATTTAGGCGCTCATACACAATCTTTCTAAATTTTCACCCTGTAGGAAATAATTACAATGTCTTTCAGGCTTGCTATATGCCCCACAGAATTAAAACAAAACAAAACAAAACAACAACAAGGAATTTAACATTTCAACAAGCTAGTAACTATTTACTGTAAGCATATAGTGAAATTCTGGAAGACATACTACCATACTTCAAGAAAACACTATTAACAGGTAAGCATGTGTTGAAGAAGGCAGTTTATAAATGAAACATTACAAATCTTATGTTTATGCATACAACTTATAAAATAGAAAAAAACTGCTATTTTTCCAATAGTATAGCATCACACTAACACTATATAGTTAAGATTGAAAGCTTCTGTACACATGTCCACCACACCTCCACGGCAGCATACGCCTTAGACATTTTCGTTCGTTATCCAACATACGCCAACCATTTGTACCAGTTTGAGCAGGCTAAAGCAATCATTCCGCCATACCAATTTAACTATGAGACAAAGTTAACCAGTTTCAGGGAACAAAAAAGTTTCATAATCAGTAAACAAACATTAAACCTCCGCAACAGGATGTAAAACACTTCTAAGGACATGATATAATCCTAACAGGAGGATGAATTATGCCCCTAGGTATATGTGGGAATAGTTAGGAGCCTGGGGAAATACATTAAGACATATGGGACCTAAATGATCATCAAATCAATAATAACTACTAGAAACTCAAATGTGAATTATTGGTTTTTTCTTGTGCAACATCATCCAGTTTACTGCTTAGGATTACTCAAAACTGTTCTGCCACTACGTGTCTGCTGTTAGTGCAAATTAATATTAAGATAGGGAGCAATCTGAATCACATGGAATTTTGAAAAATTAGAATGATTGTTTATCTACCCTTATTTTTGTGTTCTGAAATGCTCTAAAACTCAATTATTTTCCTAGCTGCTTAGATATTCTACCATCTTAGATAATTCAAAAGAAACATGGTTGCCTGCAAATTCTTTACTAGGGGAAATACAAGCAGAGTACATTTTGGTTATGTTTTGCTGCTGGTCTCACGTATGTGCTTTAGCGATGACAGCACTACTCCAGGCATTAATTGTGCTACTTTATGTAACTAAACAGGAGAAAAACTCAAATTTTGATGAGCAAATTTGCTTTTGGTGCAGGCTTGTTTTAAAATGTAAACAAAAAACTCACATAAAATCTAAAGATCAGATGGGCACTCTGACAACCTGAACTAGGAACTTAAATCTGTAAAAGAAACTTAGACCTGGAAAGCTGTTTCTGAAAAATACAACCTTATTCACTTTGGCTTTTTTTTTTTTAAAGATTTGTGGTAAAATGACCTTATAGATAACTCCAAGTCACATAGGGCATTCATGTTAGTGCTTTGTAATAGAAATATATTTCATGAGTATTTTAAACTTGAATGTTTTCAAGAAATTAAAGGTATTTTTTTTTTTTAAAGCTCTAGTCCAAGTCTTCAGTTTTTTCGGTTTTAAAAAATATAATTTGGGTCTCCAATGGAGAGGATATAACTTACAGGATAAGTGAGGTTCGCAGAGATCATTTCCTGAACATGGTTGACCTTTAACAGGACTGATTATGTCCTCACCCAAACAGTTATGCAGGATACTGCCAGACCTCCACTACAAAAACCTTGCCAGTCTTTCGAGACAATTGTTTACCATCCATGTTTAAAAACCTTGCACCACCAGAGGCAAAGCACATAAAAGTGAAAGTTAACTTGTTTCTATTTACCTAAAGTCTTATAAATCATATGGAAACATTAATGTAGAGAAAGTAATTTCCTTATTATCTGATCTGTCAGCCTAAAGGTAATTACTAGTTTTCTGTAAAAACAGGAAACTCAATCATAAAATGTCTACTTATAAATTAAAATGCCAATCTTTAAATCTTTTAACATCAAGATATTGAAAAAAAAAAAGGTTGCAAATTCAAGACGATGCTTGAAATGAAAACTATGGTTCAAAAATTTGTTTATAATAAGAGACTAAAATCATGTCACTGCAAAATTCCCCATGGCTTCTGGCACTGACATTAAAAGAACGATTTTAGTCTTTTGGTCACTGAAGCTGCTACTAAATACAATAAGCCTTTAAAAAGGGCGAAAAAAGACAGTGAGGAACTGAAGGATAGATAAGGTAACTTCGTCATACACAAGCACAGTTTGAAATAAAGACAGTCATTTCTGCGAGGGATCAGAAGATAGAACAGTCTCCCACCATCCCTTCCTTTTTGAAGAGGATCCTCTAATCAGATATAATTCCTTTAAGTTACTGTGAGTGGTGTTGCCTGGCAGCAGCTTCACTTTCCTAGGCTAGTGTTCAATCCAAGTAATTAAGTAATCTCACAAGGAATAATCATATATGGCAACAGGGTAAAAAAGCAGGGCAGTTCTTCCATGCACAAACATTTCAGGAGAAAAACCATCAATTTTAAAGATAACCATCAGGTTTCAGGTATCCTAGCACACTCTAAACCCTAAGTTTTGCTTTACACCATTGGTGACTAAAATTAACAGTAAGTTTTGCAGTGAGGTTTTTTTTTTGTTTTTTGTTTTTTTGCCTGCAACTATATACACATTGCAAAACTATTCTGCATCACATGATTTTAAATGAAATAAATATAAAAATGAACCACACAATCAACACATAACTTTAATACTCCACATTTATCTTGATCACAATGGTGGTAACCTCCTTGTCAACAATCTTGTGAGTTGAGGAGCTGATTCTCATTCTCATATCCATCAGGCAGATATGCTCTCCTCAGCTGGTCTGACTTAGGTATGGAGCCTCCATTCTTCACATGGCGAGACAGGAAAGCACGGACTGCTGGGTGATCAGCCTTCTCAAGTGGGATGTTGGCTTCCAGGCACATTTTCACAAAGTCCTGGATAACACTGACTTTCTCTGTTTGCGCAGTACTGTTGCACTGAAGGGATGCAGTTAGAGGCCTCTGCTTCTTTCTCACATTCTGCTCTTCAAATTCGGCCTTCCTCTTGGTATGAGTCTTTGACTTAAGGTGGTCACTAATGGCAGACTTGCGAACATGATTCAGAACCACGTTGCAAGAAGTGCAGAAGAGTTTTCCTCCATCTTCGTGCAGCTCCCCTCCAAACTCAGTGACTCGATCCAGGGGAGTCACATACAAAGCAGTCTTAGAACGGTTTCGAGCAGGTGGTGCTGTTACTACAAACCTTTCCATTCTGACTCTGAGTAAGGTTCTTTTGAGACAAGAGAAACAAAGATAAGGGTTATAACAACTCATTCGGGAAGTAACAAATAAAAGACAGGTATAAGCATTTTAAGATTAACGATTTCAGAAAACCCAATTCAAATTAATAGACTATGTCTATTAACTCTTAACTTACCTGAAAATATGTAAGGGAAGGCAAAACCAGAGCAAGTTACTAGTAACAAGGTCCATTCCTTGAATTTGATGACATTCAAATAAATTAGAATTATGAAAAAAGAACTTCCAACTATCCCAGATGTCACTATCTTTTTAGGAAAACCTGATTTGATGCCAATATTTCAGGTATTAGTTATATTACTCTCATTCCACATAGATGTGTATTGAAGTTTAAAAGAGCTTCTTTTCCCGTCATAGTTTCGGAGCAACTGATTTAAGGAACACCAATGTAGGGAATTATGGGCAAAGTCTGTTCAAACAGGAGGGCGACTAAACTGGGTTAATTCTATATGAAGATGGATATAATGTCCAAAAGTGTTCAGAAAAAAACAAAAAGTAAAAGCCCAGAAAGAACACAGACTAGGGACACTTGGGTGGCTCAGTTGATTAAGCATCTGACTTTGGCTCAGGTCACGATCTTTCAGTTCGTGGGTTCAAGCCCTGTGTCGGGCTCTGTGCTGACAGCTGGCTCAGAGCCTGGAGTCGGCTTCAGATTCTGTGTCTCCTTCTCCCTCTGACCCTCCCCTGCTCACGCTGTCTTTCTCTCTCAGAAATAAATAAGACATTAAAAAAAAATTAAAAAAAAAAAGAAAAAACACAGACTAGCTGCAATTAATAGCAGCAACAAGGAAATTAAATTTTAAAGCCAAATACAGAGCTCAAAGTAAGTAATTTTTTAAAGAGTTTATTCATTTGAGAGAAACAGAGCACAAGTGGGGGCGGGGCAGAGACAGAGGGAGAGAGAGAATCCCAAGCAGACTCTGCTGTCAGCACAGAGCCTGACCCAGTGCTCAATCCCTCAAACTGCAAGATGATGACCTGAGTCCAAATCAAGAGTCAACTTGAGTCAACTCAACTGACTGAACCACCCAGGTGCCCCAGTCATTTTTTAATGCACATATACCTACACTGAGTTTTATAAATGTGATGATCAAGATATGCAAAATGCTTTTTCTAACACTTGTTTCCTCTTTTTAACATTAAAAACTAATACATTTGTTAATTACTGATTTCACCTATTAATTAGTAAGTTAGTACAAATCTGAAAAATTAACGTGTGGCTAGTATATGATAGGTGCTCAGTGCCAATTTGTTCAGGGAAAGTAAACAATTGTTTTTGTTATTTTTCCAAATATTTAATTCAGGAGCAGCATAATAATTTATCAATTTGTCCTACTAACAAATTTTCATGATCATTACCAAAATTATGATGTTACTTCTATGGACACTGAAAACTTGAGATACTGAACAAATGCTGTCAGTGACAACCATTTGTTCTCTGGAACCATTCCTTCTGACTAAGCTCTTACATTAACCTTATATATAAAAAATTAAAAAATCAGCAATAATGAAGTATTCCCTCAACCCATGCTAGAGAATTCATAGCGGGGGTTATATGGAATCTCTCTCAAAAGAACTCTAAATTGCTAATATATGTGTCATGACACCTGTGGACATAAATTCAGAGAAAAAGTTACCATTTCACAGAAATTCTGGAAAATACGGTAAAGTTTGGATTTTAATAGATTTAATTGATTTAGTAGATTTAATTAGTTGTTTAATGCTGGACTCTCATGTGTCAAATTTTGTTAGACTACTGGTTTTCAATGGCATACAAGACGGATATGATTCCTGCCCTCCCAAACAGTAGTGAATTATCATTACACATTTCTGTATTTTAAGTTAATGGTATTTTTTTCTTTTTCCCTCTGAAGTAGGCTTCACATCCTGCTCGGAGCCCAACACAGTACTTGAACTCACACCCTGAGATCAAGACCTGAGCTGAGATCAAGAGTCTGATGTTCAACTGACTGAGCCAACCAGACGCCCTAATGGTATAATGGTAGTGATTTTTACTCCTATGGCAAATCAGTCCCAACTATGATTAATGGTTGGAGGCCAGTGATGAAAAACATTAAATATCTGTGCCCAAGAATGCCTAAATCTTTCGATATGAAAAGTCGGCTGTCTTTAAATATTTGGATTTCAAACTTTAAAACAATAAACATGCTCATTATTCTTTGGAGAGTAAAATGCTCAATCATTTGTGCTAATGTGAAAGACCTATACATTCCAAAGACTTGTAACTTTCAAAAGTCTGTTTGTGTTTCTGCAGAGGCAAATAAATATCCACCCAGTAGAGGATGCTCGACTTTACAGACCTGAACAAAAGTGTTTTCAACAAAAGGTAAAGATATTTTAAACGAGGAAGTTAGAAAGTTAAGAGCAGGAATTAGCCAACAAAAGAGAAGCACATTATTTACTAGACCAAAATAAAACTCGTAACTTTTCAAGTTTAAATGTTTACCCGATCAGTTTCCAGTTTTTTCGTCTTGATACTTAGCAGTGAAAGGTCTCCAGAGCAAAACCAGAGACGATGGAAATCCTGGAACTTTCGATTGTTCAAACACGGAGATGCTTTCCAATCAGTTTTTCAACAAGTGGTGATGGGGAAATAGTTTCTGGGCTTGCACCCTATTTTCCCTGCGGTGCCGGGAAGTCATGCCTTTACTGTAAAACATGAAAAACAAATGGAAAGAAAAAATGGGGGAGGGGGAGGGAAAGACGAGTAGATAAAAAGACGAACAAGAACAACACAGCCACCACGCAGGTGTCTTTAAAACCGCTCCCTTTAGGTAACTCCACACAACAAATCCGGATCCCAACGTTTACCTCAACACTCCTCAACCCAGTCCTTTCTCAGTTGTCTACCCCGCTTTGCACCTCCGCGCGCGCCCCAGGCCCAAGGGTTCGGGAGGGGGAGGGCAAGGCGGGGCGCGGGACGTTCCCGGCGTCTAGACTCCCTCCTCCCTCGCCAAGCTCAGCACGCTGGCGCCTCACAATCCTTGCCCCGCTAGCTGGGCAGGGCCGAGACCCAGCCGCCGGCCGAGGCCCGAGAACTCGACAGCAGAGTTGGCGGCAGTCTCAGGGGAGGAGGCGGCGGGCGCCTGGCGGAGGCGTCCGCTGTCAGGCTTCCCGTCTCCTCCCTCTTCCTCCCGCCGACAACGGCGCTCCGGCCCCGCCCCCGGCTCCCGCTTCAGGACGGAAGGCCCCGGGCCCAAAGCCCGCACCAACGGCCGGGCCCACCCTCGGCCTCCCTAGCTCCTCGGTACCGTAGGATCGGGGCCGCCGTTAGGGGAAGTGGACGAGACCGGCCGGAAAGGAAAGGAGGAGGAAGAAAAAAAGGAGCCAGGGGGTGAAGGAAGAGGAAGACCCGTCGCAGCCGCCGCCGCCGCCGTCGTCGTCGCCGTTGCCCGATCGAGCCCGCGGCGGCCGCCGTGTCCCCCGCCGCGCCCCGTCCTCTTGCGCCGCCTACGGCAAAGCTCGTAGGCGGTCCCCAGCAACCGCCGAGCAGCATTGACCAATGGACCGCGAGTCAATCAAACAGACGGCTGATTCGGCCAATGGAAGTGGAAGGGTGGGCAAGTGTGTGACTGGCAGCCGCACTTCTCCAATGAAAACAGGGGGCGTGGGTGGGCGGAGCCGGAAGTAGAGCCAGCCGAGAGGCCCCTGTCCGGCTCTGGCGGAGGGAAGGGGGAGGGAACTAGAGGAGGAGGAGGTTAGCCGAGGCAGCTACAGCGGCGGCGGCGTAGGGGCTGGTACGCGCTGGGCGGCGAGAGCCTCATGGCGGAGGAAGAGAGCGATCAAGAGGCCGAACGCCTCGGAGAAGAGCTCGTGGCCATTGTGGAGTCCCCGCCAGGCCCTGTTGGGCTTAGAGCTGCGGGTGACGGCAGAGGTGGCGCTGGCAGCAGCAGCTGCGGTGTCGGCGGCTTCGGGATCAGCAGTCGGGATTACTGCCGACGCTTCTGTCAGGTGAGGCGTCCGTCGGCCGCCCGGACTTGTCACCCGGGTCCTGGGCCTCCCTGCTTCTCCTGGTCTTTTCGTTCTCGAATCAGGGCTGTGTCCGGTGTCCGCTCTACCAGCCCAACAAGGAGAGAGAGTGAAGCTCCCTCCTCCACCTATCCGGCTTGGGGTGGGGGGCAGGGAGCGGGACTGGGATGACCCGCGGGTTTAGGGTTGCTGAGAAAGTGAGTTTGTCAGGGGTTGGAGGGGCTGGACAGAAGGGGGGATCAGCTGGCAGGAAAGCTGTGTACTGACATGCCTCCTCTGCTCCAGACAGACCCCTTTCTGCCCGAGGGTCCCGCCTTCTTAGGTTTCCTACCCTGTTCCTTCTCACCTCATTTGGAATCTCGGGCAACATTTCTTGCCTTCCCCTCTCCGCCCCTTGCCCCCTGTATTCTCCCCTTTTTCGGAGATGGGAGGCATGCCATCTCTCTACCGCCCCCTCTCCTGTCATCGCCACCCCTCCCCCTCGGCTAGGGTCTCCTGTCATCCCCTCACGAGATCCCACTGGGCCAGTTATGCAGTTGGTTCAGGCGCTGACCCACTGTTAGTTACTTTTTTGGGGAGGTGGGGTTAAGGCAGTGTGATTGTCATCTTGTTCTTACCCTGATTCCCCGACACACGTAGTTTGTTTTCTAATGAACTGCTGATAGAGAAAGTAGTTTTCCTTAAACTATTGCTCCGGTTACCTTACCACCCCCTTCATGTTTTAAATTGCAGTGTATTTTATGTAGTCTGTAAAATACAGTGTCTCAACAGTGACGGTAAATTATTTACTTGGTCGTCTGCCACTACGATTGGATGTAGTTGAAACTGTTTGACTATAATCAAATATTATAGCAAGAAAGTACTTGTCTAGGTAAAATTTGTGTAATTTACATTCACATCTTCGTGTGTTTATAGTTTAAACATTTCGTTCTCATTCACAATAGTCTTGTTTTGCGGACCGTTTTATTCCTGTAACAGTCCATTCCCATTTTTATTATTTTTCGATGTATAGAGTTTGAATCATGGATCCATCACTTCCGAGGAGTGTTACCTGGTCACCTAAGTAACCTACTAGTTACTTAGTCTCTGTGCCTTAGTTTCCTCTTCAGTCAAATAGGGAGAGTAATTAAGTGAGTGAATATGTAAAGGGTTTGGACTTTTGCATGTTAATTGAAAGTAGCTATTAATTTCATGTGGTTAACAAGTAGGAATAAAGTTAACAAGAAGTGGGTATTGTATTTGCTGAAATTTGATGTTATGCCTTTCCATGCATTGAAAGAAAAAGGATGGAGTTGACATTTTCAGGTAAGTTTTTAATGGTTTAGTTTAGATTGTATTCTGACTCCCTCCTCCCACTTCTGTAGATAAATTGGTTCGAAGGTAGCAATTGTCGTGGTAGGAAGTGTGTCAGTTTTCTTTGGCGTTGCTCTCTGTTTGGTGACTGTCTTGGAAGCATATGTATCCATGTACATTTGGTATTGGCATTCACTGGCTGGAGAGGCTCAGTGTCTTTACAGTCCGTATCTTCATATTGTATGTTTTACATGTAGAAACCATGTTATCAGTATACTTTGCATCTACGAGAATTTTAAGCTTCTGAAAATTAGGTTACAATTACTATTTTATTTAAAAATTTTTTTAAATGTTTATTATTATTGAAACAGAAACACAGCATGAGTGGGGGAGAGAGAAAGGGAGACAGAATCCTAAACAGGCTCCAGGCTCCCAAGTTGTCAGCACAGAGCCCGACGTGGGGTTCGAACCCACTAACCGTGAGATTATGACCTGAGCCCAAGTTGGACGCTCAACTGACTGAGCCCAGGCGCCCCTGATTTTTAAAATATATTCACAGGCAAAAAAATTTTGTTTTCCATTTTTTTTTCTGTGTTTTGCTTTTTTTATATTGTTAATGAGCAACTTGGTTTTGGTTACATTTAGCTTTGTCAATTTACTTGATCAGGTAATTGTTAACTGCTGTAGCATTTAAGATTTTGAGGGCCAGAACATTTTGGTAGAACTTTTAACTATTCTTCTGTACCTTGATATCAGTTTTAAGAACAATTGAATAAGGGGCGCCTGGGTGGCTTAGTTGGTTAAGCGTCCGGCTTTCGCTTAGGTCATGATCTCGCGGTTCGTGGGTTCGAGCCCCGCGTCGGGCCCTGTGCTGACTGCCAGCTCAGAGCCTGGAGCCTGTTTCAGTCTGTGACTCCCTCTCTCTCTGACCCTCCCCTGCTCACACTGTCTCTCTCTCTCTCTCTCCTAGAAATAAATAAAACATTAAAAAAAAATTAAAAAAAAAAACAATTGAATAAAATCTGGCCTGTGAAATATAACATCTGAAAAGTGACAGTAAATTATTTTAAGAACAAATGAAGTTGATGGTTCTATAAAATTTCGCTGCCTCCTAAGAACCCAAGAAAATAAACTAAACAGGAAGTACTTAATGAACATTTATTTTATATTGCTAAATAATGAGTTCAGTTAAACTGACATACTTTCATGTTACCAACTTTTACCTGAAACCTCATTACATATTTTATAGTACTCTAGATTACCAGTAGATCCGTTCCTGGGTTCTTGTCCTATTTCCACCTTGCAGGTGAGCTTTGTAAAGTTCTTGTTCATATTAAAACTTTAAGATGGAGTAAAAGATTATCTTAAGTTGAATTGTATCCATTGAAAATAATAATTCTAGTATAGTAGCTCTGTTTCATTTGCCAGTAAAGGAAGCAGTGGATCTCATTCCCAAAGTTTGTTTCTTTTTAAGCATTTGGCTTTCTAATATTCACTAAGGATAATATTAAGTAACTTATGCTGATTGGTAAATTACTTAATCATGGGTAATCTGCAAAATGGGTAATATGCACTTGAGTGGGTGTCAGTTAACAAATATATGAATTAGGGGCTCCTGGGTGGCTCAGTCCGTTGGGTGTCCAGCTGTGGCTCAGGTCATGATCTCATGGTTTGTGGGTTCAAGCCCCACTTCAGGCTTTGCAGTGACAACTCGAAGCCTGGAGTCTGCCTTGGACTCTGTGTATGTGTGTCTCTCTGCCCCTCCCTGTCTTGTGCGCGCGTGCTCTCTCTCTCAAAAATAAACATTACAAAAAGTTAAAAAAAAATATATATGAATTATACACAGAAGTTTCTGGCATTGCAAATAAAGGCTCCAATTTATCTTCCTCCTTTTAGAGAGAAATATGAATCAAAATTTCTTGGCAGTTAGTTGTGTGGGTGAAGGGAGAGAGGAAGGAACACTTCAAGAAAGGTTCTTGTATTTTTTAACACAAGGAAAACAGAAGACAGCAGGTGATATAAAGTGGTAATAATTATACCCACACTCAGTACTGTTGATGATGTACTTTTCTGTTTGAGAAACAATACCAATAATTGTAAAATCTCAAACTGATGGAATAGCCCCTCAGCTTTTAGTTAGTTTTTGAGATGATGGGTTTGGGAGATTGAAGGGGTTGGTTTCCCAGTAGTTACCGGGTGTAATGTTGGGCTAACTGCCCCTATCACATCCCGCCCTTGGCTATTATTAGTAGACTCTGAACAAATGCTTAAATAGAATTGGCCCTTAATTGATATTTAATTTGCTTTGAGGATGAAAGGAGGGGGGAAATAATTTTTATTGAGGGCCTGTTAACTCTTAAGGCCTTCATATTGATTTTATTATACAAGTTACGTAGTTGAAATTGAGGCTTGAACAAGTTAACTTGTTTTCACTTCCAGTAGCAGAGCGAATTGGGAGTTGAACCCAGCCTTCAATTTCTACTGAAAGGCAGATTGAAATTACAAATAAATCCTCAAATAATTATAAAGTGATTTTTTGGGGGGGCAAGTGGTGCAAAGGGGAAAAATAGTTATTTGAAGTACTCAGGGAAACATGGGTGAATAATTGCAGAAGTCCTCTTTCATTGTGTCACAGTATAAAAAATACTTCAAGAAACAGATAATTATTATTTCTCTGACTTGTTTGGTATTGTGAACTATTTCTCCAATGCCTGATGGTTGTAACAATTCAACTTATCTTGTTGCCTAGATAAACTGAAATGTTTTCATCAAAAATTGCATATTACCAAGTTAAGGTACTTTCTTCTTAGTTTAGTGCTAGAATGAACGTAGTGAGTGATAAATATTTCTGGAAACACTTTGGTATATTGATTAAAATAGACTTTTGAATTGTTTTTTACTGCAGTCGGGTTAATAGCCATCCCATGAGGATTCCATGAGTATAAAAGGAGTGAATGAACCTGAAGTCCTCAGTACTATGCCTAGCACAGAGTTAAGATTAAATAGATAGAAGCTATAAATATTTCTGTCCTGCAAAATCCTCTGAAGGTTTAAGAGGAACATTAGAGATAATCTAATCTGTAGGTCCATTCTAGTTTATATCACACAATAAAATTTAGAGAAAATTTGAGAATGTTACAGCTGTAAATTCTGTTATTTAACTAGAAGACCCTGATGAAATAGTAAATGATTTGCAAAAACAACAGCATTTTGAAATTTTGTTTCCTTCAGCAGACACTTGGCAAAAACAGTATTTTTGATTGTCTTAATTGGGGGATTGCTACTTGCATATTGTGGGTAGAGGCCAGGAAGGCTCTTGAACGTCTTAAAATGCATAGAGCGACCCCAGTAACAGAATTATCTGACTCCAAATACCAATAGTGCCAAAGTTGTGAACCCCCCCATACCCTTACTTTGGAACTCAGTGGATACTTGACATCTGTATTACTGATACAAATGGCAAAAGAGTATTCAATGATACTTAAGTAAATTTTAACAATTACTGTGTACTGGGCACTTGAATATGTACCCAAGAGACAATCTCCCAGAAAAAAAGCGTTTGCCTCATGGTTTAAAATATGTGTTAATATCTCTTAATTTAGAGAAATTAAAATTTAATTGTATTTTGAAAATACAGTCTTTATTTCTTAGTCTTAATATAGAACTTACATAGCATTTACAGTTCATTAGTAGTTTCTTAGGGTATAAGAATACATTATTTACAATCTTGGTATTAATTAGAATTATTTTTTTTAAAATATTTTTATTTATTTCTAGGAGAGAGAGAGACAGCGTGAGCAGGGGAGGGTTAGAGAGAGGGAGTCACAGACTGAAACAGGCTCCAGGCTCTGAGCTGGCAGTCAGCACAGAGCCCGACGCGGGGCTGAACCCACGAACTGCGAGATCATGACCTAAGCGAAAGTCGGACGCTTAACCGACTAAGCCACCCAGGTGCCCCTAATTAGAATTATTTTTTAATTTACTTTTAATCTTTATAAATGTTTTATAAGTATTTACTTTAAAATATCGTGCAGGACTTAAATATCAGGAATCACATTTTGGTGCTAATAAAGACATGACTTAAATACCTTCAACAGTTTTATACATTTTTATTTTTATGTGAAAAGTCTTGAATGTATAGTATATGGGAGTGATATGGTAGCTTTATGATCACTGTACCATCATTTGCTCTTTCTTATCAGTCATCCTTGTCTTATCTCAAGTTTGCCTCATGACCCAACATAATTGCTGGAGTTCCAGCCATCACATCTGGGTTCTAAGTAGCAGGAACAGGGTGTCTCTGGGGTAAGTCAAACATATATTGCCCAAATCCAACTCAGTGAATTTCATATCCATCTTGTTAGGTATCCCCATCTGAAAAGAATGTTAGGAATTTTTTTTTTTTTGGTATCATTTTTCCTGATAAACAGGTCTGTGATTTTGTTAGCAAGGAAGATATTAGAGAGGCAACCAGTAACCCCCCAAAAAGCAGCATACTCTGTCCCCTTCTTAACCCACATATTCCCCAAAGGCAGTCAGTTGCAACTCTTTTATGGCTCTTATAATCTTTACCTCCATATTTATAAATATTTTTTTTTCTAGTTGTAAATACGATCAATTAGCCTACTAGATAGAGATGGGGAGTACCTTACCATCTTACTCTTCAGTTCGTATGCTTTGATTTTACCACTCCTCCCCTTTTCTCTATATCCACTTTCCTTCCCTCTAACTCCTTCCTCCTCTGCCTTGTTATTTTTGAGTCTCTTATAGTTTAGCCTTTCCAGAGAATCCAGAGTTTACATTGATTTAGTAGGGGAAGGGATTGGGGAGACTCTCAACGGGTTTATTTTTCACCTCCACTTTTAGAGATATGTGGTGTTGGACATTCCTGAGATTTTCTGGGGAAATTAGCTTGTTCCCAAATTCCCTTCCTCCTTTCTAAATAATAGTTATCTAAATGTTGTCATCTCTCCCTTTTCATTGTTTTTTTATTTGTGAGTTAAGCTCTGTTGAAACAAAAAATATTTTTACTAATATTTCAGTGGAGTTTTCAAGTGGGAGAAGAAATAAATGTGTGTTCAATCTGCCACATTTAACTAGAAGTCTCAAATTAGTTTTTTAGTTCAATAGAGAATGATAGATATGATGAAAAGGAAAAGAACTGAAACTAATTCGTAGTGATTTATTTACTTTTGAAAAAGAGTATCCTACTTCCTGATGTACTCTGTAGTGAATATTCAGAGCTAGAAATAATTTAATCACACAAATTTACTTTGTTCCTCTTGGCAAAATAATTTTCTATTACTAAATTGCAAATTAGAATTTCAGCTTTTTAAAAATAGTTTTCAAAATTTCATACATTTGGGATGTTTCCAGTGTTCATAAAAGGTGAATTACATAGAAACACATTAATTTATTATAATTAGGAAAAACAAAATAAAATGAACCCTAGATTTTGAGGGGGAGATGAGTTGATCTTGATTAGTTGTTGTTTAATGTGTTTTAGGTTGACTTTCAGAATTGAATGGTACTCATTGTTCCTTATGGTATTATTTATGATGGCAAATCATTGAAAATCACTTTAATGAGCAGTTAGGGAAGTTGTTACATATAGTAGAATCCTATGTTCTCCCAAAGGTCATGCTTTTAAAGAATATTTATTCATATGAAAACTGTTTATGGTATAGTAACTACTGAAAAAACACAAGAAGCAGGTAATTTCACTTCTGTAAATAAAAAAGACGGAGAAGAAATATACCAAATTGTTAATAGTGGATAACTTCTTAGTGATAAGTTTATAGCTGAATTTGATTATTTTCTTTATACTTACTTATTTTTTATATTTTCTAAGTTAAACCAACTACCTTTATAATCAGAGGAAAAACAAAGTATAAAAAACATATTTTGGGGCTCCTTGATGGCTAAGTCAGTTAAGCTCCAACTCTTGATTTCAGTTTAGATCATGTTCTCACGATTCATGAGATCAAGTCCTACACGGGGCTCTGTGCTGAGTATGGAGCCTGCTTGGGGTCCTCTCTTTTCCTCCGTCTCTACCCCTCCTCTGCTCATGCTCTTGCTCTCAAATTAAATAAATAAACATTTTAAAAGCCCCACAATTTATTTATTTATTTTTTCTCTTCTTACCTCCCTACCTTATTTTCTGGAAATAAATGCACTATCAGATTACTTAAGTATGGTGAAATTTTAACTCCTTGTTTCCTAAAAGTATGTGAATTAAAAGAAAAATGAATTGGTGAAGTGAAGTTATAAAGGTCATTTTAGGTAATCCAATGAGGCCCTAAATTTAAATAACTATTTATATACAGTCTTGCATTAAAAGTATGTCCATATTGCTTTCTAATAACCACCGTCATACTGGCTTAAAAAATTGATCTCAATTTTAATTTTGTAGATAAAATGGTAGAAGAAAATATTTTTAAATGAAGTTCACTGCTTGAAGTGTTTAATGATACCATCATTTTGCAGTTCTGCCAAACAGAAGTGAGGCACCAGTTGTACTATTATTGTTGGCACTGAATCTTTATTTTTCTGCCAAAAAGTGCTAAACTATACCTTAGCAATTAAAAACAAAACCAAAGAGAGAATTTTAAATTAAATTTAATAAAGCTATGGCAAAATCTGTGTCTGGGAAGTTATTTGAAAAAATAAGTGTGATCAGTGAAAAATGGTTAATTGGTATATCATTTTAAATGTATAGTAATATGTAATGGTAAGGATAGTAGGACATTTGAAATCTGAGGTAATTCATTTAAGTAAATACTCATTCTAGTTATGTTATAAATCATTTATAGTAGTACCTAGTCTAAATTGGAGAGTATTTTTTAAGTGTTATAATTTCTGATAAATCTAGTACTAGATTGGTAACCTTTAGCTTTCATGTAATATGTATCACATTGATTTGTTAGCTCCGTATTTCTCTGACAGGTCAGTTCATTGTTTCACTAGTGTACTCTATTCAGTATGGATCTGTTCCCTAGTATGAGACCCAGTCAATGTCACCTGGTTAGAGCCATGGTGGAATACTGGTGGCAAACTAAACATGAGAGGAGGTCTGTATAATTTGTTACATAAGATCTTAAAAGTC
The DNA here is from genome assembly GCA_017311185.1 of Proteles cristata cristata. Classification (NCBI taxonomy): domain Eukaryota; kingdom Metazoa; phylum Chordata; class Mammalia; order Carnivora; family Hyaenidae; genus Proteles; species Proteles cristata. Next base: position 35,585 of record JAESUZ010004923.1, on the reverse strand, counting down.
CAGTACACTGACACTCAGTACACTCAACTCTCCAAAGCAGTGGTGAATATGAAAATAGTTAAAAGGCTTTCAATTTAGGCTGTAGGAAAAAGAGTCATTGATATTATAGTTGAAGCTTGTCAGTTTTATTTAATTTATTTATTAAAAAATTTTTTAATGTTTTATTTATTTTTGTTACAGAGACAAAGTATGGGGGGCGGGGGAGAGGGAGACACAGAATTCATAGCAGGCTCCAGGCTCGGAGCTGTCAGCACAGAGCCTGACGTGGGGCTTGAGCCCACAAATATGAGATCGTGACCTGAACTGAAGTCGGAGGCTTAACCGACTGAGCCACCCAGGTGCCCCAAAATTTGTCAGTTTTATAAGACACTGGATATATAGTGGTAAGCAAACAAGCATTGTCCCTATTTTGGTATACAGTTATAGCTTTGATAAGTTCTATGAAGTACAGGTATACAACATGATAAAACAAGAGCCTACAAGAGACTTGCCTATTTTTGGATTCTTGGGCAAGTTGAAGTCTGCTGAGATTCTTTGATTTAGTTTGAACATGTTCAATTTAAAATGGCTTTTCTCATCCAATGAGAGATCTTAAAGATACCTGGATTTACAGAATCCAGAGTGCAGAAGTGAGGTCTGGTCATCCTAGCTGTGTGAACGGATGGTATTTGAAGCCACGTGTATGTATAAGCTAACATAAGGAAATAATATGGAGTGTTAAAAGAATAGGACTTGGAAATGAATCTTTAGCGACTCCACAGTTAAATTGCCTGGTAGAAAAGATTGAGCAAATGAAGTCTGAGAAAGATTAAAGAGGTTGGAGAAAACCAAGTAACTATGATATCACAGAAATCAAGGGTAGAGAATGTTTCAGGTTGGAGTGAATGGTATTTGACATTGAAAGCCATTGAGATCCAACCATTGAATTAACATGGAGGTGTTTGATGACTTTAAGTGGAGCTGTTTTGATGTAGTGATGGCAGTAGGAAGGAATCAAAATGGAGTAGTTTGAGGAGTGAGAGGCAAAGAAAGAGAGACAGTAAGTATAAATGACTTTTTTTTAATGTTTTATTTATTTCTGAGAGAGAGAGAGAGCGAGCGCGCGAGCGTGAGCAGGGGAGGGTCACAGAGAGGGAGACACAGAATCTAAAGCAGGCTCCAGGCTCTGAGCTAGCTGTCAGCACAGAGCCTGATGCGGGGCACGAACCCACGAACCATGAGATCATGACCTGAGCCGAAGTCAGATGCTTAACCAATTGAGCCACCCAGGCACCCTTAGGTGACTTTTAAAGGAGAAGGAAAGATAGGTAGAAGGTGGAGAGCTTATGAATTAAAGGTGAGGATGTAAAAAAAAAAAAAAAAAACTGGTGAGAATTTGGCATGTTTAAAATCTGATAAAAATGATTCATTTGAAAGGAAGAGGTAAATCTACAAAAGAAAGAAGGGATAATCTATAAGATTCCAAAAAGGGAAGGAAAGATAAGATTCAAAACACAAATGTAGAGGTTGCTTTATATAGGAGCTTCAGGAGTAGCAGGAAAATTTATCTGTTTAGAATACTTGGCGCTGGTTGGAGATTTAATGTGAATGGAGTTCTAAAGTGATAGCTTCTCAGAGACGTAGGCTGAATTCACCTACAGAACCTACCTACAGAATCAGTTTGCTGATTATGAATGTAGAGTAACCACTAGTCTGTACTTCTGTTCAGCATTGCTTATCTGTGTAGGTGAAGGCACTGAAAACATGATTAGTTAATATTCATTCAGGGTTGAGTGATATTTTATAATTGATCAGTTAATTAACTTTGAGAATGTGGGCGACAGGCTCATTTTCTGGCTCCATTTGTGGTAAAACATGGTACAGAGGAAAGAGAGAGGGAAGAGAAGTAGTTATGCCCGTAGAGTATCCCCCTTTATCTGCAGTTGTGTTTTGCGGTTTCAGTTATCTGAGGTCAGCTGTGGTCCTGAAGCAGATGATCCTCCTTTTGATATACTTTCAAAAGGTCAGTATTAGCCTAACACTCTGTCACATGGTCTGTGTCATTGACTTCATTTCATGATGTAGGCATTTTATCATTTCACATCATCATTAGAATAAGGGTGAGCACACTACAAGATATTTTTGAGAGAAAGAGAGATCACATTCTTAAAACTTTTGTTATAGGAAATTGTTACAATTGTTCTACATTATAATTAGTTATTGTTGTTAATCTCTTATCTTGCCAAACTATAATTAAACTTTATCATAGAGGGGCACCCGGGTGGCTCACTTGTTTAAGTCTCCGACTTAAGCTCAGGTCATGATCTCACAGACTGTGGGTTCGAGCCTCGTGTCGGGCTCTGTGCTGACAGCTCAGAGCCTGGAGCCTACTTCAGATTCTGTGTCTCCTTCTCTCTCTGCCCCTCCCCCACTCATGTTCTGTCTGTTTGTCTCTCTCAAAAATAAATAAACATTAAAAAAGAACTTTATCATAGATCTTTATGTATAGGAAGAAACATAGTATTTAGAAGGTTTGGTACTATATGTGGTTTCAAGTATTTGCTGGGGGTCTTGGAACTTATCCCCCGAGGATGGGGGGGAGGGGGCACTGTGAATAGGTGCACAGTTATACCATGAAAATTATGTGTATATATAATGCAGTGAAATGTGTACACAGTTTTAAAATTTTTATTTAGTTTTTAAATTTATTATTATTTTTAAGTTTATTTATTTTGAGAGAGAGAATGGGCGTGTGCACACATAAAGGAGGGGCAGAGAAAGAGGGAGAGAGAGAATCCCAAGGAGGCTCCCCACTCACAGCGCAGAGCCCTATGTGGGGCACAATCTCAGCAACCTTGAGATCATGACCTGAGCTGAAATCAAGAGTCAGATGCTTAGCTGACTGAGCCACCCCGGAGCCCCTTATTTTTATTTTTTTACATATATTTCTTAAGTATCTTATTTATCTTTTATGAATATAATTTATTGTCAAATTGGCTTACAACACCCAGTGCTCATCCCAATATGTGCCCTCCTTGATGCCCATCAACCCATTATCCCTCTTCCCCAAACCCCCATCCATGAAATATTTTATTTTAGAGAGACGGTGTGAACAGGGGAGAGGGGCAGAGGGAGGGAGAAAGAGAATCTTAAGCAGGCTCCATGCTGAATGCAGAGCCCAAAGTGAGGCTCGATCTCACGACCTTGCAGTCATGACTTGAGCTGAAATCAAGAGTCAGAACCTCAACTGAATGAGCCACCTGGTGCCCCTACATAGTTTGTTTATTTAGAGAGAGAGCATGCACTTGAGAGCATGGGAGTGAGTAGGGGAGGGGCAGAGCGAGAGAGAGAAAGAAGGAGAGAGAGAGAGAGGGAAGGAGAATGTCAAGCAGGCTCCATGTTGTCAGCGCAGAGTCCAGCGCAGGGTTAGATTTCATGACTGTGAGATCAGGACCTAAAGTGATAGCAAGAGTCAGAGGCTTAACTGACTGAGCCACCCAGGCACCACCCCTTACAGAGTTTACTAAAATATATTTCTATAACTAGAGTTTACTAAAATTAACCATTGTCCATTTTGAGGTTGAAATGTTCTAAATACTCATTAATCACTATTATCACTGGTGTGTGTGTTATTTTTAATATCCAAATGATTTACTTATTGGATATTAACTAAGTGATTTACTTATTATTGTAATGCTCTATATATGTATATGTAAGTCATATTTTGAGTGTTTTCCAAGTATTAGATACTGTGATAAGTCATTTTACTTTTTATTTTTAATCACTTAATCTACTACCCTATAGATTATTTGCCATTGTTCCTTTTACAGATCCAGAAACTAAGACCAAGAGATATTAAATGGCTTGACTAAGTCACTGTATGTAGCGAGTATATGGTCATTGGATTGGCATCTGGCCAGCCTGAGTGTCACGAGCCGGTATACTTGGTTGTTTCAATATACACATACATTATATTGTATCTAGGAATGTGCATTTGGTATTTACTGTAGCCTCTGTGCATATCTTTTTGATAAAGCAGTTATGGACTGAGTAGAAATTGTGATTAAAAAAGACTCAAGGCAGCAGAAATTAAAGATGTTCATGAATGTAAAAGAGAGAGAGAAAAAAAATCAAACTTAAGGTATCAGAAGCTTTTTTTAAGAAGCGATTCTCGGGGCACCTGGGTGGCTCGGTCGGTTAAGCCCTTGACTTTAGCTCAGGTCATGATCTCACATTTTTGTGAGATCCAGCCCCACATGGGCTCTGTGCCTCTTTCTCTGAACCACTCCTGTTCACACTCTCTCTCGAAATAAAATAAACTGAAACAAAAAAAAGTGATTCTCAACCCTTTTATATTTTCCTCCCAGCCCACCTAAATGGGATATACCTCTCTTAAGAAGCAGTGGCTCGTTACAGTGTTTATTCCTAAAATGCAAGAGTTATGATGATCGCAAACCGGTAGAAGTTGTTTTATGTTATTGTGTTTTGAAGGCAGGAGAGTATGGAATATGTTTTAGATATTTACCTTAAATGATTAATTTTTTAAAAAAATATTTACTTTTGGGAGAGCGCAAGTCAGGGAGGGGCAGAGAGAGGGGGACAGAGGACCCGAAGCAAGCTCAGTGCTGACAGGCTGACAGCAGCAAATCCATGCAGGGCTCAAACTCATGAACTGAACTGTGAGATTGTGACCTGAGCTCAAGCTGGACACTCAACCAACTGAGCCACCCAGGTGCCCCATAAATGATTAAAGTTTCTTACCCTCCATATTACTTAGAATAGAAACTTGAGTGTGTGGAAATTTTACTAATCCAGAGTACAGTGGATATTCATTTTTAGATTTTGTTATCTATCCTTTTAACATGATTTGAAACTTGTCCGAAGATCTCTTAGGTAAAAGTAAAGTCTGAAACTTATATTCGATGCTCACGAAGGTGTAATGAAACAAATATAATTTTTAGCTGGTGGGAGTAAAAATCATCACAACCATTTTGGACCATAATTCATCAAAATATATTACAAATAACTCTTATCCTTTGGCTTAGTAATTTCCTTAACACATTAATTTTTGAGGAAATATAAATTTGGATATAAAGCTGTTCATCATAGCATTAATTATAATTAATGAAAGGAATGAATTGAAAATGGAAAAGCAAGCAGAACATTTAAGGTAGTTGAAAACTGGGTCGCCTAGGTGGCTTCGTCGGTTAAGCATACAACTTCAGCTCAGGTCAGGATCTCACGGTTTGTGGGTTTGAGCCCCGTTTCGGGCTCTGTGCTGACAGCTAGCTCGGACCCTGGAGCCTGTTTTGGATTCTGTGTCTCCTCTCTCTGACCCTCCCCTGCTCACACTGTCTCTCTCTCTTAGAAATAAATAAAAAAAACATTAAAAACGTTAAAAAAAGATGAAAACTTTTCGAACTCATAAACTAAAATATCAGGCTTAAAAAATGATGTTTGCAATGACTGTAATGACTTAGGAAAATGTAATAAAAATTAGGTGGAAAAATTGGTATCAGGATTACACAGTTTGAATGTAGGCTGGTACAGTCTCACTGTGCTCACATGTGGATTTTAGAGAAGGAAAGTGTGGTAAAGATAAATCAAATGAGCTACTTCATTAGAAATAGGATTTTTTGATGGTAATATATAGGAGCCATTCACATACTTCAGAAAGTCTATGAACTCTGAAACTATTTGCAAAAAGTTGTATTTGGTGAGGTGGTCTAAAGTTCTTTTTTTTTTTTTTTTTCCAACCCCCTCCCCCCAGATTCCCAGATTCTCTTAGCAAGAGTTTCAAAACTTGCTAAAAAAACAAAAAACCCAATAACAATACAAACACACTGAAAGGTTATGAGCCTTTGCATTAAACCATTATGACACATGCAGTGTTACCTGTTTTTATAAATAAAACTTTATTGGAGTATGTACATTCATTTCTAAATTTTCTGTGGCTGCTATCATGATACAATAGCAGGGTTGAGTAGTTGGGATTAGAGAATGCATATGGTCCATAAGCTGCTTTTTAGCTCTTTAAGAAAAAGTATGTCAGCCCCTGTCCTAGATTCTCATTTATTCTTTGCAACAACCCTGTGAGATAGTACTATTTTTAATCTTCATTTTATGAATAGTGCAGCTGAAACTCAGAGAGGTTAAGCAACTAATCTCAAGTCACACAGCTTGAAGGGAGTTATATGTCTGCAGTACAATGATGAATGAGTTTTGCATATATTATCCAAATTTACTACAGTGAGCATACATAACTTATAATCAAGAGAAGAGAAAGTTCTAAAAAAATTAGGTAGAACTATGTTATAAGGACCTTAAAACTTTCATTACTTTGATTTCCTGTGTGTCCTCCTGTGTTTGTGTACTTAGAGTGGATATGCAATTTTTGCTTCCCTTCTAGGCACTTAACTCTTATTATGCAGCTCCTTCTTAACTCTTCTTGATTTTATGAAAAAAGTCAGAAATTATTATATTTATAGTTTCTTAATGTTCTGTGTTAACTGAAGTTATTTTGTTCTTAAACTCTTGATATAATTTGTGCTCTCTTATAGTCTGAAGTTACCTTCAACTGCTAAGTACTCCTAACTTAAAAGGTGCTCATAAAATGCTGCACATGTGTCTGTCCAACAGTATATAACTTTTCTTTATATCAGTTAGTTGACTTATCCTTAATTATTTTAGGCATAGGTCTAGATATGTAAAGTACTATGAAGGTGTTGTAGAAAGTATCCCTAAAGAAGAAATTGGCTGTGAACTATGTGAAAAGCTTCATCTTAGTGATTATAGGGGACTTAGGGAGGAAAAGATCATAACCCCTGCCTTCAAGGAACTGAATCATCTGGTAAGGGAGAAAAGGCATATCTGACTACCGCATGTACTGTTATGACCTTGATCCAAACCACAGTCATCTTTTCCCTGGATTATTTTATCTCCCTGCTTCCTTCCAGTTTTTCTGTTTGTTCTCCACGCAGCCAAAGTGACCCTTTTAAAGATGTGAGAGTGAGATCTCTTCTAAACCTTCCGTGCTTTTCTGTCTCAGAGTCAACCCCGAAATTCTTACAGTCAACTGTGGTGCTTCATGATCCCGCTCTTGTCTCGCTCTTTGACTAATCTCCTGATACTCTTTGCCTCTACCAGTTACCTTCAGCTGCTCTAGCAGTTTTGCCCTGGCTTCAACTTGAATAAGAATGTCACTCCTCTTGGCCTTTGCACTTGGCTTTTGTTTTGTCTGCCAGAGACACTTTTTATTTGAATATGAATATGGTTTGCTCTCAGACTGCTCAAATGTCCTTTTATAAGAGAGATGGAGACCTTCCCTGAACACCAGATAAAGTATAAAGTAGCATCCTACTTCTGACATTCTTTTTCCTTTACTCTGTGTTTTGTTTTCCAGGGCACTTAACATTATCTAACATATTTTTGTTTACCAATTTTCCTTCCACTAAAAATGAGAGCAGTAGGATACTTGGCACACAGTAAGCACTTGATAAATTTAGAATAATTGAATGAGTAAAGAAACATAAACCTAAGACAGGGAAATGGTGGTTAGTGCCATGAACACAAGGTGTATTCAGTCCTCTACAAGTTCACGTGGAGAGATGACTTTTGAGTCATAATTTGGGAAAGTTTTAGTGGATGAGATAGCATTTGAACTGAGTTTTAGTACTGAGAATTGTTAGTGCTGGGGTGCCTGAGTGGCTCAGTTGGTTGAGCGTCTGACTTTTGGTTTCCACTCAGGTTGTGATCCCAGGGCCATGTGATCGAGCCCCACCTTGGGCTCCGAGCTGAATGTGGAGTATGGCTAAGATTCTCTTTCTCTGGGGGCTCCTGGGTGGGTCAGTTGATTAAGTGTCTGACTTTGGCTCAGATCATGGTGATCTCAAGGTGCCTTTGTGCTGACTTAGAGCCTGGGGCCTGCTTCAGATCACTAGCTTCCTCTCTCTCTTTGCCCCTCCCCTTCTCAGTAACACTCTGTCTCTCTCTCTTTCAAAAATAAACATTAAAAAAAAAAGTCTCTTTTTTTCTTCCTCTTCCCCATTTCCTTGCTTGTCGCTCTCTGTTTCCAAAATAAAAAAAATGAAAAAGAATTGATAGTATTAAAATGTAGACATGAAAAAGGAAGTGGTATGAGTAGGAGAAATTATGAGTAGAGCAGATAATTTGTGTAAAGTAGATGACACGTCATATTTATGAATGGGGTAGTTAATTATGTGTAGAGCTCTGTTTCTTAAAAGTGTGATTCCTCAGACCCACAACAGGAATGTGAACACTATTAGCAATGCAAATTCTTGCCTCACCAAGACCCATGGAATCTTGAAATTTGGGCTGGGGCCCAGCAGTCTGTTTTTTATCACAAGCCTTCCAGATGATTCTGATGCATACTAAAGTTTGAGAACCATTGGACTAGAACATACATTCAGAAAAAATGGATTGGTCTAAATCTTGGTTTAGGAATTTGAATTTTGTAGGAAGATCTGTAGGTTTAAGGGTAAAACAGTACATTATTAATATTAAAATGCTGTTTTAAAACAAATGAAGCGGTAGTGAATCAAAGCCTAGACAAAAAGAAGCTACTGGAGTATTTCAGAGAAGGAGTAATTGAGGGCCCGACTGGACAGTGGCAATGAAAATGGAGAGACAACAGTTTCAGGGAATATGGAAATTAAAGTATTTAGCATCTGGTTAAATGTGGGGACAGGAACAAAGAATTTTATGAATTTGCATTGGGCTTCTAGCTGGAATGTTTAGGAATATGGTGGTAATATTAGCAGTAAATGGTAGAAGGAACAATTAAGGGATCTAAATGAACAGTAAAATTTGACTATTGGGTTTGAAGAGATAGTACATTCTAAAAAAAAGCAACAGAAATTGTTAATCACTAGTCATAATGGACATTTTAATTACTGTTCAGGATGCACATTCCCATGTAAAAATAATGCATTTTTTGGTAGCCAATGAAACAGATAATACAGAACTCATAATTTCTTTTCTCTTTTTAGTAATACTTCAGTACTTGGAGTAAAGGCTTTTTAATAGAGGAGGCTTCTGTGTTTGAGAGTTAACTTACCTATGAATGTTTTTAAGTTTAAAATTTCATGTTTTAATTTGGGGACAGGGGACCAAATGTCAACAGAAATGTATCAAATTGATCAAATGAATTGTCTCCCATTATCAAGTTCACAAAGAGAAATTAAATTCTAGAGTCCAAAGAGGGTAGGATCCCAAATTCTTCCCTTCCCAGATTATTGCTTAATCAGAGCCAGTGGGTCTCTGTGGTTAGAGCTGGGGAGTTTTCAGGAGCTACAGCTTCGGTTGTCTTCCTCTGCTTGGGAGTGGCTTTTTTTTACCCCTGTAAAAGAGAATTATTTTACTCCCAATTTCTCTTGTGTATTAACTTTTTAAAGAATCTAGAAGGTCATTAGGGCAAAAATTTATTACTCTACCCAGTCCAACACCCATTAAATTTAGAACAGTTATTCCTTTAGCTTAGTACATAGTCTAGTTGACTCACATTACCTTTGGCAGTAGGCTTTAGTGATATCACATGGAAGATGGGTACACAGAAACCAGGGTATCAAGTCGGTTTTGGTTTCAACATCACAGGGGTGTCAGTCGGTTGTGCCACTTGGCAGAGTCTATAAATTTGTACCTGAGTTCTACTAGGAAAATTCATCAGGTGGTAATTGTGCTGCTATATGTTTGCCCTATTCTGGGGGGCAGCGGGAAACTTAATCTGAACATTTCTCCTTCCTGCCTTGCAAAGTTTGCAAATTTTGTGGATAGCAGCCCTGGGCACTAGGTTGTACTTGATGTTTCCTCCTTTAGATTATTTTCATATTAAAAACTTCTAATTTCCATTACTTCTGTGTATCCCGGTACTCCTGTGCTACAGTAAGTGTGCGTTCTGTTTAGTGCACAGCTTCTGTACTGTCTCTTGTAAATAGTGTATCACTTACTTGTGTGCAAAGTTCTAAGCACCACCTGTACAAAGTGCCAGCCCTGGAATCTCCAGAGCCCTAGAGTTCTATCCTTGTCTCTGAATTTCTTTATCCCCAACCTTGTGCCAAGACATTTTTAGCCCTGTGCTACCTTGGCTGTTGCCATTTTCCCTGAAATTCTTAGACTTCTAGAGCTAAAACCATACAAGCATTCCTGTTGTGCCCCATATTTGTATTATTTGGATAATAACCATAAACAGGTACCTGAAATGAAGCTGCTTTTGATGTTTCTAATGTCTGTGCTCATAGGAACCCAGTGAAGACAGGATCTCTTTTTTGCCACTTGCTCTTGTGGATCTTTTCTTTACTCTACTTTTTAACTTTCTGGGCCTTGTATAATTTGTTCTACTTCATTGGCAGTGTAAACATTCTCTTCTGTCAGATTCCTTTCAGCAATAATATGTTACACCATTTTAGGTAAACATAGCTGGTTTTTGTTTTGGTTTACATTTTAGCCTATTCTCAAGTTAGCCTCTCCGGTCTTTCTTTTCCTTTCTCTGTGCCTTTGGGCCCAGGTTTTAATATTCTGCAGTTACCTCTTGTAAGATCTCCCACAGTGTCATAGATGAAAGTCAAGGAATTCTGAGTTCATTAAAGAGCATTCATTATCAAACAGATTTTGCCCATTCTCATCTCCCTGACCTAAGAAAATTTTCAGCTCAATCTCAGACCTAGGATTGACTTCTTTGTTTTTCTTCATTGTTGCTTTTCGTTCTTCACTCCCTGCTGCCGAACCCTGAGTTCCTGCGGCAGTTTCCTTTGTTGGCACCATGTCGTCCCATATATTACTCTCCATACTAACTAGTCATTTGAAATTCCCATTAAATGCTTCAGGTATTGTAAAGTAATCTCCCAGCTTTTTCTAAAAAAAATGTAATGTTTATTTTTGAGAGAGAGAGAGAGACAGAGAGAGCGCGAGCATGAGTGGAGGAGACACAGAGAGGGTGACAAAGAATCTGAAGCAGACTCCAGGCTTTGAGCTGTCAGTACAGAGCCTGACGTGGGGCTTGAACCCACAAATCGTGAGATCATGACCTGAGCCGAAGTTGGACGCTCAACCGACTGAGCCTTCCAGGTGCCCCTCCCCCCCCTTTTAATTTTTGAGTATGTACAGATTTTATGTTACTTATATAACGATCTTCAAGTTGTGTTTTCCACTTGCTCTTATTATGGACATTTTTGTAAAAGAGCATCTTACCATATAGTCTGGTTCACTGTGAGATTTCCATCCAGTCACCTTCTATCCCTCTGTTGCATACCTTTGGAACTAGTCACCCTTTCTTTCTAAAGAAGAACAACTAAAATATCCTTTTTCCCTTAATTCCACCTTTAAGAGCACATAGTTCTGGTAAATATGTATTTCTTTTTTCTTATCTCTCTAGTCTTGATTCTTTGTTGTTGTTATTTATTTATTTATTTTTAAATTTACATCCAACTTAGTTAGCATATAGTGTAATAATGATTTCAGGAGTAGATTCCAGTGATTCATGTATAACACCCAGTGCTGATTCCAACAAATTGTTTTCCTTAATATCCCCTAACCCGTATAGCCCAGACCCCCACCCACAATCCCTCCAGCTCTCAAAGCAGCAGAAATGTACTCTGTACATTAAGAACTCTGTGTGTTCTCTGTATTTAAGTCTCTTATGTTTTGTCCCCCTCCCTGTTTTTATATTATTTTTGCTTCCCTACCCTTATATTCATCTGTTTTGTATCTTAAACTCCACATATGAAGGAGGTCATATGATATTTGTCTTTCTCTGACTAATTTTGCTTAGCATAATACCCTTTAGTTCCATCCACATAGTTGCAAATGGCAAGATTTCATTCTTTTTGATTGCCAAGTAATACTCCATTGTAAATATATACCACACCTTCTTTATTCATTCATCCATCAATGGACATTTGGGCTCTTTCCATACTTTGGCTATTGAAGATAGTGCTGCTATAATCATTGGGGTGCATGTGCCACTACGAAACAGCACACTCGTATCCCTTAGATAAATAAATACCCAGTAGTACAGTTGCTGGGTCATAGGGTAGTTCTGTTTTTAACTTTTTGAGGAACCTCCGTACTGTTTCCTAGGGTGGCTGTACTAGTTTGCATTCCTACCAGCAGTGCAAAAGAGATCCTTTTTCTCGGCATCCTCGCCAACATCTTTTCTTGCCTGAGTTGTTAATTTTAGCCATTCTGACTGGTGTGAGGTGGTATGTCATTGTGGCTTTAATTTGTATTTCCTTGATGATAAGTGATGTTGAGTATTTTTTCATGGGTCTGTTAGCTATTTATATGTCCTCTTTGGAGAAGTGTTTATTCATGTCTTTTGCCTATTTCTTCATTGGATTATTTGGTTTTTGGGTGTTGAGTTTGATAAGTTCTTTATAGATTTTGGATACTAACCCTTTATCTGATATGTCATTTGCAAATATCTTCTCCCATTCTGTCAGTTGCCTTTTAGTTTTGCTGATTGTTTCCTTCACTGTGCAGAAGCTTTTTATCTTGAAGAGGTCCCAATAGTTCACTTTTGCTTTTGTTTCCCTTGCCTCTGGAGACGTGTTGAGTAAGAAGTTGCTGTGGCCAAGGTCAAAGAGGTTTTTGCCAGCTTTCTGCTCTAGGATTTTGATGGCTTCCTGTCTTACATTTAAGTCTTTCACAAATTTTGAGTTTATTTTTGTGTATGGTGTAAGAAAGTGGTCCAGGTTCATTTTTCTGCATGTCGCTGTACAGTTTTCCCAGCACTACTTGCTGAAGAGACTGTCTTTATTCCATTGGATATTCTTTCCTGCTTTGTCAAGAGTAGTTGGCCAATCGTTTGTGGGTCCATTTCTGGGTTCTCTATTATGCTTTTGTGCCAGTACCATACTGTCTTGATGATTACAGCTTTGTAATACATCTTGAAGTCTGGGATTGTATTGCCTCCAGCTTTGGTTTTCTTTTTCAAGATTGCTTTGGCTATTCGGGTCTTTTCTGGTTCCATACACATTTTAGGATTGTTTGTTCTTGCTCTGTGAAGAATGCTGGTATTATTTTGATAGGGATTGCATTGAATATGTAGATTGCTTTGGGTAGTATTGACATTTTAACAATAGTGTTCTTCCAATCCATGAGCATAGAATATTTTTCCTTTTTTTTGTGTGTGTCTTCTTCAGTTTCTGTCATAAGGTTTCTATGGTTTCCTGTGTATAGATTTTTCACCTCTTTGGTTAGATTTATTCCTAGGGATTTTATGGTTTTAGGTGCAATTGTAAATGGGATCAATTCCTTGATTTCTCTTTCTGTTGCTTCATTATTGGTGTATAGATATCTAGTCTTGATTCTGATAGTGAACTTATTATTAAGGTAGTACCTCACTTCCATTTTTATCAATATGACCTCCTTTTATTTACTTTTTAATCCTCCCACTGTTATTTTAATTTTAAGTTATCATTTTTAAGTGTTTATTTATTTTGAGAGAGAGAGAGAGAGAGAGCATGTGAGCACGGGAGGGTCAGAAAGAGAATCCCAAGCAGACTCTGTGCTGCTAGCACAAAACCTGTTTTAGGGCTTGATCTCATGAACCATGAAATCATGACCTGAGCCAAAATCAAAAGTCAGAGGCTTAACTGACTGAGCTACCCAGATGCCCTGTTAAAGTGTATCACTTTTAAACAAATTTAGTTTTTGAGACTGAGCAAATGTGGTACCTAAAGTTAGTATTTGATGCATAGGCCTTTAAAATTTTTCTTTTGGCCTTTGAATTTGTAATAATTCCATTGAATTTTTCTTCTGCCTCAGCCTAAGAAAGTGATTTATGCTCTATATAATAGGAAATCTGACTCTTCATCTGTTCACTTGATACAATCTACTGGCTATCTTTGTTGAACTCAGATAAAATCTTATTTATTTTTATTTTTTGAATGCTTTTATTTGTTTTTGAGAGAGAGACAACGTGAGTAGGAGAGGGTCAGAGAGAGAGGGAGACACAGAATCTGAAGATAGGCTCCACGCTATGAGCTGTCAGCACAGAGCCCGACGTGGGGCTTGAACCCATGAACCTTGAGATTATGACCTCAGCCGAAGCCGGATGCTCAATCGACTGAGCCACCCAGGCGCTCCTCAGATAAAGTCTTCAGTCTGCAGCCTTGATTAGATTTATGTACTCCATCAGTTCCAGAAGCTAGTGGAGACCATATTCTGACAGTGACTTTAGAAGACTTTGGTCAAGTCACATGAATCAAAGAGCTTCTCTTTGAGAACAAAATTAAGAGGGAGAGGGACAGAGGTCAGCTGATCTAGGACTATTTATATTTATTTTCTAGTTTGTATCATATTTAGAAATTTTATTTTTTTTAACATACAGTGTTGCATTAGTTTCAGTTGTACCATATAGGTGATTTACAATCCCATACTATTACAGTAAGTGCATGCCTTAATCCCCATCCCCTATTTAACACATCTCTCCAACACTCCCCTCTTTGGGAACCATCAGTTTTTCCTATATAATTAAGAGTCTTGGGGCGCCTGGGTGGCTTGGTCGGTTGGGCGTCCGACTTTCACTTGGGTCATGATCTCGCGGTTTGTGGGTTCGAGCCCCGCGTCGGGCTCTGTGCTGACTGCCAGCTCAGAGCCTGGAGCCTGTTTCAGTCTGTGGCTCCCTCTCTCTCTGACCCTCCCCTGCTCACGCTTTCTCTCTCTCTCTCCTAGAAATAAATAAAACATTTAAAAAAAAAAAAGAGTCTTTCCGGGCACCTGAGTGGTTCAGTCATCAATTAATCGTCTGACTTTGGCTCAGGTCATGATCTTGCAGTTCATAGGTTCGAGCCCTGCGTCGGGTTCTGTGCTGACAGCTAGCTCAGAGCCTGGAGCCTATCTTTGATTCTGTGTCTCCCTCTCTCTCTGACCCTCCCTTGCTTGTACTGTCTCTCTCTGTCTCTCAAAAATTAATAAAAAACATTAAAAAAAGATTTAAAAAAGAGTCTTTCTTGATTTCTCTCTCTGTCTTTCCCTTTGCTCAGTTTTGTTTCTTAAATTCTACATATGAGCAGAATCATATAGTATGTGTTTTCTCTGACTTATTTTGCATAGCATTATACCCTTTAGCTACATCCATGTCATTGCAAATGGCAATGACATTTCATTCTTTTTTATGTCCGAATAATAATACTCTATAGGACTAACAATGTAAAGGCTAGACATTCACACACTAGTGTTTTAAGACACATATGGAATTCAACCAACTTCTCAGTTTAATCCTCTGGCTTGTAGGTGGTGTTGAGAAATCAGATAGAAAAAAACAAAAATTTTTCCATAAGAAAAGAACATAGATTTTATTAATGTCTAAAACCCCTATAATATGATTAAAGGACATTAAAAAAAATAACAAAGGGATGGCTCAGTCGTTTGAGCATATGACTCTTGGTTTTGGCTCATGTCATGATCCCAGGGTTGTGATATTGAGCCCGGTGTTGGGCTCCTAGAGAGCATAGGGCCTACTTGGGATTCCCTCTCTCCTCAGTGTCCTTCTTCCATTCGCTTTTGTGCACTCTCTCAAAATAAATAAATAAACATTTTAAAATCAGTGTCTCAGCCATACCTGCAATACCATTTCTGGTTAGGCCATGCTAAATTGGAATCAGATGCAGAATTCTCCTTGCCCAAGCTAGTTAAGTCATTGTCATGGGCACACACATCTATGTATACCACTACCTGCTGGCACACACAGAGGTTTGTTCACCCTACATTCTGATTTGATGTTCAGATACATTTCCTTGTGCATATATTTTGGGGCTCCCTTGTTTATGTGCCAATTTTAATGTTTATGGGGAAGCATTTAATATTCTCCCTAGTGAGTTTGTAATCAATGGAAAATTGACAGGGATCAAAATGTGTCTCAAACATTTAAAATGAGCCTATTTCTTATCTTCGTTGGGTTAACTTAAGAGGGAAGTTGGGTCTTTAAGTAGATACTTGAGCGACTACATGGAGGACCCTGGCTTGTCTCACATCATATGGATGCAGAAAACTCAAGAAGGAGAAGAGAGCCTTCTGGGAGTGATCATTGTAATGGATATTACTACCATGATTTGTAGCTTTGACTAGATAATCATGAAGGTTCCTTTTAATAGTAAGATTGTATGGAATATTAAGATTTAAAGATGCTTACTCCATTTTCCATTTTGTAAAAGGTTGAGTCTTACTACATTCACAGAACCTATTATAGACCTTAATGTTGCAGAAATATCTGTTTAAGGAGTGGTGAGCTGAACAAACAATATGCTTAATTGAACCCCCAAAAGAACTGGGTCTCAGGTTGTCTATTACTGAAAATTATGTTCCTTGTAGATTCCAAACAACTTTTAGCTTATTAGGATATATTTCTAAACCATTTTGGTAGGTTTTTAAAATATGACTTTAATTTTAGATTTTCTTTACATGACTATCCTGAGATAAAAAGGCAAATGACAGTGACTCTTGTTTTGAATAGAGCTTTTCTTTATCTTCTTTATTGTCAATGGAAAACTGTTAAAACAAAAAAAAAAGGGAATCCTCACATATCTGTTCAGGCATGATGAAGCATTTTATTTGTATTGCTGTATCTAGGATATGCTTCATTTGTCAAGGAGTATTGAGCTAAATAGTTGAAACTCAGCAGTAGCTTTTGAATAGATTTTATTTGGAAGTGGCCTATCTGCTTGCTAAAAGTGCATAAAATTTGTTGTAATTAATCATATTGGGAAGCAAATAATTAACCAGCTCATGCTGATACAATGAAACAGTCAAAAAGTATACCTTTGACATTTTCTTAAAGTGGACTGGTATGTGCCAGGAATTATCCTAGATTTTAATATATTCTCTTCTCCAATCATTCTGTGCTTTAGGTGATGCTAAATTCATTTTATAGGAAACTTAGAGAAGTATAGTAACTTTGCTAAGTTTACATAAGTACTAAATGACAAAGCCAGTTCTGTCTAATTCTGAAACCTATGCTCTTTCCACACTGCTGCTAATCTACGTGATATATTTTTCCATCTGACCCTAAAAAAATACCCAGAGGCAAGGGTAAATCTTAATGTGTAGCTAGGTAACAAAGTAGGGAAAGTCAATGTAGAATTGTGCATATGTTACAAAATAGCTCCCAGAAATAAATGAAAACATTGAAATTTGAAGGAAAAGGTGAAAACAAAAAAACCTTTTTAAATTTTTAAAAATGCGACTAATTTTGTACTTATTGAAAACTTGGTACAATTATCAAGAACAGGAAAGCAACACTAGTGTAATAATCACTAAATTACAGACCTTATTAGAAATTTGCCAATATTTCCGTTAATGTTTTTTCTGTTCCAGGATGTTATTTCTGGATCTCACATTGTATTTAGTTGTTATTTACCTTCGTCTCTTCCAGTGAATAAGTTCTTCAGCCTTCCCTTGTCTTCGTGACCTTAACACGTTTGAAGAGTACTGATTAGTTTTTTGTTTTTTGTTTTTTGTTTTTTGTAAAGCATCCCTCAGTTTGGGCTTGTCTGGTGATTCTTCATGACCGGAATGAGGTTAGGGATTTTTGCCAAAATACTACAAAAATACCATCGTGTCTTTCTTGATGTGCCGTATTAAGAGATTTATGATAATGGTATGTTGTATTACTTCCTGGTGATATTTACTTTGATGATTTGGTTAAGTATGTGTCTGTGGGGTTTCTGTACTCTTAAGTTACTGTCTATTTTAGTTGGTAAAGTCTTGGGGGAGAGAATTTGAGACTGCAAATCCTGCATCTCCCTAAACTTTTATTCACAAATTTTAGCATTGATCCATGGATCTTGTCTGTAGCATTCATTACTGTGTATTTGCCTAATGCTGATTCTCTAGATCTCTCTTTTCTTCTGTGTTCAGTCATTGGGATTTTACGGTGAGGAAGTAAAATCTGTTCCATCTCTAATATTATTTGATTATTTGTATAATTGTGGACTCCTGGATATTTATCTTGTTTCATGGATTAAAGTCAATACTATCATTTATTTTGTTGCTTAAATTGTTCCAGCTTTAGCCAACATCCTTCAGGTTGGCTCCTGTGTTCTTATATCCCATCATGTTTTCAGCATTTCATTACTTTCTGGCACCACAAAATGTTCTAGTCTCATCTTGTGTTTTCCCTGCTGCAGGCGTGCTGGAGGAGGCCTCGAGGAGTCCAGGTTTCTTTTATTGGAGAGTAGTGTTTAGAAACCAGGATTTGTGCTTTAAGTGTATATGTTGTTCCTAGCGTGCTACCTCTCTTATGCAGTCTCGGCAGAGTGAGCTAGGAGATATTTATATATAGAGTAGGTGTTTATAATATGAACAACATAATCATATTGAGGGGGCTGGAGAAAAGACTAACTTAATGTCTACTATAATGTTTAGGTATTTATAAAATTAGCCAATTTATTCATTGCATAGACTCCATATGAATTTTAGGGGAACACATTTCAGTCTGTAGCAATTTGGATGATGTATCTTAAATGTTCTTAAATAATTAATATAATTTTAACTTAATAGGTTTAAAATAAGTCTGTGTCTTGACAGTTTTGCCAGAGAATCTGTGCTCATTCTCACAATAATTTGCCTTGGTTAATTAATTATTATTATATTATTAATTATAATATATGCTATATCCCTTTTAGATCAGGGTATTTGCTCCCGTAAATGGGAGTGCTGACGAAGAGCTGTAGGATCATTGCACTGTTAGCATCTGTGGCAGTAGCCCTTCCCTTCTCTTCAACTCCCCTTGTATCACGGCATGCTTCTGGCCTTTGCTCTAACTTCTTTCAGCAGTGTTCATACAGTTTCTATAAATTATAGTACATTGCATTGCAGTAAGTTTGTTATGTTCTTCAAAATGAAACAACAAAAGGTTTTTATTTTGTGTGTGCGTTTTTTTTTACCAATCCCTAATGGACTATTGATCTTAATCCTGTTCCTTAGACCATTTTCTTGAAGAATTTAGAACTGTAGCAATAGTTGATTTTAAGGATTCAGGTAAATACTTTTCCTTTCTTTGCAGCAACTGCAACAGTATTCTGGCCGTTATGTTAAGACTGTTACTTACTAGAATGCAAAAGAAAAAGAAAAATGGAAGATGTGTTGCTTGCTGCATTTTGACCTGATTGAACACATTCAGATTATGATGTCATGACATCTCCCCTCTCTTTAGCTGAGTGCTTATCATAGCACAGGAGAAAAATTTCAAATAGAAGGGCAATGTAATGTATAGTTTCACATATTTTAAGGAAAATATTTAAAAGAGAAATAGTGTTATAGTAAGTCTTAAAATGTTATGTTACTCTTATAGTGTATCAGCAACATCTGACATGATATTAAACTGTAAGAAGATATGTAAATTTCAGTTGTTTTGTTTATATCTCTTTAAAGGTATTATGGCAACATGTCTAGTAGGTTTGATGTGTTACATTGGGGCTTTTTTATGGTGTTAGGTTTTAGCTTAGCTCAATCAGGCAGTATATTAGGTATCAGTAGCTGAAACTTGGTAAATGAGGGAAGCTATTAATAAGAATAGAAGCTGAGAACATAGAAATCTTTTCTTCTAAGGAGATAAACTTACTCCATAAATAGGAAATGAATAAGGTTATAAGTAGATATGGATTAGGGCAAACTGTTTGGGATGGAGGACAAGAAAATGTGAGACACTCATGTACCTATATTTTATGTGGCATGAGAATGGTGTTTTGGTGGTCGGGGTACCTGGGTGGTTCAGTCAGTTGAGTGTCCGACTTCAACTCAGGTCATGATCTCATGGCTTGTGAGTTTGAGCCCTCCATCAGGCTCTGTGCAGACAGCTCAGAGCCTGGAGCCTGCTTCCAATTCTGTGTCTCCCCCTCTCTCTGCCCCTCCCCTGCTCATGCTCTGTCTCCCAAAAATAAATAAATATTTAAAAAATTAAAAAAAAAAAACCAGAATGGTGTTAATGGTGGTCATAAAAAGTTAATAAAGCTGGCCAAATATGCTAGTGAAGAGAAAATTTAGAGGCAGGGAGCTACAATCTATTCACCTTTTTTTTGGCCCATGGTAGTTTAGAAAAGTGTCCTATTTGGGGCCATCATAGTTAGTTGTAGTTTTTACTGACCAGCTAACTTTCTGGTATAGCAATTTGAAATTGTCAGTGGACCACGAAGGGTCTAAAATTTTATCTAGGTTTAGCATGTCACAGTTTCACAGATGCTGGCAGAAAACACGAAACTCGTGGGTCAGAGATAACAGACTTTATTATTCATAGCACAGCAGACCACATGAGCTTCATGCTCAGGGTAGTTCCCTTTGCCCCTCAAGTCTCATAAAGGTAAGTGGCAAAGGTGGATCCTGCACTCACAGTGGGTTTTCTTCATGGTTGAGGAAACCCAAGCTTAGGGAACCCCAATCTTCTATAATGGTCTATAAATGTGTCTGCCTGGCTTTTGCTCCAGAGGGAGAGAACATCATGATTGTGTTAAATAGTAAACAGGCTCTGGAAGGAGACATCATCTCTATTTTTCAAGCCTGTTGCCTATGGATATCTTTGAAAAGATGAAGACAATTGAGCCTTTTATAATTAAAAAAAAATTTTTTAATGTTTATTTATTTTTTGAGAGAGACAGAGAGACAGAGTATGAACGGCGAAAGGGCAGAGAGAGGGAAACACAGAATCAGAAGCAGACTCCAGGCTCTGAGCTGCCAGCACAGAGCCTGACGCGGGGCTCAAACTCATGGATCGCGAGATCATGACCTGAGCTGAAGTTGGACGCTTAACTGACTGAGCCACCCAGGCGCGCGCCCCAGTTGAGCCTTTAAAAAAAACAAAACAAAACTAGAAATACAAAACACCCATGGAAAATTGTCTCCCAACAGGAAGTGATGAGTGTGAAAAGTCCTTGAGCTCTGAGTGTTCTTGGCTTTTGTGCTCTGTTCTATTTTTTCCAGCTTTTAAACCAGGAGTTGGCAAACTTTCTCTGTAGTGGGGCAGAAATTAAATATTTTAGGCTTTGTGAGCCATATGATTTCTGTCAGAACTACATAACTGGTTGTTATCACAGAAAAGCAGCCATAGATAGTATGTAAATGGATGAACCTGGTTATGTTCCAGTAAAGCTCTATGGACATTGAAATTTGAATTTCATAGGATTTTTAGAAATCACAAAATATTTTTTCAACCATTTAAAAATGTAACATCCCATTCTTAGTTTTGAGTTATACAAAAACAGGTGGCAGGTCAGATATGGCCTACGGGCCATAGTTTATCAACTCTTTTTATATGGTGAATTTTAAAAATATAATACATTGCTTTAGTATGGCAGTCTTGCATATGAGATACCATAATTAACATTTTATAGCAATTGATAGTTCTAAAATGCTTTCTCATAAATTATTCTCATATGCAACATAAGCATTATTGTCTCTGTTTTATGGTGAGGAAACTAATGCATAGAGAAGGAAATGACCTGTCCAAATTCACAAAGCTAGTAAGGTGACAGAGCCAAGAGTACTTATATTCTGGACTCTTTTCTCCATCATATTGTATGGCTTAAACTTTCATAATCAGAGCATCATGTCACTATATTTTTAATACTCATTGTGCCAGCATGCTTACAGTGTAGTCTTTATTTTTTAACTTAATTTTAATTAATTATTTTTTTTTATTTTAGAGAGAGAACATTAGCAGGGCAGAGGGGCAGAGGCAGAGAGAGAGAATCTTAAACAGGCTCAGTACTCAGCATGGAGCCTGACACATGGCTTGATCCCACAACTCTGATTCAGAATCAAGAGTTGGACACTTAACTGACAGAGCCACCAACATGCCCTTCAGTTTAGTCTTTAATAAATAATAATAATAATAATTTGCTCATTTCTCATTTTTATTACTATATTGTACTGTGTAGCTATTCTAATATTTGATAATTGATGTTTTGATAAAGGTTAGGTATGGGAGGCAAAAGTCTTTGTTATATTTGTTACAGTTTGTTAAAGATGTTGCAGTTGGACAGTATAATTCATATTCTGTATTTTCCGCGTTTTCAAAGATAATAGCTAATTTCATTTTCAGATATACACTATGAAAATATAGTAATGTTTTTGTTCCTAAGTCATTTGTATTCATGCGGAACTAATGCTTTAATTTATCTAGTAGTAGTATCAACATTTGTAAACTTGAGATGTTGAGAAAATTTTTTATAATGACTTTTTGGTTGCCCCCCTACCAGGTGGTTGAAGATTATGCTGGAAGATGGCAGGTCCCCTTGCCACAGCTTCAGGTTCTTCAGACTGCACTTTGCTGTTTTACATCAGCCAGCGCATCATTCCCAGATGAATGTGAGCACGTACAGTATGTTTTGAGTAGCCTTGCTTTGTAAGTACTTTTTGCATCTTATGAAAACATTTTTTTCTTGACATATTTGGGAATTGGTTTTTGGTTATTTTCTCTGTGGAAGGAGCCTTTCCTAAAGTCTTCCCTCAAAAAGAAATTTCTAGAATCTTAGACTATAACAAAAAAAAAAAATTCCATTTCTTCACTTAAGTATTTAGTTAATTAAGTATTTAGGTTTAATTTTCTACATTCAGCCACAATTTTACTTTTAGTTTTAGAGTTATTTGGAATTGTTTCATAGATTCTTATGGTCACTACCATCAGTTTCCTTTTTAATTCCCTAATTCTAATGGTAATTCTCAGAATATAGCAATTGCGGGCATCATACTTAGCAGAGGGACCTTAAATTAGGCCAGACAGAGGTTTGGAAGCTCCTGGTTTTTAAAAATACATGTAGAGGAATTCAAGTTAAAGATTACAAACTGAGCACTTGTGTTTATTCTTTTTGTCCTTCTAGATCCTACTAAAATTATAGTAAAGATGTAAAAGAGAGAAATACAGTGAAAAGAAAGTGGAGAGGAGCCATCAGTGAATGAAAGATTTCAAAAATTTTCTTGGGGGGGGCGCCTGGGTGGCTTAGTCGGTTAAGCATCCGACTTTCGCTTAGGTCATGATCTCACGGTTTGTGGATTCGAGCCCCGCGTCGGGCTCTGTGCTGACTGCCAGCTCAGAGCCTGGAGCCTGTTTCAGTCTGTTACTCCCTCTCTCTCTGACCCTCCCCTGCTCACACTGTCTCTCTCTCTCTCTCTCTCCTAGAAATAAAAATAAAACATTTAAAAAAATTTTTTTCTTGGGGAGAGAAAACAGAAGAGTGAATGGTCATTGAAACATGACAGAGCAAGTCACAACGTACTTGCTTTTTGTTTTGCGCATGTGTACGTGCGCCTCAGATAACACCTCACAGTGTGTTGTGAAATCATTTACCAACATAATTTAAATAGAAAATATCAGAATGTCTTGTAGTATAAGTATCATTTAGTGGAATTCTTGCTGTTTTATATATTTTTACCTATGTGTATACTTGATTATTTGTAAAACATTTTTAAAAACTGTGGGTAGCAGTTAAAACAGAATTAGACTCTGCTTTATAATGTAGGAGGTCTAATTTGGCCTGTCCACCTACTCCCAGAATCCTAGAGAGGTGCAGAATTTGAATATTCAAGGAATGAAATAGAGAGTTGGGAATGAGATACTTTGGGAGAACATAGATAAAAGAGTTAATTGAAGATTTTCCATGCAGGCCAGTACCAGGCCATAGGCCCAAGTTGGGGTGGGGAAAGAGTTGCTGCTGTTTTTCTTTCCTTTAAAGAAATTAAATGACTTTGGAGCAATGACCTTTGTATTCTGGCAGCTCAAGTTTCCTCTTTGAGACAGCTAGCTAGTCACTTAATTACCCTAAAGAAAAACTCATCAGTCATCAAAGTCGAGACATGCTTATAGAGCTCCCAATTAATCTGCTTATAGCCTCATTCTTAAAAATTAATGAGTATTCAGGAGTCATCAGACAGTTGAGGAATGCCTTTAACATGAAAAAACATAACAATGAAAAACTGAAAAAATTTTGGAATAATGTTAATGTTAAAAATGAAAATATTAAGAGAAATATAAAATCTATAATGTGTATTTTCGGAGAGACTTGAGATGATAGATGTAACGTTAAATCATCAACTTCTCATGCTGTGCAAATAGAATGATGAGATAACAAAAATGAGTTTTTGGAAATTAAGAAAATATGATGGTTAAAATGTAAAGTTCTGTAGGAAATTTGGAAAGTAATATTGGAAGAAATAATACAGAATATAAAGTAGAATCGAAGAGAAGGAATGTGTCAGGGAAAAAAAAATGATATGGAACTTTATGTAGGAGGTTTATTATTGTAACTAGTTGGAAGTTCCAGGAAAAGAACTTCTAGAAGATACATTGGAGGAAAAGTTTAAAGACAAACTAGAAGAATTTCCCAGAACTGAAAGTCATGAACTTCCAGACTGAAAGAACTCAAAAAGTGTTCAGTGAATATAAAATAAAAGATTCTCCACCAAATACATCATTTGTGATTTCAGAATACCAACAATGAAAAAAACAGATTTGAACACCTTGTAGAGAGGAAAAACTAGGTCACATGCAAAGGAACAAACATCAGATTGGTTACTTGTCTTCATTAACTAACAGTGTTAGTTAGAATATAATGAATCGGTGTGTTGAAAGATTTGAGAAGAAATTATTTTCAGTGGGGAATGTTATATTCATCCAAATTGTCAGTGAAGTGTGAGAGTGAGAAAGAACATTTCCAGGCTTGTAAGGATGTAGAAGATTGACTTGTTGACATATGCTTTCTTAAGACATTATTAGGGGATGTGCTCCAGAAAAATGACAATGGATCTAGAAAATAATGGCTTTTACTTGAGAGAGAGGAAGTAGGATCACTGGTGAGTAGTAGGTCTTACAGATGTAAGACCTTCAGTAAAAATGAAGATTTGAGAATAAGCTTAAGAATTTAGAAGGTAGTGATAAAAGGTAGTGATAAAAGGCAAAGGACGTACAAAGGGAATTAGACACTCCAGGAAAATTAAAAATAATCTGAATAGGGAAGAATACAGAATCATAGAGAACTACTTAGATCATGTACTGAGTATTACTTACATAGTTTCCTTAATGTAACTTTAGTTTACTGACTTTAAACTTAAAAAACAAATTTTAAACTTTTTTGTTTTTTGAGAGATAGAGTGTGAGTGGGAGAGGGGCAGAGAGAGAGGGAGACAGAATTTGAAGCAGGTTGCAGGCTCTGAGTTGTCAGCACAGAGCCTGATATGGGGCTCGAACCCACGAGCAGTGAGATCGTGACCTGAGCTGAAGTCAGACACTTAACCTACTGAGCCACCCAGGCGCCCATAAACTTTTAGATAAAGTACAAAAGTAATTATAGTTGCAAAACAGAAGGAAATTATTAACCTTTCAGTATAAGAATATTTGATGGAAATTGTGGGTTGAAGTAAAGAATAAGGGTACTGAAAAATACCCTTCCTTTAATTCTTGTTTTACAAAACAGAGTGTCAGTAGTACATGAAACCATAAATAAATGTTAAGTTACAAAGGTCAAAAATAGAGGAAACAATAATAATAACTGTAGGAATGTGGAATTGGTTGTGTAAGGAGTTAAATTCTCCTGCAGCAGGAAGTCAAGAAGAAATATTTAAAACTGGTAATTAAGAAATACTGACAAAGCTTATAATCAATAGCTGTTAAAAGTTTTCACAGTTGTTAATTCTGGGGCATCAGACCACTGGGAGGACTGAACCCTTTCTGTACATTTAGCATTTTTAAATCTTGAAAGTATACTAATTTTATACATATTAACTATATGGGGTTTTTTGCTTTATATATGTATATAAAGTTTAAAAGAATGCATGTACATTGTGTTTCTGTAAAAGTTTATTGGTATATATTTAAATTTGGAGGTGGGGATTGTGTGAGGTGATTGATATGTTAACCAGCTTGATTACAGTGATAGTTCACTGTTATATGTATATCAAAACATCAAGTTGTATAACTTATTACATACAATTTCTGTTCATCAGTTACACCCCAATAAAGCTGAAAAAATTTGTAGGAGGAAGGAGAGTTAGATTTATGTAGGCAACCTTATATAGATTTGTAAGAGCAATGCAGTGTCGAGAAAATTATATTATTAAAAAATATAGGGGTGCCTGGGTGGCTCAGTTAAGTGTCAAGACTCTTGATTTTTGGGCCAGGTCATGATCTCATAGTTTGTGATATTGAGCCCCATGTTAGTCTCTCTGCTGACAGCGTGCAGCCTCCTTGGGATTCTCTCTCCTCTCTGTCTCTGCCCCTTCCCTGCTCATGTGCTTGCTCTCTCCCTCTCAAAATAAACAAACATTTAAAAAATATGTATTATTTTTATACGTATTTTATGATGCCCAAATACATATGGGAGATGTATTAGGACTTTTTGATTATAGTTGACAAACTTGAGCCAGTTTAAGCAAAAAAAGAAGGGCATGAAGGGATTTATTAGATGACTTAACCATGGAAAAGTAAGGACTAGACTTAGTCTCACGATTTTCTGAATCCAGAGGGTAAAATATTATCTAGAATTATTTACCCCCTTTATGTCTTCCCTCTTTGGTTTTCATTCACTAGAGGCTGCTGACAGTTCTGGGATTAAGCATAGTTTATTAATTAAGCAAGAGAGAAGAAACTCCCTCCCCCTATTTGTAATTCTCAAAATATTTTTGGGAGCTTGAGTTCAGCCAAGGTGATGTGCCCACTGCTTGGACTAATTGCTGTGTTTAGGACAGTATAGTAAGATTTTGGGCTCATTCTGATGATAGCTCACCCCATGGCTGGGAGGAGTGAGGATACTTTATTGGCAACCTGATCAGAACCATATAAATGTTGGAGGGGTAGGCAACAAATGAATGAAGCCGTGTGAAAGAGAGCTGGCTAGGTAAACAAACATAGCAGATGTCCACTACAAAGAGTGTCATTTTAAAAACTACCAAAACAGGTGTGCCTGGGTGGCTCAGTTGGTTAAGCATCTGACTTCGGCTCAGGTCATGATCACACAGTTCATGAGTTTGGGCCTCACATCTGCCTCTGTGCTGCCAGCTCAGAGCTTGGAGCCTGCTCCAGATTCTGTGACTCCTTCTCTCTCTGCTCCTCCCCTGCTCATGCTCTGTCTCTCTCTCTTTCTCAAAAATAAAATAAACATTAAAAAAAACCCTACCCAAACAGTTTGAGTTATTCTCTACTGATTTCTGAGGAAAATAAGTTTAAAAGAAATACATTATTGGGGCGCCTGGGTGGCTTAGTCGGTTAAGCGTCCGACTTTCGCTTAGGTCATGATCTCGCGGTTCGTGGGTTCAAGCCCCGCGTGGGCTCTGTGCTGACTGCCAGCTCAGAGCCTGGAGCCTGTTTCAGAGTCTGTGTCTCCCTCTCTCTCTGACCCTCCCCTGCTCATGCTGTCGCTCTCTCTCTCTCCTAGAAATAAATAAAACATTAAAAAAATAAATGAAAGAAATACATTATTTGTAAGCAAGAGGTATTTTTTTCTTATTTCAGTGCTTATTTGGATTTTCCTCTTCCTTTACCTAAATACTATTTGTTAACATTAGTATTGTAATGGGAAATGCTTTTAAGGTTTTCAGAAGTACATTATTATTTTTTTTAATTTAACTTATTTGTTACCTTCTGTTTCATTGTTTCCTAGCTTTTTTATTACTGCTAATGAAAAAAATAATGTATTAGGCAGAAGCAAATCTTATCTGAGATGGACAGTGCTAGGTAAAAGAAAGTAAACTATCTTAATGGTTTGTCAAAGAGTAATGTTCCTTATAAGGAAAACTTTTTGCATTATTTGAATTTAACTGAAAAGTTAGTTGTATTTTTTTTTTTTTTTTTAATTTATTTCTGAGAGAGAGAAAGACAGCGTGAGCAGGGGAGGGTCAGAGAGAAAGGGAGACACAGAATCTGAAGCAGGTTCCAGCCTCTGAGCTAGCTGTCAGCACAGAGCCTGATGCAGGGCCCGAACCCATGAACCATGAGATTATGACCTGAGCCGAAGTCGGACATCCAACCGACTGAGCCACCCAGGTGCCCCAAGTTAATTGTATTTTTAATACCAGAAGAAAAACGAGGAAATAGCAACATGGTGATACTATTAAAATAATAGCAAGTCTGTAACAGTATTCTGGTTTTTTTTAATGTTTTATTTATTTTTGAGAGACAGGGAGAGAGAGAGCGCGGGCTCACGTACATAGGTGCATGAGCGAGGAAGGGGCAGAGAGAGAGGGAGACCGATCTGAAGCAGGCTCCAGGCTTTGAGCTGTCAGCACAGAGTGTGACATGGGGCTCGAACTCATGAAGTGACAGATCATGATCTGAGCCGAAGTTGGATGCTTAACCAACTGAGCCACCCAGGCGCCACTCTATTTTATTTAAATAAATGTGTAAACCAGAAAATTCTTCTAATAATTATTATGTAATTATTCATTTATTCATTCTGTAAATCTCTGTGCTTGGTCCTAGGCTAAAATTGAAAATAAGATAAGTCCCTGATCTCCAAGACCTTACAAAGCTAAAGAATATTAAATAAGCAGTCACAATATTATTACACAGTAATTATTAAAGAATTACAGGTTACAGTGAGAGAGTATAACAGGGACTTGACTTGGTCTGAGAAGTCAGGGAAAATTTGCTGGGTGAACTAACACTTGAGCTGAACTCTGCACAAATGATAGTAAGAAATTAGACAGAGGAGCAGAAGAGCCTCCCAGGGATGGCAAATAGAATGTTCAAGGTGACTGGACAAAATATCAGGATATTTAATGGATTTCATTATAATTCATATCTGTTTGTTGAATTCTTATTTATGATATATATCCTGTATTTAAAATGTTTTATTCACTTGACACACTAAAAAGTTATAAATGAGCTGAAGAATTAAGTAATACCTACAAGATTTTGTGTGAGTCTGTGCACGTTTACACACACATACACATATGAAATATATGTTAAACATGTAAGTTACTATATTCTGTGGTGGTACTGTCTGGTCTATATGTCTACTTTCATAAAAATCTGTTCCACCTTGTAAGTCATACATATGTGAAGATGTGCCTTCTATAGACTGGGAGACTCTAAACTATAGTTTGGGGAAGGTGTTCTTTACAGGAAGGAAAGTATATTCTGTTTTTTTTCATACTTCAGGTTTTTTTTTTTTTAATTTTGTGGAAATGAATAGAGTCCTATAGAGAATTGTCTTAAATTGACTAATTATGATTTTGCCAGGATTGTATTTTCTAAAGAAATGATTTTGCTATGGTATATGTATGTATTTGCACTGAAAAGGACCTGTGATTAAATCTCTTTTATAGGTAAGAAAACAGGCCTGAAAAGTTGAGATGACTTTTGCAAATCCAATTAGGTTTTTTTTTCCTATTGTTTTATTGCTTTAGGTTGGTAAAACACTGATTCCTGTTTTATAGGTAGAGCAAAGCCAAACACACTGAAACGAAGTGGATCTTTAGGCAGAGAACAGTTTACCAGTTTCATATAAAATAAAAGCAGACTTTAATGCTGCCTTCCCAGCTTCCTTTTAGCCCAATGGCAAGTAAATGTTCATAGACTTCAGCATTCCATGCAGAGTTCAGTGGTGGACAGTATGTATTTGCCTGGCAGCCGTTAGGTCCACAAAGATCCATATGGTTCACTGGAGAGGGAACTAATTCAACTAGTAGCATTTATTATATGCAGTGGCAAACACTAAAAATGTATACCCTAATATGCCAAGTTGCCTGGAAGAGAAGACCAAAAGGCCTTCTCTTTGATGGAATTAAGTGGGTATAATCAGCGTCTTATTTAGAGTGGCTAGACAGTCATGTGTTAGGCCACACATGTAATGATAGATGAGTAACCCTTTCTGTTTATGTTGCTATACTGGACTATCTTTCAATCAGAGAATTTGTGCCTAACTTTGGTCTCTATTCAGCCAAGTTTTATTTGGTTGTATTTATAACTTAGGTCTAGGCTCCAACTAACTTAGGAAATAGCCTAGAAATTAAAGGGAGAAAGGATAATTATAACGGGCTGCTTTTTGGCAGGGCCAGGTCCCACAAAAGGTGTTTGTATTAAAGGCTCCCGATCCATGTATCCTTTCTCTGAAACATGTAGCACTTTTCATTGCTTCTTGGCTTTTTAGTTATTTTGACCATTACTTTTTCAAAATCTTAATCACTTGTGGCAAGTAATTTCAGAATATTTTATAGAGAAATCTAGGCTGGCTAGCCTGCTATTTCTTTGTTTCCTCTCTCTAAAGAAATGATTTCCGGGGCTCCTGACTGGCCCAGTGGTTAGAATATGTGACTTTTGATCTCAGGGTTGTGAGTTCAAGTGCCACATTGGGCATGGAGGCTGCTTAAAAAAAGTTAATTATAAAGAAAAAAAGAAATGATTTCATTTTCAAGGCAATTGGTGGTCTTAATGTAATTCCCATACCGAATTCCCTCAATATTACTTTGTTTTTCTTTACCATTACCTTAGAATATTTTATTTTCAGGATTTGTTGTGAACATTCGACAGACCTGCATGCATTTGTTTATACTGGCCATGTTTAGAAACTCAACATTTGATTGGGTGCTCGTAGTGACTAGCATCTTTTTTCTTATAATTTTGGTCTTTATTGCTCCATTTGTTAATTTTGAGGTGAAGCAGTTGAGACTTCATTTTACTGGCATTAAATAGACATTTTATTGGTGAAGAGATAGAGATTATTAACTGATACAGTTGTGTTGGGAGAGGTGAAACAGAATCTAGAAGTATGTACATGTGTAGTTTTGTAAAATAGTGTTTCATTGCTTTTTTATTATAAATGAAGGAAAGCTTGATCATTCTCTTCATCAGTGTAGATATATAAAATCTAGAGAAAAAAGCAGTAGACTAAAAGCTGTTACTATTTCCACTGTTATTAGGAAGATTAATTATTCTTTAGAAAATGTGTATAGTCATTATGAATGGTGTAAATACATGTTTGACTTTTTCCAAATTTTAATGTCTTAATTTTGTGCTAAGCCAGATTCATGAAAAGCTATAGATCTAAACCTTTTAACTTCTCCTTCCTTCCTCCTAATAGCTTTGGTTCATAGAATTGGACCAGAATGTCATACTGTCAGCTTTCATTGTGGAATAAAACAAGAAAAAGAAAAAAAAAATGTTTCTGAAATTGTTAAATAGGTTACAAAATTTTGCTCCTTGCTCCTTATACAGAATCTTAAAAATTATTCCCTTAGATGCACCTAAATTACATAAAGCAAATACTAAGAGAGCTAAAGAGAGGAATAGACAGCAAAATAGTAATAGAAGGGAACTTTAATACCCCATTTCCATCAATGCTTAGAGCATACAGACAAAAAATAAGGAAACGCTGGCCTTAAGCAACATATTAATCCTGATGGACAAAACAGACATGTATAGAATATTCTGTCCAAAAGCACATTCTTGTCAGTGCACAGGATAGATTATTTATTATGCCACAAAAAAAAATCTTAATAAATTGAAGAAGATTGAAATCATATTAAGCATCTTTTCTGATCACAATGGTATGAAAATAAAAATCAGTTACAAGAAGAACAAAAGAAAAACTAAAGGTCACCATCTCTGAGGAGCATAGATGCAAAAATACGCAGCAAAATATTAGCAAACTAAATACAACAGCATGTTAAAAGGATCATACAGTGTGATCAAGTAGGATGTTTTTCTAGGGATGCAAGGATGGTTCACTATTCACAAATCAATCAATGTGATACACTTCATTAAAGATAAAAATCATATGATTCTCTCAGTAGATGGAGAAATACATTTAAGAAAATTTGTGATTAAATCCATTTGTGATTAAAAAACCTCTCAACAAAGTAGATATAGAGGGAACCTATATCAACAGCATAAAGGCTACATATGACAAGCCCATAGTTAACTCATACTCAGTGGTGAAAAGCTGATATCTTTCCCTGTGAGATCAGGAACAAGATAAGGATGCCCATTCTTGTGACTTTTATTCACATAGTAGTGGAAGTCCTAGCTAGGGCAATCATGTAAAAATAAACAAACAAATAAATAAATAAAATCTTCCGATCAGAAAAGAAGTAAAACTGCCTACTGGCGATGACTTGATATTATGTATAGGACACTGTAAAGATTCCTCTAAGAAGCTATTAGAACTAGTTAAAAAAAAGTCAGTAAAGTTGTAGAATACAAAATCAATGTAAAAAAAAGTTGCATTTCTGTATGCTAATAATGAATGTCAGAGAAATTAGGAAAGCAGTCCTATTTACAACTGTATCAAAAAGAATAAAATACCTAGAAATAAATTTCACCAAGGAGGTGAAAGACCTGTACACCGAAAATTATATGACATTATTGAAAGAAATTGAAGAAGGCACAAATAAATGGAAAGATATTCAATGCTCGTTGGTTTGGAAGAATTAATGTTAAAATATCTATACCACACAAAGCAATCTGCAGATTCAGTGCAATCTCTACCAAAAATCCCCCAGTGGTATTTTTCACAGAAGTAGAACAAATAATTCATAAAATTTCAGTGGAACCATGAAAGATTCCAAATAGCTAAGGCAATCTTGAGAATGAAGAACAAAGCTGGAGGCATCATGGGACCTGATTTCAAACTATATTACAAAGCTGTAGTAATCAAAACAATGGCATTGGCATAAAAACAGACACATAGATTAATAAAATAGAGAATAGAGAGCCCAGAAATACATCCATGCATGTATGGTAAGTTTATTTACATCAAAGGAGACAAGTATATACTGGAGAATGGACAGTCTCTTCAGTAAATGGTGCTGGGAAAACTGGACAGCCACATACAAAAGAATGGAACTGGACCATTGTCTTACACTATACACAAAAATCAACTCAAAATGGATGAAAGAGTTGCACGTTAAGACCTGAAACCATAAAAGTACTAGAAGAAAACGTAGGTGATAAGCTCCTTGGCATCAGTCTTTGACATCAAAAGCAAAAGCAACAAAAGCACAATAAACCAGGGGCACTACATCAAACTAAAAAGCTTCTGCGCAGCAGAAGAAACCATCAACAAAATGAAAAGCAGCCTGCCAGATAGGAGAAAATATTTGCAAATCGTGTAGCTGATGCTGGGGTTAGTATCCCAGATATATATATAAAGAACTCCTGTAACTCAACAGGAAAAAACCAAACTGTCTAATTAAAAAATGGGCAGAGGATTTGAATAGTTTCCCAAAGAAGCATACAGTTGGCTAACAGGTACTTGGAAAGGTGCTCAACATCACTAATCATCAGGGAAATCGAAATCAAATGACAGTTATCACCTCACACCTGTCAGAGTGGTTCTTATCAAAAATACAAGACATAAATGTTGGCAAGGTTGTGAGAAAACCCTTATGCCCTGTTGCTGGGAGTTAAATTGTTACAGCCACAATGCACCACAGTGTGGAGCACCCGTAAAGAATTAAAAGTAGAACTACTTTATGATTCAGTAATTCTTCTGGGTATTTATCCAAAGAAAACAAAACCACTAACTTGGAAAGATTGGTACCCCTATGATCATTGTAGTATATTCTCTGCCAAGGCCAGAAATAACCTCAGTGCCCATTAATGGATGAATGGGTAAAGAAAATGTGAAATATATGCATATACATACATAAATGTACCACAAAAAAAGAAGGTGTCATGTTATTTGTGACAACATGGATGGACCTTGAAGGTATTATTTAAGTGAAAGAAGTTAGAGAAAGACAAATATATTATCTCACTTTTATGTGGAATTTAGAACAAAACAAATCCTAACTCATAGATACAGAGAACAAGTTGGTGGTTGTCATAGGTGGGCATTGGGGGTTGGGCCAAGTTGATGAAGACGATCAAAAGGTACAAACTTCAGCTGTAAAATTACATTCATTAGAATGTAATGCACAGCATGGTGACTATAATTAATAATATTGTATATTTGAAAGTTACTAGGAGTGTAGAGCTTGAATGTTCTTATCACAAGAAAGACAGTTGTGATCAAGTGTGGTTTTGAGTGTTAGACTTGTGGTAGTGTTCATTTTCCAGTATATGCAAATATCAAATCATGTTGTACACCTGAAATTAATGCCATGTTATATGTCAATTATATCTTAATAGAAAAATATTTCCCCAGGATCAAGGTACCAAGACAAACTTTTTTTTTTTTTTTAATATTTTTATTTATTTCTAAGAGAGAGAGAGACAGCGTGAGCAGGGGAGGGTCAGAGAGAGAGTGAGTCACAGACTGAAACAGGCTCCAGGCTCTGAGCCGGCAGTCAGCACAGAGCCCGACGTGGGGCTCGAACCCACGAACCGCGAGATCATGACCTAAGCGAAAGTCGGACGCTCAACCGACTAAGCCACCCAGGCACCCCAAGACAAACATGTTTTTAAAAATATTTAGTAATATTGTAAATATGTGACTTCTGTTTTTTGGCTCGAGGCTATTATAGTTTTCTCAAGCCATGATATACTAAATAAGCTTTCTAATTCTGTAGCACGGTTAGGGGGGTAGAAAATAATTTCTCATTCGTTTTGTATGAAATAGTCCTCAAATGTGTATTTGTTTCCTTTTTTACTTCCTTTTTGATTAAGATAATATAAGTCATTTCAATCAAGATCTAGTTAGGGAAATGTTAAGTCATGTTAGATAATTTAGTAGAAGGAATTTAACTACTAGTACCATTTAGAAGATCTTGTGGAATAGATGAGGAGGAGATGGTGAACCCAGACTTAGCAACTGTAATAGGTTGCTATTAGACCTAGAAATGGAAGGAAAAGGGAAGAAAGAGGTATTATTAGAGTCCAGAGACTAGAGATGTTTGATAAGGGGAAGAACCACTGACCTGTATGAGAGAGGACCTTGGAAGAGATGTAATTACTGCTAAAAATGACCCAGAAGAAGAAGGGCAGGGAAAAAAGACTTCTCACTGCTCCCGTTCAGCTGTCTTTCATTTTTCCACCATTTTCTTTCTTTATTATTGAAAAAAAAAATATTTACTGATTATTGAATTCCAGGTTGACAGGGTTTTTCCACCCTCAGTA
Organism: Proteles cristata cristata; assembly: GCA_017311185.1. Lineage (NCBI taxonomy): Eukaryota > Metazoa > Chordata > Mammalia > Carnivora > Hyaenidae > Proteles > Proteles cristata. Next base: position 610 of record JAESUZ010004923.1, on the reverse strand, counting down.
CTTTATTTTTAAAAATTTTTTATGTTTTTAAGGTCATTATTATTTTTTAAAATAACAACATATCATCAACCTTGTTTTGTCTATACATCCATGCTTCTCACTCCTTACCCATTTCTAGTTATCTTTTTAAAATTTATTTATTTATTTATTTATTTATTTTTTGAGAGAGCACCTGTGCGAGTGGGTGAGGGGCATGTAAATGTTCATTTTTTTATTTTGAGAGAGAGACAGAGCATGAACAGGAGTGGGACATAGAGAGAGGGAGAGACAGAATCTCAAGCAGGATCTGTGCTATCAGTGCAGAGCCTGACATGGGGCTTGATTTTACGAACCATGAGATCACAACCTGAACTAAAATCTAGAGTTGAACGCTTAAGTGACTGAGACATCCAGATGCCCTAATTCTTTCCCTTTTTTAAAATTAATAGCTTTGTTGAGGTTTAATTTTCATATTAATAAATTCATGCTTTGTAAGTATGTAATTGATAAGTTTTAGTAAATTGATAGAGTTGTGTATCTGTCACCACAGTCTAGTTTTACGTTATCATCTCACCAAAAAGCACCCTCATGCTCATTTGCCGTCCATTCCCAGTCCCTTCTTAGCCCAAGG